>CM067847.1:617044932-619544932 GCA_034509565.1 Triticum monococcum | reverse complement strand
CGGCAAAGAATGAGGGTGGCCCACTACCGAGAACCACCTAACGGACACTTTCTTTGCCATCTGCTAGCAGACGGCAAAGAAAGTGGCCAAGCTAACGTCCGTTAGCTCGGATCTTTGCCGTCTGCTGGCGGACGGCAAAGAACCATGCCCTAACTAAAATCCATCGACGCCCGCCAGCGCCCCATCTATTTGTCCTCTCTCTCTCCGCCCGCGCCCGAGCCACCGCTGATACGTCCATTTTGCATCATGCTTTTATATCGATATTTATTGCATTATGGGCTGTTATTTCACATTATGTCACAATACTTATGGCTATTCTCTCTTATTTTACAAGGTTTACATAAGGAGGGAGAATGCCGGCAGCTGGAATTCTTGGCTGGAAAAGGAGCAAATATTAGAGACCTATTCTGCACAACTCCAAAAGTCCTGAAACTCCATGGAATACCTTATAATAAATAATGAAAAATCCTCGCCAAAGATGAAGACCAGGGGGCCCACACCCTGTCCATGAGGGTGGGGGCGCCCCCCCCTAGGGCGCGCCCCCTACCTCGTGGCCCCCCTGGTGGCTCTCCGATGACCATCTTCTGCTATATGAAGTCTGTCGTCGAGAAAAAAATAGGAAGCAACCTTTCGGGACGAAACTCCGCCGCCACGAGGCGGAACCTTGGCGGAACCAATCTAGGGCTCCGGCAGAGCTGTTCTGCCGGGGAAACTTCCCTCTCGGAGGGGGAAATCATCGCCATCGTCACCAATGCTCCTCTCATTGGGAGAGGGAAATCTCCATCAACATCTTCATCAGCACCATCTCATCTCAAAACCCTAGTTCATCTCTTGTATCCAATTCTTGTCTCCAAGTCCGGGATTGGTGCTAGTAGGTTGCTAGTAGTGTTAATTACTCCTTGTAGTTGATGCTAGTTGGTTTAATTGGTGGAAGATCATATGTTCAGATCCTTTATGCATATTATTACCCCTCTGATTATGAACATGAATATGCTTTGTGAGTAGTTACATTTGTTCCTGAGGACAAGGGAGAAGTCTTGCTATTAGTAGTCATGTGAATTTGGTATTCGTTCGATATTTTGATGAGATGTATGTTGTCTAGCCTCTAATGGTGTTATGTGAACGTCGACTACATAACACTTCACCATTATTTCGGCCTAGAGGAAGGCATTGGGAAGTAATAAGTAGATGATGGGTTGCTAGAGTGATAGAAGCTTAAACCCTAGTTTATGTGTTGCTTCGTAAGGGGCTGGTTTGGATCCATATGTTTCATGCTATGGTTAGGTTTACCTTAATACTTTTGTTGTAGTTGCAGATGCTTGCAATAGAGGTTAATCATAAGTGGGATGCTTGTTCAAGTAAGAACAGCACCAAAGCACTGGTCCACCCACATGTCAAATTATCAAAGTACCGAACGCGAATCATATGAACGTGATGAAAACTAGCATGACGATATTCCCATGTGTCATCGGGAGCGCTTTTCCTTATATAAGAGTTTGTCCAGGCTTGTCCTTTGCTACAAAAAGGATTGGGCCACCTTGCTGCACTTTATTTACTTTTGTTACTTGTTGCTCGTTACAAATTATCTTATCACAAAACTATCTATTACCACTTATTTCAGTACTTGCAGAGAATACCTTGCTGAAAACCGCTTATCATTTCCTTCTACTCCTCGTTGAGTTCGACACTCTTACTTATCGAAAGGACTATGATAGATCCCTTATACTTGTGGGTCATCAAGACTCTTTTCTGGCGCCGTTGTCGGGGAGTGAAGTGCCTTTGGTAGGTGGAATTTGGTAAGGAAAAAATTATATAGTGTGCTGAAATTTACTGTCACTTGTTACTATGGAAAGTAATCCTCTGAGGGGCTTGTTCGGGGTATCTTCACCCCGACTAGTAGAGCAAAGAGTTTCTCCTCAACCTACTGAACCTATTGAAAATGAAATTCCTTATGATAGAAAAACTGCTAGCCAATCCTTTTACAGGAGATGGAACAAAGCATCCTGATGAACACCTAATATATGTGGATGAAGTTTGTGGATTATTTAAGCTTGCAGGTATACCCGATGGTGTTGCTAAGAAGAAGGTCTTCCCTTTATCTTTGAAGGGAGACGCATTGACATGGCATAGGCTATGTGATGATACGAGATCATGGAACTATAGAAGATTGAAATTGGAATTTCATCAAAAGTATTACCCTATGCATCTTGTTCATCGTGACCGCAATTATATATATAATTTTTGGCCTCGTGAAGGAGAAAGCATTGCTCAAGCTTGGGAGAGGCTTAAATCAATGTTATATTCATGCCCCAATCATGAGCTCCCAAGAGAAACAATCCTTCAAAAAATTTATGCTCGGCTTTCTGAAAATAATCGCACCATGCTCGATACTTCTTGTGTTGGCTCTTTTATGATGAGGACTATTGGATTTAGATGGGATTTATTGGATAGAATTAAACACAACTCTAAAGATTTGGATCTCAACAAAGGTAAGGAGTCAGGTATGACACCTAAGTTTGAGTGTGTTAAATCTTTTACGGATACCGATATTTCCTGTAAGTTTAGCACTAAATATGGACTTGATTCTGAGATAGTAGCTTCTTTCTGTGAATCTTTTGCTACTTATGTTGATCTCCCTAAGGAGAAGTGGTTTAAATATCATCCTCCCATAGAAGTAAAAGTAGCTGCACCTATTAAAGTTGAAGAAAAGACTGTCACTTATAATGATCCTATTGTTCCTACTTGTTATGTTGAGAAACCACCTTTTCCTGTTAGGATAAAGGATCATGCTAAAGCTTCAACTGTGGTTCGTAAAAGCAATATTAAAACATATACACCTCCCTGAGCAAGTTAAAGTAGAACCTAATATTGCTATTGTTAAAGATCTCTTGTCTGATAATATAGATGGGCATGTTATTTACTTCTGTAATGAAACTGCTAGAATTGCTAAACCCCGTGATACAGATAAACCTAGACCTGTGGTAGGCATGCCTGTTATTTCTGTTAAAATAGGAGATTATTGTTATCATGGCTTATGTGATATGGGTGCTAGTGCTAGTGCAATACCTATTGACTTATACAAAAAATTATGCATGACATTGCACCTGTTGAGTTAGAAGAAATTGATGTCACTATTAAACTTGCTAATAGAGATACCATTTCACCAATGGGAATTGTTAGAGATGTTGAAGTCTTGTGTGGGAAAACTAAATATCCTGCTGATTTTCTTGTTCTTGGTTCCCCACAAGATAGCTTATGTCCCATTATATTGAGTATTTAACCAAAAACTGCCACATTTCATGAAAACGTGTCTAGAAACTACCACTTTACGATTTTGTGCGGAAAGCTACCACTTTTTAATTAATCAGTGGCAAAAAACTACCAAGTCGTGGAACCACCCGCTTCGCCACGGTTAATCACGTTTCTGCCAGGCCGGTCCCATAGTTCACGCGCCAGCGTGGCCAACAGGTGCAGCCGGAGCCGCACTTCGCCGCACTGCTCGCCGCTGGAGCCGCCGCCCGTCGCCAGTGGAGCCGCTCGCCACGGCAGCCGCTGGAGCCGCCGCCGCTGGAGCGGCCGGAGCCGCCCGGCCCGCGCCCTTCGCTGCCGGAGCTGCCCCACCTTGAGGAGTCCCGCTCGCAACTCGCAAAAGCTGCTCACCATGGTGGCACCCACCATGCCAGAGTTCGCGTGCGGTGCCGGGACAGCTCGCGCGAGACGCGTTAGAAGGGACGCGGCCCTCGCCGGAGCTCGCGTGTGGCACCAGGACAGCACGGGCGAGCCGCGGTAGAAGGGTAGTGTAACACCCCAAGACCGGAGAGTCAGGTGCCTTCCTTGATTTCCGAGTTTCGTCGTGTGATTTGTTTGGTCCGTTGCATTTCATCTTTGCATCATGTGCATTGCATCATGTCATCATGCAACCCGTTTTAAAAACTCAACTAAATTAAATGGCATGGATCTCCGATTCCATTTAAATCGAGGGAAGAGTGACTTCTCTTTATAACATATCCTCCCGATAGTAGGGAGCTATATTCAATATTTCTTTAATTTTAAATTCACCATAACACACTTGCAAAATATCCCAATGCCTTTGTTATCTTAATTCTTGGTCTCCAACATTGCCATATATTCTTTCATCATATTCCGGAGCTCCACCAAAAATCCGAACATTTTTGGACACTCTATAACCAAGCCCTAGTTCAAACCCTTTTGAATTAAATTCAAACGAGTTTGAATTACATCTTTCAATCTTGCCTTTCCTATTTTTCATGGACCGTGCACATTTTTATGAGTCCGGGAAAATTGTCCTCGTGCCCAGATTCCACCCCTACCTTCTCTTTCTTTTCTCCCTCTTTTTCTGTTTTGTTTTAATATGGAAAAGAGTAAGAGAGGAATGAGAGAGAGGAGTTCAGCTTAGTCTAGCCGGCCCAGTCCCTAGGGCCAACTCCTACGGCCAGACCTAGCCGGCCCAAGAGGCCTGTCCGATCTCCTCATTCCCCCCCTGCTCGCTAGCCTTTTCCTCAATCCCCTCCTCCCTGTCTCCCTTCTCGCGCCGCCAGAGAGAGAGGGACCGACAACGCCAGGGTGCCCGATCCCCCACCTCCCGATCGCATCGCTCCCTCACCCATCGCTCCTTTTCCCCGATCTAGCGCCGCGCCCTCGTCCCGTTCCCCTCTGCCTCCTCCTCGCCGCCAGCAGCCACCCCGGCCAGCCTCTGGCCACCTGCAGGCCGACCCCCGCGCCCTCAAGTGCCTCGCCGCCCGGACCCGTCGTCCTCAACGCCGCCTCTCCTGCTTGTCGATCGCGCTGCTAGAGCCCTGCATCGCGCCAAGCATCGCCGGTGCCCCCAAGTCTCCGTCGCCTAGTTCCTCGACCTCGTCGGAGCATAGGACCTCCTAGGCCGCCGCTTCGCCAGGGACGTCGAGCGCCACCAGCAGCAGTTCTGCACCAAGTCCCCATCGCCGTGACCCGTCAAGCCGCCGTTCTGTCAATCCGCGGGAGACCTCCACTGCATCAAGTCCATCTAGCCGCCGATGCATGTGCCCTCGCCTCTACCGGGCCTCCTTCTTCTGCTACTGCTGCAGTGCAGGCCACCGCAGTACCGCCCCAACCCCCATGACCAGTGCCATGAACCGCAGCTCGTTGTACCGGCTTCCGAACCACAAGACCAAGTACATCCACCGACCTGAGCGTTCCCTGGACACGTCAAGGTCGACTCCATCGCAAAGAACGACTACGCAGATTGTACCAAGTACCCCTTCGTTTCGACGAGACCAGCAAGTCCGAAGAACTCCAAGTTTGACGACGCTCTCCGCCTGAACGACTACCACCGACGCGTACCTCTGCGTCGCCGTGGGTTTCGTCAAGTTCAATGGTGAACCCCGAAGCCCTCGGATTCATCAAGTCCGAAGATGCAAGTACCACTCCGAACCATGTACGATGAACGTCGCCGAAGACCCGTGTAACGCAAACATCAAGTTCAACTACCGTCGTGAGAACCGCTACTTCCCATGAGGACCCCGTGAACAACTACTTCCCCTTCGGCACGTGTACCCCTACCGCCGAACTCGTTCCGTTTCGATAATGCATGCTTCGAAGGTATAACCATCGAGACGACGCCCATGAATGAACGCATGTGTGTTGTATGTTATGCTCGTGTTTGCATCGTGTCCGAGTTGTCTCTTGCTCGGTCCTCCTCGTTTGCCGATAACCCATGGGAACCCGGTAACCGGGAGCACCCCACCGTTTATCGCATGACCCGCATCCGCACACTTCTCCTTTGCATAGGTATGCCAATCGAGTTACCGGGAACCGGAACGTTGCCGTGGCACCGTTTCGTTATCGTCGCCGTGGCACCCCTTTCATTTCCGCCACGATGATAAATGCTTCATAATATGCTTGTCAAATTTTAATAAAAATTGCATTAACTTGCACATGTCATCCGCATCATGATAACAATAATTAAAATGTTTAAATTGTTGTTTGCTTTAATTTGCTAAATGCATGTGGGGATTTACCGGAATTGTTGTTGTTGTTTCCGGCCTCATTTAAAATGCCTAGCTGTGTATTTTACTCATGTTTCACCTCTTGCCATGTTTAACAACATTTAATATTGTTGGGTACATAAACGAGAGAGAACTAAATAATTGCTGTGGTGTTCCGTCAATATGCAACTCGTTGCATATTGAGCTCCTCTTAATTTGTAGGATTGTTTGTGCACTTTGCCAGGCCATGCATATTTAAACCGTACATGCATCATACTTGATTGTGCATCATGACATGTTTATCATGATGGTTGTTTACTATGTTGTTTGCTCTTTTCCGGTGTTGTTTCTTCGGGTTGGTTCCGGTAACATTGCGTGTTTGAGGATCCGCTGGCTACGTCCGTTTGTCTTCTTCATGGACTCGTTCTTCTTTCTTGCGGGATCTCAGGCAAGATGACTACCCTCGAAATCACTTCTATCTTTGCTTGCTAGTTGCTCGCTCTTTTGCTATGCCTATGCTGCGATACCTACCACTTGCTTATCATGCCTCCCATATTGTTGAACCAAGCCTCTAACCCACCTTGTCCTAGCAAACCGTTGTTTGGCTATGTTACCGCTTTGCTCAGCCCCTCTTACAGCGTTGTTAGTTGCAGGTGAAGATTGAAGTTTGTTCCTTGTTGGAACATGGCAATGTTGTTCCTTGTTGGAACATGTTTACTTGTTGGGATATCACAATATATCTTATTTAATTAATGCATCTATATACTTGGTAAAGGGTGGAAGGCTCGGCCTTATGCCTGGTGTTTTGTTCCACTCTTGCCGCCCTAGTTTCCGTCATATCGGTGTTATGTTCCTGGATTTTGCGTTCCTTACGCGGTTGGGTAATAATGGGAACCCCTTGACAGTTTGCCTTGAATAAAACTCCTCCAGCAAGGCCCAACCTTGGTTTTACCATTCGCCACCTAGCCTTTTTCCCTTGGGAGTCGCGCATCCCGAGGGTCATCTTTATTTTAACCCCCCCGGGCCAGTGCTTGTCTAAGTGTTGGTCCGAACTAGAGTCCTTTGCAGCGCCACCTCGGGGAAACTTGAGGGCTGGTTTTAGTTGTACGGAGTGCTTATCCGGTGTTGCCCTGAGAACGAGATATGTGCAGCTCCTATCAGGATGTCGGCGCATCGGGCGGTCTTGCTGGTCTTGTTTTACCTGTCGAAATGTCTTGTAACCGGGATTCCGAGCCTGATCGGGTCTTCCCGCTAGAAGGAATATCCTTCGTTGATCGTGAGAGCTTGTGATGGGCTAAGTTGGGACACCCCTGCAGGGATTTGAACTTTCGAAAGCCGTGCCTGCGGTTATGGGCAGATGGGAATTTGTTAATGTCCGGTTGTAGAAAACGTGAAGTTGACCTTAATTAAAATGCACCAACCGCGTGTGTTACCGTGATGGTCTCTTCTCGGCGGGGTCCGGGAAGCGAACACGGTGTTGGAGTTATGCTTGACGTAGGTTGTTATAGGATCACTTCTTGATCATAGTTTCTCGACCGTGCTTTGCCTTCTCTTCTCGCTCCCATTTGCGTATGTTAGCCACCATATATGCTAGTCGCTTGCTGCAGCTCCACCTCATACATTTTACCTTACCCATAAGCTTAAATAGTCTTGATCTCGAGGGTGTGAGATTGAGTCCCCGTGGCTCACAGATACTTTCAAAACCAGTTTGCAGGTGCTGATGTTACCAAGCAGGTGACGCAACCAAGCTCAAGGAGGAGCTCGATGAAGATCTTGTCCTTTGTGTTGTTCCGTTCTAGTTGATCAGTACTGGAGCCCATTTGGGGTCGATCGGGGACCTTGTCGCATTTGGGGTTCTTCTTTTATTTTGGTTTCGTAGTTGGACCTTGATTGTATTTGGTTGATGTAATGCTTTATTCATGTAATTGTGTGAAGTGGCGATTGTAAGCCAACTATGTATCTCTTTCCCTTATGTATTACATGGGTTGTGTGAAGATTACCTCACTTGCGACATTGCTTTCAATGCGGTTATGCCTCTAAGTCGTGCTTTGACACGTAGGAGATATAGCCGCATCGAGGGCGTTAAAAGTTGGTATCAGAGCCTTCCCCGACCTTAGGAGCCCCACTGCTTGATCGAATTAGAGGACGAGTTGAGTCTAGAAAAAAATGTTTTGAGTCATTTAGGATTATATATATCGGAGAGTTAGGACTTCTTTTTACTCCTCAGTCCCTTCGTCACTCTGGTGAGGTATCCTGACGTAGAGTTTTGACTCTTCTCTTCTCAAATTTCACTAATTTTTTTAGGATCACGCGGGTATCTTGGAATCGTTCCGATGGTTTTGTGATGAGAACATTGTTCTTGGTGCCTCCTGACATTTGGGGGTTGTGGCAGTGTCCCGGGGAGTTGAGCTCCGAGGTGTTGTCGTCCCAATTTTATCATTGCAGTTCTGGAATACCTGAGTTTA
The DNA here is from genome assembly GCA_034509565.1 of Triticum monococcum. NCBI lineage: Eukaryota > Viridiplantae > Streptophyta > Magnoliopsida > Poales > Poaceae > Triticum > Triticum monococcum. The sequence continues at coordinate 619,536,483 of CM067847.1, read as the reverse complement.
GTTTCGCCGACATCGAAAATCTCTTTTATGCAGTTGTTGGTGAGATAACCTCGACGCCACCCAGTACTGGGGTGGGAGTTCGGGAGTATTGCCATAACTCGTATAACGGATGCTTTTCGAAGGTTGAGGTAGACGATTTTCGAAGGTTTCTTGGTTATGTGTTGAAGGATGGATACAGCTGGATGTAGGATTTGCTAGTTTTGGGTGAGATATTATGCTTCCCCTGTATCCCCAACACCTGATTGCATAACCGGGAAAATTTCGGGAGTTTATAAGTGGGAATTCAAGTAGCTCTTAGGATATCTTTCCGACAGATGTATGATATGAAATTGGGGTTCGACGTCTAGTGGTCCGCCTATTCACGGTTGGTTTTACAGTGGTCTCGTTGTGTCTTAAAGAGTCCTTGGCTATGCCGACTCGGGGACGCTTCGTATGTCATGTGCACTGCCTTGTACATGATGGTGATGTACGATCGAGCCCGTGTAGGCCCCACCACGAAAACTTCGGATGAAATCTCTATCATATGTTTGTTCCGGCTTATTTTGCACGCCAATCCTTTGTTTTGTTTTGAGTTGTGGTATTCGAGTTGCTTCAATGTCAAGTGTTGATTCCTTACCTTTCCTAAACGGTGTTCTCATACTCCGATGTGGATACCAATCCTTCATGGTAATCAAGATTGTTTTGTCAATCCTTTTCACCGTCGTGTTTCTCTTCAAGTGGATCCGATCACTTCAACATTCGCAAGATCAATTATCAGTTCTTCTCAACGGTGTTTGTGCCATCCGTCCCCAAGTTGCCTTTGTTTTCCCGCCCACCCACCCTTTTTCTTCAAGGAATTTGATGTTTTAATCAAGTATCATTTATATTCTTGTGAAGTCTCTCCATTCCTTTTCCATCAATGTTCTTATCCGGTGATTGTCAGGAAGATTCTAATGGAGCTTCAAGTTCGTCATTCTTCATTCTTTTCATCTTCGATGAATTCAATTCAAGCTTTGTCAATTATATCCTTTCCTCGTTGCAAATACTTTCTCATGCTGGTACACTCTCTTAATCTTTCACTTCTCGCTATTGAATTGTTCCGGAGTGCTGAAGATATCTCAAAGATTCATGTTTCCACTTTGCTTTCGTTCAAGCTCTTTCGAGGATGTTATCCCAGTCAAGCCATTTAATTCAACCGGTGCAATATCTCTTTTCAAGTAATCGTTCAACGGTGTTTCTTTTGAGTGGGCCCTAACCCACAGGTCTTTTCCAGGATCTTACCTGACTCTTCTTATTTTCCCGGAGTTATTCTCAATTCTTTTTCAAAAGTTTGACATAAGAATGAATTATCATCAGTCAAATGCCTTTCTCCAAGATCTTTCAAATTCTTTTCATCGTTGGCTCAACCTTTCCATTCTTCATTCCGGAGTGCCTCAACAATTCATGGTGGTGTTTCTCGTCGTCATTCTCGGATTTTGAAGACCGAAGAAGAGTTTTTCCTCCATATCTTGCTTCATTCTCTTCAAGATTCGTGGCTCTAGTTTGTTGCCATCCTCTCATAATTATTTTTGATTGTGAGATTTCTTTTCACCCATCCGGAGTAATTCAGGAGTCTTTTCAGTTTGATTATCCGGAGCCCACCATCTAAGATTTATTCATTCCAGCTTTCAGCTCTCATACTCTAAATCTTACCGGTGCTTCGTTCAAGTGATCTCTAATCGGCTCATGATCTCTTTGTTCTCATGTATCTAAATCCTCTCAAGCATCTTCGTTCATTTTATAATTCTTCCCAGTGATTTGTGCCTTTTTCCAATTCCATTTTCAAATTCTTACCGGTGATTCACCCCTTTTACTTCATTCATTTTCAATTCTTACCAGTGGCTCGTTCAAGATTTCTCTTCCTTTTATATTGTATCGATTCATTTGCTATTTCTATTCTACCGGTGGTTCGTCGAAGACCTTCTTAAGTTTGCGCTATATCTATCTTAATCTTTCTACAAGGATAAGTAGTATGCCAAATCCGTTGCTTGTCAGCAATTAAATTGTCGAAGGATACGCATAACATAATTCTTATTCTTGTTCCATCCAGGTGATTAATTCCTTTTTTCCGGAGTCGTTCATCATATCATATTCTCAGTCCGAGATGCTTTATCTTTTCTTTCCCGGAGTTCCAAGCTCTAATTATCACGGAGATCGATCTAAATCATTGCACGATTTCACCTTGTGTTTTCAATTTCTCTTTCTTTTCAATCCTTTTGTTTACACTTTTTAACGCCGTCTACGGAGAGACAAGATGAGAGAGGAGAGAGGAAGGTGCTACATGATGGTTCATCTATGATTTAATTCATTCTCGAAGTGTTCATCAAGTTTCTTTTCGGAGGAGATCAAGTTTTCTTCATCTTGCAATCCGGAGTGCAATTCTTTCACGCATATCTTTTGAGGTGGCGTTATGTCATTCTTGATAATTTCCCTTCGTACTTCGTGTTTCACACGTTGTTAAGAATGAGGTATTTTAAATCCATCAATCTCTTCATTGGAATTATCTTGGGTTATATTTCGCCTAAAACTTTCCCTAAGGATTGTTGCTGTCTATGGTGCTTATAAAGGACCCAAGTTCTTCTTTTGTCCTCCCAGTGAAATAGTTTTCTCGTCTCCCTGTTGAGATCAATCCAATCTATTGTTTTCGTTAGTGCCAGGTTGTCACCTCATAATTTGAGATGTATTCTATAAGACCATATCAAGCTTATTCTTTTAGTTGTTGGTTTTCCAACAACTCCGTTCTAGCATTTGTTGTAACCGTGCTCTCTCAAGATCTTGTTTCCCTGTGTTCTGGAGGCATTGTGATGTTGCTCTCTGCAACCCATCTTCTTGTTTTGTCAGGATCGTGTTCTTTTCGTCCTTATCCTTTTAACCAGAGTGTCGTGCCCGCTTTTTGAGTTCTTCCCATCCTGTCAAGTTTTTTGCCTCCCTTCTCAACCGGAGTGCCGCCTGAAATCGTTCTTACCCATTGTGCCATTCTTTCAATAGTTCCGGAGGCAGCGTATTGTTGTTTTCATCAAGTATCCCCTCATCTTGTCAAATTCATGTTCAATTCCTTCCATTTACAGTCGGAGTGCTCTCCAAATTATATCATTCTTAATCCTTCTCTATCTTGTCTTAACCGGAGTGGTTTCAATATATATCTTGCCCTTCAACCTCAACGTTTTTTTCGCAATGATTCTTTGTCCCTCTTTTCTAATGGAGTGTTTTCGACTTTGTTCACCTTCGCTGTATTCTTTTCTCGAATTTGTTCAACCTTGCAAGGTTCTTTGGTCTCACTCGTTTGTCAAAGAAGCAACTTAGGTTTACCTCTTATCTTCGTCTTCCTTTTCTCCCCGGTGGCATCCTAGATCTCGGGATGAGATCCTCTCGTAGTGGTGGAGTGTTGTAACGCCCCAAGACCGGAGAGTTGGGTGCCTTCCTTGATTTCCAAGTTTCGTCGTGTGATTTGTTTGGTCCGTTGCATTTCATCTTTGCATCATGTGCATTGCATCATGTCATCATGCAACCCGTTTTAAAAACTCAACTAAATTAAATGGCAAGGATCTCCGATTCCATTTAAATTGAGGGAAGAGTGACTTCTCTTTATAACATATCCTCCCGATAGTAGGGAGCTATATTCAATATTTCTTTAATTTTAAATTCACCATAACACACTTTCAAAATATCCCAATGCCTTTGTTATCTTAATTCTTGGTCTCCAACATTGCCATATATTCTTTCATCATATTCCGGAGCTCCACCAAAAATCCGAACATTTTTGGACACTCTATAACCAAGCCCTAGTTCAAACCCTTTTGAATTAAATTCAAACGAGTTTGAATTACATCTTTCAATCTTGCCTTTCCTATTTTTCGTGGACCGTGCACATTTTTATGAGTCCGGGAAAATTGTCCTCGTGCCCAGATTCCACCCCTACCTTCTCTTTCTTTTCTCCCTCTTTTTCTGTTTTGTTTTAATATGGAAAAGAGTAAGAGAGGAATGAGAGAGAGGAGTTCAGCTTAGTCTAGCCGGCCCAGTCCCTAGGGCCAACTCCTACGGCCAGACCTAGCCGGCCCAAGAGGCCTGTCCGATCTCCTCATTCCCCCCCTGCTCGCTAGCCTTTTCCTCAATCCCCTCCTCCCTGTCTCCCTTCTCGCGCCGCCAGAGAGAGAGGGACCGACAACGCCAGGGTGCCCGATCCCCCACCTCCCGATCGCATCGCTCCCTCACCCATCGCTCCTTTTCCCCGATCCAGCGCCGCGCCCTCGTCTCGTTCCCCTCTGCCTCCTCCTCGCCGCCGGCAGCCACCCCGGCCAGCCTCCGGCCACCTGCAGGCCGACCCCCGCGCCCTCAAGTGCCTCGCCGCCTGGACCTGTCATCCTCAACGCCGCCTCTCCTGCTCATCGACCGCGCTGCCAGAGCCTTGCATCGTGCCAAGCGTCGCCAGCGCCCCCAAGTCTCCGTCGCCTAGTTCCTCGACCTCGCCGGAGCACAAGACCTCCTAGGCCGCCGCTTCGCCAGGGACGTCGAGCGCCACCAGCAACAGTTCTGCACCAAGTCCCCATCGCCGTGACCCATCAAGCCGTCGTTCTGTCAATCCGCAGGAGACCTCCGCTGCATCAAGTCCATCCAGCCGCCGATGCATGTGCCCTCGCCTCTACCGCGCCTCCTTCTTCTTCTGCTCCTGCAGTGCAGGCCACCGCAGTACCGCCCAGACCCCCATGACCAGCGCCATGAACCGCAGCTCGTTGTACCGGCTTCCGAACCGCAAGACCGAGTACATCCACCGACCTGAGCGTTCCCTGGACACGTCAAGGTCGACTCCATCGCAAAGAACGACTACACGTATTGTACCAAGTACCCCTTCGTTTTGACGAGACCAGCAAGTCCGAAGAACTCTAAGTTCGACGACGCTCTCTGCCCGAACGACTACCACCGATGTGTACCTCTCCGTCGCCGTGGGTTTCGTCAAGTTCAACGGTGAACCCCGAAGCCCTCGGATTCGTCAAGTCCGAAGATGCAAGTACCACTCCGAACCATGTACGATGAACGTCGCCGAAGACCCGTGTAACGCAAACATCAAGTTCAACTACCGTCACGAGAACCGCTACTTCCCACGAGGACCCCGTGAACAACTACTTCCCCTTCGGCACATGTACCCCTACCGCCGAACTCGTTCCGTTTTGATAATGCACACTTCGAAGGTATAACCATCGAGACGACGCCCGTGAATGAACGCATGTGTGTTGTATGTTATGCTCGTGTTTGCATCGTGTCCAAGTTGTCTCTTGCTTGGTCCTCCTCGTTTGCTGATAACCCGTGGGAACTCGGTAACCGGGAGCACCCCACCGTTTATCGCATGACCCGCATCCGCACACTTCTCCTTTGCATCGGTATCTCAATCGAGTTACCGGGAACCGGAACGTTGCCGTGGCACCGTTTCGTTATCGTCGCCGTGGCACCCCTTTCATTTCCGCCACGATGATAAATGCTTCATAATATGCTTGTCAAATTTTAATAAAAATTGCATTAACTTGCACATGTCATCCGCATCATGATAACAACAATTAAAATGTTTAAATTGTTGTTTGCTTTAATTTGCTAAATGCATGTGGGGATTTACCGGAATTGTTGTTGTTGTTGTTTCCGGCCTCATTTAAAATGCCTAGCTGTGTATTTTACTCATGTTTCACCTCTTGCCATGTTTAACAACATTTAATATTGTTGGGTACATAAACAAGAGAGAACTAAATAATTGATGTGGTGTTCCGTCAATATGCAACTCGTTGCATATTGAGCTCCACTTAATTTGTAGGATTGTTTGTGCACTTTGCCAGGCCATGCATATTTAAACCGGACATGCATCATAATTGATTGTGCATCATGACATGTTTATCATGATGGTTGTTTACTATGTTGTTTGCTCTTTTCCGGTGTTTTTTCTTCGGGTTGGTTCCGGTAATGTTGCGTGTGTGAGGATCCGTTGGCTATGTCCGTTTGTCTTCTTCATGGCCTCGTTCTTCTTTCTTGCGGGATCTCAGGCAAGATGACCATACCCTCGAAATCACTTCTATCTTTGCTTGCTAGTTGCTCGCTCTTTTGCTATGCCTATGCTGCGATACCTACCACTTGCTTATCATGCCTCCCATATTATTGAACCAAGCCTCTAACCCACCTTGTCCTAGCAAACCGTTGTTTGGCTATGTTACCGCTTTGCTCAGCCCCTCTTACAGCGTTGTTAGTTGCAGGTGAAGATTGAAGTTTGTTCCTTGTTGGAACATGGCAATGTTGTTCCTTGTTGGAACATGTTTACTTGTTGGGATATCACAATATATCTTATTTAATTAATGCATCTATATACTTGGTAAAGGGTGGAAGGCTCGGCCTTATTCCTGGTGTTTTGTTCCACTCTTGCCGCCCTAGTTTCCGTCATATCGGTGTTATGTTCCCGGATTTTGCGTTCCTTACGCGGTTGGGTAATAATGGGAACCCCTTGATAGTTCTCCTTGAATAAAACTCCTCCAGCAAGGCCCAACCTTGGTTTTACCATTCGCTACCTAGCCTTTTCCCCTTGGGATTCGCGCATCCCGAGGGTCATCTTTATTTTAACCCCCCGGGGCCAGTGCTTGTCTAAGTGTTGGTCCGAACTAGAGTCCTTTGCAGCGCCATCTCAGGGAAACTTGAGGGCTGGTTTTAGTTGTACGGAGCGCTCATGCGGTGTTGCCTTGAGAACGAGATATGTGCAGCTCCTATCAGGATGTCGGCGCATCGGGCGGTCTTGCTGGTCTTGTTTTACCTGTCGAAATGTCTTGTAACCGGGATTCCGAGCCTGATCTGGTCTTCCCGCTAGAAGGAATATCCTTCGTTGACCGTGAGAGCTTGTGATGGGCTAAGTTGGGACACCCCTGCAGGGATTTGAACTTTCGAAAACCGTGCCCGCGGTTATGGGCAGATGGGATTTTGTTAATGTCCGGTTGTAGAAAACCTGAAGTTGACCTTAATTAAAATGCACCAACCGCGTGTGTTACCGTGATGGTCTCTTCTCGGCGGGGTCCGGGAAGCGAACACGGTGTTGGAGTCATGCTTGACGTAGGTTGTTCTAGGATCACTTCTTGATCATAGTTTCTCGACCATGCTTTGCCTTCTCTTCCCGCTCTCATTTGCGTATGTTAGCCACCATATATGCTAGTCGCTTGCTGCAGCTCCACCTCATACATTTTACCTTACCCATAAGCTTAAATAGTCTTGATCACGAGGGTGTGAGATTGCTGAGTCCTCGTGGCTCACAGATACTTTCAAAACCAGTTTGCAGGTGCTGATGTTACCAAGCAAGTGACGCAACCAAGCTCAAGGAGGAGCTCGATGAAGATCTTGTCCTTTGTGTTGTTCCGTTCTAGTTGATTAGTAGTGGAGCCCAGTTGGGGTCGATCGGGGACCTTGTCGCATTTGGGGTTCTTCTTTTATTTTGGTTCCGTAGTCGGACCTTGATTGTATTTGGTTGATGTAATGCTTTATTCATGTAATTGTGTGAAGTGGCGATTGTAAGCCAACTATGTATCTCTTTCCCTTATGTATTACATGGGTTGTGTGAAGATTACCTCACTTGCGACATTGATTTCAATGCGGTTATGCCTCTAAGTCGTGCTTCGACACGTAGGAGATATAGCCGCATCGAGGGCGTTACATCCATGCCATTTAATTTAGTTGAGTTTTTAAAATGGGTTGCATGATGACATGATGCAATGCACATGATGCAAAGATGAAATGCAATGGACCAAACAAATCACACGATGAAACCCAGAAATCAAGGAAGGCACCCGACTCTCCAGTCCTGGGGCGTTACAGGTAGCGTCGTAGCGAGGCTTGCCGGAGCTCGCGTGCGGCGCCAGGACAGCGTGCGCGAGGCGCGGGAGGAGGGGCGCGAGGCTCGCGGCTTCTAGGTGGCCTCGTGCAGTCACCTTCTCGGTGGGGGGTGGAATCCGCATCCGCTGCTCCTCGCCGCTCCCCGCATGGAGCGCCCTGACGGCGCCGCGGACGCCGACGAGCACAAGCGGGTCCATGGCGACCGGGCGGCGGCTTGGGGCCTCCCTGCACCTGCGGCGAGGCCTTGGCACAAGCGGGGGTGGCGAGGCCTTGGCACTACAGCGGCCGCCATGGCCAAGGCGAGCAGGCGGCTCGTCTAGGATGGAGGGCGGCGCAGGTGGCGGGGCAGAGCGGCGGGGTGCACATGAAGTGTTTGAGGAAATGCCAGAGAGAGAGGAGGAAGAAGATTATTGCTGATAGGTGGGCCCATCTTGTCAGAAAGGCATTTAGAAGAGGCGAATTGGGCATTTTTCCGACATGGTAGTTTTTAGTCAAAGATTAGACAAAAAGTGGTAGTTTTCGGCACAAATTTGTAAAGTGGTAGTTTGTAGGCACGATTCCGCGAAATGTGGTAGTTTTTTGTTAAATACTCCATTATATTTGGTAGACCCTTCTTAAATACTGTTAATGCTACCATAGATTGCACAAAGGGATGTTGTTACTGTCGTCTTAGATGATATGACTCATGAATTTAATTTCTCTAAATTTAGTAAACAACATCGTGAAGAAGAATTGCCTAGTAAGGATGAAATTATTGGTCTTGCTTCTATTGCCGTACCTCCAAGTGATCCTTTAGAACAATATTTGCTAGACCATGAGAATGATATGTTTATGAATGAAAGAAGGGAAATAGATGAAGTATTCTTTAAACAGGAACCTATTCTGAAACACAATTTGCCTGTTGAAATCCTAGGGGATCCCCCTCCACCTAAGGGTGATCCCGTGTTTGAGCTTAAACCATTGCCTGATAATCTTAAATATGCTTATCTTGATGAGAAAAGGATATATCCTGCTATTATTAGTGCTAACCTTTCAGACATTAAGAAGAAAGATTATTGAAAACTCTAAAGAAGCACCGTGCGGCTATTGGATATACTCTTGATGATCTTAAGGGCATTTGTCCCACTCTATGTCAACATACAATAAATTTGGAAGCAGATGCCAAACCAGTTCATGATCCTCAACGACGTCTGAATCCTAAAATGAAAGAAGTGGTAAGAAAAGAAATACTAAAGCTTCTGGAGGCAGGTATAATTTATCCCGTTGCTGATAGTCAGTGGGTAAGTCCTGTTCATTGTGTCCCTAAGAAGGGAGGTATTACTGTTGGTCCTAATGATAAAGATGAATTGATTCCACAAAGAATTATTACAGGTTATAGAATGGTAATTGATTTCCGCAAATTAAATTAGGCTACTAAGAAAGATCATTACCCATTACCTTTTATCGATCAAATGCTAGAAAGATTATGCAAACATACACATTACTACTTTCTAGATGGTTATTCTGGTTTCTCTCAAATTCCTGTGTCGGCTAAAGATCAATCAAAGACTACTTTTACATGCCCTTTTGGTACTTTTGCTTATAGACGTATGCCTTTGGTTTATGTAATGCACCTGCTACCTTTCAAAGATGCATGATGGCTATATTCTCTGACTTTTGTGAAAAGATTTGTGAGGTTTTCATGGACGACTTTTCTGTCTATGGATCTTCTTTTGATGATTGCTTGAGCAATCTTAATGGAGTTTTGCAGAGATGTGAAGAAACTAATCTTGTCTTGAATTGGGAAAAGTGCCACTTTATGGTTAATGGGGGTATTGTCTTGGGGGCATAAAGTTTCTGAAAGAGGTATTGAAGTTGATAAAGCCAAGTGAGGGAGTCCAGAATTAGGGGTCTCCGGACAGCCGGACTATATCCTTTGGCCGGACTGTTGGACTATGAAGATACAAGATTGAAGACTTCGTCTCGTGTCCGGATGGGACTCTACTTGGCATGGAAGCCAAGCTAGGCAATATGGATATGTATATATCCTCCTTTGTAACCGACCTTGTGTAACCCTAGCCCCCTCCGGTGTCTATATAAACCGGAGGGTTTTAGTCCGTAGGACAACATACAATCATACCATAGGCTAGCTTCTAGGGTTTAGCCTCTCCGATATCGTGGTAGATCGACTCTTGTAATACTCATATCATCAAGAATAAACCAAGTAGGACGTAGGGTTTTACCTCCATCAAGAGGGCCCGAACCTGGGTAAAACATCGTGTCCCCAGCCTCCTGTTACCATCCGCCTTAGACGCACAGTTCGGGACCCCCTACCCGAGATCCGCCGGTTTTGACACCGACATTGGTGCTTTCATTGAGAGTTCCTCTGTGTCATCGCCGTTAGGCTTGATGGCTCCTACGATCGTCGATAGCGATGCAGTCTAGGGGGAGACTTTTCTCCCCGGATAGATCTTTGTGTTCAGTGGCTTCGCACTGCAGGCCAACTCGCTTGGCCATATGGAGTAGGTCGAAAGTTACGCCCCTGGCCACCAGGTCAGGTTTGGAAGTTTAAACTACACGGCCGATATCCGCGGAGACTTGATCTTCGACGGATTCGAGCCCCTGCCTTGTGCGCCACGCGGTCACAATGAGTACGATTAGCTCTACCATCGGACAGTGTCCAAGAAATCGCACCGGCAGCCGCTCTGACCCTCAATTCGGAGCCAGTTGCACCATCCATGGACGGGTGGATAGACCCCGCCACGGAGGCTGTATCCTCTACGGCGATGGAGCCAAATATCGACTTTACCCTTCATGAGAGCCGTGTTGCCAAACTGTCGGATCCTTCTCCGGCCACGGACTCCGAACCGCCTGCGCCCGTTCCTGTCGAATCCAATTGGGCGCCGATCATGGAGTTTACCTCCGCGGATATTTTTCAGCACTCGCCCTTTGGCGACATATTGAACTCATTAAGGTCTCTCTCCTTGTCAGGAGAGTCCTAGCCAAACTACGTCCGGCAGGATTGGGATGCGGATGACGAAGAAATTCGCCGCCCACCCACCACCCACTTAGTAGCCACCGTCGATGACTTAACCGACATGCTCGACTTTGACTTCAAAGAAATCGACGGTATGGACGACGATGCAGGAGACGAACAGGAACCACTGCCCACAGGGCACTGGACGCCCACTTTATCACATGACGTATACATGGTGGACACACCCAAAGAAAACAACGACGAGGAACGAAAGGACGCAGCGAAGGGTTGTTCCCTCGAGAAGCAGTCAAAGCAGCGGCGTAAACACCGCTCCAAATCCCGCCTCGGCAGAAATAATGATCACATAGACCCAGCGATAGAGTAGGGTGAACCATCGCCCGACCAGGGCAACACGGGGAATCAAAACAAACAACCCGACTCCGTCGAAGATAATAGTCCGGACGACACCACACCAGACAGGCGCCAGGAGCAACATAACACCCACCAAAGGCTTGTTGCCACGGCGCGGAGCCTGAAAAATCAGAAGCAAAGGCTCAAGGCTGCACAAGACACACTCAAAATCAAATGGAGTGAAGTACTCAACACGGCAGCAAAGTACGGCAGTAATCGCCACACCAAGAGCTATCCGAAGCGAAAGTTGCTACCTGAATTTGATGAGGAGGCCTTAGATCCTCCACAATTAAAAAATAAAACGGCCATCCGGTCGGATAGACGACCTCATAGCCAACATAAAGTGACAAACGACGCCGCACATAAACCAGTACGCGATCCGCGTAAGGGCTCTCATCAAAAGGACGACGCAACCAGATCCATCTATGGACCACGCAAGCGCGCTCCAACATATAATGCAACACAACAAACATCCGAACACCACGGTACACCCAAATACAGGGGTGCTGCACACCCTCTATGTTTCACCAACGAGGTGCTGGATCATGAATTTCCAGAGGGATTCAAACCCGTAAACATAGAGGCGTACGGCGGAACAACAAACCCTGGGGTCTGGATTGAGGACTATATCCTCCATATCCATATGGCTCGAGGAGATGATCTCCACGCCATCAAGTACTTACCCCTCAAGCTCAAAGGGCCAGCTCGGCACTGGCTTAAAAGCCTCCCCGAAAACTCCATCGGAAGCTGGGAAGAGCTCGAAGACGCCTTTCGGGGAAATTTTCAAGGGACATATGTCCGACCACCGGATGCAGACGATTTAAGTCATATAACTCAATAGCCCGGTGAGTTAGCCCGAAAACTTTGGAACAGGTTCCTCACTAAAAAGAACCAAATAGTCGACTGTCCGGACGCCGAAGCCTTAGCAGCTTTCAAGCATAGCGTTCGAGACGAATGGCTTGCCAAACACCTCGTCAAGAAAAGCCGAGGACAATGGCAGCATTAACAAGCCTCATGACCCGTTTTTGCGTGGGCGAGGACAGCTGGTTAGCCTGATGCAGCACCAGCGACCCAAGTACATCCGAAGTCAAGGATGGAAACAGGAAATCACGACGCAGCAAGAATAAGCGCCGGAATAAAGAAGACAACCCGAAGAGCACGACGGTAAACGCCGGAATTAGAAGCTCTCGGCCAGGCCAGCAGAAGCCGCCCTCCAAAGGCAACAGAGACGAACTGTCCAGCCTAAACAAAATTTTGGACCAAATATGTCAGATCCATAGCACCCCTGATAAACCTGCAAATCATACCCACAGAGAATGTTGGGTCTTCAAACAGTCCGGCAAGCTCAACCCCGAACTCAAGGGGCAGGATACACCAAGTGAAGACGAGGACGAGCCTTGCAAGCAAAGCACAGGGGAACAGAGAAAATTCCCACCAGAAGTCAAAATAGTCAACGTGTTACACGTGATAAAAGGGAGAAACAAAGCGGCACCTTTAGAAGAACATGCCCCAGGGCCTATCACCGCGGAGCTCCGCCACTGGTCGTCCCAACCGATCACCTTTGACCATCGGGATTACTCGGCAAGTATCCGGCGTGCAGGATGGGCTGCCTTGGTATTAGATCCAATAATTGACGGATACCACTTCACCCGAGTCCTGATGGACGGCGGCAGCAGTTTAAATCTGATATATCAGGACACAGTCCGCAAAATGGGGATAGACCCAACAAAAATTTGTCACAGCAATGCTACCTTTAAAGGAGTAACGCCAGGCCCGGAGGCTCACTGCAGGGGCTCCCTGCTACTAGAGGTTATATTCGGCTTCCCCGACAACTTCCGCAGCGAAAATTTAACTTTCCACGTCACTCCGTTCCAAAGTGGCTATCAAGCACTACTCGGACGCGAAGCTTTCGATCGCTTAAACGCAATACCGCATTACGCTTCCCTCAAGCTCAAGATGCCCGGTCCACGTGACATCATTACAGTAAATGGAAATATTGAGCGCTCCTTGCGCGCCGAAGACGGTGCGGCCGCCTTGGCCGCCGCACAGTAAACGGCCTCACCAACTCAAGCATTTGACAGGTCGTTAAGACCCGGACATGGCTAGACGATTCCGGCTCAGCTATATGTAATTAATACAGGTTTGATGGCTATACCCCTATTACAATACAAGGGGCTCAACGCGCGCACAAAAGTGGCAATAAGGCTCACCTTTACTCATTTTCAACTATATATTGTTTATTTAGTATAACTTAACTTTTGCACGACAACTTTTCAATTAAGTTCCTCTCTTTTTCAGATGACCATCGTGCTACACCCGTCCAGGATACGGCACAACGGAGACACGGGCGCAGACGTGCAACAGGGACCCGTTCCAAGGATTCTTTGTAGATTAAGACCCTGCGTAAACCTTTTTTTACTGTCTCTTGTTGATTTACACCCCTCGGATTCTCAGTACAACCGAGAAGGATGCTGACGTCTTGGCATGTGGCCACGCCAGAATAATGCACGTACCTGGACACCAGGGGCTTATTACAAAGGGTACTGTTTAGACCCGGTTTACACCATAAAGACCGAATACCTTAGGGAGTGTTCGGCGTCGCGAGTTTGGCCTTATATGCATCAGCTTCGAATCATGTCTTTGGTCAAATGTTGGGTTTACCCGGCTCCTGTGTTTTGCTACCTTCGTTCCGCTCTATCGACTAAGGCGGCACCAGGAGAACTACTGCGATTGTGCCCTGGTTCATCCGGACGAGCACCTCAGTAGAGATAGCCGAAAACTGACTGCCATGATATAGCGTGAGACTGATCAACCACTTGTTGACTTATTGGAATCTTCGGGATTCCTCCGCATTAACGAAGGGTCGTTTCCCGGCCAGGCATGTACGCACCCCGAATCCGGATGAGTGCAGAGCCACCAGGGGCTATATAGTAGCCCCACTGACAAACTCCTATGGCTAAGTGAAAGTGTTAAAGCATTATAGTCTGGTTGCCTAGTTCGCTGCGCTATCACCTCCTTATTAGGACCAAGACGTTGGATTAAGTGTGAATACGCGTCTTCTACGAACACCCCCATATTATATGCGTGGGGGCTGAAGCCGACGACTGCAATCTTTCAGGTTATATACATGTATACATAAACGGCCGCACAGGAGGCATCACAATACTTTCAGTCAAAAGTATAAATACAACCTTGATAAATTCAATAAAACATTGTTTTTTATAATGGGAATACATGTCACTCAAACATAACATTCTTCGAGCACTGGGCCTCTATCGAACGAGCGCCCTCAAGAACTTCTTCAAAATAGTGCTCGGCAGCCACTCGGCCTATGGCCGAACCCTGCGCCGCGACAGTGGTGGCATCCATGTCCGCCCAGTATGTTTTGACATGGGCAAGGGCCATCCGCGAGCCTTCTATGCACGCCGACCTCTTCATCGCATTAATGCGTGGCACCGCACCAACGAACTGCTGCACCAAGCTAAAATAGCTATTCGGCTTTGGCCTTTCCGGCCACAGATTATCCATGACAGACCTCATGGCGAGTCCGGACAATCTATTGAGTTCGGCCCATTTGGCAAGCTGATTAGTCAATGGAAGCGGACGCTCTGGAATGTTAAATTGCGACCAGAACAGCTTGTCCACTTCATGATCTGATTGATCTCGGAAGTATTCGGCCGCATCGATAGCGCTCGCCGCCAAGTCCAGATATGCGTCGGCCGAACTCCACAGCCGATCTAGAGGGGCATACCGCGGATCGCCGAACTTCCTCCGCAGCATAAAGGGCTTCCCAGCCACAATATCCCCGGCTTCACGCAGTTCCTCCTTCTTTGCTCTCATTGCAGAGTGGGTGTCTTTGGTCGCCATTGTGGCCTTTTCGAGGTCCGTAGCCTTCGCCCGGCTTTCTTCTTCAAGAAACTGGCAGTGGTCGGCAGTGTCTTTCAACTTCATAGCCATTTTGGCCATTTTCTCTTTGCTCTCGCTATGCGCGGCCTTCTCGGCTCTCAACTCTTCGGCCGCCTTCAAAGCGGCCGCATTACTACTCCTTGCTTGCTCCTTGGCTCGGGCAAGCTCCGCCCGCAGGGCCTCCACGGTGGCAGCTCCATCTGCAGTCACAACATATCAAAGATACTGGTATCACGCTGCTCTTACAATGTGACATTCACTATAAACATCACCTACCCTGTGCCTCGTCAAGCCGCTTGTTAACAAGCTCGATATCAGCATCCGCCGCATCCAGTCGCCGCTTTAGTTCGGCAACCCCATCAGTCCGGCTAGCTGATGTCTACTACACAACCTTCTTCTTGTAGATGTTGTTGGGCCTCCAAGTGCAGAGGTTTGTAGGACAGTAGCAAATTTCCGTCAAGTGGATGACCTAAGGTTTAACAATCCGTAGGAGGCGTAGGATGAAGATGGTCTCTCTCAAGCAACCCTGCAACCAAATAACAAAGAGTCTCTTGTGTCCCCAACACACCCAATACAATGGTAAATTGTATAGGTGCACTAGTTCGGCGAGGAGATGGTGATACAAGTGGTATATGGATGGTAGATAAAGGTTTTTGTAATCTGAAATTATAAAAACAGCAAGGTAACTAATGATAAAAGTGAGCATAAACGGTATTGCAATGCGTTGAAACAAGGCCTAGGGTTCATACTTTCACTAGTGCAAGTCCTCTCAACAATAATAACATAATTGGATCACATAACTATCCCTCAACATGCAACAAAGAGTCACTCGAAAGTCACTAACAGTGGAGAACGAATGAAGAGATTATGGTAGGGTACAAAACCACCTCAAAGTTATTCTTTCCAATCAATCCGTTTGGCTATTCCTATAAGTGTCACAAACATCCCTAGAGTTCGTACTAAAATAACACCTTAAGACACAAATCAACCAAAACCCTAATGTCACCTAGATACTCCAATGTCACCTCAAGTATCCGTGGGTATGATTATACGATATGCATCACACAATCTCAGATTCATCTATTCAACCAACACAAAGGACCTCAAAGAGTGCCCCAAAGTTCTACCGGAGAATCACGACGAAAACGTGTGCCAACCCCTATGCATAGGTTCATGGGCGGAACCCGCAAGTTGATCACCAAAACATACATCAAGTGAATCGCATGGTATCCCATTGTCACCACAGATACACACGGCAAGACATATATCAAGTGTTCTCAAATCTTTAAAGACTCAATCCGATAAGATTACTTCAAAGGGGAAACTCAATTCATTACAAGAGAGTAGAGGGGGAGGAGAAACATAAGATCCAACTATAATAGCAAAGCTCGCGATACATCAAGATCGTGCCAAATCAAGAACACGAGAGAGAGAGAGAGAGAGAGAGAGAGAGATCAAACACATAGCTACTGGTACATACCCTCGGCCCCGAGGGAGAACTACTCCCTCCTGGTCTTGGAGAGCACCGGGATGATGAAGATGGCCACCGGAGAAGGATTCCCCCCTCCGGCAGGGTGCCGGAACGGGTCTAGATTGGTTTTCGGTGGCTACGGAGGCTTATGGCGGCGGAACTCCCGATCTATTCTCCGTTCTGGAAGTTTTACGATACGTAGGTATATATGGGTACAAGGGGTACGTCCGTGGACCGAAGGGGGGGCCACGAGGCAGGGGGCACGCCCCAGGAGGGTGGGCGCGCCCCCTACCCTCGTGAGCTCCTCCTTCATCTTCTGACGTAGGGTCCAAGTCTATCCGGTAGGTTTCCTTCCAAAAATAACTTCTCCAGTTGATTTCGTTCCGCTTCGACTCCGTTTGATATTCCTTTTCTTCGAAACACTGAAATAGGCATAAAACAGCAAATCTGGGCTGGGGCTCCGATTAATAGGTTAGTCCCAAAAATAATATAAAAGTGGAAAATAAAGCCCAATATTGCCCAAAACAGTAGATAATATAGCATGGAGCAATCAAAAATTATAGATATGTTGGAGACGTATCACTAGCCACCGGAGCTTCAGACACCTGCACATAAAGGCAGTCTGGTTATTACCTGGGACTATAATCCTCTGTTCGCCACCGTTCTCGACGACAACCAGAGTCTCAGGGGCTACTATCTACACAGGGCACACCTAAAATGCGTGGTACTATCACAAATGTATATCATTTCACGTACCTCAAAGCCCGTCAATAGACTCATAAAGGCTTCATGCAACCCATTTTTGGTGGACGAAATCCTTTCAATCACCGTACACATTAATGTATGGTGCTCTTCTGAGATAGTCGCTCGCTCTAGCAGACCCTTTGGTACGTCCGACCGCATACCAGATGGTGCCGGACTCTTTTGATTGCTCTCTTCAATAGCCGGATACTGAGGGCTTCAGGTGACCATGGGATTACCTTCTGGCCTTGCCGGATCCGGAGAAACTCTCCGTGATGACACTTCAAGGTCGCCCGCTTCTTGAGCCAGGGAGTTCGGGGGAGGCATTTCGCTCTCCATCATCTCCGGAAGAAGATCCCCCGAAGACAAGCTCTGCTGAGAAGGGCTCAGATCCGAACTGCAAGATAGATGCTTCGGTTATCTTCCTCAGAAGTAAGGTAGTATATCTTCACTATTAAGTACTTTTTGATTACTTACAGCTCGTTAGAGGGCCGATCCCCGCATGGACTTTGTGCGGCAAGAGCACCCTGTGAGACGGGACCCTCTGGTGGAGTTTTCTTCTCCCGTTTGGAAAACTTGGTTTCCGGATCATCAGAGGTAGTCCTCTTCCTTCCCCGGGGCGAGGGAACGTCAGATTCCTTCCCTTGGTTATCCTCCCTCACGGAGGCGCTCGTTCCCTCGGTTGGAATAGGTAGCGGTGGGGGCCAGCTTTCGCCCTCTTTATTCCCCCTTCATCTTCCTTTGAGGGCACCGGGCAAGGTGCTGGCTCGAGCATCTTTTCCAGCACCGGATTGTCC
The DNA here is from genome assembly GCA_034509565.1 of Triticum monococcum. NCBI lineage: Eukaryota > Viridiplantae > Streptophyta > Magnoliopsida > Poales > Poaceae > Triticum > Triticum monococcum. The sequence goes on along the minus strand of CM067847.1, from coordinate 619,518,338 downwards.
AAGCCTTCGGGAAGGGGGGCCGAACACCAGATCATCTTCGCCTTTGTTATCCAGTCCTGGTCAAAAAGCGATTCTTCAGAATGACATCATGATAAATGAAAGACAGTGTGTTCGGCTAGAGGATTACTTACTTGGGCCGTGGTGTGGTTGCTGCTCAGGCCCATGTGCTCGGAGGTGTCCGGACACTCTATTTGGGGTCCGAAGAACGACTTGTACATCTCCTCGTGCGTCAGGCCGAGGAAATTCTGAATAGTGCGCGGTCCTTCTGGGTTGAATTCCCACAAGCAGAGGGGCCGACGTTTGCAAGGCTGGACTCGACGAACCAGCAAAACTTGCACTACCATAACCCAACTAAAATCTCCCTCGAAGAGATCTCGGATGCGGCTCTGCAGTATGGGTACATCCTTGGCTGGACCCCAGCTCAGCCCCCTACTGATCCATGACATCAGCTGTGGTGGAGGGCCAGAGCGAAAGGAGGGGGAAGCTACCCACTTGGCACTTCTGGGAGCGGTGACGTAGAACCACTCCCGTTGCCATAATCCGGACATCTCTGGAAAGGAACCCTTTGGCCACGGAGCTCCAGCGATCTTGCTTATTAATGCCCCTCCGCACGCTGCATGCTGCCCCTCAACCGTCTTCGGCTTCCCATAAAAGGTCTTGAGCCACAGGCTGAAGTGAGGGGTAATGCGGAGGAAGGCCTCACATACGACAATAAATGCCGAGATGTGGAGAAAGGAATCCGGGGCTAGATCGTGGAAATCAACCCCGTAATAGAACATCAAACCCCTTACGAAGGGATCCAGAGTGAGGCCTAGTCCTCGGAGGAAGTGGGAGATAAACACGACGTCTTCATTGGGTTCAGGAGTATGGACAACCTACCCTCGGGCAGGCAGCCAATGCGAGACTTCGGTGGTCAAGTATCTTGCCTCCCTCAACTTCTTGATATCCTCTTCCGTGACGGAGGAGGGCATCCACTGGCCCTGGAGGCTGGATCCGGACATGATTGAAGGTTCGAAGAACCTGACCTGGGCTTTGGGTGTTAGAACTTGAGGCGGGGGAAGGATTCACTTGAGCACGGGAGGGACAAAGTAAAAGCCTTGACCCTTTATAAAGAGGGTGAATATCAAGCGTCCTCCTCGTGGCCGTTTGGGACTTGCCTAAAATCTAGGAGTCCTAGGCGTGGTTGGGTTACCCACGACCATATTGATGAGAATCCCGTAATAAGGGGGACACGATCTCTGCTTTGACAAGACGTGTCAAGAAACTGCCTCGCGTTATGTGTGGGGCTAGTTAAAGAAAAACGGTTCGAATAATCACCGAGCCATGGCATGATGTCATGTTGCCAAAACGTGTCAGCTAATTAGATTTGTGGAAATATTATTCTCTCTACGGTGGTATGTGGAACTTATTTTGCAGGGTCGGACACTATCCTTTTATTCAAACTCTTCTGTGGTGTATCCGGAGGAGGAACCCGCCTTGCAATGCCGAAGACAATACTGCACGTCGGACTCATCGTCATTGAAGCTTGGTTCAGGGGCTACTGAGGGAGTCCTGGATTAGGGGGTCTCCAGACAGCCGGACTATATCCTTTGGCCGGACTGTTGGACTATGAAGATACAAGATTAAAGACTTTGTCTCGTGTCCGGATGGGACTCTACTTGGCGTGGAAGGCAAGCTAGGCAATACGGATATGTATATCTCCTCCTTTGTAACCAACCTTGTGTAACCCTAGCCCCCTCCGGTGTCTATATAAACCGGAGGGTTTTAGTCCGTAGGACAACATACAATCATAGCATAGGCTAGCTTCTAGGGTTTAGCCTCTCCGATCTCGTGGTAGATCAACTCTTGTAATACTCATATCATCAAGAATAAATCAAGCAGGACGTAGGGTTTTACCTCCATCAAGAGGGCCCGAACCTGGGTAAAACATCGTGTCCCCAGCCTCCTGTTACCATCCGCCTTAGACGCACAGTTCGGGACCCCCTACCCGAGATCCGCCGGTTTTGACACTGACACCAAGGTTGATGCTATTGAAAACATGCCATGTCCCAAGGACATCAAAGGTATAAGAAGTTTCCTTGGTCACGCCGGATTTTATAGGAGGTTCATTAAGGACTTCTCAAAAATTTCTCGGCCTCTGACTAATTTATTACAAAAAGATATACCATTTGTCTTTGATGATGATTGTGTAGAAGCATTTGAAATACTTAAGAAATCATTAGTCTCTGCACCTATTGTTCAGTCACCTGATTGGAATTTACCCTTTGAAATTATGTGTGATGCTAGCGATTATGCTATAGGTGCTATTCTAGGGCAAAGAGTTGATAAGAAATTAAATGTTATCCATTATGCTAGTAAGACTCTAGACAATGCTCAAAGAAATTATGCTACTACTAAAAAAGAACTTTTAGTAGTTGTATTTGCTTGTGATAAGTTCAGACCTTATATTGTTGATTCTAAAGTAACTATCCACACTGATCATGCTGCTATTGAATATCTTATGGAGAAGAAAGATGCTAAACCTAGACTTATTTGATGGGTTCTCTTGCTACAAGAATTTGATTTGCATATTGTTGATAGAAAAGAGCTGAGAACCCCGTTGCAGACAACTTATCTAGGTTAGAGAATATTCTTGATGACCCAGTACCTATTGATGATAGCTTCCCTGATGAACAATTAAATGTCATAAGTACTTCTCATAGTACCCCTTGGTATGCTGATTATGCTAATTACATAGTTGCTAAATTTATACCACCTAGCTTCACATACCAACAAAAGAAAAAGTTCTTCTATGATTTGAGACATTACTTTTGGGATGACCCACATCTTTATAAAGAAGGAGTAGATGGTGTTATTAGACGTTGTGTACCTAAGCATGAACAGGAACAGATCCTACGCAACTGCCACTCCGAAACTTATGGAGAACACCACACGGGAGATAGAACTGCACATAAGGTATTGAAATCCGGTTTTTATTGGCCTACTCTCTTCAAGGATGCACGTAAGTTTGTCCTATCTTGTGATGAATGTCAAAGAATTGGTAATATTAGTAGACGTCAAGAAATGCCTATGAACTATTCACTTGTTATTGAACTGTTTGATGTTTGGGGCTTTGATTATATAGGATCTTTTCCTACCTCTAATGGATATACACATATTTTAGTTGCTGTTGATTACGTTACTAAGTGGGTAGAAGCTATTCCAACTAGTAGTGCTGATCATAACACTTCTATTAAAATGCTTAAAGGGGTTATTTTTCCGAGGTTTGGAGTCCCTAGATATTTAATGACTAATGGTGGTTCACATTTTATTCATGGCGCTTTCCGTAAAATGCTTGCTAAATATGACGTCAATCATAGAATTGCATCTCCATATCACCCACAGTCTAGTGGTCAAGTAGAATTGAGTAATAGAGAACTTAAATTAATTTTGCAAAAGACTGTCAATAGGTATAGAAATAATTGTTCCAAGAAACTTGATGATGCATTATGGGCCTATAGAACTGCATATAAAAATCCTATGGGTATGTCTCCGTATAAAATGGTATATGAAAAAGCATGACACTTACCTCTCGAACTAGAACATAAGGCATATTGGGCTATTAAAGAGCTCAACTATGATTTCAAACTTGCCGGTGAAAAGAGGTTATTTGATATTAGCTCACTTGATGAATGGAGAACCCAAGCTTATGAAAATGCCAAGTTGTTTAAAGAAAAGGTTAAAAGATGGCATGACAAAAGGATACAAAAGTGTGAGTTTAATGTAGGTGATTATGTATTTGTTGGGGATCGTAGCAGAAATTTAAAATTTTCTACGCATCACCAAGATCAATCTATGGAGTAATCTAGCAATGAGGGGAAGGAGAGTGCATCTACATACCCTTGTAGATCGCTAAGCGGAAGCGTTCAAGTGAACGGGGTTGATGGAGTCGTACTCGTCGTGATCCAAATCACCGATGATCCTAGCGCCGAACGGACGGCACCTCCGCATTCAACACACGTATGGAACAGAGACGTCTCCCATGCCTTGATCCAGCAAGGAGGAGGGAGAGGTTGAGGAAGAGACTCCAACAGCAGCACGACAACGTGGTGGTGATGGACTGGCAGTTCTCCGGCAGGGCTTCGCCAAGCTCACGCGAAGGAGGAGAGGTATTGGAGGGGAGGGGCTGCGCCAGGTTCAAGGGTGTGGCCGCCCTCCCACCCCTCCACTATTTATAGGTGGGGAGAGAGGGGGCCGGCCCCCCTTAGATCCCATCTAGCGTTGGGGGCGGCGGCCAAGGGGGGAGGAGTGCCTCCCAAGTCAAGTGGAGGCCCTCCCCCTTAGGGTTTCCCCTCTCCCATGCGCATGGGGCTTGGGGGGGCCGGTGCCCTTGGCCCATTAAGGTTAGGGAGCCCCCCTACAGCCCATTCTGCTATATTGGACGTGGTGGAACATTTTCTGGACCTCCGGACCCCTCCGGAATCCTCCGTAACCTTCCGGAAGCTTCCCGGTACAATACCGGAAAAAACCGAACTTTTCCCGGAACCCGAACAACAACTTTCCATATATAAATATTTACCTCCGGACCATTCTGGAACTCCTCGTGACGTCCGGGATCTCATCCGGGACTCCGAACAACATTCGGTAATCACATACAACTCTTCCTAATAACCCTAGCGCCATCGAACCTTAAGTGTGTAGACCCTACGGGTTCGGGAACCATGCAGACATGACCGAGATAACTCTTCGGCTAATAACCAATAGCGGGATCTGGATACCCATGTTGGCTCCCACATGTTCCACGATGATCTCATCTGATGAACCATGATGTCGAGGATTCAATCAATCCCGTATTCTATTCCTTTGTCCAGCGGTATTGTACTTGCCCGAGATTCGATCGTCGGTATCCCGATACCTTGTTCAATCTCGTTACCGGCAAGTCTCTTTACTCATTCCGTAACACATCATCCCGTGATCAACTCCTTGGTCACATTGTGCACATTATGATGATGTCCTACCGAGTGGGCCCAGAGATACCTCTCCGTTTACACGGAGTGACAAATCCCAGTCTCGATTCGTGCCAACCCAACAGACACTTTCGGAGATACCTGTAGTGAACCTTTATAGCCACCCAGTTACGTTGTGACGTTTGGCACACCCAAAGCACTCCTATAGTATCCGGGAGTTGCACAATCTCATGGTCTAAGGAAATGATACTTGACATTAGAAAAGCTTTAGCATACGAACTACACGATCTTTGTGCTAGGCTTAGGATTGGGTCTTGTCCATTACATCATTCTCCTAATGATGTGATCCCATTATCAACGACATCCAATTTCCATGGTCAGGAAACTATAACCATCTATTGATCAACGAGCTAGTCAACTAGAGGCTTACTAGGGACATGGTGTTGTCTATGTATCCACACATGTATCTGAGTTTCCTATCAATACAATTCTAGCATGGATAATAAACGGTTATCATGAACATTGAAATATAATAACAACCAATTTATTATTGCCTCTAGGGCATATTTCCAACAGTCTCCCACTTGCACTAGAGTCAATAATCTAGTTCACATCGCCATGTGATTAACACTCACAGGTCACATCGCCATGTGACCAACATCCAAGAGTCTACTAGACTCAATGATCTAGTTCACATCACTATGTGATAAACACTCAAATAGTTCTGGGTTTGATCATGTTATGCTTGTGAGAGAGGTTGTAGTCAACGGGTCTTGCAATATTCAGATCCCTATGTATTTCGCAAAACTTTATGTCATATCGTAGATGCTACCACGTTCCACTTGGAGCTATTCCAAATTGTTGCTCCATTATACGTATCTGGTATCTCTACTCAGAGCTATCCGGATAGGTGTTAAGCTTGCATCGACGTAACTCGTTACGTCGAACTCTTTATCACCTCCATAACCGAGAAACATTTCCTTATTCCTCTAAGGACAATTTTGACCGCTATCTGGTGATCCAGTCCTAGATCACCTTTGTACCCTCTTGCCAGACATGTGGCAAGGCACACATTAGGTGCGGTACTTCAGCATGGCATACCGTATAGAGCCTATGACAAGAGCATAGGGGACGACCTTCGTCCTTCTTCTTTCTTCTGCCGTGGTCAAGCTTTGAGTCTTACTCAACTTCACACCTTACAACTCAGGTAAGAACCCCTTCTTTGACTGATCTATTTTGAACTACCTCAAAAACATGTCAAGGTGTGCGTTCTTTGAAAGTATCATCAGGCGTTTTGATCTATCTCTATAGATCTTGATGCCCAATATGTAAGCAGCTTTATCCAGGTCTTCCTTTGAAAAACACTCTTCAAACAACCGTATATGCTTTCCAGAAATTCTACATCATTTCGAATCAACAATATGTCATCCACATATACTTATCAGAAATGTTGTTGTGCTCCCACTCACTTTCTTGTAAATACAAGTTTCTAGCAAACATTGTATAAACCTAAAAGCTTTGATCACTCCATCAAAGCATATATTCCGACTCCGAGATGCTCGCTCTAGTCCATAGACGGATCGCTAGAGCTAGCAAACCTTTTAGCATCCTTAGGATCGACAAAAACTTTGATTGTATCACATACAACTCTTTCTTTTGAAAACTGATAAGAAAAACTTGTTTTGACATCCATCTGTCAGATTTCATAATCGAAAAATGCAGCTAATTCTAACATGATTCCGACGGACTTAAGCATCGCTATGGGTGAGAAATTGTCATCATAGTCAACTACTTGAACTTGTGAAAAGACTCTTTCCCACAAGTCGAGCTTCATAGACGGTAACATTACCGCCCACGTCCGTCTTCTTCTTAAAGATCCATTTGTCTCAATGGCTCGCTGATCATCGGGCAAGTCCACCAAAGTCCATACTTTGTTCTGATATATGGATCCTATCTCGGATTTCATGGCTTCTAACCATTTGTCGGAATACAGGCCCACCATCGCTTCTCCATAGCTCGTAGGTTCGTTGTTGTCTAACAACATGATATCTAAGACAGGATTACCGTACCACTCAGGAGTAGTACATATCCTTGTCGACCTATGAGGTTCAATAGCAACTTGATCCGAAGCTTCATGATCACTATCATTAACTTCCTCTTCAACAGACGTAGGCGCCACAGAAAACATCTTTCTGTGTTGCATCACTCTCTGGTTGAAATAAAGGTTCGACAACCTCATCAAGTTCTATCTTCCTCCCACTCAATTCTTTTGAGAGAAACTCCTTCTCGAGAAAGACCCGTTCTTAGCAACAAACAATTTGCCCTCGGATCTGAGATAGAAGGTATACCCAACTGTCACCTTTGGGTATTCTATGAAGATGTGTTTGTCCGCTTTTGGGTTCGAGCTTCTCCGGCTGAAGCCTTAAGCATCACAGCCCAAACATTAAGAAACGAAAACTTTGGTTTCTTGCCAAACCAATGTTTACACGACGTCATATCAACGGACTTAGATGGTGTCCTATCTAAAGTGAATGCAGCTGTCTCTAACGCATAACCTCAAAATGAAAACGGTAGCTCGGTAAGAGACATCATAGATCGCACCATATCTCATAAGGTTCGATTACAACATCCGGACACACCATTACCCTGTGGTGTTCCAGGTGGCTTCAACTGTGAAACAATTCCACAATGTCTTAAGTGATTGCCAAACTCATAACTCAGAAATTCTCATCGATCAGATCATAGGAATTTGATCTTCTTGTTATGATGGTTCTTAACTTCACTCTGAAATCGCTTGAACTTTTCAAACATTTCAGACTTGTGCTTCATTAAGAAAATATACCTATATCTACTCAAATCGTCAGTGAAGATGAGAAAATAGCGATATCCACCGCACGCTTCAATTCTCATTGGATCACACGCATCGGTATGCATGATTTCCAACAAGTCACTTGCCCGTTTCATTGTACCTGAAAACGGGGTCTTAGTCATCCTGCCCATGAGGCATGGCTCGCATGTGTCAAGTGATTCAAAATCAAGTGACTCCAAACATCCATAGACGTGGAGTTTCTTCATGCATCTGACGCCAATATGACCTAAGCGGCAGTGCCACGAGAAAGTGGTACTATCATTATTAACTCTACATCTTTTAGCGTGAACATGTGTATTACCACGACCGAGATTCAATGAACCATTCACATAGGGTGCATGATCATGAAAGGTATTATTCATGTAAACAGAATAACTAGTATCCTCTAACTTAAATGAATAACCGTATTGCAATGAACGTGATCTAATCATATTCATGCTCAACGTAGACACCTGATAACATTTATCTAGGTTCAATACTAATCCTGAAGGCAGATGGAGCGTGCGATGGTGATCTCATCAACTTTGGAAACACTTCCAACACACATCGTCACCTCGCCCTTAGCCAGTCTCCGTTTAGTCCGTAGCTTTTGCTTCAAGTCACCAATAATAGCAACTGAACTGGTATCCAATACCCAGGTGCTACCAGGAGTACTAGTGAGGTACACATTAATAACACGTATATACTTTGTTGAAGTTGCTAGCCTTCTTATCTACCATGTATTTGGGGTAATTCTGCTACTAGTGACCATTCCCCTTACAATAGAAGCATTTAGTCTCGGGTTTGGGTTCAACCTTGGGTTCCTTCACTGGAGCGGCAACTGGTTTGCCATCCATGAAGTTTCCCTTCTAGCCCTTGCCCTTCTTGAAGCCAGTGGTCTTTGTCAAACCATCAACACTTGATGCTCCTTCTTGATTTCTACCTTTTGCGGTCTTAAGCACCGCGAACAGCTCCGGGATCAACTCCATCCCTTGCATGTCATAGTTCATCACGAAGATCTAGTAGCTTAGTGATAGTGGCTAGAGAACTCTATCAATCACTATCTTATCTGGAAGTTTAACTCCCACTTGATTTAAGTGATTGTAGCACCCAGACATTCTGAGCACATGCTCACTAGCTGAGCTATTCTCCTCCATCTTGTTGGCAAAAGAACTTGTCAGAGGTCTCACACCTCTCAACACGGGCATGAGCCTGAAATCCCAATTTCAGCTCTTGGAACATCTCATATGTTCTATGGTGTTCAAAATGTCATTGGAATCCCGATTCTAAGCCGTAAAGTATGGTGCACTAAACTATCAAGTAGTCATCAGGATGTGTCTGTCAGGTGTTCACAACATCCACAGACGACGTTGTAGGGGTTTGCACATCGAGTGGTGCATCAAAGACGTAAGCCTTCTGTGTAGCAGTGAGGACACTCCTCGGACTACGGACCTAGTCCGCATCATTGCTTACAACATCTTTCAACTTAATCTTTCTCTAGGAACGTATTGAAACAAGGAGCTACAACGTGAGCTATTTATCTACAACATATTTGCAAAGACAATTTAGACTATGTTCATGATAATTGAGTTCATCTAATCAAATTATTTAATGAACTCCCACTCAGATAGACATCCCTCTAGTCATCTAAGTGAAACATGATCCGAATCGACTAGGCCGTGTCCGATCATCACGTGAGACGGACTAGTCATCAATGGTGAACATCTTATGTTGATCGTATCTTCTATACGACTCATGTTCGACCTTTCGGTCTTCCGTGTTCCGAGGCCATGTCTGTACATGCCAGGCTCGTCAAGTCAACCTAAGTGTTTCGCATGTGTCCCGAGGCCATGTCTGTACATGCTAGGCTCGCCAACACCCGTTGTATTCGAACGTTAGAATCTATCACACCCGATCATCACGTGGTGCTTCAAAACAACGAACCTTCGCAACGGTGCACAGTTAGGGGGAACACTTTTCTTGAAATTTTAGTGAGGGGTCATCTTATTTAAGCTACCGTCGTTCTAAGCAATAGGATGTAAAACATGATAAACATCACATGCAATCAAATAGTGACATGATATGGCCAATATCATTTTGCTCCTTTTGATCTCCATCTTCGGGGCTCCATGATCATCGTTGTCACCGGCATGACACCATGATCTCCATCATCATGATCTCCATCATCGTGTCTTCTTGAAGTTGTCTCGTCATCTATTACTTCTACTACTATGGCTAACGCTTTAGCAATAAAGTAAAGTAATTACATGACGTTTATGTTGACACGCAGGTCATAGATAAATTAAGACAACTCCTATGACTCCTGTCGGTTGTCATACTCATCGACATGCAAGTCGTGATTCCTATTACAAGAACATGATCAATCTCATACATCACATATATCATTCATCACATCCTTTTGGTCATATCACATCACAAGGCATATGCTGCAAAAAGAAGTTAGACGTCCTCTAATTGTTGTTGCAAGTTTTTACATGGCTGCTATAGGTTTCTAGCAAGAACGTTTCTTACCTACGTGAAAACCACAACGTGATATGCCAATTTCTATTTACACTTCATAAGGACCCTTCTCATCGAATCCGATCCGACTAAAGTGGGAGAGACAGACACCCGCTAGCCACCTTATGCAACTAGTGCATGTCAGTCGGTGGAACCAGTCTCACGTAAGAGTACGTGTAAGGTCGGTCCGGGCCGCTTCAACCCACGATGCCGCCGAATCAAGATAAGACTAGTAACAGCATGTAAATTGACAAAATCGACGCCCACAACTGCTTTGTGTTCTACTCGTGCATAGAAACTACGCATAGACCTAGCTCATGATGCCACTGTTGGGGATTGCAGCAGAAATTTAAAATTTTCTACGCGTCACCAAGATCAACCTATGGAGTAATCTAGCAACGAGGGGAAGGAGAGTGCATCTACATACCCTTGTAGATCGCTAAGCGGAAGCGTTCAAGTGAACGAAGTTGATGGAGTCATACTCGTCGTGATCCAAATCACCGATGATCCTAGCGCCGAACAGACGGCACCTCCGCGTTCAACACACGTACGGAACGGAGACGTCTCCCACGCCTTGATCCAGCAAGGAGGAGGGAGAGGTTGAGGAAGAGAGTCCAACAACAGCACGACGGCGTGGTGGTGATGGAGTGGCAGTTCTCCGGCAGGGCTTCGCCAAGCTCACGCGGAGGAGGAGAGGTATTGGAGGGGAGGGGTTGCGCCAGGTTCAAGGGTGTGGCCGCCCTCCCACCCCTCCACTATTTATAGGTGGGGAGAGAGGGGGTCGGCCCCCCTTAGATCCCATCTAGGGTTGGGGGCGGCGGCCAAGGGGGGAGGAGTGCCTCCCAAGTCAAGTGGAGGCCCTCCCCCTTAGGGTTTCCCCTCTCCCATGCTCATGGGCCTTGGGGGGCCGGTGCCCTTGGCCCATTAAGGTTAGGGTGCCCCCATACAGCCCATGCTGCTATATTGGACGTGGTGGAACATTTTCCGGACCTCCGGACCCCTCCGGAATCCTCCGGAACCTTCCTGAAGCTTCCTGGTACAATATCGAAAAAACCCGAACTTTTCCCGGAACCCGAACAACAACTTTCCATATATAAATCTTTACCTCCGGACCATTCCGGAACTCCTCGTGACGTCCAGGATCTCATCCGGGACTCCGAACAACATTCTGTAATTACATACAAGTCTTCCTAATAACCCTAGCGTCATTGAACCTTAAGTGTGTAGACCCTATGGGTTCGGGAACCATGTAGATATGACCGAGACAACTCTTCGGCCAATAACCAACAGCAGGATCTGGATACCCATGTTGGCTCCCACATGTTCCACGATGATCTCATCGGATGAACCACGATGTCGAGGATTCAATCAATCCCGTATTCAATTCCCTTTGTCCAGCGGTATTGTACTTGCCCGAGATTCGATCGTCGGTATCCCGATACCTTGTTCAATCTCGTTACCGGCAAGTCTCTTTACTCGTTCCATAACACATCCTCCCGTGATCAACTCCTTGGTCACATTGTGCACATTATGATGATGTCCTACCGAGTGGGCCCAGAGATACCTCTCCGTTTACACGGAGTGACAAATCCCAGTCTCGATTCGTGCCAACCCAATAGACACTTTCGGAGATACCTGCAGTGAACCTTTATAGCCACCCAGTTACGTTGTGACGTTTGGCACACCCAAAGCACTCCTACGGTATCAGGGAGTTGCACAATCTCATGGTCTAAGGAAATGATACTTGACATTAGAAAAGCTTTAGCATACGAACTACACGATCTTTATGCTAGGCTTAGGATTGGGTCTTGTCCATTACATCATTCTCCTAATGATGTGATCCCGTTATCAACGACATCCAATGTCCATGGTCAGGAAACTGTAACCATCTATTGATCAACGAGCTAGTCAACTAGAGGCTTACTAGGGACATGGTGTTGTCTATGTATCCACACATGTATCTGAGTTTCCTGTCAATACAATTCTAGCATGGATACTAAACAGTTATCATGAACAATGAAATATAATAATAACCAATTTATTATTGCCTCTAGGGCATATTTCCAATAGTATTGTTATACAACTCTCATTTAAGATTTTTTGCAGGAAAACTTCTCTCTAAATGGGAAGGCCCCTATGTTATCGAGGAGGTCTATCGTTCCGGTGCCATTAAAAGCAACAACTTCGAAGGCACAAATCCGAAGGTGGTAAACAGTCAAAGAATCAAACATTATATCTCAGGTAATCCCATAAATGTTGAAACCAATATTATTGAAACCGTAACCCCGAAGGAATACATAAGGGACACTTTCCAGAATGTTTCAGACTCCGAAAAGGAATAGGTATGTGGTACGGTAAGTAAACCGACTCCAAAACAATTTTTAAGGCAATATTTCTCCGTTTTGGAATATTTAGAAAAATAGAAAATTAAGTAGCAGTCCGGGAAGGACACGAGGGCCCCACGAGGGTGGAGGGCGCGCCCTACCCCCTTGGGCGCGCCCCTACCTCGTGAGCACCTCGTGTGCCTTCCGGACTCCGTTTTCTTGCACGATACATATTTTGGTCAGTAAAAATTCACTATATATTCTCCCGAAGGTTTTGACTCCCGTATCACGCAAATATTCTCTGTTCTTGTTTTGAGCTGTTTTTCTGACACATCTAGATTATCATGACGTCCCCAAGTGCTTCAAGGACAAGTTCTTCGAGAAGGTCATCAACCCTTACCTCGCGGAGGTGCTGCGACACCCTCAAACCATTGAGATGCGTGATGGGTTGCTGCACATCCGCGATGCTGAGGGACCAAAGGGAACCGGAAGCGTGGAGACGAGGCTCGAAGCAATGGAGCAACAAGTTTTCAAGTGCCGGGGGATGGTGGAGCGTGGAATCAACGCTAGCCACACGATGCTCGCAGAGTTCACTAACAACTACAAGCCGGATGCCAAGAACACCGAGGATGCCATCTTCAAGCTACATGAGAAGATCGAGCACCTCCAAGCCCAAATCTATGACCTGCGAAACCAAAACTGTGAGTATGAATATAGATTCAAAAGAATGAGTTTGGCTGCAGATTCGAGGATTCCGGAGACTCGATCATCCTTCTATGATGGTGAACCTATGCCTTGGAAGATGGATGACAAGCCCGCATCATCAACAACACCTCCACCTTCTTCACCAACCAAGGAGATATAATAACATGGGTATGGGCACTCCCCTTGGCAACTGCCAAGCTTGGGGGAGGTGCCCCGGTATCGTATCACAATCACAACTCTTATCTTTACCGTTTTCCTTAGTTCGATCCTATTAGTAGTATTTTGATCTAGTAGAATAAAGTTTATGGCATGATCTAGTTTTGAGTTTTGCCTTATGATCTCTCTATGTAATCGAGTCCATGAGCTATGTAATAAAGATTAGTGTTGAGTCAAGGGCTTGATTTTCTTGCTATGATCTTGGGTGAATAAAAGAAAAGAGAAAAAAAGAATAAGAAGAAAGAAAAGTTCATATTGATCTTATTGATAGTAATGACTTCACATAGAAAGAGTGTGATGATTAAAAGTTATTGGGAGTTGGCAGACATAGCTTTGGTCATCATTGCAATTAATAGGAAGTAATAAGGAAAGAGAGGTTTCACATATAAATATACTATTATTGACATCTTTTATGATTGGGAGCACTCATCAAAATATGACATGCTAAAGAGTTTATGTTGGACAAGGAAGACAACGTAATGGGTTATGTTTTCTTATATCTGAGATAAAGTATGTTGTCATGGATGATCGAACATGTTGAGCTTGCCTTTCCCCCTCATGCTAGCCAAATTCTCAGCACTAAGTAGAGATACTACTTGTGCTTCCAAATACCCTTAAACCAGTTTTGCGATGAGAGTCCACCATATCTACCTATGGATTGAGTAAGATCCTTCAAGTAAGTTCTCATCGGTGCAAAGCAATAAAAATTGCTCTAAATATGTATGATTAGTGTGGGAGAAATAAGCTTTATATGATCTTGTGATGTGGAAGTAATAAAAGCGACGGACTGCATAATAAAGGTTCATATCACAAGGGGCAATATAAAGTGACGTTCTTTCGCATTAAGATTTTGTGCATCCAACCATAAAAGTGCATGGCAACCTCTGCTTCCCTCTGCGAAGGGCCTATCTTTTATAATTATCTTCTACCTTATGCAAGTGTCATGGTGATCTTCACCTCTCCCTTTTTCATTTTATCCTTTGGCAAGCCCAGCATGTTGGAAAGAACCTGATATATATATCTAATTGGATGTAGGGGGCATGAGTTATTATTGTTGACATTACCCTCGAGGTAAAAAGGTTGTGGGGCGAAACTATAAGCCCCTATCTTTCTCTATGTCCGATTAAAACTCCGTAACCACAAGTATTGCGCGAGTGTTAGCAATTATGAAGGACTGGATGATAGTTGAGTATGTGGACTTGCTTTTTAGCTCTGACATAGACTCTTTCTGATGTTATGATAAATCGCAATTGTTTCAATGACTGAGGTTATAGTTTGTTGGTTCTCAGTAAGGTTTCTCATTCATACTTTTGCATTGTGAATAGATCATCACTTGAACATAAGTAATCATATGACAATATCTATGTATGTTGCTGTTATGAGAATAATCATGATGCCCTCATGTCCGTATTTTATTTTTATCGACGCCTCTACCTCTAAACATGGGGGCATATTTATTGTTATCGGCTTTCCCTTGAGGACAAGCGAGGTCTAAGATTGGGGGAGTTGATACGTCCATTTTGCATCATGCTTTTATATCGATATTTATTGCATTATGGGTTGTTATTTCACATTATGTCACAATACTTACGGCTATTCTCTCTTATTTTACAAGGTTTACATAAGGAGGAAGAATGCCGGCAGCTGGAATTCTGGCCTGGAAAAGGAGCAAATATTAGAGACCTATTCTGCACAACTCCAGAAGTCCTGAAACTCCACGGAATACCTTATAATAAATAATGAAAAATCCTCGCCAAAGATGAAGACCAGGAGGCCCACACCCTATCCACGAGGGTGGGGGCGCCCTCCCCCTAGGGCGCGCCCCCTACCTTGTGGGCCCCCTGGTGGCTCTCCGATGACCATCTTCTGCTATATGAAGTCTTTCGTCGAGAAAAAAAAAATAGGAAGCAACCTTTCGGGACGAAACTCCGCCGCCACGAGGCGGAACCTTGGCGGAACCAATCTAGGGCTCCGGCAGAGCTGTTCTACCGGGGGAACTTCCCTCCCAGAGGGGGGAATCATCGCCATCGTCATCACCAACGCTCCTCTCATCGTGAGAGGGCAATCTCCATCAACATCTTCATCAGCACCATCTCATCTCAAAACCCTAGTTCATCTCTTGTATCCAATTCTTGTCTCCAAGTTCGGGATTGGTGCTAGTAGGTTGCTAGTAGTGTTAATTACTCATTGTAGTTGATGCTAGTTGGTTTAATTGGTGGAAGATCATATGTTCAGATCCTTTATGCATATTATTACCCCTCTGATTATGAACATGAATATGCTTTGTGAGTAGTTACGTTTGTTCCTGAGGACAAGGGAGAAGTCTTGCTATTAGTAGTCATGTGAATTTGGTATTCGTTCGATATTTTGATGACATGTATGTTGTCTAGCCTCTAATGGTGTTATGTGAACGTCGACTACATAACACTTCACCATTATTTGGGCCTAGAGGAAGGTATTGGGAAGTAATAAGTAGATGATGGGTTGCTAGAGTGACAGAAGCTTAAACCCTAGTTTATGCGTTGCTTCATAACGGGCTGATTTGCATCCATATGTTTCATGCTATGGTTAGGTTTACCTTAATACTTTTGTTGTAGTTGTGGATGCTTGCAATAGAGGTTAATCATAAGTGGGATGCTTGTTCAAGTAAGAACAGCACCCAAGCACCGGTCCACCCACATGTCAAATTATCAAAGTACCGAACGCGAATCATATGAACGTGATGAAAACTAGCTTGACGATATTCCCATGTGTCCTCGGGAGCGCTTTTCCTTATATAAGAGTTTGTCCAGGCTTGTCCTTTGCTACAAAAAGGATTGGGCCACCTTGCTCCACTTTATTTACTTTTGTTACTTGTTGCTCGTTACAAATTATCTTATCACAAAACTATCTGTTACCACTTATTTCTGTACTTGCAGAGAATACCTTGCTGAAAACCGCTTATCATTTCCTTCTGCTCCTCGTTGGGTTCGACACTCTTACTTATCGAAAGGACTACGATAGATCCCCTATACTTGTGAGTCATCAGCCGCCGCCCCGCGCCACCCCCGTCACCGCGCCGCCCCAGCAGCCCCGGTGACCCCCTTCCCCGCCCCGCGCCATCCCCGTCGTCGCGCCGCGCCGCCCCGTGCCCGAGCCGCTGCCGCCCCACATTGCCGCGGCACCCCCTCTTCCACCCCGGCGCCCCTCTACTCCACCACCGCGGCCGCCCCGCCGCTCCGGCGCCCCATCCTCCACCCGACGGCCCCAGCGCCCCTCTGCTCCACCACCGCGGCCGCCCCGCCGCTCCGGCACCCCCTCCTCCACCCCGGCCGCCCCAAAGCCCCTTTCCTCCACCACTGCGACCGCCCCACCCCTCCGGCGCCCCCTCCTCCACCTGGTGAGACCTCTTGTATTTTTTTTGTTTTTGTTTCTGTATTTTAAGTTTAGTTTAGGTTTAGTTTAGGTTTACTTTAGTTTAGGTTTAGAGCAGAGAGCCTTATATTGCAGTGCAAGAATTGATTATGATAGCTCATCCAGACTTGGAAGTTCTTATGGTCCGTGTGAATAGAACCTGATAGCTTGCTGATACACACCAGTAGCTCAAGATGTGTGGCCTGCTACTGAAATGTGGTGCTGGTGCACTGATGTGAAGCATGGTGTATAATCCAGCTGCTGATCATACTTGAGTATGCAGTGTTACTTTTTTCAGGAGATAGCATCTCAGTGATATTAATATAACTAGATAAGTTCCCTATAATATGATAATTCTGCCCCCTACAAGAACAACACATAATAAAACAATTTTAAAAATATTGAAATAATTAAGCATGAACCTGTTGAAGTAATCAGCAACACTCGAATTAGTTTAATTTGAGAAAACAACAAGGCATGCATATTGCTTATGGAATCTATCATAAGAGGCAAACTATACCCGTCTTTTTCTTTTCTTTTTTGCAGAAAGGCAAACTATACATTCAGCAAGCCGAAGGAAAGTCTAGCGTGTCTTTCTCACTAGCATAGGCATGAAAGCATAATCTCAATCTAAACAGGAGGCTGTGTTGATCGGAGTGACTGCGACGGTCACAGTCCTGGCAAGTGGCAACATCATTGTTGAGGTGTGTGTGCCTCAAACTTGTATGTTAGTTGTGTCTCCTGTGATCATAGTTGAGCAAGTATAAGATTGCGGTATGGTTATAATGTCTTACCCTAGCTTGCATTTACATACCTTTTCTATAATAGGATCCTATAGTAATGTGATGTGACTTGTTCTGATTTGCATACAAAGTAAATTGATTTTAGGACACTACCCTTAGTTTCTGATTTGAGGTATGTTTGTTTGCTTGGTGTGTGGCACCTAGAGCCACCTAAAATATGGTGCAACTATGATTGTTGCCACAAGTATTCCAATGTGATCACACCACAAGGAACTTTAGGTTTAGTTTTGATTAAGAAGAAAGATAAAAAAAAATAAGAAGAAGATAAAGAGGAGGAAGAAGAAGTGTATTTTCCCCCTATTTTTAGATTACTATGCTCTTTTTTTCAACATTTTCAGTTTTCTTTCACATCTAAAGAAATTCCTAGTTTTGAAGGGTGCCAATTGTCATTGCCAACTAACCTACCAAATTAATTAAGTGTTGTTGATGTTGTTGAGCACAAGTGCATTGCTTTTTTTTCTCAGTTTTCTTTCATGTCTAGAAACTTGGCTCTATGTTTATAGATATGCTTCTAGCTAGATACTAATTGGTCTCTTCTGCTGCTTATTAGAGATGGGGGGAGGCCGTCACCGCAGGCTACGCTCTGCCACACCGGAGTATGAGTTGGATGCTTTCGAGTTCTTCAGTATCATACTTGGGACTTCCTTCAAGAGGCAGGTATATAAAAGGAGATCTCCCTTTCACCCATCTCATTATGATAACTCTGTTGTTTGCTACATCACTCCTTGTCCCAAACTACAAAGGCTGCCTAACACTTTTATGACGATGCTGGACGGCCATCGGCCAAAGAATGTGAAGCTGTGACATGCCGACAGCGGGCTTCGCAGGCTTTGGGACGTGGAGTTGGTGATCAGGTACGGCCACATGTACCTGTGTCGTGGTTGGGAGCAATTCTACCGTGCCTACGACCTGCGGCACGGGTACTCCTTCTCTTCAGGTACGGCGGCAACGCCATGCTCACCGTGAAGGTGTTCAACACGACTATGTGTCGCATGCGCTACCAGGACGACGATGATGCCAGTACGTTCTGCCTCTTCTTCCTGCAAAGGGAGCCGATCCAAGGCGAGGCCCCTATATATCCTTTCCAAGATCATGTACGCCGCGCGCCGTTGACATGATCCATCACCCACCGGGTTCTCGCCGCCGTGCTGCATGTACTGGCACAGAGCAGACATTGGCCCGGCCAGTTCAGGCACTCCTCTCCAAGCCCAATACGTGAAGCGGGCAGCTGTATAAACGAACGGGGACAGTGCAGTTGCAGAAATGCATTACTGTGTAGTACCACTCCCTACTAGCTCCATCTCTTTCCTGAGCAGTTCTTCCTAACAAAACCACGTACGCTTTATCTTTTCATTAAAGGGTGGCCCTAAAACAACCTGCCGGCGCCATGGCAGGAGGTAGGTTCACTCAAGTCTATTTTAAGCTTTTGCTCCTTCAAATGCCGATTCAATCTCAACGTCGCTCAAGGGTAGGGAGCAGATATGCAACTTTAGCTCTTTGGCATCCTGGCGTTGTCCACCTAGCTAGTCTAGCTTTTGGAGATGGGAGCAGCAAGTTGCACTAGCTAGGCTAGAGCTGAGCTCCGATCCTCAGTTGCTGCTCTTGGTTGATTGGTTCTGCGGACTCAAATGTGATTGCACCACTTGTTGACTTGTTGTCTTGTTGATCACTGGCGTTCAATGAGCTCAACTTTGAACCGATTAAGCTACTACAAACACTGTTTACTCAAGAGCTTACTACGGCAGAGAATCAGCTTTAGACCCTGCGCGTGCTTGCCTAACAAATACTGTATGCCGAGAAAATGCACCATTTTATGGGCACAAACACGCACTCTAGTAGTGCTACTATTGCAATTCCAGACAAGGAGAGGATCATCGTGAACCGTGGACGCGTGTCTAGGTTGGCATTTTCTTGCACGCACGGGCCAGTCAAGACTAAAGAGTCAAGACAGAGAGCTGTTGGGCTATCACATCCAGCCGGCTCGCGTGCACTCCTGCGCTAGCTTCCATTGTTTGCAGCGTATGATTGGCTCATTCCATGCGTCTGATTTTCTCTGAGTCGAACCTGCGCCGCACACAACCTTATTACGGGCCAAGGCATTTCCAAACGGTCTTGCCATTTCAGAAATAGCACTCGTATTCAATCATTGAGATTGATATAGTACAACTATAAGAGGATTTGAGGATTATATGGGCGGCCATAAACGTCGACCAAAAATAGCCACTTCTTTTCCGGAAATAAGCGCAACCCATCATGACAAAGATCAATCTGTTTCGCCTTTGCAGAAATTCTGTAAATATTGTTTCTAGAGCACCCAGCTTTTACTCTGAATCATCAGCGAAGTTACAATCATGCCGAATACACAGTGCTAGAAATCCTGGGACCTGGTCAAGCCACACACACACAGGCACCGGATTAGCGAGTGGCGCAGGTTTTGCAGTTACGTGGGCTGCATGCCGTATCCGTTGAAGAGACGCTTTCATTCATTCCCCAACGGCTGCACCACCGAAAACGACCAGAGCTAGGAGCAAAAGCCAAAGCCATTCCGCATCCGGCTATCCGGTGGACGCGTGCATGCCATGCATGCGCTCGCCGAGGCGATAGAAGGAACGGCATGCACGCATCGCGTCACCTGTGCAGACAGGTCTAGAGCCCATCCGAACAGGCCGACGTGCGCCGCTGAAAACGGAGTCTGATCACGCCTGGAACGGAAGGCTCCGCCAATGATTTGCTCACCCTTTCTGCCCATGGCGCAACTGCCTCGCTCGTCATCGACCGGGCGATCCGATCCGCTGGGTGGCGCGTGAGAACGGGGCGCGCGTGGCGCGGGCCTGGGACGTGGTGACCGCCGGCACGGCAGCGCCGCTCGCGCTCTGCACGGCACGCGCGGCAGGCACTACGGTCTCGTACTCGTACACGCACGATCGGAGGCGGCCGCGTGCGTGTGCTGCAGACATCCACGTCCGTGCAGGGTAGCCAGAGCCACGCGTGGCCCGTCCTTGCTGCCATGGCGTTTCCCATGGCGACACCTGTTGGTTCGCGCCGGTCGAGCGCCCATGCCGCACTGCACCCGCGCACGAGCGTGGTGTCAGAGGGATACGACCGTTGGATGGATAGGGCCGGGGGTACGGTGCGGGCCATGCGGCACAGTGATTGATATCCGCAGTGAATTGGCACTTTTTGTTTTATAGAGAGGGAGAGAGATTCGTTAATTGGGGCTTCGTGCCACCGAAAGGTGGCAGCAGGTTCGGCAAGCACGAGAAGGAGCTAGCACCACGAGCACCCAACAAAATGTGGCTCCGGCTGTCCTAGCATCAAGCCGGGAGCTTCGAATATCAATTCGAAGAGCGACAGACGACAGTGACGAACTCGAGGTTACTATTGATGAACCAGCCCAGCATTGAGCCTCAAGCACACCGGGCTCGACGCTGGCCGGAGCTGCAGTAGTAGCATGTTTCTTACCGTGGCCAGTAAACGAGGCCACCCAGAAACATTCCAAAAACGATGAGAGCAGCGGCGCCGACGCCGAGACCCGTGCTCCGTGTCCGGCACACAGGATACGGTGACGCCATCAATTCCTGCCCAAAACCTTTACCTCGCGTACTCTCTGCCGTACCGTAAAAAGGGAGGCTAATTAATCCGCCAACGGGGTCTCGCCTCGCGTAATCCTCAGCGCCGCTGCTCCCACACTCCCTCGCACTCATTGCTCCCCATCCGCAGCAGGCAGGGGCGACCGGGCGAGAATGCGGAGCGAGGCGGCCGGCGGCGGCATTGCGGCTGGCCCTCCGGCCCCCGCGCTGCTCTGCTCCGACCTCAAGCCCTTCCTCGCCGCGCTCACCGCGCTCACGCTCCTCGCCGCCGCCTGGCAGCTCCGCCCCTACCACTCCCTGCTCGCCACCCCGTTCTCCCTCTGCCCGGACCCGCCGCGCTCGCTCGCCGTCTCCGGCAAGGCGTCCAGCTCCGACTCCAACGCATCCTCCTCGTCGCCGAAGCAGGAGCGGGAAAGGTCCAGGCCTGACCCGAACAGGCGGGAGTTCCGCGCGGTGGGCAGCGCGGCGGCGCTGTTCGTGCAGATGGGCGCGTACCGCGGCGGGCCGTACACCTTCGCCGTCGTCGGCCTCGCGTCCAAGCCGGTCCACGTCTACGGCAAGCCCTGGTTCCGCTGCGAGTGGGTGCCCAACGCCGGCGCCGCCAACGTCAGCACCTCGCGGCCGATGCGCGCGGCCAACACGTACCACATGCTCCCGGACTGGGGCTACGGCCGGGTGTACACGGTCGTGGTGGTGAACTGCACCTTCTCGACGCCCCCAAACGCCGACAATGCGGGGGGCAGGCTGGTGCTCAACGCCTACTACGGCGCGTCCCCGGCGCGGTACGAGCGGGTCGAGGCGCTGGAGGAGGCGCCGGGGAGCTACGACGAGGCGGCGTTCCGGCCGCCGCACAGGTACGACTACCTCTACTGCGGCTCGTCGCTGTACGGCGACCTCAGCGCGGCGCGGGTGCGGGAGTGGATGGCGTACCACGCGCGCTTCTTCGGCCCCCGCTCGCACTTCGTCTTCCACGACGCCGGCGGCGTCGGCCCCGCCGTGCGCGCGGCGCTGGAGCCCTGGGTGCGCGCCGGCCGCGCCACGCTGCAGGACGTGCGCGCCCAGGCCGACTACGACGGCTGGTACCACAACCAGTTCCTCGTCGTCAACGACTGCCTCCACCGGTACCGCCACGCCGCCAGGTGGACCTTCTTCTTCGACGTCGACGAGTACATCTTCCTGCCCGACGGCCGGACGCTCGACGGCGTGCTCGCCGAGCTCGACCCCTACACGCAGTTCACCATCGAGCAGAACCCCATGTCGAGCAGGCTGTGCGCGCGGGGCGCCAACGATTCCGAGGCAGACGACTACTCCAAGTAGGTGACCGTTTCCTGCACAGAATTTGTTTAGTTTAGTGGACAAATGTTACTCCTTTTTCGCAAACCAAAATTGCTGCATCGTTTGAATTTGGCATGTTGATGTGACCTTTTGAACTGGAATTTACCCAATTAGGAACTTTCATGTGTCATTTTCCATCGACTAAAAGTGCCCATTTGGTCATAATGTTGCTTCTAAAGATTCCGAATTCGTGGTATATCTGAAATGTACCACGAATTTGAGTGTACTTGGTTTTCATTTTCCATGCAGTCCTAGTTGTGTTACTTCTTTTACATTTGTCAAAATGCATGGTGTATATCTGAAAGACCGACTCCTCTTGCTCACCATTTTTGCAGACAATGGGGGTTTGAGAAGCTGGTGTTCCGGAATTCGATCACCGGGGTGAGGCGCGACAGGAAGTACGCGATCCAGGCCAAGAACGCATACGCCACGGGCGTGCACATGTCCGAGAACGTTATCGGCAACACCACTCACAAGACGGAGCACCTCATCCGGTACTACCACTACCACAACACCATCAACGTCCCCGGCGAGTTATGCCGCGAGCTTGTGCCGGTGCCGCCGAAAGGTGGCCTGACGTGGTCCGAGAAGACGCCCTGGTACTACGACGACAGCATGAAGCGCGTCGCGGACGCGGTGCGGGAGTTCGAGAAGAGAACCATTGGAAATGTGGGTGTGTGAATATGGCATGACCATCAGTCAGAGAACGGACTGGTGTATAGCATTGCTGTTGGCTGTCCATGAAGCTTGGCAAGGGCATCCCTCATGTTATCGACCTAACAAACAACTCATGATTTGGAGCTTGTGAGCTGATGATAGAGATGGGAGGAAAGCGAAACCGCAACCCCAACGGCACGGCAGATTGTGCGCTACTACTACAACTCTAGTGTTATTCTGCAAAGTGCAAAGGTGAGAATTCTGTATAGAGATTAGAGATATCTCATCCGTGTAAATCTCATTGTTAAAATTGCTCTCGGTCATATTCATGAATGCATTCCATTTACTTGAAGCTCCAAGTTGATAATAGCTTTGTTCATGAATGATGATGATGCATTTCGATGGTAGACAGTTGCACCTTGCAACATCCTTTGTGCCGCAACAGTATAAACTGTTGTAGCCCTAAAATTTTTTGGATCAACAAGTTACTGCTTAAAGCTCACTAGCTGAATAAATCGGCCGTTTTGTCGCCGGATATTGGAAAAATTCGTGTTGCAGGGGTGTGAAAGGTGATGGAGATCAGCATGGCTCTGAAATTTCTTGCGCCAAACGCCTAAAGTCACCAAGCAATGCCATGAATTCTGTAGCTAGAAAGGCAAAGGGAAGGAAGGCAGGGGAGCGTGATGAGATGACATGGGCACGGCTGCATGATTGCATGACTGGGGAAGGGGTGGCCTGGCTGGCCTATAGCGACAGCATGGGAGCGTGCCATTGTCTCCAGCTGCTGCCACATTCTTTCTCTCTGCATTGGCATTTGCTGATCGTTTGTTTGGTGGGCCGAATTCGCATTCCCGATCTGTCGAGAGGTGAATAATGCCAGCACCGTGCCATTTTTGCTGTGTTATCATCGCGTCAGGTTTTAGGAGCCCGTTCCTGATCAGTTTCCGTCTCTTTCACAGGTTTTCTGCTGCGTCTTCTTGCTCGGTTATTGTCTGTTTTTAAGTCCATCCGGTTCTCTTTTTTTCTTTTTCTTTTTTTGCCTTGAACTGGCCTCCTCATCTGGAATAGCCGAGCACTAATGAGAAGCTGAGAAGACTGCGTTTGCTCTCGATACGACAATCGCTACGTTAATTGGCCTAGCGCACCAGTTTTGGTGCAGAACAGCCGAGAGCTTCAAAGATGCAGGAACGCATTAGGGCAAAGACGTGCCTGCTCTGCATCGGAATTCAGAGAGAAGCACTAATGCAACACATAATTGCAAAGCAGCCCATTCACCTGGGCTGCTGCGTCGCTGTTTCCATGGCATTGGGCATTTCCCATACGTATTTCCTTTTGCATTTTTTGCTTCAGAGAAAACAGTACTTTTATGTGTGTTATTATGTGTCATGTCGACCTCTTACAACCACGTGAGCTGAATCCCTGACCATGAGAAGTTGAGAACCACGGTGTGTGCTTGCCTTAGTGCTTTATTTACTGAACCTTCTAGACGCCACCGTACGTCGCCATCGCAGATGTTCACCGCCCAATAGGGAAGACACCACCGTATCAGGTAAAAGAAAAATCATATGGTCTAGCATCCAAGACGTGGGCTGTTCTGTGATGCGTTCTTGTCCACTTCACCATGCCTGAAGCCCTGAACGAGCGAGTCATTCTGTCTGTCGTATGTGTGGTACTGCTACCACATGTGGGATTGTGCAATTAGCTCACGTGCCCGGAGCCGCTGAGGAACTTCAGAAAATTCGCCAGGAAACGGTGTGCCGGCAGTGCATCCGGTGCTTCTGACCTCGGTTTGCACCATCTGGGAGTGTTAAAGACTTTCCGAACATATTTTCTTTGAGGTCAGAGACACATCGTGTATTTACCGGCGATACAGTGTTCAACTGCGAAAACCAAATTCAAAACAAAAACGCGCAATAGAAGCACCAACCGCCTGAGCGCAAAACCGACTTGTCCTGGCATCCCCGTTTGCGTCCGCGTGCACTGCCGACCGCCGATCGCCGATCGCCGACGGCCTGTGTGATCCGGTCACCGAGTTCGGCCTTCAGGTACACGTGCCCATGAGTCCAAGCCAGAAACATCATGAACTCGGTGACTGAATCATGAACTCGAGCGCAGAATGCCTATGTCAGATAGGTCTGAATTTTCGTCGTCATTAGCTGAAACACGTAGGCATAGAGATAGCATTGCTGACGAGTACGCGGTTGACGCATACGGCTTTGGCTTGGACACCTGGGTCAGTGCAACAGCAAGAAAGGTTAGTTTTGGATTGCGGGTAAAAAGGTTGCTCTGACGGACGTCCTTTTGTGTCATATATCAGGTGCCCATTTTTCTTACCTTTTTCTCCTAACAGGCTAAGCTCGTGATGCACTGATGTTTAACCCCCGCAACAACAATAAAAGCTCATGATGTTTTAAGATCAACAAGGAACAAACTAAGCTCGTGATGTTTAATATAAAAGGAAAAGGTAAGCTCATGCTACAAATGGGCTTAAACTTTCCGAGTGTTGGGCCTTCACGTTATTGCCATCCGTTTTCTTCTGTATGGTATACAATGGACCATGTAGCATCACAACCAACAAAGCTGAGATGAACCTTTTTGGCAACGCACTTACCTAAAACTTTTGGGATTGATATGTCCGCTCATTAGACGGGTTTTTGTGGGTAGTTGTACTCATTGTTCATCAGCACACACATTTTTACCTCGTGTGCCTCATCAAGACATAACAACATTTCTATAATAGACGCCATATCTATTGATAACATCGCGTTAACAGTAGATGACACATATGTCTAGCGACTTTGTTGGTTACCAAGCTTAGAGAATCTACTCTCCAATATATGTCGTTTTTTTCAATAAATACGTGTGGTTTTGCGTTTGTTAGATGCTTCTCGACACAATATAGCGCGTGACTAAAAATGAATGAACGGAAAAGCTCAACAACGGATAAAAAAGGACATAAATGAACACACATAAAGGGAACACAAGCTTTCGCCAAATTTCGTAGGCATAAAGTCATGTCTTTTAGGACAAAGGAGAAGAATGATGCTTTTACCAGTGCGCTTTGCGCCATGAATTCGCTGTCACAACTAATCCAATAAGCTAGGAGATGAGTGTTACTTTCGCCGAGTCTAAAAAGTCATGCCGATGCTTGTCAAAGAATAGTGTGGTCTTCTGTAACGTCGTCCTTGAGATTTCTCGTGTGTTCTTGTTTGTGCAAACTTTTTAAAGTTCATTTCAGATGAGGCCAAAAGAATTAATACCGACAAATTAAGTTACAACATAAATCAAATGGATGGTCGAAACGTGGCCCAAACAAAGCAACCATAACAACAAGTAAATGAACAATGAAAAAAATCTACAACATCGCCAACTACAAAGCCACGCCCAACTAGTGAAGTCAAGACCTAGGACATTCACCTTGCCGATCAGACCGCTAGTTTCAAGATAACGCCTTCAAGGAGATGTTCAATGTACATCGACATGTCGGAACCAACCTAGTGAAGATCAGACCGGGACAAAAGTTGTTGATCTTATAGATCCAATCAACAATTGTTGGGATAAAGATTTGGTAAGACAAACGTTATGGCCAATTTGATGTCCAGAGGGTGCTTACGATCCACCTCCCCACGTATAACATGTCGGATTTCATAGCTTGGAGTTTTACAAAGAATGAACTGTTCATGGTTCGTTCTGCTTATCTGGAGGAATGGAAAACGCAACACGGGAGGAAATTGCAACAATCAGAGAGGAATAAATGTCAATACTATTTGGAGCAAGATTTGGAAATTATTTTGTCCAGCAAAAGTGAAGATCTTTATTTGGCGACCATACATGGACCCTCCCGTGTCGTGTTACACTTGCTAATAGACATATGAAAGTTTCACCCACCTGCCCATCATATTCGAACGGGCATGAAGATACTAAACACTTATTATTTTTGTGTTAAAAGGCAAAAGAGGTGTGGGAGAAACTGGGATTGCACGAAGCCATTAAAAATGCTTGCCCGGTCGATCATGCGGGAGAGGCAGTACTCGAATTTCTACTTCTTATGCCAGAACACGAGCTATCTACAGTGGGCATACAGAATGTTCGCGAACTGATCGCTATATTAGCCTGGTATTTATGATGGGAAAGACGTTCGCTAGTCCATCAGGGGAAGACCCAAGATGCATATCAAATTTCGATGGGAGTTCGTGCTATAACTGCTGAAATTTAGTCTATTTTAGGCAGCCCAATAACTATTTCAGAAATTCCTAATAAATCATAGAGGCCCATTTAGCCCATTTGTGCAAGGCAAGGGATACTACTAAAGTCTAGTCCCACGTTGCTAGTTTAGTGGGAGTTGGACCTCCTTATAAGGGAGGTTCTTTCCCCACTTGTACGAGCATGAGAACAAGAGGGATATCCACGCGCGCTCCTCCTCCGCCGCCTGCCTCGCCACGCCACGCCTCGTCACGACGCGCCGCGGGTTGCGGGAATGAGCCGAGCCGATGTCTAAATTTTTTCCACGCACTATGGGTATACGAAAGGTCACTCGGGAGCTGGAAAGTTTTTGTTGTAGTGGATATTGAATACGAACGCTGCACCCTTCGGCTGTTGTCTGTTCGTTTCATCTCCCGCGTTCCCTTCAGCTCCCGGCGCAGCCTGTCGCCTCCTGCTCTTGCGCCTATAAAAGGGAGGTCGCTCCTCTTAGAGAGACGCACCAGAACTTCTCCTTCCTCTCGCCACCGGTTCCAATCTCTGAGTTGCTCCTGTCTTCCTCATCCCGGCTTGCGGCATGCACCGCAGGTCGGGACAGTAGGCCTCCGAAATCGCACCTCTTTGAGTCCTGTACGGGAGAAGGGTGATAAGGTTTTTGGGGAGCGCTCTGCGCGACTACTGACTGACTCCTTCGTCGCAGACGCCCCGGACTCCGACGACTACTTCCCCGACGTCGACAACCTCCTCGACGACATGGCTGGCGAGGACACCGACCCCAAGTCCAGTGCTACTGCTGCTGCTGTCCCGTATGTGTTCTTCTTTCTGTTAGATATCCTGCCACAGTTTCTCGTACTAGTACTTGCCCTAAATATGTTAGGTTCTACCCCATATATGCAACTAGTTCTACTGCCTGCTATAGATATGATAGGCTACGGTTCATATATGCAGAAGCTATTTACCTTCTCTCTGTCAGAACAGATGACTTGTTTTATCTCTACTATATTAGTCATGCTTTATCTAGTATTTCTGTTAATAAAATCATTCGGTAAATTTCTCATATTTCCAACAATTCAAAAACCTTATTATAGGCAATTTACCCCGAGTGGTTTTGCTGCTTCCATGAGACCTCCTATGTTTGAGGGTATCCATTATAAGAGGTGGCGCGTGAGAGCAGTCTTATGGTTTCAAACCATGAGTTGCTATGACGCCACTCTCGGCAAACCTGAAGGAGTGCTTGATGCTCAACAGGCACAAGCTTTTCAGAAAATGGATACTCTGTTTAAGGCTGCTCTCTTGAGTGTTCTTGGTGAGAACATAGTTGATGCTTATGCGTCAATTGATAATGGAAAGATATGTGGGATGCACTCGAGGCCAAGTTTGGGGTCTCGGATGCTGGCACTGAGCTGTACATCATGGAGTAATTCTATGATTACAGGATGACTGAAGAGCGCTCCGTGGTTGAGCAAGCTCACAAGATACAGTCATTTGCTAGAGAACTTGAGCACTTCGGTTGGATGCTATCGGACAAGTTTGTTACCGGAGGTATCATCACTAAGCTTCCTCCTTCATGGAGGAACTTTGCTACCTTGCTGAAGCATAAGAGGCGGGAGTTTTCCGTCCCGGATCTCATTGGCACTCTTGATGTGGAAGAAAAGGCGAGAGCAAAAGACACACGTGCTCGAGGTATTGAGAGAGGATCTAGTGCCAATGTGGTACAGAAGCAGAACTTCCAGCCCCACAAGTACAAGAACAAGGGAAAGTTTGATGGAAAAGCAAAGTTTGATGGGAAGAACGAGGCTGTGCAACACACGAACTTCAAGAAGAAGAATGGCAAGAAGAAAGGTGCTTGTCATGTGTGTGGGGATCCTGATCATTGTGCTCCTAGTTGCCCTAATCGCTATGACAAGCGTCATCCTGGGAAAGGCGGCAAGACCGCTAATGTTGTCATTGGAGACACTGACATGAAGGATGCTGGGTATGGTATATTTCCCACTATTCTTTCAGTATGTCATTCTCCTGACTGGTTGATTGACACGGGTCCTAATGTGCATGTATGCGGTGATATTTCCATGTTTTCGTCTTATCAGACCGCAGGGACTTCAACCGTGCTGATGGGCAACGGTTCAAGTGCTTCTGTTCGTGGTGTTGGCACGGTCGATCTGAAGTTTGCTTCGGGGAAGATCGTGCGGCTGAAGAACGTGCATTATGTCCCCTCCATCAATAAAAATCTTGTTAGCGGATTTCTTCTGTGTAGAGATGGCTACAAGCTTGTCTTTGATCCAAGTATGGAACCTTTGTTGGTAAAGGTTATGAGTCAGGAGACTTGTTTCGTTTATCCTTATCAGACGTTTGCAATAAAGTTGTTAATCATATTTGCAACAATAGTGAATCCAATATGTGGCATTCACGTCTTTGTCATGTTAATTTTGGTTGCATGTCGCGACTAGCGAAGTTGAACTTAATCCCTAGTTTCACCACCGTCAAGGGATCTAAGTGTCAAGTGTGTGTGCAAGCTAAGCAACCTCGTAAGTCTCACACGACTGCGGAAATAAGAAATCTTGCACCACTAGAGCTCATACATTCAGATCTATGTGAAATGAATGGTGTGTTGACAAAAGGTGGAAAAAATATTTCATGACGTTAATTGATGAC
The DNA here is from genome assembly GCA_034509565.1 of Triticum monococcum. NCBI lineage: Eukaryota > Viridiplantae > Streptophyta > Magnoliopsida > Poales > Poaceae > Triticum > Triticum monococcum. The sequence continues at coordinate 619,488,149 of CM067847.1, read as the reverse complement.
TCCACTAGATACTGCCGTGTGTATCTTCTGAAATCTAAGGATGAGGCTTTGAACTTTTTCAAGATCTATAAAGCTGAAGTGGAAAACCAACTTGATCGAAAAATCAAGAGGCTTAGGTCCAACCGAGGTGGAGAGTATTTTTCCAATGAGTTTGATGCTTTTTGTGCGGAACATGGTATAATCCATGAGAGGACTCCTCCCTACTCACCTCAGTCAAATGGGGTGGCCGAAAGAAAGAACCGTACTCTAACTGATTTGGTTAACGCCATGTTAGATACATCGGGTCTCTCCAAGGCATGGTGGGCGGAGGCGATATTGACAGCATGTCATGTCCTGAACCGAGTCCCCGCAAAGAACAAAGAGATAACTCCATTCGAGGAATGGGAGAAGAAAAGGTTAAAACTCTCTTATCTGCGAACATGGGATTGTTTGGCGAAAGTCAATGCTCCAATTTCAAAGAAGCGGAAGCTTGGACCAAAGACTGTGGATTGTGTTTTCCTGGGATATGCTTTTCATAGCATTGGCTATAGATTCTTGGTTGTAAAATCTGAGATACCTGACATGCATGCGGTACGATCATGGAGTCGAATGATGAGACTTTCTTTGAAGATATCTTTCCCATGAAGGATATGGCTACCTCATCTAATTAGGAGATGCCTAGTTCATCGAATCAGGAACCAGTTACAATTACCAAACCTGCCATTTCGATAGAACACTTTGAAAGTCCTGAGGAGGAGAACAATGAAGTTCCTACTAGGAGCAAGAGACAAAGGATTGCAAAGTCCTTTGGTGATGATTTTCTTGTGTATCTCATAGATGACACTCCCAGTTCTATTTCAGAGGCCTATGCATCTGAAGATGCTGACCACTGAAAGGAAGCGATTCGTAGTGAGATGGATTCCATCTTGACGAATGAAACCTGGGAGATAACTGATCGTCCTTATGGGTGCAAACCTATAGGATGCAAATGGGTATTCAAGAAGAAGCTTAAGCTTGATGATACTATTGAGAAGTACAAGGCTCGGCTCGTGGGTAAGGGTTATACCCAAAAGGAAGGTGAAGACTTTTTTGATACTTACTCACCTGTGGCTCGACTGTCCACTATTCGAGTTCTACTTTCACTAGCTGCCTTGCATAGTCTTCTCGTTCATCAAATGAATGTTAAGACTGCTTTCATAAATGAAGAGTTGGACGAGGAAATTTATACGGAACAACCAGATCGGTTTGTACTAGATGGTCAGGAAGGGAAAGTGTGCAAGTTGCTGAAGTCTTTGTACGGACTTAAGCAAACACCCAAACAGTGGCATGAAAAGTTTGAAAGAACTTTAACAGCTGCAGGCTTTGTTGTGAACGAAGCTGACAAATGTGTGTACTATCGCCATGGTGGGGGTGAGGGAGTTATCTTGTGCTTGTATCTTGATGACATACTGATTTTCGGAACAAATCTGAATGTTATTAAGGAGGTCAAGGATTTCCTATCTCGTTGTTTTGAGATGAAGGATTTAGGAGTGGCTGATGTCATTCTGAACATCAAGTTGTTGAGAGACGATGATGGTGGAATTACATTGCTTCAATCTCACTATGTGGAAAAGATCTTGAGTCGCTTTGGCTATAGTGACTGCAAGCCCTCTCCAACACCATATGATGTGAGTGTGTTACTTCGAAAGAACCGAAGAATTGCTAGAGATCAATTGAAATATTCTCAGATTATTGGCTCGCTTATGTACTTAGCAAGTGCTACAAGACCTGATATGTCTTTTGTTGTTAGCAAACTGAGTCGGTTTGTCTCAAAACCAGGAGATGTGCATTGAAAAGCTCTAGAGAGAGTTTTGCGTTATTTGAAAAAGGCACTGCAAATTATGGAATTCACTACACCGGGCACCCAAAGGTGCTTGAAGAATATAGTGACTCAAACTGGATCTCAGATGCTGATGAGATAAAGGCCACGAGCGGTTATGTATTCACTCATAGAGGTGGCGCTGTTTCTTGAAAGTCTTGCAAGCAGATCATCTTAACGAGGTCAACAATGGAAGCAGAACTCACAACACTAGATACAGCTACGGTCGAAGCAGATTGGCTTCGCCGGCTCTTGAATGACTTGCCGGTTGTTGAGAAACCTGTATCGGGTATTCTTATGAACTGCAACAATCAAACTATGATCAAGAAAGTGAGCAGCTCAAAGGATAACATGAAGTCATCAAGACACGTTCAGAGAAGGTTAAAGTCTGTCAGAAAAATGAGAAACTCCAGAGTTATTGATTGGATTATATCCAAACGTCTAAAAATCTGGCAGATCCTTTTACTAAGGGTCTATCACGTAATGTGATAGATAATACATCGAGGGAGATAGGTATGAGACCCACAATATGAGTTGTTCACAGTGATAACCTATTTTTTGTGATCGGAGATCCCGTGAATTAGATGTGGAAGACAAGCTGTTGGCCAACTGGGAGGAGAGTACCCTTACTGTTAAAATACCACTCCATAAAGATGCAATACTCTCCTAATCTACATGGCAGGTTGATGTATATCTTAATGTGTTCTAAGTGGCTCTTTGAAGCAGAGATGTTGTCCTGCAGAACATCTTTTGAAGAACGCACCTATATGAGTTTGATTGTTAAACGTCGCAATCTATGAGAGTAGGGTTCTCTCTAGTAAACTCATGAAAGGTCTCGGAGTATGACGCATAAGCTCCACCCGCGGGGAAGACCCACGATAGCCACGTATCGGTCAAGGCTTTATGTGAAGCTAGATTCGCAGAAAACTTGCAGTTCAAGGCCTAGTCCACTGTTCAAGTTGCTTACTAGTGTAGCATAGAGTTCTAGGTGGAAGTTCAACTTAACAGTCTCCACTGCAGTACTGGTATATAAAATAGTGTTTTGGAAACAAAGGCAAATTTTTATGTGCCTCTGGGATCTGGTGGGGGATTGCTGGAATTTAGTCTATTTTGGGCAGACCAATAACTATTTCAGAAATTTCTAATAAATCTCAGAGGCCCACTTAGCCATTTGTGCAAGGCAAGGGATACTACTAAAGTTTAGTCCCACATTGCTAGTTTAGTGGGAGTTAGACCTCCTTGTAAGGGAGGTTCTTTCCCCACTTGTACGAGCATGAGAACAAGAGGGATATCCAAACGCGCTCCTCCTCCGCCGCCCGCCTCGCCACGCCACGCCTCGTCACGACGCGTCGCGGGTTGCGGGAATGAGCCGATGTCTAAATTTTTGCCACGCACTACGGGTATACGAAAGGTCACTCGGGAGCTGGAAAGTTTTTGCTGTAGTGAATATTGAATACGAACGCTGCACCCTTCGGCTGCTATCTGTTCGTTTCATCTCCCGCGTTCCCTTCAGCTCCCGGCGCAGCCTCTCGCCTCCTTCTCTTGCGCCTATAAAAGGGATGTCGCTCCTCTCAGAGAGACGCACCAGAACTTCTCCTACCTCTCGCCATCGGTTCCAATCTTTGAGCTGCTCCTGTCTTACTCATCCCGGCTTGCGGCGTGCACCGCAGGTCGGGACAGTAGGCCTCCGAAACCGCACCTCTTTGAGTCCTATACGGGAGAAGGGTGATAAGGTTTTTGGGGAGCGCTCTGCGCGACTACTGACTGACTCCTTCGTCACGGACGCCCCGGACTCCGACGACTACTTCCCCGACGACGACTTCTTCCCCGACATCGAGAACCTCCTCGACGACATGGCTGGCGAGGACACCGACCCCAAGTCCAGTGCTACTGCTGCTGCTGTCCAGTATGTGTTCTTCTTTCTGTTAGATATGCTGCCATAGTTTCTCGTACTAGTACTTGTCCTAAATATGTTAGTTTCTACCTCATATATGCAACTAGTTCTACTGCCTGCTATAGATATGATAGGCTACGGTTCATATATGCAGAAGCTATTTACCTACTCTCTGTCAGAACGGATGACTTGTTTTATCTCTACTATATTAGTCATGCTTTATCTAGTATTTCTGTTAATAAAATCATTCGGTAAATTGCTCATATTTCCAACAATAACAACAAACTATATTATTGCCCAATCCTCCGAGGCAACAAATAGAATAGAGGGATGGACAAGACCCCCTCTAGGTTTTGTGAAATTAAATGTCGATACTTCTTTCGATAAAGACATGCTTAGAGGCACATCGGGAGCTGTACTTAGAGATGATAAAGGAAGATTTATTGTTGGAGGGAATTGAAAGATGGATTGGTGTGCAGATGTGTTAACAGCGGAAGCCATGGCACTACGTTTTGGCTTATTGCTTGCACAAAAGGCGGGAAGCAACCGACTTGTTGTTAACTCTGACAATATGAAAGTAATTGACGCGATGAAGAATGGAGGACATACAGCAGGAGCGGCGGCAGCTGTGTTTGATGATTGTTATTTTATGGCTTGTGATTCTCTGTTGGTTAGATTTAAACATTGTAATAGAAAGAAAAAATAAAATAGCTCATGTCTGGTGACGAGACACCACTATACCCTTACATGTCGGACTAGCATGATTTCCAGTATCGAACATCGATAACAATGCCTCCGGGAGGTAGATGGCCCATGCATGTTCATGCTTGTTGCCGGATCAAACCAAGAAAGGTGAAATCAGAATTTCATCCCAAAAAGGAAGTTAGTCCTTGAAAATGTCTCAATATCCATAGTCACTTGATCCAACCAATGAAGTTCAAAAGCACAATCCAAATGCCACGCTCCCAGGGCACCGCCAAAACCTACCAAAAGCTCCAACATGATATGCCACCCTGCTACTTGAGAACGTCGCACCATTCCCGACAAATCTCATCGCCATCACATAATTCTCGGCACACGTTGTACTCGGAGCGACGGCAGTAAGAGAGCCGACAAAGTGAGGGCAAGCGAGGAGATGCGTCGTGACCGCCGGTGGCTGGCCAGTGGCGACCTCAAATAGTGGCAAGAAGACGAGACACAAGAGGAACCGGCGGCGGTCGAGACAAATCCACACGGATGGTTAACTATCGTGTTCGCGTGTCGAAATCATTTTTGGCCACAAATTCTCACCGTTAACCTCAGCCCAGTCCAAATTACTGGAAGGGCGGTAGAAAATGATAGAGTAGATCTTATCCGAAGTACTAGAATTTTACCATCCGGCACGGAGAAAATTACGCGTCGCGACAAGTGATGGCAGATACCCGATTCAAAGTCGCAATTTAGTTGTATTTTATTGAGTCATCATGCTTGCGTGCGAAGTGTGAAGTGTGTGTACACAAGGCGCAAAAACGAACCGGCCATGCTTATCAAGAACACGAAGCATAATAATTTAGCATATCAATCCTTTTCAACGGGACACACAAGGCCATGTGTGAGATCAGTGACGGAGACCCGAAATTCTATGTTAGTGAAACAATCAGACATAATTATTACTACTATAGTTCTGGAACATCCCACAGGCGTGCGTGCCGCGGCTTCCCTTGTCGTTCGGATGGACACGGCCGTGTTTGGGAAGAGTTTGTATGCTCCCAAATGCTTCGTCGCTGCGGTTTCTCTTGGCCCTTTGCGCCGGCTCCGAAAGGATGTCTGACCCTGCTCCTGGAAAATGGTACTCCGTAGTAGGCTTATCGAGACCAGCACACACGGCCTTCTCCCTCGAGAAGAAAAGACAGATGAGTTGTCCGACGACGACGCCGCCCGAGGGGCCGAGAATCGCCAGCGACGGAACAAAACGGACCGAGGATGATCGCCGCTCCGTCCGTCTATCTTGGTGACGTCCAAGCTAGACAAGCGTAGGCCAGAGGCGGATGTGGGGAAGCACGTTACACAACGAAGAACAAAAAAGAAGCTAGTAGTAGAAGAAGAAAAAGGAGAGGAGAGGAAATGGAGCATCATCATCACTCGGCCACTCAGAATAATAAGTAGTAGTAGATGGTTAGGGAAGGGACAGGTTACACGGCCCCTTTTTTCCAGGTTTGGCCTCATGCGTCTGATACTGATACTGATACTGTGGAGATTCTTTTGCCCTTTTTTTTTGACGAAAAGATGGCCATAGGGCCATATTTCATTGATTAATTAGAAGGAGAAATACAAATTGCAGTAGAGCTACAGTTAGGGAGATCAGCGTGTTTTGGAGCTGGTTTCCAGCCGGCACGACCAGTATACAACAACAACAAGAAGATGATTTGCAGCACTCAAGGTGGCTCAAAGAGTCTGTCTAACAGGTTTATACCAGCCGCTGACCAGCTTCTCGCCTCATCCTTGATGCGTCCCATGAGCTGTGGAACAGTGCACTCGGCGGCGTTGAAGACGCGGTTGTTGCGTTTTTTCCAAAGCATCCACGAAACCAAGCAGATGGCCGATTTCCAGGTCTTCTTTTCCTCACCCTGGAGCAAGCGCAGCTACGCGCTCCAATTGTCTTTCAGGGTTTGGCTTGGCAGTGGTGCAGATATGGCTTTTCGGCACAAGTTGATTTACAGATTACCAGGTGTGTGTCTCTGGAAAATCTTTCTTGTGCCGCTAGGTGCACACTGAAGCCGCCGAACTACATAATGCCCCGCACATTAGCATGTTAATGTAAATGTATAAATAGATGTTTTAGAAACAAATAAACCTAATGAAAAAACAATGTAAGAGACAAATAAAGCATGTGAAGTATGTGGCAAAATAATGTGTTAAAATATAAAACATTTGAATTAACCTTAATGTGACGCTGTCTTTAACAAAAAAAATATGAGGCATGAACCATACACTTTTGCTCCAAGCGTCCAACACATATAGTCATATATTGTCCATGAGCATAGATAACCCAACCCTCAAAAAAGTTTAACTTGTGTCTGACATGCATAACTTGATGACGTGGCATGGTTTGCATGGATATATTAATGCAAAATTGCAACTTATGAGTGTATGAATGACTTGAGGATGTCACACAATTTCGATCCAACGGTCTATCAATAATTGACGTGATGTGGAAGCGCACATGCTGAAAAAAATTATACTAGTGGAGACTAGCTATTTAGATATAGAAAATCACACGCCATTTTCTAGCTTCCATTTTCTTTTTGACATGGTGATTTATTTTCTCTCTTAACATCTGTGAAGTTCAAAAATACTTTCCATGAAAACCCTGCAAATTTAGTTTACTCTTTCAACATATGCGCAAATTGTTACAATTGAGTTAGAGATTCTCGGTTTTTGTGTGTGGCAAATCTTTCTAATGCCGCCACGTGCACACCAAAATTCCAAAAGAAAAAACCGAGTTCGTTATTTTTAGACAACAAAGATTTTAATCCTACCACGTACCATTTTGACAGCTTTTGGTTCCCTTTTCGAAAATGGTATTTTTTCCCCTCTTTAGCATCTGCGCAAATAAAAAGAAACAGTGAAAACCCTGCAAATTTAGTTTGTTAATTTTGCTTCAACCGTGCCTGGTCTTTTTTATAAAGGAAAAAGAAGTGCAGTCTTAAATCCATCAAAAAACAAAGTTTTGCATATCTCTCTTAAGTCAAAGTAATAGCGTCAAGGAGATATGACAAGTTAATGAAGATGCATATGCCTATCGCAAAAGTAAATAAATGAAGATGTATATGCAACAATTCTATAAGTAGCAAACACGAATGCAGGACCAGCTAGGCGCATCACCATACACAACTGCAAGATTATAACTAAAATTCCTGTATGTATACTAAAATCATATACAGATTAATTGCTTGCTTTCGACGGGCATGGCGAACAAGCCCACCGTTTAGACATGTCAAAAACACAAGCAACTGTTTGCGATAGGACACGGGGACTCCAAAGGACACGGGGCTCCAAAGCAACTGTTTAGACATGACAAGTTAATGAAGATGCATATGCATATACAAATTAATTGCTTGCTTTCGACGGGCATGGCGAACAAGCCCACCGTTTAGACATGTCAAAACGCAAGAAAGATACGCTCCCCAAGCCTTGTTCCTTTCTCCAAAGGACACGGGGGCTCCCAAACCAAGCACAAATACGCAGGTACAATTGCTGAGTGGTCGCTGGAAATAGCCACCACCCATCCAACTTGACCATGACTTGGCGCTCAAGATGCCCGATCGGCATTTCAATGGTAATAAATTGGGGTGGATTGCGCAAAAGCAACTGTACATGAATACACACACGAACGAAGCAGGAGGGAAGGATGGATGGATGGCCGGAAATTAATTGGGCGCCGTCGTCATCGAGCACCAAAGTCCCTGTCAGCTATCGGCCCCCTGGTGGCCATCTTCCCGCAAAAGCAGAGTCCCCATCGGACGGCCCGTATCGCTCGGCGTGGGAATCCGTTTCCCTCTTCTTTTTCTCCGCCGTATCCCCCATGACATTTCCCTTTCGCCCCTCACATCCCACAAGATATTCTTATCACAAAATGAACCCTCGAATGGTCTACACATGTAGTACTTGTGCAAAGGGACACCTATTTAATTGAGGCCCATTAAGACTATGAAAAACCCTTTATCATGGTCGTCTGAAAACTGCTTATAAGCTACTTCGTCCATAAACAAATATGAAAGTATTTAGATCACTAAAATAGTGATATAAACACTCTGATATTTCTATACAGGGGGAGTACTTACATAAAGTTGATTTACTATAAAACTTAAATAAATTTGTTGTGCTCTCAAACATGAATTTCTTAACTAAATTCGTACACCTAATGCTAGCAATTTATTATTAGACCACAACGACATAAACCTAGAGAATACATCTTTTTTCTTTTCGCACTCGGATCTAGTAACAAAAACCAGCAGTACAACACCCCTAAAATGATTTTGTCAAATCAAAGTCCCTTGGGTCTGACCATTTTCATCCTCCTGACTGGGCCGCCGCTCCGTCGTTGGATCCAGCCTGTTGTTGATGATGTAGACGGAAACTTCTGAAGGGTACCGCTATGTCGGATCATCGTCTTGAAGAGAAAACCATCACACTAGAAGAGCCACGGATCCAAGAGCCAAACCACAATTATTTCTCATGGGTCTCACGCCAACGTCGGATGTGGCGCCGACATGTGAGAGACGAGGCGTGAATACCAAACTTCAAAGGTAAGCCGTTTGTCGCCGTTGTGCCAACAAACACCGATGAGCATAAACCTCACTGACTAAATATGCCATCGACGCCGCCGCAACCAACCACCGCCGAGATGGGAAGACATGAGGAAACCTCATTCGCCGAACCAGCACCGCCACCAACACGTTGTCAAAGAATATTTTATTAAGCTTTGCCGCCACCATCGCCGAAAGGCTGAAGCGACGAACAACGTAACCCTACCTAAGAGCCCCCAAAACATTAGAAACTACAGCTCCATCTTGTAGATGAGGGCCTCTCCGCACTCCCATGTTGGCAGAGCGAGTAAAGGACGAGGACGTTGGCGACCTACCGGCCAGAGATTGGCTCTTAGGGTTCGAAGAGGAACGGTTGAGCAAAAAGGAAAAGAACGACATAACACACATTTCTGTGGATGATCGTGGCCTCCCCGCACTGTCACACCAGGAGAGCCAATGGAGGAGAAGGAAGACAGAGCTTGCCCCTCTCCTAGGGTTCAGACGGGTATGGTTGGGGAAAAGGGAGGACGACGGCATAGTGCGCATTTCATCCATGAATATCCGAGCGAGAATATTTTTTCATTCATAAACAAACCAGAAAAAAACCGAGCCACTGCCGGAGAATTGCGCGATTACGTGAAAGCATGGGCGGGGGAAAGGAAAAAGGCGATTTGTTTTTGGGAGCTTTAGCCATCGCAGGAAAGAACCGCGGACACGTCTCTGATGCAAACCCAAACCGCCTTACATCGGCCTCCACCGCTCCGTTTTCGCCTTTTTTCTTCCGTTGTTTTTCCCCCCGTCCGTCCGTCCCTCTCCATCTCCCTGTCGAGAAGAGGAGGGAAAGGGGAGGCATCCGTCGCGCCCGTCGATATATATCCGTGTCCATATACAAATACCGCTCCTGGAATATATTTCCGTGTTTTTTCCCTTCCTTTCCTGTGATATATACGATCACACGACACCGCTTCCGTCTCCAGAAGCCCCGAGTGCATAGGATTCAATCCCCTCCTCACCCCACCTCACCTCCGCCGCCGCCGTCGCCTACTCCGACCTTCCTCGGTTCTTCCCGTCCGTCGACCAGGTAACGCTTGATTCTCGTTAATACTGTTGTTATCGGGGCCCCCGGCCGTGATGGAGCCGTCGCGTCACGACTGCTTTTTCCCTCTGCTTCTGCATTCATCTCGGGCATGCTTTGTTCGACTGGCAGATTGATTCTCTCTTCTTCTTCGGCGTCGTCTTCTTGGTCTGCCGCTGCAGGAGCTGATCAATCCGGTGACCCTGGAAGAAGATCGGAGGGCGCCGTCTGGCGGTGACATGGTAAAGTTCTCTTCTTGGCGGATTATTAATCTGTACTGCCGCTGCCGCTGCTCGTGGCGGCTAGCACGAGGCTAGTAGGGGGTTGCATTTTGTTCTTGGACGGTGTGGTTAATCAATTGTTGTATTGCGTGTGTCCCTCGTGGAGATGTGGTGCAGGTGATGGTGAGCGTGCAGCAGAGCCCCATGGTGCGGTCGGAGGAGGACCTGGGCCCGCCGTGGCTGCGGCCGCTGCTGGGCACGAGCTTCTTCGTGCCCTGCCCCGCGCACCCGGACCTGAGCAAGAACGAGTGCAACCTCTTCTGCCTCGGCTGCAACGCCGGCGCCGGCGCCCTCTGCTCCTACTGCGTCCCCGCGCACCGCGACCACCACGTCGTCCAGGTACGCGCCGCTCTAACCAATTCATCATATAATAGAGGATGCACATCCATGGCATGGCATGGATTGTGTTGTGTGTGTGTGTGGTTTGTGAATGAATTCTGATGGGCATGGAGGGGGTGCAGATACGGCGTTCGTCGTACCACAACGTGATCCGGGTGTCGGAGGTGGGGAAGCTGATCGACATCGCGCACGTGCAGACGTACGTGATCAACAGCGCCAAGATCGTGTTCCTCAACGGCCGGCCGCAGGCCAGGCCCGGCAAGGGCGTCACCAACACCTGCGAGATCTGCTGCCGCAGCCTCCCGGACTCGTTCCGCTTCTGCTCCCTCGGATGCAAGGTGAGTACTCTAGCCACTCTTTCTCATCTCTTCTTCTTCCTCCGTCTCCTACAAGTTCCAGCCTACAGTCCCATGTCTGCCACAGCGCAAATTCTCCATTTTCTTTCTCTCCCTGAAAACCATTCTTTAGGACCAGAATCCAAAATATGTCTGAGGAAGCTTCTGTTCATGCGGCGGGTGTCAACGGCAACCCGAGTGCAATGCGGTGTTCTCCTGTAGTACAGTCCTGTGCATGTCGGCTCTGATGATGGCCCGGTGCGCGGTGCGGGTTCAGTTTACCCAGGGAGTGGCATAGCTCGCGCTCACGCGTGCACGCGTGCGCGCGCCCAGTGTCCACGGCTCCACGCCACGCGAGGAGGAGAAAAGCAGCCGTATCCTACCACAGAAAGGGGTGTGCTCTAGTGGTGGTGAGTGAACTTGCGCACACAAAGCAGCATCAACTTGCGAATAAGTTGTTAGCATTCTCCAGGGGGTTGCCGCCGTGCGATCTCGTGGCCCCCTGCCAAGCAAGTGACCACCGCTGTTACCAACTGCATTGGCCGGCACTAAGCCTGAGAATAGTGCATCTTTATACCGGAGTATTTTGTATTAGTAGCAGCGTAGTGCCATGCAGCGGCGCAAGCACGTTTTTGTCTTGCTTTTCTTGCTTCCGTCCCCTGCCAAGATAAGCTAGGCACTACTGCTTTGCCTTGGGAGAGAGGAGGGCTTGGAGTGAAGGCTGAGGATTGATGCCCTTGCAAAAACAGCGACCAAACCAAGCCAAGCTAAGCTAAGCTAGCTGCCTATATATAGTGACTTGTTATATTTCCGGGATTAGCTTGGACCACACAGATATGCACCAACCAACAACCTCAGACACCTTTTGTTCTCTCCGGGGACTACATAAAAAAGAGCTTAACCGAGCCGGCTTGACGGAGAAACTAAGGCCCTGTCAAGCATAGCCAGTCAGTCATTAGGTTCAGTATAACTGCCCCGGATCAAGCTTGCATGGTAAGGTTATTCGGTCTTTCTTTTCGCCTGCTACCAATCTTTTTGAGGAAGTTTTCTTCTAATCTTGGACTGCAATCCTGTGGCATTCCATCCCAGTGATTGCCCCTCTCAACTTCGGGGCTCGCGTTGCCGTTAAATGCGCCTGAAATGGGTCCACTTGTCTATATGTATGTCTTGTTCTAGCCGGCCTGCTCATCCGTTTCCATCGATCCGAGCAATAGAGGACATGGACCAGTATGAATTTTGCCGGAAAAGATGATACTATATTGTTTGTTTGGTGTCCTTCAAATCATAACCTGAAACTGCCTTTTATGCTGGCTGTGTGTACCGCTCTCTTATAGCATTATCTATAAAAAAACTTGTTCCTTGTCTATATGTAACCGGTCAAGAGGTAAGAAAATATCTACTGTCAGCTAATTTATATCCATATGGCTGCAAATGGCAGTGAGCATTAGTATATATGATGAGAAGTGCTCGGCCCTAGGAGTTGAAGCTAAGGTAATACATTTAGGTAAAGGCTGCTTTCAGGGAGTAGGTAGTGTTGAGACATCATCTCCGGATCTTTCAGCCATGATAGGCTTGCGTTTGTTTGCTCTTTCAGAGGCGAACGCATTATCTTTTGCCAAGTTAATTAACCCCCCCTTTCGCTTCGGAAAAGAGAGGGTGCGCGTTATCCAGATAAAGTTGACTTCTCCGAGGCGATGCTCTACCGAATCATGCGCCTGTCATGTGTTTGTCTGGTCCGGTTTGGATATATTTAGCCACGGATATGCATGGTGAATGATGCAAATTTAGGTGTTCTTGGTTTGCAAGTTTGCCATACCTAGGGACTAGGAAGAATGAGAAGGGATTGATACCTCTTCTGATTAGATACCGTTCATGTCTATGTGAGTTATGATAACATCATCTCTTCTCTGGAAGTTGCTACATTTTTCTTGTACTAGCTACCTAGAAAGTTACATTCATTTGCTTCACTTTTTTAATGTGAAAAAAAAATCATCGCATGATCTTCACATATTTCTTCAGTGGAGAGGATGGATGACTAGCTAATGTTCATCTCATTGTGTGCGGTGCGATTGCTAAGAATCTTCAGTTGCCTTGATCCAAATTGAAAATTGTCACTAGGGGCAGGTAGGGTAACTACTTGTGCAAGCTCCATAAATTTATAAAAACTAGTCGGTGTCAATGGGACAAGGGGATGATGTATGTACCCGGGGGTTTCACTAAGTGCAACGACGACAGGTGGATAACAATGGCTAGCACATCATGAAGTTTTTTCAGAAGTCTTCGTCAGCTCACTTCCCCGTTTCCTTTGAAAGCTACCCATGTGGCCATGGAAAATTGAAAACACTGTCGTGTGCATTCAGACTACATTGATTAGTGCCGTGATTTTACTTGTGGTCGCTTCATTCACTGACGCGTATTTGTTCCTGGCGTTTGTGTGGTTTTTCAGCTCGGGGGGATGCAGTGGGACCCGACCTTGACATTCGCCATCCGGCCGAAGCGTAGCCAGGACTCCGGCGGAGAAGGGTACGGCTCCGACGACGACTCGTTCAGCCCGAGGAAGCAGCTCCGGAGGGCCGGGCTCGAGCTTGGGCGGTTCGACCGGGGCGTCCGGTGGTCCGACGACGAGGGCAGCAAGTCCAACACCCGGCCGTTGACGCCGACCACGCCGCCAATCAGCCGGTGCAGGCCGTCGAGGAGGAAGGGCATCCCCCACCGCGCCCCATTCTACGGTTAGACTTCCGGTGGAAACCACTCTACACCAAAAGTGACAATGCTACTACTGGTATTGCAATGCAATGTGTGTCTGGTTGGGACTTGGGACTGAGTAGTGAAGTGATCCAGTTAGTAAGATCACTAGCTAGGCATTAGCTATAGCATGCATGGTATATATACTTGTATATATACACATATACATACACACAATAATGTAGGTGGAGTGTGTGTAAATATGATATATTGGCAAAGGTTGCCAATTCGCATAAGGGCCAAGGGCATGCATGGGGGCATGGCGCGGTGCCCTAGTACTTCATGCAGAAAATAAGGTGAAGAACGACGAAGAAAGGGGTGGTAAGAAACACAGCTAATAGAAACATAGCTAGGGTTTTTAGCTTGGGTAGGGTCGAGATTGATATGTGTGAAAAGTGATAATCATCATGTATATGTCTCGGTTTGTAGTGGTTAATTTGGCTGTCTACCCCACCCAATGTGTTTATTAGCGTTGCGGTGTGTAGTTAATTCAAGGTCAGATAACTTACAGGAACATAATAATTGTGTATATACAGTTATATTGGTATTGGCAGAAAAAGGACAAGGACTTTGCCTCAAGCATGTGCTGCTGCTGCTGCTGCGACTATTGCGCAGCTACATATACGTTTCACTAATGTCTGTTCCGTAATCTATGAATTATATATGCGCTGGCGCTTTATCCTCATTATGTGTTGCAAGGCGTTCATTTCTGAAGTTTTGAACCATCAGATAGCCACTAAAGTACTGGTACTACGACGGCAATTGTTGCTTCTTCTAAAGTTGTAAGAGCAACTCTAGCAGATCTGCTAAAAATATGTATCGTAAATTTTGTTTGTGGTATGCTCTAAAACGAATTTGCGCTACAAAGTTCACCACTGGAATTTATCATGAATTTCATAACGTAAGAACATAGTTCATGAATTTCATAACGTAAGAACATAGTTCACCACTGGAGTTTCACCGAGGGATTACCGGCTCATGGCTAGACGCCGAGGTAGAACTCCTCTGCCGACCTCTGGAGAGCATGGGCGTAGGCATGCTCTTCCTTGGCGGCGGCGGCGAGACGCTCGTCGGTGCCTTCTTCTCTAGCCGCCACTGCCCGCTAGGCATCGAGGAGCTCCTGATCCACTTCCGTACACCTCTTCGTGTGCAGGTAGAGGGCCATTAAGCTCTTTGAAGAGGGCCCACCTGTCCCAGCTGCCGCTGCGGGACAGGCGGACGCGCTCGCATGCCTGCTTCGGTTGCCATGACTCAACGCATGCACGACTGGAACTGTCGGCCTCCGCGTCGTGTCGGGCGCGCTTGTGCAGCGGTGATCGCCGCGGCCCCACGTCCATGTGCACCATGGGCCATGGATCTTCGAGAAAGGGTAAAAAACGTGTTGAATCACTTGTCGGAGAAATGAAGAGAGAGATCGAAGGAGGGCGGATTGCGGCGGAGGGGGGATATGAGACGGGAACATAAAACGCCCCACCCCATATATATATAGCGGTGGAGGGGGCAATTTGCGGGCTGCTCGTATATTTTTTACGGCCTGGAAGAATTATACCGCACCTGTTCAAGCTCGAAAAGGCGAAAATTGTAAAACCACCAAAAAAATGCTAGAGTACTTTCTTGTACGAGCCTAGGTAAGCCACGCCACAAATGGGGTTCCCTCGACTGGGCCGGCCTAGTAGCTAGTTGTACTAGCATTGAATATTCCCAAAAAGTAGCCCGCCTGTGATCAAAGGTCCTCCCTAACGCTAGCCACATTCAAAGAAAATTCAAACATGTGTTTATTAGAAGTAAAATATTTTTGAAACGTGAAAAATTTAAAAATTTGGAAATATCAAACACTTTTAATATGTGATTTAAAAATCAGGGATGTTTTTGAAATTTTGAAACATGAACATGTTAAAATTCCGAACAAATTTTGAAAAAGGAAAAAATTGATCTGTGAGCAATTTTTTAAAACAGGAACATTTTTTGAAACTGCAAACAATATTTGAAAGGACGCACATTTTTTTATTTGCGTGCATTTTTTGAAAATAAACATATTTAAAAAAATTGTGCACAATGATTGAAAAAATACGACCATTTATCGGAAATACGAATAATTTTATAATTCAGAACAATGTTCAATTTTTTTGAAAAACTTATTTAAATTTTAGAACTATAAAAAATCATTATTTTAAAGGAAAAAATGAAACCTGTGAAAAGAGGGAATAGAAAAAATCATAAAAAAAGCGCGAAGAGAACAAACAAAATATGGATCCTAACTATTTGCGCTGGCCCATCCGCGGTTTGATCGCTGTTCGGTTGTGCGAACCAGCGGCATTTTGCCGCAGTTAAAGTGCGAGAGCAACTAGTTAACAAGCGCTCCTTCAGGAGCCTCGCAACGATCAGCGCCATTTGACGCGCTCTCAGCCATTCGCCACGTGTCGCGCTGTGGGCCTCTTTCCAGATTTTTTTTTATTTTTCCGCAAGCATTTTTGGATTTTTAAACGGGTTTTTTGTTTTTTTCGATGTTTTGGTTTTCCACCGGCCTTCCTTAGCTTTTCAATAAAAAAAATGAATTTTTTTCGTTTGATTGAAAAAACGTGTTTTTTCCTTTCATGAGAGTCACGGTTTTGCTTTCACAAGAGTCACGGCCGTGCCTCTCGAAAACGAACAAAATTGCGTTTTCTGTTTTTTTTTATTTCGCGAGAGTCATGGTTTTTCTTCCGCGAGAGTCACGGCCGTGCCTCTCGGAAAAAAAAACACGTTTTTTATTTTTTTTTCTTTCGCGAGATCACGGTTTTGCTTCCGTGAGAGTCATGGTTGTGCCTCTCGGAAAGGGAAAAAACGTGTTTTCTTTTTTTTCCTTTCGCGAGAGTCACGGTTTTGCTTTGACAAGAGTCACGGCCGTGCCTCCTCGGAAACGGAAAAGAAAACGCGTTTTCTCTTTTCTTTTTCTTTCGCGAGAGTCACGGTTTTGCTTCCGCGAGAGGCACGGTTGTGATTTCTTGAGAGGCACGGGCATGCCTCTTCGGAAAGGAAAAAAAACCCGCGCTACCGGTTTGGTTTTTTTGTCCGGTTTTTTTCGTGAAATTTTTTCGTCAAAACCTATCAACATGGGATGTAGTTTTGAAGATCTCGACGCGAGGAATCCAACGGTGAAAGCGGTTTCAGATTTGGACGCACGGTTTGAGAGATAAAACGTTTTGAATAAACGGATCTATGAAAAAAGGGGAAACTTCCCGGTTGCGACAAGTGGCGCGCTGCATGTGCGCCACTTGTCCAACTAAGAAAATTGGAGTGAACTTTGCAATGAGTACTCCTTAATTAGTGATTTTGTTAACTGGCGCCTGAAGCGTTTGGAAATGGGCCGGCCCATCTAGGTTCAGCGGGAGGGAGTCGTTTCCGGTTTTGGGATTCTTCCCAGTTGGGTTTATTTTTCGGTTTTTTCCTGGTCTGATTTCTGTTCGTTTTTTCTCTTTCTCTTTTCATTTTTACTTGTTTTTTACCCTTTTTCCTTTTTCTTTTTATTTTTTTTACTTATCTTTCCCTTTTTCGCAAACACACAAACTTTTTCATATTTGATAAAAAAAATCAAATGAACGATCTTTTTTAGAAAATCAATGAATTTTTCAACTTTGATGAACTTTCTTCTATTTTATGAGATTTTTCATATTTTGGTGAATTGTTTGAAATTTGATGATTTTTTTTCAAATTTTATGAACTTTTCTTTAAAAAACTATGATTTTTTTAAAACCAATGAACTTTTTTCATCGATAAACTTTTCTAAATTTGTGAACTTTTTCTTAAGTTCAATGAACTTTTTTTAAAATTGACGAACCTTTTTTCAATCTCATGAACTTTTTAGAAAAATACATGAACTTTTTTTAATTCATTTTTTATTTTTGCTATTTTTTCTTTTTCTAAATAGTCAATGGTTGATCGGTAAACTAGGCAACCGTCAACCAGTTAACCATGACCGAGCGAACCAATACGTGTCTTTTTTTGAGTTAAGCCAGTACACCAACTTTTTTATTATTGAGCGACCCAGCACGTGATTTGGGCGAGCAACCACGTCGTGTTTTATTGGGCCGACCCAAAATTCTGAGCGCGTGGATCTCCTAGCCAACACATAAGGCGTCGACTAGGAGGCCCCTATTGAGTTTCCCCCAATCTCCATAATTCCCTTTCCTTCTATCTCTTTGAATCCTTGCCACGTACATTCATTCTGTTAATCTCTTGAGAGGATCATTAAGATCCAAGTTTCTACACAAAAATCAACAACTTGGTGGATGCAAAATATGTACAGCTAAAGCAATATCTCTCTCGGTGCAACCAGCACACATATAGATCTTGTTAAGCTAGAATAATCAATGCATGTCATTTTACCTTCCAACTAAGCAATTGGCAACTACTATAACACTCAAAAGGCTGGATGAATCTTCATTCTAATATTACTCCTTCAATAAAAAAGGTTGTTAGGGCATCTCCAACAATTCAAACTAATCGGATGAAATTCATTCAAATACGATGGATTTCATGCAAGTTTGGTTATAATTTACATAAAAAGGTTGATATTTTCACCGTTTAACAAAAAAAAACCTAAACCCCATACCGGACAACCACCTTGTATGCGTGGTGTTCTGCCCTGCCGCACCGCTGGCACCGCGGAGGCCTTATTCCTTGTCACGCCATCACCTCACCACCGCCAACTAGATAACTACTCCCTCCATTCCTAAATAGTTGTCTTTTTAGATTTCAAATAGACTACCACATACGGATGTATATAGACATATTTTAGAGTGTAGATTCACTCATTTTGCTCCGTATGTAGTCATTTGTTGAAATCTCTAGAAAGACAAATATTTAGGAACGGAGGGAGTATTAGACTTAACCCTAACTAAACCTATGGTGACCAAAGAGTACACAAGCACCCCTGACTAGCCCCCCCCCCCCCCCCCCCCCCCACACACACACGTTGTCGACGCGACAAGGCATCCAGAGACAAGGGGAACAGGCGGCGGTTGAAGCCATATGGAGGAGCCCTGGTCACACTTTTTTTTTCTTTGTGGCGAGGCGTGCATGTTCGTATATGTGTGGTCGTTGGTTGCGGGAGACGATTTATAAACTGCACAAGCTCTCAGTTAATTTCTAGATGTAACATCTAAATTTGCAATAATTAGGTTGGCGAATACTCCCTCTGTCCCACAATATAACACATTTTTGTAAGTTATGCTGAATTCTACAAACGTCTTATATTACGGGACTGAGGGAGTATATAAGATCCTAAGAACATTTCTTTCTTTTGGCTGTAGAATCCTAAGAACTTGTCCAATGAAGCACACCAACCAACTAAACTAACCACCGTCCACTAACGAACCCAACGGCTCCAACGTCCATAAAAGTCACCGCCCCGGTTGATAGGTCGCACACTTCCTATCCAAGAAAGAAATTTTGAAGGGGACGCAGCGACCATGTCGATCGGATGGGATCCATGCCGTGTCTCCTTAAAGAAATGTGTGGTTTCAAACAGGAGCCGTCAGGCTTGAGAGTTCACAATCGTTGAGGTCACTTCGGCCGGCCACGGCGCTGGCGATAACATTTTCAGATAGAGATCAGCTCTAATTAATTACAGGAAGTATACTCCAGAATGGGCGCTGGTCTGCTCCCATCAGCAATTCGGCGTGTTGCATAACCGCGTTTGGGTTTGGGGATTGATTTCAATTTTTTTTTAAAAAAAAATCGGCGAACGGACGACGCCAAGGAAGCTGGGGAATTGATCAATTTCGGAGGCGAAGGCCGAGAGAAACTTTGGTGCGGTCAAGTGCGGGCGCAGAGCATGTGGTCACGTCCACCGGCATCGGCAGGAGACGCGACCGGGCTCCACATTAAGCTAGCCGTCCTGGTCTATATTTTTCTCCTTTCATCTCACGTGGAGTCCCGTTGCGTCGATCTGTTTCGTCGGTGTTACCACTGACCGTCTGATGAAATGAAAGCCGCGATCAAGGCGGTGCTGGAAGAGACACAGCTTTTGAACTTTAAGTTTCTACTACACCAGGGAGCGCCGTACCGTACTTATGATACGACATTGGTCCGCGGTCCTTGTTTACGACTGGCATCAGGCAGGTGGAGAAATACCGTTCGAAGTGTACCACCTCAAGTAGGACGACGCCCCGTACAATGCCAGCAGAGACATCTAGTAGTAGTGTAGTAGAGTACGACTGAAGAAAAAGCGTGAAGGGTGTGATACGTGCGCGTACATGCAGAGTACGGACACATTTTCGAAGCTGGGAGGCACCGGGGCCGGGTCGCACCTGCAGCCCATGACCCAGGTGGGAAAGGAATGTAGGAGTACGTACGGGTAGGGTTTATTATTTTATTGTTGCCGTTGATCGAACACTGGACTGGACACTCTATCTCTATGTTGGCAACGACAAAAACGTGGAATGATGGATCGGGCGCATGAGGAGAGCACCACGCCAAGAAACCTGCTTCGTTCGCCCACCGATCCGCTACAGCCGCGCTGGGTTTGTCTGAGATTATGTTGTAGTCAACGATCGATCGGGGAAAGGCGATCGACGTACGCTATAGTAATTCCGTACTGTCCTCGTGCCGCAAGATCGATCAAGCTTGAACGTGGTAGTACGAGGGTGTCGCACCATGTAAGGGTATAGTAGGGGATCTCTCTTACTTTTTTTCTTTTTTTTGCGAAAGGGGGATCTCTCTTACTTAGGTAGCAATCACTCATAAAGGAACAATTTGGTGTAGCAAATACAACTGGAGACAAGTATCAGGATGAACAGAGAAGAGCGGAGGTAGAAGAAGAGAGGAAGGTAGCCGCCGTGCCGTTTGGTACCCTGATCCACTGGATGCCTCTCTCCATGCTTTCCTCCAGGTATTTGTACGAGCAGCGGCTGGCCCATGAGCTGGCCCAATAGGCAAAGCCCATGTTAGGACCCGTGTTAGGAGGGCTCCTAACACACCATCTTCCGGCTCCCGATCCAATGCATTATACTCCTTCCTTTCTTATTTTGCGGGCATATATTGTTTTTTTAGAGTACGTAAATTGCCTACAAAAAAAGACAGTCCGTTGGGCACAACCTGTCACAACACTCCACACCGGCTAGTCCGAAGACAACACCCACACATGACAACAAGAAGAAGAAGAAGAAGAAGAAGAAGAAGAAGAAGAAGAAGAAGAAGAAGAAAAGCCTATCCTAAACTGAGCAACGAGGCCGCGTCTCAACCAATGCCGCCGCCTCCAAAGAGAACATCTCCATCTTGACTTTCCTCGTTGGCACGTCATCCTAAAGAAGATGGATGGCGGAATTTGGTCCGTCCCGAGAAAGGTGCCGTCTTGGACACGCTAGCAATGATGTACATGACGCCCCTACAGAACAATCTTGGATAACAGCGAGCGCCGGAGGAAAGCAACCTAGGACCTACAAGCCATTCCTCCGAACACAATACTCTCCAAAGAGGGACGGTGTCGAGGACGCCGCTATCGCGCCGGTCCAACTCCAAATCTAGGCTTTCGCCCGGAGACATCAGCCAGAATGAAGCGAGTACTGTGTCGACACACCTCGGCGACGCCTTCAAGGAGGGAAACGACATCCACAGACACCGTCGTCACCGGTCCCGACCGAAGACCGACAAAGACTTTCGTCTGTGACGTCGCACACCATCCTCCTCGCTCACCGAAATGGGGCAGCCATCCACGTTGTTCACACCGCCACCGCCGCAACAAATCAGTGTCGTGGCCGATACGTCATGGAACACCGACGACCCACACGACGAGAGCCCACCTCTCCACCAACTCCGATCTGGTCGAGCACTCGCAGACCCCACGGCCGAGCACCTCCTGTGTGGTCAAGGAACAGCCGCACGCTGCTGTCACGGTCCTGACAGCTACCGTACAGACCGGCCCCCCAGCCTAGATCGGGCCCTGGGTGGGCCTAGATCTAGCCCGCAGCACCCTCTCCATGGTCGTCGACGGCAGCTCCACTGCGATTTTTGCCCCCTCCAGGAAGCACCACCGACGGGCGCGGTGCTGCCAGCTCCGCCTTCATGGCCCGAGGAAGCCTACGAATGCAGACCTCGCGCCACGGCCTCTGCGTCATCGCCTCCAGGCCCGCGCTGCCGCTTCCATGGCCGCTCACCTCTCCGAGCTCCAGGTCCTCCGCCAGCCTTCATGCAGCTCCGCCACGACCCTCTTCTCGCCACCCGCCTCCTCTTGCACCGCCGCCGTGCGTTGCCCGATGAAGCCCTCGTTCACGCGAAGACATCGCCACCGGGCGCGCTTTCCACCCCGCCGCCTTCGACGGCCAGGGGGCCGCCACCACCGCCAGGACCGGCGGTGGCAGCGGGCGGGTGGATCTGGGGTAGGTGGCTCGCTGGTTAGGGTTTCATCCCCTCGGAGTCGCCCGCGCGTGCGACCCGGGAGGGGAAGGGGAGGTCCTTTTTTTTGTGAGAGATGGAAACCTCCGATGTCAAGACACCTCCTACCCTGCCATATGCTTGCAAGCTGCCAAGCACGACGCATGTGCTGCCACGCAACAGCATAGCACGCGGCGGCGCGGACGAAGAAGAGACAAAACCCACCCGAAGGAAGAGGATATACTTCCTCTGTCCGAAAGTATTTATCATCAAAATGGATAAAAGGGGACGTACCTACATACTATCTTTTATCCATTTTGATGACTACTCCCTTCATTCAAAAATCTTTGTCATTAAAATGAATAAAAGGGGACGTACCTACATACTGTCTTTTATCCATTTTGATGACGGTACGTCCCCTTTTATTCATTTTAATGACAAAGATTTTCGAATGAAGGGAGTACCTACCACGCAAGCAAACGCCCTGTGCCTTTCCGCTTCGCTTTCCCCGTGCGTTTTGCGCGGCACACGGATTGCAGGCAGTGTCCCCCAGCGCTGCCTAGCTAGCTACGACGGCGGCCTAGCTCGGCCTGTTTGGCGCACCGCATCCCTTCGAGTCTACTGATCCTGCACGTTTTAGAAAGGAAATGCGGCGCAGCCAGGCAGTAGCACAACCGCACCGCATCTGCATGCATGGCATTTCTCGTCCCAAAACAGGAGAATCCGGCCGGAAAGTGAAAGCAAAACCCGCCCATCGCGTCGCGTAGGCTGTAGGCTGACACGAACACCATACGCGCTAGTGGTGGAGCGCGCACCAGCTGTGGCGGCCGACCGGACCGGCAGTGCCGCCGCTCGGGGCGCACAGCGAAAGCGAAAAGCGGCGGCGGCAGAGACAGGACCCGCGGTTTCGTGCGTGACGGGCCCGTGAGCGAAACCACGGTAATTATAAAGATACCAAAAAATATTTTTAATACCTACCATACGTAGGAGTAGGTGGTAGTATGATACGTATACGTACGTACATATCCAGAAGAAAACAAGGTGCGGCGATGCGTTCGGTTCGCCGCCGCGTCAGCGCCCACGCGCCGACCCCATCAACCCTCCTGGTTTTTGTTTCCGTCACTCCCCTTCTTTCCTGGCTCCCTTGCGCTGCCGCCTCGTCCGTGGAGACTTTGCGGCCCGGTCCCTGCCGAGGTGCTTTTTTACAGGACCAGGCAGCTGGCTTTCTTTCTTGGGGGAGAGGCCAGCCGAATTTGTGGTTTGACTACAAAATAAACTATAGTAAAATTCGCCAGGTTGACTTGGATACAAAATATATTTTCTGGCCAGGGCCTTCAGGCTGACCTTGGAATAATGTTAACTAATGGTACAGCTTCATGTCATGAGTCCCGTGTTTCAAATAATTTTACGCAGGCACAATGTGCAACATTTAAGTGGCAGAAAACAAGATTGCTTTGGCTCAAAACAAGAAATAAACAAAGGAGTTCTCGCTCCCACGCCATGAGAAACTGATAATCTACAAGGAGTAACAAAGCTCACAATAACAGAAAACCAAGGGATGGAAATGCAAATGCATGTCAACTCGTTTCCTGATTCAACCTTTGTCCCTCCTACTGTCCTCCACGTTGGGCGCGTCGTGGCTATATATACATCTCTTTTCCCTATCCCGTCGTCACCAAACACCGAAACCATTCATCCCGTATTCAAAAAACCGTGGATGGGATCAGGTCTCTCTCGCAACCACCGGAGCAGCGTCGCGCCCCAGCAGCAGCCGTCGGCGGCCCGCGTCATCGCCGCCGACGGCTCGCTGACGGACTTCGCCACCGCCTCCTCCTCCCCCGTCAGCGTCTCCGACGTCCTCGCCGCAGGCAATGCCGGCGCGGGCGGCCCCTTCTTCCTTTGCAGCTCCGACGCGCTCTACTTCGACGAGGACGTGCCGGCGCTCGGCGGCGGCGAGCTGCTCCGTCCCGGCCAGATATACTTCGTGCTTCCCCAGGCGATGCTCGGGCGGCCCCTGTCGAGCGCCGACATGGCGGCCATGGCGGTGCGGGCTAGCGAGGCGCTGGCGGCGAGAGCGCGGCCGCGTGGACGCGGCGCCGACATCAGGAAGGTGCGCGTCACGCCGGTGCATGCTGAGGGCGGGCGCGGCGACATGGACGCCCAGATCAACGCGAAGCTCAACGAGAGGACCCTCGGGGAGTACTCTGTAAAAGCCTCTGGTAATCCGGCGAAACTCGGCAAGAAGGCTGCCGTGGCGGCATTTCCGCCGGCGAAGAAGGCCCTCAAGCCGCTCAGCACCATCGAAGAAGATGCAGAGTGAGGAAATGCTCAAAAGAACAGCGCCAAGCGACGCCGAGTGATAAAAATGGAAGGAAATTTCAAGATTTGGTGATAAGATTTTTCTTTTTGTATTGTTTTGATATTAGCCATTCTTGGAA
Source organism: Triticum monococcum (assembly GCA_034509565.1). NCBI lineage: Eukaryota > Viridiplantae > Streptophyta > Magnoliopsida > Poales > Poaceae > Triticum > Triticum monococcum. Next base: position 619,463,565 of record CM067847.1, on the reverse strand, counting down.
CAGTCTTGGTGGTGAGGAAAATTCAAAAAGGTAGGAGTAGTATATAAGAATGTCGATTGGCTAATTTGCCATTGTACATGTATTTTGTAACAAAGGGAAATGAAATGCGGTCCTATATATGATTTGTTCATACTTCTACTACTCCCTCCGTTCACTTTTATAAGTCATTTCAGACAACTGAAAATAGGCTATTTGCACATTGTCTGAAATATCTTTAAGGCCTTATAATAGTGAACAGAGAGAGTACCGTTCTTTTGAGGGACATATATCTACTTTTCTTAATTGTGCTGGGCTAATGATCAAAGGTGGTGGCCCTGAGTGAGCCTATCTCGCAATCGCTGAAGGAGCAAACCACAACCTTTTCATGTTGAGGTACATTGCCGAGCTTGATGAGTTGAAGCATCCTAGACCAGCAGTTCCCAACATATGTCATAGCAGCCACCTCTTGCGGGTGTGGCCAAAATAAATGTTAGCGGCGTACTTTCCTATGCCGTGGTATGTAGGAATCATAAGAGTATGTTTCTGGGATCCTTAGCTATAGTCTTCCCCAAATTAACGACCCTTCAAGCCTTGAGGCCCCTGCGTGCTGAGAAGTTCAAGCCCTAGCTCACGATCTACTTCTACAGAAGGTCATTATTTCATGTGACTGTAAAACAATGGTAGAAGAAGTTAAGCACGGAACTAGTGACATGTATGGTGCTATAATTAGGGAGATCAAGGCATCTCAACTTCTGTTTGAGAGTTGTGAGGTTATCTTCGAAGGTCGCAAGAACAACTCAAATGCTCATAGCTTGGCTAAGCACTCAGTTTCGCTTAATAAGGTCTCCATTTGTGGCTTGGTACTCCATGCGACCCCTTTTATTTTTCAATGAACATTATTGATCAATAAAGCTTGCCTTTTCTCCTAAAAAAACATGTTGAATACCACGACATACTTTTTTGCTATACTCGAAAGTTATCTTTATAATCACCCAGTTACGAAGTGACATTTGGCAGCCCCAAAGTAACGGTCTAATATCTAGTATATGATATTCTCATGGTCTAAGGACGTAAGTATGTGTTAACACTTTATACGAAAAATATTGACAACAAATTGGCGGCGTGATCTCGCAGTATTTCATAAGTTCGGTCTATCCATCGCCACTGGTACCCTAACAATGTGTTCTCATTATTACATGCATCATTGTTACAATAACAATGCCCATGGTTAGGAAAACAGAATCATCAACAATACATGAGTTACTCTAGAGACCGGACAAGAGGTCTATTTGGTATTTATCTTTCACACGTGCAATAAATTTTCCTCTGAATCTCACATTCAAAAACCACTGCAACTATAGCAAATAAATATAAACTTAATTATGAAAATGAAAATAAAATAATAACAACTTTATTGTTAATATATTGGTCTAACTCATGTGGAACCAAAGTTACACAACTTGCCATGCATGAATGGGCCAAGTGGGCCTCTAAGGACACTTCACAGTTTTTACAATAATCAAGGTGGCCAATATATAGTTCCAAGAACTATTTTTTTATTTTGGCGGTGATGCAATCCTATAAGAACTTAACCAATGAAGTACACCAACCAACTAAACTAACGAACCCAATGGTTCCAACATCCAGAAAAGTCACGGTCCCGTTTAACAAGTCATCAAAGATGGGATATATTCTGCATCCTTGGCTTACAAGGCTCAGTTTAAAGGCCTCACCATCTCGGACCTTGTCCATTCAGTGTGGACGGTGTGGGCGCCCCCTCGGTGCAAGTCTTTTGCTTGGCTCGTTCTTCAAGATAGGATGTGGACTTCGGACCGCTTGAGCCGCCGTGGTTGGTTTAATTGCGGTCTCTTCCCTCTTTGCAAGCAAACCCAAGAAACCTGGTGTATTTGGAATGACGTCCTCCCATGGCTCGGCATGCATCACGTCACCATGTCTACTTGGGTGACAAGGGCTTTGGTCAGAGAAAGGTGGAACGCTAACCTGCAGATCCGTCTCGGCTCGCCCAAGGCGCTCGCCTCCCTCATGATGCTCATCTCTTAGGAGGTTTGGTCGGAGCGCAATGCTAGAGTCTTCCGCAACTCAGCGGCCCCTTCCATGACCATCATCATCAAAATCAAGCAGGAGGTATCGCTTTGGAGTTTGGTTGGAGCGAAGCATTTGGGTGTTGTAATGCCGCGAGAGTAGTCCTTTTATTTACCGCTTTGCAATTTCTGTCTAAAACTTTCTCCCTTAATCAATAAAATGGTAAGTCTTTTGCCTTGTTTCAAAACAAAATGTTGGCCCTGCCTGAAGAAAAAGATGTGGTTCCCCGCAGGAGCCGTCAGGCTTCAGAGCCGTTGAGGTCACTGTCGGCCCGTGGTCACTACCGGAACAGGGCTCGATGCCGACGGCTACCGTCGGCCTAATCCAGACTATGCCGACAGCTGGCCCCAGGCCGTCGGGATACAACAGCCGTCGGGCTATCCCAGTGTACGCAGACGGCCCCCGTCGGCAAAGAAATGTCGTCGGCATAGACGAATCTATGCCTACAGCTGCCGTCGGCATATACCGGCTGTCGGCATAGCTGCGGGCCCGGCGACCACGCCCTTGACACACGGCTAACGGCGTCAGATCTATGCCGACGGTTGGGACGGGCGGCCGTCGGCATAGATACGAACGCCACGTCATTGATCCAAGGCGCACCGACCAAGGCCTATGCCGACGGCTGCCGTCGGCATAGATGCCACGTCATCGATCCGCACCGCGCCGTCCATCTGCCCTGGCCACGGCATACATATATTTTTTTCCTTTTTTTCATAGCTATATTTTATGTTTTCTTACATATTATTATCTGACTAACTTACATATAGCATGTGTTAATATAAGCATACATACATTATTTTCGGTTTATACGGAGGGGTGTGAGCCCCCTCACGGACGGCACTGCCGCCGGCCGGCACCTGGAGTGGGGAACTGCCGCATCGGGTCTATAGGAAGGGGACTTTGCTCCCAAGTGTATATATATCGGATGACCTACCACAACCGGGTGGTGTTGTGGCATGTCCGAAGATGCGGCACGCCTCTCCGGGACGTGGCCCCCCTCACGGACAGCGCCGCAGCCGGCACCTGGAGGGGGGAAACGGATGCGTCGGGTCTACACGGAGGGGATGTAGCCGGTTTGGCCCGGATGTTGCTCCCAGGTGTCCCTTTGTGCTGACCTGACACAACCGGGTGGAGAGACCCACTGGTCAAAGCCCGTCCGTGGGAAGTCAAAGGGCTACATCTCGTGGTCAACCGCTCCAGGGTTAGGCGGGACGGGGCCCTGGGGGGTAGCAATGCCACTGGAGCGTCGCACCGGCCCCTCATACATGCGGGGTGGTGTGGTGGCATGTCCGAAGAGGCCGCACACGTCTCCGGGGTGTGCCCCCCCTCACGGACGGCGCCGCCGCCGGCACCTGGAGGGGGGAAACGGACGCGTCGGGTCTACACGGAGGGGATCTTATTGTGGGTCTGGCCCGGACGTTGCTCCAAAGTGTTCCTATGGGTTGACCTAACACAACCGGGTGGGGAGGTCCACTGGTCAAAGCCCGTCCGTGCAAAGTCAAAGGGCTAGATCCCGTGGTCAAATGCTACAGGGTTAGGCGGGACGGGGGCCCTGGGGGTAGTAATGCCACCGGAGCGTCGCACCGGGCCCTCACACATGCGGGGTGGTGTGGTGGCATGTCCGAAGAGGCGGCACACGTCTTCGGGGTGTGCCCCCCCCCTCACGGACGGTGCCGTCGCCGGCACCTGGAGGGGGGAAACGGACATGTCGGGTCTACACGGAGGGATCTTGCTGTGGGTCTGGCCCGGTTGTTGCTCCAAAGTGTTCCTATGGGCTGACCTAACACAACCGGGCGGGGAGGTCCGCTGGTCAAAGCCCGTCCGTGCAAAGTCAAAGGGCTAGATCCCGTGGTCAAACGCTATAGGGTTAGGCGGGACGGGGACCCTGGGGGTAGCAATGCCACCGGAGCGTTGCACCGGGCACTCATACATGCGGGGTGGTGTGATGGCATGTCCGAAGAGACGGCACGCGTCTCCGAGGTGTGCCCCCCCCCTCACGAACGACGATGACACGGTAGTAGACGTTCTGCGGTCACGATGCGACGTGAATATTATTAAATACTCGGAGCGCGATAAAATCATGAGTTTTTTTGCACGACGTGGGCACATGTGCTATAGGAACGATGGTATTTTTTCATAATTTTTGGTGATGGAGAAGTATCCGAAAATTTCCCTCTACGCGGATTGCCCTTCGCGTGTCTACGGCTATGGCCGGCGGCCTCCGGGGGCTAACATGCCGCCAAATCTTGCGTAGGCGGCATCTCACAAGTCTAGAAGTGTTGTGGCGGTTGCAAACGCCCGACACGCGTGTCTGGCGTGTGCCCCCCTCATGGACGGCGTCGCCGCCGGCACCTGGAAGGGGGAAACGGACGCGTCGGGTCTACACGGAGGGGATCTTGCTGTGGGTCTGGCCCGGCTGTTGCTCCAAAGTGTTCTTATGGGCTGACCTAACACAACCGGGTGGGGAGGTCCGTTGGTCAAAGCCCGTCCGTGCAAAGTCAAAAGGCTAGATCCCGTGGTCAAACGCTACAGGGTTAGGCGGGACGGGGGCCCTGGGGGTAGCAATGCCACCGGAGCGTCGTACCGGGCCCTCATACATGCGGGGTGGTGTGATGGCATGTCTGAAGAGGCGGCACGCGTCTCCGGGGCGTGGCCCCCCCTCACGAACGGCGATGACACGGTAGTAGACGTTCTGCGGTAACGATGCGGCGTGAATATTATTAAATACTCGGAGCGCGATAAAATCAATAGTTTTTTTGCACGACGTGGGCACATGTGCTATAGGAACGATGGTATTTTTTTCATAATTTTTGGCGATGGAGAAGTATCCGAAAAATTCCCTCTACGCGGATTGCCCTTCGCGTGTCTACGGCTGTGGCCGGCGGCCTCCGGGGGCTAGCATGCCGCCAAATCTTGCGTAGGCGGCCTCTCACAAGTCTAGAAGTGTTGTGGCGGTTGCAAACGCCCGGCACGCGTGTCCGGGGTGTGCCCCCTCACGGACGGCGCCGCCGCCGGCACCTGGAGGGGGGAAACGGACGCGTCGGGTCTACACGGAGGGATCTTGCTGTGGGTCTGCCCGGATGTTGCTCCAAAGTGTTCCTATGGGCTGACCTAACACAACCGGGCGGGGAGGTCCGCTGGTCAAAGCCCATCCGTGCAAAGTCAAAGGGCTAGATCCTGTGGTCAAACGCTACAGGGTTAGGCTGGACGGGGGCCTTGGGGGGTAGCAATGCCACCGGAGCGTCGCACGGGGCCCTCATACATGCGGGGTGGTGTGATGGCATGTCCGAAGAGGCGGCACGCGTCTCCGGGGCGTGCCCCCCCCCTCACGGATGACGATGACACGGTAGTAGACGTTCTGCGGTAACGATGCGGCGTGAATATTATTAAATACTCGGAGCGCGATAAAATCATGAGTTTTTTTGCACGACGTGGGCACATGTGCTATAGGAACGATGATATTTTTTCATAATTTTTGGTGATGGAGAAGTATCCGAAAAATTCCCTCTACGCGGATTGCCCTTCGCGCGTCTACGGGTGTGGTCGGCGGCCTCCGGGGGCTAGCATGCCGCCAAATCTTGCGTAGGCGGCCTCTCACAAGTCTAGAAGTGTTGTGGCGGTTGCAAACGCCCGGCACACGTGTCCGGGGTGTGCCCCCCCTCACGGACGGCGCCGCCGCCAGCACCTGGAGGGGGGAAACGGATGCGTCAGGTCTACACGGAGGGGATATTGCTGTGGGTCTGGCCCGGTTGTTGCTCCAAAGTGTTCCTATGGGCTGACCTAACACAACCGGGTGGAGAGGTCCACTGGTCAAAGCCCGTCCGTGCAAAGTCAAAGGGCTAGATCCCGTGGTCAAACGCTACAGGGTTAGGTGGGACTGGGCCCTGGGGGTAGCAATGCCACCGGAGCGTCGCACCGGGCCCTCATACATGCGGGGTGGTGTGGTGGCATGTCCGAAGAGGCGGCACACGTCTTCGGGGTGTGGCCCCCCTCACGGACGGCACCGCCGCCGGCATCCGGAGGGGGGAAACGGACGCGTCGGGTCTACATGGAGGGGATGTAGCTGTGGGTTTGGCCCGGATGTTGCTCCCAGGTGTCTGGGAGCGCCAACCATCTCCCTCCGACGGACTTGGATCCGCCGCCCCCCCCACCCCACCGTCGACGACCCCCTCCCCCTTCACTCACCTGACCAACTAAGCTCCAAATCGAGCACGCAAGGCGGTGGCCATGGCGCTCCCGGACCCGCGACCAGGCCACGGCCTCGGCGGACGAAGCTACTCGAGTTCGGCGCCTCCCCTCCCCTCCCCTCTGTGTGGTTCCGGGAGAGGAGAGGGCCGAGCGGTTAAAAGAATTAAAAAATCTATATGAAATAATAATACATAAAAACATAAAATGGAAAAATATTACTATAAAAAAATTAAAAAATCTATATGAAATACAAAAGGAAAAATATAACTATAAGAAAATATTAAAAAATCTAAAAAAAATATGCCTACGGCTAAGCCGTCGGCATAGGTGCCACGTGGCATCGTCAGCTATGCCGACGGCTTAGCCGTCGGCATACTTCGCCTTATCCACTCACGGGCTCGCCCCCTCCACCCATTCCCCATCGTGCCCCCGACTCCCCACCCACCACGCTGCGCCGCCGCTCCACCCTGACCCACGCCGCTGCCGCCACGCTCTCCGCCCACCTCCTTGCGCCGCCGCCGTCAGCCTCGCCACCCGGACCTGCGTCACCGCCGCGACCCTCTCCGCCCCTCCTCGCGCCGCGCCCCTCTCCTCCCTACTCGCACCGCGCCGCCACCCCGACCCAGCTTCGCCGCCGCCTCCAGCCCGCCCCCTCACCCCACCGCCCCCTGCTCGCGCCGCGCCCCTCTCCGCACCCTCCTCGCGCCGCGCCGCCCCAGCCAGGCCGCCCCGAGTCCGCCTCCTTCTTGCTTGGGCCTCGGCCCTCGCCGTGTCGGCCGGGGCTCGGAGCCCTCCTCTGGTGACCCTTGCAGCGGTGGCCCCGCCGCCCGTCCCTACCCCTGCCCCGGCGACCCCTACAGCGGTGAGATGGATGCATGGATGATTTTTTTTTTGCATTATGTTACTAGTTGTTATGTGCATGGATGCATGGATGAAATTTGTGATAGTTGTTATGTTACTAGTTGTTAAATGAATTAATGAATATTGGTAGATGGATGGATTGATGAATGTTGTTATGTTTTGTTAGATGAATTTGTGATAGATGGATGGATTAATGAATTTGTTAGATGGATTTGTGATAGATGGATGGATGAAATTTTGTAAGATGGATGGATTGATGAATATTTGTAATTTTTGTGTTTGGTCATGTTGTTTCATATGATACGTTATTTGTCATGTTTAGTGTTAGGTCATGTTGTTCCATAGGACACTTAAATAAAGCTTTTTTTGCAATTTGAGATGTTGTTTCATGTTGGTTCATAATATAGTGTCAATGCTTTATGTGATATGTGATGACTTAATTTTTTTTCACTCGGTGTAATTAACAGGATTTGTGGTGTTCCATCTTCGTGGAGTGATCGTCGACGTTGGAGGTGTTGGTCCACGATCGTCCCTCTCCTTTGATCGACTACATCGGAGGGTGAGTAGCAATTCCATGACCTCGTCCACTTTTTTTTCCATGTCACTAGATTAAATTTTCACATCAAGTCGCGTAACCTAGGTCTCCCGGCCGAAAGGGTTGCATTGATAAATATGCATTCAATTGCATATTTATCACCACAGCTCTTTTGGATTGTCCAGCGCTTTCCACGGACAGCCCGAGGATGTGTAGATTGGGTATGTTGTTCATGCTCTACCCCGTTCCGAGACAGGATTTCGGCGGCGCCTCCCTGTTGTTCTCCGGATGCACATTCTCTTGGCATTTTGCCGAGACTTGTATTTGGAGAACATCGGGGAGGTGCTGCCAAAATTTTGTCTCGGAATGGGGTAGAGCATGGACAACATACTCAATCTACACATTCTCGGGTGGGATTAGGACCCATCTTTACCTATTAGAGATGTAGGTAGATTAAATGTCGATTCTCGTCAACCTTGTAAAAAATAAAATATTGATGTGAGTAATTTAAATGAATCCTAAATTTTGTTGTGTGGCTTCCAATAAAGCAGAGATGGCAGATAATCAGTGGATGTATAGTGGGTTTTTCCGTCAGAATCAAGTAACAACAGAGTGGGTCGAGAAAACTGATGTGTTTTTGAAAGAGATATTCCGTAGTCAAATGAGGATGGTGCCAGAATGCCCGTGTGCCAGATGTAAGAGACGTATCCGCAGAGATAAGAGTGAGATGACTAAGCACCTTCGCACGCATGGATTTATGCCCAACTTTAATATGCCGATAAACTTTGCCCAGCGGGACCGTGGTAGAGAGGATGTGATACGACAACGCGTCGCTGGTTATGAGGACGATGGGGTTAGAGACATGCTAGATGATGTCTTTTCTGCACAGCCGACACCTCCGTCACATTCAGCGAATGAACCGGAGGAGCCGGAGGAAACCGCAAAGGCCTTCCTGGAAATCTTGGCCTCCTCAAAGAAACCTCTCTATGAGGGTGCCAAGCTGTCTGTGCTTGATGCCATCTCGCAACTGATGGCAGTCAAGGCTGAGTACGGCTATAGCCGAGGTTGCTTCGAAGCATTTCTAGGAGTATGGGCTAATAGCCTGCCTAAGGTCCATGAACTGCCGAAAACCATGTACGCTACGAAGAAAATCATGAAGGCGATCTCCATGGACTATGAGAAAATACATGTTTGTCCAAAGAATTGCCTTTTGTTTAGGCATGAGTATGCGGATGACAAGTACTGTAGGAAGTGCGGTTCCTCTCGGTATATTGAGGTGGTTGATAAGCATGGTCAGAAGAAGCAGCTAAAAATCCCTGTGAAGGTTCTTCGGTATCTTGATTTTATAAAAAAGACTGCAGCGCCTTTTCATCACCGAGGAGTCTGCCAAAATGATGAAGTGGCACAAGGAAGGGAAAAGGTACAATCCAAAAAAAATTGTACATCCATCAGGAGGTGAAGCATGGAAGTCATTCGATATAGAGTACCCGGAGGAAGCAGCCGAGGCTGGGAATGTCATAATTGCTATAACAGGTGATGGGTTCAATCCATATGGTATGTCGTCTAATCCATACAGCTGTTGGCCCGTATTTGTTATTCCGCTCAATCTCCCTCCCGACGCCATAATGCAACGCAAGACCATGTTCCTGTCGCTTATAATTCCGGGGCCTGAATATCCGGGGAAGAATTTGAGTGTGTTTATGCAGCCGTTGGTGGATGATTTGCACCATGCTTGGTACTTCCCGAGGTTGACATACGACCGACATCTGCAGAAAAATTTCTTGATGAAAGTTTGGCTACAATATTGCATGCATGACTTTCTCGGTTATGCCCTGTCCTGCGGATGGTGTACAAGTGGAAAGATGCCTTACCCAGTGTGCATGCAGGCCTTGATTTTCATTTGGCTGAAGAAGGGTGGAAAGTATGTTGCATTTGACCTGCATCGACAGTTCCTCCCTCCAGACCATCCTGATAGGGAAGACAAGAAGAACTTCACAAAAGGCAAAGTTGTCCATGAAGTAAACGAGATTCCAACATTTTCTGGTGCGGATGTGCTTGCTCCGCTGAAAACTCTTAAGCCTGCCGGTGAAGGGAAAGGCAAAGGCAAAGCCACAGGTGAAGACGAGGGCGAGGGCAAAGGAAAAGGTAAAGGGAATTTTTTTTGAAGGATATGGTGAGACGCACAACTGGACTCATATTACCCCCTTCACGCAGCTTCCCTATTTTAAGGACCTCAAACTTCCATACAACATAGACGTGATGCACACCGAAAAGAATGTCGTAGAGTCCCTTTTTCACACGATCCTCAACATTCCTGATAAGACAAAGGATAATGTTAATGCTAGAGTTGATCAACAGAATATTTATGATAGACCACGTCTACACATGCAGCCTCCCACAGGCAGTCGAAAATCTTGGTTCAAGCCAGATGCTGACTTCGTACTTAAAAAGGATCATAAGATGGAGGCATTCAAGTGGCTGAAACACGTTGTGAAGTTCACTGATGGTTATGTGTCGAATATAAGTAAGGGGGTCAATCTTTCAACGGGCAGAGTGACCGGGCTCAAGAGTCATGACTATCATGTATGGATTGAGCGGAATATGCCGGTGATGGTTCGGGGCTATGTTCCCGAGCGTGTCTGGCGTGTGCTTGCGGAGTTAAGCCATTTCTTCCACACGCTTTGTGCTAAAGAAGTATGTCCTGAGAAGATAAAAGAAATGCATAAGAAGGCGCCGGAGTTGATATGCAAGCTAGAGAAGATCTTCCCGCCAGGCTTCTTTACTCCAATGACACATCTCATTTTGCACCTCCCGAACGAGGTATTTTTGGGGGGCCCTGTGCAGAATCGTTGGCAGTACGGCCCTGAGAGACAGAACAAGCATCTGAGACAGAAATATGGAAACAAAGCTAAGATTGAAGCTTCCATAGCTGAGGCAGTTATCCTAGAGGAGGTGGCAGACCTCAGGACAACCTACTATCCGAACCATGTTCCCACCTTGCACAATAGGGTGTCTCGATACAATACAGAAGAACCCAAGTATAAACCCAAGTTGCCTCTATTCATCGGGCAAGGTGGTAGGGCTGGATGCTCGAAACCTTATCTCATGCCACGAGATGAGTGGGAGGATGTCATGTTCTATATCTTGCACAACATCAAGGAAGTTGAGGATGACTGGATGAGGTAATACCTTTGCACCATTCTTTTAGTCAATTCGTTATGTTCACTTTGCCTAGTTCTTATACCGCTTTTCTTATTGTAGTCGATTCATTGAAGAAGAATGGACGGGAATGCTGCCTCCTACAGAAGCGGAGGCACTTGCTCTTCTCCGAAAGGGTGCTGATGGAAGGAAAAATTTCATTGCGTGGTTCATGGAGAAAGTAATTTTTTACACTTTCAATTAAACTCATGCACCCTATAATTTCAATTAAACTCATGCACCCTATAATTTCAATTAAACTTGTAGGGAAATGATCCGACCGAATCAATGGATGAAGAATTGAGATGGGTTTCCATGGGTTTTGACCCTGTCGTCATGACATGCGAAAAGTATGATGTGAATGGTATCGCTTCCATACAGAGGAGCACCAGAACAGTCGGCCTGATCCCAAAACTATAAATACCGGAGTCTTCACTGAAGGAGATAATAAAGTAGATTACTATGGAAGGGTAGGAAAAATATACGAGCTTACATTCAAACGTGGCCGCGAACACCTAAGTCTCATTGTGTTCAAATGCCGATGGTTCGACCCCAAAAAGGGTCTGAGACATATGCCTTCTGTTGGTTTAGTTGAAGTTAAACCATCAACCGTCTATGCCGGCGCTGATCTCTTTATCGCTGCTACCCAGGCTACACAAGTATATTATCTGCCTTACCCATGCCAGAAAGAGTACCTAAAGGGTTGGGAAGTTGTGTTCAAGGTGTCGCTGCATGGTAAGCTACCGGACCCGAACGATGATGATTACTACAACATAAACCCCATGACATACGAGGGAGTGTTCTATCAAGAGGAACATGATGACGTGGTCCGAAACAACGAGGATGATGACTTGGGTTATGTTGACCTGGACCCAAACGATGACGACGCACGGATTGATGGTGAGGCAGTTGTGAATCAAAGAGACATAATTATGCTTGAAAAGTTAAATGAAGACGCTGACGATGAGGAAGAGCCTCCACCTCCGTCAGACAACGAAGAAGATATGCGTGATAGTGATGATGAGACCGGTCCACAAATAGATTACAATAGTGATGATTCATATGGGTTCTAGAAAATGTAAGTTCTTTTAATGATCATTACAATAGTATGCTTAATGTGCTCTTCTGGTATTAATGTTTTTCCTGTATGCTTGTTTAATTGATATCCTTACTAATTGTTTATTCTCTTCTCAATGTAGGTTTGCTAATCATGGGCAAGTCCAGCGGCGCTAGTTTCCTCAGTAAATTCAAAGGACTTACTCGGAGTGGACGAGCCCACAAGGTTCCCTCCCGATTACGCGAGCTCACAGGAAGGTGGAGGGGTCGGGGGAGGAGATCCTAGAGGAGGAGGCAGTGGGGGGAGAGCCCCTAGAGGAGGAGGAGGAGGTGGGGGGAGAGGTAGCCGGGGCAAAAAACTCCGGGCCGTGTCCGAAATAGGAGGGTCTTCTTCGATGCCCTCCTGTACAGAGGCACCTTCTGAGTCTGAGGAGGAGGAGTATGTTCCTGATGGCGAGGAGGAGGAGGCCGAGGAGGAGGGTGAGGAGGAGGAGGAGGGTGAGGAGGAGGAGGGCGAGGAGGAGGAGGCCGAGGAGGAGGGTGAGGAGGGTGGAGGGGAGGTTGATCCCGAGTTGTGGGGTGACTTGCCACTGGGTGCTCTGCAGGGGTGGCTGCGTGGTAATGCCGGACTACCTACACCACCTTCTATCGAGGAGCACAAGTGGCTCATTGAACCTGTGGGGACAGAGTAAATGCCTCTCAATCATATTTTCAACACATGACAACATTTTCTTATTGTACACATGGCAATCATTTGATTCTTTTGCAGAAACTGGATCCTTCGCGGAAAGGGCCGTAAACCGAACGGCCTTATCACTGTCCTGTTGAAGGAGTTTTGGCCTGGCCTATTCTGCCCGCGGCCAGACAGGGACCCGCAGCTGCGGGTTTTGGCTACGAGCTAGGCCCACTACGAGGCTTGCAGCAACGCGGAGTATGGGACGGCCGCTAAGGCCGTGATCACCAAATTTTGGGTAAGTTCTCTTCTGAATCACTTGTCTTCAGTTTCGTTCATAGTTTATCATTGAATCACTCAACTCATGCCTTGTTTGCTTCTGGTTTATGCATGATTGCAGCAACTCTATAGAGTTCTTGACGAGCACAAGGCCAGAGCCGACGTGGTCTTGCTTGTGGCTGCGAAGAAGAAAGCTCGTCGGTTGCAGTACGAGGTTCGCTGGGTTGCCGTCTCGCAGTACTACCACATCTACCTGCACCAAAAGATGACCAAAACTCAAGCACAGAGGCAACGACTTACCTTGAACAGGGAGCAGTTCATGATGGTAACTATTACTAACTTATCATTGTTTCAAGCAGTCAACTATATGTTTCATGCTCACATGTCATGCTTCCAAAATTTGCATAGGTTGTTCCTCGTTGGTGCTATGGAAGGCATGACGGATGGGTGAGTTTGGTGGATAGGTGGCTCGGCGCCGATGCAGAGTTTGCTGCCAAGAGCATCAAGGCCCGGGCTAACCGTGGAAAAGACGGGACACATGATTAAGGAAATAGGAACCATTGGGGCTTCAAGGCCATGAAGGTATATCTATATGCATGATGCATTTTTGTTCTTCTTTACCGTCATGTTCTTATGTATGGCTAACTTCTATTTGACGTTGCAGGAGGACAAGTTGAAGAGGCCGCTCTCAGACATTGAGTCGTGGAAGCTAGCCCATGAGCGGAGTCATCCCAAGGAGGGCGAGAGCCAGTACTACGGCAAGACCGAGGAGCACCTGGAGTCTTACACTCAACACTATCAGAAGTTGCATCCGGATGTTCCTGTTCCTGAGGTCGCCCAGTCTCAGATCAACGACACGACGGTGGTGGCCATCCAAGGGAAGTCACATGGCCGGTATCCGTATTTCGATGGCTTGATAACTCCTTCAATCTCGTACACACGGCTCCGGTCTACCAACCCGAGCCAGTTAGAGAGTATGGGGCGTTCACAGGCTCCCTTAGCCCGCCAGCATGCTGTAAGTACTTCCCCTATATCTTTTTCTCTCTAGCATTCTCAGTTCATTTTCAGCATTGCTCACTTAGAAACAACCTAAATTATGTAGGCATATAAGGCCTTTGTCGAGCATAGGAATCTCGAGGTGCGAGAGTACTTGCAATGAGTGAAGGCAAATGATGATTACAACCGTCAAATGATGGCGGTTAGTTTTGCCCTCTTAAAACCAAGCTAAATTTTTACACTTTCATTCCTTCTGACCTTCTAGTTTGCTTGTTTAACTAACATCCAGGCTATGTTGGCGTCTTGGAGTAACCGCACGGATCCACCACAAATGGGACCCCCCCCACCACCTGCGGGAGAACCCCCACACGTGCCCACGTTCGATGAATGGGTGGCACTAGGCAGTGATGGCCCGGTTAGTACATTTTCCTAACTACTGGCAAACTAGTTCTCGTTCATTCAACACTATCATATCATATTTACCGTTAGAATCTTCTCTGAAACATGTAGGGGAGCGGTGGCTTGACTACTGCTCCGTCGACCCCAGTCACTCTGATCTGGCAGAGTGATGGTGGTCGCGGTGGCGGTTTTGGCGGAGGTGGTCTTGGTGGTGGCGGTTTTGGCGGAGGTGGTCTTGGTGGTGGTGGTTTTGGCGGAGGTGGTCTTGGTGGTGGTGGTTTTGGCGGAGGTGGTCTTGCTTGACGTCGATGATGATTCCGTGCATGTGGCCGTCGTGCCATGCCTTTCATGTTGCTACTTTTATGATGTTCCATGTCTTGCACTACTTTTATGTTCATGAACTTCCGCCGGTGATGATCTTTAGATGATGATGATGATGAATTTGACTATGTTTAGATGATGATGATGAACTTGAGTGTGTTTAGATGATGAACTGTCATATTTATGCATAATTCCATATTATTCTGCTTTGAAATGCTGTCAAATGAATTGAAAAAGAGAAAACAGGGAAAATAATAAAAAAACTATGCCTACGGCAAAGCTGTCGGCATATATAAGCCCAGGAGTCACCAAGGCTTGCCACGTGGCAGATCTATGCCTACGGGGGCGCCGGGACGATCAATTTTGGCGCGAACAAGGATGGGGCCGCCGAATCAGCGAGACACCACTTCGTCACTCTCATCGCCTTGGTTCCCGTGGGAATCAATGCGAAGGCTGCCGCGCTACCACGCCGGTTAGCCTCCATTGAGGCCTCACGGGCGGCGCAGTGAAGTCGCCGCGACGCACGTCCCGCCTTCGGTCGCCACGCGTTGCTCGACATGCAGCCTCTCGCCGCCCCCGCTGCGGCTATAAAAGGCGACCTCCCTGCTGATGGACGCAACAGTTCGCATTCCCCCTCCTCCCACTCCGCCGCACAAAGCTACACTCTCTCCCGCCTTTCCGCCGATGGACAGATGGCCGAGAGGTTCCTAGGCGACGGCGCGGCGGCGAACGGCTTCGGCGGCCGCCATCTCCAAGAGCCGGAGGCGCGCCTCCTCTATGAGGCCGAGTACCCGATGCCCTCGGACATGCGGGTGCCGGGGGCATGGAGGCTGAGCGCCGGCGGCGTCCCGATGTCGTCTGTGCCTGAAGGGGCGGCGTGGCGGGACGAGATCGCCCGCATCCCCTTGTCCCTGACGGAGGAGTAGCGGAACGAGCCGTGATAAGCTGCCGACAGCCACACCATGTGGTCCATGTAATTCACGCGGTGTCGTGAGGAGCAGATCGCCTCCACCAACGACGTCATCCCCCGCGGCCGCCTCAACGCGACGGATGGCGCGAGTGGTGGGGCGTGCCCGGCCGCACCCTCGAGGTCGTCCTCGACCACATCGAGACCGGCAATGTGCCACGCTTCGAGTACCCGCCGTCGTCGTCCTTCTCTCGCTGCCGTGGCAGCTCCTAGACGCCGCGGCGGATGGAGCTGGGGTCATCCTCATCGTCGGGCTCCGGCTCGCCGGCGACGGCGCTTTGCCCCTTCAAGCCCGAGCCCGAGCAGACTCCGCTCGGGTGCCGCACTCGCAGCGGCACCCTCGTCATCAATGAGAGTGCCCGGCCCTCCCCGCGCTCCCTCCGCCTGGTCCGGCCGAAGCCCGAGCCGGGGCTGCTCCCCGTGAAGCCGGAGCACACTAACATGGTGGCCCCCGATGACGAGTCCACCCTCAAGTGGACGAAGGAGGACTACGTCCGCGAGCAGGCGTGCCGCTGGCGCCGGGCGTTCCTGGAGCTCTAGACCCGTCGCCGCGGGCACGAGGAGGGCGGCGTCATCATCCTCGACAGCGATGAGGAGGATGAGGCCAGGCCGTCCAGCGCCCCACCGCGTGTCGATGACCCCGACCAGGGTTGCAGCAGGGACGGTGGTGGCGTAGGCGAGGCGCGCGACGACGACTACACCCGTTTCTACAGGCTTCTCGGCATGTAGACAATGACGGCAGCTAGGATTTTAGTTTGGTGTGGTTAGGCGTGGTTTGCATGGTTTTATATTTTTGTAGAAATTTCAATGAAGTATCGCCGAGTTCATGCAAAAATCGCCGAGTTTGCAAAAATCTGAACGGAATATTGATACGTCTCCAACGTATCTATAATTTTTGATTTCTCCATGCTATATTATCTACTGTTTTGGACATTATTGGGCTTTATTATCCACTTTTATATTATTTTTGGGACTAACCTATTAACTAGAGGCCCAACCCAGAATTGCTATTTTTTCTGCCTGTTTTAGGGTTTCGAAGAAAAGAAATATCAAACGGAGTCCAAACGGAATGAAACCTTCGGGAACGTGATTTTCTCACTGAATACAACTTAGGAGACTTGGACCCTACGTCAAGTCAACTAATAGGAGGCCACGAGGTAGGGGGCGTGCATGCCCCCCCAGGAGCGCCCTCTACCCTCGTGGGCCGCCTGTTGCTCCACTGACATACTTCTTCCTCCTATATATATCCATGTATCCCCAAACGATCAAAAACAGAGCCAAAACCCTAATTCCACCGCCGCAACTTTCTGTATCCACGAGATCCCATCTTGGGGCCTGTTCCGGAGCTCCGCCGGAGGGGGCATCGTGAAGGAAATATGCCCTAGAGGCAATAATAAAGTTATTATTTATTTCCTTATATCATGATAAATGTTTATTATTCATGCTAGAATTGTATTAACCGGAAACATAATACATGTGTGAATACATAGACAAACAGAGTGTCACTAGTATGGCTCTACTTGACTAGCTCGTTAATCGAAGATGGTTATGTTTCTTAACCATGAACAAAAGAGTTGTTATTTGATTAACGGGATCACATTATTAGGAGAATAATGTGATTGACATGACCCATTCCATTAGCTTAGCACCCGATCGTTTAGTATGTTGCTATTGCTTTCTTCATGACTTATACATGTTCCTATGACTATGAGATTATGCAACTCCCGTTTACCGGAGGAACACTTTGTGTGCTACCAAACGTCACAACGTAACTGGGTGATTATAAAGGAGCTCTACAGGTGTCTCCAAAGGTGAATGTTGGGTTGGCGTATTTCGAGACTAGGATTTGTCACTCCGATTGTCGGAGAGGTATCTCTGGGCCCTCTCGGTAATGCACATCACATAAGCCTTGCAAGCATTGCAACTAATGAGTTAGTTGTGAGATGATGTATTACAGAACGAGTAAAGAGACTTGCCGGTAACGAGATTGAACTAGGTATTAAGATACCGACGATCGAATCTCGGGCAAGTAACATACCGATGACAAAGGGAACACCGTATGTTGTTATGCGGTCTGTATAAAGATCTTCGTAGAATATGTAGGAGCCAATATGAGCATCCAGGTTCCGCTATAGGTTATTGACCAGAGACGTGTCTCGGTCATGTCTACATTGTTCTCGAACCCGTAGGGTCCGCACGCTTAAGGTTTCGATGACAGTTATATTATGAGTTTATGAGTTTTGATGTACCGAAGTTGGTTCAGAGTCCCGGATGTGATCACGGACATGACGAGGAGTCTCGAAATGGTCGAGACAAAAAGATTGATATATTGGACGGCTATATTCGGACACCGAAAGTGTTTCGGGTGATTTCGGAGAAAACCGGAGAGCCGGAGGGTTACCGGAACCCCCCCGGGAGAAGCAATGGGCCATATGGGCCTTAGTGGAGAGAGAGAGGGGCAGCCAAAGGTGGGCCGCGCGCCTCCTCCCCCCTGGTCCGAATTGGACTAGGAGAGGGGGGGCGGCGCCCCCCTTTCCTTCTCCCTCCCCACTTCTTTCCCCCTCCTAGTAGGAGTCCTACTCCTACTAGGAGGAGGACTCCTCCTTGGCGCGCCATAGGAGCCGGCCGGCCTCCTCCCCTTGATCCTTTATATACGGGAGCAGGGGGCACCCCTAGACACACAAGTTGATCCACGTGATCATATTCTTAGCCGTGTGCGGTGCCCCCTTCCACCATAATCCTTGATAATATTGTAGCGGTGCTTAGGCGAAGCCCTGCGATGGTGGTACATCAAGATCGTCACCACACCGTCGTGCTGACGGAAATCTTCCCCGACACTTTGCTGGATCGGAGTCCGGGGATCGTCATCGAGCTGAACGTGTGCTAAAACTCGGAGGTGCCGTAGTTTTGGTGCTTGATCGGTCGGGCCGTGAAGACGTACGACTACATCAACCGTGTTGTGCCAACGCTTCCGCTGTCGGTCTACAAGGGTACGTAGATCACACTCTCCCCTCTCGTTGCTATACATCACCATGATCTTGCGTGTGTGTAGGAATTTTTTTGAAATTACTATGTTCCCCAACACATCGATCACGGAGGACTTCTACATCAACACCATAGCCCCTCCGATGAAGTGTGAGTAGTTTACTTCACACCTACGGGTTCATAGTTAGTAGCTAGATGGCTTCTTCTTTCTTTTTGGATCTCAATACAATGTTCTCCCCCTCTCTTGTGGAGATCTATTCGATGTAATCTTCTTTTTGCGGTGTGTTTGTTGAGACCGGTGAATTGTGGGTTTATGATCAAGTCTATCTATGAATAATATTTGAATCTTCTCTGAATTCTTTTATGTATGATTGGTTATCTTTGCAAGTCTCTTCGAATTATCAATTTGGTTTGGCCTACTAGATTGATCTTTCTTGCAATGGGAGAAGTGCTTAGCTTTGGGTTCAATCTTGCGGTGTCCTTTCCCGGTGACAGTAAGGGCAGCAAGGCACGTATTGTATTGTTGCCATCGAGGATAACAAGATGGGGTTTTCTTCATATTGCATGAGTCTATCCCTCTACATCATGTCATCTTGCTTAAGGCATTACTCTGTTTTAACTTAATACTCTAGATGCATGCTGGATAGCGGTCGATGAGTGGAGTAATAGTAGTAGATGCAGGCAGGAGTCGGTCTACTTGTCTCAGACGTGATGCCTATATACATGATCATACCTAGATATTCTCATAACTATGCTCAATTCTGTCAATTGCTCAACAGTAATTTGTTCACCCACCGTAGAATTCTTATGCTCTCGAGAGAAGCCACTAGTGAAACCTATGGCCCCCGGGTCTATCTTTACCATATTAATCTCCTACTACTTAGTTGTTTACTTTGCTATTTACTTTGCCTTTATTTTACTTTGCATCTTTATCATAAAAATACCAAAAATATTATCTTATCATATCTATCAAATCTCACTCTCGTAAGTGGCCCTATAGGGATTGACAACCCCTATTTGCGTTGGTTGCGAGGATTTATTTGTTTTGTGCAGGTACGAGGGACTCGCGCGTAGCCTCCTACTGGATTGATACCTTGGTTCTCAAAAACTGAGGGAAATACTTACGCTACTTTGCTGCATCATCCCTTCCTCTTCGGGGAAAACCAACGCAGTGCTAAAAGAGGTAGCAAGAAGGATTTCTGGCGCCGTTGCCGGGGAGGTCTACGCAAAAGTCAACATACCAAGTACCCATCACATACCCTTATCTCCTGCATTACATTATTTGCCATTTGCCTCTCGTTTTCCTCTCCCCAATTCACCCTTACCGTTTTATTCGCCCTCTCTCTCTATCCTCCCTCTCTTTCTCTATTTGCCCCTTTTTGTCCGCTTGCTTTTTGTTTGTTTGTGTGTTAGCTTGCTTGCTTGTCATTATGGCTTGTCCCTTATCTTCTCCGTTGTCTCCTGAGAATGAAATTCTAAATTTTAAGCAAAGGGAGGGTGAAAATCTAAAAGATGCTTGGTATAGAATTTGCAATGCTCAAAATAAATCTGCTAGGAAGCAATCTACTACCATTCTCCTTCGCAATTTTTATGTAGGCATTACTCCTTGGCACCGTTATGTTCTTGATACTATTACCATAGGGAATTTTTTGGATAGCCATACTTTTGATTCTTATAGTGCTATGTTAGATTTATTTGGCTCCCCCCTCTTTTGGTTAATGGAACTACATTAACTTTGGAGCATGTAATGCAAAGGTTTGAAATTATTGAAAATAAGGTTGCTACCGTAGAGTTAATTAAAAATTTGGATAAAAAGATCCATAGCCGAATCTCTCAATATGGATCTAAAGTAGGAGTTACTTTGAAAGATATTAAAGAAACGGAACCGATAGTTAATGAGAAAATAAATCACGATTCCGTTACGATCGATAAACTTGAGAATATTATTATCAATTTGGGAACCGCTTTTTCTTCCGTAAAGAATACTCCAAGTTCCTCCACTAAAGTCGCCAAGTTTATGTATGTTCCTAAAAATAAGGGTGAATCATCTAGTAAGGAAAAAGCGGATCTTAAATTTATAAGTGTTCATCCCAATCTTTTTGCTATCATTAAAGAACCATTTGTTACAAATGAATTTTTCGATCTTGTGCCTAAAAGTTTGATAATTAATAAAAAGAAAGAAACTCCTAAAGATGGTAGATGCCTCATTGAAGGATTGCCTACCAAAGATGGCAATACCTAGACATATTCTTGCTTGTTATGCCTAGCTAGGGGCGTTAAACGATAGCGCTTGTTGGGAGACAACCCAATTTTATTTTTATTCCTTACTTGTTGCTCCTGCTTAGTGATAAATAAATTATCTAGACTCTGTTTTGGTTGTGTTTTTTGTGTTTAATTAGTGTTTGTGCCAAGTAGAACCGTTGGGAAGACTTGGGGAAAGTCTTGTTGAACTTGCTGTAAAACCAGAAACTTTAGCGCTCACGAGAACTGGTGTCATTTTTATTTAGAAAGTGCTATTTTAGAATTTTTGGGGTTCCAGATCTTGTGCTGGCTACAGATTACTACAGACTGTTCTGTTTTTGACAAATTCTGTTTTTCGTGTGTTGTTTGCTTATTTTGATGAATCTATGGCTAGTAAAATAGTTTATGAACCATAGAGAAGTTGGAATACAGTAGGTATAACACCCATACAAATAAAGAATGAGTTTATTACAGTACCTTGAAGTGGTCTTTTGTTTTCTTTCGCTAACGGAGCTCACGAGATTTTCTACTTTAAGTTTTGTGTTGTGAAGTTTTCAAGTTTTGGGTAAAAGATTTGATGGATTATGGAACAAGGAGTGGAAAGAGGCTAAGCTTGGGGATGCCAATGGCACTCCCAAGATAATCTAAGGACACCTAAAAGCCAAAGTTTGGGGATGCCCCGGAAGGCATCCCCTCTTTCGTCTACTTTTATCGGTAACTTTACTTGGAGCTATATTTTTATTCGCCACATGATATGTGTTTTACTTGGAGCGTCTTGTATGATTTGAGTCTTTGCTTGTTAGTTTAACACAATCATCCTTGCTGTACACACCTTTTGAGAGATCCATACATGATATGGAATTTTTTAGAATACTCTATGTGCTTCGCTTATATCTTTTGAGTTATATAATTTTGCTCTAGTGCTTCACTTATATCTTTTAGAGCACGGTGGTGGATTTGTTTTATAGAAACTATTGATCTCTCATGATTCACTTAGATTATTTTGAGAGTCTTAATAGCATGGTAATTTTCTTAAAATCCTAATATGCTTGGTATGCAAGATTAATAATAAAACTTTCTTATGAGTGTGTTGAATACTAAGAGAAGTTTGATGCTTGATGATTGTTTTGAGACATGGAGGTAATAATCTCAAAGTCGTGCTAGTTGAGTAATTGTGAAATTGAGAAATACTTGTGTTGAGGTTTGCAAGTCCCGTAGCATGCACGTATGGTAAATGTTATGCAACAAATTTGAAACATGAGGTGTTATTTGATTGTCTTCCTTATGAGTGGCGGTCGGGGACGAGCATGGTCTTTTCCTACCAGTCTATCCCCCTAGGAGCATGCACGTAGTACCGAGGTTTTTGATGACTTGTAGATTTTTGCAATAAGTATGTGAGTTCTTTATGACTAATGTTGAGTCCATGGATTATACGCCTCTCACCCTTCCATCCTTGCTAGCCTTTTCGGTACCGTGCATTGCCCTTTCTCACATTGAGAGTTGGCGCAAACTTCGCCGGTGCATCCAAACCCCGTGATATGATACGCTCTTTCACACATAAACCTCCTTATATCTTCCTCAAAACAGCCACCATACCTACCTATTATGGCATTTCCACAGCCATTCCGAGATATATTGCCATGCAACTTTCCATCATTCCATTCATCATGACACATTCATCATTGTCATATTGCTTAGCATGATCATGTAGTTGACATAGTATTTGTGGCAAAGCCACCGTTCATAATTATTTCATACATGTCACTCTTGGTTCATTACATATCCCGATACACCGCCGGAGGCATTCATATAGAGTCATCTTTGTTCTAGTATCGAGTTGTAATCATTGAGTTGTAAATATATAGAAGTGTGATGATCATCATTTTCTAGAGCATTGTCCCAAGTGAGGAATATAAAAAAAGTAGAGGAAAGGCCATAAAAAATAGAAGGACCAAAAAAAGAGAAAGGCCATAAAAAAGAGAAAAGGCCCCAAAAATGAGAGAAAAAGAGAGAAGGGACAATGTTACTATCCTTTGCCACACCTGTGCTTCAAAGTAGCACCATTATCTTCATAGTAGAGAGTCTCTCATGTTATCACTTTCATATACTACTGGGAATTTTTCATTATAGAACTTGGCTTGTATATTCCAACAATGGGCCTCCTCAAGTGTCCTAGGTCTTCGTGAACAAGCAAGTTGGATGCACACCCACTAGTTTCTTTTGTTGAGCTTTCATACATTTATAGCTCTAGTGCATCCGTTGCATGGCAATCCCTACTCCTTGCATTAACATCAATCGGTGGGCATCTCCATAGCCCATTGATTACCCTCGTTGATGTGAGACTTCCTCCTTTTTTGTCTTCTCCACATGACCCCCTCATTATATTCTATTCCACCTATAGTGTTATGTCCATGGCTCGCGCTCATATATTGCGTGAAAGTTTATAGGTTTGAGATTACTAAAGTATGAAACAATTGCTTGGCTTGTCATCAGGGTTATGCATGATGATATCATTCTTTTGTGAAGAAAATGAAACATGACTAAACCATATGATTTTGTAGGGATGAACTTTCTTTGGCCATGTTATTTTGAGAAGACATAATCGCTTAGTTAGTATGCTTGAAGTATTATCATTTTTATGTAAATATGAACCTTTGTCTTGAATCTTTCGGATATGAATATTCATACCACAATTAAGAAGAATTACATTAAAATTATGCCAAGTAGCACTCCGCATCAAAAATTCTGTTTTTACCATTTACCTACTCGAGAACGAGCAGGAATTAAGCTTGGGGATGCTTGATACGTCTCCAACGTATCTATAATTTTGGATTGCTCCATGCTATATTATCTACTGTTTTGGACATTATTGGGCTTTATTATCCACTTTTATATTATTTTTGGGACTAACCTATTAACCGGAGGCCCAGCCTAGAATTGCTGTTTTTTGCCTATTTTAGGGTTTCGAAGAAAAGGAATATCAAACGGAGTCCAAACGGAATGGAACCTTCGGGAACGTGATTTTCTCACCGAATACAACTCAGGAGACTTGGACCCTACGTCAAGCCAACTAATAGGAGGCCACGAGGTAGGGGGCGCGCCTGCCCCCCAGGCGCGCCCTCCACCCTCGTGGGCCCCCTGTTGCTCCACCGACGTACTTCTTCCTTCTATATATATCCACGTACCCCCAAACGATCAGAAACGGAGCCAAAACCCTAATTCCAGCACCGTAACTTTCTGTATCCACGAGATCCCATCTTGGGGCCTGTTCCGGAGCTCCGCCGGAGGGGGCATCGATCACGGAGGGCTTCTACATCAACACCATAGCCCCTCCGATGAAGTGTGAGTAGTTTAGTTCAGACTACGGCTCCATAGTTAGTAGCTAGATGGCTTCTTCTCTCTTTTTGGATCTCAATACAATGTTCTCCCCCTCTCTTGTGGAGATCTATTCGATGTAATCTTCTTTTTGCGATGTGTTTGTTGAGACCGATGAATTGTGGGTTTATGATCAAGTCTATCTATGAATAATATTTGAATCTTCTCTGAATTCTTTTATGTATGATTGGTTATCTTTGCAAGTCTCTTCGAATTATCAATTTGGTTTGGCCTACTAGATTGATCTTTCTTGCAATGGGAGAAGTGCTTAGCTTTGGGTTCAATCTTGCGGTGTCCTTTCCCGGTGACAGTAAGGGCAGCAAGGCACGTATTGTATTGTTGCCATCGAGGATAATAAGGTGGGGTTTTCTTCATATTGCATGAGTCTGTCCCTCTACATCATGTCATCTTGCTTAAGGCGTCACTCTGTTTTTAACTTAATACTCTAGATGCATGATGGATAGCGGTCGATGAGTGGAGTAATAGTAGTAGATGCAGGCAGGAGTCGGTGTACTTGTCTCGGACATGATGCCTATATACATGATCATATCTAGATATTCTCATAACTACGCTCAATTCTGTCAATTGCTCAACAGTAATTTGTTCACCCACCGTAGAATTCTCACGCTCTCAAGAGAAGCCACTAGTGAAACCTATGGCCCCCGGGTCTATCTTTATCATATTAATCTCCTACTACTTAGTTATTTACTTTGCCTTTATTTTACTTTGCATCTTTATCATAAAAATACCAAAAATATTATCTTATCATATCTATCAGATCTCACTCTCGTAAGTGGCCCTATAGGGATTGACAACCCCTATTTGCGTTGGTTGCGAGGATTTATTTGTTTTGTGCAGGTACGAGGGACTCGCGCGTAGACTCCTACTGGATTGATACCTTGGTTCCCAAAAACTGAGGGAAGTACTTACGCTACTTTGCTGCATCATCCCTTCCTCTTCGGGGAAAACCAATGAAGTGATAAAAGAGGTAGCAAATATCACCGAACCCGCGGTGACCTGTGGGCCGATGACCAGGAACGAAGTCGCCCCAGGAGCCAATCTAGTGCCGGTTCGCCTCCAGGCCGCTCTTTTTCTGCGCTGATGCTCTTACCGTACGATATGTAGACGGCAATGTACGCCGGCGCTGGCATGGTGCCGGTACATTTCTGCCCACTTGATTCTTGGGCCCACCCGACCTAATGGGGCTTCCAACAGGTCTAAGAAAGAAGGAGGTTGTCAACACTTGAGTTTGTTTTATTTATTTATAAGAGCATACACTAACAAAAAGGCCCAGCAGCTGATTTTGTGGCAAACTAGCATGTGGAGATGATTGAGCAAAGATCAGAGATTGTATGTTGGGAGATGAAAACACGCAATTCTTCCACGCCGCTGCAAATTGCCCCTCCAGAAAAAAAACAGAATTAGAATGCTGATGAGAGATGACATACAACACTATGAGAATTTAGAAAAGCTGACTATCGCTGCGCAGTTCTTCACAAACTTGTTTGGTCAGGACTCATCTCTTCCAGTTATTGATCCCACAAATCTGTATGATCAACTCGACATTAGTATGTTGGATGAACCTATCTCCTGGGTTAATATTGTTAATATGCTATCAACAACCTGGGCCTTCCTTTATGTACCCAAAAAATTACGCATGGCATGCTAATGCCAGTAATTCAGAGTGGACAAAAGACTCTCTGGGTGGCTAGCCACCTTTCTTTCTTGGGGAGGCAGACTAATATTGATCAACTCCGTGCTCGGTGCGATTCCAAATCATTTCATGGCATGCTTATTGTGGCCTAAAGAGTTTTAAAAAGCTGGAACAAATCCTGTGAGGTTTTCTTTGGCAAGGTCCGAGCCGCCGGTCCGAAACCAAAGCGCAAGAGTAAGCGCACAAAGGCATACACGGCTGCCGAGGACAAGCTTCTTTGCGAGTGCTGGCGTGACATTGGACAAGACCCCAAGACGGGCGCCGAACAAAAGCATCCAACCTTTTGGATTCGTGTCCATCGAGAGTTTCATGAACACAAGAAGTTTCCGTCTTACCAATTTGTGAGCACGCGCAGTTGGGTGTCCATTTCCAAGCGATGGAGGGTGAGCCAACAAGAGTGCAACAAGTTTTGCGTCACTCTTGAGAGCGTCAAGGCCCGCCCCGTGAGCGGCATCGGCATGCAAGACATGGTATGCTAGCAAGCCGCCCTCTTTTGTGTCATCAAGTTCATGCTTGCGTGTTCATTTGCATATCATTTGCCCATATGCTTGCATGAAAACATTTTGTAGGCATTTCAAGCTTTTGAGGCATTCAAGGTTCAACACAACGGCAAGTGCTTCAACCTTTTCCATTGCTTTTGGGTCATCAAGGACGAGGAGAAGTTCAAGGCGCAATATGCCTCCCTCAAGTCGCGTGGGGGGAAGCAAGCCGTGGAGGAGGTTGGGGAGGGCGAGCCGGCACGGCTGCGGGGAAAGACCAACTCCAAGAAGGAGGATAAGCGGGATGCGGCATCCAACGCCTTAATTGCAAGCGTGGAGGGCATGATGAACAAGAAGGACTCAAGAGAGGAGGAGCGCCGGCGTTTCAAAGAAGAGCAAATGAACGCCTTCATGGAGATCCAAGGAGGAGGCTTGAGATGGACGCAGAGATGCAAGCCAAGCAGCTTGAGATGGAGGCGAAGAAGCAAGCCAAGATGCTAGAGAACGAGGCCGCCAACACCAACACAAGGCGAAAGAAGTGGCGCTCGCGAGCATGATGACCGGGGTGGAGATCATGAAGGTGGATCTCAACACCGTGTCGCCAAAAAAGAGGCCGTGGTTCGAGAAGATGCAGGCCGACATGCTTAAGTTCGACGACGAGTGATCTATGGCGGCGAGCGCTATCTTTTTTGTATGCCGGCAGGTGTGCTGACATGACCACAGGGGCTGTGACGGTGTGGTCGAACTCAAGTCCCACCCATTTTTGTGTGCAGACATGTGTGCCGACCGCTGGCGAGTGCGCCAACATAAACTGTGTGGTGTTAATTTTTGTAGCTGGCAATGTATGCCGGCGCTGGCATGGTGCCGGCATAAGATATGGCTGCTGACATGATCGGCCGCGAGCCTTTAAAAAAATTAAATACAGATATAAAATAAGTCAACGCGTTGGGCGTATTATCGATCCAAATACAAAATTGAACGGATCACGAGCGGTCCTTTTTTATGACTCGCGTCACGGCGTCAGATGGACAAATATCATTCGAAATGTAGCACACACAGTAGGACGTCCGTACGTAGTTTCAAGCCTGTGACTGAAGAGAAGGTGTGAACGGCGCGATGCTGTGATTCGCGCGGGTACATGCAGGGTACGGACAGTGGTGCATTCTTTTTTTTTTGAAACGGAGGCAAAAGATTTGCCTCATCTATTAAATAAGAAAAGGATAGAGTTTGTTACAAGGGCACACTTTTAGACGGCATGGAAGATTACTCACACAAAATAATGTTCCCTAATTTTTCTGCTCCAGCGGTGATCCAAAGGTTTGCCTCGCAGATGATGTTGTTTAGCAAGATTGGTGGCGGAGCACTCTTGTTCCGGAAAACACGGGCATTCCGCTGGTTCCAAATGGTCCATGACACGAGCATGGTTAGAGAGGCCATGGCCTTCCTGTTGGGGACTCCGGCGCCGGTCCTATTTGTCCACCATTCCTTGACCGAACTCTCAAGATGCCACATAGAGGTGTCCATATGATGAAGCCCAAATTTTGCAATGACCAAGTTCCATAGCCTAATAGTGAAGCGGCACTTGAAGAAAAGGTGCGGTCCACTTTCTTGCTCTCGCTTGCAAAGGGTGCAAAGACCACAATTTGGCCATCCACGTTTTTGTAGTCTATCCGCGGTCCAAATTCTGTCTTGGATAGCCAACCAAGCGAAGAATTTAGCCTTTGGTGGCGCCCAAGTTTTCCAAACCATTTGGTCCATGGGAGAGAGAACCAAGCCCAGGAATTGGGCCTTGTAGGCGGAGGCTGCAGTGTAGTGCCCGCTTGTCGTATGCTTCCACACAATAGTATCTTCAGAGAGTGCATCCAGATGTACATCATTCACAAGTGTCCATAGTGTGAAGAATTGTCGGATGTGCTCAGCGGAGACAACCGTGGAGGTGTTGATCTTGAGGATCCATGCATTATTTTGTAGGGCCTCCCGCACCTTCCAATTCTTCCTTGAGGAGGCCACAAAGACGAGCGGGGCAACATCCTTAGGCTTGCACCCATGGAGCCAGGGTGAATCCCAAAAAGGCGTTTTAGCGCCGTTCCCCATGATGATGGTCGTGGATGCATAGAAGAAGTCAAGGTCCTCCTCATTACATGGATTTCCCAAGCCCACCCACAACTTTTGTGGTGCCGTCCATTCAAACCATGGCCATCTCAAGCGCAAGGCCCGCGCGAATTTATCGTTGTTGAGAACCCCTAGGCCGCCATATTCGCACGGGCGGCAAACCATCTCCCAGTTTACCTTGCACTTGGCGCCCGTCGTCTTATCCGATCCCGACCAGAGGAAAGCCCGCTCCAGTTTGTTGATATTGTGAAGAATGCCCGGCGGTATGACCAAATATGTGATGAAATAGACCGCTTGCGAGGTGGCGACAGACTTAACAAGTGTCGTCCGTCCAATGGTGGTGATGTTTTGCCCCTCGTATGTCACCAACTTGGCCGCAATTTTGTCCTCAAGAAATTGCAAATCCACCTTCTTAAGCTGCCAGACGGACAATGGAAGACCCAAGTATCTTATGGGGAAGGACGCCCTGTTAGCTGGCAATCCTTGCAGAATGTGCTCTAGGTTTAGGTGATTGCATCGAATGGGCACAACCGAGCTCTTGTGAAAATTGGTGCATAGTCCGGTGACCTCCCCAAATCCGCGCAAAATGGCCGAGAGGTTGTCAATATCTTTTTTGATTGGAGCCATGAAAACAGCCGCATCGTCTGCATATAGTGAAGTTCGCACCATGATCCCTCTCCCACGAATTTTGTGGAGTAGTCCTTTTCGGGTTGCCAACTCCAGAAGTTGTTGGAGTGTGTCAATTGCAATGACAAAAAGGAGCGGGGAAAGGGGGTCCCCCTGCCGAAGGCCCCTACCGTGCTTGATGGGGTTGCCAGCCACCCCGTTTAACAGAATCCTAGACGATGATGTGCAAAGAAGAGCCGCAATCCAATCCCGAAACTTGGGGGGAAACCCCCTCCGCCGGAGGAGGTCGAGGATGTATTCCCATCTGACCGAGTCGAAGGCTTTGCGTATATCTAGCTTGAACAGGAGAGACGGAGTCTTGCATTTGTGTAGCCTACGGGCCAAGTTCCGGACACACATGAAGTTATCGTGGATGCTTCTGGTCTTGATGAATGCACTTTGGGCGTTAGAGACCAAGCTGTTCATGCGCGGGGCGAGACGGATGGAAAGAATTTTTGCGATAATCTTGGCGACGGCATGAATGAGACTAATGGGCCTGTAGTCCGCAATCCCCTCCGCGCCCTCTTTCTTGGGCAACAGCACTATATTTGCGGAGTTGAGCCAATGGAGACTAGATGTGTGAAGGGAGTCAAACTGGTGTATCACCCTCATCATGTCGAACTTAATGACGTCCCAACACTTCTTAAAAAAAGCTCCAGTGAAGCCGTCTGGGCCGGGCGCCTTGTCACTTGGCATGTCATTGATTGCCTCACGTACCTCCTCAATGGTGATGGGTGAGTCGAGACCGTGCAAGTCATGTACCTCTAAGTTGAGCTCCTCCCAGTTTAGATCCTTATTGCACGTATTTCCTTTTTTCATCACTTCAGAAAAGTGGTCCAGAATGAGCTTCTCCTTAGCGTCATGCTCGGTGATCCACCCTTGGTCATGTTTGAGCCTATGAATGTGATTTTTCCTCCTTCTAGCATTAATCCGGCGATGGAAGAACTTGGTGTTGGCATCACCCTCCTTGAGGTTAGCAATTCTCACACTTTGCTTTTTCCGAGCTCTTTCAAGCACGGCCAAGCTAATGATCCTCCTTTTAAGCCTCGCCATAAGGTCACTCTCCTCGGGGGAGAGTTGTCGGGTCTCTTGAGCGATGTCGAGGCGTAGGATCACGAATAGTGCAGCGTGTAGGTGAACCTTTGCCTTGGAGAAAAGGCCCCTACTCCATTCGGAAAGGCGGAGAGCCACCTTCTTGAGCTTATGGAACAGGACTTGATATGGCTCAACATGCTCGAGCGGCTCAATCCAAGCCTTTTTGACCACCTCCATAAAGCCGGGCATAGCAATCCAAATTTTTTCAAACTTGAAGGTTCTAGGCCTCCGAGGCCCCTTGTCATCTGCGAGGAGAAGCGGGCAGTGATCGGATAGAGAGGACGAGAGGGCGTGAAGCAGATGAGTGCTGAAAGTGGTGTCCCACTCGGCATTGCAAAAAAACAAGTCCAGTTTGCACATAGTCGGGTTTTCCCTCTCGTTGCTCCAAGATCCCCAACCGCAAGCCATGGCATGCCAATGGGCGGTTTTTGGCTGATAAGCTCCGCGAAGAAGGCATCTTTGCGAGAAGAATCCGCGGGGCCGTACACGGTGGTGAGCTTGTATTGCACATCGGAGTCACGAATACGGACCATGGCGGACAGGCAGAAGGTGATAGCTGTGATGTTGGACATTTCCACAAGGTGATCGTCCCAGAGCAGCAAAATGCCTCCACGAGTGCCGTCCGCCGGCCTTTGCGCAAAACTGCGGAGTCTGCTCCCTCCTAAGAAGGAAGCTGTGAAGATGTCGACATTGTGAAGCTTTGTTTCTTGTAGACACACAATATGGCAAGAAGAAGCAGCGATGGTGGCGCTGACAGTAGCTCGTCTATCCGGACAGTTGAGGCCCCGGACATTCCAACACATAACATTGATAGGTTGCACTAACATGGTAACATGAAGTACACATTTGAGCTTGGCCACATGCCACACACAACCCAGCTATGGTTATGCTTGTGCCATGCAACCCAACCACACTTACACGGACCAACACACATGGACCAGGATTTAGATAACATAGAGAACATTTCAACCCAGAGACATCAACTTGCTCAGGTGGAGGCCTGCAGAGCAGCAGTGGCATCCTCCATCCTCTCCATGTCCATAGCACTCTCCCCTCCGTGCTGGATGAGGGCGTCCTCCACACCCATTGCCTGCACATCATCTAACCTGAACAAGTCTCGCATGGCAGATATCACCTCCAGCGGCAGCTGCTCCTTGAAACGCTCAGCAAATGCATCCAGGGCCTTGGCCGTGATGTCTTCTCCGTCCTTAACGATCCCCAGACTACGAGCAACCAGGATCTCAGCCGCCTTAGCCGCTGGCGCCGGCACTACCCTTGCTCTGCCAGCAGCTTTGAGCCTTGCACTGGTCCTGTGCAGCGAGAGGCCCGCACTTGTTCGGGCAATGTTCACTCCAGCAAGAGTCTTACGACGCGCAGCAGGAGGCCTGGGAGGCGTTGATGCAGGGGAGGGCAGCAAGGGCTCCTGCCGATCTTCAAAGAGCACGGTCAGGCCAACCCCAGCTGGCTGCAGATCAGCAGCAGCCCTGCGGAGCCGCACCGGGGATGGCGTGCGCTGAAGCGACCCATTGGAGATGAGCGGGGGGGCGGGGGGGGGGGGGGGTGGGCGAAGCCTCGAACCCAGGGGGCCTCACCGGCGACAGAGGAGGGAGCAGATGCGTTGGTGAGCACAGCTGCAACACCGTCGGGGACGGGACCGCCAGAGGTGCTGTCACTGCCCGAGCCTCGTCCCTCCTGGAGCAAGCAAGTCGAGGCAGCACCGACGTGGGGGAAAGCGGGGGCGAGACCGGTGGCGTAAGACTCTCCTGGGAGCGTCTGCGTGCAGCCCGCGGCGAGCCTTGGCGTGCCGGGCTGCGGCCACGCACCGGCTGTAGCTCCAAGGCGCCTGCCCCTTCGTCACTAGCGGAGCCAGAGCCCATCAGGACCAAGGGTGGCGCGGCCGGCGCAACGTCCCCCAGGGCGGCCACAGCTTCAGTGCCATGGCGCCTCCCGCCCGTGCCGCTCGAGCGATCGCGGGACCTCTCCTGGCCATCTTGCCGCTGACGGTCACGGGCGCCCCTAGACAGGGAGCGACGGATGCGGTCGCGCCAACCGCCCTGTGCGCGCGGGCCATCACGCCCGCGGCGGCCGCC
Organism: Triticum monococcum; assembly: GCA_034509565.1. Taxonomy (NCBI): domain Eukaryota; kingdom Viridiplantae; phylum Streptophyta; class Magnoliopsida; order Poales; family Poaceae; genus Triticum; species Triticum monococcum. The sequence goes on along the minus strand of CM067847.1, from coordinate 619,431,253 downwards.
GTAGTCGTCGTCGTCGTCGCGCCGCGCCGGGCGCTGGACGTCGCTGGGCTGACCAGCACGCCTGCCTCCCTGCCGCACCGTGCCGTCCACTGTACGGCGGAACCAGGTGTACTCGTAGAGGTCAGGAGGTGGTGGGTCGTCGTCGTCGTCCCGCGCCTTGGAGTGGTCCTCGAGCAGGTCCAGGTGCAGCAGCACACGGTGTCTCAGGCCGCGCCGGCCGCGGCGTCGGTGGCCGCGGGCGGGCAGCGTGAGCCACTTCACCTTAGGAATGGCGTTGGGGTCGGACGTTCAAGCCCAGAGCGACAGGTCGCGTGTGTCCTCCCGGCACAGAGACCGCTGCTCGATGTAGTCGAGGGAGCACCGCCGGCCGATGACGAACGCAGCGACGTACTCATTCCAGGCATGGACCGGGATCCCCTCGATGCACAAACGGACGTGGTGCATCATGTCTTCATTGTCAGCGTGCGCCTCGAGCCTCCAGGCACGGACGAAGAGAGAGGAGTTGCCGACGAGGAAGTCGCCACGATTAACGGCGTCCGCACAATTGTGCTGGTACATGAACTTGACGAGGTACTGCTCGGGGAAGTGTCGCACAACACTCACGTCCGCCGGCCGGAAGCCGAAGGTGGCGGCGAACGCAGCGGCCACGGTGTGGCAAGGGACATCCTCACGGGCCCCTTCAAACCGGGCCACGACAGCGTGGCTGAGAAGCACGACCGGGCCACAGTGGTGCATTCTCGAAGCTGAGAAGCACGACCGGGTCACACACCTGTAGCCCATGCCCCATGTGGGAAAGAAATGTGGGAGGAGTACGTACAGGTACGGTTTGTACTACGTATTATTTTTATCGTTGCCGTTGATCCAACACTGGACCCTCTATTCTCTTCTCTATTCTACGTTGGCCACGACAAAAACGTGGACTGGACCACGCGAAGAGACCTGCTTCGCCCGCCGTCCGATCCGCTACAGCCGCGCTAGGTTGTCTCAGATGATTGGAGTCAACGATCGATGTTGGCCATCGACGTACGCTAAACCAAACGTGCCGTGCTTCCCGCTTGTCTCTCCCCGTACGTTTTGCGCGGCACACGGTTTACAGGCAGTGATCTCCAGCCCGGACTAGCTAGGAGTAGCGACTAGCGCGCTACAACGCCGCGCGCCCAAAAGCCTAGCGCCGTCCGATCCCCTGTACTAATCGTGGCACAAGTTGACAAATGCGGCGCAGCCAGGCATTAGCACAACCGCACCGCATCTTGGCATTTCTTCATCCCGAAACAGGAGAAACCGGCCGGAAAGTGAAAGGAAAACGGGCCCGTCGCGTCGCGTAGGCTGTAGCTACGAATACGATGTACGCGCTAGTGGAGCGCGCACCAGCTGTGGCGGCCGACCGGACCGGCAGTGCCGCCGCCAGGGGCGCACAGCGCGCCGCCCCAGTGAAAGCGCAATGCGGCGGAGGCAGAGAGAACCACCCGCGGTTTCGTGCGTGACAGGCCCGTGGCCGTGAGTCACTCACGTGGACCGAAAACGTACAGTAATGTTAGGTATATTCGCAAAACCCAAATACGTATAGTACTCCAGGTCATACGTACGTATATACATATATCCAAAAGAAAACAAGTTGCGGCGATGCGTTCGGTTCGCTGCCGCGTCAGCGCCCATGCGCCTACCCCATCAACCCAGACACAGCCGGCCCTCCTGATTTTGTTTCTGTCACTTCCCGTCCGTCCTCATCCTGGACTCCTGGTTGGCCCGCGCTCGTCCGTGGACTTTGCGACCGGGTCCCTGCGGAGGGGCTATTTTACAAGACAAAGCAGGTGGCTTTCTTTCTTGGGGGACAGGCTAGGCGAATTTGTGGTTTGACTACCAAATAAGCAAATACCAAAATGGCATTCACCAGGTTGACCTGGAAACAAAAAATTTATTTTCTTGTCACGGCCTTCAGGCTGACTTTACAATAACATTAACTCATGGTATAGCTCCATTGGGTGAGTCGGTGTCTCATACTTAATTATCTTGGTTGAAGCATGGTGGAGACAGCTATGAGGTACTGGGTTCCTTCTGGCAGCTCACCCCGGTGCCATTTAGCAAATCATGTGGTAATACTTCCTCCATCTCAGAATAAATGTGTCGATGTTAAAACCGGCGGATCTCGGGTAGGGGTTCCCGAACTGTGCGTCTAGGCCGGATGGTAACAGGAGGCAAGGAACACGAAGTTTTACCCAGGTTCGGGTCCTCTTGATGGAGGTAAAACCCTACGTCCTGCTTGATTAATATTGATGATATGGGTAGTACAAGAGTAGATCTACCACGAGATCGGAGAGGCTAAACCCTAGAAGCTAGCCTATGGTATTATTGTTGTTCTGTATGTTGTCCTACGGACTAAAACCCTCCGGTTTATATAGACACCGGAGAGGGTTAGGGTTACACAAAGTCGGTTACAATGGTAGGAGATCTGCATATCCGTATCGCCAAGCTTGCCTTCCACGCCAAGGAAAGTCCCTTCCGGACACGGGACGAAGTCTTCAATCTTGTATCTTCATAGTCCAGAAGTTCGGCTGAAGGTATAGTCCGGCCATCCGGACACCCCCTAATCCAGGACTCCCTCAATAGCCCCTGAACCAGGCTTCAATGACGACGAGTCCGGCACGCAGTTTGTCTTCGGCATTGCAAGGCGGGTTCCTCCTCCAAGTACTTCACAGAAGATTTTGAACACAAAGATAGTGTCCGGCTCTGCAAAATAAGTTTCCACATATTGCCATAGAGAGAATAATATTTACACAAATCTAATCTGCTGACGTATTCCGTGGTGCGACATCGCACCACGGCCAAGCCTTTATTCGAATCGTTTTATTATCCCACCTCAGTGCGTCATGCGAGGCGGTTTCCTTGGCACGTCTTATTAAAGCAGAGATCGTGTCCCCTTATTCCGGGATTCTCATCAATACGGGCGTGGGTAACCCAACCGCTTCTAGGACTCCTAGACTATAGGCAAGTCCAAACGGCCACGGAGAGGATGCTTGATATTCACCCTCTTTACAAAGGGACAAGGCTTTTATTTTTTCCCTCCCGTGCTCAATCGAATCCTTCCCCCACCTTAAGCTCAAACACCCAAAGTTCAGGTCAGGTGCTCCGAACCTTCAATCATGTCCGGATCTAGCCTTCAAGGCCGATGGGTGCCTTCCTCCGTCACGGAAGAAGACATCAAAAAGTTGAGGGAGGCCAGATATCTGACCGCCGAGGTTGTGCATCGGCTGCCTGCCCGAGGGCAGGCCGTCCCCTCCCCCAAACCCAACGAGAGCATCGTGTTCGTCTCCCACTTCCTCCGAGCTCTAGGCCTTGCTCTGGATCCTTTCGTCAGGGGTTTGATGTTTTATTACGGGCTAGACTTCCATGATCTAGCTCCAGACTCCTTTCTTCATATCACGACATTTATTGTCGTGTGTGAGGCCTTCCTCCGGGTTACCCCTCACTTTGGCTTGTGGCTCAAGACCTTTGAAGTAAAGCCGAAGATGATCGAGGGGCAACATGCAACGTGTGGAGGTGCCTCAATATGCAAAATGACGGGAGCTCCGTGGCCCAAAGGTTCCATTCCAGAGGTGTCTGAATTGTGGCAACAGGAGTGGTTCTACATCACGGCTCCTAGAAGTGCCAAGTGGGTGGCCGCCCCTATTTTCCGCTCGGGCCCTCCACCACAACTGATGTCATGGATCAGCAGAGGTCTGAGCTGGGGTCCAGCCAAGGACGTGCCTATACTGCAAAGCCGCATTCGAGATCTCTTCAATGGAGATTTTAGTTTGGTTGCAGTAATACAAGTTATGCTGGTTCGTCAAGTCCAGCCTTCCAAACGCTGGCCCCTTCGCTTGTGGGAGTTCAATCCCGAGGGACTGCGTGCCATCCAAAATTTCCTCGGCCTGACGCACGAGGAGATGTACAAGTCATTCTTCGGACCCCAGGTAGAGTGTCCGGAAATCACCGAGGACCTGGGCTTGAGCAGTAACCGCGCCGCCGAATAGGTAAGGAATCTTCCGGCCAAACATACTTTCTCTCATTTGTTACAAAGTTCTTTCTGAGAGTTTGCTTTTTGACCAGGACTGGCTAACAAAGGCGAAGTTGATTCGGTGTTCAGCCCCCCTCCCTGAGGGTTTGGACAATCCGGTATTGGAAAAGATGCTCCAGGTCGCACCTTGCCCGGAGCCCTTGAAGGAAGATACTGGGAAGGATAATACGGGCGGACACGGGCCCCCAACGCTGCCCATTCTAACCGAGGGAGCGAGCGTCTCCATGAAGGAAGACGACCGGAGGAGGAAAAGGACTGCGCCCGGGGATTCGGACGCCAAAGCTTCCAAACGGGAGAAGAAGTCTCCCACAGAGGGTCCTACCTTGGGGGGTGGTTTTGCCGCACAAAGTCCGCGGGGGGATCAATTCTCCAGCGAGTCGTAAGTGACCCGAAATACTTTAATAGTACAGGTATGCCATCTTTTTCTTCTGAGAAAATAACCACCGCATATATCTTTGCAGTTCGGGCCTTAGCCCCTCTCAAATGAGCTCGTCTTCGGGGGATCTTCTTCCAGAGATGATGGAGAGCGAAACGCCCCCTCCGTACTCCTCCGCTCCGGAAGCGGGCGACCCCGAAGTGTCGTCGCGGAGGGCCTCTCCGGGTCCGGTGAGGCCAGAAGATAATCCCATTGACCCCTGAAGCTCCCAGTATCCGGCTCCCGAAGAGAGCGGAAAAAAGAGTCCGACACCGTCTGGTGTGCGATCGGATGTTCTGAGGGAGTTGGTGGGGCGAGCGGCCATCTCAGATGAACACCGTGTGCTGATGAATACGGTGATGGAGAGAATCTTGTCCGCCGAAAGCGGATTGCATGAAGCTTTTATGAGTCTACTGACAGGCTTTGAGGTACGTAAAATAACGTATGATAGTCCTGCACATGCTAGGTGTGTCCTGTGTAGATAGTAGCCCCTGAGACTCTGGTTGTCGTCGGAAACGATGACGAACAGAGGATCATATTCCCAGGTAATAACCATACTGCCTCTATGTGCAGGTGATGGAAGCTTCGGTGGCTAGCCGGACTAGTGAGTTTGCCCATTTAAAACGGCAGTTGGATGCGGCAGACACCGACATCGAGCTTGTTAACAAAAGGCTTGACGAGGCACAGGGTAAGTGTCATTATCTGGTAAACGCCACATAGTAAGAGCAGCATGATGCCAGTATCTTTAATATGTTGTGACTGCAGATGGAGCTGCCACTGTTGAAGCCTTGCGGGCAGAACTTGCCCGAGCCAAGGAACAAGCGAGGTTTAGTAATGCGGCTGCTTTGAAGGCGGCCGAAGAGTTGAAAACCGAGAAGGCCGCGCATGGTGAGAGCCGAGATAAGATGGCCAAGATGGCCATAGAATTAAAAGCTGCCGCCGACCGTTGCCGGGTTCTTGAAAAGGAAAACCTAGCGAAGGCATCGGACCTTGAGAAGGCTGCTGCGACGAGAAAAGACATCCGCTCTGCTATGAGGGCGAAGAAGGAGGAGCTGCGGGAAGCCGAGGATATTGTAGCTGGGAAATCCTTTATGTTGCGGAGGAAGTTCGGAGATCCACGGTATGCCTCTTTGGATCGGCTGTGGAGTTCGGAGGATGCGTATATGGATTTGGCGGCGAGCGCCGCCGATGCGGCCAAGTACTTCTAGGGTCAGACAGACCGTGAAGTGGACCAACTATTTTGGACACAATTCCATTCTCCCGAGCGTCCGCTTTCATTGACTGACCAATTAGCCAAATGGGCCGAACTGAATAGGTTGTCCAGACTCGCCATGAGGTCTGTTGTGGATCAGCTATGGCCGGAAAGGCCAAAACCGAACAGCTATTTCAGCTTGGTGCAGCAGCTCCTTGATGTGGTGCCGCGCATTAATGCGATGAAGAGGTCGGCGTGCATAGAGGGCTCACGGATGGCCTTTGCCCATGTTAAAGCATACTGGGCGGAGATGGATGCTACCACTATTGTAGCGTGGGATTCGGCCATAGGTCGAATGGCTGCTGAGCACTACTTTGAAGAAGTTCTTGAGGGTGCTCGTTTGATAGAGACCCAGTGCTCAAAAAATATTATGTTTGAGTGATATGCAATCTCATTGTAAGCGAAATGCTTTTATAAATTTTTATGAGGCTATTTTTATACTTTTGCCTGAAAGTAATATGATGCCTCCTGGGCGGCCGTTTATGTATACATGTGTATAACCTGAAAGATTGCAGCCGTCGGCTTCAACCCCCACGCATATAATGTGGAGGCGCTTGCAAAAAACACGCGTTCACACTTAACCCAACGTCTTGGTCCTATTAAGGAGTTGATAGCGGAGCGAGCGAGGCAACCGGACTATAATGCTTTAGCACTTTCACTTAGCCATAGGAGTTTGACAGTGGGGCTACTAGATAGCCCCTGGTGGCTCCACACTCTCCCGATCCCGGGGTGCGTACATGCCTGGCCGGAAAATGGCCCTTCGTTAAGGCGGAGGAATTCTAACATTCCAACAGGTCATCGAGTGGTTGACCAGTCTCACGCTATATCATGACAGTCAGTTTTCGGCTTTCTCTACTGAGGTGCTCGTCCGGATGAACCAGGGCACAATCGCAGTAGTTCTCCTGGTGCTACCTTAGCCGGTAAAGCGGAACGTAAGGCACCAAAACACAGGAGCCGGGCAAACCCAACATTTGACCAAAGACAATGATTCAGAGCTGATGCATATAAGGCCAAACTCGCGACGCCGAACATTCCCTAAGGTATTTGGTCTTCGTGGTATAAACCGGGCCTAAATAATGGCCTTTGTAAGAAGCCCCTTGTGTCCAGGTACGTGCATTGTTCTGGCGTGGCCACATGCCAAGACGTCAGCATCCTTCTCAACGGTGGATATGTATCAACAAGAGACAGTAAAAAAGGTTTATGCAGGGTCTTAATCTAAAAAGAATCCTTGGAGCGGGTCCCTGCTGCACGTCTGCGCCTGTGTCTCCGTAGTGCCGTATCCTGGACGGGTGTAGCACGATGATCGTCTGTAAAATAGAGGAATTTAGGTGAAAAAGTTGTCGTGCAAAAAGATAGTTTTTAAAGAAACCATGTATAATTCAAGATGAGAAAAAATTGCCACTTGTCTACGTGCGTTGAGCCCCTTGTATTGACAAATAGAGGTGTGACCACTTATTCGGTATAAATAGCGGCGCCGGACTTGATTAATTGCGTCTGAGGTCTTGACGACCTATTGGATGCTTTCGCTAGTCCGGGCGCCTTTAGTGTGTGGCTGCCAAGGCAGCCGCACTTTCTTCTGCGCGCAGAGATCGCTTGATATTTCCTTTCACTGAAATGATGCCACGTGAACCGGGCATCTTGAGTGTGAGGGAGGCGTAGTGTGGTATTGCATTAAAGCGAGCGAAAGCTTCGCGTCCGAGCAGTGCTTGATAGCCACTTTGGAACGGAGCGATGTGGAAGGTTAAATGCTCGCGACGGAAGTTATCGGGGGAGCCGAATATAACTTGTAGTAGGAGGGAGCCCGTACAACAAGCCCCTGGGCCTGGCGTTACTCCTTTAAAGGTATTATTGCTATGGCGAATTTTTGTTGGGTCTAACCCCATCCCGCGGATTGTATCCTGATATATTAGGTTTAGACTACTGCCACCGTCCATCAAGACTCGTGTGAAGTGATGTCCGCCAATTGTTGGGTCTAATACCAGGGCGTCCCATCCTGCGTGTCGGATACTTGCTGAGTAATCGCGATGGTCGAAAGTGATCGGTTGAGACGACCAGTGGCAGGACTTCGCGGTGACAGGCACTTGGGTATATTTTCCTGGGAGTGCCGCGTTGTTTTTTCCCTTGATCATGTGTAACACGTTTACTGTTTTGACTTCTGGTGGAAATTTCTTTTGTTCCCCAGTGTCTTTCTTGGGAGGCTCGTCCTCGTCTTCACTTGGTGTATCCTCCCCCTTGTGTACGGCGTTGAGCTTGCCAAACTGCTTCAAGACCCAACATTCTCTGTGGGTATGATTAGCCGGTTTACCAGGGGTACTATGGATCTGACATACTTGGTCCAGAATTTTGTTGAAGCTGGATAGTTCATCCCTGGTGCCTTTAGAGGGCGGCTTTTGCTGACCTGGCCGAGAGTTTTTGAATCCGGCGTTTACTGTCATGCCCTTCGTGTTGTCTTCTTTATTCCGGCGTTTGTTATTGTTGCGCCGTGATTTCCCGTTTCCATCTCTAACTTCAGATGTAATGGGGTCGCTGGTGCTGCATCTGGCTAGCCAGCTGTCCTCACCCACGCAAAAGCGGGTCATGAGGCTAGTTAATGCGGCCATCGTTCTCGGCTTATTTTGGCCGAGGTGTCTGGCGAGCCATTCGTCATGGACGCTATGCTTAAAAGCTGCCAAGGCTTCGTCGTCTGGACAGTCGACAATCTGGTTCTTTTTAGTAAGAAACCTGTTCCAAAGCTTTCGGGCTGACTCTCCGGGCTGTTGAGTTATATGACTCCAATCGTCCGTATCCGGAGGTTAGACATAAGTCCCTTGAAAATTTGCCCGAAAGGCGTTTTCGAGCTCTTCCCAACTTCCAATGGAGCTTTCGGGGAGGCCTTTAAGCCAGTGACGAGCTGGCCCTTTGAGCTTGAGGGGTAAGTACTTGATGGCATGGAGATCATCTCCTCGAGCCATATGGATATGAAGGATGTAGTCCTCAATCCAGACCCCAGGGTCTATTGTTCCGTCATATGTCTCTATGTTTACGGGTTTGAATCCCTCTGGAAATTCATGGTCCGGCACCTCATCGGTGAAATATAAGGGGTGTGCGGCACCCCTGTAGCTGGGTGTACCGCGTTGTTCGGATGTTTGTTGTGTTGCATTGTATGTTGGGGTGCGCTTGCGTGGTCTGTAGATGGATCTTGCCGCGCCGTCCTTTGGGTGCGAGCCCTTGCATGGGTTGCGTGTTGCATTGTGAGTGACGTTGTATGCCGCTCTATGTTGGTAGAGGGGTCGTTTATCCGGCCAGGTGGCTGCTTTGATATTTGGTTGTGGGGGGTCTGAGGCCTCCTCATCGAATTCAGGTAGCAGCTTCCGCTTTGGGTAGCTCTTGGAGGGGCGATTGTTGCCGTACCTCGCTGCTGTGTTGAGTATTTTACTCTATCTGATTTGGAGTGTGTCTTGCGCAGCCTTGAGCCTTTGCTTCTATTTTTTAAGACTCCTCGTGGTGGCAACAAGCCTTTTACGGGCATTCTGCTGCTCCGGGTGCCTGTCTAGCGTTATATCGTCCGGACCATTATCCTTAATAGAATTTGTTTGTTCGGTTTGATTATCCGGATTGCCGCTGTCCGACAACGGTTCGCCCTGCTCCAGCGCTGGGTCTGTGTGATCGTTATGTCTGTCGAGGCGGGATTTGGGGTGGCGCTTGCGTCGCCGCTTTGACTGCTTCTCGAGGGAACAAGCCTTCGGTGCGTCCTTCCGCTCCTCGTCATCATCTTTTGGTGCGTCCACCATGTATACGTCATATGACGAGGTGGCTTTCCAGGGCCCAGTAGGCGCTGGTTCTTCATCGTCTCCTTCATCGGCGTCCATACCGTCGATGTCTTCAGAGTCGAAGTCGAGCATGTCGGTTAAATCGTCGACAGTGGCTACAAAGTGTGTGGTGGGTGGGCTTTGAATTTCTTCATCGTCCGTATCCCAACCTTGTTGACCGTAGTCCGGCCAGGGCTCTCCTGATAAAGAGAGAGACTTTAGTGTCTTCAGAATATCGCCAAAAGGCGAGTGCTGAAAGATGTCCGCGGCAGTAAACTCCATGATTGGCGCCCAATGAGATTCGATCGGCAGGGGCGCGGAGGGTTCGGAGTCCGGAAAGGAGTCCGGCTCCTTGGAGTCACGAGTCTCGCGGAGTGCGGGGCTGGTGTTCGGCTCGATCGCCGTTGGGATCGCAGCCCCCGAGGCGGCATCAACCACCCATCCTCGATCGGCGCAGTTGGCTCCGAATTAAGGGTCGAAGCCGATGCGGGTGCGGCCTCCAGGGCACTGTTCGGCGGTAGAGCTAGATCATGCTCGTCGTGACAGTGCGGCGCGCTCGGTAGTGGCTCGAATCCGTCGAGGATCAAGTCCCCGCAGATGTCAGCCATGTAGTTTAAACTTCCAAATCTGACCTGACGGCCAGGGGCATAGCTTTCGATCTACTCCAGATGGCCAAGTGAATTGGCCCGCAGTGCGAAGCCGCCGAAGACGAAGATCTGTCCGGGGAGGAAGGTCTCACCCTGGACTGCATGGCTATTCATGATCATAGGAGCCATCAAGCCTGACGGCGACGACACAGAGGAACTCTCAATGAAAGCACCAATGTTGGTGTCAAAACCGGCGGATCTTGGGTAGGGGGTCCCGAACTGTGCGTCTAGGCCGGATGGTAACAGGAGGCAAGGGACACGAAGTTTTACCCAGGTTCGGGCCCTCTTGATGGAGGTAAAACCCTACGTCCTGCTTGATTAATATTGATGATATGGGTAGCACAAGAGTAGATCTACCACGAGATCGGAGAGGCTAAACCCTAGAAGCTAGCCTATGGTATGATTGTTGTTCTATATGTTGTCCTACGGACTAAAACCCTCCGGTTTATATAGACACCAGAGATAGTTAGGGTTACACAAAGTCGGTTACAATGGTAGGAGATCTGCATATCCATATCGCCAAGCTTGCCTTCCACGGCAAGGAAAGTCCCTTCCGGACACGGGACGAAGTCTTCAATCTTGTATCTTCATAGTCCAGGAGTCCGGCTGAAGGTATAGTCCGGCCATCCAGACACCCCCTAATCCAGGACTCCCTCAAAATGTCTTAACTTTATACTAACTAAAATTCCCTACCTCGCCTCCCGGGTCGCACGCGTGTGGGGCCCCAGAGGAACCCTAACCCTAGAGCCTAGAGGCCCTTGATCTCCGCCCCCTGGCCGCTGTCGCCGCTGGCGCCCGGCCGTCGAAGACAGCTGGTGCTGGCGGCGCTTCCTGGCGTGCCCTCTTCACTATAGCCTTCCCGAAAATTAACGATCTCCTGCAAGCCTTGAGGCCCCTGCATGCCGAGAAGCTCAAGCCCTAGCTCACCATCTCCTTCTACAGAAGGTTATTATTTCATGTGAATGTAAAACAATGCTACAAGAAGTTAAGCATGGAACTAATGACATGTATTGTGCTATAATTAGGGAGATCGGGGCAGATCAACTTATGTTTGAGAGCTGTGAGGTTATGTTTCAAGGTCGCAAGAACAACTCGAATGCTCATAGTTTGGCTAAGTATTCAGTTTCGCTTAATCGGGTGCCATTTGTGGCTTGGTACTTCCGGCCCCTTTTGTATTCCAATGAACATTATTGACCAATAAAGCTTAGCCTTTTATCCTAAAAAACATGTTAAACAGCATAACATACTTTTCTGGTATACCCGAAAACTACCTTTACAATCACCCAGTTACGAAATGACATTTGGCAACCCCAAAGTAACAATCTGATATCTAGGTATATGATATTCTCATGGTCTAAGGACGTAAGTAAGCGTTAGCACTTTATACAAAAATGTAGACAACATACTGGCGACGTGATCTCGCAGTATTTCATAAGTTGGGTCTATCCATCAACACCGTTACCCTAACAAAGTGTTCTCATTATTGCAGGCATGATTGTTAAAATAACAATGCTCATGGTTAGGAAAACGGAATCATCAACAATACATGAGTTAGTCTAGAGGCCGGACTAGAGATCTATTTGGTATTTATCTTTCACACATATAGTAAGTTTTCCTGTGAATCTCATATTCAAAAACCATTACAACTATGGCACATAAATATAAACTCAATTATAAAATGAAAATAGAATAATAACAACTTAATTTTGTCTTTTCAATAATATACTGGTCTAACCCATGTGGAACCAAAGTTACACACCTTGCCATGCATGAATGGGCCAAATTGGGCCTCCGAAATTTATTCTAGAAAGTCGTCGATGAACCTAGTAGCTTGAAGAAGCAGCGTCTGGAAAGTCATCAGCGTAGACCCAAAAACGCTGACGAGCAAATCTTGTTCGATTGTCATCCCGGAGAAGGTGGCACCGTGAGGGCCAGAAGACAATCCCAAATCCGGCCAGACATAGGAGGAGGACACAAATGAAGAGCATGTGGTTGAGCTTCATCAGACCGAGAGGAACCGTGGAAAAAAATCATGTCGTGGCATCGACCTTCTGTAGGACTCCACCGGTCACACAAATGAAACAAAGACAAAAAAGAGGCCCATGATCTGGCCCTAGCCAAATCTTCACAGGTCCACCTCGAATGCCAAACAACATTGTTCGAACAAGAATAGGACGGGTGTTAGGGCATATTTCTCCCTTACTGGTTTTGGTGATTGATGACAATGCTTTTGAGAACTAATTATGTGCATTGAGCATTTCAGATGATCTATCATATGGCACAAGATGATATGTGCCCCTCGGAGATATAGAGTCGAGATGGTTACTTTTCCCGCGTTTCTTTTTTGGTGGACTTGAGTCGTAGGAAAACCATACTATTAAGAGGGGTCCACTTTAGAAAGGTTTAGGTGGAATCTACGACCAGACTTGGCAAATCTGGCCTCCTATACGCCCGTGGGTGCGTCCGAGCGCGTCTGCGGATAGCGCTCGCCGACCCCTCATATGTTGCGCCCCAAATCCACATACCTCAAGTGTCGATCCTCAATTTCGTGCAATCCATGCACATCGATCATACGATACAAATTGTCTGAATTAAACAGTTCAAAACAAAGCAAAGCAAATCATAGTTCAACAAACCGAACATGCCAAAATGAAATCAATGTCTGAGCGTGATGGATGGCTTCGGATCACTGGCCGGGCGCTTGCTCCGAGCGGAATGCATCCTGGTCCAGGTGGGATGCGTCATGTTCGTCCTATTCCGCATGGATCCGAGCTGCCTCCTCCGCCTGCATCTGGGCTGGATTATCCACTGCCGCTGCCTCCCTTGCCGCCTCGTACTCCCTACGGTCATTGATCTCCTTCTTCTTGTGTGCAAACCAGTTCTTCACATGCTCATCCAAGAGGGTTTCGTCCGCCAACATAATCTTTGCATCCTTCAGATACCGCGTGAGTTGTAACCTCTCCTTCTCAAGCTCTATCTCGCCAAATGTCGTGGCCTTCTCGAGTTCCCATTTGAGCGCCGCCTTTTGCTTCTCCCACTCGATCTTCTCCCTCTCAATTTTAAGCTTCTTTTTTTGCGGGTGCAATTTCGAGCTTCTTCTTCGCCCTCTTTCAGTCCCACTCTGTAGGATCCAAAGTATGTCTAGAGGGGGGGGGGGGGGGTGATTAGACTACTTGACCAAATAAGAATCTAGCCTTTTCTCAATTTTTAGTCTTGGCAAATTTTTACAACTTAGCACTAGTCAAGCAATAAACCTACACATGCAAGTCTAAGAGTATAGTAGCGGAATGTAAAACATTGCACATGAAGGTAAAGGGAGGAGTTTGGAGAGAGCAAACGCAATGTAGACACTGAGATTTTTGGCGTGGTTCTGATAGGTGGTGCTATCGTACATCCACGTCGATGGAGACTTCAACCCACGAAGGGTAATGGTTGCGCGAGTCCACGGAGGGCTCCACCCACGAAGGGTCCACGAAGAAGCAACCTTGTCTATCCCACCATGGCCATCGCCCACGAAGGAATTGCCTCACTAGGGTAGATCTTCACGAAGTAGGCGATCTCCTTGCCCGTACAAACTTCTTGGTTCAACTCCACAATCTTGACAGAGGCTCCCAAGTGACACCAAACCAATCTAGGAGGCACCACTCTCCAAAAGGTAATATATGCTGTGTTGATGATGAACTCCTTGCTCTTGTGCTTCAAATGATAGTCTCCCCAACACTCAACTCTCTCTCACAGATTTGGATTTGGTGGAAACATGATTTGAGTGAAAAGCAACTTGGAGAAGGCTAGAGATCAAGATTCATATGGTTGGAATGGAATATCTTGACCTCAACACATGAGTAGGTGGTTCTCTCTCAGAAAATGTATGATGGAAGTGTAGGCATGTTCTGATGGCTCTCCTCTCGAATGAAGAGTGGGTGGAGGGGTATATATAGCCTCCACACAAAATCTAACCGTTACACACAAATCACCAAACTCGGTGGGACTGAATAACGAAACTCGGTTGGACCGATTTTCGGTGGGACCGACATGTCAAATCGGTGAGACCGGTTTCATTAGGGTTAGGGCATAACATAATCTCGGTGAGACCGATTACACAAACTCGGTGAGACTGACTTTGGTAATAAGCTAACCAGAGAGTTGGTCAGGCAAACTCGATGGGACCGATTCGCTCATCTCGGTGAGACCGAAACGTTACGAAGGGGAAACGGAAAGTTTGCATTGCGAACTCGGTGGGACCGATCGCTCATTTCGGTTGGACCAAAATGTTATGAAGGGAAACAGAGAGTTTACAATCCCATCTCGGTGAGACCGAGATCCCTATCAGTGAGACCGAAAAGACTAGGGTTTTGTGGCAGTGGCTATGTCAACTGAACTCGGTGGCGCCAGATAGAAAGTTTCGATGGGGCCGAGTTTGACTTTTGGTTTGGGACATATGTGGATATGAGAAAGTGGTTGAGGGTTTTGGAGCATATCACTATGCATTTTGAGCAAGTAACCCATTAAGCAACACCTCATCCCCTTTTAATACTATTGGATTTTCCTATGAACTCAATGTGATCTTGGATCACTAAAAGGTAAAATGTAGAGTCTTGAGCTTTAGAGCTTGAGCCAATCTTTTGTCCTTAGAATTTTGAGGGGTCCACATTTCTAATCTATGTCATGCCAATCATTGAGCTTTCCTGAAATATTTATCTTGAACTAGCATTAGCTCAATGAGCTATATGTTGTTAGGAATTACCAAAACCACCCAGGGATAGTTGCATTTTCAATCTCCCCCTTTTTGGTAATTGATGACAACATATAGATCAAAGCTTCGACAAATGATTATAAGATTGAAATACGTCATCGCTTTGAGAAGTATGTGATAAGTAAGAGCTCCCCTTAAATTTGTGCATTATTTAAAATTTGCTTTTGAATGCAAATGCACAATCGATTAGGATTATGGGCCACTCTTCCATGTCACATACATCTTGGTGGAGCGCTCAAAATGATGGAAATTAAAAGCATGCACTCATCACCAAGCAAAGTGAATGATCATATATGGAATATAAGAGATAATATCATCCAAGCAAGCATTAAGGTAGCATATGATCAATCACATGATCAAACAAGTATCTCACACAGACAAAGACATAGTGTATCAACTAAGCGCATGAAAAGGTTCAACCAAAAACAAGAGAGATAAAAAGCAAAACACTCTCTCTCGAAGCCTATGATCTATACATATTTCTCCCCCTTTGGCAACAAGTTACCAAAAATTTTGAAAATGCATAGTGCTATGCGTCTCTTAGGATTGGTTTTCGGGAGGTGGTGTAGAGAGAACTCCAAGGACGAAGGAATCTGTCGATGTAGTTGGAGCTGGTGGAGTGGCTGCTGGAGGTGGCACTTAAGTTGTAGCAGGTGGTGCAGATGATGTAGCTCTAGAATCAGGTACAGGAACTGCAGCAGACCTCTGACTCCTTGGTACTCGCTGAAAAGCATCAGTAGTTGCCTTCCCTCTCCTCTCTTTTTCTTCCTCCTGGAGCTGCTCAACTGCAGTCTATATCTTAGTTACCTTGAGGTCAAGATCATAAAATTTTGTCTCAACAATCCTCTCCAAGCTCTCCTGATTCTGATTTAGGGTGGCCAAGCCCTTCTCAATCCTCAAAGTAGATTGGATTAGGTATGCAAGCTGATCTTGCTTGCTCTTCAGGAAAACTTGAGATGCTTCCTCTAAACTAGGCATCTTGGCAGCTTTCTCAGCCTTAGCTTTAGCTCTCTTCTCTTGTGCTTGAGCTGATAATGGTTCATTCTCATTCATGACAACTTCATTATCTTCAAACTCTGGAAGCAAGGGCGAGTGCTCTTTGTCCAACAAGTATGTTCCTGTGCCCATCTTGGAGTTGATGAGCTCCTGAATATGCGGAGCATACCCACAGCTTCTCTTTTGGTCAGCAGCTGCCCTCTTGATTGTCTCTACAATCAGACTCATGACTTTGAACTTTTGAGGGACATCTAAGATTTGCAGCAAGTTGATGGAATGTCCTCTAATCATCTTGTGATCTCCTAATTTGGGTAGCAATATGTGCCTTAGGATGGTGTTGATGGTAGGCAGACCAGACAACAAGTAATGTACAGATCCAAGCAGGTGAGTCTCCAAAACTTTATCACGGATCTATTTGTACATGTTTGCCATGGAGTTGTGGTCTTTCTTCTTCTTGGCGTACACATCCAAGTCATCCTCATGTTCCTCTGGGGCATTGATCAGCTCGACCCATTCTTCAACAGTGGATTGGTACCTAGTACCTTCAGACATCCATATGATCTTCCCATCTGGGTAAAAGTGAGCAGTGGAGTAAAAATGCATGATCAGCTCATCATTCCATTTTGTGAGCTTTTGTCCAACAAACTCATCTACTCCACATGCTTTGAAGCTGTCATATACTCCTGGGAAGTGATCTTCATTCTCCTTGATGTATTCCCAATCAACCCATCTCATGTCACAAACAATGGGCTTCTTGTCAAGCAAAATTATCTCATAAAAGTCTTGCTGTTCTTTGGTATGAAATATGTAATCAACTGTAGTCCTTCTCCTCACAGTATAGGGATCAGACTGTCTCCACAATCTCAGTCCAGCATCTTTCCTGGTGTGCATGTCTTCAGCCACTGGATGAGCATCATTGTGGTCTGGGATCTTGGGTTTAAATTTCCTCAAAACAAGAGACTCATCATCCTCTTCTTCAGCCTGAGGCACTGGGGCCTTATTCTTCTCTTCTGCAGGAATACTTCTAGTGTTTCTCTTGGGCTTTGACTTCTGAGCTTGAGCTTTGGGAGCAGACTTGGGCTTTGATGTTGTAGCCCTTGACTTGATAGCATCTCCCATAAGCTTTTGAGCTTTGGGTGCTGGAGCATCCTATTCCTCTTCCTCTTCTTCTATGGGATCCTTAAACATGGATGATCTCCCTACGACTCTGGCAGTGGTCTTCTTGACCCTCTCTTTTCTCTTCTTGCCTTCTCCAGCATCTTTAGGTTCAAGAGTGAATTCCATTGTTTCTTCCAAGGCTGTTTTCCTAGGCTTGGATGTTGGCACTCTCTTGGCAGGTGCCTTCTTGTGCATCCCTAGCTTTGTTGTAGCAGTTGTGCCATATTCCTTCTTCAACACTTTCTTGTTTGAGGTGGCCTCATCCTCAACAGCCACATAGTCTTCATCCTCATAGTCTGAGGTTGTCTTCTTCCTTTTTTTGAAGGGAAGGACAGTAGGAGAGGCTCCTATTGTTTTTGTATATATATCACAAGATTGGTTACATATGTTACATCATTTGCACCACCCCCCACAACACAACATGCTGGGTGGGGGGATGTTAACAGGTCCTAGTTAAGAAAAAGAACTAGTTACAAAGGCGTGAGCTTTTAGGCAGCGCGGCCTCAAATGAGGCTGTTACAAATGTTGGTAATACTTCCAGCTTGCTCCTCACGTACCCTATGATGCAAGAGATCAAAGTCTCCCACGAACCTCTGTAGCCAGCTTGCTTGGGAGGGTGCAACCCCCCCTGAAGTGGTTGTTGTTCCTTTCTTTCCAAAGGCTCCAGGAGGCAGTGAAGAAGATCTCAACAAAGAAAGGCCTGTGAGTTATGTCTCGGGCACGAAGGACCACATCAAGACGCGATGGAAGAACTGGCCAGTCAATATGGAGTTTGTTCCAGCAGGCTTGGCTAAAGTGGCATGTGAAAATCATATGATCAATCGTCTCTTCAATGTTTTGTCCACAAAGTAGACAGCTGAGATCATCTCCAATGTTGTAGTGCCTTCATTTAAGCATGTTTCGAGTGTTTAGTCTGTCATGTAGAAGTAACCATACAAACACTTTGATCTTCATGGTGCATTTCGAGCTCCAGAGCAATCGGAATAGGGGGTGGGCTTGCAACTCCCGAAAGCAGAATTTATAGTAACCCACAGCCTTGAAGTCAGGCTTCCCCCAAATGCAGTGCCAGATGTCAGTGATGGTTGTTGAGGGCTGCAGTCTGGCGATCGTTTGGATGTTACGCACTTCCTCGAAGGCTTCAGGTGAGAGGGGAAGGTGGAAGTTTTCATGTAGTGATGAACTCTCCAAAAAGGTTTTCACAGAGGCGTCTTCATGCAAAATGTAGGAGAATGCTCTGGGATGTGAGGTTTCTAGCGTCTCATCTAGCCATAAATCCTTCCAGGTGAGAGTTGTCGTGCCATCGACCACCTGCACACGGCTCACCCCTCGATACTTAGGAGTGAGCTTAAGAATGCCACACCACCAAAAGGACCCCACCGCGTCAGCTGCATGTGGGATTTTATCAGTGTAGTAGGTACTCCAGAGAAGTTGTACCCACGGGACGTCTTGCTTGTTGTAGAATTTGTGTAAGAACTTGAGGATTAGGGCTTCATTTTGGATGGAGAGATTGATCACCCCGAGACCCCCATGTTTTTAGGTCTGCATACCAAATCCCAGGATGCCAGAGAATTGCACTTATCTCCTTGTTCAGTTTTCTTCATCCAGAGACATCTTCGTCTGATTTTGTCAATCATCTCCAGTATCTTTGGGTGTACTTTGAGTGTGCATAGTGCATATATGAGCAAAGAGGTGACCGAAGCATTCAGCCAGGATAGTTTGCCTCCATACGACATCATGGAGATAGTGGCGGTGAGGCGACATTCAGTGCTGCAGACAAGAGGCATGAGGTCATCAACAGAGGGCTTGGAGATGCCCATGGGTAGACCCAAGTATGTAAAGGGCATAGAGCCGACATTGCACCCAAAGATATTGGCCAGTTCAGTTGTCGTTGCAGGGTCAAGATTGATGGGAATCAAGGTGGACTTGTGGAAATTGATCTTAAGCTCGATGGAGGTAGCGTAATCAGCAAGGATTTGTTTGATTAGAGCGGCTTGTCTGGGACATGCTGGCAATGCCAAGATCGTGTTGTCAGCGTATTGTATAAGGGGGTATTCTGTTTGACTAGGGCAAGGGAAAGGCAGTTCAATTAAGCCCCAGCGGAAGGCGTCGTTGATTGCCGCTTGAAGTAGGTCAGCTGCCAGGACGAAAAGTAGCGGGGAGAGGGGATCCCCTTGGCGGACTCCGCACTTACAGAGGAATTGCCGACCAAGAACACCGTTAAGTAGAACTGAAGAGCGACCCGAGGAGAATATGCATTCAATCCAGTTGATCCATTTGTCATTAAAGCCCATGCATCTCGTTATTTCAATCATAGGCCTGTGTCCAATCGTATCGAAAGCTTTGGCAAAGTGAAGCTTTAGAAGAACTATTGGCTTCCTGGATGCATGACATTGGTGTATGTATTGATATGTCCACGCCATGCAATCTTGGATGGTCCGGCCCTTGATGAAGCCATATTGGTTGCGGTGTATGAGTTTGAGTATAACCTTTTGGAGCCGATCGGCCAATAGCTTAGTGATTAGCTTGAGATAGCAGTTAAGGAGGGTGATTGGGCGGTAATCGTTGACAGTTTCAGGTGAGTTGATCTTCGGGATGAGTATGATAAGCCCATCATTGATGCTTGTAAGATCAAGATCGCCAGCATGGAATTGGTCGCAAAGGGCGTAGAAGTCATGCTTAATGATTGGCCAACAGGCTTTAAGGAAAGCCCCACTGAAGCCGTCCGGGCCAGGCGCTCGGTCAGAGGGCATCTCTTTCACTACCGTATCAATCTCCTCGTGTGTAAAAGGTGTCGTCAGATGGTCCAGATTGTTAGCATGGTGAATGAGGGCAGGCAGATCAAATCTCATTTCAGTGGGTGATACTGTTCCGAGACGAGTTTTGTAAGTTTGGAACAGATGTGCTTCTTTGCTTGGGTGATCATCAACTTGGGTGCCATCACTGTCTTGAAAGCAAGCAATGTTGTTCTACGATAACGTTCAGTAGCAATTGCTTGGAAAAGTTTCGTGTTTTCATCGCCAAATTTGACCCAACGGATTGTGCACCATTTTTTCCAGTACTGTTTCTGATATTTAAGAAGCCGTAGCAGGTGCTTCTTGAGAATGCGTCTGAAGTTGAATTCAGGAGTGGACAGGGTTCTTTTATTTTCTAGTTCATCCATGATAGCTAGGACCCTATTGCAGTTATTGATGGCAACCGATAGACGGGAGATTGATTTACTCCAAGTTTTGAGAGCATGCTTGAGAGCTTTGAACTTGCGGCAAAGAATTGTAGCAGCATTTTGTGATCTCACCGGTTTGTCCCAAGTATTTTTTGACCGTATCCATGAATCCAGGGTGTTGAATCCAATAGGACTCGAATCTGAATAGTTTGCAACAAGGGATCTTGGTCTCGATCGAGACAATGCAAGGGATGTGGTCCGAAACTGGCTTTCCAAGCGGCTTGACTAGAGTTTTAGGGTAGATATTTGTCCAATGGATGGACGTAAAAAAACCAGTCCAGTTGTTCCTTGCTCTAGTGGCTGCCTTGGGCAAGTTACTAGGTGTGCTTCTACTGCCCGCATCTTAGCTGCTTGAGGGATCTGAACCCTCACACAATTGCACATGTTCTTCAGAACTGTTCTCACTGTCACTCTGGTTAGACATCTCGGCAATCACTGACAACAAACCTTGTGAATAGATGTAGATGAGGTAGAGTGGATGAGCATCACAAAGTGCAGAGCTTTTGCAAAACAGATGAGTCAAAAACTTAGTTTTAGTTCTCCATAGAAAGCATTTCGGAGCTACCGATTTGATAAACTTGGTGATACCGAAGCAGCTTTTGGAACCTAAACTAGTGAACTCGGTCAGATTGGGTCACAGTTTGTTGGCACCGAGACTGCTAGGGTTTCACAAAGAATCGAACTCGGTCACACCGATTTGCAACTTTCGGTCGGACCGAAAATTCATGTGCTATGGCGTAAGCCAAATAGGTGAGACTGATTTCTACAACTCGGACGGTCCGAGATGAGTTCGGCGGAGACCTAACCCTAAATTTTCAAATCCAATCTAACCTAAAGGAAGTTTTCAGTGGATGGATTGTTTGCATATGTGGTCATGATCATGGCAAAGCAATGTGCTATGAATTAGAGTTAAGGAATTAGCACATAGAGTCGAACCCATACCCTAGTTCGGCGGAGGTTCGCTACGGCGGCAACGACGGAGCAGATTTCCGTTGACGGTGATGGAAACTACCGGCAGGAGGTCGCTGGCGGCGAGGAGACGATCCAGAGACCTGAGGAGGCAGAGCAGGACACACGCGTGGGTTGAGGAGTTTGAAGAAATTTACAAAATCTCACCCGTGGGTATATATATCCCGACCCTGTCGGTGTGACCGAGTGGAACAACTCGGTGGCACCAAGATGCAGAATCGCAAGCGGTTACTGCAACTCGGTGTGACCGAAAGGTTCAAATCGGTTGCACCGAGATGGAAAACCTAGATCAACTTAGTGAACTCGGTGTGACCGAAGTGGATGAGTCGGTCATACCAAAATGCACTAAGAGATTTTGGAAGTTTAAGTCTATGACAAATCGGGGACTCCGAGTGCTCCTCACATAGAGTGGTTTGAATCTGAATTGATCAAACTTTGTGATGTAGCATGAATAGAGTTTGAGACAAGAAAAGCATAGATAGCTAGAGGGAGTTCTTAGGTATTCGTGTCCATCCACTTGGCAAAAGATAAAAATGCCAAACAATCAAAACAACAAGTGGATGTCCTCAAATGAGTAAAATATGCAACCAACATGCTCACACAATAAAATGGCAAATTGAATATGTGGCAAAGCATGCACAAACACTCTAGCATCTATCAAGCAATTGGCGATGACTAGGTCATCTATATATGGGTATATTGACTGAGGAGTCAAATGAGAACATTTGATCGTAGGTCATACTCATCGTTTAAGCACAAGTGGGGTTGCCACTTTTACAAAAGCATTATTGTGTTCACGCCGTTAGAGTTGCTTTAGCTCAATTGTTTAGAGTAAAGCTCCCCTTAGATGTGATATCCCCCCTAAGAGGGATGAACTAACCTTGGGTTTTGTCGATGATGACTTCATGTAGGTGTTGAAGATGTAGATGCTCAATGTTGATGTAGATCATTTGGAGCAATCCATTGGAGTGAGATGCACTTTCAATACCTACACGGGTTAGTCCCACAAGGAACAAACAAGGATACCCATAGACATAGAGTGATGTTCACATAAGATGATGTCCATGAAAGCATTAGGTTACCTTGTCCCTTGTCTTACCAACAAGAGGGTTTGTGATTCCTTGAACTAGTGCAAGATATGGAAGTTGTTTGCACATGTCCTCGCCAAAAGATATTAGTGAAGTATGTTGGCAGAGTCACCCTCAAGAACTCTCTAGTTCTTTTTCTTCGGTATACACACCATATTGATGGGAATCCTTGGAGTTGTAGTCGTACTTGATGAAGTGGAACTTGATGTAGTCTCGGGAACCCACTTGACCAAGGCCTTGGGAGCTTCTTCAAATGCATCAATCTCCTCTTGAAGCTCGTCCTTGCCTTTTTTGCTTGTGGTCTTGTGGTGGAAGATCATCTTGAGCTTGTGTTCCTTGGAAAGAAGTAGGATTATACTTCTCTTGTTGAGGAACAAACTTCATCTTGAGGTATTGATCTTCTTCCCACTCAACTCCATTGGCATTGAACCTTCGTTCAAAATCAATTCCTTGATTCTTCCGGTGTCTTCCTTGCTTGCGTACAATTTCCTCAAATTGCTTACTTCCAGCAAGGCTCTTGTAAACACATGTCTCTATAATTCCCTTCGATAAGCTATTTGCTTGCTCAAGTGTAACTTGGCTGAGAGAATCATTAGTGGAATTGAGAGAACTGCTAGAAGCAACAACATTGGATTTAGCATGATTATTGTTACTACTAGAAGAAGAATCTTTCTTACTCTTGTTGCTAGATTTAACTTGTGGCATGTAAGTAGACAAGAGTAAACGCTTGGCAATGTAAGAAGAACTTTTCTTGCGAAGATCATCATTGATCGCTTTTAAGAACCCATGCTCTTGCTCAAGGTTGAGCTTTTCAAAGAGTAACTTTTCATGAGTCTTTAAAAGCTCTCGATGATTTTCCAAGGTAGTTTCATGAGCTAACTTAAGAGTGTTTAGTTCTTTAGTTAGACGCTCAATCTCCTTGTTATCATCATCATTCGTTTTATCTTGATTAGCATGATTAATAGCAAGTTCATCATAGTTTTCATCACTAGAATCATCAACAAGTAAATCATCATCACCACCTAGCAAATCATCTTCATCACTATTGAAATCAACATACTTGGGGTATGATACCTTTGGGCCTTTAGCCATGAAGCATCTTCCAATTCCTTCATTTGGTGACTCAAATATGTCGCAGGAGTTGGTTGACACAAGTGCTAGACCGGCAACACCTTCTTCTTGAGTATATCTGGAGTCGGACTGATAACTTCACTCGGAGTGATTGCCGGAGTCAGAGCCGGATACCCATTCACCAACATGAGCTTGATGTCTTTGTTTTGTGTAGCTCCTTGATGATTTGTCCTTCCTTTCTGAATCCTTGCTTCTCCATGATGTTCTTCGTTCATAACGGTCATCTCTACTCCTTCTCTCTCTTGGTGGTGATTCTTCTCTTCTACTTCTTCTTTTGGGAGAATCTTCTCTTCTTTTGTAGGGAGCTGTACACTCATTCGAGTAGTGTCCGGGTCTTCCACAATTGTAGCAATTTCGTTCACGACGTGGAGATCTTTTGTCATTGTAGGACCTTGACTTGGAACTTCTTTCCTTACTTCTACTCTTGTAGAACTTGTTGAAGTTCTTCACCATTAGGCTCAATTCTTCATTGAAGGCTTGTTTCTCACCTGATGATGTGGGAGCATCACATGAGGCTTTGTAAGCACCACTTGACTTGTTGTGAAGCTCTTCCTTATCCTTAAGTGACATCTCATGAGCAACAATTCTTCCAATGACTTCCGTTGGCTTGAGATATTTGTAATTGGGCATCATTTGGATCAATGTGCACACGGTATCATATTTTCCATCCAAGGCTCTTAGGATGTTCTTGAGGATGAATCTATGGGTCATCTCTTCACTTCCTAAGCCGGCAATCTCATTTGTGATGAGAGCAAGCCTAGAGTACATTTCAGCGACACCTTCACCATCCTTCATTTTGAACTTGTCAAGTTGACTTTGAAGCACATCCAATTTGGATTCCTTGACGGAGTCGGTACCTTTGTGCATATCAATCAAAGTATCCCAAATTTCCTTTGCATTCTCAAGACGGCTGATTTTGTTGAATTCTTTGGGTCACAATCCATTGAAGAGAATATCACAAACTTGAGCGTTGTATTGCAGCATCTTCAACTCTTCTGCGGTAGCTTCACAGTTTGGTTCTCTCCCATCAAAGAATTCACCTTGCAAGCCAATACACACAATAGCCCAAACGGCGGTGTTATGTCCAAGAATATGCATTTTCATCTTATGCTTCCAACTAGCGAAATTAGTACCATCAAAGTATGGACCTCTATGGTGGTAATTTCCCTCGCTAGACGCCATACTCTTCTAGGTTGTGAAACCAAGGCTATGATCACCAAAAGCTATGGAAATCAAGGCAAATGGAGACCAAAGCTCTGATACCACTTGTAGGATCGAAAGTATGTCTAGAGGGGGGTGATTAGACTACTTGACCAAATAAAAATCTAGCCTTTTCCCAACTTTAAGTCTTGGCAAATTTTAGCAACTTAGCACTAGTCAAGTAATCAACCTACACATGCAAGTCTAAGAGTATAGCAGCGGAATGTAAAACATTGCACATGAAGGTAAAGGGAGGAGTTTGGTGGGAGCAAACGCAATATAGACACGAAAAGTTTTGGCGTGGTTCCGATAGGTGGTGCTACCGTACATCCACGTTGATGGAGACTTCAACCCACGAAGGGTAACGGTTGCGCGAGTCCATGGAGGGCTCCACCCATGAAGGGTCCACAAAGAAGCAACCTTTTCAATCCCACCATGGCCATCACCCACGAAGGACTTGCCTCACTAGGGTAGATCTTCACAAAGTAGGCGATCTCCTTGTCCGTACAAACTTCTTGGTTCAACTCCACAATCTTGACAGAGGCTCCCAAGCGACACCTAACCAATCTAGGAGACACCACTCTCCAAAAGGTAATAGATGGTGTGTTGATGATGAACTCCTTGCTCTTGTGCTTAAAATGATAGTCTCCCCAATACTCAACTCTCTCTCATAGATTTGGATTTGATGGAAAGATGATTTGAGTTGAAAGCAACTTGGAGAAGGCTAGTGGTTGGAATGGAATATCTTGACCTCAACACATGAGTAGGTGGTTCTCTCTCAAAAAATGTATGATGGAAGTGTAGGCATGTTCTGATGGCTCTCCTATCGAATGAAGAGTGGGTGGAGGGGTATATATAGCCTCCACACAAAATCTAATCGTTACACACAAATCACCAAACTCGGTGGGACCGAATAATGAAACTTGGTTGGACCGATTTAGTTCAAAATGTGAACGTTAGGATTTTCGGTGGGACCGACATGTCAACTCAGTGAGACCGGTTTCATTACGGTTAGGGCATAACATAATCTCGGTGAGACCAATTACACAAACTCGGTGAGACTGACTTTGGTAATAAGCTAACCAGAGAGTTGGTCAGGCAAACTCGGTGGGACCGATTCGCTGATCTCGGTGAAACCGAAACGTTACGAAGGGGAAACAGAGAGTTTGCATTGCGAACTCGGTTGGACCGATCACTCATTTCAGTTGGACCGAAATGTTACGAAGGGAAACAGAGAGTTTACAATCCCATCTTGGTGAGACCGAGATCCCTATCTGTGAGACTGAAAAGACTAGGGTTTTGTGGAAGTGGCTATGTCAACTGAACTCGATGGCAGCGGATAGAAAGTTTCGATGGGGCTGAGTTTGACTTTTAGTTTGGGACATATGTGGATATGAGAAAGTGTTTGAGGGTTTTGGAGCATATCACTAAGCATTTTGAGCAAGTAACCCATTAAGCAACACCTCATCCCCTTTTAATAGTATTGGCTTTTCCTATGGACTCAATGTGATCTTGGATCACTAAAAGGTAAAATGTAGAGTCTTGAGCTTTAGAGCTTGAGCCAATCTTTTGTCCTTAGTATTTTGAGGGGTCCACATTTCTAATCCATGCCATGCCAATCTTGAGCTTTCCTGAAATATTTATCTTGAACTAGTATTAGCTCAATGAGCTATATGTTGTTAGGAATTTCCAAAACCACCCAGGGATAGTTACACTTTCACACTCCATCCTCTCGTTTTATGCATTCAACAAGAGATTGTACCTCTCATGCTTCTTGTTCTCCCTCGCCGAAAGAATACCTGGCCATGTGGACGACATTTTTGTAGCCACGGTGTCACGGGAGGCCCATGCCTTCTCCCACTTGTTTCCCATGACTTAGCGGTTATCCTTTGCACTACAAAAAAAGACACATCCATAACATTTTGGGCCAAACGAAAAAAAATTCTGTCATACTTATGACACTTCTATGATGATAATTGTGAAAAAATCCGGTATCATCATAGATGTGGTGGGCTCCTACTTCTATGACAAAAAATCATGACAGAAAATGGGCTTTTTGTCCTGGGCGGGCCAGAGACGCAGCTGCATGACATTCTTTGGGCCATCCATGAGGGGCAAAACCATGGTAGAAGCGAGGGCGAGGAAAATATCGAGGAGTTCCCGGTTACGGTGGGTTGTCGGGGGCCGAGCGATGTGCGTTTCTCGCGTACGTACGCGTGTGTGTGCGAGGCGTTGGGTTCTAACTGAACCCGAGCAAGGCGCTGGGCTCTAACTGAACCCGAGTGATTGCACTGCAGGCTACACGTAACTGGACTCGAGCGATTGATCGATCCCTTGCTGTTAACTGAACCCAAGTAATTCCTTCGCTACTGCTGCTAACTGAAGCCGATCGATGCTGCCTCTAGATGAACAATGAGCGTTGTTGGGGGCTTTGGATGAATAGTTCCCGGTGGGGGTTGGATGAACAGGACCTCGTGGTAGTAGAGGCCGTTGCCGCTGGATGAACAGTACCCTGATCGAGCCGGTGATTGAACAGGACCCCATGGAGGGCTGTATGAACAGGACCCCGTGGTGGGCTGGATGAACAGGAGCCGGTGGAGGGCTGGTTGAATAGTAGCCGGTGGAGGGCTGGATGAACAGGAGCCGTTGGAGGGCTGGTTGAACAGGAGCCGGTGGAGGGCTGGATTAACAGTAGCCCGTGGAGGGGTGGTTGAACAGGACCCCGTTGAGAGGGCTGGTTAAACAGTAGCCGGTGGAGGAGTGCGCGGTGGAGGCTGGATGAACAGGAGCCCGTGAATGAACAGTCGCAGGTGGAGGCTGGAGGAGGTCGACGATGGATGAACAGGGGCCCGTGGAGACTGGAGGAGGTCGACGATGGAGATGAACAGTATCCCGTGGAGTCCCGTTTTGAGGTATGCCACACCCCTACCGATGAACAGGACCTCTGTTTCAACTGTAGTGCTCCAACATAAGTCTGTTTCCTCCGATTTGCGGTACGCCACACCCCCCGATCAACAGGACCCTGTTTCGACCGTAGGAGGTCTGCTTCCTCCGTTTTGCGGTACGCCAGACCCCTCCCGATGAACAGGATCCCGTTTCCACCATGGCCGGTCGAACAAAAGGCTGTTTCCTCCGTTCAGCGGTATGCCAGGCCTCGTTTCCGTTGGTTGTTCCGTCCAAGCCGGTTAGCTCTCGATGAACACGATGGCGCATTCAGTTCTGACCCAGCCAATTGCCTCCCCATGATCACGACGACGGCGCAACTTCTCCGTTCTGACCCAGCCATGTACACGAGCCCTGACCGTACATATGCGCGAGTAGGCGTTCGAGACCCCACCCGTATGTACGTATGTGGTCGTATTTTCTTTCTTGCACCCTGGCCATTGTACGTACGTGTACATGCTACGTGCGCACCTCTACTACGACACATGCGCGCCTCTACATCGACCAGTATGTACGTACACGTTCACGACCAGAATGACAACGCTACGTATGCTTCGACCAGATGGGTCCCGACTGTCAGACACTTCCTTGCATGCGAAGATGTAGCTGATGGGTCCCAGCAGTCAGGGGGAAACATTTTTTTGTGAAATCATTATTTTCTGTGTAATAAGGAGGCACTTCCTTGCTACGGCCGTGGACCCAGCTGTCAGCCTCTCCACGTACAGTACTCTTCCGATGGAAGTCATTTCTTGACCACGTTGACCATGCCGCGCCGAGAGCACCAGGGCGGTGTACGACGGCGAGGCCTAGGAAGGGGACGACACAGAGCCGGGGAAGACGCGCCAGTGGATGCCGACGCAGAGGCGAGATTCATCTTAAGGGGGGTACGTTTGTAACATCTCAATTTTCAATTTGGATGTTATACATAGGTCATCATATGCATATCATATTTTACTTGCATTTTTCGTTGTTATCCTAGAAATCTTAAGCAACTCAAGGACCCAAGGAGAGAGTTGGGGATTTCACAAATTTTCATATTTGAATTTTCTCAAATTTGAAAAGAGGACCAATTTGGTTTTAATATTTCTCTCTCCAATTATTTCCAATATTTAAATTAAAAGAGAGAAGATAATATGACTTCTTCAAAAAAGGAAGGAATATTGGAGGAAATTTTTTAAAATCAAATATATATTTTATTTGCATTTTTATTTGAGATTTTATTTGAATTAGAAAAAATTGCATTTTTAGGCCAGAAAAATGTTCACTTTGTTCTAAATATTTTATTTAGACGGTGAAAATTGTTTTGGGCATTTTTATATTTTTTATTTGGATTTTTTTCAGCGGAATTTATTAAAAAAAATCGTTGGATTGCAGCCCACAGCGCCGCCGCCTTCCTCATGCTGCCGCTGTGCATGGCACGGACGCCGAGGAGGAGTCCGAGCTAGACTCCATTTCGGGTCGGCCCCTCGCGCAAGCCGCCCCCGGCCTCTTTAAATAGGGCCAAGGCCCCGCCGCCTCTCCACCCCGCCACCGCACCACTGCCGCCAGCCGCCGTCGCCAGCCCACACCACCGTCGCTAGCCGCCGTCGCCAGCCCGCGCCGCCGCCGCCCACTCGCTGCCGCGCCGCCTGCCGCCCGCTCGCCGCCGACGCCGGAAGCCACCGCCAGGACCCCGCCACCCTGCCGAATCCTGCCGCCTCGCCGGAGCCGCCCATCCCGCCGAATCTCGCCACCGCCCGCCGGTTTTCTAGAACCGGTAAAAACCGACAAAACTGTCGCCTTTTTTTCGTTAGATCAGTTAGTTTGGTTTTTTCGGCTTCGCTAATTAGCGAACGTTCACCCGAACATCCCTGTTAGCGAACACGTCCGCCCATTTGCCTCTGATAGCGAACGTTCGTTCGTTAGTGTTTTTTATTTTATTTTTCTGCCAGGGACCTATCCACGATTATTTTTATCGCAAATTAGCCCCTGATCTTCAAACGCTCACAACTTTTTGCTCGTTTGTCCAAATCCAGTGAAACCACCAAAACCTTCGTCTTGAACCCCTCTTTCCAGTTAACCAACTAGAACATGGTTTTAACAATTTAAAATTTGGTTGCAAGCAGATTTGAATTTGAACTAATTTTGACTGCAGTTTGAGTTTCGTAGCTCTGATTCGATTGATTCTTTTTGCAAATCGAAGCACTTCTCTTCAAATTTCGATTTGTATCTTTTCCCTTGAGATTTACCCTTGCATCTATTGCTTGAGTTCTTATGTATGCTATTGTTTGTTTGTGATAGAGTTTCAGAGTGCGAAGCGTGCTACTACGAGTCACTAGGGTTTTCAGACCGTCAGCAAGGCAAGTTACACTTTAATCATACCCCTTATTACCTAGTTTTTATGCATTAGTTTCAATCCTCAAACACTGCGTAGTTAGGACTTGAATACTTGTGGGAACTGGGAAGTAGTGATGAGGTAGTACCTATTGCCTTTATTTTAAACCTTGGGAGTTACTTCTACGTTATGCTTATACTGCTATGCTATGCTCGTAGACGTGGTTTGGTTGAGTGATCCATGACAGATGTGAGAGTTTAATTAATGGTTAAACTTAAGGTGGATACTTTAACACACATCTGGGTGGATTGGTTGAGGCACCCTTGAGCACCCAGTGGTTGTCTGGGCACCTGGAGCAATCCAGTGTTGTCCTGGGATATCCCGGAGTACCTGTGTGATCTTCCTACGATTTGCCACCGAGGATCAAAGGGATCATAAGATTATTCATGCTAGAAACTTCCGTGTGCGGCCACAAGCCATTATGGGCTCTGGCATAGTTGATTAAGTTGTGTGACCTCTTTCAGTGATAGGCTAGTAGATGTAGGGGATGTAGGTGGTACTGTCTACCCAGAGTAAAGAGTTAATGCTTCTGAAAGACTGTGTCTCGGTCATCCGTTTCTCAAACATCATGTAGTGCGAGAAATATAACGGAAGAGATCGAGTCTTGTGGGGAAAAGTGCGCAAACCTCTGCAGAGTGTATAAACTAATCATGGTTAGCCGTGTCCCAGGTTTTGGACATGTTGAGTATCTGGTACTTGAATTATTGATTTGATCTCATGATGCTATTAATTAATTTGTTGGGTTGATGATTATTTAATTTGGGATTTAGTTGGAGGAACCTTCTCAATGTTTTCAACAAACTTTATAGTTAAATAAAATATATTACTTTGCTGTAGGAAAAAATTAGCTTTATGCAAATATAACCATAGAGCCTCCACCAGCCATATATGCATATAGTTATAGTTGTTACATGTTCATTGCTCCATCGTGTTAATTTGCCAACATATTCCATGTGCTGACTCATTTCGGGCTGCAACGCATTATGTTGCAGACTTTTCAGACGAAGAGTAAGGTGCGCTAGGTCGTTGTCTTGCACTCAGCTATGCCGTTGGCGTTGATGGAATCATTTTACCTTCAAAGTCTTCCGTTGTTATTTTCATTACATTATTGTAATAAATACTCTCTTTTGAGATATTCGATGTAATAAGTGTGTGATTGAACTCTGTTATAAATCCTTCAAGTACTCTGTGTGTGTGTCAGCATTACCGATCCAGGGATGACACTTATGCACAGAGATTTGACCGTTTGAGGTCAGATCGCTACATTTAGGAAGACATACATAGTTTTTTCCTGAAAAATTGAGCCATTCCTGACCTTTCTTCTTCTTTTAAGCATATTTTGTGTAGTTCAACTAAAATAAAATGCCATCACCGCCTTAACAATTCAGTGACACTGTACAAATGGAAATGACTTAACATTACATCATGATGTCAGGTATGTAGTCGACAGGCATTAGAGACAAACATATAGACCTCCTCTGATAACATAATGAACACTATAGCCTCTCCGATGATGTGTGAGTAGTTTACCACAGACCTTCGGGTCCATAGTTATGAGCTAGATGGCTTCTCTCTCTTTGCATCTCAATACAAAGTTCTCCTCGATGTTCTTGGAGATCTATTTGATGTAATTCTTTTTGTGGTGTGTTTGCCGAGATCCAATGAATTGTGGGTTTATGATTAAGATTATATATGAACAATATTTGACTCTTCTCTGAATTCTTATATGCATGATTTGATATCTTTGCAAGTCTCTTCGAATTATTAGTTTGGTTTGGCCTACTAGATTGATCTTTCTTGCAATGGGAGAAATGCTTAGCTTTGAGTTCAATCTTGCGGTGTCCTTTCCCAGTGACAGCAAGGCACGTATTATATTGTTGCCATTGAGGATAAAAGGATGGGGTTTATATCATATTGCTTCAGTTTATCCCTCTACATCATGTCAAATTGCCTAATGAGTTACTCTGTTCTTATGAACTTAATGCTCTAGACGCATGCTGGATGGCGGTCGATGTGTGGAGTAATAGTAGTAGATGCAGAATCGTTTCGGTCTACTTGACACGGACGTGATGCCTATGTTCATGATCATGCCTAGATATCATCATAACTATGCGCTTTTCTATCAATTGCTCGACAGTAATTTGTTCACCCACCGTAATATATGCTATCTTGAGAGAAGCCACTAGTGAAACCTATGGCCCCCGGGTCTACTTTACATCATATAAGTTTCCGATCTACAATTCTAGTTTACTATTTATTTTGCAATCTTTACTTTTCAATCTATACAACAAAATTACCAAAAATATTTATCTTATTATCTCTATCAGATCTCACTTTCGTAAGTGATCGTGAAGGGATTGACAACCCCTTTATCGCGTTGGTTGTGAGGTTCTTGTTTGTTTGGCCAGGTACTAGGTGACTTGCATGTAGTCTCCTACTGGATTGATACCTTGGTTCTCAAAAACTGAGGGAAATACTTACGCTACTTTGCTGCATCACCCTTTCCTCTTCAAGGGAAAACCAACGCATGCTCAAGAGGTAGCAAGAAGGATTTCTGGCGCCGTTGCCGGGGAGATCTACGCCAAGTCAAGACATACCAAGTACCCATCACAAACTCTTATCCCTCGGATTACATTATTTGCCATTCGCCCCTCGTTTTCCTCTCCCCCACTTCACCTTTTCCATTTTATTCGCCCCTTTTCCGTTCGTCCTTGTTTGCTCGTGTTACCATGTGCCTTCTATTAGCTTGCATCTTCACTTGCTAAATATCTATTGTTATGGATCCTCACCCTCTTGCTAATCTTTTTAAAAGATCCAATTATGATGAATCAATTGCTAGTGAGTTTTGTGCACTAGATTATCTTTATGAGGTTTTGCTTGAAATTCGTGAATCTGAAAATTGTGATGAAGTGTTGAAAGAAGAAACTTATGAAGTGATTCACGATAGCTCCTTGAATGAAAAGCATGATTGCAATGATGTTATTATAAATTCTATGAATTTCAATTGTGCTAATAATATGCAAAACCCTAAGCTTGGGGATGCTAGTTTTGCTATGTCCACTACTTGTTGCAATTATCATGATTGGGGTGATTCTTCTTATGATCTTGAAAATTTATTTAAACCCCATGATGAATATAGAATTGATACTAATGTTTGAAATATTGAAAGTGGGTTTGGAAGAGTGTCAACTTTAGATCCCACGTATTTGGAGAATGTTCAATCTTATGCAATTTTTGATAAAAGTGGTTTTGGAGAGGTCATGACTTTAGTTATGTTAATCCCACTATTTTGGAAGAGTGTCAACTTCGCATGCATGTGGATCGTGTTGAGAATATGTTATGTGATAGCTATTTTGTTGAATTTTCTTATGATCCCACATGTAATTATTATGAGAGAGGAAAATATGGTTATAGAAATTTTCAACTTACTAAATTACCTCTCGTTATGTTGAGATTGCTATTGTTTCTTTCCTCTTCCTTGCATATGCTAGTTTTTGCTTGCTATGACAATTTGTTTGCCTATAAGATGCCTATGCTAGGAAGTATGTTAGACTTGTATGTGTTTGTCACGTGTTTCATGATGTTCTCTTTGTGTTTCAATTCTTTTCTTTTATGTGAGCATCATTGAAATTATCAATGCCTAGCTAGGGGTGTTAAACGATAGCGCTTGTTGGGAGGCAACCCAATTTTATTTTTGGTCCTTGCTTTTTGTTCCTATTTAGTAATAAATAAATCATCTGTCCTATGTTATGATTGTGTTTTTATGTTTTAATTAGTGTTTGTGCCAAGTAAAGCCTTTAGGATCTTCTTGGATGATTGTTATTTGATCTTGCTGAAAAAATAAAAAATATGCGCTCATGATAATAATTTTCATTTTTAACTAGAGAGCGATAAAATACTGATTCCAGCTGCAGTAGATCAATATACAAATTATTTAGGATTTCCTAATTGCTCAGGATTTTTGGAGGTACAGAAGTATTCGAAACCTACAGATTACTACAGACTGTTCTGTTTTTGACAGATTCTGTTTTTCGTGTGTTGTTTTCTTATTTTGATGAATCTATGGCTAGTATCGGGGGGTATGAACCATAGAGAAGTTGGAATACAGTAGGTTTAACACCAATATAAATAAATAATGATTTTATTACAGTACCTTAAAGTGGTGGTTTGTTTTCTTATACTAACGGAGCTCACGAGATTTTCTGTTGAGTTTTGTGTTGTGAAGTTTTCAAGTTTTTGGGTAAAGATTTGATGGATTTCAGAACAAGGAGTGGCAAGAGCCTAAGCTTGAGGATGCCCAAGGTACCCTAAGGTAAAATTCAAGGGTAACCAAAAGCCTAAGCTTGGGGATGCCCCGGAAGGCATCCCCTCTTTCGTCTTCATCTATCGGTAACTTTACTTGAGGCTATATTTTTATTCACCACATGATATGTGTTTTGGTTGGAGCGTATTGTATGATTTGAGTCACAATCATCCTTGTTGTACACACCCTTTGGAAGAGACACACATGAATCAGAATTTATTAGAATACTCTATGTGCTTAGATAATTTTGCTCTAGTGCTTAGCTTATATCTTTTTAGAGCATGGTGGTGGTTTTATTTTACAGAAATTATTAATATCTAATGCTTAACTTATATTATTTTGAGAGTCTTTGAGAACAACATGGCAATTTGCTTTGGTTATGAAATTAGTCCTTATATGATAGACATCCGGGATGGGTATAATAAAAACTTTCGTATAGAGTGCATTAAATGTTATGAGAAGTTTGATTCTTGATAGTTGTTTTGAGATATAAAGGTGGTAATATTAGAGTTGTGCTAGTTGAGTAATTATGGAATTTATAAATACTTGTGTTGAAGTTGGCAAGTCCCGTAGCATGCACGTATGGTAAACGTTGTGTGACAAATTTGAAGCATGGGGTGTTCTTTGATTGCTTTCCTTATGAGAGGCGGTCGGGGACGAGCGATGGTCTTTTCCTACCAATCTATCCCCCTAGGAGCATGCGCATAGTGCATGGTTTTGATGACTTGTAGATTTTTGCAATAATTATATGTGTTCTTTATGACTAATGTTGAGTCCATGGATTATACACACTCTCACCCTTCCATCATTGCTAGCCTCTTCGGTGCCGTGCATTGCCCTTTCTCGAGAGTTGGTGAAAACTTCGCCGGTGCATCCAAACCCCATGATATGATACGCTCTATCACACATAAGACTCCTTATATCTTCCTCTACCTATTATGGCATTTCCATAGCCATTCTGAGATATATTGCCATGCAACTTTCCACTGTTCCGTTTATTATGACACGCTCCATCATTGCCATATTGCCTTGCATGATCATGTAGTTGACATCGTACTTGTGGAAAATCCACCTTCATAAGTCTTTCATACATGTCACTCTTGATTCATTGCATATCCCGGTACACCGCCAGAGGCATTCACATAGAGTCATATTTTGTTCTAAGTATCGAGTTGTAATTCTTGAGTTGTAAAGTAAATAAAAGTGTGATGATTTTCATTATTAGAGCATTGTCCCATGTGAGGACAGTTCTTAAAAAGGGAAAAAAAGAGAAAGTCCATAGAAAAATGAGGCCCAAAAAAAGAAAAAGAAAAAGAAAAAAGAAAAAAAATGAGAGAAAAAGAGATAAGGGGCAATGTTACTATCCTTTTTCCACACTTGTTCTTCAAAGTAGCACCATGATCTTCATCATAGAGAGTCTCTTATGTTGTCACTTTCATATACTAGTAGGAATTTTTCATTATAGAACTTGGCTTGTATATTCTAACAATGAGCTTCCTCAAATGCCTTAGGTCTTCGTGAGCAAGCAAGTTGGATGCACACCCACTTAGTTACTTTTGTTGAGCTTTCTTATATTCATAGCTCTAGTGCATCCATTGCATGGAAATCCCTACTCCTTGCATTGACATCAATTTATGGGCATCTCCATAGCCCGTTGATTACCCGTGTTAATGTGAGACTTTCTCCCTTTTTGTCTTCTCACACAACCTCCATCATCATATTCTATTCCACCCATAGTGCTATATCCATGGCTCGCGCTCATATATTGCATGAAAGTTGAAAGAGTTTGAAAAGACTAAAGTATGAAACAATTGCTTGGCTTCTCATCGGGGCTGTGCATGATGGGAGCATTTTGTGTGACGAAAATGAAGCATGGCCAAACTATATGATTTTGTAGGGATGAGCTTTCTTTGGCTATGTTATTTTGATAAGACATGATTGCTTGGTTAGCATTGCTTGAAGTATTATTATTTTTATGTCAATATTAAACTTCTGTCTAGAATCTTTCGGATCTAAACATTCATGCCGCAATAAAGATAAATACATTGAAAATTATGTTAGGTAGCATTCCACATCAAAAATTCTGTTTTTATCATTTACCTACTCGAGGATGAGTAGGAATTAGGCTTGGGGATGCTTAATACGTCTCCAACGTATCTATAATTTTTTATTGTTCCATGCTATTATATTATCTATTTTGGATGTTTATGGACTTCATTATACACTTTTATATTATTTTTGGGACTAACCTATTAACCGAAAGCCCAGTGCAAATCGTTGTTTTTTTTGCCTATTTCAGTGTTTCGTAGAAAAGGAATATCAAACGGAATCCAAACGGAATGAAACCTTTGCGAGGATCTTTTTTGGAACAAACGCAATCCAGGAGACTTGGTGTGGACATCCAGGAAGCAGCAAGGAGGCCACGAGGTAGGGCGGCGTGCCCAAGGGGCCAGGCGCGCCCCCACCCTCGTGGGCCCCTCGCAGCTCCACCGACCTACTTCTTTCGCCTCTATATACTCTTATACCCTAAAAACATCCAGGGGAGCCACGAAACCACTTTTCCACCCCCGCAACCTTCTGTACCCATGAGATCCCATCTGGGGACCTTTTCCGGCGATCTGCCATAGGGGGATCGATCACGGAGGGCTTCTACATCAACACCATAGCCTCTCCGATGATGTGTGAGTAGTTTACCACAGACCTTCGGGTCCATAGTTATTAGCTAGATGGCTTCTTATCTATCTTTGGATCTCAATACAAAGTTCTCCTTGATGTTTTGGAGATCTATTCGATGTAATTCTTTTTGCGGTGTGTTTGCCGAGATCCGATGAATTATGGGTTTATGATTAAGATTATCTATGAACAATATTTGACTCTTCTCTGAATTCTTATATGCATGATTTGATATCTTTGCAAGTCTCTTCGAATTATCAGTTTGGTTTGGCCTACTAGATTGAATCTTTCTTGCAATGGGAGAAATGCTTAGCTTTGGGTTCAATCTTGCGGTGTCCTTTCCCAGTGACACCAGGGGCAGCAAGGCATGTATTGTATTGTTGCTATCAAGGGTAAAATGATGGGGTTTATATCATATTGCTTGATTTTATCCCTCTACATCATGTCATCTTGCCTAATGAGTTACTCTGTTCTTATGAACTTAATACTCTAGATGCATGTTGGATAGCGGTTGATGTGTGGAGTAATAGTAGTAGATGCAGAATCGTTTCGGTCTACTTGAAATGGACGTGATGCCTATGTTCATGATCATGCCTAGATGTCATCATAACTATGTGTTGGGGAAGGTAGAAAAATTTTAAAATTTTCTACGCATCACCAAGATCTATCTATGGAGTCATCTAGCAACGAGGGAGAGATGAGTGCATCTACATACCCTTGTAGATCACGAGCGGAAGCATTCAAGAGAACGGGGTTGATGGAGTCATACTCGTCGTGATCCAAATCACCGAAGATCCTAGCGCCGAACGGACGGCGCCTCCGCGTTCAACACACGTACGGAGCGAGGACGTCTGCCGCGCCTTGATCCAGCAAGGAGGAGGGAGAGGTTGAGGAAGAGGGCTCCAACAGCAGCACGACGGCGTGGTGGTGGTGAAGCTGCAGTACTCCGGCAGGGCTTCGCCAAGCTCTTATGGAGGAGGAGAGGTGTTGGGGAGGGGAGGGGCTGCGCCTTGGATGTTGTGTGCATCCCTCCCCTTGCCCCTCTATTTATAGGGGGAAGGAGGAAGGGTGCCGGCCCCCTCTAGATGAGATCTAGAGGGGGGGGGCGGCCAAGGGGAGGGGGCTTGCCCCCGAAGCAAGGGGGCGCCCCCTTTAGGGTTTCCCCCCAACCCTAGGCGCATGGGCCCATGGGGGGGGTGCGGCCAGCCCATGTAGGGCTGGTTCCCCTTTCCTCTACAGCCCATTAGGCCCTCCGAGAGAGGTGGCCCCTCCCGGTGGACCCTCGAAACCCCTCCGGTGGCCCCGGTACAATACTGATATGCCCCCAAACCTTTCCGGTGACCGTATGACAACTTCCTACATATAAATCTTCACCTCTGGACCATTCCGGAACTCCTCGTGATGTCCGGGATCTCATCCGGGACTCCGAACAACATTCGGTAATCACATACAAGTCTTCCTAACAACCCTAGCGTCACCGAACCTTAAGTGTGTAGACCCTACGGGTTCGGGAGACATGCAGACATGACCAAGACGACTCTCCGGTCAATAACCAACAGCGGGATCTGGATAGCCATGTTGGCTCCCACATGCTCCACGATGATCTCTTCGGATGAACCACGATGTCGAGGATTCAATCAATCCGTATACAATTCCCTTTGTCAATTGGTACGTTACTTGCCCGAGACTCGATCGTCGGTATCCCAATACCTTGTTCAGTCTCGTTACCGGCAAGTCACTTTACTCGTACCGTAATGCATGACCCCGTGATCAACCACTTGATCACATCAAGCTCATTATGATGATGCATTACCGAGTGGGCCCAGAGATACCTCTCCGTCATACGGAGTGACAAATCCCAGTCTCGGTTCGTGCCAACCCAACAGACACTTTTGGAGATACCTGTAATGTACCTTTATAGTCACCCAGTTACGTTGTGACGTTTGGCACACCCAAGGCACTCCTACGGTGTCCGGGAGTTGCACAATCTCATGGTCTAAGGAAATGATACTTGACATTCATAAAAGCTACAACAAACGAACTACACGATCTTTGAGCTATGCTTAGGATTGGGTCTTGTCCATCACATCATTCTCCTAATGATGTGATCCCGTTATCTATGACATCCAATGTCCATAGTCAGGAAACCATGACTATCTTTTGATCAACGAGCTAGTCAACTAGAGGCTCACTAGGGACGTGTTGTGGTCTATGTATTCACACATGTATTACGATTTCCGGATAACACAATTATAGCATGAACAATAGACAATTATCATGAACAAAGAAATATAATAATAACCATTTTATTATTGCCTCTAGGGCATATTTCCAATAGTCTCCCACTTGCACTAGAGTCAATATTCTAGTTACATTGTGATCAATCGAACACCCATGCAGTTCTGGTGTTGATCATGTTTTGCTCTAGGGAGAGGTTTAGTCAATGGATCTGCTACATTCAGGTCCGTATGTACTTTACAAATCTCTATGTCTCCATTTTGAACACTTTCACGAATGGAGTTGAAGCGGCGGTTGATATGCCTGGTCTTCCTGTGAAACCTGGGCTCCTTGGCAAGGGCAATAGCTCCAGTGTTATCACAGAAGAGAGTCATCGGGCCCAACGCATTGGGTATGACTCCTAGGTCGGTAATGAACTCCTTCACCTAGACTGCTTCTTGTGCTGCCTCCGAGGCTGCCATGTACTCCGCTTCACATGTAGATCCTGCCACAACGCTTTGCTTGCAACTGCACCAGCTTACTGCCCCACCATTCAAAATATACACGTATCCGGTTTGTGACTAAGAGTCATCCAGATCTGTGTCGAAGCTAGCATCGATGTAACCATTTACGACGAGCTCATCGTCACCTCCATAAACGAGAAACATTTCCTTAGTCCTTTTCAGGTACTTCAGGATATTCTTGACCGTTGTCCAGTGTTCCATGCTGGGATTACTTTGGTACCTTCCTACCAACCTTACGGCAAGGTTTACATCAGGTCTGGTACACATCATAGCATACATGATAGACCCTATGGCCGAGCCATAGGGGACGACACTCATCTTTTCTCTATCTTCTGCCGTGGTCGGGCATTGAGCCGTGCTCAAACTCATACCTTGCAATACAGGCAAGAACCCCTTCTTTGACTGATCCATTTTGAACTTCTTCAATATCTTGTCAAGGTACGTACTCCGTGAAAGACCAATGAGGCATCTCGATCTATCTCTATAGATCTTGATGCCTAATATATAAGCAGCTTCTCCAAGGTCCTTCATTGAAAAACACTTGTTCAAGTAGGCCTTTATGCTTTCCAAGAATTATATATCATTTCCCATCAACAGTATGTCATCCACATACAATATGAGAAATGCTACAGAGCTCCCAATCACTTTCTTGTAAATGCAGGCTTCTCCATAAGTCTGCATAAACCCAAACGCTTTGATCATCTCATCAAAACGAATGTTCCAACTCCGAGATGCTTGCACCAGCCCATAAATCAAGCATTGGAGCTTGCACACCTTGTCAGCATTCTTAGGATCGACAAAACCTTCCGGCTGCATCATATACAATTCTTCCTTAAGGAAACCGTTAAGGAATGCCGTTTTGATGTCCATTTGCCATATCTCATAATCATATAATGCGGCAATTGCTAACATGATTCAGACAGACTTCAGCTTCGCTACGGGTGAGAAAGTCTCATCGTAGTCAACCCCTTGAACTTGTCGATAACCCTTAGCGACAAGCCGAGCTTTATAGATGGTTACGTTGCCATCCGCGTCTGTCTTCTTCTTAAAGATCCATTTATTTTCTATGGCTCGCCGATCACCGGCCAAGTCAGTCAAAGTCCATACTTCGTTTTCATACATGGATCCTATCTCGGATTTCATGGCTTCTAGCCATTTGTTCGAATCCGGGCCCGCCATCGCTTCTTCATAGTTCGAAGGTTCACCGTTGTCTAACAACATGATTTCCAAGACAGGGTTGCCGTACCACTTTGGTGCGGAACATGTCCTCGTGGACCTATGAAGTTTAGTAGTAAGTTGATCTGAAGTTTCATGATCATCATCATTAACTTCCTCTCTAGTCGGTGCAGGCACCTCAAGAATATTTTCTTGAGCTGCGCCACTTACCGGTTCAAGAGGTAATACTTCATCAATTTCTACTTTCCTCCCACTTATTTCTTTCGAGAGAAACTCTTTCTCTAGAAAGGACCCATTCTTGGCAACAAAGATCTTGCCTTCGGATCTGAGGTAGAAGGTATACCCAACAGTTTCTTTAGGGTATCCTATGAAGACGCATTTTTCGACTTGGGTTCGAGCTTTTCAGGTTGAAGTTTCTTGACATAAGCATCACATCGCCAAACTTTTAGAAACGACAGCTTAGGTTTCTTCCCAAACCATAATTCATATGGTGTCGTCTCAACGGATTTTGACGGAGCCCTATTTAAAGTGAATGCGGCAGTCTCCAAAGCATAGCCCCAAAATGACAATGGTAAATTGGTAAGAGACATCATAGATCGCACCATATCTAATAGAGTGCGATTACGACGTTCGGACACACCATTACGCTGAGGTGTTCCAGGCAGCGTGAGTTGTGATACTATTCCACATTTTCTTAAGTGTGTGCCAAATTCGTGACTCACATATTCTCCCCCACGATCTGATCGCAAGAACTTGATTTTCTTGTCACGTTGATTCTCAACCTCACTCTGAAATTCCTTGAACTTTTCAAAGGTCTCAGGCTTGTGTTTCATTAAGTAGACATACCCATATCTACTCAAGTCATCAGTGTGGGTGAGAACATAACGATAGCCACCGCGAGCCTCAACACTCATTGGATCGCACACATCAATATGTATGATTTCCAATAAGTTGGTTGCTCGCTCCATTGTTCCTGAGAACGGAGTCTTGGTCATTTTACCGATGAGGCATGGTTCGCACGTGTCAAATGATTCGTAATCAAGAGACTCTAAAAGTCCATCTGCATGGAGCTTCTTCATGCGTTTGATACCTATGTGACCAAGGCAGCAGTGCCACAAGTATGTGGGACTATCATTATCAGCCTTACATCTTTTGGTATTCACACTATGAATATGTGTAGCATTACGCTCGAGATTCATTAAGAATAAACCATTCACCATCGGAGCATGACCATAAAACATATCTCTCATATAAATAGAACAACCATTATTCTCGGATTTAAATGAGTAGCCATCTCGAATTAAACGAGATCCTGATACAATGTTCATGCTCAAAGCTGGCACTAAATAACAATTATTGAGGTTTAAAACTAACCCCGTAGGTAAATGTAGATGTAGCGTGCCGACGGCGATCACATCGACCTTGGAACCATTCCCGACGCGCATCGTCACCTCGGCCTTCGCCAGTCTCCGCTTATTCCGTAGCTCCTGCTTTGAGTTATAAATGTGAGCAACCGCACCGGTATCAAATACCCAGGAGCTACTACGGGTACTGGTAAGGTACACATCAATTACATGTATATCACATATACCTTTCGTGTTGCCGGCCTTCTTGTCCGCTAAGTATTTGGAGCAGTTCCGCTTCCAGTGACCACTTCCCTTGCAATAAAAACACTCAGTCTCGGGCTTGGGTCCATTCTTTGGCTTCTTCCCAGCAGCTTGCTTACCGGGTGCGGCAACTCCCTTGCCGTCCTTCTTGAAGTTCTTCTTACCCTTGCCTTTCTTGAACTTAGTGGTTTTATTCACCATCAACACTTGATGTTCCTTTTTGATTTCCACCTCTGTTGATTTCAGCATTGAATACACCTCAGGATTGGTCTTTTCCATCCCCTGCATATTGAAGTTCAGCACAAAGCTCTTGTAGCTCATTGGAAGCGACTGAAGGATTCTGTCAATGACCGCGTCATCCGGGAGATTAAATCCCAGCTGAGTTAAGCGGTTATGCAACCCAGACATTTTGAGTATGTGCTCACTGACAGAACTATTTTCCTCCATCTTACAGCTGAAGAACTTTTCGGAGACTTCATATCTCTCGACCCGGGCATGAGCTTGAAAAACCAATTTTAGCTCTTCGAACATCTCATATGCTCCGTGTCTCTCAAAACGCTTTTGGAGCCCCGGTTCTAAGCTGTAAAGCATGCCGCACTGAACGAGGGAGTAATCATCAGCACGTGACTGCCAAGCGTTCATAACGTCTTGGTTCTCTGGGACAGGTGCGTCACCTAGCGGTGCTTCTAGGACATAATCTTTCTTGGCAGCCATGAGGATGATCCTCAGGTTCCGGACCCAGTCCGTATAGTTGCTGCCATCGTATTTCAGCTTGGTTTTCTCTAGGAACGCGTTGAAGTTGAGGACAACATGGGCCATTTGATCTACAAGACATATTGTAAAGATTTTAGACTAAGTTCATGATAATTAAGTTCATCTAATCAAATTATTCAATGAACTCCCACTCAGATAGACATCCCTCCAGTCATCTAAGTATAACATGATCCGAGTTAACTAGGCCGTGTCCGATCATCACGTGAGACGGATTAGTCAACATCGGTGAACATCTTCAGGTTGATCGTATCTTCTATAGGACTCATGCTCGACCTTTCGGTCTTCCGTATTCCGAGGCCATGTCTGTACATGCTAGGCTCGTCAAGTCAACCTAAGTGTATTGCGTGTGTAAATCTGTCTTACACCCGTTGTATTCGAACATTAGAATCTATCACACCCAATCATCACGTGGTGCTTCGAAACAACGAACCTTCGCAATGGTGCACAGTTAGGGGGAACACTTTCTTGAAATTATTTCGAGGGATCATCTTATTTAAGCTACTGTCGTTCTAAGCAAATAAGATGCAAAACATGATAAACATCACATGCAATCAAATAGTGACATGATATGGCCAATATCATTTGCTCCTTTTGATCTCCATCTTCGGGGCTCCATGATCATCGTTGTCACCGGCATGACACCATGATCTCCATC
The DNA here is from genome assembly GCA_034509565.1 of Triticum monococcum. Classification (NCBI taxonomy): domain Eukaryota; kingdom Viridiplantae; phylum Streptophyta; class Magnoliopsida; order Poales; family Poaceae; genus Triticum; species Triticum monococcum. The sequence continues at coordinate 619,387,336 of CM067847.1, read as the reverse complement.
ATCATGATCTCCATCATCGTGTCTTCTTGAAGTTGCCTCGTCATCTATTACTTCTACTACTATGGCTAACGCTTTAGCAATAAAGTAAAGTAATTACATGACGTTAATGTTGACACGCAGGTCATAAATAAATAAAGACAACTCCTATGGCTCCTGCCAGTTGTCATACTCATCGACATGCAAGTCGTGATTCCTATTACAAGAACATGATCATCTCATACATCACATATATCATTCATCACATCCTTTGGCCATATCACATCACAAAACACTTGCTGCAAAAACAAGTTAGACGTCCTCTAATTGTTGTTGCAAGTTTTTACGTGGCTGCTATAGGATTCTATAAAGAACGTTTCTTACCTACGCCAAAACCACAACGTGAATTGCCAATTTCTATTTACCCTTCATAAGGACCCTGTTCATCAAATCCGATCCGACTAAAGTGGGAGAGACAGACACCCGCCAGCCACCTTATGCAACTAGTGCATGTCAGTCGGTGGAACCAATCTCATGTAAGCGTACGTGTAAGGTCGGTCCGGGCCGCTTCATCCCACGATGCCGCTGAATCAATATAAGACTAGTAACGGCAAGCAAATTGACAATATCGACACCCACAACTACTTTGTGTTCTACTTGTGCATAGAAACTACGCATAGATCTAGCTGATGATGCCACTGTTGGGGAACGTAGCAGAATTTTAAAATTTTCTACGCATCACCAAGATCTATCTATGGAGTCATCTAGCAACGAGGGAGAGAGGGGTGCATCTACATACCCTTGTAGATTACGAGCGAAAGCGTTCAAGAGAACGGGGTTAATGGAGTCGTACTCGTCGTGATCCAAATCACCGAAGATCCTAGCGCCGAACGGACGACACCTCCGCGTTCAACACATGTATGGAGCGAGGACGTCTCCCACGCCTTGATCCAGCAAGGAGGAGGGAGAGGTTGAGGAAGAGGGCTCCAACAGCAGCACGATGATGTGGTGGTGGTGAAGCTGCAGTACTCCGGCAGGGCTTCGCCATGCTCTTACGAAGGAGGAGAGGTGTTGGGGAGGGGAGGGGCTGTGCCTTGGATGTTGTGTGCAATCCTCCCCTTGCCCCTCTATTTATAGGGGAAGGAGGAAGGGGGCCGACCCCCTCTAGATGAGATCTAGAGGGGGGCGGCGGCCAAGGGGAGGGGCTTGCCCCCCAAGCAAGGGGGCGCCCACTTTAGGGTTTTCCCCCAACCCTAGGCGCATGGGCCCATTGGGGGGATGCGGCCAGCCCATGTAGGGCTGGTTCCCCTTTCCTCTACAGCCCATTAGGCCCTCCGAGAGAGGTGGCCCCTCCCGATGGACCCCCGGAACCCCTCCGGTGGCCCCGGTACAATACCGATATGCCCCCGAACCTTTCCGGTGACCGTATGACAACTTCCTACATATAAATCTTCACCTCCGGACCATTCAGGAACTCCTCGTGACGTACGGGATCTCATCCGGGACTCCGAACAACATTCGGTAATCACATACAAGTCTTCCTAACAACCCTAGCGTCACCGAACCTTAAGTGTGTAGAACCTACGGGTTCAGGAGACATGCAGACATGACCGAGACGACTCTCCGGTCAATAACCTATAGCGGGATCTGGATACCCATGTTGGCTCCCACATGCTCCACGATGATCTCATCGGATGAACCACGATGTCGAGGATTCAATCAATCCGTATACAATTCCCTTTGTCAATCGGTACGTTACTTGCCCGAGACTCGATCGTCGGTATCCTAATACCTTGTTCAGTCTCGTTACCGGCAAGTCACTTTACTCGTACCGTAATGCATGATCCTGTGATCAACCACTTGATCACATTGCGCTCATTATGATGATGCATTACCGAGTGGGCCCAGAGATACCTCTCTGTCATACGGAGTGACAAATCCCAGTCTCGATTCGTGCCAACCCAACAGACACTCTTGGAGATACCTGTAATGTACCTTTATAGTCACCCAGTTATGTTGTGACGTTTGGCACACCCAAGGCACTCCTACGGTTTCCGGGAGTTGCACAATCTCATGGTCTAAGGAAATGATACTTGACATTCAGAAAAGCTACAGCAAACGAACTACACGATCTTTGAGCTATGCTTAGGATTGGGTCTTGTCCATCACATCATTCTCCTAATGATGTGATCCCGTTATCAATGACATCCGATGTCCATAGTCAGGAAACCATGACTATCTTTTGATCAACGGGCTAGTCAACTAGAGGCTCACTAGGGACGTGTTCTGGTCTATGTATTCACACATGTATTACGATTTCCAGATAACACAATTATAGCATGAACAATAGACAATTATCATGAACAAAGAAATATAATAATAACCATTTTATTGTTGCCTCTAGGGCATATTTCCAACACTATGCACTTTTCTATCAATTGCTCGTCAGTAATTTATTCACCCACCGTAATATATGCTATCTTGAGAGAAGCCACTAGTGAAACCTATGGCCCCCAGGTCTACTTTACATCATGTAAGTTTCCGATCTACAATTCTAGTTAACTATTTATTTAGCAATCTTTACTTTTCAATCTATACAACAAAAATACCAAAAATATTTATCTTATTATCTCTATCAGATCTCAATATCGTAAGTGGCCGTGAAGGGATTGACAACCCCTTTATTGTGTTGGTTGCGAGGTTCTTGTTTGTTTGTGCAGGTACTAGGTGACTTGCGTGTAGTCTCCTACTGGATTGATACATTGGTTCTCAAAAACCGAGGGAAATACTTACACTACTTTGTTGCATCACCCTTTTCTCTTCAAGGAAAAACCAACGCATGCTTAAGAGGTAGCACGTCCTTTTCTTCCCCGACGGATCTGTGACCACCGGTGAGGAGGGAGAGAGAGGCCGTCTTTTTTAGATCTGGAGAGTGGGTGATAGTGTGAGAAGCAAGTGGGCGGCCCTTAGCAAGAAAGCGCTGAAGCTCCAGCCTATATATCTTTTTTATACTACTAGTACTAGAGGTGGAGTAGTGGTAGAGTAGTTTATATTTTCTCTGCATACAATACCAGTTAGTCGTGCTTCAAAACTGAATGGCATGCCATTAAAAAAATAAAAGGTCGATAACTAATGCGGCACCTCGGGCCAACGCGGCCAGATCGCATTTTGCACGAGAAATTACACACCATGTTTCGTTGGCATGTGGTCCCATTCCCACATGTCAGTGAGACGACGGCGAGTCCTTTTGTGCAATTTCCAAACGGACGTCTATGTAGGCCGGGGCGCCTCTTCGTGTACTATGGCAACCGTTCACCGACTCTTCGCCTTTCCCTCTCGATTTGGAATTGTTGTCGCACACACTTCCTCCCTCCTCCATTTGCCTTCACCCTTCCTTCTGCCATTGTTCGATTGTATTCTCCATGGAGGGAACAGGCCGGAAATGACCCCGTTATTCTTGCCCCGATCTGAAAGATGACGTGGTGGAGGAACTCATTGATCGGTGCGACATCATCACCTCAGCTAGCATGGCAGGTTCGTTCAAGACCATTCTCGACTCAACTAATAACATCATTACAAGGAACCCAAGGGTCCAGGAGCGGTTTGATCTCCCCTATCTTCTTCACCGTGAACCTGGTCACTGGCGCGAGGACGACGCAGGCCTCGCCTTGTGCAAGTTGATGCCGCTTGATAATGATACGTGTGATGTTAAGATGCCATCGCTTGAGGGTAAGGCTTGGGCAGGCGCAAATGTAGATTGAGTTGTTTTTATTGGGTACAACTGCGAGTGGGAACTTGTGAATGTGTACACTCGTCACCGGGTTCCACTTCCAAAAATCTCAGACTGCCCAGAGATTGAGCACACCGGTATTCTACGTACGTTCAACTACGATCATGGTGACTGTCGTCTACGGAAGATAGCAATTTTTCGAGTTCCCAACCGCTCTTGGCGTTATAGGAATGCTTGTGTTGTCGCTATCTTCGACAAGCTTGTTGCCATCCTTCAAGGTTCGACTCGATGGATATTGCTCTAAAATCAGTTTCTATACACGGATGAGTACAATGATGCAATTCAATATGAGGGTCTTGTGTTTGCTGCCACCACTCGTGGCACTGTTTTTGCATGGAATCCTGATGCTTTTGGTACATTTGTCTTCCACCGTAATTATAATTGTTTCGTCCACATGCATGCGGGTTAGCTAGTTTCCCTTTACTAATTAACCTTCTTGTATTTCCAAGGTCCTGTGAACTTTCCACCACCTATATTTGAAAAAAATAACCAAGGGGGAGATGACAATGATCATGATCACGAGCATGGGGACCCATATACTCAGTGGCTCCTGGCAACTTATTCCGATGGATCACCTCTTCTTGTCTATATACAGGGCACTGCTGATGTTACTAAGGAAGTTGGTGTTTTCTCCCATGGTTGCACTCTCCAGACCTATTCCAACATCCGTTGCAAGGTATTCCGGATGGATACTATTGTGCTAGCACAACACCTTCTCCCTGGTTTGGTTTTGATACTCTTGGAGGAAACTTGCTCTTCCTTGGACAAAACTATCCAATCATGGTGAAAGGTGATCCAACTGCTGTTGACACAACGTTACTAGCATTTATGAGAAGCAACTATATCTATACCTCGGACATTGCTATGGTTCCCTACCGTGGATATCACAATATGTGTCCTGACATAGGCCGCTTCAGCCTGGATGATTAGTCTTGCGTTGGTCTTGAGATTGACAGTAGCTGCCCCTTCCCAGAGAATCACTTCTGGTTCAAAGCAAGCGTTTCCAACGCCAAGGATTGGTTGAGCTGAAGTTTATTTCATTGCTAGTTATTTGTTGTGTGATGAAAAATTTAGTATTTACTAGAATGTATCGTCGTTGTCGTTGTGGGTTCATGGCCTGTTGTATGTAATAAAATGGTATGCCTGTGATAAACTTACTAAATTTATGAATGGTTTTCGAGTCGCTTCTCTGAGTGGGTGTTGCGACGAGGCAAAAAAATTTCCGAATACATAATTGTACGTGCATTGCAACAGGTTATAGGATGAGTCCAATCAACAATAGTACTACTACTATTTGTACTAGCTTCACATGCTTCGCGCGCCGGGTGGGTGTTTTTACTGTAGCAGTGAATCCCATCATCCTAGGTCCTCGGATGAGTCTAGTAGAAATTGCATTCTGATGTTTGGGTTCAAACTTTCAAAACTGCTGCACTATCTCTATGTCTATGTATACTTAATACAACAAGTTTTTAAACTTTAGACCAGCCACCACCCTCACAAAGAACACTTTTTAACCTAGCACAGACTCTAGGAAATTTGGCCATAGTGTGAGGTGGGTCATATGTTAATGTGTTCGCTGTACGTAGCAGCACCTCGAATCCTCGATATAAACTAGGGTGTCATGGGCCAGATCAAGCATTCACGTCCAGGAGTACGGCACACGCCACCAGCACGACTTCCATCTGACACCATATTTCTTAGAGTCCGTGCTACAACTATCTCTTCAACCTCGTTGTTTCTCTAACTCAGCCATCATGTGGCGGGTGAGGCGGGGGCTTGCTGATACCAGTCGGTTTCCACAACTACGGTCCCACTTGTAAGGACAACTCCAACGCACGACCCTTAATGGACCTCCGTTTTGCCTGGATTCTGTCCGTTTGGGTAGGGCAATGGGGTCGTGTCCGAGCCATTTCTCAGATGCGGTGGTCGTGCGCCCAACGCGTGGACGCATGCCGACCGCGTATATTTTTATTTGCAAACACATATCTTTTTTTCATCATTGATTTTTTGGTATACGGAAATACATCACCAAAATTTGACTAGAAAAGCAAGACCAAAGAAAACAAGAACCACAAGAATACATTTTAGAAGATATCCAACTTCCATAACTGCTCTTGTAAGTTGGATTAGTGCCTTCTCGATGCATTCATTGTTGATCTGCGGAGGCTCGATCTTGCGTCCTTCTTTCTTCTTCGAGTGTAAAGAAGTGGACGTTGCTTCCTCTCATCTAGTCTCATGTCTAGCCTCTATTCTATAAACAAGTGCACTAGTCTCATCTCTAGCCTCTATTCTAGCTAAAAGTGCTACAACATCTACTAAATTGTGCTCTATCAATATATCGATGTACTCTTCTTCCAATACCAAAACTTGCATCCATTCCACACAATAAATTTTTAAGTTAGCACAACAAGTCTAATCCGAGAGCACAACCGAAGCTAAAGTAGCACATCCCCCATCGGTTGAGCACTTGATGGACACCCATCCGGGATGTTCCGGTGTTGTAGACACGCGGTGCAAGACCTTCTTTGGGTAGTCATTGCACGTAATGAGTGGCAACGGTGCGCCGATGAGCTTTTGGGCCAACACCGAGCCCGGCCGACCGCCATTCATGTATCTACCGGCGGACCGCCGACGGTGTAGATCTGCGCTGCTAGAGGAGGAGTCAGTACCTGCATGCGGCCTTGCCGGGGCCTTCCCACCCGGTGCCCGACCAGTCCATGGCGCGGTGCGGCCTCCCTGAACCGGACGAGCTCAAGCCCGATCGGATCCGCTCCAAATCCGCCTGCCGGGTGCGCAAAACACGTAGCCATGGTTGGGTAGCTTCGGGGCGTCGAGGGAAAGGGGGTTGAGCAAGCGCGTGTCCAAGCTGCATGTGTTGGAGTTGGCCTAGCTGTGTGGCGGACAAACCGTGTGGGGGTCCAAGTGGCTTCGCTCGTGTGGGGGATGGAAGCCATCCCGCGCGGGCGAAAGGTCTGACAGGATGGCCTTGTCGTCAGTGTGTGACCTCTGTGGCAACCGTCCGCTCCCCACTAGCCTCTTCATTGACATGTGGTCCTGTTCCCACATGTCAGTGAGACGACGGCGAGTCCTTTTGTACAATTTCCGAACAGACTCTATGTAGGCCGGGGTGCCTCTTCGTGTACCATGGCAACCATCCATCGACTCTTCGCCCTTCCCTCTCGATTTGGAACTGTCGTTGCACGCTCTTCCTCCCTCCTCCATTTGCCTTCACCCTTCCTTCTGCCATTGTTCGATCGTCTTCTCCATGGAGGGAACAGGCCGGAAACGATCCCATTATTCTTGCCCCGATCTGAATGATTACGTGGTGGAGGAACTCATTGATCGGTGTGACGTCATCACCTCGGCTAGCATGGCAGGTTCGTTCAAGACCATTCTCGACTCAACTAATAACATCATTACAAGGAACCCAAGGGTCCAAGAGCGGTTTGATCTCCCCTATCTTCTTCACCATGACCCTACTCACTGGAGCGCGGACGATGGAGGCCTCACCTTGTGCAAGTTGGTGTCGCTTGATAATGATACGTGTGTTGTTAAGATGCCATCTCTTGAGGGTAAGGCTTGGGCAAGAGCAAATGAAGATTGGGTTGTTTATATTGGGTCCAACAACAAGTGGGAACTTGTGAATGTGTACACTCGTCACCGGGTCCCACTTCCAAAAATCTCAGACTGCCCAGAGGTTGAGCACATCGGTTATGACCATACTTTCAACTACGGTCATCGTGACTATCGTCTACAAAAGATAGCAATTTGTCAAGTTCCCGGCCGCTCTTGGGATTTAATGGAATATGTAGTTGTTGCTATCTTCGACAAGCTTGTTGCCTTCCTTCATAGTTCGACTGGATGGATATTGCTCAAAAATCAGTTTCTATATAAGGATGAGTACTGTGGTGCAATTCAATATGAGGGTCTTGTGTTTTCAACCACCACTCATGGCGTTGTTTCTGCATGGAATCCTGATGCTTTCGGTATGTTTGTCTTCCATCGTAATTATAGTTGTTTCATCCACATGCATGCGGGTTAGCTAGTTTCCCTTTACTAATTAACCTTCTTGTGTTTCCAAGGTCCTGTGAACATTCCACCACCTATACTTGAACAAATTTATAACCAAGGGGGAGATGACAATGTTGATGATCACGAGCATGAGGACCCATATAGGAGTACTCAGTGGCACCTGGCAACTTATTCCGATGGATCACCTCTTTTTGTCTGTATACATGGCACCGCTAATGTGACTAAGGAAGCTGGTGTTGTCTCCCATGGTCGCACTCTCAGGACCTATTCCAACATCCATTGCAGGGTATTCGGGATGGATACTACTGGGCTAGCGCCAACACCTTCTCCCTGCTTTAGTATTAAAAGTCTTGGAGGAAACTTGCTCTTCCTTGGACAAAACTATCCAATCATGGTGAAAGGTGATCCAGCTATTGTTGACACAACATTACTAACATTTATGAGAAGCAATTCTATCTATACCTCATACATTGCTATGCTTCCCTACCGTGGCTATGACAATATGGGTCATGAAATAGGCCGCTTTAGCCTGGATGATCAGTCCTGCGTGGTCTCGAGATTGACAGTAGCTGGCCCTTCCGAGACAAACTCTTCTGGTTCAAAGCAAGTGTTTCCAATGCTGAGGAGTGGTTGAGCTAAAGTTCATTTCATTTATTTGTTGTGTGATGAAAACTTTAGTATTTACTAGAATGTTTTGTTGGAACTAATCTATAATCCAACATGTATCCTCGTCGTCGTTGTGTGTTGATGACTTGTTGTATGTAATGAATGGTACATTTGCATATGCATATGCATGTCATAACCTCAATTTATAAATGGTTTTTGACTCACTTCTTGGAGTGTTAGTGCCGTAGTAGTATAGCCAGCATCCGTAGTAGTATGAAGTTGCCACATCACATAGAACCAACCAATAGTTAGTTCTAGTTAGATCAACTAGAGCTAGGTGTCACACAGAGGCCGAGAAATATGGTGATAGCATGACTGCGTGAGGTGGGCTTGTACATAGTAGTATGATGCAGGCACAAGGCTTGCTGTGTTTCCTACTCCTCCAGTCTAAATGTGGAGAAGATTTGGCCGAGTTCTCCCTCCTTTTGCCGACACGTGGGACATCCAGCATCCAGGTCATGCCATGCAAGAAAATGGAGTGGTAGTTGAAGCCACGTGATGTGCATCTTGGGTTAAATTGTAAATAGAATCTTACTACTCTTGAGTAACTCCAAAAGCGACCACCGAAGATCTTTATTGGATTTGTTTTTCATCACCAGCACGTCGAGGTGAAAGATGTGCAGGTTCAGTGGGTCCTCTTGCATTTTCACTGACATGTGGGACCGCATGTGAGCAAACAGACAATGGGTTCCACGTGTCTACTGGCTGCCTGAGAAGAGAGATAGAGGAGGGCTGAGCACAGACTCCAGGAAATTTGTTCTACGTAACCAGCACCTCGATATAGGCTTGATATAGTGGGGTGGCATGGGCCATAACTAGCATTCATGTCTAGCAGTACGGCACACGCCACCCACACGAGTCCCATCCGACACCTATTTTCTTGGAGTCCGTGCTACAACCATCTCTTCTCCCTCCTATTTTCTCAACCATCGCGCGGTGGGAGGGGTGGGGGTTTGTTGATAGTCGGTTTGCTCAACTGCGGTCCCACTTGTAAGTGAAAATGCAGCACAACATGCATTCCCCCTTGAGCGGCGTGCCGGACCAACCGTGTGGGGGTACGACGTACGCGAACTCGGCAGGCTTTTCCTTTTGAACTTGTAACTTGTAAAATTTGGTTCTGCTCCATGGCGTGACCGATAGGTAGAAATAATGATTTTCCCTAGAGTAATGAGAAGTTCGGTTCTGGCGCGGTTCATGCATGGAGTACATACGAAAATTATGAAGTTGATGCGAAAGGTAAGATAATTACTAGTAGTACCATATATTACTACATGGATTTGACAGAAATATAAAGATACATACGAATCCATCAACGACGTCCTCACGCTCTAGTGCACCGGGTCACCAACTGACGTGCGAGGAGCAGCGGCATTGGCGGCGAGGTCAACGTGCTTCTGAACAATGCCGTCCAAGGTGGCCCTGTGGGTCAAGAAGGCCAGCGACCTATCGTACTCCTCTGGCACTTAGTAGTCCTTGTGGACGACTTGCGCGTAGACGTGGGTGATTATATCGATGGTATCTTGCTGGGTGGCGGGTATCGCAGAGGTTGTCACCATAGAGGCTGTTGAGGGTGGCAGGCATCACAAAGCCTGGGTGCGTGGGTTGGAGGCGTACGTCAAGGTCGTTCGCGAGCTTCTTGACGACGGTGAACTTGTTGAGGAAGCCGACGAGGACCTTGTCGAACAAGGAGACGAAGCTGTCGTCCAAGTTACAGTCCTGCGTCGTGGACCATCTGGCACAGTCGGCTGATGCTCGCTCTCATCGCCTCCATGGGTCTAGCTTCTAGTCAACTAATCTTGCGATTGGAGTGATCACTCTTGCCCTTGGTTAGGGTGCGTAGGTGCGTAGGATTTCATAGATTGGACTGGCGGGGAGAAGTGCAGACTATGTTGCATTCGCGTGTGTTGGCCATCTACTCCTTGGCCCTCTACTGCACCTGCCTTTGGTTGTATGACTGGTGGGCCAGGCACCTGTTGGGCCCACGAGTCATTCACCCAAACGCAGGTGCAATAATTTAATGAAGCTGCGTCCCCCTCCATACCAAAACACTTAGGCACGGTACATTAACTCCCTCGTTTCTTATTTCGTGACATATCAACCAATGAGAGATGTGGGCTGTGCATGCTTTCAATGACTCGAGACTACCAAACATGACATGCAGTGGTTAGTTCATTGCATGTAATCCTATTAATTAGCAAAAATACATTAAGTCCTCTCGCTTTCCCCTTTGTCTTGGTCACGGCGCACAACCTAAGAGCATGGTTAATACTTAATAGTATAGTCAGCTGTTGGCTATATGATGTTGCCATGTCATAGTAGAGCCATCACTTGTAGCCACTCATACAATATGGTTAGCTATAAGGCTGGCTATAAGAGTACTACTTTTTCTCATCTTCTCTCTCTCTTTCTCAATATTTATTATGTATCAGCCTAGGAATCCGCATATAGCTAGGCTCTTGCATGAGAGCCGACTCCTCTTTTTCACTTCCTCTAAGATGACTTATACACCTAGATGGAGGGAGTAGTCTCAAGTCATTGGATGCATACGCACCCCACGTCTCGTATTGGGTGATTTCTTTTTTCGTGGCAAAAAACAAGGAACGAGGTGGGTAGTTAATGCACTGGGCCTAAAAGTTTTGGGATTACTATTTGGTTTTTGTAACGTGACTGAGGGAGTCCTGGATTAGGGGGTGTCCGGATGGACAGACTATACCTTCAGCCGGACTCCTGGACTATGAAGATACAAGATTGAAGACTTCGTCCCGTGTCCGGAAGGGACTTTCCTTGGTGTGGAAGGCAAGCTTGGCGATACGGATATGTGGATCTCCTACCATTGTAACCGACTTTGTGTAACCCTAACCCTCTCCGGTGTCTATATAAACCGGAGGGTTTTAGTCCGTAAAACGACATACAGAACAACAATCATACCATAGGCTAGCTTCTAGGGTTTAGCCTCTCCGATCTCGTGGTAGATCTACTCTTGTACTACCCATATCATCAATATTAATCAAGCAGGACGTAGGGTTTTGCCTCCATCAAGAGGGCCTGAACCTGGGTAAAACTTCGTGTCCCTTGCCTCGTGTTACCATCCGGCCTAGACGCACAGTTCGGGACCCCCTACCCGAGATCCGCCAGTTTTGACACCGTCATTGGTGCTTTCATTGAGAGTTCCTCCGTGTCATCGCCGTCAGGCTTGATGGCTCCTACGATCATCAATAGCGATGCAGTCCAGGGTGAGACCTTCCTCCCTGGACAGATCTTCGTCTTCGGCGGCTTTGCACTGCGGGCCAATTCACTTGGCCATCTGGAGCAGATCGAAAGCTATGCCCCTGGCCGTCATGTCAGATTTGGAAGTTTAAACTACACGGCTGACATCCGCGGGGACTTGATCTTCGACGGATTCGAGCCACTGCCGAGCGCGCCGCACTGTCATGACGAGCATGATCTAGCTCTGCCGCCGAACAGTGCCCTGGAGGCCGCACCCGCATCGGCTTCGACCCTTAATTCGGAGCCAACTGGGCCGATCAAGGACAGGTGGTTGGACGCCGCCTCGGGGCTGCGATCTCAATGGCGATCAAGCCGAACACCAGCCCCGCACTCCGCAAGACTCGTGACTCCAAGGAGCCGGACTCCGAACCCTCCGCGCCCCTGCCAATCAAATCCGATTGGGCGCCGATCATGGAGTTTACTGCCGCGGACATCTTTCAGCACTCGCCTTTCGGCGATATTTTGAAGACAGTAAAGTCTCTCTCTTTATCAGGAGAGGCCTGGCCGGACTACGGTCAGCAAGGTTGGGATACGGACGATGAAGAAATTCAAAGCCCACCCACCACCCACTTTGTAGCCACTGTCGACGATTTAACCGACATGCTCGACTTCGACTCCGAAGACATCGACGGTATGGACGCCGATGCAGGAGATGATGAAGAACCAGCGCCTATTGGGCCCAGGAAAGCCACCTCGTCATATGACATATACATGGTGGACACCCCAAAAGAAGGAGATGACGATGGAACAGCGGAGGATGACCCCTCCAAGAAACAGCCTAAGCACCGGCGTCAGCGGCGCCGCTCAAAATCCCGCCCAAGAAAATACGGTGGTTCCAGCACAGGAGATAATAATACTCCAGAGAGCGCCGAAGAAAACCCCCTCCAGCAAGATTCAGCACGGGAGGATGGAGAAGCAAGCCCTCATGAGAGAGCAGCAGACAGAGAGGTCGAGGACGATAATTATATGCCTCCGTCTGAAGACGAGGCAAGCCTCAACGACGACGAATTCGTCGTGCCAGAGGATCCCGTCGAGCAAGAGTGTTTTCAACGCAGGCTTATGGCCATGGCAAGAAGCCTCAAGAAAAAACAGCAACAACTTAGAGCTGATCAAGATTTGCTAGCCGACAGATGGACTGAAGTCCTTGTGGCCGAGGAGCATAAACTCGAACGCCCCTCCAAGAGCTACCCAAAGCGCAGGTTGCTACCCCGATTAGAGGAGGAAGCACTTAAACGTACATCACCAGCACTTGATACGGCCGACCGACCACCTCGTGGCCGCGATAGAGAGGCCTCTCGGCCCTACACTCAAGCCGCACCCTGTACCAAGGCACGGGAAAATGCGCCTGACCTGCGAGATATGTTGGAGGACAAGGCAAGGCAAACAAGATCGATCTACGGATCGCGTGGGCGCCCCACGACTCGAGACGGTAACCATCACGCCGGACACAAATCCGGTAGGGCCGAACACAGTAGACAAAGCTCATTGGAGCTACATCGTGATATAGCCCAGTATAGAGGCGCCACATACCCACTATGCTTCACAGACGAAGTAATGGATCATCAAATCCCCGAGGGTTTCAAACCCGTAAACATCGAACCATATGATGGCACAACAGATCCTGCGGTATGGATCGAGGATTATCTCCTTCATATCCATATGGCCCGTGGCGATGATCTCCACGCCATCAAATACCTCCCACTCAAGCTTAAAGGACCATCTCAGCGTTGGCTTAATATCTTGCCAGCAGGATCAATCAATTGTTGGGAGGACCTGGAAGCTGCATTCCTCGACAATTTCCAAGGCACTTATGTGCGACCCCCAGACGCAGATCACCTAAGCCACGTAATTCAGCAGCCAGATGAATCGGCCAGGAAATTCTAGACACGGTTCCTAACAAAGAAAAATCAAATAGTCGACTATCTGGACGCAGAGGCCCTAGCAGCCTTCAAGCACAATATCCGAGATGAGTGGCTTGCCCGGCACCTTGGACAGGAAAAGCCGAAATCTACGGCAGCACTCACGACAATCATGACCCGCTTTTGCGCGGGAGAAGACAGCTGGCTTGTTCGTAGCAACAATATGACCAAGAACCCTGGTAATTCGGATACCAGGGACAATAGTGGCAGGTCGCGTCGCAACAAGTAGAAGCGCCGCATTAACGACGACAATGCTGAGGATACGGCAGTTAATGCCGAATTCAGAGGCTATAAATCCGGTCAGCGGAAAAAGCCATTCAAAAGAAATCCTATGGGCCCGTCTAGTTTGGACCGAATACTCGACCGCTTGTGCGAGATACATGGCACCCCCGAAAAGCTGGCTAATCACACCAACAGGGATTGTTGGGTGTTGAAGCAGGCAGGCAAGTTAAATGCCGAAAATACTGACAAGGGGCTGCATAGCGATGACGACGAAGAGCCCCGGCTGCCGAACAACAGTGGACAGAAGGGTTTTCCCCCACAAGTGCGGACGGTGAACATGATATACGCAACCCACATCCCCAAGAGGGAGCGGAAGCGCGCGTTAAGGGACGTATACGCGGTAGAGCCTGTCACCCCAAAGTTCAACCCATGGTCCTCCTGCCCGATCACCTTTGATCGAAGGGACCATCCCACTAGCCCCCGTCATGGCGGATTCGCCACATTGGTTCTAGACCCAATTATTGACGGATTTCATCTCACTAGAGTCCTTATGGACGGCGACAGCAGCCTGCACCTGCTTTACCAGGATACAGTGCGGAAAATGGGCATAGATCCCTCGAGGATTAAGCCCACCAAAACGACCTTTAAAGGCGTAATATCAGGTGTAGAGGCCAACTGTACAGGCTCAGTCACACTTGAAGTGGTCTTCGGATCTCCGGATAATTTTCGAAGCGAGTTAATCTTCGACATAGTCCCATTCCGCAGTGGCTATCACGCACTGCTCGGGCGAACCGCATTCGCCAAGTTCAATGCGGTACCACACTACACATACCTTAAGGTCAAGATACCAGGCCCTCGAGGAGTAATTATGGTCAATGGAAACACCGAATGCTCTCTCCGAATGGAGGAGCACACGGCGGCCCTTGCAGCGGAAGTACAAAGCAGCCTCTCCAGGCAGTTCTCCAGTCCGGCCATTAAACGTCCGGACACCATCAAGCGCACCCGGAGTAACCTACAACAAGACCGCCTGGCACGTTCCGAGCAAGCGTAGCAATGTGGCCCCAACCCCAGCCCTCGCAAAAATGCGACGCTAGTGCTTCACGTACATAACTACGCTCTAGAAATACCATGTGTACAGGGGGAGGGGCACCATCACGGCACGCCCGAAACACGGCTTAAACCGCACCAGGGGCTGCCGATTTTTTATTTTTCTCTTACTTTCAGGACTCCATTCTTCGGAAGGCCTGTTCGGCAGTTCAATTGCCGCTCAAACGATGCAAGAACCAGGGAAGCAGACAAGCCATGTCGCATTACGGAACTCCCAGGTGGTCTCTATCACAAGCAGTATACCTGTTTCGCATACCATTCCGCAGCCTGCCCCTAGAACGGACATGTTAAATAGTCCAACCCTTTTGCTTATCGCATTATTTTCTATCGTTCTGCTTTGATCGCAGCCCCTTTTAATAAACAATGCATAGCTTTTGTCTATTTTTGCATTACTCTTTTTTTTACAAATATATGTTCCTTAACGACATGTTGCACCCGTACACTTTGGTACGGCCAAAATGCGCCAGGGGCTTTAGTACCCCTCAATATGGTGTGAGAAGTTCGAACACTTTAACAAGTGCGGCACCCCGAACTTATAGCATTATATGCATCGGCTCCGAATCATGTCTTGGGTCAATAGTTGGGTTTGCCCGGCTCCTATGTTTTGGTGCCTTACATTCCGCTATATCGGC
This sequence comes from Triticum monococcum, assembly GCA_034509565.1. Taxonomy (NCBI): domain Eukaryota; kingdom Viridiplantae; phylum Streptophyta; class Magnoliopsida; order Poales; family Poaceae; genus Triticum; species Triticum monococcum. Next base: position 619,371,725 of record CM067847.1, on the reverse strand, counting down.
TAAGGTAGCACTAGGAGAACTACTGCGATTGTGCCCCAGTTGAGCTGGGTCGAGCACCTCAGTAGAGAAAGCTAAAACTGACTATCATGATGAAGCGAGAGCCGGTCGCTGTTCGAGAGGTTTTTCGAGTCCCTAAAGACTTATGCCGCTTAGAGCGAGGAGTCGGCTCTGTCCGGCCAAGGCGTGGATAGCGCCCCGAACTCGGTCTTCCGAATACGAGGGGCTTCGCCGAAATTTAAAATTATAGAATTATATGGCTAAGTGAGAGTGTTCACGCATTATAGTCTGATTGCCTCGTTCGTTGAGCTGAGTGCCTCCCTCGAAGGACCCAAACATGGGAAAAAGAGCGCTCAGGTTTATCCCGAACACCCCAGCACTAGCGGCACGGGGGCAGAAGCCGACGGCTCGCCATTTCTCGGAATTGATAAACAGCCACACAGAAGGTAATATTTTAAATTCCAACAGCATTGCTTAGCGCATATGAACAATTTTTCAGCGCACAGGACAAAACGAGCGAGTTTTACTCAAAAATTACATCCCTGGAACATTCATCCGCCACAAGGCGGGCACCCTTCAGAACATCCGTATAATAATTCTCGGGCTTGCGATGCTCTTTCCCTGGCGGTGGCCCATCCTTCATAAGCTTCTCAGCATCGAGCTTGCCCCAGTGCACCTTAGCACGGGCAAGGGTGTCGGATTTCGGGTTCCAGCAGACCCTTAAGGTTCGAACACTGGGGTGCGCACGGAAATCACGTCCTCAACCTCCCCGTCTCACAAAGATCTAAACTACTAAAGGAATCACACAAGAGACACAAGATTTATACTGGTTCGGGCCACCATGGTGGTGTAATACCCTATTCCAATGTGTGGTGGATGGATTGCCTCTTGGGGCTGATGATGATGAACACTACAAGGAAGAACAGCCTCGCGAGGGTCTGTTCTTGGCCGGGGTGATAAACTGCTGGGAGGAGTTCAGTCACCTTCTCTCTCTCTCTCTCTCTCTACTTGCTTGCTAGACCAACCAACCACCCCGAGCCCTGTGTGTCTAATCTTCCAACTGATCGAACCCACCCCTTGCTACGTGGGTGGCCGGTCCCTATTTATAGAGGCCCTGGTCCTCTTCCCAAATATCGAGCGGGAAGGGAGCCAACAATGGCGGGCTAATTTGAGGGGGGAAAGCAAGTACTCTTATCCTGACTAAAGGTGGTCTTCGCCTGCGAAAGACTCTGCGGTGACGCCGTGCTGGGCTCCATGGTGACCTCCGTCTCGTAGTCCGCTTGGTCCTGGTCTCGTTGCACCGAAATGGCAACCTTTGCCTGATGCCTCCGTACTCCGCGGCTGCGCTTGCCCCCTTTGCACCAAAGAGGAAAGAAGGATGCTGCGCGCTCTGGCACCCGCCTGGTGCCCTGAGTCGTCATGGCTTGCGTCATGGGCACCTCGCGAGGTACCCCGCCTTGAACTCTCCGCCTCCTCGCGAGCCAGCCTGACGAGGCTATGCCTGAGGATGCGCCGTGTCGTTCGCCTCGCGAGGCTTGGCCCCTCGCGAGGGTCTTGAGTCTTGTGCTTGATGAAGATGGGCCACGCTGGGCCCCCACTTGAGCCACGCCGCAGGCCACAGGCAGGCAAGTCTGGGGACCCCCGTTCCCAGAACGCCGACAGTAGCCCCCGGGCCCAAGGCGCGCACGAACTTGGCCGTGCCGAGAGGCGAAAGGGCAAGGGCGAAGCGCCGCGGGCCCTAACAGCCTGCGGCCTTGGACGCCGCGTGGCGGTTGATTGGACGTGGGCGACTCCACTTCCCCACGACGCCTTGGTGATCGCGCGAGCTGGACAAGTCCCTGCATGCAAATCGTGTCATGATTACCTGTGATCGTGGAAGCCGGCGATTGGCCTTCGCCGGCTATAAGTACTGTACGGCGCGTGCCCTTCTAGTCCATTCCTCCTTGCTTTCTCCTTCTTCCCAATCCTTGCTCCGTCTTGGTGTGATGGCTCCGATCCGCCGGTTCTCCGCAGCGGAGAAGGGAAAAGCTCCTCGAGAGGGGCCAGACCCGCTCCCGCCGAAGAAGTGGCTCGCCCTTTGCAGCTGGGGCGAGGAAGACCGCCAGGTGGAGCCGAGGCCCCGGTGCGAGCGGGCTCCGTCGGGGTTCCCGCTTCCTTTGTACGCCCCCGCCGAGGGCCCCGAGGGTGTCGATGCTGATCTCCGCAGCCGGCGCCGTCGTAGGCGCTGTCGGGTCACGAAGGCGTGGGTTGTTCCTCCCGGAGTCCATGCCGAGGGCTCCTCCCACGAGTTCGTGCTCCATGTCGTCGTTCCTCTTCAATCCTAGATCCGTCTGCCTCACTTCTTTGCCTCCGTCGTCCCTCCAGGAGGGCCTCTGGAGCTCTGGCTGTAGCACGCCGGCTGTAGCGCCCTTGCGACCGAGGCAGAGGTCGTGGTCGCTGCCCGGGGCGAGGTCTACTTGTCCCACGGCTGGAGAGAAGTCGCCCGGGTTTGCAAGGAGAGGGGAGTCTTCACGGTCCACCTGGAGTATGATGGCGCTACGGTGATGTTCTTCAAGGTCTTCGACGCGATCGGGCACCGGCTGGAGTGTTGCCGCGGGAGAGGTGGCCAGGACCTTGCCCTGGTGAGGGCTAGGCCCATCGACCGCTCCCTTGGCGGAGGCGCCGGGGGGTCCACCGACTCCAGCGAAATCTTCGCGACTTCGGAGATGAACGACAACAGCTACGAGCCCCCGAGCCGGCGCCGCTCCTGGAGCAGGGCGGGCTCGTCAGGCCGTCGCCGACCCTGATCTGGATGTGGTTGGCGCCGGTGCCTGACGGCCCACTGTTGATGATGGCATCTTCTGCTGGAGCCCGTGTAGTTAGCACTCCTTAGGATCCGTTCCCTGCGAGGAATCAAAATGCGCCCCACCGGCGCTTGTAAGGTGTCTGTAGTCCCGTTTGTTAATATATGACCTTCGCCATGGATTTGTGCGAGTTGCTGATTTCGTCATGGCTTAGTTCTCCCTTTCGAACCTCGCGAGGGCTTGGTGCTCTACGCTGACAGGTCCCAGTCCCAAGGCGGCGTCAGCCGTCGCTGGTATGCCAGGTCGCGATGCCGTGGTCAAGGCCAGGAGGTGAGCGACCCGGGGTCCGGTAAGAGCCCCTGAGTCGCGATGCTCAGGAGGTCCCCTTTGGCGCCCAAGCAGTCGTTGCTTGGTGAGAAAGGGAAGCAACGTCGCTAGTATGGAATTGCCTTAAGTGCGGGGGTAGTGCCACGGCAGCCAGCGCTATGGGAGGTGACTTATCTCGAGGGTCGGGGATTATTCCTGGTGTGCCGTCGGGTTCGCGCGTCGGTAGGAGCGGAATTGCTCGGAAAGGTCCTCGCGAGCCCCTTCTCCCTCGCCTCTGCTCCCCTTTCTGCTTTATGTCCTCGGGTCCCAGCCCTCGAGCTTGTCTCAGCCGTCGCTGGTATGCCAGGTCGCGATGCCGTGGACAAGGCCATAGGGTGAGGGCTGGAGAGCCAGTAAGAGCCCTGAGTCGCGATGCTCAGGCACCCCCCCTTTAACGTGCGAGCAGTTCGCGTGGGCGAGGGTGAAGGAAACCTCATGAGGGCCTTGGCTAGCGCAGTTCCCTCCAAGGATCCTGCAGAGTCATCACAGAAAGAAGATGGTGTTGCCATGGCGGCCATTAGTCGATCGTTAGTCACTCAAGAGCTTGCTGGTTGGAGTGGGCGAGGTGTATCTGGGCACCCGTGAGCCAGCGCGGGACTCACGAGGCCCTACCTCTAGGCGGGTTGCGCCTGGCACTGGGTCGTATCTTGAGATGTGTCCCTACAAAATTTGGTTAGATGCCGGTACTCTACGTCATCGGGTCCCGGCCCTCGAGCTTGTCTCAGCCGTCGCTGGTATGCCAGGTCCCGATGCCATGGACAAGGCCAGAGGGTGAGTGCTGGAGAGCCAGTAAGAGCCCTGAGTCGCGATGCTCAGGCACCCCCCTTTAACGTGCAAGTAGTCGACATGGAGGAGAAGGGATGCCGCGGACGGGCATCATGCAATCAAGCGTGAGAGGCAAATGCATAGTTGGAAATAAACGCGATGGAGATACACGCCGCTGGGCCTGGCCCCAGCGGCTTGTGGATGATGCAGCCCGAGGGGCGCCCCCAATCAAGGCGAACTAATGACCGAAAAGTAAATGCAGATACATGCCGCGGGGACGGACCCACGTGGCCTGGGAGTGATGCAACCCTGGGAGGGCGCTCCCAGCTGAGAACGAAACTTGAAAGATGTCACCTGAGGATGTCGTCGGTGTAGTGGCGTTGGTGCAGCAGACTTGACGGGCTGCAGAAGCCTATCCTCACGAGCCCCCAGGCCCCGGGGCCTCGGGAGGCTCCGGAGGCACTGGTGACTCCTCGCGAGCTGTCTTCATCTCCGCCAAGGCCGTGGAACGCCTGTCTTCCTGAGCCTCCATGATGCCCCTCATGAGGCGCTGGTACGCCGCAGCCATGCTCGGCAGGCCGTAGGGCATGCGAACATAGCTGTGGGGTGGACCCCCGCAGCGCCCCACTCATGAGGGCCAGAGACGCTCCGTCGTGGCGATCCGATTGAGCCCTAGTACGTCGACGCAGGCGCGCAGCCCACCATCCTCGCCTGGATGTGGGGCCACAGCTGGTAGGCGACGGCAACCCCTCATGATCCTTGACTCCTGCAGTTCTTGGATGGCCTTGCTGACGAACTCGTGCTGGTCCGGCCTTCCTTGCTTGGCTCCTTCCCGGGGGAAACGTGCCGCGAAGCACGCTTCCACATGGTGCCCAAGCGCCTCCCTCGTGACCCTGGCTAGGTCGGTGGCCCTCCAGGTGAGAGCCCCCGAGCCTTGCCCGAGGAGGGCGCTAGGCGCGCTTCCCTATGCAATGGAAGGAGGGTCCCCCTGGGCAGACACGGGCCCTGAAGGGCCTGCCTCCTGAGGGGCCGAGCCTGACGACGTCTTCTTCTTGGGGGCGGTCTCAGGAAGCCTCCTGCTTCCGCGATCTGGGTCTTCTAGCGACGCGGCCTGATAGGCTCTCTCCAGGGAACACACTGCATCCTTCTCTTCATAGGGCACCGTGATGACTCCACCACTTCCTGGCATCTTGAGGATGTTGTAGCCGTGGTGAGTCGCAGCCATGAACTTGGCCAGCGCTGGGTACCCGAGGATGGCGTTGTACGGCAGGCGGATGTGGGCGACGTCGAAGTCGATGAGCTCGGTGCGGTAGTTGCTGCGGGCCTCGAAGGTGACAGGGAGGCGGACCTGCCCGATCGGGACTGTGGAACCGTCGGTGATCCCGGAGAAAGGCTTGGTTGGCTGAAGCTGGTCATAGGGCACTTGGAGGTTGTTGAATGTTTCCACGGATAGGACGTTGAGCCCTGGCCCACCATCGATGAGGGTCTTGGTGACCAGCACGTTGCTGATGACTGGGGAGTAGAGCATCGGGAGGACTCCGGCCGTGGCTGCGCACTTGAGCTAGTCTGCCGAGCTGAACGTGATGGCGCACGCCGACCACCTGAGGGGGCACGTTGCTTCGAGCTTGGGGAGAACTGCATTCACTTCATGGGCGAACTGCTTGAAGATGTGTTGGGAGGCTGGGGCTTGAGCTCCACCCAGGATGCAGGCAATTGCACGCGGCTCCTGGAAGCCCCCAGCCCCCTCATCTTGATGGCGATCTTCGTTCCTTCTTGGTGGAGGCGGCAGAGGAGGTAGGCCTGCGTTGCCATGAGGGCGATCCTCATGAGGCTGATCCCTCCAGTCTCCCTCGCGAGGCAGGTCCCGCCAGCGGTCCTCGCGAGGCTGGTCGCGCCACCCCTGGCGCGGGCCGCGATCTTCCCAACGCCCTGGGTTTCTTCCTCCTCCTCGGCCATAGCCCTGGTCAGCACGGTCGGGGCGACGGCCGATCCTTCCTTCTCGCACGGCGCGGAGTTCTTGATATTCATTGGTATTGTGGGTGTGGAGGTCATGGTACACACAGTACCGGCTGCCTCTGGAGGGTTCGAGCAGATGCTTGCCCCGCTTGGTGTCTGGTTCTACCACGAGCACGGCAGCCCCCTTGCGCTTCACGTCCTTGGCCTTGGGCTTCTTCTCTTCTAGGTCCGCGGCAGGCAGCTCGAGGAGGGAGAGGCGTCCCTCCTCAGCCCTGGCGCACTTGTTCGCCAAGTTGAACAGCTCCAGGGAGGTGCAGAGGTCTTCGTGCATTGCCAGCTCCTCCTTCATCTTGACGTCGCGCACGCCGTCGGAGAAGGCCGAGATGATGGCCTCCTAGGACACCCTGGGGATCTTGAGGCGCGCGCTGTTGAAGGGCTGGATGTATTTTTGTAGGGTCTCTCCGGGTTGTTGCTTGATGCGGCGCATGTCGCTCATGGCGGGTGGCCGGTCGCGAGTACCTTGGAAGTTGGCGATGAAGCGGGTGCGCATCTGGTCCTAGGAGGAGATCGTGCCTGGAGCAAGATTCAGGAGCCAGGTTCGAGCTCCTTCCTTGAGCGCCATGGGGAACCAGTTCGCCATGACCTTCTCATCCCCGCCGGCAGCCTCGATGCCCAGCTCATAGAGCTAGAGGAACTCTACGGGATCGGTTGTGCCATCGTAGCGAGGAGGCAGGTCAGGCTTGAACTTGCCGGGCCACGCGACGCTATGCAGCTCAGTGGTGTAGGCGTGGCAGCCCGCGGTGGCCACGTAAGGCTTCGGTTGGTGGAGAGCTTGGTCATGAGGGTCCCCACGCGCTGCAGCTAGGAGCAGGGCGGGGTCTTGGCACGTCGGAGTTGGAGCAGGGTCACGGTGTGTCGGAGCAGGGAGCACCCTGGCAGCCCCTTGCGGGCGAGGAACTTCTTGGCAGCTCCGCTCTTGCTGCGCTGGCGCCTGACGGAGCGGGTTCCGCCCAGGGGCCAAGCGCCTTGGAGCCATGGCATCTTCTTGGAGGGGAGGCGGCTGGTGCGCCTCTGGAGCATTGTTGCCCGTGCGGGGCGGAGTGTGGCGCAGGGGAACGGATGGCGCGGAAGAGCCCCCAGCGGCGCGGACGAGCTCGGCGACGCGGTCGAGCCACTCCTCGTAGACATTGTCGACGGGGCAGTAGCGCAGGAGCTCGTTTGCCGTGAGGAGCGCAGCTCAAGCCTCCAAGGGTGCGTGGAGCGCGCGGGACGAAGAACCAGCCAGTGCGAGCGAGGGAGTGGCGGTGCGGCCGTCTTGCCGCACGGACGGGTGCTGAGACAATGCTTGCTGCTCGCCCCTCGCCGGGCCGGTGGCGGCGTTGACGGCGGGCGACGGGGAACGACGAGGACGCCCACCGATGGGGGCCGTCTGGGCGACGCGAGAAGCAATGGCGGCCCGGCACTCAGCGCGGGCCCGACGAGCGTCAGACATGGATGCGACGGTCGGAGGAGAACGGAGCGGTGGAAGACGAATTCCGGCGCACCCCTACCTGGCGCGCCAAATGTCGGATTTCGGGTTCCGGCAGACCCTTAAGGTTCGAACACTGGGGTGCGTGCGGAAATCACATCCTCAACCTCTCCGTCTCACAAAGATCTAAACTACTAAAGGAATCACACAAGAGACACAAGATTTATACTGGTTCGGGCCACCATGGTGGTGTAATACCCTACTCCAGTGTGTGGTTGATGGATTGCCTCTTGGGGCTGATGATGATGAACACTACAAGGAAGAACAGCCTCGCGAGGGTCTGTTCTTGGCCGGGGTGATGAACTGTTGGGAGGAGTTCAGTCACCTTCTCTCTCTCTCTCTACTTGCTTGCTAGACCAACCAACCACCCCGAGCCATGTGTGTCTAATCTTCCAACCGATCGAACCCACCCCTTGCTACGTGGGTGGCCGGTCCCTATTTATAGAGGCCCTGGTCCTCTTCCCAAATATCGAGCGGGAAGGGAGCCAACAATGGCGGGCTAATTTGAAGGGGGACAACAAGTACTCTTATCCTGACTAAAGGTGGTCCTCGCCTGCGAAAGACTCTGCGGTGATGCCGTGCTGGGCTCCATGGTGACCTCCGTCTCGTAGTCCGCTTGGTCCTGGTCTTGTTGCACCGAAATGGCAACCTTTGCCTGATGCCTTGGTACTACGCGGCTGTGCTTGCCCCCTTTGCACCAAAGAGGAAAGAAGGACGCTGCGCGCTCTAGCACCCGCCTGGTGCCCTGAGTCGTCATGGCTTGCGTCATGGGCACCTCGCGAGGTACCCCGCCTTGAAATCTCCGCCTCCTCGCGAGCCAGCCTGACGAGGCTATGCCTGAGGATGCACCATGCCGTCCGCCTCGCGAGGCTTGGCCCCTCGCGAGGGTCTTGAGTCTTGTGCTTGATGAAGATGGGCCGCGCTGGGCCCCCACTTGAGCCACGCCGTAGGCCGCAGGCAGGCAAGTCTGGGGACCCCCGTTCCCAGAACGCCGAAAAAGGGCCCTACGGGCACCTTCAATGCAGATGGAGCGCTTGATGACTTCGAGCCTTGGACAGGCCCCCACCAGCCACCGTACCAGCCCGAAATAGCTCCGAGGCAGAGCCTCTCCAGGCCACAGCCGAACTATGAGGCCCTTCATGGCCTATTCGGCCGCCTTGTGGAGCTCGACCAGTTGATTCAGCTGGTCGCTCAGGGGCATAGGGTCTCCGGCCTCAGCATACTGAGACCAGAACACCTTCTCTGTCGAGCTGCCCTCCTCGGCTCGTTAGAATGCGGCGGCATTGGACACGCTACGGGGAAGATCTGCGAACGCTCCTGGAGAGCTCCCGATTCGGGTAAGTAACAAGTAACTCACGCTTATGTGTTCGCTTTGCATAAAGAATGCCTTACCCGCCGCTATCTTTTTCACCGCATCCAACTCCTGGAGGGACATCTGGGATTCGGCCTTGGCAGACTTGGCATTTTCAATAGCCATCGCGAGCTCGGATGCTCGCGTCTTTGAGTCAAGCTCCAAACTCTCATGTTTTTTCATGAGAGCCTGGAGCTCTTGCTGTACCTTGCCAACCTGGGCCTCATACTTCTCCCGCTCGGTGCGCTCTGTGGCCGTCCTATTCTCGGCCTCGACCAGCGCTTGCTTAAGGGTCGCCACCTCCGACATGGCCCCTACAATAGCCACAATAATCCTGTCATTTTTTGCAATTGCACCTTTTTATATATATTTAAACAAGGTATTTCTTACCTTCCTTGTCCTCAAGCTGCTTCTTGGCACGCCCGACCTCTTGCTCGGACTGCTCGAGGTTCTACTTCAGCGTGTCCACTTCCGTAGTCAGTGCGGCGGACGCCAGCAGAGAATTCTGCATACGCATATTGACTCCTTTTTGTTAGACTCCTGCGAATTTTATTTGATCCTCTCTTCGGCTTTTCTTCCCGAACGCCAAACAGAGCATCAGGGGCTACTGTCTATGCGGTAATATTATTTACACATTCTTTACTTACCTCAAAGCCTGTTAAAAGGCTAGTACAAGCTTCACTCAGTCCGCTCTTGGCGGACTGAACCTTCTGGACCACCGCACTCATAATGGTGCGGTGCTCCTCATCGATGGAGGCGCCTTTGAGCACCTCCAACAGATTGTCCGGCGCCTCCGGTTGGACGGCGGTCACCGGCACAGTGAGCTTGCTCCTCTTGGAAGGAGGTCGCCCACCGGACTCTGGAACCTTTAAAGGTTTCGGAGCACTGCCGGCCTAGAGCCGGACTTGGAGCCCTGGGGGGTTTTATCCCCTTTACTCCTAGAGTCCGGGAGGTCGCCTTGCGGCGCCTCCAGGACCACCTCTTCCTGCCTAGGAACCTGTTGGGACAACACTTTGGCGTCGTCCGTAGGGCGGGGGGAGGAAGCCGTCGGAAGCGAATTCACATCCGATGAGTCTAGTGAACTGCTCGACGACGCGTCGAGTCGGTCTTTGGGTGGGCTGCATAATCATATTCGACATAAGGGAAAGCTGTGCAATAAAGGAATACTATGAATTACTCTGGTATCCGGATACTTACGATTTCACCAGGGGCTTGGCCCTGAGCGGCCACTCCTCTCCGCCATCGTCGGCGTCGGTGGAGTAGTCCGGAGGAAGGGTTTTCCCCTTCTTGGACCCTTCGGCCTCCTCAGTAAGGGCGGCCTTCCTTTTCTTCTCTCCCCCCGCTGGAGGGGGAGAGGTCTCTTCTTCCTCCTCCTCGTCTTCATGGGAGGAATGCGCCTTGGAGCCGTCGGATGATGAACCCGACACCTCTGGCGCTGGGCACTTTTTCGAGTCCCCGTGGCCCTCTTCGTGGCCTTCTTCTCCGGCACCACATAGGGTGCCGGAACCAGCAGCTTCGCCAAGTGGGCATCGGCTGGGTCTTCGGGCAAAGGAGCCGGACAGTCGATCTGTCCGGACTTCGCCTGCCAAACCTGTCAAAGGTAAGGGAGCTTAGATCCCGCATAGAGTTAAACTATGAAAAACTAATACCCTGTAAAAGGTACAAACAACTTACCGCGCTAGCGTGACGCTGCGCGCTGAATCCGCGATCCTCGGTAGCGGATGCGGGAGCCTCGACACCCTTGAAAAGCACCTTCCACACATCTTTGTACGTCGTGTCAAAGAGCCTGCTCAGAGTTCGGTGCTGCGCCGGGTTGAACTTCCACAGATTGAAGGCCCGTTGTTGACACGGGAGGATCCGGCAGATGAGCATGACCTGGACAACATTGACGAGCCTGAGCTGCTTGTCCACCAGGGTTTGGATGCATGTTTGCAGTCCAGTCACCCCTCCTTTGCTGCCCCACAACAGGCCCGTCTCTTTCTAGGACGTGAGCCGCGTTGGGGGTCCGGACCGGAACTGGGGGGCTGTGACCCACTCAGGGTCACGCAGCTCGGTGATGTAAAACCACCCCGATTGCCACCCCTTCAGGTTCTCCACAAAGGAGCCCTCAAGCCATAAGACGTTGGGCATCTTGCCCACCATGGCGCCTCCGCAATCCTCTTGGTTGCCACGCACCACCTTCGGCTTGACATTGAAAGTCCTGAGCCATAGGACGAAATGGGGGCGGATGCAGAGGAAAGCCTCGCACACGAAGATAAACACCGAGATGTTGAGGATGGAGTTCGGGGCCAGATCATGGAAATCCAGGCCGTAGTAGAACATGAGTCCCCGGACGAATGGGTGGATAGGAAAGCCCAGTCCGCGGAGGAAGTGGGCAAGGAACACTACCCTCTCATGGGGCCTTGGGGTGGGGAGGAGCTGCCCCTCTTCGGGAAGCCAGTACGCGATGTCGTTACACAAGTATCCGGCCTTCCTTAGTTTTTTGATGTGTCCCTCCGTGACAGAGGAGACCATCCACTTGCCTCCCGCTCCGGACATGGCTGGAGAAGGTTGAGGTGGGGAGTGCGGACTTGGGCGCTGGAGCTCGAGTGCGCGAAAATGGATAGGGAAAGGAGGAAGAAGGCGTAGGTGAAAAGGTGGATCCTTATCCCCTTATATGGGTGGACGCAACTACGTCTCCCCACCAGCCTGGTAAAACTCGCTTATCTCCAAGCACCGTAATCAATGGCGCGGTTGGGTTACCCACGCCCGTATTGATGAGAATCCCGGAATAAGGGGACACGATCTCTGCTTTAACAAGACGTGCCAAGGAAACCGCCTCGCATGACACGCTGAGGTGGGATAATAAAACAATTCGAATAAAGGCTTGGCCGTGGTGCGTCACACTACGGAATACGCCAGCAGATTAGATTGGTGTAAATATTATTCTCTCTATGGCAATATGTGGAAACTTATTTTGCAGAGCCGGACACTATCTTTGTGTTCAAAATCTTCTATGAAGTACTTGGAGGAGGAACCCGCCTTGCAATGCCGAAGACAATCTGCGCACCGGACTCGTCGTCATTGAAGCCTGGTTCAGGGGCTACTGAAGGAGTCCTGGATTAGGGGGTGTCCGGATGGCCGAACTATACCTTCAGCCGGACTCCTGGACTATGAAGATACAAGATTGAAGACTTCGTCCCGTGTCCGGAAGGGACTTTCCTTGGCGTGGAAGGCAAGCTTGGCGATACGGATATGTGGATCTCCTACCATTGTAACCAACTTTGTGTAACCCTAACCCTCTCCGATGTCTATATAAACCGAAGGGTTTTAGTCCGTAGGATGACATACAGAACAACAATCATACCATAGGCTAGCTTCTAGGGTTTAGCCTCTCGGATCTCGTGGTAGATCTACTCTTGTACTACCCATATCATCAATATTAATCAAGCAGGATGTAGGGTTTTACCTCCATCAAGAGGACCCGAACCTGGGTAAAACTTCGTGTCCCTTGCCTCTGTTACCATCCGGCCTAGACGCACAGTTCGGGACCCCCTACCCGAGATCCACCGGTTTTGACACCGACAGTGACTGATGCACTACTACGGAGGGAGTACAATAGTAGTCTTTGCTAGCAATTTTTTGTTGGTAGCTTACAAAGCTGAGCACTCGGTGAGTACAATAGTAGTCTGATTGATGAGACTTCAGATTTGAACCATCTACCGGAAGGAATAAAACAATACACCATGTCTTTATTTACAGAGGGAGTAGCACATTTTTTGTGACATGCATTACTAGATATTGCTAGTCAAATACTAAATCCAGATGGACGTGGTAGTACTACTAAATCCAGATGGTGGTGCTAGTACTAGTAGTAGTACTACCAATGTAGTAGCACTGTACTACCCGTTTGTCAAATTATTACATGCTGCTCGTCGTAGTGAAGTGACAAGACCCTGCGCCGGGGATGACACCTGAGTATAGGCGTCGTGTTCGGCATAACACATAAGTCAGCCTCACCATTTGCAGTCACTATCATCATGGCTATAAAGCTAGCCTGCTTACAACTAGCCGTGTTCGACATAATTTCCCATGCGTAGATGCCTGTGCATTGGACGAACACCAAGATTGGGGGTGGACGGTGCTGGCAGCGGCCATCGCGCTAGATTTTTCCATGGCCTTCTAGATGTGGTGGGAGGAGATAAGGCTGATTGTGAGAGACAAGGAGTTGTTTGTAAATAGGGAACAAGTGCGGGCATCTTTTTGCAAAACTAGAGAAGTTTGGTTTGTATGCGTCAGATCTAGATCCGACGGCTGTTGGTGAAAGATGGCAGGCACAACATCATCACCAACTCAGGACCTCTTTGATTCGCAGGATTTTGAAAACGCAGGAATAGGACATGGCAATATTACAAGTTTCAAACTAATATTACAAATGTTAGGAGTAATGTTGCACCTGCGAAGAGGGAATCTAGGAAGTTTACGTAAGAACTTTCGTTACTTTAGGTGGATGCAACATTGTCGTACAAACTAAAATCCACCGCTCTGACAAGTCACTAATGGGCAAATAAATTTTCGAGTCTCTAGCCGTATATGAGCCCATGAGAGAGAGCAGAGAGAGAAAGTGATACGCCCTCCATTCGATAATGTAGTGCCAACTTTTTTTTAAAAGTCAAACTTTTGAAAACTTTGACCAAGTTTATAATAAAATTACTTATATCTACAATACCAAAGATAAATGATAGTATGAAGTAAGTACATGTTGTAATGAATCTAATGATCGTTCCAGATGTAAATGTTTTTCTCCACTTATACCTGGTCAAACTTTTATGAGGTTTGACTTTTCAAAACATCCGTATGCTTATGGACGTGAGAGAGTCCCTAACTAGAGAGAGAGAAATAGAAAGAGTGCGTGAAAAAAGTGTGTGTGCGTGTGTGAAAGAGACATGGACAACACACGATAAAAGTAGAGAAAAGGCGTGTGTGTCTTATGCAAACATATCACACATGCATCTTCGACGATGAAAGCAAGGTGAGGAGATAGTGTGTGGTTGTGTGCAACCGAGAGAGAAAGACCCCTAGCACGTGGCCAAGAGGGGTCTGACAAACAAGGGAGTGAGGTCGAGAGAGACGTGCGGAGAAAATGCAGACATGGGGAGGAGAGAGTGTATGTTTGTCATAGAGAGATCCCCTGGAGATCGTGATGGGACTACATGGGTGGGAGATCGAGTGACAATGTGTGTGTGCGATAGAAGATACCCTGAGAGATATCGAGATACACGTATGGATGGAAGGAGACAATATGTGTGTTCCAGATGGCTAGTGAGAGATAATCATACTTAGGGGGGAGTGTGTGCGCCTATGATGGAGTGAGGGATTATGGTACTTAGGAGGGTGTGTGTCACATAGAGAGAGAACAAGGGAGGAGAGTGTTGGATGGGTCTATATGTAGCGTGAGCGAGACATGTGTATGTGTGAACCAGTGAGATATAAAGTTTGAGAGAGATAGAGGAGCCCCGATAAGGCTGAGTGGTGCGTCAGATAGCTGAGAGGGGGAAAGAGATATTCCATCCGCTCGGTAATGCAGTGCATGTAAATGTTTTAGAAGTCAAACTTTGGAAAAATTGATCTGGTTTACGCAGATGTTATTTATATCTACAATACCAAAGATACATCATGCGAAACTACATCTCATGATGAATCTAATGGTATATGTTTGCCATTCTTGATGTAAATGTTTTTCTCCACGTACATGGTCCAACTTTGTGATGTTTGACTTTTCAATAGATCTATATGCTATGGACCGAAGAGAGTGCCTAAGTCGAGAGAGATCAAGTGCGTGTGAAGGAGAATGAGTGAGTGTGCAAAAAGAGTATGTGTGTGAAAGAGAAAGGGACAACAAACGATAAATTAGAGAGGGTGTGTGTTTTTTCGTTTCTTATGCAAACATATCACACATGCATCTCCAAGATAGAAAAGCGAGGTGAGGAGATACACGAAGATAGCTAGTGTGTGATTGCTTGCAACGGAGAGAGACACCCCTATAACACATGTCCAATAGAGGTCTGGCCAACAAGGAACAAAGGTCGAGAGGGACACATGGAGAACATGGACGCATGGGGAGGGAGAGAGAGTGTGTTTGTATAGAGAGATACCCTCGAGGTCATGAGGGGACTATATGGGTGGGAGATCGAGGGAGGTGTGTGGTTGATAGTAATGATTCTAACAACCATGAAGTTTTGGTGTTGATCATGTTTTGCTCGTGAGAGAGGCTTAGTCAACGGTTCTGCAACATTCGGATCCATATGTATTTTGCAAATCTCTATCTCTCCCTCCTTGACTTGATCACGGATGGAATTGAAGCGTCTCTTGATGTGTTTGGTTCTCTTGTGAAATCTAGACTCCTTCGCCAAGGCAATTGCTCTAGTATTGTCACAAAAGATTTTCATTGGACTTGATGCACTAGTTATTACACCTAGATCGGATGTGAACTCCTTCATCCAGACTCCTTCATTTGCTGCTTCCGAAGCGGCTATGTACTCCGCTTCACACGTAGATCCCACCATGACACTTTGCTTGGAACTACACCAACTTATAGCTCCACCATTCAATATAAATATGTATCCGGTTTGTGACTTAGAGTCATCCGGATCAGTGTCAAAGCTAGCATCGACGTAACCATTTACGACGAGCTCTTTGTGTCGGAGTAATGGGCCACAGGTAGGCTAACCCGAGGCCCAAAACCTTTCAAGACATCGGGGTTGACTGCGCCCCTCGAGACACTAGATGGAGAGCCGCCTTCTGGAGGACGGCTGAAGGAACAGTCGGTTGCCCGCATGCAGCCGAGTCCTAGAGGCGACGTCAAGATCGGCCCACTCCCGTCTGGCGGCTTCCAGAGAAGCCGACCATGGGGAGTCGGCCCACGACACCAATGAAGCTCATGCCCTCATCAGAGGTGATGGGACGCGGAGTGGAAACAGTGAAGCCCACTCCTTCCCCTTTCCAGGGGAAGGCTAGGCTACAGTGCACCGTACCAACGGAAATCTCCGTCTGGCGCGGCACTGTTGCCATGCCATCCCTGACATCAGCAATAGTGGGCGGAGTCCTATGCCCACGATGGCCTGTCAGTACGGTCCACGGACGACGGGCCCTACCGGTCAGCGAGAGTCCAAAAGACGGCAAGAGCGCCACCAGTCGGACCCGTAGGGCGCCAGCCCCCGGGAGTCGGCCTGCCCCTCCCACGGGTTCCCCGCGCCATTGAACAGACGAGACACGGAGTGGCTACAATGATCACCCGCCAAACGATGGGGCTGTAGCCATGACCCCATGACCAAGCCTGCGTCATTAGAAGCAGGACTACGGTAATCAATAGCCGGCAAGACCCGCAAGCGGCGGGTATGGCCTGTCGGCTCCGTACCAGACCAGTCGGCGGGGCCTTGTAGTTGACGGGGCCCACTAGTCAGCGGGCCCCAGCAGTCGGCGGAAGGGCCGGCAGGCGAAGAGACTGACGGCTGGGCCCTGCGCCCAGTCAGTTTACCATTGTACCCCTGGGGGTAGGCCTATATAAACCCCCAGGGCACCCATGCAAAGGGGTTCCAACCCATTAGAACTAGACCAGATCATAGAGGGGGGGGAGAGAGCTAGCCCTGCCTTCTCCTACCTTCAGCATACAGCTCGAGGAGCGCCCTTGTGTTCACTTTGCCTTAGTGACCATGCGGAGACCCCGCAGAGAAGGACTAGGGGTGTTATCTCCTACGAGAGCCCCGAACCTGGGTAAATTACGCCGGCGTTCATGTCTACGCCTCATCCCGTTTCCGGGCACCGACGACGTTCTACTCGCTCCCACCATGATAAGCCATCCATTGGCATATGTCGCACCCAACCCCCGACATTTGGCACCCATCGTGGGGCCTGGTGCACCGTCGTCCGGAGACCTGTTTTGGACGGGAACCCTTTTCCTCCCTAGCAAGCGCAGCCAACCCGACACGCTAGACGGAGTCTGCGCCAACGCGCTGCATGGCATTGAAATCGCCTGCGCAGCCAGTTGCCTCGCCGATCTTGTCGGCAGGGTCCGCCTCTCCGACGATCCCGCGTCCGACGCGGGCACAGGCGGCCCCGAGAGCCTCCTCGCGGGCCTCCTTGATCAACTCCACGTCGCCAGTGAGCCAGCTGGGGACTTGGAGTCCGTAGGCTCCACCGACACGATGTTGGTCGACTCCGACACCGCGTCGCTTGACATGTTCCCCACCAATGTGGTGGTCTACGACGAGCCGCTCCCTTGCACGGAGAGCGGCAGAAGCACCGTCACGGAAGTGCTTGTCATTAGAGATGGCGAGCACTCTGGCGGGGGTGATTATGACCCGCTCAGCGCGGCGCTGCAAGACCTGGCAGCGCCCATTCCCGAAGACGCCGACGCCGAGACGCTAGAGGCACGCCGCCTTTAGCTAGTCAAAGGCGCCAAGAAGCTAGCCAGCATGAGACGCCTATCAGAGGCCTACCAGCGCGAGATGGACCGCGCTGTGGGCGGCACGCCGGCTCCAGCTGGACCTAGCTGCCTTGGCACGGTCCAGCAGCACGGCGTGGCCATCGCCGACCTGTTCAGGGCAAATCGCCCCTTTATGCTACGCCTGCGGAGAACATCCGAGCCGCCCAGGCGGCGGCAGACGAGCTGGACAAATTCGAGGTCCAAGAACGTCGCTTGATGACGGAGCGCGTCCAGTGACTCCTTGACGCGGCTGCGGAGCAGAACGAGGCCGGCTGCCGCACCGGCAGAATGATGACCTGCCTCCCCGCCGAGACCAAGGCGCGACATCTCGAACGCCGATTGGTGACGTCCGTGGAAGAAAGGACAAGGAGCCTGCTGCCTGCCGCAGTCGGACTCGCATCACCATAGAGCGCGACCAAGACAGCCGCCCAAGAGCAATGGAACGACGGGACGTACGACTGTCCGCCTCCTCCCCCTCGCAGGGAAAGGCGAGTCTCCCCGCCGCCTGTTGATCACCCGACGCTCGGTGACCGCCTTGGCCACCGAGAGGGAGTTGGAGAGAATGACGCCCGCCACCGGATCGACCGTCTCCACCGATCCCTGGCGCTTGAAGAAGAAGATGAGCTGGGTCCGCCGTGTTTCGGCCCCCGCATTCGAGACGAGCCCTTCCCCAAAGGGTTCACGCTCCCCAGAGACACACCCAAATACACCGGCTCCATGAAGCCGGAAGACTGGCTAGTTGACTACTCCACGGTCGTCAGCATAGCAAATGGCAACAAGCGTGTTGCCGTGAAGTACGTTCCGCTCATGCTCCAGGGCACGGCCCGGACATGGCTGAACAACTTAAAGCCCCGCAGCATCAACAGTTGGGTCGACTTCACCGACGCCGTCGTCCGCAACTTCACCAGCACGTACAAGTGGCCTCCCAAACCTCGCCAGCTCGCCTTGTGCATGCAGGGCCCCAACGAGTCAACTCGCGACTACCTCACGCGCTGGGCCGAGCTCCGCAACTCCTGCGAGGGCGTGCATGAGGTGTATGCCATTGAGTACTTCACTGCAGGATGCTGAGAGGGCACCCTCCTCAAGCATAGGCTTCTCTGCGATGAGCCAAAGACCCTCGACGAGCTGCTGATCATAGTAGACAAATATGCCACGGCCGACTCCTCCATGGAGACGGTGATCCAAGTTAGTGTGACAGGCAAGGTGGCTCCTCAGGCTCCTCGAACCCCGGCTGGAGACGCCAGTCGGCGTCAACAACAGAACGACCACAAGCGCAAAGCCCCATAGTCGGCTTCCACCAGCCGGCAGGTGGCGATAGTCAAAGACCAGCAGCCGGAAGGGCAGCCTCCGCCCAAACGTCAGAAGGGCGACAAGCCCAACTGGCTGCCGGCTTTCTCATATGAGCAGACTTTTGATGGACCCTACAAATTCCATAGTGGCGCGAAGCCGTCCAACCATACCACTCGGAAGTGCCACTGGCTCACCAGGATTGCCAAGGGAGACGACCTCTTGCCTCCCCCACCTCCTGGGCAGCCGCCTCCTCCCCCGCCCCAGCAGCCGGTGGTCAGACCAATCAGCGCGATACAAGACGAGTATCCAGAAGAGCATGGAACCTATGTCGTGTTCACCAGCATGGCCGATGATTGACGCAGCAGGCGGCTGCAGTGGCAAGAGGTGAATGCAGTAGCATCTGAGACACCAGAGTTCATGCATTGGTCTGAGAAGCCCATCAGCTGGAGCAGAGCTGACCACCCGGAAGTAATGCCCAAACCCGGCTTCTATGCCTTGGTTTTGGACGCCACCTTTGCCACGGAAAAGCAAGCTGCTCGCTTCTCCAGAGTCCTGATAGAGGGCGGCAGCAGCATCAACATCCTGTACAAGGATACCATGCGGAAATTAGGATTCAGACAGAGGCAGCTTCAATCCAGCCGGATAGTGTTCCATGGCATAGTTCCTGGCCTTTCCTGCTCACCAATCGGCAAGATTTTGATTGATGTCCTCTTTGGAGACAAAGATCATTTCCGCCGAGATTCAATTTGGTTCAGGGTGGCGGACCTTGAGAGCCCATACCATGCGTTACTTGGCCGGCCTGCCCTGGCCAAGTTCATGGTTGTCCCCCACTATGTCTACCTCAAGATGAAGATGCCGAGTTCCAAGGGGATCCTGACCATAACTGGCGACTACAAGAAGTCGTCTGCCTGTGCGGCAGAAAGAAGTCAGCTGGCCGAGTCCCTCGTGATCACAGCTGAGAAGCGGCTCCTTGATCGGGTTGTGGCGATGCTAAGCAAGCAGCTAGAGATGTCGCCCGATCCCAAGGAGTCGAAAGCTGAGAGCTCGTTCAAGCCAGCCAAAGAAACAAAGAAGATACCCTTGGACGCGAAACACCCGGAGAGGTATGCTGTCATAGGTGCAAACCTCGACAACAAATAGGAAGGCGAGCTCGTCGATTTCCTCCGTGAGAATCGGTACATATTTGCATGGTCCCCCAAAGACATGCAGGTGTCCCGACGGATTTCGCCGAGCACAAATTACATGTCCGGTCCGACGCCAAGCCAATCAGGCAGCCCTTGCGCCGGTTGTCAGAAGAGAAGAGAAGAGAAGAGATGTTGGAGAAGAGATAGCCCGGCTGCTGGTAGCCGGCTTCATCATGGAGGTGTTCTTTCCAGAATGGCTAGCCAACCCGGTCCTGGTGCTGAAGAAGAACAAGCAATGGCGAATGTGTATTGACTACACTAGCCTCAACAAAGCATGCCCCAAGGACCCGTTCGCTTTGCCAAGGATCAACCAAGTGATAGACTCCACAGCCGGATGCGAGCTGTTGAGTTTCTTGGATGCATATTCGGGAATCGGGATATCACCAGATCAAGTTGAACCCGGCCGATAGGCTGAAGACCGCCTTCATCACACCGTTTGGAGGCTTCTGCTACTTGACCATGACGTTTGGCTTGAGGAACACCGGCGCCACCTTCCAACATTGCATGCAGAAGTGCCTCCTCAAGCAACTCGACAGAAATGCCCACATTTACGTGGACGATGTGGTGGTGAATACGGAGAAGCATGGAACACTGCTAGAAGACCTCAAGGAGACCTTTGAGAACTTACGCCGATTTCAAATCAAGCTCAACCCGGAGAAATGCGTCTTCGGAGTACCAGCCGACCAGCTTCTTGGCTTCCTGGTCTCTGAAGGCGGCATAGAGTGCAACCCTGTGAAGATCAAGGCCATTGAAAGGATGGAGGTACCCAGCCGACTGCTGGATGTACAAAAGTTCACCGGCTGTTTGGCATCAGTCAGCCGATCCATCAGTCGGCTGGGCGAGAAGGCTCCCCCCTATACCAACTCATGAAGAAGACCACTTTTTTCCAATGGAACCACAATGCGGACGAAGCTTTTCTCCAACTGAAGAAGATGTTGACTGCTCCACCTGTCCTGGCGGCTCCGACTCCTAAGGAACCCATGCTCCTCTACATCACCGCCACCAGCCGAGTAGTCAGCACAGTCATCGTAGTAGAGCACAAGGAGGAAGGCAAGGCAGTACCAGTCCAGAGACCGGTATATTATTTGAGTGAAGTACTGTCGACCTCCAAGCAAAACTACCCCCGCTACCAGAGGATGTGCTATGACGTGCACTTTGCCACCAAGATATTGAAGCCTTACTTTCAAGAGCATCCAATCACTGTGGTTTGCACGGCTCCACTAGCCGAGATCATCGGGAGCAGGGATGCTTCAGGCGGAGTGGCCAAATGAGCCATAGATTTGGCCCCCTACACCATCCACTACCAGCCTCGCACCGCCATCAAGTCGCAAGAGCTGGCCGACTTCCTCGTCGACTGGGCCGAGACCCAGTATCTGCCGCCAGCGCCCGACTCCATCCATTGGCGAATGCATTTTGACGGCTCCAAGATGCACACCGGCTGGGAGCCGGCATCATCCTAACCTCTCCCAAAGGCGACAAGCTCAAATATGTGCTGCAAATCCATTTTGCCACCTCCAACAACGTCACCAAATACGAGGCACTCATTCACGGGCTCTGGCTGGCCAAAGAGCTCGGCATTCACCGGATCCTGTGCTATGGTGACTCCGACTTGGTGGTCCAGCAGTCGTCGGGAGATTGGGACGCCAAAGACGCAAACATGGCGAGCTACCGCTTCCTCGTACAGCAACTCAGTGGATATTTTGAGGGGTGCGAGTTTCTCCATGTGCCAAGAAACGACAATGACCAAGCAGACGCCCTGGCATGAATCGGCTCCACCCGTCAAGCAATACTGTCCGGCGTCACCATTCAGCGCCTCCTCAAGCCGTCTGTCAAACCATCGCCAGAGTCAGACTCTATCTTCGTGTAGGCTCCTCCTGAAGCAGTCGGATCCGGCTCGAGGACCCCCGCAGACGGGAGGAGTATTCCGGCAGGCAGCGCGGGGATCATGGCAGTCGTACCCGGCCAGGGGACTATGGCGGTCGGCCTAGAGACTCCAGAGCCCGGCCCGGGGACTACACCAATCGGCCCGGGGACTTCATCGACACAGCAAGCGGCTGCCGACTCCAACCCACCGCCTCCCGGCCCAGCCGCCCACGTCCAAGTCGCAGTCCTGATAGTTGCAGAAATTGCAGCCCCTTCGTGGGCCCAGCCCATCCTCAAATTCCTCGTGAACAAAGAGCTGCCAACTGATGAGATCTTAGCTCGACAAGTGCAACGCCGGGCGGCAGCCTACACCATAGTCAACAGAGAGCTTGTAAGGCGCAGTGTCACTGGTGTCTACCAGCGCTGCGTGGAGCCGGAGTAAGGCCAAGCAATTCTCAAGGACATCCATCAAGGCGAGTGTGGACACCACACGGCTTCAAGAGCACTCGTCGCCAAAGCCCTCCGCCATGGTTTCTTCTGGCCGACTGCTCTTGAAGATGCCAAGACCTTGGTCCAAAAATGCAAAGGGTGCCAGAAGTTCCGCTCCAAGCCACATTGGCCGGCTTCTGCACTCAGGACTATTCCCATTGTCTGGCCCTTTACTATTTGGGGCCTGGACATGGTGGGACCATTCAAGACGGCATGAGGCGGCTTGACTCACTTACTTGTCGCAGTGGACAAGTTCACCAAGTGGATAGAAGCAAAACCAATCAAGAAGTTGAATGGTCCCATTGCTGTGACTTTCATCTCCGACATCACAATTCGGTACGGCATACCGCACATCATCATCACCGACAACGGCACAAACTTTGCCAAAGGTGTCTTGGCCCGTTTCTGTGCGACGCAGGGCATCCGAATGGACTTAGCGTCTGTTGCCCATCCGCAGTCCAATGGCCAGGTACAGTGAGCAAACGGCCTAATCTTGTCTGGCATCAAGCCTCGACTCGTCGAGCCTCTGGAGCGCTCGGCCGGCTGCTGGCTTGACGAGTTGCCAGCCGTCCTATGGAGCCTGCGCACAACTCCAAACAAGTCAACCGGCTTCACGCCCTTCTTCCTCGTCTACGGTGCCGAAGCCGTCATCCCAACGGACATAGAATTCGACTACCCTCGAATCACCATGTACACCGAAGAGGAAGCAGAAGAAGCACGTCAAGACGGCATCGATCCGCTGGAAGAGAGCCGGCTGTTAGCACTCAGCCGGTCCAGCATCTACCAACAGAGCCTGCGCCGATACTACAACCGGGAGGTCAAGCGGAGATCTTTCCAAGAAGGAGACCTTGTGCTCCGGCTGATTCAGCGAACAGCCGGCCAACACAAGCTCTCAACACCTTGGGAAGGCCCTTTCATCATCAGCAAAGTGTTGGGCAACGACTCCTACTACCTGATCGATGCTCAGAAGCCCCGAGCACGCAAGAGGGATGACTCCGGCAAAGAGACGGAGCGGCCATGGAATGCAAACCTCCTCCGAAGATTTTACAGTTAATGCAGTATGTACCATGCTACCTTTTGTATTAAAGTACGAAGACCTCGGGCCCCCCGAGAAGAGCTCGGGGACTGCCCTCTTTTATCTATATGATAAGAATTCTGCCTATGAGTATGTTACTCTGTCATGCCGTCGGGCACCGGGTTCGACTAGTCAGCCCGGGGACTTGTCGCCTTATACTATGAAATGACTTCCTACAGCCGGACAAGTAGTGTGTGGCACTTAAGCCGTCTCCTGTCAGAAGCTGCAGCTCGCAGAGCGACTGTCTGGTGGGCAGGAGTAAGGTAGAATGGGTGTCCACATGAAAAATGGCTAAGGACTCAAAGCATGTACATAGTTTAAGCCGGCTTCCAGCCTTTTACAACCGACTCTTGAGCAGCCGGCTCGCCGTTTTCTAATTAACATGCTAAAAAACTCTAAACGGCTAAGTACTTGCCTTCCCAAAGAAGCTAAGTACTTGATCCAACAACAGTCCACAGAGCGGCTATCCGACTGGCAAGACGGCAACCAAGGGAAGGCGGCAAAGGAAAAAGCCAAAGAGCAATAAACAAGAAGAGATAGAACATGGAGAAATATTTACATAGAAAAGGCCCTTGGCCGAATCTTCAAAACAAAAGTTCAAGATACACCCCATGGGTGGAATTGTGCAAATTAAAAAGTTCATCGAGACTATTAAACAGATAAAAACAAAGATGAAGTGGCAGCCTAGGAAACTACAGACGGATTCGGATGACCGGAGGGGTCGGCGGTGCCAGTTCCCGGAGCGTCCGGCTGGTTGGTCTCCACTTGGTCACCTCTGGCAGCAGTTGGCTCGGTTGGGCGCGGCTCGTTGCTAGAGGTGCGGTCGAGCTGGGGCTGGCCGTCTGCTCCGACCTCTAGCGCCTCCTCCTCATCTCCTTCCTCCTCCTCGCTTTCTTCCTCGCCACTGGAGTCAATCACCTCCGCCGAGTCCTTGTCGTCGTCCGGGTTCAGCCCGAACCACTCCGGCGGCGCCTCCTCGCCGTTCTCAGCCTGCTCTGGGACGAAGATGCTGGTGTCGCTGTATTCGGCGATCGATGCTGCACGCTTGACAAGATCGCCTTCCATGACCGCCAACTCCGCCTGAGCTTCTAGCCAGAACGTGGCTAGCTGGGCTAGACTCAGCCTAGGATACCACGCCTTGGCGAACTCTAAGGCCCGGTGCGCTCCAGCCCAGGCCGAAGAGCCCTTCGAGGCCTCAAGGCGGCCAGCCGCTACCTCCAGCCAGTCGGCAGTCCGACTAGGGGTGCGCGGTGCCTGCATATCCGGCCACAGGGCAGCAATCGCCTGGGCGCCGACACGTTGAAGCCAGCGCAGCATCCGGTGAGCCGGCCGAAGGCGGGCCTCGATGCTCAGGATCTGCTCACCAAGAGTTCGGGGGGCATCGGCGGCGATCTGCGCCGTCCGCCCTCCGCCCTTCGGGATCCGCTTTGATGGCTTGGTTGGCAGCGACCGAGTGGCCGGGGAAGAAGTCTGCCAAGGAAGAAGAACACATAACAAGATTAAAGACTAGAGGTCGACTCAACTAGCAGTCGGCAGCTTAGAAAAGGAAAATGAGGGGAAGCTCACCGTCGACGAGATCTTCGATTGCATGGAAGCAGGGGACTAGCGTCGCCTCCGTGTCGGTCCAGGAGGAGCGCTCGGACATGAATTCGGCAAGGAGGGCGGTCTCCTTGTCCTCCGCCTCCTTCTAGGCCTTCTTGAGCAGCTCCTTTTGGTCCGCCAGCTGCGTAGCCAGCCGGTCGCGCTCCTCCGCCAGATGGCAACACTCCTCCTCCTTGACACGCAGCGCACTGTTGGCCTCGCCCAACTGCTGCTGCAGGGCGGCGTTGGCCTCTGAAGAAGAAGAAGAAAAGGCGTCAGTCGTCAACTAGGAAGAAAGGTCGCTGGGGAGATCCGGCCCGACTGCTTAGCAGTCGGCCCGAATCTCAGGGACTACAGCCCGCGGGTGCGCCAACACGCTCCCGCGAAGAAAGGAATCGTCAACAAAGAAGAATAGTCGCCGGGGAGATCCGGCCCGATTGCTCAACAGTCGGCCCTAATCTCGATGACTATAATCAGCGGGTGCACTAGTGCACCCCCGCAGAGAAGGAAGAGGACTCACCCCGGCAGTCCGACAAGTCGGCGGTCCACTTGGCCAGCTCCTCAACGTTGGCGTTGAAGGCGGTCACGCGGAGATTGTGGTAATCCTGCAACAAAATTTCAGACAAAGTGTTGGTACTTGGAACTCGCCGATTAGAGTTCCGAGCCGCCTGCTCAGTAGGAGGCCCAAAACTTGGGGACTGCACCCAGTGGGTGCGCTGGCGCGCCCCCACAAAGAAGAACAAAAAACAGAAACAAGGAAGGAAGGAGGTGCACCCGGATGGCTGCTCGCGACGCCAGATACGCCTTGGTGCATTCCTTGATGGCATCACCCTCGGCTCGGAGCTTGGCTTGGACGTCCATAAGAGCCCGGTTCAACGGGCCCGTCCCGCCTCCCCGCACCCACCCAGTGGGCGCAGCGCTCGTCGCCTCGATGTGCGGGATCGTGGAGCTCGTGGCGCTAGTCTCCAGCGGGCGCGGCGCCGAGGCCGCCTTCACAAGACGGCGGCGCGTCGGTGTGCCGACCTCGAGAGCCAGGCCCGTCGCCACCATGTTTTCAGTTGGCGGCACCGGTGGTTCTGCCGGCTGCCCGCCTGGCGTGCTCCCGTACCGCGGTGGTGGCGGCACGATTACGTCTGGCGTGGCGATGTCGTCACCGTCCCTCTCCATGATTGGGTTCTCGTTGCCGACTTCCCAAGTCTGTGCCGTGAACTCCGGTGGTGGTGGCGCAGAGTTCAGAGGGACGACGAACACCGCCGACTGGCGGTGTGCGGCTTCTTCAGCACGCTTCTTCTCTGCGTCGGCGGCCTCGGCTTCCGCCAGCTTCTTCTGGGCGGCGGCCTCCACCTTGTCAGCTTCCGCCTTCTTCAGGCGGGCGGCTTCCCGCTCCTCGCGCGCCTCCCGCGCGTTCCACTCCGTTGCTTCCCGGAGGTCGGTGGGCGGATCAATCCGCCGGGTGGTGGAGGAGGTCTTCGCCGACTTCATGACGGAGCCGGCGGGCGACTTCTCAAGAGAGAGCGGAGCCCTAAAGTCAAGAATGTAAAGCAAAGGAATCTCAGACGGAGTCAACAAAGAAAAAGTGAAGGTGCAAAGGAAGGTAGCACTTACGCAGAAACTAGTTGTGGCGTCTTCATCACCTTGCGAAAGCGGTTGGCCTTTGCGGCCGCTTCGTCCCGCTTGGTTGCCGTGGCTGAGCCCTTGGGCTTCTTTGGCTGGCTGCCGAACAGGCTCGTTCCTGCCCTACGCTTCTTAGCGCCACCTTGGGAGTCCGGCGCGGCGTACGAGCTTGCGCCCGGCTAGCCGGCTCCTGGCTGGTGGCGCGGGGCGACCTCCTCGTCATCGTCAAGATAGTCCTCGAGACTGGCCCCAAGTCTCGGGCCACCCACTACGCTGCCTCCTCCCTCGACGTCGTCCTCCAGGGTCGCCGCCCCCAAGTCAGGGTCGTCAACGTCGCTCTCCGCCCGATCGGGGAGGAATTCGCGGTACGGCCCCACGGTGCCAGCTGCTGGCTGGAGGAGGGGGTTCTAACCAAAGCCGACTGGTCAGATCGGACAAGACGGACTCGGCAACGAAGAAGTCGAGAGAGTCAAAGAAAAAGAGAAAAAG
This sequence comes from Triticum monococcum, assembly GCA_034509565.1. Taxonomy (NCBI): domain Eukaryota; kingdom Viridiplantae; phylum Streptophyta; class Magnoliopsida; order Poales; family Poaceae; genus Triticum; species Triticum monococcum. Next base: position 619,344,930 of record CM067847.1, on the reverse strand, counting down.
AAGCGACTCACCAGAGGCGGAGGGGCGGCACGTGGATACTGCTCCTTACTGAACTGCCACTCTTCTTTGAGGTCGCAGCTCGCAAGATAATTCACCATGTAGGCTACCTCCTCGTGAGGCATTTCCTTGGTGCATATCCTTCTCGGGTCCTGATGCCCGCTCATCTGGCAGATCATGTGGGGTGACCTTGGAGTGGGAGCACTCGGCGCGCAACGAAGGCGGCCAGCAAATCCGGCCCGGTCAGGCCCTCCGAGTGCGTCAGTACTTGGAGTCACGCGACAGCGCCGGCTCCTGCGGGCGTCAGCATCCTAGCCCGATACGACCAGTTGGGCTGCCTCCCTGCCGGCGGGCCGGCTACGTAGGCCGACAAATTGACCCAGTCGCCCTCCACGGAGACGTTCTTCACGTAGAAGTATGACGGGAAACGGGTTGATGGAGGGAAACGGGTTGTCAGCCCCCGACCTCCGCACGGCGATGAACGCGTCGCACTGAGCCGGCACGCCCACGGCTTGCGTGCCGAGCTTGGAGTAGAAGAACTCCCCCCAGAGCTCGATGGTGGGGAGTGTCGGATTTCGGGTTCCGGCAGACCCTTAAGGTTCGAACACTGGGGTGCGCGCGGAAATCTCACCTTTAACCTCTCCGTCTCGAGGGGATCTAAACTACTAAAAGAACTGCACGAAAGACACAAGATTTATACTGGTTTGGGCCACCGATGTGGTGTAATACCCTACTCCAGTGTGTGGTGGATGGATTGCCTCCTGGGGCTGGTGTGGATGAACCATAGAGGGAAGAACAGCCTCGTGAGGGTCTGTTCTTGGCTGTGGCGATGAACTGCTATGAAGAGTTCGGTCGCCTCTCTCTTTCTTACTCTGCTTCCTACCAGTCGAAGGAACAGAACCCAACTCCCAGCTATGTGGGTGGCTGGTCCTATTTATAGAGGCCCTGGTCCTCTCCCCAAATATTGAGCGGGAAGGGATCCAACAATGGCGGGCTAATTTGATGGGGGACAGCGAGTACATCTATCCTGACAAAAGCAGTCTTTGCCTGCCAAAGGCTCTGGTGATGACGCTGCGCTGGGCTCCATGGTGACCTCCGTCTCGCAGTCCTCCTGGCCTTGGTCTCATTGCACCGAAGTGGCAACCTTTGCCTGATGCCTCGGTACTCCGCTGATACACTTGCTCCCTTTGCACCAAAGAGGAAAGAGGGACGCTGCGCGCGCTGGCGCCCGCCTGGTGCCCCGTGTCATCATGGCTTGCGTCATGGGCACCTCGCAAGGTACCCTGCCTTGAACTCTCCGTCTCCTCGCGAGCCAGCCTGACGAGGCTGTGCCGTGTCGTCCGCCTCGTGAGGCTTGGCCCCTCGCGAGGGTCTGGAGCCTCGTGTTGATGAAGATGGGACGCGCTGGGCCCCCACTTGAGCCACGCCACAGGCCGCAGGCAGGCAAGTCTGGGGACCCCCATTCCCAGAACGCCGACAGTAGCCCCCGGGCCCAAGGCGCGCATGGACTTGGCCGTGCCGAGAGGCGAAAGGGCAAGGGCGAAGCACCGCGGGCCCTAACAGCCTGCGGCCTTGGACGCCGCGTGGCGGTTGATTGGACGTGGCGCCTCCGCTTCCCCATGACGCCTTGGTGATCGTGCGAGTTGGACAAGTCCCTGCATGCAGAACGTGTCATGATTACCTGTGATCTCAGAGACCGGTGGTTGGCCTTCGCCGGCTATAAGTACGGCACCGCTCGTGCCCGTCAAGTCCATCTTCTCTTGCTCTCTCCTGCGCCTCAGTTCTTGCTCCGTCTTGGTGTGATGGCTCCATCGAGGAGGTACTCGGCCGCAGAGAAGGGGAAGGCCCTCCAGGTCGGTCCTACCTCTCCCCCATCCAAGCGTGGTCGCGGGCGCCCCCGGAAGCACCCAGTGGCTGCCCCGGCAGTTCCCAGCGGCCGTGGGGGGGCTCCCAGCGCGGCGGCGGGCAAGCCGCTGCAGCCGGAGGGTGCGCCTGGGTTGCGCGCTCCCCCAGGCCGCGCTTTCGCGCCGGGCAGGCGCCACCGGAATTCATCGTTTGGTCGGCGGAGCCAGCTCGCGCCCGGCTCCCACTCCCTCGCTTCCTCCTTGGCGAATTCCCGGCCGGCGCTCATGGCGGCCTCTGGCTCCAGGCGGAGGGCTGCTGCAGCAGGTCCTCGTGGGTCGTGCTGGAGGTCTCCGCCAGCGGGGGCTTGGTCTTCACTCACAGCTGGCTGGCGTTTGCCCGCGCTCGCGGCCTGGAGCGTCGGTGCACTCTGCACTTCAGGTTCGATGGCGACGCCACCCTCTTCGTGAGGGTGTTTGGGGAAGATGGTCGCCGCGCGGGGTGCTGCCCTGCAGACGGTGACCGCGTCCGCGGGCCCCGCTCCGATGGTGATGGGGGAGATAGCACCCGAGCGGGCGGCGGCGTCAGCGACTCCCCCAGCCTCGTCAGCTCTTCCTCAAGCGACTCCTCCAGTGGTGGCAGCAGTCCTCCCCCGCGCCGTCGGATCTGCCTTGGAGGTGGTGGTTCATCCGCCCGCCGTCGTGCCCCGACGCAGCGCGAGAGGGCATTCGCCTGAGGCCCCGGGGCAGCCTGTGTCGCCGCCGTGGGCCGATGAGGGAGGGGCGGCACCAGGCTCGTCTTTTTCCTTTCTCTTTTGTTCCCTGTGTAAGACAGAACAGATGCATGGAGCCCCCTGGGGGCGTGTTGGGAAATGTTGCCGCTTCAGCTATTACCTTGATCTCATTTTTGTACTTCCTGATTTCTCGCCTGTGCGTAGATAGCTTTCAACCCCTACTGGGAGTGGGGCGACTGTCCCAGGCCCTGTGCGCGCGTCGTGGTACCCGAGGGGCACGGACTAGGAGGGGTGCTCCTGTAATGCGCCAGGGCCGTGAAACCCTCCTGTGGCTAGGGCAGAAACCCTCGCGAGGGCGCCTGAGTACCATCCCTCGCGAGGTTGTTCACGAGAGAAACCAAAGCGAGGGGCGAAAATCGACGAACCATAAATCAGCAATAGCGATAACTCCAACAAGAATCCAAATGCAAACGAACATGTCAACTGCGGAAAGCAAATGGAAAAGCCGCGTCCGGCACCTAATCTAGTCTTCGACGTCTTCTCACCAGTGCGGAGCTAAGTGCTGCCACTGGGCGTGGGAGGGAGCCCCAGGGCCTGAGGCCGGCGCTCCTGAGACTCCGGGGCATGTACAGCCCCACTCATTATTACGTGAGAGTGTCACGGGGCGGCGAGCTTCACAGGCATTGGCCTTGCTTCACAGGCTCTGGGCCTTTTCATCGAGCGCGAGGGCTTCATAGGCACTCGCCTTGCTTCACAGGCTCTGGGCCTTTACAAAAGAGATGATCTTCACAGGCACTCGCCTTGCTTCACAGGCTCCGGGCCTTTGCAAAAGAGATGATCTTCACAGGCACTCGCCTTGCTTCACAGGCTCCAGGCCTTTCCAAAAGAGATGATCTTCACAGGCACTCGCCTTGCTTCACAGGCTCCGGGCCTTTTTCCAAAGCGATGATCTTCACAGGCACTCGCCTTGCTTCACAGGCTCCGGGCCTTTCCAAAAGAGATGATCTTCACAGGCACTCGCCTTGCTTCACAGGCTCCGGGCCTTTTTCCAAAGCGATGATCTTCACAGGCACTCGCCTTGCTTCACAGGCTCCGGGCCTTTTTCCAAAGAGATGATCTTCACAGGCACTCGCCTTGCTTCATAGGCTCTGGGCCTTTTCAGGGGTAGAACCTCCGCAGGTGCTGGATGTTCCACGCATTCTGGATCGGCACTCCCTCCTGAGTCTCCAAGCGCGTGGAGCCGGGCCTGGAAACATGAACAACCTTGAACGGGCCCTCCCACATGGGAGAGAGCTTGTGCAACCCCTCCCTGGAGAGAACCCGCCTGAGCACGAGGTCTCCTACCTCGAGGGTCCTGGGGTGGATGTTGCGGCAGTGATATCGCCGCAGAGCCTGCTGATACCTCGCCGCTCGCAGCGTGGCCTCCCGGCGACGTTCCTCCCCCAGCACGAGGTCCATCCCCCGCATGGCGTCCTGCTGCGCCTTGTCGAACACCAGGACCCGCGTGGAGTGGTGTCTGACCTCGTGAGGGAGGACTGCTTCCGCTCCATAGACCAGGAAGAATGGGGTCTCCCCAGTCGGTTTGGTCGCGGTGGTGCGGATGGACCACAGCACGGACTGCAGCTCGTCGTACCATCCTCTGCTGCAGGCCTCCAGCTTCTTCTTGAACGTCCTGGTCTTGAGGCCCCTCAGGACCTCTGCGTTGGCCCGCTCGGCCTGGCCGTTGCTTCGAGGGTGCGCCACTGAAGCATAGCATATCTGCGTTCCAAGGTTAGCACAGTATGTTTTGAAGAGGTTACTGGTGAACTGTGAACCGTTGTCTGTGATGATATGGTTCGGCACCCCGAACTGGCTCACGATGCCCCTGATGAACATGACCACGGAGCCCGCGGGGATGGTGCGGACGGCCTCCAGCTTAGCCCACTTGGTGAACTTGTCCACGGCGATGTAGAGGTAGCGGTAGCCCCCAGGCGCCCGAGGGAACGGGCCCAGGATGTCCAGCCCCCAGACTGCGAACGGCCATGAAAGGGGTATAGTCTGCATGCCTCTGGCCGGCTGATGGATTTGCTTGGCGTGGAACTGGCAGGCCTCACAAGCTTTCACCAGCTCTACGGCGTCATTGAGTGCGGTAGGCCAATAGAACCCGCTGCGGAACGCCTTGCCGACGAGGGTCCGCGATGATGAGTGGTGCCCGCAGTCTCTGCCGTGTATGTCCTCTAGTAGTTCCTTTCCGTGCTCCCTGGAGATGCAGCACAGGGATACATCGTTTGGTTGCTTCCGGTAGAGCTCTCCATCCTTGATGCAGTACGCCGTGGCCTGCCGTGCCACACGCTCCGCGCCCTCCTCCTTCTCTGGCAAGGTCCCTTGTGTTAAGTAGCTCCGGAGCTCCGTGATCCAGCACCCCTCCTGAGGTTCCACCGTCAGGAGCAGGCGTGCTCCCAAGGCCGGGCCACAGACCGGGGCTCCTGAGGCAGGTGGCTGGGGGAGCTCCTCCCAAGGTTGAGCCGTGTTTGACAACGACGGCAAGGCTGAGGGCTTGAAGAGCCGCTCCTCGAAGACACCAGGCTCCTGAGGCAACCGCCTAGACACCCGTTTAGCGATGTCGTCGGCCTCCTGATTGGTGCCACAGGGCACATGCTGCAACTCCAACCCCCAGAACTGCTTCTCCATCCGGCGGACCTCCGCAAGGTAGGCTTCCATGTGCTCGTCTTTCGGCTCGTACACCTTGTTGGAGAAGTTCACGAGGAGCTGTGAATCGCCCTTAATGGTGAGGCGCTTCACCCCCAAGGCTGTCGCGGCCTTCAGGCCCGCTATTAGACCCTCGTACTCCGCTATGTTGTTGGAGACCTTTTCACCTTGTTGGAAGCAGAGCTGTACGGCGTAGTAGAGCTTGTCCTGAGTGGGCGATATAAGCACCGCTCCAGCCCCAGCACCATGTCTGGAGAATGCCCCGTCAAAGTGCATGACCCAGCCTTCGGGTGCCTCGCTCCCCGGGAAGAGGGACCGATCCTCGTCGGCCTCGAGGCCTAGTGCCTCTGTCCATTCTGCCACAAAATCTGCCAATGCTGCTCCTTTGATGACCCTGGTTGTGCTAAATTCGAGCTGAAACGCCTGCAGCTCTATGTTCCACTATGCGACCCTTCCGGCTGAGTTAGGGCTCCTGAGCACCCTCTCCAGGGGGTATGACGAGACGACTTTGATGGGGTGAGCCTGGAAGTAGTGACGCAGCTTGCGCGAGGCTATCAGTAGCGCGAGGAGGAGCTTCTGAGGCATTGGGTACCGTGCCCTCGCGTCCCGTAGCACCGTGCTGACAAAGTAAACTGGGTGCTCGACAAGACAGGGAGCATCTGGGGTTGCCGCGCCCTCGGGAGGTGGGGGCGCCTCACGAGGCGTCGCGGCCTCGGGAAGTGGACTACACGGTCGGGTGGCCTCTCCTGCCCCCGGTGCATTTCCCGGCTGCTGACCCTCCTCAGCTGTGGTTGTGGCTCCTGCAGGCTTTCCTTGTTCCTGTTTTGTCCTGCCCCGGGCTGCCGCTGCGGCCTTGACTTTGCATTCCTCCCTAACCGCCACCAGGGCTGCGCTGGCGGAGTAGGGTGCGGCGGCGAGGTACAGTAGCAGGGGCTCCTGGGGGCGTGGCGCTACAATGACTGGGGGACTGGTCAGGTACCTCTTGAGATCTTGAAACGCCTTATCTGCTTCTTCAGTCCACTCAAAGGTCCCTTTCTTCTTCATCAGCTGGAAGAAAGGCAGCGCTTGCTCCCCCAGTTTGGAGATGAAGCGCCCTAGCGCGGTCACGCGCCCCGTGAGCTTCTGCATTTCTCTGAGGGTCTTTGGCGGGCTCATGTCCTCGACCGCTTTGACCTTCTCGGGGTTGGCCTCGATGCCACGATGGGACACGAGGAATCCCAAGAGCTTACCCGAGGGGACGCCAAACACACATTTCTCCGGGTTGAGCCGCAGGTTTACTGCGTCGAGGCTCGTGAAGGTCTCCTCCAGGTCTTGTATCAGGGTCTTGGCCTCCCGAGATTTTACTACAATGTCATCAACGTAGGCTTCGACATTCTTTCTGAGCTGCTGGCCCAAAGTGATGTGCATCAGTCGCTGAAAGGTTGCCCCTACATTACGCAGCCCGAACGGCATGCATGTATAACAGTATACCCCGCATGGGGTCAAGAAGGCGGTCTTCTCAACGTCTTCCACTGCCATCTTGATCTAGTGATACCCGGAGAAGGCGTCCAGGAAGCATAGCAGGTCGCACTCTGCAGTGGAGTCGACAATCTGGTCGATGCGGGGAAGCAGGAACGGATCTTGCGGGCATGCCTTGTTGAGGTTGGTGAAGAAGACACACATGCGTTCTTCCCCCCCCCCCCCTTCTTGGGCACAACGACAGGGTTGGCCAACCAATCTGGGTATCGGACCTCGCGAATGACCCCGGCGGCCTCTAGCTTGCGAGTCTCTTGGGCGATGAAAGCCTGCTTCTCTGTGGACTGCCGCCTGGCCTTCTGCTTCACGGGGCGTACATTTGGGCATCCGTTGAGGTGGTGCTCGATGACACTTCTGGGGATCCCCGCCAGCTGATCCGGCTCCCAAGCAAATACCTCGTTCGAGCGCAGGAACTTGACCAAGGCCTCCTCCTGCTCGGGCTCAAGGTTGGCGCCTATGGTGAAAGTGGCACTGGAGGACCCGTCCTCGTCGACGGATACCTGCTTGGTCTCTGCCTTGTCCTGGGTGAACAACTGCTTCTTCTTGGCGGGCGCAGCCCCCTTGGGCTCAGGGGCCTCCGCGTTGGCGGGCTGTGCCGACGCCGCTGTCTTGAAGGCGAGCTCGAGTACTCGCAGGGCGTCCCCGGTGTCCCCGCGCACCGTGAGGGTACCATTGCTCCCGGGCATCTTCATGAGGTTGTACGCTGGATGCGTGGCGGCCATGAACTGGGCCAGTGCCGGGTAGCCGAGGATGGCGTTGTAAGGAAGGCCGATGGGGCGATGTCGAAGTCGACCGTCTCAGTGCGGAAGTTGTCGTAGGAGCCGAAGGACACCGGGAGCCGGATCTGCCCCAGGGAGCCGGATGATCCGCCCCCGACGCCCGAGAAGGAGCGGCTGGGTCGCAGCCGCTCCCGGGGTATGCAGAAGAGGTCGAAAGTCTCGACCGAAAGCAAGCTGAGGCCCGCGCCGCCGTCGACGAGGGTCCGGGTGACGGCCACCTGGCATATGGTGGGGGTGCACAACAAGGGGAGCGCACCTGAGCTGACCGGGTTGGTGGGGTGGTCCTCCGAGCTGAAGGTCAGATCGACCTCGCTCGCCGCCCGGTCCCGGGGAGCCCCCTGCCGTGCGGCAGCGGTGCTAACCCGGCAGGCAAAAGGCTTGATGTGGCGACTTGTCGGCGGCGCCTGCGAGCCTCCCAGGAGGGCCGCAATGACCGGAGGCGTCGGTGCCGCGGTGCAGTTTCTCTGTCGCGTAGGCGGACGCTGGGGTGGTGCTTGTAGCTCGTTTCCCACCGAGCCGGTGGCGGTGTTGACGGCGGGCGGCGGGGGACGACGAGAGCGCCCGCCGGCGAGGGCCGCCGAGGCGGCTCGAGCCCGGCTGGCGCCTCGCATGGTTGCGGCGACCGAAGGAGGGCGGAGCGATGGTCGACGGATCCCGGCGCACCCCTACCTGGCGCGCCAAATGTCAGATTTCGGGTTCCGGCAGACCCTTAAGTTTCGAACACTGGGGTGCACGCGGAAATCTCGCCTTTAACCTCTCCGTCTCGAGGGTATCTAAACTACTAAAAGAACTGCACGAAAGACACAAGATTTATGCTGGTTCGGGCCACCGATGTGGTGTAATACCCTACTCTAGTGTGTGGTGGATGGATTGCCTCCTGGGGCTAGTGTGGATGAACCATACAGGGAAGAACAGCCTCGCGAGGGTCTGTTCTTGGCTGTGGCGATGAACTGCTATGAAGAGTTCGGTCGCCTCTCTCTTTCTTACTCTGCTTCCTACCGGTCGAACGAACAGAACCCAACCCCCTGCTATGTGGGTGGCTGGTCCTATTTATAGAGGCCCTGGTCCTCTCCCCAATTATTGAGCGGGAAGGGATCCAACAATGGCGGGCTAATTTGAAGGGGGGCAGCGAGTACATCTATCCTGACAAAAGCAGTCTTCGCCTGCCAAAGGCTCTGGTGATAACGCCGCGCTGGGCTCCATGGTGACCTCCATCTCGCAGTCCTCCTGGCCTTGGTCTCGTTGCACCGAAGTGGCAACCTTTGCCTGATGCCTCGGTACTCCGCTGATACGCTTGCTCCCTTTGCACCAAAGAGGAAAGAGGGACGCTGCGCGCGCTGGCGCCCGCCTGGTGCCCCGTGTCGTCATGGCTTGCGTCATGGGCACCTCACAAGGTACCCTGCCTTGAACTCTCCGCCTCCTCGCGAGCCAGCCTGACGAGGCTGTGCCGTGTCATCCACCTCGCGAGGGTCTTGAGCCTCGTGTTGATGAAGATGGGCCGCGCTGGGCCCCCACTTGAGCCACGCCGCAGGCCACAGGCAGGCAAGTCTGGGGACCCCCGTTCCCAGAACGCCAACAGGGAGAACGCCGAGGAAGCCTTCGCACAAGGTGACGAAGGCGGACAGCAGCACCACCGTGTTGGGGGTGAGGTGGTGCGGCTGGAGACCATAGAATTCAAGAAAAGAGCAGAAGAAGCTGCTCGCCGATAAGCCAAGGCCGCGTAGGCAGTGCGAGCGGAAGACGACCTGCTCGTCCTCCTGCGGCGCCGGCGAGATTTCCCCCCTCCGCGCGAGACGGACCCGCACGAGGTCCTCGCCGGGCAGCCGACGCGTCTTGCAGAGGAAATTGACGTGATCGTCGTGGACCTCGGAACCGTCCCAGGTGCCGGAGTGCGCCGTAGGGGGCGTGACGGCGGAGGAAGAGCTCATTGTGAGCGGACCACCGCAGCGCTCGACGTAGCTTGAGGCGCAGCGACGAGAGGGAAAAGAAGAAGTATGAGGAGGCGGGGCGCACGTGCTCCGCCGCTCCCCTCCTCCCCTACTTATAGACTCATGGGCTGTGAAGCCGAGCGGGCGGTTGTGGGATCTACTGCGCCCACTACCCCGTGCCCCCCATGTTTATCGCCCAAAGTTACTGCGCGCAGTAACTCCGCGGGAACCTCAACCATCCACCCAAGACGCAGCGGATCCGCTTGCGCGCCGAGGCGCGGTAGTGGCGAGCCCCACCTGTAGGCGTGTCCCGTCGCGCATGTGGGAGAGCGGACTGGCCCAGTCGCTCGTTGCCACGTGACGGGCCCGAAACGGGCGGCGGCCTGGAAGCTTAGCCAGTACGCCACTGGGATCCCGCCGGGGCATTCCAACATTTTGGACGAGTCAAAATTGGGCGAGTCCGACTCCTGCCAGTCGGCCCGGCAAAAATGGAACGAGGTTTTCACCTCAAGCACTTGGAGAAAGAAACTGCTGAGGCTCCTCGGCTGATCGTCCGTGGCGCCTCATCAGCTTCGGGGACTACTGTCGGAGTAATGGGCCACGGGTAGGCTAACCCGAGGCCCAAAACCTTTCAAGACATCGGGGCTGACTGCGCCCCTCGAGACACCAGATGAAGAGCCGCCTTCTGGAGGACCGTTGAAGGAACAGTCGGCTACCCGCATGCAGCCGAGTCCTAGAGGCGAGGTCAAGACCGGCCGACTCCCGCCTGGCGGCTTCCAGAGAAGCCGGCCACGGGGAGTCGGCCCTTGGCACCAATGAAGCCCATGCCCTCATCAGGGGTGATGGGACGCGGAGTGGCAACAGTGAAGCCCACTCCCTCCCCTTTCCAGGGGATGGCTAGGCTACAGTGCACCGTACCAACGGAGATCTCCGTCTGGCGCGACACTATTGCCATGCCATCCCTGACATTAGCAACAGTGGGCGGAATCCTGTGCCCACGACGGCCTGTCAGTACGGTCCACGGACGACGGGCCCTACCGGTCAGCAAGAGTCCAGAAGACGGCAAGAGCGCCACCAGTCAAACCCGTAGGGAGCCGGCCCCCGGGAGTCGGCCTGCCCCTCCCACGGGTTCCCTGCGCCATTGACCAGACGAGACAGGGAGTGGCTAGAGTGATCACCCGCCAGACGGCGGGGCTGTAACCACGACCCCATGACCAAGCCTGCGTCATTAGAAGCACGGCTACAGTAATCAGCAGCCGGCAAGACCCGCAAGCGGCGGGTACGACTTGTCGGCTCGTACCAGACCAGTCGGCGGGCCCCAGCAGTTGGCGGAAGGGCCGACAGGTGAAGAGATTGACGGCTGGGCCCTGCGCCTAGTCAGTTTACCATTGTACCCCTGGGGGTAGGCCTATATAAACCCCCCAGGGCACCCATGCAAAGGGGTTTCGACCCATTAGAACTAGACCAGATCATAGAGGGGGGAGAGCTATCCCTGCCTTCTCCTACCATCAGCATACAGCTCGAGGAGCGCCCTTGTATTCACTTTGCCTTAGTGACCATGCGGAGACCCCGCAGAGCAGTACTAGGGGTGTTATCTCCTAGGAGAGCCCCGGGCCTGGGTAAAGTACGTCGGCGTTCATGTCTACGCGTCATCTCGTTTCCGGGCACCGGCGATGTTCTACTCGCTCCCACCATGATAAGCCATCCATTGGCATATGTCGCACACAACCCCCGACACTTTGCACCTCCATAATCGAGAAACATATCCATAGTCCTTTTCAGGTATTTCAGAATGTTCTTGACCGTTGTGCAATGATCCACTCCTGGATGGTACCTCCCTGCTAAACTTATAGCAAGGCACACATCAGGTCTGGTACACAGCATTGCATACATGATAGAACCTATGGCTGAGGCATAGGGAATGACCTTCATTTTCTCTCTATCTTTTGAAGTGGTCGGGCATTGAGTCTGACTCAACTTCACACCTTGTAACATAGGAAAGAACCCTTTCTTTGACTGATCCATTTTGAAGTTCTTCAAAACTTTATCAAGGTATGTGCTTTGTGAAAGTCCAATTAAGCGTCTTGATCTATCTCTATAGATCTTGATGCCCAATATATAAGCAACTTCACCGAGGTCTTTCATTGAAAAATTCTTATTCAAGTATTGATACGTCTCCAACGTTTCTATAATTTTTTATTGTTCCATGCTGTTATATTATCAATCTTGGATATTTTATAATCATTTTATAGTCATTTTATATCATTTTTTGGTACTAACCTATTTGACATAGTGCCAAGTGCAAGTTGCTGTTTTTTCCATGTTTTTTACATCGCAGAAAATTAATATCAAACGGAGTCCAAATGCCACAAAACTTTATAGGGATTTTTTATGGGCCAGAAGGAACACAACGGGCCCTGGGTGCTCCTGGAGGGTGCCCTGAGGGTAGCACAACCCACCAGGGCGCGCCAGGAGACCCAGGCGCGCCCTGGTGGGTTGTGCCCACCTCGGGTGCCCCTCAGACCGCCTCTTTGCTCTATAAATACCCCAATATTCCCAAAACCCTAGGGGAGTCGACGAAATATTGATCCAACCACCGCAAAGTCCAGAACCACCAGATCCAATCTAGTCACCATCTCGGATGGGGTTCACCACCTCCATTGGTGTCTCTTCGATGATGCGTGAGTAGTTCTTTGTAGACCTTCGGGTCCGTAGTTAGTAGCTAGATGGCTTCCTCTCTCTCTCTCTCTATCTCTCTCTCTTCATTCTCAATACAATGGTCTATTGGAGATCCATATGATGTAACTCTTTTGCGATGTGTTTGTTGGGATGGATGAACTTTGAGTTTATGATCAGATCTATCTCTTTTTATATCCATGAAAGTATTTGAGTTTCTTTGATCTCTTTTATGCATGATTTCTTATAGCCTCGTATTTCTTCTACAATATTTGGGTTTTGTTTGGCCAGCTTGATCTATTTATCTTGCAATGGGAAGAGGTCCTTTGTAGTGGGTTCAATCTTACGGTGCTTGATCCCAGTGACAGAAGGGGAACCGACACGTATGTATCGTTGCCACTGAGGATAAAACGATGGGATCTATCTCTACATAGATAGATCTTGTCTACAACATGTCATCATTCTTATTGCATTACTCTGTTTCTCCATGAACTTAATACACTAGATGCATGCTGGATAGCGGTCGATGTCTGGAGTAATAGTAGTAGATGCAGGCAGGAGTCAGTCTACTAATCTTGGACTTGATGCCTATGTAATGATCATTGGCTGGATATCGTTATGAGTATTTGAAGTTCTATCAATTGCCCAACAGTAATTTGTTCACCCACCGTTTGCTATTTTTCTCGAGAGAAGCCACTAGTGAAACCTACGGCCCCGGGTCTCTTTCTCTTATTATTTGCCTTTGCGATCTATTTTCCTTTGCGTTTACTTTCAGATCTACTAAACCAAAAACCCAAAAATACCTTGCTGCAATTTATTCTTATTTATTTTATTTGGCGTTCAATCTATCAATCTACTACAAATTTACCTCACGTCCGTTTGCGAGAAGTTGTTATTTGTGTGCAGATGTTGTTTATGTTGTGTTGGTTGGTTCTCCTATTGGTTCGATAACCTTGGTTTCACATCTGATGGAAATACCTACGGCCGATGTGCTGCATCGTCCCTTCCTCTTTGGGGAAATACCGACATAGCTGCAAGCGACATCAAGTATCCGTTTATGCTATCCAAAAACTATGTATTATTTCCAATCAACAATATGTCATCCATATATAATATTAGAAATTCTACAGAGCTCTCACTCACTTTCTTGTAAATACATGCTTCTCCAAAAGTCTGTATAAAACCATATGTTTTGATCACACTATCAAAGCGTATATTCCAACTCTGAGAGGCTTGCACCAGTCCATAAATGGATCGCTGGAGCTTGCACACTTTGTTAGCACCTTTAGGATTGACAAAACCTTCTGGTTGCATCATATACAACTCTTCTTTAAGATATCCATTAAGGAATGTAGTTTTGACATCCATTTGCCAAATTTCATAATCATAAAATGTGGCAATAGCTAACATGATTCGGACAGACTTAATCATCGCTATGGGTGAGAAGGTATCATCATAGTCAACTCCTTGAACTTGTCGAAAACCTTTCGCAACAAGTCGAGCATTGTAGACAGTAATATTACTCTCAGCGTCAGTCTTCTTCTTGAAGATCCATTTATTCCCTATGGGTTGCCGATCATCGGGCAAGTCAACCAAAGTCCACACTTTGTTCTCATACATGGATCCCATCTCAGATTTCATGGCCTCAAGCCATTTTGTGAAATCTGGGATCATCATCGCTTCCTCATAGTTCGTCGGTTCGTCATGGTCAAGTAACGTGACCTCCAGAACAGGATTACCCTACCACTCTGGTGCGGATCGTACTCTGGTTAACCTACAAGGTTTAGTGGTAACTTGATCTGAAGTTTCATGATCATCATCATTAGCTTCCTCACTAATTGGTGTAGGAATCACTGGAACTAATTTCTATGATGAACTACTTTCCAATTCGGGAGAAGGTACAATCACCTCATCATGTTCTACTTTCCTCCCACTCACTTCTTTCGAGAGAAACTCCTTCTCTAGAAAGGATCCATTCTTAGCAACGAATATCTTGCCTTCGGATCTGTGATAGAAGGTGTACCCAATAGTCTCCTTTGGGTATCCTATGAAGACACATTTTTCTCCAATTTGGGTTCGAGCTTATCAGGTTGAAGCTTTTTCACATAAGCATCACAGCACCAAACTTTAAGAAATGATAGCTTAGGTTTCTTGTTGAACCACAGTTCATATGGTGTCATCTTAACGGATTTAAATGGTGCCCTATTTAACGTGAATGCAGCCATCTCTAAAGCATAACCCCAAAACGATAGCGGTAAATCAGTAAGAGACATCATAGATCGCACCATATCTAATAATGTACGGTTACGACGTTCGAACACACCATTACGATGTGGTGTTCCAGGTGGGGTGAGTTGTGAGACTATCCCAAATTGTTTCAAATGAAGACCAAACTCATAACTCAAATATTCACCTCCACGGTCACATCATAGAAACTTTACTTTCTTGTTACGATGATTTTCCACTTCACTCTGAAATTCTTTGAACTTTCAAATGTTTCAGACTGATGTTTCATTAAGTAGATATACCCATATCTGCTCCTATCATCTGTGAAGGTAAGAAAATAACGATACCCGTCGCGAGCCTCAACACTCATTGGACCGCATACATCAGTATGTATTATTTCCAATAATTCAGTTGCTCGCTCCATCGTTCCGGAGAACAGAGTCTTAGTCATCTTTCCCATGAGGCATGGTTCGCAAGCATCAAGTGATTCCAAAAGCCCATCAGCTTGGAGTTTCTTCATGTGCTTTACACCAATATGACTTAAACGGCAGTGATACGTCTCCAACATATCTATAATTTATGAAGTATTCATGCTGTTATAATATCATTCTTGGGTGTTTTACAATCATTTTATAGCAACTTTATATCATTTTTTGGGACTAACCTATTGACCCAGTGCCCAATGCGAGTTGCAGTTTTTTGCTTGTTTTTTACATCGTAGAAAATCAATATCAAACGGAGTCCAAACACCGCGAAACTTTTTAGAGAATTTTATAGACCAGAGCACCCAGGATGGGCCAGAGCAGCACCTGGGGGTGCCCTGTCGGGGATATACCCTGCGGCGTAACCCGACCGGACTTGGCACTTCATCGGTAACCCGCCGGAGGACTGGCGGTTCACTAGCTGGCGATTCACCAACTTGGTGACTCATTGGTGACCTGGTTGGTGGTTTAGATGGATGACGAGGCCCAAGGCCCAGAAGGCTGGTTCATATTATGATGGGCCGGTTTACGAGGAAAGGCATAAGGAGTTTTCCCTTAAGGGGGCAAACTAGGATTCCACTTGTAACAGACTAGTCCTAATCCTAATAGAACTCCACATGTAACCCGCCCCTTCAACTTATATAAGGAGGGGCAGGGCACCCCAAGAGGGAGAAGCAACAAGCAAGAAGATAATCTCTAGGGCTAGACACAACAAGGAGAGCCGGTTTACGGCGGCTCCCTCGTGATCATAATGAGACCTAGCCGCAAACAACATGTAGGGCTATTCCGGATGATGTTTCCTGGGGCCCGAAACTATCTAAACCCTTGTCTTATGTGTTGATCCGCCTTGCGTCTCTCGATTCCGACCAACCCCTTCAAGCTACCGCATAGATGCGTTGGCCTCATGATTAAGTCCTCACACTAGGACATCTACCGTGACAATTCCACGATAGTTGGCACCCACCGTGGGGCCTGCGCACGATGGTGTTGAGTTCTTGGAGGGTGCTATCCCAGGGATCGAGAAGTTCCGCCCAGCTCATTGAAGAGTTCCGGACGGTTCGCAAAAGAATTCCGACCAGCTCGAGCAAAGGTTCCGTCTGAATCATCAAAAGGTTCCGCCGGCTCGTCGGAAGGTTCTAGCCAGATTATTGAAAAGTTCCGAGCACTTCAACATAAGGTTCCGTCTGAATCACCAAAAGGTTTCGATCGCCTTGACGAAAAGTCATGTCCGAATCACCAAAGGGTTCCAGCCAAATCACCGAAAGATTCCGTCCGAGTCGATAAAGAGTTCTGACTTAGATTACGAAATATTCCGGCCAGATTATCAGAAAGTTCGGTTCAAAGGTTCCGGATTATTAGAAAGTTCTAGTTCAAAGGTTCCGGATTATCAAAAGTTCCGCTGGATTATTTAGAGGTTTCAGTTTAAAAGTTCCAGAAATTTCGGTTCAAAAAGTTCCAGTCGGTTATGTGGAGACCTCAGGCACTAGAAGACACAGAACCAATCAACTCTTGTGTCAAAATAAAAAGCATCACTATGCATTATCCAGCGTCAGCATCCAGCAAAAAATACCAGGTGTTATTTTTCCTATGTATTTTACCAGTACATGTTAATTCATCCGACAACAATTACTCTGATATGTAATGTTTTTACGCAGGGCAACTATTAAAAAGGGTGGGGGTATACCACGGATGCATGTTCGGCAGTGCCGCAAGGCTTCACGGACAAGCGTGTCATGGTCCGGTTTACATCAACGCGCCGGCCGACTCGCCCGTCCGCGCCGCATTACAGCGCCACAGACGACTCGCCCGCCCGCCCTCGCGATCGGTTCACGCGTCTGCATCGGCTTACAATGAGGAGGACAATTTGCTCGTCCGCACCGGCTTATAAACGCCGCGGCCGATTCATCTGTGTGCTTCTACGGCCGATTCACCCGTGAGGGATTTCAGTTTCACCTAGTGATCATCAACATCATGGCTGATTATTTTTCGGCCTAAACACATCAGGTGATGTCCATCTAAAATATATTTTATTAGCACATATTATTTTTGTCAAATATCAGTTTATCTTTTCCTTGGTCTGCAATATTGTTTATGCAAGACAATTATTCACTGCAAAAGCTATGGTTGTGTCATGGATGCATAACTCGCGCCACCATTATAAGGCGCTAGTATCTTACCATGCCATCAAGATCGATGAATATATGTGCAAGCCGCCATTCTGCAGACCGGTTTACATCAATATGATGTGGCTAACTCGCCCGTCCACGCCGGTTTATAATGCCGTGGCCGATTCATGTGTCTGTGCCTCCTCTGAAGCCGTGGTCACCTTTGTCGTCCGTCTCCTCAGGCCTGGTTTGCATCAACACATTGGGTCGCATCTGTTTGCATGAGCTGTTTATTGAGTATAAATCTAGTCACTGCTCGGGTAGCCCGGTTTTCTTTCAAATTGGAGGCAAATTATCATCAACCGCCGTTTGCACTGGATGGCTCAATGAGCAGGCGCACAAGTCGCCGCCACTGCAGTTTGGTTAACTTCAAATGGCCAGTTGGAAGGAACCATTGGCCGAGTTGCTGACACGGCTCATACGGGATCATTTATAACCCGCCGCAGTCACCTCAACTTTCTGTGGATTTACATCGTGCTATCAACACCAATGATATACACCTTATGCCGATTTATATCATGGTCAAATATGAATCTCAAGCCAACTCGTCGAGTCAGTTTGAGACTCAAGGGCTACGATGAGACTCAGCAAATCTTGCCAGTTTCAGCAAATTTAAGAACCCCAAGACGATGGAGGGAAAGATAACCCGGTCCCGGAGGCTACTACCATATTGATGAAAATTTAAAGGCCGTCTGAAAAATTCTGGTTCAAAATGAAGAATGCCGGTTTAAAATTCGGTTCAAGGGAAATCTGTTCTCCCATAAAGCTCTGAAGCTTTCAAATCCGGTTTAAGAATTTCTGGTTCAAAAAAGAATTAACTTCTGATACATCTCCAACGTATCTTTAATTTTTGATTGCCCCATGCTATATTATCTACTGTTTTAGACAATATTGGGCTTTATTATCCACTTTTATATTATTTTTGGGACTAACCTATTAACCGGAGACCCAGCCCAGATTTGTTGTTTTTTTGCCTATTTCAGTGTTTCGAAGAAAAGGAATATCAAACGGAGTCGAAACGGAGCGAAATCAACTAGAGAAGTTATTTTTGGAAGGAAAGCTACTGGAAAAGCTTGGAGTGCACGTCAAGAAAGAAGGGAGGTGCCCACGAGGGTGGGGGACGCGCCCACCCCCCTAGGGCACGCCCCTTGCCTCGTGGGCCCCCCTTCGGTCCACCAACGTACTTCCTTCACCCATAGATACCTACGTACCCTAAAACTTCCAGAACAAACAATAAATCGGGAGTTCCGCCGCCAGAAGCCTCCGTAGCCACCGAAGGCCAATCTAGACCCGTTCCGGCACCCTGTCGGAGGGGGAATCCCTCTCCGGTGGCCATCTTCATCATCCCGGTGCTCTCCATGAGGAGGAGGGAGTAGTTCTCCCTCGAGGCTGAGGGTATGTACCAGTAGCTATGTGTTTGATCTCTCTCTCTCTCTCTCGTCTTCTTGAGGTGATACGATCTTGATGTATCGCGAGCTTTGCTATTATAGTTGGATCCTATGATATTTTCTCCCCCCTCTACTCTATTGTAATGGATTGAGTTTCCCCTTTGAAGTTATCTTATCGGATTGAGTCTTTAAAGATTTGAGAACACTTGATGTATGTCTTGCTGTGCGTATCTGTGGTGACAATGGGGTATCACGTGATTCACTTGATGTATGTTTTGGTGATCAACTTGCGGGTTCCGCCCATGAACCTATGCATAGGGGTTGGCACACGTTTTCGTCGTGATTCTCCGGTAGAAACTTTGGGGCACTCTTTGAGGTCCTTTGTGTTGGTTGAATAGATGAATCTGAGATTGTGTGATGCATATCATATAATCATACCCACAGATACTTGAGGTGACATTGGAGTATCTATGTGACATTAGGGTTTTGGTTGATTTGTGTCTTAAGGTGTTATTCTAGTACGAACTCTAGGGATGTTTGTGACACTTATAGGAATAGCCCAACGGATTGATTGGAAAGAATAACTTTGAGGTGGTTTCGTACCCTACCATAATCTCTTCGTTCGTTCTCCGCTATTAGTGACTTTGGAGTGACTCTTTGTTGCATGTTGAGGTGTGATCCAATTATGTTATTATTGTTGAGGGAACTTACACTAGCGAAAGTATGAACCCTAGGCCTTGTTTCAACGCATTGCAATACCATTTACGCTCACTTTTATCATTAGTTACCTTGCTGTTTTTATATTTTCAGATTACAAATACCTTTATCTACTATCCATATTGCACTTGTATCACCATCTCTTCGCCGAACTAGTTCACCTATACAATTTACCATTGTATTGGGTGTCTTGGGGACACAAGAGACTCTTTGTTATTTGGTTGCAGGGTTGCTTGAGAGAGACCATCTTCATCCTACGCCTCCTACAGATTGATAAACCTTAGGTCATCCACTTGAGGGAAATTTGCTACTGTCCTACAAACCTCTGCACTTGGAGGCCCAACAACGTCTACAAGAAGAAGGTTGTGTAGTAGACATCAAGCTCTTTTCTGGCGCCGTTGCCGGGGATGTGAGTGCTTGAAGGTATATCTTTAGATCTTGCAATCGAGTTTTTTAGTTTCTTGTTTTATCACTAGTTTAGTTTATAAAAGAAAACTATAAAAAATGGAATTGAGTTTGTCTCATACACTTCACCTTTTTAATATCTTTCGTGAGTATGATGGAAAGGATAATTGTGCTCAAGTGCTAGAAGAAGAAATCTATAAAATGTTTGGCACTAAATATTTGAATGATGAGCATGATTGCAATGTTGTTAGTACGAATACTTTGAATATCCATGATGCTAATGATATGCAAAGCCACAAGCTTGGGGAAGTTATGTTTGATGAAGATGATATTTTTGTCCCCCAAGTTTTGATGAGCAAATTTATTATGATGAAAGCATGCCTCCTATTTATGATGATTATATTCATGAAAGTGAATTTGGAGAGGTCATGACTTTATTTTGTGATGAATCCACTATTCCCGAAGAGGTTCCAATTGATTATGAGAACAAAGTTGCTATCTATGATGATTATTGTGATGACTTGTATGCTATAAAGAATAATGATATCCATGAAACTTGTCATCCTGATTTTAGTTTTCAATTGGATTATGCCGCACATGATAATTATTTTGTTGAGTTTGCTCCCACTATTATTCACACTTTTCAAAATATCGGCCGATATACTGATAAATCGGCCGATTTATCGCTTATTGGGGTCTAACCGGTAAGATAAACGCATATCCCCTGAGTTTATCGGTCTGGCAGATTTATCGGCTGTCAGAGCGATTTATCGGCAGTCAGAGCGATTTTGTCCGGTAAATCCAGGGGGCCCACCTATCTGAAATAACAAAAAAAATCTCCTGTGGCGCACCGCCTTCCCCAGAACCCTCGTGCGGGACACATCCCTCCCAAGTCCTGATAGGGTTTGGCGTTTGGGCTTCGCCAGCAGCCGCTCCCTGTGATTCACCATGCCGCCACCACCATGGTCTCCTACTGCGGACGGACCTTGCTCGCCCGCCCCTCACCTCGTCCCCCTGTACAGCACCGCCCCGCACCTCGTCGGCTCGTCCCCGTCTCCAGCACCGCCCCGCACCTCGTCCCTCATATCATCCCCGTCTCCAGCACCAGCCGGCCGCGCCCAGTCCTTGAGGATTCCACACAGCGGCGCCCCGTCCTTGAGGCTTCCACACGGCGGTGCCTAGGAGCAGGACGTCTGGAGCAGCTCCCCGCCCACACCCCTCCCCAGGATCCAGCAATGGCGTGCCTCAACCCCCCGCCAACCCTTCGTCCACGATCGAGAGCAGCAGAAGCTCCACACGCCACGGCATGGATTCTTCTCTTTCCTGATTCTATTCTCTAGAGAAGTAGTGATGCATGCTTGTTGATTTATTTTGGTTGAGTTATGTAGATGGCTGATTGTATTAGGCAGATTTTAATTATATTAGTCAATTATTGCTTCATTAGTAAACTATGTAGATGGCCGATACATGGTTGTTTCCTTTATTTATGTAGATGCTAATGCATGGTTGTTTCCTTTTATTTATGTAGATGGCTGGTTCAAGTTCATCTCAAGTTGCAAGTTCATCACTTAATAGGAAGCCGGATGACATGGCTTGGGAGTTTGCCGAGTTGATTGATCCTGGTGATCCACAAAGGCTCAAGTGCAAGCTTTGTGGAAAAGTTATGTCGGGAGGGGTCACTAGGATGAAGGAGCACATTGGGCAGATCAAAGGCGTTGTGCCCAGCTATATGAAAGCTACACAAGATCAGATTACTCGAGCTTTTGCATCACACGAGGCACCAAAGAGGAAGAAATTGGCAAAGCAAAAGTGTGAAGAAGAAGTTAAAGCTGCAGTCACCATAGAGGTCAACGAGGATGATCAAGAATAGCTGAATGAAGTTGGTGAAGGTACTCCAAAGAAGGGGGCAATGGATCAATATCTTGCACCAATTGATCCTTCGATCCCGTTGAAATCTAAAAAACAGCATACTATAAATGATAGTGTTGATAAGGAAAGAAGCTACAAAGTTGGGCAATATTTGGCTAGATGGATGTACAAGAAAAATGTACCCTTGAATGCTATCAATGATGATGATTTCAAACAGTTTTGTGAGGCTCTTGGTCGCTATGGTCCTGATTGGAAGCAACCCTCGCAATATATGATCAGGGAGAAGATGTTGGTGCAGGAGGTGGAAAGGACTAGGGATTTGTTGAAGCCACATGAGGTCAAGAGGGCGGATATGGGGTGCTCTATCATGACTGATGCTTGGACGGACAAGAAAAAGAGGAGCATCATGAACTTGTGCGTGCATTGCAAGTTGGGGACCGTCTATCTTGGATCAAAGGAGGCGTCAGTCGATGCACATACAAGTCTATACATTTTCAATTATGTGGATGAATGCATTGAGAAAATAGGTATGAATCATCTTCAACTTGCTCTCATTCGTTTCTTTTCAAGTTTATTACTTGTTAAATTTTAGTACTTGCTTATTGCTTGATGAAAATTACTTATTGTGTTTTGTAGGTGCTGAAAATGTTGTGCAAGTAGTCACGGATAATGCTTCAAACAACATGGGAGCAAAGGTGATGTTGAAAGATAAAAGGCCCAAGTTATTTTGGACCTCGTGTGCAACTCACACCATCAACTTGATGGTAGAAGAGGTTGCAAAGTTGAAGCATTTTGGTTCTACAATAACCAAAGCCAAAGAAATGACTACTTTCCTTTATGCACATCATACTACATTGGCCTTGATTAGGTCCTATACAAAAAAGAGAGACATTGTTAGATCGGGGGTGACTAGATTTGCTTGGACATTTCTTACCTTGCAAAGTCTTGATGCTAAGAGAAGCAACTAAAGGAAATGTGGTGTAGTGATACTTGGGAAAGATGCAAGCACACGAGAACAAAGAAAGGGAAGGTGGCTCATGCCATAATAATGAGTAGGGCATTTTGGAAAAATGTGTCTCTTTGCATTAAGGTATTGTTTACTAAACTTCAAATTGTGCTTGTGTATGTTGGAATGCATGTGTATATGTTAAATACTAATGTGGTGCACTTGTGCTTGGGTATGTTGGAAACTTGGAATGGAAGGTTTTTGAGCCATTGGTGAAGATACTTCGGTTGGCTAATGGCGATGGACAGTCCATGGCCTCTATGTATGGAGAAATAATAGAGGCAAAGAAGGCAATATTGGTGGCGGTTGATAATTCGGACAAGGACTATAAGGCGATCACAACGGCCATGGAGAGCAAGATGAATGGGAGGCTAGATACCCCATTGCACATGGCTGCATATGCCTTGAATCCATATTATAGTTATGCTACCACAAGCATCTTTACCGATGTGGAAGTCATGTCCGGCTTGATGGAAGTTATTGAGCAATTTTATCTCGATGATGATGAGAAGCAAAACAAAGTGCTTAACATTGACTGCCAAAATTTAAAAATAAGGAAGGCATGTTTGGGAAGGTGGCTGCCACCAAAGCAATTAGCAATGCAAATTTCAATGCCGGTAAGATTGTTCCCAAGATAATATTGTCATATTGCAATTCTGAATTTTTTGGGCTGATGGATAATACTTTCTATTTTTCCTTGAAATGTAGGGGGGTGGTGTGCAACTTATGGACTACAAACTCCTACATTGATGCACATTGCTTTGAGGATACTCAACTTGACCACAAGTTCATCCGGATGTGAAAGAAATTGGAGTGTTTTTGAACAAGTAAGTCTCAACTTGCAACTACTCAAATCTGATCCGTATATTATTTTTGACAGAATGTAAATCACTAAGCTTCATTTCACAATTTTTAGGTGGATGCAAAGAGGAGAAATAAACTAGACGTGCATCGTAGGGACGATCTAGTTTATATTCAATTCAATGGAAGAATGATAGACAAGAGGAAGAAGTACTCCTCATCTTGTGATGTTATTCTTGGTGAAGATGCTTCCATGGCAGAAGATTGGATATGTGAAGGTGCTTACGTTGATGCTGCGGAGGAGGTTGATGCAATGGGAGCTTCCGAGTTTGTTGAGCTACATAGAAGTGCAAGAGTGAGAGAACTTCATTAAGTGGAAGAATTTGTTTCCGATGGGGAAGAATCTGATCACGGGCTTGTCAATGAGGATGACATAGACTTTGAGTCCGATGATGATGGGGTGATACAAGGTGCCAATGAAGATGAGGAGGGGGGACCGATGGAGCCTTAATGGGGCTTCAAGCCTTCAATGCTTTGCACTATGTGTGCTTTTTTATGTTTGCTAGCTATTTATTTCAGTTGTGAACTTGTGACTTGTGAGAGAACTATGAACCACTATGTGTGTTGTTTGCTAGTTTCCTATTTTGCTTTGTCGTGCAATGATGCAACTGTGCAAAGCTATGGTTATTTATGACCTTACTATGTAATATGTATTGTTGGACTATGTTTATTTCTCATTGTTTGTCATGTGTGTGCACCTACATTTTGCAATTTATTTGATTTTTGAAGGCTTCGAGCACAACTGATGGTACATGGTCATGTATGTCCTTGTGCGTGTGTGCGTGTGTGTACTGTTTAATATACTAATATATCATTTTCAAGGCTTGGAGCACAACATGATGATAGATGGTCATGTATGTGCTTGTGTATGTGTGCACTGTGTAATATATTAATATAGCATATTTTTTAAGGCTTAGAGGACAATTTATTTGTCATGTGTGTGTAATATTATGGCATATTTTACATTATTTTGGTTGGGAAAACCTGAGATTTTTAAAAAAACTTGCCGATAAATGGTCGGCCGATAAAAACGATAAATCGGCCGATAAGCCGATTTATCTCTTCTCTTGAGTCGACCGATAAGTTAACGACAAGCGATATCCCGATATTGATTATTCATGAGAAGAAATTTGCTTATATGAAGAGTAATAAAAATTATATGCTTGTAGATCATGAAAAGAATGCTTTAGATGCTGGTAATATTGTTGAATTCATTCATGATGCTACTGAAAATTATTATGAGGGAGGAACATATTCTTTTTAGGAATTGCAATAATCTCAAGTTTCCTCTCTATGTACTTAAAGTTTTGAAATTATGCTTGTTTTACCCTCCTATGCTAGTTGATTATTGTTCCCACAAGTTGTTTGCTCACAAAATCCCTATGCATAGGAAGTGGGTTAGACATAAATGTGCTAGTCATATTCTTCATGATGCTCTTTTTATGTTAAAATTCTTATCTTTTATGTGAGCATCATTGGAATCATCATGCCTAGCTAGGGGCGTTAAACGATAGCGCTTGTTGGGAGGCAACCCAACTTTACTTTTGTTCCTTGCTTTTTGCTCCTGTTTAGTAATAAATAATTCATCTAGCCTCTGTTTAGATGTGGTTTTATGCTTTTAATTAGTGTTTGTGCCAAGTAGAACCTTTGGGAAGACTTGGGGAAAGTGTTGTTGATCTTGCTGTAAAAAACAGAAACTTTAGTGCTCACGAGAATTACTGTCATTTTTGTTTGGAGAGTGCTATTTAGTTAATTATTTTTGAATATGATTAATAGATAAATTCCTCAGGTCCATCAATTTATTTTAGAATTTTTTGGGTTCCAGAAGTTTGCGTTAGTTACAGATTACTACAGACTGTTCTGTTTTTGACAGATTCTGTTTTTCATGTGTTGTTTACTTATTTTGATGAATCTATGGCTAGTAAAATAGTTTATAAACCATATAAAAGTTGGAATGCAGTAGGTTTAACACCAATATAAATAAAAAATGAGTTTATTACAGTACCTTGAAGTGGTGTTTTGTTTTCTTTTGCTAACGGAGCTTACGAGTTTTCTGTTAAGTTTTGTGTTGTGAAGTTTTCAAGTTTTGGGTAAAGATTCGATGGACTATGGAATAAGGATTGGAAAGAGCCTAAGCTTGGGGATTCCCAAGGCACCCCAAGGTAATATTCAAGGATAGCCAAGAGCCTAAGCTTGGGGATGCCTCGGAAGGCATCCCCTCTTTCGTCTTCGTTCATCGGTAACTTTACTTGGAGCTATATTTTTATTCGCCACATGATATGTGTTTTGCTTGGAGCATCAATTTATTTTTTTAGGATTTTATTGCTATTATTTAGAACAATGTTTTGCATCTTTTATTTCAATAAAAGTGGCATTGATAGCCATTACTATGCCTATATTACAAGTATACATGTTGCTATTTGAAAACAGAAAGTTTACCGCTGTTGCAATAATTTCCTAGAAAAGTCAGAATGTGATAAAATGTTGAAACCTTTTGCATATTAATATATGATAAATTTAATACAGTGGGAATTTTCTTTCATAATTTTTGGAGCTAGGGAAGTATGGATGTTACAGCATTCTTTACAGACTATCCTGTTTAGGCAGATTGCTGTTATGTTTGCATTGTTTGCATATATTTGCTTCTTTAATGATTCTATTTGAGGATAGGACTATTAAATATGTAGAGGCATTTAGTATGCAATGTTTAATAATAATTTTAGTGATTTGCTACAGTAGAGTATGATAAATTTTTGCAATGGTTTATACTAACTTATCTAACGAGTCCTTGTTGAGTTTTGTGTGGATAAAGCTTTTGAGATTTAGGGAGACCGTGATATGAGAGGAATTAAGGAGACACAAAAGCTCAAGCTTGGGGATGTCCAAGGCATCCCAAGATAATATTTCAAGAAGTCTCAAGCATCTAAGCTTGGGGATGCCCCAGTTGGCATCCCACCTTTCTTCTTCAACAACTATCGGTTAGTTTCGGTTGATCCTAGGTTTTTGCTTCTTCACATGATGTTTGTCATTCTTAGAATGTCATTTTATTTTGCTTTGCTTTCTGTTTGAATAGAATACCAAGATCTGAAATTATTAAATGTTAGATATTCTTCACATAGTTGCATAATTATTCGACTACTCATTGATCTTCACTTATATCTTTTGGAGTAGTTTGCCATTTGCTCTAGTGCTTCACTTATATCTTTTAGAGCACGGTGGTGGTTTTATTTTGAAGAAATAGATGAACTCTCATGCTTCACTTATATTATTTTGAGAGTCTTAAATAGCGTGGTAATTTTCTTAAATAATCCTAATATGCTAGGCATCCAAGAATAGTAAAAACTTTCATATAGAGTATTGAATACTAAGAGAAGTTTGATGCTTGATGATTGTTTTGAGATATGGAGGTAATAATATCAAAGTCGTGCTAGTTGAGTAGTTGTGAATTTGAGAAATGCTTGTGTTGAAGTTTGCAAGTCCCGTAGCATGCACGTATGGTAAACGTTATGTAACAAATTTGAAACATGAGGTGTTATTTGATTGTCCTCCTTATGAGTGGCAGTCGGGGACGAGCGATGGTCTTTTCCTACCAATCTATCCCCCTAGGAGCATGCGCGTAGTGCTGAGGTTTTTGATGACTTGTAGATTTTTGCAATAAGTGTGTGAGTTCTTTATGACTAATGTTGAGTCCATGGATTATACGCACTCTCACCCTTCCATCCTTGCTAGCCTCTTCAGTACCGTGCATTGCCCTTTCTCACATTGAGAGTTGCGCAAACTTCGCCGGTGCATCCAAACCCCGTGATATGATACGCTCTTTCACACATAAACCTCCTTATATCTTCCTCAAAACAGCCACCATACCTACCTATTATGGCATTTCCATAGCCATTCCGAGATATATTGCCATGCAACTTTCCATCATTCCGTTCATCATGACACATTCATCATTGTCATATTGCTTAGCATGGTCATGTAGTTGACATAGTATTTGTGGCAAAGACACCATTCATAATTCTTTCATACATGTCACTCTTGGTCCATTGCATATCCCGGTACACCGCCGGAGGCATTCATATAGTCATCTTTGTTCTAGTATCGAGTTGTAATCATTGAGTTGTAAATAAATAGAAGTGTGATGATCATCATTTTCTAGAGCATTGTCCCAAGTGAGGAATATAAAAAAAGGCCATAAAAAGAGAAGGCCCAAAAAAAGAGAAAGGCCATAAAAAAGAGAAGGCCCAAAAAAGAGAAAGGCCATAAAAAAGAAAAAAGGCCCAAAAAAGAGAAAAGAAAAAATGAGAGAAAAAGAGAGAAGGGACAATGTTACTATCCTTTTACCACACTTGTGCTTCAAAGTAGCACCATAATCTTCATGATAGAGAGTCTCTTGTTTTGTCACTTTCACGTACTAGTGGGAATTTTTCATTATAGAACTTGGCTTGTATATTCCAACAATGGGCCTCACCAAGTGCCCTAGGTCTTCGTGAGCAAGCAAGTTGGATGCACACCCACTTAGTTTCTTTTGTTGAGCTTTCATACATTTATAGCTCCAGTGCATCCGTTGCATGGCAATCCCTACTCCTTACATTAACATCAATAGATGGGCATCTCCATAGCTCATTGATTAGCCTCATTGATGTGAGACTTTCTCCTTTTTGTCTTCTTCACATAACCCCCTCATTATTCTATTCCACCCATAGTGTTATATCCATGGCTTGCGCTCATATATTGCGTGAAAGTTTATAGGTTTGAGATTACTAAAGTATGAAACCATTGCTTGGCTTATCATCGGGGTTGTGCATGATGAGAGCATTCTTGAGTGACGAAAATGGAGCATGAATAAACTATATGATTTTGTAGGGATGAACTTTCTTTGGCCATGTTATTTTGAGAAGACATAATTGCTTAGTTAGTATGCTTGAAGTATTATTATTTTTATCTCAATATGAACTTTTGTCTTGAATCTTTCGGATCTGAATATTCATACCAGAATTAAGAAGAATTACATTGAAATTATGCCAAGTAGCACTCCGCATCAAAAATTCTGTTTTTATCATTTACCTACTCGATGACAAGCAGGAATTAAGCTTGGGGATGCTTGATACGTCTCCAATGTATCTATAATTTTTCATTGCTCCATGCTATATTATCTACTGTTTTAGACAATATTAGGCTTTATTATCCACTTTTATATTATTTTTGGGACTAACCTATTAACCGGAGGCCCAACCCAGATTTGCTTTGCTATTATAGTTGGATCCTATGATGTTTTCTCCCCCCTCTATGTTGGAAATATGCCCTAGAGGCAATAATAAATTGGTTATTATTATATTTCCTTGTTCATGATAATCGTTTATTATCCATGCTAGAATTGTATTGATAGGAAACTCAGATACATGTGTGGATACATAGACAACACCATGTCCCTAGTAAGCCTCTAGTTGACTAGCTCGTTGATCAATAGATGGTTATGGTTTCCTGACCATGGACATTGGATGTCATTGATAACGGGATCACATCATTAGGAGAATGGTGTGATGGACAAGACCCAATCCTAAGCCTAGCACAAGATCATGTAGTTCGTATGCTATAGCTTTTCTAATGTCAAGTATCATTTCCTTAGACCATGAGACTGTGCAACTCCTGGATACCGTAGGAGTGCTTTGGGTGTGCCAAACGTCACAACGTAACTGGGTGGCTATAAAGGTACACTACAGGTATCTCCGAAAGTGTCTGTTGGGTTGGCACGAATCGAGACTGGGATTTGTCACTCCGTGTAAACGGAGAGGTATCTCTGGGCCCACTCGATAGGACATCATCATAATGTGCACAATGTGATCAAGGAGTTGATCACGGGATGATGTGTTACGGAACGAGTAAAGAGACTTGCCGGTAACGAGATTGAACAAGGTATCGGGATACCGACGATCGAATCTCGGGCAAGTATCGTACCGCTAGACAAAGGGAATTGTATATGGGATTGATTAAGTCCTTGAGATCGTGGTTCATCCGATGAGATCATCGTGGAGCATGTGGGAGCCAACATGGGTATCCAGATCCCGCTGTTGGTTATTGACCGGAGAACGTCTTGGTCATGTCTGCATGGTTCCCGAACCCGTAGGGTCTACACACTTAAGGTTCGATGACGCTAGGGTTATAAAGGAAGTTTGTATGTGTTTACCGAATGTTGTTAGGAGTCCCGGATGAGATCCCGGGCATCACGAGGAGTTCTGGAATGGTCTGGAGGTAAAGATTTATATATGGGAAGTCCTGTTTTGGTCATCGGAAATGTTTCGGGTTTTATCGGTAACGTACCGGGACCACCGGGAGGGTCCCGGGGGTCCACCAAGTGGGGCCACAAGCCCCGGAGGGCTGCATGGGCCAAGTGTGGGAGGGGACCAGCCCCAGGTGGGCTGGTGTGCCCCCCACCAAGGCCCAAGGCGCAAGGAGGGGGCAAACCCTAGGGCAGATGGGCCCTAAGGCCCACCCTGGTGCGCCTCCCCCTCTCCCCTCCCCTTGGCCGCCCCTAGATGGGATCTAGGGGGCTGCCGCCACCCCTAGGGAGGGAACCCTAGGTGGGGGCGCAGCCCCTCCCCCCCTCCCCCCCTATATATAGTTGAGGTTTGGGCTGCCCAATAGACACGAGTTTTCTTCTCTTGTTGGCGCAGCCCTACCTCTCTTTCTCCTCATATCTCGTAGTGCTTGGCGAAGCCCTGCTGGATCACCACGCTCCTCCACCACCACCAAGCCATTGTACTGCTGCTGGATGGAGTCTTCCTCAACCTCTCCCTCTCTCCTTGCTGGATCAAGGCATGGGAGACGTCACCGGGTTGTACGTGTGTTGAACGCGGAGGTGCCGTCCGTTCGGCGCTAGGATCTCCGGTGATTTGGATCACGACGAGTACGACTCCATCAACCCCGTTCACTTGAACGCTTCCGCTTAGCGATCTACAAGGGTATGTAGATGCACTCTCCTTCCCCTCGTTGCCGGTTTCTCCATAGATAGATCTTGGTGACACGTAGGAAAATTTTGAATTTCTGCTACATTTCGAGGGCTGAAATTGGGATTTCAGGCTCGTGCCCACGTCAAGAGGTATAAGACCTCCGACGATTTTATTAGCCTGCAAACTAAGGGAGAAAAGCTCAATTGTTGAGTTTGTGCTCAGATTGTCTGAGTACAACAATCATTTGAATCAAGTGGGAGTTGATCTTCCAGATGAGATAGTGATGTTTCTCCGAAGTCATTACCACCAAGCTGCTAGAGCTTCGTGATGAACTATAATATATCAGGGACATATATGATGATCCTTGAGATATTCGCGATGTTTGACAGCACAAAAGTAGAAATCAAGAAGGAGCATCAATTGTTGATGGTTGGTGAAACCACTAGTTTCAAGAAGGTCAAGGGCAAGAAGGGATACTTCATGAAACGGCAAATCAGCTGCTGCTCTAGTGAAGAAACCCAAGGTTGAACCCAAACCCGAGACTAAGTGCTTCTGTAATAAGAGGAACAGCCACTGGAGCAGAATTACCCTAGATACTTGGTAGATGAGAAGGCTAGCAAGGTCGATAGAAGTATATTGGATATACATTGTGTTAATGTGTACTTTACTAGTACTCCTAGTAGCACCATGGTATTAGATACTGGTTCGGTTTCTAAGTGTTAGTAAACTCGAAATAAAAGACTGCGGAGTAAACGGAGACTAGCTAAAGGTGAGCTGGCGATATGTGTTGGAAGTTTTTTTTTCCAAGCTTGATGTGATCAAGCATCGCACGCTCCCTCTACCATCGAGATTGGTGTTTGCGTTGAGCATAGACATGATTGGATTATGTCTATCGCAATACGGTTATTCATTTAAGGAGAATAATGGTTACTCTGTTTATTTGAATAATACCTTCAGTGGTCTTGCACCTAAAATGAGTGGTTTATTGAATCTCGATCGTAGTGATACACATGTTCATGCCAAAAGATATAAGATAGTAATGATAGTACCACCTACTTGTGGCACCGCCACGTAAGTCATGTCGGTATAAAACGCATGAAGAAGCTCCATGTTGATTGATCTTTGGGCTCACTCGTTTTTGAAAAGTTTGAGACATGCGAACCATGTCTATTGGTGTATATGCATGAAGAAACTCCATGCAAATGGACCGTTTGGACTCACTTGATTTTGAATCACTTGAGACATGCAAATCATACCACATGAGCAAGATGACTGAAAGCCTCGTTTTCAGTAAAATGGAACTAGAAAGCAACTTGTCGGAAGTAATACATTTTGATGTGTGCAGTCCAATGAGTGCTGAGGCGTGTAGTGGATATCATTATGTTCTTACTTCACAGATGATTTGAGTAGATGTTGAGTATATTTACTTGATGAATCACAAGTCTGAATTATTGAAAGGTTCAAGTAATTTCAGGGTGAAGTTGAAAGATCGTCGTGACAAGAGGATAAAATATCTATGATATGATCATAGAGATGAATATCTGAATTACGAGTTTGGCACAGAATTAAGACATTGTGGAAATTGTTTCACAACTAATACAGCCTGGAACACCATAGTGTGATGGTGTGTCCGAACATCATAACTGCACCCTATTGGATATGATGCATACCATGGTGTCTCTTATCGAATTACCACGATAGTTTATGGGTTAGGCATTAGAGACAACCACATTCACTTTAAATAGGGCACCACGTAATTCCGATGAGATGACACCATATGAACTATGGTTTAGAGAAACCTAAGTTGTCATTTCTTAAAAGCTTGGGGCTGCGACGCTTATGTGAAAAAGTTTCAAGCTGATAAGCTCGAACCCAAAGCGGATAAATGCATCTTCATAGGACACCCAAAAACAGTTGGGTATACCTCCTGTCTCAGATCCGAAAGCAATAAGGGATTGTTTCTAGAATCGGGTCCTTTCTCGAGGAAAAGTTTCTCTCGAAAGAATTGAGTGGGAGGATGGTGGAGACTTGATGAGGTTATTGAACCGTCTCTTCAACTAATGTGTGGTAGGGCACAGGGAGTTGTTCCTGTGGCACCTACACCAATTGAAGTGGAAGCTTATGATAGTGATCATGAAACTTCAGATCAAGTCACTAACAAACCTCGTGGGATGACAAGGATGCGTACTACTTCAGAGTGGTACGTAATCCTGTCTTGGAAGTCATGTTAGACAACAATGAACCTACGAGCTATGGAGAAGCGATGGTGGGCCTGGATTCCAAAATGGCTCGAGGCCATATAATCCGAGAAAGGATCCATATATGAAAACAAAGTGTAGACTTTGGAAGAACTACTTGATGGTCGTAAGGCTGTTAGGTACATATGGTTTTTTAAAAGGAAGACGGACAATGATGGTAAGTATCACCATTAAGAAAGCTCGACTTGTCGTTAAGATGTTTTTCGACAAGTTCAAGGAGTTGACTATGATGAGACTTTCTCACTCGTAGCGATGCTAAGAGTCTGTTGGAATTATATTAGCGATTACTGCATTATTTATGAAATCTTGCAGATAGGATGTCAAAACATTGTTTCCTCGACGATTTTTTTTAGGAAAGGTTGTATGTGATACAACCGGAAGGTTTTGTCAATCCTGAAAGATGCTAATAAGTATGCAAAGCTCCAGCAATCCTTCTAAGGACTGGAGTAAGCATCTCGGAGTTGGAATATACGCTTTGATGATGATCAAATATTTTGGGTTTATACAAAGTTTATGAGAAACTTGTATTTCCAAAGAAGTGAGTGGGAGCACTATAGAATTTCCGATGAGTATATGTTGTTAACATATTGTTGATCGGAGATGATGTAGAATTTCTGGAAAGCATGCAGAGTTATTTGAAAAGTGTTTTTCAATGGAAAACCTGGATTAGGCTACTTGAGTATTGAGCATTAAGATCTATAAGGATAGATCAAAACGCTTAATAGTACTTTCAAATGAATACATACCGTGACAAGATTTTGAAGGAGTTCAAAATGGATCGGCAAAGAAGGAGTTCTTGGCCGTGTTATAAGGTGTGAACATTGAGTAATACTCGAAACCTGACCGCGGCAAAATAGAGAGAAAGGACGAAGGTCATCCCCTATGCTTTAGACGTAGGATCTACAGAATGCTATGTTGTGTACCGCACCTGAAGTGTGCCTTGCCATGAGTTGGTCAAGGGGTACAAGAGTGATCCAAGAATGGATCACAGGACAGCGGTCAAAGTTATCCTTAGTAACTAGTGGACTAAGGAATTTTCTCGATCATGGAGGTGGTAAAAGAGTTCGTCGTAAAGGGTTACGCCGATGCAAACTTTGACACTAATCCAGATTATTCTGAGTAGTAAACTGGATTCGTATAGTAGAACAATTATTTGGAATAGCTCCAAATAGAACGTGGTAGATGCATCTAGGAGATGACATAGAGATTTGTAAAGCACACACGGATCTAAAAGGTTCAGACCCGTTGACTATAACATCTCTCACAAGCATAACATGATCAAACCCAGAACTCATCGAGTGTTAATCACATGGTAATGTGAACTAGATTATTGACTCTAGTAAACTCTTTGGGTGTTAGTCACATGGGGATGTGACCTTGAGTGTTAATCACATATCGATGTGAACTGGATTATTGACTCTAGTGCAAGTGGGAGACTGTTGGAAATATGCCCTAGAGGCAATAATAAATTGGTTATTATTATATTTCCTTGTTCATGATAATCGTTTATTATCCATGCTAGAATTGTATTGATAGGAAACTCAGATACATGTGTGGATACATATACAACACCATGTCCCTAGTAAGCCTCTAGTTGACTAGCTCGTTGATCAATAGATGGTTACGGTTTCCTGACCATGGACATTGGATGTCATTGATAACGGGATCACATCATTAGGAGAATGGTGTGATGGACAAGACCCAATCCTAAGCCTAGAACAAGATCATGTAGTTCGTATGCTATAGCTTTTCTAGTGTCAAGTATCATTTCCTTAGACCATGAGATTGTGCAACTCCCGGATACTGTAGGAGTGCTTTGGGTGTGCCAAACGTCACAACCTAACTGGGTGGCTATAAAGGTACACTACAGGTATCTCCGAAAGTGTCTGTTGGGTTGGCACGAATCGAGACTGGGATTTGTCACTCCGTGTAAACGGAGAGGTATCTCTGGGCCCACTCGGTAGGACATCATCATAATGTGCACGATGTGATCAAGGAGTTGATCACGGGATGATGTGTTACGGAACGAGTAAAGAGACTTGCCGGTAACGAGATTGAACAAGGTATCGGGATACCGACGATCGAATCTCGGGCAAGTATCATACCGCTAGACAAAGGGAATTGTATACGGGATTGATTAAGTCCTTGAGATCGTGGTTCATCCGATGATATCATCGTGGAGCATGTGGGAGCCAACATGGGTATCCAGATCCCGCTGTTGGTTATTGACCGGAGAACGTCTCGGTCATGTCTGCATGGTTCCCGAACCCGTAGGGTCTACACACTTAAGGTTAAATGACGCTAGGGTTATAAAGGAAGTTTGTATGTGTTTACCGAATGTTGTATGTTGTTCGGAGTTCTGGATGAGATCCCGGACATCACGAGGTGTTCCGGAATGGTCCGGAGGTAAAAGATTTATATATGGGAAGTCCTGTTTTGGTCACCGGAAAAGTTTCGGGTTTTATCGGTAACGTACCGGGACCACCAGGAGGGTCCCGGGGGTCCACCAGGTGGGGCCACAAGCCCCGGAGGGCTGCATGGGCCAAGTGTGGGAGGGGACCAGCCCCAGGTGGGCTGGTGCGCCCCCCACCAAGGCCCAAGGCGCAAGGAAGGGGGCAAACCCTAGGGCAGATGGGCCCTAAGGCCCACCCTGGTGCGCCTCCCCCTCTCCCCTCCCCTTGGCCGCCCCTAGATGGGATCTAGGGGGCTGCCGCCACCCCTAGGGAGGGAACCCTAGGTGGGGGCGCAGCCCCTCCCCTCCCCCTATATATAGTTGAGGTTTGGGCTACCCAATAGACACGAGTTTTCTTCTCTTGTTGGCGCAGCCCTACCTCTCTTTCACCTCATATCTCGTAGTGCTTGGCGAAGCCCTGCTGGATCACCACGCTCCTCCACCACCACCACGCCGTTGTGCTGCTGCTAGATGGAGTCTTCCTCAACCTCTCCCTCTCTCCTTGCTGGATCAAGGCATGGGAGACGTCACCGGGCTGTACGTGTGTTGAACGCGGAGTTGCCGTCCGTTCGGCGCTAGGATCTCCGGTGATTTGGATCATGATGAGTACGACTCCATCAACCCCGTTCACTTGAATGGTTCCGCTTAGCGATCTACAAGGGTATGTAGATGCACTCTCCTTCCCCTCGTTGCTGGTTTCTCCATAGATAGATCTTGGTGACACGTAGGAAAATTTTGAATTTCTGCTACGTTCCCCATCACTCTACTCTCTTGTAATGGATTGAGTTTCCCCTTTGAAGTTATCTTATCGGATTGAGTCTTTAAAGGTTTGAGAACACTTGATGTATGTCTTGCCGTGCGTATCTGTGGTGACAATGGGGTATCACGTGATTCACTTGATGTATGTTTTGGTGATCAACTTGCGGGTTCCG
Source organism: Triticum monococcum (assembly GCA_034509565.1). Taxonomy (NCBI): domain Eukaryota; kingdom Viridiplantae; phylum Streptophyta; class Magnoliopsida; order Poales; family Poaceae; genus Triticum; species Triticum monococcum. The sequence continues at coordinate 619,309,064 of CM067847.1, read as the reverse complement.
CCCATGAACCTATGCATAGGGGTTGGCACACGTTTTCATCGTGATTCTCCGGTAGAAACTTTGGGGCACTCTTTGAGGTCCTTTGTGTTGGTTGAATAGATGAATCTGAGATTGTGTGATGCATATCATATAATCATACCCACGGATACTTGAGGTGACATTGGAGTATCTATGTGACATTAGGGTTTTGGTTGATTTGTGTCTTAAGGTGTTATTCTAGTACGAACTCTAGGGATGTTTGTGATACTTATAGGAATAGCCCAACAGACTGATTGGAAAGAATAACTTTGAGGTGGTTTCGTACCCTACCATAATCTCTTCGTTCGTTCTCCGCTATTAGTGACTTTGGAGTGACTCTTTGTTGCATGTTGAGGTGTGATCCAATTATGTTATTATTGTTGAGGGAACTTACACTAGCGAAAGTATGAACCCTAGGCCTTGTTTCAACGCATTGCAATACCGTTTACGCTCACTTTTATCATTAGTTACCTTGCTGTTTTTATATTTTCAGATTACAAATACCTTTTCTACTATCCATATTGCACTTGTATCACCATCTCTTCGCCGAACTAGTTCACCTATACAATTTACCATTGTATTGGGTGTCTTGGGGACACAAGAGACTCTTTGTTATTTGGTTGCAGGGTTGCTTGAGAGAGACCATCTTCATCCTACGCCTCCTACGGATTGATAAACCCTAGGTCATCCACTTGAGGGAAATTTGCTACTGTCCTACAAACCTCTGCACTTGGAGGCCCAACAACGTCTACAAGAAGAAGGTTGTGTAGTAGACATCAACTTCTCGCAAGTTCGAGTTTAAAGGCTGTCAGAAAATTTCCGGCTGAAAATGAAGATTCCGGTTCAAAATCTGATTCAAGGGAAAGATGTCTCCCATAAAGCTTTGAAGCTCTTAATATCCGGTTTAACATCCGGTTCAAGAAGAAATATCTCTCGCAAAGTTCGAGTTCTCAGAAAAGTTAAAGGTTGCCAAAGAGGACCTATTGCCATGATGCGCGGTTCAAACAAGGGTTATCCTGCCTTATTGGCTTATCATATTATTGATCACATGGGTGCTTCTGTTTATAAAGCGGAGTTCTAATTACATATTGATCCGGCTATCAAGCCAATATTATCATAAGGTTACTTCGGTAATCCGGCTATCAAGCCAATATTATCATAAGGGGCCAAAGAGAGTCTGCTACACAGCACAGCTCAAACATGGGTATCCCTTGAGCACAACTCACAATATCACTTGGGGGCTATGTTCGAACCATAGTCACACCTCTTGATAGGCTTAAAGCCACCAGGGAAATCACTTGGGGGCTCTGGTCGTATCCGAACCATAGCTTATACCCTCTTGATCAGCATAAGGGCACCAGGGAAATCACTTGGGGGCTTGGTCGTATCTGAACCATAGCTACACCTCTTGATAGGCATAAGGCCACCAGGGAAATCACTTGGGGGCTATGGGTTCGAACCATAGTTACACCTCTTGATAGGCATAAGGGCGCTAGGGAAATCACTTGGGGGCTTGGTCGTATTCGAACCATAGCTACACCTTTTGATCAGCGCAATGTCACAATTATGATTACATGGGGGCTCTGGTCATATCCAAACCGTAGATTAATCCCTCTTGATCATACATATACATCATCATATATTGCATCATACGTTGCATCATCATAGCATGTATCATATGTGCATGGATATACTGGCGTTTATTAACCCGGCTTGACTTTCAACGGCAAGTTGTTTGTACATGATCACTTATAATCCGGTGCTTATTAACCCGGTCTTGTTTTGACTATAAGTCAACAGTATTATATATGGATAATCCGGTGTTTATTACAACCCGGTATGGTTTTGTTATAAACCGGCAAATATGGGAGGAGTTATCAGTACTCAAGATTTGGGTTATCACCCTTACTACAAAAAGTTGGTAAACCAACGATGTGATTCAATGTCACAGGACACTTTAAACTTGTTGTATGCAAAAACATGTTGAATAAGCATGATTATAAATTATCCGGTGTTTATTAACTCGGCCTGGCTTTCGACTATAAGTCACCAGTATGATGATAAATTATCCGGGTTTTATTAAAACCGGCATGGCTTGGGACTATAAGTCGCCATTATATATTTGGATTGCGCCATTGGAATCATGCGCTTATAAATCATTGGGTTATATTATTCAAATCTTCAAATAGCCAACATGGCTAGAGTTTATTATGGTTATCAATAACCTGTATTATGATTAAGGTTTTTAAAAGTTGCTTTAGCGCAATGGCTATTATATTATAAATGGATATGATTTAGTCTACAATTGAGGGAATAGTCCCGAGTTGCTACAGGCTTACGACCCGGCACTTGGGGGCTGCATTATTCAAGTTGAGATTACATCAAATATGCAAGTCCCATGTCACTGCCAGCATGCACCATGGCACCTGGGGGCTAATGCAAAATCATTTTTTACTGGCCTTATTGAAGACACGACTCATCACATTATAATGAGCCGGCCCTTGGGGGCTACCAATTGCTCCTGTTAAAATTCAAGGTACACAAGCCTTATTCCATTATATTAAAGGATCCACTACTCAGTTGGTAAAGCACAAAGCTCTTAACCTTGTGGACGTGGGTTCAAGCCCCAGGATGGGGGTTACATCATATGATATTATTTTCAATGAAAAGTCCTAGTTCAGTATTATCTTACTGAGCCGGCCCTTGGAGGCTACACGTCGCTACTCAGGTATACATGATTATATTTATGAAGTCCCTGCTCATTATTGCATAATGACCCGGCCCTTGGGGGCTATGTTGGTTGAAGTTTTTATGAGCATAAGGCAATTACAAGTCCCAGGTTGCTGCAAGCATGACAACTCGGCACTTGGGGGCTACATATGAGGAATACTCAGTTCTGACTAGTGATTGAGATGAACAATATGGATTTCTTCAAGCTTGTGACATTCATATTGAAGCAAGTATTAAGTTATTACTATGTTCCCTTCTTAAGATTTGGGGGCTACAAGTGACAGGCATATAAGAGGTATATTTTCAAGCTTGATGTTAACTACAATTATGACCCGGTGCCATCAATATTTATAAACCGGCAATTTTTGCAATGATAAACCGGCAAGTTCTACATTCTTAAATCGGCTGACGATCAGATGAGTATTTCAAGGACCATATTTCTATTAAAGCAATGGAGTTGAGTCAAAGGAGTTATTCTTCATAATATTTCTCTGTGACAAATCAATGTCAGCAAATTGATTATGAAGCTGTCTTATTGACCCGGGTTTTCTAGAAGAAGGAAATGACAAGGACTTAAGGATGTTCAGGTGCCGGTTTACAAGAATTCCTAACCCGGAGTACAACCTGTCAAATGTGTTCTTGTGTTTATTTTGCAGTAGCAGTTTACCATGGATAAATCCAAGCTAAACTTGGGGGCTAATGTCGGGCCCCGTGGCGTAACCCGGCCGGAAGTATAACCCGACCGGACTTGGCACTTCATCGGTAACCCGCCGGAGGACTGGCGGTTCACCAGCTGGCGATTCACTAGCTTGGTGACTCATTGGTGACCAGATGGGTGGTTTAGATGGATGACGAGGCCCAAGGCCCAGAAGGCCGACTCATGTTATGGTGGGTCAGTTTACGAGGAAAGGCATAAGGAGTTTTCCCTTAAGGGGGCAGACTAGGATTCCACTTGTAACATACTAGTCCTAATTCTAATAGGACTCCACATGTAACCTGCCCCTTCAGCTTATATAAGGAGGGGCAGGGCACCCCAAGAGGGAGAAGCAACAAGAAAGAAGATAATCTCTAGGGCTAGACACAACTAGGAGAGCCGGTTTACGGTGGCTCCTCATGATCATAATGAGACCTAGCCACAAACATCATGTAGGGCTATTCCGGATGATGTTTCCCGGGGCCCGAAGCTGTCTAAACCCTTGTCTTATGTGTTGATCCGCCTCGTGTCTCTCGATTCTGACCAACCCCTTCAAGCTACTGCATAGATGCGTTGGCCTCGCGATTAAGTCCTCACACTAGGACATCTTTCGTGACAATTCCATGACCCGAGGGGGGCACAACCCACCTGGGCGCACCCCCAGGCGCGCCCAGGTGGGTTGTGCCCACCTCGGTGGCCTCCCGCACCTCGCTTTACCCTATAAATTCACAAATATTTCAAAAACCCTTCGGGGTTAACCTAGATCAGAAGTTCTGCCGTCGCAAGGCTCTGTAGCCACCGAAAACCAATCTAGACCCTTTCCGGCACCCTGCTAGAGGGGGGAATCATCTCTGGTGGCCATCTTCATCATCCCGGCGGCCACCATGATGAGGAGGGAGTAGTCCACCCTCGAGGCTGAGGGTTTGTACCAGTAGCTATGTGTTTGATCTCTCTCTCTCTCTCTCTCTCTCTCTCGTGTTCTTGAGATGTCACGATCTTGATGTATCACGGGCTTTGTTAATATAGTCGGATCATATGGTGTTTATCCTCTCTATCTTGTTGTGATGAATTGAGTTTTTCCCGTTGAGATTTTGTTGTTATCGAATTGAATACTTTTATGTATTTGAGAACACTTGATATATGTCTTGCAATTGAATACTCGTGGTGACAATGGGGTATCATATTGATTCACTTGATATATGTTTTGGCACTCAACTAGCGGATTCCCGTGGTGACATTGGGGTAATCTATGCATAGGGGTTGATGCACGTTCTTGTCTTTGTTTCTCCGGTAGAAATCTTGGGGCACTCTTTGAAGTTCTTTGTGTTGGATTGAATATTATGAATTTGAATTTGCTTTGGTGTTATTTTAGTACAAAATCTTGGTTAGATCGATCAAAAAGAATAGCTTCGTGTTACTTTAGTATGATCTCTAGGATAGATTGATCAGAAAGAATAGCTTTGAGGTGGTTTCGTACCCTACAAACAATTCCGTCTTATGTTCTCCGCTAGATAGGAACTTTTCAGTGATTCTTCGTTGCACGTTGAGGGACGGTTATATGATCCAATTATATTAGCATTGTTGAGAGATTGCACTAGCGAAAGTACGGACCCTAGGCCTCCTTTTTAAGCATCGCAATACCATTTTTGTGCCTGTTTGCTATTTGCTACCTTGCTGGTTTTATTTATAAGGATTATAAAAATATATTTCTACCATCAATATTACACTTTTATCACCATCTCTTCGCCGAACTAGTGCACCTGTACAATTTTCCATTGTATTGGGTGTGTTGGGGACACAAGAGATTTCTTGTATTTGGTTGCAGGGTTGTTTGAGAGAGACCATCTTCATCCTACGCCTCCCACGGATTGATAAACCTTAGGTCATCCACTTGAGGGAAAATTGCTACTGTCCTACAAAACTCTGCGCTTGGAGGCCCAACACGAGTCTAGAAGAATAAAGTTGCGTAGTAGACATCAAACCGTCTCGCGTTAAACAAGATCCAGATATAATGTTCATGCTCAACGCTGGCACCAAATAACAATTATTTAGCTCTAAAACTAATCCCGGCGGCAGATGTAGGGGTAGCGTGCTGACAATGATCACATCGACTTTGGAACCATTTCCCACGCGCATCGTCACCTCGTCCTTAGCCAATCTTCGTTTAATCTGTAGCCCAAGTTTCGAGTTGCAAATATGAGCAACAGAACCAGTATCAAATACCCAAGCGCTACTACGAGCATTAGTAAGGTACACATCAATAACATGTATATCAAATATACCTTTCACTTTGTCATCCTTCTTATCCGCCAAATACTTCGGCAGTTCCGCTTCCAGTGACCAGTCCCTTTGCAGTAGAAGCACTCAGTTTCAGGCTTAGGTCCAGACTTGAGCTTCTTCCCTTGAGCAGCAACTGACTTGATGTTCTTCTTGAAGTTCCCCTTCTTCCCTTTGCCCTTTTTCTTGAAACTAGTGGTCTTGTTCACCATCAACACTTGATGCTCCTGCTTGACTTCTACCTCCGCAGCCTTTAGCATCGCGAAGAGCTCAGGGATTGTCTTTTCCATCCCTTGCATATTATAGTTCATCATGAAGCCTTTATAGCTTGGTGACAGTGATTGAAGAACTCTGCCAATAACACTATCATCAGGAAGATTAACTCCCAGCTGAGCCAAGTGGTTATGGTACCCAGACACTCTGAGTATGTGCTCACTGACAGAAATATTCTCCTCCATTTTGCAGTTGTAGAACTTGTTGGAGACTTCATATCTCTCAACTCGGGCATTTGCTTGAAATATTAACTTCAACTCCTGGAACATCTCATATGCTCCATGGCGTTCAAAACGTCTTTGAAGTACCAATTCTAAGCCATAAAGCATGGCACACTGAACTATTGAGTAGTCATCAGCTTTGCTCTGCTAGACGTTCATAACGTCCGAAGTTGCTCCTGCTGAGGGTCTTGGACCTAGCAGTGCTTCGTGGACGTAATTCTTCTGTGCAGCAATGAGGATAATCCTCAAGTTACGGACCTAGTCCGTGTAGTTGCTAGCATCATCTTTCAACTTAGCTTTCTCTACAATAACATAGACATGCAAACTACTATAAGGTACTAAGTTTATGATAAATTAAAGTTCAATTAATCATATTACTTAAGAACTCCCACTTAGATAGACATCCCTCTAATCATCTAAGTGATCACGTGATCCATATCAACTAAACAATGTCCGGTCATCACGTGAGATGGAGTAGTTTTCAAAGGTGAACATCTCGATGTTGCTCATATCTACTATATGATTCACATTCGACCTTTCGGTCTCAGTGTTCCGAGGCCATATCTGCATATGCTAGGCTCGTCAAGTTTAACCCGAGTATTCTGCACGTGCAAAACTGGCTTGCACCCGTTGTATGTAAACGTAGAGCTTATCACACCCGATCATCATATGGTGTCTCGGCACGACGAACTATAGCAACGGTGCATACTCAGGGAGAACACTTATACCTTGAAAGTCAGTGAGAGATCATCTTATAATGCTACCGCCGTACTAAGCAAAATAAGATGCATAAAGGATAAACATCACATGCAATCAAAATATGTGACATGATATGGCCATCATCATCTTGTGCCTTTGATCTCCATCTCCAAAGCACCGTCATGATCTCCATCATCACCGGCTTGACACCTTGATCTCCATCGTAGCATCGTTGTCGTCTCACCAATTATTGCTTCTACGACTATCGCTACAGCTTAGTGATAAAGTAAAGCAATTACATGGCGATTGCATTTCATACAATAAAGCGACAACCATAAGACTCCTGCCAGTTGCCGATAGCTTTTACAAAACATGTTTATCTCATACAACAATTTATATCTCATCACGTCTTGACCATATCACATCACAACATGCTCTGCAAAAACAAGTTAGACGTCCTCTACGTTGTTGTTGCAAGTTTTACGTGGCTGCCACGGGCTTCTAGCCATAACTGTTCTTACCTACGCATCAAAACCACAAAAAATTTCGTCAAGTGTGTTGTTTTAACCTTCAACAAGGATCGGTCATAGTCAAACTTGATTCAAGTAAAGTTGGAGAAACAGACACCTGCTAGCCACCTGTGTGCGAAGCACGTCGGTAGAACCAGCCTCATGAATGCGGTCATGTAATGTCGATCTAGGCCGCTTCATCCAACAATACCGCCGAATCAAAGTAAGACGTTGGTGGTAAGCAGTATGACTATTATCTCCCACAACTCTTTATGTTCTACTCGTGCATATATCATCTAGGCATAGACCTGGCTCTGATGCCACTGTTGGGGAACATAGTAATTCAAAAAAAAATCCTACGATCACGCAAGATCTAACTAGGAGATGCATAGCAACGAGAGGGGAGAGTGTGTCCATGTACCCTCGTAGACCGAAAGCGGAAGCGTTTAGTAACGCGATTGATGTAGTCGAACGTCTTCATGATCCAACCGATCCAAGTACCGAACGTACGGCACCTCCATGCTCAGCATATGTTCAGCATGATGACGTCCCTCGAGCTCTTGATCCAGTTGAGGGCGAGGGAGAGTTCCGTTGACACGACAGCGTGACAGCAATGATGATGACGTTACCGACGCAGGGCTAATACATTGTTTGTTGTGCCTTTGGTGTGACGGCGATGATGATGATATGACCTAGGTGTTGAACCATGGAGGGGGCACCGCACACGGCTAAGAGATTGTCTGTTGTGCCTTTGGGGTGCCTCCTGCCCATGTATGTAAAGGAGAGGGGAAAGAGACCGACGGCCAGGAGGGGCACGCCATGGGGGGAGTCCTACTTGGACTCCTAGTCCAAGTAGGATTCGCCCCCTCCCCCTTTTTCCTTTCTTCCACCGGAGGGAATAGGAAGGAGAGGGAGAGGGAAAGGGAAGGGGGCGCCGCCCCCTCCTCCTTTTCCTATTAGGACTCCCAAGGAGGGGGAGCGCGTGGCCACCCCCGCGGGCTTCCCTCTCTCTCCCTTAGGCCCATGTTGGCCCATTATTTCCCCGTGGGGTTCCGGTAACCCCTCGGTACTCCAAAAAAATACCCTAATCACTTGGAACCATTACGATGTCCAAATATAACCTTCCAATATATGAATCTTTACCTCTCGACCATTTTGAGACTCCTCGTCATGTCCGTGATCTAATCCGGGACTCCGAACAAACTTCAGTCATCAAATTACATAACTCATAATACAAATCGTCATTGAACGTTAAGCGTGCAGACCCTACGGGTTCGAGAACTATGTAGACATGACCGAGACACATCTTCGGTCAATAACCAATAGCGGAACCTGGATGCTCATATTGGTGTTGGGGAACGTAGTAATTTCAAAAAAATTCCTATGCACACGCAAGATCATGGTGATGTATAGCAACGAGAGGGGAGAGTGTGATCTACGTACCCTTGTAGACCAACAGCGGAAGCGTTAGCACAACGCGGTTGATGTAGTCGTACATCTTCACGGCCCGACCGATCAAGCACCGAAACTACGGCACCTCCGAGTTTTAGCACATGTTCAGCTCGATGACGATCCCCGGACTTCGATCCAGCAAAGTGTCGGGGAAGAGTTCCGTCAGCACGACGGTGTGGTGACGATCTTGATGTACCACCGTCGCAGGGCTTCGCCTAAGCACCGCTACAATATTACCGAGGATTATGGTGGAAGGGGGCACCGCACATGGCTAAGAGTATGATCACGTGGATCAACTTGTGTGTCTAGGGGTGCCCCTGCCCCCGTATATAAAGTATCAAGGGGAGGAGGCCGGCCGGCTCCTATGCCGCGCCAAGGAGGAGTCCTCCTCCTAGTAGGAGTAGGACTCCTACAAGGAGGGGGAAAGAAGTGGGGAGGGAGAAGGAAAGGGGGCGCCGCCCCCCCTCTCCTAGTCCAATTCGGACCAGGGGGAGGAGGCGCGCGGCCCACCTTTGGCTGCCCCTCTCTCTCTCCACTAAGGCCCATATGGCCCATTGCTTCTCCCGGGGGGTTCCGGTAACCCTCTGGCTCTCCGGTTTTCTCCGAAATCACCCGGAACACTTCCGGTGTCCGAATATAGCCATCCAATATATCAATCTTTATGTCTCGACCATTTCAAGACTCCTCGTCATGTCCGTGATCACATTCGGGACTCCAAACCAACTTCGGTACATCAAAACTCATAAACTCATAATATAACTGTCATCGAAACCTTAAGCGTGCGGACCCTACGGGTTTGAGAACAATGTAGACATGACCGAGACACGTCTCTGGTCAATAACCAATAGCGGAACCTGGATGCTCATATTGGCTCCTACATATTCTACGAAGATCTTTATCGGTCAGACCGCATAACAACATACGGTGTTCCCTTTGTCATCAGTATGTTACTTGCCTGAGATTCGATCATCGGTATCTTAATACCTAGTTCAATCTCGTTACCGGCAAGTCTCTTTACTCGTTCCATGATACATCATCTCACAACTAACTCATTAGTTGCAATGCTTGCAAGGCTTATGTGATGTGCATTACCGAGAGGGCCCAGAGATACCTCTCCGACAATCGGAGTGAAAAATCCTAGTCTCGAAATACGCCAACCCAACATTCACCTTTGGAGACACCTGTAGAGCTCCTTTATAATCACCCAGTTACGTTGTGACGTTTGGTAGCACACAAAGTGTTCCTCCGGTAAACGGGAGTTGAATAATCTCATAGTCATAGGAACATGTATAAGTCATGAAGAAAGCAATAGCAACATACTAAACGATCGGGTGCTAAGCTAATGGAATGGGCCATGTCACTCACATAATTCTCCTAATAATGTGATCCCGTTAATCAAATAACAACTCTTTTGTTCATGGTTAGGAAACATAACCATCTTCGATTAACGAGCTAGTCAAGTAGAGGCATACTAGTGACACTCTGTTTGTCTATGTATTCACACATGTATTATGTTTCTGGTTAATACAATTCTAGCATGAATAATAAACATTTATCATGATATAAGGAAATAAATAATAACTTTATTATTGCCTCTAGGGCATATTTCCTTCAGTCTCCCACTTGTACTAGAGTCAATAATCTAGATTACATAGTGATGATTCTAACACCCATGGAGCTTTGGTGCTGATCATGTTTTGCTCGTGGAAGAGGCTTAGTCAACGGGTCTGCAACATTCAGATCCGTATGTATCTTGCAAATCTCTATGTATCCCACCTGGACTAGATCCCGGATGGAGTTGAAGCGTCTCTTGATGTGTTTGGTTCTCTTGTGAAATCTGGATTCCTTTGCCAAGGCAATTGCACCAGTATTATCACAAAAGATTTTCATTGGACCCGATGCACTAGGTATGACACCTAGATCGGATATGAACTCCTTCATCCAGACTCCTTTGTTTGTTGCTTCCGAAGCAGCTATGTACTCCGCTTCACATGTAGATCCCGCCACAACGCTTTGTTTAGAACTGCACCAACTAACAGCTCCACCGTTTAATGTAAACACGTATTCGGTTTGCGATTTAGAATCATCCGGATCAGTGTCAAAGCTTGCATCAACGTAACCATTTACAATGAGCTCTTTGTCACCTCCATATATGAGAAACATATCCTTAGTCCTTTTCAGGTATTTCAGGATGTTCTTGACCGCTGTCCAGTGATCCACTCCTGGATTACTTTGGTACCTCCCTGCTAGACTTATAGCAAGACACACATTAGGTCTGGTACACAGCATTGCATACATGATAGAGCCTATGGTTGAAGCATAGGGAACATCTTTCATTTTCTCTCTATCTTCTGCATTGGTCGGACTTTGAGTCTTACTCAATTTCACACCTTGTAACATAGGCAAGAATCCTTTCTTTGCTTGATCCATTTTGAACTTTTTCAAAACTTTGTCAAGGTATGTGCTTTGTGAAAGTCCAATTAAGCGTCTCGATCTGTCTCTATAGATCTTGATGCCCAATATGTAGGCAGCTTCACTGAGGTCTTTCATCGAAAAACTTTTATTCAAGTATCCCTTTATGCTATCCAGAAATTCTATATCATTTCCGATTAGTAATATGTCATCTACATATAATATCAGAAATGCTATAGAGCTCCCACTCACTTTCTTGTAAATACAGGCTTCTCCAAAAGTCTGTATAAAACCAAATGCTTTGATCACACTATCAAAGCGTTTATTCCAACTCCGAGAGGCTTGCACCAGTCCATAAATGGATCGCTGGAGCTTGCACACTTTGTTAGCTCCCTTTGGATCGACAAAACCTTCCGGTTGCATCATATACAACTCTTCTTGCAGAAATCCATTCAGGAATGCAGTTTTGACATCCATTTGCCAAATTTCATAATCATAAAATGCGGCAATTGCTAACATGATTCGGACAGACATAAGCATCGCTACGGGTGAGAAGGTCTCATCGTAGTCAATCCCTTGAACTTGCCGAAAACCTTTTGCGACAAGTCGAGCTTTGTAGACAGTAACATTACCGTCAGTGTCAGTCTTCTTCTTGAAAATCCATTTATTCTCAATTGCTTGCCGATCATTGGGCAAGTCAACCAAAGTCCATACTTTGTTCTCATACATGGATCCCATCTCAGATTTCATGGCTTCAAGCCATTTTGCGGAATCTGGGCTCACCATCGCTTCTTCATAGTTCGTAGGTTCATCATGATCTAGTAGCATGACTTCCAGAACAGGATTACCGTACCACTCTGGCGCGGATCTTACTCTGGTTGATCTACGAGGTTCAGTAGTATCTTGTTCTGAAGTTTCATGATCATTATCATTAGCTTCCTCACTAATTGGTGTAGGTGTCACAGAAACTGGTTTCTGTGATGTACTACTTTCCAATAAGGGAGCAGGTACAGTTACCTCGTCAAGTTCTACTTTCCTCCCACTTACTTCTTTCGAGAGAAACTCCTTCTCTAGAAAGTTTCTGAATTTAGCAACAAAAGTTTTTGCCTTCGGATCTGTGATAGAAGGTGTATCCAATAGTTTCCTTTGGATATCCTATGAAGACACATTTCTCTGATTTGGGTTCGAGCTTATCAGGTTGAAGCTTTTTCACATAAGCATCGCAACCCCAAACTTTTAGAAACAACAACTTTGGTTTCTTGCCAAACCACAGTTCATAAGGCGTCATCTCAACGGATTTTGATGGTGCCCTATTTAACGTGAATGCGGCCGTCTCTAGAGCATATCCCCAAAATGATAGCGTTAAATCAGTAAGAGACATCATAGATCGCACCATATCTAGTAAAGTGCGATTACGATGTTCGGACACACCATTACGCTGTGGTGTTCCGGGTGGCGTGAGTTGCGAAACTATTCCACATTGTTTCAAATGTACACCAAACTCGTAACTCAAATATTCTCCTCCACGATCAGATCGTATGAATTTTATTTTCTTGTTACGATGATTTTCAACTTCACACTGAAATTCTTTGAACTTTTCAAACGTTTCAGACTTATGTTTCATTAAGTAGATATACCCATATCTGCTCAAGTCATCTGTGAAGGTGAGAAAATAACAATATCCGCCACGAGCCTCAATATTCATCGGACCACATACATCTATATGTATGATTTCCAACAAATCTGTTGCTCTCTCCATAGTACCGGAGAACGGTGTTTTTGTCATCTTACCCATAAGGCACGGTTCGTAAGTACCAAGTGATTCATAATCAAGTGGTTCCAAAAGCCCATCGGTATGGAGTTTCTTCATGCGCTTTACACCGATATGACCCAAACGGCAGTGCCACAAATAAGTTGCACTATCATTATCAACTCTGCATCTTTTGGTTTCAACATTATGAATATGTGTGTCACTACTATCGAGATTTAATAAGAATAGACCACTCTTTAAGGGTGCATGACCATAAAAGATATTACTCATATAAATAGAACAACCATTATTCTCTGATTTAAATGAATAACCGTCTTGCATCAAACAAGATCCAGATATAATGTTCATGCTTAACGCTGGCATCAAATAACAATTATTTAGGTCTAATACTAATCCCGAAGGTAATGTAGATGTAGCGTGCCGACTGCGATCACATCGACTTTGGAACCATTTCCCACGCGCATCGTCACCTCGTCCTTAGCCAATCTTCGCTTAATCCGTAGTCCCTGTTTCGAGTTGCAAATGTTAGCAACTAAACCAGTATCAAATACCCAGGTGCTACTGCGAGCATTAGTAAGGTACACATCAATAACATGTATATCACATATACCTTTGTTCACCTTGCCATCCTTCTTATCCGCCAAATACTTGGGGCAGTTCCGCTTCCAGTGACCAGTCTGCTTGCAGTAGAAGCACTCAGTTTCAGGCTTAGGTCCAGGTTTGGGTTTCTTCTCTTGAGTAGCAACTTGCTTGCTGTTCTTTTTGAAGTTCCCCTTCTTCTTCCCTTTGCCCTTTTTCTTGAAACTAGTGGTCTTGTTGACCATCAACACTTGATGCTCCTTCTTGATTTCTACCTCCGTAGCTTTCAGCATTGCGAAGAGCTCGGGAATAGTCTTATTCATCCCTTGCATATTATAGTTCATCACGAAGCTCTTGTAGCTTGGTGGCAGTGATTGGAGAATTCTGTCAATGACGCAATCATCTAGAAGATTAACTCCCAATTGAATCAAGTGATTATTATACCCAGACATTTTGAGTATATGCTCACTGACAGAACTGTTCTCCTCCATCTTGCAGCTATAGAACTTATTGGAGACTTCATATCTCTCAATCCGGACATTTGCTTGAAATATTAACTTCAACTCCTGGAACATCTCATATGCTCCATGACGTTCAAAACGTCGTTGAAGTCCGATTCTAAGCCGTAAAGCATGGCACACTAAACTATCGAGTAGTCATCAGCTTTGCTCTGCCAGACGTTCATAACATCTGGTGTTGCTCCAGCAGCAGGCCTAGCACCCAGCGGTGCTTTCAGGACATAATTCTTCTGTGCAGCAATGAGGATAATCCTCAAGTTACGGACCCAGTCCGTGTAATTGCTACCATCATCTTTTAACTTTGCTTTCTCAAGGAACGCATTAAAATTCAACGGAACAACAGCACGGGCCATCTATCTACAATCAAGCATAAACAAGCAAGATACTATCAGGTACTAAGTTCATGATAAATTTAGGTTCAATTAATCATATTACTAAAGAACTCCCACTTAGATAGACATCCCTCTAATCCTCTAAGTGATTACGTGATCCAAATCAAATTAAACCATGTCCGATCATCACGTGAGATGGAGTAGTTTCATTGGTGAACTTCGCTATGTTGATCATATCTACTATATGATTCACGCTCGACCTTTCGGTCTCTGTGTTCCGAGGCCATATCTGTATATGCTTGGCTCGTCAAGTATAACCTGAGTATTCTGCTGTGCAACTGTTTTGCACCCGTTGTATTTGAACGTAGAGCCTATCACACCCGATCATCACGTGGTGTCTCAGCACGAAGAACTTTCACAACGGTGCATACTCAGGGAGAACACTTCTTGATAATTTAGTGAGAGATCATCTTAAAATGCTACCGTCAATCAAAGCAAGATAAGATGCATAAAAGATAAACATCACATGCAATCAATGTAAGTGATATGATATGGCCATCATCATCTTGTGCTTGTGATCTCCATCTTCGAAGCACCGTCGTGATCACCATTGTCACCGGCGCGACACCTTGATCACCATCGTAGCATCGTTGTCGTCTCGCCAATCTTATGCTTCCATGACTATCGCTACCGCTTAGTGATAAAGTAAAGCATTACAGCGCAATTGCATTGCATACAATAAAGCGACAACCATATGGCTCCTGCCAGTTGCCGATAACTTGGTTACAAAACATGATCATCTCATACAATAAAATTTAGCATCATGTCTTGACCATATCACATCACAACATGCCCTGCAAAAACAAGTTAGACGTCCTCTACTTTGTTGTTGCAAGTTTTACGTGGCTGCTATGGGCTTAAGCAAGAACCAATCTTACCTACGCATCAAAACCACAATGATAGTTTGTCAAGTTGGTGCTGTTTTAACCTTCGCAAGGACCGGGCGTAGCCACACTCGGTTCAACTAAAGTTGGAGAAACTGTCACCCGCTAGCCACCTTTGTGCAAAGCACGTCGGGAGAACCGGTCTCGCGTAGGCGTACGCGTAATGTCGGTCCGGGCCGCTTTGTCCAACAATAACGCCGAACCAAAGTATGACATGCTGGTAAGCAGTATGACTTATATCGCCCACAACTCACGTGTGTTCTACTCGTGCATATAACATCAACATATAAAACCTAGGCTCGGATGCCACTGTTGGGGAACATAGTAATTTCAAAAAAATTCCTACACACATGCAAGATCATGGTGATGTATAGCAACAAGAGGGGAGAGTGTGATCTACGTACCCTTGTAGACCGACAGCGGAAGCGTTAGCACACCGCGGTTAATGTAGTCATACGTCTTCACGGCCCGACCGATCAAGCACCGAAACTACGGCACCTCCGAGTTTTAGCACACGTTCAGCTCGATGACGATCCCCGGACTCCGATCCAGCAAAGTGTCGGGGAAGAGTTCCGTCAGCACGACGGTGTGGTGACGATCTTGATGTACCACCGTCGTGGGGCTTCGCCTAAGCACCGCTACAATATTATCGAGGATTATGGTGGAAGGGGGCACCGCACATGGCTAAGAATATGATCACGTGGATCAACTTGTGTGTCTAGGGGTGCCCCCTGCCCCCGTATATAAAGGATCAAGGGGAGGAGGCCGGCCGGCTCCTATGGCGCGCCAAGGAGGAGTCCTCCTCCTAGTAGGAGTAGGACTCCTACAAGGAGGGGGAAAGAAGTGGGGAGGGAGAAGGAAAGGGGGGCGCCCCCCCCCTCTCCTAGTCCAATTCGGACCAGGGGGAGGAGGCATGCGGCCCACCTTTGGCTGCCCCTCTCTCTCTCCACTAAGGCCCATATGGCCCATTGCTTCTCCCGGGGGGGTTCCGGTAACCCTCCGGCTCTCCGGTTTTCTCCGAAATCACCCGGAACACTTCCGGTGTCCGAATATAGTCGTCCAATATATCAATCTTTATGTCTCGACCATTTCGAGACTCCTCGTCATGTCCATGATCACATCCGGGACTCCGAACCCACTTCGGTACATCAAAACTCATAAACTCATAATATAACTGTCATCGAAACCTTAAGCGTGCGGACCCTACGGGTTCGAGAACAATGTAGACATGACCGAGACACGTCTCTGGTTAATAACCAATAGCGAAACCTGGATGCTCATATTGGCTCCTACATATTCTACGAAGATCTTTATTGATCAGAGCGCATAACAACATACGGCGTTCCCTTTGTCATCGGTATGTTACTTGCCCGAGATTCGATCGTCGGTATCTTAATGCCTAGTTCAATCTCGTTACCAGCAAGTCTCTTTACTCGTTCCGTAATACATCATCTCACAACTAACTCATTAGTTGCAATGCTTGCAAGGCTTATGTGATGTGCATTACCGAGAGGGCCCAGAGATACCTCTCCGACAATCGGAGTGACAAATCCTAGTCTCGAAATACGCCAACCCAACATTCACCTTTGGAGACACCTGTAGAGCTCCTTTATAATCACCCAGTTACGTTGTGACGTTTGGTAGCACACAAAGTGTTCCTCCGGTAAACGGGAGTTGCATAATCTCATAGTCATAGGAACATGTATAAGTCATGAAGAAAGCAATAGCAACATACTAAACGATCGGGTGCTAAGCTAATGGAATGGGTCGTGTCAATTAACCATCTTCGATTAACGAGCTAGTCAAGTAGAGGCATACTAGTGACACTCTGTTTGTCTATGTATTCACACATGTATTATGTTTCCGGTTAATACAATTCTAGCATGAATAATAAACATTTATCATGATATAAGGAAATAAATAATAACTTTATTATTGCCTCTAGGGCATATTTCCTTCAATTGGCTCCTACATATTCTATGAAGATCTTTATCGGTCAAACCGCATAACAACATACGTTATTCCCTTTGTCATGGGTATGTTACTTGCCCGAGATTCGATCATCGGTATCATCATACCTAATTCAATCTCGTTACTGGCAAGTCTCTTTACTCATTCCGTAATGCATCATCCCGCAACTAACTCATTAGTCACATTGCTTGCAAGGCTTATAGTGATGTGCATTACTGAGAGGGCCCGGAGATACCTCTTTGATACACGGAGTGACAAATCCTAATCTCGATCGATGCCAACTCAACAAACACCTTCGGAGACACCTGTAGAGCATCTTTATAATCACCCAGTTACGTTGTGATGTTTGATAGCACACAAGGTGTTCCTCCTGTATTCGGGAGTTGCATAGTCTCATAGTCAGAGGAATATGTGTAAGTCATGAAGAAAGCAATAGCAATAAAACTAAACGATCATAATGCTAAGCTAACGGATGGGCCTTGTCCATCACATCATTCTCTAATGATCTGATCCCGTTCATCAAATGACAACACATGTCTATGGTCAAGAAACTTAACCATCTTTGATTAACGAGCTAGTCAAGTAGAGGCATACTAGGGACACTATGTTTGTCTATGTATCCACACATGTACTAAGTTTCCAGTTAATATAATTCTAGCATGAATAATAAACATTTATCATGATATAAGGAAATATAAATAACAACTTTATTATTGCCTCTAGGGCATATTTCCTTCATTTACAAGCATTCAACATGTGCGAAATGAACTAGTGGTCTATGCAAAAAAATTGATTAGACAGGAGAAAAGAAAACGTAGAGACTCTTGTTCTGTCATTCCATCGAACATGTCAAGGGCAGCCCGTGCGCCGCCAGTGCCCATGCCCATCCGCGCCCGAACGAGCTGCGGTGAGTCACATATGTCGAATAACGGCATCTGTGTGGGTAGAAATCTCCTCGGAATGGCCCAGCCGGCCGACAAATCCGCGTCCAGAAAAGCCACCTCCCCGATGGGGTCGGACGGCGCAATCCGCGTCGGTGCTCGGATGGAAGGGTGCGGGGTTCCGGCCGGGGCGAAGGAGACAACTGCTCCACCATGTCTGAACCTCCCTATGTCGTCGCTACCGCCTCCCTCTCTCGCTGCTGGCGTCGCCGCAACTTTCGGGTGACGTTCTCCACCTTGCAAGACGGAGTCGGCGAAGGGACGCCAACGGAGAAGGTGGACCGCGTATCCGTGGCGGCGGTCGGGGGCGGGCTGGACGACATCTCTGGCGGTAGATCGAGACCGGTGGTGAGGATGAGGAGCAAGGGTGGAGGACGGCGAGGGCTCAGGCGCGGGAGCGGGAAAGGTTGGAGGGCTGCGGAAAGAGAAGGAGGGGTTTGGTGGATTTGGTGCAATTTGTAGTGGGGACGGGTTGTCGGGTTTGACGTGGTGAGCATGTCCAGTCGCCTCGTATTTGGGCTGGATATGAGGGATGCCGGTCAGTCCGGACATTTAAAACCCGTTTAAAGAGCCTGTTTGGATCGAAATTTTGTGACCGGTCAGTCACCGGACGGTCCATCTGGACCTATGAGACGGGTTTAAGGCGCCTCGCTGTAAATGCTCTAAAGTACCCCCAACCAACTAAACTAACTACTAACGAGCCCAACAGTTCCAACGTCCAGAAAAGCCACCTCCCAGATCAACATGTCGCACACTTCCTATCCAAGAAAGAAACTTTGAATGGGACACACTTCACAACAAAAACATGGGATGGGATAGATGCTTGTGTCTCCTAAAAGAAAGGTGTGGTTCCCAGCAGGAGCCGTCAGGCTCGAGAGTTCACAGCCGTTGAGGTCACTGTCTGCCGGCCGCGGCGCTGATGATAACATTTTCTGATAGAGATCAGCCCTAATTAATTACTAGTACGATATAGTACTAGTACTACTCCAGAATGGGCGCTGGTCTGCTCCCATCAGCAATTCAGCATGTTGCAGAACCGCGTTTGGATTTGGGGATTGATTTGAATTTTGTTTTAAAATCGGCGTAGGAAGGACGCGAGGGAAGCTGCGGAATTGATCAATTTCGGAGGCGGAGGCGGAGGCGGAGGCGGAGAGAACTTTGGTGCGGTCAAGTGCGGGTTCAGAGCATGTGGCCACGTCCACCGGCAACAGGAGACGTGACAGGGCTCGACTTTGAGCTGTCCGTTCTGGAGTAGTATTTTTCTCCATTCACGCGAGTCCCGTTGCATCGATCTCTTTCACCACTGTTATCACTAAAGTGAACCGTCTGATGAAACGCGCAATCAAGCCGGTGTTGGAAGAGACGCAGCTTTTGAACTTTCAGTTTCTGTACACTACCAGGGAGCGCCGTACCGTACATACGGCGTTGGTCCGCGGTCCTTGTTACGGTTCACGGCAGGCATGTCGAGAAATACCATTCGAAGTGTACCACCTCCAGCTCCAGAAGGACGACGCCCGTACATGCAAATGCAAGCACAGACATCTAGTACGACTGAAGAAAAGGTGTGAAGGGTGTGATACGTGCGCGTACATGCGGAGTACGGACAGTAGTACATCTTGGAAGCACGACCGGGTCACACCTGCAGTCCATGCCCCAGGTGGGAAAGAAACGTAGGACGATAAGGAGTACGTACGTACGGGCACGGTTTATTATTTTATTGTTGCCGTTGAACGAACACTGGACTGGACCCTCTATGTTGGCAACGATAAAAACGTGGAATGATCGATCGGGAGCATGAAGACCAGGCCAAGAAACCTGCTTCGTTCGCCCACCGATCCGCGCTACAGCCGCGCTAGCTTGTCTGAGGTGATCGGAGTCGACGATCGATCGGGGACAGGGAGCACGAGGCGATCGACGTACGCTAATGCTAATACTCCCTCCGTTCTGTCCTGGCGACGCAAGAACGATCAAGCCTTCACTGCATGTCGTACCAGGATTTCGCGGGATCTCACGGCCCCCGATCCAATGCACCGTAAGAGTAACTTCAATGCGCGATTCATTTCGTCCGCCGCTGTCGCGTCGATTCAAACGGATACGCGTCCACTTTTCGTCCGTGAGTGATTCATTCTCGATTTATTTTTAAGCCGGATTTAAATCAACGTGGACACGTGACAAACGCGCGCACGCTCGTCTTTTTTTTTCCGAGCCCGCTGATCGGTGGCACATTGGCCTCTCCGTCCAACAACAACCCTCGTCCGCCTCCTTCGTCGCCGACGCCGCCGCCAATTTTTGCCGCGACTCTGCCAGCTGCCGGCGCCTCCACATCCGCCCACCAACGTCGCCCACTCCAACCTCGCCCGCCATCACCGTCTTGCCGCCGGGGAGCCGACTACTTCCCACCCCCGCGTCCCCCACCACACAACCGCCCCCGGCACGCTCGTCGGACGCCGGCCCACTCGTCGGACGCCGGCAGGGCAACTAGCTGGTCCGTGCGCGCCGTGACTCCCTTCACCGTCCGTCTCCTTCGTCGACGGTCGCAAGCTATTCGACGGTTTGTCAAGGTACAAAATGGACTCCGCCGACGAGTTCTTTTTTCACAATTTCCTTTGCGACTCCGACGATTCGTGGTCCGATGACAAGGAGAAGATATTGGCTGCCGTGTTGGTCCATCACCACCTCAACAGCTAGCGGCCGTTGTTCCATAGCTCCGTTCCGGGCCACCTTCCGGCGTTAATCGCAACCGAGAGAGCGGGCATTTCCTTTTTTGGAAGGACTACTTTGATACAACAAACCCGTTGTTCAAACATCAAAAATTTCGCCGTCGTTTCCGTATGAGTAGGCATCTTTTCAACCGTATTAGAAAGGGGGTGGTCGGCTATGATGATTATTTCGAGTGCAAAGAGGATGCCGTTGGCAAGATTGGTTTCTCCTCTTATCATAAATGCACTGCCGCCATCCGAATGCTTGCATACGGAGTGCCCGGTGATCTCATTGACGAGTACGTCCGTATGAGCGAGTCTACATGCCTCTGGATCTGGCACTCTTCCTTCGGCATGGCTGGATCACGCAATGATATCAACATGCTTCAGCGCTCGCCGGTGTTTGTTAGGTTTGCCAAAAACAGCCCACCGGTGAACTTTACTGTCAACTGCCACAACTACAACAAGGGATACTACCTGGATGACGGTATCTATCCTCAGTGGACCACTATTGTCAAGACAATACCCAACTCTGTCGGAGAGAAGAGGAAAAGATTTGCCCAAAAGCAAGAGAGTGCTAGGAAGGATGCCAAGCATGCCTTTGTTGTTTTGCAATCTCGATGGGGCATCGTTCGGTATCCTGCTAATACCGATGATTGCTTGTGTGATCATGCGCAATATGATCGTAGAAGACGAGCGCCTGGAACGTCTGTACGATCAAGTGTTTCAGTTTCAGGGTAAGAATGTTGTGCCTGAGCATGGAGGAGCGGCAACGTTTGAATAGTTCACCCAGTTTTATCATGACATGCGTGATTGGGAAATCCACATGCAACTGCAAAATGATTTGATTGAGCATATGTGTGCTCATATTGGCAACCAATAGATGTATCTTTTTTTATTCGTTTGCAAAACTACATGAGAACTATATGAGACATTTTTATTTTTATTCGGTTTGTAAAACTATGCTGTTTTATTCGTTTTATTAACTATATGTTTAAATGTAATTTCATCAATGCAAAATAGGCCGGCCATGTCGGTACATATTGGTCGGCGCGTTGGGCGCGTTGCCGATCCACATCTAAAACAGGACGGACGCCGGGCGGGCGACCGACCAAACAGAGAAAAAACGAATAAAATCGTCGTCTGTTTGGATCACCCTGTTGGAGTTGCTCTAAATCATTAAAAACAAATACATGAGATACACACTGTACTCCAATAACCCCTGCTGCCCTGCACAGGTAGCTTGCGCACTAAGAAGAAAACCCACCCGAAGGCGGAGGAGATATAAACGAAACCAAACGTGCAGTGCTTTCCGCTTCTCTCTCAGCTTATGTTTTGCACGGCACACGGTTTACAGGCAGTGACCTCCAGCCCGGCCATAGCTAGTAGGAGTACTAGCGAGCTACAACGCAGCACCGCATATCCCCTCTTTTGATCATGGCACAAGTTGACAAATGCGGCGTAGAAGAAGCACCACCGCACCGGCACTGCACCGCATGGCATTCCTTCGTCCCGAGACAAGAGAAGCCGGCCGGA
This sequence comes from Triticum monococcum, assembly GCA_034509565.1. Taxonomy (NCBI): domain Eukaryota; kingdom Viridiplantae; phylum Streptophyta; class Magnoliopsida; order Poales; family Poaceae; genus Triticum; species Triticum monococcum. The sequence goes on along the minus strand of CM067847.1, from coordinate 619,286,488 downwards.
AAGTAAAAGGAAAACCGGTCACGTCGCGTAGCCCGTAGGCTGACACGAATACGATACGCGCTAGTGGAGCGCGCACCAGCTGTGGCGGCCGACCGGACCGGCAGTGCCGCGGCGCGGGGCGCACAGCGCAAAGCGGCAGGCACTGCGGCAGCAGCGGCGTGCGGTTCCGTGCGTGAGTCACTCACACGCGGACCGAGCGAAACGCACGGCAATTTAAGAGGGAAAAATAGTTTCCGAAAAATATTTTATACCTAGTATACGTAGGAGTAGCCGTATGTATGACAGTGCGTACATATCCGCAAGAAAACAAGGTGCGGCGATGCGTTCGGTTCGCCGCCGCGTCAGCGCCCACGCCCCAACCCCAGCACCCCAGCCGGCCGTTTTTGCTCGTGCTTCGTCCGTGGAGACTTTGCAACCCGGTCCCTTCGGAGGTGCTATTTTACAAGATGAACCAGGTGGCTTTCTTTCTTGGGGGAGAGAGGCTATGAAATTTGTAGTTTGGCTATGAATGAGATAAACTATAGTAAAATTCACAAGGTTGACTTGGAAAAATAAAATATATGTGCTGGCTAGGCTGACTTTCGTACACATTAACTAATGGTAGAGATTTTGCCGAAAAAAATAAACTAATGGTAGAGCTTCATGGGATGAGTCGGTGTTTTGTACATTTCTACGTATCTCGTTTGCTGCAGGGTGGAGACAGCTACAAGCCTACAACGAGGCATTGTGTTGATCTACCCTAGCCGCCGCCACGGGGAGGCGATCCTTTTCTACCGATCTCCCACGGCAGGAGGGAGGGAGGACCCGTTCATTCGCTCCATAGTTAGGATTTGAATTTATAGGTCGTGGTGCGTTGTTGAAGTAGTGGGAGTGGCATCTGGACGAATAAATTTGCCTCAACTCCACTTTCACACCGGCGGTGTCCTTCATGGCGGCGTTTCAGAGTTGCTGGCATCATGTATTTGTCAATCCTTCAAATTGGCGATGTTAGGGTTCATGGATGGTGTCGGCGAGGCGGCGACGGCGACTCCATCAGATGTGTCTCTCCTTCTGCTCCGTCCCCGTTGCTGCGGCGTTGTCTCCGACGTCATGGTGGAGCAGGGAGGTTTTGTCGTCCAGGAGTACGCGCAGACGCTTGTCTACGCAAGTGACAGCTGAAAGATGGTGCATCTTGTGCTGGGTTTGTGGTTGAAAGCTGACAGTTCTGGTTTCCTTCTCCGACGCGTAGTCATGCGGGGGTGTCAGTTCTGGAGTTCGATGGCATGTCCGGGAACACGTTGCCTCAGTCTGATTCTTTCAACGACAATGATTTTACTTCAGGCAAACTACTTTAGAGATCCGTAAAGCTGCTGATCAGCGATGGAGCCGCGTCGAGCTCGGATGAAGAGGTATCTATCTCCTTTTTCATAATGGAGAGGGTCAGGCGCTGGTCTTTTGCATAGGATTATCATATCTTTTCAGTCCTGTAATATCGATATTTACGTGGCTTGTAATTGAATTTTTATATTATTAATGAGACACGTATTACTACGTGGAAAAAAGAGGCATTGTGTTGATCCCACATCCCGATGCCATCTAGCAAATCCTATAATAATACATAATGCTTATAATTGAGGAATAGAAGTGGACTATCATTTACACCAGAAGCGGATCCAGTAGAATTTTTTGATTGGCTTCATCTTTCGTTAATTGGAAATTGGAATGCATGTGTTTTCTTTATCTTTGCGACTAGTCTATTGGCCGGTTTCTGCGATGAAATACTCTCCGGTTCCTAGGTGCATATACACTTGGTATGAAAAAAAATAGTAATTTGAAAAAAGTCAAAATTTCTAAAAACAATCTGAAATAAACTTGACCTTTTGTTATACCTAAAATGTTTTGCGAGGAAAAGAATTCCTGTTGGCTTGGGGGGGGGGGGGGGGGGGATCTCAAGGACAAAAAAAATGCGAGTAGTAACTTTTATATGGTGTTTATTTTGTTTTTCGACCAACAATACCATGGAATTTTTCCTTGGCTAACCTTTTTACACCAATATAACAGAGGGAATATTTTTATATGAAAAGTTTGTCGCGATCACACCATTGGCTCTCTAAGTGAAAATCTTATTTGCCGGATTTCGAAGAACAAACTAGGATGCGTCTAACTCTCGTATATAGATGGGAAATATTAGAGTACATGTATCCTTATACAGTTATACTCAGGCACTATTTGCAACATTTAAGTGGCAGAAAACAAGATTGCTTTGGCAATAAATAAAGAAAGGAGTGCCCACCATGAGAAACTGAGAATCGAGAAGGGCGACAAGCTCACAATAACACCAAAAGCAAGGGAGCGGCGTGTAAAAGACATGACAACAATTCGTTTCCAATTAAACCCTTGTCCCTGGACTCCTACTGTCCTCCACGTTGGGCGCGTCGTGGCTATATATACAGCTTCTTTCCGCGTCCCGTCGTCACCAAACACCAAAACCATTCAACCTGTATTCAGAAAACCGTGGATGGGATCAGGTCTCTCTCACAACCACCGGAGCAGCGTCGCGCCCCAGCAGCAGCCGTCGTCGGCCCGCGTCATCGCCGCCGACGGCTCGCTGACGGAGTTCGCCGCCTCCTCGCCTGTCAGCGTCTCCGACGTCCTCCGCGCAGGCAATGCGGGCGACTCGTTCTTCCTGTGCAGCTCCGACGAGCTCTACTTCGACGAGGACGTGCCGGCTCTCGGCGGCGGCGAGCTGCTCCGTCCCGGCCAGATATACTTCGTGCTCCCCCAGGCGATGCTCGGGCGGCCCCTCTCGAGCGCCGACATGGCGGCCATGGCGGTGCGGGCTAGCGAGGCGCTGGCGACTAGAGCGCGGCCGCGTGGGCGCGGCGCCGGCATCAGGAAGGTGCGCGTCACGCCGGTGCACGCCGAGGGCAGGCGTGGCGACGTGGACGCACAGGTCAACGCGAAGCTGAACGAGAGGACCCTTGGGGAGTACTCTGCGACGGTCTCGGGTGGTCCGGCGTGGATCGGCAAGAAGGCTGCCGTGGCTGCGTTTCCGCCGGCGAGGAGGGCCCTCAAGCCGCTCAGCACCATCCAAGAAGATGCGGAGTGACGCAATGCTCATAAGAAAAAAAGGCAGGCGACGCCGAGTGATAAAATGGAAGGAAATCACAAGATTTTGTGATAGGATTAATTTTTTCTGTACTATTGTTTTCGCATTAACCATTTTTTGGAACAGTGGTGTTGGTGAGGAAAATTCAAAAAAGGTAGATAGGGATGTCGTTTGGTTGATTTGCCATTGTACATGTACTAGTATTTGGTAACAAAGGGAATTGAAATGTGGTCCCATATATGATTTGTTCATACTTCTACTTTTGTTGATTGTGTTGGGCTAGTGGTCAAAGGCGTCGGCTTTAGATCATGTGATAATATTCGGTTGACTATCGCGCATGTCTTCTTTTTGTCCCCGTTGTGTCGTGATGCCTAAGATTATTTTGTATTGGGGGGAGGAGACTTTAGAAAATGGAAATAGTTGAAGCATCGAGCATCTCTCGTGGCAGAATTAGTGGTGGGTACGGATTAGCTATGTCGAAATCATCTTGTGGACTTCAACTGACGGAGAAGGTACTGGTCTGGTCAGCCAAACGGCAGGTGGATGTGCGCATCGTTGGTGGAGCGCACAGGCTGCTACACTAACAAATAAACTTTATACGCAGCTATGTCACCAAGTCAAGATGGCCGAGTTGGTCTAAGGCGCCAGTTTCAGGTACTGGTCCGAAAGGGCGTGGGTTCAAATCCCACTCTTGACACAGTTTTTTTCGTTCATTTATATATTTGCTTCACCTTTTCTTTTTGAATGTAATATCCTTTTGTTTGACTTAATTTTGGTCTGTGCCATCGGTTGCCGAGTGCCGACCAGATTGTACGACTTCCGCTGAGAGAATCGGCGCTAGGCTGAACGGGCACGAGCATCTCACCGACGCCCCAACTGGTCTGAGCTGTAAAAAAGGCCTCCCTCCGTGATCACAAAGTCGCAGTGCCAGTGGCAACAGCTCCTGGTCTTCTCAACATGCTAGCTACATGCATGCATTCTTTTGGAAAAAACTGGACACGGGAGAAGTTTGAACGAGCGAGTTGCAAATTGCTCGTTCCCCGACTGGGTTTCTCTTTCATGTCCATTGCCCTTGCTCGTGCTGGCGAGAGGGGGACTTCAGACTTGGTCGTGGCACACACACATGATGCTTGCACGGCGGGCGTTGTTTCTGGAAGCCCTGGCTTACGCATTTGACCCGCGGTGAGTGGACGAGAGGCAGGCGTACGGGTACGGCTTCCGTCCCCGCATGGACCACGCCGACCGTGGACTGCGGCGGCATCAGGTAGCGTTCATGTGGCCAACAGGATCAACTACGTGAATGACAACCTACCACTTCAGCAAACCAGCAGTGTCGTCTCTCCCCGTCAACCCGAGCTGACGAAACTCCATCAGCGAATAATCAACTTGATCTTTTCCCTGATATTTTATCGGATGCCCCTGAGGGGCTCCCGTGGCCGCGAGCATTCAATTTGACACCTCAGGCTCAAAACATAATTCAGCCAAGGCTCCCAAAATAGTGGAACCAGAGTAGCTATAACCAAAACTCTGTATCTTTCTCATTATAAGTACCTCAAGTATTACAACTGTGAGAAGAAATAACAGTAGTAAAAACTTACACGAGCCTATGCTATTTATTATTTCACCGTTATTGTGTTACAATGACCTGTGCTACTTAGCCGTTGCACAGTGTCTTGGGAGTGATTGATTCTCTACTGTCATCCTATATCTTCTGCAATGACCTGAAGAATCCTAGTTACAAGTTACAACAACCGAGGAACCTGCAAGAATCAAATCGTTCACCGCTATACATGTGGGCATGGCCTGCCAAGTAAACCTTTCAAGACCTTGCCAACAATCAACTCAATGTTTCTCGGACAAAATGCAACAACCAACGCTTTCTGTTGCAATGTGCATTGAATAACTATCGGCCTGATCCAATCAAACCAGTGGGTGGACATTACCCGCTAGCAAACGACTGCCATCAGTCTAGTCTCCACATGGCAGTGCAGACCCCCTCTTCAGGAGCTAGGTTGATACTTGATACCTGTGTATGGGGCCAGTTATAATCAGAAGAAAAAAAAAGTCTGCAGGTTTCACAAAAGCATTGTATAACACTGGATATGGAATGATTCAATTGATAACAATGTTACACACCTTGAGAAAGTTGGGGCGTGAAAATGTGTAGAGATCATGTGGTTGGTCTGGTCATAGTAGATAGACCCCGACCTCCCATGGGAACCATACCAGGAAGCCCCAACTCAGGCTCATCATCTGCTGACAATTAAATGAAAAATAAATGGATGAAACTACAAATTCTGATGTAAAAAATGCATCTACCATACAGCAAACAAATAAACAATATACGGCCATTTTCATGTACTAAACTTTGCTCAAATCCGAATAAGATTCATACAAACTGTGCAACTTTATCATCAATGTTTTTATTACGTACCGTTCACTTCTTCACCAGATTCAGCACCAGCAATCCCGATGCAGGCAAATAAAGATGAATCGTCAACTTTCAAGTGCTCATATGCAAGATACAAGTCCTCAATTGTGGCACTTTCATACAATGTTGTCAATTCCTTAATACAGGATATATCCTGCATTTAATTGGAAGAGATGAACTACAGTAAGACAGTGATACAAGAAGAGAAGAGGAAATGAAACTAGTATGGAAACTAATAGCACAAAAAACTAATGAAGGATAAGATATGGACTGGGATCCAACAAATGATAATATCTAACACGAAAAAGATACAATCTATACAGATTTAACATGTGATCATACATTGGCAGATACATGTAATGCAAACTGCTGTTAAAAATTTCCTCTGGGGAAGGTACAGCCCGAATTATTCAGAGGCAGGGTCTTGGCCAAGTCAGCATTTTTTTTAAAGCAGAAGGTTTAGTTATACTTGGTTCAGTAAACACACTGAATGCCCTGAGTGCATGGTCAAGTGTCAGCCAAACCATAGAGTCATACTTGCAGCCTGGTGGAGTATAACCAAGAGCATAGAACATACTCCCTCTGTCCCCTCCCTATCTTTTCAATGCAATGAAACGCAACAGTCCTCTGCGTTTTCTCGAAAAAAAGAAAAAGAACTCCCTCTGTCCCAAAATAAGTGTCGCCGATTTAGTACAACTTATTTTGGGACGGAGGGAGTAGATTTATTTGTTTTCCTTCTGCTACTCATACAGCAACCCCTGGAACTTCTTGATATATCAACAAACTTCTCAACCAATAATTACATGATCATAACTATCATCGAGATGGTCGTGGGTCAGCAGGCTTTCAGAAGTTCGTCTAGAAAACTTGCATCAAGAAAATCTAGTCAGAGTAACTACATGGAGTTCACCACAGTAAAGTGGCACAAGGATGATGCAGCCGGAGTCTCCGTGAAACCAGGGCTTGGAGAGTCGGTCTATTTCTGTTCTAGTTTCCTATAGAATATGCACTTATAAACCTCACATACAGAATACCTTTCTCGGCACGGATGCAGACTGCAGATGGGCTAGCAAACCAAGCCAATAGGCATTTGTTTTTGTCTCTGCCTCATGTTTCATCAGCAGTGTCCTCTTTGCCTGAAACATGCAAAAAAATGCTAACCAAATTAACAAGCAAAGAAGTATGTTCTCATAGTTACGTTTAAAGCTCTGAGCTTAGTAATACAATACATATGCATTTCTTTAAGATGTGGATTCAACTTGAGTACAGAAAAATTGAACAACATATGCAATCATAAAAATGTGCACTTCTGTTAGACTACCATTTAAGCAACATGGCCCTGGTTAGCAAGAATTGTCACAGATGAAAAATAGTACTCCCTCCGATCCAAAATAAGTGTTGCAGTTTTGAACTGTGGTTAGTTCAAAACTGCGACACATATTATGGCTCGGAGGTGGTACGGAATTTTGACTAACCCGATCCAGCTCCCTTTCAACAATTTTGTTGTGATGTAAACCTCTGAGAACACCTTTGCACGCATCAACAGCCTTATGGACCTGGCATCAAGATCGCAAAATGCAGATATTAGCAGCGGAAGAACAAAGTAAGACAAGCTCAAGATCACAGCTTTTACCTTGCTCGGAGTTGAAGTTACCGCGATCACATACCAACCAAGATCCAGTTTGTCAAAAAGATTTAATTCGAAAGAAACATCGTAGGTTAATCCCATTGAATCTCGCACTGTTGTAAATAGCCTGAGAGAAAAAAGGTGCAGCCCATCATGTTAGTCTTATCAGGTAAAAACCAACAGAACATCAAAGTGAATCATGACACGCAACCAAGCATCTCGCAGGGACATCAATAAGACATGAAACCATGAATGTCGCTTAATAGAATACATAGGGCATCATCATGATTTTTGCATAAGCAACAACTCATGACCCAGTTATCCAAGGGTGGGACACGGAAGTAAGCACACCATGCACTTTGTAGCATATTAGCATGTACTGTGTATGGAAGAGCTTCATAACGATTTAACAAAAAAGAATTATGCGTGTACTGTGTATGGAAGAGCTTTACAATGATGTAACAAAAAAATGCACTGAAATGCTTTACCTGGAATTTATAATTTCAGCCAGCAAACTCAAAGCGATGCCAAAGAAAAGAGGATGGTTGCGAACGTTAATATGTGTCTTCCCCGAGTTAGCCGGTGCAGAGATTTCTGCTAAGATGGTACGACAAATATCAGTGCGCATGTTTATACCCACAAGGTCATTAACAGATGAGTAGTGGGAAAATCCTCAAACAAAAACAAAAATTAGGTCTAATTCAAGATATGGCACTTGAGTTGGAGTCAGTCGTGTGGCTCATGTCAGAGAATAGCACACATATTGAATTATAGTTACCATCTGCGCTGGAACTTCGAATGTCATTGAAGAGATCTTTTCCTTCAGTAGCAAACCCCCATCGGTTAGGTGCCGGACCTGCAATGTATGCACAAGCTCTCTCATCTGTATCCTTTATGTATACCTGGGAAAGAATTCACGGTTAAATGAATATGTTTAGATTTGGTCTTTTGTTAGGATGGCTACTGTTTTTCGGCATGTTAATTGCTCTTTGCCTATTAAATTCATTTTTCTTGCCAATCTTAGCCAGCTCATGGCAACCAAAAGCTCAACCAGAACTTAGGCTAGCAAAAAAATTGGCTGGGCAAGCTTGGGCTAGAACCAAACACGCCCTGAGGCTGAAAACACATGATTTTAATGAAGTACCAAAATATCCATCTTTTTTTCATGAATGCTTCAACATATTAAAAAGATGGTTATGAAGGCTGCATGACAGTTCATACTTGCTGGAAATGCAGATCCGATGGGGATGGCAGGAAGGAAATCTTCTCAATATGTTCCTCTTTGTTTGAAGATTTTGCAGCGCTTACAGTCCCAAGATAATCAAGAACACAAGATTCTACCTCTTCTTCTGTGAAATCACCAACTACACTGACCTGAAAAAAATATTTTCAACATTAAGTTAAAAAAAGGATTAAAAGAATGTTAGAACAAAGAGATGTAGAGAAAGGAGACTCAGAATGGACAAACTACTCAACAAACCTCCATGTTGCTACCCACAAACTGGTTCATGACAGCTTCTTTAACTGATTGAAGAGTCAACTTCTCCAATGAATGTGGTGATGGTTCTACAAACCTTTCATCATGGTTCAACATGGCTACCATAAGTTTGTGAGCCGTGGCACGTTCCAAACTTTTGGGAATAGACCGGTAGTAAGACAAATATAGTTGAGCAGCTCTATCGAATGCATCTTCTAGCCACACATTATGCTGTAACACAAAGTGAAATATATATATGTAAGGGGAAGACCTACATGTTTCAGAAAACTCATATTTTTATAGCAAGACAGGTGACATATGTAGTAAGTTAAACCCACACCTCAAGGACCATATGGAGGAGCTGGAAAGCAGCACGCATGCCATTATCTCTCAAAGCAAACCTAAATTCCATAAATATGAACTCCTCATTGGATTCCAGCGAGCAGTTTATAAGATTATTCACACAGAAAAGTTCAACCTGAAATAAAAATCATATGCAGATTATAAGAAAATGTTATCAAACGATTTCTCAGCAGTAATAGGATAAAAGGAAAACAATATGTGAACATCACAAGTGGATTACATGCATGAATATGAATATTATCAAAGCTAGTGGGGATGAACGGGATAGATATAAACAAAAACCATAGGCTATTGTAAGAAAATTAAACCATAGGGCATTGTATATTATACGATTTATGAATTATAATTTGAAGCTAGAATTACATAAAAGACTATATCATGTGACTAGTGACTAGTCTAAATGTTTATGCATACATAATCGGTAAGTTTGAAGTTTGGGAAGCTTGACTGGCATGGACATAAAACTGAATAGTAGGGGGTACCTGTTCCCTCGAAAAGTTACCAACACAGCCACCTTCACTCAAAGTACGAACACCAACGATAACAGATCCCTTCGATTCAGAATCTTCGGTGGCTCTCCCGCCACCTACTATCAGCCGCATGACACCAACCCTTGCCTCATTTTGTGTGATCTATCATGAATCATCATTAAAATGTTAGTCTGGAACGTGAGATAAAAGCTAAATTACATCAGAACTTCCATCTCTAGAAGTGAACTAAAGTACCTTGTAGTTGACGGAAATTCCATTAGAAAGGCGACGTTGTGTTATACCGGTTTCATTGTCAAATACTTTCACCACATCATCCTCTTTGAAAGGAACAAATGATGGTCGGTGTTGCACTTTCAAGTCTTCAAGTTCTGATTGAGTAATCAACTCTTTTGGCACCTCAAGCTGCAATCATAATAACAATCAATAACATGTTACTTTACAGTTATTAGTGACACCAAAATACATCTACAGCCAAGTTAGTATAGTTTCAGAACCAAGAAAAGATATCAGAAATAACTAAGATACCTCAGGCTCTGGGTAAATGGGTTCTTCAAGACCTGCCTTCATGGACTCGGTTATTTCTTCTGGGCATATCTCAAAACTACTTTCACCTACTCCATCGATATGGACCTTTTTAGGTACACACGCCACAATAGCAGCAGGAAGTGGTGCACTGGGCTTCCCAAAGTCCGAAATAAATTCAAGTACTTCTGCACCAACGGTGTTAACCTACATATGGCAAAAATGTGTTTAATAGTATCATTAAAAGCTACTCCCTCCGTTCCAAATTACTTGTCGCAGGTATGGATGTATCTAGATATATTTTAGTTCTAGATACATCAATTTCTGCGACGAGTAATTTGGAACGGAGGGAGTAATAGACAGTAAAATGCATTTATGTCATTTGTTTCTAATATGACATATATATGAGAAATGATTATGTTAGCACCTCTTCAAGTGTGACAGTTTCGGCAACCCCAAGCAAACTATCATGTCCCTGCAACTGATCCATGACTGTATGGCCAAGTGCATCACTCTCCATAATGAAGTCCAAGTTATCAACTGAGGGAACACTATCAATCATCATAGCCAGCTGCTCACTATCTTTTATCAGTGCATCCATATAACGGGTCATTTCTCCCATTGTGACACCAAACTCCTTGAGTCTCCGAACCTAAAATAGCACAAGGAGAAGTTGGTAAACAGTAAAGAAACATTTGCGACAAAATGGCTCAAGTAATAAAAGGTAAAAGGCATTTGTGCAGCACAAATCTCACTGTCAAGAAACTTTTGTGCATTGCGTCAAACCAGTAGAAACCGTTTACCTGCACATCCATCAGTTCTACTGATACAAATTCTTGAGTTGGCTTGAGTTCAAGCTTGACCTGGGTTAATGTCAAACTTGATCTGGCTACAGTTGGTTCAAAGCTCGCATTTGGCCTGGATTTCCAAGATTGAACTTGGATCGTGCCATATTAGACTGGGCTAGTAGGCTTAGGCAGGTCACAGACGAAGCTACGCTTGACTTGTGAAGCTGTCATGCTAGGACAACCTTGCTGTAATATTTTCCATTCAATTATCATTTATTCTCTTCAACAAATGTTGTCCTAAAACATTTCTTGTAGCTAAAAGGGTAATGTTCTTGATGTACGTGCTAAACCAACACTTAAATTTCACAGGACTTTCCTCATATGCCAATTGCAATAGATGAATATAGATGGTAGTGTACTGATTCAAACTCATGTTCTCTAGGTAATTGATCCATATTTGAATGACATAATACAGTCAGCTCAAACTATATTTGTAAAACATACAGAGTAATTGAGCCATGAAGGCACAAACAAACCTCATGAACAGCAACTTTGATGGCACTCTTCCAATTTTGGGGTTCAGCTGTTACTGTTAGAGTAGTGACAGTGCATCCTTCCCTTCCTGAGTCACTGTGATCCAACTCAACTGATGTAAAGGGAGGATTTGAGCTCTGTATAATAAAAGAAGGAAAAAAACTTTATTCAGTCAGAGAAACCATGTAACTAACTCATATGTTCCATTTCCTTGTAAAATACATAATAGTGTGCTAAGTGCTAACGTGTGCTAATTCCTCACTGGAAATCTTGGATATTTGACTCGCATTTCAAGTCCAATATCCAGTATAATGCATCCTGAGTAGCTAATAGCTCGGCTAAAAGCCTAAAAGACCAAAACAAGTATGAATTATATTATGTATGGACTGGAGTGACATTTAATGTGAGTTGTAGTAGACTGGTGGGCGTAAAGATCCTAACAACGAGAAAATAACATGTGCAAATGTGCATACATATGAAAGTATGAAGTGCTTGAATTAATCTGCTTATGCGAGGATACAAAGTTATAAACCACAGAAAATATTATGTTCTGATGCAACAAACAAAATGGAAAAACTTATACATATATCATGAACGTTTCTCCAAACCACAAACCTTGTATCGTGTATTTATTCGGAAGTGCAGAGCAGATAAAAATATCCGTTTCATCAGTACACTGCGCAGGTCTTTGTATGTACGAACTTGGTTGACGGGTATCTGTCCAAAAATGGAAAGCAAGTCAGACATACGAAGCATGATTAAGGAACTTCACAGACAGAAGCAGTAACCTGACTGCAGAAATCCTCCTATTTTCTTCGTAGCAATAAAAAGACAATCCATTCAAATATCTTTAAAGGTGAACAATTAAGTGCACTATTGTCAACATGACACTTTCTAACCCTAGCAAAAAATTGCACTATTGAAACATACGTGGTGCACGTTACAGCAATGCTGATACAGCTTGCTTATATCTATTAAATATTATAACGGAAACCAGTCCCTAGGAACACTAATGGAACGATTGGTGGTAAACTAACCACAGGGCGCAGAACATAACTGTAAGAGTAAAGAGTAGCAGGCAACCATACCTTGCAGAACATGTTAATAGAGAAGCTCTGAATCAACTCATGTTGAAAAATCACTGGAGGCTTGGCAGCCTGATCAACCTCAGGAAGAGACCATTTATGCTCTACAGGAGGTCTGACTGCCTGTCTTTCCCTTTTTATAGGTTTTAGTTTATCTGTGGCAGGTGATCTTTCACCAGTTAGGCTTGCGGCCAAGCCACCTGGTAGCTTTGGTGCAAAGAGGCTTGCCATAGCACCAAACGGACTTCCAGATGACATAGGGGCTGCTTCGTTTCCTGAAAGTGTATGTTCGAACACAGCCTGCATTGAAATGGGTCAGCTAACCAGCTTGCAACTTAATCCTATAGGGGAATCAGCTAAATAATCAACAACAATACTTAAAAGGATGTAATTTCTAACTACCTCTATCTCCCGCACTGCTCTGGGAATATCATCAATTTCTCCTACCAGGTATAAAGTGGCATTGGCAGGGTAATACCATCGCTCATGGAATCTGCGGATCTTATCAGGATCCCATTTAAGTATTTGCTCCTCAAGTCCAATAGGAAATCTGTTGCTCAATTTGTTTTCGGAGTGTAAATGTTGCAACAACTACAAGCATAGGAACCATAATTACTGATTGTACAGAAAGATAGTGTCTTAATGATTCAATACTGTCCCAGGAACATGGCCAAAAAGAATAAGAACAAAAACTTACCTGGCAATCAACACGGTATTCGATTGTGTTCATCATCTGGAGCTCTGAAAGAATTGCTCTTCTCTCTTTCTCAACGCGAGACGATGAGAACTTAGGATGAAAAGCTATCTGAAAGGAATAAATTGAAGAACCTGTTCATATATCTACGTAATAGCATGAAGAGATTTGTCATACAGACTAATATCATGCCATTGCAGCATGCATCAAAATTTTAGCTACCAGTTTGAAGATAATGTTGTATCAAATAACATTAAATGACAGCGGTGGGTAGTCTTTAATTTGCTCCGACCATTTTGAATATGTTTGCTGTTTCATATATCTTTAACAGAAAGAATGAATATGCTTGTGGTTTCAAATATCTTTAACAAAAAAAGATAGCCTATGGTTGGCATACATCCTATAACTCCAAATAGGAATGCAATTGAGTAAGATCTTACCTCATTCAAAGCATCCAACACAGAAGGGAGTAAGGATTCACCATATTCCTGCCACACGGAAGACAAACTAAATGTCAGACCCTAGACAAACAAGAGAAGACATCTAATTTCAACCATCAGTATTCACAGAATATAAGTCTGAAAGCTAACATATACATTTTCAAATCCATTCGATGAAAGTGCTTGTCAAAGAAAGTATGCAAATAGGAAAGTAACAATGGCCTCGAATAAACCATCAAGAGTTAATTTCCAACCCAAAATTGACACTGAGAAAAGCCACAAAAGTAAGGACCTTTGTTTTAGTTGGAGAATGGATATGGAAGACTGTATGGTGGAAGTCTGTATATGCATTAGACCTTGCACCTGTCCCCAAGAGTTTCTCACGCTTTTTACTCCCAAGAAATGCAACATGCTCGATCATATGTGCAATTCCCTGCTCGTCCTCTTCCTCGTCAATTGATCCGACATGAACTTCCATGTGAGCCTCAAACCTGCAAACTAAAATACTTAGAACCATGCACATATTTAAATATGTATATCAAAGTAATTTTGCTTAGTCTGACTTAACTAAAGTTTAAGTGTGGCATGAATTAAGCATGGTTTAATATTTACTGGCTGCTGCGGATCCATACACCGGAGCGGAATTTCCATGTTCAGGGACTCAAATCAACACTGTCCTGGTTAATTCTCCAACGGATTCACCTATAGTTCTTTAAAATGTCTCTTAAAGTAAATTAAAATAATAAGAGAGCAATGGAAGCCACAATGTATGATGATGCATCCATATACAAGCATGAGAATTTTATGGTCCAGAAATCAAGACAGGTTGAAACCATGTACTTGTTCAACTATTTAAGAGTTTCAGCAATTATTCTGCCATTTATCTTTGAAACTGCATTGAAGTGAAACAGAAAAGACAACACAAATTGCTAGTTCACTGGGAAATTGTGGTTGTGAATGTAGAAAGGGTTCAATAAAAATTCAGTTGCAAGGGAAATGATTATGGCAGTACGGCCATGTCATACCCACTTCTGGTAATTGAATTACAGTGTATAAAATGAGGTGAAAATGAAGTTTCCTCACCTGTCCGCTGGAACTTTATTAGGTAAAATAAGATATCTGAGGCCATTCTTCAATTGACCACGTATTAGCTTTGGATGGGACGGAAGAGGAGTGTCCAGGACATCTTCAAGCGCCCCGTTTGTAACCGTGGGATCATAAGGTTTATCAAGAGCCGTCTCAGACCATGTTGGACTTGCAACATGTGGTTCGTCAGGTCCAGCAGCACGTAATATATGACTACGCCTGGTCTGAAAAACATCAAATAGTTAAGTCAATGCCTTCAACATTTTGCTTGCTGCATACTCAAATACCGACAAGGCGACAAGCAACAGCCCTCTCGCTATATGTTGCTTGATACAAATATTTGCCTCCCACTAGTGAAGCTCAACATTTAGCTTGACAGTTAATGAAAAAACAAACATGTGCAGGCTTTATGGACATCGAAACCAGGGAAATCCTTTTAGTGCAAAAACTAACGCTTAAATCTTTTACACTTCTATACTGATGGTCGGTCCACATTTATTGCGCTGCTCATATACCCCCCATAATTTGCACCACTAATTACGGAACCAAGCAGAACCTATATACTCCAAGAGAAGTAAGGAACAAAACACTTTTCCTAGCAGTCATCACGTGCAATCCATAACAGGAAAAAAAAATAGCTGCCTGATAATCTATCAACTCAGATGAAACGAACCTTAGGCCCGCTCCACTGGCTGTGCAGCGATAAGCCCGAGGTGTGCGGGAGCGCGCAGGGCGCGAACCTGGCGAGCCCCGGCCGCCCCCGCCTCCGGCTCCTCGGGAAGCACGAGAGGCACCCGTCCCTCTCCTCGCCGAGAATCCCAGCGGCCGACGCTGACGCCGCGCCGAGCCCTTGCGTCCGCCTCCTCGACCTGCAGGCACACACACAGCAAGACGAATCAGCAATTCGCTAACAAACCCGGTGAACCCTCGCAGGCGGCGTGGGGAAGTTCGTGCGTCCGTGCTCACCTGGGCGTGACGGCGCGGCGGTGCGAGCAGCGGAGGGGGTTGGCCGGCGCGGCGGTGGCGGAGGGGCGCAGGGCGAGGGAGGCGCGCGGGCGGAAGGCGTGGGAGGAGTGGTGCACCGCGGCGGCGGAGAGGGAGAGGCCCGGGGCGAGGCGCGGGGGCGCGGCCGCTGCCGCGGCGACGACGGAGGGGGAGGGGAAGGAGGCCATGGGGGTGGGATGGCCCGGAGGGGAGGGGAGGGGAGGATAGGAGAGCGAGAGAACGCTGCTCTCTCCCTCTATTACTAGTCTTTTCTGGGTATTTTGGTGTTTTTTGTGAGGGTAAAATAGGCTTGGGGCCTATCGAGGAGTTGGGGGCCGGCACGGCGGCTTTCGCGGCTGCGAGAGGTGGAGACGCAAATATCCCCCTGACTCGCGAGTTGGTGCCGGAAGGCACCCGAGTTTCCATTCGGGTTCGGCCCCGGACGCACCAAAGCGTGAACAGACTTTCTTTTCTTTCTTTTTTTGAGGTTGAGAATCAACCGACTTTCTTTGTTTTTTTTACCACAACAGACTTTCTTTGTTGAGGTTAATGTTATCGCTTTATTTAGCCAACATGGCTAGGAATCAAATTGTGCGTGTTCACGGATCATTTGTGAATATGACTGCTTGGAGGTAATTGATGTGTGCAATGGAGTCTCAGATGTATTGGCACCGTATGCTGCTACTCTCGTGGATTGTTTCCAACTCGCACACGGTATACCTTTGATTCGTTTCCAGCATTGTTCGAGGGAAGCCAATAATTTGACACACTATATAGCTAGGCATGCTTATGATATTCAGTTGGTGTATTTGATGGGACGATGAACCATCTAGTTTTCTTCTTTCACGTGTCTTTAAGGATGTAACTCCGATAATTTCACAATAAAATGCCTTGAGGCTTTCCCTTCAAAGAAAAACATGACTAGGAATATCGTTTGGAACTACATCTAAAACAAAATCCGTGGGAGTCCCTAACCAAATCTTACAAATCTCATCTTCTACGCCTACTTTTGCTAACTTATGCACGACAATATTAGCAGAACGACGAACCCATACAACTCGAAAATCCATACACGTGTTGAGCATCTACTTTATCTCTTGAATCCACGACACGACTGCAGCTAGGTTCATCTACGAATCATTGATCATTTGCACCACTGTCTTGTTATCAAGCTCCAGATAGACCCCCTCAATCTCGTGCTCGGTCGCTACCTGTATACGTCTCTTGCAAGCAAGAATTTCAGCAGCCTCTAGATCAAAAATGTTTTGGAAATAGTGGCTAACTCCAGCCATAAAAGCTCTATTGTGATCCATCAGCACGGCACCACCTCCACCTTTGTCACCAAACTTTGACACGCCTCATCAAAGTTCACTTCGACCCAACCATCATCTCGAGGTTGTTGGAAATACGCCCTAAAGACAATAATATTGTATTATTATATTTCTCTGCTCATAATTAAGAGTTTATACTCTATGCTATAATTGTTATGATCCTGAAATATGTGATTCAATGAAAAACTCATATGCACGTATGTATAAACCATAAATTAAGATGGGAACCGCTAGGAATCATACTACTGATTCTTAGCTTCCCATCAGACCACTGTTCCACCATAGGATTGGATGCATCAGGAACATGCAATGGGCCAGAAAAAGGTGCTTAATTAGTTTCCATGCAACGATCTACTAATAGCAATTTATTTCATAATAAAACCACTCCCGTAAATCTCTCGAGGCCTAACTGCTAGTGCCATGCAATGTGCTTCCATATCAAGATGCTTGTTTCCAACTGGGTGAATTATTTCCAGCGCAAATTAATCATGCTTCATACCAAGGATATTTGTTACCATGTGCTAACGAGACTGCTTCCAACTCGAGATTATTGGGAAACACTTTCCTACATATTTTGATCTAGTATTTTTTGTTTTTCCAACATGGAAAAGTGTGCTTTGAACGGACAAAAAGTGTTTTCGTGTGACATGGTGAAAGTGTTAGTTATCGACTAGATGGGGTGAGTAGGCGATTTTTATGACAGTCTTCAAGGCAGGCAATGTATTCGAAGACAGACAACCAAATGACACCTACACAGTATGCAGCGGAAGATAAACTACACTAGCCATGCCATAGTCAAAAAAATAATACAGAGTAAACACGAAGACAAATAGCAGCTAGGTAGATCAGATCGGAATAGGAAGACAATATGAAGCCAAATATGCAATTAGAAAGAATGTCTTCACACAATAAAGTCAAATAGAGCAGGCAAGCAATGACTTCACGAGGCTAAACTATAAGTGAAGGAGTTAGGAGATAGAACCAGTTGCTTGACGAATACAAGGATTTGATAGACCAGTTCCAGTTGTTGTGACAACTGTACGTCTGATTAGGGAGGCTGAGATTGAACTCAGAAGACCATGTCTTCATCTTATTCCCCTTGAGCTAAGGTCACTTAGTCCTCGCCCAATCACTCAGGTAAGTCTTCAAGGTAGACTTCTAAACCTTCACAAACTTCATTCACCGGCGATCCACAATGACTCATGGATCCTCGTAACACGGCCTAACCTACTGGAAGATCACAGCCTTCAAGTGTAACAAGTCTTCAGATCACGCGGACAGAAAGACTTCGGTGATGCCAAACACTCTTTGGGCTTTGGGTGTTTTGGGTTTTGTCCTGCAAGGATTCTCTCTCAAAGGCTCCGGAGGTGGGTTACTCTCAAACGACAAAAGGCGTGCACTAACTCTGAGAAACCACCAATTTATGGTGGAGGGGGTGGCTATTTATAGTTAGGGGGCAACCCGACATGATATGTCCGAAATGATCCTGGGTCATTAAGGAACCGACACGTGTCTAGCGGTCGGATTTCAAACACACGTGACAGCTTGATACGTCTCCAACGTATCTATAATTTTTTATTGTTACATGATGTTATATTATCATTCTTGAATGCTTTATATTCATTTTATAGCAACTTTATATCATTTTTTGGACTAACCTATTGACATGGTGCCCAGTGCCAGTTGTTGTTTTCTGCTTGTTTTTTACTTCGCATAATATCCATATCAAGCGAAGTCCAAATGCAGCGAAACTTCTTGGAGATTCTCTTCTGCCCATAAGAGACCCAGGGTGTTGGGAATCATTGCATGGAAAACAAAACCTTTTCTACTCACACGCAATGATCTATCCATAGAGATGCATAGCAACGAGGGGGAGAGTGTGTCTACGTACCCTCGTAGACCGTAAGCGGAAGCGTTTCACAACGCGATTGATGTAGTCGAACTTCTTCTCACGTCAACCGATCAAGTACCGAACGCACGACACCTCCGCGTTCTGCACACATTCAGCTCGGTGACGTCCCTCGCCTTCTTGATCCAGCAAGACATCGAGGTAGTAGATGAGTTCCATCAACACAACGACGTGGTGACGGTGATGGCGAAGTGATCTCCGCAGGGCTTCGCCTAAGCACTACGAATATATGACCGGGGGTGTAAACGGTGGAGGGGGGCGCCGCATATGACTAACAATTTATCTGATGTGTGCTAGGTGCCCCCCTCCCACATATATATAGGTGAGAGGGGGAGGGGGGAGGCTAGGAGGCTCCCCAAGTAGGACCGAATATATGTCGGAGGGGGAAGGAAAGAGGGGGGGAAGGAAGGGGGAATCCTATTCCTCTCCTTCCTTTCCCTTTCCCCTCTTTCTTCTTCTCTTAGGGCGACCCATATGGGGGGCGCACCAGCCCCTTGTGGCTGGTGCATTTCCCCTCTTGGCCCATAAGGCCCATATCTTTTGCCGGGGGTGCCCGAAACCCCTTCCGGTGACCCGATAAGTACCCGGTAACCCCCGAAACACTTCTGGTATCCAAATACCATCGTCCTATATATCAATCTTTACCTCTCGACCATTTCGAGACTCCTCATCATGTCCATGATCTCATCCGGGACTTCGAACAATATTCGGTCACATAACTCATACATGTTGAGGAACATAGTAATTCAAAGTTTTCCTACGATCACGCAAGATCTAACTAGGAGATGCATAGCAATGAGAGGGGAGAGTGTGTCTACGTACCCTCATAGACTGAAAGCAGAAGCGTTTAGTAACGCGGTTGATGTAGTCGAATGTCTTCACGGTCCAACCGATCCAAGTACCAAACGTACGGCACCTTCGTGTTCAGCACACGTTCAACACGATGACGTCCCTCGAGCTCTTGATCCAGTAGAGGGACGAGGGAAAGTTCCGTCAGCACGACGGCGTGGTGACGGCGATGATGAAGTTACCGGCGCAAGGCTTCGCCTAAGCAATACGATGATATGACCGAGGTGTTGAACTGTGGAGGGGGGCACCGCACACGGCTAAGAGATTGTCTGTTGTGCTTTGGGGTGCCCCCCTG
Source organism: Triticum monococcum (assembly GCA_034509565.1). NCBI lineage: Eukaryota > Viridiplantae > Streptophyta > Magnoliopsida > Poales > Poaceae > Triticum > Triticum monococcum. Next base: position 619,266,494 of record CM067847.1, on the reverse strand, counting down.
CCCACGTATATAAAGGAGGGGGGAGGAGGAGGCCGGCTAAGTGGGAGGCACGCCAGGGGGAGTCCTACTAGGACTCCAAACCTAGTAGGATTCGCCCCCCTTTCCTTCCAACAGAGAGGGGGAAAGGGGAAAGGAGGGAGAGGGAGAAGGAAAGAGGGGGCCCACGCTCCCTTCCCTTGTCCAATTTGGATTGGGGCAAGAAGGGCGGGCCCCACTTCCTGTGGCCTGCCTCCTCTCCTCCACTATGTCCCATTAGGCCCAATAACTTTCCTCGGGGGTCCCGGTAGCCTATTGGTACTCTGAAAAATCCCCGAACCTTATCGGAACCATTCCGGGGTCTGTATATAACCTTCCAATATATCAATCTTTACCTCTCTACCATTTCGAGACTCCTCGTCATGTTCGTGATCTCATCCAGGACTCCGAACAAACTTCGGTCATCAAATCACATAACTCATAATACAAATCATCATCGAACGTTAAGCGTGCGGACCCTACGGGTTCGAGAACTATGTAGACATGACCGAGACACATCTTCGGTCAATAATCAATAGCGGACCCTGGATGCTCATATTGGCTCCTACATATTCTACGAAGATCTTTATCGGTCAAACCGCATAACAACATGCGTTATTCCCTTTGTCATCGGTATGTTACTTGCCCGAGATACGATCGTCGATATCATCATACCTAGTTCAATCTCGTTACCGACAAGTCTCTTTACTCGTTCTGTAATGCATCATCCCGCAACTAACTCATTAGTCACATTGCTTGCAAGGCTTATAGTGATGTGCATTACCGAGAGGGCCCAGAGATACCTCTCCAATACATAGAGTGACAAATCCTAATCTCGATCTATGCCAACTCAACAAACACCTTCGGAGACACCTGTAGAGCATCTTTATAATCACCCAGTTATGTTGTGACGTTTGATAGCACACAAGGTGTTCCTCCGGTATTCGGGAGTTGCATAATCTCATAGTCAGAGGAATATGTATAAGTCATGAAGAAAGCAATAGCAATAAAACTAAACAATCATAATGCTAAGATAATGGATGAGTCTTGTCCATCACATCATTCTCTAATGATGTGATCCCGTTCATCAAATGACAACACATGTCTATGGTCAGAAAACTTAACCATCTTTGATTAACGAGCTAGTCAAGTAGAGGCATACTAGGGACACTCTGTTTGTCTATGTATTCACACATGTACTAAGTTTCCGGTTAATACAATTCTAGCATGAATAATAAACATTTATCATGATATAAGGAAATATAAATAACAACTTTATTATTGCCGCTAGGGCATATTTCCTTCAGTCTCCCACTTGCACTAGAGTCAATAATCTAGATTACATAGTAATGATTCTAACACCCATGGAGTTTTGGTGCTGATTATGTTTTGCTCATGAGAGAGGCTTAGTCAACGGGTCTACAACATTCAATTCCGTATGTATTTTGCGAATCTCTATGTCTCCCTCCTTGACTTGATCACAAATGGAATTGAAGCGTCTCTTGATGTGTTTGGTTCTCTTGTGAAATCTGGATTCCTTCGCCAAGGCAATTGCTCCAGTATTATCACAAAAGATTTTCATTGGACCTGATGCACTAGATGTTACACCTAGATCAGATATGAACTCCTTCATCCAAACTCCTTCATTTGCTGCTTCCGAAGCAGCTATGTACTCCACTTCACACGTAGATCCCGCCACGACGCTCTGTTTGGAACTGTACCAACTTACAACTCCACCATTTAATATAAATACGTATCCAGTTTGTGACTTAGAGTCATCCGGATCAGTGTCAAAGCTTGCATCGACGTAACCATTTACGACAAGCTCTTTGTCACCTCCATAAATGAGAAACATATCCTTACTCCTTTTCAGTTATTTCAGGATGTTCTTGACCGCTGTCCAATGATCCACTCCTGGATTACTTTGGTACCTCCCCGGTAAACTGTTGGGGAACGTAGTAATTTCAAAAAAATTCCTACGCACACACAAGATCATAGTGATGCATAGCAACGAGGGGGAGAGTCTGATCTACGTACCCTTGTAGATCGCAACGGAAGCGTTGACACAACGTAGAGGAAGTAGTCGTACGTCTTCTTCCCGATCCGACCGATCCAAGCACCGTTACTCCGGCACCTCCGAGTTCTTAGCACACTTACAGCTCGATGACGATCCCCGGGCTCCGATCCAGCAAAGCTTCGGGGAGGAGTTCCGTCAGCACGACGGCGTGGTGACGATCTTGATGTTCTACCGACGCAGGGCTTCGCCTAAGCACTACAACGATATGATCGAGGTGGAATATGGTGGCAGGGGGCACCGCACACGGTTAAGGAACGATCACAATGATCAACTTGTGTGTTCTAGGGTGCCCCCTTGCCCCCGTATAAAAAGAGCAAGGGGGAGGCCGGCCGGTCTATGGGGCGCGCCAAGGGGAGGAGGAGTCCTCCTCCTAGTAGGAGTAGGACTCCCCTCTCCTAGTCCAACTAGGAGACTTGAGGGGGAAGGAAAGAAAGGGAGGGGGAGAGGGAAAGGGGGCCGCGCCCCCCTCCTAGTTCAATTCGGACTCCCCTTGAGGGGGGGCGCGCCACCTCTTGGGCTGCTGCCCTATCTCTCCCCTCAGGCCCAATAAGGCCCAGTACTTCCCCGGGGGGTTCCGGTAACCCCTCCGGCACTCCGGTTTTATCCGAAATCATCCGGAACACTTCCGGTGTCCGAATATAGCCGTCCAATATATCAATCTTTATGTCTCGACCATTTCGAGACTCCTCGTCATGTCCGTGATCACATCCGGGACTCCAAACTAACTTCAGTACATCAAAATGCATAAACTCATAATAACTGTCATCGTAATGTTAAGCGTGCGGACCCTACAGTTCGAGAACAATGTAGACATGATTGAGATACATCTCCGGTCAATAACCAATAGCGGGACCTGGATGCCCATATTGGCTCCTACATATTCTACGAAGATCTTTATCGGTCAGTCCGCATAACAACATACGTTGTTCCCTTTGTCATCGGTATGTTACTTGCCCGAGATTCGATCGTCGGTATCCAATACCTAGTTCAATCTCGTTACCGACAAGTCTCTTTACTCGTTCCGTAATACATCATCTCGCAACTAACTCATTAGTTGTAATGCTTGCAAGGCTTATGTGATGTGCATTACCGAGAGGGCCCAGAGATACCTCTCCGACAATCGGAGTGACAAATCCTAATATCGAAATACGCCAACCCAACATCTACCTTTGGAGACACCTGTAGAGCTCCTTTATAATCACCCAGTTACGTTGTGACGTTTCGTAGCACACAAAGTGTTCCTCCGGGAAACGGGAGTTGCATAATCTCATAGTCATAGGAACATGTATAAGTCATGAAGAAAGCAATAGCAACATACTAAACGATCGGGTGCTAAGCTAATGGAATGGGTCATGTCAATCAGATCATTCAACCAATGATGTGACCTCGTTAATCAAATAACAACACCTTGTTCATGGTTAGGAAATATAACCATCTTTGATTAACGAGCTAGTCAAGTAGAGGCATACTAGTGACACTAAGTTTGTCTATGTATTCACACATGTATTATGTTTCCGGTTAATACAATTCTAGCATGAATAATAAACATTTATCATGATATAAGGAAATAAATAATAACTTTATTATTGCCTCTAGGGCATATTTCCTTCAGTCTCCCACTTGCACTAGAGTCAATAATCTAGATTACACAGTAATGATTCTAACACCCATGGAGCCTTGGTGCTGATCATGTTTTGCTCGTGGAAGAGGCTTAGTCAACGGGTCTGCAATATGCAGATCCGTATGTATCTTGCAAATCTCTATGTCTCCCACCTGGACTAGATCCCGGATGGAATTGAAGCGTCTCTTGATGTGCTTGGTCCTTTTGTGAAATCTGGAGTCCTTTGCCAAGGCAATTGCACCAGTATTGTCACAAAAGATTTTCATTGGACCCGATGCACTAGGTATGACACCTACATCAGATATGAACTCCTTCTTCACTGCTTCTGAAGCAGCTATGTACTCCGCTTCACATGTAGATCCCGCTACGACGCTTTGTTTAGAACTGCACCAACTGACAGCTCCACTGTTTAATGTAAACACGTATCCGGTTTGCGATTTAGAATCGTCTGGATCAGTGTCAAAGCTTGCATCAACGTAACCTCTTACGGTGAGCTCTTTGTCACCTCCATATACGAGAAACATATCCTTAGTCCTTTTCAGGTATTTCAGGATGTTCTTGACCGCTGTCCAGTGATCCACTCCTGGATTACTTTGGTACCTCCCTGCTAAACTTATAGCAAGGCACACATCAGGTCTGGTACACAGCATTGCATACATGATAGAGCCTATGGCTGAAGCATAGGGAACATCTTTCATTTTCTCTCTATCTTCTGCAGTGGTCGGGCATTGAGTCTGACTCAACTTCACACCTTGTAACACAGGCAAGAACCCTTTCTTTGCTTGATCCATTTTGAACTTCTTCAAAATCTTGTCAAGGTATGTGCTTTGTGAAAGTCCAATTAAGCGTCTTGATCTATCTCTATAGATCTTTATGCCTAATATGTAAGAAGCTTCACCAAGGTCTTTCATTGAAAAACTCTTATTCAAGTATCCCTTTATGCTATCCAGAAATTCTATATCATTTCCAATCAGCAATATGTCATCCACATATAATATTAGAAATGCTACAGAGCTCCCACTCACTTTCTTGTAAATACAGGCTTCACCGAAAGTCTGTATAAAACCAAATGCTTTGATCACACTATCAAAGCGTTTATTCCAACTCCGAGAGGCTTGCACCAGTCCATAAATGGATCGCTGGAGCTTGCACACTTTGTTAGCTCCCTTTGGATCGACAAAACCTTCCGGTTGCATCATATACAACTCTTCTTCCAGAAATCCATTCAAGAATGCAGTTTTGACATCCATCTGCCAAATTTCATAATCATAAAATGCGGCAATTGCTAACATGATTCTGACAGACTTAAGCATCGCTACGGGTGAGAAGGTCTCATTGTAGTCAACCCCTTGAACTTGTCGAAAACCTTTTGCGACAAGTCGAGCTTTATAGACAGTAATATTACCATCAGCGTCAGTATTTTTCTTGAAGATCCATTTATTCTCAATTGCTTGCCGATCATCGGGCAAGTCAACCAAAGTCCATGCTTTGTTCTCATACATGGATCCCATCTCAGATTTCATGGCTTTTAGCCACTTTGCGGAATCTGGGCTCACCATCGCTTCTTCATAATTCGTAGGTTCATCATGATCTAGTAGCATGACTTCCAGAACTGGATTACCATACCACTCTGGTGCGGATCTCACTCTGGTTGATCTAAGAGGTTCAGTAGTATCTTGTCCTGAAGTTTCATGATCATCATCATTAGCTTCCTCACTAATTGGTATATGTGTCACACAAACAGTTTTCCGTGATGTACTATTTTCCAATAAGGGAGCAGGTACAGTTACCTCGTCAAGTACTACTTTCCTCCCACTCACTTCTTTCGAGAGAAACTCCTTCTCTAGAAATGATCCATTTTTAGCAACGAATGTCTTGCCTTCGGATCTGTGATATAAGGTCTAACCAACAGTTTCCTTTGGGTATCCTATGAAGACACATTTCTCCGATTTGGGTTTGAGCTTATCAGGTTAAAGCTTTTTCACATAAGCATCGCAGCCCCAAACTTTAAGAAACGACAACTTTGGTTTCTTGCCAAACCAAAGTTCATAAGGCGTCGTCTCAACGGATTTTGATGGTGCCCTATTTAACATGAATGCGGCCGTCTCTAAAGCATAACCCCAAAACGATAGCGGTAAATCAGTAAGAGACATCATAGATTGCACCATATCTAGTAAAGTACGATTACGATGTTCGGACACACTATTACGCTGTGGTGTTCCGGGTGGCGTGAGTTGCGAAACTATTCCACAATTTTTCAAATGTACACCAAACTCGTAACTCAAATATTCTCCTCCACGATCAGATCGTAGAAACTTTATTTTCTTGTTACGATGATTTTCAACTTCACTCTGAAATTCTTTGAACTTTTCAAATGTTTCAGACTTATGTTTCATTAAGTAGATATACCCATATCTGCTTAAATCATCTGTGAAAGTGAGAAAATAACGATACCCGCCACGAGCCTCAATATTCATCGGACCACAAACATCGGTATGTATGATTTCCAACAAATCTGTTGCTCTCTCCATAGTACCGGAGAATGGTGTTTTAGTCATCTTGCCCATGAGGCACGGTTCGTAAGTACCAAGTGATTCATAATCAAGTGGTTCCAAAAGCTCATCAGTATGGAGTTTCTTCATGCGCTTTACACCGATATGACCTAAACGGCAGTGCCACAAATAAGTTGCACTATCATTATCAACTCTGCATCTTTTGGCTTCAACATTATGAATATGTGTGTTACTACTATCGAGATTCATCAAAAATAGACCACTCTTCAAAGGTGCATGACCATAAAAGATATTACTCATATAAATAGAACAACCATTATTCTCTGATTTAAATGAATAACCGTCTCGCATCAAACAAGATCCAGATATAATGTTCATGCTTAACGCTGGCACCAAATTACAATTATTTAGGTCTAATATTAATCCCGAAGGTAGATGTAGAGGCAGCGTGCCGACCGCGATCACATCGTCTTTGGAACCATTTCCCACGCGCATCGTCACCTCGTCCTTCGCCAGTGTTCGCTTAATCCGTAGTCCCCGTTTCGAGTTGCAAATATTAGCAACAGAACCAGTATCAAATACACAGGTGCTACTGCGAGCTCTAGTAAGGTACAGATCAATAACATGTATATCACATATACCTTTGTTCACCTTGCCATCCTTCTTATCTGCCAAATACTTGGGGCAGTTCCGCTTCAAGTGACCAGTCTACTTGCAATAGAAGCACTCAGTTTCAGGCTTAGGTCCAGACTTGGGTTTCTTCTCCTGAGCAGCAACTTGCTTGCCGTTCTTCTTGAAGTTCCCCTTCTTCTTCCCTTTGCCCTTTTTCTTGAAACTAGTGGTCTTGTTAACCATCAACACTTGATGCTCCTTCTTGATTTCTACCTCCGCAGCTTTCAGCATTGCGAAGAGCTCGGGAATAGTCTTGTTCATCCCTTGCATATTATAGTTCATCACGAAGCTCTTGTAGCTTGGTGGCAGTGATTGGAGAATTCTGTCAATGATGCAATCATTTGGAAGATTAACTCCCATCTGAATCAAGTGATTATTATACCCAGACATTTTGAGTATATGCTCACTGACAGAACTGCTCTCCTCCATCTTGCAGCCATAGAACTTATTGGAGACTTCATATCTCTCAATTCGGGCATTTGCTTGAAATATTAACTTCAACTCCTGGAACATCTCATATGCTCCATGACGTTCAAAACGTCGTTGAAGTCCCGATTCTAAGCCGTAAAGCATGGCACACTGAACTATCGAGTAGTCATCAGCTTTGCTTTGCCAGACGTTCATAACATCTGGCGTTGCTCCAGTAGCAGGCCTGGCACCCAGCAGTGCTTCCAGGACGTAATTCTTCTGAGCAGCAATGAGGATAATCCTCAAGTTACGGACCCAGTCCGTGTAATTGCTACCATCATCTTTCAACTTTGCTTTCTCAAGGAACGCATTAAAATTCAACGGAACAACAGCACGAGCCATCTATCTACAATCAACATAAACAAGCAAGATACTATCAGGTACTAAGTTCATGATAAGTTTAAGTTCAATTAATCAAATTACTTAAGAACTCCCGCTTAGATAGACATCCCTCTAATCCTCTAAGTGATCACGTGATCCAAATCAACTAAACCATAACCGATCATCACGTGAGATGGAGTAGTTTTCAATGGTGAACATCGTTATGTTGATCATATCTACTATATGATTCATGCTCGACCTTTCGGTCTCCGTGTTCCGAGGCCATATCTGCATATGCTAGGCTCGTCAAGTTTAACCTGAGCATTCTGCGTGTGCAAAAACTGGCTTGCACCCATTGTAGATGGACGTAGAGCTTATCACACCCGATCATCACGTGGTGTCTGTGCACGACGAACTTTGGCAACGGTGCATACTCAGGGAGAACACTTCTTGATAATTTAGTGAGAGATCATCTTATAATACTACCATCAATCAAAGCAAGATAAGATGCATAAAAAGATAAACATCACATGCAATCAATATAAGTGATATGATATGGCCATCATCATCTTGTGCTTGTGATCTCCATCTCCGAAGCACCGTCATGATCACCATCATCACCGGCGCGACACCTTGATCTCCATCATAGCATCGTTGTTGTCTCATCAATCTTATGCTTCCACGACTATCGCTACTGCTTAGTGATAAAGTAAAGCATTACATCGCGATTGCATTGCATACAATAAAGCGACAACCATATGGCTCCTGCCAGTTGCCGATAACTTGGTTACAAAACATGATCATCTCATACAATAAATTTAGCATCATGTCTTGACCATATCACATCACAACATGCCCTGCAAAAACAAGTTAGATGTCCTCTACTTTGTTGTTGCAAGTTTTACGTGGCTGCTACGGGCTTAAGCAAGAACCAATCTCACCTACGCATCAAAACCACAACGATAGTTTGTTAAATAGATTCCGTTTTAACCTTCGCAAGGACCGGGCGTAGCCACACTTGGTTCAACTAAAGTTGGAGAGACAGTCGCCCGCAAGCCACCTGTGTGCAAAGCACGTCGGGGGAACCGATCTCGCGTAAGCGTAAGCGTAAGGTTGGTCCGGGTCGTCTCATCCAACAATACCGCCGAACCAAAGTATGACATGCTGGTAGGCAGTATGACTTGTATCGCCCACAACTCACTTGTGTTCTACTCGTGCATATAACATCAAACCATAAAACTTAGGCTCTGATACCACTGTTGCGGAATGTAGTAATTTCAAAAAATTTCCTACGCACACGCAAGATCATGGTGATGCATAGCAACGAGGGGGAGAGTCTGATCTATGTACCCTTGTAGATTGCAACAGAAGCGTTGACACAACATAGAGGAAGTAGTCGTACGTCTTCTTCCCGATCCGACCGATCCAAGCACCGTTACTCCGGCACCTCCGAGTTCTTAGCACACGTACAGCTCGATGACGATCCCCGGGCTCCGATCCAGCAAAGCTTCGGGGAGGAGTTCCGTCAGCATGACGGCGTGGTGATGATCTTGATGTTCTACCGACACAGGGCTTCGCCTAAGCACTACAACGATATGATCGAGGTGGAATATGGTGGCAGGGGGCACCGCACATGGCTAAGGAACGATCACAATGATCAACTTGTGTGTTCTAGGGTGCCCCCTTGCCCCCGTATATAAAGGAGCAAGGGGGAGGCTGGCCGGCCTATGGGGCGCGCCAAGGGGAGGAGGAGTCCTCCTCCTAGTAGGAGTAGGACTCCCCTCTCCTAGTCCAACTAGGAGACTTGAGGGGGAAGGAAAGAAAGGGAGAGGGAGAGGGAAAGGGGGGCCGCGCCCCCCTCCTAGTCCAATTCGGACTCCCCTTGAGGGGGGGGGGGGCGTCACCTCTTGGGCTGCTGCCCTATCTCTCCCCTCAGGCCCAATAAGGCCCATTACTTCCCCGGGGGGTTCCGGTAACCCCTCCGGCACTCCGCTTTTATCCGAAATCATCCGGAACACTTCCGGTGTCCGAATATAGCCGTCCAATATATCAATATTTATGTCTCGACCATTTCAAGACTCCTCGTCATGTCCGTGATCACATCCGGGACTCCGAACTAACTTCAGTACATCAAAATGCATAAACTCATAATAACTATCATCGTAACGTTAAGCGTGCGGACCCTACGGTTCGAGAACAATGTAGACATGACGGAGATACATCTCCGGTCAATAACCAATAGCGGGACCTGGATGCCCATATTGGCTCCTACATATTCTACGAAGATCTTTATCGGTCAGTCCGCATAACAACATACGTTGTTCCCTTTGTCATCGGTATGTTACTTGCCCGAGATTCGATCGTCGGTATCCAATACCTAGTTCAATCTCGTTACCGGCAAGTCTCTTTACTCGTTCCGTAATACATCATCTCGCAACTAACTCATTAGTTGTAATGCTTGCAAGGCTTATGTGATGTGCATTACCGAGAGGGCCCAGAGATACCTCTCCGACAATCGGAGTGACAAATCCTAATCTCGAAATACGCCAACCCAACATCTACCTTTGGAGACACCTGTAGAGCTCCTTTATAATCACCCAGTTACGTTGTGACGTTTGGTAGCGCACAAAGTATTCCTCCGGGAAACGGGAGTTGCATAATCTCATAGTCATAGGAACATGTATAAGTCATGAAGAAAGCAATAGCAACATACTAAACGATCGGGTGCTAAGCTAATGGAATGGGTCATGTCAATCAGATCATTCAACCAATGATGTGACCTCGTTAATCAAATAACAACACCTTGTTCATGGTTAGGAAACATAACCATCTTTGATTAACGAGCTAGTCAAGTAGAGGCATACTAGTGACACTAAGTTTGTCTATGTATTCACACATGTATTATGTTTCCGGTTAATACAATTCTAGCATGAATAATAAACATTTATCATGATATAAGGAAATAAATAATAACTTTATTATCGCCTCTAGGGCATATTTCCTTCATAAACTTATATCAAGGCACACATCAGGCCTAGTACACAACATTGCATACATGATAGAACCCATGGTTGAGGCATAGAGAATGACCTTTATTTTCTCTCTATCTTCTGCAGTTGTCGGTTAATGAGTCTGACTCAACTTCACACCTTGTAACATAGGCAAGAACCCTTTCTTTGACTAATCCATTTTGAACTTCTTCAAAACTTTATCAAGGTATGTGCTTTGTAAAAGTCCAATTAAGCGTCTTGATCTATCTCTATAGATCTTGATGCCCAATATATAAGTAGCTTCACCGAGGTATTTCATTGAAAAATTCTTATTCAAATATCCTTTTATGCTATCCAGAAATTCTGTATTATTTCCAATCAACAATATGCCATCCACATATAATATTAGAAATGCTACAGAGCTCCCACTCACTTTCTTGTAAATACATGCTTCTCCAAAAGTCTGTATAAAACCATATGCTTTGATCACACTATCAAAGTGTATATTCCAACTCCGAGAGGATTGCACCAGTCCATAAATGGATCGCTAGAGCTTGCACACTTTGTTAACACCTTTTGGATCGACAAAACCTTCTGGTTACATCATATACAAATCTTCTTTAAGATAAAGGAATGCAATTTTGCCATCCATTTGCCAAATTTCATAATCATAAAAATGCGGCAATTGCTAACATGATTCGGACAGCCTTAAGCATCGCTGCGGGTGAGAAGGTCTCATCGTAGTCAAATCCTTGAACTTATCGAAAACCTTCCGCAACAAGTCGAGCTTTGTAGACAGTAACATTACTGTCAACGTCAGTCTTCTTCTTGAAGATCCATTTTTTTTCTATGGCTTGCTGATACGTCCCCAACGTATCTATAATTTTTGATTGTTCCATGCTATTATATTATCCATCTAGGATGTTTTATATGCATTTATATGCTATTTTATATGATTTTTGGGACTAACCAGTTAACCTAGAGCCCAGTGCCAGTTTCTGTTTTTTTCCTTGTTTTTTAGTATCGCAGAAAAGAAAAACCAAACAGAGTCCAATTGACCTGAAATTTCACGGAGATTATTTTTGGCCTAGAAGAAGCCCACGGAGTATCGGAGATGAGCCAGAAGAGTCCCGAGGCACCCACGAGGGTGAGGGCGCGGCCTACCCCCTGGACGCCCCCTACCTCATGGACGCCTCGGAGACCCCCCTGACTTGTTCTCGACGCCAACATCTCTTATATATACCCAAACTTCCAGAACATAACCTAGATCAGGAGTTCCACCGTCGCAAGCCTCTATAGCCATCGAAAACCAATCTAGACCCGTTTTGGCACCCTGCCGGAGGGGGGAATCCCTCTTCAGTGGCCATCTTCATCATCCCGACGCTCTCCATGACGAGGATGGAGTAGTTCACCCTCGGGGCTGAGGGTATGTACCAGTAGCTATGTGTTTGATCTCTCTCTCTCTCATGTTCTTGATTCGGCATGATCTTGATGTATCGCGACCTTTGCTATTATAGGTAGATCTTATGATGTTTCTCCCCCTCTATCTCCTTGTGATGAATTCAGTTTTCCCTTTGAAGTTATCTTATCATATTAAGTCTTTAAGGATTTGAGAACACTTGATGTATGTCTTTCATGTGCTTATCTGTGGTGACAATGGGATATTCATGTGATCCACTTGATGTATGTTTTGGTGATCAACTTGCGAGTTCCGTGACCTCGTGAACTTATGCATAGGGGTTGGCACACGTTTTCGTCTTGACTCTCCGGTAGAAACTTTGGGGCACTCTTTGAAGTTCTTTGTGTTGGTTGAATAGATGAATATGAGATTGTGTGATGCATATCATATAATCATACCCACGGATACTTGAGGTGACATTGGAGTATCTAGGTGACATTAGGGTTTTGGTTGATTTGTGTCTTAAGGTGTTATTCTAGTATGAACTCTAGGATAGATCGAATGGAAAGAATAGCTTTGTGTTATTTTACTACGGACTCTTGAATAGATCAATCAGAAAGGATAACTTTGAGGTGGTTTCGTACCCTACAATAATCTCTTCATTTGTTCTCCCCTATTAGTGACTTTGGAGTGACTCATTGTTGCATGTTGAGGGATAGTTATATGATCCAATTATGTTATTATTGTTGAGAGAACTTGCACTAGTGAAAGTATGAACCCTAGGCCTTGTTTCATAGCATTGCAATACCATTTACACTCACTTTTATCATTAGTTACCTTGCTGTTTTTATATTTTTAGATTACAAAAACCTATATCTACCATCCATATTGCATGTGTATCATCATCTCTTCGCCGAACTAGTGCACCTATACAATTTACCATTGTATTGGATGTGTTGGGGACACAAGAGACTCTTTGTTATTTGGTTGCAGGGTTGTCTGAGAGAGACCATCTTCATCCTACGCCTCCCACGGATTGATAAACCTTAGGTCATCCACTTGAGGGAAATTTGCTACTATCATACAAACCTCTGCACTTGGAGGCCCAACAACGTCTACAAGACGAAGGTTGTGTAGTAGACATCAAGCTCTTTTCTGGCACCGTTGCCGGGGAGGTTAGAGCTTGAAGGTATATCTTTAGATCTTGCAATCGAATCTTTTTGTTTCTTGTTTTATCACTAGTTTAGTCTATAAAAGAAAATTAGAAAAAATGGAATTGAGGATACCTCATATGCTTCATCTTTTTAATATCTTTCATGAAAATAAGGATTCCGATAATTGTGCCAAAATGCTAGAAGAAGAATGCATTAAAATGTTTGGCACCAAATCTTTGAATGATGAGCATGATTGCAATGTTGTTAGTACAAACTCTTTGAACATCCATGGTACTAATGATGATTGCACTAGTCATGATGAAAATGTCTCTTATAAGCATGTAAATTTTTGTGGAGTGCATAGGGTTTGCATGTACACACCAAATAAGGAAGATAGATTTTGCAAGAGGCATAAGTATTTAGAAACTAAATGGTTGCAAGAAAGGCTAGATGTTTGTGCTGAAAATTTAAATTTTCTTAGCCATCCTTGTGAACTTTGCAATGAACATGGTCATTTAAATATCCAATGCAAATTGTTTCATGATCAAATCGTGTACAAAAATCATGATGACTTGATTTACCTTGCGCATCATAATGAACTTAGTTTGCTTCTGGGTTATGAAGAAATGAAACGTATAACTAAGAATATTCCATAATTTGCCCTTGAGACGGTTCTTGATTTTGATCTAGAGGAAATGTATATGTATTGTGCAGTGAATTGCATTGAAAATCCTTATATTGCCAATTACATAAAGACAAGAAAACAAATAGAAGATGAAGAGAATACTAATGAAAGGGAAGAGACTTCCCAATATCCTCCTATTATTTCTTATGATGAATCAGGTAACGAGGAGGAGCTTTCTATTGAACCAATTTAAATAATGAGGGGCTCCAAAAAGAGGATTAAACCCACACATAATGAGAAGAAGAAAAAGAAAAGACGGAGAAGCAAAGGTAAAAAGGTATCCCTCCCAAATGATGTTGCTCATATTACTCATTGTGATGATGATAATTGCTATACTATTGGTGCTATCCATACTATTAATGATGAGAGTGATTATGCTTATGATATGCAAGGGCCCAATCTTGGGGATGCTACGTTTGATGAGAATGACATGTTCGAGAATTTATTTGCTGCAATTAATGTTTGTCCCAAGCTTGGGGATGCTATGTTTCATGATCATGATATATCTAACCTCCCAAGTTTTGATATGCAAATTTATTATGATGATAGCATGCCTCCTATTTATGATGGTTATATTGATGAAAGTGGGTTTGGAAGAGTGTCAACTTTAGGAAGTAATGACCCCACTATTTTGGAGGGTGTTGAATCTTATCGTGTCAATTATGAAAGTGGATTTGGAGAGGTCATGACTTTATTTAGTAATGATTCCACTATTTTGGAAGAGGTTTCAATTGATTATGATGAGAACAAAGTTGCTACTTATGATGATTATTGTGATGACACTTATGCTATAAAAAGTAGTGATGATTATATTTATAAAACTTATCATGATTATGATTACCCTTTTTCTGAACATTACTCTTTTAATGTGGAAACCATTTATAGTATTCGGGTTTCTTATGATACTCCCACTATTCCGAATGAGAAGAATTTTGCTTATGTGGAGAATAGTAAATTTTCTATGATTGTAGATCATGAAAAGAATTCTTTACGTGACAGTTATATTGTTGAATTCATTCATGATGCTACTGAAAATTATTATGAGAGAGGAATATATACTTGTAGGACTTGCAATAATATCAAGTTTCCTCTCTATGTGTTGAAAATCTTGAAGATTTGCTTGTTTTACCTTCCTATGCAAGTTGATTCTTGTTCCCACAAATTGTTTGCTCACAAAATCCCTATGCATAGGAAGTGGGTTAGGCTTAAATTTTCTAGTTATATTCTTCATGATGCTCTCTTTATGCTTCAATTATTATCTTTTATGTGAGCATCACTGAAATCATCATGCCTAGCTAGGGGCGTTTAACGATAGCGCTTGTTGGGAGGCAAACCAATTTTCGTTCCTTGCTTTTTGTTCCTGTTTAGTAATAAATAAATCATCTATCCTCTGTTATTATTGTATTTTTTATGTTTTAATTAGTGTTTGTACCAAGTAAAGCCTTTAGAATCTTCTTGGGTGATTGTTATTTGATCTTGCTGTAAAAAACAGAAAGTATGCGCTCACAAGAATAATTTTCATTTTTTATCAGAGAGCGATAAAATACCAATTCCACTAGCAGTAGATTAATGAACAAATTTCTTAGTACTTCATAATTTCTCAGGATTTTTGGAGTTACAGAAGTATTCGAAACCTCCAGATTTCTACAGACTATTCTGTTTTTGACAGATTCTGTTTTCTATGTGTTGTTTGCTTATTTTGATGAATCTATGAGTAGTATATGAGGGTATGAACCATAGAGAAGTTGGAATACAGTAGATATTACACCAATATGAATTTAGAATGAGTTCACAACAGTACCAAAAGTGGTGATTTATTTTCTTATACTAACGGAGCTTACAAGTTTTTTTGTTAAGTTTTGTGTTGTGAAGTTTTCAAGTTTTGGGTAAAGATTCGATGGACTATGGAATAAGGAGTGGCAAGAGACTAAGCTTGGGGATGCCCAAGGCACTCCAAGGTAATATTCAAGGACAAACAAGAGCCTAAGCTTGGGGATGCCCCGGATGACATCCCCTCTTTCGTCTTTGTTCATCAGTAACTTTACTTGGAGCTATATTTTTATTCACCACATGGTATGTGTTTTGCTTGGAGCGTCATTTTATTTTCTTTTTTATTACTGTTTGAATAAATTACTAAGATCTGAAATTCCTAAATATTAGAGAGTCTTCATATAGTTACATAATTATTCGACTACTCATTGATCTTCACTTATATCTTTTGGAGTAGTTTGTCGTTTGCTCTAGTGCTTCGCTTATATCCTTTTAGAGCACGACGTTGGTTTTATTTTGAAGAATATATATGAACTCTCATGCTTCACTTATATTATTTTGAAATTCTTTTAGAACAGCATGGTAATTTTCTTTGGTTATGAAATTAGTCCTACTATGATGGACATTCAAGATGGGTATAATAAAAACTTACATATAGAGTGCATTGAATACTATGAGAAGTTTGATACTTGATGATTGTTTTGAGATATGAAGATGGTGATATTAGAGTCATGCTAGTTGAGTAGTTGTGAATTTGAGAGATACTTGTGTTAAAGTTTGTGATTCCCGTAGCATGCATGTATGGTGAACCGTTATGTGATGAAGTCAGAGCATGCTTTATTTATTGATTGTCTTCCTTATGAGTGGCGGTCGGGGACGCGCGATGGT
This sequence comes from Triticum monococcum, assembly GCA_034509565.1. Classification (NCBI taxonomy): domain Eukaryota; kingdom Viridiplantae; phylum Streptophyta; class Magnoliopsida; order Poales; family Poaceae; genus Triticum; species Triticum monococcum. Next base: position 619,249,921 of record CM067847.1, on the reverse strand, counting down.
CTTTTCCTACCAATCTATCCCCCTAGGAGCATGCGCATAGTACTTCATTTCGATAACTAATAGATTTTTGCAATAAGTATGTGAGTTCTTTATGACTAATGTTGAGTCCATGGATTATACGCATTCTCACCCTTCCACCATTGCTAGCCTCTCTAATACCACACACCTTTCGCCGGTATCATACACCCACCATATACCTTCCTCAAAACAGCCACCATACCTAACTATTATGGCATTTCCATAGCCATTCTGAGATATACTGCCATGCAACTTTCCACCGTTCCGTTTAGTATGACACGCTTCATCATTGTCATATTGCTTTGCATGATCATGTAGTTGACATCGTATTTGTGGCAAAGCCACCATTCATAATTCTTTCATACATGTCACTCATGAGTCATTGCACATCCCGGTACACCGCCGGAGGCATTCATATAGAGTCATATTTTGTTCTAAGTATCGAGTTGTAATTCTTGAGTTGTAAGTAAATAAAAGTGCGATGGTGATCATTATTAGAGCATTGTCCCATGTGAGGAAAGGATGATGGAGACTATGATTCCCCCACAAGTCGGGATGAGACTCCGGACGAAAAATAAAAAGAAAAAAGAGGCCATGAAAATAGGCCCAAAAAACAAAAAAAATATGAGAGAAAAAGAGAGAAGGGGCAATGCTACTATCCTTTACCACACTTGTGCCTCAAAGTAGCACGATGATCTTCATGATAGAGAGTCTCCTATGTTGTCACTTTCATATACTAGTGGGAATCTTTCATTATAGAACTTGGCTTGTATATTCCAATGATGGGCTTCCTCAAAATGCCCTAGGTCTTTGTGAGCAAGCGAGTTAGATGCACACCCACTTAGTTTCTTTTTGAGCTTTCATACACTTATAGCTCTAGTGCATCCGTTGCATGGCAATCCCTACTCACTCATGTTGATATCTATTGATGGGCATCTCCATAGCCCGTTGATACGCCTAGTTGATGTGAGACTATCTTCTCTTTTTTTGTCTTCTCCACAACCACCATTCTATTCCACCTATAGTGCTATGTCCATGGCTCACGCTCATGTATTGCGTGAAGATTGAAAAGGTTTGAGAACATCAAAAGTATGAAACAATTACTTGGCTTGTCATCGGGGTTGTGCATGATTTAAATATTTTGTGTGATGAAGATAGAGCATAGCCAGACTATATGATTTTGTAGGGATAGCTTTCTTTGGACATGTTATCTTGAGAAGACATGATTGCTTGGCTAGTATGCTTGAAGTATTATTGTTTTTATGTCAATATTAAACTTTTGTCTTGAATCTTTCGGATCTGATATTCATGCCACAATAAAGAAAATTACATTGGAAATTATGTTAGGTAGCATTCCACATCAAAAATTCTGTTTTTATCATTTACCTACTCGAGGACGAGCAGGAATTAAGCTTGGGGTTGCTTGATACGTCCCCAACATATCTATATTTTTGGTTGTTCCATGCTATTATATTATCCATCTAGGATGTTTTATATGCATTTATATGCTATTTTATATGATTTTTGGGACTAACCTATTAACTTAGAGCCCAGTGCCAGTTTCTGTTTTCTCCTTGTTTTTGAGTATCGCAGAAAAGAAAAACCAAACAGAGTCCAATTGACCTGAAATTTCACGGAGATTATTTTTGGACCAGAAGAAGCCCACGGAGTATCGGAGATGGGCCAGAAGAGTCCCGAGGCACCCACGAGGGTGGGGGCGCGCCCTACCCCCTTGGGCGTGCCCCTACCTCCTAGCCGCCTCGGAGACCCCCCTGACTTGTTCCCGACGCCAACATCTCTTATATATACCCAAACTTCCAGAACATAACCTAGATCGGGAGTTCCGCCGTCGCAAGCCTCTGTAGCCACCGAAAACCAATCTAGACCCGTTCCGGCACCCTGCCGGAGGGGTAATCCCTCTCCGGTGGCCATCTTCATCATCCCGACGCTCTCCATGATGAGGAGGGAGTAGTTCACCCTCGGGGCTGAGGGTATGTACCAGTAGCTATGTGTTTGATCTCTCTCTCTCTCGTGTTCTTGATTTGGCACGATCTTGATGTATCACGAGCTTTGCTATTATAGTTGGATCTTATGATGTTTCTCCCCCTCCATCTCCTTGTGATGAATTGAGTTTTCCCTTTGAAGTTATCTTATCGGATTGTGTCTTTAAGGATTTGAGAACACTTGATGTATGTCTTTCATGTGCTTATCTATGGTGACAATGGGATATTCATGTGATCCTCTTGATGTATGTTTTGGTGATCAACTTGCGAGTTCCGTGACCTCGTGAACTTATGCATAGGGGTTGGCACACGTTTTCGTCTTGACTCTCCGGTAGAAACTTTGGGGCACTCTTTGAAGTTCTTTGTGTTGGTTGAATAGATGAATCTAAGATTGTGTGATGCATATCGTATAATCATACCCACAGATACTTGAGGTGACATTGGAGTATCTAGGTGACATTAGGGTTTTGGTTGATTTGTGTCTTAAGGTGTTATTCTAGTATGAACTCTAGGATAGATCGAACGGAAAGAATAGCTTCGTGTTATTTTACTATGGACTCTTGAATAGATCGATTAGAAAGGATAACTTTGAGGTGGTTTCGTACCCTACAATAATCTCTTCGTTTGTTCTCCGCTATTAGTGACTTTGGAGTGACTCTTTGTTGCATGTTGAGGGATAGTTATATGATCCAATTATGTTATTATTGTTGAGAGAACTTGCACTAGTGAAAGTATGAACCCTAGGCCTTGTTTCCTAGCATTGCAATACCGTTTACGCTCACTTTTGTCATTAGTTACCTTGCTGTTTTATATTTTTAGATTACAAAAACCTATATCTACCATCCATATTGCACTTGTATCATCATCTCTTCGCCGAACTAGTGCACCTATACAATTTACCATTGTATTGGGTGTGTTGGGGACACAAGAGACTCTTTGTTATTTGGTTGTAGGGTTGTTTGAGAGAGACCATCTTCATCCTACGCCTCCCACGGATTGATAAACCTTAGGTCATCCACTTGAGGGAAATTTGCTACTGTCCTACAAACCTCTGCACTTGGAGGCCCAACAACGTCTACAAGAAGAAGGTTGTGTAGTAGACATCACTTGCCGATCATCGGGCAAGTCAACCAAAGTCCACACTTTGTTCTCATACATGGATCGCATCTCAGATTTCATGGCCTCAAGCCATTTCACGGAATCTGGGCTCATCGTCACTTCCTCATAGTTTGTAGGTTTGTCATGGTCAAGTAACATGACCTCCATAACAGGGTTACCATACCACTCTGGTGCGGATCGTACTCTGGTTGACCTACGAGGTTCGGTAGTAACTTGATTTGAAGTTTCATGATCATCATCATTAGCTTCCTCACTAATTGGTGTAGGAATCACTGGAACTGATTTTTGTGATGAACTACTTTCAAATTCGGGAGAAGGTACAACTACCTCATCAAGTTCTACTTTCCTCCCACTCACTTCTTTCAAGAGAAACTCCTTCTCTAGAAAGGATCCATTCTTAGCAACGAATATCTTGCCTTCGGATCTGTGATAAAAGGTGTACCTAACAGTCTCCTTTGAGTATCCTATGAAGACACATTTCTTCGATTTGGGTTCGAGCTTATCAGGCTGAAGCCTTTTCACATAAGCATCGCAGCCCCAAACTATAAGAAACGACAACTTAGGTGTCTTGCCAAACCATAGTTCATATGGTGTCGTCTCAACGGATTTAGATGGTGCCCTATTTAACGTGAATGCAGTCGTCTATAAAGCATAACCCCAAAACGATAGTGGTAAATCGGTAAGAGACATCATAGATCGCACCATATCTAATAAAGTACGGTTACGACATTCAGACACACCATTACGCTGTGGTGTTCCAGGTGGCGTGAGTTGCGAAACTATTCCACATTGTTTCAAATGAAGACCAAACTCATAACTCAAATATTCACCTCCATGATCCGATCGTAGAAACTTTATTTTCTTGTTAAGATGATTTTCCACTTCACCATGAAATTCATTGAACTTTTCAAAAGTTTCAAACTTATGTTTCATTAAGTAGATATACCCATATCTGCTCAAATCATCTGTGAAGGTCTGAAAATAACGATACCTGCCGCGAGCCTCAACACTCATCGGACCACATATATCAGTATGTATTATTTCCAATAAGTCAGTTGCTCGCTCCATTGTTCTGGAGAACGGAGTCTTAGTCATCTTGCCCATGAGGCATGGTTCGCAAGCATCAAGTGATTCCAAAAGCCCATCAACATGGAGTTTCTTCATGCGCTTTACACCAATATGGCCTAAACGACAGGGCCACAAATAATTTGCACTATCATTATTAACTTTGCATCTTTTGTCTTCAATATTATGAATATGTGTATCACTACAATCAAGATTCAACAAAAATAGACCACTCATCAAGGGTGCATGACCATAAAAGATATTACTCATATAAATAGAACAACCATTATTCTCTGATTTAAATGAATAACCGTCTCGCATTAAACAAGATCCAGATATAACGTTCATGCTCAACGCTGGCACCAAATAACAATTATTTAGGTCTAAAACTAATCCCGACGGTAGATGTAGAGGTAGAGTGCCGACGGCGATCACATCGGCTTTGGAACCATTTCCCACGCGCATCGTCACCTCGTCCTTAGCCAACCTTTGTTTAATCCGTAGCCCCTGTTTCGAGTTGCAAATATGAGCAACAGAACCAGTATCAAATACCCAAACGCTACTACGAGTATTAGTAAGGTACGCATCAATAACATGTATATCAAATATACCTTTCACTTTGCCATCCTTCTTATCCGCCAAATACTTGGGGCAGTTCCGCTTCCAATGACTAGTCCCTTTGTAGTAGAAGCACTCAGTCTCAGGCTTAGGTCTAGACTTGGGTTTCTTCCCTTGAGCAGCAACTGGCTTGTTGTTCGTCTTGAAGTTCCCCTTCTTCCCTTTACCCTTTTTCTTGAAACTACTGGTCTTGTTAACCATCAACACTTGGATGCTCCTTCTTGATTTCTACCTCCCCAGCCTTTAGTATTGTGAAGAGCTCGGGAATTGTCTTTTCCATCTCTTGCATATTATAGTTCATCACAAAGCGTTTATAGCTTGGTGGCAGTGATTGAAGAACTCTGTCAATGACACTATCATCGGGAAGATTAACTCCTAGCTGAGTCAAGTGGTTGTGGTACCCAGACATTCTGAGTATGTGTTCACTGACAGAACTATTCTCCTCCATTTTGCAGCTATAGAACTTGTTGGAGACTTCATATCTCTCAACTCGGGCATTTGCTTGAAATATTAACTTCAACTCCTAGAACATCTCATATGCTCCATGACGTTCAAAATGTCTTTGAAGTCCCGATTCTAAGCCTTAAAGCATGGCACACTGAACTATCGAGTAGTCACCAGCTTTGCTCTGCCAAACATTCATAACGTTTGGAGTTGCTCCTGCAGCAGGTCTTGCACCTAGCGGTGCTTCCAGGGCGTAATTCTTTTGTGTAGCAATGAGGATAATCCTCAAGTTACGGACCCAGTCTGTGTAGTTGCTACCATCATCTTTCAACTTAGCTTTCTCTAGGAACGCATTAAAATTCAAGGGAACGGTAGCATGAGCCATTGATCTACAACAACATAGATATGCAAAAACTATCAGGTACTAAGTTCATGATAAATTAAAGTTCAATTAATCATATTACTTAAGAACTCCCACTTAGATAGACATCTCTCTAGTCATCTAAATGATCACGTGATCCATATCGACTAAACCATGTCCGATCATCACGTGAGATGGAGTAGTTTTCAATGGTGAACATCTCTATGTTGATCATATCTACTATATGATTCACGTTCGACCTTTCGGTCTCAGTGTTCCGAGGCCATATCTAGACATGCTAGGATCGTCAAGTTTAACCTGAGTATTCTACATGTGCAAAACTAGCTTGCACCCATTGTATGTGAACGTAGAGCTTATCACACCCGATCATCACATGGTGTCTCTGCACGACGAACTGTAGCAATGGTGCATATTCAGGGAGAACACTTATACCTTGAAATTTAGTGAGAGGTCATCTTATAATGCTACCGTCGTACTAAGCAAAATAAGATGCATAAAGGATAAACATCGCATGCAATCAAAATATGTAACATGATATGGCCATCATCATCTTGTGCCTTTGATCTCCATCTCCAAAGCACCGTCATGATCTCCATCGTCACCGGCTTGACATCTTGATCTCCATCGTAGCATCGTTGTCGTCTCGCCAACTATTGCTTCTACGACTATCGCTACCGCTTATTGATAAAACAAAGCAATTACATGACAATTGCATTTCATACAATAAAGCGACAACCATAAGGCTCCTGCCAGTTGCCGATAACTTTTACCAAACATGATCATCTCGTACAACAATTTATATCTCATCATGTCTTGACCATATCACATCACAACATGCACTGCAAAAACAAGTTAGACGTCCTCTACTTTGTTGTTGCAATTTTTACATGGCTGCTACGGGCTTCTAGCAAGAACCGTTCTTACCTACGCATCAAACCACAACGATTTTTCGTCAAGTGTGATGTTTTAACCTTCAACAAGGACCGGTCGTAGTCAAACTCGATTCAACTAAAGTTGGAGAAACAGACACCCGCTAGCCACCTGTGTGTGAAGCACGTCGGTAGAACTAGTCTCGTGAACGCGCTCATGTAATGACGGTCCGGGCCGCTTCATCCAACAATACCGCCGAATCAAAGTAAGACATTGGTGGTAAGCAGTATGAATATTATCCCCCACAACTCATTGTGTTCTACTCATGCATATATCATCTACGCATAGACCTGGCTCGGATGCCACTGTTGGGGAACGTAGTAATTCAAAATTTTCCTATGATCACGCAAGATCTAACTAGGATATGCATAGCAACAAGAGGCGAGAGTGTGTCTACATACCCTCGTAGACCGAAAGAGGAAGCGTTTAGTAATGCGGTTGATGTAGTCGAACGTCTTCACGATCCAACCGATCCAAGTACCAAACGTACGACACCTCCGTGTTCAGCACACGCTCAGCACGATGACGTCCCTCGAGCTCTTGATCTAGTAGAGGGACGAGGAAGAGTTCTGTCAGCATGACGACATGGTGACGGTAATGATGAAGTTACCGGCGCAGGGCTTCGCCTAAGCACTACGACGATATGACCGAGGTGTTAAACTGTGGAGGGGGGCACCACACACGGCTAAGAGATTGTCTGTTGTGCTTTGGGATGCCCCTGCCCATGTATATAAAGGAGGGGGAGTGTCGATGTCAAAACCGGCAGGTCTCGGGGTAGGGGGTCCCGAGCTATGGATTCTCGGATCAATGGTAACAGGAACGAAGGAGACTATGTTTTACCCAGGTTTGTTGGGGATCGTAGAAGAAATTTAAAATTTTCTACGCATCACCAAGATCAATCTATGGAGTAATCTAGCAACGAGGGGAAGGAGAGTGCATCTACATACCCTTGTAGATCGCTAAGCGGAAGCGTTGCAAGAACGCGGATGAAGGAGTCGTACTCGCAGCGATTCAGATCGCGGCTGATTCCGATCTAGCGCCGAACGGACGGCGCCTCCGCGTTCAACACACGTACAGCCCGGGGACGTCTCCTCTTTCTTGATCCAGCAAGGGGAGAGGAGAAGTTGAGGGAGAACTCCAGCAGCACGACGGCATGGTGGCAATGGAGCTCGTGGTTCTCCAGCAGGGCTTCGCCAAGCACTATGGAGGAGGAGGAGGTGTAGGAGGAGGGAGGGCTGCGCCAGGGAAGAGGTGCGGCTGCCCTCCCACCCCTCCACTATATATAGGGTCAAGGGGAGAGGGGGAGGCGCCCTAGGGTTTCCCCTAGGGGCGACGACCAGGCAGATTGGATCTCCCTAGGGAAAATCCTAGGGAGACTTGCCCCCCAAGCCAAGCAGGTGGAGGCTTGCCTCCCAAGCCAGGTGGAGGCGCCCCAACCCCCAAGTAACATGGGAAAGGGTGTGGGGGGCGCACCACCCCTTAGTGGGCTGGTTTTCCCCTTCCCCTTTGGCCCATGAGGCCCTCCCACACTTGCCGGGGCTCCCGAAAAACCTTTCGGTCATGCTGGCCATAGCCTGATACCCCCGGAACACTTCCGGACTCCAATACCCTTCGTCCAATATACCAATCTTCACCTCCAGACCATTCCGGAGCTCCTCGTCATGTCCGGGATCTCATCCGGGACTCTGAACAACCTTCGGTAACCACATACTATTTCCCATAACAACTCTAGCGTCACCGAACCTTAAGTGTGTAGACCCTACGGGTTCGGGAACCATGCAGACATGACCGAGACGTTCTCCGGTCAATAACCAACAGAGGGATCTGGATACCCATGTTGGCTCCCACATGCTCCACGATGATCTCATCGGATGAACCACGATGTCAAGGACTTAATCAATCCCGTATACAATTCCCTTTGTCTATCGGTACGATACTTGCCCGAGATTCGATCGTCGGTATCCCGATACCTTGTTCAATCTCGTTACCGGCAAGTCTCTTTACTCATTCCGTAACACATCATCCCGTGATCAACTCCTTGATCACATTGTGCACATTATGATGATGTCCTACTGAGTGGGCCCAGAGATACCTCTCCGTTTACACGGAGTGACAAATCCCAGTCTCGATTCATGCCAACCCAACAGACACTTTCGGAGATACCTGTAGTGTACCTTTATAGCCACCCAATTACGTTGTGACGTTTGGCACACCCAAAGCATTCCTACGGTATCCGGGAGTTGCACAATCTCATGGTCTAAGGAAATGATACTTGACATTAGAAAAGCTTTAGCATACGAACTACACGATCTTTGTGCTAGGCTTAGGATTGGGTCTTGTCCATCACATCATTCTCCTAATGATGTTATCCCGTTATCAACGACATCCAATGTCCATGGTCAGGAAACCGTAACCATCTATTGATCAACGAGCTAGTCAACTAGAGGCTTACTAGGGACATGGTGTTGTCTATGTATCCACACATGTATCTGAGTTTCCTATCAATACAATTCTAGCATGGATAATAAACGATTATCATGAACAAGGAAATATAATAATAACCAATTTATCATTGCCTCTAGGGCATATTTCCAACAGTCTCCCACTTGCACTAGAGTCAATAATCTAGTTCACATCGCCATGTGATTAACACTCACAGGTCACATCGCCATGTGACCAACATCCAAGAGTCTACTAGACTCAATGATCTAGTTCACATCACTATGTGATAAACACTCAAACAGTTCTGGGTTTGATCATGTTATGCTTGTGAGAGAGGTTGTAGTCAACGGGTCTTGCCATATTCAGATCCCTATGTATTTCGCAAAACTTTATATCGTAGATGCTGCTACCACGTTCCACTTGGAGCTATTACAAATTATTACTCCATTGTACGTATCCGGTATCTCTACTCAGAGCTATCCGGATAGGTGTTAAGCTTGCATCGACGTAACTCTTTATGTCGAACTCTTTATCACCTCCATAACCGAGAAACATTTCCTTATTCCTCTAAGGATAATTTTGACTGCTATCTAGTGATCCAGTCCTAGATCACCTTTGTACCTTCTTGCCAGACATGTGGCAAGGCACACATCAGGTGCGGTACTCACCATGGCATACCGTATAGAGCCTATGACAAGAGCATAGGGGACGACCTTCGTCCTTCCTCTTTCTTCTGCCGTGGTCAATCTTTGAGTCTTACTCAACTTCACACCATACAACTCAGGTAAGAACCCCTTCTTTGACTGATCTATTTTGAACTCCTTCAAAAACATGTCAAGGTGTGCGTTCTTTGAAAGTATCATCAGGCGTCTTGATCTATCTCTATAGATCTTGATGCCCAATTTGTAAGCAGCTTTATCCAGGTCTTCCTTTGAAAAACACTCTTCAAACAACCGTTTATGCTTTCCAGAAATTCTACATTATTTCGGATCTTACAATATGTCATCCACATATACTTATCAGAAATGTTGTAGTGCTCCCACTCACTTTCTTGTAAATACAAGTTTCTAGCAAGCATTGTATAAACCTAAAAGCTTTGATCACTCTATCAAAGCATGTATTCTGACTCCGAGATGCTTGCTCTAGTCCATAGAAGGATTGCTGGAGCAAGCATACCTTTTAGCATCCTTAGGATCGACAAAACCTTTTATTGTATCACATACAAACTTTTCTTACGGAAACTGGTAAGAAAACTTGTTTTGGCATCCATCTGTCAGATTTCATAATCGAAAAATACAGCTAATGCTAACATGATTCCGACGGACTTAAGCATCGCTACGGGTGAGAAATTCTCATCGTAGTCAACTCCTTGAACTCGTGAAAAGTCTCTTTCCCACAAGTCACACTTCATAGATGGTAACATTATCGTCCATGTTCGTCTTCTTCTTAAAGATCCATTTATTCTCAATGGCTTGCCGATCATCGGCCAAGTCCACCAAAGTCCATACTTTGTTCTGATACATGGATCCTATCTCAGATTTCATGGCTTCTAACCATTTGTCGGAATACGGGCCCACCATCGCTTCTCCATAGCTCGTATGTTCATTGTTGTCTAAGAACATGATATCTAAGACAGGATTACCGTACCACTCAGGAGTAGTACATGTCCTTGTCGACCTACGAGGTTCGATAGCAACTTGATCCGAAGCTTCATGATCACTATCATTAACTTCCTATTCAAAAGACGTAGGCTCCATAGAAAACATCTTTCTGTGTTGCATCACTCTCTGGTTGAAGTAAAGGTTCGACAACCTCATCAAGTTCTATCTTCCTCCCACTCAATTCTTTAGAGAGAAACTCCTTCTCGAGAAAGGACCCGTTCTTAGCGACGAACAATTTACCCTCGGATCTGAGATAGAAGGTGTACCCAACCGTCACCTTTGGGTATTCTATGAAGATGTGTTTGTCCTCTTTGGGTTCGAGCTTCTCCGGCTGAAGCCTTAAGCATCGCAGCCCCAAACATTAAGAAACGACAACTTTGGTTTCTTGCCAAACCAATGTTCATACGACATCGTCTCAACGGACTTAGATGGTGTCCTATCTAAAGTGAATGCAGCTGTCTCTAACGCATAACCTCAAAATGAAAACGGTAGATTGATAAGAGACATCATAGATTGCACCATATCTCATAAGGTTCGATTACGACGTCCGGACACACCATAACCCAGTGGTGTTCCAGGTGGCTTCAACTGTGAAACAATTCCACAATGTCTTAAGTGTTTTCGAAACTCATAACTCAGATATTCTCATTGATCAGATCGTAGGAATTTGATCTTCTTGTTATGATGATTCTTAACTTCACTCTGAAATCGCTTGAACTTTTCAAACGTTTCATACTTGTGCTTCATTAAGTAAATATACCTATATCTACTCAAATCGTCAGTGAAGATGAGAAAATAGCGATATCCACCGCACGCTTCAATTCTCATTGGATCACACGCATCAGCATGTATGATTTCCAACAAGTCACTTGCCCGTTTCATTGTACCTGAAAGCGGGGTCTTAGTCATCCTACCCATGAGGCATGGCTCGCATGTGTCAAGCGATTCAAAATCAAGTGACTCCAAACATCCATCGACATGGAGTTTCTTCATGCATCTTACGCCAATATGACCTAAGCGGCAGTGCCACGAGAAAGTGGTACTATCATTATTAACTCTACATCTTTTGGTGTGAACATGTGTATTACCACGACCGAGATTCAATGAACCATTCACATAGGGTGCATGACCATGAAAGGTATCATTCATGTAAACAGAATAACCATTATTCTCTAACTTAAATGAATGACCGTATTGCAATGAACATGATCTAATCATATTCATGCTCAACGTAGACACCTCATAACATTTATCTAGGTTCAATACTAATCCCGAAGGCAGGTGGAGTGTGCGATGGTGATCTCATCAACTTTGGAAACACTTCCAACACACATCGTCACCTCGCCCTTAGCCAGTCTCCGTTTAGTCCGTAGCTTTTGCTTCAAGTCACCAGTAATAACAACTAAACCGGTATCCAATACCCAGGTGCTACCAGGAGTACTAGCGAGGTGCACATTAATAACACGTATATTGTTGGAAATATGCCCTAGAGGCAATAATAAGTTGATTATTATTATATTTCCCTGTTCATGATAATCGTTTATTATCCATGCTAGAATTGTATTGATAGGAAACTCAGATACATGTGTGGATACATAGACAACACCATGTCCCTAGTAAGCCTCTAGTTGACTAGCTCGTTGATCAATAGATGGTTACGGTTTCCTAACCATGGACATTGGATGTCGTTGATAACGGGATCACATCATTAGGAGAATGATGTGATGGACAAGACCCAATCCCAAGCCTAGCACAAGATCATGTAGTTCGTATGCTAAAGCTTTTCTAATGTCAAGTATCATTTCCTTAGACCATGAGATTGTGCAACTCCCGGATACCGTAGGAGTGCTTTGGGTGTGCCAAATGTCACAACGTAACTGGGTGGCTATAAAGGTACACTACAGGTATCTCCGAAAGTGTTTGTTGGGTTGGCACGAATCGAGACTTGGATTTGTCACTCCGTGTAAACGGAGAGGTATCTCTCGGCCCACTCGGTAGGACATCATCATAATGTGCACAATGTGATCAAGGAGTTGATCACGGGATGATGTGTTACGGAACAAGTAAAGAGACTTGCTGGTAACGAGATTGAACAAGGTATCGGGATACCGACAATCGAATCTCGGGCAAGTATCGTACCGATAGACAAAGGGAATTGTATACGGGATTGATTAAGTCCTTGACATCGTGGTTCATCTGATGAGATCATCATGGAGCATGTGGGAGCCAACATGGGTATCCAGATCCCTTTGTTGGTTATTGACCGGAGAACGTCTCGGTCATGTCTGCATGGTTCCCGAACCCGTAGGGTCTACACACTTAAGGTTCGATGACGCTAGGGTTATAAAGGAAGTTTGTATGTGGTTACCGAATGTTGTTCGGAGTCCCGGATGAGATCCCGGACGTCACGAGGAGTTCCGGAATGGTACATAGGTAAAGATTTATATATGGGAAGTCCTGTTTTGGTCACCGGAAAAGTTTCGGGTTTTATCGGTAACGTACCGGGACCATCGGGAGGGTCCCGGGGGTCCACCAAGTGGGTCCACAAACCCCGGAGGGCTGCATGGGCCAAGTGTGGGAGGGGACCAGCCCCAGGTGGGCTGGTGCGCCCCCCACAAGGGCCCAAGGCGCCTAAGGGGAGGAGGGGGGCAAACCCTAAGGGCAGATGGGCCTTAGGGCCCATACCTGGTGCGCCTCCCTCTCCCCTCCCCTTGGCCGCCCCACCAGATGGGATCTGGGCTGGCCGCCGCCCCTAGGGTGGAACCCTAGGTTGGGGCACACCCCTCCCTCTCCCCTATATATACTTGAGCACTTGGGGGCTGCCAACACATGAGTTCCTCTCCTTCTTGGCGCAGCCCTACCCCTCTCCTTCTCCTCATATCTTGCGGTGCTTGGCGAAGCCCTGCTGGATCACCACGCTCCTCCACCACCACCACGCCATTGTGCTGCTGCTGGATGGAGTCTTCCTCAACCTCTCCCTCTCTCCTTGCTGGATCAAGGCATGGGAGACGTCGTCGGGCTGTACGTGTGTTGAACGCGGAGGTGCCGTCCGTTCGGCACTAGGATCTCCGGTGATTTGGATCACGACGAGTACGACTCCTTCAACCCCGTTCTCTTGAACGCTTCCGCTTAGCGATCGACAAGGGTATGTAGATGCACTCTCCTTCCCCTCGTTGCTAGATTACTCCATAGATTGATCTTGGTGATGCGTAGAAAACTTTGAATTTCTGCTACGTTCCCCAACAGTGGCATCATGAGCTAGGTCTATTCGTAGATTCTATGCACGAGTAGAACACAAAGTAGTTGTGGGCGTTGATTTTGTTCAATATGCTTACCGTTACTAGTCCAATCTTGATTCGGCGGCATTGTGGGATGAAGCGGCCCGGACCGACCTTACACGTACTCTTACGTGAGACTGGTTCCACCGACTGACATGCACTAGTTGCATAAGGTGGCTAGCAGGTGTCTGTCTCTCCCACTTTAGTCGGATCGGATTCGATGAAAAGGGTCCTTATGAAGGGTAAATAGCAATTGGCATATCACGTTGTGGTTTTTGCGTAGGTAAGAAACGTTCTTGCTAGAAACCCATAGCAGCCACGTAAAACATGCAAACAACAATTAGAGGACGTCTAACTTGGTTTTGCAGGGTATGCTATGTGATGTGATATGGCCAAGAAGAATGTGATGAATGATATGTGATGTATGAGATTGATCATGTTCTTGTAATAGGAATCACGACTTGCATGTCGATGAGTATGACAACCGGTAGGAGCCATAGGAGTTGTCTTTATTTATTGTATGACCTGCGTGTCATTGAACAACGCCATGTAATTACTTTACTTTATTGCTAACCGTTAGCTGTAGTAGTAGAAGTAATAGTTGGCAAGACAACTTCATGAAGACACGATGATGGAGATCATGATGATGGAGATCATGGTGTCATGCCGGTGACGATGATGATCATGGAGCCCCGAAGATGGAGATCAAAAGGAGCAAAGTGATGATGGCCATATCATGTCGCTATTTGATTGCATGTGATGTTTATCATGTTTATACATCTTATTTGCTTAGAACGACAGTAGTAAATAAGATGATCCCTCATTAAAATTTCAAGAAAGTGTTCCCCCTAACTATGCACCGTTGCGAAAGTTCGTCGTTTCGAAGCACCACGTGATGATCGGGTGTGATAGATTCTTACGTTCGAATACAACGGGTGTTGACGAGCCTAGCATGTACAGACATGGCCTCGGAACACATGCAAAACACTTAGGTTGATTTGATGAGCCTAGCATGTACAGACATGGCCTCGGAACACAAGAGACCGAAAGGTCGAGCATGAGTCGTATAGAAGATACGATCAACATGAAGATGTTCACCGATGTTGACTAGTCCGTCTCACGTGATGATCGGACACGGCCTAGTTGACTCGGATCATGTAATCACTTAGATGACTAAAGGGATGTCTATCTGAGTGGGAGTTCATAAGATGAACTTAATTATCCTAAACATAGTCAAAAGGTCTTCGCAAATTATGTCGTAGCTCGCGCTTCAGTTCTACTGTTTAGATATGTTCCTAGAGAAAAATTAGTTGAAAGTTGATAGTAGCAATTATGCGGACTAGGTCCGTAAACTGAGGATTGTCCTCATTGCTTCATAGAAGGCTTGTGTCCTTAATGCACCGCTCAGTGTGCTGAACCTCGAACATTGTCTGTGGATGTTGCGAACATCTGACATACACATTTTGATAACTACGTGATAGTTCAGTTAAACGGTTTAGAGTTGAGGCACCGAAGACGTTTTGAAACGTCGCGAAACATATGAGATGTTTCGAGGGCTGAAATTGGGATTTCAGGCTCGTGCCCACGTCAAGAGGTATAAGGCCTCCGACGATTTTCTTAGCCTGCAAACTAAGGGAGAAAAGCTCAATTGTTGAGCTTGTGCTCAGATTGTCTAAGTGCAACAATCGCTTGAATCAAGTGGGAGTTGATCTTCGAGATGAAATAGTGATAGTTCTCCGAAGTCATTACCACCAAGCTGCTAGAGCTTCGTGATGAACTATAATATATCAGGGACATATATGATGATCCTTGAGATATTCACGATGTTTGACACCACAAAAGTAGAAATCAAGAAGGAGCATCAATTGTTGATGGTTGGTAAAGCCACTAGTTTCAAGAAGGGCAAGGGCAAGAAGGGATACTTCATGAAACGGCAAATCAGCTGCTGCTCTAGTGAAGAAACCTAAGGTAGAACCCAAACCTGAGACTAAGTGCTTCTGTAATAAGAGGAACAACCACTAGAGCAGAATTACCCTAAATACTTGGTAGATGAGAAGGCTGGCAAGGTCGATAGAAGTATATTGGATATACATTGTGTTAATATGTACTTTACTAGTACTCCTAGTAGCACCATGGTATTAGATACCGCTTCGGTTGCTAAATGTTAGTAAACTCGAAATAAAAGGCTGCGAAGTAAACGGAGACTAGCTAAAGGTGAGCTGGCGATATGTGTTGGAAGTTTTTCGAAGCTTGATGTGATCAAGCATCGCACGCTCCCTCTACCATCGAGATTGGTGTTTGCGTTGAGCATAGACATGATTAGATTATGTCTATCGCGATACGGTTATTCATTTAAGGAGAATAATGGTTACTCTGTTTGTTTGAATAATACCTTCAATGGTCTTGCACCTAAAATGAATGGTTTATTGAATCTCAATCGTAGTGATACACATATTCATGCCAAAAAGATATAAGTACCACCTACTTGTGGCACTGCCACGTAAGTCATATCGGTATAAAACGCATGAAGAAGCTCCATGTTGATGGATCTTTGGACTCACTCGTTTTGAAAAGTTTGAGACATGCGAACCATGTCTATTGGTGTATATGCATGAAGAAACTCCATGCAAATGGACCATTTGGACTCACTTGATTTTGAATCACTTGAGACATGCAAATCATACCACATGGGCAAGATGGCTGAAAGCCTCGTGTTCAGTAAAATGGAACTAGAAAGCAACTTGTTGGAAGTAATACATTTTGATGTGTGCAGTCCAATGAGTGCTGAGGCGTGTAGTGGATATCGTTATGTTCTTACTTCACAGATGATTTGAGTAGATGTTGAGTATATTTACTTGATGAATCACGAGTCTGAATTATTGAAAGGTTCAAGTAATTTCAGGGTGAAGTTGAAAGATCGTCGTGACAAGAGGATAAAAGATCTATGATATGATCATAGAGATGAATATCTTAATTACGAGTTTGGCACAGAATTAAGACATTGTGGAAATTGTTTCACAACTAAGACAGCCTGGAACACCATAGTGTGATGGTGTGTCCGTACATCATAACTGCACCCTATTGGATATGATGCATACCATGATGTCTCTTATCGAATTACCATGATAGTTTATGGGTTAGGCATTAGAGACAACCACATTCACTTTAAAAAGGGCACCACGTAATTCCGATGAGATGACACCGTATGAACTATGGTTTAGAGAAACCTAAGCTGTCATTTCTTAAAAGTTTGGGGCTGCGACGTTTATGTGAAAAAGTTTCAGGCTGATAAGCTCGAACCCAAAGCGGATAAATGCATCTTCATAGGACACCCAAAACAGTTGGGTATACCTCCTATCTCAAATCCGAAAGCAATAAGGGATTGTTTCTAGAATCGGGTCCTTTCTCGAGGAAAAGTTTCTCTCGAAAGAATTGAGTGGGAGGATGGTGGAGACTTGATGAGGTTATTGAACCGTCTCTTCAACTAGTGTGTGGCAGGGCACAGGGAGTTGTTCCTGTGGCACCTACACCAATTGAAGTGGAAGCTTATGATAGTGATCATGAAACTTCAGATCAAGTCACTACCAAACCTCGTGGGATGACAAGGATGCGTACTACTTCAGAGTGGTACATAATCCTGTCTTGGAAGTCATGTTGCTAGACAACAATGAACCTACGAGCTATGGAGAAGCAATGGTGGGCCTGGATTCCAAAATGGCTCGAAGCCATATAATCCGAGAGAGGATCCATATATGAAAACAAAGTGTAGACTTTGGAAGAACTACTTGATGGTCGTAAGGCTGTTATGTACATATGGATTTTAAAAGGAAGACGGACAATGATGGTAAGTATCACCATTAAGAAAGCTCGACTTGTCGTTAAGATGTTTTCCGACAAGTTCAAGGAGTTGACTACGATGAGACTTTCTCACTCGTAGTGATGCTAAGAGTCTGTTGGAATTATATTAGCGATTACTGCATTATTTATGAAATCTTGCAGATAGGATGTCAAAACATTGTTTCCTCGACGATTTTCTTGAGGAAAGGTTGTATGTGATACAACCGGAAGGTTTTGTCAATCCTGAAAGATGCTAATAAGTATGCAAAGCTCCAGCAATCCTTCTAAGGACTGGAGTGAGCATCTCGGAGTTGGAATGTATGCTTTGATGATGATAAAAGATTTTTGGGTTTATACAATGTTTATGAGAAACTTGTATTTCCAAAGAAGTGAGTGGGAGCACTATAGAATTTCTGATGAGTATATGTTGTTAACATATTGTTGATCAGAAATGATGTAGAATTTCTGGAAAGCATGCAGAGTTATTTGAAAAGTATTTTTCAATGGAAAGCCTGGATTAAGCTACTTGAACATTGAGCATCAAGATCTATATGGATAGATCAAAACGCTTAATGGTACTTTCAAATGAGCACATACCTTGACATGATCTTGAAGGTGTTCAAGATGGATTAGTTAAAGAAGGAGTTCTTGCCTGAGTTGTAAGGTATGAAGTTAAGACTTAAAGCTCGACCACGGCTGAAGAAAGAGGAAGGACGAAGGTCGTCCCCTATGCTTTTTTTTCATAGGCTCCATACGGTATGCCATGCTGAGTACCACACCTGATGTGTGCCTTGCCGCATATTTGGCAAGAGGGTACAAAGGTGATCTAGGAGTAGATCACCAGATAGCGGTCTAAATTATCCTTAGAGGAATAAGGATATGTTTCTCGGTTATGGAGGTGACAAAGAGTTCGACGTAAAGAGTTACGTCGATGCAAGCTTAACACCTATCCAGATAGCTCTGAGTAGAGATACCGGATACGTATAATGGAGCAACAATTTAGAATAGCTCCAAGTAGAACAGTTATTTGAAATGGCTCCAAATGTAGCGTAGTAGTTGCATCTACAAGATGACATAGAAATTTGCGAAGTACATATGGATCTGAATGCTGCAGACCCGTTGACTGAAACCTCTCTCACAAGCATAACATGATCAAACCCAGAACTCTTGGGTGCTAGTCACATGGGGATGTGACCTTGAGTGTTAATCACATATCGATGTGAACTGGATTATTGACTCTAGTGCAAGTGGGAGACTGTTGGAAATATGCCCTAGAGGCAATAATAAATTGATTATTATTATATTTCCTTGTTCATGATAATCGTTTATTATCCATGCTAGAATTGTATTGATAGGAAACTCAGATACATGTGTGGATACATAGACAACACCATGTCCCTAGTAAGCCTCTAGTTGACTAGCTCGTTGATCAATAGATGGTTACGGTTTCCTGACCATGGACATTGGATGTCGTTGATAACGGGATCACATCATTAGGAGAATGATGTGATGGCCAAGACCCAATCCTAAGCCTAGCACAAGATCATGTAGTTCGTATGCTAAAGCTTTTATAATGTCAAGTATCATTTCCTTAAACCATGAGATTGTGCAACTCCCGGATACCGTTGGAGTGCTTTGGGTGTGCCAAACGTCACAACGTAACTGGGTGGCTATAAAGGTACACTACAGGTATCTCTGAAAGTGTCTGTTGGGTTGGCACGAATCGAGACTGGGATTTGTCACTTCGTGTAAACGAAGAGGTATCTCTGGGCCCACTCGGTAGGACATCATCATAATGTGCACAATGTGATCAAGGAGTTGATCATGGGATGATGTGTTACGGAACGAGTAAAGAGACTTGCCAGTAACGAGATTGAACAAGGTATCGGGATACCGACGATCGAATCTCGGGCAAGTATCGTACCGATAGACAAAGGGAATTGTATATGGGATTGATTAAGTCCTTGACATCGTGGTTCATCTGATGAGATCATCGTGGAGCATGTGGGAGCCAACATGGGTATCCAGATCCCGCTGTTGGTTATTGACCGGAGAACATCTCGGTCATGTCTGCATGGTTCCGAACCCGTAGAGTCTACACACTTAAGGTTCGATGATGCTAGGGTTATAAAGGAAGTTTGTATGTGGTTACCGAATGTTGTTCGGAGTCCCGGATGAGATCCTGGACGTCACGAGGAGTTCCGGAATGGTCCGGAGGTAAAGATTTATATATGGGAAGTCCTGTTTTGGTCACCGGAAAAGTTTCGAGTTTTATCGGTAACGTACCGGGACCACTGGGAGGGTCCCGGGGGTCCACCAAGTGGGTCCACAAACCCCGGAGGGCTGCATGGGCCAAGTGTGGGAGGGGACCAGCCCCAGGTGGGCTGGTGCGCCCCCCCACAAGGGCCCAAGGCGCCTAAGGGGAGGAGGGGGGCAAACCCTAAGGGCAGATGGGCCTTAGGGCCCATACCTGGTGCGCCTCCCTCTCTCCTCCCCTTGGCCGCCCCACCAGATGGGATCTGGGCTGGCCGCCGCCCCTAGGGTGGAACCCTAGGTTGGGGCGCACCCCTCCCTCTCCCCTATATATACTTGAGCACTTGGGGGCTGCCAACACATGAGTTCCTCTCCTTCTTGGCGCAGCCCTACCCCTCTCCTTCTCCTCATATCTTGCGGTGCTTGGCGAAGCCCTGCTGGATCACCACGCTCCTCCACCACCACCACGCCGTTGTGCTGCTGCTAGATGGAGTCTTCCTCAACCTCTCTCTCTCTCCTTGCTGGATCAAGGCATGGGAGACATCGTCGGGCTGTACGTGTGTTGAACACGGAGGTGCCGTCCGTTCGGCACTAGGATCTCCGGTGATTTGGATCACGACGAGTACGACTCCTTCAACCCTGTTCTCTTGAACGCTTCCGCTTAGCGATCTACAAGGGTATGTAGATGCACTCTCCTTCCCCTCGTTGCTAGATTACTCCATAGATTGATCTTGGTGATGCGTAGAAAATTTTGAATTTCTGCTACGTTCCCCAATATATATACTTTGTTGAAGTTGCTAGCCTTCTTATCTACCATGCATTTGGGGTAATTCCTCTACCAGTGACCGTTCCCCTTACAATAGAAGCACTTAGTCTCGGGTTTGGGTTCAACCTTGGGTTCCTTTACTGGAGCGGCAACTGGTTTGCCATCAATGAAGTTTCCCTTCTAGCCCTTGCCCTTCTTGAAACCAGTGGTCTTGTTAAACCATCAACACTTGATGCTCCTTCTTGATTTCTACCTTTTACGGTCTTAAGCACCGCGAACAACTCTGGGATCAACTCCATCCCTTGCATGTCATAGTTCATCACGAATATCTAGTAGCTTAGTGATAGTGGCTAGAGAACTCTATCAATCACTATCTTATCTGGAAGTTTAACTCCCACTTGATTTAAGTGATTGTAGCACCCAGACATTCTGAGCACATGCTCACTAGCTGAGCTATTCTCCTCCATCTTGTTGGCTAAAGAACTTGTCAGAGGTCTCACACCTCTCAGCACGGGCATGAGCCTGAAATCCCAATTTCAGCTCTTGGAACATCTCATATGTCTTATGGCGTTCAAAACGTCATTGGAATCCCGATTCTAAGACGTAAAGTATGGTGCACTAAACTATCAAGTAGTCATTAGGATGTGTCTGTCAGGTGTTCACAACATCCACAGACGACGTTGTAGGGGTTTGCACATCGAGCGGTGCATCAAAGACATAAGCCTTCTGTGTAGCAGTGAGGACACTCCTCGGACTATGGACCTAGTACGCATCATTGCTTACAATATCTTTCAACTTAATCTTTCTCTAGGAATGTATTGAAACAGGGAGCTACAACGTGATCTATTTATCTACAACATATTTGCAAAGAAAATTTAGACTATGTTCATGATAATTGAGTTCATCTAATCAAATTATTTAACGAACTCCCACTCAGATAGACATCCCTCTAGTCATCTAAGTGAAACATGATCCGAATTGACTAGGCTGTGTCCGATCATCACGTGAGACGGACTAGTCATCAACGGTGAACATCTCATGTTGATCGTATCTTCTATACGACTCATGTTCGACCTTTCGGTCTTCCGTGTTCCGAGGCCTTGTCTGTACATGCTAGGCTCGTCAAGTCAACCTAAGTGTATTGCGTGTGTAAATCTGGCTTACACCCGTTGTATTCGAACGTTTAGAATCTATCACACCCGATCATCACGTGGTGCTTCAAAATGAAGAACCTTCGCGACGGTGCATAGTTAGGGGGAACACTTTCTTGAAATTTTAGTGAGGGATCATCTTATTTAAGCTACCGTCGTTCTAAGCAAATAAGATGTAAAACATGATAAACATCACATGCAATCAAATAGTGACATGATATGGCCAATATCATTTTGCTCCTTTTGATCTCCATCTTCGGGGCTCCATGATCATCGTTGTCACCGGCATGACACCATGATCTCCATCATCATGATCTCCATCATCGTGTCTTCTTGAAGTTGTCTCATCATCTATTACTTCTACTACCATGGCTAACACTTTAGCAATAAAGTAAAGTAAGTACATGACGTTTATGTTGACACGCAGGTCATAAATAAATTAATACAACTCCTATGGCTCCTACCGGTTGTCATACTCATCGAGATGCAAGTCGTGATTCCTATTACAAGAACATGATCAATCTCATACATCACATATATCATTCATCACATCCTTTTGGCCATATCACATCACAAGGCATATGCTGCAAAAACAAGTTAGACGTCCTCTAATTGTTGTTGCAAGTTTTTACGTGGCTGCTATAGGTTTCTAGCAAGAACGTTTCTTACCTACGCCAAAATGACAACGTGATATGCAAATTTCTATTTACCCTTCATAAGGACCCTTTTCATCGAATCCGATCCGACTAAAGTGGGAGAGACAGACACCCGCTAGCCACCTTATGCAACTAGTGCATGTCAGTCAGTGGAACCAGTCTCACGTAAGAGTACGTGTAAGGTCGGTCCGGGCCGCTTCATCCCACGATGTCACCGAATCAAGATAAGACTAGTAACGGAAAGTAAATTGACAAAATCAACGCCCACAACTGCTTTGTGTTCTACTCGTGCATAGAAACTACACATAGACCTAGCTCATGATGCCACTGTTGGGGATCATAGCAGAAATTTAAAATTTTCTACGCATCACCAAGATCAATCTATGGAGTAATCTAGCAACGAGGGGAAGGAGAGTGCATCTACATACCCTTGTGGACCGCTAAGCGGAAGCGTTGCAAGAACGTGGATGAAGGAGTCGTACTCGCAGCGATTCAGATCGCGGGTGATTCCGATCTAGCGCCGAACGGACGGCGCCTCCGCGTTCAACACACGTACATCCTGGGGACGTCTCCTCCTTCTTGATCCAGCAAGGGGAGAGGAGAAGTTGAGGGAGAACTCCAGCAGCACGACGACATGGTGGCAATGGAGCTCATGGTTCTCCAGCAGGGCTTCGCCAAGCACTATGGAGGAGGAGGAGGTGTAGGAGGAGGGAGGGCTGCGCCAGGGAAGAGGTGCGGCTGCCCTCCCACCCCTCCACTATATATAGGGTCAAGGGGAGAGGGGGAGGCGCCCTAGGGTTTCCCCTAGGGGCGACGACCAGGCAGATTGGATCTCCCTAGGGAAAATCCTAGGGAGACTTGCCCCCCAAGCCAGGTGGAGGCGCCCCAACCCCCAAGTAATGTGGGAAAGGGTGTGGGGGTGCACCACCCCTTAGTGGGCTGGTTTGCCCCTTCCCCTTTGGCCCATGAGGCCCTCCCACACTTGCCGGGGCTCCCGAAACACCTTTCAGTCATGCTGGCCATAGCCTGATACCCCGGAACACTTCCGGACTCCAATACCCTTCGTCCAATATACCGATCTTCACCTCCAGACCATTCCGGAGCTCCTCGTCATGTCCGGGATCTCATCCGGGACTCTGAACAACCTTCGGTAACCACATACTATTTCCCATAACAACTCTAGCGTCACCGAACCTTAAGTGTGTAGACCCTACGGGTTCGGGAACCATGCAGACATGACCGAGACAACTCTCCGGCCAATAACCAACAGCGGGATCTAGATACCCATGTTGGCTCCCACATGTTCCACAATGATCTCATCGGATGAACCACGATGTCGAGGATTCAATCAATCCCGTATACAATTCCCTTTGTCCAGCGGTATTGTACTTGCCCGAGATTCGATCGTCGGTATCCCGATACCTTGTTCAATTTCGTTACCGGCAAGTCTCTTTACTCGTTCCGTAACACATCATCCCATGATCAACTCCTTGGTCACATTGTGCACATTATGATGATGTCCTACCAAGTGGGCCTAGAGATACCTCTCCGTTTACACGGAGTGACAAATCCTAGTCTCGATTCGTGCCAACCCAACAGACACTTTCAGAGATACCTGTAGTGTACCTTTATAGCCACCTAGTTACGTTGTGACGTTTGGCACACCCAAAGCATTCCTACGGTATCCGGGAGTTGCACAATCTCATGGTCTAAGGAAATGATACTTGACATTAGAAAAGCTTTAGCATACGAACTACACGATCTTTGTGCTAGGCTTAGGATTGGGTCTTGTCCATCACAACATTCTCCTAATGATGTGATCCCGTTATCAACGACATCCAATGTCCATGGTCAGGAAACCGTAACCATCTATTGATCAACAAGCTAGTCAACTAGAGGCTTACTAGGGACATGGTGTTGTCTATGTATCCACACATGTATCTGAGTTTCCTATCAATACAATTCTAGCATGGATAATAAACGATTATCATGAACAAGGAAATATAATAATAACCAATTTATTATTGCCTCTAGGGCATATTTCCAACAAGGTTCGGGCCCTCTTGATGGAGGTAAAACCCTATGTCCTGCTCTTGTTTATATTGATGATGTATCAGGTACATAGTTGATCTACCTCGAGATCATATGTTACGGTCTAAGCCCTAGAGGTATGATAATGTCATAATGATCTATCGACTAGCCTGGCCTTGGCTTATATAATGCAGCGGAGGCCTAGGATAACAAGAGTCCTAGTCGAATACGTTGGTGGAGAGGAGTCCTTGTCTTGATCATCAAGCCTTGTGGAATCTTCCTCATATGCGGCATGGGCTGCCCGAAGTGGCCCATGAATGAACCACCATGGGGGTCCTCGGCCCGATCCAGCTGGTCGGGAGGCGATGTGGTGAGCACCCCCTAGTCCAGGACACCATCAGTAGCCCCCTGAACCGGTCTTCAAGTTGGGGACGCTCCTCGATTCTTCCGAACTGTTCTTCATCTTCGGTCGTCGGTCTTGAAAATTGGTTCAACAAATCTTCTTATCTTTGATCTTGAGGATTGCCGAAGTAAATCCAAAGACTTTACATGTTGGGTATCCGAGGAGACCCTTTAGGTTATCGGCCTTTATCAATGCCTTGTTATTTTTACGCCCACCTCGGGTTTGAAGTGTTTCCCATGAGGCGGTGTCCTCTCGCGTCCGAGCTCCAACGCCGGACTGCACTCAAGGTATCTTTTGCAGCCGATCACCAACGCCGGACCGCTTCCGAGCTCCAACGCCGGAATGTATCCGAGCTCCATTGCCGGACTGTATCTGAGGTGTCATAGATTACCTTGGTCTTGAAAAAGTTAAAAGGGTTCAAACGAGCTTAATGCCGGAGATGCCCTCTATGGAGCCAGCCACTTGCAACCGAGCTTTATGCCGGACTGCTTCCGAGGTATCTTTTGCGGTCGAGCACCAACGCCGGACTGTATCCGAGGTGGTGCACCACCCCGACCATGGGCTGATTGTTACGAATTCGATTCCGAATTGTGCAATGTATTCTCTGCTGAGATGTATAGCCAGTAGCCCTCAAGGTGTGTGTTGGCCTAATATCCGGGATGCACCTGAAGGATAAAATCAAACCGCTAACCCTAGTAGCCCCTGAGACTCAGGTCGATTCGTAAAATCAGCCTGAGGATCAATTCCCAGCTCGACAACATACTTAGGAACACGGTGTAATATATTAGAGGAAATAGTGATCGGCGAACGGGCCCTTGAGAGAGGGTTTTGAGAAGTCGCTGTAATAAATTAGCTTGATGCCGGATAAGTCCCAGATGGTACCTATTGTTGTATGAAGACGCATTTGCGCATAGTCCGACACAGCCGAACATTGAGCACTTTGAATTTTCTACATTGAATAGGCAATGCAGTAGCCCCAAGACACTGGTCGGGTGGCAACACCAGATCAGGGGATCAATGTGCCCCTTTAATATTAGTGAATGATAAGCCCGGAGACCAGTAGCCCCCGAGCCTTAATGCGGGCACGGGTGGCTGAATTAAGGATCGATATCCAGAGTAAATAACAGATTATGTGTAATGATTCTATGTATCCAAGTACTTTACATCATTAATGCTTGGATCCGCACTGTACAAAACTTTGTTGACCGACCGTCGGCTTCAACCTCCTCGGCCAGAAGCCGGGGAGTGTTCGTCCTACTTTATAAAGCCATTATAAGGGTGAAGATTTATGGAAAACAAGGCAATCCGGCCATACAGTTTTATAAACAAAGGTACACAGAGAGATACGAAAACATCTTCCAAAGAAAATAATCCCGCTATCGGTTCATTTCTTTGGGTTGTCATGCTCATCATGATCATGAAACCCCACCTCTAATTAATGTGGGAGGAAAATATTGAGGATTCAGTTCCGGGAAAGTTCCCGAACTCTATGGTATTAATGAACCAAAATTTTCACTTCCATCGTCGTCGACAAATTATATCCTTTAAGATCGCTAGCTTTCGGCTTCACCCAGTCTGAGGTACTAACTTGGATGACCCGGTAGTAACAATCACAAAGGTGCTCCCTTTACCGCCTAGCTGAACAATCGGGAACGAAGGCGTAAGCACAGGAGCCAGGCAACCCAGCTTGGGCAAAATCTTAAGTCAAATTGATGCATATTTATGGCTTTATAACAATGATTGCGGAAGGCAACCCTCGTATATTAAATACAAACGCTGATGATATGTTTATTTTGACTCCGTTGTGACCTTTTATCAGTTGAAAGTGGCCCATCCTCGGCTTCTGCCCTTGTAGATGCTACGCAGGGTGTTTTCACGATAACAAAACAACCCTTAGCCGACGTCTCGATGCCCGAAGGCGGTTGTGTTAGCGGAAATGAGGCAATCAGATATGCGGGCTTTATAACTTTCACTTAGTCATAGGAGCTTAAAATTGGGAGGCCAGTAACTAGCCCCCGGTTAGTGTTCGGCGACAGTCAAGGTCAAGCCGTAAACACTACGGCCAATGTTATGAATGCCGTCATTTAACACGGGTTGACCTCTATCGATCTTATAGTTTAACATAGTCGTTGGATCGTTGACCAGTTTACGCTTATTGTGACAGACAATTTTTCGGCTTTCTCCACTGAGGCGCTTAACCATGCTAGCTGGAAGCACAATCACAGTGGTTCTCCCTTTGCACACCTAGCTGAACAAGGCGGAACATAGGAGGCAAGCACAGGAGCCGGCCAACCCAACTATTGACCGAAGACACAATTTGAAACTGATGCATATAAAGCAATATCTGAGAACATTTTGCCGAGGACTGCTCAGAGTACCTTGGCTTTTGGTGGTTTCAGCTTAAGTAGCATCCCCTCGTTGATATTGTTGATGCTTAAAAAGTGTCCGGCAGTGTACTGCGGGATTTATGCTTGGACCCAACACCGAGGTGCAAGTCGGCAGGAAAAAATGCCGAACTATGGGTCGAAAAAGATTTCGCAAGCTGGATTATTACGCAGGGTACCTTGGTCAAGAGGATGTCCCGCCTCATAAAAGAAAGACACACAAATAGATCAAAAGTGCCATAAGCTTAAAAAACAAAAAAACTTATGCGGAAACTTTACGTTCGAACTAAATCAAAATTTATTTTGGTGCCAATCCGAAAATTGGTCTTAAAATTAGTTCGTGCTTCCGTCGTGCTTTAACATGACACATCTGATCTGAAGACGTCGAGTGGGCCAGCCTTCCTTCAACCTCCAATCCCAAAGACGGGGTACTTCTCGTTAGGCCAATTTAGCGAACTAAACTCGAGCGGTCATTAGAGAGAAAATAGGCTCTCCGGCTATTGACCACACACTTGCGTCGAAAAAGGAGTGATAGAAAAAGATTTTGCAATGACTAGGAAGAAAACACATTTACTATAAAATGGCTCATATAAATTTAAGAGCCCCTGATTAACTTGGCTAAGAGAAGTGTTTTTAACAAATAACGTATGTGAGCATGGTCGAACCAAACACAAATTAAAAATTTAAAACGTTGAGCATAAACGCGACGTAGCTGGTTAATGTGTTCGGCATTGATGATGCGGTTCGAGCTTACGGCGGGACGAGGTCCCAGCCCCAAGCCGGCCCCGAGGTGGCAGAACGAAGAGCTCGACGCTCTGAAGTGGCGACATAGCACGGCCAATGCAGGCCGGCAGTGTGACGCCTGATACGTCTCCATCGTATCTACTTTTCCAAACACTTTTGCCCTTGTTTTGGACTCTAACTTGCATGATTTGAATGGAACTAACCCGGACTGACGCTGTTTTCAGCAGAATTGCCATGGTGTTATTTATGTGCAGAAACAAAAGTTCTCGGAATGACTTGAAACTTCACGGAACATCATTTCGGAAATAATAAAAAATCCTTGCAAAAGATGAAGACTAGGGGGCCCACACCCTGGCCACGAGGGTGGGGGGCGCGCCCCCTACCTCGTGGGCCCCCTGGAGCTCCTTCGACCTCGACTCCAACTCTATATATTTGGTTTCCGAGAGAAAAAATCAGAGAGAAGGATTCATCGCATTTTACGATACGGAGCCACCGCCAAGCCCTAAAACCTCTCGGAAGGGCTGATCTGGAGTCCGTTTGGGACTCCGGAGAGGGGAATCCATCGCCATCGTCATCATCAACCTTCCTCCGTCACCAATTTCATGATGCTCACCGCCGTGCGTGAGTAATTCCATCGTAGGCTTGCTGGACGATGATGGGTTGGATGAGATTTATCATGTAACCGAGTTAGTTTTGTTAGGGTTTGATCCCTAGTATCCACTATGTTCTGAGATTGATGTTGGTATGACTTTGCTATGCTTAATGCTTGTCACAAGGGCCCGAGTGCCATGATTTCAGATCTGAACCTATTATGTTTTCATCAATATATGAGTGTTCTTGATCCTATCTTGCAAGTCTATAGTCACCTATTATGTGTTATGATCCGTTAACCCCGAAGTGACAATAATCGGGATACTTACCGGTGATGACCGTAGTTTGAGGAGTTCATGTATTCACTATGTGCTAATGCTTTGGTCGGTACTCTACATTGATGAATTGGAGCTAGTTGTGTGTCACCCTAGGTTATGACTGTTACATGATGAACCGCATCTGGCATAATTCTCTATCACCGATCCATTGCGTACGAGATTTCCATATATTGTTCTTTGCTTATTTACTTTTCCGTTGCTATTGTTACAATCACTACAAAATACCAAAAACATTACTTTTGCTACCATTACCTTTTGCTATCGTTACCACTACTATCATATTACTTTGCTACTAAACACTTTGCCACAGATATTAAGTTTCTAGGTGTGGTTGAATTGACAACTCAGCTGCTAATACTTGAGAATATTCTTTGGCTCCCCTTGTGTCGAGTCAATAAATTTGGTTTGAATACTCTACCCTCGAAAACTGTTGCGATCCCCTATACTTGTGGGTTATCAAGACTATTTTCTGGCG
This sequence comes from Triticum monococcum, assembly GCA_034509565.1. Classification (NCBI taxonomy): domain Eukaryota; kingdom Viridiplantae; phylum Streptophyta; class Magnoliopsida; order Poales; family Poaceae; genus Triticum; species Triticum monococcum. The sequence continues at coordinate 619,220,332 of CM067847.1, read as the reverse complement.
ACGTTGCCGGGGAGCATAGCTCTACTCTTTGAGTCACTTGGGATTTATATCTGCTTATCATTATGAAGAACTTGAGAGATCCAAAAACCAAGATTTATCCCTCAACTATGAGGCGAGGTAAGGAACTGCCATCTAGCTCTGCACTTGATTCACCTTCTGTCTTGAGTAAGCTTGTGACACCTAAACCTACTTCTGCTATTCATTCTGATATGTCGCATGTTATTGATGATGCCACTTCTGCTATGCATGATACTTATGATGAAACTACTTCTATGCTTGATACTACTGTGCCACTTGGTGAATTTCTTGATGAACTACTTGCTAGGGTTAGAGAGAATGAAATTATTGAAACTGATAATATTGATGAAAGTGATGATGAAGACTCTCCCCCTAATGAAAATGAATCACCTGTTATTCCTGAGGGTTATGTTTTTGAAAAAGAAGCTGCTTTAGCTATTTTAGCTTGCAAAGATAGATACAAGCTCAAAAGGCTATTAGCTAAATGGAAGCAGCAATCTCTTAATGCTAGAATGAAACCTGACCCTGCTTTTGCTACTTCACCTATATTTGTTACTGATAAGGATTATGAATTATCTATTGATCCTGATATAATTACTTTGGTTGAATCTGATCCTTTTCATGGCTATGAATTTGAAACTGTTGTGGCACATCTTACTAAATTAAATGATATAGCCACCCTGTTCACTAATAATGAGAGAACTCGTTACTTTTTATATCCTTAAAATATTTCCGTTCTCATTAGAGAGTGATGCTAAGATATGGTTTAATTCTCTTGATCCTGGTTGTGTGCGTAGTCCCCAGGATATGATTTATTACTTGTCTACTAAATATTTCCCTGCTCATAAGAAACAAGCTGCTTTAAGGGATATATATAATTTTGTGCAAATTGAAGAAGAGAGTCTCCCACAAGCTTGGGGGAGGCTTCTCCAATTACTTAATGCTTTGCCTGATCATCCTCTTAAGAAAAATGAAATACTTGATATCTTTTATAATGGACTAACCGATGCTTCTAGAGATTACCTCGATAGTTGTGTTGGTTCTGTTTTCAGGGAAAGAACACCGGATGAAGCTGAAATTCTATTGAATAATATGTTGACAAATGAAAATAATTGGACACTTCCTGAGCCAGCTCTTGAGCCTATTCCTAAACCAACTCCGAAGAAAAGGGGTATTCTATTTCTCAGTCCTGAAGATATGCAAGAGGCAAAGAAATCTATGAAAGAAAAAGGTATTAAAGCTGAAGATGTTAAACATTTACCTCCTATTGAAGAAATACATGGTCTTAATTTACCGCCTGTTGAAGAAACATATGATCTTAATCCATCTCCTATTGAAGAAGTACATGGTCTTGATAACCCAACACAGGTAGTAAAGGTAAATTCTCTCTATAGATATGATAAAGCTGAAATCCCATTTACTAAGTTTGCTAGCCCATGCTTAGATGAGTTTGATAAATTTATAGTTAAGCAAGAAGACTTCAATGCTTATTTTGGTAGAGAATTAAAACGCAGTGCTGGTATGCTTGAACACTTGGGTGATTACATGGCTAATGTCAAAGGTGAACTTAAACTTATTAGTAAACATGCTTCTATGGTTACTACTCAAGTAGAACAAGTACTTAAATCTCAAAATGATTTGCTCAATGAATTGAATAGTAAGAATAATGATAATGCTGTTAGAGATATGACTAGAGGTGGTAGAATGACTCAGGAACCTTTGTATCCTAAAGGCCACCCTAAGAGAATTGAACAAGATTCTCAGAGAAATAATATAGACACACCTAGTCCTTCTAAAAAGAAGAAAAAGAAAAATGATAGGACTTTGCATGCTTCTAGTGAACCCATTACTGAAACACCTGAGAATCCAAATGATATTTCTATTTCTGATGCTGAAACACAATCTGGTAATGAACCTGAAACTAGTGATAATGTTAATGATAATGTTCATGATGATGCTCAACCTAGTAATGATAATGATATAGAAATTGAACCTGCTGTTGATCTTGATAACCCACAATCAAAGAATCAACGTTATGATAAGAAAGACTTTGTTGCTAGGAAACATGGTAAAGAAAGAGAGCCTTGGGTTTTGAAACCCATGCCTTTTCCTCCCAAACCATCCAAGAAAAAAGATGATGAGGATTTTGAGCACTTTGCTGAAATGATTAGACCTATCTTTTTGCGTATGCGGTTAACTGATATGCTTAAAATGAATCCTTAGCTAAGTACATGAGAGAAATTGTTACTAATAAAAGAAAGATACCGGAAGCTGAAACTTCCACCATGCTTGCTAATTATACTTTTAAGGGTGGAATACCAAAGAAACTTGGAGAACCAGGAGTACCCACTATACCATGCTCCATTAAAAGAAACTATGTTAAAATTGCTTTATGTGATCTTGGAGCCGGTGTTAGTGTTATGCCTCTCTCTTTATATCGTAGACTTGATTTTAATAAGTTGACACCTACTGAAATATCTTTGCAAATAGCTGATAAATCAACTGCTATACCTATCGGTATTTGTGAGGATTTGCCTGTTGTAGTTGCAAATGTTACTATTTTAACGGACTTCGTTATTCTTGATATTCCCGAGGATGATAGTATGTCTATTATTCTTGGAAGACCCTTTTTGAATACTGCAGGGGCTGTTATTTATTGCACTAAAGGCATTATCACTTTTCATCTTAATGGTAATGAGCATACTGTACACTTTCCGAGGAAACAACCTCAAGTTCATAGTATCAACTCTATTGGAAAAATTTCATCAATTATATTTCGAGGTTTTGAATTTCCTCTCCCTACTGTAAAGAAGAAATCTGATATTCTTATTATTGGGGATGTGCATATCCCCGTTGAGGTAACATATTGTAATTCAAATTTTCTCCGGTTCCATGTTATTCGGAATGAGTTCGTTAACAAGACTTGATCAACCTTGTTAGTGGATTCCTTTTGATGAGCATGATATGGATGAAACTAGAAGGCACAACTCTTTGTACCCTCCTTTTAATTTCTGTTATTTATATTAAATAAAATAAAAATAAGTATTTCCCGTCTGTTATCTGATTATCCGTGCAATATAAAAATACCCCAAAAATAAAAGTTCTCCAAATGCCCTGAACTTTAAATATGATTTTTTTCTAGAATATTTGAGAATATTTGGCACCAAGAACACAGTAGGGGGTTATCCACCTGGCCACGAGGGTGGAGGGTGATGTCTACTACACAACCTTCTTCTTGTAGACGTTGTTGGGCCTCCAAGTGCAGAGGTTTGTAGGAAAGTAGCAAATTTCCCTCAAGTGGATGACCTAAGGTTTATCAATCCGTAGGAGGCGTATGATGAAGATGGTCTCTCTCAAGCAACCCTGCAACCAAATAACAAAGAGTCTCTTGTGTCCCCAACACACCCAATACAATGGTAAATTGTATAGGTGCACTAGTTCGGCGAAGAGATGGTGATACAAGTGGTATATGGATAGTACATAAAGGTATTTGTAATCTGAAATAATAAAAACAGCAAGGTAGCAAGTGATAAAAGTGAGCGCAGACGGTATTGCAATGTGTTGAAACAAGGCCTAGGGTTCATACTTTCACTAGTGTAAGTCCTCTCAACAATACTAACATAATTGGATCATAAAACTATCCCTCAACATGCAACAAAGAGTCACTCCAAAGTCACTAATAGCGGAGAACGAACGAAGAGATTATGGTAGGGTACGAAACCACCTCAAAGTTATTCTTTCCAATCAATCCATTGGGATATTCCTATAAGTGTCACAAACAGCCCTAGAGTTCGTACTAGAATACACCTTAAGACACAAATCAATCAAAACCCTAATGTCACATAGATACTCCAATGTCACCTCAAGTATCCGTGGGTATGATTATACGATATGTATCACACAATCTCAGATTCATCTATTCAACCAACACAAAGGACCTCAAAGAGTGCCCCAAAGTTCTACCGGAGAATCACGACGAAAACGTGTGCCAACCCCTATGCATAGGTTCATGGGCAGAACCCGCAAGTTGGTCACCTTAACATACATCAAGTGGCACATGGTATCCCATTGTCACCATAGATATCCACGGCAAGACATACATCAAGTGTTTTCAAATCTTTAAAGACTCAATCCGATAAGATTACTTCAAAGGGGAAACTCGATTCATTGCAAGAGAGTTGAGGGGGGAGAAAACATCATAGGATCCAACTATAATAGCAAAGCTCGCGATACATCAAGATCATATCACCTCAAGAACACGAGAGAGAGAGAGAGAGAGAGAGAGAGATCAAACACATAGCTACTGCTACATACCATCAGCCCCGAGGGAGAACCAAGGTTGTCAGAATCGTGATTTTGAATCAGATCGGAGCTCTGATGGTAGGATCGCAAATCGTAGAATCTTCACTATCAGGATCGTAAAAACGTAGATTCTATGAACTAAAATCGTAGAATCAGAGGGGTTAGTTTGGATCGTAAAATCGTAGAATCGTATAACAGAATCGCGATTCTGACAACCTTGGAGAACTACTCCCTCCTTGTCATGGAGAGCACCGGGATGATGAAGATGGCCACCGGAGAAGGATTGCCCCCTCCGACAGGGTGCCGGAACAGGTCTAGATTGGTTTTTGGTGGCTACGGAGGCTTCTGGCGGTGGAACTCCCGATCTATGTTGCGTTCTAGAAGTTCTAAGGTACGTGGAGTTATATAGGCGGAAGAAGTACGTCAGGGGAGTCACGAGGGCCCCATGAGGCAGGGGGGCGTGCCCTACCCTCGTGAGCTCCTCCTTCCTTCCTTGACGTAGGGTCCAAGTCCATCGGGTGGATTTCGTTCCAAAAATAACTTCTCTAGTTGATTTCGTTCCGTTTCGACTCTGTCTGATATTCTTTTTCTTCAAAACACTGAAATAGGCATAAAACAACAAATCTGGGATGGGCCTCCAGTTAATAGGTTAGTCCCAAAAGTAATATAAAAGTGGAAATAAAGCCCAATATTGCCCAAAACAATAGATAATATAGCATGGAGCAATCAAAAATTATAGATACGTTGGAGACGTATCAAGCATCCCCAAGCTTAATTCCTGCTCTTCCTCGAGTAGGTAAATGATAAAAAAATAATTTTTGATGTGGAATGCTAGTTGGCATAATTTCAATGTAATTCTTCTTACTTGTGGCATGAATATTCAGATCTATATGATTCAAGACAAAAGTTCATATTGACATAGAAAATAATAATACTTCAAGCATACTAACAAAGCAATTATGTCTTCTCAAAATAACATGGCCAAAGAAAGTTATCTCTACAAAATCATATAGTCTGGCTATGCTCCATCTTGACCACACAAGATATTTAAATCATGCACAACCCCGATGACAAGCCAAGCAATTGTTTCATACTTTTAATGTTCTCAAACTTTTTCAATCTTCACGCAATACATGAGCGTGAGCCATGGATATAGCACTATAGGTGGAATAGAATGGTGGTTGTGGAGAAGACAAAAAGGGAGAAGATAGTCTCACATCAACTAGGCGTATCAACGGGCTATGGAGATGCCCATCAATAGATATCAATGTGAGTGAGTAGGAATTGCCATGCAACGGATGCACTAGAGCTATAAGTGTATGAAAGCTCAACAAAAGAAACTAGTGGGTGTGCATCCAACTCGCTTGCTCACGAAGACCTAGGGCATTTTGAGGAAGCCCATCATTGGAATATACAAGCCAAGTTCTATAATGAAAGATTCCCACTAGTATATGAAAGTGACAAAACAAGAGACTCCCTACTATGAAGATCATGGTGCTACTTTGAAGCACAAGTGTGGTAAAAGGATAGTAGCATTGCCCCTTCTCTCTTTTTCTCTCATTTTTTTATTTTTTATTTTTATTTGGGCCTTCTCTTTTTTATGGCCTCTTTTTTTATTGGGCTTCTTTGGCCTCTTTTTATTTTTCATCCGGAGTCTCATCCCGACTTGTGGGGGAATCATAGTCTCCATCATCCTTTCCTCACTGGGACAATGCCTAATGATGATGATCATCACACTTTTATTTACTTACAACTCAAGAATTACAACTCGATACTTAGAACAAGATACGACCCTATATGAATGCCTCCGACGGTGTACCGGGATGTGCAATGATGCATGAGTGACATGTATGAAAGAATTATGAACGGTGGCTTTGCCACAAATACGATGTCAACTACATGATCATGCTAGCAATATGAAAATGATGAATGTGTCATAATAAACAGAATGGTGGAAAGTTGCATGGCAATATATCTCGAAATGGCTATGGAAATGCCATAATAGGCAGGTATGGTGGCTGTTTTGAGTAAGGCCCTTTAGTGCCGGTTAGGTAACCGGCACTAAAGGCCCCCCTTCAGTACCGGTTCAGCACGAACCGGTGCTAAAGGGCAACCACGTGGCACGAGCCAGCTCTGGGGGCTGGGAGCCCTTTAGTACCGGTTGGTAACACCAACCGGTACTAAAATGTTGGGGGGGGGGTTTGGTTTTATGATTTCTTTTTCATTTAATTTTGTGTTTTCCATTTTAATTCTTTTTCGTTTGCTGGTATTTTACGGTACTACACATTGTACACGTTATGCATACATATATATAGAATTTCTAGTAGAACCAATCATATATATATCATCAATCATGTCTCACAAACCACCATATTAATTCACACATACACACATGTATAGCTATATACAATTTCTCCTACATATGCATGTTGCCTTCGGAGCCAGTGGCATTAGCCTGATTGGTGCCTTCGGAGCACGATGACAATTGGAAGTGGTTCATGTCTTTTTCGATGGGGGCGGTAGCGGGTAATAGTATTCTCCCTTCGGATTTATGACCTGGTCGAGCAAAAATCCCGCTATTTCCTCTTGCAGTGCTTCTACGCGCTCCGTTGGTAGGAGCTTGTCCTGCACCTCTTTGAACTGTTAAGAAGGAGATCAATATGCATGTGTATTAGTTGTGTGACTAGATATCGATAATGGTGTAAAATTTTTGAATATTGTTCTGACAAACGTGCCCATTCCTGTCTTTGAGATCTGCTCCTTTCGGACGCCATCATGCGAATGTTCTTGCAAACGCAGTATGCACACAGATCAGTCCCCTGCGCCTGCTGAAGGGCCTTTACGAGAATGGAATTTGATCAGATAATAATTAATCAAGCATGATAATTAAAGAGATGGCAGCTAGCTAGCTAGCTATCTAGCTAGTACTACTTAATTACTTACCTTGGGTCGAAACCATTTCAGCTTTTGTTTCCATTCGCCTGGAGTGACGCTGATGAACCTTGCCCAAGCCCTGCCCGCCGACAAAGAAAATGAATAAAGGGGTTATTAAATAGTTCATATCATGAAATGACGAACTAAATAGGCCGAGATATATAGTTAATAATGATTGAAATTACCTGTTGACTATCCCAAACAAGATGTTATAGTCACTATTTGCTTTGAGTAGCGAGTCCAGTATTTCAACTGTTCCGGCGTCAACTTTAATGATACACAAGATCCAGTGAAATCTGCATGCACACACGTTTGCATGTCTTAATTAAGCGGGCATATGTAAGCAAAAACATGTAGCTAGCTAGTAGGCAAAAACAGAGAATTTGTAGTACAAGAAAGTGTGACTCACTCGAAGTTGTAAGGAAGTAGTATATCTTCATTGTATTTGAGGCGCTTCAAGAACTCTAGCATGCTGTCCTCTACCTCTTTTTCATAATATGCATCTAATTTCCATGTGTATTCATTAACGGTGTTTGGGTCAATGAACCCAATGCCATAGCGTCCACCTTTTCTCATTTCATACATCTTCATCCTGCATAATACCACAGAAAAGAATATAGTGAGGATAATTACACGTAATGATTGATCAAAAGGATCACTACAGCTAGCTTGAGACTTAAATTACAGAAAGAAATCACTTACAGACAATAGCAACTGACGATAGATTTGTCGAGTGCGTCTTGATTGTATAATTGAAACAGTTCAGAATACTCAATGACCACAGCTTTCTCATGGTAGTAATCATCCTTCTTGACATACACCATGAGGGACTCTCGATCGGATCTCTTGCTAATGTCCATGTACCATTGATGCAATTCATACATTCTCGTTGGGAGCTTCTTGACATCTTCTAGCTCAACCAAAGGTTGGCCCTGGACAAATTTCCATTTTATTTCCTCCTCTCTAATCATAGGCATGTCCTCGATCTCGAGGAGTTGTCCAACAGTGATCTTGAGTTCTTCAGCCTGCATTATATGCTCCTGGGTTATTACCACATCGCCCACCTTGGGAACGTAAACTGTTTGGCCACAATAATATTGGGCGCGCGTACTGTCACGTGTTGTTGGCGGCACAACAAGTGGGGGGATCGATTGCGCCACCTGTTTTCCCAGCTGGGCAACAGTTTTCCCGCATTTTTTGACAGCTGCTTGTTGTTTGCTCGAGCTCGAGCTCGCCTCCTTCTGTAGACGTTGTCGATGTAACTTCCTGATGTGGCGCTCATAGTCTGAGTCAACAGGCTTAGGAGCTGGTGGTTGAGCAATACAAATGAAGTGGTCAACTACTTCCACAGGCACTTTCTCCCTTGGCGGCGGTGGCGGTTTCGGTCCAAAATGGGCGTCGACTTCTGCCCGCACTATGGCATTGGTTTGCTCCTCGGTCCTATCGTAAGCCCTCACAGGAAGAGGAGTACTGAGGTTTGGACCATATTTATATCGCTTGCCTCCGCCTGTACTTCCTGTACTATCACCTCGACTCGTACCGCTACGCACCATAGCTGCGGGGTGTCTCTTCTGCGATTGCTGAGGCGGCGGAGACGGCTGACGGGGCTGAGTTGGACGAGGAGGAGTGGCCTGAAGCTGTGCCGGACTTGGAGGAGGAGCGGCCTGAGGTTGTGCCGGACTTGGAGGAGGAGTGGACGTCTGACGCTGTGTCGGACTTGGAGGAGGAGTGGCCTGACACTTTGCCAGACTTGGAGGAGGAGTGGCCTCACGCGTTGGTGGACTTGGAGGAGCGGGAGTCTGCTGACTCGGTGGCGGACTTCGACGAGGAGTCGGGTGACGCGGTGTTGGTGGCCTTCGAAAGATGATGCAATCCTTTCTCCATAGGATGATACGATGTTTGGCATCTCCGAGTGTGTGCTCCTCGTCACCTCCAGGAATGTCAAGCTCTAGCCCCGAATATTGGTTTTCCACCTCATCAACCACGACACGAGCATAGCCTGCTGGAATCGGGTTGCAATGGAAGGTTGCATCGGGGGAATTTGTATAAGCAACACCGTCCGCCACCTTCAAGGATATGTTCTTAATTTTAAAGTGTAGCTCGCAGTTAGTGTTCTCCGCGATATCATCCATGGGGTATCTATCCAGCAGTGCGTCGCCCGGGGCAGAACCCACGCTGCTTCTCGGCATGGATGGGGCGGTGGTATCCAATGCTGGATCATCCGCTAGCTGCTGCAGCTGCTGAGACCCCCTTTGCTGGCTAAGTGAGTCGATCTGCTCCTGCTGCCGCTGGAATTTAGCTGCCAATTCCGCTTGACTTGCTTCTAGGCCTTGAAGGCGTTCATAGTCCCGCTTCCTCTGCTCCTCCCCCATCTTCCTCTTCTTCTCCTCCGCAATCTTCTTTCTCGCACGGGTTCTGTAGTCGGTGTTCCAGTCCGAAAACCCCTCATACGACGAAATAGCGCCCTTGCCTCGTGTTCTTCTCGGGTGTTCAGGATTTCCCAGGGCACGCGTAAGCTCGTCGTTCTCTCTGTTGGGCTGGAACACCCCCGATCGAGCCTCTTCTATTGCAACAAGTAGCACATCGTCGGCTCCGTTCAGACATGCCTTCGTCGAAACATTGCCTGTCTTCAGGTCCAACTCCCCCCCATGCGCATAGAACCAAGTCCTGCACCTGGGGGGCCAGCTCTTAGTAACCGGAGTGACACTTGCATCCTCCATCTCTTTCTCAGACTTATCCCACTTAGGCATTGCCACCGCGTAGCCACCTGGCCCCAGCTTATGGAACTTATCCTTTTTTCGGCATTGGCCTTGTTTATTCTCGACCGTTCCTTAGCTAATTCTGAATCCTTGGATTTCATGAAATCGTCCCAATGAGCACTTTGATTCTCTAGTATCCCCTCGAATACTGGAGTCTTCCTTCCTCCCTTGACGTACTTCTCCCACGTCATTCTCTTGTGGTTCTTGAATGCAACCGCCATCTTCCTAAAAGCAGCGTCCTTGACTTTCCGCACATCTGCTTCTGTGATATTATCTGGTAGGGTGAATTGTTCCATGAGAGTATCCCAAAGCAGTTTTTTTGATTCTCGTCGACAAAAGTAACATCTGGACGTGGCTTTGCTGGCTTTCTCCATTCTTGAAGGGAGATCGGGAGTTGGTCCTTCACAAGAACTCCGCACTGACGAACGAACTTGTCCGCAATCTTCTTAGGCGCTAATGGTTCGCCATTAGGTTTGAATGCCTCGATATTGTACTTTACACCCTCCTTCAACTTTTTGTTCGGGCCTTGTTTCGTCCTTTTGCCTGAAGATTTGCTCGATCCGGATGGCTGAAAGAAGAAAGATCGATTCGTTAATATATCTTCAACTCATTTAAAACATGCGATGATCACCAGATTCCTGCTTATATAAATATATATACCTCGCCGGTGTTTGTTGTTTCAGGATCAACATGTTCTTCGTTGTAGGTCATGACTTCATCTTCTCGGTCGTCGCGATCGAATATCATATCACCCTCTCCGGTGTTGTTTAGAAATTCGGAGCCGTCAAAATCTTCTTCATTCTGATCATCATCTGGCCCGCGTATGATATCGAACATGGTCTGTTCTCTCTCTCTGTCGGTATTGTCCGCCATAGCTTTTATTTAACTATGCCAAAAGAAATATAAAACAATTTAGTATAATCTCGAATAATAGATATAATCTCGAATACATCGTCTCGAATAATAGATATAATCTCGAATACATCGTCTCGAATAATAGATTTAATCTCGAATACGTCGTCTCGAATAATAGATATAATCTCGTCGAATACATCGTCTCAAATAATATATATAATCTCGAATAAATCATCTCGAATAATAGATATAATATTGAATACATCACTAGCTAGCTAGCTAGCAAGCTAATAAAGATCGAATACTACAGAGTAATCTAGGCCACTTGCGGTTCCTGAGGTGCGGGCGGTGGACACCCAAAGAGAAGGAACCATCACTGGATCATAGCTCGGGTGATCTCCCCAAAGAACCTGCCAGGTATTGGAGAACCTGACGTCCATAGCAGCCATGTAGCGATGGACGTGCTCGTCCTCCTCCCTGACACGGCGACGTACCACCTCCGGCGGGGCCGGCTCCCTCCACACCGAAAGTGGCCCACGCGAATGCCACCAAAGGAGATGAGGGTCGACGACGGGACCCGGGGCCGGGTTCCTCACCAAGCGTCGCGCCCCTGAAGGTAGCACCTCCCAGTGCCAGCCCGGCGGAGCCCAGTCCCGGACATGGGTCCTCTGAAGTAGGAAGTCGTCGCGAATGGGTCGACGGCGAGGATGCGGGCCGGGCATCGTCGACAACAAATACTATATGCAAATTAAATGTAACACTAATTATGCTATCATTGCATATGTCAAAATTTTATATGCTATTTCATACTAATTAAGCATCTAACACTAAAAACAGAAAAAACAACTTCTATACATCCATTAAAAACAGAAAAACAACATTATATAAAAAAATTCCATACTAATTAAACACTAATTATATCCGGGCTCACTAAAAACACTAAGCATCTAACACTAAGCATTGCATATGTCAAAATTCTATATGCTATTCCATACTAATTAAACACTAAGCATCTAACACTAAAAACAAAAAAACAACTTCTGTGTGCGTGTGTGTGTGTTCATCATGCATGCTTGTGTGTGTATATGGGCTCGGGGGGGGGGGGGGGGCGCCCATGGTGGCCACCGGGGGCGAGGGAGAGGGGTTAGAGGGGGAGAGCCGACAGCGGGGCGACGGCGACGGCGAGGCGACGGCCCGGGGCGGCGACGGGCCGGGGCGTGACGGGGCGGCGACGCGGGGACGACGCGACGGGGACGAAGACGAGGGCGGCGACGGCGACGGGGGCGGCGATGGGGATGAGGGCAGCGACGAGGATGGGGACGGCGACGACAACGGCGCGCGACGGGGGTGGCGTAGGACGGGGGCGGCGACGGCATCGATCGATCGGGAAGAAATAGAGGGAGAATGAAATTTTGCGAAGTGTTGTATATATAGAAGGCACCTTTAGTACCGGTTGGAGCCACCAACCGGTACTAAAGGCCTGTTTTGGCCAGGCCAAGCAGCGGGAAGGGAAGGCCTTTAGTACCGGGTGGTGGTTCCAACCGGTACTAAAGACCCCCCCTTTAGTACCGGTTGGTGCCACGACCCGGTACTAAAGGGGGTGCGCTGCCAGGCGAGGGGCGCAGAAGTTTAGTCCCACCTCGCTAGCCGAAGGGCGCTTACACCTGCTTATAAGCCCCGCCGCCGCTGCTGTCTCGAGCTCCTCTCTAAAGCAGGCCTTCTGGGCCTACCTCTGCTACTCTGCCTTGTGGGGCCTATTGGGCTTGCGGGCCTGCATCCTGGCCCAACCACAGGTTGGGTTTCTAGTCATATGCAGGACGCTGTTGCCCTGTAGGTGGGCTTTTTTCATTTAGTTTTTTCTTTTCTGCTTTATTTATTTTGTTTTATTTATTTTTAGTTGTTTTTTGTTGTATTTAGAGTTTCTTTGTGAATATTTTTGAAAGTTTTTAGAAACTTTCAGTTAGTGCCGGTAGTTTTTAAATTTGAATAGTTTAAATTTTGAATTATTTGAAATTTGTGTGAATCACTAGTTTGTGAATAACTTAACTTTAAAAATACATTTTTCAGTGATTCTTTTTTCTTATGTTTAATATTAGTGTGTTTTATCATTATATTAAATTTGGTAATGCTTAAGTTATTTAAAAAATGAAATGCCTTTGCAACGGATGAGTTTTTGTCCGAAACCCTGATACTTCGAAACAGATTGTCCATTTTGTACACGAAGTGCATCCAGTTTTTGCGGTAACCCTCTCTACTTTTTTGCACATGCTATGTGGGTGAAATTATGATACCATGCCAACTTTCGTCCTTTTCTGAGTTCATTTGAAATGCTTTTCAATTTCAGGGTCATTTAGCTAAAAAAAATCAGTAAATGCATGAAAGAATTTGCTTGCACATAAAATTTCTTCGCGTTTCAAATGCCAAAACACATAACTAGCTACCCTAACTATTACAGAGATTCCCTCCTGGGTGTGAAACACAGAAGAAAGTGATGATAGTTAAGCCGATCACATCCCAGATCTTTGGGTGTGAAACTTTTTCTTCGCGTGTGTCCCTTTGCGTCGTAGCCATGGAAAATCTTCATCATTTAACGGGATGCTCGGGTCAATATTCACTGTGAATGGAGCAATTTCATCAAACTTTTCATAATCTTCTGACTTGTCTGTCTTGTCATCCACTCCCACGATGTTTCTCTTCCCAGAAAGAACTATGTGCCGCTTTGGCTCATCGTACGATGCATTCGCTTCCTTATCTTTTCTTTTTCTTGGCTTGGTAGACATGTCCTTCACATAGAAAACCTGTGCCACATCATTGGCTAGGACGAATGGTTCGTCTGCATACGCAAGATTGTTGAGATCCACCGTTGTCATTCCGTACTGCGGGTCTTCCGTTACCCCGCCTCGTGTCATATTGACCCATTTGCACCGAAACAAAGGGACCTTCAAACCACGTCGATAGTCAAGTTCCCATATGTCCTGTATATAACCATAATATGTTTCCATTCCCATCTTGGTTTCTGCATCAAAGCGGACACCACTATTTTGGTTGGTGCTCTTCTTATCTTGGGCGATCGTGTAAAATGTATTACCATTTATCTCGTACCCTTTGAAAGTCATTATATTCGAAGAAGGTAACTGGGACAGCAAGTACATGTCATCTTCAATAGAGGTGTCATGCATGGTACGTGCTTGCAACCAGCTGGCGAAACTCCTGGTTTGTTCACGTGTAATCCAGTCATCAGACCGCTCCGGGTGTTTGGAGCGTAGCAAATTCTTGTGTTCATCCATATACGGAGCCACCAAGGTGGAATTCTGTAGAACTGTGTAGTGTGCTTCAGTGAGAGAATGTCCGTCCATACATATTATTTGTTCCCCTCCTAGCGTGCCTTTTCCATCCAGTCTGCCCTTATGCCGCGATTCAGGAACACCAATCGGCTTAAGGTCAGGAATAAAGTCAATACAAAACTCAATGACCTCCTCATTTTGACGGCCCTTGGAGATGCTTCCTTCTGGCCTAGCACGGTTATGAACATATTTCTTTAAGACTCCCATGAACCTCTCAAAGGGGAACATATTGTGTAGAAATACAGGACCGAAAACGTTAATCTCTTCGCATAGGTGAACTAGGACGTGCGTCATGATGTTGAAGAAGGATGGTGGGAACACCAACTCGAAACTGACAAGACATTGCACCAAATCATTCTGTAACCTTGGTATGATTTCTGGAACGATTACCTTCTGAGAGATTGCATTGAGAAATGCACATAGCTTCACAATGGCTAATCGAACGTTTTCCGGTAGAAGCCCCCTCAATGCAACCGGAAGCAGTTGCGTCATAATCACGTGGCAGTCATGAGACTTTAGGTTCTGGAACTTTTTCTCTGCCATGTTTATTATTCCCTTTATATTCGACGAGAAGCCAGACGGTACCTTAATACTGAGCATGCATTCAAAGAAGATTTCCTTCTCTTCTTTGGTAAGAGCATAGCTTGCATGACCCTGATGTATGCCGTCTTTTCCGTGCATACGTTGCTGGTCCTCCCGTGCCTCAGGTGTATCTTTTGTCTTCCCATACACGCCCAAGAAGCCAAGCAGGGTCACACAAAGATTCTTCGTCACGTGCATCACGTCGATTGCGGAGCGGACCTCGAGGTCTTTCCAATAGGGCAGGTCCCAAAATATAGATTTCTTCTTCCACATGGGTGAGCGTCCGTCAGCGTCATTCGGAACAGGTTGTCCACCAGGACCCTTTCCAAAGACCACCTTCAAATCCTTGACCATATCATGTACATCAGCACCAGTACGGTGGCGAGGCTTCATCCGGTGATCCACCTCACCTTTGAAATGCTTGCCTTTCTTTCTTACGGGATGCCTGCTCGGAAGAAATCGACGATGTCCCAGGTACACATTCTTATTAGCCAAATATATACTGTCGGTATCGTCCAAACAGTGCGTGCATGCGCGGTATCCCTTGTTTGTCTGTCCTGAAAGGTTACTGAGAGCAGGCCAATCATTGATGGTCATGAACAGCAACGCCTTTAGGTCAAATTCTTCCCCCATGTGCTCATCCCACGCACGTACACCTGTTCCATTCCACAGTTGTAAGAGTTCTTCAACTAATGGCCTTAGGTACACATCAATGTCGTTGCCGGGTTGCTTAGGGCCTTGGATGAGCACTGGCATCATAATGAACTTCCGCTTCATGCACAACCAAGGAGGAAGGTTATACAAACATAGAGTCACAGGCCAGGTGCTATGGTTGCTGCTCTGCTCCCCAAAAGGATTAATGCCATCTGCACTTAGACCAAACCATACGCTCCTTGCGTCATCTGCAAACTCCTTCCCGTAATTTCTTTCGATTTTTCTCCACTGCGACCCATCAGCGGGTACTCTCAACTTTCCGTCTTTCTTACGGTCTTCTCTGTGCCATCGCATCACCTTGGCATGCTCTTTGTTTTGGAACAAACGTTTCAACCATGGTATTATAGGAGCATACCACATCACCTTGGCAGGAATCTTCTTCCTGGGGCGCCGGCCCTCGACATCACCAGGGTCATCGCGGCAGATCTTATAGCGCAATGCACCACATACCGGGCAAGCGTTCAAATCCTCGTACTCACCGCGGTAGAGGATGCAATCATTAGGGCATGCATGTACCTTCTGCACCTCTAACCCTAGAGGGCAGACAACCTTCTTTGCTTCGTACGTACTCTCGGGCAATTCGTTGTCCTTTGGAAGCATATCCTTTATCATTACCAGCAACTTTCCAAATCCCTTGTCAGATACACCATTCTCTGCCTTCCATTGCAGCAATTCCAGTGTGGTGCCCAGCTTTTTCTTGTCACCTACGCAATTCGGGTACAACAATTTTTTGTGATCCTCTAACATGCGCTGCAACTTCTTCTTCTCCAAATCACTTGCGCAGTTTCTCTTTGCATCGGCAATGGCCCGACCTAGATCATCAACGGGCTCATCTGATGCCTCTTCTTCAGCTTCTTCCCGCATTGCCGGCTCAGCTTCTTCCCGCATTACCGGCTCAGCTTCTTCCCCCATTGTTGTATCATCGTATTTAGGGAACCCATGGCCAGGATAGCTGTCGTCGTCCTCTTCTTCTTCATTGTCTTCCATCATAACCCCTCTTTCTCCGTGCTTGGTCCAAAAATTATAATGGGGCATGAAACCGGACTTAAACAGGTGGACGTGAATGGTTCTTGACGTAGAGTAATTGTGACCATTCTTACAGCGAGCACATGGACAAGGCATAAAACCATCCGCCCGCTTGTTTGCCTCAGCCGCAAGCAGAAAAGTATGCACACCCTCAACGAACTGGGGAGAGCATCGGTCATCGTACATCCATTGCCGGCTCATCTTCATTACACAACACCGAATAGACCAAATTAATACAAGTTCATACAATTAATACAAGTTCATACATAAAGTTCATACAACACTTAAATGCAATAAACAAATAACTCTCTAGCTAAAGCATTTAAATGCAACAACAAATATGATCAAGATCGCAACTAAGGTAACAATGGATCCAACAACATAATGATACCAAGCCTCACTATCGATGGCATATTTTCTAATCTTTCTAATCTTCAAGCGCATTTTCTCCATCTTGATCTTGTGATCATCGACGACATCGGCAACATGCAACTCCAATTCCATCTTCTCCCCCTCAATTCTTTTCAATTTTTCTTTCAAGTACTCGTTTTCTCTTTCAACTAAATTTAACCTCTCGGCAATAGGGTCGGTTGGAATTTCCGGTTCACATACCTCCTAGAAAAAATGTCTATGTCAACTTGATGGGCATAACTTGTCATAAACACGAAATGCAACTAGTTTTAAAAGAGAATATACATACCACATCCGAATCATAACAAGGACTAGGGCCGACGGGGACGGATATCAAAACCATGGCACTATATGTATAACAAACAACGTACGGGTAAGATAATTATACGAGTAACTATATATCCAAATCACACAAACATCAATTTTTATATAAAATTTCATGAACAAGAGGCTCACCACAAGGTGGTGCCGGCAACGGGACGGTGCGGGCGATCGACGGTGGCTATGATGGAGATTTAGAAGGCACTAAGTAAACCACACCTACATATGCAAACTAAGTGTTATTTTTGACCTCAAATTGCATATAAATCAAATACTAGCACATATATATATATCCTCCCAAATTACTAAACTCACAAATTAATCACTATATAAACCAATGCAAGAGCTAATCTAGCAATGAGAGATGAAAGGACAAAGTTGCTAACCTTTGTGATCATTTGAATGGATGAGGGCCTTCAAATCTTGACAAATTTTGGGCAAATTTTGTGATGAACTCGAGAGGAAGAAGGGAAGAACAAAGGAGAGGGAGAGGGGAAAGGGGGAAGAACAGAGTGCTGGTGGACGAAGGGTTTATATAGGACGACTTTAGTACCGGTTCGTGGCACGAACCGGTACTAAAGGGGCTGGAGGGGCCCCATTCTGACAACATCCTGCCACCACTCTCATTAGTACCGGTTCGTGGCACGAACCGGTGCTAAAGGTTCGCCACGAACCGGTACTAATGAAAGTGGCCCGGCTAGCTGTTGGAACCGGCACTAATGTATACATTAGTGCCGGCTCAAATACAAACCGGCACTAATGTGCTTCACGTTTGACCCTTTTTCTACTAGTGATTAGTCATAAAGAACTCATATACTTATTGCAAAAATCTAGAATTTATCAAAGCAAGGTATTACGTGCATGCTCCTAGGGGGATAGATTGGTAGGAAAAGACCATCGCTCGTCCCCGACCGCCACTCATAAGGAAGACAATCAATAAATAAATCATGCTCCGACTTCGTAACATAACGGTTCACCATACGTGCATGCTACGGGAATCACAAACTTCAACACAAGTATTTATCAAATTCACAACTACTCAACTAGCATGACTCTAATATCACCATCTCCATATCTCAAAACAACTATCAAGTATCAAACTTCTCCTAGTTTTCAACACACTCATAAGAGAATTTTATTATTCTTGAATACCTAGCATATTAGGATTTTAAGCAAATTACCATGCTATTTAAGACTCTCAAAATAATATAAGTGAAGCATGAGAGTTCATCTATTTCTTCAAAATAAAGCTACCACCATGCTCTAAAAGATATAGGTGAAGCACTAGAGCAAATGACAAGCTACTCCGAAAGATATAAGTGAAGATCAATGAGTAGTTGAATAATTATGCAACTATGTGAAGATTTTCTAACATTTAGTAATTTCAGATCTTGGTAATTTATTAAAACAGCAAGCAAAGCAAAATAAAATGACATTCTAAGGATAGCAAACATCATGTGAAGAAGCAAAAACTTAGGATCAACCGATACTAACCGATAATTGTTGAAGAAGAAAGGTGGGATGCCAACCGGGGCATCCCCAAACTAAGACGCTTGAGACTTCTTGAAATAATATCTTGTGGTGCCTTGGGCATCCCCAAGCTTGAGCTTTTGTGTCTCCTTAATTCCTCTCATATCACGGTCTCCCCAAATCTCAAAAGCTTCATCCACACAAAACTCAACAAGGACTCGTGAGATAAGTTAGTATAAACCATTGCAAAAACCTTATCATACTCTACTGTAGCAAACCACTAAATTATTATTCAACATTGCATACTAAATTCCACTGCATATTTAATAGTCCTATCCTCAAATAGAATTATTAAAGAAGCAAACATATGCAAACAATGCAAACATAACAGCAATCTGCCTAAACAGGATAGTCTGTAAAGAATGCAGCAACATCCATACTTCCCTCGCTCCAAAAATTATGAAAGACAATTCCCACTGTAGTAAATTTATAATAGCTTAATATGCAAAAGGTTTCAACATTTTATCACATTCTGACTTTTCTAGGGAATTATTGCAACAGCGGTAAACTTTCTGTTTTCAAACAGCAACATGAAGACTTGTAATATAGGCATAGTAAAGACTATCAATGCCACTTTTATTGGAATAAAAGATGCAAAACATTGTTATAAATAACAGCAAGCAAATCCTAACAAAATAAATTGACGCTCCAAGCAAAACACATATCATGTGGTGAATAAAAATATAGCTCCAAGTAAAGTTACCGATGAACGAAGACGAAAGAGGGGATGCCTTTCGGGGCATCCCCAAGCTTAGGCTCTTGGTTGTCCTTGAATATTACCTTGGGGTGCCATGGGCATCCCCAAGCTTAGGCTCTTACCACTCCTTATTCCATAGTCCATCGAATCCTTACCCAAAACTTGAAAACTTGAAAACTTCACAACACAAAACTTAACAGAAAACTCGTAAGCTCCATTAGTATAAGAAAGCAAATCACCATCATAAGGTACTGTAATGAACTCATTCTAAATTCATATTGATGTAAAACCTACTGTATTCCAACTTCTCTATGGTTTATAAACTATTTTACTGGCCATAGATTCATCAAAATAAGTAAACAACACATGAAAAACAGAATCTGTCAAAAACAGAACAGTCTGTAGTAATCTGAATCAAACGTATACTTATGGAACTCATAAAATTCTCAAATAAATTGATGGACCTGAGTAATTTATCTATTAATAATCTGAAAAAATAATTAACTAAATAGCACTCTCCAAATAAAAATGGCAGCAATTCTCGTGAGCACTAAAGTTTATGTTTTTGACAGCATGATCAACAAGACTTTCCCCAAGTCTTCCCAAAGGTTCTACTTGGCACAAACACTAATTAAAAGCATAAAACCACATATAAACGGAGGCTAGATGAATTAATTATTACTAAACAGGAACAAAAAGAAAGTAACAAAAATAAAATTGGGTTGCTTCCCAACAAGCGCTATCGTTTAACGCCCCTAGCTAGGCATGATGATTTCAATGATGCTCACATAAAGGATAAGAATTGAAACATAAAGAGAGCATCATGAAGAATATTACTAGCACATTTAAGTCTAACACTCTTCCTATGCATAGGGATTTTGTGAGCAAACAATTTATGGGAACAATAATCAACTTGCATAGGAGAGCAAAACAAGCATAACTTCAAAATTTTAAGCACATAGAGAGGAAACTTGGTATTATTGCAATTCCTACAAGCATATGTTCCTCCCTCATAATAATTTTCAGTAGCATCATGAATGAATTCAACAATATAACCAGCACCTAAATCATTCTTTTCATGATCTACAAGCATATAAATTTTACTACTCTCCACACAAGCAAAATTCTTCTCATGAATAATAGTGGGAGCAAACTCAACAAAATAACTATCATGTGATTTAAAATTAAGATCAAGATGACAAGTTTCATGGTTATCATTATTCTTTAAAGCATACGTGTCATCACAATAATCATCATAGATAGGAGGCATGCTTTCATCATAATAAATTTGCTCATCAAAACTTGGGGGACAAAAAATATCATCTTCATCAAACATAGCTTCCCCAAGCTTGTGGCTTTGCATATCATTAGCATCATGGATATTCAAGGAATTCATACTAACAACATTGCAATCATGCCCATCATTCAAATATTTAGTGCCAAACATTTTATAGATTTCTTCTTCTAGCACTTGAGCACAATTGTCCTTTCCATCATACTCACGAAAGATATTAAAAAGGTGAAGCGTATGAGACAAACTCAATTCCATTTTTTTATAGTTTTCTTTTATAAACTAAACTAGTGATAAAACAAGAAACTAAAAGACTCGATTGCAAGATCTAAAGATATACCTTCAAGCACTCACCTCCACGGCAACGGCGCCAGAAAAGAGCTTGATGTCTACTACACAACCTTCTTCTTGTAGACGTTGTTGGGCCTCCAAGTGCAGAGGTTTGTAGGACAGTAGCAAATTTTCATCAAGTGGATGACCTAAGGTTTATCAATCCATAGGAGGCGTAGGATGAAGATGGTTTCTCTCAAGAAATCCTGCAACCAAATAACAAAGAGTCTCTTGTGTCCCCAACACACCCAATACAATTGTAAATTGTATAGGTGCACTAGTTCGGCGAAGAGATGGTGATACAAGTGGTATATGGATAGTAGATAAAGGTATTTGTAATCTGAAATAATAAAAACAGCAAGGTAGCGAGTGATAAAAGTGAGCATAAACGGTATTGCAATGTGTTGAAACAAGGCCTAGGGTTCATACTTTCGCCAGTGTAAGTCCTCTCAACAATACTAACATAATTGGATCATAAAACTATCCCTCAACATGCAACAAAGAGTCACTCCAAAGTCACTAATAGCGGAGAATGAACGAAGAGATTATGGTAGGGTACGAAACCACCTCAAAGTTATTCTTTCCAATCAATCCGTTGGGATATTCCTATAAGTGTCACAAACAGCCCTAGAGTTCGTACTAGAATAACACCTTAAGACACAAATCAATCAAAACCCTAATGTCACCTAGATACTCCAATGTCACCTCAAGTATCCGTGGGTATGATTATACGATATGCATCACACAATCTCAGATTCATCTATTCAACCAACACAAAGGACGTCAAAGAGTGCCCCAAAGTTCTACCGGAGAATCACGACGAAAACGTGTGCCAACACCTATGCATAGGTTCATTGGCGGAACCCGCAAGTTGGTCACCTTAACATACATCAAGTGGCACATGGTATCCCATTGTCACCATAGATATCCACGGCAAGATATACATCAAGTGTTCTCAAATATTTAAAGACTCAATCCGATAAGATTACTTCAAAGGGGAAACTCGATTCATTACAAGAGAGTAGAGGGGGGAGAAAACATCATAGGATCCAACTATAATAGCAAAGCTCGCGATACATCAAGATCGTATCACCTCAAGAACACGAAAGAGAGAGACCGAACACATAGCTACTGGTACATACCCTCAGCCCCGAGGGAGAACTACTCCCTCCTCGTCATGGAGAGCACCGGGATGATGAAGATGGCAACCGGAGAAGGATTGCCCCCTCCGGCAGGGTGCCGGAACGGGTCTAGATTGGTTTTTGGTGGCTACGGAGGCTTGTGGCGGCAGAACTCCCGATCTATCTTGCGTTCTGGAAGTTTTAGGGTACGTGGAGTTATATAGGCGGAAGAAGTATGTCAGGGGAGTCACGAGGGCCCCACGAGGCAGGGGGCGCTCCCCTACCCTCGTGAGCTCCTCCTTCCTTCCTTGACGTAGGGTCCAAGTCCATCGGGTGGCTTTCATTCCAAAAATAACTTCTCTAGTTGATTTCATTCCGTTTCGACTCCGTCTGATATTCCTTTTCTTCAGAACACTGAAATAGGCATAAAACAACAAATTTGGGCTGGGCCTCCGGTTAATAGGTTAGTCCCAAAAGTAATATAAAAGTGGAAAATAAAGCCCAATATTGCCCAAAACAGTAGATAATATAGCATAGAGCAATCAAAAATTATAGATACGTTGGAGACGTATCAGAGGGCGCGCCCCCTGCCTCGTGGGCCCACAGTGGACCTCCTCCACTTATTCCTGCACCCACACACTCCTTCTTCTTCCCACAAACACGAATATCCGGCTCAAGCATGAGTTCTAGCTCATTTTGCTGCCATTTTTGATCTCCTTGCTCAAAGCACCTCTCACAAAACTGCTTGGGGAGATTGTTCCTTGGTATGTGACTCCTCCATTGGTCCAATTAGTTTTTGTTCTAGTGCTTTATTCGTTGCAAATTTGCGCTGCCTAGGTGACCATGTTCTTGAACTTGCATGTCAAATTTATGTGGTTCCAAGTAGTTTGATGCATGATATAGGCTCTAGGAACTTGTAGGAGTAGTTGCTATCAATATTATTGAGTTTGGTTCACTTTTATTTTGAAGTTACTAAAAATTTCAGAATTTTTCAGAAAATAATGAAGAGATTTTTTATGGGCTCATTGAGCCGAAGTTCGAAGGAAAAGCAAAATGAAGAAGCAAGGAAACCCAAGTATAATCTACCTCGCACCGCGGAGGTTAGGCCATGTGAATGGACCTCCGATGATTTCTTGAGAGCAGCCGGGATTTATGAAGATTTTTATGAATTGGCTGAGAATGCAGGCCTCACCACCTTCCTCCATGACCGACGCGAACAGTATCTCTTACTCACCAATATCTTTGTTCAAAACTTTCATTTCCATGCTAGGAGCTCACCACCTACGGTGGAATTTTATTTATATGATGAGCATAAGGAGATGTCACTTTATGATTTTTGTCAGGTTTGTTTGATCCCTTTCGAGGGCATCATAGAGGAACCACATCGTGATGATGTGGATGGGTTTATTGATACCGTCACTATAGGGGAAACGAGGAATGTTTTCGATGCACGAATCACTAGCATACATTTTCCTGTTTTACGCTACTTTGCAATATTTGCTAGTCGTTGCTTAATTGGTCGCGGAAACTGTGGAAACCTTAGTATTCCTGATATTATTATTTTGTTCCATGGTTTATTCGGTGATAATTGTATTAGTATGGGCGGTATTATTGCTAAACGGTTAAGTCTAAACCGTACCAAGGGGCCCATCTTTGGAGGCATTTATGCTTCACGCCTAGCTGCACATTTTAACATACCTATTAGGCATTATGAGAAGGAAGAAAAATTGCTACCCACTATTTATTTAGATTATAAGAGTATGGTGGCACATGATTTTATTGTTAAGAATAGGGAAGGAGAGCTTAAATACAAATTGTTCTTTGATAAACATCATCGTGAGACTATTACCTTGCCTGCTCCTTCCTTGTTTGATTTATCTGCAGGTAAGTACCTTGTTCCGTTAGAGGCTATTCACGCCTACCAGAACCCTACATTAGCCACAGAGCCAGAGTCGAAACCACAAGTTGATCCTCCACGACAGTCTAATTATCGGTGGGATCCGGAGATAATTGCCAACCAGTGACAATTAGAGTCTTCTTCATCTCAGTACGACCCCAACTATTATTATGGATATCCGCCAGGCCAGCAGTGGCCATAGACCAACTTAGGCCAAAAGCCTAAGCTTGGGGGAGTACGTATTTCTCACTGACATTACATTCATGTT
Source organism: Triticum monococcum (assembly GCA_034509565.1). Lineage (NCBI taxonomy): Eukaryota > Viridiplantae > Streptophyta > Magnoliopsida > Poales > Poaceae > Triticum > Triticum monococcum. The sequence goes on along the minus strand of CM067847.1, from coordinate 619,195,932 downwards.
CACACACTCATTGCTAAATGTCGGTGCTCATACTTTTTCATTGCATCATCCACGCTAGTTTATTTTCCTTTTTATGCTTTCTTATTGTGTGTTTAATAAACGTTAAGAAAAACTAAAAAAATTAGTTGTAGCTTTTAATTAGTTTACTTTCCATGCTTGTAGTAGTAATTAAAAAGAAAACCCAAAAAGATTTCTTGTTCTTCTTTTGCTTGCTGGGAGCTTTCCCGTGTAAATAGTTTTATTTCTTTTCTTTTCTCCGGGGGTCGATAGGAGAAGACCATAATTAAATTGTTGAAGTGGCTCTTATATGCATTATTGTTGATCTGACAAAAGAGCCCATATTGCCTTGTCTTCTCCTGTTTATTGAATGCTTGCAGATTCCAGCTTAGTCCAATGCACGTGCACTATTATTATCATCCACATCGTTCGGTCGTGCAAGTGAAAGGCAATTATGACGATATATGATGGACTGACTGAGATGAGAAAAGCTATTTGTCAACTGAATGCCTTGAGGACAAGCAAAGGTTTAAGCTTGGGGGAGTTGATACGTCTCCATTGTATCTACTTTTCCAAACACTTTTGCCCTTGTTTTGGACTCTAACTTGCATGATTTGAATGGAACTAACCTAGACTGACGCTATTTTCAGCAGAATTGCCATGGTGTTATTTATGTGTAGAAACAAAAGTTCTTGGAATGACCTGAAACTTCACGGAACATCTTTTCGGAAACAATAAAAAATCTTTGCAAAAGATGAAGACCAGGGGGCCACACCCTAGCCACGAGGGTGGGGGGCGCGCCTGCCCCCCTAGGGCGCCCCTACCTCGTGGGCCCCCTGGAGCTCCTCCGACCTCGACTCCAACTCTATATATTTGGTTTCGGAGAGAAAAAAAAATCAGAGAGAAGGATTCATCACGTTTTACGATACGGAGCCGCCGCCAAGCCCTAAAACCTCTTGGGAGGGCTGATTTGGAGTCCGTTCGGGGCTCCGGAGAGGGGAATCCGTCACCATCGTCATCATCAACCATCCTCCATCACCAATTTCATGATGCTCACCGCCGTGCGTGAGTAATTCCATCGTAGGCTTGCTGGACGGTGATGGGTTGGATGGGATCTATCATGTAATCGAGTTAGTTTTGTTAGGGTTTGATCCCTAGTGTCCACTATGTTCTGAGATTGATGTTGCTATGACTTTGCTATGCTTAATGCTTGTCACTAGGGCCCGAGTGCCATGATTTCAGATATGAACCTATTATGTTTTCATCAATATATGAGTGTTCTTGATCCTATCTGGCAAGTCTATAGTCACCTATTATGTGTTATGATCCATTAACCCCGAAGTGACAATAATCGGGATACTTACCGGTGATGACCGTAGTTTGAGGAGTTCATGTATTCACTATGTGTTAATGTTTTTTTCCGGTTCTCTATTAAAAGGAGACCTTAATATCCCTTAGTTTCCGTAAGGACCCCGCTGCCACGGGAGGGTAGGACAAAAGATGGCATGCAAGTTCTTTTCCATAAGCACGTATGACTATGTTCGGAATACATGCCTACATTATATCAATGAACTGAAGCTAGTTCCGTGTCACCCTAGGTTATGACTATTACATGATGAACCGCATCCGGCATAATTCTCCATCACTGATCCATTGCCTGCGAGCTTTCCATATATTGTTCTTCGCTTATTTACTTTTCCGTTGCTATTGCTATCATCACTACAAAATACCAAAAACATTACTTTTACTACTGTGACCTTTTGCTACCGTTATCACCACTATCATATTACTTTGCTACTAAACACTTTTCCGCAGATATTAAGTTTCCAGGTGTGGTTGAATTGACAACTCAGCTGCTAATACTTGAGAATATTCTTTGGCTCCCCTTGTGTCGAATCAATAAATTTGGGTTGAATACTCTACCCTCGAAAACTGTTGCGATCCCCTATACTTGTGGGTTATCAACGCCGAAGTACCCGACGTGGGTTAATGAAGTGATGATGAAGCCCCCGGTCCAGCCGAGGTGACGTGGTATGTCGATACGCCAAGGTATTGGTGCTGCCAAATTCGGATCATTTACCTATGCATAGAAGATAGTGCAAGCCGGAGATAATAGTAATAATAATAAAAAATGACAAGAGTTGCATGATTAATAATTTATGCAAAGTGAGTAATAAAAGAAATATGGCCCGTGCATCAAACACCTGACGAGGTAGAACCCTCTTGATGATGCTGAAGTCCCCGAGGCAACCGAACATGTCGGTATGAAAATTCAATCAACAAGCTGATCATGCGAGCCGATTTATGCCAATTGGGACGACGACGTTGGCTTGCTGAAGTGACCGCGTGACGCAGTCGAAGTCTATCACCTACACACATAAAATAGTGCAGTCCAAAAAGAATAATATAAATATATATATATATATAATCCTTGCATAATTGCTTTTCGCAAAAATAATTTATTTAAAGAGATGTGGCCTGACACCAAAGTCAATGTTGATGTAGGGCGTCGGCGTGACGCAGAGAAGGCGTGGCAAAGCCTGAATTCACAGGCCGGTCTGAATTCCAGATTCAGCGTTCGCCGAACTGTATAAGGAAACTGACCAAACCACCACGGGATCGTCGTTAATGCGGCCACCATTTGATAGACCTGTGTACAGATGATGAAACAAACCAGAGTAATAGTTCCTCAGAAAAAATAAATCCAAGCAAGAAAAAATTATTAGGATTAATAGCACCTGGTTTATCTGTTGTAGCAATGTGAAGAAAGATTACTCCCAAAATTGGGACTCGATCCGCACACCAATTGCCTAATGGGCGATGAAGCGACGACATGTCGATGCTGACAAAGGTTGGCTCGCCGAGGCAAAGCCCTCGGTCCAGCTAACATGACGAAGCTGGTCGGCTGGTGACGCCAAAGTTTTCGGAGTAGTCTGATGAAGAGATGGCGAAGCCCCCGGTCTAGGCCGAGGTAACAGAGCAGGTCGGTAAGGAGACGCTGTAGCTGCCATGTTAGCCGAGATATTGAAGCAGTTCAGTGTGATGGACATCAGCTTGAAGAAACAATAGTGTGGCCATGCCGACGTTGGTCATAACTTGTGACGCGGTCAAAGCCAGATTGACGAAGTGACCGAGCGGCGATGTCGGCGCGCCTGACCCATGCAATCCATGGGGCGATGGTGTTGGTGATAATTTAGTCTTTGTGATGTCAAACTCTTATTCGGCTTGCCGAGCTGATGGTCTGATAAGGTTGGACTCGGCTCGATGAAGTGACGATCTGTCTAGCGCAGGTCGACAGATGTGGAGTAAAGACTGGTTTGACACCGGCGTAACGGCGAAGATTACCTCCGAAAAGGAGCAAAATTTATGAGCATGTGTTCGTAAACAAAACACAATACCCTACAAAGAGATTCTTCCAAAAAGGTTGTCCAATATCCCGTTCATGAAGAAAGATGAACTCGGGTCGGATTCGTATTCGCGCAAAAAATAGATCCGAAAAGTGATGCACTAGTCGGAAGGTTCCCGGAGTTTGGACGGTCGGATCGAGCTAAAATTTTGAGAGATCGTAGATATAGGAATTCCGCAGACAATCAATGATTGGATCTTACAAAGGACGTTCGAGCTAGATTCTGGACATCACGCTCCAAAATCGTCTAGATTCCCGTCCAGATTTGACAGGGCTCCGGTATATTGGAGATCGGCGGAGATTGCTCCATCAGACCGTAATGAAATTTTACAGTGTTGTTGTAGACTCAATTCCGCACAATTCCACCGAAGGAATCATCAAAGCAATGCTCGAGGAGGTGGTGGTAGCAGATACAAGTTCGCTATTTGGAAAAACAACACGGTCGCCCGTTGGCAATGTTGACGTTGAGCCCCCGAGCTCCATGTATGATTCCTCCATGATCATGATAGAGATAGGAGTTGATGTTGATGAAGGCCCTCGCATGAACATGACGATTGGAGGCAGGGCACAGTCCTTGGTCAAGCCAAGGTGACCAGTCGAGCCGGCGATGAAGACGCTAACGTCGCAGTTGATCTGCAGGTGAGCCATTGATCTTTTGCCGATCACATAGCGGAACTCTCAATGAAAGCACCATTGTCGGTGTCAAAACCGGCAGATCTCGGGGTAGGGGGTCCCGAGCTATGGATTATCGGATCAATGGTAACATGAACGAAGGAGACTATGATTTACCCAGGTTTGGGCCCTCTTGATGTAGGTAAAACCCTACGTCCTGCTCTTGTTTATATTGATGAAGTATCAAGTACAGAGTTGATCTTCCTCGAGATCGTATGTTACGGTCTAAGCTCTAGAGGTACGATGAATAATTTCATAATGATCTATCGACTAGCCTGGCCTTGGCTTATATAATGCACCGGAGGCCTAGGATAACAAGAGTCCTAGTCGAATACGTTGGTGGAGAGGAGTCCTTGTCTTGATCATCAAGCCTTGTGGAATCTTCCTTGTATGAGGCATGGGCTGCCCGAAATGGCCCATGAGTGAACCGCCATGGGGATCCTCGGCCCGATCCAGCTGGTTGGGAGACGACGTGCAGAGCACCCCCTAGTCCAGGACACCGTCAGGGAGGAGGAGACCGTCCAAGGGGGAGGCGCACCAAGGGGAGGAGTCCTACTAGGTAGGATTCGCCCCCCTTTCCTTCCAACAGAGAGGGGGGAGAGGGAGAAGGAAAGAGGGGGGCCGCACCCCTTCCCTTGTACAATTCGGATTGGGGCAAGGAGGGCACGCCCCACCTCCTGTGGCTTGCCTCCTCTCCTCCACTCTAGCCCATTAGGCCCAATAACTTTCCCCGGGGGTTACGGTAGCCTCCCGGTACTCCGAAAAATCCCCGAACCTTATCGAAACCATTCTGGTGTCCGTATATAACCTTCCAACATATCAATCTTTACCTCTCGACCATTTTGACACTCCTTGTCATGTCCGTGATCTCATCCGAGACTCCGAACAAACTTCGGTCATCAAATCACATAACTCATAATACAAACCGTCATCAAATGTTAAGCGTATGGACCCTGCGGGTTCGAGAACTATGTAGAGATGACCGAGACACATCTCCGGTCAATAACCAATAGCAAAACCTGGATGCTCATATTGGCTCCGACATATTCTACGAAGATCTTTATCGATCAAACCGCATAACAACATACGTTATTCCCTTTGTCATCGGTATGTTACTTGCCCGAGATTCGATCGTCGGTATCATCATACCTAGTTCAACCTCGTTACCGACAAGTCTCTTTACTCATTCTGTAATGCATCGTCCCACAACTAACTCATTAGTCACATTGCTTGCAAGGCTTATAGTGATGTGCATTACCGAGAGGGCCTAGAGATACCTCTCCGATACACGGAGTGAAAAATCCTAATATCAATCTATGCCAACGCAACAAACACCTTGGGAGACACCTGTAGAGCATCTTTATAATCACCCAGTTACGTTGTGACGTTTGATAGCACAGAAGGTGTTCCTCTGGTATTCGGGAGTTGCATAATCTCATAGTCAGAGGAATATGTATAAGTCATGAAGAAAGCAATAGCAATAAAACTAAACGATCATAATGCTAAGCTAACGGATGGGTCTTGTCCGTCACATCATTCTCTAATGATGTGATCCCGTTCATCAAATGGCAACACATGTCTATGGTGAGGAAACTTAACCATCTTTGATTAATGAGCTAGTCAAGTAGAGGCATACTAGGGACACTCTGTTTGTCTATGTATTCACACATGTACTAAGTTTCCGGTTAATACAATTCTAGCATGAATAATAAACATTTATCATGATATAAGGAAATATAAATAACAACTTTATTATTGCCTCTAGGGCATATTTCCTTGAATATAATACTATATCATCGTCGAACGTTAAGCGTGCGAACTCTACAGGTTCGAGAACTATGTAGACATGATCGAGACACCTCTCCGGTCAATAACCAATAGCGGAACCTGGATGCCCATATTGGCTCCTATATATTCTACAAAGATCTTTATCGCTCAAACCGTTATGACAACATACGTAATTCCCTTTGTCTATCGGTATGTTACTTGCCCGAGATCCGATTGTCGGTATCTTCATACCTAGTTCAATATCATTGGAGGCAAGTCTCTTTACTCGTTCCATAATACACCACCTCGTGACTAACTCCTTAGTCATTTGCTTTCAAGCTTATGATGTGTATTACCGAGAGGTCCTAGAGATACCTCTCTGATACTCGGAGTGACAAATCCAAATCTCGATCTATGCCAACTCAACAAACACCTTCGGAGATACCTGTAGAGCATCTTTATAATCACCTAGTTACGTTGTGATGTTTGATAGCACACAAGGCATTCTTCTAGTATCCGGGAGTTGCATAATATCATAGTCGAAGGAATATGTATTTAACATGAAGAAAACAATAGCAATAAAACTGAACGATCATTATGCTAAGCTAATGGATGGGTCTTGTACATCACATCATTTTCTTAATGATGTGATCCTGTTATCAAATGACAACTCATGTCCATGGTTAGGAAACCTTAACCATCTTTGATCAACAAGCTATTCTAGTAGAGGCTCACTAGGGACACGGTGTTTGTTTGTGTATTCACACATGTATTAGGGTTTCCAATCAATACAATTCTAGCATGAATTATAAACCTTTATCATGAATGAGGACATAAAATAACAACTTTATTATTGCCTCTATGGCATATTTCCTTCAGTATCCCACTTGCACTAGAGTCAATAATATAGATTTCATTGTAATGAATCTAACACCCATGGAGTCTTGGTGCTGATCATGTTTTGCTCGTGGAAGAGGCTTTGTCAACGGACCTGCTACATTCAGATCCGTATGTATCTTGCAAATTTCTATGTCTCCCTCCTTGACTTGATCATGAATGGAGTTGAAGTGTCTCTTGATGTGTTTGGTTCTTTTGTGAAATCTGGATTCCTTCACCAAGGCAATTGCTCCAGTATTGGCACAAAAGATTTTCATTGGACCCAATACACTAGGTATTACACCTAGATCGGTTATGAACTCCTTCATCCAGACTCCTTCATTTGCTGCTTCCGAAGTAGCTATGTATTCCGCTTCACATGTAGATCCCGCCACGACGCTCTGCTTGAAACTGCACCAACTGATAGCTCCACCATTCAATATAAATACGTATCCGATTTGTGACTTAGAGTCATCCGGATTAGTGTCGAAGCTAGAATCGACGTAACCATTTACGACAAGCTCTTTGTCACCTCCATAAACGAGAAACATATCCTTGGTCCTTTTCAGGTACTTCAGGATGTTCTTGACCATTGTCCAGTGATCCACTCTTGGATTACTTTGGTACCTCCTTGCCAGACATATGGTAAGGCACACATCACGTCTGGTACACAACAGAGCATACATGATAGAACCTATGGCTGAGGCATAGGGAATGACTTTCATTTTCTCTCTATTTTCTGCAATGGTCGGGCTTTGAGTCTGACTCAACTTCACACCTTGTAATAGAGGCAAGAACCCTTTCTTTGACTGATCCATTTTGAACTTCTTCAAAACTTTATCAAGGTATGTGCTTTGTGAAAGTCCTATTAAGCGTCTTGATCTATCTCTATAGATCTTGATGCCCAATATATAAGCAGCTTCACCGAGGTCTTTCATTTAAAAACTTTTATTCAAGTATCCTTTTGTGCTATCCAGAAATTCTATATCATTCCAATCAACAATATGTCATCTACATATAATATTAGAAATGCTACAGAGCTCCCACTCACTTCCTTGTAAGTACATGCTTTACCGAAAGTCTGTATAAAACCATATGCTTTGATCACCTCATCAAAGTGTATATTCCAACTCCGAGATGCTTGCACCAGTCCATAGATGGATCGCTAGAGCTTGCACACTTTGTTAGCACCTTTAGGATCGACAAAACCTTCTGGTTGCATCATATACAACTCTTCTTTAAGAAGGAATGCAGTTTTGACGTCCATTTGCCAAATTTCATAATCATAAAATGCGGCAATTGCTAACATGATTCGAACTAACTTAAGCATCGCTACGGGTGAGAAGGTCTCATCATAGTCAACCCCTTGAACTTGTCAAAAACCTTTCACGACAAGTCGAGCTTTGTAGACGGTGACATTACCATCAACGTTAGTCTTCTTCTTGAAGATCCATTTATTCTCAATGGTTTGCCGATCATCGGGCAAGTCCACCAAAGTCCATACTTTGTTCTCATACATGGATCCTATCTCAGATTTCATGGCCTCGAGCCATTTATCGGAATCTGGGCTCATCATAGCTTCTTCATAGTTCATAGGTTCGCCATGGTCTAGTAACATGACTTCCAGAATAGGATTACCGTACCACTCTGGTGCGGAACATGCTCTATTCGACCTACGAAGTCCAGTAGTAACTTGATCTGAAGTTTCATGATCATCATCATTAGCTTCCTCTCTAGTTGGTGTAGGCATCACAGGAACAGATTTCTCTGATGTGCTACTTCCCAAATTGAGAGAAGGTACAATTACCTCATCAAGTTCTACTTTCCTCCCACTCACTTCTTTCGAGAGAAACTCCTTCTCTAGAAATGTTCCATTCTTAGCAACAAAGATCCTGCCTTCGGATTTGTGGTAGAAGGTGTACCCAATTGTTTCCTTAGGGTACCCTATGAAGACACACTTCTCCGATTTGGGTTCGAGCTTATCAGGCTGAATCCTTTTGACATAAGTGTCGCAACCCCAAACTTTAAGAAACGCCAACTTAGGTTTCTTGCCAAACCATAGTTCATATGGTGTCATCTCAACGGATTTAGATGGTACCCTATTTAATGTGAATGCAGCTGTCTCTGATGCATAACCCCAAAACGATAGTGGTAAATCGGTAAGAGACATCATAGATCGCACCATATCTAACAAAGTACGGTTACGACGTTCGAATACACCATTACGCTATGGTGTTCCAGGTGGCGTCAGTTGTGAAACTATTCCACATTGTTTGGAATGAATGCCAAACTCGTAACTCAAATATTCACCTCCGTGATCAGATCATAGAAACTTTATTTTATTGTTACAATGATTCTCCACTTCACTCTAAAATTCTTTGAACTTTTCAAATGTTTCAGACTTGTGTTTCATTAAGTAGATATACCCATATATGCTCAAATCATCTGTGAATGTTAGAAAATAACGATACCCGTTGCGTGCCTCAACACTCATCGGACCGCATACATCGGTATGTATTATTTCCAATAAGTCATTGGCTCGCTCTATTTTTCTGGAGAACGGAGTTTTAGTCATCTTGCCCATGAGGCATGGTTCACAAGTATCAAATGATTCATAATCAAGTGATTCCAAAAGTCCATCTGTATGGAGTTTCTTCATGCGCTTTACACCAATATGACCTAAATAGCAATGCCACAAATATGTTGCACTATCATTATCAACTTTGCATCTCTTGGCATTAATATTATGAATATGTGTATCATCACAATCGAGATTCAACAAAAATAGTCCACTCTTCAAGGGCATGACCATAAAAGATATTACTCATATAAATAGAACAACCATTATTCTCTGATTTAAATGAATAACCGTCTCGCACTAAACAAGATCCAGATATAATGTTCATGCTCGACGCCAGCACCAAATAACAATTATTCAGGTCTAAAACTAATCCCGAAGGTAGATGTAGAGGTAGCGTGCTGACGGCGATCACATCGACCTTGGAACCATTCCCGACGCGCATCGTCACCTTGTCCTTAGACAATCTTCGTTTAATCCATAGCTCCCGTTTCGAGTTACAAATATGAGCAATCGAACCAGTATCAAATATCGAGGATGTACTGTGAGCATTAGTAAGGTACACATCAATAACATGTATATCAAATATACCTTTGTTCACTTTGCCATCCTACTTATCCGCCAAATACTTGGGGCAGTTCCACTTCCCGTGACCAGTCCCTTTGCAGTAGAAGCACTCAGTTTCAGGCTTGGGTCTAGCTTTGGGCTTCTTCCTGGGAGTGGCAACTTGCTTGCCATTCTTCTTGAAGTTCCCTTTCTTTCCCTTGCCCTTTTTCTTGAAACTAGTGGTCTTGTTAACCATCAACGATTGATGCTCCTTCTTGATTGCTACCTCCATGGCCTTAAGCATTGCGAAGAGCTCGGGAATTGTCTTGTTCATCCCTTGCATATTATAGTTCATCACGAAGCCTTTGTAGCTTGGTGGCAGTGATTGAAGAACTCTGTTAATGACACAATCAACTAGAAGATCAACTCCCAGCTGAGTCAAGTGATTATAATACCCAAACATTTTGAGTATGTGTTCACTGACAGAACTGTTCTCCTCCATCTTGCAGCTATAAAACTTGTTGGAGACATCATATCTCTCAACCCGGGTATTTCCTTGAAATATTAACTTCAACTCTTGGAACATCTCATATGTTCCATGACGTTCAAAATGTCTTTGAAGTCCCGGTTCTAAGACGTAAAGCATGGCACACTGAACTATCGAGTAGTCATCAGATCGAGCTTGCTAGACGTTCAAAACATCAGCATCTGCTCCTACAACAGGACTTTCACCTAGCGGTACATCAAGGACATAATTCTTCTATGCAGCAATGAGGATAATCCTCAAGCTATGGACCCGGTCCATGTAGTTACTACCATCATCTTTCAACTTACCTTTCTCTAGGAACACATTAAAATTCAGGGGAACGGTAGCTCGGGCCATTGATCTACAACAACATAGATATGCAAAAACTATCAAGTACTAAGTTCATGATAAATTAAAGTTCAATTAATCATATTACTTAAGAACTCCCACCTAGATAGACATCCCTCAAGTCATCTAAGTGATACGTGATCCAAATCAACTAACCCATGTCTGATCATCATGTGAGATGGGGTAGTCATCAATGGTGAACATTGCTACCTCTTGAGCACTGCGTTGGTTTTCCCTTGAAGAGGAAAGGGTGATGCAGCAAAGTAGCGTAAGTATTTCCCTCAGTTTTTGAGAACCAAGGTATCAATCCAGTAGGAGGCTATGCGCGAGTCCCTCGCACCTACACAAAACAAATAAATCCTCGCAACCAACGCGATAAGGGGTTGTCAATCCCTACACGGTCACTTACGAGAGTGAGATCTGATAAGATAATATTTTTGGTATTTTTATGATAAGATGCAAAGTAAAATAAAAGGCAATGGAAATAACTAAGTGTTGGAAGATTAATATGATGGAAGATAGACCCGGGGGCCATAGGTTTCACTAGTGGCTTCTCTCGAGAGCATAAGTATTCACGGTGGGTAAACAAATTACTGTTGAACAATTGACAGAATTGAGCATAGTTATGAGAATATCTAGGTATGATCATGTATATAGGCATCACGTCCGAGACAAGTAGACCGACTCCTACCTGCATCTACTACTATTACTCCACACATCGACCGCTATCCAATATGCATCTAGAGTATTAAGTTCATAAGAACATAGTAACGCTTTAAGCAAGATGACATGATGTAGAGGGATAAATTCATGCAATATGATAAAAACCCCATCTTGTTATCCTCGATGGCAACAATACAATACGTGCCTTGCTGCCCCTACTGTCAGTGGGAAAGGACACCGCAAGATTGAACCCAAAGCTAAGCACTTCTCCCATTGCAAGAAAGATCAATCTAGTAGGCCAAACCAAACTGATAATTCGAAGAGACTTGCAAAGATAACCAATCATACATAAAAGAATTCAAAGAAGATTCAAATATTTTTCATAGATAAACTTGATCATAAACCGGCAATTCATCGGTCTCAACAAACACACCGCAAAAAGAAGATTACATTGAATAGATCTCCACGACAGACGGGGAGAACATTGTATTGAGATCCAAAAAGAGAGAAGAAGCCATCTAGCTAATAACTATGGACCCGAAGGTCTAAGGTAAACTACTCACACTTCATCGGAAGGGCTATGGTGTTGATGTAGAAGCCCTCCGTGATCGATGCCCCCTCCGGCGGAGCTCCAGAATAAGCCCCAAGATGGGATCTTGTGGATACAGAAAGTTATGGCGGTGGAATTAGGGTTTTGGCTCCGTATTTGATCGTTTGGGGGTACGTAGGTATATACAGGAAGAAGGAGTACGTCGGTGGAGCAACAGGGGGCCCACGAGGGTGGAGGGCGCGCCTGGGGGGGGGGGGGGTAGGTGCACCCCTACCTCGTGGCTTCCCTATTGGTTTCTTGACGTAGGGTCCAAGTCTCCTGGAACATGTTCGTTCCAAAAATCACGTTCCCGAAGGTTTCATTCCGTTTGGACTCCGTTTGATATTCTTTTTCTGCGAAACTCTGAAATAGGCAAAAAACAGCAATTCTGGGCTGGGCCTCCGGTTAATAGGTTAGTCCAGAAAATAATATAAAAGTGAATAATAAAGCCCAATAATGTCCAAAACAGAATATAATATAGCATGGAGCAATAAAAAATTATAGATACGTTGGAGACGTATCAAGCATCCCCAAGCTTAATTCCTGCTCGTCCTCGAGTAGGTAAATGATAAAAACAGATTTTTTGATGTGGAATGCTACTTGGCATAATTTCAATGTAATTCTTCTTAATTGTGGTATGAATATTAAGATCCGAAAGATTCAAGACAAAAGTTTAATATTGACATAAAAATAATAATACTTCAAGCATACTAACTAAGCAATTATGTCTTCTCAAAATAACATGGCCAAAGAAAGTTATCCCTACAAAATCATATAATCTGGCGATGCTCTATCTTCACCACACAAAGTATTTAAATCATGCACAACCCCGATGACAAGCCAAGCAATTGTTTCATACTTTTGGTGTTCTCAAACTTTTTCAATCTTCACGCAATACATGAGCGTGAGCCATGGACATAGCACTATATGTGGAATAGAATGGTGGTTGTGGAGAAGACAAAAGGGAAGATAGTCTCACATCAACTAGGCGTATCAATGTGATATGGAGATGCCCATCAATAGGTATCAATGTGAGTGAGTAGGGATTGCCATGCAACGGATGCACTAGAGCTATAAGTATATGAAAGCTCAACAAAAGGAACTAAGTGGGTGTGCATCCAACTAGCTTGCTCACGAAGACCTAGGGCATTTTGAGAAAGCCCATCATCGGAATATACAAGCCAAGTTCTATAATGAAAAATTCCTACTAGTATATGAAAGTGATAACATAGGGGACTCTCTATTATGAAGATCATGGTGCTACATTAAAGCACAAGTGTGGTAAAAGGATAGTAGCATAGCCCCTTCTCTCTTTTTCTCTCATTTTTTATTTTTTTATTTGGGCCTTTTTTATGTCCTCTTTTTTTCGTCCGGATCTCATCCCGACTTGTGGGGGAATCATAGTCTCCATCATCCTTTCCTCACTGGGACAATGCTCTAATAATGATGATCATCACACTTTTATTTTCTTACAACTCAACAATTACAACTCAATACTTAGAACAAAATATGACTCTATGTGAATGCCTTCGGCGGTGTACCGGGATATGCAATGACTCATGAATGACATGTATGACAGAATTATGAACGGTGGCTTTGCCACAAATACAATGCCAACTACATGATCATGCAAAGCAATACGACAATTATGAAGTGTGTCATAATAAACAGAACGGTGGTAAGTTGCATGGCAATATATCTCGGAATGGCTATGGAAATGCCATGATAGGTAGGTATGGTGGCTGTTTTGAGGAAGGTATATGGTGGTGTATGATACCGGCGAAAGGTGCGCGGTATTAGAGAGGCTAGCAATGGTGGAAGGGTGAGAGTGCATATGATCCATGGACTCAACATTAGTCATAAAGAACTCATATACTTATTGCAAAAATCTACAAGTTATCAAAGCAAAGTATTACACGCATGCTCCTAGGGGGATAGATTGGTAGGAAAAGACCATCGCTCGTCCCCGACCGCCACTCATAAGGAAGACAATCAATAAATAAATCATGCTCCGACTTCATCACATAACGGTTCACCATACGTGCATGCTACGTGAATCATAAACTTTTAACACAAGTATTTCTCAAATTCGCAACTACTCAACTAGCATGACTCTAATATCACCATCTCCATATCTCAAAACAATTATCAAGTATCAAACTTCTCATAGTATTCAACACTCATAAGATTTTTTTTACTAATATTGAATACCTAGCATATTAGGATTATTTAAGCAAATTACCATGCTATTTAAGACTCTCAAAATAATATAAGTGAAGCATGAGAGACCAATAGTTTCTATAAAACAAATCCACCACCGTGCTCTAAAGGATATAAGTGAAGTACTAGAGCAAAACTATATAACTCAAAAGATATAAGTGAAGCACATAGAGTATTCTAATAATTTCCGAATCATGTGTGTCTCTCTCAAAAGGTGTGTACAACAAGGATGATTGTGGTAAACTAACAAATAAAGACTCAAATCATACAAGACGCTCCAAGCAAAACACATATCATGCGGTGAATAAAAATATAGCTCCAAGTAAAGTTACCGATGGAAGTTGACGAAAGAGAGGATGCCTGATACGTCTCCAACGTATCTATAATTTTTGATTGCTCCATGCTATATTATCTACTGTTTTGGACATTATTGGGCTTTATTATCCACTTTTATATTATTTTTGGGACTAACCTATTAACCGGAGGCCCAGCCCAGAATTGCTGTTTTTTGCCTGTTTTAGGGTTTCGAAGAAAAGGAATATCAAACGGAGTCCAAACGGAATGAAACCTTCGGAAACGTGATTTTCTCATCAGATAAGATCCAGGAGACTTGGACCCTCCGTCGAGAAAGCCACGAGGTGGTCACGAGTTTGGAGGGCGCCCCCTAGGGCGCGCCCCCTGCCTCGTGGGCCCCTCGAAGCTCCACCGACGTACTTCTTCCTCCTATATATATCCACGTACCCCCAAATGATCAGATACGGAGCCAAAAACCTAATTCCACCACCGCAACTTTTTGTATCCACAAGATCCCATCTTGGGGCCTGTTTCGGAGCTCCGCCGGAGGGGGCATCGATCACGGAGGGCTTCCCCATCATCATCCAAGCCCCTCCGATGAAGTGTGAGTAGTTTACTTCAGACCTACGGGTCCATAGTTAGTAGCTAGATGGCTTATTCTCTCTTTTTGGATATCAATACAATGTTCTCCCCCTCTCTCATGGAGATCTATTCGATGTAACCTTCTTTTTGCGGTGTGTTTGTTGAGACCGATGAATTGTGGGTTTATGATCAAGTCTATCTATGAATAATATTTGAATCTTCTCTGAATTCTTTTATGTATGATTGGTTATATTTGCAAGTCTCTGCGAATTATCAGTTTGGTTTGGCCTACTAGATTGGTTGTTCTTGCCATGGGAGAAGTGCTTAGCTTTGGGTTCGATCTTGCGGTGTCCTTTCCCAGTGACAGAAGGGGCAGCAAGGCACGTATTGTATCGTTGCCATCGAGGATAACAAGATGGTTTTTTTATCATATTGCATGAAACTATCCCTCTACATCATGTCATCTTGCTTAAGGCGTTACTCTGTTTTTAACTTAATACTCTAGATGCATGCTGGAGAGCGGTCGATGGGTGGAGTAATAGTAGTAGATGCAGAATCGTTTCGTTCTACTTGTCTCGGACGTGATGCCTATATACATGATCATACCTAGATATTCTCATAACTATGCTCAATTCTGTCAATTGCTCAACAGTAATTTGTTCACCCACTGTAGAATACTAATGCTCTTGAGAGAAGCCACTAGTGAAGCCTATGGCCCTCGGGTCTCTTTCTCATCATATCAATCTCCATCACTTTATTATTGCTTTGCTTTTACTTTTTACTTTGCATCTCTATATCAAAAATACCAAAAAAATATTATTTATTAAAAATACTATTTATTATCTCTATCAGATCTCACTTTTGTAAGTGACCGTGAAGGGATTGACAACCCCTAAGGGTGTTGGTTGCGTTGAGCTATTGTTTTTGTGTAGGTACGAAGGACTCGAGCGTAGCCTCCTACTGGATTGATACCTTGGTTCTCAAAAACTGAGGGAAATACTTACGCTACTTTGCTGCATCATCCCTTCCTCTTCGGGGAAATCCAACGTAGTGCTCAAGAGGTAGCAAGAAGAATTTCTGGCGCCATTGCAGGGGAGTCTGCGCAAAAGTCAACATACCAAGTACCCATCACAATCCCTATCTCCCGCATTACATTATTTGCCATTTGCCTCTCGTTTTCCTCTCCCCCCAATTCACCCTTGCCGTTTTATTCACCCTCTCTCTCTATCCTCCCTCTTTTTCTCTATTTGCCTCTTTTGCTTGTGTGTTAGTGTGCTTGTTTGTCGCGATGGCTCTTCCTAGATTCGGTGATCTTCACCTTAAAAGGTTATAGGAGATCGAAAACAACGTCAGGAAGTTTATGGTTTTGCAGTTTTTTTGCGACTGTATGGTTTTGCAGTTTGAGCATAATAATTTCTTTAGAAACGAGCTTAAGGAACAAAAAGGTTTTATGAGTTAGATGAATAAATAGCTCGATGATATGTCTAAAGAATTTGATGGTATAAGATCCCAAATTGCTCGTCTTGAAAAATTAACTGCTGAAATTTTAGATATGCAAGCTACCTTAGTTAATAAGATGGCCGCTAAACCGGATTCCTATGAAAATAATGATGAAGATCTAAAAGTTATAGATGTGTCCTCTATTAAATCTTTGTTTTGCAATATGAATCTTGATAATGATGGGACTGAATATGATCCACCTTTTCCTAGAAGGCGTTCTAAGAATTCGGAATTTGTTGATCTTGATGCTAAATTTGATAAAAGTGGGATTGAAGAAATTAAAACCCTAGATGTTGCTAAACCCACTATTATGGATTTCAAGGAATTTAACTATGAAAATTGCTCTTTGATTGATTGTATTTCCTTGTTGCAATCCGTGCTAAATTCTCCTCGCGCTTATAGTCAAAATAAAGCGTTTACTAAACATATCGTTGATGCCTTGATGCAATCTTATGAAGAAAAACTTGAATTGGAAGTTTCTAGCCCTAGAAAACTTTATGATGAGTGGTAACCAACTATTAAAATTAAAATTAAAGGTCATGGGTTTTATGCTTTGTGTGATTTGGGTGCTAGTGTCTCTACTATTCCCAAAACTTTGTGTGATTTGCTAGATTTCCGTGATTTTGATGGTTGCTCTCTAAACTTGCATCTTGCGGATTCCACTATTAAGAAACCTATGGGAAGAATTAATGATGTTCTTATTGTTGCAAATAGTAATTATGTTCCCGTAGATTTTATCGTTCTTGATATAGATTGCAATCCTTCTTGCCCTATTATTCTTGGTAGACCTTTCCTTAGAACGGTTGGTGCAATTATTGATATGAAGGAAGGGAATATTAGATTCCAATTTCCATTAAAAAAGGGCATGGAACACTTCCCTAGAAAGTAAATAAAATTACCATATGAATCTATCATGAGAGCCACTTATGGATTGCCTACCAAAGATGGCAATACCTAGATATATTCTTGCTTGTTATGCCTAGCTAGGGGCGTTAAACGATAACGCTTGTTGGGAGGCAACCCAATTTTATTTTTATTCCTTGATTTTTGCTCCTGTTTAGTAATAAATAAATTATTTAGATTCTGTTTTGGTTGTGTTTTTTGTTTTAATTAGTGTTTGTGCCAAGTAGAACCGTTGGGAAGACTTGGGGAAAGTCTAATTGAACTTGCTGTAATAAATAGAAACTTTAGCGCTCACGAGAACTGCTGTCATTTTTATTTGGAGAGTGCTATTTAGTTAATTATTTTTTCAGATGATTAATAGATAAATTACTCACGTCCGGAAATTTATTTTAGAAGTTTTGGGGTTCCAGATCTTGCGCTAGCTACAGATTACTATAGACTGTTCTGTTTTTGACAGAATCTGTTTTTCTTGTGTTGTTTGCTTATTTTGATGAATCTATGGCTAGTAAAATAGTTTATAATCCATATAGAAGTTGGAATACAGTAGGTTTAACACCAATATAAATAAAGAATGAGTTCATTACAGTACCTTGAAGTGGTCTTTTGTTTTCTTTCGCTAACGGAGCTCATGAGATTTTCTACTTTAAGTTTTGTGTTGTGAAGTTTTCAAGTTTTGGGTAAAGATTTGATGGATTATGGAACAAGGAGTGGCAAGAGCCTAAGCTTGGGGATGCCCATGGCACCCCCAAGATAATCTAAGGACACCTAAAAGCCAAAGGTTGGGGATGCCCTGGAAGGCATCCCCTCTTTCGTCTACTTCTATCGGTAACTTTACTTGGAGCTATATTTTTATTCACCACATGATATGTGTTTTGCTTGGAGCGTCTTTTATGATTTGAGTCTTTGCTTTTTAGTTTACCACAATCATCCTTGCTGTACACACCTTTTGAGAGAGTCATACATAATTTGGAATTTGATAGAATACTCTATGTGCTTCACTTATATCTTTTGAGTTATATAATTTTGCTCTAGTGCTTCACTTATATCTTTTAGAGCACGGTGGTGGATTTGTTTTATAGAAACTATTGATCTCTCATACTTCACTTAGATTATTTTGAGAGTATTAATAGCATGGTAATTTGCTTAATAATAATATGCTTGGTATTCAAGATTTGCAAAACTTTATTTTGAGTGCGTTGAATACTAAGAAAAAATTGATGCTTGATAATTGTTTTGAGATATGAGGATGGTGATATTAGAGTCATGCTAGTTGAGTAGTTATGAATTTGAGAAATGCTTGTGTTAAAGTTTGTGATTCCCGTAGCATGCACGTATGGTGAACCGTTATGTGATTAAGTCGGAGCATGATTTATTTATTGATTTTCTTCCTTATGAGTGGCGGTCGGGGACGAGCGATGGTCTTTTCCTAGCAATCTACCCCCCTAGGAGCATGCGCGTAATACTTTGCTTTGATAACTTCTAGATTTTTGCAATAAGTATATGAGTTCTTTATGACTAATGTTCAGTCCATGGATTATACACACTTTCCTTCCTTCCACCATTGCTAGCCTTTCTAACACCGCACGCTTTTCGCTGGTATCATACACCCACCAAATACCTTCCTCAAAACAGCCACCATACCTACCTATCATGGCATTTCCATAGCCATTCCGAGATATATTGCCATGCAACTTTCCACCGTTCCGTTCATTATGACACGCTCCATCATTGTCATATTGCTAGCATGATCATGTAGTTGACATTGTATTTGTGGCAAAGCCACCGTTCATAATTCTTTCGTACATGTCACTCTTGATTCATTGCATATCCCGGTACACCGCCAGAGGCATTCATATAGAGTCATATTTTGTTCTAAGTATTGAGTTGTAATTGTTGAGTTGTGAGAAAAATAAAAGTGTGATGATCATCATTTTTAGAGCATTGTACCAAGTGAGGAAAGGATGATGGAGACTATGATTCCCCCACAAGTCAGGATGAGACTCCGGACGAAAAAAAGAGGCCATAAAAAAGGAGAAAGGCCCAAATAAAAAAAATGAGAGAAAAAGAGAGAAGGGACAATGTTACTATCCTTTTACCACACTTGTGCTTCAAAGTAGCACCATGATCTTCATGATAGAGAGTCACTCGTTCTGTCACTTTCTTATACTAGTGGGAATTTTTCATTATAGAACTTGGCTTGTATATTCCAATGATGGGCTTCCTCAAAATGCCCTAGGTCTTCGTGAGCAAGTGAGTTGGATGCACACCCACTTAGTTTCTTTTGTTGAGCTTTGATATACTTATAGCTCTAGTGCATCCGTTGCATGGCAATCCCTACTCACTCACATTGATACCTATTGATGGGCATATCCATAGCCCGTTGATACACCTAGTTGATGTGAGACTATCTTCTCCCTTTTTGTCTTCTCCACAACCACCATTCTATTCCACATATAGTGCTATATCCATGGCTCACGCTCATGTATTGCGTGAAGATCGAAAAAGTTTTGAAAATGTCAAAAGTATGAAACAATTGCTTGGCTTGTCATTGGGGTTGTGCATGATTTAAATACTTTGTGTGATGAAGATAGAGCATAGCCAGACTATATGATTTTGTAGGGATAGCTTTCTTTGGCCATGTTATTTTGAGAAGACATAATTGCTTTGTTAGTATGCTTGAAGTATTATTATTTTTATGTCAACATGAACTTTTGTCTTGAATCTTTTGAATCTGAATATTCATACCACAATTAAGAAGATTTACATTGAAATTATGCCAAGTAGCACTCCGCAGCAAAAATTCTGTTTTTATCATTTACCTACTCGAGGACGAGCAGGAATTAAGCATGGGGATGCTTGATATGTCTCCAACGTATCTATAATTTTTGATTGCTCCATGCTATATTATCTACTGTTTTGGACATTATTGGGATTTATTATCCACTTTTATATTATTTTTGGGACTAACCTATTAACCGGAGGCCCAGCCCAGAATTGCTGTTTTTTGCCTGTTTTAGGGTTTCGAAGAAAAGGAATATGAAACGGAGTCCAAACGGAATGAAACCTTCGGAAACGTGATTTTCTCATCAGATAAGATCCATGAGACTTGGACCCTCCGTCAAGAAAGCCACGAGGTGGTCACGAGGGTGGAGGGCGCGCCCCTGCCTCGTGGGCCCCTTGAAGCTCCACCGACATACTTCTTCCTCCTATATATATCCACGTACCCCCACACGATCAGATACGGAGCCAAAAACCTAATTCCACCACCGCAACTTTCTGTATCCACGAGATCCCATCTTGGGGCCTGTTCCAGAGCTCCGCCGGAGGGGGCATTGATCACGGAGGGCTTCCACATCATCATCCAAGCCCCTCCGATGAAGTGTGAGTAGTTTACTTCAGACCTACGGGTCCATATTTAGTAGCTAGATGGCTTCTTCTCTCTTTTTGGATCTCAATACAATGTTCTCCCCCTCTCTTGTGGAGATCTATTCGATGTAACCTTCTTTTTGCGGTGTGTTTGTTGAGACTGATGAATTGTGGGTTTATGATCAAGTCTATCTATGAATAATATTTGAATCTTCTCTGAATTCTTTTATGTATGATTGGTTATCTTTGCAAGTCTCTTCGAATTATCAATTTGGTTTGGCCTACTAGATTGGTTGTTCTTGCCATGGGAGAAGTGCTTAGCTTTGGGTTCGATCTTGTGGTGTCCTTTCCCAGTGACAGAAGGGGCAGCAAGGCACGTATTGTATCTTTGCCATCAAGGATAACAAGCTGTTTTTTTAATCATATTGCATGAAACTATCCCTCTACATCATGTCATCTTGCTTAAGGCGTTACTCTATTTTTAACTTAATACTCTAGATGCATGCTGGATAGCGGTCGATGAGTGGAGTAATAGTAGTAGATGCAGAATCGTTTCGGTCTACTTGTCTCAGACGTGATGCCTATATACATGATCATACCTAGATATTCTCATAACTATGCTCAATTCTGTCAATTGCTCAACAGTAATTTGTTCACCCACCGTAGAATACTTATGCTCTTGAGAGAAGCCACTAGTAAAACCTATGGCCCCCGAGTCTCTTTCTCATCATATCAATCTCCATCACTTTATTATTGCTTTGCTTTTACTTTGCTTTTACTTTTTACTTTGCATCTCTATACCAAAAATACCAAAAAATATATTATTTATTATCTCTATCAGATCTCACTTCCGTAAGTGACCGTGAAGGGATTGACAACCCCTAAGTGCGTTGGTTGCATTGAGCTATTGTTTTTGTGTAGGTACGAGGGACTCGAGCGTAGCCTCGTACTGGATTGATACCTTGGTTCTCAAAAACTGAGGGAAATACTTACGCTACTTTGCTGCATCATCCCTTCCTCTTCGGGGAAATCCAACGCAGTGCTCAAGAGGTAGCAATGCCTTCCGGGGCATCCCCAAGATTTGGCTTTTAGGTGTCCTTAGATTATCTTGGGGGTGCCATGGGCATCCCCAAGCTTAGGATCTTGCCACTCCTTGTTCCATAATCCATCAAATCCTTACCCAAAACTTGAAAACTTCACAACACAAAACTTAAAGTAGAAAATCTCGTGAGCTCCGTTAGCGAAAAAAACAAAAGACCACTTCAAGGTACTGTAATGAACTCATTATTTATTTATATTGGTGTTAAACCTACTGTATTCCAACTTATCTATGGTTTGTAAACTATTTTACTAGCCATAGATTCATCAAAATAAGCAAACAACACACGAAAAACAGAATCTGTCAAAAATAGAACAATCTGTAGTAATGTGTAGCTAGCGCAAGATCTGGAACCCCAAAAATTATAAAATAAATTTCTGGACATGAGGAATTTATCTATTAATCATCTTAAAAAATAATTAACTAAATATCACTTTCCAAAAAAATGGCAGCAGTTCTCGTGAGCGCTAAAGTTTCTGTTTTTTACAGCAAGATTAACAACACTTTCCCCAAGTCTTCCCAACGGTTCTACTTGGCACAAACACTAATTAAACACAAAAAACACAACTAAAACAGAGGCTAGATAAATTATTTATTACTAAACAGGATCATAAAGCAAGGAATAAAAATAAAATTCGGTTGCCTCCCAACAAGCGCTATCGTTTAACGCCCAAAGCTAGGCATGAAAAGCAAGGATAGATCTAGGTATTGCCATCTTTGGTAGGAAATTATTTAATGAGACATCTATCACCTTTAGGAGTTTCTTTCCTTTTATCAATAATCAAACGTCTAGGTACAAGATTCAAAAAAACATTAGTAGCAAATGGTTCCTTAATGATAGCAAAAATATTAGGATGAATACTTATAGATTTGAGATCCGCAGTTTCTTTGTTAGAGGATTCACCTTTATATTTAGGAACATACATAAGCTTGGCAATTTTAGTTGGAGGACTTGGAGTATTCTTTACGGAAGAAAAAGTGGTTCCCAAGTTGGTAATGATACCCTCAAGTTTATCGATTCTAGTGGAATCATGATATATTCTTTCATTAACTATAGGTTCCTTCTCTTTAATATTTTTCAAAGTTACTCCTACTTTAGATCCATATTGGGTAATTTTGTTGTGGATCTTTTTATCGAAATTTTCAATTAACTCAATGGTAGCAACTTTATTTTCAATAATTTCAAGTTTTTGCATTACATGCTCCAAAGTTAACATAGTTCCATTAACCAAAAGAGGAGGTGAGCCAAATAAATCTATGATAGCATTATAGGAATCAAAAGTGTGGCTACCCAAGAAGTTCCCTCCGGTAATGGTATAAAGGACATATCCGTGCCAAGGAATAGCACCTACATAAAAATTGCGAAGAAGAACAGAAGTAGATTGCTTCCTAGTAGATCTATTTTGAGCATTGCAAATTCTATACCAAGCGTCTTTTAGGTTTTCTCCTTCCCTTTGCTTAAAATTAAGAACTTCATTTTCGGGAGACAATGGAGAATATAGGGGACTAGCCATAATGACAAGCAAGCAATCCAACACACAAGCAAACAAGAAACAGGCAAAAAGGAGGCAAATAGAGAAATATAGGGAGGATAGAGAGAGAGAGGGCAAATATAACGGCAAGGGTGAAGTGGGTGAGAGGAAAACAAGAGGCAAATGGCAAATAATGTAATGCGGGAGATAAGGGTTTGTGATGGGTACTTGGTATGTTGACTTTTGCGTAGACCTCCCCGGCAACGGCGCCAGAAATCCTTCTTGCTACCTCTTGAGCACTGCATTGGTTTTCCCTTGAAGAGGAAAGGGTGATGCAGCAAAGTAGCGTAAGTATTTCCCTCAGTTTTTGAGAACCAAGGTATCAATCCAGTAGGAGGCTACGCACGAGTTCCTCGCACCTACACTATCGGGGGTGTCTGATCCCTCGCACACCTATGGGGATCGGCGGGCCGAGCCCCTTTCGGTTCGGCAGGGGGCGGTGGATGCACAAAGAGCAGATCGAGGCGAACGCACGAGCGAGACGATTGATTTACCCAGGTTCGGGCCGCACGGATGCGTAAAACCCTACTCCTGCTTTGGTGGTTGTATTGAGTTCTTGCTCGGGAGCGGCGAGTGCTACAATACACTCAAGCAGCTGGCGAGACCGAGCGTGAGAATGGCCGTCCTGCCCCCCTCTGTTGCGCATGGGCCTCCTTTTATATGTCTAAGGGGTTACCGACAGGTGGCAACAGAGGTGGGGGCAAAAATGTAAAAGAGGTGGTAGTTGGATCCACCGCCTACAACAGACGTATCATACCTAACCCTGACGGCAGGGGACAAAGGCATTAAATGCCTGTCTGTGTCGCCTAGACGGCACAGAGAGGGACCGCTAGGAACGCCACCGTTTGCCACGATGGCTACTTGTCAGCGCCTGCTTGCCACCGCATGCCCCCGGCTGCACAGCCTCCCGCCACGTACGCCAGGAATGGTCCCAGGGCCACACGTTGGTGGGTGAGCTGGAGCGCGGGCTGC
The DNA here is from genome assembly GCA_034509565.1 of Triticum monococcum. Classification (NCBI taxonomy): domain Eukaryota; kingdom Viridiplantae; phylum Streptophyta; class Magnoliopsida; order Poales; family Poaceae; genus Triticum; species Triticum monococcum. The sequence continues at coordinate 619,171,496 of CM067847.1, read as the reverse complement.
GGGGTAGTAGCTTGCCGCGGCAAGCGCCTTGCCGCGGATGTTGTCTTGTCGCGTCCGGGAGCTTGTCGCTCACCGGGCCTTGTCGGGGCGCGCAGAGCGCCGCAACGAGCTTCTTGAGATGCTTTGGTTAGTCTTCCCGGCAAGCTCCTCTTGCCGGGGTCTCGTCTCCTTCCCGGCAAGCTCCTCTTGCCGGGGTCTTGTCTCCTTCCCGGCAAGCTCCTCTTGCCGGGGCCTTGTTTACTTTGTTCTTGAATGGCTCCTAACGGAACCATGGAGGGTCTTGGCGGTCACCCGGCAAGCCTTGCCGCGGGTCGCTGCGACTGCCCATGCACAAGTTCGGGATACTAAGGTACCCCTACTTTAGTACACCAACAGGAGCCCCCGGGCCTGGGCCATACATGGTGCCGAGCGCTGTTGGGCAGGCCCAAAACAGTGCACGGGCACGCGCGGCCTAGGGCACGCCATAACTCACTCCGCACCCACCGCACCCTCCCCAAACGGCACGCGTCGAGCGCGGCGCCGTGCGTGACGTGGGCGGCGTGCGCGGGGCTGCGCCCCGCGCGCATGCGCCACGTCGCGGTAAAAAGGGGACGGTTGGCGCCCCCCCCGTAAACGGAGGGAGGCGTGGAGGCGTGGTGGGCGGAATCGTGGGTAATTGTTTATTCGTGGCGGCGAAACGTCCGCCCCCCTTTCTCCTCCCTCTTTATAAGCAGAGGAAACAGGGGTACGGCACCATCTGCCCGTTGCTGCTTCCAATCTCAAAACCTCCGCCGCTCCCCGTCTTCTCAGAGCAACAAGAGAGCAGCCCCCTGCTCCCCCCATTACCACCAGCACCACCGCCACCGTCGGCCTCCTCCACCACCTTCGCTATGGCTCCAAAGGGCGACAAGGGGAAAGCGGTGAAGTCGACCGAGGCGCAGCGGCTCGCGACGATGCGGAAGGAGCGAGCCATCTTCCCCCCCAAGCTCGGCGCGAAGGCGTTGCGGGAGCGGTATTACCTGTTCTGGTCGGCGGAGACGCGAGCTCACCCGCGGACCAGGGTGCTCCCGGCTGAAGCCCACACGAAGGCTCCGGGTGGGTACCCTTTCTTTGCCGTGTTCTTCTACTGCGGGCTCTGCCCGCCCTTTTCCGAGTTCTTCTGTGATATTATGAACACATATAGCTTCTACCTCCTTGACTTCACCCCCAACGCCGTCCTCACCATGGCAGTTTTCGCTCATCTTTGCGAAAACTTTGTCAGAGTCCACCCTAGTGTAGCTCTCTTCCGCCATTTCTTTATCCCTCGAATAGAGAGAGGAGAGACTCTGTCCGGCGGAATCGCCTGGGTCTCAAGAGCCGGCAAGAAGGAATCTTATCTAGAGGGGGAGTTCCGCGGCAAGTGGGAGGAGTGGAGAGCAGATTGGTGCTGGATTATCGAGGAGAGCCCGCAGTCATTCACCGTCCGGCGCCAAGCAGCAGCAGTGCGCAGCAATGACTGGAGCGACTTGGCCCCGGAAGACAGCAAGCTGACGATTGCCGTCACCAGGATCCGGCGCCTTAGGCTTGCCGGACTCACCGTAGGCACTATTGGCGCAGACTTTCTTCGCTGCCGCATCGCCCCTCTGCAGGAACGGGGAACGCCTGCCTGGGAGTTCAAAAATGCGGCGGACATTATGAGGCTGCGACCAGGCCTCAACTATAACTTCACTGTCCTTGAGCACACTGCCATGCTGCAGGAGCTCTTCAAATACGATTCGGATCACCCCGAAGTCTTCAGGCTACCGCAGGGCGTCGTCCCTTTGTGCAACAACTCTGCGCTCGACCGCATCCGGGCGATGATGCCGTTGTGCACTCGCACTGAATCGAGCCGACTTGGCAAGAGCCCGCAGACGAGGTCATGCAGCAGTTCTTCGATGACCTGGTGGAAGTGCCAATCCGCGCCGATGAGAGGGATGGCCTCATCCGCGACACCATCGAGGCGGAGCCGGCGTACATAGCCACCAGGTTGGAAGAGGCAGCGGCAGCCGCAGCGGCAGGCGAATTTGGGTTCACTCTAGAGGAAGCGGCGGCGGAAGAGGCAAAAACTCGTGCCGAGTGAGAGGAGTTCCTCGGCAAGAAAGAGCTCGCCCGGCAAGAGGAACTTTCCGGCAAGGAAGATCTTGCCGGGGGCAGCGCCGAGCCGAGCGAGCCTGCCGGGGATGCGAGCGACTCGCTGGAGATCGACTCTTCCTCCACTTCGTCTTCCGACAGCCCGCCGCCAGCTGCGCCTCCGTCTCCGCCAAGAAGGCGTCTCCGCAAGGCCGGGGATGTAGCAAGGCGGCAGGCGGATCAACAGTCACCGCGCCGCACGACGCGCTCCACCGCGGCAAGCACTGTTGCCGCGGGAGCGCCCCATGCCGCCGCTTCGACAGGAGCAGGGTCTTCCCGGACTGCCGCTTCTGCTCCCGCCAAGCGGCCGAGGGAGCCTACCCCTCCACCTTCCCGCGCCAACCGCGGGCCGGATTTCGACTTCTCCGCGTTTAGCTCCGACGAGGAAGAAGAGGAGGAGTAAGTTCTTCTCATTGTACTTGTAATTCTTTGATTTCCGCTGTTTTTGTCTTGCCTTGTTTCTCACTTGCCTTCCTCTGCATTTCTTCCTTTTCAGGACTCTGGCGCAGAGGGCGGCGAAGAGGGCCAGGGTGCCGGTGATCGTCATCGAGGACGAACCCACTGCATCAACAGGGGACGTGCCCGAGACGAACCTGTCGGACCCGGCGGCTGATCTTCAGAGCAGCCCCCAGCGTAAGTGTTTTGCTTACTTCCTGCTGTTGGGCGCGCACAAAGATCCTCACTATGCTGATACTTGTTTGTTGACTTGCGCAGGAGCAGAGCAGCCTCACCAGGAGAGCCTGGAGACCGCTCCCGAAGCGCCAAGGGAGAGTCCTCCGGCGAGGGAGAGGTCCCCGGCAAGGGAGGCGACTCCGGCAAGGGAGGAGCCCCCGGCAAGAGAGGAGACTCTGGCAGGGAAGGAGCCCCCGGCAAGGGAGGAGACTCCGGCAAGGGAGGAGCCCCCGGCACGGCAAGGATCTCCGGCAAGGGATCGCGCCAGCGATCCCCCGGCGACGGAGACCACAGTGGCAGGCCCTGGCACAGGTAACTTCCTCGCTTCCAAACTCCCCTTGCTTCTTCGGCTTCTTGATCTTCCTCTTGGATTTTGCTCGAATTTTGCTTGAATCTTCTCCCGTCTTCCGGCCATCAGGTCTATCTGCTGCAGAGCCGATGGAGACGGAGGTCGCCACCGAGGAAGCAGCCGGCGCCGGCGAGGAGGCTACCAGGGCTGCCGCCGCGGAGACGGGCGGGGAGTCTGGTGGTCGTACCGATGACCCGGAGGCCACAGGAGCGCCAGGCGCTGCTCCGACCACTGACTCCTCTGCCGCTGCCACCATGGCAGGCTCCGAAGAGCCCCAGCCTGGCATCTACCTGAAGGCCGGCGAGAACATCTTCATCAGCCTCCCCTGGGCGTCAAGCTCCAGGGCACCGATCAAGGGGGAAATGCTGGACGGAGAGGTGCTTGCCTCTGCCGGGCTAAAGCTGGTTGACGTGCCAAGCAACAGCAGCGGCGATCCTGAAGAGGAGCGCCTGCTGCGGAAGCTAGTGGCGCTCTACCGCACCCGGCAGGCCAAGCTGGAGTCTCGCGAAGCGCTCGTGGCAAAGGCTGGCGCCGACATCGAGAAGCGCGCAGAAGAGCTCCGAGACGCCAATCAGGAAGCTCTCCGCTCCTTGGCGAGGGAGTGGGAGCAACTCGCCGAAGCGTAGCAGGCCTTCCTCCTCGAGAAGGCCGACGTCGAAGAGCGCGAACGGCTTGCCGCGGAGAAGTTGTCTTCGCAGGAAGGTGACTTGACGCAGCGGAAGGTCAACCTCGACAGCCACGAGGAGGAACTTGCCGTGCGCGAGCGGGCAGTTGGCGGAGCCGTCAAGCAGGCCGAAGACGCCGCCGCAGCTGCCGAGGCCGCCAAGGTTGAGCTGGAGCTGAAGGTGACGCAGCTGGAGGCGGACCTCAAGGCAAGCGGCGACGAGCTTGCCGCGCTGAAGCTTGAGCGTGAGAGGGACGCCAACAACTACTTGGAGCTGCAGGCCCTTTTCGCCGAGAAGGGCAAGGAGCTGGACGCCGCCAAGAACTCCAACGCCGATCTCGAAGCGAAGCTGGCGGCCCTGACCAAATCCCTGGACGGCGCCAAGGAGCAGGAGATGGCCCTGAAGGAAGAGGTCAAGGCCGGCAAGGTGCTATTAGCGAAGACCGCCGCCGCCCGGAAGACTTTGTCGGAGGATATGGAGCACTGGATGGAGGGCCTGGTGGACGTCGCCGCGGATGTCGACAAGGAGCTAGCGCAGTTGGGGATGGTGGATCTCGGGTACTCCTCTGACGAGAACCTCCGACCCAGCGTCAAGCTCACTCTGTTCTTCAAGGGCGTGGCGACGGCGCTCCAGCGACTCCGGGAGCAGTTCCCAAAACAGCTTGCCGAAGAGTCGCGCAAGATCTACGCGGGGGCTCTCCAGAAGGTGCTGATGAAGGTGGCCTTCTGCAACCCAGGCCTCCGCCTCAACAACGTCCTCCGAAGCCTGCCGCCAGATGCTGATCTGGAGGAGCTCAAGGCCCTTGTCGCACCTATCGTGGACAAGGTGAGCAGGATCAGGAGGGTCGAAGGCGACCGTGTAGACTAGGCCATTTATCTTCTTCTTTCCTTGTCGCTGCCAATCATGTTATGAAAAACAGACTGTTAGAGCTGCGACAAGTTATTCTGTAATATACTCTATCCTCGGTTAGTAATTGCTATGTTATTTCCTTTACTTGGCTCTTTCCCTTGTATGCTTTTACCCTACGCTTTTAGGGAACTTGTCAGCGCAGGCTCCTCTGCCGCGAGCACTGAGTGCGGAACGTCAGCAGCCCGCTGGCAGTGCCACAGCTGGCAGAAACCTCGTTGCCGAGCTAGTTGTGGCTCGCTTAAGTTGTTGAGCGGACTCGAAACAACAATAAGGGCGCAACTTAGCTACGAGTTGGTTGGTGCCCGCGCCGACAAGAAACCTTGTCGCAGCTAGCCGCGGCTCGCTTAAGTTGTTGAGCGGGGCTCTAAACAACAGTAAGGGCGCGGCTAACCACGAGTCGGTTCCTCCGCGCATAGGTTTTCCATACAAGGGACGATCGCAAGAAGGAAGATAACTCTATAAATTTAATTGCTATGTTATTTCCTTTACTTGACTCCTTCCTTTGTATGTTTTTACCCTGCGCATATAGGGAACTTGCCGGCGCGGGCACGCTTGCTGCGAGTGCTGAGGCGGAACGTCAGCGATCTACGGGCGGTGCTGCGGCCGACAAGAAACCTTGTCGCGGAGCTAGTTGCAGCTCACCTAAGTTGTTGAGCGGACTCGAAACAACAGTAAGGGCGCAACTAGCTACGAGTCGGCTCCTCCGCGCCCAGGTTTCCCATACAAAGCACGGGCGTTCAAGGAAAATAACTTAAAAATCTAAAGGAAATTTGATTGCTGAAACTTTGGCACTTATCTTTTTCTGTTGTTTGCTTTCCCGGGGTATGTGCTGAGCACATAATCTTTATGCACGGGGTCTGCGCTCAGCTTTGTACAAAGGATTACATGCAACAGCGGAAAGACTTGTACAAATGGGTGGCTGCCGGACGGGGTTCGACAACCGCGCCTCACGGGCAAAGCTTGCGAAGATGCGCAATACTCCAGGAGTTGCTCACTAGTACGCCATCTTCGGTCCCAAGGCGGACAGCGCCAAGCCTGGTGACTCGCTTCACCCGGTAAGGGCCTTCCCACTTCGGCGTCAACTTGTTGGAAATCTTGGCGGACTGATCACGCCAAAGAAACAAGGTCGCCTTCCTCGAAACTTCGGGCATTAAATTTGCGGCTATGGTAGTGGCGCAAAGCTTGCTGGTAGCGAGCGGCTCGCACAACAGCCCGAAGACGATCTTCCTCAAGGAGCAGCGCGTCATCTTGCCGCAGCTGCTCTTGCTCAAGCTCATCATAAGCGAGCACTCGAGGTGACCCGTATATGAGTCCCGTGGGGATAACTGCCTCCGCTCCATAGACTAGAGCGAAGGGTGTCTGGCCAGCGGCTCGATTTGGCGTCATTCTGATCGACCAAAGACCAACTGGCAGCTCCGCGCCAAAGCTTCTGCCGGAGAGGCGGGCGGCGGTAGCGAATCGGCGCGAGGAGCGAGATATGCTCGGACTTCTAACTGCGTTAGAAGGAGCAACATCTCGTCCAAGCGACCGCACCATGCCCGCGCCAGCATGTTGGCGTGTATGCTGATCCTGAGCACTCTGGGATCCGCCAGCTTGATCTTGGCCCAGCAGACGTATGGTACCGTGGGTACCATGACGCTGCTGGTCCCGTGCCTCCTGGGGCGGGTGCTGTGCGTGTACGGACGCCGAGGTCTTGGAGTGCGCGCGGTCGTTGTGGGAGGCGACCGCGCCGCCGACGTGCGGCGCAGCCTGGTCCTTGGACCTGGCAGCGCCATGAGTCTCCCCGTCGGCACCCGCTCTTCCGCCGGCGGCTGCTCCACCAGCCGTCCGCTCCGGCGATGGCAGGCTCGGCGCAGACGGAGCGGCTACCTCCGAAGCCTTCTTCTTCAGCGGCATGTTGATGAAGACGATGAAGATTCGGCTCGCGCGAACGCCGAATCAGGTTCGCACAACCTCGACGCACCCCCTACCTGGCGCGCCAAAGATGTCGGGGGTGTCTGATACCTCGCACACCTATGGGGATCGGCGGGCCGAGCCCCTTTCGGTTCGGCAGGGGGCGGTGGATGCACAAAGAGCAGATCGAGGCGAACGCACGAGCGAGACGATCGATTTACCCAGGTTCGGGCCGCACGGATGCGTAAAACCCTACTCCTGCTTTGGTGGTTGTATTGAGTTCTTGCTCGGGAGCGGCGAGTGCTATAGTACACTCAAGCAGCTGGCGAGACCGAGCGTGAGAATGGCCGTCCTCCCCCCTCTGTTGCGCATGGGCCTCCTTTTATATGTCTAAGGGGTTACCGACAGGTGGCAACAGAGGTGGGGGCAAAAAAGTAAAAGAGGTGGTAGTTGGATCCACCGTCTACAACAGACGTATCATACCTAACCCTGACGGTAGGGGACAAAGGCATTGAATGCCTGTCTGTGTTGCCTAGACGGCACAGAGAGGGACCGCTAGGAACGCCACCGTTTGCCACGATGGCTACTTGTCAGCGCCTGCTTGCCACCGTATGCCCCCGGCTACACAGCCTCCCGCCACGTACGCCAGGAATGGTCCCAGGGCGACACGTTGGTGGGTGAGCTGGAGCGCGGGCTGCGGGGTAGTAGCTTGCCGTGGCAAGCGCCTTGCCGCGGATGTTGTCTTGCCACGTCCGGGAGCTTGTCGCTCACCGGGCCTTGTCGGGGCGCGCAGAGCGCCGCAGCGAGCTTCTTGAGATGCTTTGGTTAGTCTTCCCGGCAAGCTCCTCTTGCCGGGGTCTCGTCTCCTTCCCGGCAAGCTCCTCTTGCCGGGGTCTTGTCTCCTTCCCGGCAAGCTCCTCTTGCCGGGGCCTTGTTTACTTTGTTCTTGAATGGCTCCTAACGGAACCATGGAGGGTCTTGGTGGTCACCCGGCAAGCCTTGCCGCGGGTCGCTGCGACTGGCCGTGCACAAGTTCGGGATACTAAGGTACCCCTACTTTAGTACACCGACAAACACAAAACAAATAAATCCTCGCAACCAACGCGATAAGGGGTTGTCAATCCCTACATGGTCACTTACGAGAGTGAGATCTGATAGATATGATAAGATAATATTTTTGGTATTTTTATGATAAAGATGCAAAGTAAAATAAAAGGCAATGAAAATAACTAAGTGTTGGAAGATTAATATGATGGAAGATAGACCCCGGGGCCATAGGTTTCACTAGTGGCTTCTCTCGAGAGCATAAGTATTCACGGCGGGTAAACAAATTACTGTTGAGCAATTGACAAAATTGAGCATAGTTATGAGAATATCTAGGTATGATCATGTATATAGGCATCACGTCCGAGACAAGTAGACCGACTCCTGCCTGCATCTACTACTATTACTCCACACATCAACCGCTATCCAGCATGCATCTAGAGTATTAAGTTCATAAGAACAGAGTAACGCTTTAAGAAATATGACATGATGTAGAGGGATAACTTCATGCAATATGATAAAAACTCCATCTTGTTATCCTCGATAGCAACAATACAATACGTGCCTTGCTGCCCCTACTGTCACTGGGAAAGGACACCGCAAGATTGAACCCAAAGCTAAGCACTTCTCCCATTGCAAGAAAGATCAATCTAGTAGGCCAAACCAAACTGATAATTCGAAGAGACTTGCAAATTTAACCAATCATACATAAAAGAATTAAGAGAAGATTCAAATATTGTTCATAGATAAACTTGATCATAAACCCTCAATTCATCGGTCTCAACAAACACACCGCAAAAAGAAGATTACATCGAATAGATCTCCACGAGAGAGGGGGAGAACATTGTATTGAGATCCAAAAAGAGAGAAGAAGCCATCTAGCTAATAACTATGGACCCGAAGGTCTGAGGTAAACTACTCACACTTCATCAGAAGGGCTATGGTGTTGATGTAGAAGCCCTCCGTGATCGATGCCCCCTCCGGCGAAGCTCCGGAACAGGCCCCAAGATGGGATCTCGTGGATACAGAAAGTTACAGCGGTGGAATTAGGGTTTTGGCTCCGTATTTGATCGTTTGGTGGTATGTAGGTATATATAGGAGGAAGGGGTACGTCGATGGAGCAACAGGGGGGCCACGAGGGTGGAGGGCGCGCCTGGGGGGGGGGGGGTGGTAGGCGCGCCCCCCTACATCATGGCTTCCCTGTTGGTTGCTTGACGTAGGATCCAAGTCTCCTGGATCATGTTCGTTCCAAAAATCACGTTCCCGAAGGTTTCATTCCGTTTGGACTCTGTTTGATATTCTTTTTCCGCGAAACTCTGAAATAGGCAAAAAACAGCAATTCTGGGCTAGGACTCCGGTTAATAGGTTAGTCCCAAAAATAATATAAAAGTGAATAATAAAGCCAATAATGTCCAAAACAGAATATAATATAGCATGGAGCAATAAAAAATTATAGATACATTGGAGACGTATCAAACATCTCTATGTTGATCATATCTACTATATGATTCACGTTCGACCTTTCGATCTCCAGTGTTCCGAGGCCATGTTTTACATGCTAGGCTCGCCAAGTTTAACCCAAGTATTCCACATGTGCAAAACTGTCTTGCACCCGTTGTATGTGAACGTAGAGTCTATCACACCACTACAAAAAAATACACTTCCGTGATGATACATGTTTGTCACAGTAGGTCGCGTTTTTTGTCATGCATGTACATCCATGACAATTTTATGACAGAATCAAGATAGTCATACCTGTGCTGTCGTAGAGGTGTTCCATGACATTACCAAAATTATCATCACGGAAGTGTCCACTTCCATGACGATAAATCGCGCGTCACAGAAGTGCTTTTGTCAAGGGTGACCGACTTGTGGCATCCACCGTAACGGAACGCCATTAAGCTATCGGGTCCGGTTTTGGATCCGATAACCCGTTAACAGCCGGGACCAATGGTAAATTTCCATGTGTAAAATTCTGATTGGCCGGAGGGAACACCTGTGAGCTCGTCAATGGGCCAGATGTTGCCCGTCCATTGGAGGAGACATGCCTATGATATGTCGACACGTGGCTGGGCCCAACAGAGGCCCATATATGTTAAAAAGGCGGCCCTGTCAAAGGCCCATAGTACTTACTCAGGTACTAGTGGGCCAGCCCAATAATGGCCTACTTAATAAAGGCCCATTTAAGGCCCGAAGCCATATCTGGCCTGTTAATTGTTCGGCGAATATTTGGGCCCATTTGTGGCCCGAAGTCAGATCTGGCCCGTTAATTTTTCGCCGAATATTTGGGCCCAATTACAGCCCAGTGACTTTCGGCCTGTTAGAGGTCCAATGTAGACATGGGCCCATTTCAGCCCGGTGTGACTTTAGGCCTGGGAATGGCCCGTGCTGCCCATGGGCCATATATGGTCCGATAGGACATCGGGCCCACTAACGGCCCATGATAAAGGTGGCAACAGTTAAGCCCAACGTGACTTTGGGCCTGTTAAAGGCCTGTCGTATAATTCGGCCCATTGATGTCCGTACTAAGCTTTCGGCCTCTTAAAGGCTCATGATATCTGTGGGCCAACTAAGGCCCCAGATATGTTTCGGCCTGGTAACTTCCCGTGATATAACTGGGCCCAAAAAGGCCCGGTGTACATTTTAGCCTGCTGAAGGCCCGTCGACGACTAGTGAAAATTGAGGCCCAACATGCATTTCGGCCTACTAAAGGCCCATGGTTTCATCTGGGCCGTAACAGACCAGTACAATATTCAGCCTGTTAATGGCCCAACACTACCTAGGCCAAACTAAGTGCTGGATCCACAAAAGGCCCAACTAAAATATAGGCCGGTGTAAGTTGTGGGCCTCGCACAAAGTGTGAAGGCCCCAATCATTTGGGCCCAGGAAAGATGCAGGCTGACCCAATTGTGCCCACTAAAAACCAGGCCCGCTAGAGGCAAATGTTTCAGCCCGGGTCGACTACATCTGATTTTTTTCCAGATAGCGAATGATGGCAGTAACTAGTAGGAATTAAGAACAAACCTACTCTATACAATAAAGAAATTATGGCATAGTAACTAAGAATAAACCTACACTATACAATAAAGGATTTATGGTATATTACATCCACTAGGCATCGAAGTTCGCCACCAGTGATCATAAAGCGCAACGAAGAAGCAGATTACAAAAACTGGGCACCATTGCAGCGTAACAAAATAATACTAAACCGAGACCACTTCCAAGACATTTCAAGAAAGGTTAGCCTTGCACGGGAACTGCTGCGCAAGCTGCTGAGCAAGGCTGTGAGACCGGCCTAGCATGTCGGTCATAGCTTCCAGGTGTAGCTATTTAGTGATGAGGTTCTCATTGGTGTTCTCCGCAATCTTTTTTAGAGATAGGACTTCAAGTCAAAGTTGAGTTGCAGAATGCCTTTCTGCTAGAACTTGGGACTGAAGAAGTCGAACTGATTCAGACAATGAATTATGTGAGCTTGTCTGACTGCTAGTCCCAAGTAACTTGAACACTGCATCAAGACAAGACTTTGGAGTTGTCTCGCTATCTTCAAGATGTTTTGCCTTCTTTGCTGCAATATATGTTGGGTTTGTCTCACAGCCTTCAGCAGACTTGTTCATGCCATAAGGCATATCACCCTGAAACAAAGCAGAGAGATGACAAGTTTTGCATGTGTATAAACAAAGATGATAACTGTGCTGTCAATTCCATCCAATTTCAAATTAGAAAATAAAGAGTAAGTTCAAAATATCAATAACATAATTTGTCATTGTTCATAACACGGGGAGCTTCACCACACTACTGGATTACCATCTCAACATAACAAGCATAGATGAAGGGCAAAGAAAATCATTGCATCTATTTTAGTTAATGTGCATGGCATGTTGTTCATATCACCAGCCACATCAGTAAGATAAAACAGGAGATGGCAAGGTGCAAACGTGGGCTGCTTCACCACACACTAGATTATAGATCCACAAAAGCAAGCATACATATAGGGTGCTTTGAGTAATGTGCATGGTATGAATAAGGAATTTGGTTTTACAAGTAAAACTTAGAACTTACGGTTCTTGCGAACATGCATTTTGGTAGAAACAACAAACTAAATAGCAGTAAACGATAGGGAGTATGAGCAAATTAAACAACAGTTGAGGATAAAGGCTTTAGAAGGACTGACTTACATTAACAGTTAACACCGGCTTTATAATGCCCTTCTCCATGTCAAGGGAAGGATAACTCAAGAATTTCAGCACAAAATCTTCTTCATAAGCATTGCCTGTACTCTACATTTTGTAGAGAGTAATTATAGATATGATAATACTGGAAGGGATAGAGGATAATGAAGATAAGATGCAAATTGATGCTAAATAATCAACTACCAATCCTTGGAAGTACAAGCATTACATGACAAAATGTACTGACAAGAGCAATGGGCTACACTTCTGCACTGGCATTGTCTGTGTATTCTACTTTTTGTTAAGATTAAATATAGATCTGATCTTTTTTAGTAAATGGTGGGCGAGGGAGATAAGATGCAGAATGCTACACAATGAACCAATCCCTCTTTCCATAATACAAGAGTGTTTTGAACACTGGTGTACTGTACAAAGCGTTCTTATATTATGGGACGGAGGGAGTAGCTGTTCATGTAAGTATAGTGATAGACGACGTTCAGTCCTTACAAGAGGACTGCAGAGCTAAACCTCTTCAAAAGCATTAGGTTGATTCTAAATTTATGTAAGAGTCCATACGGATCTTATAATGTCCACCAAATGGACGATAACGAGGCTAACATGTGCAGTGATGCTACATAATCAAACATCTATGAAAGTAAGTATGGTCATACAGGGCAAGAGGTACTCACAAGAGCAAAGCAGTGTGCAGTATAGTTGCAAGATTCCATGGTCCCTTGCGAATGAATGTTCTTCTGCTAACAGTTTTCCTACAAGTGATACATTAAGGCAAATGCAGAAATGTAGTTCAAATTGTGATGTGATACCATAGACAGTACCTTATGCTACAGCCGAGACCAATGTGTAACAAGATTATTCCAGTCACCATCGGATAAATGTAGCACTGGAGACTTTACAGAAATTTCGTTTAGAGGCTTGCCATCGAAGTGCGCTTGCCTCAGGTAGGAACGATACTTCATCAACGAGTGCTTGAAAAGCGCAACCAACCCTTGCTCGTCTTCACAATCCAGTTTGGTCCTCGCCTATTTAAAGGGATGAAATCTTGTGTCTTCTGTCAGCAGAAACATATGCAGTAATGACCATGAATAACATTAGTACATTACTCACGCGTAAGTTCCAGAGGAAGATTGGAAATTGTTCTGTGTCTGCGGTATAATCTTTCCATGAAGGAAAGATGCGCACAAAGTTCCTGACAACAATATAAGCTTCGTCTTCTAAACTGGGAAGAAATGGAACAGGGGTCCTATTTGCTGCAATTGGGGCTCTCTCTAGTTTGAATGGGGATTTGGCAACTGGATTTGGTGTACTCTTTGCTGGAATGGGGGTTTTGCATCGTAGAGCTGGTGCTATGTCAACTGGGATAATCATACTGTTTGCTACAACTGGGGTCTGCTGAGTTGGGGCATCAGAAATGACCAGTGTAGTAGGGCTAGAGTCTGCTAGAGTTGGGGTGTTTTGTGGGTCAGGTGATATTCCAACTACACCTAATGGGCTATTTGATTTATCAGGTGCCACTACCTTTTCCAAATACTTTGCTTGTGCTCCTCCATGATCAGAAATCGCCCTCTTCCTTTTGAATGTCTGATACACAAGAACAACATTTGAATGGATAAGTATGGTATGATGACAGATGGAATATGTACTGAAAATGGATAGGCAGGGCGTATTCACATACACGACGTGTAAACTAAGCTAATGGCAGTTCAACAAAGTAGAAGCAATGCAGAGCATTAGTTGCAAAATATGTGCAACCAATATAGCCTTGGAAAGTTAGAGCAAGCACCTTGATGGGTGAATAAGATAGGGCATCTTCCTCTGACTCCTCCACTAGGGAGCTACATTGACTTAGGTCTCCCTCTAGCTCAGAATCACTGTTAGGATCATATTCTAAGCATGAATCTGTAGGTGGATAGCATTTGCATTGCATTGCATCCAGACTTGATTTCAGTCCCTTAATGCCAAGTTTGACAGCCATGGCATTGTTCTGCTTTATTCTTTTCACGCACGCACGCTCATAATCATTATGATGCTGTTCAGAATCTGAGATTCATGAAAACATAAAAAGTAGTCAGATTATCTATGGAATGCATTGCAGATTCAACTCGAAGAGTGTCTCCCTATAGACCCCTGCATATGCAAAGTTCACCCCCAACCGTGCTGACCAGACCACACATAGAAATACAAACCCCTTGTCTCTATAACAGGCAGACACACATTTCAAAACCGAAGTAGGAACATTAGAATTATATGAAATTCGTATTTGAACAAATAATCTAAGGAATTATGAGTGGCATAATGTTTAGCTTCAAGGGTGGAGTCTTGGTAGTGCGACACAAAGCAAGTAGGCAGATTGTATTCCATGTAAAAGATCGAAGCCTATGTAAAAGCTGGAAATGACACTTTCTTTCTATATAATGCAGTGTTCGTTGCCCACACATGATGGATAAGATCACATAGAGAAATACTATTCAGTCATGTCTACGGTTCCAGTATTTAGAAACAGGGTGGTCCACCCTAAAAGAATATTGACAACAAATATGACAAGGCAAGCATAAATGTAGTGAATCAATCATTTATTTGTGAGCTTACTAGGACAAGTATGCAGAATTGTAACTGCAGTAAGAGACCATCCAAAATCCTCCTAGAGTCATGCCGTCCGGGGACGGCAAGTCGCCAGCGAGGCAGGCGGCTGGGGGCGAGTAGAGATCGGGAGCGCACAGCAGAATAGAGGGGAATCGAGGCCTGGGACGACCCAAAATCCCAGGGTGGGCCGGCCCACCGTGGGCACCCTGTAGAGATACACAGCCGAGCGGCGAACATGCATTTTCGAAACTAATTTAGGAACATTTAGCTGACCAATTAAACGACTCTGTTTTAATAATATCAGATTCGTATTTGAACAACTAAGCTTGTGTAGCTTGATGGGTGGAGCAGTGCTATTATGACACGAAGCACGTATTCTGATCTTATAGTGATCATAAAAGGGGGAAACTCTAAGCATATTTTTTTAGCAAAAGAGGGTTTCCCCTCCGATTTCTATTAAATAAACCACCACGGAACCAACATTATCAATTAAACCGTATTATGACTGTGCCATGGCAGATTTGAAGCTGCAAACCGGAGAAATGATATTTAGCAGCCATTGTTTGCTTCGAACTAAGAACTAAATTCTAAGAGCTAAAAAGAAAGTAGAGTAACCAAGTTAAGATCTATTTTCTGGTTGAGATCAAAAGGTTGAGCAGATATGAAGTACCACCTCTCTTGCGGTGCCGTGTAGGCATCGGGGGTGCGATGGCTGTCGGTGGCATTGAAGCAGATCTGCGACTGTAGACGGGTGCATCGGGGGTAAGTCCCGTTGCGGTGGAAGAGAAGGTTGTGTGAGCGGCCCCGGCAAAGAGGACAACGGCACCGATGAAGCGAGAGGACGTGATGCAAGGATCTTGGTCCGTCGCCGTGGATGAGAAACGCCCATCTCTAGCAGTGGACGACGCGGTCTTGGTAGGCGCTCCGGCTTGGTGGAGGACGGTGGCGATGGATGTGGTGGAGGACGGCGGCGATGGATGGGGTGGAGGATGGCGGCGATGGATGGGGTGGCGGACGGAGGCTGGTGTGGGGATGGTGTTCTAGCACGGACGGTGTATGAATGGGAAAATGGAGGGAGACGTACGGGGAACCATGTTTTTGGGACGCGCATGTCTGAAATATGGGAAAGTTACTAACTTAGCCCCCGTTTAAAATTTGGACGTCTCGTCGGTTGGGGATACGACGGTAATCTCGCATCTTGCCAATATTTCCCCAAAGCGATTTCAGGCGAGGAGAGGGTGGTTGGCGCCCATGGTTGGTGCCCACGGTGTATGAACGGGGCTAACAAGTAGGGCAGTTGTGTCACGTCTGAGTGAAGTTACAAACCTGCCCCTATTGAAAATATTTGCCTACATCGATTTCGGCCGAGTCGAGTTTGTTTTGCCGCCCACAGTGTATGAATGGGGAAATGGAGGGAGAAACAGAGGTCTTTCGAACGAGCTTAAATGTGTTTTGCTGCCCATGTTTGGCACCCACCATGTCAGAATGGGCTCAGAGGCGGTCGTGTCACGTCTAATTGAAGTTACTAACCTACCCCTATTTAGAGTAGTGGAAATCGGGCCGATGGATTGTCCGTGTAATGGGTAGACAATAATTTCCATCTCCCAAACACTTGGCTTCGGACAGCCGACGTGGGAGTGGACATTTTGCCGCTTCTTTCGAATTTCGGGATAATAAGCATCCACGTTTACCCTGGCAACTAAATTCGAATCCATTTTGTATTCCTATACGAATCTTTATAAATCATTCTTTGTGTTTTTATATATCTTCAAAAGGACGACAAATATGCATTCCACTGTCATATATGAATATGGTTTACAAATGCCGATACTCAAATTGAGAAGCTAGAATACAGTTTAAGGTGAATTCGAATATTTGGAACACTTCATGTCCAACTCAAATGTCACACGCATCATAATGTGTACTCCCATTTAGACATGTACACAAGCAATGTATCAAGATTCAAATACCGAGTCAATCAACGAAGTATGTACAGAACTAACAGACATATAAACACTTATAGAGTATATGGATCAATTATATGAACTAACATACATAAGCCAGGCCGCTGTACTTTTTTTGCTACAACAACATCCTTTTTTAGCCAAGCTACTACAACATCTTGGCCCTTTACGATGCGTGCCACTTATGGTCCATCTATACTGCTATTATTGTTGAATGCACATTCAGCCCGACTGGCATATTTGTAGGTCTGGCACGGCAATCAAAATGAAATGTCTCCGAGTGTTATCAATTAATACAGACTTGGGCTCAAATAAAAGTACAAACCAAAAAACAAAAAACAAAAAACAAAAAAACAATTATTACATGATCTCTAAAACAAATGGTTTGATTGATTACATGAACAAACAACACAAAGGTTATTCAACGATGGAAAGAACATTTCACCTATAATTTACCAAGTGGGAATTTAATTTCCTTTTTTCCTTCAGGACCTTAACAATGTGGTCAGTCTCAGCTTGCTTCGTTTTGAAATCCACCAAATATTTAATGGTTGTCTTGAGTACTGCTTGTGATTGTGCTGTTTGCTTCCTCAACATGTCAACTTCATCTCTAAGTGCAGAAGCAGAATCTCTTTCTACCACTAGTTTAGCCTCTAGAGCATCAGCAGTTGGCAATTCATAATGCATGATCGGGCCGGTGCCACTGCTGTGGGATGACACAACGTCCATGGGGACCTCGTTCTTTGATCTTGGGCTAACCTGTTTTGCCATTAAAGTTCCGATTGGATCTAGAAAATTTGAAGTTAGCAAAACATCTCAACTGGGAGTTATAGCAGCAAACCAGTTAAACAAACGAGGAATTAAAGAGTTTCAATTGGATGCTGAAAAGTAGTTATTAACATCATTGTAACCCGTTGTTGCAGCAACAAAGCAGTTAAACAAACAAGTAGCTATTTAAGTTCAGGCAAACAGGTAATTCTTAACAGTAAGTATCAAACACATAGATAGGCGCAGTCTATAATAGGATTAACAGGCCGTGGCATTATGTAATCAGTAGCAAACTAAATTAAGCCAAACAACGTAATTGAACAATTTTGCAATAAGTGGCTAACTAAAATTCTAAGAAGCAGGTAAC
This sequence comes from Triticum monococcum, assembly GCA_034509565.1. Classification (NCBI taxonomy): domain Eukaryota; kingdom Viridiplantae; phylum Streptophyta; class Magnoliopsida; order Poales; family Poaceae; genus Triticum; species Triticum monococcum. The sequence continues at coordinate 619,153,968 of CM067847.1, read as the reverse complement.
TGAACTTACGCTAGTTCTTTGTACAGGCACACTGCAACTTATTTTTCGCTTACAAGGTTGTATGAAGGAGTCCATGGCATCAATTACTTGGATACGCAGTCCCAATACTTCTTTCTTCCCACACTGCATTGGTAAGTCGAATGGTTAATCTGGTAAGATGGTGCGTCCTTGATATGTTATATGAGGACGTGTAGTCAGACTAGTTGTAGCCACACACATCACACTGGCTTTTACTGTATATTTCATGCGATTACTTTTGGCATATTGAGATCTAAGCAATCTACAATAGGATGAAAAGACTGGCATCCTTCACATTATTGGTGAACTCAGTTCATAGAAACAAGCAATTCAACCATTCCGTGGGTAAATCAAAAGCGCCACTGGAATATTTTTCACTACCCCAATCATACACGCAAAAAGGGGCGACGCCACCATAGGGGCTGGTATGGGCGGCCGCCTCGGGTGGCTGGAAAGTGTGCACCTAGTTTGGGTCGTCCAGGTTGGCCCATGCTAGTTTTGTTCGTCCTATCGCACGAGCAGGCAATGTAAGAAATGAAGAAAAATGTTTCAATTTGGATGGGCCAATAACATTAGTGCAAGGCAGGCCCTATAGCAGGCTCGCGGCCCAAACGAGCACCTCCCATATCGATCGACAGTAGGAAAAATCCCAATTCATTCGCTCCAGCCTCTAGTCTGGTTCGCTCCTAACCTAGCCGCCGCTGGATAGACCGACAAAGCACTTCCTCGCACCCTCATTGGAGGGCGGTCGCCGGGCTTCAAGCGAACGGAAGGACAAGAAGATGAAGATCCAACCCTGGGTGTAACCTGCGTGGGAGGCAGCGGTGGCAGCCAGCGGTGGCAGCACGGGCATGGTATCGAGCTTGCGCAAACGGACAGTCGTAGCTTGCAAGAGTAGCATGCGCAACGAGCAGGTACATCACATCCCTAATTATATCTAATTCAACTCTCAATTTCTGGCCAATAGTTAAACCTGACGGTGTTGTAAAACTGTTTGTATGTAGGGAATCTATGAGAAAATGAAACCAATTTCTACTTATTTTATAACTCCCCCAATCAATACTGAACTAACCGAATCTGATGTATCTAATCAAGTTTCTGGTGCAAACATTCAAGCTCATGTTGTTCTTGAGCCTGAAGTGTCTAATGAACAGACTGCTAATGAAGGATTTGATGCAAACATTTTACATGCTCCTGGTGATGAACATATAGTGTCTAATGAGGTATCTAATGCAAGCATTTTGCAAGCTCCCATTGAAGGATTTAGTGTCTAATGATGATCTGCTATGTTGAGAGAGACATAGAGATTTGCAGGCATTGGTGACAAGCAAATTATAGTGCATTTTCATGGCTTGAGGAAACGTCGAGGCCATCTACCAGAAAGTCCCCGTATGATGACAACGTGGCATAAATACTTTTCCAATCTGTTGTTTGAAACTATTGGCATACTTGTGTAGGATAGATATATTGATATGCAGTTTGCGCACTAGTTATAGGTGCAATCACACTTCGATATTTTCAGCCAGAGAACGAATAATTCAAGAAGGTACAGACCATGTTTGTAGTCCTTGTACACCATGTTGCATTTTGTGTTTTTTGGTGCTTCCATCATTTAGTGTTTATAATCTGAACTACTTTGGATCATTAGCTGCTTTTCAAAGTGCATGTAGCTTCACATTTCTCAAGTTATGTTGATTTCCAGAGTGCAAGTGCCTTCACATTTTTTAAGTTAAATGTTTGCCCCTAGTAACTTGAATTCGTGGATCTGCCACTGCACACAAATCATACACGAATGCCAGTGCGAATTAAATGAAATGCAGGGACTTACGCTAGCTCGTTGTATAGGCTCACTGCAGCTCTGCTTGCGCTTGGGATGTTCCATGTACAAGTCCATGTTACCACTTGCTTGGATGTGCATGCCTTGTGCTCCTTGCATCCCCCTTTGCATTTTTGACACGGCGAATGGTTGATCAAATAAGAGGAATCGACCTTGCTGTTGTACTGGAGGAAAGATACTTACAAGGTTATATGGGTGTGCAGGATGTGTACCAGATCCCGCAGCGCCGTCATGCTTCGCTGAAAAATGGATTTACTTGTTTCAGATGATATCTACAGAAGAAATAAGAGTTAAAGTCAGAGTTGCATAGGCGTGTAAGCTAAGAGAGCAGTGAAAGGATATCCAAACATCGTCGGAACAGTGCACAAGGGAGTGATGTGTGGATACCTAGTTCGGGCCGGCGTTTGGTCATGCTCGCCTAGCTAGAGTGCGGGTCACTTCAGAACCGTTGAGGGTGATGCGCTGGCTGGCCGCGCACGGATGCAGATCTTGAGTGGCAGCGGAGCGCTACAATGCGGTGGACGAGACCGTTGGTGAAGCCCCAGCGACCTTGGGGGGCAGAGGTGCGACGATGTGCTCGGTGAAGTAGCCCCGGTGAGCTGGGAGACGGCGTCTGTGAAGCGCACCTGATGTGGTGGAAGTCGGTGTCTGTGAGGCACGTCGGTTGCGGCGGCCGACGTTGTCGGTGGACCACCCGGTGTGGTGGACGAGGGCGTAGATGACGTAGCTCCGGTGCGGTGGTGAAGCGCGACCGCCGTCTTCATCGTCGTCGTCGTCTGGCACAGAGGTGGGGAAAGAGACGAGATGAGGGGCGATTTGAACTTTGCTTGGGTTGGCGGCGAATTAGGGATTTGAGCAATCTGGGCGAGGAAAGGGACAGTGGAGAAGGGAGATTTTGCAGGGCTGGAATTGGGGCCGCCAGATATTTCAATCCGAAACATGGAAGAGCGAACTTATTTTGTCGTCATCCTTTTTTTGGTGGGGGGGGGGGGAGGGGGAGGGAGGGGGTGGGTGGGACACAGCTTCGGTGCCTTAGAGGCACCTGCCTTTGGGTCACTGACATGTGGGCCAGCCACCTGTTGGGCCCACATGTCATGGACACAAAGGTAGGTGCCTTAAGGCACCGAATCATCGTCCGGGTGGGTGGCTGGGTGCTGCTAGCTCTTGAGCGCTGCGTTGCTTTTACCTTGAAGAAGAAACGGTGATGCAGCAGAGCAGCGTAAGTATATTCCTCAGTTTTTGAAAACCAAGGTATCAATCCAGTAGGAGGCCACGCATGAGTCCCTCGCACCTACACAAACAAATAAACTCCTCGCAACCAACGCGATAAAGGGGTTGTCAATCCCTTCACGGTCACCTACGAGAGTGAGATCTAATAGATATGATAAGATAATATTTTTGGTATTTTTATGATAAAGAGAAATAAAGATGCAAGTAAAATGAATGGCAAAGGAAATAACTAAGTATTGGAAGATTAATATGATGGAAAATAGACCCGGGGGCCATAGGTTTCACTAGAGGCTTCTCTCGAGAGCATAAGTATTACAGTGGGTGAACAAATTACTGTTGAGCAATTGACAGAACTGAGCATAGTTATGAGAATATCTAGGTATGATCATGTATATAGGCATCACGTCCGAGACAAGTAGACTGACTCCTACCTGCATTTACTACTATTACTCCGCACATCGACCGCTATCCAGCATGCATCTAGAGTATTAAGTTCAAGAGAACATAGTAGCGCTTTAAGCAAGATGACATGATGTAGAGGGATAAACTCATGCAATATGATATAAACCCCATCTTGTTATCCTCGATGGAAACAATACAATATGTGCCTTGCTGCCCCTACTGTCACTGGGAAAGGACACCGCAAGATTGAACCCAAAGCTAAGCACTTCTCCCATTGCAAGAAATATCAATCTAGTAGGCCAAACCAAACCGATAATTCGAAGAGACTTGCAAAGATAACCAATCATACATAAAAGAATTCAGAGAAGATTCAAATATTGTTCATAGATAAACTTGATCATAAACCCACAATTCATCGATCTCAACAAACACGCCGCAAAATAAGATTACATCGAATAGATCTCCACAAGAGAGGGGGAGAACTTTGTATTGAGATCCAAAAAGAGAGAAGAAGCCATCTAGCTAATAACTATGGACCCGTAGGTCTGAAGTAAACTACTCACACTTCATCGGATGGGCTATGGTGTTGATGTAGAAGCCCTGCGTGATCGATGCCCCCTCCGGCGGAGCTCCGAAAAAGGCCCCAAGATGGGATCTCGTGGATACAGAAAGTTACGGAGGTGGAATTAGGGTTTTGGCTCCGTATTGGGTAGTTTGGGGGTATATAGGTATATATAGGAGGAAGGAGTACGTCGGTGGAGCAACATGGGCCCCACGAGGGTGGAGGGTGCGCCTGGGGGGGGGGGGGTAGGCATGTCCCTACCTCGTGCCTTCCTGGTTGATGTCTTGACGTAGGGTCCAAGTCCTCTGGATCACGTTTGTTCCAAAAATCACGTTCCCGAAGGTTCCATTCCGTTTGGACTCTGTATGATATTCTTTTTCTGCGAAACTCTGAAATAGGCAAAAAACAACAATCCTAGGCTGGGCCTTCGGTTAATAGGTTAGTCCCAAAAATAATATAAGAGTGTATATTAAAGCCCAATAATGTCCAAATCAAGATATAATATAGCAAGGAACAATCAAAAATTATAGATACATTGGAGACGTATCAAGCATCCCCAAGCTCAATTCCTGCTCGTCCTCAAGCAGGTAAATGATAAAAACAGAATTTTTGATGTGGAATGCTACTTGGCATAATTTCAATGTAATTCTCTTAATTATGGTATGAATATTCAGATCCGAAAGATTCAAGACAAAAGTTCAATATTGACATAGAAATAATAATACTTCGAGCATACTAACTAAGCAATTATGTCTCTTCAAAATAACATGGCCAAAGAAAGTTATCCCTACAAAATCATATAGTCTGGCTATGCTCTATCTTCACCACACAAAGTATTTCAATCATGCACAACCCCGATGACAAGCCAAGCAATTGTTTCATACTTTTAGTGTTCTCAAACTTTTTCAATCTTCACGCAATACATGAGCGTGAGCGATGGACATAGCACTATAGGTGGAATACAATGGTGGTTGTGGAGAAGACAAAAGAGGGGGAAGATAGTCTCACATCAACTAGGCGTATCAACGGGCTATGGAGATGCCCATTAATAGATATCAATGTGAGTGAGTAGGGATTGCCATGCAACGGATGCACTAGAGCTATAAGTATATGAAAGCTCAACAAAAAGAACTAAGTGGGTGTGCATCCAACTTGCTTGCTCACGAAGACCTAGGGAATTTTGAGGAAGCCCATCGTTGGAATATACAAGCCAAGTTCTATAATGAAAAATTCCCACTAGTATATGAAAGTGATAGCATAGGAGACTCTCTATCATGAAGATCATGGTGCCACTTTGAAGCACAAGTGTGGAAAAAAGATAGTAGTATTGCCCCTTTTATTTATTCTTTTTTTGGGCCTTCTCTTTTTTTGGCCTTTCTCTTTTTTTATTGGGACAATACTCTATGAATGATGATCATCACACTTCTATTTATTTACAACTCAATGATTACAACTCGATACTAGAACAAAGTATGACTCTATATGAATGCCTCCGGCGGTATACCGGGATAGCAATGATGCATGAGTGACTTATGTGAAAGAATTATGAATGGTGGCTTTGCCACAACTAAAATGTCAACTACATGATCATGCAAAGCAATATGACAATGATGGAGCATGTCATAGTAAACGGAATGTTGGAAAGTTGCACGGCAATATATCTCGGAATGGCTATGGAAATGCCATGATAGGTAGGTATGGTGGCTGTTTTGAGGAAGGTGTATGGTGGGTGTATGATACCGGCAAAAGGTGCGCGGTATTAGAGAGGCTAGCAATGGTGGAAGGGTGAGAGTGCGTATAATCCATGGACCCAACATTAGTCATAAAGAACTCACATACTTATTGCAAAAATCTATTAGTTATCAAAGCAAAGTACTATGCGCATGCTCCTAGGGGGATAGATTGGTAGGAAAAGACCATCGCTTGTCCCCGGCCGCCACTCATAAGGAGGACAATCAATAAATACATCATGCTCCAACTTCTTAACATAATGGTTCACCATACGTGCATGCTACAAGAATCACAAACTTCAACACAAGCATTTCTAAAATTCACAACTACTCAACTAGCACGACTCCAATATCACCATCTCTATATCTCAAAACAATTATCAAGTTTCAAACTTCTCATAGTATTCAACACACTCATAAGATTTTTTTTATTAATCTTGAATGCCTAAAATAATTAAAGCAAATTACCATGCTGTTTTGTAGGACTCTCAAAATAACTAAGTGAAGCATGAGAGAACAAAAGTTTCTATAAAACAAATCCACCATCGTGCTCTAAAAGATATAAGTGAAGCACTAGATCAAAAACTATATAACTCAAAAGATATAAGTGAAGCACATAGACTATTCTAACAATTTCCGAATCATGTCTCTCTCTCTCAAAAAGGTGTGTGCAGAAAGTATGATTGTGGAAAACTAACAAATAAAGACTCAAATAATACAAGACTCTCCAAGCAAAACACATATCATGTGGTAAATAAAAATATAGCTCCAAGGAAAGTTACCGATAGAAGTAGACGAAAGAGGGGATGCCTTCCGGGGCATCCCCAAGCTTTGGCTTTTAGGTGTCCTTAGATTATATTGGGGTGCCATGGGCATCCCCAAGCTTAGGCTCTTTCCACTCCTTGTTCCACAATCCATCAAATCTTTTACCCAAAACTTGAAAACTTCACAACACAAAACTTAAAGTAGAAAATCTCGTGAGCTCCGTTAGCGAAACAAAACAAAACACCACTTCAAGGTACTGTAATGAACTCATTCTTTATTTATATTGGTGTTAAACCTACTGTATTCCAACTTCTCTATGGTTTATAAACTATTTTACTAGCCATAGATTCATCAAAATAAGCAAACCACACACGGGAAACAGAATCTGTCAAAAACAGAATAGTCTGTAGTAATCTGCAGCTAACGCAAGTTATGGAACCCCAAAAATTCTAAAATAAATTGCTGGACGTGAGGAATTTATCTATTAATCATCTTCCAAAAGAACTAAATAAATATCACTTTCCAAATAAAAATGGCAGCAGTTCTCGTGAGCGCTAAAGTTTCTGTTTTTACAGCAAGATTAGAAAGACTTTCCCCAAGTCTTCCCAACGGTTCTACATCGCACAAACACTAATTAAACACAAATAAACACAACCAAAACAGAGGCTATATAAATTATTTATTACTAAACAGGAGCAAAAAGCAAGGAATAAAAATAAAATTGGGTTGCCTCCGAACACGCGCTATTGTTTAACGCCCCTAGCTAGGCATAAAAGCAAGGATAGATCTAGGTATTGCCATAATAATTAGATAGATCATTAAAACTCATTTCATATTCTTTATGTTCAGCAGCAAGTTTTCTTTGAGGCAAGAAAAAGTAATCAAAATGGCTAAATTTAATGGGACAAAAGTCCCCAAGATCAACTTTGGGAGGTATAGGTTCCTCCTTTGACCCTTCGTATTGCACAACCAATTCGTCATTATAATCATTTTTTTTGACAGAACTTTGTGAGCCTATACTCAAGAGAATATCATAGTTCATTATTTCGAATAGCAAAATCATCATTAAGTTTAGAAATTCTATCAACTAGAACATTGGTAGGAACCCTTTTTCTAAGATTTTCATTGAAAGCAACATAGTCTAGAGATTGAAAACGCATTATTTCTTCTTGATCAAAAAGGATAGCCTCTATGGGAGGACCGCAAGCGTCCACCCTATAATGCGCAAAGATTTATTTGGCCCCTTTTATTATGAATTAAACTCATGAGCCAAAAAGATAGTTGCGACACGCTTAACAGAAGAATGCTCAATATTAGAAAATTCTAAGAAAATCCTTTGTATGCAAGGATGTATATGCATTAATTGTCTTTCACGTTCAACTACAAGCATGGCGATAGCGTCTGCAAGACTACTAGTTCTATGAAGGATAGAACTACCCATAGAAGACAAAACACCGGCACAAGTGAAGAAATCTTGGATAACTCATTTTCCAATAATATTACCACTACCAATTCAGATTTTTTTGTATGTAAGATTGGGGGTTCTTCAGCAGGAGCATCAGAATTTTTCATGATATTATTATTGTCCATATCGACAATAATTTCCCCAATTTCTGACATAACGGCAGAAAGTGCAAGGGGCAAAAATAGGCAAATAGATAAAGAGAGGGAGGATGGAGAGAGAGAGGGCGAATAAACGGAAAGGGTGAAGTGGGGGAGAGGAAAACGAGAGGCAAATGGCAATAATGTAATGCGGGAGATAAGGGTTTGTGATGGGTACTTCGTATGTTGACTTTTGTGTAGACTCCCCGGCAACGGCGCCGGAAATGGCTCGTTGTCGGGAGTCAGATCTTGACTTGTCTTGCACGAACCTCCCCGGCAATGGCGCCAGAAATCCTTCTTGCTACCTCTTGAGCAATGCGTTGGTTTTCCCTTGAAGAGGAAAGGGTGATGCATCAGAGCAGCGTAAGTATTTCCCTCAGTTTTTGAGAACCAATGTATCAATCCAGTAGGAGGCCACACACGAGTCCCTCGCACCTACACAAACAAATAAACTCCTTGCAACCAACGCGATAAAGGGGTTGTCAATCCCTTCACGGTCTCCTACGAGAGTGAGATCTGATAGATATGATAAGATAATATTTTTGGTATTTTTATGATAAAGAGAAATAAAGATGCAAGTAAAATAAATTGCAAAGGAAATAACTAAGTATTGGAAGATTAATATGATGGAAAATAGACCCGTGGGCCATAGGTTTCACTAGAGGCTTCTCTCGAGAGCATAAGTATTACGGTGGGTGAAAAATTGATGTTGAGCAATTGACATAATTGAGCATAGTTATGAGAATATCCAGGTATGATCATGCATATAGGCATCACGTCCGAGACAAGTAGACCGACCCTGCCTGCATCTACTACTATTACTCCACACATCGACCGCTATCCAGCATGCATCTAGAGTATTAAGTTCAAGAGAACAGAGTAATGCTTTAAGCAAGATGACATGATGTAGAGGGATAAACTCATGCAATATGATATAAACCCCATCTTGTTATCCTCGATGGCAACAATACAATACGTGCCTTGCTGCCCCTACTGTCACTGGGAAAGGACACCGCAAGATTGAACCCAAAGCTAAGAACTTCTCCCATTGCAAGAAAGATCAATCTAGTAGGCCAAACCAAACTGATAATTCGGAGAGACTTGCAAAGATAACTAATCATACATAAAATAATTCAGAGAAGATTCAAATATTGTTCATAGATAAACTTGATCATAAACCCACAATTCATCGATATCAACAAACACACCGCAAAAGAAGATTACATCGAATAGATCTCCACAAGAGAGGGGGAGAACTTTGTATTGAGATCCAAAAAGAGAGAAGAAGCCATCTAGCTAATAACTATGGACCTGTAGTTCTGAAGTAAACTACCCACACTTCACCAGATGGGCTATGGTGTTGATGTAGAAGCCCTCCATGATCGATGCCCCCTCCGGCGGAGCTCCGGAAAAGGCCCCAAGATGGATCTCGTGGATACAGAAAGTTACGGCAGTGGAATTTGGGTTTTGGCTCCGTATCTGGTAGTTTGGGGGTACGTAGGTATATATAGGAGGAAAGAGTACATCGGTGGAGCAACGTGGGCCCCACGAGGGTGGAGGGCGCACCTGGGGGGGGGGGGGGTAGGCACGCCCCCTACCTCGTGCCTTCCTGGTTGATGTCTTGACGTATGGTCCAAGTCCTCTGGATCACGTTTGTTCCAAAAATCACGTTCCCGAAGGTTTCATTCCGTTTGGACTCCGTTTGATATTCTTTTTCTGTGAAACTCTGAAATAGGCAAAAAACAACAATTCTGGGCTGGGCCTCCGGTTAATAGGTTAGTCCCAAAAATAATATAAAAGTGTATATTAAAGCCCAATAATGTCCAAAACAAGATATAATATAGCATGGAACAATAAAAAATTATAGATACATTGGAGACATATCAGGTGCTAAGCCACCGTACGACACACGCGACCACCACGACACGACCCTGGTCTGCCTAGTGCGCCTACATTTGGGAGGAGATTTGAGAATGCAAACGAATCTTCTTTCATTTGCAAATTAATCTATATGTATTACCATGCCCGTGTTTTCCTTGCAAATAATTAGTTATTCCAAATGAGATACTATAAATTAATTAATGAGGAGTTATTTAAAAAAACGAAATGGTATCCATGGTATCCACACTAACGTGGATTAGAGTGTGTGTGTCACATAATTAGTTATTTGAATTAGAGTGTGTGTGTCACATAGCGATCTCCAATTCTAACGTGGATTTCGCATTTCACTGTATCCATGCTACTTTTTCAATACAAATTCATATGTATATGATGAACACCATGGTAGTGAGAAAACTTTTGGATGGATTCAAACATATGACCTACAAAATAGCACAACAAATCGAGTCAATGTCAACTTTTCGAAACCTAGTATGACACGAATTCGAAATAATTACCCATATGCATGGTCCTCAGTTCAAATCTTACAATGTACACTGAATTGAAACATCGATATTAAGTCTCTTACTATCTATATTCAAATGTTTTTTTAGCCCCCCCCCCCCCCCCCCGCACACACGCTACATACTTCCTGTATCGGTCAATCTTCCTATCCTATTCACCTTAGGAAGCTATCAGTTTCCAACACACATTCATTCTTTCCCTCCATGTTTCGATCTCTAACTCTGTCAACTACACAACCCCCCTTTTCCACTCTGTTACCAAATGTATTTACCTCACACACCCGCCATTGCACCCCATGCCGAGCTCTCTCTCCCTCTCCCTCTCCCTCTCACCCTCTCGCGCTAAATACATGCACTGCCTATCTAGCCCCCCAACCTCTCGTGCGCATGCACGCACGTTGTCTATCTAGGTCACTCCCTCGAGACTGTCTCACTCTTTCTTCCGCACGATGGGCCACACTCGCTCAATCTCGCTCTCTTTATTTGAGTCTTGTTTAACCTAGTTTTCTTTCACACACAAATGATATATCTCCCTGTTCGGGCCTTGATCGACACACTCTATACTCTCTCACGCAGATTATCGATATAGGTCAGCCCATCCAAACCACCCCACTCTTTCGACCTCATGGCAGGCCACGCTCGCTCAATCTCTCTCTCCGTCTCTCTCTCTCTCTCTCTTTGTATGTCTCGATTGACCTCGCTCTTTCTTGGACAAAAACGATATATCACCATGTTTGAGCCCAATTCGACCTATTCACATTGTATACTCTCTCACGCACATTGTCTATCTAGGTCACTCTCTCCAACCCGTCTCACTCTTTCGATCGCACGACGACTCTATGTGATCGATTGACCTTGCTTCCTCCCACGCACAAAATATATCTGCATGTCTGTGACTGGATCATCTCTCAAGCTCTATCTTACAGCCTTCACCCTTGCCTGATGAAGCTATGTACCTAGGGTAGGGTCATGGATCTGATCAAGATACCCTCCCCAAGGACATCTCTTAAAGAACCAGAAGCAGTCGAAGAAAAATCATCGTCCACTCGACCATAAAGCCATGTTCCACTCGACAGTCTTGAAGACACTCGACCATACGAACAACCACTCGACTACGAGAAGACTAAGAGCCACTCACTCTGCGACGGTCGGGATTTAAATCATAGCTTTAATGGTCATTTATGTACTTTATTATAGGCGTTACTAGTAAAGTCTCTACCTTTATGTACCTTAAAAACTTTGTAACTGAGGGTGGGAGGGGTCTAGCGAACTCTATATAAGACACCCCCCTCCTCAGGGACAAGGGTTCGCACCCCCTATAACTCACACGCATATAATCCAGTCGACCGCCTTCGGGCTCCGAGACGTAGGGCTGTTACTTCTTCCGAGAAGGGCCTGAACTCGTAAAACTCGCGTGTACAACTTCTCCATAGCTAGGATCTTGCCTCTACATTCCTACCCCCATTCTACTGTCAGATCTAGAACCACGATAGTTGGCGCCCACCGTGGGGCAGGTGTCTTAGCGACTTGTTGGAGAGGTTGCATTTTTTCCGATCCCCTTCATCATGGTTTCGGGCGGAGGTTTGGCTGAGGGCTGCGAGATCCGTCTCGGCGCGCTCGTGTTTGTCGTCGACGACTCCGCTTGGCTTCAGGAGGCTCCACTCAACGTCGACGCACTTCCCGCCCGCGGAGCAACACACTTTCACGCGTGCGTTCGCGGCGTCCTCCTGTGGCAGCCGTCGACCCAGTATTAGTCGGCTCCTATAGCTTTTCCCCTCCCCGCGGCCCGCCGGAGCAAACGTTCCGGTCGATCGAGGCTTCAGCGGTGGGTGAAGCATGCGGTGGCTCGCCAGTCGGCCACCCCTCAAGTCGCGGCAATTGAGCCCGACAAAACCCTCTATGGCATGTTCGATCTGTCGACTGGCTCCGTAGAGACTGCATCCGAGTGTGACAGCAGCGACCCAGCGGTGGAAGTTTTGATGGTCAATGGACCACGCAGTCCTCTTGGCTTCACCCGTGAAGACGGAGGCGGTTGGGACGGTGATCCGTCACGTGTTCATGAAGAGTACCACCCCAAACCCCTCTCTTCGCAGCGGAGAGAAGAACTTCGTCGCCGGAACATGGGTGCACTCCACACTCCTATCGTTGGAGAAACCCCTGAGGCCCTGGCCTTGGAGGAGGCGCGCCTGGCCAACTTGGCTGAGCGCACTCGACTGGAGAACCTCTAGCGCGCACTCGACGAGCGTGCTCGACAGCGTGCTCCCGAATCCAGTCGACGTCAACTCTTTCCGCCTCCGACTCAGGTATACCGAACTCTGATCTAGAATCTCGCAGCTACAGTCCAGATAGCAGAGTCGATCCAACCTTCCCTATCAGAAGCTGGTCGAGGTCTGGTGCAGATTTGAGCTTTGCTTCGTGCGGCAGGAGAGCATAATACAATAGTATCTCAGTCGTGGAATAGGATCCATAGCAGGTCCGTGGTTGCAGACATAGTTCAGTCGACTCACAGCCCAAGATCGCCCCCGAGGCGTGAGGGACGTGGAGATCGACGAGATCAGTACAGAAACCGTGAGCAGTATGATCACCGAGTCGATCGCGATGATCATCATCGAGTGCCCACACCTCCCCCAAGGAGTGGGTCGTACATGCCTCGGCAACATGATGACAGGCGCCCTCACAGTATTGGACGAGGGATTCTAGTCGACGCCAGAGAGCCGGGCTTTGGTGCGAGATCTATTCTCGTTCAGGGCTTGGTCGACAAAAACAGGGCTCACCGAGAAGGTCATGATAGAGATCTACCAACCAGCAGCAGGGTGCATGTCTCAGGTCCAGAGTGCTTCAGCAGAGCCATCAGGGCTGCAGTGATTCCCCCCAACTTCAGGTTGGCGACTGGAGTCAGTAAGTTCACTGGTGAGTCCAAGCCGGACACTTGGCTTGAAGACTACCGAGTGGCTGTCCAGATTGGTGGCGGCAATGATGAAGTGGCCATGAAACACCTTCCTCTGATGTTGGAGGGCTCGGCTAGAGCGTGGTTGAATCAGTTAGCACCTAGTAGTATTTATACTTGGGAAGATCTTGCCCGAGTATTTGTCAGAACATTCGAAGGTACTTGCAAACGGCCGGCAGGGTTGACCGAATTACAGTGTTGCGTTCAGAAACCGAATGAGACTTTGAGGGATTATATCCAGATATGGATCACATTGCACCACACGGTGGAGAATGTGTCTGATCATCAGGCAATTTGTGCTTTTAAAGAAGGCGTCAAGTATCAGGAGTTGAATCTGAAATTCGGTCGGACAGGAGATATGACTCTGACTCGAATGATGGAAATTGCCACCAAGTATGCCAACGGTGAAGAAGAAGACCGACTCCGGAGTGGCAAGCACAAAATAGTCGCCCATGAAACTAGAGGAGGAAACTCCAGTCGGAAGCAGAAGCGCAAAGTCGAGCCAGCCGCTCCTAGTGAAGCCTTAGCTGTGACTCAAGGAAAGTTCAAGGGGAAGCCCAAGGGACCGTGGAACCCCAAGAAAGTAAAAAATCAAGATGGAAATGATGTGCTGGATTTGCCATGCCACATCCACACCAAAAAAGATGAAGAGGGTAACTTCATTTACTCGAAGCATACCACTCGGCAGTGTCGACTCCTAATCCAACAATTCCGAGAGAAACAACCCAAGGAAAAGGAGAAAGAAGCAGACAAGGTTGAGGATGAGGAAGAGGATGATGATGGTTATCCCCATGTGAATTCCACTCTGATGATTTTCGCTGACGTTGAGAGTAAAAGTCGATTGAAAGTCATCAACATAGAAGTGAACATGGTCGCTCTGGTGACACCCAGTTATTTGAAGTGGTCCCAGACTGCCACTACGTTCGACCAGTCCGATCACCCAGCGCACATAGCCACCCCTGGGAGGCAAGCGTTGGTGGTCGACCCAGTAATCGAAGGCACCCGACTGACTAAGGTTCTGATGGATGGTGGCAGTGGCCTGAATATACTGTATGCAGAGACGCTGAAAGGAATGGGCATTCCGATGTCCAGACTTAGTGAAAGTAATATGAGTTTCCACGGGGTCATTCCTGGCAAGAAGGCTGCATGACTTGGCCAGATTGCTCTCGACATGGTTTTCGGTGATTCCAAGAATTACCGCAAAGAAAAGTTGATATTTGAAGTGGTGGATTTCCAGAGTGCCTATCATGCTATTCTGGGCAGGCCAGCTTATGCACGTTTTATGGCTCGACCATGTTATGTGTACCTCAAATTGAAGATGCCTAGTCCCAAAGGGGTGATCACTATCACTGGTAGTCGGAAGAAGGCGGAAGAGTGCTTCTAGAAGGGCTCAAAGATCGCCGACGCACAGATGGCTGTGGTAGAATTGCAGGAATATCAAAAAAATGCAGATCCGAGTGATTTGTTGCGAGCCAAGAAGCCCGCCACGGATTCAGCATTCCAGTCATCTGGCGAAACAAAGTCGATTCACATTCACCTGACGGACCCCAATGCTGCTCCGACCCACATTTCAACAACACTCAACTCCAAATAGGAAGAAGCGCTCACCCAGTTCCTCCGTGAGAACTGGGACATCTTTGCATGGAAACCTTCGGACATGCCAGGTGTTCCCAGGGGACTGGCTGAGCATCATTTGTGAGTCGACCCAAAAGTGAAAAAAGTCAAAGAACATCTTCGACGGTCTGCCGTACAGAAGAGGAAGGCAATCGGTGAAGAGGTGGCTCAGCTTTTGGCAGCTGAGTTTATCCATGAGATTTACCACTGCGAGTGGTTAGCTAATGTTGTCATGGTCCGAAAGAAGGACGATTCACTTCGCATGTGCATCGACTTCAAACATATCAATCGGGCCTGCCCGAAAGATCACTTTCCTCTCCCTCGCATCGACCAGATAGTCAACTCGACTGCGGGGTGCGAGCGTTTGTCCTTTTTGGACGCCTACTCCGGGTACCACCAGATCCGTTTGTACGGACCCAACGAAATAAAAACAGCTTTCATCACCCCATTTGGGTGCTTCTGTTATGTCACTATGCCATTCGGTTTGAAGAACGCTGGAGCCACATTCATGCAGATGATTCAGAAGTGCATGCTCACTCAGATCAGTTGGAATGTGGAAGCATACATGGATGATATTGTGGTCAAGTCACGTAAAGGTTCCGACCTACTGACTCACCTTGCTGAAACCTTTGCCAACCTCAGAAGGTATGATATCAAGCTTAATCCATCAAAATGCACGTTTGGAGTTCCAGGCGGAAAATTAGTCGGTTTTCTCATTTCCGAATGAGGAATCGACGCTAACCCAGAGAAAGTGGGTGCTATACTCCGGATGAAACGCCCTGTGCATGTGCATGATGTCCAGAAGCTTACTGGTTGTTTGGCCGCCCTAAGTCGATTCATTTCTTGCCTCGGTGAAAAGGCACTGCCTCTTTACCAACTGATGAAGAAATCAGATAAGTTCGAGTGGGCTCCTGAAGCTGATGCAACATTTGCAGAGCTAAAAGCCCTGCTTTCCACCCAGCCGGTGCTTGCTGCCCCAATCAGCAAAGTGCCTTTACTGCTTTATATAGCAGCCACTGGACAAGTCGTCAGTATAGTACTTACGGTCGAGCGGGAAGAAGAGGGAAAAGCTTATAATGTTCAGCGCTCGGTTTATTATATTTCTGAAGTTCCGACTCCGTCAAAGCAGAGATATCCACACTATCAGAAGCTTGTTATGGGATTTACATGACCACGAAGAAGGTTGCACACTATTTCTTTGATCACTCTATTACAGTCATCACCGACGCTCCATTGTCGGAGATTCTGCACAATAGAGATGCAACAGGTCGAGTGGCAAAATGGGCAATTGAACTCCCTCCTCTAGATATAAAGTTTGAGGCAAAGAAAGCTATCAAGTCCCAAGCAGTGGCAGATTTCCTCGCCGAGTGGATCGAACAACAACTGCCGACTCAAGTTCACTCGGAGCACTGGACCATGTTCTTTGATGGATCCAAAATGCTGAATGGTTCTGGTGCTGGGGTGGTACTGGTTTCCCCCCAAGGAGACAAGCTCAGATACATCCTCCAAATTCACTTCGATTCCTCCAATAACGAAGCAGAATATGAAGCACTCCTATATGGGTTACGTATGGCCATTTCACTTGGTGTCCGTCGCCTCATGGTTTACGGCGACTCAGATTTGGTGGTCAATCAAGTGATGAAAGAATGGGACGTTAGAAGCTCAGCTATGACTGGTTACTGCAATGTGGTGAGGAAGTTGGAAAAGAAGTTTGAGGGGTTAGAACTCCATCACATACCCCGTCTGAATAATCAAGCAGCCGATGACTTGGCAAAGATAGGTTCCAAGATAGAAGCCATTCCCAGCAATGTGTTTTTGGAACATATTCACACACCGGCAGTTCAGGAAGATCCTTTTACTGAAGAGACCCCGCAGCCTAAGAGCGCCACAGATCCGACTGAAGTCGAGGTCCCAGCCGTGGTCGATCTAATCATGGAGGTGCTGGTCGTTACTCCCGACTGGACAATGCCATACATTGCGTACATCCTTAGGAAGGAACTCCCAGAGGATGAAGAAGAGGCTCGACAGATCGTCCATCGATCCAAGGCCTTTACTGTGATAAGAGGAAAACTGTTCAGGGAAAGCGTGACTGGAGTCGGTCAGAGATGCATAACGCCAGAAGAAGGTCGAATGATCCTCAATGACATCCACTCGGGGACCTATGGTCACCATGCGTCCTCTCGGGCCATCGTGGCTAAAGCATACCAAGCCGGATTCTATTGGCCACGAGAAAATGAAATGGCGAAAGATATAGTCGATAGATGTGAAGGCTGCCAGTTTTACTTGGACATGTCTCACAAGCCAGCATCAGCTTTGAAGACCATTCCCCTCGTCTGGCCCTTTGCTGTTTGGGGATTGGATATGGTTGGGCCACTGAGAACTGGTAGGAGCGGCTTCACTCATGTGCTCATGGCAGTCGACAAGTTTACCAAATGGATCAAAATTAAACCTATCAAGAATCTTGAAGCCAGCACCGCTGTTAGTTTTATCAGAGAATTGACATTCAGATATGGAGTTCCACACCGCATCATCACTGACAATGGGTCGAACTTTGATTCTGATGAGTTTAGAGCTTTATGCGCTTCTCAAGGCACACGAGTCGACTATGCTTCAGACGCTCACTTGCAGTCGAACGAACAAGCAGAAAGAGCGAATGGCCTAATTCTCAAAGGACTGAAACCCCGACTGATGCGTGATCTCAAACATGCAGCAGGCGCTTGGGTTGATGAACTTCCATTAGTTCTTTGGGGGTTGAGGACAACTCCCAATCGGTTGACTGGACGAACTCCGTTCTTTTTAGTCTATGGAGCCAAAGTTGTTCTGCCAAGTGACCTGCTCCACAATGCACCCTGAGTCGAGCTCTTCTCCGAAGAGGAAGCAGAGCAGGCCCAGCAAGATTCAGTCAACCTCTTAGAGGAGGAAAGAGAGATGGCCTTGATCTGGTCGACCATTTATCAGCAAGACTTGCGCCGATTCCATGCCAGAAACATGAGGGGTCGAACCTTTCAAGAGGGAGACCTGGTTCTTCGAGTGGATCAACAGAAACCACACAAGCTCGCCCCGGCTTGGGAAGGCCCCTTCATCATCACCAAAGTTCTCCACAATGGAGCATAACATCTTTACAGTGTTGAGCATCAGAAGGACGAGCCACGGGCTTTGGAACGCGGAGCTGCTTCGCCCCTTTTATACTTAAGCACTCGTTCAAATAAAATGTAATAAGAAGTACCTTTGTAATTTGTTCGTCAAAGCAAGAGCTTTTCAGTCTTCTCGCACGATTGTTGTTGTTTTTATTTACCTCCAAAATCCCCTAGTGGGTGGGCTTAGCCGCGAATCCGTTTCTCCTAAGTTCGAAAGAAAATCCTACCGAGTGATGAGCAAGCCTCCCACTCGGGAGGCTTAGCCGCGAATCCATTTCTCCTAAGCTCGAAAGAAAATCCTACCGAGTGGCGGGCAAACCTCCCACTCGGGGGCTTATCTGCAGTCCAATACTCGCCTAAGTTTGTAAAATCCTACCGAGTGGTGAGCAATCCTCCCACTCGGGGGCTTAGCTACAGTCCAGTACTCGCCTAAGTTTGTAAAATCCTACCGAGTGGTGAGCAATCCTCTCACTCGGGGGCTTAGT
Source organism: Triticum monococcum (assembly GCA_034509565.1). NCBI lineage: Eukaryota > Viridiplantae > Streptophyta > Magnoliopsida > Poales > Poaceae > Triticum > Triticum monococcum. Next base: position 619,135,237 of record CM067847.1, on the reverse strand, counting down.
TGCAGTCCAGTACTCGCCTAAGTTTGTAAAATCCTACCGAGTGGTGAGCAATCCTCCCACTTGGGGGCTTAGCTGCAGTCCAGTACTCGCCTAAGTTTGTAAAATCCTACCGAGTGGTGAGCAATCCTCCCACTCGGGGGCTTAGCTGCAGTCCAGAACTCGCCTAAGTTTGTAAAATCCTACCGAGTGGTGAGCAATCCTCCCACTCGGGGGCTTAGCTGCAGTCCAGTACTCGCCTAAGTTTGTAAAATCCTACCGAGTGGTGAGCAATCCTCTCACTCGGGGGCTTAGCTGCAGTCCAGTACTCACCTAAGTTTGAAAAATCCTACCGAGTGGTGAGCAATCCTCCCACTCGGGGGCTTAGCTGCAGTCCAGTACTCGCCTAAGTTTGTAAAATCCTACCGAGTGGTGAGCAATCCTCCCACTCGGGGGCTTAGCTGCAGTCCAGTACTCGCCTAAGTTTGTAAAATCCTACCAAGTGGTGAGCAATCCTCCCATTCGGGGGCTTAGCTGCAGTCCAGTACTCGCCTAAGTTTGTAAAATCCTACCGAGTGGTGAGCAATCCTCCCACTCGGGGGCTTAGCTGCAGTCCAGTACTCGCCTAAGTTTGTAAAATACTACCGAGTGGTGAGCAATCCTCCCACTCGGGGGCTTAGCTGCAGTCCAGTACTCGCCTAAGTTTGTAAAATCCTACCGAGGGTGAGCAATCCTCCCACTCGGGGGCTTAGCTGCAGTCTAGTACTCGCCTAAGTTTGTAAAATTCTACCGAGTGGTGAGCAATCCTCACACTCAGGGGCTTAGCTGCAGTCCAGCACTCGCCTAAGTTTATAAAATCCTTGTCCGCAAGGACGACGAGGTGCAGGTCGACCGCGGCCCTCTTCTCCGAGCTATGCCACAAATACAATGTACGCTCCATCCTTGTCCGCAAGGACGACGAGGCGCAGGTCGACCGCGGCCCACTTCTCCGAGCTACGCCACAAATACAACATGCGCTCCATCCTTGTCCGCAAGGACGGCGAAGCGCAGGTCGACTGCAACCTTCTCCTCCGAGTTACGCCACATATACAACGGAGCAGACCCCAAAAGCAATTGCAAGTATACTCAAAAGCAATTCGGATAAATCCTAAAGTTCCAAGCAGCAAATCAAAAGTATTCGAGCATCAAGCCCGAAGGAGTTTAACGGTTACAGCAATCACTCGGCATTCCGAGGCAAATTTAAGACGGATTCAAATCTCATAAGATTGTTCACTCGACAGGAGGAGGGTTGGCTGGTTCGACGAATTCGTCCAAGTCGATCCCATCCGCGATCCGTGTGGCATCATCGATGAAAGTATCCATAAAGGACTTGAAGTCATGCGTTTTGGTGTTGGCGACCTTGATCGCCGCCAGCTTGTCTTCACGGGCTTCCTTGCAGTGGACTCGTACCAAGGACAGCGCCACGTCAGCACCACACCGGGCGGAGGACTTCTTCCATTCTTGCACTCGATCGAGGATCTCATCGAGTTGAGCCATCAGAGATTCCAGGTCATTTTGAAGTGTTGCCCTTGTCTAGAGAAATGAGTCGACTCGTGAGACTGCCACCTTTAGACGCGCGAGGTAACTTGTGACGCTGGCGACACGAGACTCTAGTCGGCGCATGTTCATGGCAGTTTCATTGCAAACTGGAGAAGCGATAGGGTCCAGACCCGTCTCGACCCTTCCGGTTTCCTCGTCAAAGTCTTGACAGAACTATGCGGTCAAAAAATTAGTGAGTCGACCGGACAAGATTCGTTTGCAATCACCAACACAGTCGGTTTAAAAGAAGTACCTTCCAGCATAAGATAGAGCTTCTTGGCAAGAGTTCTCAGATAAGCTTCCGTGTCATTCCTCTTGTGGACCGCAGACTCCATCTTTTCATTCAGGGCAATTTTATCCTTCTTCAGACGACTCACTTCTCGGTTAGACTCATTGAGACAGGACTTCAGCTTGTTCACCTCCCCTTCCAATGCCCCGACTGACGGCAGCTTCTGGTCGGCAAGGGCAGTCTTATCCTGGGCTTCCTTCTGCGTTGCTGCGAGGTCCGAGTCCTTTTTCTCCAAAGTCAACTTCACTTTCTCTGCAAAAGAAGCAATCGGATCAAACAAGAGATCGAAGAAATTTTTTAAAAGACGATCGACATAAACAGTCGACAGGCAGTTACCTTCCATACCAGCAGCTTCATCTTGAGCTTTCTCCAAATTCTGTTGGGCCTGCTCCAAGTCGAGGTTGAGTTGCCTCTGCTTCTCCTCAAGTTCAGCAAACTTGGAAATGAGAGTACAAGTTTTCTGCAGGAGCCAAAAGACGTGTCAATCAACAAGATCAAAGGTTATTTACTTTCGAGTGACTAAAACTTAAAGAGTTCACTTAGACCCCAGCCGACTGCACACAGTCGACTGCGGTCTCGGGGACTACACCCAACAGGTGCACTTGGCGTGCCCCTGCTGATTCAGACCCAACTCGACCAGTCCGCCCGGGTCATGTAAAAAAAACTATTCAGACCCCAGTCCACTACCGGCAGTCGACTGCGGTCTCGGGGACTACACCCAGTGGGTGCACTTAGCGTGCCCCCACCGGTAGTCGATTGCCAACAGTCGACTGTGGTCTCGGGGACTACACCCAGTGGGTGCACTTAGCGTGCCCCCACCAGTTCAGATCCTACTCGCCCAGACCGAGTGGAAGAGCGCAAATACCAAAGACAACAAAACACCCAGTGGGTGTACAGATTACACCCAGTGGGTGCACTTAGCGTGCCCCCATCGGTTCAGATCCTACTCACCCAAACCAAGTGGAACAGCGCAAATACCAAAGACAACAAAACACCCAGTGGGTGTACAGATTTGACGCAAACAACAGAAGATTGTATGGAAGAAAATATTTCGGGTAGCATATCCTAATAGAACAAGGTCAGTTGAAAGTCTACTTACATGGACGTTGGCCCGGAGAGTAGCGCTGGCGTTGTAAGCAGCCTGGCCATTCTCATGCACCGTCTTCATCCGCTCCATCATCATGTTAGCCCGACGGATGGCTTTCCCAGCCGCATCCGACTGGTTTTCCGGAACAGGGTAGCTAGTGAAGAAGAGGGCAAATGACCCAGGTGCAGCAGCTTGGAGCTCCAGGGCGGGAGATTGGATGACTAAAGGAAACACCGGTATAGTCGACGGTGCAGGGCGCTCACTCGACAAGGGTACAATGAAAGTTACAGAGGCCTCGCCCGCGTCTTCAGATTGACGGACGGTTGGTGTTGTCGTTGGTCCCTGCTGAGACGTCTTACTAGCCGCTACCTTTTTGTTCTTTTTGGGACTAGGAGCCACATCTTCATCGTCATCTGGGAGATCGATGATGTTGGGTGGAATTGCAGAGAAGTTCAGTCGACCCCAAGTGAACCGCTAGAATTCAATTGACCAAGTAATCAAGAACAAGATCATAAGAGTTTTTACCTGGGTTGGAGGTAATCGCATCTTCCATCTCCTCGTCTCGGTACTGCTAGGAAGAGGTTCCTGATGTAGCAGCACCGCAAATGTCCACACCCAGTCGGTTACATTCTGTTGCTTGAGTCGACGAAAGGAACAGATCAGATGATTAACCAGAGATGGTGGGGATGGTCACTTTGATTCTGGGCAAAGCCTTCGGTAGTTTGGAGGAGGTGGCCTTCAATGCTTTGGGCGCAGGAGGCGGCACAACCTTGAGCTGCTTCGGAGCCTTCTCAATCGGCGCTGGGGAAGATGTCCGGGGGTGCTTCGAAGATTGCCTAGTCGGCGCGGTCGCCAGGACCGGGGTGCTCGCCGGGTCGTGAGCGTGCTTGGATCTCCGCTCTCTGCGAGGAGGCGAGTCGACCTCTCCGTCATCACTTGAGTCGTCGCTCTCCTCGTCCTCCTCTGCATCCGAGTGCTACTCACCACTCTCGCCCCCGCTCGCTCCTTCCTCGACGTCTTGCTCCTGCACTCCATTGGGTATCGAGTACATATCAATGAGAGCCTGAAAGGACAACGAGCAAAGGAAGTACAGTCGACCATCAACAAGGTGTCACACAGTGAATCGAGAAGATACTTGGCAAAGCAGAATCATACATGTTCCGGCTGGTGCGAGTGGTCGAATGGAATCACCCTCCTAGACCCCCGGGGTTTGTCTTTGTTGCTAGTGATTCCCTTCAGCCACTTCTCCACCGTGTCTTCGCTGACGTCCTCCGGGTGGATCCGAGTGGAGTCCTCGAGTCCCGAGTACATCCACATCGGATGGTCACGAGCCTGAAGTGGTTGGATGCGTCGACTGAGAAAGACCTCCAGCAGGTCCATCCCAGTCACCCCGTCGCGGACAAGTTGGACGACCCGCTCGACCAATGCCTTGACCTGCCCCTTCTCTTCTGGGATCACCCTCAAGGAGGAGGGCTTCTCCACTCGAGCCAGGGAAAAGGGGGGAAGTCCAGTCAACTGACCCGGGGTCGGCTGGTCCTTACAGTAAAACCAAGTCGACTGCCAGCCCCGAACCGAGTCGGGAAGGATCATCGCTGGGAAGGTACTGTTATTCCTCATCTGGATCCCAAGGCCCCCGCACATTTGGATCACGTGCGTCCTCTCATCACTCGGATTGGCCTTATTGATCGACTGGGAGCGACAAGTGAATATGTGTTTGAAGAGACCCTAGTGCGGTCGACAACCCAAGAAATTCTCATACATTGACACAAAGGCAGCCAGATAAACTATGGTGTTTGGAGTGAAGTGATGGAGTTGAGCCTCGAAGAAGTTCAAAAAACCACGAAAGAAAGGATGGGGAGGCAAAGAAAACCCGTGGTCGACGTGAGTGGCGAGGAGAACGCACTCACCCTCCCGCGGCTGCGGCTCGTTCTCGTTCCCCGGGAGCCGCGCCGATTCGTGGGGGATCAGTCCCCCCTCCACCAGGTCGTCGAGGTCGTCCTGGCTGATCGTCGAGTGGATCCAGTCGCCCTGGATCCAGCCCGGCGGCAGGCCGGATCTTGACGAGGATCCACCCCGGCTGGTCCTCTTGCCCTTCGCCTTCGCGGTCGCCTTCTTCGCGTGCTCCAACACCACCGTTTTCTCTTTTCCCATGGCGGCGGATCGAGTCCGAGCGAGGTTGCGACGCCGAGAATGGAAGCGGGCACGGTGGAGAAGTCTGAGGAAGAAGAAAGAGAATGAGGGCGCACTGTTCAAAAGCCCGGTCCGATGTCTTTTATAAGGTCATTCTTGAGTGACTGACTTGTAGGCCCAGACGATCTAAACAAATCCCGCAACAGTCACACGCGCGATATGTGGCGAAAAAGGTGGTGCGGGGATCAAGGCAACCTACCTAATCCGTCCCGATTACCACGGCCTCGCCCATGCGGCACGCTTCCCAAAATTCGAATCCCGCGAAATCCGTGGAGAGCAGAGCAACTCGTCAGACGGAAAACATCCTCCACATCGTCATTCGGAACTCTACCGTGAAAGTTCACTCAACAAAAACTAAGAATGGACCAAGGCGACTGAAAAAGAAGTTGATGTTATCCCCTTAGTTCATTGATCCAGAGCAAGATATACTCATAGCACGAAGAATGAGTCGGAAGTGTTCTCAACTCCTTCCTCACTAAAACCCCGATCCATTCGGGGGCTAATGATGAAGCTATGTACCTAGGGTAGGGTCATGGATCTGATCAAGATACCCTCCCCAAGGACATCTCTTAAAGAACCAGAAGTAGTCGAAGAAAAATCATCGTCCACTCGACCATAAAGCCATGTTCCACTCGACAGTCTTGAAGACACTCGACCATACGAACAACCACTCGACTACCAGAAGACTAAGAGCCACTCACTCTGCAACGGTTGGGATTTAAGCCATAGCTTTAATGGTCATTTATGTACTTTATTACAGGCATTACCAGTAACGTGTCTACCTTTATGTACCTTAAAACCTTTGTAACCGAGGGCGGGAGGGGTCTGGCGAACTCTATATAAGCCACCCCCTCCTCAGGGACAAGGGTTCACACCCCCTGTAACTCAGACGCATATAATCTAGTCGACCGCCTCTGGGCTCCGAGACATAAGGCTGTTACTTCTTTCGAGAAGGGCTTGAACTCATAAAACTCACGTGTACAACTTCTCGATAGCTAGGATCTTGCCTCTACATTCCTACCCCCATTCTACTGTCAGATCTAGAACCACGACATTGCCAAAAGCTCAATCGGACAATATCTCTCCGGAGCATATATATCTGTTCAATGAATGTCGGACCACGCTCACTTTGTCTCTCTATCTATATGTCTCTCGATTGACCTCGCTTTCTCACGCCGTATCTTCCACACATTGAATCCACCTCTCCGTCCCTCGCAAAGCCGGAGCTATTTACATTGCGAGGGGCACTCCAACCTTGGATTAATTTGTGTAGGCATTTATTTCGGTCGGTTTAGAATATATTTTCGTAGCATTCGACCCACAACTACTCCAAACACCGTTGCAACCCCCGCAACTCCCCTAGTTGATTTCCCTCTGGCTTGGTCATCGCTCTCTCGCACATCCTTTCTCGCCTTCAACGTCGCACCATGGTATTATTGCAAAAACTCTGTTGTTCTCTTTAATTATTACAAATAAGCTACAAAACTACACATCGATAGTCCACTTGGAATGGAACAAATTTCGACCCACAAATTAAAGTGCTACAGACTACACACCGAGGGGCCCACATATCATGAAACATATTTGGACCCATATACAAATTAAAAAATAAAGGACAAGGATCGAACATGCGACCAGGGCCTTCAAGCCGCACGTCAATAGGCAACATACGTAGAACAACAATGTTTGTTGTACCTCCCTTTGTTCACATAATGTTTTTATATTACCACAACCTATTTAATGGATAACATGTAATATTATTTTTAGTACTATTCGCCTTCACTTACTGGTGGGTTGCATGTGTGCTCTCTCTCTCCTCCCCTTATGCGTTTAGACACACGGGCAAACACGAAGAACTCGCGGGCGATGTTGCCGTTGACCATATCTGGACGCGTTCACAAGTTATGGCACCAGTTTCACGTACTAGCAGCACTAGTCAGTGTGTACGTGCAATGCACGTTAATTTGGAAGTATATTAAGTGCATGCATATATTAAGTAGGATATTATTTGCGTGTTATTATGTGATTAGCACTATTTTTGGCATGAAATTAACTGCACGCTAAATGTATTGAGCGCTCGACATTGAAGCAGTCTAGGTTGTTGGATGACAAGGAATACATGTGGCTTGAAGACGTTTTATATTTAATTTGATACGGCTCTAGCAAAACACTCAATCGATCAAACCATAGATTTTGTTCAGTCTGACTCCGACTTTAAATTATACGATGATCGATCTAAAATAAACGGAAATGATAAACGTTCCGATTTTAAGCATGGCAATCCGAACATTTTTCATGGCAAATTTAGATTAAGCGGCGGCGGCAGGGGCGTCTTGTGTTGGGAAGCGGCTCCTCTGCCATGCTCTGTGTGTTGTGGGGCCACTGACCAACGGCGACGGCGGCGCCTTGCGCCATTGTTGGCGTACTCCTGGACGTTGGCCTAGCTTCAAGGAAGGCCAAAATGTTCTGGACTTCGGAGCGAGTCAACTGGCGGGAGGAGGCGATTGGCGTTGGTGCAAGGAAGCGGTCGATGGCGGCCATCCATGCCGCTGAGGGGGGCACTGGCACCCGCGTGGGGACATGCGCTGTCAATGGCGCGGCGGAGACATTCGTGTGCACGGGCACCGGCATGGGTGCGCACGTCAGTGCATGCACAGGCGCATACGCTGGCAGGTGCACGGGCACCGGCACGAGCGTGTGCCTCAGTGCATGTGCAGGCACATGCGCTGGTAGGTGCACGGGCGTGTGAAAGTCGGTGGGACCTCATGGAACCCCGTGGCTTCAAGCTCGGCGACAATGTGTGGCTCCCAGCCCATCAATGCCACGGGGATGGGAGCTGGCGCAGTCGGGGCGATGGGAGCCGGAACAGGAGCGGGGACAGGCGCGGCGTCTGTCGGATTCACGGGTTCCGGCAGACCCTTAAGGTTCGAACACTGGGGTGCGTGCGGAGATCACGCCTTCTACCTCCCCGTCTCACAAAGATCTAAACTACTAAAAGAACTGCACGAGAGACACAAGGTTTATACTAGTTCGGGCCACCGTTGTGGTGTAATACCCTACTCCAGTGTGTGGTGGATGGATTGCCTCCTGGGGCTGGTGATGATGAACAATACAAGGAAGAACAACCTCGCGGGGGTCTGTTCTTGGCTAGGGCGATGAACTGCTAGGATGAGTTCAGTCACCCTTCTCTCTCTCTCTCTCTTACTCACTCTCTCTGCTTTTCTCTCACTTGTCGACCATCTAGTTGAGATCAAACCGGACGAATCAACCCCCTTGCTATGCGGGTGGCTGGTCCTATTTATAGGCAAAGGCCCTGGGCCTCTTCCCAAATATTGAGCGGGAAGGGCGCCAACAATTGGCCAATTCGAAGGGGAACATCTAGTACACTTATCCTGACTAAAGTTGGTCTTCGCCTGCCAAAGGCTCTGCGGTGACGCCGTGCTGGGCTCCATGGTGACCTCCGTCTCGTAGTCCGCCTGGTCTTGGTCTCGTTGCACCGAAATGGCAACCTTTGCCTGATGCCTCGGTACTCCGCGGCTGCGCTTGCCCCCTTTGCACCAAAGAGGAAAGAAGGACGCTGCGCGCGCTGGCGCCTGCCTGGCGCCCTGAGTCGTGATGGCTTGCGTCATGGGCACCTCGCGAGGTACCCCGCCTTGATTTCTCCGCCTCCTCGCAAGCCAGCCTGAGGAGGCTGCGCCTGAGGATGTGCCATGTCGTCCGCCCCGCGAGGCTTGGCCCCTCGCGAGGGTCTTGAGTCTCGTGTTGATGAAGATGGGCCATGCTGGGCCTCCTTCGAGCCACGCCGCAGGCCGTAGGCAGGCAAGTCTGGGGACCCCCGTTCCCAGAACGCCGACAGTAGCCCCCGGGCCCAAGGCGCGCATGGACTTGGCCGTGCCGAGAGGCGAAAGGGCAAGGACGAAGCGCCGCGGGCCCTAACAGCCTGTGGTCTTGGGCGCGGCGTGGAGGTTGATTGGACGTGGGCGTCTCCACTTCCCCACGACACCTCAGTGACCGCACGAGGTGGACAAGTCCCTGCATGCAAATCGTGTCATGATTACCTGTGATCGTGGAGGCCGGCGGTTGGTCTTCGCCGGCTATAAGTACGAAGCTGTGCGTGCCCTTCCAGTCCATTCCTCCTGGCTTCTCCTTCTTCCCGATACTTGCTCCGTCTTGCTGCGATGGTTCCAATACGCCGGTTCTCTGCAGCGGAGAAGGGAAAGGCTCCTCGAGAGGGGCCAGACCCGCTCCCGCCGAAGAAACGGCTCGCCCTTTGCAGCCGGGGCGAGGAAGACCGTGAGGTGGTGTCGAGGCCCTGGTGCGAGAGGGCTCCGCCGGGGTTCCCACTTCCCTTGTACGCCCATGTCGAGGGCCCTGAAGGTGTTGATGCCGATCTCCGCGGTCGGCGCCGTCGCAGGCGCCGCCGGGTTGTGAAGGCGTGGGTTGTTCCTCCTGGAGTCCATGCCAAGGGCTCCTCCCAAGAGTTCATGCTCCACGTCATCATTCCTCTCCAGTCCTGGATCCATCTGCCTCCCTTCTTCACCTCCATCATCCCTCCAGGAGGGCCCCTGGAGCTCTGGCTGCAGCACGCCGGCTGCAGCGCCCTCGCGACCGAAGCAGAGGTCGTGGTCGCTGCCCCGGGCGAGGTCTACATGTCCCGTGGCTGGAGAGAGATCGCCCGGGTTTGCAAGGAGAGGGGCGTCTTCGCGGTCCACCTGGAGTACGATGGCGCTGCGGTGATGTTCTTCAAGGTCTTCGACGCGAACGAGCGCCGGCTGGAGTGTTGCTCCAGGAGAGGTGGCCAGGACCTTGCCCTGGTGAGGGCTAGGCCCGTCGACCGCTCCCTTGGCGGAGGCGCCGAAGGGTCCAGCGACTCCAGCAAAATCTTCGCGACTCTCGAGACGAGCGACGACAGCTACGAGCCCCCGAGTCGGCGCCGCTCCCGGAGTAGGGCGGGCTCGTCGGGCCGTCGCCGACCCTGATCTGGATGGGGTTGGCGCCGGCGCCTGACGGCCCACTGTTGATGATGGCATCTTTTGCAGGAGCTCGTGTAGTTAGCACCCCTTAGGATCCGTTCCCTGCGAGGAATCAAAATGCGCCCCACGGGGGCTTGTAAGGTGCCTGTAGTCCCGTTTGTTAATACATAACCTTTGCTATGGATTTGTGTGAGTTGCTGATTTCGTCTTAGCTTAGTTCTCCCTTTCGAACCTCGCGAGGGCTTGGTGCTCTGTGTCGACAGGTCCCAGTCCCAAGGCGGCGTCAGCTGTCGCTGGTATGCCAGGTCGCGATGCCGTGGTCAAGGCTAGGAGGTGAGCGACCCGGGGTCCGGTAAGAGCCCCTGAGTCGCGATGCTCAGGAGGTCCCCTTTGGCGCCCAAGCAGCCGTCGCTTGATGAGAAAGGGAAGCAACATTGCTAGTATGGAATTGCTTTAGGTGCAGGGGTAGTGCCACGGTAGCTAGTGCTTTGGATGGTGACTTATCTTGAGGATCGGGGATCGCCCCCAGCGCATCGTCGGGTCCACGGGGTAGTTGGGACGGAGTTGCTCGGTGAGGTCCTCATGCGCCCCTTCTCCCTCGCCTCTACCCCCTTTCTGCTCTACGTCCTCGGGTCCCGGCCCTCGAGCTGGTCTCAGCCGTCGCTGGTATACCAGGTCGCGATGCCGTGGACAAGGCCAGAGGGTGAGGGCCGGAGAGCCAGTAAGAGCCCTGAGTCGCGATGCTCAGGCGCCCCCCTTTAACGTGCAAGCGGTTCACGTGGGCGAGGGTGAAGGGAACTCCGTGAGGGCCTTGGCTAGCGTGGTTCCCTCCAAGGATCCTGCAGATTCATCACAGAAAGAAGATGGGGTTGCCATGGCAGTCATTACTCGATCGTTAGTCGCTCGAGAGCTCGCTGGTTGAAGCAGGTGAGGTGTATCTGGGCACCCGTGAGCCAGCGCGGGACTCACGAGGCCCTACCTCTAGGCGGGTTGCGCCTGGCACTGGGCCGTATCTTGAGGTGTGTCCCTGCAAAATTTGGTTAGATGCCGGTACTCTACGTCCTCAGGTCCGGGCCCTCGAGCTTGTCTCAGCCGTCGCTGGTATGCCAGGTCGCGATGCCGTGGACAAGGCCAGAGGGTAAGGGCTGGAGAGCCAGTGAGAGCCCTGAGTCGCGATGCTCAGGCACCCCCCTTTAACGTGCAAGTGGCCGACATGGAGAAGAAGGGATGCCGCAGACATGCATCAAGCAATCAAGCGTGATAGGCAATGCATAGTTGAAAATAAACGCGAGGGAGATACACGCCGCTGGGCCTAGCCCGAGCGGCTTGGGGATGATGCAGCCCGAGGGGCGCCCCCAACAAGGCAAACTAACGACCAAAAAATAAAAGGGGATACATGCCGCAGGGACGGACCCATGCGGCCTAGGAGTGATGCAACCCTAGGAGGGTGCTCCCAGCTGGGAATGAAGCTTGAAAGATGTCACCTGAGGATGTCGTCGGCGAAGTGGAGTTGGTGCGGCAGACTCGGTGGGCTGCGGAAGCTGATCCTCACGAGCCCCCAGGCCCCGGGGCCTCGGGAGGCTCCGGAGGCACTGGTGACTCCTCGCGAGCTGTCTTCATCTCCGCCTTGGCCACGGAACGCCTGTCTTCCTGAGCCTCCATGATGCCCCTCATAAGGCGCTGGTACGCCACAGCCATGCTCGGCAGGCCGTAAGGCAAGCGAACATAGCTGTGGGGTGGACCCCCGCAGCGCCCCACTTGCGAGGGCTAGAGACGCCCCGTCGTGGCGATCTGACTGAGCCCTGGTACGTCGACGCAAACGCGCAGCCCACCATCCTTGCCTGGATGTGGGGCCACAACTAGTAGGCGGCGGCAACTTCTCATGATCCTTGACTCCTGTAGTTCTTGAATGGCCTTGTTAACGAACTCCTGCTGGTCTGACCTTCCTTGCATGGCTCCTTCTCGAGGGAAACATGCTTCGAAGCGCGCCTCCACATGGTGCCCAAGCGCCTCCCTCGTGACCCTGGCTAGGTCGGTGGCCCTCTAGGTGAGAGCCCCCGAACCCTGCCTGAGGAGGGCGCCGGGCGCACTTTCCTATGCGATGGAAGGGGGGTCCCCCTGGGCAGACACGGGCCCTGAGGGGCCTGCCTCCTGAGGGGCTGAGCCTGACGATGTCTTCTTCTTCTTGGGGGTGGTCTCAGGAAGCCTCCTGCTTCCGTGATCTGGGTCTTCTAGCGACGCGGCCTGATAGGCTCGCTCCAGGGAACACACTGCATCCTTCTCTTCACAAGGCACCGTGATGACACCGCCACTTCCTGGCATTTTGAGGATGTTGTAGCTGTGATGAGTCACAACCATGAACTTGGCCAGCGCTGGGTACCCGAGGATGGCGTTGTACGGCAGGCGGATGTGGGCGACGTCGAAGTCGATGAGCTCGGTGCAGTAGTTGCTGCGAGCCCTGAAGGTGATAGGGAGGCAGACCTGCCCGGTCGGGACTGTGGAACCATCGGTGATTCTGGAGAAGGGCTTGGTTGGCTGAAGCTGGTCGTAGGGCACTTGGAGATTGTTGAATGTTTCCACGGACAGGACGTTGAGCCCTGCCCCACCATCGATGAGGGTCTTGGTGACTAGTACATTGCTGATGACTGGGGAGCAAAGCATCGGGAGGACTCCTGCCATGGCCGCGCACTTGAGCTGGTCTGCTGAGATGAACGTGATGGCGCACGCCGACCACCTGAGGGGGCGCGTTGCTTCGAGCTTGGGGAGAACTGCATTCACTTTGCGGGCAAATTGCTTGAAGATACGTTGAGAGGCTGGGGCTTGAGCTCCGCCCAGGATGCAGGCGATTGCGCGCGGCTCTTGGAAGCCCCCAGCCCCCTCGTCTTGATGGCGGTCTTCGTTCCTCCTTGGCTGAGGCGGCAGCGGAGGTAGGCCCGCGTTGCCATGAGGGCAATCCTCACGAGGCTGATCCCTCCAGTCTCCCTCGCGAGGCAGGTCCCGCCAGCGGTCCTCGCGAGGCTGGTCGCGCCACCCCTGGCGCGGGCCACGATCTTCCCAACGTCCTGGGTTTCTTCCTCCTCCTCGGCCGTAGCCCCGGTTAGCACGGTCAGGGGGACGGCCGATCCTTCCTTCTCGCACGGCGCGGAGTTCTTGACATTCATTGATGTTGTGGGTGTGGAGGTCATGGTACACACAGTACCGGCTGCCCCTGGAGGGTTCGGGCAGATCCTTGCCCCGCTTGGTGTCTTGTTCTGCAGTGAGTATGGCAGCCCCTTGCGCTGCACGTCCTTGGCCTTGGGCTTCTTCTCTTCTGGGTCCACGGCACGCAGCTCGAGGAGGGAGAGACGTCCCTCCTCAGCCCTGGCGCACTTGATTGCCAAGTTGAACAGCTCCAGGGAGGTGCAGAGGTCTTCATGCATCGCCAGCTCCTCCTTCATCTTGACGTCGCGCACGCCAACGGAGAAGGCCGAGATGATGGCTTCCTCAGACACCTTGGGGATCTTGAGGCGTGCGCTGTTGAAGCGCTGGATGTACTTTTGCAGGGTCTCTCCGGGTTGTTGCTTGATGCGGCGCATGTCGCTCATGGCGGGTGGCCGGTCGCGAGTACCTTGGAAGTTGGCGATGAAGCAGGTGCGCATCTGGTCCCAGGACGAGATCGTGCCTGGAGCCAGATTCAGGAGCCAGGTTCGAGCTCCTTCCTTGAGCTCCATGGGGAACCAGCTCACCATGACCTTTTCATCCCCGCTGGCAGCCTCGATGCCCAGCTCATAGAGCCGGAGGAACTCTGCGGGGTCAGTTGTGCTGTCGTAGCGAGGAGGCATGTCTGGCTTGAACTTGCCGGGCCACGCGATGCTACGCAGGTCAGTGGTGTAGGCACGGCAGCCGGCGGTGGCCACGAAAGGCTTCGGCTGGTGGAGAGCTTGGTCTTGAGGGTCCCCACGCGCTGCAGCTAGGAGCAGAGCGGGGTCTTGGCGTGCCGGAGCTGGAGCAGGGTCACGGCGTGCCGGAGCAGGGAGCGCCCTGGCAGCTCCTTGCGGGTGAGGGACTTCTTGGTAGCTCCGTTCTAGTTGCGCTGGCACCTGACGGAGCGGGTTCTGCCCAGGGGCCAGGCGCCTTGGAGCCATGGCATCTTCTTGGAGAGGAGGCGGCTGGTGCACCTCTGGAGCTTCGTTGCCCGCGCGGGGCGGGGTGTGGCACAGAGGAACGGACGGCGCAGAAGAGCCCCCTGCAGCGCGGACAAGCTCAGCGACGCGGTCGAGCCACTCTTCGTAGACGTCATCGACGGGGCGGTAGCACAGGAGCTCGTTTGCCGCGATGAGCGCAGCTCGAGCCTTCAAGGGTGCACGGAGCGCGCGGGACGAAGAGCCAGCTGGTGCGAGCGATGGAGTAGCGGTGCGGCCGTCTTGGCGCATGAATGGATGCTGAGACGACGCTTGCTGCTCGCCCCCCGCCGGGCCGTCTGGGCGACGCAAGAGGCGATGGCGGCCCGGTGCTCAGCGCGGGCCCGACGAGCATCGGACATGGACGCGATGGTCGGAGGAGAACGGAGTGGTGGAGGAAAGATTCCGGCGCACCCCTACCTGGCGCGCCAAAATGTCGGATTCACGGGTTCCAGCAGACCCTTAAGGTTCGAACACTGGGGTGCGCACGGAGATCATGCCTTCTACCTCCCCGTCTCACAAAGATCTAAACTACTAAAAGAACTGCATGAGAGACACAAGGTTTATACTGGTTCGGGCCACCGTTGTGGTGTAATACCCTACTCCAGTGTGTGGTGGATGGATTGCCTCCTGGGGCTGGTGATGATGAACAATACAAGGAAGAACAGCCTCGCGAGGGTCTGTTCTTGGCTAGGGCGATGAACTGCTAGGATGAGTTCAGTCACCCTTCTCTCTCTCTCTCTTACTCACTCACTCTACTTTTCTCTCACTTGTCGACTGTCTAGTTGAGATCGAATCGGACGAACCAACCCCCTTGCTATGCGGGTGGCTGGTCCTATTTATAGGCAAAGGCCCTGGGCCTCTTCCCAAATATTGAGCGGGAAGGGCGCCAACAATTGGCCAATTCGAAGGGGAACATCTAGTACACTTATCCTGACTAAAGTTGGTCTTCGCTTGCCTAAGGCTCTGCGGTGACGCCGTGCTGGGCTCCATGGTGACCTCCGTCTCGTAGTCCGCCTGGTCTTGGTCTCGTTGCACCGAAATGGCAACCTTTGCCTGATGCCTCGGTACTCCGCGGCTGCGCTTGCCCCCTTTGCACCAAAGAGGAAAGAAGGATGCTGCGCGCGCTGGCGCCTGCCTGGCGCCCTGAGTCGTCATGGCTTGCGTCATGGGCACCTCGCGAGGTACCCCGCCTTGATTTCTCCGCCTCCTCGCGAGCCAGCCTGAGGAGGCTGCGCCTGAGGATGCGCCGTGTCGTCCGCCCCGCGAGGCTTGGCCCCTCACGAGGGTCTTGAGTCTCGTGTTGATGAAGATGGGCCATGCTGGGCCTCCTTTGAGCCACGCCGCAGGCCGCAGGTAGGAAAGTCTGGGGACCCCCGTTCCCAGAACGCCGACAACAACTTCCCGCAAGGCCAGTTCAAGCTCGTCCCAAAGCGCCTTATGTTCTTGAGACTCCGGCTGGGTGTCTTCCTCAGGAAACTAGAAGACTAAGGGCATGCCATCTAGATGCGGCATTGGCGTACGTTTAGGTCAGGCTGGTTGGAGGTAGACGATAGGAGAATCGGAGAGGAAGAGAGAAGATTGTAGCGATACTGGGTAGTGCGGGGTTGATTTTAAACTGCGGCACCGGCGATATTAAAAGTGGGAGCAGTTGGGACGAAGGTGGGCGGCTGAGCCTGGTCGAAGGGCTCGCCTCCGGGTGAGCCTGCACACCGATCTGCTCGCACGCCTCCCTATCAGCCGGCACAACGGTCTGCTCGCACGCCTCTTGTCGACTCACATGCTTGCTCGGACGGCACCTGCCGATGAGAAGCCGGACTGGCGGCACTTAAACGCCCATGGTTTCAATAGTGAAAGCGTTCGCCTTAACGTGACAGGTCTTTGTTCCAAAATACCTTGGCTCTTCATTTGTGCAACTTGTCATAAGCAGCTTGTCTCAAATTGAAGAAAAAAATTACGAAGTAATATTTGTGCCATATCACATGACCATGCTCAGTTTCAAGAATTTATGGTCACTTTTGGATTTTCTAAAATTTAAGATCTAGGATTCGAAACAATATCATAACCTGCATCATGCAATAAATTTTCAAGCCATACATCTGTCGTGTTGTATTTCTTAAGAAAGGATTTGGTCAAACATTTTGCTTAGTTAGACTTCAGACAAGTTATATATGCAGAGTAAAAGGATAATCCATCCGTATCAGTGCATTGCCTGATATATTAACTCAAGTACTAGGCATTAACAAACGGGCTCAATTCTGTGCTCATCCTGGTGTAGTAGTAGTAGTACTAGGCAATGCAGTTGACGGGTGACCTTGGCGAGCGGCGACCGAGGGAATTGAACCGTGCTCGGCACGGTAGGTAACGTTGGCTAGTTACTAAAGCATCCCTCCGTTGTTCATCGGTAGTCATTATGGACCAGGGACATGAGGAGAATTTCCTAGGGCTGGAATTCTGGCCGCCAGATATTTCGACTCGAAACGCGGAGGCTCGACTGGTTGGGGTTGCCTAATGTTCGTACCACACACGCCACCAGAAGGACACGAGCCCGTTTTTATTTTTTAGGATCAACACGAGCCAAGGTCTGGCTGGTACACCGTTGGGTCCTACCATTCGAGAATATGAAAGGAACCTTTTAAATTGCCGAACGAATCTATGTGTATTACAATGCCCGTATTTTCCTTGCAAATACTAATCTCAATGTGGTAATTGATTTATGACAAGTTGTTGAATTAGAGTGAGTTTTTGATATAGTGATCTCAGCGTGGATTTCACATTTCATGGTATCCCTAGTAAGCTTTTCAATGCAAATTCAAATTTAAAAGATGAACAATATGGAGGTGAGAAAACTTTGTATGTATCAAGCATATGACCACACACACACACACGAACACAACAACAATCCAATAAGTAGAGTGCATCTATTTTTCCAAACCATGCATGTATGACACGAATTCAAAAATGCTCCTTCTGTTCCTAAATATTAGTCTTTTAGAGATTTCAACAAGTGACTACATATGGAGCAAAATGAGTGAATCTACACTCTAAAATATGTCTATATACATCCGTATGTGCCAGTCCATTTGAAATCTCTAAAAAGACTAATATTTAGGAACGAAGGGAGTAAAATATAAGACATGCGTGGTCCTCAATTCAATATTTAAAATGAGCATGAAACTGAAACATGAATATTAAGTCTAGTACTATAGTACATGCAAATGTTGTGTTTAATTAGGCGGAGCTATGATTGTCGGGGGTCAACCCCTCGACCTTAGATAAAATTGTGAAGCTCTGTTTAGGGTTGTTTAGATTATATTTGTCCCCACCCTCCCAAACACCGATTGGTTGTGCACCCACACCCCTCCTCCCCAGGAGAATATCATGTGCCCCCATACCTTAGATGCTATATGCCGATACGAGTTGCTTGGAGCTTGTAGATCTGAGATATAGCAGCTCACATGATGTCTTAATATTTTATAGGAAACCTTGATGAGTTTGAGAATTGCACACAATTTGTACAAAAACTACTTAGATGCCCTTGGATCCCATATCCAACGACCTCGAAGCTCGTATCACCGTAGTATCTAAGATGAAGGAGGACATCATATTCTCATGTATGTAAGAATATCATGTGCTACCACACCTTAGATGCTTTGGTGATACAAGCTCTTCGGAGCCGTTGGATTTGTGACCCAACACCTCCTCGGTGGTTCGAATGTTTTTTTTGCAGAAAAGCCCCCAAAGAGTTTGGCCACTGCTTACAAGCACAAAGACTGCTCAGATGCCATTGGATCTCAGATCAAACCACCTCGAAGCTCGTATCACTGTAGCATCCAAGCTGCGAGAGCACCTTATGTTTTCTCGCATGGGAGAATATGAGGTTCTCCCGCACCGTAGATTCTATGGTGATACGAGTTCATGCTACCTCTTGAGCACTGCGTTGGTTTTCCCTTGAAGAGGAAGGGGTGATGCAGCAAAGTAGCGTAAGTATTTCCCTCAGTTTTTGAGAACCAAGGTATCAATCCAGTAGGAGGCCGTGCAGAAGTCCCTCGCACCTACACAAACAAATAAATCTTCGCAATCAACGCGATAAGGGGTTGTCAATCCCTACACGGTCACTTATGAGAGTGAGATCTGATAGATATGATAAGATAATATTTTTTGTATTTTTATGATAAAGATGCAAAGTAAAATAAAAAGCAATAAAAATAACTAGTGTTGGAATATTAATATGAAGGAAAATAGACCCGGGGGCCATAGGTTTCACTAGTGGCTTCTCTTAAGAGCATAAGTATTTACGGTGGGTGAACTGTCGGCGTTCTGGGAACGGGCGTCCCCAGACTTGCCTGCCTGCGGCCCGCGGCGTGGCTCAAGGGAGGCCCAGCATGGCCCATCTTCATCAACACAAGACCCGAGACCCTCGCGAGGGGCCAAGCCTCGCGGGGCGGACGACACGATGCATCCTCAGGCGCGGCCTCATCAGGCTGGCTCGCGAGGAGGCGGAGATATTAAGGCGGGGTACCTCGCGAGGTGCCCATGACGCAAGCCATGACGACTCAGGGCGCCAGGCGGGCGCCAGCGCGCGCAGCATCCTTCTTTCCTCTTTGGTGCAAAGGGGGCAAGCGCAGCCTCGGAGTACCGAGGCATCAGGCAAAGGTTGCCATTTCGGTGCAACGAGACCAAGACCAAGCGGACTACGAGACAGAGGTCACCATGGAGCCCAACATGGCGTCACCGCAGAGTCTTTCGCAGGCGAAGACCAACTTTAGTCAGGATAAGTGTACCAGATGTTCCCCTTCAAATTAGCCCGCCATTGTTGGCGCCCTTCCTGCTCAATATTTGGGAAGAGGCCCAGGGCCTCTATAAATAGGGCCGGCCACCCACGTAGCAGGGGTGGGGTTTTGGTTCGGTTCGTTCGGTTGGTCCGGCTAGCAAGCAGAGAGAGAGAGAGAGTGAGTGAGAGAGTGAGTGGGAGAGAGAAGGGTGACTGAACTCCTCCTAGCAGTTCATCCCCCCAGCCAAGAACAAACCCTCGCGAGGCTGTTCTTCCTTGTATCGTTCATCATCATCAGCCCCAAGAGGCAATCCACCCACCACACACTGGAGTAGGGTATTACACCACAACGGTGGCCCGAACCAGTATAAATCTTGTGTCTCTCGTGTAGTTCTTTCCGTAGTTTAGATCTTTGTGAGACGGGGAGGTAGAAGGTGTGATCTCCGCGCGCACCCCAGTGTTCGAACCTTAAGGGTCTGCCGGAACCCATGAATCCGACATTTTGGCGCGCCAGGTAGGGGTGCACCAGAATCTTTCCTCCACCACTCCGTTCTCCTACGACCGTCGCGTCCATGTCCGACGCTCGTCGGGCCCGCGCCGAGCGTTGGGCCGCCATCGCTTCTCGCGTCGCCCAGACGGCCCCCGTCGGTGGGCGTCCTCGTCGTTCCCCGTCGCCCGCCGTCAACACCGCCACCGGCCCGGCGGGGGGCGAGCAGCAAGCGTCGTCTCAGCATCCATCCGTGCGCCAAGACGGCCGCACCGCTACTCCATCGCTCGCACCAGCCGGCTCTTCGTCCCGCGTGATCCGTGCACCCTTGGAGGCTCGATCTGCGCTCCTCACGGCAAAAGAGCTCCTGCGCTACCGCCCCGTCGACGACGTCTACGAAGAGTGGCTCGACCGCGTCGCCGAGCTTGTCCGCGCCGCAGGGGGCTCTTCTGCGCCGTCCGTTCCTCTGCGCCACACCCCGCCCCGCGCGGGCAACGAAGCTCCAGATGCGCACCAGCCGCCTCCTCTCCAAGAAGATGCCATGTCTCCAAGGCGCATGGCCACTGGGCGGAACCCGCTCCGTCAGGTGCCAGCGCAACAAGAACGGAGCTGCCAGGAAGTCCCTCGCCCGCAAGGGGCTGCCAGGGCGCTCCTTGCCCCGGCACGCCGCGACCCTGCTCCAGCTCCGGCGCGCCAAGACCCTGCTCTGCTCCTAGCTGCAGCGCGTGGGGACCCTCAAGACCAAGCTCTCCACCAGCCGAAGCCTTTCATGGCCACCGCAGGCTGCCGTGCCAACACCACTAAGCTACGTAGTGTCGCGTGGCCTGGCAAGTTCAAGCCAGACCTGCCTCCTCACTACGACAGTCGGCATTCTGGGAACGGGGGTCCCCAGACTTGCCTGCCTGCTGCCTGCGGCGCGGCTCAAGTGGGGGCTCAGCACGGCCCATCTTCATCAACACGAGGCTCAAGACCCTCGCGAGGTGGACGACACGGCGCATCCTCAGGCACAGCCTCGTCAGGGTGGCTCGCAAGGAGGCGGAGAGTTCAAGGCGGGGTACCTCGCGAGGTGCCCATGACGCAAGCCATGACGACACGGGGCACCAGGCGGGTGCCAGCGCGCGTAGCGTCCCTCTTTCCTCTTTGGTGCAAAGGGGGCAAGCGTATCAGCGGAGTACCGAGGCATCAGGCAAAGGTTGCCACTTCGGTGCAACGAGACCAAGGCCAGGAGGACTACGAGACGGAGGTCACCATGGAGCCCAGCGCGGCGTCATCACCCAGAGCCTTTGGCCGGCGAAGACTGCTTTTGTCAGGATAGATGTACTCGTTGTCCCCCTTCAAATTAGCCCGCCTGTGTTGGATCCCTTCCCGCTCAATATTTGGGGAGAGGACCAGGGCCTCTATAAATAGGACTAGCCACCCACATAGCAGGAAAGGGGGGTCAGTTGGTTCGTTTGGTTCACAAGTAGAGAGAGAGAGAGAAAGAGGGTGACTGAACCCTTCATAGCAGTTCATCACCACAGCCTAGAACAGACCCTTGCGAGGCTGTTCTTCCTTGTATTGTTCATCCACACCACCCCCAGGAGGCAATCCATCCACCACACACTAGAGTAGGGTATTACACCACATCGGTGGCCCGAACCAGTATAAATCTTGTGTCTTTCGTGCAGTTCTTTTAGTAGTTTAGATCCCATTGAGACGGAGAGGTTGAAGGTGAGATTTCCGCGCGCACCCCAGTGTTCGAACATTAAGGGTCTACCGGAACCCGAAATCCGACATTTGGCACGCCAGGTAGGGGTGCGCCGGAATTCGTCCCCCACCGCTCCGCTCTCCTCCGACCGTCGCGTCCATGTCTGACGCCCGTCGAGCCCGCGCCGAGCGCCGGGCCGCCATCGCTTCTCGTGTCACCCAGACGGCCCCCGTCGGTGGGCGTCCTCGTCGTTCCCCGTCGCCCGCCATCAACGCCACCACCGGCCCGGCGGGGGGCGAGCAGCAGGCATCGTCTTAGCACCCGTCTGTGCGGCAAGACGGCCGCACCGCCACTCCGTCACTCGCACCAGCTGGCTCTTCATCCCGCGCGCTCCGCGCACCCTTGGAGGCTCGAGCTGCGCTCCTCGCGGCAAACGAGATCCTGCGTTACCGTCCCGTTGACGACGTCTATGAAGAATGGCTCGACCGCGTCGCCGAGCTTGTCCGCGCCGCAGGGGGCTCTTCCGCGCCGTCCGTCCCTCTGCGCCGCACTCCGCCCTGCGTGGGCAACGAAGCTCCAGAGGCGCACCAGCCACCTCCTCTCCAAGAAGATGCCGTGGCTCCAAGGCGACTGGCCCCTGGGCGGAACCCGCTCCGCCAGGCGCCATTGCAACAAGAGCGAAGCTGCCAAGAAGTCCCTTGCCCGCAGGGGGCTGCCCGGGCGCTCCCTGCTCCGGCATGCCGCGACCCTGCTCCAGCTCCGGCACGTCAAGACCCCGCCTTGCTCCTAGCTGCAGAGCGCGGGGACCCTCAAGACCAAGCTCTCCACCAACCGAGGCCTTTCGTGGCCACCGCGGGCTGCCACGCCTACAGCACTGAGCTGCGTAGCGTCGCGTGGCCCGGCAAGTTCAAGCCCGACCTGCCTCCTCGCTACGATGGCACAACTGACCCCACGGAATTCCTCCAGCTCTATGAGCTGGGCATCGAGGCTGCCGGCGGGGATGAAAAGGTCATGGCAAACTGGTTCCCCATGGCGCTGAAGGAAGGGGCGCGAACCTGGCTCCTGAATCTGGCTCCAGGCACGATCTCCTCCTGGGACCAGATGCGCGCCCGCTTCATCGCCAACTTCCAAGGTACTCGCGACCGGCCGCCTGCCGTGAGCAACATGCGCCGCACCAAGCAACAACCCGGAGAGACCCTGCAAAAGTACATCTAGCACTTCAACAGCGCGCGCCTCAAGATCCCCAGGGTGTCGGAGGAGGCCATCATCTCCGCCTTCTCTGATGGCGTGCGTGACGTCAAGACGAAGGAGGAACTGGCGATGCACGAAGACCTCTGCACCTCCCTGGAGCTATTCAACTTGGCGAACAAGTGCACCAGGGCTGAGGAAGGACGTCTCTCCCTCCTCGAGCTGCTTGCCGCCGACCCAGAAGAGAAGAAGCCCAAGGCCAAGGACGTGAAGCGCAAGGGGGCTGTCGTGCTCGCAGCCGAACATGACACCAAGCGGGGCAAGGATCTGCCTGAACCCTCCAGAGCCAGCCGGTACTATGTGTACCATGACCTCCACACCCACAACACCAATGAATGTCAAGAGCTCCGCGCCGTGCGAGAAGGAAGGATCGGCCGTCGCCCTGACCGTGCTGACCGGGGCTATGGCCGAGGAGGAGGAAGAAACCCAGGGCGCTGGGAAGACCGCGGCCCGCGCCAGGGACGGCGCGACCAGCCTCGCGAAGACCGCTGGCGGGACCTGCCTCGTGAGGGGGATTGGAGAGACCAGCCTCGTGAGGACCGCCCTCATGGCAATGCAGGCCTACCTCCGCTGCCGCCTCCACCAAGAAGGAACGAAGACCGTCGTCAAGACGAGGGGGCTGGGGGCTTCCAGGAGCCGCGCGCGATCGCCTGCATCCTGGGCGGAGCTCAAGCCCCAGCCTCCCAATGTATCTTCAAGCAGTTTACCTGCAAAGTGAATGCAGTTCTCCCCAAGCTCGAAGCAACACGCCCCCTCAGGTGGTCGGCGTGCCCCATCACGTTCAGCTCGGCAGACCAGCTCAAGTGCGCGGCCACTGCAGGAGTCCTCCCGATGCTCTGCTCCCCGGTCATCAGCAACGTGCAGGTCACCAAGACCCTCATCGATGGTGGGGCAGGGCTCAGCGTCCTGTCCGTGGAGACATTCAACAACCTCCAAGTGCCCTATGACCAGCTTCAGCCAACCAGGCCTTTCTCCCGGATCACCAACGGTTCCACAGTCCTGATCGGGCAGATCCGCCTCCCTGTCACCTTCGGGGCCCGCAGCAACAACCGCACCGAGCTCAGCGACTTCGACGTCGCCCACATCTGCCTGCCGCACAACGCCATCCTCGGGTACCCAGCGCTGGCCAAGTTCATGGCCGTGACCCACCACGGCTACAACGTCCTCAAGATGCCAGGAAGTGGCGGCGTCATCACGGTGCCCTGTGAAGAGAGAGATGCAGTGTGTTCCCTGGAGCGAGCCTTTCAGGCCGCATCGCTAGAAGACCCAGATCGCGGAAGCAGGAGGCTTCCTGAGACCACCCCCAAGAAGAAGAAGACGTCGTCAGGCTCAGGCCCTCAAGAGGCAGGCCCCTCAGGGCCCGTGCCCCCTCAGGATGGCCCTCCATCCATCGCATAGGAAGGCGCGCCCGGCGCCCTCCTCAGGCAGGGCTCGGGGGCTCTCACCTGGAGGGCCACCGACCTAGCCAGGGTTACAAGGGAGGCGCTTGGGCACCATGTGGAGGCATGCTTTGCAGCATGTTTCCCTTGAGAGGGAGCCAGGCGAGGAAGATCAGACCAGCAAAAGTTCGTTGACGAGGCCATTCGAGAGCTACAGGAGACAAGGATCATGAGAGGTTGCCGCCGGTTGCCAGCCGTGGCCCCACATCCAGGCGAGGATGGTGGGCTGCGTGTCTGCGTCGACGTACCAGGGCTCAATCAAATCACCACAACAGAGTGCCTCTGGCCCTCGCAAGTGGGGCGCTGCGGAGGTCCACCCCACAGCTATGTTTGCATGCCTTACGGCCTGCCGAGCATGGCTGCAGCGTACCAGCGCCTCATGAGGGGCAACGTGGAGGCTCAGGAAGACAGGCGTTCCGCGGCTCTGGCGGAGGTGGAGACAGCTCGCGAGGAGTCACCAGTGCCTCCGGAGCCTCCCGAGGCCCCGGGGCCTGGGGGCTCATGAGGATCGGCTTCTGCAGCCCGTCAAGTCTGCTGCACCGACGCCACTACGCCGACGACATCCTCTGGTGACATCTTTCAAGTTCCGTTCTCAGCTGGGAGCACCCTCCCAGGGTTGCATCACTCCCAGGCCGCGTGGGTCCGTCCCCGCGGCATGTATCTGCATTTACCTTTCCGTTGTTAGTTTGCCTTGTTGGGGGCGCCCCTCGGGCTGCATCATCCCCAAGCCGTTCGGGCCAGACCCAGCGGCATGTATCCCCCTAGTGTTTTTTTTCAAGTATGCATTGCCTATCATGCTTAGCTGCATGGAGCCTGTCCGCTGCATCTTCTCTTCCCATGTCGGCTACTTGCACGTTAAAGGGGGGGTGCCTGAGCATCGTGACTCAGGGCTCTTACTGGCTCTCCAGCCCTCACCCTCTGGCCTTGTCCATGGCATCGCGACCTGGCATACCAGCGACGGCTGAGACAAGCTCGAGGGCCGGGACCCAAGGACGTAGAGTACCGGCATCTAACCAAATTTTGCAGGGACACATCTCAAGATACGGCCCAGAGCCGGGCGCAACCCGCCCAGAGGTAGGGCCTCGGGAGTCCCGCGCTGGCTCACGGGTGCCCAGATATGCCTCGCCTACCTCAACTAGCAAGCTCTTGAGTGACTAACGATCAACTAATGGCCGCCGTGGCAACACCATCTTCCTTCTGTGATGACCCTGCAGGATCCCTGGAGGGAACCGCGCAAGCCAAGGCCCTCACGAGGTTTCCTTCGCCCTCGCCCCCGCGAACCGCTTGCATGTTAAAGGGGGCGTGCCTGAGCATCGCGACTCAAGGCTTTTACTGGCTCTCCATCCCTCACCCTCTGGCCTTGTCCAGGGCATCACGACCTGGCATACCAGCGACGGCTGAGACAAGCTCGAGGGCCGGGACCCGAGGACGTAGAGCAGAAAGGGGAGCAGAGGCGGGGAAGAAGGGGTCTCACAAGGACCTTGCCGAACGTTTCCGCTCCTATCCACACACGGACCCAACGGTGCACCTGGAACGGCCCCTGATCCTCAAGATAAGTCACCACCCACGGCACTGGCTGCTGCCGCACTACCCCCGCACCTAAAGCAACTCCGTACTAGCAACGTTGCTTCCCTTTCTCACTAAGTGATGGCTCCTTGGGCGCCAAAGGGGACCTCCTGAGCATCGCGACTCAGGGGCTCTTACCGGACCTCGGGTCGCTCACCTCCTGGCCTTGACCACGGCATCGCGACCTGGCATACCAGCG
This sequence comes from Triticum monococcum, assembly GCA_034509565.1. Classification (NCBI taxonomy): domain Eukaryota; kingdom Viridiplantae; phylum Streptophyta; class Magnoliopsida; order Poales; family Poaceae; genus Triticum; species Triticum monococcum. The sequence goes on along the minus strand of CM067847.1, from coordinate 619,109,584 downwards.
ATGGCTGATGCTGCCTGGGGACTGGGACCTGTCGGCGTAGAGCACCAGGCCCTCGCGAGGTTCGAAAGGGAGAACTCAGCTGTGACGGAATCAGCAACTCACGCAAATCCATAGCAAAGGTCATATATTAACATACGGGACTACAGACACCTTACAAGCCCCCATGGGGCGCATTTCGATTCCTCGCAGGGAACGTATCCTAAGGAGTGCTAACTATACGGGCTCTTGCATAAGATGCCAACATCAGCAGTGGGCCGTCAGGCACCGGCGCCAACCACATCCAGATCAGGGTTGGCGACGGCCTGACGCGTCCGCCCTGCTCCTGGAGCGACAGCGACTAGAGGGCTCGTAGCTATCGTCGCTCGTCTCTGGAGTCACGTAGCCTCCGCTGGAGCCGCTGGACCCTCGGGTCCACTGCCGTGGGGGCGGTCGGCGGGCCTAGCCCTCACCAGGGCGAGGTCCTGGTCGCCCCTCCCGCGGAAGCACTCCAACCGGCGCCCGATCGCGTCGAAGACCTTGAGGAACATCACCGCCGCGCCGTCATACTCCAGGTGGACCATGAAGACGCCTCTTTCCTTGCAGACCCGGGCGATCTCCCTCCAGCCGCGGGACATGTAGACCGCGCCCGGGGCAGCGACGATGACCTCGGCCTCGGTCGCGGGGGCGCCGCAGTCGGCGTGCTGCAGCTAGAGCTCCATAGGCCCCCCTGGAAGAACCACGGAGGCAAAGAAGGGAGTAAGGCGGATCCAGGACTGAAGAGGAGTGACGACATGGAGCACGAACTTGTGGGAGGAGCCCTCGGCATGGACTCCAGGAGGGACCACCCACGCCTTCACAACCCGACGGCGCCGACGACGGTGCTGACCGCGGGGATCAGCATCGCACCTCCGGGGCCCTCGACGTGGGCGTACAAGGGCAGCGGGAACCCCGGCGGAGCCCGCTCGCCCCGGGGCCTCGCCACCACCGGGTTGCTTCTTTGGCAGGAGAGGGTCTGGCCCTTCTCGAGGAGCCTTTCCCTTCTCCGCTGCAGAGAATCGGCGAATCGGAGCCATCACACCAAGACGGAGCAAGAACTGAGGCGAAGGAGAGAGCAAGAGGAGATGGACTTGACGGGCACGAGCGGTGCCGTACTTATAGCCGGCGAAGGCCAACCGCCGGTCTCCACGATCACAGGTAATCATAACACGTTCTGCATGCAGGGACTTGTCCAACTCGCACGATCACCAAGGCATCATGGGGAAGCGGAGGCGCCACGTCCAATCAACCGCCACGCGGCGTCCAAGGCCGCAGGCTGTTAGGGCCCGCGGCGCTTCGCCCTTGCCCTTTCTCCTCTCGGCACGGCCAAGTCCATGCGCGCCTTGGGCCCGGGGGCTACTGTCGGCGTTCTGGGAACGGGGGTCCCCAGACTTGCCTGCCTGCGACCTGCGGCGTGGCTCAAGTGGGGGCCCAGCACGGCCCATCTTCATCAACACGAGGCTCAAGACCCTCGCGAGGGGCCAAGCCTCGCGAGGCGGACGACACGGCACATCCTCAGGCACAGCCTCGTCAGGCTGGCTCGCGAGGAGGCGGAGAGTTCAAGGCGGGGTACCTCGCGAGGTGCCCATGACGCAAGCCATGATGACACGGGGCACCGGGCGGGTGCCATCGCATGCAGCGTCCCTCTTTCCTCTTTGGTGCAAAGGGGGCAAGCGTATCAACGAGTATCGAGGCATCAGGCAAAGGTTGCCACTTCGGTGCAACGAGTCCAAGGCCAGGAGGACTACGAGACAGAGGTCACCATGGAGCCCAGCGCGGCATCATCACCCAGAGCCTTTGGCAGGCGAAGACTGCTTTTGTCAGGATAGATGTACTCGTTGTGCCCCTTCAAATTAGCCCGCCATTGTTGGATCCCTTCCCGCTCAATATTTGGGGAGAGGACCAGGGCCTCTATAAATAGGACTAGCCACCCACATAGCAGGAAGGGGGGGTCAGTTGGTTCATTTGGTTCACAAGTAGAGAGAGAGAGAGAAAGAGGGTGACTGAACCCTTCATAGCAGTTCATCACCACAGCCTAGAACAGACCCTCGGGAGGCTGTTCTTCCTTGTATTGTTCATCCTCACCACCCCAGGAGGCAATCCATCCACCACACACTGGAGTAGGGTATTACACCACATCGGTGGCCCGAACCAGTATAAATCTTGTTTCTTTCGTGCAGTTCTTTTAGTAGTTTAGATCCCATTGAGACGGAGAGGTTGAAGGTGAGATTTCCGCGCGCACCCCAGTGTTCGAACCTTAAGGGTCTGCCGGAACCCGAAATCCGACAACGACGGCACAACTGACCCCGCAGAGTTCCTCCAGCTCTATGAGCTGGGCATCGAGGCTGCTAGCGGGGATGAAAAGGTCATGGCAAACTGGTTCCCCATGGTGCTCAAGGAAGGAGCTCGAACCTGGCTCCTGAATCTGGCTCCGGGCACGTTCTCCTCCTGGGACCAGATGCGCACCTGCTTCATCGCAAACTTCCAAGGTACTCGCGACCGGCCACCCACCGTGAGTGACTTGCGCCGCATCAAGCAACAACCCGTAGAGACCCTGCAAAAGTACATCCAGTGCTTCAACAGCGCGCGCCTCAAGATCCCCAAGGTGTCCGAGGAAGCCATCATCCCGGCCTTCTCCGATGGCGTGCGCGACGTCAAGATGAAGGAGGAGCTGGCGATGCACGAAGACCTCTGCACCTCCCTGCAGTTGTTCAACTTGGCGACCATGTGCGCCAGGGCTGAGGAGGGACGTCTCTCCCTCCTCGAGCTGCCTGCCGTGGACCCAGAAGAGAAGAAGCCCAAGGCCAAGGACGTGAAGCGCAAGGGGGCTGCCGTACTCGCAGCAGAACCAGACACCAAGCGGGGCAAGGATCTGCCCTAACCCTCCAGAGGCAGCCGGTACTGTGTGTACCACGACCTCCACACCCACAACACCAACGAATGTCAAGAACTCCGCACCGTGCGAGAAGGAAGGATCGGCCGTCGCCCTGACCGTGCTGACCGGGGCTACGGCCGAGGAGGAGGAAGAAACCCAGGACGCTGGGAAGATCGCGGCCCGCGCTAGGGGTGGCGCGACCAACCTCACGAGGACCGCTGGCGAGACCTGCCTCACGAGGGAGACTGGAGGGATCAGCCTCATGAGGATCGCCCTCATGGCAACGCAGGCCTACCTCCGCTGCCGCCTCAGCCAAGGAGGAACGAAGACCGCCATCAAGACGAGGGGGCTGGGGGCTTCCAGGAGCCCCGCGCAATCCCCTGCATCCTGGGCGGAGCTCAAGCCCCAGCCTCTCAACGTATCTTCAAGCAGTTTGCTCGCGAAGTGAATGCAGCTCTCCCCAAGCTCGAAGCAACGCGCCCCCTTAGGTGGTCGGCATGCGCCATCACGTTCAGCTCAGCAGACCAGCTCAAGTGCGCGGCCACGGCCGGAGTCCTCCCGATGCTTTTCTCCCCAGTCATCAGCAACGTTCTGGTCACCAAGACCCTCATCGATGGTGGGGCAGGGCTCAACGTCCTGTCCGTGGAAACATTCAACAACCTCCAGGTGCCCTACTACCAGCTTCAGCCAACCAAGCCCTTCTCCGGAATTACCGACGGTTCCACAGTCCCGATCAGGCAGGTCCGCCTCCCTGTCACCTTCGGGGCTCGCAGCAACTACGCACCGAGCTCATCGACTTCGACGTCGCCCACATCCTCCTGCCGTACAACGCCATCCTCGGGTACCCAGCTCTGGCCAAGTTCATGGCCGTGACTCACCATGGCTACAACATCCTCAAGATGCCAGGAAGTGGCGGCGTCATCACGGTGCCCTGTGAAGAGAAGGATGCAGTGTGTTCCCTGGAGCGAGCCTTTTAGGCCGCGTCGCTAGAAGACCCAGATCGCGGAAGCAGGAGGCTTCCTGAGACCACCCCCAAGAAGAAGAAGACATCGTCAGGCTCAGCCCCTTAGGAGGCAGGCCCTTCAGCCCATATCTGCCCAGGGGGACCCCCCATCCATCGCATAGGAAAGCGCGCATGGCGCCCTCCTCAGGTAGGGCTCGGGGGCTCTCACCCGGAGGGCCACCGACCTAGCCGGGGTCACGAGGGAGGCAGTTGGGCACCATGTGGAGGCGTGCTTCGCAGCATGTTTCCCTCGAGAAGGAGCCAGACAAGGAAGGTCAGAATAGCAGGAGTTTGTTAACGAGGTCATTCAAGAACTACAGGAGTCAAGGATCATGAGAGGTTGCCGCCGTCTACCAGCCATGGCCCCGCATCCAAGCGAGGATGGTGGGTTGCGCATCTGCGTCGACGTACCAGGACTCAATCAGATCGCCACGACGGAGCGTCTCTGGCCCTCGCGAGTGGGGCGCTGCGGGGGTCCACCCCACAACTATGTTCGCATGCCTTACGGCCTGCCGAGCATGGCTGCGGCGTACCAGTGCCTCATGAGGGGCATCATGGAGGCTCAGGAAGACAGGCGTTCCGCGGCCTTGGCGGAGATGAAGACAGCTCGCGAGGAGTCACCAGTGCCTCCGGAGCCTCCCGAGGCCCCGGGGCCTGGGGGCTCGTGAGGATCAGCCTCCGCAGCCCACCGAGTCTGCTGCACCAATGCCACTTCGTCGACGACATCCTCAGGTGACATCTTTCAAGCTTCATTCCCAGCTGGGAGCACCCTCCCAGGGTTGCATCACTCCCAGGCCACGTGGGTCCGTCCCTGCGGCATGTATCCCCTCTTATTTCTCGGTCGTTAGTTTGCCTTGTTGGGGGCGCCCCTCGGGCTGCATCATCCCCAAGCCGCTCGGGCTAGGCCTAGCGGCGTGTATCTCCCTCACGTTTATTTCCAACTATGCATTGCCTATCACACTTGATTGCTTGGTGCCTGCCCGCGGCATCCTTTCTTCTCCATGTCGGCCACTTGCACGTTAAAGGGGGGGTGCCTGAGCATCGCGACTCAGGGCTCTTCCTGGCTCTCCAGCCCTCACCCTCTGGCCTTGTCCACGGCATCGCGACCTGGCATACCAGCGACGGCTGAGACAAGCTCGAGGGCCGGAACCCGAGGATGTAGAGTACCGGCATCTAACCAAATTTTGCAGGGACACATCTCAAGATACGGCCCAGTGCCACGCGCAACCCGCCTAGAGGTAGGGCCTCGTGAGTCCCGCGCTGGCTCACGGGTGCCCAGATACTGTTGGGGAACACAGTAATTTCAAAATTTTCCTACGCACACGCAAGATCATGGTGATGCATAGCAACGAGGGGGAGAGTCTGATCTACGTACCCTTGTAGATCGCAACGGAAGCGTTGACACAACATAGAGGAAGTAGTCGTACGTCTTCTTCCCGATCCGACCGATCCAAGCACCGTTACTCCGGCACGTCCGAGTTCTTAGCACACGTTCAGCTCGATGACGTTCCTTGGGCTCCGATCCAGCAAAGCATCGAGGAAGAGTTCCGTCAGCACGACGGCGTGGTGACGATCTTGATGTACTACCGACGCAGGGCTTCGCCTAAGCACTGTAACGGTATGATCGAGGTGGAGTTTGGTGGCAGGGGGCACCGCACACGGCTAAGGAACGATCTCAAGGATCAACTTGTGTGTCTTGGGGTGTCCCCTGCCCCCGTATATAAAGGTTGGAGGGAGGGGGGCTGGCCGGCCAAAGAGAGGGAGGCGCAGGAGGAGTCCTACTCCTACCGGGAGTAGGACTCCCCCCCCCCCCAATCCTATTCCAACTAGGACTCCTTGGAAAAAAGGGAGAGGGAAAGAGAGAGAAGTGGCCGGCCACCTCTCCTAGTCCTAATAGGACTAGGGGAGGGGGGAGGCGCGCAGCCCTCCTTGGCAGCCCCTTTCACCTTTCCGCAATGGCCCATGTAGGCCCATTTGGCTCCCGGGGGGTTCCGGTAATCCGGTAAAATCCCGATTTCACCCGGAACACTTCCGATGTCCAAACATAGGCTTCCAATATATCAATCTTTACGTCTCGATCATTTCGAGACTCCTCGTCATGTCCGTGATCTCATCCGGGACTCCGAACAACCTTCAGTACATCAAAATGCATAAACTCATAATAACTGTCATCGTAACATTAAGCGTGCGGACCCTATGGTTCGAGAACATTGTAGACATGACCGAGACACATCTCCGGTCAATAACCAATAGCGGGACCTGGATGCCCATATTGGCTCCTACATATTCTACGAAGATCTTTATCGGTCAGACCGCATAACAACATACGTTGTTCCCTTTGTCATCGGTATGTTACTTGCCCGAGATTCGATCGTCGGTATCCGATACCTAGTTCAATCTCGTTACCGGCAAGTCTCTTTACTCGTTCCGTAATACATCATCCCGCAACTAACTCATTAGTTGCACTGCTTGCAAGGCTTAAGTGATGTGTATTACCGAGAGGGCCCAGAGATACCTCTCTGACAATCGGAGTGACAAATCCTAATCTCGAAATACGCCAACCCAACATCTACCTTTGGAGACACCTGTAGTACTCCTTTATAATCACCCAGTTACGTTGTGACGTTTGGTAGCACCCAAAGTGTTCTTCCGGTAAACGGGAGTTGCATAATCTCATAGTCATAGGAACATGTATAAGTCATGAAGAATAGCAACAGCAACATACTAAACGATCGGGTGCTAAGCTAATGGAATGGGTCATGTCAATCAGATCATTCAACTAATGATGTGACCTCGTTAATCAAATAACAACTCTTTTGTCCATGGTTAGGAAACATAACCATCTTTGATTAACGAGCTAGTCAAGTAGAGGCATACTAGTGACACTCTGTTTGTCTATGTATTCACACATGTATTATGTTTCCGGTTAATACAATTCTAGCATGAATAATAAACATTTATCATGATATAAGGAAATAAATAATAACTTTATTATTGCCTCTAGGGCATATTTCCTTCAGTCTCCCACTTGCACTAGGTCAATAATCTAGTTCACATCGCCATGTGATTTAACAGCAATAGTTCACATCACCATGTGATTAACACCCATAGTTCACATCGTCATGTGACCAACACTCAAAGGGTTTACTAGAGTCAGTAATCTAGTTCACATATCTATGTGATTAACACCCAAAGAGTACTAAGGTGTGATCATGTTTTGCTTGTGAGATAATTTTAGTCAACGGGTCTGTCACATTCAGATCCGTAAGTATTTTGCAAGTTCTATGTCTACAATGCTCTACACGGAGCTACTCTAGCTAATTGCTCCCACTTTCAATATGTATCCAAATTGAGCCTTTAGATTCATCTGGATCAGTGTCAAAAACTTGCATCGACGTAACCCTTTACGACGAACCTTTTTGTCACGTCCATAATCGAGAAACATATCCTTATTTCACTAGGGATAATTCTGACCGCTGTCCAGTGATCTACTCCTAGATCACTATTGTACTCCCTTGCCAAATCAGTGCAGGGTATATAATAGATCTGGTACACAGCATGACATACTTTATAGAACCTATGAATGAGGCATAGGGAATGACTTTCATTCTCTTTCTATCTTCTGCCGTGGTCGGGATTTGAGTCTTTACTCAACTTCACACCTTGTAACACAGGCAAGAAACTTTTTCTTTGACTGTTCCATTTTGAACTACTTCAAAATCTTGTCAAGGTATGTACTTATTGAAAAACTTATCAAGCATCTTGATCTATCTCTATAGATCTTGAAGCTCAATATGTAGGCAGCTTTACCGAAGTCTTTCTTTGAAAAACTCCTTTCAAACACTCCTTTTATGCTTTACAGAATAATTCTACATTATTTCCGATCAACAATATGTCATTCACATATACTTATCAGAAATGCTGTAGTGCTCCCACTCACTTTCTCGTAAATACAGGCTTCACCGCAAGTCTGTATAAAACTATATGCTTTGATCAACTCATCAAAGCATATATTCCAACTCCGAGATGTTTGCACCAGTCCATAGATAGATCGCTGGAGCTTGCATATTTAGTTAACACCTTTAGTATCGACAAAACCTTCTAGTTGCATCGTATACAACTTTTCTTTAGCAAATCCATTAAGGAATGCAGTTTTGTTTATCCATTTGCCAGATTTCATAAAATGCGGCAATTGCTAACATGATTCGGACAGACTTAAGCATAAATACGAGTGAGAAAATCTCATCGTAGTCAACACCTTGAACTTGTCGAAAACCTTTTGCGACAATTCTAGCTTTGTAGATAGTAACACTACTATCAGCGTCCGTCTTCCCCTTGAAGATCCATTTATTTTCTATGGCTTGCCGATCATCGGGCAAGTCAACCAAAGTCCATACTTTGTTCTCATACATGGATCATATCTCAGATTTCTTGGCTTCAAGCCACTTTGCGGAATCTGGGCTCACCATCGCTTCTTCATAGTTCGTAGGATCATCATGATCTAGTAGCATGACTTCCAGAACAGGATTACCGTACCACTCTGGCGCGGATCTTACTCTGGTTGATCTACGAGGTTCAGTAGTGTCTTGTTCTGAAGTTTCATGATCATCATCATTAGCTTCCTCACTAACTGGTGTAGGTGTCACAGAAACATTTTTCTGTGATGTACTACTTTCCAATAAGGGAGCAGGTACAATTACCTCGTCAAGTTCTACTTTCCTCCCACTCACTTCTTTCGAGAGAAACTCCTTCTCCAGAAAGTTTCCGAATTTAGCAACAAAAAGTCTTGCCTTCGGATCTGTGATAGAAGGTGTATCCAATAGTTTCCTTTGGATATCCTATGAAGATGCACTTCTCTGATTTGAGTTTTGAGCTTATCAGGATGAAACTTTTTCATACAAGCATCGTAACCCCAAACTTTAAGAAACGACAACTTTGGTTTCTTGCCAAACCATAGTTCATAAGGCGTCGTCTCGACGGATATAGATGGTGCCCTTTTTTTTAACATGAATGCAGCTGTCTCTAATGCATAACCCCAAAATGATAGTGGTAGATCGGTAAGAGACATCATAGATCGCACTATATCTAATAAAGTACGGTTATGACGTTCGGACACACCATTACACTAGGGTGTTCCTTGTGGCGTGAGTAGTGAAACTATTTCACATTGTTTTTTAACTGAAGGCCAAACTCGTAACTCAAATACTCTTCTCTACGATCAGATCATAGAAACTTTATTTTCTTGTTACGATGATTTTTCACTTCACTCTGAAATTCTTTGAACTTTTCAAATGTTTCAGACTTATGTTTCATCAAGTAGATATACTCATATCTGCTCAAATCATCTGTGAAGATGAGAAAATAATGATACCTGTCGCGAGCCTCAATATTCATCGGACCACATACATCAGTATGTATGATTTTCAACAAATATTTTCTCGCTCCATTGTTCCGGAGAACGGCGTTTTAGTCATCTTGCCCAAAAGGCATGGTTCGCAAGCATCAAGTGATTCATAATCAAGTGATTCCGAAAGCCCATCAGCATGGAGTTTCTTCATGCGCTTTATACCAATATGACCTAAACAGCAGTGCCACAAATAAGTTGCACTATCATTATTAACTTTGCATCTTTTGGTTTCAATATTATGAATATGTGTATTATTAAGATCGAGATCCAATGAACTATTTTCATTGGGTGTGTAACCATATAAGGTTTTATTCATGTAAACAGAACAACAATTTATTCTTTTACTTAAATGAATAACCGTATTACAATAAACATGATCAAATCATATTCATGCTCAACACAAACACCAAATAACACTTATTTAGTTTCAACACTAATCCCGAAAGTATAGGGGAGTGTGCGATGATGATCATATCAATCTTGGAACTACTTCCAACACATATCGTCACTTCACCCTTAACTAGTCTCTGTTTATTCTGCAACTCCCGTTTCGAGTTAGCAACTGAACTAGTATCAAATACTGAGGGTTTGCTATAAACACTAGTAAAGTACACATCAATAACATGTATATCAAATATACTTATGTTCACTTTGCCATCCTTCTTATCCGCCAATCACTTGGGGTAGTTCCGCTTCCAGTGACCAGTCCCTTTGCAGTAGAAGCACTTAGTCTCAGGCTTAGGATCAGACTTGGGCTTCTTCACTTGAGCAGCAACTTGCTTGCCGTTCTTCTTGAAGTTCCCCTTATTTCCTTTGCCCTTTTTCTTGAAACTAGTGGTCTTGTCAACCATCAACACTTGATGTTTTTCTTTGATTTCTACCTTCGTTGATTTCAGCATCACGAAGAGCTTGGGAGTTGTCTCCGTTATCCCTTGCATATTACAGTTCATCACGAAGTTCTACTAACTTAGTGATGGTGACTAGAGAATTCTGTCAATCACTATCTTATCTGGAAGATTAACTCCCACTTGATTCAAGCGATTGTAGTACCCAGACAATCTGAGCACATGCTCACTAGTTGAGCGATTCTCCTCCATCTTTTAGCTATAGAACTTGTTGGAGACTTCATATCTCTCAACTCGGGTATTTGCTTGAAATATTAACTTCAACTCCTGGAACATCTCATATGGTCCATGATGTTCAAAACATCTTTGAAGTCCCGATTCTAAGCCATTAAGCATGGTGCACTTAAACTATCAAGTAGTCATCATATTGAGCTAGCCAAACGTTCATAACGTCTCCATCTGCTCCTGCAATAGGTCTGTCACCTAGCGGTGCATCAAGGACATAATTCTTCTGTGCAGCAATGAGGATAAACCTCAGATCACGGATCCAATCCGCATCATTGCTACTAACATCTTTCAACACAATTTTCTCTAGGAAATTATCAAAAATAAACACAGGGAAGCAACAACGCGAGCTATTGATCTACAACATAATTTGCAAAATACTACCAGGACTAAGTTCATGATAAATTTAAGTTCAATTAATCATATTACTTAAGAACTCCCACTTAGATAGACATCCCTCTAATCCTCTAAGTGATCACGTGATCCAAATCAACTAAACCATAACCGATCATCACGTGAGATGGAGTAGTTTTCAATGGTGAACATCGTTATGTTGATCATATCTACTATATGATTCACGCTCGACCTTTCGGTCTCCGTGTTCCGAGGCCATATCTGCATATGCTAGGCTCGTCAAGTTTAACCTGAGTATTCTGCGTGTGCAACTGTTTTGCACCCGTTGTATTTGAATGTAGAGCCTATCACACCCGATCATCACGTGGTGTCTCAGCACGAAGAACTTTTGCAACGGTGCATACTCAGGGAGAACACTTCTTGATAATTTAGTGAGAGATCATCTTATAATGCTACCGTCAATCAAAGCAAGATAAGATGCATAAAAGGATAAACATCACATGCAATCAATATAAGTGATATGATATGGCCATCATCATCTTGTGCTTGCGATCTCCATCTCCGAAGCACCGTCATGATCACCATCGTCAACGGCGCGACACCTTGATCTCCATCATAGCATCGTTGTCGTCTCACCAATCTTTTGCTTCCACGACTATCACTACCGCTTAGTAATAAAGTAAAGCATTACATCGCGATTGCATTGCATACAATAAAGCGACAACCATATGGCTCCTGCCAGTTGCCGATAACTCGGTTACAAAACATGATCATCTCATACAATAAAATCAGCATCATGCCTTGACCATATCACATCACAACATGCCCTGCAAAAACAAGTTAGACGTCCTCTACTTTGTTGTGGCAAGTTTTACGTGGCTGCTACGGGCTTAAGTAAGAACTCATCTCACCTACGCATCAAAACCACAACGATAGTTTGTCAAATAGACTCCGTTTTAACCTTCTCAAGGACCGGGCGTAGTCACACTTGGTTCAACTAAAGTTGGAGAGACAGTCTTCCGCAAGCCATCTATGTGCAAAGCACGTCGAGGGAACCGGTCTCGCGTAAGAGTACGCGTAAGGTTGGTCCGGATTGTCTCGTCCAACAATACCGCCAAACCAAAGTATGACATGCTGGTAGGCAGTATGACTTGTATCGCCCACAACTCACTTGTGTTCTACTCGTGCAAATAACATCAAACCATAAAAAACCTGGCTCGGATGCCACTGTTGGGGAACGCAGTAATTTCAAAATTTTCCTACGCACACGCAAGATCATGGTGATGCATAGCAACAAGGGGGAGAGTCTGATCTACGTACCCTTGTAGATCGCAACGGAAGCGTTGACACAACGTAGAGGAAGTAGTCGTTCGTCTTCTTCCCGATCCGACCGATCCAAGCACCGTTACTCCGGCACCTCCGAGTTCTTAGCACACGTTCAGCTCGATGACGTTCCTTGGGCTCCGATCCAGCAAAGCATCGAGGAAGAGTTCCGTCAGCACGACGGCGTGGTGACGATCTTGATGTACTACCGACGCAGGGCTTCGCCTAAGCACTGTAACGGTATGATCGAGGTGGAATTTGGTGGCAGGGGGCACCGCACACGGCTAAGGAACGATCTCAAGGATCAACTTGTGTGTCTTGGGGTGTCCCCTGCCCCCGTATATAAAGGTTGAAGGGAGGGGGGCTGGCCGGCCAAAGAGAGGGAGGCGCAGGAGGAGTCCTACTCCTACCGGGAGTAGGACTCCCCCCCCCCAATCCTATTCCAACTAGGACTCCTTGGAAAAAAGGGAGAGGGAAAGAGAGAGAGGTGGCCGGCCACCTCTCCTAGTCCTAATAGGACTAGGGGAGGGGGGAGGCGCGCAGCCCTCCTTGGCAGCCCCTTTCACCTTTCCACAATGGCCCATGTAGGCCCATTTGGCTCCCGGGGGGTTCCGGTAACCCTCCCGGTAATCCGGTAAAATCCCGATTTCACCCGGAACACTTCCGATGTCCAAACATAGGCTTCCAATATATCAATCTTTACGTCTCGATCATTTCGAGACTCCTCGTCATGTCCGTGATCTCATCCGGGACTCCGAACAACCTTCGGTACATCAAAATGCATAAACTCATAATAACTGTCATCGTAACGTTAAGCGTGCGGACCCTACGGTTCGAGAACATTATAGACATGACCGAGACACATCTCCGGTCAATAACCAATAGCGGGACCTGGATGCCCATATTGGCTCCTACATATTCTACGAAGATCTTTATCGGTCAGACCGCATAACAACATACGTTGTTCCCTTTGTCATCGGTATGTTACTTGCCCGAGATTCGATCGTCGGTATCCGATACCTAGTTCAATCTCATTACCGGCAAGTCTCTTTACTCGTTCTGTAATACATCATCCCGCAACTAACTCATTAGTTGCACTGCTTGCAAGGCTTAAGTGATGTGTATTACCTAGAGGGCCCAGAGATACCTCTCCGACAATCGGAGTGACAAATCCTAATCTCGAAATACGCCAACCCAACATCTACCTTTGGAGACACCTCTAGTACTCCTTTATAATCACCCAGTTACGTTGTGACGTTTGGTAGCACCCAAAGTGTTCCTCCGGTAAACGGGAGTTGCATAATCTCATAGTCATCGGAACATGTATAAGTCATGAAGAATAGCAACAGCAACATACTAAACGATCGGGTGCTAAGCTAATGGAATGGGTCATGTCAATCAGATCATTCAACTAATGATGTGACCTCGTTAATCAAATAACAACTCTTTTTTCCATGGTTAGGAAACATAACCATCTTTGATTAACGAGCTAGTCAAGTAGAGGCATACTAGTGACACTCTGTTTGTCTATATATTCACACATGTATTATGTTTCCGGTTAATACAATTCTAGCATGAATAATAAACATTTATCATGATATAAGGAAATAAATAATAACTTTATTATTGCCTCTAGGGCATATTTCCTTCAGATACACCTCACCTACTCCAACCAGCGAGCTCTTGAGCGACTAACGATCGACTAATGACTGCCATGGCAACCCCGTTTTCTCTCTGATGAACCTGCAGGATCCTTGGAGGGAACTGTGCTAGCCAAGGCCCTCACGGAGTTCCCTTCACCCTCGCCCTCGCGAACGGCTTGCACGTTAAAGGGGGGGCGCCTGAGCATCGCGACTCAGGGCTCTTACTGGCTCTCCAGCCCTCACCCTCTGGCCTTGTCCACGGCATCGCGACCTATCATACCAGCGACGGCTGAGACCAGCTCGAGGGCCGGGACCCGAGGACTTAGAGCAGAAAGGGGAGCAGAGGCGAGGGAGAAGGGGTGCGTGAGGACCTCGCCGAGCAACTCCGTCCCAACTACCCCACGGACCCGACGATGCACTAGGGGCGATCCCCGATCCTCAAGATAAGTCACCGTCCAAAGCACTGGCTACCGTGGCACTACCTCCGCACCTAAAGCAATTCCGTACTAGCAATGTTGCTTCCCTTTCTCACCAAGCGACGGCTGCTTGGGCGCCAAAGGGGACCTCCTGAGCATCGCGACTCAGGGGCTCTTACCGGACCCTGGGTCGCTCACCTCCTGGCCTTGACCACGGCATCGCGACCTGGCATACCAGCGACGGCTGACGCCGCCTTGGGACTGGGACCTGTCGACGCAGAGCACCAAGCCCTCACGAGGTTGGAAAGGGAGAACTAAGCTAAGACGAAATCAGCAACTCACACAAATCCATAGCAAAGGTCATGTATTAACAAACGGGACTACAAGCACCTTACAAGCCCCCGTGGGGCGCATTTTGATTCCTCGCAGGGAACGGATCCTAATGGGTGCTAACTACATGAGCTCCTGCAAAAAGATGCCATCATCAACAGTGGGCCGTCAGGCGCCGGCGCCAACCCCATCCAGATCAGGGTCGGCGACGGCCTGGCGAGCCCGCCCGGCTCCGGGAGCGGCGCCGACTCGGGGGCTCGTAGGTGTCGTCGCTCGTCTCCGGAGTCACGAAGATTTCGCTGCAGTCGCTGGACCCTCCGGCGCCTCCGCCAAGGGAGCGGTCGACGGGCCTAGCCCTCACCAGGGCAAGGTCCCGGCCACCTCTCCCGGGGCAACACTCTAGCCGGCGCCCGTTCGCGTCAAAGACCTTGAAGAACATCACCACAACGCCATTGTACTCTAGGTGGACCGCAAAGACGCCCCTTTCCCTGCAAACCCGGGCAATCTCTCTCCAGCCGCGGGACAAGTAGACCTTGCCCGGGGCGGCAACCACGACCTCTGCCTCGGTCGCAAGGGCGCTGCAGCCGGCGTGCTGGAGCCAGAGCTCTAGGGGCCCTCCTGGAGGGATGATGGAGGCGAAGAAGGGAGGCAGACAGATCTAGGACTGGAGAGGGGTGACGTCGTGGCGCATGAACTCTTGGGAGGAGCCCTCGGCATGGACTCCAGGAGGAACAACCCACGCCTTCATGACCCGACGGCGCCAACCGCGGAGATCGGCATCGACACCTTCGGGGCCCACGACGTGGGCATACAAGGGAAGTGGGAACCCCGGCGGAGCCCGCTCGCACCAGGGCCTCGGTGCCACCTGACGGTCTTCCTCGCCTCGGCTGCAAAGGGCGAGCCGTTTCTTCGGCGGGAGCGGGTCTGGCCCCTCTCGGGGAGCCTTTCCCTTTTCTGCTGCGGAGAACCGGCGGATTGGAGCCATCGCGGCAAGACGGAGTAAGGATCGGGAAGAAGGAGAAGCCAGGAGGAATGGACTGGAAGGGCACACACTGCTTCGTACTTATAGCCGGCGAAGACCAACCGCCGGCCTCCACGATCATAGGTAATCATGACACGATTTGCATGCAGGGACTTGTCCACCTCGCGCGATCACCAAGGCGTCATGGGGAAGTGGAGACACCCATGTCCCATCAACCACCACGTGGCGCCAAAGGCCGCAGGCTGTTAGGGCCCGCGGCACTTCGCCCTTGCCCTTTCGCCTTTCGGCACAGCCAAGTCCATGCGCGCCTTGGGCCCGGGGGCTACTGTCGGCGTTCTGGGAACGGGGGTCCCCAGACTTGCCTACCTGCGGCCCGCGGCGTGGCTCAAGGGAGGCCCAGCATGGCCCATCTTCATCAACACAAGACTCAAGACCCTCGCGAGGGGCCAAGCCTCGCGGGGTGGACGACACGGCGCATCCTCAGGCGCGGCCTCATCAGGTTGGCTCACGAGGAGGTGGAGATATCAAGGCGGGGTACCTCGCGAGGTGCCCATGACGCAAGCCATGACGACTCAGGGTGCCAGGCGGGCGCCAGCGTGCGCAGCATCCTTCTTTCCTCTTTGGTGCAAAGGGGGCAAGCGCAGCCGCAGAGTACCGAGGCATCAGGCAAAGGTTTCCATTTCGGTGCAACGAGACCAAGACCAAGCGGACTACGAGACGGAGGTCACCATGGAGCCCAGCACGGCGTCACCGCAGAGTCTTTCGCAGGCGAAGACCAACTTTAGTCAGGGTAAGTGTACCAGATGTTCCCCTTCAAATTAGCCCGCCATTGTTGGCGCCCTTCCCGCTCAATATTTGGGAAGAGGCCCAGGGCCTCTATAAATAGGGCTAGCCACCCACGTAGCAGGGGTGGGGTTTTGGTTCGGTTCGTTCGGTTGGTCCGGCTAGCAAGCAGAGAGAGAGAGTGAGTGAGAGAGAGAAGGGTGACTGAACTCCTCCTAACAGCTCATCCCCCAGCCAAGAACAGACCCTCGCGAGGCTGTTCTTCCTTGTATCATTCATCATCATCAGCCCCAAGAGGCAATCCACCCACCACACATAGGAGTAGGGTATTACACCACAACGGTGGCCCGAACCAGTATAATCTTGTGTCTCTCATGCAGTTCTTTCCATAGTTTAGATCTTTGTGAGACGGGGAGGTAGAAGGCGTGATCTCCGCGTGCACCCCAGTGTTCGAACCTTAAGGGTCTGCCGGAACCCGTGAATCCGACATGAACAAATTACTGTTGAGCAATTGACAGAATTGAGCATAGTTATGATAATATCTAGGTATGATCATGTATATAGGCATCATGTCCAAGACAAGTAGACCGACTCCTGCCTACATCTACTACTATTACTCCACACATCGACCGCTATCCAGCATGCATCTAGAGTATTAAGTTCAAGAGAACAGAGTAACACTTTAAGCAAGATGACATGATGTAGAGGGATAAACTCATGCAATATGATATAAACCCCATCTTGTTATCCTCGATGGCAATAATATAAAACATGCCTTGCTGCCCCTACTATCACTAGGAAAGGAAACCGCAAGATTGAACCCAAAGCTAAGCACTTCTCCCATTGCAAGAAAGATCAATCTAGTAGGCCAAACCAAACTGATAGTTCGAAGAGACTTGCAAAGATAACCAATCATACATAAAAGAATTCAGAGAAGATTCAAGTATTGTTCATAGATAAACTTGATCATAAACCCACAATTCAGCGGTCTCAACAAACACACCGCAAAAGCAGATTACATCAAATAGATCTCCACAAGAGAGGGGGAGAACTTTGTATTGAGATCGAAAAAGAGAGAAGAAGCCATCTAGCTAATAACTATGGACCCGATGGTCTGAGGTAAACTACTCACACTTCATCGGAGGGGCTATGGTGTTGATGTAGAAGCCCTCCGTGATTGATGACCCCTCCGACGGAGCTCCGGAAAAGGCCCCAAGATGGGATCTCATGGATACAGAAAGTTACGGCGGTGGAATTAGGATTTTGGCTCCGTATCTGGTAGTTTGGGGGTACGTAGGTATATATAGGAGGAAGGAGTACGTCGGTGGAGCAACTGGGGCCCCACGAGGGTGGAGGGCACGCCTGGGGGGGGGGGATAGGCGCGCCCCTACCTCATGCCCTCCTGGTTGATGTCTTGACGTAGGGTCCAAGTCCTCCGGATCACGTTCGTTCCGAAAATCATGTTTTGGAAGGTTTCATTCTGTTTGATATTCTTTTTCTGCGAAACTCTGAAATAGGCAAAAAAAATAGCAATTCTGGGCTGGGCCTCCGGTTAATAGGTTAGTCCCAAAAATAATATAAAAGTGTATAATAAAGCCCAATAATGTCCAAAACAGAATATAATATAGCATGGAACAATCAAAAATTATAGATATGTTGGAGACGTATCAAGCATCGCCAAGCTTAATTCCTGCTCGTCCTCGAGTAAGTAAATAATAAAAACAGAATTTTTGATGTGGAGTGCTACTTGGCATAATTTCAATGTAATTCTTTTAATTGTGATATGAATATTCAGATCCGAAAGATTCAAGATAAAAGTTCAATATTGACATAAAAATAATAATACTTCAAGCACACTAACTAAGCAATTATGTCCTCTCAAAATAACATGGCCAAAGAAAGTTCATCCCTACAAAATCATATAGTTTAGACATGCTCCATTTTTGTTACGCAAGAATGCTCTCATCATGCACAACCCCGATGAAAAGCCAAGCAATTGTTTCATACTTTAGTAATCTCAAACCTTTTCAACTTTCACGCAATACATGAGCGTGAGCCATGGATATAACACTATGGGTGGAATAGAATATAAAGATGGGGGTTATGTGGATAAGACAAAAAGGGAGAAAGTCTCACATCAACGAGGCTAATGAATGAGCTATGGAGATGCCCATCGATTGATGTTCATGCAAGGAGTAGGGATTGCCATGCAACGGATGCACTAGAGCTATAAATATATGAAAGCTCAACAAAAGAAACTAAGTGGGTGTGCATCCAACTTGCTGTTGGTGAGCAGTAATTTCAAAAAAATTCCTACGCACACGCAAGATCATGGTGATGCATAGCAACGAGGGGGAGAGTCTGATCTACGTACCCTTGTAGATCGCAACGGAAGCGTTGACACAACGTAGAGGAAGTAGTCATACGTCTTCTTCCCGATCCGATCGATCCAAGCACCGTTACTCCGGCTCCTCCGAGTTCTTAGCACACGTTCAGTTCGATGACGTTCCTCGGGCTCCGATCCAGCAAAGCATCGAGGAAGAGTTCCGTCAGCGCGACGGCGTGGTGACGATCTTGATGTACTACCGACGCAGGGCTTCGCCTAAGCACTGTAACGGTATGATCGAGGTGGAATTTGGTGGCAGGGGGCACCGCACACGGCTAAGGAACGATCTCAAGGATCAACTTGTGTGTCTTGGGGTGTCCCCTGCCCCCGTATATAAAGGTTGGAGGGAGGGGGGCTGGCCGTCCAAAGAGAGGGAGGCGCAGGAGGAGTCCTACTCCTACCGGGAGTAGGACTCCCCCCTCCAATCCTATTCCAACTAGGACTCCTTGGAAAAAAGGGAGAGGGAAAGAGAGAGAGGTGGCCGGCCACCTCTCCTAGTCCTAATAGGACTAGGGGAGGGGGGAGGTGCGCAGCCCTCCTTGGCAGCCCCTTTCACCTTTCCACAATGGCCCATGTAGGCCCATTTGGCTCCCGGGGGGTTCCGGTAACCCTCCCGGTAATCCGGTAAAATCCCGATTTCACCCGGAACACTTCCGATGTCCAAACATAGGCTTCCAATATATCAATCTTTACGTCTCGACCATTTCGAGACTCCTCGTCATGTCTGTGATCACATCCGGGACTCCGAACAACCTTCGGTACATCAAAATGCATAAACTCATAATAACTGTCATCGTAACGTTAAGCGTGCGGACCCTACGGTTCGAGAACAATGTAGACATGACCGAGACACGTCTCCGGTCAATAACCAATAGCGGGACTTGGATGCCCATATTGGCTTCTACATATTCTACGAAGATCTTTATCGGTCAGACCGCATAACAACATACGTTGTTCCCTTTGTCATCGGTATGTTACTTGCCCGAGATTCGATCGTCGGTATCCAATACCTAGTTCAATCTCGTTACTGGCAAGTCTCTTTACTCGTTTCGTAATACATCATCTCATAACTAACATCTTTAGTTATTATGCTTGCAAGGCTTATGTGATGTGTATTACCGAGAGGGCCCAGAGATACCTCTCCGACAATCGGAGTGACAAACCCTAATCTCGAAATACGCCAACCCAACATCTACCATTGGAGACACCTGTAGTACTCCTTTATAATCACCCAGTTACGTTGTGACGTTTGGTAGTACCCAAAGTGTTCCTCCGGTAAACGGGAGTTGCATAATCTCATAGTTATAGGAACATGTATAAGTCATGAAGAAAGCAATAACAACATACTAAACGATCGGGTGCTAAGCTAATGGAATGGGTCATGTCAATCAGATCATTCAACTAATGATGTGACCTCGTTAATCAAATAACAACTCTTTGTTCATGGTTAGGAAACATAACCATCTTTGATTAACGAGCTAGTCAAGTAGAGGCATACTAGTGACACTCTGTTGGTCTATGTATTCACACATGTATTATGTTTCCGGTTATTACAATTCTAGCATGAATAATAAACATTTATCATGATATAAGGAAATAAATAATAACTTTATTATTGCCTCTAGGGCATATTTCCTTCAGTCTCCCACTTGCACTAGAGTCAATAATCTAGATTACACAGTAATGATTCTAACACCCATGGAGCCTTGGTGTTGATCATGTTTTGCTCGTGGAAGAGGCTTAGTCAACGGGTCTGCAACATTCAGATCCGTATGTATCTTGCAAATCTCTATGTCTCCCACCTGGACTAAATCCCAGATGGAGTTGAAGCGTCTCTTGATGTGTTTGGTTCTTTTGTGAAATCTGGATTCCTTTGCCAAGGCAATTGCACCAGTATTGTCACAGAAGATTTTCATTGGACCCGATGCACTAGGTATGACACCTAGATCGGATATGAACTCCTTCATCCAGACTCCTTCGTTCGCTGCTTCCGAAGCAGCTATGTACTCCGCTTCACATGTAGATCCCGCTACGACGCTTTGTTAGAACTGCACCAACTGACAGCTCCACCGTTTAAAGTAAACACGTATCCGGTTTGCGATTTAGAATCGTCCGGATCAGTGTCAAAGCTTGCATCAACGTAACCTCTTACGGTGAGCTCTTTGTCACCTCCATATACGAGAAACATATCCTTAGTCCTTTTCAGGTATTTCAGGATGTTCTTGACCGCTGTCCAGTGATCCACTCCTGGATTACTTTGGTACCTCCCTGCTAAACTTATAGCAAGGCACACATCAGGTCTGGTACACAGCATTGCATACATGATAGAGCCTATGGCTGAAGCATAGGGAACATCTTTCATTTTCTCTCTATCTTCTGCAGTGGTCGGGCATTGAGTCTGACTCAACTTCACACCTTGTAACACAGGCAAGAACCCTTTCTTTTCTTGATCCATTTTGAACTTCTTCAAAATCTTGTCAAGGTATGTGCTTTGTGAAAGTCCAATTAAGCGTCTTGATCTATCTCTATAGATCTTTATGCCTAATATGTAAGCAGCTTCACCGAGGTCTTTCATTGAAAAACTTTTATTCAAGTATCCCTTTATGCTATCCAGAAATTCTATATCATTTCCAATCAGTAATATGTCATCCACATATAATATTAGAAATGCTACAGAGCTCCCACTCACTTTCTTGTAAATACAGGCTTCTCCAAAAGTCTGTATAAACCCAAATGCTTTGATCACACTATCAAAGTGTTTATTCCAACTCCGAGATGCTTGCACCAGTCCATAAATGGATCGCTGGAGTTTGCACACTTTGTTAGCTCCCTTTGGATCGACAAAACCTTCCGGTTGCATCATATACAACTCTTCTTCCAGAAATCCATTCAGGAATGCAGTTTTTACATCCATTTGCTAAATTTCATAATCATAAAATGCGGCAATTGCTAACATGATTCTGACAGACTTAAGCATCGCTACGGGTGAGAAAGTCTCATCGTAGTCAACTCCTTGAACTTGTCAAAAACCTTTTGCGACAAGTCAAGCTTTGTAGACAGTAACATTACCATCAGCGTCAGTCTTTTTCTTAAAGATCCATTTATTCTCAATTGCTTGCCGATCATCGGGCAAGTCAACCAAAGTCCATACTTTGTTCTCATACATGGATCCCATCTCAGATTTCATGGCTTCAAGCCACTTTGCGGAATCTGGGCTCACCATCGCTTCTTCATAGTTCGTAGGTTCATCATGATCTAGTAGCATGACTTCCAGAACAGGATTACCGTATCACTCTGGTGCGGATCTTACTCTGGTTGATCTACGAGGTGCAGTAGTATCTTGATCTAAAGTTTCATGATCATCATCATTAACTTCCTCTCTTATTGGTGTAGGTCTCACAGAAACAGTTTTTTGTGATGTACTATTTCCCAATAACGGAGTAGGTACAGTTACCTCGTCAAGTTCTACTTTCCTCCCACTCACTTCTTTCGAGAGAAACTCCTTCTCAAGAAAGTTTCCGAATTTAGCAACAAAAGTCTTGCCTTCGGATCTGTGATAGAAGGTGTATCCAATAGTTTCCTTTGGATATCCTATGAAGACACATTTCTCCGATTTGGGTTCGAGCTTATCAGGTTGAAGCTTTTTCACATAAGCATCGCAGCCCCAAACTTTAAGAAACGACAACTTTGGTTTCTTGCCAAACCACAGTTCATAAGGCGTCGTCTCAACGGATTTAGATGGTGCCCTATTTAACGTGAATGCGGCCGTCTCTAAAGCATAACCCCAAAACAATAGCAGTAAATCAGTAAGAGACATCATAGATCGCACCATATCTAGTAAAGTACGATTACGACGTTCGGACACACCATTACGTTGTGGTGTTCCGGGTGGCGTGAGTTGCGAAACTATTCCACAATTTTTCAAATGTACACCAAACTCGTAACTCAAATATTCTCCTGCACGATCAGATCGTAGAAACTTTATTTTCTTGTTACGATGATTTTCAACTTCACTCTGAAATTCCTTGAACTTTTCAAATGTTTCAGACTTATGTTTCATTAAGTAGATATACCCATATCTGCTTAAATCATCTGTGAAGGTGAGAAAATAACGATATCCGCCACGAGCCTCAATATTCATCGGACCACATACATCGGTATGTATGATTTCCAATAAATCTGTTGCTCTCTCCATAGTACCGGAGAACGGTGTTTTAGTCATCTTGCCTATGAGGCACGGTTCGCAAGTACCAAGTGATTCATAATCAAGTGGTTCCAAAAGCCCATCAGTATGGAGTTTCTTCATGCGCTTTACACCGATATGACCTAAACGGCAGTGCCACAAATAAGTTGCACTATCATTATCAACTCTGCATCTTTTGGTTTCTACATTATGAATATGTGTATCACTACTATCGAGATTCAATAAGAATAGACCACTTTTCAAGGGTGCATGACCGTAAAAGATATTACTCATATAAATAGAACAACCATTATTCTCTGATTTAAATGAATAACCGTCTCGCATCAAACAAGATCCAGATATAATGTTCATGCTTAACGCTGGCACCAAATAACAATTATTTAGGTCTAATATTAATCCCGAAGGTAGATGTAGAGGTAGCGTGCCGACCGCGATCACATCGACTTTGGAACCGTTTCCCACGCGCATCGTCACCTCGTCCTTTGCTAGTGTCCGCTTATTCTGTAGTCCCTGTTTCGAGTTGCAAATATTAGCAACAGAACCAGTATCAAATACCCAGGTGCTACTGCGAGCATTAGTAAGGTACACATCAATAACATGTATATCACATATACCTTTGTTCACCTTGCCATCCTTCTTATCCGCCAAATACTTGGGGCAGTTCCGCTTCCAGTGACCAGTCAGCTTGCAGTAGAAGCACTCAGTTTCAGGCTTAGGTCCAGACTTGGGTTTCTTCTCTTGAGCAGCAACTTGCTCGCCGTTCTTCTTGAAGTTCCCCATCTTCTTCCCTTTGCCCTTTTTCTTGAAACTAGTGGTTTTGTTAACCATCAACACTTGATGCTCCTTCTTGATTTCTACCTCCGCAGCTTTCAACATTGCGAAGAGCTCGGGAATAGTCTTGTTCATCCCTTGCATATTATAGTTCATCATGAAGCTCTTGTAGCTTGGTGGCAGTGATTGGAGAATTCTGTCAATGACGCAATCATCTGGAAGTGTAACTCCCAATTGAATCAAGTGATTATTATACCCAGACATTTTGAGTATATGCTCACTGACAGAACTGTTCTCCTCCATCTTGCAGCTATAGAACTTATTGGAGACTTCATATCTCTCAATCCGGGCATTTGCTTGAAATATTAACTTCAACTCCTGGAACATCTCATATGCTCCATGACGTTCAAAACGTCGTTGAAGTCCCGGTTCTAAGCCGTAAAGCATGGCACACTGAACTATTGAGTAGTCATCAGCTTTGCTCTGCCAGACGTTCATAACTTCTGGTGTTGCTCTTGCAGCAGGCCTGGCACTCAGCGGTGCTTCCAGGACGTAATTCTTCTGTGCAGCAATGAGGATAATCCTCAGGTTACGGACCCAGTCCGTGTAATTGCTACCATCATCTTTCAACTTTGCTTTCTCAAGGAACGCATTAAAATTCAACGGAACAACAGCACGAGCCATCTATCTACAATCAACATAAACAAGCAAGATACTATCAGGTACTAAGTTCATGATAATTTTTAAGTTTAGTTAATCAAATTTACTTAAGAACTCCCACTTAGATAGACATCCCTCTAATCCTCTAAGTGATCACGTGATCCAAATCAACTAAACCATAACCGATCATCACGTGAGATGGAGTAGTTTTCAATGGTGAGCATCAATATGTTTGATCATATCTACTATATGATTCACGCTCGACCTTTCGGTCTCCGTGTTCCGAGGCCATATCTGTATATGCTTGGCTCGTCAAGTATAACCTGAGTATTCCGCGTGTGCAACTGTTTTGCACCCGTTGTATTTGAACGTAGAGCCTATCACACCCGATCATCACGTGGTGTCTCAGCACGAAGAACTTTTGCAATGGTGCATACTCAGGGAGAACACTTCTTGATAATTTAGTGAGAGATCATCTTATAATGCTACCGTCAATCAAAGCAAGATAAGATGCATAAAAGGATAAACATCACATGCAATCAATATAAGTGATATGATATGGTCATCATCATCTTGTGCTTTGTGATCTCCATCTCCGAAGCACCGTCATGATCACCATCATCACCGGCGCGACACCTTGATCTCCATTGTAGCATCGTTGTCGTCTCGCCAATCTTATGCTTCCACGACTATCACTACCGCTTAGCAATAAAATAAAGTAAAGCATTACATCGCGATTGCATTGCATACAATAAAGCGACAACCATATGGCTCCTGCCAGTTGCCGATAACTCGGTTACAAAACATGATCATCTCATACAATAAAATCAGCATCATGCCTTGACCATACCACATCACAACATGCCCTGCAAAAACAAGTTAGACGTCCTCTACTTTGTTGTTGCAAGTTTTACGTGGCTGCTACGGGCTTAAGTAAGAACTCATCTCACCTACGCATCAAAACCACAACGATAGTTCGTCAAATAGACTCCATTTTAACCTTCTCAAGGACCGGGCGTAGTCACACTTGGTTCAACTAAAGTTGGAGAGACAGTCTTCCGCAAGCCATCTATGTGCAAAGCACGTCGAGGGAACCGGTCTCGCGTAAGAGTACGCGTAAGGTTGGTCCGGATCGTCTCGTCCAACAATACCGCCGAACCAAAGTATGACATGCTGGTAGGCAGTATGACTTGTATCGCCCACAACTCACTTGTGTTCTACTCGTGCAAATAACATCAAACCATAAAACCTAGGCTCGGATGCCACTGTTGGTGAACGCAGTAATTTCAAAAAATTTCCTACGCACACGCAAGATCATGGTGATGCATAGCAACGAGGGGGAGAGTCTGATCTACGTACCCTTGTAGATCGCAATGGAAGCATTGACACAACGTAGAGGAAGTAGTCGTACGTCTTCTTCCTGATCCGATCGATCCAAGCACCGTTACTCCGGCACCTCCGAGTTCTTAGCACACGTTCAGTTCGATGACGTTCCTCGGGCTCCGATCCAGCAAAGCGTCGAGGAAGAGTTCCGTCAGCACGACGGCGTGGTGACGATCTTGATGTACTACCGACGCAGGGCTTCGCCTAAGCACTGTAACG
The DNA here is from genome assembly GCA_034509565.1 of Triticum monococcum. Lineage (NCBI taxonomy): Eukaryota > Viridiplantae > Streptophyta > Magnoliopsida > Poales > Poaceae > Triticum > Triticum monococcum. The sequence continues at coordinate 619,083,700 of CM067847.1, read as the reverse complement.
GTATGATCGAGGTGGAATTTGGTGGCAGGGGGCACCGCACACGGCTAAGGAACGATCTCAAGGATCAACTTGTGTGTCTTGGGGTGTCCCCTGCCCCCGTATATAAAGGTTGGAGGGAGGGGGGCTGGCCGGCCAAAGAGAGGGAGGCGCAGGAGGAGTCCTACTCCTACCGGGAGTAGGACTCCCCCCTCCAATCCTATTCCAACTAGGACTCCTTGGAAAAACGGGAGAGGGAAAGAGAGAGAGGTGGCCGGCCACCTCTCCTAGTCCTAATAGGACTAGGGGAGGGGGGGAGGTGCGCAGCCCTCCTTGGCAGCCCCTTTCACCTTTCCACAATGGCCCATGTAGGCCCATTTGGCTCCCGGGGGGTTCCGGTAACCCTCCCGGTAATCCGGTAAAATCCCGATTTCACCCGGAACACTTCCGATGTCCAAACATAGGCTTCCAATATATCAATCTTTACGTCTCGACCATTTCGAGACTCCTCGTCATGTCCGTGATCACATCCGGGACTCCGAACAACCTTCGGTACATCAAAATGCATAAACTCATAATAACTGTCATCGTAACGTTAAGCGTGCGGACCCTACGGTTCGAGAACAATGTAGACATGACCGAGACACGTCTCCGGTCAATAACCAATAGCGGGACCTGGATGCCCATATTGGCTCCTACATATTCTACGAAGATCTTTATCGGTCAGACCGCATAACAACATACGTTGTTCCCTTTGTCATCGGTATGTTACTTGCCCGAGATTCGATCATCGGTATCCAATACCTAGTTCAATCTCGTTACTGGCAAGTCTCTTTACTCGCTCCGTAATACATCATCTCATAACTAACATCTTTAGTTATTATGCTTGCAAGGCTTATGTGATGTGTATTACCGAGAGGGCCCAGAGATACCTCTCCGACAATCGGAGTGACAAACCCTAATCTCGAAATACGCCAACCCAACATCTACCATTGGAGACACCTGTAGTACTCCTTTATAATCACCTAGTTACGTTGTGACGTTTGGTAGTACCCAAAGTGTTCCTCCGGTAAACGGGAGTTGCATAATCTCATAGTTATAGGAACATGTATAAGTCATGAAGAAAGCAATAGCAACATACTAAACGATCGGGTGCTAAGCTAATGGAATGGGTCATGTCAATCAGATCATTCAACTAATGATGTGACCTCGTTAATCAAATAACAACTCTTTGTTCATGGTTAGGAAACATAACCATCTTTGATTAACGAGCTAGTCAAGTAGAGGCATACTAGTGACACTCTGTTGGTCTATGTATTCACACATGTATTATGTTTCCGGTTAATACAATTCTAGCATGAATAATAAACATTTATCATGATATAAGGAAATAAATAATAACTTTATTATTGCCTCTAGGGCATATTTGCTTCACTTGCTTGCTCACGAAGACCTAGGGCACTTAAGGAAGCCCATTGTTGGAATACACAAGCCAAGTTCTATAATGAAAAATTCCCACTAGTATATGAAAGTGACAAAACAAGAGACTCTCTATCATGAAGATTATGGTGCTACTTTGAAGCACAAGTGTGGTAAAAAGGATAGTAACATTGTCCCTTCTCTCTTTTTCTCTCATTTTTTTATTTTTTTATTTTTGGGCCTTTTTTTATGTCCTTTCACTTTTTTCCTCACTTGGGACAATGCTCTAGAAAATGATGATCATCACACTTCTATTTATTTACAACTCAATGATTACAACTCAATACTAGAACAAAGTATGACTCTATATGAATGCCTCCGGCGGTGTACCAGGATATGCAATGAACCAAGAGTTACATGTATGAAAGAATTATGAATGGTGGATTTTCCACAAATACTATGTCAACTACATGATCATGCAAAGCAATATGACACCGATGAAAGTTTCATGATAAACGGAACGGTGGAAAGTTGCATGGCAATATATCTCGGAATGGCTATGGAAATGCCATAATAGGTAGGTATGGTGGCTATTTTGAGGAAGATATAAGGAGGTTTATGTGTGAAAGAGCGTATCATATCACGGTGGATGCACTAACGAAGTTTGCACCAATTCTCAATGTGAGAAAGGGCAATGCACTGTACCGAAGAGGCTAGCAATGATGGAAAGGTGAGAGTGCGTATAATCCATGGACTCAACATTAGTCATAAAGAACTCACATAATTATTGCAAAAATCTACAAGTCATCAAAAACCAAGCACTACGCGCATGCTCCTAGGGGGATAGATTGGTAGGAGAAGACCATCGCTCGTCCCCGACCGCCACTCATAAGGAGGACAATCAAAGAACACCTCATGTTTCAAATTTGTTACATAACGTTTACCATACGTGCATGCTACGAGACTTGCAAGCTTCAACACAAGTATTTCTCAAATTCACAACTACTCAACTAACACAACTTTGATATACTACCTCCATGTCTCAAAACAATCATCAAGCATCAAACTTCTCTTAGTATTCAACACACTCATAAGAAAGGTTTTTTACTAGTCTTGAATACCTAGCATATTAGGATTTTTTAAGAAAATTACCATGCTGTTTAAGACTCTCAAAATAATCTAAGTGAAGCATGAGATAATAATAGTTTCTATAAAACAAAACCACCACCTTGCTGTAAAAAGATATAAGTGAAGTACTAGAGCAAGAACTATATAACTCAAAAAGATATAAGTGAAGCACATAGAGTATTCTAATAATTTCCGAATCATGTGTCTCTCTCTCAAAAGGTGTTTGCAGCAAAGATGATTATGGTAAACTAAAAAGCAAAGACTTAAATCATACAAGACGCTCCAAGCAAAACACATATCATGTGGTGAATAAAAATATAGCTCCAAGTAAAGTTACCGATGGAAGTAGACGAAAGAGGGTATGCCTTCTGGGGCATCCCCAAGATTTGGCTTTTAGGTGTCCTTAGATTATCTTGGGGTGCCATGGGCATCCCCAAGCTTAGGCCCTTGCCACTCCTTGTTCCATAATCCATCAAATCTTTCACCCAAAACTTGACAACTTCACAACAGAGAACTTAAAGTAGAAAATCTCATGAGCTCTGTTAGCGAAAGAAAACAAAATACCACTTCAAGGTACTGTAATGAACTCATTATTTATTTATATTGGTGTTAAACCTACTGTATTCCAACTTCTCTATGGTTTATAAACTATTTTACTAGCCATAGATTCATCAAAATAAGCAAACAACACATGAAAAAAAGAATCTGTCAAAAATCGAAAAGTCTGTAGTAATCTGTAGCTAACGCAAGATCTGGAACACAAAAAATTCTAAAATAAATTTCTGGACGTGAGGAATTTATCTTTTAATCATATTCAAAAAGAGTTAACTAAATATCACTTTTCAAATAAAAATGACAGCAGTTCTCGTGAGCCCTAAAGGTTCTGTTTTTTACAGCAAGATTAAAAAGACTTTCCCCAAGTCTTCCCAACGGTTCTACTTGGCACAAACACTAATTAAGCACAAAAAACACAACCAAAACAGAGGCTAGATAAATTATTTATTACTAAACAGGATCAAAAATCAAGGAATAAAAATAAAATTGGGTTGCCTCCCAACAAGCGCTACCGTTTAACGCCCCTAGCTAGGCATAAAAGCAAGGATAGATGTAGGTATCTTTAGTTGGTAATTCTTTAATGAGATATCTATCACCTTTAGGAGCTTCTTTACTTTTATCAATAATCAAACTTCTAGGCACAAGATCAAAAAAATCATTAGTAGCAAATGGTTCCTTAATGATAGCAAAAAGATTAGGATGAATACTTATAGATTTGAGATCCGCAGTTTCTTTGCTAGAGGATTCACCCTTATTTTTAGGAACATACATAAGCTTGGCAATTTTAGTTAGAGGACTTGGAGTATTCTTTACGGAAGAAAAGGCGGTTCCTAAGTTGGTAATGATACCCTCAAGTTTATCGATTCTAGTGGAATCATGATTTATTCTTTCATTAACTATGGGTTCCTTCTCCTTAATATTTTTCAAAGTGACTCCTACTTTAGATCCATATTGAGTAATTTGGTTGTGGATCTTTTTATCAAGATTTTCAATTAACTCTATGGTAGAAACTTTATTTTCAATAATTTCAAGTTTTTGCATTACATGCTCCAAAGTTAACATAGTTCCATTAACCAAAAGAGGGGGTGAACCAAACAAATATATCATAGCATTATAAGAATCAAAAGTGTGGCTACCCAAGAAATTCCCTCCGGTAATGGTATCAAGGACATATCTGTGCCAAGGAATAGCACCTACATAAAAATTGCGAAGAAGAATAGAAGTAGATTGCTTCCTGGTAGATCTATTTTGAGCATTGCAAATTCTATACCAAGCGTCTTTTAGGTTTTCTCCTTCCCTTTGCCAAAAGGGGCAAATAGAGAAAGAGAGGGAGGATGGAGAGAGAGAGGGCGAATAAAACGGCAAGGGTGAAGTGGGGGAGAGGAAAACGAGAGGCAAATGGCAAATAATGTAATGCGGGAGATAAGGGTTTGTGATGGGTACTTGGTATGTCTTGACTTGCAATGGCGCCACAAATGACACATTGTCGGGAGTCAAATCTTGACTTGTCTTGCGCGAACCTCCCCGGCAACGGCGCCAGAAATCCTTCTTGCTACCTCTTGAGCACTGCATTGGTTTTCCCTTGAAGAAGAAGGGGTGATGCAGAAAATTAGCGTAAGTACTTCCCTCAGTTTTTGAGAACCAAGGTATCAATCTAGTAGGAGGCCGCGCATAAGTCCCTCGCACCTACACAAACAAATAAATCCTCGCAACCATCGCGATAAGGGGTTGTCAATTCCTACGCATCACTTACGAGAGTGAGATCTGATAGATATGATAAGATAATATTTTTGTTATTTTTATGATAAAGATGCAAAGTAAAATAAAAGGTAATAAAAATAACTAAGTGTTGGAAGATTAATATGAAGGAAAATAGACCCGGGGCCATAGGTTTCACTAGTGGCTTCTCTCAAGAGCATAAGTATTTATGGTGGGTGCACAAATTACTGTTGAGCAATTGACAGAATTGAGCATAGTTATGAGAATATCTAGGTATGATCATGTATATAGGCATCACGTCCAAGACAAGTAGACCGACTCCTGCCTGCATCTACTACTATTACTCCACACATCGACCACTCTCCAGCATGCATCTAGAGTATTAAGTTCAAGAGAACAGAGTAACGCTTTAAGCAAGATGACATGATGAAAGCACAAGTGCTCCCTAGGTGGTTTTGGTAATTAATGACAACATATCTCTTGTTGGACTAACGTTTCTATCTAGTATGTTTCAGATAAGTTCAACAATGGAGTGGCATGGACTAAAGGTTGTGGGAAGTTCTCCAAGATGCTAAGGACAAAGAATTGGCTAAAGCTTAAAGCTCAAGACTCTCCATTTTACATTTTAGTGATCCAAGATCACATTGAGTCTTTAGGAAAAGCCAATACTATCAAGGAGGGATGAGGTGTTGCTTAATGAGCCTCTTGCTCAAGTGCTTAATGATATGCTCCAAAATCCTCAGCTACTTTCCCACTTCCACATATGACCTAAACCCGAAGCCAAAATCAGACCTACCGATTATTTCTATCCAACACCACCGAGTTTCACTTGTCATAGCCACTGCCAGAAACGCTAATCAGTTCGGTCTCACCGATGGGATCTCGGTCTCACCGAGATGGGCTTGCAAACTCTCTGTTACCTATTGCAATACTCTCGGTCCCACCAAACTCGGTCATACTCGGTCATACCGATTCTATCTATCCGGCGCCATCGAGTTTCACTTGTCATTTGCCACTGCCAAACCCTAGCAATTCGGTCTCACTGATGGGATCTCGGTATCACCGAGATGGGCTTGCAAACTCTCTGTTACCTGTTGCAATATCTTCGGTCCAACCGAGATACGCAATCGGTCCCACCGAGTTTGCTTGGCCAACTCTCTGTTTCGCTTATTACCCAAATCGGTCCCACCGAGTTTGAGTAATCGGTCAAACCGAGTTTTGGATTTACCCTAACCCTAGCACATCGGTCCCACCGAGTTGATCCAGTCGGTCCCACCGAAAACCCTAACGGTCACTAGGTTTGCTAAATCGGTCCGACCGAGTTTCTCAATTCGGTCTCACCGAGATTGGTAAATTGTGTGTAACGGTTAGATTTTGTGTGGAGGCTATATATACCCCTCCACCTCCTCTTCATTCGTGGAGAGAGCCATCAGAACACATCTACACTTCCAACTCTTATGTTCTGAGAGAGAACCACCTACTCATGTGTTGAGGCCAAGATATTCCATTCCTACCATATGAATCTTGATCTCTAGCCTTCCCCAAGTTGCTTTCCACTCAAATCTTCTTTCCACCAAATCCAAATCCTGTGAGAGAGAGTTGAGTGTTGGGGAGACTATCATTTGAAGCACAAGAGCAAGGAGTTCATCATCAACACACCATTTGTTACTTCTTGGAGAGTGGTGTCTCCTAGATTGGCTAGGTGCCACTTGGGAGCCTCCGACAAGATTGTGGAGTTGAACCAAGGAGTTTGTAAGGGCAAGGATATCGCCTACTTCGTGAAGATCTACCGCTAGTGAGGCAAGTCCTTCGTGGGCGATGGCCATGGTGGGATAGACAAGGTTGCTTCTTCGTGGACCCTTCGTGGGTGGAGCCCTCCGTGGACTCGCGCAACCGTTACCCTTCGTGGGTTGAAGTCTCCATCAACGTGGATGTAGGATAGCACCACCTATCCGAACCATGGGAAAAACATCCGTGTCTCCAATTGCGTTTGAATTCTCCAAACCCTTCCCTTTACATTCTTGCAAGTTGCATGCTTTACTTTCCGCTGCCTATATACTCTTTGCATGCTTGCTTGACATGTATTATGAATGTTGAAATTGTGCCTAAACTCCAGTTAAACCAAAAAAGCTTAAAAACTGCAACTTTAGCATTAAGTGTCTAATCACCCCCCTCTAGACACATCTACTTCAAGGTCCTACACATGATGTAGAGGGATAAACTCATGCAATATGATATAAACCCCATCTTGTTATCCTCGATGGCAACAATACAATACGTGCCTTGCTGCCCCTACTGTCACTGGGAAAGGACACCGCAAGATTGAACCCAAAGCTAAGCACTTCTCCCATTGCAAGATAGATCAATCTAGTAGGCCAAACCAAACTGATAATTCGAAGAGACTTGCAAAGATAACCAATCATACATAAAAGAATTCAGAGAAGATTCAAATATTGTTCATAGATAAACTTGACCATAAACCCACAATTCATCGGTCTCAACAAACACATCGCAAAAGAAGATTACATCGACTAGACCTCCACAAGAGAGGGGGAGAACTTTTTATTGAGATCCAAAAAGAGAGAAGAAGCCATCTAGCTAATAACTATGGACCCGAAGGTCTGAGGTAAACTACTCACACTTCATCGGAGGGGCTATGGTGTTGATGTAGAAGTCCTCCGTGATCGATGCCCCCTCCGGCGGAGCTCCAGAAAAGGCCCCAAGATGGGATCTCGTGGATACAGAAATTTACGGCAGTGGAATTAGGGTTTTGGCTCCGTATCTGGTAGTTTGGAGGTACGTAGGTATATATAGGAGGAAAGAGTACATCGGTGGAGCAGCAAGGGGCCCACGAGGGTGGAGGGCGCGCCTGGGGTGGGGTGGGGGTGGGCGCACCCCCTACCTCGTGCCCTCCTGGTTGATGTCTTGACGTAGGGTCCAAGTCCTCTGGATCATGTTCGTTCCGAAAATCACGTTCCCGAAGGTTTCATTCCATTTGGACTCCGTTTGATATTCTTTTTTTGCCAAACTCTGAAATAGGCAAAAAAAACAACAATTCTGGGCTGGGCCTCCGGTTAATAGGTTAGTCCCAAAAATAATATAAAAGTGTATACGGCCCATAGTAGGAGGTTTGAATGTTTTTGCAATATATGGCCGAGAGAGTTTGGGAATTGCGCAGAAAGTACAAGTACTACGCATGTGTCATCTGATCACTGATCATACGACCTAGATGCTCATATCACCATAGCGGGTAATTAAGCTACGGGGAGCACCTAATATGAGCAACGGGGAGCCGTTGGATCCAAGATGCAGCGGCACACACGAGGCCTGAATGTTTTATTTGCAAAAAAACCTTTGGAGAGCTTGGAAATTGCGCATAATTACAAAGACTACTCCCAAGCCATTGGATCTCACTTCCAACGGTGTAGAAACTCGTATCACCATAGCATCTAAGCTGCGGGGTGGATGTGATATTCTATGCCGCTGTCATTTTTGTTCGTAAACTTGCAAAATACGTGTAACTCGTGCCGTTACTTGTCTAACCGCGCAAAGTGTTTGTTCAAAAAAAACATCCTACACTGAAATATCGGAACAACACACGGGGTCCCACTTGTCATTAATCAAATTTGGACCTAAAACTAACAAATTTGAAAGACAAGTTTCAAACTGGCAACCTGGACTACAAAGCGTAAGTCGATAGCCTGAAACAACAATGGTTGTTGGCTTTGTCCCATAACTTGATTTTATACAGTATTACGTTGAGTAGAGTAGAGGGAGTGCCTCGTCAACACATGCATGACTGTTGACTCACTTACTGGTGGGTCCCAGGTCTGCGATCTCTCTCTTCTCTCCATCATCTAACCTTTGCACGGGCACACACAAAGAGCAGTGTTAGCTTGCCGTGGTGTTATTACAACTAAACAAAAGCTTGGAAAATAGAAGAATCACCTAGAACAAGAGACGTTGTGGTTGGTCGAGATGGAGCTGACCACACATATCCTCCGTGCCACGTTAGCATGATGAAGCTGTGTGGCAAGTGGGGTGTTTTCGACCGACTGGCTGGGTCTCGAGGTGGAACCATAGGTACTATGTTTGATACAGTATATTTCTACACGCACATTTTTCCTCCGTGCCGAGACATGGCACACCCTACCGCGCGGGTTCGGGGTCCTCCCGGGTGGTGCACGCATATATTCTTCCTGACGTGGAACCCCCTACTGTGTGTTTTCGCTGAAGCAAGTAAATGAGTCGTCAAATCATGAATGACCACTAATGTCTACTACACAACCTTCTTATTGTAGACGTTGTTGGGCCTCCAAGTGCAGAGGTTTGTAGGATAGTAGCAAATTTCCCTCAAGTGGATGACCTAAGGTTTATCAATCCGCGGGAGGCGTAGGATGAACATGGTCTCTCTCAAACAACCCTGCAACCAAATAACAAAGAGTCTCTTGTGTCCCCAACACACCCAATACAATGGTAAATTGTATAGGTGCACTAGTTCGGCGAAGAGATGGTGATACAAGTGCAATATGGATGGTAGATATAGGTTTTTGTAATATGAAAATATAAAAACAGCAAGATAACTAATGATAAAAGTGAGCGAAAAAGGTATTGCAATGCTAGGAAACAAGGCCTAGGGTTCATACTTTCACTAGTGCAAGTTCTCTCAACAATAATAACATAACTGGATCATATAACTATCCCTCAACATGCAACAAAGAGTCACTCCATTGTCACTAATAGCGGAGAACAAACAAAGAGATTATTGTAGGGTACGAAACCACCTCAAAGTTATTCTTTCTGATCAATCTATTCAAGAGTCCGTAGTAAAATAACATGAAGCTATTCTTTCCGTTCAATCTATCATAGAGTTCGTACTAGAATAACACCTTAAGACACAAATCAACGAAAACCCTAATGTCACCTAGATACTCCAATGTCACCTCAAGTATCCATGGGTATGATTATACGATATGCATCACACAATCTCAGATTCATCTATTCAACCCACACAAAGAACTTCAAAGAGTGCCTCAAAGTTTCTACCGAAGAGTCAATACGAAAATGTGTGCCAACCCCTATGCATAAGTTCACGAGGTCACGGAACTCGCAAGTTGATCACCGAAACATACATCAAGTGGATCACGTGATATCCCATTGTCACCATAGATAAGCACATGCAAGACATACATCAAGTGTTCTCAAATCCTTAAAGACTCAATCCGATAAGATAACTTCAAAGGGAAAACTCAATCCATTACAAGAGAGTAGAGGGGGAGAAACATCATAAGATCCAATTGTAATAGCAAAGCTCACGATACATCAGGATCGTGCCGAATCAAGAACACGAGAGAGAGATCAAACACATAGCTACTAGTACATACCCTCAGCCCTGAGGGTGAACTACTCCCTCCTCGTCATGGAGAGCGCCGGGATGATGAAGATGGCCACCGGAGAGGGATCCCCCCCTCCGGCAGGGTGCTGGAATGGGTCTAGATTTGTTTTTGGTGGCAACAGAGGCTTGCGGCGGCGGAACTCCCGATCTAGGTTTCTTTCTGGAAGTTTAGGGTTATATAAGAGGTGTTGGAGTCGGGGACAAGTCAGGGGGGTCTCCGAGGCAGCCACGAGGTAGGGGGGCGCGCCCAGGTGGGTAGGGCGCGCTCCCCACCCTCGTGGTGGCCTCGGGACTCTTCTGTCCCATCTCCGGTACTCCGTGGGCTTCTTCTGGTCCAAAAATGATCTCCATGAAATTTCAGGTCAATTGGACTCCGTTTGATTTTCCTTTTCTGCGATACTCAAAAACAAGGAAAAAACAGAAACTGGCACTGGGCTCTAGGTTAATAGGTTAGTCCCAAAAATCATATAAAATAGCATATAAATGCATATAAAACATCCAAGGTTGATAGTATAATAGCATGGAATAATAAAAAATTATAGATATGTTGGAGACGTATCAACCACCTTTCCTGCCGAGTACATGAGTGAAGCACGGTGGCTAGCTAGTTGGGCTAGTTCGATCGATTAGCTAGGCCGCCGCCACATTTGTTTTTTCACCCTTTTTTTATCTACTTGCCGGCAGGTAAATTTAAATATCCACCGTGGCGTTGCTCTGGTGTTTGGGTGCGGCAGGATTTTTAATTTTTTGATTGACGGGAGCACACGCGGCAGGATTTTAATTTGTTGATTGACGGGAGCAGGCACGACAACAATTAGTCACGATGACTCCGCCTGTAAAACCCATTGCTTCCTGAACACGTATCATCGTCGACTTTTGTTTTACCATGGTGAGAACCAAAAGATGCCCCGCTCCTCGGCTGGCTCCCTCCGCCTTCACGTAGATTGCATTGCCTTTCATCCGTTTCGCCCCCCTACATCACCAACATCGTGCGCCTCGAGAAGCAGAGGGACTTCGGTGGTGTTTAGGCGCCCTCTGCATGGGAATGTCCATGTCTCGGTGCAACATGACCGTTGGATCAAACTCAGACGGTGCAGATCAGTCGCTGTAGCACAAAGCATGTGGGTGTGTTTGGTTGCATTCTCATCTCAATATAGTTGTTTCCTCTTCGTGTATTTGTGTTAACCTACTAGTGTGGACTCATGCACCCTTCATGCACTTTGCCAAACACCCAAAAGTGGGTCTTGAAGGGAACTTTTGCTCCCATCCCATGCACCCTTCATACACTCTGCCTAACACTATTCGTGCTTCATATGGTTCATGTTTCGTGGAGTACTGTAGCACCGTACTCTCCGTGCGCTGTAGACCTAGTTCTGTTAACATTGATCTCACTGTTCATTCTCGACCGGACAGTCGAAAAAGCGGTACTATGTTACTACATTACTGTTCATATAGTTGACATGTGCACAACATCATTTGTTGTCGTCATATCTTACTACACTAGCAACAAGATTATGTAGTACTACGTATGAACCACTGCACATGCCAAGTAGTAGGAGCATTGTGTATGTTCAAGTGGCCGTCGTGTTTCGCACTCCTCCGTCATAAGAGCGGAAACGCTTGCTGTAATCATTTTTTCTTCAGAAAAACAGTGGACATGCTCTATCGTGCGGATCCTCCTCCAGCCATGCACCAAATTACTCATTTTCGTCGACATGTGGGACAGCCAGCATCGGTGTCCACCAGCCATGCACTAAATTACTCCGTAGTAGAGTGACGGTAGACTACCCAGATCAAAGCGCCGCAGTAATGCCCAATGAGCCGTCAAATCACAAAAACCCCTCCTTTCCAGCACTAAGTTGGACGGACGAAGCAACCATCATTTCACTCTTGTCTCTCAGCTTCCTCTCTACCCAACTCGCTTCTCCCTCATCTTGTTCCTCATTTCTTCAAGAAACCCCTGACCTGCTTTTGCCATTGTTCTTCTCTCCCAAAGAAGGAAAGGTTAGCGCATCAATGGTGTTGATTCTGGCCAAGGCCCGGTCTTGCAACCCTGAGACTGAACCTATAACTCCCTCTCTGTTCTTCTTTTGGGTTTGTGATTATGGTTTCTTTTCTTTTATTTCTATTTGACATTTTCTTGATGGACACTGGAGCACCGGCCGAAGTGATGTCTATGGCTCTGGCCAAAACCGTCGAGGCTCATGGTACAAAGAAGCACAAGCACCCCGCCAAGACTACTGCAGACAAGCTCAAAGCCATCGTCCTGTCCAAGCCCCGCTCTTCGGGATCCCTCATTAAGCAAGTCCATGTAATATCTCTTCTTGATGATCTTTTTCTCGATCTTGATCGTGTTTTTTCATCTAACATGCAGTACTAGTACTAGTAGTACAACTTTCTGGGTGATCTTGCATGTGATTTTTGTGTGCCAAATGACGGTTCTAAATTCCTCTTTTGACCAGAACATGCGAGAGGTTGACACTGATTTCTTATAGATTACTTTCAACTAGTACTTTATGAACATCAATGCTACCTTTGAAGAGGGTATATTTGCCTCAGTAACTTGTGTTATGGATATTGCAAGTAATCCCTCTGCTCTCATGCCTTTGAAGACATGTTCTAGTGTCTTTGTTCACTAATTTCTGTGTGTATATGTAGTCATATATGGAGTATAATATCGAAAATCATCTTATATTTCTGAACGGAGGTAGTAATAAAATATGGTTTCTGTTTGAATTAGAACCAGGTCCGCGGTGGAGATGAAGTTCTTAAAGTCATGCCGTGTGAACTGGAAGACCTGAGGATGAGTTCTACTGCTAAACTATCCAGCTGCTGTGTCCTTGTCGCCACGTGTCCTGAACTAGTGTTTTCCTGTAGCATTGTTATCAGGCGTGTTCTCGAGGCTATAATTGACCATACCAATTTCCTGGTTGTGCCTTCGATTACGTAGGGTGTGGTTCTTGTAAAGCTTCCCAACAAATTTGATGCGGTCTGTCTTCATCATCATGTTTATGAGTGGAAAGACCACTCTGTTAGGTTCTTCAAGGTTGACGAGATGGTGATGGTGCATGTAGACATATCTCACAAAGTCCATGGCCTAGTCAGTTATGCGGGGTTCATCCTGTAGGTCGGTGGCAAGAAATAGTCTGCAGAGTTTAATTAGTGCAACTTTGCTTGTCTGTAGTAAGTACTATTGTTCAGTACTTGATTTGTGTTTGCGAACCCTGTATTGTTTATTAGTACTGCCACTTTTGGTGTGTGGTCAGTCCTGAGAATGGTCTATGTTAATGTCTATCCACTCAATTCAGTCTGTATATTTTGAAGTATCCTGATCATATTTTTTGTGCGGATGGTTTATCAATTATGGTTACACTCCAATATCTGTATGCATTGCAGGGTTTATCGCACCCACCAGGATTTCCAGTCCCATGGATGTTTGGTCCATACGATTTGTCACGACCTTTGGACTATCCTGCTTGTGGGAGTAGGCGGGGCCCCTGCATGCCACCCGTAGTTGGACGATCAATCTTCTGTTTAGTACTTCAACATAGTGATTTCCTGGTAAGGATTCACTAGTGTCACATCAAGTAAATCTTATTGATTTAATGTCATGTTTTCTTTCTTTTCCTGCAATTTTATGATGTAGGTTTTTCCATGTGACATTCATCACAGAATAAACTGTTTGGTTTGCTCTACGATGGCTATTTTTTGTAGGTTTCACTTCTTATGTCGTGTCTGTAACGAAGGCACTGTCCATCACTTATATTACTGGAAAAATTTGGATCAATCTGTTGTCTGAGTACAAGCTAAATCCCTATGATGAACTGCAGTTTGGTTTAACAGAAACGCCACAATTAGTCCTTCTCGTGTTTAAAAGAAATGAAGAAAAAAACTGAATCACGGCCATGGAGCCTAGTCAAGTTAGAAAGCTGATCATAGCAGACCAGACATGATCACCAGTTGCTCTAGCACTGACAGTGGCAGCAGCTCAGTCTGATCCAATTGAGGATTGGGCACCAACCGCGTCAGCGGATCAGGCTGATCTACCGGAGGATCGGGCATCGACACCGGCACCAGCTTCGACACCGGCACCAGCTCTACAAGGAGCACCATCTCCGGCAGTAGCAGCGGCTTCGACACTTGCACCAACACTTGCACTTGCATCTGCTCCGGCCCGTGCAGCGGCAACCGAACAAGCAGTTGCACCGGCAACAGATTGCGTTGTAGTTCACACTTCATATACCAAAGTCCTTACAAAAACCGACATGTCCACCTTCTTGGTAAGCATTGGCCGCCCAAGTGCTTCGTTCTTTTTTCTTTCCATGTTGTTTCGCATGATTCACTATGTTTATCTAACTATTTGGGTATGTCTTCTTGTTTGCAAACAAAGAATTCCTAGAGCACGAGGGAGTCGTTCAACAATCCAGGCGACAGCGGCCAAGTTTCTCTTACCATGCGCAACCTCGGTGTGAATGAACCTGCTCAATATACCGTAAGTACAAAGGATGGTCACGTGAGGATTGATGCTAAAGGATGGTCAAGGTTCAAATCTAAATCATATCTTGTGGTAGGGGATGATCTCAAAATCGAACTTTCTCGGCAAGGAGAGCTGGTCCAAATCAACTTTGAAATTCTTCAGTAGCAGCACACAACTGCCGAACTGATCTATCCTCCAAGAGATTTTGATGTAATAATCTGGCATGGTGAAATAGGTGTCCTGTGAGTATAAGTAATACGACAATATTATTTATCACATGGTATATCGTTGATAGAATTGCAACTCTCATTGCTGGTTAGGAACTGTCGTTCAATTTCATTCCAACAGCTGCCGTGCTTTATTCAATTTTGTGTATTCACCTTGCGACAGCATCTAAAACCAGCATCGTACCGATCGCTTGCAATATGAAAAGCGCCGAGGTAGAACACATGGGCCCCAAACCTGTAGGGTGGGCCTGCGGCCCAAAGTCTAGAACCGTGAGCCTGTCTGAGTATTATATTCTCAGCTGAACCCCCATAATGCCCGTGCGTTGGACATAACATCAAGAAGCATTTGTATGAGTATTTTATCTTGTGAAAGAAAAGGATGAACAAGGGAAGGCCTTATTTGCAAATGTGGAGAGGTGTGTGGGTACCTTTTTGCAAAGTTGCCATAGTTTCCTTCCTATCCGTCAGATATAAATCAGACGACCTATATTGCAGGACGGCAGGCACACCATCATCACCAACTCGTCTATACTGTGTTAAAAACAACTCTGTTTTCATAATTATATATGTTATATATATATTCCACTTGATTTTTCTTATGTATAATGTTGTGATATAAAAGATTTGTATATTTCTTTACAGAGGGAGTATCTCTCTGTCAAAAATATATTTATGTGTAACTAGTTACTCCTATCTTTCTACTTCCTTTCTCTGATATGTGGGGGCATCCGACAACGAGGTCCATGTGCCATATGCACAAATTAGAGTGCACAACTACACAATAGACACACCCCGGTCGTAGCGCTGCAGTAATGCCCAATGAGCCATGATGACCCACAAGTATAGGGGATCCATCGTAGTCCTTCCGATAAGTAAGAGTGTCAAACCCAACGAGGAGCAGAAGGAAATGATAAGCGGTTTCCAGCAAGGTATTCTCTGCAAGCACTGAAATTATCGGTATCAGATAGTTTTGTGATAAGGTAATTGGTAACAAGTAACAAGTAATAAAAGTAGATAAGGTGCAGCAAGATGACCCAATCCCTTTTGTAGCAAAGGACAAGCCTGGACAAACTCTTATATGAAGGAAAGTGCTCCCGAGGACACATGAGAATTATTGTCAAGCTAGTTTTCATCACGATCATATGACTCGCGTTCGGTACTTTGATAATTTGATATGTGGGTGGACCGGTGCTTGGGTACTGCCCTTACTTGGACAAGGATCCCACTTATGATTAACCCCTATTGCAAGCATCCGCAACTACAACAGAAGTATTAAGGTAAACCTAACCATAGCATGAAACATATGGATCCAAATTAGCCCCTTGCGAAGCAACGCATAAACTAGGGCTTAAGCTTATGTTACTCTAGCAACCCATCATCTACTTATTACTTCCCAATGCCTCCCTCTAGGCCCAAACAATGGTGAAGTGTCATGTAGTCGATGTTCACATCACACCACTAGAGGGATGACAACATACATCTCATCAAAATATCGAACGAATACCAAATTCACATGACTACTAATAGCAAGACTTCTCCCATGTCCTCAGGAACAAATGTAACTACTCACAAAGCATATTCATGTTCATAATCAGAGGGGTATTAATATGCATAATGGATCTGAACGTATGATCTCCCACCAAGTAAACCAACTAGCATCAACTACAAGGAGTAATCAACAATACTAGCAACCCACAGGTACCAATCTGGGGTTTGGATACAAAGATTGGATACAAGAGATGAACTAGGGTTTGAGATGAGATGGTGCTGGTGAAGATGTTGATGGAGATGGACCCCCTCCCGATGAGAGGATCGCTGGTGATGACGATGGTGATGATTTCCCCCTCCCAAAGGGAAGTTTACCCGGCAGAACAGCTCCGCCGGAGCCCTAGATTGGTTCCGCCAAGGTTCCGCCTCGTGGTGGTGGAGTTTCGTCCCGTGAGCTTGCTTATGATTTTTCCTCGGACGAAAGACTCATATAGCCAAAGATGGGCATCAGAGGGCCACCAGGGGGCCCACGAGGCAGGGGGCACGCCCAGGGGGTAGGGCGCGCCCCCACCCTCGTGGCTGGTGGGTGGCCCCCCTCTGGTACTTCTTGCACCAATATTTTTTATATATTAGAAAAGTGCTCCCGTGAAGTTTCAGGACTTTTGGAGATGTGCAGAATAGGTCTCTAATATTTGCTCCTTTTTCAGCCCAAAATTCCAGCTACCGGCATTCCCCCTCTTCATGTAAACCTTGTAAAATAAGAGAGAATAGGCATAAGTATTGTGACATAATATGTAATAACATACCATAATGCAATAAATATTGATATAAAAGCATGATGTAAAATGGACGTATCGAGCCGTCAAATCACAACCCCCCCCTTTCCAGCTTTAGCAGTAAGCTGGACGGACGAAGCAGCAATATTTCACTGGGCCTGAATCCCCTTCTCCCTTGTCTACTTGTTCAGAGAAAACCCCCTCTTAGCGATTGCATAGGGTTTTCTCATGGAGAACCAGGTACGGATTCTTCATCCATCCCCGATAAATCCAAGTCCCTTGGTCGCGGGTAATCCTAGGATGGCAGCCGCGGCAGTTGATGCATTTTTCTTCCTACTGAATCTAGTGTGTTTCATTTCCAGTTTCCAAAGTGCAAGGACCCTACAGGTTTCTGCGCCCTCGGCGAGACGCCACACTTGTTCCTTCTCATCCTAACACAGGATTTTAAAACGCGCATAGTATGTTCCTAGAATCCTCTTTCCTATCTGGGAGGGTAGGGTTTTTTTGAACATGTTGTCAACTAATTTGGAAATTTGGATTGATATATTTGGATAAAAGGTACTACCAGTACGATGGTCAACACTGATGTGAAGGAGAAAGTTATTTCTAGATTTGGATAGGGAATACATTGTGTTCTCATATTATTTTTCCTACAGTGCATTACTTGCCATGGATATAGTGAAGACAAGCCATGGATATAAGTTCCGAGTTGGGTTCATGAACCAATAAGATCGCTGCTTTTTTTATGGCCGAACTTGGATAAACTTTCTCAAGTGTTACGGGCTGAAAGTTGGCGCACGAATGTTGATGGAAATAGCAGAACCTGGTCTCATCTTCACTGCGATCTTCCACCCCGACATCGCTACTGGCTCGACATTTCGGTATTGAAAATAGTTTGGAACCCACAGAAATATGTGAAATTGGCCCTGGCCAACAAAAAAAATAGACTGCGATAAATTGCATAAGAAGTCGCAATGAGCTATATATAAATTATTAAAAAAAGAGGGAATGGTCTGACTTGTGGGCCTATTAAGTTGACGCGTATGCAAGATTTTTTTAGTTATTATATAAGTCAACAAACGATTCTAGCAGACGTAACCGTTGGATGTCAATCCAACGGCCGTCGTGTTTCTTCAATCTCTGATCTTCTTGCTCCAACCGCCAAATCCAGCACCGGCGGGACCGCGTGCTCCCGCCTCCCGTGGCCGGCTGTGCTGCCGCGCAGGCCTCACCACCCCACTGTACTCCCATCGCTGGCCTAGCCATCTCTCTACTCACCCACACCTGCTGTTATTCTCCAACGACGGTAGGCGAACCAGTAAAACCTCATACAGTTGTACTCCCCTCCGCGTGGGAAACAACTGCCGAGTCTTCCCTGGCTCCATGTCGTTCCCTTCCTAGGCTTCGCCGTCGTCCACCGCCCTGGTGCTCTCGGCACGGCCTGGTCAATGTGGTCAATGACCGACATGCATCTGAAGTGGACTGTACGCGGAGAGGCTGACAGCTGGGTCCACGGCCGCACGCAAGGAAATGCCTCCTTATTACGTGCAAAATAATGATTCCTCCACCTGACATCTGGGACCCACCAAAAGGGCCTCTGTATTTCGCAAAAAAAACATTACCGCCGCTGACAGCTCGGACCCACCAGCTATATCTTCGCACGCAAGGAAGTGCCTCCTTATTACGCACAAAAAATGAATAATCCCCTGCTAGCTAGGACCCAGTATAGTGGGAGGCTGACTTGTGGGCCTACTAACTTGACGGGGACGGAGGGCTTTGTCAACTTAGTCAATATGCACGTTTCTAGCACGAGTGACCGTACGATGTCCATCCAACGGCCGTAGTGCTTCTTCAACCTCTGGTCTTCTTGCTCCAGCCGCCCAAACCAGCGCCGGTCGTGCCTCGTGCTCCTGCCTCCCGTGGCCGGCTGCGATGCCGCAGAGGCCTCACCGCCCCCTACTACTCCTACCGCTGGCCAGACCATCCCTCTACTCACCCACACCCCATGTTATTCTGCGGCGACGACAACCTCACACCGCAGCGAACCAGTGAACCCTCTTACTCCTCTCCGCGTGGGCATCCACTGCTGCGTCTTCCCTGGCTCCGCGTCGTCCCCTTCCTAGGCCTTGCTGTCGTCCACCGCCCTGGTGCTCTCGGCACGGCGTGGTCAATGTGGTCAACGACCGACTTCCATCGGACGTGGACTGTACGTAGAGAGGCTGACAGCTGGGTCCACGGCCGCAATAAGGAAGTGCCTCCTTATTATGCGGAAAATAATGTGGTCAACCAGCCCTCTCCACGGGCTCCTGTTCAACCACCCCTCCACAGGCTACTGTTCATCCAGCCCTCCACCATCTACTGTTCATCCAGCCCTCCACGGGGTGGTCCTGTTCATCCAGCCCTCCACGGGGTCTTGTTCATCTAGCCCCAACTGTCTCGATCAATCGGGGTCCTGTTCATCCAGAGGCAACACCACGGGGTCCTGTTCATCCACCCCCACCGGGAACTGTTCATCCAACCCCCCAAGCAACACTCACTGTTCATCTAGAGGCAGTATCGATCGGCTTCAGTTAGCAGCAGTAGCGAAGGAATCGCTCGATCGGGTTCACTTAACAGCCATCGATCGATCGCTCGGGTTCAGTAACGTGTAGCTTGTAGTGCAATCCCTCGGGTTTAGTAGGCGAATGCCTCGCTCGGGTTCAGTTAGAGCCCAACGCCTCGCACCCACGTGTGTGCGTGTATGAGAGAAACGCGCATCGCTCGGCCCCGACCACCCACCGTAACCGGGAACACCCCGATATTTTCCTTGCCCTCGCTTCTACCACAGTTTTTTCCGTCATGGACGGCCCAAAGAATGTCATGCAGCTGCGTCTTCGGCCCGCCCAGGACAAAAAGCCCATTTTCTGTCATGATTTTTTGTCATAGAAGTAGGTGCCTACCACATCTATGATGATACCGGGTTTTGTCACAATTATCATCATAGAAGTGTCATAAGTATGACAGGAAAAAAATCCGTTTGGCCCAAAATGTCATGGATGTGTCTTTTTTTGTAGTACACCCAATCATCACGTGGTGTCTGAACACGACAAACTATAGCAATGGTGCATACTCAGGGAGAACACTTTTACTTGAAATTTAGTGAAGGGATCATCTTATAATGCTACCGCCATTCTAAGCAAAATAAGATGCATAAAGGATAAACAACACATGCAATCAAAATATGTGACATGATATGGCCATCATCATCTTGTGCTTTTCATCTCCATCTCCAAAGCATCGTCATGATCTCCATCGTCACCAGCTTGACACCTTGATCTCTATCGTAGCGTCGTGGTCGTCTCGCCAATTATTGCTTCTGCAACTATGTCACAACCCGATTTTGCCCCTTTTTTCTTTTGTTGTTCTTAGATTATTTTGCTTAAATTTTCTTTTCCGTGGCTATGTGGTCTGGAAATTGAAGAATATTCCCTCTTCTTTCTTTCCAGAGTGGCTTGTCATCCTCAAACCCTTCCCAAGATCTTGGTATTTCCATCTTGGACCAAACCCCAATATTATTTTCCTTGGGAATATTCCTTTTTCAATTAAAGGAATAACCCAATTTGCCCTAGGTTGTGAAGCAACCTATATTTCCATCACTCCTAAAATTCCCAAATAATTCTCATAATTTTTTGGGTCATATCGTCCTAAAATATGGAAAAATATTTCATTGTCCATGTTTCCCATCATGCTCAATTAATTCCTTTCCTTTTTGTCCTACATGGCAGTTTGTGAAGCAAGTGCCATTTATATTTTCCCAATTGACCCCAAACTTTTTGGACACCTTTTCATGTCCAAATAATTGCCTCATGCCAAAATTCAACTTAATTTTCCTAGTGAATATTCTTGAGAAATTTTTCAAAGTTCTTGTCTGAGGGAATTGGTTGTGAAGGAAGTACTAGCTAGGTTAATCCTATTGAGTTGAAATTTTTCAAGGCCCTTCATATCACCAAATCATCACCCTACTCAAGATTTGAGATCATGCAATGCATCCATGTGAGCAGAGCTTCAAATCTTTGCTTGTGTCCAAATTTTCAGTTAGTGAAGCAAGTATATTTTATATTGCTCCATTATTGCTGAACATTTACCAGGACATTATCCCATCTATATAAACACTCTCCACAAAAAATTGGCTCAATCCATTGCATAATTTTCCCTGTGCAATTTTTCCAAGTTTCCGTCTAGAGCAAAGCTATATGAAGCAAGTTCTTGTTTGGTTCATCCAAATGGCCTGAAACTTTTTGAGCATATTCATATCTTCAAATAATTGGGCCATGCCCAATTTCATCTCAACTTGCCTCTCCAAATGAGTGCATCATCCAAATCACCTAATGTCGTGGGATTGTCACGGCAGATGTCCTTAATGTTAGGACTTAGTCGCGAGGCCAACGCATCTATGTGGTAGCTTGAGAGGGGTTGAGCGGGACGAGAGGCACGACGTTTTACCCAGGTTCGGCCCCTCATGGTGGAGGTAAAAGCCTACATCCTGCTTCATTGATATTGATGATGATGATCACGGTTACAAGAGTGCTCTATCTCGAGAGCTATTGTCTAAACCTAACTTGTCCAACTTGTGGAACTTGTGAATCTTGTCCCTTTTGGGGAGCCCTGCCCCTCCTTATATATGTTGAAGGGGTGGGTTACATGTGGAGTCCTATTAGGATTAGGACTAGTCTATCTTCTAATACAAACCGGATACAAGTCTGGGTCTTGACTCCTTGTAAGGGTAATATTATTCACACCTTTTCTCTTAAACCGGCCCACCATTAACATAAACTGGCCTTCTGGGCCTTGGGCCTTGTCATCCGTCTGTCCCGCCCGCCGGGTTACCAGTGAGTCATAATGTTTAGTTAGGTTGCTTGTAAACTGTCTGGTCAGTGCGGGTCGCCGGTGAATCGCCAAGTCCGACCGGGTTATACTTCCGGCCGGGTTACGCCGCGGGGTATATCCCCAACATTAGCCCCCAAGTTTAGCTTGGATTTATCCATGGTAAACTTATGCTGCAAAATAAACACAAGAACAAATTTGACAGGTTGTGCTCCAGGTTAAGAATTCTTGTAAACCGGTACCTGATCACCCTTAAGTCCTTGTTATTTCCTCCTTCTGGGATGTCCAGGTCAACAGACGAGCTTCATAGTCAATTTGCCGACATTGGTTTGTCACAGAGAAATATTGTGAAGAATAACTCCTTTGACTCAGCTCCCAATACTTAACAAAAATATTATTCTTTGAAATATTCATCTGATCTTCAGCTGGTTTAAGAATGTAGAACTTTGCCTGTTTAAGAATGTAGAACTTTGCCGGTTTAAGAATGTAGAACTTTGCCAGTTTAAGACTTGAACTTGCCGGTTTACAAATATTGATGGCACCGGGTCATAATTGTAGTTAACATCAAGCTTGAAAATATACCTCTTATATGCCTATCACTTGTAGCCCCCAAGTCTTAAGAAGGTAGCATAGCAACAGCTTAAGACTTGCTTCAGTATGAATGTCACAAGCTTGAAGAAATCCAGGTTGTTCATCTCAATCACCAGTCAGAACTGAGTATTCCACATATGTAGCCCCCAAGTGCCGGGTTGTCATGCTTGCAGCAACCTGGGACTTGAAATTGACTTATGCTCATAAAAACTTCAACCAGTGTAGCCCCCAGGAGCCGGGTTATTTATGCAATAATGAGCAGGGACTTTGTAAATATGATCATGTAAACTTGAGCAGCAATATGTAGCCCCCAAGGGCCGGCTCATTACGATGTGATGAGTCGGATCTTTATAAATATAATCGGGCTTCATTGAAAATAACATCATATGATGTAACTCCACCATGGGGCTTGAACCCACGTCCACAAGGTTAAGAGCTTTATGCTTTACCAACTGAGCAGTGGACCCTTGAATATAATGGATTAAGACTTGTGTACCTTGAATCATTGATAGGAGCAATTGGCAGCCCCCAAGGGCCGACTCATTATGATGTGATGAATCGGGTCTTCCATAAGGCCAGTCAAAATGACTTTGCATTAGCCCCCAAGTGTCATGGTGCATGCTTGCAGCGACATGAGACTTGCATATTTTGATGTAATCTCAACCTGAATAATATAGCCCCCAATTGCCGGGTCGTAAGCCTGCAGTGACTTGGGACTATTCCTTTGTAGAATAAATCATATCCATTGATAAATAATAACCATCGCGCTGAAGCGACTTTGAAAACCTTAATCATAATATTGGTTATTGATAACCATAATAATAATAAAAATCTAGCCATGTTTGGCCATTTGAAGATTTGAATAATATAATCCAGTTTAAGATATGAATACCTTACCAGTTGATAAGTAAATCCGGAGTTTAAATACTCAGCGGCTCTTGGCCGAAGGCGACTTAATGCGCATTCATTGTAAGCCGGAGTTTTTATAACCCGGCGGCTGATAGCCTTTGAGAAAATCCAAAATGGATAACCTTTTTGAAGCATCAATTTTGATGATGAGCTTGAATTTATATGTCATAATTCTGCAAATCCTGCACAAAGTGTAAATAACATATGCCCTGGCGATTTAACGTTGAAAGCCAGGGTGGGTAGCCACCCGGATGCATTCTTATCCTGTGACATTGAATCACCTCGTTGGTTTAACCAATTTTTGTAGTGAGGGTGATAAACCCAATCTTGAGTACTTATAACTCCTTGCATATTGTGCCGGTTTATGTTAAAACCGTACCGGGTTGTGATAAACACCGGATTAACCATATATAATACTGGCGACTTATAGTCGAAACCAGACCGGCTTAATAAGCGTCGGATTATAACTGATCATGCACTAACAACTTGTAGTTGAAAACCAAGCCGGGTCAAGGGCGCCGGTTTACCAAAAGATATTATGAATCTCAACAAAGGCGAAAAAACTTGGCAAATAGAACTCAAAAAGAACATGCGAGGCTTTTTACGAGCTGCCAGGCTCCAAATCGAGGCTTTTCATGGGCTGCCAGGCTGCTGAGTTAAACCATTTAACAAAGCCTTTTAAGATGGGCCTCCAATTAACCAATCGTCGTTTTAACTTTGACAAGTTCAGGGTCTATATAAGATTGACTTGTCAAACGTTCGGCGGGTCATACCAGGATTACCTGGACAGGAGTGGCTTACTTGATGAAGGCAGGTTAACCCAGGGTTTTAGGTGAATACACCAGGCTTCCAAGCCATGGCTTGATAGCCAATTACAAGGGTCCTTTCAAACTCTTTGTTGCTTTGCACAAAGAGCCCCCAAGTAACTTTTTGAGCTGTGCTCAGTGGGTGCCCATGTTTGAGTTTGTGCTTTTTGCAACACTCTCTTTGGCCCCGAAGTGAATTCATGTTGGCCTTACGCCGATCAAGAGGTGTAGCTATGGTTCAGATATGACCAAGGCCCCTAGTGATATCCCTTTGTGGCTTCAAACCGATCAAGAGGTGTAGCTATGGTTCAGATATGACCAAGCCCCTTGGTGATTTTTCTGGTAGCCTTGCGCGGATCAAGAGGTGTAGCTATAGTTCGAATACGACCAAGCCCCCAAGTGATCAATAATATGATAAGCCAATAAGGCATGATACCCATGTTTGAACCGCGCATCATGGCAACAGGTCCTCTTCGGCAACTTTTAATTTTTTGCAAGAGATAAATTCTTCTTGAACCGGGATTTTGAACCGGATATTGAGAGCATCAGAGCTTTATGGGAGACATCTTTCCCTCGAACCGGATCTTAAACCGGAGTCTTCATTTTCAGCCAGAAATTTTCTGACGGCCTTTAAACTCGAACTTGCGAGAAGTTAATTCTTTTTTTTGAACCGGAAATTCTTAAACCGGATTTGAGAGCCTTAGGGCCTTGTGGGAGAACAGATTTCCCTTGAACCGGATTTTAAATCGGCATTCTTCATTTTGAACCAGAAATTTTCTGACGGCCTTTAAATTTTCATCCATATGGTAGTAGCCTCCGGAACCGGGTTATCTTTCCCTCCAACATCCTAGGGTTCTTGACTTTACTGAAAACTGGCAACATTTGCTGAGTCATATTACTATAGCCCCCGAGTCTCAAGGTGACTCGAGGAGTTGACTTGATATTCTCCATATTTGACCGTGATATAATCCGGCATAACTTGTATATCATTAGTGTTGATAGCACGATGTGAATCCACAGAAGGTTGAGGTGACTGCGACGAGTTATAAATGATCCCGCATGAGCTGTGTCAGCAACTCAGCCAATGGTTCCTTCCAACTGATGATTTGAAGTTAACCAAAACTATAGTGGCGGCGACTTGTGCGCCCACCCGTTGAACCACCCAGTGCAGACGGCGACTGATAGTATATGATAAATTGCCTTCATTTTGTTGAAAGAAAACCGGGCTACCCAAGCTGTGACTTGTTCATACTCAATAAATAGCTCATACAGGCAGGTGCGGCCCGGTATGTTGATGTAGACCGGACTGCGGGGGGCGGCGGCCTGTGCATGCGTTATTGGGTAATTCGCATGGTCCTGACAAGTTGACGCGGACTGATATGTTAGCCAGAAAATATCCACCGCGGAGTTGACGATCACCACAGTGAAGCTGAAATCAATCATGGGCAAGTCGGCCATGCGAGCAGACAGATGAAACGGTCGCGGCATTGTAAACCGGTGCGGGCGAGCAAGTTGTCCTCCGCGTTGTAAACTGGCGCGGACGCATGAACCGGTGGCCAGGGCGGACGGGCGAATCGTCCATGGTGTTGTAATGTGGTGCGGATGGGCGAGTCGGCCGGCGCGTTGATGTAACCCGAACCGTGATACACGTGTCCGTGAATGGCATAAAAATTGTCCTGATGTTTGGGCAGACAGTAAAACCACCGCATCATCAGAAACGGCTTTGGAGTGATGAGTCGGTCGCGGCCTTGTAAGCCGGCACAAAGGAGCCAGTTGTCCTCCGCGTTATAAACCGGTGCGGACGCATGAACCAACGGCGAGGGCGGACGGGCGAGTCGACCGTGGCATTGTAAAGCGGTGCGGACGAGCGAGCCAGCCACGACGTCTGTAAGCCGGTGCAGGAGTCCGTTAAATAAAGACGACTGCCAAATAATGTTGGCATGCCTCCATCTCCACGGTATAATGCCATCTTGTGACCAATAATTCTTCTGCATATAAAACACAGCAGGGCAAAGTAGTTTCGCTCGCATGAATTAATACGTGTTTAAAAATAAATAGGAAAAATAGCACCAGTATTTTTCGAATGTTGATAGCAGCTTGGCCAAGGTGGCCAGGCTCCGGCGACGACAGCGTAGCACAATTCTTGTCAGCCTTGATGACAAACGTCTGCAGCAAGAATTGATCATCTGTTCGGATTCGACGGTGTGGCCACGGCAGTCGCTCGACACGCTGGCAAGGGGCATCTCAATAGGTGACTAATTCAGGTCCGGTTTGATCATAGGTAGCAACGGAGTGCAGCCGTGGCGTCTCAGAGGTGCCAGCTTCCCATTATCATCTCCCTCTGATGGATCCTTTTTCTTGTAAACCATCTCAGAATCCGTGCATGTACTAGTAGTTTTCCAAGTAGCAATGAATACTAGTACTCTCTCCGATTCTTTTTACTCTACATATTGGTTTTGCCAAAAGTCAAACTTTACTAAGTTTGACCAAGTTTATATTAAAAAGTATTAGCATCTATAATATCTAATAAATATAATATGAAAATATATTTCAAGATGAATCTAAAGATATTGGTGTTGTTATGTGAATGTTTATAATTTTTTATATAAACTTGGTCAAAGTTGAATAAGATTAACTTCAGACAAACCTAATATGCAGAGTAAAAAGGACCGGAGGGAGTACTCCTTTTGGTTGGTTTGACTTTCCTTGCATGTAAGTGCACCATCGAACGGAGCTAGCGGGCACACGCCTCGAACATAATCATAGACTGGCCTTTCCCTCCAGCAGGGGCGGCTCAGTAATCCGGTGGGGGCCGCGAACGTCAGCAGCGGCTCATATCAGAAGTGGTAACGGCGACGGTGGCCTCACATACGGTGACTCAACGGAGACCAAACCCTCACCCGAAGGCCCTGTTTGGATACTCTAACACAGTTAAAGTTAGAGTTATTTTCTAACCCACTCTAACTCAAATAAGCACCTCTCCACCGGGATAGTTAGGTTAGATGGAACTAACCCACTCTAACCTTACCTGTTTGGATACTTTTGGGTTATTTGAGCCTCCAATTAATCCAAACTAGTTCTAACCCCATGATCCAAACAGGGCCGAAGAGGTGTGCGGGGAACGGGCCGCAGCAGCAGATCAACCACTTGTCGGCGGTTTAACAGGGGCGCTGGCTGATGAAACGGCCAGGTGGCCCGGCGCGGCAGAGACAAACGGCGGGTGACGATACGGCAACCCGTTGTCTCAAAAGGCGGGCCACGGCAGAAGCAAGCCGACGGAGGCGGGTCGCAGTGGCGATGCGAGCCGGTGGAGGTAACCGATAAAAACTGCATGCATGCTTTATATGGTATATTCCCAGAGCTGACGTAGTGGAGAGACGTGGTTGTACTATGTGTCAATTAAACTTTGAAATCCGTGTAGCATTAGTACTAGATGTACTTGTAGCTGTATTTAGCCTCCACGTGAGGAGCTTCTTGGGGCATCCCACTTGTGCACCACAATTAATAGTGATTTTGGCGAAATTAACCGTGGAAACGTCGGATCATGGCTGGCCTGCTGCCAGTCCTTTTGTCTTGATCTGCATATAAACAAATTTTTTTTTGAATGTTGGTAGTAGTTCTACAAAATTCATTGATCAGAGGAAAGAAGTTTGATCCAGTTTATGAGGGAAACCGAACCTAAAAACCATACAAATGGTGCCTTTCGGCATACAACACACATCTTCACGAGCCACGGGTCCTCCTAATCAGATCCACCTCCAGGACGATGCCCCCAAGAGGGAACGCGACGCCAGATAGCGCCGCCATCGCCCGATCTAAACTAGATCAAGGGTTTCCCCTGGAGCACGACAGGAAAAGCAAGGTGGGAGCAGCTACATCGATGCCTCCAACGAGGGAGCAACGCCATAAGGCGCCGCCATCGACGACTCCGGACACAGCCGGAGTACGACTTTCGCCGGTCGTCTCACCTACACAGCTCGAGTCCAGGATCTGATCAGCCTACACATCAAACCACTACCCCTGCCTCCACGGCCAACCGCACCTCCCCGGCAAGCAAGACGTGCTTTCCACCTTGCATCCGCGTCTCCCACTGGACGGAGGATGCAACTCCCGCAGCGGCGCCATTCTTCTCCCATCGAAAGGATGCAACCAAGCAGGACGCCATTCGTCTCCTCGAGGATGTACCATCTGCCGGCCATTCATCTCCCGACGGAGGATGCAACAACCACCACGACGCCATTCCTCTCCCTCCAGCCATCACCCATCTCGTTCTCTCGCCCGCAGCAGCATCAAGCTTTCCGAACCACCATCAGGAGGATGCAACACCGAGCAAGGGTCCCATTCATCTCCCACCACTTCTCCTGCACGGTTTATGGTCAGCAGCAACGCCGACCCCGTCGCCAGCCAAGCCGCCTCCTGACCCCCAGCCGCCAGATCCGGCCGGCTCGCCAGATCCGACCGCGTCCAAGCCAGGGGCCATCCTCCAGGGGGAGCCCGCGTCCTCCCGCAGCATCTCACAGCAGCGACGCGCGCGGCCGCGCCGCCACGCGGCCACTAGCGCTCGCAAGCCGCACGGGCCGTGCCGCTCCTGCACCCACAAGCCGCGCGGGCTATGCCCAGCAACTCCACCGCGCAGCCGTGCACACACGAGCAGCCCGATGGGCGCCCGGCCAGCCGCCTCCATCTCCCGGTCGCGGATGCGCACCGACCAGATCTGGGCCGCGCAGAGCTCCCCGACGCGACACGCCGCCGTCCTCCTCGTCGTGCTGCACCGGCAAGGGCTAGCGCCCCGCCACCGCCTTCCTTGGGGCCGGCCCGGACTTTGCCGGTGGGCGCCCTCTGGCGGCGGCGCGGCTGTGTCACACCCTGATTTTCATGCCACAACACTTAAGCTATTAAATCATGATAAAATGAGGTTTTACAAAACTTTTGAGTGTTTTGGACCTTACCTTGTTTGGATTTTGTCTGTTGTTTGCAAGTGCTCTAAAAAAATCAAACAAATCCTCCAACTCTTATACTCCTTCTCCTTGATCCAAAACCTTTTCCGAATGATCATACCATGTGTATAGAGAAATATAATATTTCCTTACAAAAATAATTTGGCCAAAAAGTATTTTAAAAAAAATTACTTTTCCAAAACCCCTTGAATTGAGATTTGCACTGCAAGTACTTGATTTGAGGTATGAAAAATATTTCAAAAAGTATATTTGAAACCTATTAGATATAGGACTCCCATAAACCACAAAAATATAATTTTAAAAGTTATTTTCTTATTTTATTTAAAAGCTTTTTCTTAAGGCCAGAAATGGTCTTTAATAGGGAAAAATTATTTTAATGTTTCAAAAATATTTGAGAAAATTTAGGGAAACTCAATGGACATATATTGTCCATATATAAGAGTTTCAACACATGGTCATGTTCAAAATATTGGTCAAATCCCTCAAAAACCATTTCTGCTCATTTCAAGGATTTGAAATATTTCTACAGGAAATATTTTCATAAAAATCCAAGAAAATTCTAACATGTCACATCTGACATTTTTGATGATCTTGCGAAGTATCATGTCATGGAGGATAATATAACCCCATGAAACCCTCTCAAAACCACTTCTGTCCTTTTTCAAGTTTGAACAACTTTGCATTGCCAAACATGTCCAAATGCTCTCAAACTCGGTGCACATGCTCAAATGGTCTAACTATTCATCTCTACCAAATGGCACAAGTTGGAGAGAAGGTTATCTTGACCAAAGTGCCCCAAAAACCTCTCTGACCAGAATCAAATTTGAACAACTTTGTGCTACCAACTTTCTCTCCTTGACCCCAAATTTTGTGAGCATGTTCACATGACCAAATGAGGCCACTACACCAAGTGGTGCATCAAGGGGAAGTAGTTTTCTCAACTAAATCTACACAAACCCCTTTCTGTTGATTTCTAGGGTTTACAAAAGTTGCATTGGCCACTTTGCCCAAATGAGCTCAAATTTGGTGGCACACCCTATTTCTAGGTGTCTTTCCATCCTGTTAAGTATCATGGCAATTGGAGTTCATTTGCTTGCCCAAACCATTATCAAACACCTTCTGCCATTTTACTAAAACCCCTGTTTTGACCTCTTCCACTCTTCTCCATGGCCTCCACTTTTTACCACAGCCCATTCTAGTCCCCTTGCACCTCCAGTAGCAATGGCAAACCCATAGCTCAATTACTGGAGGGGTAAAACCCCATTCTCTCTCTCTGGACAGCCCATTTCCCTCGCTCCGTCAACCTCTCTCCTCTCCTACTGGCTGTCCAGGGCATCCAAGGCCCCCTCCCCTTTGTTTACTATTCCCTAGCACTACTGGACACAAGTGGCCACGCCCACTTCACCTTTTTTTATGCCATGGCATGCCAAAGGCGTGGTCCAGAGCGCGCTACAGTGCGCCCTAGCACTGTAGCCGCTCCCTGCCCGAGCCACCGGACCACCTAGGGCCTCCCCCCTCATGTCCCCCGAGGTCGCCTCAACGTCCAGTACACGGCACGCTGTCGGCCCCCTCCTTCCTCTCTCTCCCTTACCCCTGCTCGCACGCGCACCATGGCCGCCCGAGAGCTCGAATGGGCATGCTCACACGCGCGCTGCCCTGACGCTCCCCCTCTCCTTCTCTCCCTTCCCCTGGCCGTAGACCACGCCCAGGAAGACCCCCGACACGAAGCCAAGCCCTCCCGTGGTCTCTAGCGACGGCTACGGCCTCGCCGGCGCACGGTCCCGCTATGCACCTCGCCCCCTTCTATAAAAGGCCACCCCCGAGCCCTCTCCGGCCTGTGTTCGCCCTCTCTCCCTCCCCTGGACCCCCCGGACCGCGCCATTCTTCCTCCCGTGCTCTCCAACCTCGTCCATGGCCGGAGCCGAGCCGCCGGACTCCGCCTAAATTCACGCCCACCTCTCCCCCTCCTTCCCTCTAGACCGCACTAGAGCATCACCACCATCACCGCAAGCCCCTCCCGTGCTTCTTCCTCTCCTCCCGGTGGCCGTAGCGTCGTAACCACCGCCGCCACCAACCTCCTCCGCCGTGGCCAACGCCGTGCTCGACCCGGAACTCCTCGGCGGTCGTGCCACCCATGGATGGGCGCGGCATCACCTCCTGAGAACACCGGTGGGCGGAGCGTCATCGGAGACGCGCTGTAGCCCCGGCTATCGCCGTCGGGAGCCGCTCCTTCCCACGGCCAAAGCACGCGCGGGAGGTGGAAGACGACCTGCCGCTGGGGCCCGCGCGTCAGCGACCCAGCGGGCGAGCCCGGGCGTTTAAGTGGAAACGGCTTTGGCCCGGATCCACCTCCCCTGCGCGAAGGCGCACCCCCGTGAAGCCGCCTTCGACGTCACCTCCTCCCTCGCGCAGCTGAGCCACTGGGCTGAGCCCAGTAGGCGCTGTTTAGCTGGGCTTCGCCCAGTGCGCTTTATAAGGTTGATTCCTTTTCTTCCTTTTTCCAGAAATTTGTAAAATCCATACATAGTTCAAATTAACTCCAAATTGGATGATTCAAATTTCTAGTAATTCCTAAAATCATGCCCTATCACATGGTGCTTTTTGCACATTTTTCTAGCACATTTCCCTTCACACATATTAAATAAATCCTATTTTCTTATTTCTGTGCTGAACTTTAGAAAATCACAGAGAGCCCATCTTTGATCCAAATGCCATGATTCAAATTCCTAGATGTTTCTAAGTTCAAAACTTAGTTTTTGAACATTTTTACTAATACTTTCTGCATCACCTCAAATAATGGTCTATTTCTTCATATTTGTCAACTTTGTCAATTCATAGGAAAATCATTTGAACTCCAAATCCAGTGAAACCAATTCCTAGATGCTTCTAAAATCATCCTTTGTTAAATGGGTACCTTTTCTCATTTTCAAAAATGTGTTTCTGTCCACTTCTTGCAAATCCATAAACCCCTTGATTCCATGATATCAAAATGTATAGAAATATCCATTGATCCAATTCCAATGAAATCACTTTGGTCATTCCTCACATGACCAGAGGTATACCAGAAAAGTCAAATCAATATTTTTGGAGCACTTTTATTTCTGCCTTGTTGTGTTGCTTATTGTGGTTGCTTTCAACGATAGTTGACGAAGCAGACGAAATGCTCGGAGTTGGACCAGAGATATTTGAAGACGTCGAAGACTTTGTTAAAACAGGCAAGCAACCCTTTGACCATGACTAAGAAACCCCTTTTTATGCACTTCATATAGCACTTTACTATTGTTGCATCGGAATCATGATGAGAGGGTAGCCACTTTGGTGGGTTGCCCTCATCTCCTCCTTATTGATACTTGCATTTGTGCATGACCCTACCTTCTTATGAGGGTTATGCCGGTGGGAGTAGATAGGATGCTCAGTAGCTGCTACGCAAAAAGGGACGGGAATATGCATAGTGATGAGGCAAAGTATTTTCAAAGGACTTTTCGAAAACCCCGTCGGGTGCCACTTATGCCCGAGGGAGATGATGAGTTGGGTAACCACTTGATGACGAAGTGGTGTACCGAGGCAAGTGTGTGTGTTGTTTTCGAAAACGGATTAGATTTAAGATTTGTCGACTGTCCCAACCTTACATGCGCAACCACTCTACCCTTGTATGGGAAAGGGCATTATGGATTA
Source organism: Triticum monococcum (assembly GCA_034509565.1). Lineage (NCBI taxonomy): Eukaryota > Viridiplantae > Streptophyta > Magnoliopsida > Poales > Poaceae > Triticum > Triticum monococcum. Next base: position 619,050,738 of record CM067847.1, on the reverse strand, counting down.
CCTAAGCCGATACTAGCTTGGAGCCCGCATTATTAGTGACGGGAGAGTTGTTGGTGCGCTCTCTCGGGACGGGGTCGTGCCAGGTAGGGCGGCCATGACTGTTTTCACAGGGCACCGGATACACCGTTGTGTCCCCTCTCGGATGTTACGATCTCAAGTGAGTCTGATATGATGTACATCGTGAGGATACGGAACAACGAGTGGACTCCTTGTTAGTGTCGTCTAGGGAAAGATAGTGATCGGGTGCTTACCCCGGGTACTTGAGGTATCGCGGGTCGTGGATGACACGAAAGTTCCCCGGATCTTGTGGGTAAAGTGTGCAACCTCTGCAGAGTGTAAAACTATTCGAATAGCCGCGTCGACGGTCAAGGACAGTTGGGCGGTGCTGCTTAAACTACGTCCACATGTTTTCAAACCAGTGTGAGTGATTGGATAAGTGGGAAGAACCACTCGGGTCAAGTCAAAGGACTTGACATGATTGAGTTGGGTTGGTGCCCACTCCTTTTATGATGATACCACTACTTGGGTCAAGTCAGAGGACTTGACATGATTAAGTTGGTTGGTGCCCACTCTATTTATGTTGATATCTGTAACCTGTCCTTATGGTTACTTGAATTCTCCTGATGCATGTCTTACGAGTTGTTGAACATGTCATTGCACTCAAAAACTAGCTTTCCGCAAAAATTTACCTATATCATGCATTGTTGTACCTTGAACCAAAACATGGGTTGCTTGCGAGTACATTCAAAGTACTCATTGGCTTGCCACTGGTTATTTTATTGGTCAGGCATGAAAGAACAGGGTATGATGAAGAATACTTTGGTGACGAACATGCAAGCTAGGACGCTTCCCGGTCAGAATGCCTGTAGGGTTAAGGAAGATGGCATGGGTCCAAGTTATCGATGAAGATTTCCGCTGCGATGTTATACTCAAGACTTGACCATAATGGTCCTACTTGTGTAATACGGTATGTATGGATGTAAGACTCTTGTTATTCAGCTTCTGTGTGTTCAGTGAGCATTGATCTCTGGGATCACTGTACACATGCATTCGGTGATCACGACTTATGAGTCGGGGTCCCCACAGAGCTGGTATCAGAGCCATCCTGACTGTAGGAAGCCTTAGTTAGCATGGTCGTTAGTAGGGTAAAACTATTTCCAAAACTACTACTAGTTTTCAAAACTATCTATACTTCTCTTCCCTTCTTAGTTTTTCGAAAACTAAGGTATACTTTCCTTATCGATCGCTTCCCTTCAAAACTATTGCAAACGGTCGCTAGCACCCTCAAGCCCCTAACCACGGGATTCCTTGTAATCCTCGTGGATAGCCTAGAAGGGAGTACACCTTGCCAAACACCCACCCACATCTTCTGCCAAGATTGGCGACACCACGACAAGACAGTGCCAACAGAAGATACGCCTTTGAAGAATGAGGACCTGAAGACCCAAGGGATGGTGACACTTTTGAATTTGCCCCAGGATGATGCAACCTTGTCCTATGCCGATCAGGGTGTAAGATATGCAAGACCATGATAGACATCGCTAATAGAGCAATCATGTCCTTACCGTTGTTGTACCGGCAACCACCGGTGGATGAGAACCCCGCCATTTGGTCCGCCTCACTATAGTGAGCAGGAAAACGGTTCTCTTCATCCCCCACTCTTGGTGTCGATGTTTTCATCAACGTAACCGACGTGTTGGACCTCTATTATGCCTTGCTAATACCATTGCATAAGGGATTACCTACTTGGTGCCATCGACGCCTTAGAAGACAAAAAGGGGTCGTCATGATTAAGAAGACAATAGAAGACCGAGTTAATGCCTGCTACGAGGAGCCACCTTCACCCCATCACTTAAAAAGGCGAGAAGTTGTTGAAGACTCTTCAGGCTCAACCCAGATCGTTTCATCGAACAACTATAAAAGACGTAGCAACATCTGAGGAAAACTCAGAAGACTGCATGAGGCACAAGGCACGACTACTGAGTCCGAGAACCCCTAGGGTAGGATGAGTCGTGTACCCCCCGATGCGCAGTCGAGTCCGTATGATGGTTCGAATAGAACCATGATTGTGTGTTGCTTGTTTTCATTTGTTTGTGTTTGGATATAAGTCGCACTTTTGCCCTAGGCAACAAGTACGCGACTATATCACCTTCCTTGTTTTCCTTTGTTTGGCCTTTTTTTTGTTTGTTTGCACTTGCACTATAGAACCACCCCTTTAGGCATTCCCCTCCTTTTTGCTACTTATCCCTCCCATCTCTCTCCCCAACTGAAGACCAGCAGGACAAGATGCACCAAGGAGTCTACTTCGGCGACCAACTAGCACTGAAGACTTTTTGTTGCGGCCCCCTCGACCAAGTAAAACCTCGTGGAAATTATGTTTAACCCTCCAGACTAGAAACCCATTCTTAGACCCTTCGAGACTTCACGAGATACCCCAGCTCAGTCCTTAACCATGTGCTTAACCCATAGAATTGCAAGAGAACCAGTTAAGCCTCCGTAACCTTGCTTATCACTGGGTTCATTATGGAACTAGTGGACATAGTGAATGAGCACATTGTCACCCTAATATAGCACAAGAACTGACGATGCCATAAGGAAGACCAAATTGAGGATATAGGAATGGAGGACAAATGACTTCATGAGTTTGTATCAGTGACTCTGAGGAATTATCTGAGACTTTGGTAGATCATGAGTGATGATTGGATTTGGCCTACAAGAGTTGATGCTTTCGGTGGCATAAGGTTATTTGTTTAAAGGACTGGATAGAATAATTGGCATCTCAGGAACCGTGCTTAAGGGTAAGGTGACAAACGTTCGCTCGCACACTAGAATCCTTGAAACCCTTAAGCCCCACCAAGCCACGATATGGTCAGAATCACAACCATGGGCTTTGGCTCTAGGACAAGGAAACCTTGGCCAATACCCCAACCTATACCCTATGTACCCCGTGGGCAAGTCTTCACGGAGTACTCGGACAAGTAGTTGTCATCCTTCCTTGATGACATACTTGTCTACCCGAAGACGGAAGAAGAATCACTGAGCTGGTGAAGAAAGCATTTGAAGACCGCCATGCCAAGGAGGAGGAACTATACCAGCCACCGTCGCCAAGAAATAAACGTCCGCGATGAAGACCAGGTGTATCTGCAAGCCACTTCACTCAATGGGACCAAGCATTTCCATGTCAAAGGGAAGCTCACACCAAGATTTATCGGCCCTCTCCAAAACCACCGCAAGACGAAGAATAGACGGCTACCGGCTAGAAATACCACCTGAGTTACCCACTGTGCACAACGTTTTTCCACATGACACAACTCCGGAAGTGTTTCCTACTTCCTAACTAGCCCGGTCTCTGCAAGGACATCAAACACCGAACCATTGACCCCCAGCCCAATATGACCTACGCGAGAGACCCCAATTGCAATCTGGATCAAGCAGGACGACAAACACGAAGCCACGCCATCGAGTACTTCAAGGTTCAATGGAGCACCAAATGGAAGCAGAAGCAGTATGAGGACGTGAAGACTACCCCAAATCCAAGTTTCCATAATCCTTTCCGCGCCTAGTCTGGGAATCTCGGGGACGAGATTCTTGTAAGGGGGGTAGGTCTGTCACACCCTGATTTTCATGCCACAACACTTAAGCTATTAAATCATGATAATATGAGGTTTTACAAAACTTTTGAGTGTTTTGGACCTTGCCTTGTTTGGATTTTGTCTGTTGTTTGCAAGTGCTCTAAAAAAATCAAACAAATCCTCCAACTCTTATAATCCTTCTCCTTGATCCAAAACCTTTTCCCAATGATCATACCATGTGTATAGAGAAATATAATATTTCCTTACAAAAATAATTTGGCCAAAAAGTATTTTTAAAAAACTTACTTTTCCAAAACCCCTTGAATTGAGATTTGCACTGCAAGTACTTGATTTGAGGTATGAAAAATATTTCAAAAAGTATATTTGAAACCTATTAGATATAGGACTCCCATAAACCACAAAAATATAATTTTAAAAGTTATTTTCTTATTTTATTTAAAAGCTTTTTCTTAAGGCCAGAAATGGTCTTTAATAGGGAAAAAATATTTTAATGTTTCAAAAATATTTGAGGAAATTTAGGGAAACTCAATGGACATATATTGTCCATATATAAGAGTTTCAACACATGGTCATGTTCAAAATATTGGTCAAATCCCTCAAAAACCATTTCTGCTCATTTCAAGGATTTGAAATATTTCTACAGGAAATATTTTCATAAAAATCCAAGAAAATTCTAACATGTCACATCTGACATTTTTTATGATCTTGCCAAGTATCATGTCATGGAGGATAATATAACCCCATGAAACCCTCTCAAAACCACTTCTGTCCTTTTTCAAGTTTGAACAACTTTGCATTGCCAAACATGTCCAAATGCTCTCAAACTCGGTGCACATGCTCAAATGGTCTAACTATTCATCTCTACCAAATGGCACAAGTTGGAGAGAAGGTTATCTTGACCAAAGTGCCCCAAAAACCTCTCTGACCAGAATCAAATTTGAACAACTTTGTGCTACCAACTTTCTCTCCTTGACCCCAAATTTTGTGAGCATGTTCACATGACCAAATGAGGCCACTACACCAAGTGGTGCATCAAGGGGAAGTAGTTTTCTCAACTAAATCTACACAAACCCCTTTCTGTTGATTTCTAGGGTTTACAAAAGTTGCATTGGCCACTTTGCCCAAATGAGCTCAAATTTGGTGGCACACCCTATTTCTAGGTGTCTTTCCATCCTGTTAAGTATCATGGCAATTGGAGTTCATTTGCTTGCCCAAACCATTATCAAACACCTTCTGCCATTTTACTAAAACCCCTGTTTTGACCTCTTCCACTCTTCTCCATGGCCTCCACTTTTTACCACAGCCCATTCTAGTCCCCTTGCACCTCCAGTAGCAATGGCAAACCCATAGCTCAATTACTGGAGGGGTAAAACCCCATTCTCTCTCTCTGGACAGCCCATTTCCCTCGCTCCGTCAACCTCTCTCCTCTCCTACTGGCTGTCCAGGGCATCCAAGGCCCCCTCCCCTTTGTTTACTATTCCCTAGCACTACTGGACACAAGTGGCCACGCCCACTTCACCTTTTTTTATGCCATGGCATGCCAAAGGCGTGGTCCAGAGCGCGCTACAGTGCGCCCTAGCACTGTAGCCGCTCCCTGCCCGAGCCACCGGACCACCTAGGGCCTCCCCCCTCATGTCCCCCGAGGTCGCCTCAACGTCCAGTACACGGCACGCTGTCGGCCCCCTCCTTCCTCTCTCTCCCTTACCCCTGCTCGCACGCGCACCATGGCCGCCCGAGAGCTCCAATGGGCATGCTCACACGCGCGCTGCCCTGACGCTCCCCCTCTCCTTCTCTCCCTTCCCCTGGCCGTAGACCACGCCCAGGAAGACCCCCGACACGAAGCCAAGCCCTCCCGTGGTCTCTAGCGACGGCTACGGCCTCGCCGGTGCACGGTCCCGCTGTGCACCTCACCCCCTTCTATAAAAGGCCACCCCCGAGCCCTCTCCAGCCTCTGTTCACCCTCTCTCCCTCCCCTGGACCCCCGGACCGCGCCATTCTTCCTCCCATGCTCTCCAACCTCGTCCATGGCCGGAGCCGAGCCACCGGACTCCGCCTAAATTCGCGCCCACCTCTCCCCCTCCTTCCCTCTGGACCGCACTAGAGCATCACCACCATCACCGCAAGCCCCTCCCGTGCTTCTCCCTCTCCTCCCGATGGCCGTAGCGTCGTAACCACCGCCGCCAACGACCTCCTCCGCCGCGGCCAACGCCGTGCTCGACCCGGAACTCCTCGGCGGTCGTGCCACCCATGGATGGGCGCGACATCACCTCCTGAGAACACCGGTGGGCGGAGCGTCATCGGAGACGCGCTGTAGCCCCGGCTATCGCCGTCGGGAGCCGCTCCTTCCCACGGCCAAAGCACGCACGAGAGGTGGAAGACGACCTGCCGCTGGGGCCCGCGCGTTAGCGACCCAGCGGGCGGGCCCGGGCGTTTAAGTGGAAACGGCTTTGGCCCGGATCCGCCTCCCTTGCGCGAAGGCGCACCCCCGCGAAGCCGCCTTCGACGTCACCTCCTCCCTCGCGCAGCTGAGCCACTGGGCTGAGCCCAGTAGGCGCTGTTTAGCTGGGCTTCGCCCAGTGCGCTTTATAAGGTTGATTCCTTTTCTTCCTTTTTCCTTTTTCTAGAAATTTGTAAAATCCATACATAGTTCAAATTAACTCCAAATTGGATGATTCAAATTTCTAGTAATTCCTAAAATCATGCCCTATCACATGGTGCTTTTTGCACATTTTTCTAGCACATTTCCCTTCACACATATTAAATAAATCCTATTTTCTTATTTCTGTGCTAAACTTTAGAAAATCACAGAGAGCCCATCTTTGATCCAAATGCCATGATTCAAATTCCTAGATGTTTCTAAGTTCAAAACTTAGTTTTTGAACATTTTTACTAATACTTTCTGCATCACCTCAAATAATGGTCTATTTCTTCATATTTGTCAACTTTGTAAATTCATAGGAAAATCATTTGAACTCCAAATCCAGTGAAACCAATTCCTAGATGCTTCTAAAATCATCCTTTGTTAAATGGGTACCTTTTCTCATTTTTCAAAAATGTGTTTCTGTCCACTTCTTGCAAATCCATAAACCCCTTGATTCCATGATATCAAAATGTTTAGAAATATCCATTGATCCAATTCCAATGAAATCACTTTGGTCATTCCTCACATGACCAGACGTATCCCAGAAAAGTCAAATCAATATTTTTGGAGCACTTTTATTTCTGCCTTGTTGTGTTGCTTATTGTGGTTGCTTTCAACGATAGTTGACGAAGCAGACGAAATGCTCGGAGTTGGACCAGAGATGTTTGAAGTCGTGGAAGACTTTGTTAAAACAGACAAGCAGCCCTTTGACCATGACTAAGAAACCCCTTTTTATGCACTTCATATAGCACTTTACTATTGTTGCATCGGAATCATGATGAGAGGGTAGCCACTTTGGTGGGTTGCCCTCATCTCCTCCTTATTGATACTTGCATTTGTGCATGACCCTACCTTCTTATGAGGGTTATGCCGGTGGGAGTAGATAGGATGCTCAGTAGCTGCTACGCAAAAAGGGACGGGAATATGCATAGTGATGAGGCAAAGTATTTTCAAAGGACTTTTCGAAAACCCCGTCGGGTGCCACTTATGCCCGAGGGAGATGATGAGTTGGGTAACCACTTGATGACGAAGTGGTGTACCGAGGCAAGTGTGTGTGTTGTTTTCGAAAACGGATTAGATTTAAGATTTGTCGACTGTCCCAACCTTACATGCGCAACCACTCTACCCTTGTATGGGAAAGGGCATTATGGATTACCTAAGCCGATACTAGCTTGGAGCCCGCATTACTAGTGACGGGAGAGTTGTTGGTGCGCTCTCTCGGGACGGGGTCGTGTCAGGTAGGGCGGCCATGACTATTTTCACAGGGCACCGGATACACCGTTGTGTCCCCTCTCGGATGTTACGATCTCGAGTGAGACTCATATGATGTACATCGTGAGGATACGGAACAACGAGTGGACTCCTTGTTAGTGTCGTCTAGGGAAAGATAGTGATCGGGTGCTTACCCCGGGTACTTGAGGTATCGCGGGTCGTGGATGACACGAAAGTTCCCCGGATCTTGTGGGTAAAGTGTGCAACCTCTGCAGAGTGTAAAACTATTCGAATAGCCGCGTCCACGATCAAGGACAGTTGGGCGGTGCTGCTTAAACTACGTCCACATGTTTTCAAACCAGTGTGAGTGATTGGATAAGTGGGAAGAACCACTCGGGTCAAGTCAAAGGACTTGACATGATTGAGTTGGGTTGGTGCCCACTCCTTTTATGATGATACCACTACTTGGGTCAAGTCAGAGGACTTGCCATGATTAAGTTGGTTGGTGCCCACTCTATTTATGTTGATATCTGTAACCTGTCCTTATGGTTACTTGAATTCTCCTGATGCATGTCTTACGAGTTGTTGAACATGTCATTGCACTCAAAAACTAGCTTTCCGCAAAAATTTACCTATATCATGCATTGTTGTACCTTGAACCAAAACATGGGTTGCTTGCGAGTACATTCAAAGTACTCATTGGCTTGCCACTGGTTATTTTATTGGCCAGGCATGAAAGAACAGGATGTGATGAAGAATACTTCGGTGACGAACATGCAAGCTAGGACGCTTCCCAGTCAGAATGCCTGTAGGGTTAAGGCAGATGGCATGGGTCCAAGTTATCGATGAAGATTTCCGCTGCGATGTTATACTCAAGACTTGACCATAATGGTCCTACTTGTGTAATACGGTATGTATGGATGTAAGACTCTTGTTATTCAGCTTCTGTGTGTTCAGTGAGCATTGATCTCTGGGATCACTGTACACGTGCATTCGGTGATCACGACTTATGAGTCGGGGTCCCCACAGGCTGGAGGGAGGAAGGGGGGAGAAGGTGGCGGCGCTAGGTTTTCTCCCCCCATGTCGCCAGAGCGAGGCGACGCGGGGGTTTCGCGGAAAAGAAAATACTACTGCTAGCAGCCCATATATAAACAAATTTGAGTGTCCAAGTCTTCGGTCTTTAAATCTGGCCTCTTTTGTTTTCTCTGCTTCATCTGATTCTGATGGAAAAAATAATTTTCTTTTCCTCCTGGTCCCAGTGGGTTGCATGAATCCGTACCGAACTCCTTTTTTGTGTTGACAGTTAATCTGGAGTAATCGAGATGCTTCAGATTGCATTGAAACTTGAAACAAACGTGAAGATGTGGACAAAAATAGCTACAACTCGGCGGATCGCAAAAAACAACCGCAATGAAAAACTTCTGGTCCGTCTCGGTGTAATAGGCGACTGATGGATCCTTGACACTTCTCCTTATAAAAAATCCTTGTCTCGAACGGATCTCCATGGCGCTCACTGCAGCCGCTTTAGCACGCAACCCTAAAAACTTCCAAATCATAATTTCGTACGCACTGTTCCGACTGTTGGTCGACGTAGATCTTTCTGGAACTAACTTTCTTCATCCGGAAAATTATGAACTTCTCGATCCCTGAAGAAATCCCTTTAAGAACTCAACAGCACCGTGCGCAGGCCCCACGGTGGGCGCCAACTGTCGTGGAATTGTCACGACAGATGTCCTTAATGTTAGGACCTAGTCGCGAGGCCAACGCATCTATGTGGTAGCTTGAGAGGGGTTGAGCGGGATGAGAGGCACGGCTTTTTACCCAGGTTCGGCCCCTCACGGTGGAGGTAAAAGCCTACATCCTGCTTCATTGATATTGATGATGATGATCACGGTTACAAGAGTGCTCTATCTCGAGAGCTATTGTCTAAACCTAACTTGTCCAACTTGTGGAACTTGTGAATCTTGTCCCTTTTGGGGAGCCCTGCCCCTCCTTATATATGTTGAAGGGGAGGGTTACATGTGGAGTCCTATTAGGATTAGGACTAGTCTATCTTCTAATACAAACCAGATACAAGTCTGGGTCTTGACTCCTTGTAAGGGTAATATTATTCACACCTTTTCTCTTAAACCGGCCCACCATTAACATAAACTGTCCTTCTGGGCCTTGGGCCTTGTCATCCGTTTGTCCCGTCCACCGGGTTACCAGTGAGTCATAATGTTTAGTCAGGTTGCTTGTAAACCGTCTGGTCAGTGTGGGTCGCCGGTGAATCGCCAAGTCCGGCCGGGTTACGCTGCGAGGTATATCCCCGACACCTAATCTGGCCAGTATGGCAGTTTCTACAGCAAGTACCCTCTAAACCTCTTCTCTTAGTCTGATTTTTGGTAATAAGCATCACCTTAGTGATTAATCATGCGGCTGCCAAATCTCAGAGTCTAACTCCTCTCATGTGAACCACAGCAAGTTAAAAACACCTTGGTGTTGCTCTCATTTGTGGCCATCTGCAAATCTCTTCTTTGCCCCCAAGATCTTTTCTCCCTTTATTTCAACTAAGGGCACTAGGGACTTTCTGCTAGACACCAATTTGGGCGCCAGTGAGCATTGAATGCCCAGGGTCACGCGGTGACCACTGCCCTGGCATGCCATGGCCGCGAGCTGGGTAGCGTTTTGCTCGGGCCCCTCCTCCTCTCGTCGTCTTCGCGCTCGTGAGTATGTCCAACAGCTTCACTGGGTCGCCGCCATCCCCCTAGAATCCTCTCCCACTCCATAAGCCCCTCCGTCAGCGCTCGTCGCCATTCACCCACGGAATCACTGTGGCCGACGGCGCTTTAATGGCGCTCGGTCTCTTCCTCCGCTCCTCCTTGGCCCCTGTTGCCTCGTGCTCCTCTGTAGCTCGTCCGTTCTCCCCTCGTCGCCTTCCCCGTGCCTCCCCGTGATCGCTGCCATCGCTAGAGCCTTGGTCGGACGTGCCCGGCGGCACCCGAGCCCGTGCCTCTTGCCCTGGCTATAAGTAGCCCCACCCGAGCCTCTCCTGAGCACTCCATCGCCCTTGCCTCACTCCAAGACCCCTCCCTAGCCTCTTGCTTGAGCTCGAGGAGCTCTCTATGCCCACCATCGCCGCCATGGCCACCGCCTCTGCTCACTTCGATTTCGGTGAACCACACCCCCTCCCATCATTCTTCCACCCCTAGTAGACCACCCGGGGCACCCTGAGCGTCCCCATGTCTTTGCCTTGTCCCCGGTCGCACCGAAGCCCCGACTCCCACATCGACCGAAACTACCATCCGTCGGAGTCAAATCCGTCATCGTTTCATTCCACTTTCGCCGGCCGTGGATGGTTGCATTGGATGCTCCGCTCATTTCTGAGCTCTAGAGCGTCGCCGGAGGTGCACTATGGCGCTGACAATCGCCGCCCAACGCCGGCATTCTCCCTCTGCTTCACGGGCAGGCGCGAGGAAGACAACGCACTGGCCAGGCGGGCCCCCTCCTCCCCGCGGTCCCACGTGTCAGCCACATAAGACGCGACCTGACATGGATAAGTGGACGCGTGTTTTGCTAAAATACACTTTCAGTCAACGAAAGCGTACTTTGGCCCTGCTTTGACCAAGAATACACTTTCCCTGTTAGAAAGCGTATTTCACCGAAAGGCGCTTTCAGTTTTTCCGGCCGAGGGCCTGTTTGTGATGATTTTATTTACAAATGGGTCCTTGGCAGAAAAATAGCTATATCTTTTTACCCTTAACTCCAAATCAGGTGAATCCAAAGCCCACTTCTTTGTTTCGTCGAGCCTGTTCTGCTGGTGTCACTTTCATTATGTTTTGGCATACTGAAAATGACCATTTTGCCTTTGCCGGTAAATAGCTCCCTTCGAGAGAGACTGTTTCCAGCGATTCTTTTCGCGGCTTCACCGCACTTCTTCCCGGTGTATTCCTCATCCCAGGCAAGCCACAATACCCACTTGCATGATAGTCATGCAATAGCCATGGTTTCTACTTGAATATTTAATCAATGTTTGCTCATTTAAAATATGGTTACCGTTGTTCCGGTGATGCTTAGAGTTTGATGTTCACTCTCGTGCTATGTTGCCTTGCACTTGGTTATCATGTATTCCTGCTAGTATTCCTTTCATATGCTTATGCTTGCTAGTAGTGCATGATGATGTCAGTGATGGTCTTTGGGCATGACTGTCATCTGTTCTGAGTGCCGTTGTTATGCATGTTCCATTGCATCCAGTTGGGTAAATGCTTGCATGGTAGCATTGTTGATATGTTCTTGCATGATATTGATCGTTGGTGCTAGTAGTTCTGCTATGTTTATGAGTAGTGTTGTACTTGTGATATTCATGCTCGTCATTATGCCATGCTCAGTTGGATATGATTCATTGTTGATATGGTTGTCGCACCCCATGCTTATATCATGCTCATGCATTGTAATTGCATCATGTTATTTTATCATGGCTCAACATGTTGCATTCAAGTTTAATCGGATTAAATTGAACTTGAACAACTGTTGGCTGAGTCATGGTGCCACAATATCGGGCTGACAAGTGCAACCATATTTGCCTTTATGGGGAGGCCGTTAGTCGTATGTTGTCATTCCTTTTGTCGGTGCCTCCAATGAGGGAAGGTTATGGGCATGCGTTACCCTGGCTCGGTAAGCAGACATAATCTTGTGGACCTGTTGTTGTTACGGTACCATGTCCCCGTTTGGGACTGTTTATTTGCCACGACGGTGGTAGTTTTGCCTTTGGTAGGCTGGGTCACCTAGGACTAAGCCTAGTGGGGAGTTAGTCGGAGTGGCCATCAGAGTGTCATGGCAATGGGATAGTTCTGTCGGAATGCCGTTGGTCCACCCGAATGGGAGTTCGAGGCCATGGGTTCCGTGGTGTGGGTAAAGTGCGCTACCTCTACAGAGTGTATTAAATCTATCGATAGCCGCGCCAGCGGATAATGGCCTAGTTCATAGTTGGTCACACTTTGGGTCAACAGTAATAATAATAACTTGCTTAACAACAACCTCGGTTCGATGATGAGAAAGAGATTGGTTGTGATCAAGAGAGGATCACAGAGGTATCATGGATACCAGAGTTGGTTGATCTTTATGTGATGGTGAGATGGTCACCGTGGTATCGAGGATACCGAGTTGTTGGACATTCGTGATGTCGTGCCAGAATCATGGGTAAAGATCAAGCTCCTTGTGATCATTTAATGATTACTAGGGTATTGTTTATACCAAGCTTGATTTGATCCTGAGATGATTGTGTGATGTCCGAGGCTGGTAAGTGATGCATGTGATGGTTATGAGGTAAACCGAGCAGAATAAGTGGTGCATACACTGTCATCATGTTGCATGATAGTGTCATCATGTTTATATGCCCATGCCATGCTCATATTGTTCTAGCTATACCATGTTGTTAATGCCATGTTGTTCTGATGATCTCATGATAACCCTGCTTAACCTATAATTGCCATGCTGTTATTTATCTTGAATGCTTCTGGTTATTGTGAGCTTGCAAGTACATTCAATGTACTGACCTGGCGTGTCATGCCAGTTTGCAGGTCATGCCGGATTTGATTGCTTGTTTGCCGTGGATTCCTTGTTTGCGAGCTAGGATAAGCATTCCAGCCAGAGTCCCTGCGGAGTGGAGTTCACCACAGTCATCGTTGTTCCACGGCTAGAAGTTATTCCGCTGCTTTGAGTTGTTCTGCTGCTCGCATAGAGCAACCGTGGCAGGCGTAGTGTCGTAGTGCCGGTGTAATTCCTCGTTATATCCGAACCCCTTGTACCCAATATGGATTATAATAAAGAGCTGATTTGTTATATGCTAAGCAATGCCATATTCCAGAAGACTTCTCCTCGATCTCTGGGCTGGAGTACGGGGTGTTCCGGTTTCTCTGAGCCGGGGTGACACCGGCTTGGTATCAGAGCAGGTCTGGCTGTAGGATGCCCTAGCCTGTGCGAACGTTAGAAATCGGTAGTATGGAGCCTAGTTGATTTGTTGCACTTGTTTATTGCATTTGTTTGTTGCATAACATACATATAGATTATTATTTAGTCGCTAACAGTTAATCTTGTGAGTGTAGGTGGCATCGGTTTCGATCCACTACCTGCACCCTCCTTCTTATCATGCCTACTCTTTGGTGTTTGGCGTCATCTCTGTCCCAGTAGAGTGATGCCCTGGTGCCAAGTGTTCCAGACACCATTCACAGGAGTATGCTCAAATATCGGCTCGAGATCTTTCCATCACCCACCCGTATTATTTCAGTGATAGACTTATCTCTATCCCAAATCGTGCCATCCATCTCGTCCCTTTGGTAACACTTACTGCTATTTGTTATCCGAAAAGGGCAATGCCAGCAAGCCTTGCTTTTCCTCCCCTATCTTGCCATGTCATTCCATTCTTTGGACATGTACGATTCCCTTTCGCATGCTTGATGATGATGTGGTCGTGACCTTGTGTATCGCTACTTGATCACCAAGTCCGTCCTCGCCTCCATATCCATCTGGTTGCGACCGGTGGTCAGCCAACGCTTGGTGTATCCTTGGTTACGCCAACTCCTTCCACACGTGAATTCATTTGCGTGCACATTGCCACAGCATGCCAGACCATAGTACCAATGTTTTTGCGAGAGTTGTGTGCTTAGGTATGCATGCATATTATTGTTGTGAGTAGCAGTAATATGTGATGTTGCTTGATTATTATTATTATTATTATTATTATTATTATTATTATTATTATTATTATTATTATTATTATTATTATTATTATTATTATTATGCTTGTGTGCTTTTGTTTTCGTCGTTTCTTTTGTTTCTTTCTTTGGGCCTTCGGTGTTACATATTTTCCCCTCATTAAAGTTGCTCGTCACCCGACGTTGGACCCAAAGAGTCAGCAAGGAGTGCTTATATTTGGAAATTCAGCTGAACAGAATGGAATTCTCAACCGACCGTAGTGAAATGAGAAATATCTGATTGTGATGATAATCAAGTTTGCATTAATGTGCACTTCTCACAATAGTACGGATAATGAAGTCACCCCCAGTGTGCACCCTTCATAGCAGAAATGATCAAATCAGCGAGAAGATAAATTGTGTGCAGGATCGACGGTATATTCTTAGTCAAAAGGTATGATTCAGATCCATGTTTTGATTCTTCATTGAGGATGATTTTGAAATCTGATATACCTGGAAGAAAGCAAGAGTGTACCATGTATTCAATATTCAGAGAGGAGGGTAGTCCAGCAAAGCCTCGTTTCATACAAATAATCCACATCAGAAATAAGCCACATTATATGGTAACCGGTCCGCATATCCCAATGAAAAGCTTCTGGTGTAAGCAACCCAGTCTTCCCTCGCAATCTACCAGAGAAGTTGCCAGTGCAAGATTCATCTATCTTCCTCTGTATGATATATGGATGACTCCCGTGCAAGGTACTCAGGCTTCTTCAGTATGCAACCGCAAAAGCTTCTGGCATAAGGTACCGAGTCTTCCCTAGCAAGTCTTTAAGGAGGGAAGCCTCTGAAGCACGATACCCGGTCTTCCTCAGCAAGATGCTCTCGTTGGTCTCCAACATAAGTCATCCAATTTTCCTCAGTGTGGCATGGGTACAAGATATGACACGGCAAATTGACAACATATGAGCATGAATCCCAATAATCAGGTTCACAACAGTTTGGTCAGAAGCAAGCATCAGTCAGAAAACAAGTCTGCCTCAGGAATTAAATTCTCAATTATATTGTGCGCATGCTGCCAAGCTCTTGCAAGTCAGTGGTACGATGGTGAAGTCAAGGTGAGAATCCGTAAATCTCATGAGTCATGCTAGAATAAGAAAGTCCGTTATACACCTCAGTTGGCCATGCAAGAACCGACAAGGTTTGGAGAAAGACAACATGGGACAACAAATTTTGTCAGTACTCAGTCAGGCCAGATTCCTCATACCCGACAAGGTGAGATCATTCGTCACCACTTGGTATGCTTTACCGCAAAAGTGAGTTAGAAGCAAGCACATGTGAACCCGGGATAGTTCCCATGTTACATGAACAAGGATAAGTTATGCCTGCCAAAATATTGCACCCGACAGTCCCGATGGCCACACGAAGAATGCGATATGATCAAGCTATTTCAACAAATAATCCAGAATAAGAGCGCAATAATGAAGGAGCAAGACCGGCAATGCAGGTATGAAATTTTTTGCATAACCCACATGGTGCAGATACCCTGGACAATCTGAGTTAGTATCGACCACCATGAATATTCATCAAGGGGGGTCTACTCAATTTTGGTAAAAACCCCATATCAAGGAAAGACTCGCTCAGTTAACATTATATGCTCAGATTTGTCGGTATCGAATATATGGGTCTGTCAAGTCACACCAAAGGTCAATCCAAGAGTTGATTCCAGCGACTATGGTAAAACATCACACAGCCTATTATCCCCATGGATATGCCGACAGAATGAATAATAGGATGATGAATAACAGTCTTGAAGCATGTGCCCTCACTTATGTGAATCAACAAAGGATATCCTGTCATGAACAAAATGCTTTTTGTTAGAAACCCCGCCAGTCAAGTTTGCAGATACTATCATATAGGGTCGTACCCTTTTATGCTGGCCACATCAGGCAACAATACAATATTTGGTATGAATTTGAGACTCAAAACAGTGGAGCCAGTCAGGATGATCCAGAAATTCATGCGATAAGTCAGAATTTGGTAGGAAAACGGTTATGCCCCAACTCACTATTTGGAACCCGGAGTACCTGCATTTAGCTTGGGTGTTCATCAGGAAAAATCTAATCACCAATTCATGGAAGTTTGCCAGTATAGCCACAACAATCGGAAATCACTCTCGGATTTGTGAGACGGGCATATATTCAGTCATGATAACTCGTCACACTCAGCTAAGTCAGTGGATACAGAAATAATTGGGGCCAGTATAAGCATGAACCCATGAGGTAAGATCTGTCAGGATGTGGATACAGTGAAGCAAACCACCCCAGAGACAATCAGGTAAGATGAAGAATTTAATGGGAACAATCAATAAAGGAAAAAGGATACCCGAGTTGGAAACGGTCTCCTTAAGTCAGTATATGCATACTTGTTCCCTGAGCAACCAAATCTCGAGGACGAGATTTCTTTAAGTGGGGAAGAGTTGTCACAGCCTAATTTTTGGCCCTTTCTTTTTCTTTTGTTTTTCTGAGATTTTTTTTGCTTAAATTGTCTTTTTTGTGGTTATGTGGTCTGGAAACTGAAGAAGATGCCCTCTTCTTTCTTTCCAGAGTGGCTTGTCATCCTCAAACCCTTACCAAGATATTGCCATTTCCATCTTGGACCAAAACCCAATATTATTTTCCTTGGGAATATTCCTTTTTCTACTAAAGGAATAACCCAATTTGCCCTAGGTTATGAAGCAACCTGTATTTCCATCACTCCTAAAATTCCCAAATAATTCTCATAAATTGTTTGGGTCATATCTTCCTCAAATATGGCAAAATATATCATTGGCCATGTTCCCCATCATGCTCAATTAATTCCTTTCCTTTTCTGTCCTGAATGGCAGTTTGTCAAGCAAGTGACATTTATCTTTGCCCAATTGACCCCAAACTTTTTGGACACCTTTTCATGTCCAGATAATTTCCTCATGCAAAAATTCAACTTAATTTGCCTAGTGAATATTCCTAAGCAATTTTTCGAAGTTCCTATCTAACGAAATTGGTAGTGAAGGAAGCACTAGCTAGATTAATCCTATTGAGTTGAAATTTTCCAAGGCCCTTATGTCGGCGTACAAAAATAGGGGCGCATCTTTGTACCCCTTCTTTCCTGTGCACGGGCAATCAAAGCTGCGCCCACGGCCACACCAAGCAGAACAAGGGAGGTGAGCCAAGGTAAGATCGAAGCCCAAGACAATCAAAGCAAAGCCAAGGCCAATACCACAAAGAGCAGTGGGACGAAGCAAGTTCCCCTGGCAAGACCCTTGCCGGGTGGCCTCAGCGGCCCTGACAAGACTCTTGCCGGGACAGCTCGTCCCGCACCAACAGAGCGAGCCACCCTTGAGCCCACGGCCCGTAGTGCCATCATCTGCGTGGGGCCATGGCTCGGGAAGGCACCCCTGTGGTGGCATGTAGATCTTTGTGAAGACATATTCAAGATCAGATTAGAAGACGACGATTCTCGGCAAGATCCTTGCCAAGAAAGGCCACCAGACCCCCGGCAAGATCCTTGCCGGGGACGACAACACGCCATGGCGAGACCCTTGCCGGGCCACCCGGCAAGGCCACCGCCAAGCCCACATCAACCAAGCTTCCACAGCCGTTCACATGCAGCTGCCAGCCCAGCCAGCTGGGTGGCCACCTGCGTGGCAACATGCAGCTCCCAGGCCAACTCATCAAGCGCCTGCGTGGCGGCATGCAGATCTTCGTGAAGGCTCCACCACCGCGACACCTCAGCTGCCTGCCTGCCTACATGGCACCACAGGCATCCCTAACTGAGGCGCGTGTTGAAGCGAGGAGGAGCGGCGACGGACGGGAAAGGCCTTGCCCCCGTCCCCGATAAAGCAAGAGGACACCTAAGCGATGCATTAAATGCACCTTGTCCTGTAATACGAGGGATAACCTCGTGCCACTGTAGACCTTTCCACCTCCTGTGTGCCACTGTGGCAACCCCTTTTTCCTATAAAAGGAGGCCCGAGGCGACGAGGAGAGGGATTCGGCTCTTTCGAACCACACGCTGACCATTGCTAGTTCGAGAGCTCAAGAACTCTCAGAAATACACCCACCAAAGCAGGACTAGGGTTTTGCGCATCCTCGTGGCCCGAACCTGGGTAAACGATCCTTGTGCTATCTACTAGCCCTGCTCTCCTTGCAACCCTGTGCCTCGGCAACCGTAGTAGGGATTCTTGTGATCCCATAGGTATCGTTCCACACCGACATCTTTGGCGCGCCTGGTAGGGGGCGCAATTGTGAGAATCTGGTTTGGTAGTTAGCCTAGCGGTTCTTCATCGCTTTCGGTTTCTAAGAAGAAGGCGGTTGGAGGAACGACGCCGTCTCGGCGACAGAAAAACTAAGTCATTCAGAGCCTTGGATTATTTCCTCTTACACTTAAGGTTATCATCCTCGGAGATCTGGCCTATGTATGGGAAACCTGCACGCAAGGCCCCCCCCCCCCCCGTGATTGGCAACGCCTTTGTTCTGTTTCGAGTCCGTTCAACAGCTCAAAGCTGCCGCGTCGAGAGTGGTGGGGTAGCCTTCCACACCTGGCAATGCACCTGACTCTGACTCGAGTCAAACTCAAAAGTTCGGGCGGCCGCGCTAAGGGCGGTAAGGTGGTTTGCCCGGCAGGAAGCACACCCGGCAGGCCAATGGGGATCTGTCCCCACGACGCCGCCCTGGGTTTACACACCGGCAAGCCTGCCTAGTTATGTAGGGTGGACATACAAGGAAAAATCAAACAGGAAAATAACATGCATGATACTAAAAAATGCTGCAAAGTTATGTTACATCAAATTCTTGCTGCGGTTCTAACTAGAGATAGCAATTGTCTTGGTTGTGAACTTGCAGTGGCGACAAAAAAAGGGGATGCCTAATCCCAGCGCTGGCCCTCTACCCTCAGAATTCCGCCGACTCGGCTGATGATGGGCTCGATGCGCTCCCTGAGCGGCACAAGGTCGGTTCCCTCCGGCAAGCTCTCCAGCGCGGCGTCGAAGTCGAGGTCGGGGTACCAGTGCGCCACCTTGGTGAGAACCTTGGTCATGGCACCCTGGCAAAACCTCCGGGACTCGTCGGCCAGTGAGGCCGCCCGGTTATCGTGGAGCCGCTCCAGAGCGCCGATGACCTTCTCGAAGAACATGGTCAGGTTGCAATTGGCGCTCACGCCCCGCTCCGGGACATACCTCCCGTCCGGCATCCCCATGATGGCCAGCTGTGTGGAGGCCTGGTTGGAGACGGTGGCATGGCGAACAAGCCAACGATTCTCGCCCTCCACGTGGTCCGCGAAGTTGAGGCCCTCGTTCTTCCACAACAGCTTCTCGGCCTCCAGCTCCTTGGCCAGGGTCCCCTCTCAGGTTATGGCCTCTGACAACACCTTCTCGAGACCCTCCAGCTTCAGCTTGAGGTCTTTGATGGAGTTGTTGGCCTCGGAGAGCTCCCCAACCTTGCTGACGACCGTGCCCTGCGCCTCTGTCAGGGCACTATTGAGTGTGTCCTGCTCCTGGGACAGCTTCGGGGCCTGCTCCTTCAGCCTGTCGCGCTCTGCCTCCAGCTCCTCCACCTTGCCGGCGTGAACCTGGGCCTGGGCATTGAGTGCCTCCTTGTGCCTCTGCTCCAGCTCGCTGGTCCGCTGCAATACAAGCTTCTCCACCTCTGCATCCTTGCCGCGAAGCATGGCGGCAAGCTTCTCCTCGCACGCAGCGAGGTTCTCCTCCTATGAATTTAGCGCGGCCTCGCGCTGGGTCCGAGCGGCTTCGGCGGCCTCGGCCAAGTTCTTCGCCACCTCCTGAGCTTTCTCGACGTTGGCGAGCTTCATGGTGAGCTCCATGTCGCGCTTGGCCTTCTCACCCTGGGCCGCCTTGAGCTCCTTGTGAGCCTTACGGAACCAGTCCTGCGCTTCGGCAACGCGCTTCTGGAGGTCCGCCTCCGCGTTTTCCACCACTGCTATCCTGGACTTAGCCTTGTCCAGGCGGGCGCGGTGGAGCGCCTGGAGCTTCTGGAAGCTGGCGCCCATGGCGTGGAGGAGCCGCTCTTCCTGCGAGTCGTCGCCGCCAATGATCGGCTCGTCAACTACTTCAAACCCGGCAGCGGCAAGCACCTCGTCGTCGAACACCTCTCCCTCAACGGGTGTCCTGGTGCTCGACGCGCCTGGAAGGTGGACGAACAAATCGTCACTCACCCTCAGGTACTTTCCGGAGCCGGAAGCAGCAAAGGAGGAAGGCTGGTCACCAGCCTCCTCCTCCTCCTCGGCTACGGCCCGCCGGCTTCCCCGGCAGGCCCCTTGCCGGCCTCCTCATCGGCAACCTTGTCGGCCTCCCCGGTGGACCCCTCGGCAGCGTCTTTGGCGGCCTCCTCGGAGGCGATCCTCTCGGTGTCTGCCCCAGCGGCCTTGGCGACACCCTCAATGACGGTGTCCATGTCCTCTGGGTTCACCGAGGAGGAATCTGGGCACCGAAGATGGGGGTGAGGCAAGGCCAGGACCGGGAGCCAAAAAAAGAGGGGGGAAGCAGGGACGAACGGCAAACGACTTACCTGTGCCAGTACCCGGCTGGGAAACGGAAGCCCCCTCCCTGCCAACATTTGGCGTCGAGGCAAAGCCGTCGGCGCCCAAGTTCTCCTCCTCCTCCTCCATGTGCATGGGCCCGATTCCTGGCACCCTTGCCAGGGACGCCCCCCGGGGTGGCGTGGTCGATGGGGGCGGCGTGTTGGGAGTAGCCCTTTGTGGCTCCTCCTGCTGCTGCTCTCCTCCTGCATACCTGACAAGGTTAGCACCAAGGTGTCGTGCCCGTGACACATGTTGACGGGAGAAGAGTGATGAACTTACGCTGGGGGCTCTACCGGGGGCTGCTGTCCGGGCTGCTCAACACCACCAATGGCGCCCCCTAAGTACCAGCTGGGGGCTGGCCACCCGCCGAGACCTTGGCCCTCTTTGCTCTCTGGGCTAGCGTCTCCTCATCCTTGCAAAGATGAAAACAAGTCAAGACAAGCAACACAAATTGAGGAGGCAGAGATAACGAAAAGGAACTAGATACTTACTCGTCGTCCGCCTCGACCTCTGTTGTCTTCCTCTTCCTCCTCGGGCTGAGGGATCCATAATCAAAAGTAACCTCCATATCAACATTCGCCGGAGGAGGAGAAGGAGGTGGTGTCGGGGCATGCGCAGACGAAGAAGGGGCGGCTGTCTTCTTCTTCACCGCGGCCTTCGTCGAGTTCTTTGCCGCCGCGGCCCTCGTATGGCGCCCGGGCTCCTCCAAGGTCAGCTGTGACCGCGCAGCCCTGCCGGGCCGGACCGGCTTGCCGGAACTGGCCCGCCGCAGGACTCGCCCCCTCCCCGTAGGTGGCGTTGGCTCTGCGGTCTCGGCCTCCTCCTCCGATGACTCGCCGGTCACATCTTCAACCAAAGGAGCCTCGGTGCCGGCGCTGCTAGCTCCCCCAGTGGCCACCGCCCATCGGGCAAGCTCCTCGTCCTCTGCGGCCGTCGCAGCCTTGTCCTCCACTACGCCGGCGTTGCCGGCCTCCCTGGAAAGTTACGCTTCTCTCGCCCTGGTGGCGATGTAGTTCAGCTCCGCCTGGGAGGTGTCCTGGACAAGCAGCCGCTCGACTTCAGCATTGACATACACCTCGTGCAGGGTGTTGAAGAACTACTCCACTTCAGCATCCTCCGGCTCCATCCAGCTCGGGACGGGGCCGTGCGCGTTGCAGTCCGGCATCATGGCGATGATCTCGGACCGACGCGAGTTGTTGCACAATGGGACCACCTCCGTCGGCAGCTTGAATAGAGGCCCCTTGAGGACCTTGCCGGCCTTCGCAGCGGCCCTCGCAACCTTGCCGGTCCACTCGGCCTCACCATCACGTCCCACGTCGAGCTGGAAGATCCGCTGGCAGAAATGGGCGTGCGCCATCGCTGTGAAGTTGTGGTCGAGGCCAGGGCAGAGCCGCATGATGTCGGCGGGGTTCGTGAAGAGCCAGTCCGGCCTCCCCTTGTTATGCAGAGGAGCGATCCGGCGACGGATGAAGTCCGCCCGGATCATCTCAAGGGTGAGCCTGGCCTGGGTAAGCCGGAGAATACTGGTGGTGGCGACTGTGAGCTTTCCGTCGTAGGCGTCGACATCGCTCCAATCGCTTCAGCGAACCCGCGGCGCTCGGCGAACTTTGTAGAACGCCGGCGGGTCCTTCTCTTCGATCCAGCACGATCAGCCCCGCCATTGTTCCCACCTCTCCTTCATGGCGCCGTCCGGGTACGCTCCATTGGATTTTGGGATCCAGGCGATGCACCCCGAGATGGCATCTCGCATTTGGATCTGAGGGAAGAAGTAATGGAGGAAGAGCACCGTGTTGGGGTGCACTCCGGCAAAGCCTTCACAGAGGTGCGCGAAAAGGGCCATGCACGCCACCGCATTCGGAGTAAAATCCAGGAGGTGGAAGCCGAAGGTGTGCATGATGTCGCTGAAAAAATTGGAGAAGGGAGAACAGAGCCCGCAAGAAAAATAATCAACAAAGAAGGGGTAGTGATTTGGGGCAGCCTCGGCACAGTTGGCGGGGATGACGTGCGTGGCCGGATGCCCCAAATTCTCTCCCCCCATCTTCACTCCCCATAGGGGCCTAAAGGAGTCCCGAAGCTCGGACACGTTGACCGTCGAGGGGAAGAAGGCGGACTGCATCCGCTGCACCGCCAGCGCACTCTCCAGCGGCTCCGCGGCTCCGGCGTCCTTGGCCACTCCCTTGCCCTTGGTGAATTTTGGCGCCATGGCGACTGGGGGAGGAGGGCAGGACAGAGGGTGGCGGAAGCGCAACGACGGCAAGCGGGGACGAAGCTCAAGGAAGAAGAGGAAGGCAGACGGAGCTTTCCGAGATTGGGGTTGCACGGAGGGTAAAAGGAATAGTGCGCTCGCGGTTATCCCTTTTTATGGGGAAGCCGCGGGGCGCGCTGCCCATTTACTGGGACGTGACGCATGCGTGTGGAAACCGCCCCATGCATGCCACCCACGTCAAGCACACCCCTCCACGCCGCGCCACGCACGCGGGTCATGGGAGGCGGAGCGCGCGAAGAATCTTACCACGGTAAAAACTGCCCCACCTGCCCGCGCATCGTTTTGAGCCTGGCCCAACAACATGTTGCGCTTATGTGTCGCCCAGGCCCGGGGGCTCCTGTCGGTATACAAAAATAGGGGCGCATCTTTGTACCCCTTCTTTCCTATGCATGGCCAGTCAGAGCCGCACCCACGGCCACACCAAGCAGAACGAGGGAGGTGAGCCAAGGTAAGATCGAAGCCCAAGACAATCAAAGCAACGCCAAGGCCAAGACCACAATGAGCGGAGGGACAAAGCAAGTTCCCCCGACAAGACCCTTGCCGGGTGGCCTCAGCGGCCCGGGCAAGACTCTTGCCGGGACAGCTCGCCCCGCACCAACAGAGCGAGCCACCCTTGAGCCCACGGCCCCCCGGTGCCATCATCAGCATGGGGCCAGGCCTCGGGAAGGCACCCCTGTGGTGGCATGTAGATCTTTGTGAAGACATATTCAAGATCAGATTAGAAGACGACGATTCTTGGCAAGATCCTTGCTAAGAAAGGCCACCAGACCCCCGGCAAGATCCTTGCCGGGGACGACAACACGCCATGGCGAGACCCTTGCCGGGCCACCGGGCAAGGCCCTCGCCAAAGACGCCGGCAAGGCCATCGCTGAGCCCATGTCAACCAAGCTTCCACCGTCGTTCACATGCAGCTGCCAGCCCAACCAGCTGGGCGGGCACCTGCGTGGCAACATGCAGCTCTCAGGCCAACTCATCAAGCGCCTGCGTGGTGGCATGCAAATCTTCGTGAAGGCTCCACCACCACGCCAACTCAGCTGCCTGCCTGCCTACATGGCACCGCACGCATCCCTGACCGAGGCGCGTGTCGAAGCGAGGAGGAGCGGCGACGGACGGGACAGGCCTCGCCCCCGTCCCCGATAAAGCAAGAGGACACCTAAGCGATGCATTAAAAGCACCTTGTCCTGTAATACGAGGGATAACCCCGTGCCACTGTAGACCTTTCCACCTCCTATGTGCCACTGTGGCAACCCCTTTTTCCTATAAAAGGAGGCCAGAGGCGACGAGGAGAGGGATTCGGCTCTTTCGAACCACACGCTGACCACAGCTAGTTCGAGAGCTCAAGAACTCTCAGAAATACACCCACCAAAGCAGGACTAGGGTTTTACGCATCCTCGTGGCCCGAACCTGGGTAAACGATCCTTGTGCTGTCTACTAGCCATGCTCTCCTCGCAACCCTGCGCCCCGGCAACCGTAGTAGGGATTCTTGTGATCCCATAGGTGTCGTTGCACACCGACATCTTAATATCACAAAATCATCACCCTAATCAAGATTTGAGCTCATGCAATGCATCCATGTGAGCATAGCTTCAAATCTTTGCTTCTGTCCAAATTTTTAGTTAGTGAAGCAAGTACATTTTATATTGCTCCATTATTTATGAAAATTTACCAGGACATTCTCCCGTCCATATAAACACTCTCCACCAAAATTTGGCTCAATCAATTGCATCATTTGCCCATGCAATGTTTCCAAGTTTCTGACCAGAACAAAGCTATATGAAGCAAGTTCTAGTTTGGTTCATCCAAATGGCCTGAACCTTTTTGAGCATATTCATATCTTCAAATCATTGGGCCATGCGTAATTTCAGCTCAACTTGCCTCTCCAAATGAGTGCATCATCCAAATCACCTAATCTGGCAGTATGGCAGTTTCTACAGCAAGTACCCTCTAAACCTCTCCTCTTAGTTTGATTTTTGGTAATAAGCATCACCTTAGTGATTAATCATGCGGTGCCAAATCTCAGAGTCTAACTCCTCTCATGTGAACCACACCAAGTTACAAACACCTTGGTGTTGCTCTCATTTGTGGCCATTTGCAAATCTCTTCTTTGCCCCCAGGATCTTTTCTTCCTTTAT
Organism: Triticum monococcum; assembly: GCA_034509565.1. Taxonomy (NCBI): domain Eukaryota; kingdom Viridiplantae; phylum Streptophyta; class Magnoliopsida; order Poales; family Poaceae; genus Triticum; species Triticum monococcum. Next base: position 619,025,647 of record CM067847.1, on the reverse strand, counting down.
TTCAACTAAGGGCACCAGGGACTTTCTGCTAGACACCAATTTGGGCGCCAGTGAGCATTGAATGCCCAGGGTCTCGCGGTGACCACTGCCCTGGCATGCCATGGTCGCGAGCGGGGTAGTGTTTTGCTCGGGCCCCTCCTCCTCTCGTCGTCTTCGCACTCATGAGTATGTCCAACAGCTTCACTGGGTCGTCGCCATCCCCCTGGACTCCTCTCCCCCTCCGTAAGCTCCTCCGTTAGCGCTCGCCGTCGTTCGCCCACGGGAACACTGTGGCCGACAGTGTTTTAATGGTGCTCGGCCTCTTCCTCTGCTCCTCCTTGGCCCCTGCTGCCCCTGCTCCTCTGTAGCTCGTCTGTTCTCCCCTCGTCGCCTTCCCCGTGCCTCCTCGTGATCGCCGCCGTCGCCAGAGCCTCGGCCGGACGTGCCCGGTGGCACCCGAGCCCGTGCCTCTTGCCCCGGCTCTAAGTAGCCCCACCCGAGCCTTTCCCGAGCACCCCATCGCCTTTGCCTCACTCCAATACCCCTCCCTAGCCTCCACCGCCGCCTCTGCTCACTTCGATTCTGACAAACCACACCCCTCCCTTCATTCTTACACCCCTAGTAGACCACCCGGGGCACCCTGAGCCTCCCCATGTCTTTGCCTTGTCCCCGGTTGCACCGGAGCCCCGACTCCCACATCAACCGAAACTACCATCCGCCGGAGTCAAATCTGTCATCATTTCAGTCCACTTCGCCGACCATGGATGGTTGCGTTGGATGCTCCGCTCTTTTCCGAGCTCATCCATAGCCAGAGCGTCGCCGGAGGTGCACTGTGGTGCCGGCAATCGCCGCCCGATGCCGACGGTCTCCCTCTGCTTCACGGGCAGGTGCGAGGAAGACGACGTACTGGCCAGGCGGCCCCCTCCTCCCCGCGGTCCCACCCGTTAGCCACATAAGATGCGGGCTGACGTGGATAAGTGGACACGCATTTTGCTAAAATACACTTTCAGTCAACGAAAGCGTACTTTGGCCCTGCATTGAACAAGAATACGCTTTCCCTGCTAGAAAGCGTATTTCACCAAAAGACGCTTTCAGTTTTTCCGGCTGAGGGCCTGTTTGTGATGATTTTATTTACAAATGGGTCCTTGGCAGAAAAACAACTATATCTTTTTACCCTTAACTCCAAATCAGGTGAATCCAAAGCCCACTTCTTCATTTCATCGAGCCCGTTCTATTGGTGTCACTTTCATTACGTTTTGGCATACTGAAAATGACCATTTTGCCTTTGCCCGTAAACAGCTCCCTCCGAGAGAGACTGTTTCCGGCGATTCTTTCCGCGGCTTCACCGCACTTCTTCCCGGTGTATTCTTCATCCCCAGGCAAGCCACAATACCCACTTGCATGATAGTCATGCAGTAGCCATGGTTTTTTACTTGAATATTTAATCAATGTTTAATCATTTAAATTATGGTTACCGTTGTTTCGGTGATGCTTAGAGTTTCATGTTCACTCTCGTGCTATGTTGTCTTGCACTTGGTTATCATGTATTCCTGTTAGTATTCCTTTCATATGCTTATGCTTGCTAGTAGTGCATGCTGATGTCGGTGATGGTCTTCGGGCATGACTGTCATCTGTTCCAAGTGTCGTTGTTATGCATGTCCCATTGCCTCTAGTTGGGTAAATGCTTGCATGGTAGCATCATTGATATGTTCTTGCATGATATTGATCATTGATGCTAGCACTACAAAAAATACACTTCTGTGATGATACATGTTTGTCACAGTAGGTCACATTTTCTGTCATGCATGCACATCCATGACAAATTTATGATAGAATCAAGATAGTCATACCTGTGTTGTCGTAGAAGGGTTCCATGACATTACCAAAATTATCATCACGGAAGTGTCCACTTCCATGACAATAAATCACGCAACATAGAAGTGCTTTCGTCAAGGGTGCCTGACAGGTGGCATCCACCGTAACGGACGTCGTTAAGCTATCGGGTCCGGTTTTGGATCCGATAACCAGTTAACAGTCCGGACCAATGGCAATTTTCCACGTGTAAAATTATCATTGGCCGGAGGAAACACGTGTCAGCTCAACGTTCGGACAGATGTGATCCACTCATTGGACAGGAGGCGCCTATGATACGTCGACACGTGGCACGACCCAACAGAGGCCCATTTCGGTGAAAAGGCCGGCCCAGCTAAAGGCCCACCATGTTTTTCAGACACTAGTGGGCTGGCCCGTTAACAGCTGCCATGTTTTGGGCCAAATTGAGGCTCATACCAGATCATGCCCGTTCATAGCCTGCCATGTTTTGGGCCAAATTACGGGCCATATCAGATCAGGCCCGTTCATAGCCTGCCGTGTTTTGGGCCAAATTACGACCCATATCGGATCAGGCCCGTTAACATGCCACTGTTCTTTTGGCACCATACTAAGACAGGTTTATATTTCAGCCTGTTAAATGCCCATTTACCAGTTCGGCCCGATAATAGTTTCGGCCTGTTAGCGGCCCATGGTGCATCTCGGATGTTGTCGGCCCGGTTTAACTTTAGGCCATTTAACGGCCCATGTAGAAACTAGGCTATTTCTTGTCCGAAGTAACTTTAGGCCTCTTAACTGCCCGTAGACTTCGTGGATAAATTTCAGCCCAACTGGCCTATCGGCCTGTTAATGGCCCGTGTAATAGTTGGGCCTAATTACAGCCCATGTTGAATCCGGCCTGCTTACAACCCATCTGATAATGGCCCATGACACTTTTAGGCCTATGGCCCGTGTAGATACCGTCCTGCTTAAAGCCCATAATTTTATTGGGCCAAACAGGCCCGAGATATATTTTGGCCAGTTAACTGCTCGTCCTATTTGGGCCAAACTGGGCCTTAGGCAGTTTCGGCCTATATTGGCCCATGAATTTTTCGGCTCAACACTAGCCCAATCTAGGTTTTAGTCTGTTAAAAGCCCATGGTATTCTCTAGCCTAGCTGGATAGAACTTTACTCGGCCTGTTAAAGGCGGGAAACAACTATAGGTTTGGACCTGCTAACGTCCCAAGATGATTATAGGCCCAGTATTTGGCCCATATGAGTAATGGGCCGGCCTGAAGACCGACAAAACTGAGATCCACTGAACCTTTTGGCCTAAATTACAGCATATCGACCAAGAATAAACCTAGACTATACAACAAAGAAATTACAGCATATTACATCCCCTCGACATCAAAGTTTGTCGCCATGATAATAAAGGGCAACCAAACAACAGATTACATAAACTGGGCATGTCGCCACTAGTGGAAGTTAACATGCAGACACAATAATAGACAGAACCGACAACACTTCAACACAGTGTTGGGTAACGCAGTAATTTCAAAATTTCCTACGCACACGCAAGATCCATCTAGGTGATGCATAGCAACGAGAGGGGAGAGTGTTGTCCACGTACCCTCGTAGGCCGAAAGTGGAAGCGTTATGACAACACGGTTGATGTAGTCATATGTCTTCACGATCGACCGATCCTAGTACCGAACGCACGGCACCTCCGTGATTGGCACACATTCAGCTTGGTGACGTCCCACGAACTCACGATCTAGTAGAGCTTCGCGGGAGAGTTCTGTCAGCATGACGGCGTGATGACGGTGTTGATGAAGCTACCGACGCAGGGCTTCGCCTAAGCACTGCTACGATATGACCGAGGTGGATTATGGTGGAGGGGGGCACCGCACACGGCTAAAAGATCAATGATCAACTTGTGTGTTCTGGGGTGCCCCTACCCCCGTATATAAAGGAGCAAGGGGGGAGGCCGGCCGGCCCTAGGAGGGCGCGCCAAGAGGAGGAGTCCTACTCCTAGTGGGAGTAGGACTCCCCTTTCCTAGTCCGACTATGAGGGGGAAGGAAGGAGTGGGAGTGGGGAAAGGCAAGGGGGGCGCCGCCCCCCTTCCTTGTCCTATTCGGACTCAAGGGGAGGGGGCGCACGGCCTGCCCTAGCCGACCCCTCTCTCTCACTCCACTAGGGCCCATTAAGGCCCATTAGTCCCCGGGGGGTTCGGGTAAGCCCTCCGGCACTCCGGTTTTCTCCGAGATCGCCTGAAACCCTTCCGGTGTCCGAATGTAGCCATCCAATATATCAATCTTTATATCTCGACCATTTCGAGACTCCTTGTAATGTACGTGATCACATTCGGGACTCCGAACTACCTTCGGTACATCAAAACACATAAACTCATAATACTGATCGTCACCGAACGTTAAGCGTGCGGACCCTACGGGTTCGAGAACTATGTAGACATGATCGAGACTCATCTCCGGTCAATAAACAATAGCGGAACTTGGATGCTCATATTGGTTCCTACATATTCTACAAAGATCTTTATCGGTCAAACCGCATAACAACATACGTTGTTCCCTTTGTCATCGGTATGTTACTTGCCCGAGATTCGAGCGTTGGTATCTCAATACATAGTTCAATTTCATTACTGGCAAGTCTCTTTACTCGTTCCGTAATGCATCATCCCGCAACTAAATAATTAGTTGCATTGCTTGCAAGGCTTATAGTGATGTGCATTACTAAGAGGGCCCAGAGATACCTCTCCGACAATCGGAGTGACAAATCCTAATCTCGATCTAAGCCAACTCAACAAGTACCATCGGAGACACCTGTAGAGCACCTTTATAATCACCCAGTTACGTTGTGATGTTTGGTAGCACACAAAGTGTTCCTCCGGTATTCAGGAGTTGCATAATCTCATAGTCATAGGAACATGTATAAGTCATGAAGAAAGCAATAGCAAAATACTAAACGATCAAATGCTAAGCTAACGGAATGGGTCAAGTCAATCACATCATTCTCTAATGATGTGATCCCGTTAATCAAATGACAACTCATGTCTATGGCTAGGAAACTTAACCATCTTTGATTCAACGAGCTAGTCAAGTACAGGCATACCAGTGACACTTTGTTTGTCTATGTATTCACGCATGCACTAAGTTTCCAGTTAATACAATTCTAGCATGAATAATAAGCATTTATCATAAAATATGGAAATAAATAATAACTTTATTATTGCCTCGAGGGCATATTTCCTTCACACAGTTCAAGAAAGGTTAGCCTGGCCCAGGAGCTGCAGCGCAAGCAGCTTAGCAACCTGATGAGACCGCGCTTCTTTGCCACTCATATCCACCAACTTAAGCTGCATAGAATCAATAAACGTCATGTGCTTGTGGTTAATCTTGCATAGAGATCAGAGTTCCAGTCATATTTGAGCGGAAGCATTTATTTCTACTTGAATTTCAGACTGAATAAGTCGAACTGATTCAGGCGGCGACTTCATCGAGCTTGTGTCGCTGAGTAAGTTTGACACTACATCAAGATGTGACTTCATGGTTGTATCCCTACCCTCAATATGTGTTGCCTTCTCCTCTGGAATATGTGTTAGAGGGACAAACAATGGGTTCGTATCACTATCATTGTGGCAGTTCTTCCTAGCATCAGTGTTGTCACCCTAAAAGAGAAACAAGTAGGTAGATAACAAGTTTTGCACGTATAAGCATCAACGCTGTCAATCCATCTCATTTCTTTGTCAGAAATAAAGAGACACAGTTTAAAATAGCATTAACATAATAGGAATTGTTCATATTTAAGACAACAGGAAATGGCATTGTGCATGAGCGGCCAGCTTCACCAGCCCACTGGATTACAGATCAAGAACACAAGCATAGATGTAGTTCTAAACAACATATAAGAATGAATGGTGAGTGCACTGTCAATTTATACCATTTCAGATTGGTAAATAAAGAGACACGATTTAAATAACATTAATATAATATGGCATTGTTCATAGTTGAGACATAGCAGGATATGACATTGTGTTGTTGTTGGTAGTCTCACCACACCACTGGATTACAGATCAAGAACACAAGCATACACATAGTGCTAAAGAAGATAACTTGCTATGTTTAGTTTAATTTACATGGTACGAATAAGGAACTAGATTGTACAACTAAAGACTGAAATTGAGAAGGACAAACTTATGTTTATGTACTTCTACTTTATAAACTATGAACAAGCAATTTGATGCAGACGACAAAAATAAACATCATTTGCACTCATAGCTATCCAAATATAAACAACAAAGTTTGAAGGATGGAGGAGGACAAACTTGTATTTGTAGTGAAGACAGGCTCTATAAAGGCTTTGTCCATATTGATGGGGGGGGGGCAATTCAAGAAGTTTACCGCACACTCTTCTTCAAGAGTATTGCCTTTATTCTACATTTTGTTAAGAGTAAATATAGATGTGAAAATATAGGAACAAATGGCAATTACTTAACTTAAGATGCAGGGTACAAATGTAAATACAACATACAGGCAGAACGCACTGACAAGAGCAATGCGGAGCTAAACTTCTTCAGTAGCATTGGTTTTATTCAATATTTTGGCAAGAGTAAATGTAGATCTTATGTGTAGAAAAATGGAGGACAAGGGAAAATAAGCTGCAAAGTGTACATGAAGAACTAGCTGACAAATATAAGTACAATGATGAAGGACAACAGATACTTACAAGAACAATGCAGAACTAAATTTCTTCATAGGCATTGGGTTTATTCTACATTAATTTAAGCACTAATATATATCTGATAATTTGGAGCAAACAGTGGATAAGCAAGCTATAATGCACAATGATGTCACATAATCCACTGGGTATGAATGTAAGGACAGCGATAGGACAATACGTACTCACAAGAGCAAAGCAGCGACTAGCACAATTGCGATATCCTAGGTTTTGCGGCGCTGGTTCTATCACCAATATACGTCGGGTGCACCACCTTTTTCAAGGACATTTCTTGTACTCCTTCAGGTTCTGCAATCACCCTCTTCCTTTTAGATGTCTGAAACACAAGAACAACATTTTAATGAAAAAACATGGTATGCCGACAAATGGAATAGGTGTTGATAATGGATGGGCATGGCATCTTCACATATATCATGAGTAAACTAAGCAGATGGCGGTGCAACGAAGCAAAATAAATGCAAGACACCTTATGCAATATATGTGCAACCAATAAAACCTTGCCAAATTAGAACAGACACCTTATTGGGTGAACATGATAGGCCATCTGCCTTTGACTCCTTGAACTCAGAATAGTCATTAGGATTATATTCTGAATACAAATGTATAGGTCGGGAGCATGTGGGTTTCATTGCTTCCATAATGGACCTCAATCCCTTGATGCCAAGTTTGTTACCCAATGAACTATTCTGCAATATTCTTCTGATGTGTGCATTCTTATATTCATTGTGATTACGTACAATATATGTAAAGCATGAAAACATAAATAGTAGTAAGGTTATCTTTGTAATGCAGAGGATATTGTAATATAATAGATGCTCCCTGTAAACCCTTGTGTGCTATCACTAGATTCTGATGAGAGAGCCCATGTGTGATGTAATATGGTGAGTAGATTAATATAATCTGACACAACTACACAAAAAATAAGCTCCCTATTGGGGGCCCCAGATGTAAGGATAGTTGGTAGACGACATGTTCATAATATACCATATAGAAATTTTATTGCCAAACCATGATAACGAGAGCGCAGAGCCAATAGATAGATCGTAGTGTAGATAATCGGGGTACACCATAACCACCATAAATAAATCGGGAAAGCGGAACTGGCTGGAAAACATAGGGTTTTGCCGCTACTAATATGCAGCCTATCGATCACGTACAAGCCAGATCTATTCATATGAAGGCGCACAACTGTTACTATCAGTTTAGTCTATCAAAGACCGGGCGGCTCCCACCATTTCTGGGGTATTATGGCAGACCAACTCGAAGTGCAGAATCATTTAGCAGAAACCGGCCCAGTAGAGGTGTCGACTGCAGATGTCCCTGCTCCCCTTCCTGACAGGGAACATACTGTGCTTACTAAAGAAGAACAGAAGAGGAACATGATAAAGAACAGAAGAGGAGGCATATTCTGCATGTCTGCATGCAAGTCGCGTGATGATACGTCCATTTTGCATCATGCTTTTATATCAATATTTATTGCATTATGGGATGTTATTACACATTATGACACAATACTTGTGCCTATTCTCTCTTATTTTACAAGGTTTACATAAAGAGGGAGAATGCTGGCAGCTGGGATTCTGGCTGGAAAAGGAGCAAATATTAGAGACCTATTCTGCACAGCTCCAAAAGTCCTGAAACTTCACGGATGATGTTTTCCAAATATATAAAAAACATTGGGCTCAAGAACTTCACCAGGGGGGGCCACACCCTTCCCACGAGGGTGGGGGCCGCGCCCTACCCCCTGGGTGTGCCCCCTACCTCGTGGGCCCCCTGGTGGCCCTCCGGTGACCATCTTCTGCTATATGGACTCTTTCAATGGGAAAAAAATCATAAGCCATCTTCTCGAACGAAACTCCGCCGCCATGAGGGGGAACCTTGGCGGAGCCAATCTAGGGTTCTGGCAGGGCTGTTCTGCTGGGGAAACTTCCCTCCCGGAGGGGGAAATCATCGCCATCGTCATCACCAACGCTCCTCTCATTGGGAGAGGGCAATCTCCATCAACATCTTCATCAACACCATCTCATCTCAAAACCCTAGTTCATCTCTTGTATCCAATTCTTGTCTCCAAGTCCGGATTGGTGCTAGTAGGTTGCTAGTAGTGTTAATTACTCCTTGTAGTTGATGCTAGTTGGTTTAATTGGTGGAAGATCATACGTTCAGATCCTATATGCACATTAATACCCCTCTGATTATGAACATGTTTATGCTTTGTGAGTAGTTATATTTGTTCCTGAGGTCATGGGAGAAGTCTTGCTATTAGTAGTCATGTGAATTTGGTATTCGTTCGATATTTTGATGAGATGTATGTTGTCTCTCCTCTAGTGGTGTTATGTGAATGCCGACTACATGACACTTCACCATTGTTTGGGCCTAGAGGAAGGCATTGGGAAGTAATAAGTAGATGATGGGTTGCTAGAGTGACAGAAGCTTAAACCCTAGTTTATGCGTTGCTTTCGTAAGGGGCTGATTTGGATCCATATGTTTCATGCTATGGTTAGGTTTACCTTAATACTTTTGTTGTATTTGCGGATGCTTGCAATAGAGGTTAATCATAAGTGGGATGTTTGTCCAAGTAAGGGCAGTACCCAAGCATCGGTCCACCCGCATACCAAATTATCAAAGTACCGAACGCGAATCATATGAGCGTGATGAAAACTAGCTTGACGATATTCCCATGTGTCCTCGGGAGCGCTTTACATCATATAAGAGTTTGACCAGGCTTGTCCTTTGCTACAAAAAGGATTGGGCCACCTTGCTGCACCTTATTTACTTTTGTTACTTGTTGCTCGTTACAAGTATCTTATCACAAAACTATCTGTTACCACTTATTTCAATACTTGCAGAGAATACCTTGCTGGAAACTGCTTATCATTTCCTTCTGCTCCTCGTTTGGTTCGACACTCTTACTTATCGAAAGGACTATGATAGATCCCCTATACTTGTGGGTCATCAAGACTCTTTTCTGGCGCCGTTGCCGGGGAGTGAAGCGCCTTTGGTAGGTGGAATTTGGTAAGGAAAAATTTATATAGTGTGCTGAAATTTACTATCACTTGTTACTATGGAAAGTAATCCTCTGAGGGGATTGTTCGGGGTATCTTCACCCCGACCAGTAGAGAAAAGAGTTGCTCCTCAACCTACTGAACCTACTGAAAATGAAAATGCTTGCTTTGAAATTCCTTTGGGTATGGTAGAAAAACTGCTAGTTAATCCTTTTTTTAGGAGATGGAACAAAACATCCTGATGAACATCTAATATATGTGGATGAAGTTTGTGGATTATTTAAGCTTGCAGGTGTACCCGGAGATGTTGTTAAGAAGAAGGTATTCCCTTTATCTTTGAGGGGAGATGCATCGACATGGTATAGGCTATGTGATGATATGGAGTCTTGGAACTACAAACGATTGAAATTGGAATTTCATCAAAAGTTTTATCCTATGCATCTTGTTCATCATGATCGCAATTATATATATAATTTTTAGCCTCGCGAAGGAGAAAGCATCGCTCAAGCTTGGGGGAGGCTTAAATCAATGTTATATTCATGCCCCAATCGCACCATGCTTGTGATTATTCAAAAAATTTATGCTCGGCTTTCTGATAACAATCGCACCATGCTTGATACTTCTTGTGCTGGCTCTTTTATGATGAAGACTATTGAATTCAAATGGGATTTATTGGAAAGAATTAAAAGCAACTCCGAAGATTGGGACCTCAACAATGGTAAGGAGTCAGGTATGACACCTTGTTTTGATTGTGTTAAATCTTTTATGGATACCGATATTTTTCATAAATTTAGCACTAAATATGGACTTGACTCTGAGATAGTAGCTTCTTATGTGAATCTTTTGCTGCTTATGTTGATCTCCCCAAGGAGAAGTGGTTTAAATATCATCCTCCCATAGAAGTAAAAGTAGCTGCACCTATTAAAGTTGAAGAAAAGACTATTACTTATAATGATCCTATTGTTCCTACTTCTTATGTTGAAAAACCAGCTTTCCCTATTAGGATAAAAGGTCATGCTAAGGCTTCAACTGTGGTTCGTAAAAGCAATATTAAAACATATACACCTCCTGAGCAAGTTAAAGTTGAACCTAATATTGCTATTGTTAAAGATCTCTTGTTTGATAATATATATATGGGCATGTTATTTATTTCTGTGATGAAACTGCTAGAATTGCTAAATCCCATGATACAAATAAACCTAGACCTATGGTAGGTATGCCGATTATTTCTGTTAAAATAGGAGATCATTGTTATCATGGCTTATGTGATATGGGTGCTAGTGCTAGTGCAATACCTATTGACTTATACAACGAAATTATGCATGACATTGCACCTATTGAGTTAGAAGATATTGATGTCACAATTAAACTTGCTAATAGAGATACTATTTCACCAATGGGAATTGTTAGAGATGTTGAAGTCTTGTGTGGGAAAACTAAATATCCTGCTGATTTTCTTGTTCTTGGTTCCCCACAAGATAGCTTCTGTCCCATTATATTTGGTAGACCCTTCTTAAATACTGTTAATGCTACCATAGATTGTAAAATAGATGTTGTTACTGTCGATTTAGATGATATGACTCATGAATTTAATTTTTCTAAATTTAGTAGACAACATCATGAAGAAGAATTACCTAGTAAAGATGAAATTATTGGTCTTGCCTCTATTGCCGTACCTCCTAGTGATCCTTTAGAACAATATTTGCTAGACCATGAAAATGATATGTTTATGAATGAAAGAAGGGAATTAGATGAAGTATTCTTTAAACAGGAACCTATTCTGAAACATAATTTACCTGTTGAAATCCTAGGAGATCCTCCTCCACCCAAGGGTGATCCCGTGTTTGAGCTTAAACCGTTACCGAATACTCTTAAATATGCTTATCTTGATGAGAAAAAGATATATCATGTTATTATTAGTGCTAACCTTTCAGAACATGAAGAAGAGAGATTATTGAAAATTTTGAAGAAGCACCGTGCTGCTATTGGGTATACTCTTGATGATCTTAAGGGCATTAGTCCCACTCTATGCCAACATGAAATTAATTTGGAAGAAGATGCTAAACCAGTTCGTGATCATCAACGCCGGCTGAATCCTAAAATGAAAGAAGTGGTAAGAAAGGAGATACTAAAGCTCCTTGAGGCAGGTATAATTTACCCCGTTGCTGATACTCAGTGGGTAACCCTGTCCATTGTGTCCCTAAGAAGGGAGGTATTACTGTTGTTCCTAATGATAAAGATGAATTGATTCCTCAAAGAATTATTACTGGTTATAGGATGGTAATTGACTTCCGCAAATTAAATAAGGCTACTAAAAAAGATCATTACCATTTACCTTTTATCGATCAAATGCTAGAAAGATTATCCAAACATACACATTTTTGCTTTCTAGATGGTTATTCTGGTTTCTCTCAAATACCTGTGTTAGCCAAAGATCATCAAAGACTACTTTTACATGCCATTTTGGTACTTTTGCTTATAGACGTATGCCTTTTGGTTTATGTAATGCACCTGCTACCTTTCAAAGATGCATGATGGCTATATTCTCTGACTTTTGTGAAAAGATTTGTGAGGTTTTCATGGACGACTTTTCCGTCTATGGATTTTCTTTTGATGATTGCTTGAGCAACCTTGATCGAGTTTTGCAGAGATGTGAAGAAACTAATCTTGTCCTGAACTGGGAAAAGTGCCACTTTATGGTTAATGAAGGTATTGTCTTGGGGCATAAAGTTTCTGAAAGAGGTATTGAAGTTGATAAAGCCAAGGTTGATGCTATTTAAAAGATGTCATGTCCCAAGGACATCAAAGGTATAAGAAGTCTCCTTGGTCAAGCAGGTTTTTATAGGAGGTTCATTAAGGACTTATCAAAAATCTCTCAGCCTCTGACTAATTTATTACAAAAATATATACCATTTGTCTTTGATGATGATTGTGTAGAAGCATTTGAAATACTTAAGAAAGCATTGATCTCTGCACCTATTGTTCAGCCACCTGATTGGAATTTACCCTTTGAAATTATGTGTGATGCTAGTGATTATGCTGTAGGTGCTGTTCTAGGACAAAGAGTTGATAAGAAACTAAATGTTATTCAATATGCTAGTAAAACTCTGGACAATGCTCAAAGAAATTATGCTACTACTAAAAAAGAATTCTTAGCAGTTGTATTTGCTTGTGATAAATTTAGAACTTATATTGTTGATTCTAAAGTAGCTATTCACACTGATCATGCTGCTATTAAATATCTTATGGAAAAGAAAGATGCGAAACCTAGACTTATTAGATGGGTTCTCTTGCTACAAGAATTTGACTTACATATTGTTGATAGAAAAGGAGCTGAGAACCCCGTTGCAGACAACTTGTCTAGGTTATAAAATGTGCTTGATGACCCACTACCTATTGATGATAGCTTTCCTGATGAGCAATTAAATGTTATAAATGCTTCTCATACTGCTCCATGTTATGCTGATTATGCTAATTACATTGTTGCTAAGTTTATACCACCTAGTTTCACATACCAGCAAAAGAAAGAGTTCTTCTATGATTTGAGGCATTACTTTTGGGATCACCCACATCTTTATAAAGAAGGAGTAGATGGTGTTATTAGACGTTGTGTACTTGAGCATGAACAGGAACAGATCCTATGCAAGTGTCACTCCGAAGCTTATGGAGGGCACCATGCTGGAGATAGAACTGCACATAAGGTACTACAATCTGGTTTTTATTGGCCTACTCTCTTCAAGGATGCCCGTAAGTTTGTCTTATCTTGTGATGAATGTCAAAGAATTGGTAATATTAGTAGACGTCATGAAATGCCTATGAATTATTCACTTGTTATTGAACCATTTGATGTTTGGGGCTTTGACTATATGGGACCTTTCCCTTCCTCTAATGGTTATACACATATTTTAGTTGCTGTTGATTATGTTACTAAGTGGGTAGAAGCTATTCGAACTAGTAGTGTTGATCCTAACACTTCTATTAAAATTCTTAAAGAAGTTATTTTTCCAAGGTTTGGAGTCCCTAGATATTTAATGACTGATGGTGGTTCACATTTTATTCATGGTGCTTTCCGTAAAATGCTTGCTAAATATGATGTTAATCATAGAATTGCATCCCCTTATCACCCTCAGTCTAGTGGTCAAGTAGAATTGAGTAATAGAGAACTCAAATTAGTTTTGCAAAAGACTGTTAATAGGTCAAGAAAGAATTGGTCCAAGAAACTTGATGATGCATTATGGGCCTATAGAACTGCATATAAAAATCCTATGGGTATGTCTCCGTATAAAATGGTCTATGGAAAAGCATGTCACTTACCTCTTGAACTAGAACACAAGGCTTATTGGGATATTAAAGAACTAAATTATGATTTTAAACTTGCCGGTGAGAAGAGGTTATTTGATATTAACTCACTTGATGAATGGAGAACCCAAGCTTACGAAAATGCCAAGTTGTTTAAAGAAAAAGTTAAAAGATGGCATGACAAAAGGATACAAAAGCGTGAGTTTAACGTAGGTGATTATGTATTGCTATACAACTCTCATTTAAGATTTTTTGCAGAAAAACTTCTCTCTAAATGGGAAGGCCCTTACGTTATCGAGGAGGTCTATCGTTCCGGTGCCATAAAAATCAACAACTTCGAAGGCACAAATCCGAAGATGGTGAACGGTCAAAGAATCAAACACTATATCTCAGGTAATCCCATAAATGTTGAAACCAATGTTATTGTAACCGTAACCCCGGAGGAATACATAAAGGACACTTTTCGGAACGCTTCAGACTCCAAAAAGGAATAGGTATGTGATACGGTAAGTAAACCGACTCCAAAACATTTTTTAAGGCAATATTTCTCCATTTGGGAATATTTAGAAAAATAGAAAAATAAGCAGCAGTCCGGAAAGGACACAAGGGCCCCACGAGGGTGGAGGGAGCGCCCTACCCCCTGGGCGCGCCCCCTTCCTCGTGGGCACGTCGTGTGCTCTCCAGACTCCGTTTTCTTACATGACACGTATTTTGGTCGGTAAGAATTCATTATATAATCTCCCGAAGGTTTTTGACTCCCGTATCACACAAAATCCTCTTGTTTTTGTTTTGAGCTGTTTCTGTCAGGATTGTCAAGGCCAGGCACTATGTCGTCTCCCTCCCCCTCCAACCATGAGGGCAATGATGCTTGGCCAATGAAGATAGAGCTGAAGAGAGAAGAACCTATGGAGATCAACAAGGATGAAGGGATAAAGAAGGCCATGGATGACCAAGTTCCAGCAACAGAGGACACCCTTCAACTAGATCACAATCTTCTTACCCCAACATAAATCAAAGCCTTCAAGATGATTGAGTTGGCTCGTATACAAAATAAGTATCTCACACGCGAAAATATTTTGTTGAAGGAGCATATCATCGCACTCAAGGGCATTATCCGCAAGCTAGAAGACCTCCTACGCTCGATGTGCGACTATCCATCATCAACACCTCCACCTTCTTCACCAACAAAGAAGAATTAAGTTTCTGGTATGGGCACTCCACTTGGTAACTGCCAAGCTTGGGGGAGTGCCCCGGTATCGTATCACTGTGACACCCCAAAATTTTGACCTTGTTTTAATGAATTAAAATTTTGCCAGGAATTAAAACTTTGAATTTCTGAGCTCCCTTTTGATTTTCTTTAATCATTTTCTTCCCTGTTGTGATGAGTTTTTCCCAAAGTGAAAATCTTTCAAATATGTTGTTGGACTTATTTAATCTCTCAAGAGAAACTTTTCCTTATTTAATATAACTAATTAAATAATTAAGTTGCTTGATCTTTACTTTCTTGAAAATGGTTTTTCAAGGTCAAATGGCCATATTTGAACTACAACCATTTGATAAATTCACTTAAATTTTCAACCAAAATTTGGAGATGTCATGTGATGTCTACAAATAACTTTTGTGCAAAAACATCCTTATTCCATGAAATATTTTGAGCTCTACAACCAATTTTGTTCTCTGGTCTAGTGGACAATTGTGCACTACAACTCATTTAAATATTTTCTTCTAGCCTCCACCAAAATTTTTGGATGTTAGTAGTAACATATGATTCAACATTTTGCAAAAACCTAGAGCTGTTCTTTGAAAAATTTGAGTGAATCAACCTCATTTTTATTCTGGTCCAACTTGAGGATTTGTTCAACAACTACATCTTAAGTTGCTCCTTTACCCATGATTCTTTCTCCTGCTTGTAGTCCTCCATGTTAAACCCTTAAGTCCAGGAGCATGCACCCTTTGGATCATTTTTGGTTCATGAAATAATGCCATTTATCTTCTGTCCAGAATTGAAGTTTTGCAAAACTTGCGCTAACAAGTTTCTGCTTTTGGCCAAATAACCTCACCACCTTCTCATTCATCTAAGGAGACCCTGATCTGGAGAGTTTGGCAACTCCAAGAAAAGCCTAGGTGCCTGTGGCATTTTATCAAAGACCCTGTGTGCATGGCCAGATTTGGCATGGATTCAAGTTTGCATTGTAAACTTGGCCACCTGACCTAACCACGATGCCCATTTCCCCTCTATCTAACCCTAACCTAGCCCTGTTTCTTCCCAGCCTCAACCGCGACCTCTAGCGTGCTCTGGCATTGTGTCGAGCACATCCCGTGCGTGCCCAGAGCGCGAGCAGAGCGTGCGTTTGGCACGCGTTTTGCACATGCCGCGCCCGAGCTGACACGCTGGCCTCCCTGGCTTTGGCCCACTCGGCAGCACCTCGCCACGCACGTCCCTCCTCACTGCTACGCGCCAAGCCGCCCCTCGCCACGCCCGACAGGCCAGGAGCTAGCCGCCACGGCCGCCGACAGCCCCTGCTCCGTTCAGCGCCGCCGAGCCTCCCCCGCTCGCCACCTGCCTCCTGGAGCAGTGCGTGCTCATCCGCAAGCTTGTCCCCTAGCGCTCGTCGCCGCCACGTCGCCCTGCCGCTACAAAGAGGCGGTTCGCCGGCATCCTCATCCGCCGCCGCGGAACCGACCTTGACGAGCTATAAAAGGAGGTCCCCGAGCTTCCCCGAGCACGCAGGCGACCTCATGCCACCCCATTGGAGCTACCCTAGCTCGCATTCGACCCGGGGAGGCCTCCTTCCTCATCTCCGGCAACTCCTGCCGCCGCCACCGCCCGGCCAATCCGGCACCTCCAGTACCTCCCCCTCGCCGTTCTCTTCACCAGGAGCCTTCTCTCCCGCCTGTGAATCTTTTCCACTACTCAATTTCAATCGGGGCTCACTGCGGAAGAATTTTCACTCCGCCCCGACGCCTCCTCCGCCGCGAAGCTCGCCGCCGGTAGCTCCGTCCATCCCCGAGACCATATCGACCACCGGAGTGACCGTCTTGATCCCCTGAGCACGCCGATGGCCTCCGTTCCCCGAATGGTGCCGTCATTCGCCGGTGAGCCTCGCCGGAACCCCACCCCGCTCGGGCAGAGGAGGGAGAAGACGCGGGCGACTGGTCAAACCTGACCGGTGGGCCAGGCGGACCCACCGTCAGTGACCCAGCGCCGGTCCACGTGGGCTAAGTGAAAGCGCAAAACCTCCAGTACGTTTTCCCCGCTTCGAAAGCGTATTACCCTCTGAAACGTTTTCTTTTCTGTTTTACTTTAAATAACAGATTTTGACCAAATCTTTGACTGGCTATAACTTTTTAAATATAACTCCAAATGAGTTGATTCTTTTTCCTACCATCCTCAAATTTGGTCTAGTTTATTTTAAGATTTTTTTGAAAAATTTTCCAAACAACTTTTTGTACTATTTTTGAAACGTGTGTTGATTCAAATATATTTTAAAATAGGATTTTGGAGAGAGAGAAGAAACTTTCAAAAGTTTTGGAGAGCACCTCACCCCTCCACAACTTAAAGGCAAGCATTCTGAACCCTGGTATAATGTTTTTGGTGTGTTATTTGACACGTTTATAACACCACCTTATTTCGGAGGACTTGTTATTTTATGTGATATGATCATATGCATGGAAGCATATTAGTGATTTCCTTGCTGTTGGAAATGAATATTTTTGTGATGGTAATCATCCTCATGTGCCTTGCATGCATGCCGGAAAGGAATCCGGGAAAGCCTCGGCCTTGGGTAGGCGTGAGCTTGTCACCGGTCCCCGTCGGGACGGTTATGTCCGGTATGGCATGGTAAGGTATATTGAGTGGTGATTTCGTCGGTTGTTATATATTTGATATACATGTCATGCAGGGAACTTATAAACCTCCTGGGTCGACCGCAAATCGAGTCTTGTTCCAGTAACCCCCATACTTGCCTCGTACTACCACTCGTCCCTGCCGCAGGTAGGGTACGGTTCAGTAAGTCGTCAACCCCTTTCCAGCACACATCGTACAGAGAGGCCATGGTGGAAGATGATCGGTTGTACCGGTAGGCATGCCACCTGGTCCGGGGGCATGGGTGTTTTCCGGTTGGGACCGAGAGGGGAGGCCACCCCTTAGAGCGCGCGATATAAATTTGATCCCATGCCACGCGAGGTTGTAGCCTCCCCACTTAGAGTTTGCTTAACAAGTGTCGTGGGTGATTCCAGACACCGATGAGTTAAGCTGGTGTGTGCAAGTTAGGCGTGTTTTCTACTAAAAGGCCGTAGACGGAATTAGTCCCGATGAACTAAAGGAATCCGTTACTCGTGGGTAAAGAGTACACCCTCTGCAGAGATTAAAATCTATTCGAATAGCCGTGTCCATGGTTAAGGATTACAGTCTGGGATGGGTCAAGTGTTGGTCTTACTGTCGGTCTTCGGAGGTGAAATTGTTAAACCAAACTTGGATACTGACCGGTGACTTGTGAGGTCCATGATTATTATTTTGTGATGGACTAACCTGTTGTATTATTTGTATTATCAAGTATCCCTGGGATGGTTCTACCCCCTGGATATTCATGGTGATTATTTATTTCTAAGCCCGGTTAAATGTTTATTCCTGTGGATGGACTAACCCGTTTATTATCATGAGTTGAATAGTTATTATGAGTATTAATTTACTTTTGAATAAAAGCCCTTTCTGTGATGTCGCTCAGACGTCCGACTGTGGCATTTCTTTCAAAGCCCTTTCTGTGATGTCGCTCAGACGTCCGACTGTGGCATTTCTTTTAAAGCCCTTTCTGTGATGTCGCTCAGACATCCGACTGTGGCATTTCTTTCAAAGCCCTTTCTGTGATGTCGCTCAGACGTCCGACTGTGGCATTTCTTTTAAAGCCCTTTCTGTGATGTCGCTCAGACGTCCGACTGTGGCATTTCTTTTAAAGCCCTTTCTGTGATGTCGCTCAGACGTCCGACTGTGGCATTTCTTTTAAAGCCCTTTCTGTGATGTCGCTCAGACGTCCGACTGTGGCATTTCTTTTAAAGCCCTTTCTGTGATGTCGCTCAGATGTCCGACTATGGCATTTCTTTTAAAGCCCTTTCTGTGATGTCGCTCAGACGTCCGTCTGTGGTATTTCTTTTAAAGCCCTTTCTGTGATGTCGCTCAGACGTCCGACTGTGGCATTTCTTTTAAAGCCCTTTCTGTGATGTCGCTCAGACGTCCGACCATGGCACTTCTTTTAAAGCCCTTTCTGTGATGTCACTCAGACGTCCGACTGTGGCATTTCTTTTAAGGCCCTTTATGTGGTGTCGCTCAGACGCCCGACTGTGGCATTGCCTGTTATTTATTTACCGTATAAGCCCTTTATGTGGTGTCGCACAGACGCCCGACTGCGGCATTTTATTTCCACTCCATTATTGCTTATTTATGTTGCATATTAATAACCACTTGCATGCATAAAAGATATTTTACTTGCGACTAACGATGTGATCATAGAATATTTAAGTGCATAATTATCAATTATATTATTCCAGTGTTCTTGATGTTTGCGAGTACATTCAAAGTACTCACTGGCTTGTCCCTGGCTATTGTCTTGGCCAGATTTCTGCATGGAGAGGAGCATTGCGATGACAGCCCCGGAAATTAAGCAACGGTGATAGCAGCCTCGCGAAGATAGGAGTTAACCTGGTCAGCTGTTCCCGTGGGAAATGGAGTCCCATAGACATGGATGACTCACAAACCGCTTCCGCCATCAACCACTAGAAACCATTTGATGTACTCATAGGCCACAATGGTCTTGTACTACACATTTTGTACTTTTGCTTGGAATTTCTGTTACAAGTTGGTGCCTCATCAGCTAACAGTAATCCTGGGCTGGTGAGCACAACGGCCATTTTCTGGAAATTTTTGTCCGGAAAACCGGTCGTGACAGACTTGGTATCAGAGCCAGGCTGACCATTGGCTAATCCTATCTTAGCCAGGTCAATAAACCTAAGTAAACTAGCCCACCAGACTTTGACTAAACCCCAGTCAAGCTTCCCTAGCAAGATAGCCACACCGAGACCCGACACCTTTTGGGCAGTCGGTGCCCAACCTATCAACCCAACCTGTCACTCATGCACTAGTGACCGAATCCTAAATAGTCCTTTTTCGCAAGCGTGTGGAGGAAGACTCCGTCCCCTTTTTTCTATAAAAAGGGCATGCTAGCCCCAACCCAGCACAGCACAACCGCTACCCCAAAACAAGCCACAATGCCTGGCCCCGTCGTGCGCAATGAGACCACAGCAACCAACCTTGGAGGCTTTGTGACCATACTCGCAAACCTCACCCGTCGTGCCTATGCGTTAGAAGAGCCCCCAGAGTATGTTGTGTACCAAGGACCCATGAGCGGCGAGAGCCGTCAATTCTGGGCCACTGTGCACATTTATGGTAGGGGACTAGAGCCCGAGCGCCCCTACAGGTTCACCGGAAGGACAACTTCCTTTGAGCCACAAGCCATCCAACTAGCTGCTCGAGAAGCTATAGTTCATCTCCGACACTTGTCGCCCAGAGTTAACTGTCGCTCGTTCCACTACTACCCCAGACGTGAAGGGTATGGTAGACCACCCCAAGTTGTCAACGGAGATCACGAGACAGATCCTGCATTGTTGCACCTAGTGCGCTATGTAAGTGCACTAGAGGAGCTATGCGATCAAATCACGATTGATCTAATCGCAGCTCGTGGAGAGCTGATTCGTCGAACCCCGGCGAGAGAAGAGAACGGGCCCAACACCAACAACCCAGTCGTGCTGTTTGGACACCCGATCGAGCCCCGGAGATCTGCCCCAGCCATCGGCCAAGGTGCCGCGATGACCCCAGAAGTACTTCACCGCATATTGGGAGCACACTCCAACGGGGTTGTGGCCAACAATCCCCGAGATGGTCATCATCGCTACCCCGAGCCTGCAGCCCCTCAGACCACTCCAGTTAATTCAGACGACGAGACCCGAAGAGAAGCCTCGACATCCACAAGGCACGCCCGCTTGGATGTAAACGAGGTAGACTAAGTCACCCAAAATCATATCGAGTCCTAGTGTACCGTTGCTTTGTAATCATGTGGCCTTGTTTTTAAACGCCGCCTGTTGTCGTGCCCCTGTTTTAAACACTATCCTTGTCTGGATACGCCAGTATGCAGTATAAGATTTCTATCCCGGACACAGCTACCAAAAAACTTTCCCCGACGACCCCCACACTAACACATCACTATAGTGAAATGTGTGAATCTGTGGCTTGACCTCGACCCTTGGAACAGAGCTGAAAATTTTCTTCCCCATTCACCACGGTAAAAATGACCCAGCTCCAGTGCTATAAAAGGCCACCGCGTGACCTTGCCAAGCACCCCTCATCTTGTGCACCATCCTCACAATCAATTCTTGCCATGCCGAGCCCCAGCATTTTCCTGAGAACCCCAGATGCAACCCAGGGTAGTTTTGTCAAGTTATTGTGGGATTTTACCTGCAGTACCATGGGCGCTACCCAGCCACCCCAGTACGAGCTGTTCAAAGCGAGGATCACCTCTTCCACCTCAAGATATTGGGCAGCAGTGCACATTCCTCCCGTAAACTCAAACCAAGACCCCACAGAGGTCTCCTTCGTGGGGAAATCTATGCCAACCCCATAGATGGCCATAGAAGCTGCTGCATACGAAGCGCTTGCTCGCCTTCGATTCGTAGTGCCTTATGCCAGCGAACAAGGATACTATTACTTTCCGAGCCGTGCAGAACCCGGAGGAGTGACATCTTTTCCTGGTGGACGAATTGAGAGAGACCCAGTCCTGGCCAACCTTGTCCAGTACGTCATCGCTCAAGAGCGTTTAACCCAACGTGTGATGGGTTATCTCCAGAGCCTCGCAGATTTAAATCCTCAAATCGCCATAGGCAGAGCACTAAGGCCCGACCGGGAGAGACACGTGCATCGACTAGTCAATCCACTTTCTCCGATAGAAGAGGAGTGTATCCCAGTACCAGAGACTTTTTCTAGGGACCCCGTCCAATTACCGTTTCCATTTTAGACGTCGCTGCGGTGTTCACTATTACAACACTTATTTATGTGTGTGACTTATGCGTAATGCCCTGAGTTTGTACGACAAGTTAATTAATTGGCTTCTACTAATGGATGTAGTTTTTGTTGTGGTTTATGCTCTTTTAAATTAACTACTTTTCTCGCAAAATCCTGGAGTGAGATTTCCTTTTCCTGTGGCCACATCTTTGTTGCATAAAATTTTTCTTGAAACATCTTTTGACAAATCTCGAGGACGAGATTTTTTTCTTAAGGGGGGTAGTGTTGTGACACCCCAAAATTTTGACCTTGTTTTAATGAATTAAAATTTTGCCAGGAATTAAAACTTTGAATTTCTGAGCTCCCTTTGATTTTGTTTAATCATTTTCTTCCCTGTTGTGATGAGTTTTTCCCAAAGTGAAAATCTTTCAAATATGTTGTTGGACTTATTTAATCTCTCAAGAGAAACTTTTCCTTATTTAATATAACTAATTAAATAATTAAGTTGCTTGATCTTTACTTTCTTGAAAATGGTTTTTCAAGGTTAAATGGCCATATTTGAACTACAACCATTTGATAAATTCACTTAAATTTTCAACCAAAATTTGGAGATGTCATGTGATGTCTACAAATAACTTTTGTGCAAAAACATCCTTATTCCATGAAATATTTTAAGCTCTACAACCAATTTTGTTCTCTGGTCCAGTGGACAATTTTGCACTACAACTCATTTAAATATTTTCTTCTAGCCTCCACCAAATTTTTTGGATGTTAGTAGTAACATATGATTCAACATTTTGCAAAAACCTAGTGCTGTTCTTTGAAAAATTTGAGTGAATCAACCTCATTTTTATTCTGGTCCAACTTGAGGATTTGTTCAGCAACTACATCTTAAGTTGCTCCTTTACCCATGATTCTTTCTCCTGCTTGTAGTCCTCCATGTTAAACCCTTAAGTCCAGGAGCATGCACCCTTTGGATCATTTTTGGTTCATGAAATAATGCCATTTATCTTCTGTCCAGAATTGAAGTTTTGCAAAACTTGCGTAACAAGTTTCTGCTTTTGGCCAAATAACCTCACCACCTTCTCATTCATCTAAGGAGACCCTGATCTGGAGAGTTTGGCAACTCCAAGAAAAGCCTAGGTGCCTATGGCATTTTATCAAACACCCTGTGTGCATGGCCAGATTTGGCATGGATTCAAGTTTGCATTGTAAACTTGGCCACCTGACCTAACCACTATGCCCATTTCCCCTCTATCTAACCCTAACCTAGCCCTGTTTCTTCCCAGCCTCAACCGCGACCTCTAGCATGCTCTGGCATTGTGTCGAGCACATCCCGTGCGTGCCCAGAACGCGAGCAGAGCGTGCATTTGGCACGCGTTTTGCACATGCCACGCCCGAGCCGACACGCTGGCCCCCCTGGCTTTGGCCCACTCGGCAGCACCTCGCCACGCACGTCCCTCCTCACCGCTATGCGCCAAGCCGCCCCTCGCCACGCCCGACAGGCCAGGAGCTAGCCGCCACGGCCGCCGACAGCCCCTGCTCCGTTCAGCGCCGCCGAGCCTCCCCCGCTCGCCACCTGCCTCCCGGAGCAGTGCGTGCTCATCCGCAAGCTTGTCCCCTAGCGCTCGTCGCCGCCACGTCGCCCTGCCGCTACAGAGAGGCGGTTCGCCGGCATCCTCATCCGCCGCCGCGGAACCGACCTCGACGAGCTATAAAAGGAGGTCCCCGAGCTTCCCCGAGCAGGCAGGCGACCTCATGCCACCCCATTGGCGCTCCCCTAGCTCGCATTCGACCCGGGGAGGCCTCCTTCCTCATCTCCGGCAACTCCTGCCGCCGCCACCGCCCCGGCCAATCCGGCACCTCCAGTACCTCCCCCTCTCCGTTCTCTTCGCCAGGAGCCTTCTCTCCCGCCTGTGAATCTTTTCCACTACTCGATTTCAATCGGGGCTCACTGCGGAAGAATTTTCACTCCGCCCCGAAGCCTCCTCCACCGCGAAGCTCGCCGCCGGCAGCTCCGTCCATCCCCGAGACCATATCGACCACCGGAGTGACCGTCTTGATCCCCTGAGCACGCCGATGGCCTCCGTTCCCCGAACGGTGCCGTCATTCGCCGGTGAGCCTCGCCGGAACCCCGCCCCGCTCGGGCAGAGGAGGGAGAAGACGCGGGCGACTGGTCAAACCTGACCAGTGGGCCAGGCGGGCCCACCGTCAGTGACCCAGCGCCGGTCCACGTGGGCTAAGTGAAAGCGCAAAACCTCCAGTACGTTTTCCCCGCTTCGAAAGCGTATTACCCTCTGAAACGTTTTCTTTTCCGTTTTATTTTAAATAACAGATTTTGACCAAATCTTTGACTGGCTATAACTTTTTAAATATAACTCCAAATGAGTTGATTCTTTTTCCTACCTTCCTCAAATTTGGTCTAGTTTATTTTAAGATTTTTTGAAAAAATTTCCAAACAACTTTTTGTACTGTTTTTGAAACGTGTGTTGATTCAAATATATTTTAAAATAGGATTTTGGAGAGAGAGAAGAAACTTTCAAAAGTTTTGGAGAGCACCTCACCCCTCCACAACTTAATGGCAAGCATTCTGAACCCTGGTATAATGTTTTTGGTGTGTTATTTGACACGTTTATAACACCACCTTATTTCGGAGGACTTGTTATTTTATGTGATATGATCATATGCATGGAAGCATATTAGTGATTTCCTTGCTGTTGGAAATGAATATTTTTGTGATGGTAATCATCCTCATGTGCCTTGCATGCATGCCGGAAAGGAATCCGGGAAAGCCTCGGCCTTGGGTAGGCGTGAGCTTGTCACCGGTCCCCGTCGGGACGGTTATGTCCGGTATGGCATGGTAAGGTATATTGAGTGGTGATTTCGTCGGTTGTTATATATTTGATATACATGTCATGCAGGGAACTTATAAACCTCCTGGGTCGACCGCAGATCGAGTCTTGTTCCAGTAAACCCCATACTTGCCTCGTACTACCACTCGTCCCTGCCGCAGGTAGGGTACGGTTCAGTAAGTCGTCAACCCCTTTCCAGCACACACCGTACAGAGAGGCCATGGTGGAAGATATCGGTTGTAGCCGGTAGGCATGCCACCTGGTCCGGGGCATGGGTGTTTTCCGGTTGGGACCGAGAGGGGAGGCCACTCCTTAGAGCACGCGATATAAATTTGATCCCATGCCACGCGAGGTTGTAGCCTCCCCACTTAGAGTTTGCTTAACAAGTGTCGTGGGTGATTCCAGACAACGATGAGTTAAGCTGGTGTGTGCAAGTTAGGCGTGTTTTCTACTAAAAGGCCGTAGACGGAATTAGTCCCGATGGACTAAAGGAATCCGTTACTCGTGGGTATAGAGTACACACTCTGCAGAGATTAAAACCTATTCGAATAGCCGTGTCCATGGTTAAGGATTACAGTCTGGGATGGGTCAAGTGTTGGTCTTAGTGTTGGTCTTCGGAGGTGAAATTGTTAAACCAAACTTGGATACTGACCGGTGACTTGTGAGGACCATGATTATTATTTTGTGATGGACTAACCTGTTGTATTATTTGTATTATCAAGTATCCCTGGGATGGTTCTACCCCCTGGATATTCATGGTGATTATTTATTTCTAAGCCCGGTTAAATGTTTATTCCTGTGGATGGACTAACCCGTTTATTATCATGAATTGAATACTTATTATGAGTATTAATTTACTTGTGAATAAAAGACCTTTCTGTGATGTCGCTCAGACGTCCGACTGTGGCATTTCTTTCAAAGCCCTTTCTGTGATGTCGCTCAGACGTCCGACTGTGGCATTTCTTTTAAAGCCCTTTCTGTGATGTCGCTCAGACGTCCGACTGTGGCATTTCTTTCAAAGCCCTTTCTGTGATGTCGCTCAGACGTCCGACTGTGGCATTTCATTTAAAGCCCTTTCTGTGATGTCGCTCAGACGTCCGACTGTGGCATTTCTTTTAAAGCCCTTTCTGTGATGTCGCTCAGACGTCCGACTGTGGTATTTCTTTTAAAGCCCTTTCTGTGATGTCGCTCAGACGTCCGACTGTGGCATTTCTTTTAAAGCCCTTTCTGTGATATCGCTCAGACGTCCGACTGTGGCATTTCTTTTAAAGCCCTTTCTGTGATGTCGCTCAGACGTCCGAATGTGGCATTTCTTTTAAGGCCCTTTATGTGGTGTCGCTCAGACGCCCGACTGTGGCATTACTTGTTATTTATTTACCGTATAAGCCCTTTATGTGGTGTCGCACAGACGCCCGACTGCGGCATTTCCACTCCATTATTGCTTATTTATGTTGCATATTAATAACCACTTGCATGCATAAAAGATATTTTACTTGCGACTAACGATGTGATCATAGAATATTTAAGTGCATAATTATCAATTATATTATTCCAGTGTTCTTGATGTTTGCGAGTATATTCAAAGTACTCACTGGCTTGTCCCTGGCTATTGTCTTGGCCAGATTTCTGCATGGAGAGGAGCGTTGCGATGACAGTCCCGGAAATTAAGCAACGGTGATAGCAGCCTCGCAAAGATAGGATTTAACCTGCTCAGCTGTTCCCATGGGAAATGGAGTCCCATAGACACGGATGACTCACAAACCGCTTCCGCCATCAACCACTAGAAACCATTTGATGTACTCATAGGCCACAATGGTCTTGTACTACACATTTTGTACTTTTTCTTGGAATTTCTGTAACAAGTTGGTGCCTCATCAGCTAACAGTAATCCTGGGGCTGGTGAGCACAACGGCCATTTTCTGGAAATTTTTCCGGAAAACCGGTCGTGACAATCACCATCACTTTTATCTTTACCGTTTTTCTTAGTTCGATCCTTTTGGTAATATTTTGATCTAGTAGAATAAAATTTCTTAGTATGATCTAGTTGTGAGTTTTACTTTATGATCCTTCTATGTAACTGAGTCTGTGAGCTATATAATAAAGATTAGTGTTGAGTCAAGGGCTTGCTTATTTTTGCCATGATCCCAAATAAAATAAAAGAAAAGAGAAATAAATAAAAAGAAACAAAGAGATCATGTGAGTCTTATGGAGAGTAATGAGCACACATAGAAAAGTATGATGAATAAAAGTTATTGAGGGTTGACAAACATAGTTTTGGTCATTGTTGCAATTAATAGGAAGTAATAAAGAAAGAGAGGTCTTCACATATAAATATACTATCTTGGACATCTTTTATGATTGTGAGCACTCATTAAAATATGACATGCTAAAGAGTTGACATTGGACAAGGAAGACAACATAATGGGTTATGTTTTCTTACATCTGAGATAAATTATATTGTCTTGGATCCTCCAATATGTTGAGCTTGCCTTTCTCCCTCATGCTAGCCAAATTCATTGCACTAAGTAGAGATACTATTTGTGCTTCCAAATGCCCTTAAACCAGTTTTGCCATGAGAGTCCACCATACCTACCTATGGATTGAGTAAGATCCATCAGGTAAGTTGTCATCGGTGCAAGCAATAAAGATTGCTCTCTAAATATGTATGATTGATTGGTATGGTAGAAATAAGCTTTATACAATCATGTGATATGGAAGTAATAAAAGCGACAGACTGCATAATAAAGGTCCATATCACAAGTGGCAATATAAAGTGATGTTCTTTCACATTAGGATTTTATGCATCCAACCATAAAAGCGCATGACAACCTATGCTTCCCTCTACGAAGGGCCCATCTTTTACTTTTATCTCCTTTATTGCAAAAGAGTCATGGTGATCTTCACCCTTCTTTTTTTTACATTTTATCCTTTGGCAAGCACAATGTGTTGGAAAGATCCCGGTATATATGGCTAATTGGATGTGGGTTTTCATGAGCTATTACTGTTGACATTACCCTTGAGGTAAAATGTTGGGAGGCAAACCTATAAGCCCCTATCTTTCTCTGTGTCCGATTAAAACTCCATACCCATAAGTATTGCGTGAGTGTCAGCAATTGTGAAAGACTATATGATAGCTGAGTATGTGGACTTGCTGAAAAGCTCTTATACATTGACTCTTTCCTATGTTATGATAAATTGCAATTGCCTCAATGACTGAGATTATAGTTTGTTAGTTTTCAATGAAGTTTACGATTCATACTTGATATTGTGATTGAATTATTACTCTGGCATAAGATAATAACACAAGAATCATATAAGTTGTTGTTCTAAGAATGATCATGATGCCCTCATGTCCGTATTTTATTTTTATCGACACCTTCATCTCTAAACATGTGGACATATTTTCGATTTCGGCTTTTCGCTTGAGGACAAGCGAGGTCTAAGCTTGGGGGAGTTGATACGTCCATTTTGCATCATGCTTTTATATCAATATTTATTGCATTATGGGCTGTTATTACACATTATGTCACAATACTTATGCCTACTCTCTCTTATTTTACAAGGTTTACATAAAGAGGGAGAATGTCGGCAGCTGGGATTCTGGCTGGAAAAGGAGCAAATATTAGAGACCTATTCTGCACAGCTCCAAAAGTCCTGAAACTTCACGGATGATGTTTTCCAAATATATAAGAAACATTGAGCTCAAGAACTTCACCAGGGGGGCCACACCCTGCCCACGAGGGTGGGGGCGCGCCCTACCCCCTAGGTGCCCCCTACCTCTTGGGCCCCCTGGTGGCCCTCCGGTGACCATCTTGTGCTATATGGACTCTTTCGATGGGAAAAAATTATAAGCCATCTTCTCGGACAAAAATCCACCACCACGAGGCGGAACCTTGGCGGAGCCAATCTAGGGTTCTGGCGGGGCTGTTCTGCCGGGGAAACTTCCCTCCTGGAGGGGGAAATCATCACCATCGTCATCACCAACGCTCCTCTCATCGGGAGATGGCAATCTCCATCAACATCTTCATCAGCACCATCTCATCTCAAAACCCTAGTTCATCTCTTGTATCCAAATCTTGTCTCCAAGTCCGGGATTGGTGCTAGTAGGTTGCTAGTAGTGTTAATTACTCCTTATAGTTGATGCTAGTTGGTTTAATTGGTGGAAGATCATATATTCAGATCCTATATGCACATTAATACCCCTCTGATTATGAACATGTTTATGCTTTGTGAGTAGTTACATTTGTTCCTGAGGACATGGGAGAAGTCTTGCTATTAGTAGTCATGTGAATTTGGTATTCGTTCGATATTTTGATGAGATGTATGTTGTCTCTCCTCTAGTGGTGTTATGTGAACGTCGAGTACATGACACTTCACCATTGTTTGGGCCTAGAGGAAGGCATTGGGAAGTAATAAGTAGATGATGGGTTGCTAGAGTGACAGAAGCTTAAACCCTAGTTTATGCGTTGCTTTCGTAAGGGGCTGATGTGGATCCATATGTTTCATGCTATGGTTACGTTTACCTTAATACTTTTGTTGTATTTGCGGATGCTTGCAATAGAGGTTAATCATAAGTGGGATGTTTGTACAAGTAAGGGCAGTACCCAAGCACCGGTCCACCCACATACCAAATTGTCGGGTGGTAGGTGCGACATATGCCAATGGGTGGCTTATCATTGTGGGAGCTAGTAAGACATCGCCGGTGCCTGGAAACGGGATGAGGCGAAGACATGCACGCCGGCGGATCTTACCCAGCTTCGGAGCTCTCCGTGGAGATAACACCCCTACTGCTGCTCTGCGGGGTCTCCGCATGATCACTAGATGGACAAGTAACTACACAATGCTCCTTGAGCTGTTTGGTGGGAGCAGAAAGAAGGGCACGGCTAGCCTGCTTCTTCTCCTTGTGAGGTGTCTAAAGCTACCTGGGGGTCCAACCCTTTGCATGGGCGCCCCGGGGGGTTTATATAGGCCTTCCCCCCGGGGGTACAATGGTAATCCGGCTGGTGGGTCCCGCCGGCTTCCGGCCCCTTGGCCGACAGGCAGGCCCCACCGTCCAGGACCTTGTCGGCGGTTGGTCACTGTTGCTCTATCTTGGTGACGTGGGCTTCATCGAGGTAGGCGTGGCTATAGTGCCGCCGGCCGGCGGGCGGTTGCTGTAGCCTCACCGCGTCTTGTCTCCTTAATGGGCCGTCTCCTCCGAGGGAGGCGGCAAGCCGGCTGCGGGGAGCTGGCTCTGTCTTGGGCCGACTGGGGGAGGCGTGGCCGCCTTCGGGTGTCTCTCTGCCCGAAGGGGCCCACCGCCCGTGGGCCGTACTGGTAGCCCATCGTGGATGGCATCAGGGTCAACATGGCAACAGTGTTGCGCCGGACGGGTCATGGTCACCCGTACGGCGCACTGTGCCGGTCGTGCTCCGGGATTTGGGGGTGGCAGGCTTCACTATAGCCACGCCCCGTCACATCGCCGTTAGGCGGATGCAAACTTTGAGGGTACGGTCTCAACCACTTTGTGGGAGCCGGCTTCTTGGAGTCAGCCTTCTTCGTGGCCGGCTTCTCGAAGCCGGCCCTCCCGTGGCTTTCTTCACGAGGGCTAAAGTCGGGCCACCTCCCGACAACCGGCCTGGGTGAAGGCCAGCAAGGGGAAGGCGGCCCCCGCGTCTTGGATTCTTGAGAGCCGGTCGGGCTCGCAATTTTTTCTGAAGGGCCAGGGGAAGCCGGCTAGGCTACCCATGGCTATTTACTCCGACAGTAGTCCCCGAAGCTGATCGGGCTTCGAGGCTGACAGAGGGACGAGAAGCCTGGTCAGCTTCCTACCCTAAAGAGCCGGCTTCGCTGGTGTACGCCGATTTCAGAGAGCTCTGTGTCTTGCTGGTGGGAAGGCGGTTGACCCACGAGCTGACCGCGGGCCGTCCCGCGGGCCACGTGCCAGTGAACCCCTGCCAGTGCACGCGCGCGACGAGACGCCGCCGCAGGCCCGGGCCCGCCACTCCTAGGCCTCGGCCCGGGCGCTGATCCTCTGCGGCCCATGCGGACCGCTCGCCTCCCCGTGGCAATTTTATCTCGCCGTTAGGGCACAATAAACGCGTGACGTGGGGGAGTGGGCACAGTCGATCCCCACGTTTCCCCACGCCACGCCTCCTCGGCTCCGCCACGCGGGCCTATAAGTAGGGGGAGGAGGGGGAGAGACAGAGGTTCGCACGCTCTCTCTTACTCCACCCCTCCTCGTCTTCCTTCTTCCTCTCGCTGCCGCCCAGCTTCCCGTCTCAGCGCCGCCGCACCGCCACATCGTCTCGCTCCCATGGCGCTGTCGAGCTCGTGGGACGGCTCCAATGTCCATGAGGACCACGTTGAGTTCCTCCGCCGGACGCGGCGCCTGCCCGATGCCAACTTCGTGCGGGTCCGCCTGGCGCCGGAGGGGGAGGTTTTGCCGGCACCGGAGGAGGGCGAGCGGGTCATCTTCTGCTCGCACTTCCTGCGCGGCTTCGGCCTTCCGGCGAGCGGGTTCCTGCGCTCCTTCCTCGAATTCTACAATCTTCAGCCACATCACCTTCGTCTCTCTCTGCGAAGGTTTCTTGGGGGTGCTCCCCACGCTGGAGCTCTGGGGGGAATTCTTCCAGAGCAAACTCGACACCGTCGTCGCAGGCGTGCCCGCCCCCTGTGGGGCCTACATCGCCATGAGGAGGTCGGGCGAGAACAACCCGTTCCCGCCCATCCCGCTGATCCAGTCGATGAAGATCTGGCAGAAGTCGTACTTCTACGTGAAGAACGTCGCCCAGCAAGGCGACCACATCAACCTGCCGGCTTACGTAGCCGGCCCGCCGGCTGGGAGGCAACCCTCATGGAGCTTCCGGTCCAGGTCACTGTCTTAGGCCGGGAACGCAACCGTCTCTCGGCTTCGGGTGATGATCCAGTCGGAAGGCCTGACCGGGGCCGACTTGGTGGCCGCCTTCGTGGAGCGCCGGCTACTTCCTCTCCAAAGCCGGCCCCATTGATGTGTCAGATGAGCGGCCGCTTCGACCCAAGCCGGCTAAGCACCAGGGAGACGCCTCATTCGGAGGTGTTGTACATGGTGAATTATATCTCCAATTGCAAGCTCGCCGAGGACTGGCGATACGGCAAGGCGCCGTATTCTCGCGCCAACCCTCCGCCCGTGGTAAGTTTTCCTCTCTTTCTTCTTTTTTGTTGGTAGCCGGCCTCATGATGGCCGGCTTCTGATTAGTCGGTTCTCCTTAGCAGAACCCTCTCCTTCCGCCGATGACCGGGGCCGCAGGCATAGAGTGCCAGTACGTCCCCGACCGCACGGTGGACGATGTCGACGACTCAGACTTGGGAGCAGCCACCATGGAAGACGCCATCGTGGGAGACAACGATGAGCCCGGAGGCATGGGGCTCACTGCCGGCTTCGAGGACTGGCCGGATGATGCCGAGGTCAAAGTCGCCCCGCGTCACCAGCTGGTGCCTGATCATCAAGGCGCGGGCTCGTCCACCGCGCCGGCTGTCAGCGGCGGCGCCCAGAAGCACCAGGCCGCGTCAATCCTCTTCGGCAGCCGGCCGAAGAAGTCCAAGGCCTCCACCGCGGCGACCAAACGAGATGAGGCGGCCGTGAAGGCGGCCCGCTTCCGCAAGGCGGTGAAGCAGCCTCAGGCGGTCTCAACGTAAGTCATCGATTGCTTGGACGCATGCTTTTCATTGTTCTCTTCTGTTGAACACTCTTCCTAACCTTTCCTCGCTCGCTGGACAGGGCGCCGCTTTCCCTTGAGCGGGGTCCGGGCGGCTCCGTAGTCGGGCCGACTGGAGGGTCTTCAGGCTCCCACCGCGTGGACCCCCGCGCCGACCTCAGGGAGGCCACAGAGCGGAACTCCCGTGAGGTGCGGGAGGAGTGGGAGGCGGCGGAACAAGCGGCCGCCCAGGCGGCGAAGGAGCAGGCCGACGCGGCAGCCAAGGCCCAAGCGGAGGCGGCGGCCACGGAGACGGAGGCGGTGGCCGCGGAGACGGTGGCGGAGGGTTCGCATAACCAGCCTCCGCTGCTCGCCATTCCCCTCCGAGCCGTGGCCCCTGACACCCCATTGCCCCTGGCGGAGGAAATCGGCCAAGACCCGCCGCTGATGGAGAGGAGGGAGGACTCCGTGGTCTTCGCGGAGAGAGCACCGCCAGCAGCGACAACCGGAGCGGGCCAAGGCAGCCAATCGTCAGCGGCGCCAGAGGAGCCGGCCGGGGGTGAGCCGGAGGTCGGAGCCGGCCTCGAGGTGCAGCCGGTAACATGCCGGCGCGCAGGGGGAGGCGCTGCTGCGCCGGAGTCGCGCCCAGTTGCGGGCGCCGGCCAGTCGGTGGAGGCCCTGGAGGCGGCCAGCACCGCCACGTCCGAGTGGACTCCCAGCGGGGGGACTGGCGAGCTGAACGTGGCGGCCCAAGAGGTCCGGAGCCGGCTTCAAGCTCAGGCCACCTTGCTGTAGCAGTACACCCAGGAGTTCCTTTCGACGTGGGCCGCCATCCGGGTGAGTCTTTTATCCTTGGTCGCTTTGTTCTCTTGATTTCTTCTGTGGGGGCGCGTCAGCGCACCCACTGGGTGTAGTCCCCGAGATTCGGGCCGACTGCTGAGCAGTCGGGTCGGATCTTCCTTGATGATTACCTTATTCTCGCCTCCTGTCTGATCTTCCAGGAGTATCATAACTCCCGTGCTGCTGCCTTCAACTCCCAGGCTCAGGAGTTGGGTCGGAAGACCGAAGACCGGGTCAACAGCCGAAGTAAGTACTTGATCTTGTTTGTCTCCTGTGGGGGCGCGTGAGCGCACCCACTGGGTGTAGTCCCCGCGATTCGGGCCGACTGCTGAGCAGCAGGGTCGGCTCTTCCCTGATGACTTTTTCCTCATTGGTTTTTTCTTTTGTCTTTCGTGCTTGCACGGGCCAACGCCGACTTGAGGAGGGAGCTCAGCGAAGCGCAGGCCGCCCTTCGCACCAAGGATGCTAAGTATGCTGCCTTGGTCCAGGAGCATGACCGCCTGGCCAAGAAGCTGGCTGACCAGCAGGAGAGCCACAAGGCGGCCCTGAAGAAAGCGCAGGATAGCGAAGCCGCCCTGAAGGCAGAGTTCGAGACTGAGGCGACGGGCTGGGCTGAGACCCGGCAAGCGCTGGATGAAGGCTTCGGCCGCATCGAGGACTTGGTCGACGGTAAGCCGCCTTCCTCGCTCCTCTCCTGCCCCTGGCCGCCTGGTTTTTGCTCTGACTTGTGCTACTTCCTGTTCTCTGTGCGGACTACTTTCCCGGCTACTCCGTCTTCGCCGCCCAAACTATCGAGGCCCATCGCAAGGCGCGCCATCAGGTGGGGGTCAACATCACGCTGGACGCGAATCGGATGCTCGAGGAGCAGCTTTTGGCGGTCCAAGCGCGGTTGCAGCCGGCTCATCGTATGCTTCGCCGCCTCCAACGTGCAGGAGCGCAGGTGTTAGTTGCCGTCTGGCCCGGCAAGACGACCCCCCGCACCTCGAGTCGGACTGCCGACTAGCTGGAGGTTGCAGTCGGTCGCTTTGAAGCTTGGAAGGCATCGGTGGCTCGGCTTGGAGCCGGGCGGGCGTTGGAGTTCATCCGAGCCTGGTACCCAGGGCTAAACCTGGACCAGCTACGCACTTGGCGGCTGGAGGCCGACGCGGAGCTGGAGGAGGTGCGGCCGGCTATCGCTCAGCGTGCTTCGACGATCGCCGAGTGCACCGACATCAGCGTTTTTGCGCCTGAAATCAATGATGACGGCGTTGCCCGTCCGGAGGAGTGGTTCGGGCTAAACCCGGCTGTGGGCGAGGACTCGGCAGAGGAGATCGCCTCCAACGACGAAGGCGAAGACGACGAAGAAGAGGACGGTGAAGACGTCGAGCCGGCCGGTGGAACAACCGGCCGGCCTCAGGATGATCGTGCCTCCAGCAACGAGGCGCGCGCAAGCGCGCTCTCTGCGGGAGGCGGTGATCAAGCCAAGGTTCGCCAGCCAGCCACTCCTTCAACCGGCACAACCGTCTCCACTGACCAGCCCGGCTCGTCGGTCGCTCCACCGGCTTAATCTACCGTCCTTGTTTTTCCTGCTTGTTGCCTTTTGAACAACTTTATTAAGCTTTCGCAGTTCCACCCACTGGGGGTGTATCCAAACTATGTTGAATGCTGGCCTCTTGGAGGTCTTTTATGTAAATATTATTGTGTGCATGTTCGGTTTCCATTCATGTATGCTTTTTATCCTTAGGCTTTTTCCTTTGCCGCCTTCCCTCTTTGGGGAGGCATGTACTTGAGCTTTCTTGGAATGAAGTGAAGTGAATGGAAACCGGCCGGCCGGCTACTCTGGTAGTCGGTCGGTGGTAGGAGGCAAACCGGCTTTCGTTATATTAGTCCGTTAGTCCCTAGCCATTTTTCGTGTGGGCATCCTTTCCCGCTTTTAACTCTTGCCAGCCGGACAGCCGGTTCTTCAAACTGCGACTTTGGAAAGAGCTAAGCTTGGGTGTCGGCACACTACTTGTCTGACCGCGGGTAGGACTTCTAATATAACTCCAGTCGGCCAGTCCCCGGGCCGACTAGTCGAACTCGGTGCCGGACGGAACAAGTAAATGAAATGACAAGGTCATAAGCATGATACTCTTCATTCATAGATAAAAGATGGCAGTCCCCGATCCCTCCTTGGGGGGCCTATTGTCTCATACTTAGTACAAAAGTTAGCGTGATACATACTGTATTTCAACTGTAAAGTCTTCGAAGGAGGTTGGCGTTCCATGGTCGTTCCAACTCCTTGCCGGAGTCGTCTCTCTTGCGTGCCTTGGGCTTCTGTGCGTCGATTAGGTAGTAGGAGTCGTTGCCTAAAGCTCTGCTGATGAAGAAGGGGCCCTCCCAAGGGGCCGAGAGCTTGTGCTGGCCGGCTGTTCGCTGGATCAGCCGGAGCACAAGGTCGCCCTCTTGGAAGGATCTTGGTCTGACCTTCCGGCTGTGGTAGCGGCGCAAACCCTGCTGGTAGATGGCAGACCGGCTGAGGGCTAACAGCTGGCCTTCTTCCAGCAGGTCGACGCCGTCTTCTCGTGCTTCCTTGGCCTCCGCCTCCGTGTACATGGTTACCCGGGGCGAGTCGAACTCGATGTCGGTTGGGATGATCGCCTCGACACCGTACACGAGGAAGAAAGGAGTGAAGCCGATTGACTTGTTTGGGGTAGTGCGCAGACTCCAGAGGACAGACGGCAGCTCATCGAGCCAACAGCCGGCTGAACGCTCCAGTGGTATGACCAGTCGGGGCTTGATGCCGGAGAGGATGAGGCCGTTGGCTCGCTCGACCTGGCCGTTTGACTGTGGGTGGGCGACGGACGCTAAGTCCAGCCGGATACCTTGCGTTGCGCAGAAACGTGCCAAGGCTCCTTTGGCAAAATTCGTGCCATTGTCGGTGATGATGCTGTGTGGCACGCCGTACCGAGTTGTTATATCTGCGATGAATGTCACGGCAGTCGGCCCATTCAGCTTCTTGATCGGCTTTGCCTCAATCCACTTGGTGAATTTGTCCACGACGACGAGCAAATGTGTCATGCCGCCGCGCGCCGTCTTGAATGGGCCCACCATGTCCAGTCCCCAAATGGTGAAGGGCCAGGTGAGGGGAATGGTCTTGAGTGCCGAAGCCGGCATGTGTTGCTTGGAGCTGAAGAGTTGGCACCCTTTGCAATATTTAACCAATTCTTTGGCGTCATCCAAGGCAGTCGGCCAAAAGAAACCATGGCGGAAAGCTTTGGCGACGAGTGATCTTGAAGCCGCATGGTGGCCGCATTCTCCTTGGTGGATGTCTCTGAGGATTGCAATGCCCTTCTCTTGCTCGACGCATCGTTGGAGGACTCCAGTGACACTGCGCTTGACGAGCTCTCTGTTGACGATTGTGTATGCTCCAGCTCGGCGTTGGACTTGTCTTGCCTCTGTTTCGTCAGCCGGCAGATCTTGGTTTACTAGGAAGTTGAGGATGGATTGAGCCCATGATGGAGCCACGACTTCTCCTATTGCCAATGTGGCTACTGCCACCAGGGTGGGCGGGCTGGGTGGTGAAATGCTAGAGTCGGCCGCCGGCTGTTGTGTTGGTGCAGTCCCCGGGCCGACTACTACAGTCCCCGAGCCGGGTGTGGCAGTCCCCGAATCGGGCGTAACTGCGGAAGTCCCCGAGCCGGCTACCGAAGTCGCCGGGCCGACTGCGGAAGTCCCCGGGTCACCTGCTTGGTTCTTCGAGCCGGACCCGGCCACGTCGGGGTCAGGCGGTACGAAGATGGAATCGGACTCTGGAGACGGCTTGATGGACGGCTTGAGGAGGCGTTGTAGAGCGACACCGGTTGGTATTGCTTGCCGAGTGGAGCCTATTCGAGCCAGGGCATCGGCTGGCTCGTTGTCGGCTCGCGGTACGTGGAGGAACTCACATCCTTCAAAGTATCCACTGAGTTGCTGAACCGGGAAGCGGTAGCTTGCCATATTTGCGTCCTTGGCGTCCCAGTCACCGGATGATTGCTGAACCACCAAGTCCGAGTCGCCATAACATAGGATCCGGCGAATGCCGAGTTCCTTGGCAAGCTGGAGCCCGTGTATGAGCGCCTCGTACTCGGCTACATTGTTGGAGGCGGCAAAGTGAATCTGCAGCATGTATCTGAGCTTGTCGCCTTTGGGATAGGTAAGGACGACGCCGGCTCCCAAGCCGGTGCGCATCTTGGACCCGTCGAAGTGCATGCGCCAATGGGTGGAGTCGGGAGCCGGTGGGAGGTACTGGGTCTCGGCCCAGTCGACGAGGAAGTCGGCCAGTGCTTGGGACTTGATGGCGGTGCGGGGCTGGTAGAAGATCGTGTAAGGGGCCAGCTCGATGGCCCATTTCGCCACCCGACCGGATGCATCCCGGCTGCCTATGATCTCGGCCAGCGGGGCGGTGCATACGACTGTGACGGGATGCTCTTGAAAGTAGGGCTTCAGCTTCTTGGCGGTGAAGTACACGCCGTAACACATCTTCTGGTAGTGCGGGTAGTTCTGCTTTGAGGCGGACACCACCTCGCTCAAATAGTACACTGGCCTCTGGACCGGCTGGGCTCGGCCCTCTTCTGGGCGTTGGACTACGATGACGGTGCTGACCACCTGGCTGGTTGCGGCAATGTAAAGGAGCATGGGCTCTTTCTCAGTCGGCGCCGCTAGGACAGGCGGCGTGGCCAGCATCTTCTTCAGCTCGTGAAAAGCCTTGTCGGCCTGGTCATTCCACTCGAAGTGAGTGCTCTTCTTCATGAGGCGGTAGAGGGGGAGAGCTTTGTCTCCGAGCCGGCTGATGAAGCAGTTCAAGGAGGCCAAGCATCCGGTGAACTTCTGGATGTCTCGAAGCTTGGTGGGGATCGCCATTCTCTCGATGGCCTTGATCTTCACCGGGTTGCATTCGATGCCGCGTTCGGAGACCAGGAAGCCTAGGAGCTGGCCGGCTGGCACTCCGAACACACATTTCTCGGGGTTGAGCTTGATTTGGAACCGGCGTAGGT
This sequence comes from Triticum monococcum, assembly GCA_034509565.1. Classification (NCBI taxonomy): domain Eukaryota; kingdom Viridiplantae; phylum Streptophyta; class Magnoliopsida; order Poales; family Poaceae; genus Triticum; species Triticum monococcum. Next base: position 618,987,410 of record CM067847.1, on the reverse strand, counting down.
TCTCAAATGTTTCTTTGAGGTCTTCCAGCAAGGTGCCGCGCTTCTCCGTCTTCACCACAATGCCATCTACGTAGACGTGAGCATTTCTGCCGAGTTGCTTGAGGAGGCACTTCTGCATGCAACGCTGAAAAGTGGCACCAGCATTTCTCAAGCCGAATGTCATAGTCAGGTAGCAGAAGGCTCCAAATGGCGTGATGAAGGCGGTCTTTAGGCGGTCAGCCGGATCTAGCTTTATCTGGTGGTATCCGGAGTAAGCATCCAAGAAACTCAACAGCTCGCATCCGGCCGTGGAGTCTATCACTTGGTCAATCCTCGGCAGGGCAAAGGGATCTTTAGGGCAGGCCTTGTTGAGGCTTGTGTAGTCTATACACATGCGCCACTTGTTTTTCTTCTTTAGCACAAGGACCGGGTTGGCGAGCCACTCTGGAAAGAAAACTTCCATAATGAAGCCGGCTGCCAGAAGCCGGGCTATCTCTTCCCCTACAATCCTTCTCTTTTCCTCTGATAGTCGGCGGAGGGGCTGCTTGACTTCTTTTGCGTCTTCTCGGATGTGTAGTTTGTGCTCGGCGAATTCCTTTGGAACACCCGGCATGTCCTTGGGGGACCATGCAAAGATGTCCCGATTCTCACGGAGGAAATCGGCGAGCTCGCCTTCCTATTTGCTGTTCAGGCTTGCCCCGATGACGGCAAACGTCTCGGGGTGCTCGGGGTCAAGGGGTATCTTCTTGGTTTCTTTGGCCGGCTGGAAAGATCCTTGGGCATCATACTCCTTGGGATCGGGGGACAGGTTCCGCTGCTTGCCGGCCATGGCCACGACCCGGTCGAACATCTTCTTCTCTTCGACAATCACAAGGGACTCGGCCAGCCGGCTGCTGGCGGCAGCGCACTCGGAGGACTTCTTGTAATCGCCAGCTATGGTTATGACGCCCTTGGAACTCGGTATCTTCATCTTGAGGTATGCATAGTGGGGAACTGCCATGAACCTGGCCAAGGCAGGTCGGCCAAGCAACGCATGGTAGGGGCTCTCCAGGTCCACCACTTCAAACCAGATCGCTTCCCGGCGGAAATGCTCCTTGTCCCCAAAGAGTACATCAATCTTGATCTTGCCAATGGGGGCGTAGGACAAGCTGGGTATGATGCCATGGAACACTGTCCGAGTAGGCATGAGTTGCTTCGTCTTGACATTTAGCTTCTCCAGGGTGTCACGGTACAGGATGTTGATGCTGCTCCCGCCGTCTATCAGCACACAGGAGAAATGGGCGGCGCGCCTGTCCGTCACGAGGGTGGCTTCCAGGACCAACGCATAAGAGCCAGGAGACGGCATCACCTCTGGGTGGTCGCCCCGGCTCCAGCTGATGGGTTTTTCTGACCAATGCATGTGTCCGGCGGGGTTGACAGCGACCACGCTGACTTCCTAGTGCTCTCGGTGTTTGCCGCGCCGGTCTTCGAGCTGGCTTGTAAAGATGATGTAGGTCGCATGCTCGTCGGGGAATTCGTCGTGCACGGCTCCAACTGCGGGCCGAGCGGCCGGAGGTGGCGGAGCCGGAGGCGGCGCGAGCCCTTCGCCTTTGGAGATTCGGGTGAGCCAATGGCACTTCCAGGTCGTGTGGTTGGACGGCTTCGCGCCGCTGTGATATTTGCACGGGGCGTCAAGAGTTTGCTCGTAGGAGAAAGCCGGCTGCCAAGCCAGCCGGCCGCCCTTGGGCTTCTTGGGCGCGGGCCGCCCTTCAGGCGGTGCATCTTCGACTGTGGCCACCTGCCGACTGGCGGGAGGCGGCGCAGGGCCCTTGCGCTTGAGGTCGTTCGGGTGTGGGCGTCGGTCGGAATCCCCTGCCGGCGTCTTGGGCGTCGGGTTGAGTCCTTTCCCGGACGCGTCTACCCAGAGCTCGGTGAAAGTGCGTTATATCGACTAGAGGGGGGTGAATAGGCGATTTTTATGAAAGTCTTCAAAACGTGAAGGTTATGAAGACAAACAGTACAGATATGCCAATCACTTAAGCAGCGGAAGTTAGATTACACTAGGCAAGCCATGGTCAAGTATTCCATAGAGTGAAAGCACAAGACAAGTAGCTGCAGTGTAATAAGGATCAGGTAGGAAGAAGTTATGAAGCCAAACAAATCATACAGTTATGTTGTGAAGACAGAAGATAAAGCAAGCATGCAATGGCTTCACAGTGTGTAACAGAAAGTAAAAGGAAGTGAAGATGAAACCAGTGACACGCTGACGACAATGATTTGTTGGACCAGTTCCAGTTGCTGTGACAATTGTACGTCTGGTTGGAGCGGCTAGGTATTTAAACCAAAGGACACATAGTCCCGGACACCCAGTCCTAAACACGCAGCTCAGGACACCCAGTCCTCACCGTTTTCTCCTTGAGCTAAGGTCACACAGACCTCGCCCAATCACTCTGGTAAGTCTTCAAGGTAGACTCCCAAACCTTCACAGACTTCGTTCACTGGCAATCCACAATTTCTCTTGGATGCTCAGAACGCGACGCCTAACCGGCTAGAGGATGCACAGTCCTCAAGTGTAATAAGTCTTCAGATCACTCAGACACGAATACTTAAGTGATGCCCAATTTACTCTGGCTCTGGGTGGTTAGGGCTTTTCTCCTCGCTAGGAATTTTCTCTCAAAGGCTTCGAGGTGGGTTGCTCTCAAACAACAAAAGCCGTGCACTGAAATCTGAGCAGCCAACCATTTATGGTTGTAGGGGATGGACTATTTATAGCCACTGGGCAACCCGACCTGATTTGTCCGAAATGACCCTGGGTCACTAAGGAACTGACACGTGTACCAACGGTCAGATTTCAAACTCACACGGCAACTTTACTTGGGCTACAAGTAAAGCTGACTTGTCCGACTCTGGACAAGATTTGCTCTCATAGTCTTCGCTCGAAGATATAGGTTTTGAATTAGGCATCACTTCAGTCATTCTGACTGGTTCTCTTGGACCCCACTTAACAGTACGGTGGTTCCTATGACTCAACACAAATGAAATAAAACTACGAAGAATCTAAGTCTTCGAGTTCCATAGGCTTCACGTGGTGTCTTCTCTTATCATAGTCTTCAATGTGAATATCTTCAAATACCACCATTGTCTTCAATGTCTTCGTACATTTTTAGGGGTCATCTCTGGTAGTAGAACCGAATCATTGAGGGACTTCTACCTGTGTTATCCTGCAATTCTCACAAACACATTAGTCCCTCAACTAGGTTTGTCGTCAATACTCCAAAACCAACTAGGGGTGGCACTAGATGCACTTACAATCTCCCCCCTTTTGGTGATTGATGACAAACTAGTTGAAGTTTTCAACGGGGAATATAATTTGTGAAATTGTAAAGGAATTGTCTTCATAAGCTGCAAGGGCTCCCCCTGAAGATGTGCATATAAGTAATTTGCTTCTGGAACGCAAATGCAAATGGCAGGTTGTACTTGTGGAAATCCACTTCAACTTATGATGACAATCCACCATGCATGTAAAAGTATATGAAGAGAATGACATGCATAATGAAAAATGGACGTCTGCGGAATGATATAAGTGCGGAAATTATCGTCGTACATGCGGAATTTATCTTCGCAAAAACATAGTGGCAAACAAGTAGCAGACGACCATCGAGTTTAAGTGTTACAACTCAAAGAACCAAATGTAGCAAAACGAGAGTTGTAAGCACGAAGCAAAATGTAGCAAAATATAAAGCACCCGCCCATATTGACCCGCTTGAAGACTATCAACGTCATATGCTTCTCCCCTTTTGTCAGTGAGGACCAAAAAGGTTTGAAGACATAGAGTTTTCTACGCGTTCCCATGCGCAGCAGGGTCGTTGGAGTTGTTTGGTGGTGCTGAAGAGCTTGGTGCAGGGTCGACGCGCGCTGAAGGAGGTGGTGGTGATGTAGCGTCGTCTTCTTCCTCAATGATTCTTGCAGTCACCGTGGCAGCCGAGGAAGAGAACTCAGAATCTTCAAGTGATGGAGTTCCGCGCAGCACAACTCTTCTGGGGGGTGTGGAGTCAAACTTGAATCTCTCTCTGAAGCCATCCTCATGAAGATCAGCTTCAGGGCACAGCATTGTGAGGCCTTTCCAGGTGTGGCGACAAGTTTCATGAGCAACGAATGCATTCTTGATGGCAAGATTTCTGATGCAATTGACATCCACCAAGAGGCTTTTCATCTGTCTCTTCAACCAGTCGTGATGCCTATCTTGCTTTTGGTGAAGGGCCACAAGAAGCTCTCAATCATTGAGGGCACGAGCGCGCTTCTTGGGTCGCTGAGCAGTTGCGCTGTCAGTGGCTTTAGTGGATGCAGGTGCACGTGTAATGCCGGCCAACGGATACACCCTGGAGATGGCTTCAACACCTTCAACGTTCCGCGTGAAGCTCTGGTGTTCTGCATTCTGAAGACTTAATGGTTGCTTGGCAGGCTCAGGATATATAGCTTCAGCAGAGGTGTCCACATCTGGCAAGAAGATCCGATGGTTGCGGGCTGAGGGCTGATATGAAATCGCAGAATGAAGCTTGATCAGCCGCATAACCCAAGGAGCATAAAACTTCAAGCCAAATAAATCTGAGCCGGATGCCGCAAGCTGGTGTATGAAGAAGTCCCGCGCATTGAAGCATTTGCCATGAAGGATGTAGAAGATGAGAGTCTTCATTCCACCCTGAACCTTGGCATGTGAAGAGTGTCCCTTAATGGGCCAGAGAGTCCGCCGGATGATGTGATATATGGTTCTGGGCAGGTACTCTAGGTCTTCAACGAAGAACTCAGTTGGATAGGGTGCATCATGGGGCAATGACTTCATCATTGAGAGCATCTGACTCATATTTGGTTCAGGCCTCTGGAATATGCTCTCAATAGCTTCAGCATGTAGTTGACAGCCCTCCTCGAAGAATTCACCAGGAGTGGGTAGGCCGGTAAGCTCAATGATATCAAATGCATTGGCTTCGTGATGGACATTGCCAGTCATCCACTCTAGGATCCAAATCTTCGGATCTCTGTTGTATCCTTTAATGTGGAGGGTGGCATAGAATGGAAGCAGAAGCTCTTCATTCCAGTGCTCTTCATCAGTTACGAACTGCAGTAGACCCACTTGCTTAAAGCAATCCAAAGCTTCCTCCAAACAGGGCAGTCCAGCAATGGCTTCAACATCAAGGCGCTTGTGCGGGAAGATGCGACCTTGGTTGTAGAGGATGCAGGAGTAGTAGCTGCGCTGAGGATAGCTCCAGAACCTATCAGATACAATCCTTTCCCTTGAATAGGGGTTCTTGGAGCTGTTGAAGAACGTGTTGTCGGCCTTGAAGCTAGTGATGTTGAAGGAGCCAGGAGCTGATGCAGGACCTGGGAACCTTGGCAGTCGAGGGATTGGCGTCTGGACCTGAGGCCTGTGCTCAACATGGTAATCAAATTGAGGACCTGCAGCAGACTCAGGAACAGACGTATCTGGATCAGTAGCTTCACTGTCTTCAAAAGCTTTGGGTGGGGAGGGCACCACATTGGCTTCGGTGTTGGTTGTGGCAGCCTCAACATTTTCAGCCTCCACTTGTGTAGTTGGAGGGACAGACTCCGGCACGTTCTCCTGGAGAACTGTTTCTTGCTGGAGCGGGGGTGTTGGAGCTTGTGGTACTTCTTCATGCTCTTCGGCTGATGCAACCGGAATGTCGTCAGCAGAGTCCTGAGGCCTTGGACCTTTGCGAAGCCTGCGAAATGCAGACTACGCCTGTGGAGTTGGAGTGGGCTGGACCTCAGATTCTTCTTCCACTTGTGGGCGATCCGCCCATGATGCATCTTGTGCAATTGGCGTCAGAGGACGACCAATGCTGATGAGTTCGCTTGTCTCAAGCTGAGGAAGGGCTGCATCATCTTGTACATGGTCCTGATGACCAATGTCTTCAGCAGCGATGGGGTCGGCTGCTGGAATATCTTCAGCTTTAGGAGCCTCTATGGGAGCAGGCTCATGAACTGTGAGTTGGCGTTCTGCGTCAGGATAGATGACAGAGAGGGGTTCAACCATCAAGGGCTCTGTGGGAGCAGCCCGAGCTTTCTTGATCTTGCGCTTCTTCTTGTTGGGGTCAGAAGGAGAGGCTTCAGAGTGTTTCCTCTTCCTTGCTTCAGCTTTGGCTGTCCGTGTCTTCTTGAGCTCTGAAGTGGTTGACCGGCTCTTTGGCTTCGAGCCAGTCGTAGCAGTGGGGAAGATAGTCGGAGCATCTTCTTGTCTTGGTGCCTCTGGTTCAGGCACAGCAGGCTTCTTCTTCTTCTTCGCGGCCATCCTGGGGTCGATGCCGGGACGCCCAAGTGCCTTGCGCTTCTCGGCCTCATTGTAGGCCTGCACACAGCAATCAGCCAGAGTCTTCATTCGCTCCCGCGAACCCTGAGCTTCTGCATGTTTCTTCAGAAAGTTTTCCTTTAACTCGTGCAACATGATCTTGAAGTCCTTGAATTCTTGGACGCTGAGCCTGGCCATATTCTGCTTGAACTGAGCCTTTTCAAAGTCAATTTTCTGCTTCAGTTCAACAATGCGCTGGGCAATTGCAAGTTCGGAAGCAATAGCGCCTTGGAAGGCGACGCTGAGGCCAATGGGCAGTTGCAGATCATCGAAGCTGATATTTGGTGTAGCAAACCACTCATCGATGAAGTTGTGGATGATTGCTACATCAAACAGAGGCAGATTGTTGAAGATTTCAGCCTCCTCCTTGCTCTTGATAAGCTGCTCAAGAGCGTCATCTCCAAGATCTTCGTCGCTGGACAGATCAATGGTTTCGCTGCGCAGAATGGCAGCAGCTGTGAGCTCTTTGCCTGTGTGTGGCTGAGGCTTCTTTGCTTCCTAGGGCTTGGAGACTCGAGATAAGTCTTCAGACTGCGCACTGGCTTCAGGAGGTGCAGTTGCCAATGGCTTCGCTCTTGAGATTTTGGGTGAAGGGGCCGGCTTTGAAGCTTTTGGCTTCTTCATCTGCTTTGGCTTCGGCGTAGCAGGCGCGTCATCAGACTCAGTGTCTACTGGAGGGTCATTCACGGCAGTCCCTTGGACTAGGATGCGAGTGATGAGGCCTGCAAGATTGGCATACGGACCGATGATATTGGGTTCGGCGTCGCGTGTGCCATCCGCCCTTGGAGAGGAGGGACCAGGGTTGAAGTCTAACCCCAACTTCTTCTTGTTTTGCTTCGCAGAGTTCTGGGCAAACTGGAAGTTGCGCTTGAACAGATTGTCATCGCGACACCAGAGGAGAGATGACGGATGTGCTTCAGCTGGCTGTGGTCCTCGGACCATGCATAGGTAGAAGCCTTGAGCAATGGCTTCGTCTCTGGACCTGGGTACGAGATTTTTGTATAGTACGTCTCCCCACGGTCTCTTGATGGTGCACTTCTCCGCATACTCCTGAGTGACGAAGCGGTAGTGGAACCATTGTTCTACCCAATATCTTCGAATCCATTGGATTCGAGTCTTGCGCTGACCATAGTTCTCTTCAGGGTCTGTTTTGTACATCTCTGCCAGTTCATCATGCAGATCTTTGGATGTTTCCCCACGTCTCTGTCTGCCCCCCTTCCTTGCTGCTGTTTCTGAAGCCATAAACCTTAACTTTTAAGGCTTCAAGATGTTCAAAGGCTTCAAAGGCTTCCGTTTGCTTGACCAACAGGAACTGGCTTCAGGAGAGTTGATGTGATGCTGTAAGTACTCTGCAAATGAATGCAGACTATGAGAACCAAAGGATTCTCCCACGGACATGTACCTGTGACAACATTAAGGTGCGAGGGAAGGGGAAGAGGTCATATGCATTCTCAGAAGATTTTGAAGATAAATCAGTTTAGAAGACATTGACCTCAGCGTGCGAAGACATTCACTCATAGAAAAGAAGTTGGTTCCAGATTTGTACGAACCCACAGATCAGTACAAGTGAGGAATCTAACTACTTCATGAAGCACAAGTGAATATAATAGGCAAGTTATGAGATGCAGATTGAGAGATCTAACTTGTGTGAACAGAAACTTCTTATGGCAGAAAGTGACCGAACTATAGGATCAAAAGAGGCTGTAAAAAGAGGTTTTATTTACCACACTTGGAACTGCTAGATGGAGTGGGAGATGAGGCCGAGCAGTTCGATCCTCCATGCCCTAACTTGGCGACGGAAGACACCTACGGCGACGGCGGAGAGAACGATGTCCGCGGTCGGCATGAAAACGGCGTCGGAGAGGTTGCGGCAGTGAAGCACTTCGTCGCCGGCGTCGTCGAGAGCTAGCGGTGACGCTAGGGTTTGTTTGAGGGTGGAAGAAGAGGTAATGACCACCGTGAATCATGTATTTATAGGGATAGAGGCGGCACTGCGCTATTACACAAGTGCCCCTGGCGACTCGCATCTGAACAGCACGTGTCCACCATGCGGAATATCGGGGGCAGTTCCACATCCCACGCACGCCTGGATTGTCGGGTGGTCGTTCATACTTCTCCGGATTTCTTGTGGATGAATGAGCATTGAAAACGGTTTTAAAGTTTCTCTGTGTCTTCTGCTGACAAGGACGCAGAGAAGACATTCGACAGTTTCAATAGAATGCATATGACTTGGAGAGATAGAATTTGAGATAGTAAGCATGGAGAGATTAGGGCCCGATCACATTCACTTAGTTCAAAAGATTCAAAACAAGAAGACATAGCTATAAGTGAATGCTGTAGAGGACAGAACACTAGTATATATATATATATATATATATATATATATATATATATCTATAATCCACGTAGTGAAGATAATCATGAAGACATGTAGAGATTGAAGCCAAGCCAAATGTGAAGACATTGCTAGGTAACGCCATGAGTGAAGCACTTCAAAAATAGAACGTTTGGTGGTGGCGTTACCCACCGTATAGGAAGTATTAGACTCAGACACGGCGCACAATTATCGTGGCGCTCCGAAGTCAATTTCCACATTAATGTATTCACACTTAGAATATATGTCTTCATTGATTGAAGATATACGTTACTTTGTGTGTTGCACATCTAAGTCATCAATATGCATAAGTGTTAGGATGTGTGCCTGATCACAGGACATTTGAGGATTCCAAGATATTTAGCTCACACCGTAACTTGCAAAATCTCTTCTCATCCAAGGGCTTGGTGAAGATATCTGCCAATTGCTCTTTAGTGTTGATGTGTATGATATCAATATCTTCCTTTGCAACATGATCTCTGAGAAAGTGATGACGAATTTCAATGTGCTTTGCCTTCGAGTGCTGAACTGGGTTGTTGGCGATCTTGATGGCACTTTTGTTGTCGCAGTAGAGAGGCACTTGCTTCAGTTGAATGCCATAGTCCTTGAGGGTTTGCTTCATCCACAGAAGCTGAGCACAGCAAGATCCAGCAGCAATGTATTCAGATTCAGCAGTGGAGAGGGATACACAGTTCTGCTTCTTTGAAGACCAACACACAAGTGATCGTCCCAGAAAGTGACATGTGCCTAATGTAGACTTTCGATCAACCTTGTCACCAGCATAATCAGCATCCGAGAATCCAACCAGATCAAACTCTGAGCCCTTTGGATACCACAATCCTAGAGTTGGGGTGTGAGCCAAATATCGAAGAATTCGCTTCACTGCTAAGTGATGCGTCTCCTTTGGTGCCGCTTGAAATCGAGCACACATGCAAACACTAAGCATAATATCTGGCCTAGATGCACATAAATAAAGCAAAGAACCAATCATGGAGCGGTATACCTTTTGATCGAACTCTTTACAATTGCCGTCAGGACCCAGATGATGTTTGGCTGGCATTGGTGTTGTGAAGCCTTTGCAGTCTTGCATACCGAACTTCTTCAGGCAATCTTTGAGATACTTCTCTTGAGATATTAAGATGCCATTGCGTTGTTGCCGTATCTGAAGACCGAGGGATAATTTCAGCTCCCCCATCATAGACATCTGATATTGCTCTTGCATCATATATCCGAACTCCTCACTGTACTTCTGATTGGTGCAGCCGAAGATAATGTCATCCACATATATTTGGCACACAAACAGTTCACCATCATATGTCTTCGTGAAGAGAGTGGGATCTAGGGAGCCAGGTATGAAGCCTTTGCTCTTCAGGAAGTATTTGAGTGTGTCATACAAGGCCCGAGGGGCCTGTTTGAGGCCATATAGTGCCTTATTGAGCTTGTAAACCATGTTAGGATGTTTTGGATCTTCAAACCCAGGTGGTTGTGCAACATACACTTCTTCTTCAATCTTGCCATTGAGAAAGGCACTCTTCACATCCATTGGATATAGAAGTATGTTATGATGATTTGCATAGGCCAGCATTATACGGATGGCTTCAAGTCTGGCCACAGGAGCAAAGGTTTCATCGAAGTCAATGCCTTCCACTTGAGTATATCCTTGAGCAACGAGACGAGCTTTGTTTCTGACAACTTGACCATGCTCATCTTGCTTGTTGCGGTATATCCATTTGGTGCCTATTATGTTATGCTTCCGTGGATCAGGACACTTAACCAATTCCCATACATTGTTCAGCTCAAACTGATGAAGATCTTCTTGCATTGCTTGAATCCACTCAGGTTCCATAAAAGCTTCTTCAACTTTCTTGGGTTCTATGATTGAAACGAATGCGAAGTGTCCGCAGAAATTTGCCAGTTGAGTTGCCCTTGAATGAGTCAGTGGACCAGGTGCATTGATGCTATCAATTATTCTGTCAATCTGCACTTCATTGGCAACACAAGGATGTATGGGTCGAAGACTTTGCTCTTGCTGATCTATGTTGTCGTGGGGAGGAATGTCTTCAGGCTGAGCATTGTCTTCATGTGGATCAGGTGCTGAGATGATAAGTTCTTCTTCAGGATGAGCTTCAGAAGGTATAATTTCTCCAGTTCCCATTAGCTTGATTGATTCACTGGCTAGAACTTCATCTAGCACATCTGGCAGTTGCTCTCTTTATGAATCATTGGTCTCATCGAACCGCACATCCACTGTTTCAACCACTTTGTAGTGAAAGAGAATGAAGACTCTATAGGAGTGTGAATCCTTTCCATATCCGAGCATAAAGCCCTCATGTGCTTTTGGTGCAAATTTTGAGGTGTGGTGTGGGTCCTTGATCCAGCATCTTGAGCCAAATACTCTGAAGTAACTGACATTTGGCTTCTTGCCAGTTAGAAGTTCATAAGATGTCTTGTTCAGAAGCTTGTGAAGATAAACACGGTTGATTGTATGGCATGCAGTGTCAATGGCTTCAGGCCAGAATTTTCTTGGAGTCTTGTACTCATCTAGCATTGTTCTGGCCATCTCAATGAGTGTTCTATTCTTGCGTTCGACGATGCCATTCTGCTGTGGCGTGTACGGAGCTGAGAATTCATGTGTGATGCCCAAGGTATCCAGATATGTATCAAGGCCAGTGTTCTTGAATTCAGTGCCATTGTCACTTCTGATGTGCTTTATCTTGGTGCCATAATTGTTCATAGCCCGATTTGCGAAGCGTTTGAAGACATCCTGCACTTCATTCTTGTAAAGGATTATGTGCACCCAAGTATATCTAGAGTAATCATCAACAATGACAAAGCCATAGAGGCAAGCAGTAGTGGAAAAAGTTGAGTAGTGAGTGGGACCAAAGAGATCCATGTGAAGCAGTTCGAAGGGTCGAGTAGTGGTCATGATTGTCTTTGAAGGATGTTTTGCCCTTTTCATCTTCCCTGCTTCACAGGCACCGCATAAGTGATCTTTCTTGAACTTGACGCCCTCGATGCCTATGACATGCTTCTTCTTCACAAGGGTGTGGAGGTTCCTCATGCCAGCATGCCCAAGCCTCCGATGCCAAAGCCAGCATTCTGAAGCCTTTGCCAGAAGACATACTGCAAGCTGTGGCCCTGCTGAGAAATCTACCACATATAGATCATCTTTCCGATACCCTTCAAACACTAGAGACTTGTCAGATTCCATTAGTACTAGGCAACGATATTTTCCAAAAAATACAATCATGTTCAAATCGCAAAGCATTGAAACAGACATTAAGTTGAAGCCAAGGGATTCAACAAACATGACTTTATCCATGTGTTGATCCTTTGAGATTGCAACTCTACCTAGACCCAATACCTTACTTTTACCAGTGTCAGCAAATGTGATGTGGCTCTTGTCGGATGGACGTAAGGTTGAGTCCATAAAAAGATTTCTTTTGCCAGTCATGTGATTTGTACACCCACTGTCAATAATCCATTCTGAAGACTCTGAAGGCGCTTGTGTCGTACCCTACAGTGCAGTTAGGGGGATAGGCTTCACGAAGAGAATTGTGAAACAAAAACATTTGACGAACAAGTGGGTTATGAAAACTTAGATCCAGGTTAGGACTAATAGGAAGAGTAGCATGCGTTTCAGGTACGAAATACATAGTGATGCCATTCGGGCATTTAATCTTGCGCCCCACAAGATTTTTAAGGTCCCCAGCAATAGCGTCATAAGATTTTGGTTTTCTGCTGGAGGCCTTTCCCTGCAAAAGAGAGTTAAGCTTTCTTAACCACCCACATCTTCATGGGTGGCTTAGAAGCAATAAGTCTAAGTGCAGCATCTGAGGATTTTGGCTTTGGAGCCCTAGCAAACAGTCTAGCAGGCGGGCAATAGTACTCATAAGAATAGGCAGAATAGTTCTTGGTCATATGAAAATGACGGTTTAAAGAACCGCTCTCATATGCCTGAGCATGGTTTCCCTGCAAAACATTTGGGTTAGTGCGACTTAGGTGAGTCCTCTGCCTGTATGAAGCCTTTGGACCATATGAAGCCTTTGGTCTGAGGTTTGTCTTCTTCATGTGAGGTGTCATGAGGACATTCACAGGAAGATTCTCCAGACACATTTTTGGAACCCAGATCTTCTTCATAGGCGGTCCATTCCTGTAGTTAGTACCAATGTACCTGGCAAATACTTCACCATTCTGATTCTTAAATAGTTTATAGTTTGCATCAAAGGATTCATCAATGATAATAGGATTAGCACAAGTGAAGCCAGATAGATTGGATGGATCTGCTGAGGATTCCTTTGCAGCAACCCATGTGGTTTTGGGGTACTGCTCAGGTTTCCAGTAAGAGCCATCAGCATTCATTTTCCTCACGAACCCAACAACCTCTTTCCTAGGGTTTCGGTTCAGAATCTGCTTCTTGAGGACATCACATAATGTCTGATGTCCTTTGAGACTTTTGTACATCCCTGTTTCAAGCAATGTCTTCAGCCTAGCATTGTCATCAGCAATAGAAGTGGTATCCTCACCAGAGGGGTTAGTTACCACTTCAACAGTTGAAGATATTGCAACAGCAGTAGCAGTGGAACATTCAGCAACAGAAGTAGCATTATCACGCTCAATCCATTTAAGGCATGGTGGTTCAAATCCTTCCTGAGCGGAACTGATCTGTTCGGCGCGAAGTGACTCGTTTTCCTTTTGAAGATCTTCATGAGCCGCTCTCAATTTCTCAAGATCTTGCTTCCTTTGAAGATAATCATAGGAGAGCTTTTCATGAGTTGTTGAGAGAGTATCATGACGATCTTCAAGTTCCCGATACTTAACATGAAGATTTTTTATGTCTTCAATTAAGGATTCAGATCGAGTCATTTCAGCACCCAACAGATCATCGCTTCTATCTAACAGTTTTCGAATATGTTCCAAACATTATGATCATGTTCAAATCGCAAAGCATTGAGACAGACATTAAGTTGAAGCCAAGGGATTCAACAAGCATGACTTTATCCATGTGTTGATCCTTTGAGATTGCAACTCTACCTAGACCCAGTACCTTACTTTTACCAGTGTCAGCAAATGTGTGTGACTCTTGTCGGATGGACGTAGGGTTGAGTCCATAAGAAGGCTTCTTTTGCCAGTCATGTGATTGGTACACCCACTATCAATAATCCATTCTGAAGACGCTGGTGTCGTACCCTACGGTGCAGTTAGGGGTATAGGCTTCACGAAGAGAATTGTGAAGCAAAAAGATTTGACGAACCAGTGGGTTATGAAAGCTTAGATCTAGATTAGGACTAATAGGGAGAGTAGCAAGCGACTCAGGAACGAAGACAATAGTAAGACCATTCGGGCATTTCATCTTGCGCCCTACAAGATGTTTAAGGTCCCCAGCAATAGCGTCAGAGGATTTTGGTTTTCTGCTGGAGACCTTTCCCTGCAAAAGAGAGTTAAGCTTTCTTAGCCACCCACATCTTCAAGGGTGGCTTAGAAGCAATAAGTCTGAGTGCAGCATCTGAGAACTTTGGCTTTGGAGCCCTAGCAAACAGTCTTGCAGGTGGACAATAGTACTCATAGGAATAAGAAGAATAGTTCTTGGTCTTATGAACATGGCGGTTTGATGAACCGCGCTCATATTCATGGGCCCGAGTATGGTTTCCCTACAAAACATTTGCGTTAGTGCGACTCAGGTGAGTCCTCTGTGTGTATGAAGCCTTTGGACAGTAGGAAGCCTATGGTCTGGGGTTTGTCTTCTTCACGTGTGGTGGCATGATGACATTCACAGGAAGATTCTCCAGACACTTTTTCCGAACCCAGATCTTCTTCATAGGCGGTCCATTCTTGCAGTTAGTACCAATGTACCTGGCAAACACTTCACCATTCTGATTCTTAAACAGTTTATAGTTTGCATCAAAGGATTCATCAATCACAATGGGGTTAGCACAAGTGAAGCCAGATAGAGTGGATGGATCTGCTGAAGATTCCTTTGCAGCAACCCATGTGGTTTTGGGGTATGCTCAGGTTTCCAGTAAGAGCCATCAGCAATCATTTTCCTTACGAACCCAACACCCTCTTTCCTCGGGTTTCGGTTCAAGTTCTGCTTTTTGAGGACATCACATAGTGTCTGATGCCCTTTAAGACTTTTGTACATCCCTGTTTCAAGCAATGTCTTCAACCTAGCATTCTCATCAGCAATAGCAGTGGTATCCTCAGCTGAGGGGTTAGTTTCTACATCAACAGTTGAAGATGTTGCAACAGTAGCAGCAGTAGAACATTCAGCAACATAAGTAGTATTATCACGCTAATGCATTTAAGACATGGTGGTTCAAATCCTTCCTGAGCGAAACTGATCTGTTTGGCGCGAAGTGACTCATTTTCCTTTTGAAGATCTTCATGAGCCGCTCTCAATTTCTCAAGATCTTGCTTCCTTTAAAGATAATCATAGGAAAGCTTTTCATGAGTTGTTGAGAGCGTTTCATGACGACTTTCAAGTTCCTCATACTTAACATGAAGATTTTTTATGTCTTCAATTAAGGACTCAGATCGAGTCATTTCAGCGCCTAATAGATCATCGCTTTTGTCTAACAGTTTTTGAATATGTTCCATGGCTTTCTGTTGTTCAGTTGCAATTTTAGCAAGTGTTTTGTAGCTGGCTTTTGAATCACAATCAGAGTCATCGTCACTGGATGTTTGATAGTGAGTAGTGCGTGTGTTTACCTTGGCACCGCGTGCCATGAAGCAGTAGGTAGGAGTAGAGTCGTCCTTGTCATTTGCATCGGTGTTGGTGATGAAGTCATTGTCTTCAGTGTTGAAGATGGACTTGGCGACGTATGCTGTAGCCAGACTCGCAATGCCAGAATCAGACTCCTCCTCAGACTCCACCTCTGCCTCCTCAGAAGCGGACTCCTCCTCTGAATCCATTTCCTTGCCAACAAACGCACGAGCCTTGCCAGTTGAGCTCTTCTTGTGTGATGAAGACTTTGAGGAAGACTTGGAAGAAGACTTTGAGTATTTCTTCTTCTTCTTGTCGTCAGAGTCATATTCCTTTCTCTTCTTCTTCTTTCTGCTCTCATTGTCCCACTGTGGACACTCAGAGATGAAGTGTCCAGTTTTCTTGCACTTGTGACATGTTTTCTTCTTGTAGTCATGAGCAGAAGCTTCATCATTCCTTGAGCTTGATCGTGAAGACTTTCTGAAGCCTTTCTTCTTGGTGAATTTCTGGAACTTCTTCACTAGCATTGCAAGTTCCCGTCCAATGTCTTCAGGATCATCAGAACTGCTGTCAGATTCTTCTTCAGATGAGGACACAACTTTTGCCTTCAAGGCACGAGTTCGCCCATAGTTTGGACCGTAGATATATCTTTTCTCAGAAAGCTGAAACTCATGTGTATTGAGCCTCTCAAGTATGTCAGACGGATCGAGTGTCTTGAAGTCTGGACGTTCTTGAATCATCAGGCCTAGGATGTCAAACGAACTGTCAAGTGATCTCAGCAGCGTCTTGACGATTTCATGTTTGGTGATCTCAGTGGCACCGAGGGCTTGAAGCTCATTTGTGATGTCAGTGAGCCGGTCAAATGTGTGCTGGACATTCTCATTGTCATTTCACTTGAAGCGGTTGAAGAGATTGCGAAGAACACTGATTCTCTGATCTCTCTGGGTTGAGATGCCTCCATTGACTTTGGAGAGCCAGTCCTAGACCAGCTTGGATGTCTTCAAGGCACTCACACGGCCGTACTGTCCCTTGGTCAGATGACCACAGATGATATTCTTGGCAGTAGAGTCCAGTTGAGTGAACTTCTTGACATCAGCAGCAGTGACACCTTCTCCAGCCTTGGGAACGCCGTTTTCGATGACTGTCGGTGTACTAAAGTAGGGGTACCTTAGTATCCCGAACTTGTGCACGGGCAGTCGCAGCGACCCGCGGCAAGGCTTGCCGGGTGACCACCAAGACCCTCCATGGTTCCTTTAGGAGCCATTCAAGAACAAAGGAGACAAGGCCCCGGCAAGAAGAGCTTGCCGGGAAGGAGACAAGACCCCCGCAAGAGGAGCTTGCCGGGAAGGAGACGAGACCCCGGCAAGAGGAGCTTGCCGGGAAGACCAACCAAAGCATCTCAAGAAGCTCGCTGCGGCGCACTGCGTGCCACGACAAGGCCCGGTGAGCGACAAGCTCCCGGACGCGACAAGACAACATCCGCGGCAAGGCACTTGCCGCAGCAAGCTACTACCCCGCAGCCCGCGCTCCAGCTCGCCCACCAACGTGTCGCCCTGGGACCATTCCTGGCGTACGTGGCGGGAGGCTGTGCAGCCGGGGGCATGCGGTGGCAAGCAGGCGCTGACAAGTAGCCATCGTGGCAAACGGTGGCGTTCCTAGCGGTCCCTCTCTAGGCCGTCGAGGTGACATAGACGGGCATTTAATGCCCTTGTCCCCTGCCGTCAGAGTTAGGTAGGATACGACTGTAGCAGGCGATGGCGCCAACTACCACCCCTTTTACATTTTTACCCCGACCTCTGTTGCCACGTGTCGGTGACCCCTTAGACATATAAAAGGAGGCCCATGCGCAACAGAGGAGGGGGGGGGGGAGGACAGCCATTCTCACGCTCGGTCTCGCCAGCTGCTCGAGTGTACTGTAGCACTCGTCGCTCCCGAGCAAGAACTCAATACAACCACCAAAGCAGGAGTAGGGTTTTACGCATCCGTGCGTCCCGAACCTGGGTAAACCGATCGTCTCGCTCGTGTGTTTCGCCTCGATCTGCTCTTTGTGCATCCACCGCCCCCTGCCGAACCAAAAGGGGCTCGGCCCGCCGATCCCCATAGGTGTGCGAGGGATCAGACACCCCCGACATCTTTGGCGCGCTAGGTAGGGGGCGCGTCAAGGTTGTGCGAACCTGATCCGGCGTTCGCGCGAGCCGAATCTTCATCGTCTTCATCAACATGCCGCCGAAGAAGAAGGCTTCGGAGGTAGCCGCTCCGTCTGCGCCGAGCCCACCATCGCCAGAGCGGACGGCTGGTGGAGCAGGCGCCGGCGGAAGAGCGGGTGCCAACGGGGAGACTCGCGGCGCTGCCAGGTCCAAGGACCAGGCTGCGCCGCACATCGGCGGCGCGGTCGCCTCCCACAACGACCGCGCGCACTCCAAGACCTCGGCGCCCGTGCATGCACCGCGCCTGTCCCAGGAGGCGCGGGACCAGCAGCGTCATGGTACCCATGGTACCATACGTCTGCTGGGCCAAGATCAAGCTGGCAGATCCTGGGGAGCTCAGGACCAGCATGCGCGCCAACATGCTGGCGCGAGCATGGCGCGGTCGCTCGGACGAGCTGTTGCTCCTTCTAACGCAGTTAGAAGTCCGAGCATATCTCGTTCTTCGCACCGTTCGCTGCCGCCGCCCGCCTCTCCGGCAGAGGCTTTGGTGCGAAGCTGCCGGTGGTTCTTTGGTCGGTCAGGACGACGCCAAATCGAGCCACCGGCCAGGCACCCTTCGCTCTAGTCTATGGAGCGGAGGCAGTTATCCCCACGGAACTCATATACGGGTCACCTCGAGTGCTCGCTTATGATGAGCTTGAGCAAGAGCGGCTGCGGCAAGATGGCGCGCTGCTCCTTGAGGAAGATCGTCTTCGGGCTGCTGTATGAGCTGCTCACTACCAGCAAGCTTTGCGCCGCTACCATAGCCGCAAAGTTAACGCCCGAAGTTTTGAGGAAGGCAACCTTGTTTCTTTGGCGTGATCAGTCCGCCAAGATTTCCAACAAGTTGACGCCGAGGTGGGAAGGCCCTTACCGGGTGAAGCGAGTCACCAGGCTTGGCGCTGTCCGCCTTGGGACCGAAGATGGCGTACCAGTGAGCAACTCCTGGAGTATTGCGCATCTTCACAAGCTTCGCCCGTGAGGCGCGGTTGTCGGACCCCGTCTGGCAGCCACCCATTTGTACAAGTCTTGCCGCTGTTGCATGTAATCCTTTGTACAATGCCAGGCGCAGACCCCGTGCATAAAGATTATGTGCTCAGCACATCCCCCGGGAAAGCAGACAACAGAAAAAGATAAGTGCCAAAGTTTGAGCAATCAGATTTCCTTTAAGTTTTTAAGTTATTTTCCTTGAACGCCCGTGCTTTGTATGGAAAACCTGGGCGCAGAGGAGCCGACTCGTAGCTAGTTGCGCCCTTACTGTTGTTTCGAGTCCGCTCAACAACCTAAGTAAGCTGCGACTAGCTCCGCGACGAGGTTTCTTGTCGGCCGCAGCACCGCCCGCAGATCACTGACGTTCCGCACTCAGCACTCGCGGGAAGCGTGCCCGCGCCGGCAAGTTCCCTATATGCGCAGGGTGAAAACCATACAAAGGAAGGAGTGAAGTAAAGGAAATAACATAGCAATTAAATTTATAGAGTTATCTTCCTTCTTGTGATCGTCCCTTGTATGGAAAACATGTGCGCGGAGGAACCAACTCATACCTAGTTGCACCCTTACTGTTGTTTCGTGTCCGCTCAACAACTTGAGTGAGCTGCGACTAGCTCTGCGACAAGGTTTCTTGTCGGCTGCGGCACCACCGGCAGGGAACCAACTCGTAGCTAGTTGCCTTGCTGTCGTTTCGAGTCCGCTCAACGACTTAAGTAAGCTGCGACTAGCTCCGCGACGAGGTTTCCTGTCGGTTGCAGCACCGCCAGCAGGCTGCTGAAGTTCCGCTGCTGATGTTTCGCACTCAGCGCCCGCGGCAAAGGTGCCCGCACCGGCAAGTTCCCTAAAAGCGTAGGGTAAAAACATACAAGGGGAGGAAGCAAGTAAAAGAAATAACATAGCAATTACTACCCAAGATAGAAGTATATTACAGAATAACTTGTCGCAGCTCTAACAGACTGTTTTTCATAACATGATTGACAGCGACAAGGAAAGAAGAAGATAAATGGCCTAGTCTACACGGTCGCCTTCGACCCTCCTGATTCCGCTCACCTTGTCCACGATAGGTGCGACAAGGGCCTTGAGCTCCTCCAGATTAGCATCTGGCGGCAGGCTTCGGAGGACGTTGTTGAGGCAGAGGCCTGGGTTGCGGAAGGCCTCCTTCATCAGCACCTTCTGGAGAGCTCCCGCGCAGATCTTGCGCGACTCGTCGGCAAGCTGCTTTGGGAACTGCTCCCGGATTCGCTGGAGCGCCGTCGCCACGCCTTTGAAGAACAGAGTAAGCTTGGCGCTGGGTTGGAGGTTCTTGTCGGAGGAGTACGCGAGATCCACCATCCCCAACTGCGCCAGCTCCTTGTCGACACCCGCGGCAACGTCCACCAGGCCCTCCATCCAGTGCTCCATATCCTCCGACAAAGTCTTCCGGGCGGCGGCGGCCTTCGCCAGCAGCACCTTGCCGGCCTTGACCTCCTCCTTCAGGGCCGTCTCCCGCTCCTTGGCGCCGTCCAGAGATTTGGTCAGGGCCACCAGCTTCGCTTCGAGATCGGCGTTGGAGTTCTTGGCGGCGTCCAGCTCCTTGCCCTTCTCGGCGAAAAGGGCCTGCAACTCCAAGTAGTTGTTGGCGGCCCTCTCTCGCTCAAGCTTGAGCGCGGCAAGCTCGTCGCCGCTCGCCTTGAGGTCTGCCTCCAGTTGCATCACCTTCAGCTCCAGCTCAGCCTTGGTAGCCTCGGCAGCTGCGGCGGCGTCTTCGGCCTGCTTGACGGCTCCGCCAACTGCCCGCTCGCGCGCGGCAAGTTCCTCCTCATTGCTGTCGAGGTTGACCTTCCGCTGCGCCAAGTCACCCTCCTGCGAAGACAACTTCTCCGCGGCGAGTCGTTGGCGCTCTTCGATGTTGGCCTTCTCAAGGAGGAAGGCCTGCTGCGCTTCGGCGAGTTGCTCCCGCTCCCTCGCCAAGGAGTGGAGAGCCTCCTGATTGGCGCCTCGGAGCTCTTCTGCGCGCTTCTCGATGTCGGTGCCAGCCTTTGCCACGAGCGCTTCGCGGGACTCCAGCTTGGCCTGCCGGGTGCGGTAGAGCGCCACTAGCTTCCGCAGCAGGCGCTCCTCTTCAGGATCGCCGCTGCTGCTGCTTGGCGCGTCAACCACCTTCAGCCCGGCAGACGCAAGCACCTCTCCGTCCAGCGTCTCCCCCTCGATCGGCGCCCTGGAGCTTGACGCCCAGGGGAGGCTGATGAAGATGTTCTCACCGGCCTTCAAGTAGATGCCAGGCTGGGGCTCTTCGGGGCCTGCCGCGGCGGCAGCGACGGAGGAGTCAGTGGTCGGAGCCGCGCCTGGCGCTCCTGTGGCCTTCGGGTCGTCAGTGCGGCCACCAGACTCCCCGTCCGCCCCCGCGGCGGCAGCCCTGGCAGCCTCCTCGCCGGCGCCGGCTGCTTCCTCGGCGGCGACCTTCATCTCCATCGGCTCTGCAGCAGATGGATCTGATGGGAGGAAGAGGGGAGAAGATTCAAGCAAAATTCGAGCAAAAATCCAAGAGGAAGATCAAGAAGCCGAAGAAGCCAAGGGGAGTTTTGGAAGCAAGGAAGTTACCAGTGCCAGGGCCTGCCGCTGTGGTCTCCGTCGCCGGGGGATCGCTGGCGCGGTCCCTTGCCGGAGATCCTTGCGGAGCCGGGGGCTCCTCCCTTGCCGGAATCACCTCCCTCGCCGGGGGCTCCTCCCTTGCCGGAGTCCCTTCCCTTGCCGGGGGCTCCTCCCTTGTCGGAGCCTCCTCCCTCGCCGGAGAGCTCTCCCTTGCCGGAGACCTCTCCCTCGTCGGAGGACTCCCCCTTGGCGCTTCAGGGCGGTCTCCAGGCTCCCCTGGTGAGGCTGCTCTGCTCCTGCACAAGTCAACAAACAAGTATCAGCATAGCAAGGATCTTTGTGCGCGCCCAACAGCGGGGAGTAAACAAAACACTTACGCTGGGGGCTGCTCTGAAGATCAGCCGCCGGGTCCGATAAGTTCATCTCAGGCACGTCCCCTGTTGATGCAGTGGGTTCGTCCTCGATGACGATCACCAGCACCCTGGCCCTCTTCGCCGCTCTCTGCGCCAGAGTCCTGAAAAGGAAGAGATGCGGAGGTAGGCAAGTGAGAAACAAGGCAAGACAAAAATAGCGGAGAACAAAGAATTGCAAGTACAATAAGAAGAACTTAGTCCTCTTCCTCTTCCTCGTTGGAGCTGAACGCGGAGAAGTCAAAATCTGGCCCGCGGCTGGCGCGGGAAGGTGGAGGGGTAGGCTCCCTTGGTCGCTTGGCGGGAGCAGAGGCGGCAGCCCGGGAAGATCCCGCTCCGGTTGCAGCGGCAGCATGGGGCGCTCCCGCGGCGGCGGTGCTTGCCGCGGTGGAGCGCGTCGTGTGACACGGCGACTGTTGATCCGCCTGCCGCCTGGCTACATCCTCGACCTTGCGGAGACGCCTTCTTGGCGGAGATGGAGGCGCGGCTGGCGGCGGGCTTTCGGAAGACGAAGTGGAGGAAGAGTCGATCTCCAGCGAGTCGCTCGCATCCCCGGCAGGCTCGCTCGGCTCGGCGCTGCCTCCGGCAAGATCTTCCTTGCCGGCAAGTTCCTCTTGCCGGGCGAGCTCTTTCTTGCCGAGGAACTCGTCTCGCTCGGCACGGGTTTTCTCCTCTTCTGCCGCCGCTTCCTCCAGAGTAAACCCAAATTCGCCTGCCGCTGCAGCTGCCGCTGCCTCTTCCAACCTGGTGGCCATGTACGCCAGCTCCGCCTCGGTGGTGTCGCCAATGAGGCCATCCTTCTCATCGGCACGGGTCGGCACTTCCACCAGGTCGTCGAAGAACTGCTGCACGACCTCGGCTTCGGGCTCTTGCCAAGTTGGCTTGATTCCGTGCGAATCGCACAATGGCATCATCGCCCGGATGCGGTCGAGCGCAGAGTTGTTGCACAAAGGGACGATGCCCTGCGGGAGCCTGAAGACTTCAGGGTGATCCGAATCGTATTTGAAGAGCTCCTGCAGCATGCTAGTGTGCTCGAGGACAGTGAAATTATAGTTGAGGCCTGGGCGCAGCCTCATAATGTCCGCCGCGTTCTTGAACTCCCAGGTAGGCCTTCCCCGTTCCTACAGGGGGGCAATGCAGCGGCGAAGAAAGTCTGCGCCAACAGCGCCTATGGTGAGTCCGGCAAGCCTAAGGCGCCGGATCCCGGTGACGGCAATCGTCAGCTTGCTGTCTTCTGGGGCCAAGTCGCTCCAGTCATTGCCGCGCACTGCTACTGCTTGGCGCCGGACGGTGAATGGCTGCGGGCTCTCCTCGATAATCCAGCACCAATCTGCTCTCCACTCCTCCCACTTGCCGCGGAACTCCCCCTGTAGGTAAGATTCCTTCTTGCCGGCTCTTGAGACCCAGGCGATTCCGCCGGACAGAGTCTCTCCTCTCTCTACTCGAGGGATAAAGAAATGGCGGAAGAGAGCTACACTAGGGTGGACTCTGACAAAGTTTTCGCTAAGATGTGCGAAAACTGCCATGGTGAGGACGGCGTTGGGGGTGAAGTCAAGGAGGTAGAAGCCATATCTGTTCATAATATCACAGAAGAACTCGGAAAAGGGCGGGCAGAGCCCGCAGTAGAAGAACACAGCAAAGAAAGGGTACCCGTCCGGAGCCTTCGTGTGGGCTTCAGCCGGGAGCACCCTGGTCCGCGGGTGAGCTCGCTTCTCCGCCGACCAGAACAGGTAATACCGCTCCCGCAACGCCTTCGCGCCGTGCTTGGAGGGGAAGATGGCTCGCTCCCTCCGCATCTTCGCGAGCCACTGCGCCTCGGTCGACTTCACCGCTTTTCCCTTGTCGCCCTTCAGAGCCATGGCGGAGGTGGTGGAGGAGGCCGACGATGGTTGTGGTGCGGGTGGTAATGGGGGAGCAGGGCGCTGCTCTCTTGTTGCTCTGAGAAGACGGGGAGCGGCGAAGGTTTTGAGATTGGAAGCAGCAACGGGCAGATGGCGCCGTACCCCTGTTTCCTCTGCTTATAAAGAGGGAGGGGAGGGGGGCGGACGTTTCGCCGTCACGAATGAACAACTACCCATGATTCCGCCCACCACGCCTCCACGCCTCCCTCCGTTTACGGGAGGGGGCGCGCAAACCGTCCCCTTTTACTGCGACGTGACGCATGAGCGCGGGGTGCAGCCCCGCGCACGCCGCTCACATCACGCACGGCGCCGCGTTCGACGCATGCCGTTTGGGGAGGGCGCGGTGGGTGCGGAGTCAGATATGGCGTGACCTAGGCCGCGCGTGCCCGTGCACTGTTTTGGGCCTGGCCCAACAGCGCTCAGCACCGTGTATGGCCCAGGCCTGGGGGCTCCTGTCGGTGTACTAAAGTAGGGGTACCTTAGTATCCCGAACTTGTGCACGGGCAGTCGCAGCGACCCACGGCAAGGCTCGCCGGGTGACCGCCAAGACCCTCCATGGTTCCTTTAGGAGCCATTCAAGAACAAAGGAAACAAGACCCCGACAAGAAGAGCTTGCCGGGAAGGAGACAAGACCCCGGCAAGAGGAGCTTGCTGGGAAGGAGACGAGACCCCGGCAAGAGGAGCTTGCCGGGAAGACCAACCAAAGCATCTCAAGAAGCTCGCTGCGGCGCACTGCGCGCCCCGACAAGGCCCGGTGAGCGACAAGCTCCCGGACGCGACAAGACAACATCCGCGGCAAGGCACTTGCCGCGGCAAGATACTACCCCGCAGCCCGCGCTCCAGCTCACCCACCAACGTGTCGCCCTGGGACCATTCCTGGCGTACGTGGCGGGAGGCTGTGCAGCCGGGGGCATGCGGTGGCAAGCAGGCGCTGACAAGTAGCCATCGTGGCAAACGGTGGCGTTCCTAGCGGTCCCTCTCCGGGCCGTCGAGGTGACATAGACGGGCATTTAATGCCCTTGTCCCCTGCCGTCAGAGTTAGGTAGGATACGATTGTAGCAGGCGGTGGCGCCAACTACCACCCCTTTTACATTTTTACCCTGACCTCTGTTGCCACGTGTCGGTGACCCCTTACACATATAAAAGGAGGCCCATGCGCAACAGAGGAGGGGGGAGGACAGCCATTCTCACGCTCGGTCTCGCCAGCTGCTCGAGTGTACTGTAGCACTCGTCGCTCCCGAGCAAGAACTCAATACAACCACCAAAGCAGGAGTAGGGTTTTATGCATCCGTGCGGCCCGAACCTAGGTAAACCGATCGTCTCGCTCGTGTGTTTCGCCTCGATCTGCTCTTTGTGCATCCACCGCCCCCTGCCGAACCAAAAGGGGCTCGGACCGCCGATCCCCATAGGTGTGCGAGGGATCAGACACCCCCGACAATGACATACCATAGGTCGACGTTAATGGCATCAAGATGCATGCGCATCTTATTCTTCCAGTAGGGATATTCAGTTCCATTGAAGACGGGGCACGCAGCGGAGACTTTAATTATCCCTGCAGTCGACATAGCTAAAACTCCAGGTGGTTAAACCGAATCACACAGAACAAGGGAGCACCTTGCTCTGATACTAATTGAAAGTGCGTTATATCGACTAGAGGGGGGGTGAATAGGCGATTTTTATGAAAGTCTTCAAAACGTGAAGGTTATGAAGACAAATAGTACAGATATGCCAATCACTTAAGCATCGGAAGTTAGATTACACTAGGCAAGCCATTGTCAAGTATTCAATAGAGTGAAAGCACAAGACAAGTAGCTGCACTGTAATAAGGATTAGGTAGGAAGAAGTTATGAAGCCAAACAAATCATACAGTTATGTTGTGAAGACAGAAGATAAAGCAAGCATGCAGTGGCTTCACAGTGTGTAACAGAAAGTAAAAGGAAGTGAAGATGAAACCAGTGACACGCTGACGACAATGATTTGTTGGACCAGTTCCAGTTGCTGTGACAACTGTACGTCTGGTTGGAGCGGCTAGGTATTTAAACCAAAGGACACACAGTTCTGGACACCCAGTCCTGAACACGCAGCTCAGGACACCCAGTCCTCACCGTTTTCTCCTTGAGCTAAGGTCACACAGACCTCGCCCAATCACTCTGGTAAGTCTTCAAGGTAGACTACCAAACCTTCACAGACTTTGTTCACTGGAAATCCACAATTTCTCTTGGATGCTCAGAACGCGACGCCTAACCGGCTAGAGGATGCATAGTCCTCAAGTGTAATAAGTCTTCAGATCACTCAGACACGAAGACTTAAGTGATGCCCAATTTACTCTGGCTCTGGGTGGTTAGGGCTTTTCTCCTTGCTAGGAATTTTCTCTCAAAGGCTTCGAGGTGGGTTGCTCTCAAACGACAAAAGTCGTGCACTGAAATCTGAGCAGCCAACCATTTATGGTTGTATGGGATGGACCATTTATAGCCACTGGGCAACCCGACCTGATTTGTCCGAAATGACCCTGGGTCACTAAGGAACTGACACGTGTACCAACGGTCAGATTTCAAACTCACACGGCAACTTTACTTGGGCTACAAGTAAAGCTGACTTGTCCGACTCTGGACAAGATTTGCTCTCATAGTCTTCGCTCGAAGATATAGGTTTTGAATTAGGCATCACTTCAGTCATTCTGACTGGTTCTCTTGGACCCCACTTAACAGTACGGTGGTTCCTATGACTCAACACACATGAAATAAAACTACGAAGAATCTAAGTCTTCGAGTTCCATAGGCTTCACCTGGTGTCTTCTCTTGTCATAGTCTTCAATGTGAATTTCTTCAAATACCACCATTGTCTTCAATGTCTTCGTACATTTTTAGGGGTCATCTCTGGTAGTAAAACCGAATCATTGAGGGACTTCTACCTGTGTTATCCTGCAATTTTCACAAACACATTAGTCCCTCAACTAGGTTTGTCGTCAATACTCCAAAACCAACTAGGGGTGGCACTAGATGCACTTACACTCGGTCTTCATCGAAGATTCGGCGGTGGCGTATTTGTCCGCTATGTCCAGAAGCTCGTCGAGGGTAGTCGGCTCGTCGCAGAGGAGCTTGTGCTTGAGGAGGGTGCCTTCTCGGCATCCGGCAGTGAAGTACTCTATGGCTTGCACCTCGTGCACCCCCTCGCAAGAATTGCGGAGCTCGGCCCAACGTGTGAGGTAGTCGCGGGTGGACTTGGCTGGGCCTTGCATGCACAAGGAGAGCTGCCTGGGCTTGGGAGCCCTCTTGTAGGTGCTGGTGAAGTTGCGGATGAAAGCTTTAGTGAAATCTAGCCAGCTGTTGATGCTGAAGGGCTTGACGCTGTTGAGCCAGGTCCGCGCCGTGCCTTGCAGCATGAGGGGCACGTACTTCACGGCAACGTGCCGGTTGCCGTTGGCTATGCTAACCGCCGTGGAGTAGTCGATCAACCAATCTTCCGGCTTCACGGAGCCGTTGTACTTGGGCGTGTCTCTTGGGAGCGAAAACCCTTTGGGGAAAGGCTTGTCGCGGATGCGAGGGCCGAAACAAGGTGGACCGACATCGTCTACTTCTTCCAGCGCCAGGGATCGCGCCAGGTGGTCGATCCGATGGCGGGCGTCATTCTCGCCGACTCCTTCGCGGCGACCTAGTCGGCCGCTGAGAGTCGGGTGCGCCACAGACGGCAGGGTGGGATATCTCTCTCCACGGGGCCGAGGCGGAGGCGGGTTGCCCCGCCATTCCACGGCTCGGGGATGGCCTTCTGCGTCTCGCTCGATGGAGATTCGGGTCCGGCTTCGGCTGGCAGCCGGCTCTTTCTCGCGCCGCGCGTGGGTGTTGCTCGTAGTTGGTGTCCGGGACGTCGCGCCGTGATCTCGGCGCAGGGGAGGGCTTCCCGCGCAGGCGTCGGCTTCGTGCCGTTGTGCGGCCGCATCAATCAGCTGCTGGATGCGCCGGGTCATGTGGGGGAGTTCTTCGGCCTCCAATCTTCCCAACTCGTCTACGGCCGCCTGGGCGGCACGCAAGTTCTCGAGTGGAGTGGCATAGACCGGGAGGTCGACTCCCAGTGTGTCGGCGATGACAGCGCCGCGTTGCTTGACAACGCGAGGAGAGCGAGGCGGCGTGCCTCCAGTGCTTCGTCATCGGCATCGGCCGGGAGCGGGACGGAGAAGTCATGGGCCGCCGCATGCGGGGCGTCGTGGGCGCTCTCGTCAGCCGTGCCGCCGTGGCCGATGACCATCACCTCGATGGTGACAGTGTCGCCGCCATCGGTCCGGGGAAGCGGGTCGTTGTAGATCACGACGTTGGTGGGGAAGGTGTCCAGTGAGGCCGTGTCGGAGTCGACAGGCATCGGGTCGGTGGAGCCAACTGACTCCAAATCCACAGCAGGCTCGCTGGAGACATAGAGCTAGCCGAGGAGGTTGGTGAGGTGGTCGGTGCCTGCATCGGAGGCGAGCTCGTCGGAGATGAGGATCTTGCCGAGGAGATCGGCGAGGCTGCTCGCCACGCAGATGCTGGTGACGCCTTGCAGCGCATCGTGGCAAGCGCCATCCGGCGTGCCGGGCTGGCTACGCTCGCTGGGGAGGAAGAGGGTTCCCGTCCAGAACAGGTCTCCGGACGACGTTGCACCTGGCCCCATGGTGGGCGCCAAATGTCGGGTGGTAGGTGCGACATATGCCAACGGGTGGCTTATCATTATGGGAGCCAGTAAGACATCGCCGATGCCTGGAAACGGGATGAGGCGAAGACATGCACGCCGGCGGATCTTACCCAGCTTCGGGGCTCTCCGTGGAGATAACCCCCCTACTGCTGCTCTGCGGGGTCTCCGCATGATGACTAGATGGACAAGTAACTACACAATGCTCCGTGAGCTGTTTGGTGGGAGGAGAAAGAAGGGCACGGCTGGCCTTCTTCTTCTTCTTGTGAGGTGTCTAAAGCTAGCTGGGGGTCCAACCATTTGCATGGGCGCCCCGGGGGGTTTATATAGGCCTACCCCCTGGGGGTACAATGGTAATCCGGCTGGGCGTGGGGCCCAGCCATCTGTGACTATGCTCGCCGGCTTCTACGCCGGCTGTTGGGGCCTGCCGACGGGTGGGTCCCGCCGGCTGCCGGCCCCACCGTCCAGGACCTTGTCGGCGGTCGGTCACTATTGCTCTATCTTGGTGACGTGGACTTCGTCGAGGTAGGCGTGGCTACAGTGGCGTTGTCCGGTGGGTGGTTGCTGTAGCCTCACCGCGTCTTGTCTCCTTAATGGGGCGTCTCCTCTGAGGGAGGTGGCAAGCCGGCTGCGGGGAGCCGGCTCTGTTTTGGGCCGACTGGGGGAGGCGTGGCCGCCTTCGGGTGTCTCTCTGCCCGAAGGGGCCCACCTCCCGTGAGCCGTACTGGCAGCCCGTCATGGATGGCATCAGGGTCAACATGGCAACAGTGTTGCGCCGGATGGGTCATGGTCACCCGTACGGCGCACTGTGCCGGTCGTGCTCCCGGATTTGGGGGTGGCAGGCTTCACTATGGCCACGCCCCGTCACATCACCGTTAGGCGGACGCAAACTTTGAGGGTACGATCTCGACCACTTTGTGGGAGCCGGCTTCTTGGAGTCGGCCTTCTTCGCGGCCGGCTTCTCTAAGCCGGCCCTCCCGTGGCTTTCTTCGCGAGGGCTAAAGTCGGGCCGCCTCCCGACAACCGGCCTAGGTGAAGGCCAGCAAGGGGAAGGCAGCCCCGCGTCTTGGATTCTTGAGAGCCGGACGGGCTCGCAATTTTTTCTGAAGGGCCAGGGGAAGCCGGCTAGGCTACCCATGGCTATTTACTCCGACACAAATTATCAAAGTACCGAACGCGAATCATATGAGCGTGATGAAAACTAGCTTGACGATATTCCCATGTGTCCTCGGGAGCGCTTTACATCATATAAGAGTTTGTCCAGGCTTGTCCTTTGCTACAAAAAGGATTGGGACACCTTGCTGCACCTTATTTACTTTTGTTACTTGTTGCTTGTTACAATTATCTTATCACAAAACTATCTGTTACCACTTATTTCAGTACTTGCAGAGAATACCTTGCTGGAAACCGCTTATCATTTCCTTCTGCTCCTCGTTGGGTTCGACACTCTTACTTATCAAAAGGACTACGATAGATCCCCTATACTTGTGGGTCATCACATGACTTTTGTCATTTGGGTCAGTCGACCATTTTTGGGCAGGTTGGATGAAGATCCTACGTCTCCGAACCTTTCTTCTTCCTCATCTCTGATTCTTCCCATACAGAACACCGCATGGGCCGCCAGGCCGAACCACCGGCCCCGACCCCCCGCCCTCCCCTGAACCGCCCCACCGTTTGTGTTCCTCCGCCACCCCCACCCCCACCCACGTCAAGTTTTCTTCGTTCGACGTGGCCCCACCACCGCCCCCACAACCACCATCCCCACACGAGACCCTTCATTCGCACCGGCGAACTCCCATGAGCTCTGAAAGATCGACTGACCAATTTTGAAATTTAGTCTACTGTCATTTAATTAGTGTGCAATATAAAAGGGGAAAACCATAGGCATTGCGAGTATAGTGTTGAGCGTGCCATGGCGGATCTAAAGGTGCAAACTGGATAAAGGCAACTTCGCAACCAATGTTTGCTTTCAACTAGCAAGTAAGTGATGGACAAGAAAATCAGAGTAAAGCAGTGGCGATCTATTTTCTTGCTGCGATAAATAAGTTGAGCAGATACAATAGAGTACCGCCTCTGGTGCGGCGCCGTGTATGCATCTGCTGAGAAT
This sequence comes from Triticum monococcum, assembly GCA_034509565.1. Lineage (NCBI taxonomy): Eukaryota > Viridiplantae > Streptophyta > Magnoliopsida > Poales > Poaceae > Triticum > Triticum monococcum. The sequence goes on along the minus strand of CM067847.1, from coordinate 618,957,193 downwards.
TTGATGATGTTGTGGTAGTGATGGCTGTCGGTGGTGTGGAAGCAGATCTAGGAGGGTAGACGGTGGCGGCGGGGTGCGGTGGGCGAGACGGTCGTAGGAGCGGTGCCAGCAAGGTGGACGACGGTGGGGATGAAGCGAGAGGACGGGATGCAAGGATTCTGGTCCGAAGCTGCGGATGAGAGAGGTCGATCTCTTGTAATGGATGACGGTGTCGGGGTATCAGCTCCGGCATGGTGGAGGAGGACAGTGGTGGATGGGGTGGCGGACGGAGGAGGCTGGGGTGGAGAGGCTATTTTGGCGCCCACAGAGTACGAATGGGGAAATGGAGGGAGAGAGGAAGGGGGGAACCATGTCTTCAGGGCAAGCTTGTCCCAAATGCAAGGAAATTTACAAACTTAGCCCCCGTTTAAAATTTCCTACATCACAGCAATATTAGTCGATTGGAGATACGACGGTAATCTCGCATACACCGAATATTTGCCGACGAGAGTTTCTTTTTGGCGCCCACCGTGTATGAATCGAGGAGAGAGTCGATTTCAGCCGAGGTGACACTGTGTTTTGGCGCCCATCGTGTATGAATCCGGGTGAGAGGCGGTTATGTCAAGTTTTAGTGAAATTACAAACCTACCCCTATCGAACCTGTAGAAATCGAGCCGATATGCTTTGCGTGTCAGGGATAGGCAGTAATTTCCATCTTGCAGATTTTGGTTTCGGGCGGTTACTGCGACTTTCCCCTCTTCGTTCCTATTTTTGTAGGGTAAGAGTGCACGTTTACCATGCCAACTCAATTCGAATCCAATTTGTATTCTATTTTTGTTCGGCCAGGATCCATTTGCGACTCGAATAAAATTATATATACATCATATATATATATATATATATATACTTTCAAAAGCACAACACCTTTATACATAAATATGGTTCACAAATGGCATGATCTTATATTCATAAGGCTGTATTCATCTTAATTTCGATTTCCAAATATTTGAAACCACTTTATGTTGAAATATGATAACCCACAAGTGTAGGTGATCGCAACAGTTTTCGAGGGTAGAGTATTCAACCCAAATTTATTGATTCGACACAAGGGGAGCCAAAGAATATTCCCAAGTATTAGCAGCTGAGTTGTCAATTCAACCACACCTGGATAACTTAATATCCGCAGCAAGGTATTTAGTAGCAAAGTAATATGATAGTAGTGGTAAGAGTGGCAAAAGTAACGGTAGCAGTTTTGGTTTTATAGTGATTGTAACAGTAGCAACGAAAAAGTAAATAACCGAAGAACAATATATGAAAAGCTCGTACACAATGGATCAGTGATGGAGAATTATGTCGGATGCGATCAATCATGCAACAGTTATAACATAGGGTGACATAAAACTAGCTCCAATTCGTCAATGTAATGTAGGCATGTATTTCGAATATGGTCATACGTGCTTATGGAAAAGAACTTGCATGACATCTTTTGTCCTACCCTTCGTGGCAGCGGGGTACTATTGGAAACTAAGGGATATTAAGGCATCATTTTAATAGAGTACCGGACCAAAGCATTAACACATAGTGAATACATGAACTCCTCAAACTACGGTCATCACCGGTAAGTATCCTGATTATTGTCACTTCGGGGTTAACGGATCATAACACATAATAGGTGACTATAGACTTGCGAGATAGGATCACGAACTCACATATATTCATGAAAACATAATAGGTTCAGATCTGAAATCATGGCACTCGGGCCCTAATGACAAGCATTAAGCATAGCAAAGTCATAGCAACATGAATCTCAGAACATAGTAGATTCTAGGGATCAAACCCTAACAAAACTAACTCAATTACATGATAAATCTCATCCAACCCATCACAGTCCAGCAAGCCTACGATGGAATTACTCACGCACGGCGATGAGCATCATGAAATTGGTGTTGGAGGAAGGTTGATGCTGACGACGGCGACGGATTTCCCTCTCCGTAGCCCCGAATGGACTCCAGATCAGCCCTCTCGAGAGAGTTTAGGGCTTGGTGGCGGCTCTATATCGTAAAACACGATGAATCCTTCTCCCTAATTTTTTTCTCCCCTAACACGAATATATGGAGTTGGAGTTGAGGTCGGTGGTGCGTCAGGGGGCCCACGAGGCAGGGGGCGCGCCCCCCACCCTCGTGGACAGGGTGTGGGCCCCCTGACGTGGATCTTTTCACCAGTATTTTTTATATATTCCAAAAATAATCTCCGTTGATTTTCAGGTCATTATGAGAACTTTTATTTCTACACAAGAATAACACCATGGCATTTCTACTGATAACAACGTCAGTCCGGGTTAGTTCCATTCAAATCATGCAAGTTAGAGTCCAAAATAAGGGCAAAAGTGTTTGGAAAAGAAGATACGTTGGAGACGTATCAACTCCCCCAAGCTTATACCTTTGCTTGTCCCCAAGCAATTTAGTTGATAAACTGGAAGTTATAAATAAAAACTTTTACAAACTCTGTTTGCTCTTGTTGTTATAAATATGTAAAGCCAACATTCAAGTTTTCAGCAAAGATTATTAACTAACCATATTCACAATAACATTTAGGTCTCATGTTTACTCATATCAATGACATAATCAACTAGCGAGCAATAATAATAAATTTCGGATGACAACACTTTCTCAAAACAATCATAATATGATATAACAAGATGGTTTCTCGCTAGCCCTTTCTAAGACCGCAAAACATAAATTCAGAGCACCTTTGAAGATAAAGGACTGACTAGACATTGTAATTCATGGTAAAAAAGATCCAGTCAGGTCATACTCAATGTAAACTAACAATAATACATGCAAATGACAGCGGTGCTCTCCAACTGGTGCTTTTTAATAAGAGGATGATAACTCTACATAAAAGTAAATAGATAGGCCCTTTGCAGAGGGAAGCATGGATTTGTAGAGGTGCCAGAGCGCGGTTTTGAAATAGAGCTGAATAATATTTTGAGCGGTATACTTTCATTGTCAACATAAAAACCGAGAGATCTTGATATCTTCCATGCTACACACATTATAGGTGGTTCCCAAGCAGAATGGTAAAGTTTATACTCCCCCACCACCAACAAGCATCAATCCATGGCTTGCCTGAAACAATGGGTGCCTCCAACTAACAACAATCCTGGGGAAGTTTTGTTTGCAATTATTTTGATTTGATTTGAGCATGGGACTGGGCATCCCAGTGACCAGCCATTTTCTCGTGAGTGAGGAGCGGAGACCACTCCTCTTGAGAATAACCCGCCTAGCATGGAAGATATAGACATCCCTAGTTGATACATGAGCTATTCGAGCATACAAAATAGAATGTTTATTTGAAGGTTTAGAGTTTGGCACATACAAATTTACTTGGAATGGCAGGTAGATACCGTATATAGGAAGGTATGGTGGACTCATATGGAACAAATTTTTGGGATTTATGGAGTTGGATGCACAAGCAGTATTCCCGCTTAGTACAAGTGAAGGCTAGAAAGAGACTGGGAAGCGACCAGCTAGAGAGGGACAACAGTCATGAACATGCATTAAAATTAATCAACACCGAATGCAAGCATGAGTAGGATATAATTCACCATGAACATAAATATCGTGGAGGCTATGTTGATTTTGTTTCAACTACATGTCTGAACATGTGCCAAGTCAAGCCGCTCGAATCGTTGAAAGGAGGATACCACCCTATCATACCACATCACAACCATTTTAATAGCATGTTGGCACGCAAGGTAAACCATTATAAACTCCTAGCTAATTAAGCATGGCATAAGCAACTATAATCTCTAATTTTCATTGCGAACATGTTTCATTCATGATAGGCTGAATCAGGAATGATGAACTAATCATATTTACAAAAACAAGAGAGGTCGAGTTCATACCAGCTTTTCTCATCTCAATCAGTTCACCATATATTGTCATTATTGTCTTTCACTTGCACAACCGAATAGTGTGGATAATAATAATAGGGCACGTGCATTGGACTAAGATGGAATCTGCAAGCATTCAATGCATAGGAGAAGACAAAGTAATATGGGCTCTCTGTTAGATCAACAATAATGCATATGAGAGCCACTCAACATTTTAATCTTGGTCTTCTCCTCTCGACCCCCAAAGAACAAGAAAGAAATAAAACTATTTACACGGGAAAGCTCCCAACAAGCAAAAGAAGAACGAGAAATCTTTTTGGGTTTTCTTTTAATTACTACTACAGGCCTGGAAAGTAAACTAGCTAAAAGCAACAACTAATTTTGGGGGTTTTTCTTAAGGTTTTTCAAACACGCAATAAGAAAGCTTAAAAAAGAAATTAAACTAGCATGGATGATACAATGAAAAAGTATGAGCACCGACAACTGGCATGAGTGTGTGAACATGAATGTAATGTCGGTGAGAGATACGTATTTCCCTAAGCTTAGGCTTTTGGCCTAAGTTGGTCTATGCCCATGGATGGCCTGGTGGATATCCGAAGTTGAAGTTGGGGTCATACTGAGATGCATCAACTACTGCCCGAAGGGCTGAAGCTTGGAGGCGGGTTGCCTCCGTCCTCCTCTCGTACTCGTTCGCCTCCTCCTTGGTTATAACATATCTTCCTTTTGCCTGAAAGTCAAAGAAAGTAGGAGCACTGAGAGCGGCATGATAGGTGCGTCGTCTGTCAAAGATTAGTTGGTACTGCAGGGACTGATCTTTCCTCGTAACAAACTGATGAAGAATCATAGCATTATAATCTAGATAAGCAGGAAGCAACTCAATATCATCTCCGCGTATGGGTGTCTCCAGAAAATCAGCTGAACGGGTTGCATAAATTCCACCAAAAAAATCTCCATTAATACTATTATTATGCAACCTACGTGCAACAATGGCCCCCAAGTTATATTGTCTATCTCCTAATACATCACTCTTGACAACACTAAGATCAGGAACGCACATGTGACATGCCTCGTCCTTACCGTTAATGCATCTACCTATAAAGAGAGCAAAATAATGTATGGCAGGAAAATGAATGCTCCGTATGGTAGCTTGTGTTATTTCTCTAGATTCCCCCACAATTATACTAGCAAGAAAGTCTTTATATTCAGATTTGCAAGGTTCACTAGCACTACCTCACTAGGGGAGTTTGCAAGCAGTGTTAAAATCTTCTAAGTCCATGGTATAAGATTTGTCATAAAGATCAAACAGGACAGTTTGAGAATTGCGTGATGATGTAAATTTAAACCTTCTCACAAATGAATCAGTTAAATAGAGGTACTGACGGCACTTATCTGCCTCGAAGCTCTCAAGATCAGCGTTACACACATATGCTTCAAATTCCTCCTTAATTCCTGTCTGGACCATGAGATTTTCTGACGCCATTCACAAGGCCGCACTTGAGCCTCCCTTGGTAGTTCATTGTCCGGCTCGCGTACTGCGGGCCATGGGCCTTGCTTCCTTGAGGAACCACCTTGGTACATTTTACTAAACATTTTTATTCCTCTGAAAAATTTCTGAAATTTTTAGTGACTCAAAATAAAAGTGAACCAAACTCAACAAAATTGATAGCAACTACTCCTACAAGTGCCTAGAGGCCATATCATGCATTAAAACTAATTTGGACCATATAAATTTTGTATGCAAGCTCAAGAACAGGGTCACCTAAGAAGCAAAAATTTGCAATAAATAAAGCACTAGAAGAAAAACTAATTGTTCCATTGGAGAGTCACATACCGAAGAACAATCCCCCAAAGCAGTTTTGTGAATGGAGCTTTGAGCAAGGAGATCGAAAATGGCAGCAAGATGAGCTAGAACACGGGTTTGAGCTGGTTGGTGATTTTTTGGGAGGAAGAAGGAGTGTGCGGTGGCTGGAATAAGTGGAGGGGGGCACTAGGGGCCCACGAGACAGGGGGCGCGCCCAGGGGGTGGGCGCGCCCTGGACCCTCATGGCCAGGTCCTGGCTCCCCCTGATGTGTTCTAAGTGCCAGATATTCTCAAATATTCCAGAAAAAATCATATTAAATTTTCAGGGCAATGGGAGGACTTTTATTTCATGGTATTTTTTATTGCACGGATAATTCAGAAAACAGACAGAAAATACTATTTTTGCTTTATTTAATATAAATAACAGAAAGTAAAAAGAGGGTACATAGAGTTTTGTTTTCTAAATTCATCCATCTCATGCTCATCAAAAGGAATCTACTAACAAGGTTGATCAAGTCTTGTTAACAAACTCTTTTCGAATAACATGAAACCAGAGAATTTTCGAATAACACTAGGTTACCTCAACGGGGATATGCATGTCCCCAACAATAAGAATATCATATTTCTTCTTGACAGTAGGAAGAGGAAATTCAAAACCTCCAATAGTAATAGTTGGAATTTTTCCAATAGAATTGATACTATGGACTTGAGGTTGTTTCCTCGGAAAGTGTACCGTATGCTCATTACCATTAACATGAAAAGTGATATTGCCTTTGTTGCAATCAATAACAGCCCCTACAGTATTCAAAAATGGTCTACCAAGAATAATAGACATACTATCGTCCTCAGGAATATCAAGAATAACCAAGTCCGTTAACATAGTAACGTTTGCAACCACAACAGGCACATCCTCGCAAATACCGACAGGTATAGTAGTTGATTTATTAGCCATTTGCAAAGATATTTCAGTGGGTGTCAACTTATTCAAATCAAGTCTACGATATAAAGAGAGAGGCATAACACTAACACCGGCTCCAAGATGACATAAAGCAGTTTAAACATAGTTTCTTTTAATGGAGCATGGTATAGTTGGTACTCCTGGATCTCCAAGTTTCTTTGGTATTCCACCCTTAAAAGTATAATTAGCAGGTATGGTGGAAATTTCAGCTTCCAGTATCTTTCTCTTAATAGTAACAATTTCTTTCATATACTTAGCATAATGATTCATTTTAAGCATATCGGTCAAACGCATACGCAAAAAGATAGGTCTAATCATTTTAGCAAAGCGCTCAAAATCCTAATCATCCTTTTTCTTGGATGGTTTAGGGGGAAAGGGCATGGGTTTCTGAACCCATGGTTCTCTTTGTTTACCGTGCTTCCTGGCAACAAAGTCTCTTTTGTCATAACGTTGATTCTTTGGTTGTGGGTTATCAAGATCAATAACAAGTTCAATCTCTAGATCATTATTATTGCTAGGTTGAGCATCAACATGAACATCATCATTAATATTATTACTAGGTTCATGTTCATTACTAGATTGTGTTTAAGCATCAGAAATATAAATATCATTGGGATTCTCAGGTGTGTCAACAACAGGTTTACTAGAAGCATGCAAAGTCCTATCATTTTTATTTTTCTTCCTCATAGAAGGACTAGGTGCATAAACATTAGTTCTATGAGAATCTTGGTCAATTCTCTTAGGGTGGACCTCAGGATATAAAGATTCCTGAGTCATTTTACCCCCTCTAGTCATAACTCTAACAGCATTATCATTTTTCTTATTATTTAATTCATTGAGCAAATCATTCTAAGCCTTAAGTACTTGTTCTACTTGAGTGGTAACCATAGAAGCATATTTACTAATAAGTTTAAGTTCACCCTTAACACTAGCCATATAATCACTCAAGTGTTCAATCATATAAGCATTATGTTTCAATTATCTCCCAACATAAGCATTGAAATCTTCTTTTTTAACCATAAAATTATCCAACTCATCTAAGCATTGACTAGCAAACTTAATAGGCGGGATTTCAGCTTTATCATATCTATAGAGAGAATTTACCTTTACTACCTGTGTCGGGTTATCAAGACCATGTATTTCTTCAACGGGTGGTAAATTCTTAACATCTTCAGCTTTAATACCTTTTTCTTTCATAGATTTCTTTGCCTCTTGCATATCTCCAGGACTGAGAAATAGAATACCCCTTTTCTTTGGAGTTGGTTTAGGAGTTGGTTCAAGAAGTGTCCAATTATTTTCATTAGTCAACATATTATTCAATTGCAATTCAGCTCGATCAGTAGTTCTTTCCCTGAAAACACAACCAGCACAACTATCTAGGTAATCTCTGGAAGCATAGGTTAGTCCATTATAAAAAATATCAAGTATTTCATTTTTCTTGAGAGGATGATCAGGCAAAGCATTAAGTAACCGGAGAAGCCTCCCCCAAGCTTGTGGGAGACTCTCTTCTTCAATTTGCACAAAATTATATATTTCCCTTAAAGCAGCTTGTTTCTTATGAGCGGGGGAATATTTAGCAAAGAAGTAATAAATCATATCCTGGGGACTACGCACACAACCAGGATCAAGAGAATTAAACCATGTTCTAGTATCACTCTTTAGCGAGAACGGAAACAACTTAAGGATAAATTAATAGTGAGTTTTCTCATCATGAGTGAATAGGGTGGCTATATCATTTAATTTAGTAAGATGTGCCACAATAGTTCCAAACTCATAGCCATAAAAAGGATCAGATTCGACCAAAGTAATTAACTCAGGATTGACAGAGAAATCATAATCCTTATCAGTAATAAAGATAGGTGAAGTAGCAAAAGCAGGGTCATATTTCATTCTAGCATTCAAAGACTTTTCTTTAAGCTTAGCTAATAATTTCTTAAGATCAGATCTATCATTGCAAGCTAAGAAGTCTCTAGTAGTTTCTTCATCCATAACATAACCCTTAGGCACAACAGGCAATTCATATCTAGGGGAGAATCTTCATCATCTCTTTCATCAATATTATCAGTTTCAATAATTTCATTTTCTCTAACCCTAGCAAGTTGTTCATCAAGAAGTTCACCTAGTGGCACAGTAGTATCAAGCATAGAAGTAGTTTCATCACAAGTATCATGCAAAGCAGAAGTGGCATCATCAATAACATGCGACCTATCAGAATCAATAGCATGTGTAGGTGTCGCATGTTTACTCAAAACAGAAGGTGAATCAAGTGCAGAGCTAGATGGCAGTTCCTTGCCTCCCCTTGTAGTTGAGGGAAAAATCTTGGTTCTTTTATCTTTCAAGTTCTTCATAGTTATCAGCAGATATAAATCCCAAGTGAATCAAAGAATAGAGCTATGCTCCCCGGCAACGGCGCCAGAAAATAGTCTTGATAACCCACAAGTATAGGGGATCACAATAGTTTTCAGGGTAGAGTATTCAACCCAAATTTATTGATTTGGCACAAGGGGAGCCAAAGAATATTCCCAAGTATTAGCAGCTGAGTTGTCAATTCAACCACACCTGGATAACTTAATATCTGCAGCAAGGTATTTAGTAGCAAAGTAATATGATAGTAGTGGTAACAGTGGCAAAAGTAATGGTAGCTGTTTTGGTTTTATAGTGATTGTAACAGTAGCAACGGAAAAGTAAATAAGTGAAGAACAATATATGAAAAGCTCGTAGGCAATGGATCAGTGATGGAGAATTATGTCGGATGCGATCAATCATGCAACAATTATAACATAGGGTGACACAGAACTAGCTCCAGTTCCTCAATGTAATGTAGGCATGTATTCAGAATATAGTCATACGTGCTTATGGAAAAGAACTTGCATGACATCTTTTTTCCTACCCTCCCGTGGCAGTGGGGTCCTATTGGAAACTAAGGGATATTAAGGCCTCCTTTTAATAGAGTACCGAACCAAAGCATTAACACATACTGAATACATGAACTCCTCAAACTATGGTCATCACCGGTAAGTATCCCGATTATTGTCACTTTGGGGTTAACATATCATAACACATAATAGGTGACTATAGACTTGCAAGATAGGATCAAGAACTCACATATATTCATGGAAACATAATAGGTTCAGATCTGAAATCATGGCACTCGGGCCCTAGTGACAAGCATTAAGCATAGCAAAGTCATAGCAACATCAATCTCAGAACATAGTGGATACTAGGGATCAAACCCTAACAAAACTAACTCGATTACATGATAAATCTCATCCAACCCATCACCGTCCAGCAAGCCTACGATGGAATTACTCACGCACGGCGGTGAGAATCATGAAATTGGTGATGGAGGAAGGTTGATGATGACGATGGCGGAGGATTCCCCTCTCAGGAGCCCCGAACGGACTCCGGATCAGCCGTCCCGAGAGAGTTTAGGGCTTGGCGGCGGCTCCGTATCGTAAAACGTGATGAATCCTTCTCCCTGATTTTTTCTCCCCGAACACGAATATATGCAGTTGGAGTTGAGGTCGGTGGAGCGTCAGGGGGCCCACGAGGTAGGGGGCGCGCCCAGGGGGTAGGCGCGCCCCCACCCTCGTGGACATGGTGTGGACCCCTGATGTGGATCTTTTCGCCAGTATTTTTTATATATTCCAAATATAATCTCTGTTGATTTTCATGTCATTCCGAGAAATTTTATTTCTGCACAAAAATAACACCATGGCAATTCTGCTGAAAACTACGTCAGTCCGGGTTAGTTCCATTCAAATCATGAAAGTTAGAGTCCAAAACATGGGCAAAAGTGTTTGGAAAAGTAGATACGTTGGAGACATATCAAAATACAATGTATGCATTCCTCGCTAACTGTCTCCAATTAATGTGTGTTTCATGCGTTTTTTACTTCTCAAACATGCATAATGTGTTTCACACACACAACATATAGTGTAATCCCATTTAGACATTAATTGCATATAAATCATGCATTGTCTCTAATTAAAGAATCTATGGATCACTAATATTGATAAACTATATAACATTACATGTGTCCCCAAATTCAAATGAATATGCATGTTTGATACACCAATTTGCATCATGATATTATCGATGTCGTGATCTCCAGTTTAAATATTTGAATCCCCTTTAATCCAGATATTCTTCTCATATAGCTACCACTCATGCTTATATAGGAGTATCTCTCTAGACCTATACGCGTTCATTGTCTCTCGGGTATCTCTCGTGCTACCTGTATGTCGACAATGATCTTTTATCTTCGCAATACACTAACGGTACTCTCTCCCTCAACCTTCACCACTCTATCTCTCTCTAAGTATATCTCGCTCCCTGCTATGTGGATCTAACTATGATTCTCCATGTGAAATCTCTTTCTCTCACACAAATACCAACTTCATCTTCCGGGGTCTCATTTCTCTCTACTATTCCCTTGTGTGCCACTCGCACACCCACTCTCACACAGAGATGCCTTTCGCTCCTTACATATGAGAATCTACGACTCTGCCTCTTAAATATCTCTTTCTCACACACAAACACAAACTCTGTCTCCCAGGGTCTCATATCTCTCCACCATTCTCTTGTATGTCACTCACACAATCTTTCTCTCCCTAGAAATATCTTGCGTTCCCTCATATGTCTCTCTAGCTATCACTCTCGTTGTGAAATATCTTTCTCTCTCGCAGACACAAAAATCCGTCTCTCGGGATATAATTTCTCTCTGATATTTGTTTGTGTGTGACTCACATGCACACTCTCTCTATCTCTCTCACACCCACACACATAACTCAGCCTTCTGATCCACTCGACTCCTATGTCTAACACACACTAGCTAGCATCTTTATCTTTCTATTTATCTGTTTCTCCATCAACCTTCTTTCTTGCCCTCACTCTTGCTTCCTAACATGCACACTATATATGTTTCTCTCTACATGCAGTCAAGTGCCCTCATTTTATCTTTCTCTCACACACACATAACTTCACCCTCTGAACCACCCGGCGATTATCTCCAACACTCAAACTAGCCGATGTCCCTCTAGCTAGCATCTCTGTCTCTGTATCTATTTGTAGTTTCTCCGTCAACATTTCTTTCACACACGCACGCTTGCTTCCTATCACCCACACTATATATGTCTCTCCATACATGCATTTATAGGTTGATCTCTTTTGCACAATCGTTCTGTCTTGCTCCCTTTGCTCGCCATAGATGCATGCTCCAGCCCACACCACTATCTCCTAAAGACAAAAACACATGCTCAATTATCGAGCCTTCTTCCCTGCACTCACATGCATGCATATTGTCATACCGATCTCTCCCATATCGTTGATCTTATGACTTATGTCTTCTTTTTTTATCTCGATCATGCTCGCGTGCACACAGACACACATCCAACGTATACATGTATACCTCTCGCACATGCACGTTCAAGGTCTCCTATGTCTCCATACATAGTTAATTACCCTCAACCCTAACGCCACATCAAATCGTTCTCTTCTTGTGTGCACATAACTTCCGCCTGGATGGGTAAAACACACACTCACACTGAACAATCTCCTTCTAGCTACCCCCCCTCTCACTCTTCCCCAATATCCCCGAAACCAATAAGACCATCCCTTCGTTTAATTCCCGCCTACATGCACCAACGATATATAGTAGTCTTCCTCGGTGTCTCTTGAACAAACATGTTCTCTCGATGTCGACTCCTCTCACGCGCACACGCCTTCTCTTCCCTCTCTACGGGCCTTTTCTCTCTCGCACCCCCTCGTTGGTGGCCTCTGTCATACACTATGATGAAGCCACACACACTTAAATTACATCCGCCATCGAGGACCCCGCGTCACACACACGCTAAGACTCCATATCACACACACATGCTCTAGGCAGAGCATTTGTTCCTACCACCTTTCTTCCAACCTTACCTGTATGATAAGGAATCACCTTAATTTACTTGTATAACACGGACAAATTCCACTTTACTTTAGTAGTTAGCAAACTTATCATCTACACTCTTATAAAAAAATGAGTTGGTGATGATGGTGTGCGTGCCATCTTGTAATATAGAGCGTACGATCTATATCTGACGAATATAAAGCAAACCATGGCAATTTTACAAAAGATACCCGCACCTCTCTCCACATTTACAAACAAGGCCTTGCCTCGTTCATCGTCCTTATCTCCCACAACCTCATTGCTGAGCAATTAAAAAAGGAAGTCTCTGGAACAATCTAGCATGGTGTCCGCTGCCACTTGCAGGTGCCATCCATCCCCATGCCTCCGCCCAGTGCGACCACCAGTCACCACCACGCTCCACTCCTCCTCACCTTATCTCTCATCTTTCATTTTTTCAAAGAAATTGTTGAGATACCAGTTTTCTGATAAAATTCTTGAGATATCATTAGTATTTACACATGGGATTACTCCTGCACGGGTCAGTCACAACAGATGTTTTGTAAAGAAATGCATATTGATGTTCCGTGCAATGCACGAGCATCTTGCTAGTAATTATATAACACAAATCACGAGCAGGAAGAGACATTTTTTACACAACCACGTTAACATGGCCACGTAAATCACTAGCCAAAGTGTAATACCATTATACTTATATCCTGATGCAAAAGGTTGGGTACATGTTCGAAGAATAGAATCGCACACACACACTTTGTCTATCAGAATCTCTCACACACACCAGTTACGTGACGCCAATTTATGCACCCGCGGGTACACGTGATGGTGCACATTTATTTAAGCCAAATGGGGAACCCAAACAGTAGCCGCATTCATTCCCCTCCCGCCGCCTCTTCTCTGGTCGCCGTAGCACGGTAGCCATGGCCCGGCCGAAGGTAATGACATACGCCATACTCCCGTCGGAGCGGCGCTTTAATCTGGAAATTTTAGTGCTCATGCATGCATCTTTTTGTGCTAGCACTCCTATATAAGGGTTGACCGGTCGCTTCCCGTGGACGTGCGTGGGTGGTGGAAGAGGAAGGAGAAGGGAAGCGGTCTGTGGAGTAATTTTTTTTACCACATTTCTTAGGAAACTGAGTGCAATATTTGAGTAGTTTTGCAAACTACCAGTACCACCACCACACCCGCGTCTGACCGCCCTGGCCAACTCAACCCCCCTCCCTTGCCGGCGCGCGCTTCCCACTTGAAACGTTCAGCATCGCCCCATAACGTCAGTGCCGCATTAATGCCTGGCCAGAGTGGAGGCGACCTCTCACTGGCGCCGGCTTTGAAGCAGCGCGACGGCCGAGAGAGCGTCGCTTCCCGGTGCACGCGATTGCTCCGCGTCGAGGCTGGCCATAGTTTGGATGAGTCTCCATCATGGGGAGCCACACTAACTGCGATGATATGGACTCCCGTTTCCCACAGTTATGGATCGTTTCATCTACGAAGAACACGTGGGACTAGAACTATGAGACGAACATGTACCGAGGAGTGGACGTACGAACCTGAGTAATGTAGTGCAGTAAGTGAAGTAGAAAGGCACAAATAGTATGAACATGCATGAAATATAGGCATTTGTCTTTTACTACCACTAAATGTTGATCTCAAAAAATGTTGTACGTGCAATGCCCGGTGATGTTATGGAGTACATGCCTACTCTACTACTACTATATTAATTGGAGGCACATATTAGGTTTTATATTTGTTTACGTGTATGCCCCGAGACCTTCCAACTAGACGTGTCTTTCTCTCCGGGTCGCACTTTGTATCGTTCATACCACTAGTACTACCACGTGTGGTCTCCGACCCAGAAGTGGAGATGCTCTACCACGATGTTCATGTCCCACTCCTTTTGCTGGCGTGTGGGACATCCAGCACGTGCCGTGTTTGGCACTCCTTCGTCGTAAGAGTTGAAACGCTAGCATTCACCAGAAATAAAAAATAAATATAAATCAGCAGTGATACTATACCACGCGGTTTCCTTGCTCCTCGATATCGGAAAGAATACTTCCGTTCGTCGACATGTGGGACGTTGACCATCCTGGTCCACTTGCCATGCCCGCAGAACTCCAAGGGAGAGTCACCCCGGTCGTCGCGTCACAGTAATTACTAATGAGCCGTCAAATCATAGGCCCAACCTTTCCCACTGTGAATTTGCTCGGACGAAGGAACCATCATGACTTCGTTGAATTCCGCTTCTTGAAGAAAACTACTATACCAGCAGTACTGCTAGCTATAGTAGTTACTCCAGCAGAGGCCTCCTTTGGTTCATAGGATAGGAATTTTATAGGAATATGAAAATCATAGGAAGTGAGATGACATGCATCTCAATTCCTATTGATAAAGAGATGCCATTTGATGCATAGGATAGGAATTTTTCCATTGAGTCTAGGCTAATGTACTGGTAATTTGCTCTAAAAACTACAGTAGTAACTAGTCCCTCCGTCTAGGTGTGTAAGTCACCTTACGAAAAGCAAATAATCCCAAAACCCTTAGGCTAGTCATAGTGAGAGTAACATAGCACCCTCCAAGAAATTTTTGCTTATGTGGCAAGTAGTTAATGAGAAGTAGTAACATAATATATTACTGTAACATAGCTCTTCCCAATAGAAGATGAGTAGACAAGCTAATAAATGAAGCCATCTATGACACTACTACTATGTTACTTTGCACTATGAAGGTAGTAACTTAAACTAGTTTTCATATGCATGACACTAGTATAAGTTACTCCCCACTATGACCAGCCTTAGGCACGGTACATTAACTCCCTTCTCGTTTCTTGTTTCGGGACACATCAACCAATAAGAGATGTGGGCAGTGCATGTTTTCAAGTACTTGAGACTACCAAACATGACATGTAGTGGTCAGTTCATTTCATGCAATGCTATTAGTTAGCAAAACCATTAAGTTCTCTCGTTTTCCCCTCCACCTTGGTCGTCGTGCACAACCTAAGATGACTTATACACCTAGACGGAGGGAGTAGTACTGGTAGATGCTCGTAATTAAGTAAACAAATGTACGGGCGACACAAACACAGACAGACTAACTACTAGTACTACTACTTCTCACATGCTGGCCAGAAGCCGTCATTCTCCTTCCCGACTTTGTCGGCGACACCCCACCATGCTTGGATCTCCGCCGACCTCTCCGCAGCAGCGCGTGCCTCCTCTTCTTTCTTCCGGCGGCGGGCCTCTCTTTTCTTGAGTGCTTTCTGACTTTTCTGCTCCCTCTGTGCGGCTTTGTCCACCTCTTGCTCTACCACCCATTCGGCCTTGACAGCTTAAAATTCCGCCCACATAGGTGTGAGGTCGTGAGCGGCGATGAACTCGGCACGGCGGGATGCCATTGCTTCCCTACCATTGTGTGTGCGGTCGTGGGTGGCGAGGAACTCGGCACGGCGGGATGCCATTGCTTCCTTGCCGGTTAGTGTGCAGCGCGGTGGAATGACGCTTGGTGACAGATCTGGGGTGGAGTGGCCGGACAACCATATAGTGCATTGGTTTGTCAAGAGCTGAAGGACAGAAGACAAAGGAAATTTGGATTCCCCTTCAATCCTGGTCATTTATTATCAAGTAAAATGCATTGACGGTCATCTAACTTGTCTTGATAGATCACTTTGATCATTGTATATGAGATATGGTGATTATACGGTCACTAGCTTAGTTTATAGCTCTATATTTGTCTGGTTGCCCAGTCAAACAGTCCGCATGCGCCTCATCGGCTCATGTTCTTTATCTATCTATCTATGTGGGCCTACCTATCAGTGGAGAAAGAAATAAAAACCAAAATTATGCTTATGTGAGGAATCAAACCACGGACTCGTCGCTGCAACGCACACTTGTCAGCCAAATGAAAATGAAATACTTTGCATTAAATGCACCAACATATTATATATATATTATACATGATTCACACATTAGCGCACACCGTCCATAGAGGCAAGTAGCATGTACGCGTGCAGACAACCAGACACTCACGCTCATGCTGTCAAACCATGCTAATGCATGCACATCGCCCTCTCAATCAAAGTCCTGCTCATGGCGCAACACAAATGGTGAGCCCATCACCCGCGCGCCCCGGCGGTGCCTGACATTACTGTTTAGACGTTTGCTGGAGGGCTCCGCGAACACCGAGCATGTACTCCCTCCATTCCAAATTACTCGTCGTGGTTTTAGTACAAATTTGAACTAAAACTATGACGAGTAATTTGGAACGGAGGGAGTATTCACCTGGCTCAACACCAACGGTCATACTCATGACTCGGCGCCTTGCTCATGTATATCGTCCATCACAACGACAATCTATAAAACAGCCTAGCTAGAGAGTGTACTATGGTATGGAGTATGAACTATCGTGAGCAACCGATCATAGTGCCACTGCACAAGAGTGTGTGTCTGATCGATTCGTCCATTATTCGAAAGTTATGCATGGTTGTGTGGTGTCTAATGGTGGTCATCGAAGGCTAGCTGGCGACAAGAGCGGATGCATGGACGCCTGGTTGTTAATACGTGTCACATACGCTTCAAAGGCTTGTCATCCATGAGTTCAAATTTTACCACCACGCCAGGGTCCGACCGCCCTGGCCTACCGAAACCCCTTCCATCGCTAGCGCGTGCTTCCCTCCAGAAACGGTCACCGTCTCTCCAGAACGTCAATGCCGCATTCACCGGACTTAACTGCAGGTGCATTTGTTACACTGACATGCAGGCTAGATGCCCGTTGGGCCCACATGTTAGTGACCCAATGCACCTGCAGTTAAGTCACTGAAGTAGCGTCTGCATTCACGCCCGACGCGACCTCTCACTCGCACCGGCATTACAGCAGCGCGACGGCCGAGAGAGCACCACCCGCGCGGCATCCCGGTGCAAGCGACTACTCCGCGTTAACGACACCACGGCCATCCTTCTATCCGCCACCCACATTAATGACACATGGCTGCCGACGAACCTACTCCGGTGCCAGCCGCCCATCTGTCTGTCGCGGCTCGTTGCCATACGCCCGCTATACTAACTTGAGCCCCAGGTCCCAGCCATAGCCGAAGACCCACACTCATTCTCCTCCGGTCCCTTCCTTCTGTTGGCACCACTTCAACCATGGCCTCCTGGCACTCTAAAGCTCTCTTGGACATACTGTTGCAGGAGCAGAAAAAGGAAATTGCCGGCTCCCCCCCCCCCCCCGACCGCCCTCGGCCACCACGACCACGAAGCTGGCGCGCGTGCAAGGGCGCAACTGGCATCGAGGAAGAGTAGTACACGGTAGGTCGCTGCCGCTCTAGTCCTAGGAAGGCCACCGCTCCTCCACTCAGTCGACGCCAAGCTTGGTGGGATAAACATCGGTGGCCGATTAGCCGCTTGACGGCGACGTGGAGGCGGAAATCATCATAACCTTGTGCTCCGGAGGAGGAGGTTATCGAGGTGGATGAGGAGGAGGCAAAGGCAATGGCCGGCTTTCTCGGGTTCATGGCCGGACATGGTGGTCGGGCGCCAGCGATCGTTTAGATTAGGTTTACAATAGGTTTTAGTACGATTTGTGCGAAATATGTAATGAATTTCGTCTAGTTTATAGGAAAAGTTTTTGAAATGTAATGAATGTCATCCAGTTAATTTGAAATTTGCTTTGTTTGCACGAATTTCGTCTGCTTAGTTCATATAGTTGTTGAAAGGTATGCGGGCAGCATTGGATGGCATCCATTAGTGTCCTCGGAGAAATGCCGGTGTAAATTTGGGGTAAATTTGAGGGCCAGCGCTGGAGATGCCCTAACTATCATGCCATAATTGCTAACAGTGCTCCATTATTTCGCAGGGAACAGTTATCCCTCGATCAAAATCAGATCCGCCGTGTTTCACACTCCTCCCACATAAGAGTGTAGACTCTTGCTTACATAAAATGGAGCAAGTGGACGGCACTGTAGCACGTCATATCACTCAAACTAGCCCGCCTAACGCACGGGAAAGCACCGCCCTCATCATTTTGTTCTGTATTTCTATCGATCGATCACACGAAAATGTTACGCTTTGCAAGTTCAAAAGGAAAAGGCGGCAAACTTACGACTCGTACATGTCGCGTTCGCGTCGCACCCCTCATAGTCCGGCTCGCACGCCGCTCACCAGAGGGGACACGCGTTGTCTTGCATTTTCACTGACATGTGGGACTGTAATTGAATAAACCGTTGATAGTCGAAATCTAATCGCTCAGCGGGCGTTTGCTGAGACGAGAGAGACGGGGGAGGGAGAAGAGATCGTCCGCCCGCCGCACACGGATTGCAAGAAATATATGATGATAATGTGAGGTGGGCCATGCGGGAGTCCAGACCGCTTTCAAGCCCGCTTCTGACTGCCCTGGCCCACCAGAACACCCCCACCCCACCACCTCCCTACGCGCGCTTCCCCCTCAGACGCCAGCTGCCCGCATTCATAGCAAGTAGTACCAGTAAAATTCTGGGTTATAAGGGCATGTACAATGGTTGTTAAGATAGTCTTATCATAAGTCTTGCATGTAATTTAGAGATGACACAAAAACATGTGTACAATGGATCATCTCTTAGCCTTATCTTCAATAACTAGTTATTCCTAAAAACAGTGTGCTAAGAGATCATCTCTTTTCTTCTCTTATTTCTCTTAAATAAGAGAAGACAAGCCTTTTCTTATGATTTCTCTTTCCTCCACTTCATCATTTATCCTATGTGGTATCCCTACAATAGAACCATTTTACATGCCCTAAGCCCGCTAATGTGGAGGAGAGTGAGGCATTGACAAAGTCAAGGAGTGGGATCTGCAGGAGCACTTCTCTACACGTGCTCCTAGGTATAAAAAACTAATTCTAAAAAAGAGGCATAAAAACAATTATGTCTAGAAAAAGAAAGGTAAAAAAACATTTGAGAGGAAATAGATAGAGAGAAAGTGAGAAAAAGTTGTAACCTTATAGCCAACCTTATAGTCAACATTATAGTATTACATGAGGAAGGAGGGAGTGGTGCACATGCCAAGTTCACTGGGCTGACGTGTTTCACACTCCTCCATCGTAATAGTGGAGACAATAGGTTTGATAAAAAATAAACAATGAATACTCGTTGCACGTCCACTATATCATAAAGAATACTTTCATTCGCTCACATGTGAGACGTCGACCATCTTGGTCCACCTGCCATGAACAAAATTATCCTGGTCCACCCCGGTCGTAGCGCAGGCCCAACCTTTCCCATTGTAAGTTGGATGGACGAAGGAACCATCATGAGTTCGTTTAATTCTGCTTCTTCAAGAAAACTCATTGTACCCACAGTACTGCTACCACACGCGAAGACTAGACGACACTGTACCACGTCATATCACTGAAACCCACTAGGCCAAACTAGCCCGCCTAGGATTTGTACTCCCTCCATTTCAAAGTTAGTAGTACACAGTTGACTCATCTATTTTGGAACGGAGGGAGTACATCTCTGTACTGCTATGATTTTGTGTTGTACGTCTCTGTACTTTTGCTACGATTTTCCTACCCTATGAGCCAAATGAGGCCTGAATGTATCTGTGTCAACTATTGTCTGATCGATCGCTAAGCCTACAATTTTAGGAGCTTGGGCTATTTGCTAATCGACGATGGATCAGTATAAGCGTACCACGAGCTCATCAGCCCCAACGTTTCTCTTCGGTGAGTATTTTGCAAGTACTATAGCTTGCACAGTAGCTAGCCTACTAACACCAAGAATCATCAAACAAGCCCTGCTGATATGATAAACAGTTCAAACTTACATCTAAGCATGCCATATATTACATCAAAAGCTGCTGAGGATACATCTGTTTCCACAACTCGGAGAGGGTTCGCATGATTCACTATCAAACAAAAGTAGCAAGTACCGCCCACACAAGACAGTGCACTATCAAACATAATGCAAATTACCCTGAAGGATTAGCGCGACCAACTATTTCTTGTCATCGATCTCTCAGGCAATGACCACAGCACGGACAGCGGCATGGGAATCGATCTCTGGGGCGATGTCCACAGGATGGACAGCGGCATCGGAATCGATCTCCAGGGCGATGTCAACAGGACGGACCGCGATATCGAAAACGATCTCTGGGGCGTTGTCCACAGGACGGGCGGCGACATCAAAATCATCAATGACGTCCATCAGCACCTGCACAACCCTAACATATTAGCAAACAAATTGCAAATAATCAAAAACCACTACTATGGTAAGCCATTATTTTTTACCTTGTGCAGCTCACCGAGGGATCCCATCCCTCCGGGGCCATCTCCTCGTCCTCGATGGGGGCCATCACCTTGCCGGGGGAATATTGCTTCTCAACAGCGACTATCTCTTCAAACTCGGCCTTGAGCCTCGCATAGGTGGCCATTAGAGTTTCTGGGGTAGGCACGGTGATGCCCTTGCTGTTCTTCCAACTCTCTTTGAGGAGCTCGTCCGCCAACGTCGTCAACTCTTTGGCCAGTGCTTGTTTCTTGGAGTCTTCGTCTCCATGGGTTGGCCCGCCAACATGGTCAACTCATTGGTCGGTGCTCGCTTCCTGGAGATCGCTGTCGCCAGTGGGTTGTCCGCCGACAACTCTTTGCCTAGTGCTCCAGGATCCATCAATGAACTAACAAACAAAAATCAATAGAAAGGAAACCACATTTGCAATGAAAATGGGAAAAGAATAGGCTGTGAGAATCGATCGGTGCTTCACAAAAAGAAGATTCTTGGAATGAAAATATAGTAGCATCATTGATTCGCCCACCTTTCCTTCCTCGGTACAGAAGAAAAGTGGCAGAAGTGAGTAGCCTGCAGTGAGGTTTTCTTCAAGAAAGGGGAGAAAGGGCTTCAACGAGCGTTCCAGTGAAATGATGGTTGCTTCGTCCAGTCCAACTTCGAGGCCACTTCGAGGCCACACCGGGGTGACCGGTGAGTCTCGACTATAGCACCTTGCTGTGATTTGGTGGATGGCACGTGGGCCTAGATGCTTTGATGTCCCGCGTGTAGATAGAGCAGCTAGTCATATAGGAGTACTCAATATTGTGCACCGCGACCAAGGCGGACAGAAAAACGACAGAACTACACATTTATTTACGGTGTAGATTCACTCATTTTGCTCTAGTACTACTCATTTAGGGTGTAGTGTAGTCACTTGTTGAAATCTCTAGAAAGGCAAATACTCATTTCCAGTTTACAGGGATATACTAGCAAATAGTACTACAATAGTGGGCTCAAATAGCAATTTTGTCTCATGCAAGAGCCTGGCTATATGCGTGCTCCAAGCCCTTCTCGACCCACTTTTGGGTGTTTGGTAGGGTGTATGAAGGGTGCATGAGTACACACTAGCTTAACACAAATACACTAGGAGCATGCATGAGAAGAGCATGCATGAAGAGCGGTGCTGGAATGAGCATGCACGAAGAGGGAACAACTATGCCGAGATGAGAATGCAACCAAACACACTGTGGTGAGCGTTCGCAACTGCCACGTTCGGGTTGCACTTGGCTCTTCGCCTCTTTGAGAAGACAAACAATGATGTTACTACTACTTATACAGTATCGAATCCACTACTGCATGTCCGTCCACCGCGTGCGGGAGGGATAGCTTGTTGTAATACTATATAAGGCTAGTTGTAATGGGAGTATCATAGGTAGTACTCCCTCCGATCCTAAATATTTTTCTTTCTAGAGATTTCAACAAGTGACTACATAGGGAGCAAAATGAGTGAATCTACACTCTAGAATATGTATATATACATCCGTATGTGGTAGTCCATTTGAAATATCTAAAAAGACAAATATTTAGGAACGAGGGAGTATCATGCATGCCAACTAGGCAAATTTGATGAGGTGGCATAGAAGTAAATGAAGAAAGAGAGGGTTGAGTATCATATCATGATACCTTATCATATTAAATGTTGTGCTACTATGTGTCATGCATGCTAATAAATGAAGCCATCGATGATACTAACATATGATACTATGCCCTACGGATGTGTAGTATCATACACTAGTATCATATGCATGATACTAGTATTTCGTTACGACCAGCCTAAGCAAAAGCCTATCCTCGTCTGCAAGCCACCGCGCGCATGGGCGAGGGAGAAGGCTTCTAGTAGTAAAATCAAGCTTCTCCTCATTGTACGAGTTGACGCGACACATCATAGCACTGGCCCCACAAGGTTTCCTCGAAACTTGGCTGAAACACCCGCAGTGTACAATACTCCATTTGCTGCAACCTCTAACATTTACCCCACCACAAATTAAAATATATATTCCTGTCTTGAGTAGATGAGCGTGCAAACTACAATCACCAGGATGACAGGTAGGGCCAGAAGATTATTTTAGTCAAAAAAGCATGGAGCCGACCCCAACGATTTTAAGCTTACAAACACGGTACACGCTATCCTAGACTACTCTACACATGAAACTGCCACACGAGCATCCGGGCTGCGCTTGGCTCTTCGCCTCTTTAGGAAGTCGAACAATGATGGAGTACTACTGCATGCTTTTGGCCATCTGACACCGATTGAACTGCTACATGTCCACCGCATGTGGGAGGGAGAGCGTGTAGCGAACGAAAGCTTCTCCTAGTCCTGCCAGCCAACACACTCATGGGCGAGGGAGGGACGCAGCTTCATTGAGTTACTGCTCCTGCCTATGCGTGCATGATGCTACCTCTTGAGCACTGCGTTGGTTTTCCCCGAAGAAGAAGGGATGATGTAGCAAAGTAGCGTAAGTATTTCCCTCAGTTTTTGAGAACCAAGGTATCAATCCAGTAGGAGGCTACGCACGAGTCCCCCGTACCTGCACAAAACAAATAAATCCTCGCAACCAACACAAATAGGGGTTGTCAATCCCTATAAGGCCACTTACGAGAGTGAGATCTCATAGATATGATAAGATAATATTTTTGATATTTTTATGATAAAAGATGCAAAGTAAAATAAAGGCAAAGCAAATAGAAAAGGAAATAACTAAGTAATAGGAGATCAATATGATAAAGATAGACCCAGGGGCCATACATTTCACTAGTGGCTTCTCTCGAGAGCATAAATATTCTACGGTGGGTGAACAAATTACTTTTGAGCAATTGACAGAATTGAGCATAGTTATGAGAATATCTAGGTATGATCATGTATATAGGCATCACGTCCGAGACAAGTAGACCCACTCCTGCCTGCATCTACTACTATTACTCCACTCATCGACCGCTATCCAGCATGCATCTAGAGTATTAAGTTAAAAACAGAATAACGCCTTAAGCAAGATGACATGATGTAGAGGGATAGACTCATGCAATATGAAGAAAACCCCATCTTGTTATCCTCGATGGCAACAATACAATACGTGCCTTGCTGCCCTTACTGTCATCGGGAAAGGACATCGCTAGATTGAACCCAAAGCTAAGCACTTCTCCCATTGCAAGAAAGATCAATCTAGTAGGCCAAACCAAACTGATAATTCGAAGAGCCTTGCAAAGATAACCAATCATACATAAAAGAATTCAGAGAAGATTCAAATATTATTCATAGATAGACTTGATCATAAACCCACAATTCATCGGTCTCAACAAACACACCGCAGAAAGAAGATTACATCGAATAGTTCTCCACAAGAGAGGGGGAGAAGGTTGTATTGAGATCCAAAAAGAGAGAAGAAGCCATCTAGCTAATAACTATGGACCCATAGGTCTGAGGTAAACTACTTACACTTCATCGGAGAGGCTATGGTGTTGATGTAGAAGACCTCCGTGATCGATGCCCCCTCCGGTGGAGCTCCGGAACAGGCCCCAAGATGGGATCTCGTGGATACAGAAAGTTGCGGCGGTGGAATTAGGGTTTTGGCTATGTATCTGATCGTTTGGGGGTACGTGGATATATATAGGAGGAAGGAGTACGTCGATGGAGCAACAGGGGGCCCACGAGGGTGGAGGGCGTGCCTATGGTAGGCAGGCGCGCCCGCCTACCTCGTGGCCTCCTGTTTCTTTTCTTGACATAGGGTCCAAGTCTCTATGGTCTTATTTGTTGAGAAAATCATGTTCCCGAAGGTTTCATTCCGTTTGGACTCTATTTGATATTCCTTTTCTTCAAAACCCTAAAATAGGCAAAAAAAAACAGCAATTCTGGGTTGGGCCTCCAGTTAATAGGTTAGTCCCAAAAATAATATAAAAGTGGATAATAAAGCTCAATAATGTCCAAAACAGTAGATAATATAGGATGGAGCAATAAAAAATTATAGATACATTGGAGACGTATCACATGACAGGTGGGCCCAACAGGCGGGTGGCCCACCTATCATGCAACCAAAGGCTGGTGCAGCCGTAGGAGCTTAGTTCGCGAGGGAGAGGGTGTTGTAGTAATCAAACTTCTCGGTCTTGTATGAGTTGAAGCGACACATCAAAGCACTGCACTCGATATATTTGAATAATTTGCGTTTACCGATGCATTAATTACAACGCATGCATGCATGCCATGACTTTCCTTTTGATACTTGCATATGTTGATTTAATGCACCTTGCCAAATTTTGACTATAAATTTAACTAACCAAATGTTCATGCAAGTCACAAAAAATTACATAATTGAAAACTATGTTCAAATATGAATCAAATGATATAATTTTTGTTAACACGCACTAACATTTTGTCAGTTAAATCTTTGGTCAAAATTTAGCACCAATTACAAAGGGGCCCAATACATATTGTACTCTCACATTTGTTTTGAGGATACTCCCACATAGAAAATATAAATAATAATGCATTTTGGGGCAGCCTACGTTTCCGATAATTTTAGCCGTGGGCTTGTTCACAAATTTTACGAGGGGGTGGTTGTTCATTTAATGGAGGGTCTTGTACCAGACTTGAACGGTACAAAGTGCGACCTGGCACACTGTAACACCACTTTGAATAAGTGGGTAGCTATCTCAAAAAACAATCAACAACTCAAAAAACGGTGACCTGGCACGTACACAATTTTAAACGATTGTTTTGATGGAGTGAAAAGGGAAAACTACCCCACTACGTATATATAGGCCGGAGCCTCCGCGCTTGCTTGCTAGGTTTGCTCTATTCACACACTCTCATCCATTCCAGATCTAAATGAGATAGAGGTGGTAACACTATCTTTCTCCCTTCAAAAAACACTGTCTTTCTCCCTTCAAAAAGACTTCCTTTCTATCCTCACCGTTGGTTACAGATCCGAACGTATCCCCCTCCGCCGGTGAAGGGGAG
Source organism: Triticum monococcum (assembly GCA_034509565.1). Taxonomy (NCBI): domain Eukaryota; kingdom Viridiplantae; phylum Streptophyta; class Magnoliopsida; order Poales; family Poaceae; genus Triticum; species Triticum monococcum. The sequence continues at coordinate 618,931,417 of CM067847.1, read as the reverse complement.
GAGGGGCAGCATTTAGGCCGTCGTCGATGGCGAGGGAGGAGACCTACTGCCAGCCGCACCGTTATCTCTGGCCGAGCGCCGGTGCGGGAGGTCCTCCAAACCCTTCATCATTGCCCTAGTGTGGGCGTATCCGGCCTCCCGCCGCCCACCTATCCACATCTCGATGACCTTCAGGTATATCTTCCTTCAAAACCACCCTAGCTCTACTTCCCCAGCTCGCTATGTCACTGCATGTGCATCATTTTCTACCTCTCAGCCCCTCTCGATCGGATGGTCCAATGACACATCTTTTTTCTTCTATTGTTAGAGGTAAAGCTACTTCATGGAGTTGAATCTTGTACTTGGTTCAAACAGGAAATAAAGCGGGGGTGGGGAATTTAGTATGTACATCAGACTTGGTACAAACAGGAAGGATAGGGGGTGAAAGTAGCACAGACTGGTCATCCAACCAGTCTCTTGGTCGAAAAGGGAAATATAGGGGAAACGGTGTACAAAGTGGTGTATGACCAGGATTAGATTTGCTATCCACACATAAGATGGTTGCATGCATCATTTTTTTTGAACATCAGTACAGACACAAGCGCTCATACATACGCGCAGGCCAGGGGCACGCCTCCATTTCCAAAAAACGGCTAGAGTGAACAAAAATGCGACCAACCTAGATATGTTTCTTGGATGTTTGTTTCTCGGGGCAAAAAACTCTGAATCACCACTTTATGCCCCGGTTTAGGTGCATGGTTCTGGACTGCTGGTGCACCCACTGTCCCATGCCCTTATACCAAATATTTAGCTATTCTTAATCTAATGCCCCTGGTAAAATGAAGCCATGCCACTGTTATAAGCCATGACAAGTTAGGCCAAATGTTTTTGCCTGTAATTTTTTGAGACTCTGACTGTTTCCTTTGTAGCTATTTGTGCAAACAGGGATATCCATTTCACCTGGTTATTGTTGTGACCTTTTGGTGCACTACACAAAACACTTCTTAAAAGAAGTGACTTTTGTGCTGTTTAACTGGAATGTCAGAATGTAACAGTTGGTTTATTTCGGTGGAACTACACAAAGGGAGATATGTGTTCCAATCCTTATCATCCATATTGGCACCATAATCGTCCTTTAGGTAACAATGATATTTAATGCATGTGTTCATCTCTATTTTGCGACTGCCATGAGAAAATAATGCTATTGTTTACTATAGTACACTTGTACTCCCTCACTGACAAAACCAATTCTGAAATAGAAGGCCAATCATGTACTTGGTTTCACCAACTGGTGAAGAGAAAGAGAAACAGAGCATGAAGAGGAGGAAGAAGAAGAGTAAACAGTGCCAAGGTGATATTGCTGAAGTCGAGGCCTCAGTCGAGGCCATTCAAGGGCTCCGACAACGTCTGCCTTACATGTCAGACGATCCTCTAGGGAGTCCTTCCACTTCTGCGTATTGTCCATGATTAATTTGATGCTACTGTTAGAGTAATATGCTAATGTCTTTCTATCCTTTCTCACTAAGCTAATGAAGGTTTCACATTGTTCCTACTTGTGCAAACAGGGATCATGTTGTGCCAATCATACATTTTAGTGGAACTACACAAGACAATACAATGAACTGTATCCCAGCCAGTGCTTTAACTCTGCTGGAAGTTCTTGATAATCTTTCGATGTAATCTCAGCACTGGTAAACAAGAGTGATTTCAACCATACATTTTAAGTGCACAAAAATATATACTATTGAGTGATTCCAGTGAGTGCTTTATCATCTCTTATGGGACTACATGAATAAGATTTTTTGCTCAGGTTGGTACCGGCCTAAGGCCTTCATCCATATTAGTTTGTTGTCATCTCTATTTGTATCGTGCTACTGTCATGAGAAATTCCTTTGTCTTTGCACGTTAAAGTTTTGCAACCTATGATACATGGCAATGCTTTGAGTGTTGAGCTAATTGGCATTGATGAAATAAACTAATACCTCTCTTTAAGCAAGACTACTATGTTGCTAACTTTACCCATTAAGATAATGAGGGTGCTTCTATTTGTTAGTGTATGTTTTATCAACTAGTGCCACTATTATAGTAATCTCACTCTCTCAATATATGTGCCAACAGGGATGCTCAATTTTGGTGGAACTGCACAAAAACTATGGGTGCTTCATTGCCTCGACAGCTTCCTTCCTTTCCTGTCAGTCACTAATCTAGGCTTGCTTCCTTCCTTTGTTGTCAGTCGCTTGGCTTATCTCGGCTTCCTGTCAAAGGAAATAGTAATTGATATGCTACCTCACACAGGTTGGTACTGGTCTTTATCCTGATTATTATGCTTGTCATATGTATTGGTAATTTGGTATTGTGCTACTGTTTTCCAATTTCATAAAGGAGTAACTTGGAGCCTGAACTCGCAGGCAAATCATTACATTGGGTGATTTCAGTAGAACTGCACAAAAAGATCAGATAGACAGGTACTTATGCTGCTGCGATGTACTCCAAAGCTCACTGAGACAAGCATCGATGTTGACAAGAAGAAGTGCCTATATTCATTCGAGCATCAACCAGTTGTCAAACTCAAAGTATTAGGAGAGTGAACGCCAAAAATATTGCTTGGCGCATAGCCCAAAAAACGCAGTCCAGTCTTTGGTCCCAACTTGTGCCTTTTGGTTATCAGCACATATGGTAGCGAACTGTATGGCATGGAGTCTAAAGATTCCAGACAAGTTGGTTGGCGCGTATATTCATCTGGCACTTAATCAGTCTACACGCCAGGGATGATCAATTTCAGTTGAACTGCACAAAAAATTTGGGTGGTTCATTTTCTTAGCCGCCTCCTGTCGGTGTCAAAACCGGCGGATCTCGGGTAGGGGGTCCTGAACTGTGCGTCTAAGGCAGATGGTAACATGAGGCAGGGGACACGATGTTTTACCCAGGTTCGGGCCCTCTTGATGGAGGTAAAACCCTACGTCCTGCTTGATTTATTCTTGATGATGTGAGTATTACAAGAGTTGATCTACCACGAGATCGGAGAGGCTAAACCCTAGAAGCTAGCCTATGGTATGATTGTATGTTGTCCTACGGACTAAAACCCTCCGGTTTATATAGACACCGGAGGAGGCTAGGGTTACACAAAGTCGGTTACAAAGGAGGAGATATACATATCCGTATTGCCTAGCTTGCCTTCCATGCCAAGTAGAGTCCCATCCGGACACGAGACAAAGTCTTCAATCTTGTATCTTCATAGTCCAACAGTCTGGCCAAAGGATATAGTCCGACTGAATGGAGACCCCCTAATCCAGGACTCCCTCAGTAGCCCCTGAAGCAGGCTTCAATGACGATGAGTCCAACGCGTAGTTTTGTCTTCGGCATTGCAAGGCGGGTTCCTCCTCCGAATACACCATGGAAGAATTTGAATACAAGGATAGTGTCTGGCCCTGCAAAATAAGTTCCACATACCACCGTAGAGAGAATAATATTTCCACAAATCTAATCTACTGACATGTTTTGGCAACATGACATTATGCCATGGCCCGGTGATTATTCGAATCGTTTCCTTTAACTAGCCCCGCACATAATGCGATGCAGTCTCTTGACACGTCTTGTCAAAGCAGAGATCGCATCCCCCTTATTACGGGATTCTCATCAATACGGGTGTGGGTAACCCAACTGCACCATCGATTACGGCGCTTGGGGGATAAGCGAGTTTTACCAGGCTAGTGGGGGCGCATAGTTTCGGCCGCCCTTATAAAGGGACAATGTTTAACCTTTTTCTACCCAGGCCTTCTTCCTCCTTGCTCATCCATTCTTGCGCACTCGAGCTCCAACGCCCAAGTCCACATCCTTCCCCTCAACCTTCTCCAATCATGTCCGGAGCGGTAGGCAAATGGATGGCTTCCTCCATTACGAAGGGACACATCAAGAAGCTGCGCGGAGCCGGATACTTAGCCGCGAATATCGCGCATCGGCTGCCCGCTACGGGGCAGATCGTCCCTACCCCGGAACCTCATGAGAGGGTAGTTTTCCTCCACCACTTCCTCCGCGGACTGGGATTTCCCCTCCATCCATTCGTTCGCGGTCTCATGTTCTACTACGGGCTGGACTTTCATGATCTGGCCCCAAACTTTATTGTCAACATTTCGGCGTTCATCGTCGTGTGTGAGGCTTTCCTCCGCATCCGGCCCCACTTCGGCCTGTGGCTGAAGACCTTCTATATCAAGCCGAAGGTGGTGGGAGGCCATCAAGCAGAATGCGGCGGAGCCATGGTGGGCAAGATGCCCAATGTTATATGGCTTGAAGGCTCCTTCATGGAGACCATAAATGTGTGGCAATCGGCGTCGTTCTACAACACCGAGCCGCGCGACACCAACTGGGTGGCTGCCCCCGAGTTTCGATACGGAATCCCCACGCGGCTCACCTCCTGGAAAGAGAAGGGCATGTCCTGGGGTTCATCGATGGAGCTGGACGGACTCCAGAAATGTATCCGGAATATGGCGAGCAAGAAGCTCAAGATTGTCAACATAGTCCAGGTCATGCTCATCCGCCGGATCCTCCCGTGTCAACAACGGGATTTCAATTTGTGGGAGTTCGACCCGGCCCAGCACCAGACTCTGAGCGAGCTCTTCGACACGATGCACAAGGACGTCTGGAGGGTGCTGTTCAAGGGCGCTGAGGTCCCTCCCTCTCTCATCGAGGACCGCGGGCTAAGCGCGAAGCGCCTAGCGCATTCGGTGAGTCTATACATCTGGTAGGATATTTATTTCCCCTAGCTTAACCGTGTGCGGGGTCTGAGCTCCATGCCTTTGACAGGACTGGGTGGAGACGTCCAGGCAGATTAACTATTCGGCCCCTCTGCCCGAAGACACTGCGGAAGCTCTCCTGACGGAGATGCTGACTCCGTCTCCTTACAAGGTGCCGGAGAAGACCAAGAAGGCCAAGGGAACCCAAAAGAGTTCTCGATGCCAGGTATTATCAGACTCATCCTCCGATAACTCCGCGATGCACTCCTCCCCCGAAGAAGAGGAGGAAGATGAAGATGCTCCCCTCCAGTCGGGGGAGACAAGAAAAGGAAGGCCGCCCCAACCGGGCGGGCCGAAGGGTCCAAGAAGGGAAGGACTCTCCGTCCGGACTACTCCACCACCGTCGCCAAAGGCGAAGACCAGTGGCTGCTCAGGGCCAAGCCCCTGGCAAAGTCGTAAGTATTTGCATGCCAGAGTAACTCATAGCATACCTTTGTCTCACTGCTTCTCCTAACGCCGAATTATGATTATGCAGACCGCCATGAGTCCGTATCGACGTATCTTCATCGGACGGCTCCCTGGGCTCGTCGGATATGGATAGCGATCCACTTCCGACCGCCACCTCCCCTTGCCCTACGGAAAACACTGAGGTATTGTCTCAAGAGGCACCGGGTCAAGGGGAGACAGTCCCGGAGGCGCCTCAAGGCGACCTCCTGGATTCCAGGAGCAGAGGGAGCAAGGCTCCCGACGGCTCCGAGTTCGGCCCTCAGCCGATCACCGCGCCGGAACCTCCAGTGGTTCCGGACTTAGGTAGGCGGCCCCACTCCAAAAGGGGCAAGACGCCTGTGCCGGTGACCTCTGTCCATCCAGAGGCACCGGACAATCTGCTGGGAGCGCTTTGCAGCGCTTCCATCAACGAAGAGCACCTCACTATTATGAGTGTGGTGGTCCAGAAGGTTCAGTCCGCTAAGAGCGGACTGACTGAAGCCTATGCCAGCCTTCTAACAGGCTTTGAGGTAATTATTTGAAATATAAGAAAAATATTACCGCATAGACAGTAGCCCCTGATGCTCTGATCGGTGTTCACAAAGAAAAGCCGAACAGAGGATCAAACAATATCGCAGGAGTCTAATATAAGTATGTCTATATGTGTATGCAGGCTTCGCTGCTGTCCTCTGCTGCACTAACTGCGGAGGTCGCCGCACTGAAGCAGGACCTCAAAGGGTCCAAGGAAGAGCTCGACCTTGCCAAGAGGCAGCTCGAGGAGAACAAAGGTAAGTAGTACCTAGTCTATGGATATATATAAAAAGAATGCGATTGCAAAATGACAGGATCATCGTAAATTTGCCAGGGGCCACAACCGAGGTGACGACCCTGAAAAAGCGCTATCCGAGGCCGAAAACAAAGCAGCCAAAGAATGCACTGAGTGGGAAAGGTCGGAGGCTCGGGTGGGCGAGGTGCAACAAGAGCTCCACGCTCTTGTGACGAAGCACGAGGCGTTGGAGCTTGACTTGAAGACGCGAGAGTCCGAGCTTGCCGCGGCCCTTGAGAGCGCAAAGAATGCCAAGGCCGAAGCCCAAAAGGCCCTCCAGGAGATTGATGCGATGAAGAAGATAGCAGCGGGTAAGGCATTATATATGCAAACAAAGCATGTGAAAGTAAATTACTTACTTACCCGAATCCGGAGCTCTCCAGGAGCGTTCACAGATTTGCCCCGCAGCGTGTCGGATGCCGCACAGTTTTACCAGGCTGAGGAGGGAAGCTCAACGGAGAAGCTGTTCTGGTCTCTGTATACTGGGACCGAACACCCGATGCCTCTGAGCGACCAGCTGAAGCAACTGGTCGAGCTGCACAAGGTGGCCGAACAGGCGATGAAGGGCTTTATAGTCCTGGTGTGGCCTGACGATGCCCTTCCCAACAGCTACTTCAGCCTGGTGAGGCAGCTTATGGATTCCTGCCCATGTTTGGAAGTCATCAAGCGGTCTGTCTGCATCGAAGGTGCACGCCGGGCTTTCGCCCGTGTGAAGGTGCAATGGGCCAAGATGGACGCCGTGAAGCTGGTGAAGGAAGGGCCGCCGGAGGGCAAGGAGCATCGCCACCCCGAGATGTACTATGAGGGTGTCCTGAAGGGTGCCCGTCTCGTAGCGGACGAGTGTACGAAAGATGTAATATTTGAGTAAACTTGCTCGTGTGATCCTGTATTATGAAAACTTGTTCATATGCACTATGCAACGCTTGTCTGAATTTAAAATATTACCTTCCGTTTGGCTGTTTATCAAATCTGAGAGATGGCTAGTCATCGGCTTCTGCCCCCATGCCACGAGTGCTGGGGTGTTCGGGATAAACCTGAGCACTCTTGTTCCCATTGTTGGGTCCTTCGAGGGAGGTGCTCAGCACAACGAACAAGGCAATCGGACCATAATGTGTTATCACTCTCACTTAGCCATAGAATTCTATAATTTTAAATTTCGGTGAAGCCCCTAGTATTCGGAAGGCCGAATTCGGGGCGCGCTACACGCCTTAAGCTGGACAGGGCCGACTCCTCGCTCTAAGCGGCATAAGTCTTTAGGGACTTGAAACCTCTTGAACAGCGACCAGTCTCTCGCCTTATCATGCCAGTCAGTTTTAGCTTTCTCTACTGAGGTGCTTAGCCCAGCAGAACCGGGGCACAATCGCAGCAATTCTCCCAGTGCTACCTTAGCCGATATAGCGGAACGTAAGGTACCAAAACATGGGAGCCGGGCAAACCCAACTATTGACCCAAGACATGATTCGGAGCTGATGCATATAATGCTATAAGTTCGGGGTGCCGCACTATCGAAAGTGTTCGGACTTCTCACGCCGTATTATGGGGTATGCTTAAGCCCCTGGTGTATTGGCCATACCAGAGTGTACGGGTGCTAGATGTCGTGAATGAACATATATATATATATAAAGGAAGAATGCAATAATAGTCTTAATGCTATGCATTGTTTATTCAAAAAGGTGCGTTAGAGTAGAATGATACAAGTAGTGCGATAAGCAAAAAGTAGGACTGTTTGACATGTCCCTTCCAAGGGCAAGCTGAGGAATAGTATAAAAGCAAATATTTCACTCATTATCGTAATCCACCTGGGAGTTCCGTGGTGTGACGTAGCTTTCTGCCTCCTTGGTTGCTGCATCATGTGTTCGGCAATCATGCTGCCGGACAGGGTTTCCAGAGATTAAAGCCCTGAAAGAGAAAAATAACAAAGCAGGAAGCCCCTAGTGCAGTTTAAGCCGCGACTTGGGGCGTGCCGCAGTCGTGCCCCCCTCCCCGCCTGTGCCCATGGTATTTTTAATGCGTAATTATGTATGCGTGGCACGGGTTTCACCGTTTGGCTGGGACCAGGGTGGGGGCCGCATTGCTATGCGAGCTCGGAACATGCCAGCCGGTCCTGTTGCCGATTACTCCGGGCGCGCTTGAAGGTGTTTGGGTCCTTAATCGCCGAACTAGTGGATTGCCTTAAGAGGCTGCTCTGTGCTTCTGCTGTAAGGGCCGCAGTGTGCTCCTCCGTGCAGAGAGAGCGCTCTATGTTTCCATTGACTGTGATGACCCCCTGAGGTCCCGGCATTTTGAGGTTGATATATGCATAGTGCGGTACCGCATTGAATCTTGCGAATGCGGTTCGCCCGAGCAGTGCATGGTAGCCACTGCGGAACGGGACTATGTCGAAGATTAACTCTTCGCTTCAGAAGTTATCCGGGGATCTGAAGACCACTTCCAGTGTGACTGAGCCTGTGCAATGGGCCTCTACACCTAGTATGACGCCTTTAAAGGTCGTTTTTGTGGGTTTGATCATTAAGGGGTCGATACCCATTTTGCACACTGTGTCCTGATAAAGCAGGTTCAGGCTGCTGCCGCCATCCATAAGGACTCGAGTGAGGTGAAATCCATCAATGATTGGGTCTAGGACCAATGCGGCAAATCCGCCATGACGGATACTAGTGGGGTGGTCCCTGCGGTCAAAGGTGATTGGACAGGAAGACCATGGGTTGAATTTTGGGGCGACTGGCTCCAACGCATATACGTCCCTAAGTGCACGCTTTCGTTCCCTCTTGGGGATGTGGGTTGCGTATATCATGTTCACCGTCCACACTTGAGGGAGGAACCTCTTCTGTCCTCCGGTGTTCGGCTGCCGGGGCTCCTCCTCGTCATCGCTATGTGACCCCTTGTCTTTATTTTCGGCATTTAACTCGTCGGCCTGCTTGAACACCCAACAATCCCTGTTTATGTGGTTGGCTGGCTTGTCGGGGGTGCCGTGTATTTGACACGAGCGATCGAGTATACGGTCCAAACTGGACTGGCCTGGAGTGCTTCTTTTGAATGCCTTTTTCCATTGACCGGGTTTAGAGCCTTTGAATCTGGCGTTGACTGCCGTATCCTCAGTATTCTCACTGTTAATGCGGCGCTTATGCTTGTTGCGACGTGACCTGCCATTGCCGTCCTTGGTATCCGAAGTACCATGGTTCTTTGATATGTTATTACTGCGAGCCAGCCAGCTGTCTTCTCCCGCACAAAAGCGGGTCATGAGTGTCGTGAGGGCTGCCATAGATTTCGGCTTTTCCTGAGCAAGGTGCCGGGCTAGCCACTCGTCGCGGATGTTGTGCTTGAAAGCTGCTAGAGCCTCTGCATCCGGACAGTCGACGATTTGATTTTTCTTTGTTAGCAACCGTGTCCAGAATTGCCTGGCCGATTCCTCTGGCTGCTGAATTATGTGGCTCAAGTCATCGGCATTTGGTGGTCGCACATAAGTGCCCTGAAAGTTGTCGAGGAATGCGGCTTCCAGATCTTCCCAACAGCCAATGGACTCTGCTGGCAAGTTGTTGAGCCAACGCCGAGCTGGTCCTTTGAGTTTTGGTGGGAGGTATTTGATGGCGTGTAGGTCATCACCGCGGGCCATGTGGATGTGCAGGAGGAAATCCTCGATCCATACCGCAGGATCTGTTGTGCCGTCGTATGATTCTATATTTACGGGTTTGAAACCCTATGGGATTTGATGATCCATTACTTTGTCTGTGAAGCATCAGGGGTGTATGGCGCCTCTGTACTGGGCTATATCGCGACGCAGCCCAAATGAGTCTTGCCCGCTGGGTTCGGCCTGGCTGGACTTACTTTTACTGTGTCCGGCGTGATGATTATCGTCTCGCATAGTGGCGCACCCTCGTGATCCGTAGATCGATCTTGCATGTTTTGCTTTGTCCTCCAATACGTCTCGCAGGTCTGGCGTATTTCGCCATGCCTTTTTATTTGAATGGCATCGGGGTGCGGGCTGAGCTTTTTGCTGGAATGTCTCTCTGTCGCGGCCACGAGGTGGCCGATCAACCGCGTCATACGCCGGGGATGTAGGTTTTGGTGGTTCCTCCTCCAGTCGGGGTAGCAACCTGCACTTTGGGTAACTCTTCGAGGGGTGTTCGATTTTATATTCCTCGTCCGCCAGGACTTCAGTCCATTTGTCAGCTAGCAAATCTTGATCAGCTTGAAGCTGCCGCTGCTTTTTCTTAAGGCTATTTGCCGTGGCTATAAGCCGGCGCTTGAAGTGCTCTTGTTCGACGGGATCCTCTGGCACGACGAATTTGTCATCGCCAAGGCTTGCCTCGTCTTCGGAGGGAGGCATGTAATTATCATCCTCCGCCTCTCCATCTGACGCTCTCTCAAGAGAGCTGGCTCATCCATCCTCCTGCTGTAAATCTTGCTGGAGGGGATTGTTGTTGTCTTCGGCACTATCCGGAGTGCAATTATCTCTGGTGCTGGTATCACCACTTTTGCCTTGGCGGGACTTAGAGCGGCGCCGCTGACGCCGGCGCTTGGGTTGCTTCTTGGAGGGGTCATCCTCCGTTGTCTCGTCGCCATTGCCTTCTTTGGGTGTGTCCACCATGTATATATCGTATGATGAGGTGGTTGTCCAGTGCCCTGTGGGCAGTGGTTCCTCTTCGTCTCCCGCATCGTCGTCCATACCGTCGATGTCTTCGGAGTCGAAGTTGAGCATGTCGGTTAAGTCATCGACAGTGGCTACTAAGTGGGTGGTGGGTGGGCGGCGAATTTCTTCATCGTCCGCATCCCAATCCTACCGGACGTAGTTCGTCCAGGACTCTCCTGGCAGGGAGAGAGACCTTAATGAGTTCAGTATGTCACCAAAGGGCGAGTGCTAAAAAATATCCGCGGAGGTAAACTCCATGATCGGCGCCCAATCGGATTCGACAGGAACGGGCGCAGGCGGTTTGGAGTCCGTGGCCGGAGAAGGATCCGGCAGTTTAACAACATGGCTCTCATGAAGGGTAAGGTCGATATTCGGCTCGATCGTCGCAGAGGATACAGCCTCCGTGGCGGGGTCTATCCACCTGTTCATGGATGCCGCAACTGGCTCTGAATTGAGGGTCAGAGCGGCTGCCGGTGCGATCTCCTAAACACTGTCCTACTGCAGAGCTAAATCGTACCCATCATGACTGTGTGGCGCACAAGGCAGGGGCTCGAATCCGTCGAAGATCAAGTCTCCACGGATATCGGCTGTGTAGTTTAAGCTTCCAAACGTGACCTGATGGCCAGGGGCGTAACTTTCGATCTGCTCCAAATGGCCAAGCGAGTTGGCCCACAGTGCGAAGCCGCCGAACACAAAGATCAGTCCGGGGAGAAAAGTCTCACCTTGGACCGCATCGCTATCGATGATCGTAGGAGCCATCAAGCCTAATGGCGACGACATAGAGGAACTCTCAATGAAAGCACCAATGTCGGTGTCAAAACCGGCGGATCTCGGGTAGGGGGTCCCGAACTGTGCGTCTAAGGCGGATGGTAACAGGAGGCAGCGGACACGATGTTTTACCCAAGTTCGGGCCCTCTTGATGGAGGTAAAACCCTACATCCTGCTTGATTTATTCTTGATGATATGAGTATTACAAGAGTTGATCTACCACGAGATCGGAGAGGCTAAACCCTAGAAGCTAGCCTATGGTATGATTGTATGTTGTCCTACGGACTAAAACCCTCCAGTTTATATAGACACCGGAGGAGGCTAGGGTTACACAAGGTCGGTTACAAAGGAGGAGATATACATGTCCGCCTAGCTTGCCTTCCACGCCAAGTAGAGTCCCATCTGGACACGAGATGAAGTCTTCAATCTTATATCTTCATAGTCCAACATTCTGGCCAAAGGATATAGTCCGGCTGTCCGGAGACCCCCTAATCCAGGACTCCCTCACCTCCTTTCTTGTCTGCGATGTAGAATTCTGGCAAGCTACAGGACCAAGATGAGCCAGTAAACTAGTTGGATGAAAGTAGTGGCCAAGTTGCTCAAACCTCCCTCGGCACGAGGCCACCATTTGAGGATAAACCTACAAGAAAAGTTCAGATTTGCTGTGCTACCTCTTATGTACTCGAAAGTTTACTCGTACAAGCATTAATTTTAGCAAGAAGTACCTCCGACTGAACACCATTTACCAGTTTGTACCCTAGGTAAATAAAGTTCGTCCATGGATGATATTGGCTGTGATCTCAATCATTTGGTTGCATAAACATACTGAACATGTGTATATCTGAATCTTTTTGTGAATTATCTATGAATATTGTCATGTGATCTATCAATCATTTGGATGCATAGACATGCTAAACTTGTGTATATATGAATCTTTTGAGTTGTTGATTGTGAATGTTGGCTATGAATATGAACGTGTCATGTGAACCTGAGTTTGATACAAATGTTTACCTATTCTGTTGTACTTGTGTGTGAACTTGTTAGTATATCTACAGTGGGATTTGTGATGTGTGGGTGTCAACAGCACACCTTCTTCCCGAGAAGAATTGCACATGCTTTGTTAGGGTAGCAATGGCGCATCGGCTCTTTTTAATATTTTTGCTCTGTCTTCCCCCCTCGCCCGCTCAACCCCTGTCGTAATGTTTTCGGCCTCAAAACAAGCATAGTACCGCGTTGTTTTCACTACAAAAAAAAGACACATCCATGACATTTTGGGCCGAATGAATTTTTTTTTCTGTCATACATATGACACTTCTATGACGATAATTGTGACAAAACCCGGTATCATCATAGATGTGGTGGGCTCCTACTTCTATGACGAAAAATCATGACAAAAAATGGGCTTTTCGCCCTGGGTGGGCCAAAGACGCATCTGCATGACATTCTTTGGGCCGCCCATGACAGAAAAAAACCGTGGTAGAAGCGAGGGCGAGGAAAATTTCGGGGAGTTCCCGGTTACGGTGGGAGGTCGGGGCCGAGTGATGCGCGTTTCTGTCGTACACATACGCGCGTGTGTGCGAGACGTTGGCTCTAACTGAACCCGAGCGAGGCGTTGGGGTCTAACTGAACCCAAGCGATTGCAGGCTACGCGTTACTGAACCCGAGCGATCGATCGATGGCTGTTAACTGAACCTGATCGAGCGATTCCTTCGCTACTGCTGCTAACTGAAGCCGATCGATTCTTCCTCTGGATGAACAGTGAGCATTGTGGGGGGGGGGGGGGTTGGATGAACAGTTCCCGGTGGGGGTGGATGAACAGGACCCCGTGGTGTTGCCTCTGGATGAACAGGACCACGATCGATCGAGCCGGTCGGGGCTGGATGAACAGGACCCTGTGGAGGGCTGGATGAACAGGACCACCCTGTGGAGGGCAGGATGAACAGTAGACGGTGGAGGGCAGGATGAACAGTAGCCCGTGGAGAGGGCTGGTTGAACACTAGCCGGTCGAGTAGCGTGCGGTGGAGGCTGGATGAACAGGAGCCCGTGGATGAACAGTCGCAGGTGGAGGCCGGAGGAGGTCGATGCTGGATGAATAGTAGCTCATGGAGGCTGGAGGGGGTCGACGGTGGAGATGAACAGTATCCCGTGGAGTCTGTTTTGCGGTATGCCACACCCCTCCCGATGAACAGGACCCCCGTTTTGACCGTAGGAGGTCCGTTTCGTCCGTTTTGCGGTACGCCACATCCCTCCCAATCAACAGGACCCCCGTTTCGACCGTAGGAGGTCTATTTCCTCTGTTTTGCGGTTAGCCAGACCCCTCCCGATCAACAGGACCCCATTCCGAACGTAGGAGGTCTGTTTCCTCCGTTGTGCGGTATGCCAGGCCTCGTTTCCATCGCCTGTTCCGTCCAAGCCCTCCTGATGAACACGACCACGCATTCCATTCCGACCCAGCCGGTTGGCTCCCACGCGTTCCGTTTCCTCCCCATGAACACGACGCATTCCGTTGCCTCCCGATGAACACGACGATGACGCTGTTTCTCCGTTCCGACCTAGCAATGTACATGAGCCCTGGCCGTACGTATGCGCGAGTAGGCGTTCGAGACCCCGCCCGTATGTACACATACGTGGCCGTATTTTCTTTCTTGCACCCTGGCCGCTGTATGTACGTGTACATGCTACGTGCGTGCCTCTACTATGACACGTGCGCGCCTCTACTATGACACGTGCGCGCCTCTACATCGACCAGTATGTACGTACACGTTCGCGACCAGAATGACAACGCTAGATACGCTTCGACCAGGTGGGTCCCGACTGTCACGCACTTCCTTGCCTGTGAATATGTAGCTGGTGGGTCACATCAGTCAGGGGGCGAATCGTTTTTTTTGCCTGGACGCACTTCCTTGCATGCGAAGATGTAGTTGGTGGGTCCCAACAGTCAGGGGGAAACGTTTTTTTTCGCGAAATACAGTGGCCGTCCGGCGGGTCCCAGCTGTGAGGTGCAGCAATCATTATTTTCCGCATAATAAGGAGGCACTTCCTTGCTACGGCCGTGGACCCAGCTGTCAGCCTCTCCACGTACAGTCCACGTCCGATGGAAGTCGTTCCTTGACCACGTTGACCACGCCGCGCCGAGAGCACCAGGGCGGTGGACGACGAGGAGGCCTAGGAAGGGGACGATACGGAGGCAGGGAAGACTCGACAGTTGTTTCCCACGCGGAGGGGAGTATGACTGTACGAGGGTTTACTGGTTTGTTTGCCATTGCCGGCGAATAACAGCAGGTGTGGGTGAGTAGAGGAATGCCTAGGTCAACGATGGGAGTATGGTCGGGCGGTGAGGCCTGCGCGGCAGCACAGCCGGCCGCGAGGAGGAGGGAGTATGCAGTCCCGCCGGCGCTTGTTTGAGCGGCTGGAGCAGGAAGAGCAGAGATTGAAGAAGCACGACGGCCGTTGGATGGACATCCAACAGTCAGTGCTTGTGCGTCAACCTTTTTTTAGGAAAGCCTCAAATCTGTGGAAAACAGCATACAACCCATCTGCCATTATTTCTAATAATTTACAGCCCATTTGCTAATTCTTATGGTTTTTTTGGAGCCCATATTCTTTTTGTTAGCATTACAACCCATATTGTGGCAACAGTTAAAAAATTATACGAAATTTTGCATATTTCGGTGCGGTCCGAACTGTTTTTAATCCCAAAATTTCAACTCACATTCGAACTGATTTTAAAAATAAATGTATATCAATACAAAATCCAACAAATTCTCCACGCATAAAAATTAATGTAATTTAAAATCTTGAAATGAAAAAAAAGATATTTGAAACTAATTGCCGGCTTGATGTGTTTTAAAAATGTACAACCCATTTCTCATTACTGATGGGTCATTTTCTCGGCCAGCCGAATGAAAGCTCTCCTCGTCTTGAAAGATTTGCAGCCCAACAGGCCTGACAAAGCGACTTACTTGGCAAATCACAAAAAATTGTGCTGTGGCCGTGGACCCAGCTGTCAGCCTCTCCACGTATAGTACTCTTCCGATGGAAGTCGTTCCTTGACCATGTTGACCACGCCGCGCGGAGAGCACCACGGCGGTGGACGACGGCGAGGCCTAGGAAGGGGACAATGCGACAGTGGAAGCCCGCGTGGAGGGGACTACGAGGGTTCACTGGTTCGGCTGTGGTGTGAGGCTACCGTCGTCGCAGGGCCTGGCCAGCGGTGGGAATAGTAGGGGGCGGTGAGGCCTCTGCGGCAGCACAGCCAGCCACGGGAAGCAGGAGCATGTGGCACGATCGGCGCTGCTTTGGGCGGCTGGAGCAAGAAGACCAGAGGTTGAAGAAGCACTACGGCCATTGGATGGACATCATACGGTCACTGGAGCTAGAATCGTTCATACTGACTAAGTTGACAAAGCCCTTCGTCCCCGTCAACTTAGTAGGCCCACAAGTCAGCCTCCCAGAAAGGTGGGTCCCAGCTAGCCGGGGGAGTATTCATTTTTTTGTGCGTAATAAGGAGGCACTTCCGGTGGGTCCGAGCTGACAGCGGGGGGAACGTTTTTTTCCGTGAAATACAATGGCCCGTTCGATGGGTCCCAGTAGTCAGGGGGAAATGATTTTTTTCACAAAATACTGGTGGCCCGTCTGGTGGGTCCCTGCTGTCAGGTGGAGGAATCATTATTTTCCGCGTAATAAGGAGGCACTTCCTTGCTGCCGCCGTGGACCCAGCTGTCAGCCTCTCCACATATAGTCCATGTCCGATGGAAGTCGTTCCTTCCACGTTGACCACGCCGCGCCGAGAGCACCAGCTCGGTGGATGACGGCGATGCCTAGGAAGGGGACGACGTGGAGCCGGTGAAGACGCGGCTGCGGATGCCCACGCGGAGAGGAGTATGAGGGTTCACTCGTTCGGCTGCGGTGTGAGGCTGCCGTCGCCGCAGGGCCTGGCCAGCGGTGGGAATAGTAGGGGGCGGTGAGGCCTCCATGGCAGCACAGCCGGCCACAGGAGGCAGGAGCAGGCGGCACGACCGGCGCTGGTTTGGGCGGCTGGAGCAAGAAGACCAGAGGTTGAAGAAGCACTACGGCCATTGGATGGACATTGTACGGTCAATGCAGCAAGAATCGTTTATATTGACTAAGTTGACAAAGCCCTTGGTACGTCAACTTAGTAGGCCCACGGGTCAGCTTTCGAAACAATGCGCCCCAGATGTCAGGGGGAGGAATCATTTTTTGGGTGGGTGAAGCTAGAATATCCGAGATTGAAGAAGAAGCACGGCATCCGTTGGATGGACATCCAACGGCCACTGCTGCTAGAACCGTGTGTTGACTATAAGTTGACAAAGCTTTGCATACGCGTCAACTCTATTTTTTTGGGGGACGCGTCAACTTAGTAAGGCCAGAAGTGTGTGGCAGAGAACTTATAGCCCATTTGAGATTTGTAAGAATGCGTAGCCCATTTTTGAATTCTAATGGAATTTACTACAACCCATTTACAGTTTGTTAAAAGTACAGCCCATTTCAACCAACCGTTCAAAATAGAATTCAATAAAATTTCCCACATATTGATGGGATCCGAAATATTTTTCTCCCGAAATTTCTAGTCAGATTAAATACAATTTCAATATAAATTTATATTACGTAAAAATCCAACGAAACATTGCGCTCGCACAATTAATGAAATTAAAATTTTCAATATCCAAAAATAATATTTTATAAAGTAATCACGTGTTTGGTGCATTTTTTATAGTTACTGCCCAGTTTTTATAATTACATCCCATTTATTATTTCTTAAAGCCCATTTTCTTGTTAAGCCTAATGCATCCCTCCTAGGAAAGATTTGCAGCCCAGCGGGGCGGAGAATAACAACTTGACCTTTCCTGGGTATTCCTAAAAAAAGTATAGCTGGGCTAGCCATTTTCAGCTTGAAAAAAATTAATATCTGGGCTGGATATCTGGCCTGGACTAGACGGGCCACAGCCCGCCCAGGTAATACTTGCAGCGATGTTTTCGTGGTTGTTCAGAGGAGAAAAATTAATATCTGGGCTAAACATCGAAAAACTCTACAGTGCTCACACCTCAAAAACACAAATACTGCTCGAGCTGCTTGGTCCCAGCCGTCGGCCGCTTCTTGTGCAATTCTCTCGTTTATTGACTAGTACTACATAGGTTGACAATGGTGTGGGACCGTGATGTCAGGAAACCAGGGGGAAGCAAAATAAATAACTCCAGCGAGCGCTTCCACCTCTACCTCATTGTCTCCCGTGGAAACCCCTTTCCTCCTTTTTTTGCTCGGGCAAGGACCAATGCATGCAGCACGTCCATGCAGTTATTAGGCAGGAAATAAAAGCACTTTGCATGCTATGAATTATGATGGCCTGCATGGGTAGCTAATAAGGCATCCTCTTAACTGCTGTGATTAAATGTTGTATTTAGAAGAGAGCAATATTCTTTTTTTCCACCAATCTGCTTGCATCTAGGTCGTGATGCACCTTCTAATATGACTTATTCACCTAGACGGAGGGAGTATAGTTTTATACATAAATATATAATAAGGAGGCACTTGCGTACGTGAGGCTATGGACCTGGTGGGTCCCCATTGTTATCCTCTCCAAGTAAAGTCATCTACTCGCCCGCACGCGCTTTCCGCCCGAAACAGTCAGCGCCGCCCGCCCCGCTTCCTGGTGCAGGAGATTGCTCTGCCTTCAAACGACACAAGTGTCGTCTGTCCGTCCATCTGCCGCCCACATTAATGATACGCAGTTGCCGAGGCGGCTACTCGGGCGCCACACGTTCGTCCCTCCGCCCGCCCACCATTGCTATATAAACTGCTGCGCCAGCCATAGCCGCAGTCATCCGCATCAGTTCCCTTTCTCCTGTCCACACCACTACTTCCCACCATGGATTCCTCGCGCTCCAGTGCTCTTCGGGATGGTCGGACAATGGACCACAAGGAGATGGCAGCCATTGCTGCCGACCGGCTGGCCGGCAGGCAGCCGGAGGACGACGACTTCCCAATGGAGAACATGGTAGTTGATGATCCGGCGCCAACCCCCTCCTCCGCGCCATCCTCGTCGGTGCATTGCACCATGACCATCAGCGAGGCCCGTGCCCAATATATGGACAGTGTGAGGCAGATGCGTCGGGAGTAGTTCCGGGAGGCGCAGGCTGAAGCCGCCTACAACCACCATCTCCTCCAGGAGCACCTGCGGGCGGAGGAGCAGATCGCCGCGGAGCGGGAAGAGCAGGATGCGCAGCTTGACTCGTACCGCTCCGCCCGCAAGGGCCGCCTCGAGCACTGGCGGGAGTGCATGCGGGTGGCGGAGGCTGCGGCCACCTACAAAGAGGCTAGCAAAGAGGGCGATGAAGCGGGTGAGGCGTTGTTTGGTGAGACCGAGGACGAGGCAGAGGACAATGCCAGCTCCAACGAGTCCCCGCTCCGTTGGCGTCGACGAGGCCCTGCTCCACCGAGGCCTCGCGGCACCAACAACGAGGCAGAGGACATCGCCGGCTCAGCCGAGGCCCCACCCTGCCGGCAACGCGGGGGAAGATTTCCACCACTCCGCTGAGGCGCCGCCCGCCGGCAACGAGACAGAGGACATCGCCGGCTCCGCCGAGGCCCCGCCCCGCTGCCAACGAGGCCGCGCCACACAGAAAACGAGGAAGAGTAGAACACGGTAGGTCGCCGCCGCTCGGGTCCAAGTAAGGCCACCGCTGCTACCCTCCTGTTGAAGCCAAGCTAGGCGGGTTGACCATTGACGGCCGGTTGGCTTCTTGGCGGCGACATGGAGTCGGGGAGTTCTACTAGAGAATAACGCTGCTTCTACTTAATTGCTAGTGCAGTTGGCTGACTGACATGTGGGCCCAACAGGCCACATGTCAGTTACGCAACTGCACTTGCAGTTAAGTCACTAAAGCTTCTGTTCGGCTCAGCGGGACACAGGTGGGTAGCTTCGGTTAATTAATTATACCTCCAGAGCACCCCTTTTTAGTTGAAGAATGTATTAAATGTAATGAAATCTGGCATGTTTATATGAAATCCGACCATGTATGAATGAATTTATTTCGATTAGTTTGAATTCCTGTATCACTGGCATTGGATGAACATGCAAAAAATATGTACTAGCATTATTCCCAGGGTGATCACCTTGTTTGCAGCAGTTTCACATGTACTCCCTCCGGTCCTTTCTAGTCTGCATAAAAGTTTTGTCTGCAGTCAAAGTATCTCTACCATGACTAATCTTATACAAAAAAGTATGCACTTTCACAATGTGCGAAGTAAAAAGGAACAGAAGGAGTACAAAGAGTTTGAGCAGGTTTTTAGCATTTCTGTACATTGCAATCAAACACACAGGCCTGGCAATTCATAGAGAAGATTCAAAACAATCGATGATTATGCATCTCGGTGACTCACATGTCAGAGGCAATATTTACTTCACAACTAAAGAATAAAGAAAAAATTGATCGACGCTGCTGACAGCAAGGGCGTCCCATTCGAAAATATCAAACGCATGTCTTGCTAAAATCAATGAGCAAAATTTGACAAGGTTGTCCCATTCCAAAATATCAAATGCCTACGATTGTGGAATGGGCAAGGTTTGCCATCAGTTCGGACATTGACATGTCACCTCGTGCTAAATAAACCAGCTATTCTTTTTGTGCAGTTCCACCAAAATCAACCAAATTCGCGCGTAGCTTGTATGTTTCGCCCTTATATGTTGCAACGCCTTGAACTTATCGGCACCTCCTTTATTGTGGTGGAAATGAATGATTCGATGTATTCATGAACATTTTGTGCAGTTCCCATTGAAATCAAGCTGAGCACCCCTGTTTGCACAAAGACAAAAAAGTGATTAGTATAGAGCAAACTGCACTATGAATTGATAGTTTCAACAGGCACATACATGGTCCATGTAGAGCACACTTTTAGAAAAATGGAACTCACCAGAAAGAATCCTAGAACAACATTGTACTCGTGCATCACAGCAAAAAATGGAGATTTTGTCAGTCCTTCTGAGCTGAAGTTAGTTTGGTCTTGTGGGGAGTAATGTAACCATCCTTCAACTGCTCCTTCTGATGATAAGATAGACACATCTTCTTCATCCTGGCATAATCGGAACTAGTCACTTCACGTACTCCATATTCTTCTTCAGAGGAAGATGATCCTGTTGTGCAAAGACAAGAGGACTACTAAATGCTAGCACCACTGTTTGCTCGAAAAAAGGAAAGGAAATATTTAAAACAGCATAGATGAAGCACTTCTCAAGGAAAATACCACTTTTTCATGACAGTATCTAAACAGTAGCACAACACCAATAGAGATGACAAAGCTCAATCATATGGATGGAATCAGTGGGCGAGTACCAACCTTTGTCAGGAGGCTTATTGTGTAGAGCATACAAATGAAGCTATTTTCCGGAACCATCTGTTGCAATCTACGGTGGTGGCCATGCTTACTATATACTCCTCGATTAGTTTAATGTTTCCAACATCTTCTTGTGTAGTTCCACTAAAATATATGGTATCTTCAAAGAAGATCCATGTTTGCACAAGTAGAGATAATTACATATTACATTAAGAGTGGCATCAAATCAGTGGAAAACAATTGCTCGTTCCAGACATAGCAATAAATTAAGATGCAAAACTATATCATTACTTGTGTCATCACAGTTCCAGTGCTTCATTATAGCACCGGGAGTTGATTTTTATTTTTCTTCCCCTTGTTCTTCCCCTTCATCACTTGGTTCAATAACAAACAAGCTTCGCCTTCAATGTAAGATTTGGCATGTCAATTAGGGAGCACAAGTATAGTACTAAACTTAATTTTCTGATGAAAGTGGCAAAATACAGGCCAGCAGTTGTGAAATATCCTTATCTTACCTTAATGGGATATTACGGTGCACATACAGATTGGAAGTCTTGTCTCCATTTGTGCAGTTCACTAAAATCAAGCAACATTATCGTACAAGTAGCACAACATATGAATGCACAGTGCAGAATCATGTGAAAGAAGGCTAGTACTGACCTCTCATGATGCGGAATTCAAACAACTCACAAGAAGAAGATCTGAACCAAATTCGCCTTAACGGATAGGAAGTAAGATCTCCTCTTGTGCAGTTCCACTAAGATCAAGCAATCAAGCAACGTTGTCGGTGTGACATTTTGGTTGAACTGCACAAAACACTCTTAAAACAAAAGTGTTTTGTGCAGTGCAACAAAAGGTCACAATGGCAACGAGGTGAAGCAGATAACTCTGTTTACACAGAGGTGCAAAGGAAACAATTAGTGGTCAATAACGGTGGATGACACAGAAGCCAACAAAAATAAGCATCTACCTTATCTAAATGGGAAAGAAAGCAAGACAGTAGCATTGATTAATATTAACATAGAGATTATATTAACAATAAATTCGTTGAACATGTAATTTCCTTTTAACTATGGCATTGTGTCAATTTTCCAGCGGCATTATTAGAGGGTGTTTGTTTACAGGGACATTTTGGTGTAGGGACTAAAAAAACTCCGTGTCAGTCCGATCTAAACCAAAGAGGAAGAACTTTTAGGGACTAAAAGTGGGCATTTGGGACTAAAGAAAGAAGACCCCGGGGGAGTCTTTTTGGGACTCTTTCCAACAGTTGCCCCTACCATGCATCGCACCTTGTCTCTATTAGTTCATTACTAGGGGTAACATGGTATTTTAGCATGTCATTTAATAACCTCTAGTCCATGTTTAGTCCCTGGAACCCAGCAGGTAGGGACTAGGGAGTTTTTAACCAAACAGGGCCTTAGATTAACAACAGCTAATGAGTTGCACGGGACAGTGGACGCACCAGCACCATGTGCATCTACCGATGTACTGTGGTCATGCACAGTCTGTTGCAACAAAGAACCACCAACCAAGGAGCATATTTGTGTTGGTCCCAGTTTTGTTATCTTTAGACGCCTTTCCCTATGTGAGCGCAGCAAATCTAGTCCTGCTCAAACTCTACAGCCTTGTCCCTTCCTTTCCTTTTTGAACTAGTACTTTTGCCCCTTCCTTTCCTCTTTGAACCACGTTCTAGATTTATGCGATACAACTTTCCCCACTACTTTCCCCCATTCCATTCCTCTTTAACCACGTCCTAGATTAATGCTATACAACTTCCCCCCTTCATTTCCTCTTTGAACCACGTCCTAGATTCATGCTATATACAACTTTTCCCACTACTTTCCCCCACTCCTTTCCTCTTTGAACCATGTCCTAGATTCATGGTATACATGCAGCTAGAGCAATGCATGTGGAGTAAGTAAATTATGCCTTAAGGTTCTTGGGGTGTGGTTCGGTGGGCGACGGGACGGCGGCGAAGAAGAAGGGGTCGGAGGCCCTTCCGCGCCGCCGCTGGGTGGAAAGTGAACAGCTGCGTCGGTAGTCCCTCACCGATGGCGACAGCGTTAAGCCTCCTTCCCTTCCCGGTGGACGGATCCTACCAGCTCTTTGAGCAGCAGTGAGGGGAGAGAGAGGCCAATGAAGTCTTGTTTAGATCTGGAGAGGCCAAGAGAGTGTGAAGAGAGCAACTACAAGCGCTGAGGCTCCAGCGGGAGAGGGCGAGAGAGTGAGCGAACAGGCTAACCAGCTACACAACCCTCCCGTTATGTTCAATGAGAGGGAAATACTCCCTCCTTCCATCTATTTAGGGCCTAATGTGTTTTTCGAGGCTAACTTTGACCAAATGTTAGAACAATAATATATGGCATGCAACTTACACAAAGCACATCGTCAAATTCGTATGTGAAAGGAGCTTTCAATGATATAATTTTCACATTATGCATGTTATATAGTATTAATTTTATCAATAGTCAAAGGCGGTCTTGAAAAATGCATTAGGCCCTATATAGAAGGAAGGAGGGAGTAACCTTTTATACATTCCTACATTCGTGTGACAAGCATGCCGTGTTTTTTTGTGTGTGTGGGAGCCATTGGGATTTCAATCATAATCGTGTCATGTGGCTTTGGTGGTAAGACTATCCACAGTGGTGCAGAAATAATGCAGCCTTAGTCACCTTACCTCTCTCCACGTAGTACGTTGGGTCCCACCAGTCAGAGGGTGAAACAAACAAATTAGTAAGAAAAATTAAAAGCGCCAGCGTTGTATCTTACCTCACACATCTCGCTACTGCTCGGGAACACTGTCCAATTGATCCCTCTGTTCGCTCACGTACTATTTTAAGTGAATCCTTATTATAACATGCACACAAATTTTGGCCACTTGTATTCGACTTAAGTCAGTGTGCCACCGTATCTCGTATACTTACTACTCCCTCCATCTAGGTGTAATAAGTCACGTTAGAAGGTGCAACGGGACCAAGGTGCGTGCGTGTGCGTGTGTGTGTATGTGTGTGTGTGTGTGTGTTTAACACCACGTGTGTGTTAGAGAGAGCGACAAATCGACCTACTCCTATAGAGAGATGTTGTGTAGTGTACGATTTTAGCCGCGAGAGTCAGTGCATCCTCTCGTTTCCAGGCGTGTCCGGTAGGGACATGCGGACAGCTGCCATGGCCGCTCCTGACCAGCCTGGCCCACCCAAAGCCCCTCCATCGCCCGCGCGTGCTTCCCGCCTGAAACGCTCAGCGCCGCTCCAAAGAATCGGTGCCGCATTCATGCCCGGGCAGAGCGGACACGGCCTCTCACTGGCGCAATAGTGATGGTTGCTTCGTCCGTCCAACTTACTGCTGGGTCTATGTGATTCGACGGCTCATTGGTCTTTATTACTGAGGTGGTAGGACTGCTGGATGTCCCACGCTTTCGGCGAAATGAGGTATACTACTACTAGATTACAATTTTCTCCATTCTTACAGCGGCGGCGTGCAAGAGCAGTGAAAACACGCAGGCTCAGTGATTACATGGCCCACCTCACACTATCACCGTGCGACACCTAACTCTTTACATAGTACTCCCTCTGTTCCTAAATATTACTAGATGAGTCCCCGCGCGTTGGCGCGGAACAGCGGTATATCTCTCCGCGCAAAATTATCGATTCCATAGAACAAAAAAAAACTCTATAACCGCATGAAAAATGTGGTAGCCAAACTAAATAAACTCCCATCATCATTTAGATCATCCCACGTAAGGAAAAAAGATCAGCCAACTCCTCAGTGGAGGAGCTATAGTGAATTTTCTGGGCGGGCCAAGCCAAAAGGCCACCCGAAACTTTTACCCTTGTAGACCAATTTTACCCTTATACTTCAGTGTTTTGGGCTCATGTTGGGCGGGCCATGGCACTGTTTTATTCATACGTAGCTCCAGCAGTGCAACTCCTACTGCATAATGGGATTATATTTTTCTTTTTGACATGTTAACGGGACTTAAAAGCTCACTTACATGCATGCTACCGGTGCATGCTTGCATGAAGACATGTTGATGTGATTTAAAACCCACTCACATGCATGTGGCACGGTATTTCTGCATGCTTGCATGTGGCTTAGTGCGGAGCCTCTCAACGTCAAGATCAGACGGCTATTAAGGACTGATTTACTTCATCTAACGGCTACATCAATTTTGATGACGTGGCTCAAGGAGAGGATAGAGAATTCCTAGTAGTGGGGGCTAGCTATTAGTAGTAGATATAAGTCTTTGTAGAGATTCCACTACATACGGAAAAAAATGAATGAATCTACACTTAAAATGCATCTATATACATCCACATGTGGTTCATGGTGAAATCTCTACAAAGACTTATATTTAGGAACGGATGAAGTACTAGTATAGTACGTACTGTAGTTTATCAGCGAGATAAATTTGTAAAATGCTATGAAGCTTCCAGCTTCTGTTACATGTATCTTGCGTCCAAGGTTGCCCATTGCAACATTTCATCAAATACAAAGGAGACTAACATGCATGCTATTGCATCTCAATGATTGATAGATCATAGCAAATATGTACTCCTTCCGTTCCAAAATAAGTTTCTCAACTTTGTGCAAACTTTAGTACAAAGTTGTACTACTACTAAAGTTGACACTTATTTTGGAACAGAGGCAGCTAAAGAAAAAAACGATGCATGCAGTCCCTAGCCCTTGAACCGTGAACCCTGACCAGGCTTCAATTTGCTGGCAACGTTCGAGCTTCCTAATAAATGAAGTTCGACCTTTTAACCATCGGATCATTTTATGCAGTTTCGCCAAAATCGAGATGAGCATCCCTGTGGCAAAGAAATTGAACAAGCGTGATTAGAATAAGATTACTGGGACAAGTTGATGAGACATAAACTCATCACAAATACAGTACGTAGAAGCCAGTAGAGGTATGTGCGGGGCAAAGAAGTAGAGAAATATCCACAGGGAGTGATGTAGGCAGCTGGAGCAGTGGTGCAAGCCGGCTGTAAAGGGAGTTGTACCTGAGGGACGTAGCTCAACCTTGAGGAGGGTGGCGGGAGGCGGCAACTGCCCACGTCGCGGCAGTGAGAAAGGGACGAAGGCAACCTCACCAGCTTTGTGAGAGAGAACGGCGGGGACCCCTGATCGGGATGTGCCGACAGTGGGTTTTCGCCGACGGCGACGGCCACCGCATCTACACTAAGCATCCACCCCTTCCCCAAGCGGACGTGATCCGCCGGGATGTTAGAGATGTGGCCACAGTCGTTTTGTGCGAGAGAGTGTGAAGAGAGCAACCCCAGCAAGCAACCGTGTAGGCTGGCCCGTCCTGACTATGTACTCCTTTTCTCTCCATATGAGCCTATCATATTGCGTACGTGCCACTGAAGAAAAAAACTTTATTTATAAATGACGCGGCACCTACTACTCGTTCTCCTATAACCTTGCGCTAGGCATCTCCAAAATATTGACCTTGCGATTGGCTCTTCGCCTCAACGGGAAGTCGAGCAATAATGGTAGTGCAGTATATATCGTTCTGGCTATATGAGACCGAATGAATTGCTGCACATCCACCGCGTGGGCGAGGGTCGAGGGGCGAGGGAGAGTGCTACATACGGAGAAAAATGAGTGAATCTACACTCTAAAATACGTCTATATACATCAGTGTTTGTAGTATGTACTAGAAGTTCATATTGAAATCTACTAAAGGACATATATATTCCAAACAATATGATATAATCTCTATAACCAAGGTAGTAGGGACAAGGAGTAAACGGAGGGAGTAATAAATTTTTCTCCTCGTCCTGCGAGCCACCGCACGCAAGGGCGAGGGAGTGGGCGTAAGGCGTAGTAAGCAAGCTTCACCTCATCCTGCGAGCCACCGCACCCGTGGGCGGGGGAGTGTAACATCCCAAATTTTCAATTTGGAATGTTATACACTAGATCATCCTGCATATCATATTTCTTGCATTTTGGTCGATCCTAGAAATTTGACGCAACTCAAGGACCCTCGGAGAGAGTTGGAGATTTCGCTATTTTCAATTTTGAGTTTTCTCAAACTTTGAAAAGAGGATCATTTGATTTTATTTATTTCATCTTCAATTATTTTCCCAATATCAAATATGAGAGAGGGGAATAATATGACTTTCCCAAATTAGGGAAAAATGAAGATTTAATAAATAAATCAAACTTTGGATTTTCCGGAATTTAGTTGCAGTTTATTTGGATTAGGGGAAAATGTGTGTTTTCAAAATTTGCTTCTAGGCCCCGAGAAAAGTTCATTTTGTTCGACTCATTTTTAGGAGTCGGGGACAATTTACTTTGGGAATTTTGGAGTTCGTTTAGATTTTCTTTTCTTTGTTTTTCTGCACGTGTATCTATTTAAAAAAATCCGCGTTGCGCCCGCCTGGGCCAAGGCCCAGCCGGCCAGGCCAAAGCCCAGCCGCTCCCCGCGCGCCGCGCGCAGCCCCGCCGCCGCCCAAGCCGAGTCCGGCTAGGACTCTAGCGCCGCTGCCGCCGCCTTTTCTTGCCCCCTCCCCCAAGTCTCCTCCCCCCTTTAAATACCCAAGTACCCCCCCCCCTCCCCACACCACCCCGCCGCCCCGCAGCACGCAGCAGCAGCCGCCGCCGCCGCCTCCCCGCGCCGCCGCCGCCTAGCGCCGCCGCAACACCGCCGCCCCGCGCCTCGCCTCTGCCCCGCCGGAGCCCCTCGCCGAGGTAGCCCGCGCCGCGCCACCCCTCTCCTCGGTTCGGTTTTTTTTAAAAAGAACCGTTCCGGTTTTCTTTCGTTCTTTGTTTCGGGTTTTTTTCCCGAAACCCTAGATCGGTTTTTCATTTGTTTTCAGTTTAGTTGTTTAGCGACCGTTCGCCGGACTGTTCGTTTTAACGAACGTGACACCGGTTATTCTAGGTTAACGAACGTCCATTCGTTTAACCATTCGTCGTTTCTTTTTCGTCGGATTTACTCCACGTTTTTCCGATCGCGATTTCAGATCCGATCTTCGTTCTAGTCTATCTTCTCGCTCGTTTATCGGAATCAGGTGATTCAAGTGCCTGGAGTTTCGTTTCGAAACCACTGTTCCAACTAATCAACATAACAAGTTTTGCTACTGTAAAATTTGACCTAGTTTCAACTTGCTAGAATCGAGTTGTTTTCTTCCGCCGTTTGTTTTCTGTTGCTTTGTTCGGTTCGTTCTTTCTTTGCCACCGGAGTTCTCAAGTTGAACTTTCTGTTTCGATCCCTTGTTCGAGTTTTACCTGTGCATTAGATGAGTACTTATTGTATGCTTGTTGTTTGTCTGCGATAGATTACCCGAAGTGCGCCGCCTGTTACTTCGAATCTCTAGGTCTCGCGGATCATCAGCAAGGCAAGTAACACTTTGATCATACCTTTTCTACAACCCAGTTTTATTGCATTAGATCAATCCTCACACATCGCATGATTAGGATCTAATTAAATTGTGGAAAAATATAGCCTGCCCACTAGGATTCTTAAAACTCCTATGCTAGTAAGCTCGCCAGGAGCAGAGTACATGGCCAAACAAGGATGTTTTCAAGTGCCATTAAGCATAGGAAGGCATGTTTTCCCAACAGATTTAATTATTCTGGAATCCCAGGGTCTGGATGTAATTCTCGGTATGGATTGGCTGTCGATGTATGGAGGAAACATCGATTGTGCTAGTAAGTCAATTTTGCTCACAACGCCAGAAGGAAGAAGGATCAAGTATGTATCCCGGCATGTGCCAAATAGGACACAAGTAAATTGCCTAACAGGAGTTGTGCAGGAGGAAGTACTCATGGTAAAGGATTTTCCTGATGTATTTCCTGAAGAGTTGCCAGGCATGCCACCGGATAGAGACATTGAGTTTTTATTGAGTTATTGCCAGGTACAGGCCCAATATCGAAGCGGCCATACCGGATGCCAGCAAAGGATTTGGTAGAAATTAAGAATCAGATTAAGGAGTTACTGGAGAAAGGTTACATACGCCCAAGTTCTTTGCCTTGGGGATCACCCGTACTTCTAGTGGAGAAGAAGGATGGATCATTACGGATGGTTGTTGATTACCGTGGATTGAACGAAGTAACAATCAAAAACAAGTACCCACTGCCAATGATAAATGATCTGTTTGATCGTTTGCAAGGAGCTAAAGTGTTTTCCAAGATCGATTTGCGATCAGGGTACCACCAGTTGAAGATTCGAGAACAGGATATTCCCAAGACAGCTTTTACCACGAGATATGGACTGTATGAGTATACCGTTATGTCATTTGGATTGACTAACGTGCCTGCCTATTTTATGAACCTGATGAACAAAGTGTTTATGGAGTTTTTGGATAAGTTCGTCGTAGTGTTCATTGATGATATCCTGGTTTATTCAAGGAATGAAGAAGAGCATAAGGAACATTTGCGTTTGGTTTTGGAGAAACTAAGGGAACATCAGTTATATGCCAAATTTAGCAAATGTGAGTTTTGGTTGAAGGAAGTAGGATTCCTCGGACACGTTATATCCGGAGAAGGGATAACAGTTGACCCCACAAAGGTTGAGACCGTAACCGAATGGGAAGCACCAACGACAGTTGGAGAGATCCGGAGTTTTCTTGGACTCGCAGGATACTACCGGAGATTCATTGAGAACTTTTCAAAGATTGCAAAGCCTATGACGGAGTTGTTGAAGAAGGATACTAAGTTCAAATGGACTGAGGAGTGTGAGGCTAGTTTCCAGGAGTTGAAGAAACATTTGGTTACCTCACCAGTGTTGATTTTGCCAGATCAGACCAAGGACTATGAGGTGTATTGCGACGCTTCACGTCGAGGACTTGGAGCAGTGCTTATGCAGGAAGGGAGAGTTGTTTCATATGCTTCACGACAACTGAAGCCTCATGAGTTGAATTATGCCACACATGATTTGGAGCTAGCAGCCGTAGTGCATGCATTGAAGACATGGAGACATTTCCTCATTGGAAATCATTGTGAGGTGTACATGGATCACAAGAGTTTGAAGTACATTTTCACGCAGAAGGAGTTGAATCTCAGACAAAGGAGATGGTTGGAGCTCATCAAGGATTATGATATGAGATTTCATTACCATCCCGGAAAAGCTAATGTAGTAGCTGATGCATTGAGCCGTAAGAGCCATGTCAATACGTTAATAACGGAGGAAATACCCCGGGAGTTATTAGAAAACCTTCGTGAACTAAGTTTAGAGATAGTTCCGAAAGGCTATGTAGCAGCATTGGAGATTCAGTCAACATTGATGGATAAAATCAGAGAGGCTCAGAAATCTGACAAGGAAATTTCTTCTATAAAGGAGAAACTAAGCAAAGGAAAAGCAAAGGGATTTCGTGAGGATGAGCACGATACCCTATGGTTTGAGGACCGTGTTTATGTGCCAAATGACCCGGAGATCAGGAAGTTGATTCTGCAAGAGGCAGATGATTCACCCTATTTGATTCACCCAGGAAATACCAAGATGTATTTGGATTTAAAGGAAACATTCTGGTGGACCAGAATGAAGAAGGATATTGTAGCATATGTAGCAGTTTGTGACATATGTCATTTAGTAAAGGCAGAGCATCAGAAGCCAGCCGGATTGTTGCAACCATTGCCGATACCCGAATGGAAGTGGGATAAGATAGGCATGGATTTTATCACAGGACTACCCAGGACGAAGGCAGGTTATGACTCGATATGGGTAGTAGTTGATCGTTTGACGAAGGTAGCACATTTCATTCCAGTTAAGACCACTTACACCAGTGCTAAGTTGGCAAAGATATACATGACTAGGATCATTTGTTTGCATGGAGTTCCGAGGAGTATTGTATCAGACAAAGGAACCCAATTTACCTCAAAGTTTTGGAATCAGTTGCATGAAACTTTGGGAACCAGGCTAGAGTTCAGCACCGCTTTTCATCCGCAGACAGATGGACAGACCGAGAGAGTCAATCAGATTTTGGAAGATATGCTGAGAGCTTGTGCACTAGATTATGGATCTAGTTGGGACGATAACTTGCCGTATGCGGAGTTTTCTTATAACAACAGTTACCAAACCAGTTTGAAAATGGCACCTTTCGAAGCTTTATACAGAAGGAGGTGCAGGACACCATTGTCATGGGACGAAGTTGGAGATCGTTAGTTGTTTGGACCCGATTTGATTAAAGAGTCTGAACAAAAGGTGAAATTGATTCGCGATAGGCTCAAGGCAGCCCAGTCCAGCCAGAAGAGCTACGCAGA
Organism: Triticum monococcum; assembly: GCA_034509565.1. NCBI lineage: Eukaryota > Viridiplantae > Streptophyta > Magnoliopsida > Poales > Poaceae > Triticum > Triticum monococcum. The sequence continues at coordinate 618,900,440 of CM067847.1, read as the reverse complement.
TTCAAAATGCAAGGAGACAGTTTACGAAACCGGAGACAGAGTTTATCTCCGAGTATCCCCACTTCAAGGAGTTAAGCGCTTTGGAGTTAAGGGAAAATTAGCACCGCGTTTCCTTGGACCATATAAGATCTTGCAACGTATGGGAGAAGTCGCGTATAAGTTGGAATTACCAGAGGGACTGCCAGGAGTTCATGATGTATTCCATGTTTCTCAGCTGAAGAAATGTCACGCCGAGATGGCGGAGGTACCACTAAGAGATACAGTGCCGCTTGAAGCGATTCAGTTGAAGGACGACTTAACGTATGAGGAGAAACCAGTCAAGATTCTCGATTTTGCCAGCAGAGTTACCCACAGCAAGGTTATCAAGTTTTGTAAAGTTCAGTGGAACCACCACTCCGAGGATGAAGCCACCTGGGAGAGAGAAGAAGATTTGCTCAAGGACCACCCTCACCTATTTTCTAGCCAACCCGAATCTCGAGGGCGAGATTTATATTAAGGGGGGTAGGTTTGTAACATCCCAAATTTTCAATTTGGAATGTTATACACTAGGTCATCCTGCATATCATATTTCTTGCATTTTGGTCGATCCTAGAAATTTCACGCAACTCAAGGACCCTCGAAGAGAGTTGGAGATGTCGCTATTTTCAATTTTGAGTTTTCTCAAACTTTGAAAAGAGGATCATTTGATATTATTTATTTCATCTTCAATTATTTTCCCAATATCAAATATGAGAGAGGGGAATAATATGACTTTCCCAAATTAGGGGAAAATGAAGATTTAATAAATAAATCAAACTTTGGATTTTCCGGATTTTAGTTGCAGTTTATTTGGATTAGGGAAAAATGCGTGTTTTCAAAATTTGCTTCTAGGCCCCGAGAAAAGTTCATTTTGTTCGACTCATTTTTAGGAGTCGGGGAAAATTTACTTTGGGAATTTTGGAGTTCGTTTAGATTTTCTTTTCTTTGTTTTTCTGCGCGCGTATCTATTTAAAAAAAATCCGCGTCGCGCCCGCCTGGGCCAAGGCCCAGCCGGCCAGGCCAAACCCAGCCGCTCCCCGTGCGCCGCGCGCAGCCCCGCCGCCGCCCAAGCCGAGTCCGGCTAGGACTCTAGCGCCGCTGCCGCCGCCTTTTCTTGCCCCCTCCCCCAAGTCTCCTCCCCCCCTTTAAATACCCAAGTACCCCCCCCCCCCTGTCCCCACACCACCCCGCCGCCCTGCAGCACGCAGCAGCAGCCGCCGCCGCCTAGTGCCGCCGCCACACCGCCGCCCCGCGCCTCGCCTCTGCCCCGCCGGAGCCCCTCGCCTGAGCCCCTCGCTGAGGTAGCCCGCGCCGCGCCACCCCTCCCCTCGGTTCGTTTTTTTTAAAGAACCGTTTCGGTTTTCTTTCGTTCTTTGTTTCGGTTTTTTTTTCCGAAACCCTAGATCGGTTTTTCGTTTGTTTTCGGTTTATTTGTTTAGCGACCGTTCGCCGGACCGTTCGTTTTAATGAACGTGATCACCGGTTATTCTAGGTTAACGAACGTACGTTCGTTTAACCGTTCGTCGTTTCTTTTTCGTCGGATTTACTCCATGTTTTTCCGATCGTGATTTCAGATCCGATCTTCGTTCTAGTCTATCTTCTCGCTCGTTTATCGGAATCAGGTGATTCAAGCGCCTGGAGTTTCGTTTCAAAACCGCCGTTCCAACTAATCAACTTAAACAAGTTTTGCTACTGTAAAATTTGACCTAGTTTCAACTTGCTAGAACCGAGTTGTTTTCTTCCGCCGTTTGTTTTCCGTTGCTTTGTTCGGTTCGTTCTTTCTTTGCCACCAGAGTTCTCAAGTTGAACTTTCTGGTTCGATCCCTTGTTCGATTTTTACCTGTGCATTAGATGAGTACTTATTGTATGCTTGTTGTTTGTCTGCGATAGATTACCCGGAGTGCGCCGCCTGTTACTTCGAATCTCTAGGTCTCGCGGATCATCAGCAAGGCAAGTAACACTTTGATCATACCTTTTCTACAACCCAGTTTTATTGCATTAGATCAATCCTCACACATCGCATGATTAGGATCTAATTAAATTGTGGGATGGGAAGTAGATGAGGTAGTACCTATTACTTGTTTATTATGAAACCTTTGGGAGTTACTTCTGCGTTTGCTTATTATGCCATGCTATGCTAGTAGACGTGGATTGGGTCAGTGATATCCATGACAGATGTGAGCTTGATAATTTTAATGGTTTATCTAAGGTGGCAACTTAATCACACATCTGGGTGGATTGAGGCACCTGGTTTCTATCAGGACTTGCCTGTTTTCTTTTGGACCGCCACCCAGGCTCATAGGGATCATAAGATCTTTCATGCTAGAAACTTCCGTGTGCAGCCACAAGCCATTATGGGCTCTAGCCTAGTTGATTAAGTCGTGCGAACTCTTACAGGGTAGACTAGCATATGTAGGGGAAAGTAGGTGTACCGGTCTATCCATCGTAAGGTGCTAGCGCTTCTGAAAGACTGTGTCTCGGTCATCCGTTTCTCAAACACCGTGTAGTGCGAGAAACCCAATGGAGGCGATCGAGTCTTGTGGGGAAAAGTGCGCAAACCTCTGCATATCGTGTGAATCTCATCATGTTACTTCTAATTAATATTGTTGGGTTTTAATTGTTCACTTAATTGGGATCGGAATGTTGTCAACCATTCTCGATGTTCAACTACCATGATAGTTAAATAAATTCATTCCTTTGTAGTAGGGAAAAACTGGCTTTACGCAAAACAGTAACCATAGAGCTTTCCACCAGCCAAATATGCATATAGTATAGCTGTTACATTCCATTACTCTCTATGTGTTACATTGCCAGCATATTCCATGTGCTGACCCGTTTTCGGGCTGCAACTTTCATGTTGCAGACATTTCAGACGACGAGTAAGGTGCTGTTAGGTCGTGGTTCTATACTCAGTGATGCCGTTGGAGTTGATGGACCCATTTATCTTCCAAGTCTTCCACTGTTATCGATACTAGATGGCCTTAAGCCATATTTATTGTAATAAGTTCTCTTTTGAGACCCCGATGTAATAAGTGTGTGATTGCTACTCTGCTGTAAATCCTTCGAAGTACTGTGTGGTGTCAGCATTACTGATCCAGGGATGACACCGGAGCACAGAGACTTGATCCATTCGGGTCGGGTCGCTACAGGGAGGCGGCATACTAAGCAAGCTTCTCCTCGTTTTGCGAGTTGACGGGACACATCAAAAGTACTCTAGTGTATAGAGCCTTGCCTCTAAGGTAGGCCCCACATGGTTTGCCTATTTTTTTAACATAAAATGTTAAGTCGCAATTTGTTTGTTCACCCGTGGTAGACGATCCTCCCTCCACCAAGTGGACACGTGCCAAATTACCACGTGGGCTGCCTTTTTCGTACAGAAATGAGCTCCACCATGTACCCGCGCGGGTGTGGTTGGGAAAGAGACGAGAGTGTGTGCGTCGTGCATGCACCTCTTCTCTTCGTGCACGTCCCCCACCTACGTGGGTGTGTGTGAGAGATACAAACCATGTTCGTGAGTGTTTTTTGTTTTGGGGTGAGGGTGGGGTGGGGGTTGATTTCGTGAATTATTTGTGGGAATATGTGTCGATGACATCTTAAACAAAATTTTGCATGGAATGTGTGTGAAATGGAGGCATATCCATATCATACATAGAGGGTCGGGCAATCCACGAGAAGAGAGGGAGGGGTCATAGCTATCGATAGAGTCGAAGAGAGGATCTAGTGGGTGGGTGAGAGATCGATGAAGAGAGCCATCGGAATTGCGTGTGTGTACAAGTCAAAGATATAGAGCGACTAGCCTATCGGAACGTTAGAGGGCACACATCAAGTTTGTGTGTGGCAGGGAGACATGACTAGAGCGCTCGATGTATCGGTGTGTGTGGGGGGGGGGGGAGGGGGTGGTGGGAGGGGTAGGCACAGGCCTAACTATAGAGGTAGAACGACACTCATATGTGTTGAGAAGGAGAGACCCAGCTATGTCTTGAGGGAGATCGGCCGACATCCATACATAACTGAAGGACAGGAAATATGATGGGAGAGAGAGAGGAGAGAGGGAGGGAGGGAGAGGGAGGGAGAGGGGTAGAGTGCTGGATGGGTGATGGAGCTGCTTCTCGAAGATGGTGGGAGAAGCCTACTAGACAGACTGAGGGTGGAACTGCAATGTTATATATAAGAGTGGGGATGTGTTTCTGTGTGTGCCTGTGCATGATAGATCTGTCGGGACGCATCCATGGATGATGAAGGGGAACCATGTGTTTGGTAAGCAAACCTAACTAGATCGGTAGATCAATTGTTGTTTGTCGGAGGAAGGGAGAGACACAACTAATGAGGTAGATCGATTCACGTGTGGGTAAAAACGAGTTATAAGGACCTAGCTAGCTATATGTATAGCGAGAGATCGGTCAGTGTATGTCCATTTGTTAGAGGCAAATAAGGCCCAGCGAGACGGATAAACAGAGAGAATGGAGCTAGGAGGTGGTGCGAGAGGCCCAACTACTAGCTAGATAGGGGGAGGAGTGTGCGGTTGTGAGAGCGATGAAAAGAGGGGCGAGAGTTTACACATGTGTCTGACCGTATGAGAGACACGAGGCAAGGACACATAGAGGAGATTGAAGCTGTGTTTGTATGTTGTAGGCAGGAATCGTTGGAGAGGTTTATCGATCGGTGTGTGTCGGAAAGGAGTTGTGGAGACTCTAGGAGAACAACCTAAAGAAAAAAAATGAATGTGCCCGGTGGATAGAATGCCGAGGGAGGGGGAGGGCGAGGAGTCCGTGTGCATGCACGAGGGAAAGTTAGTGGTAGCTACAAAGGTTAGAGGATTGTGTGGGTGTAAGAGACTAACAAAGATCATAATTTGATATGAAAGCGGATTCATATATTTGAATAGGAGATCATAGTGTTTTAAACATTGCATGCATGAATATAGCGTTGATACATGTGCTGTGCACATGTTATACCATAATGTGATAATGCATGGTGTTTGCAACTCACAGCTAAATGCCAAACAATCTAAACCATACTATACATCAAACAATCTCACATTTTATTTGAATTTCTGGTAATGTGTGGCGTTTGCAGCTTACAACTAAATATCAAACAATCTAAACAATACTATATATCGAATATTCTCACATTTTATTTGAATTTGTGGTAATGTGTGGTGTTTGCAACTCACATCTAAATACTTGTAGGCGTAGGGGGCGGGGCACCATACATAATGTGATAAACACATTATACATATGAGACATGGTTTAGATTATGAAGATCTAGCTAGAGCTAGAAATGTAATGTGATTTGAAATCAAAATAAAGTGGATTCAAAAAATCTAGTTCGAGTTCATATAGTACACATAGTTCATATGTAACTCGAGACTAATCATGTGGTGTGCTGTGAAGATAATACACAAACGATGGTTTAACTTGACAATAATGATGATTGTAGATCTTATTAAAACAGAGAAACGAATTCAAATGCTTTAACTTCACAACAATCATTACTGTAGATCTTATTCAAATAGAGAAACGAATTCAAATTTAGTTCATATTGAAGCGGTAGTATATACGTTTGGAATGCACTAAAACGTTCATTTGAGTAGTAGGTTGCATGCATTATACACGTAGCAAAATATTTTAATTGAACATAACATGAATTCAAAGTTTTGAATGACATTTGTAGGGTGCATTGATTTGGTACAATACACATTAGGCTTGTCCAGAAATTTCAACCCGTGCCTTGTTAGCCCGAAATATTTAAGATATATCTTTGTCTCGTTGTGCTCCGACAACTCCCTCCATCTCAACCCGCGCCTTGCTCTTCCGACATTACAACACGCGCAAAAACTCCCACCTCCTGTCAAATCTCGACACGCGAAATGCCCATGGTACGCCTGAACCGAAAGAGCCACCTCAAATCGGTGGGGGTACTCTCGTAACTTACCCCACATTTCGGACAAGCGCGTCTCTAAGCCATGGTTCCCCACTGCCATCCCATCCGCCCACCCATTCGTACATCGAGGCCGCGAAAACCCGCGATGAAACCCTACACCCTGCTCCGTCCGCCACCCAGCCAGAGCCTCTTCCCCGACGACGTCGTCCACAGCAACACCTCGACGTCCCTCACCCACCGTACCGGATGAGGATCCGTCATCGATCTCATTGTCCCGCTGGTCCAGCCACCCCGTCCTCCACCTCCAAGGAGCTTTCCCGACGTTCCCCTCGTCTATCACGCCACCTCCATTCCCACACCGCCGTCTTCACCTGCACCACCGGAAGAGCATCATCATCACTGTTTCCTCGGATGAAGCTACGGCCTAATCAGCGCCACCAAAGAGGTTGTACACTAATCACCACATTTTCTTCTTGATTCGATCTCACGGTGCTGTCAGCGCTCGATCCCGAGCCGACACGGCGTGGCTCCATCCACAGCGGCGTCGCCGGCCACTTCCTCCACGGCGTCGCTCCCTCGGCGGCGACATCCACATCAGTAAGACCTACTGCTGCTTTAGCTCTCGCTTGCGCTGCTGCTCTGCTCTTGCTCTCGGTCCCCTGCCTGGTCTGCTCTTGCTATTGCTATTGCTCTTGCTCGCGCTGCTGCTCTCGCTCTTGCTCTTGCTTGTGATGTTGCTCCGATTTAGCTACACTTCACTCCCATGCCGCCGGGTTGAAGCAAGAACTAGCTGCAACGGGAAGGGGGGCTCGCCGAAGAGGTACCCCACTATCTATCTTAGGGTTCAGGATGGGGGCGGTGGCGGGGCGGTGGCATGGGGATCGCCGGAGAAAAAGCTCGGCACGGGGGGGGGGGGGGGCTAGAGGGATGGCCGGGACAGCGGCGGACCGGCGGTGGGGAGTGTTTTCGGGGCGGGTGGGGCGGCGCACCACGACCGGCGGGGGGCTACTGTTTGGCCGGCTCAGGGGGTGGAGGTTGAAGATGAACCGCAGGCCCTTGATTGAGTATCCAATGGCTGCAAAATCGACTGACCAGAGATGAAAAATTCAGTCGACCGACGTGCAGCCTCACCTTGCTAGTGCGTTCAGTTTCGACAGAAAAATTCAGTTTCGACAGCAAAATTCAGTTTTGACAGTTCAGTTCAGTTTCGACAGTTAAGTTCAGTTTTGACAGTTAAATTCAGTTTCGACAGTTAAGTTCGGAGATGAGCGGCTGATGTATTTTACATCTAGCACTTTGTGGTTATGTATTTAACGTCATGTATTGGAGATGCTATTAGAATTCCACTCAGGTTAACATTGTTCGTTGTCTCTCTTGTCCTGCTTCAGCCTCGGCATCATACAACTCACCAGAGCTGCTCCAATGATGAAACCCTCCATCACAGCGGAGCAGTACCTCGGGCTCCATCTCCAGACGCCTAAGATCTTCTTCCCCTACTCCGACAGCCAAGTCAGCCGGAGCATCCTCACCGGCCAACCCAATCACGCTGAGATCGACATGGCTTCGCCAAATAGGTTGTACACTTGTTGCATCTCTTTTTTACTCTACATGTTATATATATTGTCCACTGAGCACACGGATTTGTTCCTTTAGTGTCTCCTTGAAAGAAAAACGTAGGAATTTTAATTTTCACTTGTCCTCCTTTTCAAATTCCTATTCATGAAGCACAAGACTAAGAGATAGTATCATAATAGCGTTATAACCGTACATTTTCTTGTGGTTTGACTTAATCTCACCATGCTTCTTTGCATCTTGTGATCTTCCAATTGTTGTGAATCAAACACCCAGATTGGCAGAAATCATGTGTTTTTAAATTCTCTGTTTTGCACGTGCATTCCTATCCTATTCCTGTCTATTTCCTATCCCTGTATTGTTGGAATCCTCCAATTCAAACGAGCCCTTACAGAATTACTTCTCTTACAGATAGTTGTCAAAGAAAACCTTGCGTGGTTTGTCCCGCTCCTGCTGCCCCGTCGTCCACCCCAGCTCAGCTGCTCCAACGACAGAAAGGTCCAGCGTAGCAGGGATCCGGCCTCCAGACTGTCTTTCGCCGCCTCAGATCTTCTTCCCCGCCGCTGGCAGCCATGAAAAGTCCACTACCATCATCAACCGAGCAGATGACCTCGAGGACTACACGGGTCCGCAAGAGAGGTCGCACTCTTTCGTGTCTGCTTACGTTATGCATCGCGTAATATTACATGCTACTTTATCGTCCTATTCACCGATTAGACTCTGAGTCAGATCCAAACTAATGGTCAAACTTGAGTTTTTAAATGTTTGTGGGGTACATATCGGGGCCGCTATCAATAGTATCTATCTACTATTTGGTTAATCTCCGGTGTCTACTATGAGTTTCATGTTGGGTGGGAAACAAATAGTAAAGAAGCCATTATCTGTATTTTTTAACTAAAGCCATTATCTGCCTGCTATTATTGGTTTTGGGTCTATCCACAGGTTGCTACAATCACTCTGGATTTCTGCATGCACTCCTTACATAATCTCACTATGTTTTATTCCTATGCATGACAGTTATTGTAAACAACGGAACTGAACATGTAGAGCAAAAGAGACGAGCCTTGTGTGGCAATAAAATTTCATGCAGACGTTGCTCCTTGGTAGGCGCAAAGGCAGCCCCCCCTCCACGCATTTCGGATTGTAATCGAGAGGAAGATATCTGTTCTGAGGGGGATTCAAAAGGAGAAGACAACTCCTATTTACCCCCTGAGGTCTTCGCTCTAACTTGGCATGCTGATGTTGGTTATATCATGCATATGATGTCTTGCATTGCTTACTTTATACATCAAATATGTCATCTGCTTAGTTTAGACATCCTTTGTGCAAATGCCATCTATTTAGTTTATTCATCGTTTATGTGAATTATGCAATGCCATCTTGTTTAGGCAGGCATCATATATGTGAATTTTGCAATGCCATCCTGCTTAGCCAGTCATCTTATATGTAAATTATATCAGGCCATCCTTTTTTTGTTACATATTACATTTGTCAACAATGTTATTACATTCAACTACTCTTCGTGTGCATCAGCCATTTGACACGGTGATGGCAAATTCTGGAGTGAAAACAAGGTCTTCAGAGCAGACTATGCTATCTGACGAAGCGCATATCTCGCTGGTTACGGATAGCTCCTCAGAGGAGGATTCAGAGACAGATGACCAGTCCTATTCCCCCCCCCCCTCGAGGTGTATGCTCTAACTTGGCACGGTTATGTTGCTCATATCGTGCGTATGGTGTCTCGCTTTGCTATGTCATTTGATTAGTTTAGACATGCTTTGTGTGAATGCCACTTGTTTAGTGTCTAATTACCATATATGTGAATTGTGCATTGCCATCTTGTTGCAAGACATTATATATGTGAATTATACAATGCTATCTTGTTGCAAAGGCATTATATATGTGAATTATGCAATGCCATGCTGTTTAGCCAATCATCATGTATGTGAATTATATCATGCTATCATTTTTTTGTATTACGTGTTCCATTTGGCGACAACGTTTGTATATTCAACTACTCTTCCTGTGCATCAGTCATTTGAAGCGGTGATGGAAGTATCTGGAGTGAAAACAAGGTATTCAGAGCAGACAATGCTACCTGCTGAAGCAGACATCTTGCTAGTTACAGAGAGCTCCTCAGAGGAGGATTCAGAGACTGATGACCAGTCCTATTTTCCCCCTAAGGTCTATGCTCAAACTTGGCAGGGTTATATTACCCATGTCATGCATGTTGTCTTGCATTGCTTAGTTTTTACATCATATATGGATTGCCATCTGCTTACTTGCTTACTATATAAATCATATATTTGAATTATATCATGCCATCATGTTTACATAGTACATACACATCATCTATCTGAATTATGGCATGGCAACCCATTTAATAAAGACATCATATAGTTATATCATCTCATCCTGTTTAGTGTTTACAGTCATCATATTTCGAATTATGGCATTCTATCCATGAATGTATGTGAATTATGGCATGCCAACCTATTTAATAAACACATTATATAGTTATGTCATGTCATCCTGTTTACATAGTCTCATATTTTGAACTATGTCTTTCCATCTTTTTTAGTTAGCCATCATAATGTGAAATTGTGTCATGCTATCCTGTTTGGTTAGACAACATAAATATGAATTATTTCATGCCCTCTTTTATTCCCCACTATCCATTGCACCTGTCTGTCATACAATGTCTATACTTTCAATTACTTTTCTTGTTTATCAGCCATTTGAATTAGAGAGCGTGATGGCAGTATCTAAGGGAGTAACAACACGGTCTTCAGAAAAGATAGTGCTACCAGTTGATGCAGATAGAACCACGGTTGTACTTCCCCAAGGACCAGATCCACCACACATAACCCAGAGTCTCGCAGATTGTACCCCTACCCAGTTGGACAGAGAACCAGCTACACCCCTTCTAACCCCAACCCCGGCAGATAGTAACCCAGTTCCAGTTGACACAGCACCGTCTCCACCACAAAGCACCCAAACACGAGCAGTTAGTAAGGGAACTGTAGTGCCCAAAGCATGAGGACCACCACTCCGAATCCAAACTCAACGCTTAAAGGAGAAGAAGATTTGTTCTTAGGTCAGGTTCTATAGCTATGGTTCATAGTCCTTTGCTCTTGCATGACTGTATTTACTCATACCAACTATTTTCAAATTAGAAGGATGGAATTGAAACTCCAATGGCGCAATAGGTATGTTTTAAACCTGTTTCTTTAACTGGTTTGCTGTTGTAACCTGCTCTATGTTGATTTCAATTTCAATTGAATAAACAGTTATGTTCTCATGTCATGCACATTACAAGTGTTGTTATTTCTCTATAGTTACCCACACTTATATTCTGTCTATTCTGCTTTGTCTTGAACAAATATTATTTGAACTGTGTCTCTATCTTGATTTGGCAACAAAAACTAGAATGATATAGACCATAAAGTGACCATGGTACATAGATATATGTTTGTTTCATGTTGTTATCCTATCCACTTTACTACTGAACTCATTTACCAAAATGAGTTTCATATACAACATGGTAAACATGTGATGTGTCTGCTTGTTTCTCTTTTAGAATGAGGACAAAATATTGGAGAACAGTACCGCGTTATCCAATGGTAAAGGAAGTAATGCAGATAAGGTTCAAGATAGTGAGACATCCCTGTTGGTCTCCAAGAAAGCTGATAAAAACTATCTTGACGACAGTGAGGGAACCCAAAAGTCCTGTCTTGATGTAGTGTTCGAGTTATTGGCCACTACTGCTGGCACAAGCTCTTCGAACTCGCTGCCTGAATCAGTTCGTCTTCTTGAGTCTCAACTTCAAGTTGAAAGACATCGATCAGATGTGCTGCGACAGGAAGCTAAAGGACTGAGGAAGTCCCTGCAGAATTCAGATGCATATTTTCTGGTGCAACAGCAAGCGCTGGAGGATTTAAGTGCCAAACAAGAGAAAGTTAATAAGCTTGCTAAGCATCTTGCCAGCATTGTGGGTACCAAGGATATTGTTTCTTGAGATCTTCTGAAGTGGTTTCAGTTCTGGATTTGTTTTGCTGCGGCGTTTATTTGCGCTGGTCACCAACTTTGACAACTAGTGTATATGATATGCTGCTTTGTTCCCTATATTTGCACTGGCGGCGAACTTTGATGCCCAGTGGATGTAATATGTGTAATAGCCGTGATAGCCTAGCGTTAGTTGCTTGCTTATTTATTTCCTTGTTGTCTTGTTTGCTTGTAGTCATTGCAGTTCTTTTTCCACGGTTAGCTAGTGGCAGCAATAACCTATTTTTTAAAACTAGGCCACAATAACCATGGGCTAATATTTACTGTAGTGACACTGGGCCTCCTACTGGCCGTAGAACCATTGGGCCTTCTACGGGCCGTAGAAACAATGGGCCTTCTACGGGCCGTATTATCAATGGTCCTTATACGGGCCGTATAATCGATTGGCCAAACAGACCGCATTATGGCCGTAAACGGGCTAGAGTTGGAAGCGTCCGTTCATGGGCCGACCATAACGGGCCATCGTTAATAGGCCGTATTTGATGACGCTATGAAATCGACCCAGCGTATTAACGGACCACAAATGGCCTGACTGTAACCACGGGCTGAATTTGGCCCACAAGAAGAAAATGACAGTAACGGGCCGTAAGTAAACGAATGTTGGAAATGAGCCCAAGAATAAATGGGCTCTGAGAAGGCCGAAAGATAACATGGGCTGGAAACGGCCCAACGAAATAACGTGCCGTTAATGGGTATAAAGTGATACACTGTTCATTACGGGCCAGTTTCTCCATGGACCGTAATGGGTGTAAAGTGATACACTGTTCATTACGGGCCAGTTTCACCACGGGCCGTTAGTAGGCCAAGAGTTACATAGGGCCTCATATGGGCCGAAAGACGTCATGGGCCAGAAGTGAAAACAGGCTGGAATCATATTGGATGGCCCAGATGACACTACTGGGCCTAATTCGGATAGGGTGTAACAGGCCTTGGGTTAGCGGGCTGTAAATGGGCTATATTCGAACAGGCCGTTAACAGGCTTTCCATGGGCCGGCCCGCCAGCTTTTGACCAAGTCAAATGGGCCGGCCTTTTCACAGGAATGGGCCTCTGTTGGGCCGTGCCACGTGTCGACGTATCATAGGTGCCTTCCGTCCAATGAGTGGTTGACATCTGTCCCAACGATGAGCCGACACGTGTTTCCTCCAGCCAATGATGATATTACACGTGGAAAATCTCCATTGGTTGGGGCTGTTAACGGGTTATCGGATCCAAAACCCGACCTAATAGCTTAACGGCGTTCCGTTACGGTGGATGCCACGTGTCGGTCACCCTTGACGAAAGCACTTCTGTGACGTGTGATTTATCGTCATGGAAGTGGGCACTTCCATGATGATAATTTTGGTAATGTCATGGAACACTTCTACGACAGCACAGGTATGACTATCTTGATTCTGTCATAAATTTGTCATGGATGTACATGCATGACAAAAAAAGCGACCTACTGTGACAAACACGTATCATCACGGAAGTGTATTTTTTTGTAGTGTTTTGGGGCTTGATGAAAAATCGAGTGTTGGTTTCTGTAGGTTGGCCCGCCCAACAAATGGGTTGCTGGTCCACAACGGACTCGGAGGATAAAAATACAAGTTGTATGGTGCAGAGGCAAGTAAAAAACCGCCATCAAGAGCCATCCACTAAAGAAGAAGAAAATGCGTCTGATGTGCTTCTTCAGTCGCGCCGCCGGCCCCCTCTTTAATCCAGTTCGCTCGGGGATCTAGCTGGTATCATTTTTTCCAGAGGGCGAACAAGTATCAGCTAGGCCTAGGTATGCGTAGCCCACGACATACGAAGACAGGGTTTCAACTTATTTTTTTAGGTCCATACTGGCCTATGGGCCTCCCAGCGTAGGTTTTACTTTTTCTTAAAGATCGGCAGCCCAATGTATTTTCTTAATAAAACGCAGATCTCTGTTCTATTTATCTATATATAAGAATACTAATGTTGTGTCCAATTTATGTTTTCCCTTCTAACCACATTATATATATTTATATAATTACTAATATTGTATATTTTATAGAGACTTATATATACATTATAAAAACATCCCACGTGTTATTAACTTATAAAAGTAAATGTTTAACAGAAGTTGGCAAGGAAAATCCTAGTTGCTTTTGACTCACAGGTAGGAAAATCCTGGTGATTGTGTACAAAAGCTTGCGAAGATTTTAAGGACCAATGTAATAATAACGAGCTCGTTTTTATTTTGAGCAATAACTCGCTAATTTGTTAATTTTATATATATAAATGTGTCGCAGCGCTTTATTTTTTGATATAAGTTGCTCCTTCTAACCTAACATTATACTGTATATAGAACGAGCCCAGCTAATTCGTGTATTTCAAGAAAGTGCAAATGGGCTGGGATTTCTTAGAAAATATTAAATGGCCGCATTGATGCGAAATTATTTGTTCACCCAGCCTAACAAATGGACTGTACATTCTAGAAAATGGGTTAAAAAGAAAACATGGGTTAAATATATACAACATTTTTGCAGTCTGACATGTGGGCCAATAGGTCGAAGCCTACGCAGGGCGTTGTCAACTTGGTCAACAAATGATTATAACATCCACAGCCATTGGAGTTATATCCAACGGCCGGCATGCACCTTCAATCTCTCGTCTTCTTCCTCCAGCGTCGCCGGGACCGCCTGGCCCGGCCTCTGGCGGCTAGTGCCTCTGCTTAGCATGCATCACTGCGAAGTGCTACCCCACCGCCTGCCAGGCTATCCCTCCACACCACCACACCTCCTGTTATTCTCCACCGACTGTAGCCCCACGCCGTACCAGAACCACTTATAACCCTTGTTCTCGTCCAGGGCCTCGCCGTCGTCCACCGCCTCGCTGGGCTCAGCGCGGCGTGGTCAACAAACGAGAATCATTGGAAGAGGACTGTACGTGGAGAGCCTGACGGATGAGATCCATGAGGTACATGGTTGCACGCAAGGAAAGTTCCTCCTTATTAAGCAGAAAAAAATTTTCCTCCCCCTGACAGCTGGGGCCCATCGGTTGTATCTTCGCACGGAAGGAAGTGCATCCTTGTTATGCCAAAAAACTATTCCTCCCATTGACAGCTGGGACCCGTCAGATTTGGTGGTTGACTTGTGGGCCTACTAAGCGGACGTGTACGCAGGGCTTTGTCAACATAATCAACAAATGATTCTAGCAGCTGGACCGTTGGACGTTAATCCAATAGCCATGCTCCTTCTTCAACCTCTGTTCTTGCTCCTGTCTCCCGTGGGCGGTAGTGCTGCCGCGCACCCGAACCAGTCAAGTTTCCCACTCATCTCCATCTGCGACTCCACTGCCGCGTCTTCCCCATCTCTGGGTCGTTCCAGTATGGGGCCTCGCCATCGTCCACCAGCCTTGGTGCACTTGGCACGGTGTGGTCAACATGGTCAACAAACGAGTCATTGGGAGATGACTGTACGTGAGAGGCTGACAGTGGGGACGCTCCACGCCCATTGATGCATGCATGCAACTGCATCCTTTTTACCCTAAAAAATAATGTTTTCTCCCCCTGACTGCCGGGACCCACCAGCTACATCTTCGCACGCAAGGAAGTGCGTCCATATTGCGGGCAAAAAAATGATTCGCCCCGTGACTATTGGGACCCACCAGCTACATCTTCGCACGCAAGGAAGTGCCTACAGTCGGGACCCACCTGGTCGAAGCGTGCGTAGCGTTGTCATTCTGGTCGCGAACGTGTACGTACATACTAGTTGATGTAGAGGCGTGCATGTGTCGTAGTAGAGGCGCACACGTAGCATGTACACGTACGTACAGCGGCCAGGGCGCAACAAAGAAAATACGGCCATGTACGTACATACAGGCGGGGTCTCGAACGCCTACTCGTGCATACGTACATGGCTGTGGACAGGTCGGAGCAGAGAAACTGCGTCGTCGTCGTGTTCATGGGGAGGCAACAGAATGCGCCGTGTTCATTGGGAGGCAATGGAACGCGTGTTGTTCATTAGGAGCCAACCGGCTTGGACGGAGGAGCCAATGGAAACGAGGCCTGCCGTACCGCAGAACAGAGGAAATAGCCTTGTGTTTGACCGGCTACGATGGAAACGGGATCCTGTTCATCGGGAGGGGTCTTGCGTACCGCAAAACGGAGGAAACAGACCTGCTACGGTCGAAACGGGGTCCTGTTGATCGGGAGGGGTGTGGCATACCGGAAAACAGAGGAAACAGACTTGTGTTGGAGCGCTACGGTCGAAACGGGGGTCCTGTTCATCGGAAGGGGTGTGGCGTACCGCAAAATGGTACTCCACAGGATATTGTTCATCTCCACCGTCGACCTCCTCCAGCCTCCGCGGGCTCCTGTTCATCCACCATCGACCTCCTCCAGCCTCCACCTGCGGCTGTTCATCCACGTGCTCCTGTTCATCCAGCCTCCACCGCGTGCTCCTCCACCGACTACTGTTCAACCATCCCTCTCCACGGGGTCCTGTTCAACCACCCCTCCATGAGCTACTGTTCATCCAGCCCTCCACCGGCTACTGTTCCACTAGCCCTTCACCGGCTACTGTTCAACCAGCCCTCCACGGGGTCCTGTTCATCCAGCCCTCCACGAGGTCCTGTTCATCCACCGGCTCGATCGATCAGGGTCCTCTTCATCCAGCGGCAACGGCCTCTACTACTACGGGGTCCTGTTCATCTAACCTCCCACTAGGAATTGTTCATCCAAACCCCCCAACAACGCTCACTGTTCATCAAGAGGCAGCATCGATCGGCTTCAGTTAGCAGCAGTAGCGAAGGAATCACTCGGGTTCAGTTAACAACAAGGGATCGATCGATCGCTCGGGTTCAGTAATGCGTAGCCTGCAGTGCAATCGCTCGGGTTCAGTTAGAGCGCAATGCCTCGCACACACGCGCATATGTATGAGAGAAACACGCATTGTTCGGCCCCGACCACCCACCATAACCTGGAACTCCCCCAATATTTTCCTCGCCCTTGCTTCTACCACGGTTTTCTCCGTCATGGACGGCCCAAAGAATGTCATGCAGCTGCGTCTCCGGCCCGCCCAAGACGAAAAGCCCATTTTCTGTCATGATTTTTTGTCATAGATGTAGGAGCCCACCACATCTATGATGATACCGGGTTTTGTCACAATTATCATCATAGAAGTTTCATAAGCATGACAGAAAAAAATCATTCGGTCCAAAATGTCATGGATGTGTCTTTTTTGTAGTGTAGTAGTTCTGCTATGTTTATGAGTAGTGTTGTACTTGTGATATTCATGCTTGTCATTATGCCACGCTCAGTTGGATATGATTCATTGTTGATATGGTTGTCGCACCCCATGCTTATATCATGCTCATGCATTGTAATTGCATCATGTTATTTTATCATGGCTCAGCATATTGCATTCAAGTTTAACCGAATTAAATTGAACTGGAGCAACTGTTGGTTGAGTCATGGTGCCACCATATCGGGCTGACAAGTGCAACCACATTTCCCTTTATGGGGAGGCCGTTAGTCGTTCGTTGCCATGCCTTTTGTCAGTGCCTCCAATGAGGCAAGGTTATGGGCATGCGTTACCCTGGCCCGGTAAGGAAACATAATCTTGTGGACCCATTGTTGTTATGGTACCGTGTCCCCGTTTCGGATTGTTTATTTGCCACGACGATGGTAGTTTTGCCTTTGGTAGGCTGGGTCACCCAGCACTAAGCCCAGTGGGGAGTTGGTCGGAGTTGCCGTAAGAGTGTCATGGCAATGGGAGAGTTCTATCAGAATGACGTTGGTCCACCCGAATGGGAGTGCGAGGCCATGGGTTCCATGGTGTGGGTAAAGTGCGCTACCTCTGCAGAGTGTATTAAATCTATCGGTAGCCGCGCCCGTGGATAAGGGCCTAGTTCGTAGTTGTTCACACTATGGGTCAACAGTAATAATAAAAATAATAATAATAATAATAATAATAAATTGCTTAACAACAACCCCGGTTCGATGATGAGAAAGAGATTGGTTGTGATCAAGAGAGGATCACGGAGGTATCATGGATACCAGAGTTGGTTGATCTTTATGTGAACGTGAGATGATCACCGTGGTATCGAGGATACCGAGTTGTTGGACATTCGTGATGTTGTGCGAGAATCATGGGAAAAGATCAAGCTCCTTGTGGTCATTTAATGATTACTACGATATTGTTTATACCAAGCTTGATTTGATCCTGAGATGATCGTGTGATGTACGAGGCTGGTACATGATGCATGTGATGGTTACGAGGTAAACCGAGCAGGATAAGTGGTGCATATAGTGTCATCATGTTGCATGATAGTGTCATCATGTTTATATGCACATGCCATGCTCATATTGTTCTAGCTATACCATGTTGTTAGTGCCATGTTGTTCTGATGATCTCATGATAATCCCTGCTTAACATGTAATTGACATGCTGTTGTTTGTCTTGAATGCTTCTGGTTATTGTGAGCTTGCAAGTACATTCAATGTACTGACCTGGCGTGTCATGCTAGTTTGCGGGTCATGCCGGATTTGATTGCTTGTTTGCCATGGATTCCTTGTTTGCGAGCTAGCATAAGGGTTCCAGCCAGAGTCCCTGTGGAGTGGAGTTCACCATGTCGTCGTTGTTCCGCTGCTAGAAGTCTTTCCGCTGCTTCGAGTTGTTCTGCTACTTGCATAGAGCAACCGTGGCAGGCGTAGTGTCGTCGTGCTAGTGTAATTCCTCATTATATCGGAACCCCTTGTACCCAATATAGATTGTAATAAAGAGCTGATTTGTTCTATGCTAAGCAGTGTCGTATTCCAGAAGACTTCTCCTCGATCTCTGGGTTGGAATACAGGGCGTTCCTGTTTCTCTGAGTCGGGGTGCCACAAACTATTGCTAACGCATAGTGATAAAGTAAAGCAATTACATGGCGTGTGCATTTCATACAATAAAGAGACAACCACAAGGCTCATGTCGGTTGTCAGATATCTTACAAAACATGAACATCTCATACAATAATGTTTATCACATCCTATCTTGACCATATCATATCACAACATGCCCTGCAAAAATAAGTTAGACGTCCTCTACTTTGTTGTTGCAAGTTTTACGTGGCTGCTACCACTACACCATGACACTCAAAGCAGCGTTAGACAATCTGCCGACATAAGTCACCTACGACGACACATTTTATGTCGGTAGAGACCATTCCTGACATAAAGGTGGGTGTCGCCTATAGTCCTGTCAGGAAAGGGCTTTGCCAATGGATAAACCTTTTCTGACAGATAACATGACAACATTAGTGAGATCTTTCCTGACAGACATTTCTACAGCGACAAACAGCTCTATGCCGACGGTTTAAGTGATGCCATAGCTACGCCGACAGTCTGTCTGATACTACGTGCGCCGACAGATAGTTCATCGTCCATTTCTATGCCGACAGTTTATCTGCAGTGTGTTATGCCAACAGATAATGTGACATGAACACTTCTACCGACACACTTAGTGTGAGGGTTATACATTTCAATTCATGTTCAATATGCAATACAATTGCACTCTTCCATTCATCACAAGGTAACAAGCAATGCATTCATTCTAAGATATATAGATGACTCCACTTGCACTGTTCCATTCATAACAAGATAACAGGCACATCATCCATTCAACATTCACAGAAGATTCACTGGGTTTCTTCACTCAAGTAGCTACATCCACTAAGAAAATAGCCAAGTGGCATATGTCAGAGTCGACATTCTGGTCATGTCCTATTACAAAATATGAGCAAGTTCTCAAAAGACCAATCATTTTATCACTTGACTACTACAAAATATTATGGAAGATACCCAGTCTTCGATCAAGCTGACATCAACTTCCATATGCACAAAATGCGTCGATAATGTTCCATGTTATGGTCAAAAGCGATCAGTGGAACATCCTAGATCAACTTCACTACTTGCTACTTTCTGCCATTTGTCCCTGCAAAAGAACTTGTATCTTTGAGCAATCTTAGAAAATGACAAGCACAAGCAACGAAATCAAGTTAGGATGGAATAGATGTGATTTTGTAGACCATAATATTGTACAAAATGAAGTATTGCATATTGTAAAAACACCAGCCTTAGCATGGTTTTTCCAGAAAAGGATGCAATCATGTTCACATGCATGAATACTAACATATCCAAGTCCTAGGCATTTCACCAATTTCTTAGCTTCATTATAGTTCTAGAAAAGCATCATTAAGTAGATCTAACAGCAGGTTAAAACTTTTATCTGACCATCCACCAAGCAATTTGACATGAAGTAGTATAATTATGAAACGTAGTTTTCAGAACTTCTTACACCGAGGATATAGCTCTTGACTAGAGTCATTTTTTAACTTTTGAAGAGCTTCTAAATATGCATCAGTCTGCTCAGAAACTGTGTCATCTTCAAAGTCCCCCTCCTTATCTAAACCACCCCCTAAGTCTCGAAGCAAATCAGAAATGTCATCCTCTTTGGGTGACTCCTCCTCAACCTCATTCTCATGAGCGTCAGGAACATTCAAGAAAGAAGAACTAGATTCTCCATGAAAAATCCAAGCTTTATATCCATGGAGAAACCCATCACATACCAGATGCTCACGCACATCTCTTTCTTCATTCCAAAATGAGTTTGAACAGTTCTTACAAGGACATAATATTTTGTTTCCGTATGAATTACTAAATGCAAAGCTTAAGAATTTTTACACCCCTTCCAAATACACCTTTGTGTGCCTACATGTTATATAAATATACATGTGCATCAGATCAAATGTAGTTAAATAATTGCTAAGCGCCCTATAACCACTAAAATTGTGTGTTATACCTAGGCTCATCCATCCACCTTTTGTCCATGGTGACTGCACCTTCACAACTAATTCAGAGACTACAAGTGAAATGTACAGATTCGGAATATCGATGTTGCTGTAGAGATTCAGAATATCAATGTTGCTACAAAAAAATGTCATTCACTATGAACATGCATATCAAATAGAAAAAAACTTAAAACATGGACATTAAACTTAAAACCGGCCTGGATACGCTTAATCATATGCCTTCTAGAGAGATCTATCTATGATGAAATAATAGTTCAGTAGGCATGACACAGATCACACTAAGTAGTGTTCACACAAACAAATCTGCAACTACTTGAAATAGAAAATGAACAACAAAAATTTGAAACTGACAAAATATCATGCAAGTCATCCAATCAGATCATCACACAAGCATTATTCAATCGGGCCATTAGTAATTGCAGAAGGTAAATCACCTCTTGAATTCAGTAGACGGGGCAGAGGAAAGTAGCAGGAATGGAGGTCGACCGTGGAGGTGGATCCTTGACGAGTTGCTGCTCCTCGACGAGGTGGACAGGTTGCTGCTCTCGGCGAGGTGAACACGCTGCTGCTCCTCGGCCAGGTGAATGCGCTGCTGCTGCTTCTCCTTTCCTGTGGTGGTCGATGGTGTTGCTGCTCCTCGCGCAGCAGACGGAGCTGCAGCTCCTGGAAGGGTGGTGCGCAGCGGGCTAGAGAGATGTGGCGCGACGGAGGGCCAGCGGGCGGGTGGCGGCGCGTAGGCGGGGCGGCAGCGCAGTGGGTCTAGCCGGCGACACAGGTAGGGGCGGCGGCGCAGTGGGTCGGGGCAGTGGCGCAGGTCGAGGGCGGCAGTGGATTAGGTCGAGAGCTGAGAGCCTGAGAGATTGGGGATTGGGGATTTGGGATCGAAGGGTTTTTTATTATCTTTGCCTTTTTCTGCTCGTATGGCGTGCGCATGGCTCTCTTTTCGCGCCATATTTTTTGGCTGTGGGCTGAGGCAAAGAACGCCAACACATTTGGTGTCCACATGAATTGGCGACACACTGGCAATCGCTAAAGATTTCATCTACCAACAGAAATGACGTCGGTGCTCCTGTGGAGCTTTGCCGATGGATAATATGTCATGAGCTTATATAACTCCGACATACTGTGTGTCGGTACAGTTTGAGACAAAATAAGTGTCGGCGATTCTCACCTATACCAACAGATGCATGTCGCCTTTGTAGTGTCATGGTGTAGTGTACGGGCTTCTAGCAAGAACCATTCTTACCTACGCATAAAACCACAATGGTGTTTCGTCAAGTTTGCTATTTTAACCTTCTTCAAGGACCGGTCGCAGTCAAATTCGATTCAACTAAAGTAGGAGAGATAGACACCCACCATCCACCTTTATGCAAACTAGTTGCATGTTAGTCGGTGGAACCGGTCTCATGTGCGTGGACATGTAAGGTTGGTCCAGGCCGCTTCATCCCACAATACCATTGAACCAAAATAAGACGTTGGTGGTAAGCAGTATGACTATCACCGCCCACAACTCTTTGTGTTCTACTTGTGCATATCATCTACCCAAAGACCTGGCTCTAATACCACTTTTGGGAATCGTTGCATGGAAAACAAAACAAAAATCTACGCTAGGGATGGCAATGGGGACAATCCCCTATGGGGATACCTAAAACATCCCCATCCCCATCTATTCCCTATCATCCCATCCCCATCCCCGTTTACATGACTGGGGATGAAATTTCCCCATACTCATATACATAATATGACACCCTATAATCAACATACATACATGGTGTTGTCCTTGTCCTGCTAATGCCTATCTAGGCCATATTGACTTCTTGGTCATGATGGCAGCCGATGTGAGGATGTCAGATAGTTTTACGGTTTTTTTCAGAGCTTTTTTTTTGTTTCCGCAAGTTTTTGTGTGAATATTTTAAGGTTGACCGCAGTATCACAGTTACTAACCAGGTCCCCGATGGGTATTGGGTCTGGGGAATAGGATATCGTCCCCATCCCCGTCGTACCCTATGGGGAATACAATAGTTTGGTAAATATCCCCATGGGGATGTTTTTCACCCATCCCCACCCCCTAATAGATGAAATCCCCATGGGTTTGGCGGGTATGGGGCCCCGTTGCCATCCCTAATCTACGCACACGTAATGATCTATCCATGGAGATGCATAGCAACGAGGGGGGGAGTGTGTCTATGTACCTTCATAGACTGTAAGCGGAAGCGTTTCACAACGCGGTTGATGTAGTCGAACTTCTTGTCATGTCAACCGATCAAGTACCAAACACATGACACCTCCGCGTTCTGCACACGTTCAGCTCAGTGACATCCCTCTCCTTCTTGATCCAGCAAGACGTCGAGGTAGTAGATGAGCTCCGTCAACACGACGGCATGGTGACGATGATGGTGAAGTGATACTTCTACAGGATGCTGCTAACGCGACACTACGATCAGAGACCCTTCGACGAAATTGTGTGCGATGCAATAATCACAAACGGTTGTGTAAAAAGTCGTCAAAAAGATGCAAAATATATGCGATGACGGATGCATCAAACACAGTTTGGATTTTAGTTGCATGTGCAATGCAGGGCATACGGTTCAGTTAAATTAATTGTTTGCGATGAGGAGGAACAAAACAAACGGGCAGCCAGATGAAGGTGTGTGCGATATACAACATATGGTTCACTCGGATGAACTGTTTGTGATTAAGAAACACAAAAGAAACGGCCAGCTAGATCAAGGTGTGTGTGATATATGGCATGTGGTTCACTCGTCCTTGTCATTAGTGTGTGACCTGTGTGGCAACCATTCGCTCCCCACTAGCCTCTTCTTGTACCGTGGCAACTGTCCACCACCTCTTCGCCATTCCCTCTCGATTTGGAACTGTTGTCGCACGCTCTTCCTCCCTCCATTTGCCTTCACCCTTCCTTCTGCCATTGTTCGATCATCTTCTCCATGGAGGGAACAGGCCGGAAACGACCCCATTATTCTTCCCCTGATCTGAAAGATGACGTGGTGGAGGAAGTCATTGATCGGTGCAACATCATCACCTCGGCTAGCACGGCAGGTTCATTCAAGTCCATTCTTGACTCCACAAATAACATCATTGCAAAGAACCCAAGGGTTCAGGAGCAGTTTGATCTCCCCTATCTTCTTCACCATGACGCTGGTCGCCGGCGTGGGGACGATGGAAGCGTCGCCTTGTGCAAGTTGATGCCTCTTGATAATGATACGTGTGATGTTAAGATGCCATCACTTGAGGGTAAGGCTTGGGCAGGTGTAAATGGAGATTGGGTTGTTTATATTGGGTATAACTGCGAGTGGGAAATTGTGAATGTGTACACTCGTCACCGGGTTCCACTTCCAAAAATCATAGACTGCCCTGAGGTTGAGCACACAGATGATCTATGTATGTTCAAATATGATCATGGTGACTGTCATCTACGGAAGATAGCAATTTGTCCAGTTCCCAACCGCTCTTGGAATTACAAGAACTATGAAGTTGTTGCTATCTTCGACAAGCTTGTTGTCATCCTTACTTCCACGCCTCGATGGATATTGCTCAAAAATCAATTTTTGTACACGGATGAGTATTGTGATGCAATTCAATACGAGAGTCGTGTGTTTGCTACCACCACTCGTGGCCCTGTTTTTGCATGTAATCCTTGTGATTTTGGTATGTTTGTCTTCCACCGTAATTATAATTGTTTCATCCACATGCATGCGGGTTAGCTCGTTTCCCTTTACTAATTAATCTTCCTGTGTTTCCAAGGTCTTGTGAACATTCCACAACTTATACTTGAAAAAATTATAATCAAGGGGGAGATGACGATAGTGATGATCACGAGCATGAGGACGAGCAGGACCTATATACTTAGTGGCGCCTGGCAACTTATTCCGATGGATCACCTCTTCTTGTATGTATACAGGGCACTGTTGATGTTACTAACGAAGCAGGTGTTGTCTCCCATGGTCGCACTCTCCAGACCTATTCCAACATCCATTGCAGGTATTCGGGATGGATACTAGTGTGCTAGCGCCAACACCTTCTCCTTGGTTCAGTATTGATAGTCTTGGAGAAAACTTGCTCTTCCTTGGACAAAACTATCCAATGATGGTGAAAGGCAATCCAGCTACTGTTGACACAACATTATTACCATTCATGAGAAGCAACTTTATCTATACCTTGGACATTGCTATGGTTCCCTACCCTGGCTATCACAATATGTAACACCCTCGATGCGGCTATATCTCCCATGTGTCGAAGCACGACTTAGAGGCATAACTGCATTGAAAGCATTGTCGCAAGTGAGGTAATCTTCACACAACCCATGTAATACATAAGGGAAAGAGATACATAGTTGGCTTACAATCGCCACTTCAGACAATTACATGAATAAAGCATTACATCTTCCAGATACAATCAAGGTCCGACTACGGAACCAAAATACAAGAAGACTACCCCAAAAGCTACACAGAACCCCGATCGTCCCGACTGGGCTCCACTACTGATCAACTAGAACGAAACAAGACAAAGGACAAGATCTTCATCGAGCTCCTCCTTGAGCTTGGTTGTGTCATCTGCACGGTAACCTCGGCACCTGCAAGCTGGTTTTGGAAGTATCTGTGAGTCACGGGGACTCAGCAATCTCACACCCTCCCGATCAAGACTATTTAAGCTTATTGGAAGGGTAAAAGGTATGAGGTGGAGCTTCAGCAAGCGACTAGCATGTATGGTGGCTAACATACGCAAATGAGAGCGAGAAGAGAAGGCAAAAGCACGGTCGAACAACTATGATCAAGAAGTGATCCTAGAACAACCTACGTCAAGCATTACTCCAACACCGTGTTCACTTCCCGGACTCCGCCGGAAAGAGACCATCACGGTTACACACGCGGTTGATGTATTTTAATTAAGGTCAACTTCAGGTTTTCTACAACCAGACATTAACAAATTCCCATCTGCCCATAACCGCGGGCACGGCTTTCGAAAGTTCAAAACCCTGCAGGGGTGTCCCAACTTAGCCCATCACAAGCTTTCACGGTCAACGAAGGATATTCCTTCTAGCGGGAAGACCCGATCAGACTCGGAATCCTGGTTACAAGACATCATCAACAATGGTAAAACAAGTCCAGCAAGACCGCCCGATGCGCCAACATCCTGATGGGAGCTGCACATATCTCGTTCTCAGGGCAACACCGGATGAACATTACGTACAGCTAAAACCAGCCCTCAAGTTTCCCCGAGGTGGCGCCGCAAGTGGCTCTAGTTCGGACCAACACTTAGACAAGCACTGGCCCAGGGGGTTAAAATAAAGATGACCCTTGGGATGCGCGACTCCCAAGGGAAAAAAGGCTAGGTGGCGAATGGTAAAACCAAGGTTGGGCCTTGCTGGAGGAGTTTTATTCAAGGCGAACTGTCAAGGGGTTCCCATTATAACCCAACCGCGTAAGGAACGCAAAATCCGGGAACATAACACCGATATGACGAAAACTAGGGCAGCAAGAGTGGAACAAAACACCGGGCATAGGGCCGAGCCTTCCACCCTTTTCCAAGTATATAGATGCATTAATTAAATAAGAGATATTGTGATATCCCAACAAGTAAACATATTCCAACAAGGAACAACATCTCCATGTTCCAACAAGGAATAAACTTCAATCTTCACCTGCAACTAACAGCGCTATAAGAGGGGCTGAGCAAAGCGGTAACATAGCCAAACAACGGTTTGCTAGGACAAGGTGGGTTAGAGGCTTGGTTCAACAATATGGGTGGCATGATAAGCAAGTGGTAGGTATCGCAGCATAGGCATAGAAAAAGAGCGAGCAACTAAGCAAGCAAAGATAGAAGTGATTTCGAGGGTATGGTCATCTTGCCTGAAATCCCGTAAGGAAGAAGAACGAGTCCATGAATAAGATAAACGGACGTAGTCGAATGGATCCTCCCACACATGACGTTATCGGAACCAACCGAAGAAACAACACCTGAAAGAAGCAAACAACATAGTAAACAACCAACACATCAACATGGCATGATGCACAATCGAGTATGATGCATGTCCGGTTTAATGATGCATGGCATGACAAAGTGCACAAGCAATCCTACAAATTAAGTGAAGCTCAATATGCATCGGGATGCATATTGACAAAACACCACATCAAGTTATTTAGTTCGATCTCGTTTAGGTACTCAACAATATTAAATGTTGGTTAGCATGGCAAGAGGTGAAGCAAAGTAAAACTACCTATCTAGGAAAGTTTAAATGAGGCCGGAACAACAAATAACAAGTCCGGGAAAATCCTCATATGCATATATTAGGTTTGGTACTGTTCTGCCCTAAACCAAATTTTATAGTTGTTAAACATGCAAGATGAGTGCACCATGTTAAACTAGGCATTTTTCCACACCAATTACATATAAAGTTTATTAAATTCGGAGTTACGTTTATTAAGTTATGGAATAAAACATTTTAGCATGGCAATAGGCAAAATTTAAACAAACAACATTTTAAACATGGATGAAAATTGCATATTATTAAACTAGATGAAATTCTAAGCAAGTTTCATATATAATTTATTTTAATCCGATGCACGGTTTGTGAGATATTAAATGCATGATCAACAATGGCTTTTCTGTAAAACTGCAATCCTGCGGATAAAGAACAAAATCACAGAACAGGGAAAAAACCCTATCGGGCCGAATTTGAAAGCTCTGCTGGCCCAACCGAGAGGGGGGCTCACATTGGGCCAAGGCCTGTTGGAGGAGGGAGAGGCCAGCAGAGGCAAAGCTGGGCTGAGGCGAGGCCGGTCCAGGCGCGGTGGATCTGGCGGTTGACTCGACCGAGTCAACATGGTCGAGCGGTCACTGGCGCTGGTCATCGTTTTGAAGGAAAAACGACAATGACGGGTTCAGGCCGACGCGGGAACGGGCAAGGGCGGTGCAGGGCCGGGACGGCGCGATGGCACAGAACTTGGGGCACCGGCGGCGTTGGTTGAAGGTGGCGGCGGACGAGGAGCCTCTCAGGCGACGGCTCTGTTATAGAGGAGACAGAGGGAGTCTGGTGAGAGAAAGAGATAGGAAGGAGGCGACGGAGAAGAGGTGTGGTGACCTGCTGGTGTTGGGGAACTCCGGCGAAAACAAACTGCAGAAGGCGGCCTTGTAGCGCTGGAGCTCGAGGCGAGGGGCATCTCCTCGAGGAGGAGAAAGAAGCAGGGCGCGGCGGCGGGGATGGAAGCAGGGCGCAGCGGCGGGGATGGAAGCAGGGCGCGACGCAGTGCTCGTTTCCCTTGCGGGCTTGAGGAAGAAGCGGAGGAGGCAGAGGAACTGGGCGCGGCGGCGCAGTTCGATTCCTGCAGGGAGGCGAGAACAACGCCGATGTGCTCCACGGCCACGGCGGACGCGGGAGTTGAGGCACAAGGCGGGGCGGGCTCGAGCAGATCCGGTGGTGGCGCTTGCTCGGGGGCTACCGGACGAAGCGAAACAACGGCGGTGACGCCGTGGGGCTTGAGCGAGCTCCTGCTCGTTCCTGGGAAGGAGAGAGAGAGAGGGCCACCGTGAGAGTGAGAGAGAAAAAATTAGGAGTAGGAGAGAAACGGGACGAGGCCGGTCCTGGTCGTGGCCGCCGGCGGCGGGGTCGCCGGAGGGCGTGGCCTGCAGGGTCGGTGAGGCTCGGGTGCGAGGGCTCCTGCTCCGCTGCTGCTACGGGTTCGAGGAGAAAGCAGAGGAGGAGCTTCGGAGAAGGAGGAGGTGGATCTCTAGGAAGACAGGAGGAGTGGATCTGGTTGGGTGGCTGAGAAAAACGAGGAGGATGCGGCGGCGACCGAGGGGAAGGATCCCGAGGGGGATTTGGAGTGAGGCGGCGGCTGAGGGGGACAAACGACCTAGTTTTTAGGGCTTGGTCTAATATATATAGCAAAAGGATTAAAGGAGATGGATTTGGATCATCGGATCGGAATCCGACGGACGAGAATAAAATAGGCAGGGAGTCCAAAAAGAAAAAAGGAGATGTTTTGTAGAAGTTTGGGGATGATCCGGACACAGCGGTAACGTCTGTCTGGGTCGGGTCCGGGACAGATTTCGCACACGCGCGGGAGGAGGTCCGCGGGCTAACGAGAGAGGTTTGGTAGGGCCTGGTGGTGAGAGGTAGTACAGAAGGCAAAGGTCTGAGAAGATAGAAGAGGAGAGGCCCGGCGACTGTTTCCGGAGACCGAAAACGTCCGACGTGTGCCCGGCTATAATGACGTTATAGTTTAACGGTTGGGCTATCAGACGAACTCCGAATGCGATAAAACTTGACAGGCGGTCTATCTACACTATAATAAGACCACACGCCAACTTTCATCCCATTCCGAGAACATTTTTCCGACCACTTATAAAATAATTTTACGGACATGCTGCGGGCGCGTGCGAGTGTGTCTGGGCTCAGAACGGACAACAGAAGGAGCTGGGGAAACTCGGACGGATGCAGGTTTTGAAAAACATGATGATGCAATGCAAATGATGACATGACAAGATGCAACACGCAAGCGAATGACATGGCAAAGACAGCGAATAACTGGAAGACACCTGGCACAATGGTCTCGGGGCGTCACAACACTCCACCACTACGAGAGGATCTCGTCCCGAGATCTAGAATGGCACCGGAGGGAAAAACGGAAGAGAAAGAGAATAGGTAAAACTAAGTTGCTTCTTTGACAAACGAGTGAAACCAAAGAACCTTGAGAGGTTGATCAAATTCGAGAAAAGAATACAACGAAGGTGAACAAGGTCGAAAACACTCCGTTAGAAAAGAGGGGCAAAGAACATTGCGAAAAACCTTGAGGTTGAAGGGCAAGATATATATTGAAACCACTCCGGTTAAGTCAAGATAGAGAAGGATTAAGAATGATATAATTTGGACAGCACTCCGTCTGAGAAGGGACACAAAACTTGATAAGATGAGAGAACTTGAAAATAGGGCACGACACTCCGGTAAAATGGATAACACGAAAAGAACATGATCCTGACGAGAACAAGAAGAAGGTTTGAAGAGAGCAACATCACAATGCCTCCAGAAGAAGTGAGAGAATGGAACTGAATGAACGGGGGAGAAAAACAAGGTCTTGAGAGAGCACGCTTACACCAAAAGCTAGAACGAAGTTGTTGGGTTATCAACAACGAAAAGGATAAGCTTGATATGGACTTATAGAATACATCTCAAAATTATGAGGTGACAACCTGCCATTCCCGGAAAAAGATTGGATTGATATGAACAAGGAGACGACAAACTTATTTCACCATGAGGATAAATGAAGAACTTGTGTCATTTATAAGTACCATAATAGCAACAAACCTTAGGGAAGGCTTTAGGTGAAACATGACACAAGATAACTCCAATGGAGAGGTTGATGGATTTTAAATACCTCATTCTTAACAACATGTGAATCACGAAACATGAACTCAAATTATCAAGAATGACATAATACCACCTCCTATGATACGAAAGAAAGAATTGCAATCCAGATTGCAAGATGAAGAATGCTTGAGCTCCTCTGAAAAGAATCTTAATGAACACTTGGAGAAGGGATTATTTCCTTAATGAAACCATCATGTAGAACCTCCATGAAGAACTCCGGTAAACGAAAGGATGACAAAAAGAAAGAGAAGTTGAGAATATAAGGTGAAGCCTTGCGATGATTTAGATGGAGCTTCGCGACGATATAATGCAGAAAAACTTGGA
Source organism: Triticum monococcum (assembly GCA_034509565.1). NCBI lineage: Eukaryota > Viridiplantae > Streptophyta > Magnoliopsida > Poales > Poaceae > Triticum > Triticum monococcum. Next base: position 618,870,393 of record CM067847.1, on the reverse strand, counting down.
ACTCGGGAAAAGAAAAGATAAAACAACTGAAATCAAGCATTTTGATGAACCTCCGGAATAAGGAATTAAATCACTTGGATGAAACAATAATAAGAATTACATTATGCTTATCCTTCACCAATTCAAATTGATGACAAGCAATGGATTTTGGCATACTACTTATTCTCGTAGAAAGGATTAAGATAGATATAGCACAAACTTGGGAAGGTCTTCGACAAATCCACCGGTAGGATTGAAAACAACAAACGAATTGATATGATAACAAGGTAAGAAGAATCTTGAATGAACCACCGTAAGAATTGAAAAAGAACGAATAAAAGATAACGAATCACCGGGAAGAATTTGCAAATGAATGAAGATGCCTGAGAGAATCTAGATATATGAGAACGAAGGGATCATGAACTAATTAGAGATCACTTGAACGAAGCACCAGTAAGATTTGGAGAACCATAGCTGAAAGCAAAGAATGAATAAATTCTGAGATGATGGGCTCCAGAGAAACAAACTGAAAAGAATCTTGAATTGCTCTAGATGGATGAAAAGAATTTCCACAATCAAAAACAATTATGAGAGGATGGCCTCAAACTAGAATCACGAATCTCTGAGAGAACGGATAAGATATGGAGGAAAAACTCTTTTTCGGTCTTCAAAATCCGAGAAAGACGACGAGAAACACCACCAAGAATTGTTGAGGCACTCTGGAATGAAGAATGGAAAAGGTTGAGCCAACGATGAAAAGAATTTAACCGATCTTGGAGAAAGGCATTTGACTGATGATAAATCATTCTTACGTCAAACTTTGAGATGAATATGAGAATAACTCCGGAAATTAGAAGAGTCAGGTAAGATCCCGGGGAAAAGACCTGTGGGTTAGGGCCCACTCAAAAGATACACCGTAGAACAATTTAAAAGAGAGAATGCACCTGTTGAATTAAATGGCTAGAATGAGATAACAACCTCGAAATAGGTTTGAACAGATCTTGAAGGAAAAGACGAGGCTTCCGAGATATCTTTAGCACTCCAGAATAATTGAATAGCGAGAAATGAATGAATATGATGAGCACCGGTATGATAAAACTTCTGAAACGAGGAAAGGATATGATCAACACCAAAAGCTTGAATGGAATCCACCGGAGAAGAAAAAGAATGATGAAAGATGAGCTAGTAGAACATCTTCATGGAAAACACCGGGTAAGAACATTGACAGAAAAAGGAATGGAGAGACTTCACAATAATAAAAGGACACTTGATTAAGAAATCTGAGTCGTCGAAGAAAAAGGGTGGGTGGGCGGGAAAACAAAGGCAACTTGGGGACGGATGAAACAAACACCATTGAGAAGAACTGATACTTGATCTTGCGGATGTTGCAATGATTGGATCCATTTGAAGAGAAGCACACCGGTTTAAAAAGGATTGACATGACAAACTCGATGATCGAGAAGGATTAGTGTTCACATCGGGGTATGAGAACACCACTTAGGAAAGGTATGGAATCAACATTTGACTCCGAAGCAACTCGAATACCACAACTCAAAACAAAACAAAGGATTGGCTCGCAGAATAAGCCGGAACAAACATATGATAGAGATTCCGTCCGAAGTTTTCGTGGTGGGGCCTACACGGGCTCGATCGTACAGCACCATCATGTACAAGGCAGTGCACATGACATACGAAGCGTCCCCGAGTCGACATAGCCAAGGACTCTTTAATACACAACGAGACCACTGTAAAACCGACCGTGAATAGGCGGACCACTAGACGTCGAACCCCAATTTCATATCATACATCTGTCGGAAAGATATCCTAAGAGCTACTTGAATTCCCACTTATAAATTCCCGAAACTTTCCGGTTATCCAATCAGGTGTTGGGGATACAGGGGAAGCATAATATCTCACCCAAACTAACAAATCCTACATCCAACTGTATCCATCCTTCAACACATAACCAAGAAACCTTCGGAAATCGTCTACCTCAACCTTCGAAAAGCATCCGTTATACGAGTTATGGCAATACTCCGAAACTCCCGCCCTAGTACTGGGTGGCGTCAAGGTTATCTCACCAACAACTGCATAAAAGAGATTTTCGATGTCGGCGAAACTAACTCAGGTATTCCAGAACTGCAACGATAAAATTGTGACGATAACACCTCGGAGCTCAACTCCCCGGGACACTGCCACAACCCCTAAATGACAGGAGGCACCAAGAACAATGTTCTCGTCACAACCCCTAAATGACAGCAGGGCGCGGCGGCGGGGATGGAAGCAGGGCGCGGCGCGGTGCTCGTTTCCCTTGCGGGCTCGAGGAAGAAGCAGAGGAGGCAGAGGAACTGGGCGCGGTGGCGCAGTTCGGTTCCTGCAGGGAGGCGAGAACAACGCCGATGTGCTCCATGGCCAAGGCGGGTGCGGGACTTGAGGCGCAAGGCGGGGCGGGCTCGAGCAGATCCGGCGGTGGTGCTTGCTCGGGGACTACTGGACGAAGCGAAACAACGGCGGCGACACCGTGGGGCTTGAGCGAGCTCCTGCTCGTTCCTGGGAAGGAGAGAGAGAGAGGGCCACCGTGAGAGTGAGAGAGGAAAAATTAGGAGGAGGAGAGAAACGGAACGAGGCCGGTCCTGGTCGTGGCCGCCGGCGGCGAGGTCGCCGGAGGGCGCGGCCTACAGGGTCGGTGAGGCTCGGGTGCGAGGGCTCCTGCTCTGCTGCTACTACGGGTTCGAGGAGAAAGCAGAGGAGGAGCTTCGGGGAAGGAGGAGGTGGATCTCTAGGAAGACAGGAGGAGTGGATCTGGTTGAGTGGCTGAGAAAAACGAGGAGGATGCGGCGGCGACCGAGGGGAAGGATCCCGAGGGGGGTTTGGAGTGAGGCGGCGGCTGAGGGGGACAAACGACCTAGTTTTCAGGGCTTGGTCTGATATATATAGCAAAGGGATTAAAGGTGCGGGATTTGGATCATTGGATCGGAATCCGACGGACGAGAATAAAATAGGCAGGGAGTCCAAAAAGAAAAACGGAGATGTTTTGTAGACGTTTGGGGATGATCCGGACACAGCGGTAACGTGTGTCCGGGTCGGGTCCGGGACAGATTTCGGACGCGCGCGGGAGGAGGTCCGCGGGCTGACAAGAGAGGTTATGTAGGGCCTGGTGGTGAGAGGTAGTACAGAAGGCAAAGGGCTGAGAAGATAGAAGAGGAGAGGCCCGGCGACTGTTTCCACAGACCGAAAATGTACGACGTGTGCCCGGCTATAATGCTGCTATAGTTTAACGGTTGGGCTATCAGACAAACTCCGAGTGCGATAAAACTTGACAGGCGATCTATCTACACTATAATAAGACCACACGCCAACTTTCACCCCATTCCGAGAACATTTTTCCGGCCACTTATAAAATAATATTACGGACATGCCGCGGGCGCGTGCGAGTGTGTCTGGGCTCAGAACGGACAACAGAAGGAACTAGGGAAACCCGGACAGATGCAGGTTTTGAAAAACATGATGATGCAATGCTCATGATGACATGACAAGATGCAACACGCAAGCGAATGACATGGCAAAGACAGCGAATAACTGGAAGACACCTGGCACAATGGTCTCGGGGCGTCACACAATATGCGTCCTGATATAGGCCGCTTCGGCCTGGATGATCAGTCCTGCGTTGGTCTCGAGATTGACAATAGCTGGCCCTTCCCAGAGAATCAGTTATGGTTCAAAGCAAGCGTTTCCAACGCCGAGGATTGGTTATGCTGAAGTTTCATTTCATCGCTTTGTTATTTTTTGTGTGAGAAAAACTTTACTTTACTAGAATGTTTTGTTGGAAATAATCTATAATCCAACATCTATCCTCATTGTCGTTGTGTCTTGATGACTTGTTGTATGTAATGAATGATACATTTGCATATGTGTCCCATCAACTCACGCCCGCTTGCACGGCACACAGGTCATGTGGCAGCGTATATTATTGTTAGATATGACAGATGTCAATCTTTCCAATTTGACAAATGGCAACATACCCAATATGACAGATGCAAATCTTACCCAATTGTTACTACGTCCAATTGTTACTACGTGGTTGCACGCGGGTCATCCAAAACAACCGTTTGCGTTGAAGGGATGCACAAATCCTGTGCTGCAAATTTTCCCTTGACTTAAGGGGGAAGACCATAGCTCTCACTTTGCATACAGATGTTCTATCTAAAACGTTTGCGATCAAGAGCTGCACAAATCCTGCTCGGCACATTTTCCCTTGGCTTCATGGGGAAGCTGTCGGTTTGCATACGGGTGTTCTACCTAAAATGTTTGCAATGAGTGTTATATATTTAAAAACCATTGACATTATTTTCAAAATCAAATCGTTTGATAAGTTTGTACATTAAGAGAGAAAATGTAAGTTTGTTCAAACCATATCTTTCATTCAGTCACACTACAAATTTATATTCATATGATCGAGAATTTGAGATACAATATTAAACCCCAAAAAAACTATTTTCGGAGACGGCGGAGGCGGCGTGCCGCGCCGTCATTGTCGTCCTCTGGGACACCGTTGTTGAAGTCTTCAAGGTAACACATAATGTTCTTCACTTGTAAATCAAACATCATGTCGTCGCGCGATAAACGGGCGGGCGCAGGAGGACGGCAACTGGTGCCACCGAGAGGTAGCGGTCGACAGGGGTGTCCCATGCCGCTGAGGGGGGCGCACGCACGGGCATAGGCGCGGTGGGTGCAGCCAAATGCACGGGGACCGGTGCCGCGGTGGGTGGAGGGGCGCGCAAGGGCACGGGCGCGGCGGGTGCAGCCAAACGCACGGGGACCGGCGCCACAGTGGGTGGAGGGGCGCGCACGGGCACGGGCATGGGTGCTGGCATGTGCACGAGCTCGTGCGGGTCGGTGGAGACCTTGCTGATGACCGTGGCTTCCAGCTCTGCGATAGTGCTCGGCGACCAGCCTGTCAATGCTACGGGGATGGTCGTTGGCGCAGGCGCGGGGATGGGAGCTGGGACGGGAGTGGGGGCAGCAACCGTCGCGGCCAGCTCATTCTGGGCCATGTCCATGAGGCCCCATTCCTCCTTATTTTCTATCTCCTCTGGCTCGGAGTCAACTACACCAAACTTGAAGACTACTGGCAGATGATCATTCTGCGCCATGGCGGTGGTGGAGGTCCGCGGGAGGGAGGGGAATAGGAGAAGAACAGTAAGGCCGCCCGTATTAAACAGTGGCTTGGGCGCCATTAATGGAGAGGAAGGAAGGCGGCCATGGAAGTCAAAGGGCTCGCTTCCCAACAAGCCTACGCAGCGTATAGCTCACACGCTTCCCGATGAGCCTTGCATTGGAGGACAGCTTGCATGCCTCTCGGTCAACCTGTGCACCGGACTCCGCTCGCACGCCTCCCGCTCAGTCAAGCAGTTGTCCGCACGGCACCTCCTATATCCATTAAAACCAAGACACGTGGCGTCACGTGAATGGTTAACAGAACGCTTATGGTTTGAATTATACAAACATTTGAGATATTAAAGTGGCAGCTATTTTTTCAAGATGCCATTGTTGGTTGTTATTCGAGTGGACCTTCTCTCAAAATGGACACAAAAATACCACGACATGTTGGGTGTCATTCCCTGATAGCATACCAAGTTTCATGAATTTCAGACGAGTTTTGGATTTACTAGAATTTAAAAACAAAGTATCTCAACATTTTGCCGACAATCAATAGTGCCCTCGTGTTTGAAATTCATTCCCATTTCTTGCATGGGACCTAAGCATGCACCCAAGGACATAGATTTGATTTTTTTTCAAGAAATTTATATGCACTGGAGCATGTGCATGTAGTTCAAATTTGAATTATGCTCATAAAATGCCTAGAAAACCGAGTTAATGTATAAAAATGTCCAAGCGAACCCAAAAAATTCCAAAATTTAACAAAACACTCTTGTTGTTCTATTTTGACACTAGAAAAATTTTGAAAGCAATAAGAGGCAACAGATACTATTTCATCCCCAAAGGTGGCACATGCCCTACCGAAACCACCAGGCTTGTTGTGAGAAGCTCTTGTTTGTGAGAAGCTTATACCCAAACTTGCCCCAAATGGGACAAAAAATTTACCACGGCATGTTGATGCCGCTCCATGATAGCATGCCAAGTTTCATGAATTTTAGACGAGTTTTGGTTTTACTAGAATTTGAAAACAAAGTATCTCAACGTTTTGTCGGCAATTAGAAGTGCCCTGGTGTTTGAAATTCATTCCCATTTTTTGCATGGGACCTAATCATGCACCCAAGGACACATGTTTGTTTTTTCAACCAATTTATATGCACTGGAGCATGTGCATGTAGTTCGAATTTGAATTATGCACATAAAATGCCTAGAAAACCTAGTTAATGATAAAAATGTCCAAACGAACCCTGAAAAAAAATCAAAAAAATAACAAAACACTCATGTTGTTCTATGTTGACACTAGAAAATTTTAGAAAGCAATAAGGGGCAACGGATATCGTTTCGTCCCCAAAGGTGGCACATTCCCGACCGAAACCATCAGGCTTGTTGTGAGAAGCTCTGGTTTGTTAGAAGCTTATACCCAAACCTGCCCCAAATGGGACAAAAATTTTACCACGGCATGTTGATGCCGCTCCATGATAGCATGCCAAGTTTCATGTATTTCAGACGAGTTTTGGATTTACTAGAATTTAAAAACAAACAATCTCAACGTTTTGCCGGCAATCAACAGTGCCCTGGTGTTTGAAATTCATTCTCATTTCTTGCATGGGACCTAAGCATGCACCCAAGGACACATATTTTTTTCAACCAATTTATATGCACTGGAGCATGTGCATGTAGTTCGAATTTGAATTATGAATATAAAATGCCTAGAAATACCAGTTAATGTGTAAAAATGTCCAAACGAACCCCGAAAAATTCCAAAATTTAATAAAGCACTCTTGTTGTTCTATGTTGACACTAGAAATTTTTTGAAGGCAACAAGAGGCAACGGATATCGTTTCGTCCCCAAAGGTGGCACGTTCCATACAGAAACCATCATGCTTGTTGTGAGAAGCTCTGATTTGTGAGAAGCTTATACCGAAACCTACCCCAAATGGGTCACAATTTTTACCACGGCATGTTGATGCCGCTCCATTATAGCATGCCAAGTTTCATGAATTTCATACGAGTCTTGGATTTACTAGAATTAAAAAACAAAGTATATCAACGTTTTGCCGGCAATCAACAGTGCCCTGGTGTTTGAAATTCATTCCCATTTCTTGCATGGGACCTAAGCATGCACTCAAGGACACAAATTTGATTTTTAAACCAATTTATATGCACTGGAGCATGTGCATGTAGTTCAAATTTGAATTATGCACATAAAATGCCTAGAAAACCTAGTTAATGTATAAAAATGTCCAAACGAACCCTGAAAAAATCCAAAAATTAACACAACACTCTTGTTGTTCTATGTTGACACTAGAAAATTTTTGAAAACAATAAGAGGCAACGGATATCGTTTCGTCCCCATAGGTGGCACGTTCCCTACCGAAACAATGAGGGTTTTTGTGAGAAGCTCTGGTTTGCGAGAAGTTTATACCCAAACCTGCCCCAAATGGGAAAAAAAATTACCACAGCATGTTGATGCCGCTCATTGATAGCATGCCAAGTTTCATGAATTTTAGACAAGTTTTGGATTTACTAGAATTTAAAAACAAGGTATCTCAATGTTTTGCTGGCAATCAACAGTGCCCTGGTGTTTGAAATTCATTCTCAACAATTGCCCGAGGGAGCATAACACTGCAGTATGCAATGAACATGCCTGCCGCATCTCGGATAATTGCTCCAATTGCACCAATTCCACTATCCGAGACAGAAAGCAGCATCCACGTGAACTTTGACTGTTCATAATATGGGAAATTCCGAGGTGAAGGTAGTTTCATTATAGGTTCCACTAATTGTTGAATAGTTGGTTTGAGTTTTTTTGGATCCATGCAAGCCATTTCCAGTTGAAGTCATAAGGTACCATCCTGTTCCAGCCAGGAAGACATCTCTATCTCACAAGTTAGCTGGATCTTTTATTTAAGCCAAAGGCTAGAAAACCTATTTCAAATGAGTTTGGGCTTCGTTAAGTTATCCTCCTTTCCTGAGATTTTCTTGCATGGGACCTAAGCATGAACCCAAGGACACAGATTTGATTTTTCAACCAATTTATATGCACTCGAGCATGTGCATGTAGTTCAAATTTGAATTATGCACATAAATGCCTAGAAACCCCAGTTCATGTATAAAAATGTCCAAACGAACTCCGAAAATTCCAAAAATTAACACAAAACTACTATTGTTCTATGTTGACACTAGCATTTCTTTGAAAGCAATAAGAGGCAACGGATATCATTTCGTCCCTAAAGGTGGCACGTTCCCTACCGAAACAATCACGTTTGTTGTGAGAAGCTCTGGTTTGTGAGCAGTTTATACCCAAACCTGCCCCAAATGGGACAAAAAAATTACCACGGCATGTTGATGCCGCTCCATGACAGCATGCAAATTTCATGAATTTCAGACGAGTTTTGGATTTACTAGAATTTAAAAAGACAATATATCAATGTTTTGCCGGCAATCAATAGTGCCTTGGTGTTTGAAATTCATACCCATTTCTTGCATGGGACCTAAGCATGCACCCAAGGACACGGATTTGATTTTTCAACCAATTTATATGCACTGGAGCATGTGCATGTAGTTCAAATTTGAATTATGCACATAAAATGCCTAGAAAACCAAGTTAATCTATAAGAATGTCCAAATGAACCCCCAAAAATTCTAAAACTTAGCACAACACTCTTGTTGTTCTATGTTGACACTAGAAAATTTTTGAAAGCAATAAGAGGCAATGGATATCGTTTCATCCCCAAGGATGGCACGTTCCCTACCGAAACAATCAGGCTTGTTGAGAGAAGCTCTAGTTTGCGAGAAGTTTATACCCAAACCTGCCCAAATGGGACAGATTTTTTACCATGGCATGTTGATGCCACTCCATGATAGCATGACAAGTTTCATGAATTTCAGACGAGTTTTGGATTTACTAGAATTTAAAAACAAAGTATGTCAACGTTTTGCCGGCAATCAACAGTGCCTTGGTGTTTGAGATTCATTCCCATTTCTTGCATGGGACCTAAGCATGCACCCAAGGACATAGATTTTATTTTTCAACCAATTATATGCACTGAGCATGTGCATGTAGTTGAAATTTGAATTATGCATGTAAAATACCTAGAAAACCTAGTTAATGTACAAAAATGTCCAAACGAAGCCCAAAAAATTCCAAAATTTAACACAACACTCCTGTTGCTCTATGTTGACACTAGAATTTTTTTGAAAGCAATAAAAGGCAGATATCATTTCATCCCCAAAGGTGGCACGTTCCATACCGAAACCATCAGGCTTGTTGTGAGAATCTCTGGTTTGTGAGTAGCTTATACTCAAACCTGCCCCAAATGGGACAAAAAAATTACCACGATATGTTGATGCCGCTCCATGGTAGCATGCCAAGTTTCATGAATTTCAATGAGTTTTTGATTTACTAGAATTACAAAAGCAGGTACCTCAATGTTTGCCGGAGAGCCATGGTGACATGGTGTTCGAAATTCATCCCCATTTCTTGCATGGGACATTAGCATAAACCCATGGACACATATATGATTTTACAACCCATGTTGGTGCACCGGAGTATGTGCATGTAGTTTAAATTTGAATTGTGCACCTAAAATGCCTACAAAACCAAATCAATGTATAAAAACGTCCAAACGAACCCTGAATAGTTCCATTTTTTTTACGACACACCTGTAGTTGCATGTTCACTACAGATAAAAGTTCTACCAATTCAAACACCGCCCATTGCAGCTATGACCCCATTATGTCATTCAAATCAAGACAAAAAATCAAGTAGATCGCACATAGTTTATTATCACCGACCGTGTGAGATGCAGCACAAAATATCTTAGAGCACCGTCGGAGTATAGTATGCATACGGCTTATGCGAGAAGGTGTGATGGCTACAGTCCACAGCCGGCGTGTCAAGCACACTAGCTTGCTCCCCAAATATTATTTCACTGTTCAATCATCACCGGTGAAAGATGGGGACGTGGACCCGTGTCGTGAGGGAAACTTCGGCGGCCAACTCTGGCGAGAGCGCGGCCGTGGCCGCCAGGCACGTGCTAACAAGCTTCGTGAGGGCGACCGTAATATGCGGCCCAGCGGCCAAGGCGTCCCATACGACCGCTATTGCTTCTCAAGCGGCTGCAGCAACATCTGCCTTGGGGATAGCAACTGGCGAGAGTGGCACAACAGCTTTCCGTTCCGCAGAGGTGGCCTTAGCCCTGATGGAGGCCGCCCACGCCCAGCTCGTGGCGGTCACCGCACAAATCAAATGAAGCTTCTCCAACAATGGTCGGCAACCCACGACCGAAAAGTTGGCAATTGCTGAGAGCGTTTGAGCAGCCGTCTGTTCCTGCGCGGCATACCTTGCCACGACGGAGCCCGCCAAAGCCCAGATCCCGGCCGCCCATGCCCAACTCGTGGCGGCCTATTCCAAAGATATGGCAGATGCGGATGGCGAGATGCTTTCCGAGTATGGTGCGCTAGATGCCGTGGAGCCCCTTCCCCAGGAGATTGTCGGGCGCGAGCTAGACACGGAGGAGGTGGCGGAGATCGATGAGCACCAGCCATAGTAGTATTGTTTGTTTTGTTTAATTAAGAGTGTCGGTCTTTAATTTGTTAGAGTAATGTTTAGGTCAGCTAGCTCTGTTTAATTGCTGAACTTGCTCGATTAAGAAGTGTGGGTCTGTTGTAGTCTCCTTTGTGTCCCCAAATTATGCAATGAAGGGAAATTTGGACCAAAAATTTTGACGTTCAAACTCATCACACGCGGGTTAAGCTATCTAAATCGCTTGTGATGTTCACATATCGTACACAATTCTGAATAAGGGACCGTGTCTGATGACACTTTGCGCGCGCCAGTTTTTTCGCTGAACCGATTCCAAATTTTCGGCTTCCGCGGAAATATCTACCTCCCCGCCCCCTCCCCCTTACCAAAAGCCACATTTCTCCTATTCCCGCCTTCCTTTCCAAGTTGAAACCTTCACTCCATGCTTGCAATGCCGCCTCCTCACCGGCGATCCTCCGTCACGCTGCTCGGCCTCGTCTATCCAGGCAGGTAATCCACACCCGACCCCCATCCTCCTCCTCCTTCCACATCCCACATGCCCCGACCGCCTGCACGACACCTTCCACCGAAATCACCGACCCCTCCACCAAATAAGCGCCGCCCTAAGCCATGGTGCATGCAGTATAGCCAGGATCTCAAGGAGCATTTGGCGGTGGAGAAGCAAATCACAGCCGCACGCGCGGATGAGGTCGCGATGGCTGCCATTCGTGCCGACCCCCAGATCTTGGAGGAGCACCTCGCCGTCGAGGCCACCGTTGATGCCTCGCGCGCCGACACTGCGACATAGTTAGCTGCTTTAAATGACAGTTCGTGGTGTTTTCTTGAGGCCACCCTTGGTGCCTCCAACGAAGACTACGAGGTGTTTTCTCGGTGTGCATGTGCTTACCTCATCTCGAGAGCCAACAGGTTGGTGCCCGGAGCTACTTAGGCAACTCACCACTATGATGAGGGTACCCAAGATGCGGAGGCCTCGCCCTCTTCCATGTCCAAGGAGCCAATTGTCATCGATATCTCCGACAATGAGGAGTAGCTTGTCTTATTAGCTCACTATAAGGACCCATGTTCAGTTTGCTAGCTACTGCCTTTCCTTAACAAATTATAGTGAATTGTGCTATATACTTTTACCATGCAATCTATTGCTCTAGTGTATATGTTCTAAATGTCTTGCAATGTGGTGCTCACTTATTAACCGTTGGTTAATTAGTTATCGTGTTCAGTTAACTATTTGGTTCAATTATGCAAATGTGATGTTCAATTCTTCAGGGTGCAATTTTGTATTGTCTTCCATGTGAGAAATAAATCGAATTTTACTTGACAAAATACATGAGAAACAAATAAAATTGCTATATTTCCAAGTTGTCGATGTGGTACTCAGTTAACGTTTGGTTCATTTGTTATGGTGTTTAGTTAACTGCTTGGTTCAATTCTGCAATGCGATGTTCAATTGTTGTGGGTGCATTCTGTTATTGTACACCATGTGAGAAATAAATCGAATTTGGTTGTACTAAATACATGAGAAACAAATACAATTGCTATATTTCCGAGTTGTTAAGCATGCTTGGTTTGGTTAACTATCTGATCTTCTATTAGGAGTATGTTATATTATGCAATGTGGTTCTCTGTTAATGTTTGGTTCATTTGTTGTGGTGTTTAGTTAACTGCTTGGTTCAATTCTGCAATGTGATGTCCAGTTGTCGTGGGTAGAATTTTGTATTATTGGGCATGTGAGGAATAAATCGAATTTGGATGCACTTAATACATGAGAAACATATACAAGTCCTATATTTCCTAGTTCTTAATCATGATTGGTTTGGATAAATGGATTTTCCATGTGGCTTGAATTAATCGGATGAATCTGCAATGTGCTTATTTTTCATCAACATATTTTACAGATAGCTTGCGAACCCTTACTTAACCTGGTGACTAACTACCTTATATGTGTTGCAGGGAAACAATGGGAAGCACTGAGGTTTACAATCGAGGTTAGCATGTCCATGGTCCATTGTCTAATAGCACATTATTGTGCAATTGCAGGAACCATTCTAATATTTAGGTTTTTAACAATTTGGTCTTGCACAAGTAGGTCCTGCTTGCCAGAGGTTTTGACCCACTGTTCGACCCTTTTTGCATATGGGGAAATGAGTTGTCCATGAATATCAATCAAGTCAAGAAACTCAGAAAGATTGTTAGGATAAAGAAATTAGTGACAAAAAACAACAAAATCTTTGTCTACACAATGAAGAAGAAATCAGCTCACAACAAGATGGTACTAACTATTATACCTTGCCTTATTTTTATTCCTTTGCCCATTTCCAATATAGAGAAGATATTTATGCACATCCTTGTTTTCAGGCCTTTCCAAAGCAGTTCATTGATGATTACCTCTCAAACGACCTCTATGGTCAGGAGGGAAGGCAGTTTTTCATACAACACCCACGGTTCAATATTGAAGTGTTCCTAAAGAGGACGAAGGATGGACGGTCAATCATCCACAGGCACTGGCCTAAAGTTGCAAAGACCTTAAACATGAATGAAGGCTCAATATTCGCCTTCCGCTTCAGTAGTTTTCCAGATGGGATGCATCTTCCTATGTACCATCTATGATGCTAATTTCGAAAAGTTTTAGATGTTGCATGTGAAACTTGGTGTTGGTGCAGTTGTGTAATGGGGTAGCTGAGTGCTGAAGCTATATCATGTTGTACTCGGATGTATTTCAATTATGAAATCCTACTTCCTTAATATGGAAATGAAATATATTATGTGCTTAATATGAATGTCAATTAGATTAATAAATGGATTATTAATAATAGGGCAATTAGCCTGCTAATTGGGTTTTCCTATTGCAAACAGTTATTGAGAAAACACCATGGGCGATGACCTCAGGCAACGCACACAGTTTCTAGGAATAAACCGTGTTGGATCAATGAACAATCACACACGACATTCTCTTGAAAACTGTTTGCATTAGGCCACCTTGCACAAACGTTTTCCTTGGAGCGACTATGTGGGATGTATATACAAACGGAAACGTTTAGCGGGGACTGACTATGTAGGATGTACTTACGACCAGAAATGATTTCGCCTGTATAATTGTATTTTTTTTAGCACTAATATACGTATAACCGTATTTGGTCGCTCGCCGGTCGCACATGACCTCATTTTGCCGAGTGTGTGTGCCAGGAGGGCATATCCCCGACGGTTTCTGGGTCGTGTGGGAAGGACCCCCCCCCCCTATCGTAGTCACTCACTAGGTGATGGTTCTGAACGTTGTCGTGGAAAGGGGTTAAAACCGTTTGTATAGCACCTTGTTGTACCAGTGTGATCTCCGCAGGGCTTCGCTTAAGCACTACGAAAATATGACCGGGGGTGTACACGGTGCAGGGGGGCGCCACACACGGCAAACAATTGATCTGGTGTGTGCTAGGCGCCCCCTCCCACATATATATATATAGGTGGGAGGGGGAGGGGAGAGGCCAGGAGGCGCCCCAAGTAGGACCGAATCCTACTTGGGCTCCTCCCTAGCGCGCGCCCCCTGCCATATATGTCGGAGGGGGGAGGAAAGAGGGGGGAGAGGGAAGGAAGGGGAATCCTATTCCTCTCTTTCCTTTCCCTTTCCCCTCTTTCTTCTCCTCTTAGGCCGGCCCATATGGGGGGCACACCAGCCCCTTGTGGCTGGTGTGTTTCACCTCTTGGCCCATAAGGCCCATATCTTTTGCCGGGGGTGCCCGAAACCCCTTTCGGTGACCTGATGAGTACGTGGTAACCCCGAAAACACTTCCAGTGTCCGAATGCTATCGTCCTATATATCAATCTTTACCTCTCGGCCATTTAGAGAGTCCTCGTCATGTCCGTGATATCATCCGGGACTCTGAACAACATTCGGTCACGTAACTCATATAACACTATATCGTCATCGAACGTTAAGCATGCGGACCCTACGGGTTCAAGAACTGTGTATACATGACCGAGACACCTCTTCGAGCAATAACCAATAGCAGAACCTGGATGCCCATATTGGCTCCTATATATTCTATGAAGATCTTTATCGGTCGAACTGTTATGATAACATACGTAACTCCCTTTGTCTATCGGTATGTTACTTTCCCGAGATTCGATCGTCGATATCTTCATACCTAGTTCAATATCATTGCCGACAAGTCTCTTTACTCATTCCGCAATACATCACCTCATGACTTACTCCTTAGTCATTTGCTTGCAAGCTTATGATGTGTATTACGAGAGGGCCCAGAGATACCTCTCTGGTACTCGGAGTGAGAAATCCTAATCTCGATCTATGCCAACTCAACAAACACCTTCGGAGATACCTGTAGAGCATCTTTATAATCACCTAGTTACGTTGTGACGTTTGATAGCACACAAGGCATTCTTCCGATATCCAGGAGTTGCATAATCTCATAGTCGAAGGAATATGTATTTGACATGAAGAAAGCAATAGCAATAAAACTGAACGATCATTATGCTAAGCTAACGAAAGGGTCTTGTCCATCACATCATTATCCTAATGATGTGATCCCATTATAAAATGACAACTCATGTCCATGGTTAGGAAACCTTAACCATCTTTGATCAACGAGCCAGTCTAGTAGAGGCTCACTAGGCACATGGTGTTTGTTTATGTATTCACGCATGTATTAAGGTTTCCGATCAATACAATTCTAGCATGAATAATAAACCTTTATCATGAATAAGGAAATATAAAATAACAACTTTATTATTGCCTCTAGGGCATATTTCCTTCACAAGGAGCCTAGGAGGTGCACCAAAGGAGGCCCATAGGGCCCACAAGACACCAGGGCATGCTAGAGGCCCCTGGGCGCACCCTGATGCCTTGTTGGGCCCATGGGAAGCTTCTCCACCGCCTCTCAGCTCTATAAATACCCAAATATTCCAGAAACCGTCCAGGAGTCGACGAAACACAATTCCACTCGCCGCAAGTTCCAGAACCACGAGATCCAATCTAGAGCCTTATTTCGGCACCTTGCCGGAGGGGGAAACGATCACAAAGGGGTTTATCATCCTCATTGTTGTTCCTCCAATGATGCGTGAGTAGTTTACCACAGACCTACAGGTCCGTAGACAGTAGCTAGATGGCTTCTTCTCTCTTTTTGATTCTCAATACAATGTTCTCCTCGACGTTCTTGGAGATCTATTTAATGTAATGACTTTTTGTGGTGTGTTTGTTGGATCCGATGAATTGTGAGTTTATGATTAGATCTATCTATGAATATTATTTGAGTCTTCTTTGAACTCTTATATGCATGATCCTTATAGCCTCGTATATATTTCTTCTCCGAAACTTTGGTTTGGTTTGGCCAACTAGATTGATTTTTCTTGCAATGGGAAGAGGTGCTTTGTGATGGGTTCGATCTTGCGGTGCTTACATTCTCAATGATAGAAGGAGACATGATACGCATGTATCGTTGCCATTAAGGATAAAAAGATGGAATCTATTCCTACATGAATAGATCTTGTCTACATCATGCCATCGTTCTTATTGCATTACTCCGTGTCTCCATGAACTTCGTACACTAGATGCATGCTGGATAGCGGTCGATGTGTGGAGTAACAGTAGTAGATGCAGGCAGGAGTCGGTCTACTAATCTTGGACATGATGCCTATATACATGAACATTGCCTTGGATATCGTCATAATTATTTGCTTTTCTATCAATTGCCCAACATAAATTTGTTTACACACCGTATGCTATTTTCTCGGGAGGAGCTGATGACCCACAAGTACAGGGATCAATAGTAGCTCTTTTTGATAAGTAAGAGTGTCGAACCCAACGAGGAGCACAAGGAAAGGACAAGTGGTTTTCACCAAGGTAATGTCAGCAAGTGCAAAAATTGTAAGTAACAGAGTAGTTTGATAGCAAAATAATTTGTAACGAGCAAGTAACGGTAATAATAACAAAAGTGTAGCAAGGTAGCCCAATCCTTTTGAGGCAAAGGACATGCCAAAACGGTCTCTTATAATAAGAAAATCGTTATTGAGGGTAGACGGGAATTTCATCTAGTCACTTTCATCATGTTGTTTAGATTTGTATTCGCTACTTTGATAATTTGATATGTGGGTGGACCGATGCTTAGGTGTTTTTATTACTTGAACAAGCCTCCTACTTATGATTAACCCCCTCGCAAGCATCCGCAACTACGAGAAAAGTATTAAGAATAAATTCTAACCATAGCATTAAACTTTTGGATCAAATCGGTCCCTTACGGAATAGCGCATAAACTAGGGTTTAAGCTTCTGTCACTCTCACAACCCATCATATCTAATAACTACTCCACTGCATTCCCTTAGGCCCAAATATGGTGAAGTGTCATGTAGTCGACGTTCACATGACACCACTAAGGGAATCACAACATACATACTATCAAAATATCGAACACATGTCAAGTTCACATGATTACATGCAACATGGTTTCTTTCGTGACCTCAAGAACAAAAGTAACTACTCACAATTGATAAGCATGCTCAAGATCAGAGGGGTATTAAATAGCATAATGGATCTGAATAGATAATCTTCCACCAAATAAACCATATAGTAAAGATGTAATCAGCACTACTAGTCACCCACCAGCACCAATCTATAGTTCTGTTAGAGAACACAAGAGATGAACTAGGGTTTGAGATGAGATGGTGATGTTGAAGATGTTGATGGAAATTTCCCTCCCCAAGATGGGAGAGTTGTTGGTGATAATGATGACGATGATTTCCCCCTCCGGGAGAGAAGTTCCCCTGGAGAAATTGCCCCGCCGGAGGGAAAAAGTGCTCCTGCCCAAGTTCTGCCTCGAGACGGCGGTGCTCCGCCCCGAAAGTCCTCTCCTTATTTTTCCTAGGTCAAAATGACTTATATACCAAAATATGGGCACCGGAGGGTGCTACCTCTTGAGCATTGCGTTGGTTTTCCCTTGAAGAGGAAAGGGTGATACAGCAAAGTAGCGTAAGTATTTCCCTTAGTTTTTGAGAACCAAGGTATCAATCTAGTAGGAGGCTACGTGCGAGTCACTTGCACCTGCACAAAACAAATAAATCCTCGCAACCAACGCGATAAGGGGTTGTCAATCCCTACACGGTCACTTACGAGAGTGAGATCTGAAAGATATGATAAGATAATATTTTTGGTATTTTTATGATAAAGATGCAAACTAAAATAAAAGGCAATGAAAATAACTAAGTGTTGGAAGACTAATATGATAAAGATAGACCCGGGGGCCATAGGTTTCACTAGTGTCTTCTCTCGAGAGCATAAGTATTTTACGGTCGGTGAATGAATTACTGTTGAGCAATTGGCAGAATTGAGCATAGCTATGAGAATATCTAGGTATGATCATGTATATAGGCATCACATCCGAGAAAAGTAGACAGACTCCTACCTGCATCTACTACTATTACTCCACACATCGACTGCTATCCAGCATGCATCTAGAGTATTAAGTTCATAAGAACAAAGTAACACCTTAAGAAAGATGACATGATGTAGAGGGATAAACTCATGCAATATGATGAAAACCCCATCTTGTTATCCTCGATGGCAACAATACAATACATGCCTTGCTGCCCCTACTTTCACTGGGAAAGGACACCGCAAGATTGAACCCAAAGCTAAGCACTTCTCCCATTGCAAGAAATATCAATCTACCAAAAACCAAACTGATAATTCGAAGAGACTTGCAAAGATAACCAACCATACATAAAAGAATTCGGAGAAGATTCAAATATTGTTCATAGATAAACTGGATCATAAACCCACAATTCATCGGTCTCAACAAACACACTGCAAAAAGAAGATTACATCGAATAGATCTCCACAAGAGAGGGGGAGAACTTTGTATTGAGATCCAAAAAGAGAGAAGAAGCCATCTAGCTAATAACTATGGACCCGTAGGTCTGAGGTAAACTACTCACACATCATCGGAGAGGCTATGGTGTTGATGTAGAAGCCCTCCGTGATCGATGCCCCCTCTGGCGGAGCTCTGGAACAGGCCCCAAGATGGGACTCGTGGATACAGAAAGTTACGGCCGTGGAATTAGGGTTTTGGCTCTGTATTGATCGTTTCAGGGTACATAGGTATATATAGGAGGAAGAAGTACATCGGTGGAGCAACAGGGGACCCACGAGGGTGAAGGGCCTGCCTAGGGGGGGTAGGCGCGCCCCCTACCTCATGGCCGCCCTGTTGGTTGCTTGATGTAGGGTCCAAGTCTCCTGGATCTTGTTCGTTCCAAACATCACGTTCCCGAAGGTTTCATTCCGTTTGGACTCCGTTTGATATTCCTTTTCTTCGAAACCCTAAAATAGGCAAAAAAAACAGCAATTCTGGGATGGGCCTCCGGTTAGTAGGTTAGTCCCAAAAATAATATAAAAGTGGATAATAAAGCCCAATAATGTCCAAAACAGAAGATAATATAGCATGGAGCAATCAAAAATTATAGATACGCTGGAGACGTATCAAGCATCCCCAAGCTTAATTCCTCCTCTTCCTCGAGTAGGTAAATGATTAAAATAGAATTTTTGATGTGGAATGCTACTAGGCATAATTTCAGTGTAATTCTTCTTAATTGTGGCATGAATATTCAGATCCAAAAGATTCAAGATAAAAGTTTAATATTGACATAGAAATAATAATACTTCAAGCATACTAACTAAGAAATTATGTCTTCTCAAAATAACATGGCCAAAGAAAGTTCATCCCTACAAAATCATATAGTTTAGTCATGCTCCATTTTCATCACACAAGAATGCTCTCATCATGCACAACCCCGATGACAAGCCAAGCAATTGTTTCATACTTTAGTAATCTCAAACTTTATAAACCTTCACGCAATACATGAGCGTGAGCCATGGATATAGCACTATGGGTGGAATAGAGTATAATGATGGGGGTTATGTGGAGAAGACAAAAAAGGAGAAAGTCTCACATCAATGAGGCTAATCAATGGGCTATGGAGATGCCCATCGATTGATGTTAATGCAAGGAGTAGGGATTGCCATGCAACGGATGCACTAGAGCTATAAATGTATGAAAGCTCAACAAAAGAAACTAGTGGGTGTGCATCCAACTTGCTTGCTCACGAAGACCTAGGGCACTTGAGGAGGCCCATTGTTGGAATATACAAGCCAAGTTCTATAATGAAAAATTCCCACTAGTATATGCAAGTGACAAAACAAGAGACTCTCTATCATGAAGTTCATGGTGCTACTTTGAAGCACAAGTGTGGAAAAAAGATAGTAGCATTGTCCCTTTTCATTTCTCTTTTTTGGGCCTTCCTTTTTTATTTGGCCTTTCTCCCTTTTTTATTGGGACAATGCTCTATTAAATGATGATCATCACACTTCTATTTATTTACAACTCAATGATTACAAATCGATACTAGAACAAGGCATGACTCTATATGAATGCCTCCGGCGGTGTACCGGAATATGCAATGAATCAAGTGTGACATGTATGAAACAATTATGAACGGTGGCTTTGCCACAAATACTATGTCAACTACATGATCATGCTAAGCAATATGAAAATGATGAATGTGTCATGATAAACAGGATGGTGGAAAGTTGCATGGCAATATATCTCGGAATGGCTATGGAAATGCCATAATAGGTAGGTATGGTGGTTGTTTTGAGGAAGATATAAGGAGGTTTATGTGTGAAAGAGTGTATCATATCATGGGGTTTGGATGCACCGGCGAAGTTTGCACCAACTCTCAATGTGAGAAAGGGCAATGCACGGTACCGAAGAGGCTAGCAATGATGGAAGGGTGAGAGTGCATATAATCCATGGACTCAACATTAGTCATAAAGAACTCACATACTTATTGCAAAAATCTACAAGTCATCAAAAACCAAGCACTACGTGCATGCTCCTAGGGGGATAGATTGGTAGGAAAAGACCATCGCTCGTCCCCGACCGCCACTCATAAGGGAAGACAATCAAAGAACACCTCATGTTTCAAAATTGTTACATAACATTTACCATATGTGCATGCTACGGTACTTGCAAACTTCAACACAAGTATTTATTAATTTCACAACTACTCAACTAGCACAACTTTAATATCACTACCTCCATATCTCAAAACAATCATCAAGCATCAAACCTCTCTTAGT
This sequence comes from Triticum monococcum, assembly GCA_034509565.1. NCBI lineage: Eukaryota > Viridiplantae > Streptophyta > Magnoliopsida > Poales > Poaceae > Triticum > Triticum monococcum. Next base: position 618,849,577 of record CM067847.1, on the reverse strand, counting down.
ATTCAAAACTCTCATAAGAAAGTTTTTACTAATCTTGAATACCTAGCATATTAGGATTATTTAAGCAAATTACCATGCTATTTAAAACTCTCAAAATAATCTAAGTGAAGCATGAGAGATCAATAGTTTCTAAAACAAATCCACCACCGTGCTCTAAAAGATATAAGTGAAGTACTAGAGCAAAACTATATAACTCAAAAGATATAAGTGAAGCACATAGAGTATTCTAATAATTTTCGAATCATGTCTGTCTATCTCAAAAGGTGTGTACAGCAAAGATGATTGCGGTAAACTAAAAAGAAAAGACTCAAATAATACAAGACGCTCCAAGCAAAACACATATCATGTGGTGAATAAAAATATAGCTCCAAGTAAAGTTACCGATGGAAGTAGACGAAAGAGGGGATGCCTTCCGGGGCATCCCCAAGCTTTGGCTTTTTGGTGTCCTTAGATTATATTGGGGGTGCCATGGTCATCCCCAAGCTTAGGCTCTTTCCACTCCTTGTTCCATAATCCATCAAATCCTTACCAAGACTTCAAAACTTCACAACACAAAACTCAAAGTAGAAAATCTCGTGAGCTCCGTTAGAGAAAGAAAACAAAAGACCACTTCAAGGTACTGTAATGAACTCATTATTTATTTATATTGGTGTTAAACCTACTGTATTCCGACTTCTCTATGGTTTACAAACTATTTTACTAGCCCTAGATTCATCAAAATAAGAAAACAACACACGAAAAACAGATTCTGTCAAAAACAGAACAGTCTGTAGTAATCTGTAGCTAGCGCAAGATATGGAACCCCAAAAATTCTAAAATAAATTGCTGGACGTGAGATATTTATCTATTAATCATCTTAAAAAAGAATTAACTAAATAGGACTTTCCAAATAGAAATGGAAGCAGTTCTCGTGAGCGCTAAAGTTTCTGTTTTTTACAGCAAGATTAACAAGATTTTCCCCAAGTCTTCCCAACGGTTCTACTTGGCACAAACACTAATTAAAACACAAAAAACACAACCAAAACAGAGGCTAGATAAATTATTTATTACTAAACAGGAGCAAAAAGCAAGGAATAAAAATAAAATTGGGTTGCCTCCCAACAAGTGCTATCGTTTAACGCCCCTAGCTAGGCATAAAAGCAAGGATAGATCTAGGTATTGCCATCTTTGGTAGGCAATCCATAAGTGGCTCTCATACCCTGTTCAAGAATTCATCCGATTAACCAGTTAACTTGCCGATTAATCCCCACTCATAGGGTCACCGAGTAGCCGATAAACCGAAAAATCGTCCGATTAATTGATTAAATGGCCGATTAACTTGCTGATTAGCCAATTAATCCCCTACTCGCTGGCCAACCGAGCAGCTACCAGTTAACGATTTCCTCAACAATGATAGATTCATAAGGTGATTTAATTTTCTTTCTAGGAAAGTGTTCCATGCCTTTCCTTAACGGAAATTGGAATCTAATATTTCCTTCCTTCATATCAATAATTGCACCAATCGTTCTAAGGAAAGGTCTACCAAGAATAATAGGACATGAAGGATTGCAATCTATGTCAAGAACAATAAAATCTACGGGCACATAATTCCTATTTGCAACAATAAGAACATCATTAATTCTTCCCATAGGTTTCATAATAGTGGAATCCGCAAGGTGCAAGTTTAAAGAGCAATCATCAAAATCACGGAAACCTAACAAATCACACGAAGTCTTTGGAATCTTGGAAACACTAGCACCCAAATCACACAAAGCATAGCATTCATGATCTTTAATCTTAATTTGAATAGTTGGTTCCCACTCATCATAAAGTTTTCTAGGGATAGAAACTTCCAACTCAAGTTTTTCTTCATAAGATTGCATCAAAGCATCAATGATATGTTTGGTAAAAGCTTTATTTTGGCTATAAGCATGAGGAGAATTTAGCACGGATTGCAACAAGGAAATACAATCTATCAAAGAGCAGCTATCATAATTAAATTCCTTGAAATCCAAAATAGTAGGTTCATTAACATCTAGAGTTTTGATCTCTTCAATCCCACTTTTATCAAATTTAGCAACGGTAAGAGGAGCAATCGGAGTGCTAATAAAATCATTGTTGTTGGTATTGGTAAAGTCACACAATTTAGTGTTATCTTGAGCCATCATGACAAGAAAGCAATCCAACACACAAGCAAACGAGGAACGGGCAAAAAGAGGCAAATAGAGAAAGAGAGGGAGGATAGAGAGAGAGAGGGCGAATAAAACGGTAATGGTGAAGTGGGGGAGAGGAAAACGAGAGGCAAATGGCAAATAATGTAATGCGGAGATAAGGGTTTGTGATGGGTACTTGGTATGTTAACTTTTGCGTAGACCTCCTCGGCAACGGCGCCAGAAATCCTTCTTGCTACCTCTTGAGCACTGCGTTGGTTTTCCCTTGAAGAGGAAAGGGTGATGCAGCAAAGTAGCATAAGTATTTCCCTTAGTTTTTGAGAACCAAGGTATCAATCCAGTAGGAGGCTACGTGCGAGTCCCTCGCACCTGCACAAAAAATAAATCCTCGCAACCAACGCAATAAGGGGTTGTCAATCCCTACACGTCACTTATGAGAGTGAGATCTGATAGATATGATAAGATACTATTTTTGGTATTTTTATGATAAAGATGCAAAGTAAAATAAAAGGCAATGAAAATAACTAAGTGTTGGAAGATTAATATGATAAAGATAGACCCAGGGGCCATAGGTTTCACTAGTGGCTTCTCTCAAGAGCATGAGTATTTTACGGTGGGTGAACGAATTACTGTTGAGCAATTGACAGAATTGAGCATAGTTATGAGAATATCTAGGTATGATCATGTATATAGGAATCACGTCCGAGACAAGTAGACTGACTCCTGCCTGCATCTACTACTATTACTGCACACGTCGACCACTATCCATCATGCATCTAGAGTATTAAGTTCATAAGAACAGAGTAACACCTTAAGCAAGATGACATGATGTAGAGGAATAAACTCATGCAATATGATGAAAACCCCATCTTGTTATCCTCGATGGCAACAATACAATACGTGCCTTGCTGCCCCTACTGTCACAGGGAATGGACACCGCAAGATTGAACCCAAAGCTAAGCACTTCTCCCATTGCAAGAAATATCAATCTAGTAAAAACCAAACTGATAATTCGAAGAGACTTGCAAAGGTAACCAACCATACATAAAAGAATTCAGAGAAGATTCAAATATTGTTCATAGATAAACTTGATCATAAACCCACAATTCATTGGTCTCAACAAACACACCGCAAAAAGAAGATTACATCGAATAGATCTCCGCAAGAGAGGGGGAGAACTTTGTATTGAGATCCAAAAAGAGAGAAGAAGCCATCTAGCTAATAACTATGGACCCGTAGGTCTGAGGTAAACTACTCACACATCATCGGAGAGGCTATGGTGTTGATGTAGGAGCCCTCCGTGAGCGATGCCCCCTCCGTCGGAGCTCCAGAACAGGCCCTAAGATGGGATCTCGTGGATACAGAAAGTTACGGCGGTGGAATTAGGATTTTGGCTCCGTATCTGATCATTTGGGGTACGTAGGTATATATAGGACGAAGAAGTACGTCAGTGGACCAACAGTGGGCCCACGAGGGTGGAGGGCGCGCTTGGGGGGGTATGCGCGCCCCCCTACCTCGTGCCCTCCGTGTTGGTTGCTTGACGTAGGGTCCAAGTCTCCGGGATCTTGTTCGTTCCAAAAATCACGTTCCCGAAGGTTTCATTCTGTTTGGACTCCGTTTGATATTCCTTTTCTTCGAAACCCTAAAATAGGCAAAAAACAGCAATTCTGGGTTGGGCCTCCGGTTAGTAGGTTAGTCCCAAAAATAATATAAAAGTGGATAATAAAGCCCAATAATGTCCAAAACAGAAGATAATATAGCATGGAGCAATCAAAAATTATAGATACGTTGGAGACGTATCAGAGGGGGCCACCCTGGTGAGCACAAGACACCGGGGCGCGCCTGGGCCAATATTCCTCATATATTCCATAAAAAAAAATTTGGAGTTGTGCAGAATAGGTAGCCTGACGTAGCTTTTCCAGGTTCAGATTTCTAGCTGGCAGAATTCTCCCTCTTTGTGTGTACCTTCATATTATGAGAGAAAGGGCATTAAAATCACTCCAAAAAGCATTATTATGCATAAAACATCATAAATAACAGTAGGAAACATGATGCAAAATGGACGTATCAACCCCCCCAAGCTTAGACCTCGCTTGTCCTCAAGCGAAAACCGAAATCGAAAAACATGTCCACATGCTTAGAGAGAGAGTGGTGTCAATAAAAACAAAATACGGACATAGAAGCATCATGTTGATTTTTATAACAACAACAAATTTAAACATAACACTTTTATCGTAGAACTTTTATCATAGACTTCTCATGAATAAGTAACAATTCATCACGCTATTGAAGTATAAAGCATAAACTCTATTAGAAACCAACAAATTATGTTCTTAGTAAACTTTGCAACTACAATTCATCATCTTTTCAGGAAGGGTCACGTATTGGAGCCCTTAGGCAAGTCCACATACTCAACCGTCATATAGTCTTCTATGATTGCTAACACTCCCCGCATACACATGAGCAAAACGTCTCAACCGGACACATAGAAAGATAGGGGCTTTTAGTTTCGCCTCCCAACATATTCAATTCAAGGGTGATGTCAACAATAATAACTCATGCTACCAATATTCAACTGGACATATGTGCCTAGATCTTTCCTCAAACACATGATGCTTGCCAAAGGAGGAAAATAAAAAGGAATAGAGAGAAAAACTTTGACTCTTGCATAAAAGTAAATACATAAAAGTAAAAGATAGGCCCTTCGCAGAGGGAAGCAGAGGTTGCCATGAACTTATTTGTTTGTATGCTCAACCCCTTAGTGCAAAATAATGTCACGTTGTATTGGCCCTTGTGATGGCAACCTTTATTATGCAGTCTGTCGCTTTTATTCTTCACCATCACAAGTTCGTACAATGCTCAATTTTCTCTTACACTAAATGATCTCACACTTCTAGCAGCATTTTTTATTGCCTTATTGCATCGATGATAACTTACTTGAAGGATCTTGCTCAATCCCTAGGTAGGTATGGTGGACCCTTGAAAATAAGATCTAGGTTTAAGGGTTTTTGGATGCACAAGTAGTATCTCTACTTAGTGCATAATTTTTGGCTAGCGAAGATAGGGGCAAGCACCACATGTTGAAGGATATATGCCAATATAACTTCTGTGTGAATATGAACCAACATAAATCATTACATTGTCTTCCTTGTCCAACGTCAACAATTTTGGCATATAATATTTTGATGGGGGCTCACAATCACAAAAGATTTCTAGGATAGTGTGTTTATATGTGAATCTTCTCTTCCCTTATTAATTCTTTCATGAGTTGCATCATTGACCAATGCTATGTTTGTCAATCTCTAATAAAATTTTCTACTTATACTTTTCCTTATGTGGTGTCATCACCTACCATAAGATTAGCATATGATCTTGTTAATTTATTTCCTTTCTTTTTATTGCAACATGAAAGTAAAGAAGCGAAAACTCAAACTAAACTTTATTATATATTTCGCACACGATTACAAGGATAGATCACTAAGCAAACTCTCGAAAAGAAAGGATCGAACTAAAGTTTTATTCATATAAAGAAAAAGATAACTATGGATCAAACTAAGATAAGTAAAAGCAAAAGATAGTGGGGTGACACGATACCGGGGCACCTCCCCCAAGCTTGGCGGAAGCTAAGGGGAGTGCCCATACCCAATACTCAATTCTCCTTTGGTGATGAAGAAGAAGGTGGTGGTGATGAAGTAGAGATCCTATCCTCGGGTTTCCATGGAAGAGGTCCACAATCATAAGAGGAGGAGTGAGTCTCTCGGGCCCTGCAACCGGCAGCCAAACTCATACCTTTAAACCTCGCCTCATATTCAAAGCTTGGTTTTGGAGATCGTAGATCTGGCTTTGGAGGAAGTTAATTTGCTTGTTGAGGCTGAAGACGATGTCCTTCATGGACTTGCCATCCACCTTGAGATCACGGGTAAGGTCTGTGATCATGAGGTGATTGGCATTGAGTCCACGCTCCACCATCCCCGTGCACCGGAAGACCTCCTGCTCCATAACTTCAAGCCTGGCCTCCACGGTTCCCGTCCCCTTGGGACCTTGCACATCACGGATGTGAAGCACCCCTCATGCATCTGGATGACTTGAGGGTGCTGCACCACCTCCCGCAAATATGGGTTGATGATGTTCTTGAAGAACTTGTCCTTGGAGGAGCTTGAAGCGGCCATGGTAGATGGGATCTGACAGAAAACTACAAGGAAAGAAAACATAAGATTTCTCTGCGATACGGTAGTCAATAGGTTCGGGGGGTACGTGAAGATTTTTTATCTTGGGAGACAAGCAAACTGTAGAAAAACGGAGTCCATAGGGTACCCGAGGTGGGCACTGTTGGGGATCGTAGCAGAAATTCAAAATTTTCTATGCATCACCAAGATCAATCTATGGAGTAATCTAGCAACAAGGGGAAGGAGAGTGCATCTACATACCCTTGTAGATCACTAAGCGGAAGCATTCAAGTGAACAGGGTTGATGGAGTCGTACTCGTCATGATCCAAATCACTGATGATCCTAGCGCCGAACGGACGGCACCTCCGCGTTCAACACACGTATGGTTTGGAGACGTCTCCTCCTTCTTTATCCAGCAAGGTGAGAGGATAAGTTGAGGGAAAACTCTGACAGCACGATAGCGTGGTGGTGATGGAGCTCGTGGTTCTCCCGCAGGGCTTCGCCAAGCACTACGGAGGAGGATGAGGTGTTGGAGGAGGAAGAGGGCTGCGCCAGGGGAAGGGTGCGGCTGCCCTCTGTAACGCCCTCGATGCGGCTATGTCTCCCACGTGTCGAGGCACGACTTAGAGACATAGGCGCATTGAAAGCAATGTCGCAAGTCAGGAATCATTACACAACCCAAGTACATATATAATATAAAAAGGGGGGATAATAATAATAGTTGGCTTACACTCGCCACGTCACATCAAAGTACATAAATAGCATCCATCATACAAACACTCATGGCCCGACTACGGCGCCAAAATGGAAAAGACCCCCCAACAAGCGACTAGGCCCTGAATCTAACCCCGAATAGGCACCACTACTGATCATCAGGAAAAGAAACATAGTATCACTGAGAGTCCTCGTCGTACTCCCACTTCAGCTCGAGCGCGCCATCCGGAGAAGTGTCATCGGTCCCTGCATCTGGTGTAATAGTAATTTGTGAGCCACAAAGGACTCAGCAATCTCGCACCCTCGCGATCAAGACTATTTAAGCTAAATAGGTAGGAAAGGGGGTAATGTGAGTGGGGCTGCAGCAAGCGACTAGCATATATGGTGGCTAACTTATTCGCAAAGGAGAGCGAGAAGAGAAGGCAAAGCACGAGCGGAAACTAAATAGAGCAGACTATGCAAACATAACTCCAACGCCGTGTCCACTTCCCGGGCTCCGCCGAGAAGAGGCCATCACGGCAACACACGCAGTTGATTCATTTTAATTAATTAAGTTCAAGTTATCTACAACCGGACATTAACAAATTCCCACCTGCCCATAACCGCGGGCACGGCTTTCGAAAGATCAATCCCTGCAGGGGGGTCCCAACTTAGCCCATAACAAGCTCTCACGGTCAACGAAGGAATAGACCTCCACCCAGGACCCACCGATCAGACTCGGTATCCCGGTACAACAAGATGATTCGACAGGTCAAAACTAATCCGGCAACACCACCCGCTGTGCCAACAAATCCCGATAGGAGCTGCACATATCTCATTCTCAGGGCACACCAGATAAGCTAAGCGTACGGGAGCCAACGTAACCCAAGTTGCCGAGGGACGGCCCCGCACGGTGCTCTAGGGTGGACCAACACTCAGGGGAGCACTGGCCCGGGGGGGCTAAAATAAGATGACCCTTGGGCTCCGGAAACCCAAGGGAAAGAAAAGGGCAGGTGGCAAATGGTAAAACCAATGTTGGGCATTGCTGGAAAAGCTTTAATCAAGGCGAACTATCAAGGGGTTCCCATTATAGCCCAACCGCGTAAGGGACGCAACAATCCGGGAACATAACACCGATATGACGGAAACTAGGGCGGCAAGAGTGGAACAAAACACTAGGCGAGAGGCCGAGCCTTCCACCCTTTACCAAGTATATAGATGATTAAAGATAACATAGCAATATAATGATATCCCAACAAGTAAATAAGTGTTCCAACAAGGAACGGCTCCAATCTTCACCTGCAACTAACAACGCTATAAGAAGGGCTGAGCAAAGCGGTAACATAGCCAATCAATGGTTTGCTAGGACAGAGGTGGGTTAGAGGCTCAATCATGGCAATTGGGAGGCTGACAAGCAAGTGGTAGGCATCGTAGCATTGGCAAAGCAAAAGAGCGAGCAAACTAGCATAGCAAAGATAGTAGTGATTTCAAGGGTGTGATCATCTTGCCTGCACAGTTGTCAGAATTGACTGGATCCTCAAAAGCAAACTCAACGGGCTCCTCGTTAGCGAACTCGTCTCCCGGCTCTACCCAACAACACAAACAAGCAACAAGGATACAATCAACCACGTGCAAGGGCAAGCAATAAGATGCAAAGATGATATGCTATGCGGGATGCGATGCGGGATGCAAAATGCAAGATGTAACAGGAAATGCATGAACCTGGCCTCAACTTGGAAAACCAAGTGTGCCACTGGATAGAGGGGAAGAAATCCCCTGAAAACAATATAAAGATCATGGCAATCGGAGCTACGGTTTAGAAATGGCAAGCGTTTTACTAAACGAACCGATCTGCGATTTACAGCAAATAGGTTCCTAAATGCAACAAAATGAACATGCTACAGCCACCCAACATGACAAAAAATTGCATGGAAGTGATGTACTCATCAAGCTTAACAAATCATCAGGACTGAGGCATAGGCAAATTCATCCATTAAGGGCTTCAAACAAGCATGGCAAAACTGAATAAGCAAAACAGATTTCAGACTTAGCGAAAATAACGCTAGTCTGGAATTTCAGACCACGATGCTCTCTTCGGAGCAGCAAAACAACATGAAGGAAAACCTGAACATGGCAAGTAAGAGCATGGCATGGAGCTACTCAACAAGCTTAACAAAACACCCAAAATGACCTTGGGCCAAAAGGGTTCACAAAATACTCTACCGAGCACACGAACATCGATGAAACACAATCAGTTTTCAGACTTAGTGAAAACTGGGACATGCTGAAATAATAACTCACGGAGGCATTTAAACGAGCTCGATGCTCTCACTACGGTGCAAGACATGGCAAGGCAAGCATATATCCATTAAGGAGGCACAAAATGCTAGCTAGACATGGTAAGAACAATGGCATAGCATGCATGGATCACTAGCAATAACTCCGGCAAAATCGCAAAAGAGTTCACGATCTGCCCAAAACAGCAACTATCCAAAAGTTGAGCTCGATTGAGTCAACCTAGGGTGCTCCAACATAACAAGTAAAGACATGGATGGATTAAGCACAACAAGCATGACAAATCACTCTTACTGATCATCCTCAAAAGAGGCACAGATCACTAGGAAACAAGCCGGACATATAGCATCGTGAACTAAAACGGCCCAGACTTAGTGATTTTCACTAATTCCCTGAAATCGATAATCTCAGGCAGCCCTCTTTGCAAGCTTGCACAAGACAACACACACATCCTAAAAATACATGGAAGGCACCTCTGGAAAGAAGACAACATGCTTAACAATTCATCCCAAAGGGGCACAGGCATATCATGCACGGATTAAACATGGCAAAAATGACAAAAGTGCATGTTGAACTAACGGATCTGCAATTTAACTCAACATGCGTCCTTCCAACAGCATTTTGGGCACCAAGATGACCTCAAATGCAAATGATGCAATGGAATGAAATGATGTACTCGTCGAGACGAAGATTTTGACATATCATATGCCCAAATCGGAGCTACGGTTGCGGAGATACAAGCGGTCAAAGTATGCACAAAAATCTGAGAGGAGAGGGAAAAGTCAACGGGGGTTAGGTTTTACTGTAGCGCAGATCTCAGATCGGGCGAAACACTGTTCACCGGCGACGCGGGACTGTTCACCGGCGACGCTGCCGGCCGGATCCGGCGACGGCGAGGCGGCCGGCGACGAGGGGCGGCCGGGGACGGCGAGGGGAGCGGCTGGGGGAGTCCGGCGACCCTCGGGCGGGGCCGGGCGAGGCCGGCGTCGAGGTCGGCGCCGGGTGCGTCGGGTGGCGGCGAGGTCGGAGACTTGCAGCGGCCGGGGAAGCTCGCCGGCGACGAGGGCCCGCGGCGGTGCGGTGACGGGTCGATGGCGGCGGCAGGAAGGAGACGGCGGCGCGGCACCCAGGCGCGGGCGCGGGGCGGCTTGGGCCGCGGGGGCCTGCCCCGGGCCGTGCGGGCCGGTGCGGTGGGCGACGGAGGCGGCGAACGGTGGCATGCCACGTGGCGGCGGGGAGGAAGATCGGACACGTCCGGCGCCGGCGGACGTTGTCCGGCGCGCGGAAAGAGAGGATTTAGGGTTTCGAGGTGGGAGACGGGATCCGAAAATGGAGGGGGTATAAATAGGCATAGAGGGAGCTAGGAGAGTCCAAATGAGGTGCAGTTTTCGCCCACACGATCGTGATCGAACGACCGAGACGATGGAGCTGAGTTTGGTGGGTTTTGGGACAAAATGGAGGGGTGTTGGGCTGCACACACACGAGGCCTTTTTGGTCCCTCGGTTAACCGTTGGAGTATCAAACGAAGTCCAAATGACCCGAAACTTGACAGGCGGTCTACCGGTAGTAAACCCAGGCCGCATGGCAAGTCTCGGCCCAATCCGGAAATGTTTAATCCCCACACACGAAAGGAAGCTAGAAATGGCCACCGGAGGAGAACGAAGCGCCGGAATGCAAAACGGACAACAGGGAAAATGCTCGACTGCATGAGATGAACATGTATGCGAATGCAATGCACGTGACGACATGATATGAGATGCACGAAAAACGAAAACAACACACGGAGGCAAGACCCGAACCCGAGAATTAAATATAACTTAATGCCGGAAACGGCAAGAGTTGGAGTACAATTGGGGAAGGTTACATATGGGGCGTTACAACACTCCACCACTACGAAAAGATCTCGTCCCGAGATCTAGGACTGAAAGAACTCCGGGTACTTAGAACGGAGGTGATCCTTGCGTTCCCAGGTAGCTTCACGGTCGGAATGGTGTGACCACTTGACTTTGAGAAACTTGATTGACTTGTTGCGAGTTTTGCATTCAGTCTCTTCAAGGATTGCAACTGAGTGCTCACGGTAGGAGAGATCTTCTTGGAGCTCAATGTCCTCGAAGTTGACGGTGCGCTCAGGCGTCTTGAAGCACTTTCGGAGTTGCGAGACGTGGAACACATCATGAACATTGGCGAAGGTTGCAGGAAGCTCGAGTTGATAGGCGAGGTCGCCTCTCTTGCTGACGATCTTGAAAGGCCCGACGTATCTGGGGGCAAGCTTCCCTTTGATACCGAAGCGACGAGTCCCTTTCATAGGAGAGACGCGGAGGTAGACATGATCTCCGATCTCGAAAGCCAAATCATGGTGCTTGCTGTCGTAATAGCTCTTCTGACGAGACTGGGCTGCTTTGAGGTTATCACGAATGACCTTGCACATTTCTTCTGCCTCTGTGATCAGGTCATTACCCAGCAGCTGACGTTCACCGGTTTCAGACCAGTTGAGAGGTGTACGGCACTTCCTACCATACAGAATTTGAAACGGAGCCTTGCCGGAACCTGCTTGGAAACTGTTGTTGTACGAGAATTCATCATAAGGAAGGCAATCCTCCCACTTCATGCCGAAGGAGATCACACAAGCCCTGAGCATATCTTCAAGAATCTGGTTGACACGCTCGACTTGACCACTTGTTTGAGGATGGAAAGCAGTGCTGAAGCGAATGCTGGTGCCCATGGCCTTCTGAAAAGAATCCCAAAACTTGGAGGTAAAGATGCTGCCACGGTCTGAAGATATCACTTGAGGAATACCGTGCAGAGAGACAATTCGAGAGGTGTAGAGCTCCGCCAATTGAGCTGCAGTGATTGACTCTTTGATAGGCAAGAAATGAGCCACTTTGGTCAGCTTGTCGATGACAACGAATATAGCATCATTGCCACGCTTGGACTTAGGAAAACCAGTCACGAAGTCCATTTCAATGTGGTCAAACTTCCATTCTGGAATGGCGAGAGGTTGGAGGAGACCTGCTGGCCTTTGGTGTTCTGCTTTCACTCTTCTGCAGACATCACATTCATTCACGAATTGAGCGATCTCGCGCTTCATTCGAGTCCACCAATAAGTTTGCTTCAGGTCTTGATACATCTTCGTGCTCCCAGGGTGGATGGAGAGGAGAGAGTTGTGAGCCTCATTCATGATCACTTTACGAAGTTCACCTTTGGGCACAACAATTCGATCCTCGAAGAAGAGAGTGTCCTTGTCATCAAGTCGGTAGCACTTGTACTTGGACTGACTCTTTGCAATACCAATCTTCACCGTTTTCACCATAGCATCAAGAAGCTGGGCTTGGCGAATCTGGTCTTCCAAGGTAGGAGAAACTTGAAGGTTGGCGAGGAAACCTTGAGGAACAACTTGCAGATTAAGTTTGCGGAAGGCTTCACAAAGCTCGGGTTGATAAGGCTTGAGAATCAGACTGTTGCAATATGCTTTTCTGCTCAAAGCGTCAGCAATCACATTAGCCTTGCCTGGAGTATACTCGATACTCGGATTGTACTCTTGAATCATTTCGACCCATCGAGTCTGCCTGAGGTTGAGATTAGGCTGAGTGAAGATGTACTTGAGACTCTTGTGATCAGTGAAAATGTCCACTTTCCTTCCCAAGAGAAGATGTCTCCAAGTCAACAATGCGTGCACAACTGCCGCCAACTCAAGATCATGAGTGGGGTAGTTCTTCTCATTTGGCTTCAACTGGCGAGAGGTATAAGCAACAACTTTCTTCTCTTGCATCAGTACTGCACCGAGACCTTGGACAGAGGCATCACAAAAGACCTCGTACGGCTTGGTTTCATCAGGCGGAGTTAGAACTGGAGCAGTGATCAATTTCTCTTTCAAAGCGTTGAAAGCAACATCACACTCCAGAGACCAAACGTACTTGACGTGCTTCTGAAGAAGATTTGAGAGAGGCTTCGCGATCTTGGAGAAGTTTTCAACGAATCTTCGGCAATAACTTGCAAGACCGAGGAAGCTACGGAGTTGCTTCACATTCTGAGGAGGTTCCCAATTAACGATTGCAGACACCTTCTCAGGATCCACGGAAATGCCCTTGGCAGAGATAATATGCCCAAGATAAAGAACCTCATCGAGCCAAAACTCACACTTGGAGAACTTGGCGTAGAATTGATGTTCCCTTAGCTTGTCAAGAACCAAACGCAAGTGTTTGGCATGATCTTCCTTGTTCTTCGAGAAAACCAGGATATCGTCGAGATAGACCAAAACAAAGTCGTTGGTGTAGGGGTTGAAGATGAAGTTCATCATGCGAGAGAACGTTGGAGGAGCATTGGCGAGGCCAAAAGACATAACTGTGTATTCATATGACCCATAGCTTGTTCTGAATGCCGTCTTTGGAATATCTTGTTCACGAATGCGAATTTGATGATAACCCATACGGAGATCAAGCTTGGAGAATACTTGGGCACCCTTGAGTTGCTCGAACAGCTCATTAATGTTGGGAAGTGGATATTTGTTCTTGATGGTCTTCTTGTTCAATGGACGGTAATCAACACAAAGTCGGTCCGTTCCATCCTTCTTCTTCACAAAAAGAACACCACAACCCCACGGAGAAGTACTAGGCCGAATGAGACCCATTCTTTCTTGCACATCGAGTTGTTTCTTCAACTCCTTCAACTCTTCGGGGCCGAGCTTGTAAGGCCGTTTGCACACCGGTTCCGTACCGGGCTCAAGTTCAATAACGAATTCAACAGGCCGGTTTGGAGGCATGCCTGGGAGTTCTTCAGGGAAGACATCTTGGTACTCACAAACAACCGGAATCTGCGAAATAGCATCCAATTCACCCTTCTCATTGAGAGAGAATAACCGGATGGTATTATCCCGAGCAGCAAAAACAATTACTTCCTCAGACGAATGAGTCAGTTGAATCTGCTTGGCTGCACAATCCAGCTGAGCTTTATGTTTAGAGAGCCAGTCCATCCCAAGAATGAGGTCGATATCAGAATTGCGAAGAACCATTGGAGAAGCCAAGAACTTGAAATCACCCAACATGATAGAAACATCCGGGACTATTGACGTAGCCCTCGTAGACTTAGCCGGAGAAACCACTCCCATAGGTTTACCCAACATCTTTGAAACAAAGTCATGCTTGGAAACAAAAGATCTTGACATGAAACAATGCGATGCACCCGTGTCAAAAAGAACTCTTGCAGGAATAGAATTAACTGGAAAGTTACACATGATAACATCCGACGAATCCTCTGCCTGAGCTGCATTCACCATATTGACCTTGGCGTGCTTGGGATTATGCTTGACCACATCTGTACTTGCCGATCTGACAGGAGGAGGAGGAAGACGCCTCTGGTTGAAACACTTGTTGGCGTAGTGACCCTTCTGTTGGCACTTGTTGCACGTGACCTCTGAGAGCGGATGGTGGTACGGAGCACTCGATCTTGGAGCTTGAGACGCAGTCTTGTTCTGAAAGCCTGGGTTGGGTGGGTGGGAAGAACCACTGCCACCTTTGCTCTTCTGCTGATACGGCTGACGGAACGGAGGAGGAGGAAGCCAATACTTCTGCTGCTTTGCCACTTGAGTAGAGGACGAAGACGTAGTGTCTCTGACTCGCTTCCTGGAAGCATCACACCTGAGCTGAGCAGCCTCTTGCTTCAGTGCCATGTTGTAGAACTCATCGTATCTCAGCGGCTCGAAGAGGACAAGAGCGAGCTGAATTTCTTCACGAAGACCACCCCTGAACTGATAGATCATGCTCTTCTCATCAGGAACATCCTGCTTGGCAAAACGGGCGAGCTTCTGGAACAACTTGTTGTAGTCATAGACAGACAAAGAGCCTTGCTTCAGATTGCGGAATTCTTCACGTTTGCTTTCAGTCACACTTTGAGGAATGTGATGAGCTCGAAAATCACGACGGAAATCATCCCAAGTGATCAAACGTCCACCTCTGGAATCCCGGTACTGCTGAAGCCACTCTGCGACCTGATCCTTGAGCTGGAAAGACGCGAACTTGACGAAATCTTCAGGTCTGACATTGCTACATTCAAAATGCTTGCCCAGATTGACTAACCAATCATCAGCATCGGTAGCCTCAACGCAGTTGCTGAACGTCTTTGGACCATTTGCGAGGAACTGATTCAGAGTTGCAAACTGGTTCTGGTTGTTGCCTTGATTCGCTTGACTGCTTTGATTCCGCTCTTGGATGATTTGCATGATCAGCTGAGTATTTGCATTAGTAGCAGCCATCATAGCCTGCCATGCTTCCGGAGGAGGCGGAGGTGGTGGAGGATCTTGATTCTGGTTCTGACTGGTGCTCTTAGCGGGAGCCATCCTGAAGAGGTTGACCACCATTAGCACACAAATAGAGAAATATAGAAGGTGAATCCAACGGAATGAAAATTGCAACATAAGTCTTCACATCCGAACAAAATGAACGAATGCACTTCTCTTGAAGTGGTCACATATTCCTAAATTTCGAAGCCACGAAGAATCAGGTAGAAGAGGTACATCAACGAGGGATGGAATCAACATATGACGCCGAAGAAGAACGAATACCACAACTCAAAATAAAACCAAGGGTTGGCTTGCGGAATAAGCCGGAACAAACACATGATAGAAATTTCGTCCGAAGTGTTCGTGGTAGGACCTACACGGGCTCGACCGTACAGCACCATCATGTACAAGGCAGTGCACATGACATAAGAAGCGTCCCCGAGTCAGCATAGCCAAGGACTCTTTAAGACACAACGAGGCCACTGTAAAATCGACCGTGAATAGGCGAACCACTAGACGTCGAACCCCAATTTCATATCACACATCTGTTGGAAAGATATCCTAAGGCTACTTGAATTCCCACCTATGAAATTCCCGAAACTTTCCGGTTATGCTATCAGGTGTTGAGGATACAGGGGAAGCATAATATCTCACCCAAGCTAGCAATTCCTACATCCAGCTGCATCCATCCTTCAGCACATAACCAAGAAACCTTCGGAAACCATCTATCTCAACCTTCGAAAAGCATCCGTTATACAAGTTATGGCGATACTCCCGAACTCCCGCCCCAGTACTGGGTGGCGTCGAGGTTATCTCACCAACGAACTGCATAAAGGAGATTTTCGATGTCGCGCACATATCTCAAGTATGCCAGAATTGCAACGATAGAATTATGATGACAACACCTCAGAGCTCAACTCCCCGGGACACTTCCACTAAACCCCTGACAGGAGGCACCAAGACAGTATTCTCATCATAAGCCATCGGAACAAAACTAAGATACTCGCGTGATCCTAAAAAAATTTAGTGAAATTTGAGAAGAGAAGAGTCAAAACTCTACGTCAGGATGCCTTACCAGAGCGATGAGGAGACTGGGAAGTAAAAGAATTCCTAAGCTCTCCGATATATAATTCCTAAGGACTCAAAACATTTTTCTAGACACAACTCGGCTGCTAAAAACGATCAAGCAATGGGGCTCCTAAGGTCGGGGAAGGCTCTGATTACCAACTTGTAACGCCCTCGATGCGGCTATGTCTCCCACGTGTCGAGGCACGACTTAGAAACATAGGCGCATTGAAAGCAATGTCGCAAGTCAGGAATCATTCCACAACCCAAGTACATATATAATATAAAAAGGGGGATAATAATAATAGTTGGCTTACACTCGCCACGTCACATCAAAGTACATAAATAGCATCCATCATACAAACACTCATGGCCCGACTACGGCGCCAAAATGGAAAAGACCCCCCAACAAGCGACTAGGCCCTGAATCTAACCCCGAATAGGCACCACTACTGATCATCAGGAAAAGAAACATAGTATCGCTGAGAGTCCTCGTCGTACTCCCACTTCAGCTCGAGCGCGCCATCCGGAGAAGTGTCATCGGTCCCTGCATCTGGTGTAATAGTAATTTGTGAGCCACAAAGGACTCAGCAATCTCGCACCCTCGTGATCAAGACTATTTAAGCTAAATAGGTAGGAAAGGGGGTAATGTGAGTGGGGCTGCAGCAAGCGACTAGCATATATGGTGGCTAACTTATTCGCAAAGGAGAGCGAGAAGAGAAGGCAAAGCACGAGCGGAAACTAAATAGAGCAGACTATGCAAACATAACTCCAACGCCGTGTCCACTTCCCGGGCTCCGCCGAGAAGAGGCCATCACGGCAACACACGCAGTTGATTCATTTTAATTAATTAAGTTCAAGTTATCTACAACCGGACATTAACAAATTCCCACCTGCCCATAACCGCGGGCACGGCTTTCGAAAGATCAATCCCTGCAGGGGGGTCCCAACTTAGCCCATAACAAGCTCTCACGGTCAACGAAGGAATAGACCTCCACCCAGGACCCACCGATCAGACTCGGTATCCCGGTACAACAAGATGATTCGACAGGTCAAAACTAATCCAGCAACACCACCCGCTGTGCCAACAAATCCCGATAGGAGCTGCACATATCTCATTCTCAGGGCACACCAGATAAGCTAAGCGTACGGGAGCCAACGTAACCCAAGTTGCCGAGGGACGGCCCCGCACGGTGCTCTAGGGTGGACCAACACTCAGGGGAGCACTGGCCCGGGGGGGCTAAAATAAGATGACCCTTGGGCTCCGGAAACCCAAGGGAAAGAAAAGGGCAGGTGGCAAATGGTAAAACCAATGTTGGGCATTGCTGGAAAAGCTTTAATCAAGGCGAACTATCAAGGGCTTCCCATTATAGCCCAACCGCGTAAGGGACGCAACAGTCCGGGAACATAACACCGATATGACGGAAACTAGGGCGGCAAGAGTGGAACAAAACACTAGGCGAGAGGCCGAGCCTTCCACCCTTTACCAAGTATATAGATGATTAAAGATAACATAGCAATATAATGATATCCCAACAAGTAAATAAGTGTTCCAACAAGGAACGGCTCCAATCTTCACCTGCAACTAACAACGCTATAAGAAGGGCTGAGCAAAGCGGTAACATAGCCAATCAATGGTTTGCTAGGACAGAGGTGGGTTAGAGGCTCAATCATGGCAATTGGGAGGCTGACAAGCAAGTGGTAGGCATCGTAGCATTGGCAAAGCAAAAGAGCGAGCAAACTAGCATAGCAAAGATAGTAGTGATTTCAAGGGTGTGATCATCTTGCCTGCACAGTTGTCAGAATTGACTGGATCCTCAAAAGCAAACTCAACGGGCTCCTCGTTAGCGAACTCGTCTCCCGGCTCTACCCAACAACACAAACAAGCAACAAGGATACAATCAACCACGTGCAAGGGCAAGCAATAAGATGCAAAGATGATATGCTATGCGGGATGCGATGCGGGATGCAAAATGCAAGATGTAACAGGAAATGCATGAACCTGGCCTCAACTTGGAAAACCAAGTGTGCCACTGGATAGAGGGGAAGAAATCCCCTGAAAACGATATAAAGATCATGGCAATCGGAGCTACGGTTTAGAAATGGCAAGCGTTTTACTAAACGAACCGATCTGCGATTTACAGCAAATAGGCTCCTAAATGCAACAAAATGAACATGCTACAGCCACCCAACATGAAAACAAATTGCATGGAAGTGATGTACTCATCAAGCTTAACAAATCATCAGGACTGAGGCATAGGCAAATTCATCCATTAAGGGCTTCAAACAAGCATGGCAAAACTGAATAAGCAAAACAGATTTCAGACTTAGCGAAAATAACGCTAGTCTGGAATTTCAGACCACGATGCTCTTTTCGGAGCAGCAAAACAACATGAAGGAAAACCTGAACATGGCAAGTAAGAGCATGGCATGGAGCTACTCAACAAGCTTAACAAAACACCCAAAATGACCTTGGGCCAAAAGGGTTCACAAAATACTCTACCGAGCACACGAACATCGATGAAACACAATCAGTTTTCAGACTTAGTGAAAACTGGGACATGCTGAAATAATAACTCACGGAGGCATGTAAACGAGCTCGATGCTCTCACTACGGTGCAAGACATGGCAAGGCAAGCATATATCCATTAAGAAGGCACAAAATGCTAGCTAGACATGGCAAGAACAATGGCATAGCATGCATGGATCACTAGCAATAACTCCGGCAAAATCGCAAAAGAGTTCACGATCTGCCCAAAACAGCAACTATCCAAAAGTTGAGCTCGATTGAGTCAACCTAGGGTGCTCCAACATAACAAGTAAAGACATGGATGGATTAAGCACAACAAGCATGACAAATCACTCTTACTGATCATCCTCAAAAGAGGCACAGATCACTAGGAAACAAGCCGGACATATAGCATCGTGAACTAAAACGGCCCAGACTTAGTGATTTTCACTAATTCCCTGAAATCGATAATCTCAGGCAGCCCTCTTTGCAAGCTTGCACAAGACAACACACACATCCTAAAAATACATGGAAGGCACCTCTGGAAAGAAGACAACATGCTTAACAATTCATCCCAAAGGGGCACAGGCATATCATGCACGGATTAAACATGGCAAAAATGACAAAAGTGCATGTTGAACTAATGGATCTGCAATTTAACTCAATATGCGTCCTTCCAACAGCATTTTGGGCACCAAGATGACCTCAAATGCAAATGATGCAATGGAATGAAATGATGTACTCGTCGAGACGAAGATTTTGACATATCATATGCCCAAATCGGAGCTACGGTTGCGGAGATACACGCGGTCAAAGTATGCACAAAAATCTGAGAGGAGAGGGAAAAGTCAACGGGGGGTTAGGTTTTACTGTAGCGCAGATCTCAGATCGGGCGAAACACTGTTCACCGGCGACGCGGGACTGTTCACCGGCGACGCTGCCGGCCGGATCCGGCGACGGCGAGGCGGCCGGCGACGAGGGGCGGCCGGGGACGGCGAGGGGAGCGGCGGGGGGAGTCCGGCGACCCTCGGGCGGGGCCGGGCGAGGCCGGCGTCGAGGTCGGCGCCGGGTGCGTCGGGTGGCGGCGAGGTCGGAGACTTGCGGCGGCCGGGGCAGCTCGCCGGCGACGAGGGCCCGCGGCGGCGCGGTGACGGGTCGGTGGCGGCGGGAGGAAGGAGACGGCGGCGCGGCACCCAGGCGCGGGCGCGGGGCGGCTTGGGCCGCGGGGGGCTGCCCCGGGCCGTGCGGGCCGGTGCGGTGGGCGACGGAGGCGGCGAGCGGCGGCATGCCACGTGGCGGCGGGGAGGAAGATCGGACACGTTCGGCGCCGGCGGACGTTGTCCGGCGCGCGGAAAGAGAGGATTTAGGGTTTCGAGGTGGGAGACGGGATCCGAAAATGGAGGGGGTATAAATAGGCATAGAGGGAGCTAGGAGAGTCCAAATGAGGTGCGATTTTCGCCCACACGATCATGATCGAACGACCGAGACGATGGAGCTGAGTTTGGTGGGTTTTGGGCCAAAATGGAGGGGTGTTGGGCTGCACACACACGAGGCCTTTTCGGTCCCTCGGTTAACCGTTGGAGTATCAAACAAAGTCCAAATGACCCGAAACTTGACAGGCGGTCTACCGGTAGTAAACCCAGGCCGCATGGCAAGTCTCGGCCCAATCCGGAAATGTTTAATCCCCACACACGAAAGGAAGCTAGAAATGGCCACCGGAGGAGAACGAAGCGCCGGAATGCAAAACGGACAACGGGGAAAATGCTCGACTGCATGAGATGAACATGTATGCGAATGCAATGCACGTGACGACATGATATGAGATGCACGAAAAACGAAAACAACACATGGAGGCAAGACCCGAACCCGAGAATTAAATATAACTTAATGCCGGAAAGGGCAAGAGTTGGAGTACAATTGGGGAAGGTTACATATGGGGCGTTACAACACTCCACCACTACGAAAAGATCTCGTCCCAAGATCTAGGACTGAAAGAACTCCGGGTAGTCAGAACGGAGGTGATCCTCGCGTTCCCAGGTAGCTTCACGGTCGGAATGGTGTGACCACTTGACTTTGAGAAACTTGATTAACTTGTTGCGAGTTTTGCGTTCGGTCTCTTCAAGGATTGCAACTGGGTGCTCACGGTAGGAGAGATCTTCTTGGAGCTCAATGTCCTCGAAGTTGACGGTGCGCTCAGGCGTCTTGAAGCACTTTCGGAGTTGCGAGACGTGGAACACATCATGAACATTGGCGAAGGTTGCAGGAAGCTCGAGTTGATAGGCGAGGTCGCCTCTCTTGCTGACGATCTTGAAAGGCCCGACGTATCTGGGGGCAAGCTTCCCTTTGATACCGAAGCGACGAGTCCCTTTCATAGGAGAGACGCGGAGGTAGACATGATCTCCGATCTCGAAAGCCAAATCACGGTGCTTGCTGTCGTAATAGCTCTTCTGACGAGACTGGGCTGCTTTGAGGTTATCACGAATGACCTTGCACATTTCTTCTGCCTCTGTGATCAGGTCATTACCCAGCAGCTGACGTTCACCGGTTTCAGACCAGTTGAGAGGTGTACGGCACTTCCTACCATACAGAATTTCAAACGGGGCCTTGCCGGAACTTGCTTGGAAACTGTTGTTGTACGAGAATTCAGCATAAGGAAGGCAATCCTCCCACTTCATGCCGAAGGAGATCACACAAGCCCTGAGCATATCTTCAAGAATCTGGTTGACACGCTCGACTTGACCACTTGTTTGAGGATGGAAAGCAGTGCTGAAGCGAATGCTGGTGCCCATGGCCTTCTGAAAAGAATCCCAAAACTTGGAGGTAAAGATGCTGCCACGGTCTGAAGATATCACTTGAGGAATACCGTGCAGAGAGACAATTCGAGAGGTGTAGAGCTCCGCCAATTGAGCTGCAGTGATTGACTCTTTGATAGGCAAGAAATGAGCCACTTTGGTCAGCTTGTCGATGACAACGAATATAGCATCATTGCCACGCTTGGACTTAGGAAAACCAGTCACGAAGTCCATTTCAATGTGGTCAAACTTCCATTCTGGAATGGCGAGAGGTTGGAGGAGACCTGCTGGCCTTTGGTGTTCTGCTTTCACTCTTCTGCAGACATCACATTCATTCACGAATTGAGCGATCTCGCGCTTCATTCGAGTCCACCAATAAGTTTGCTTCAGGTCTTGATACATCTTCGTGCTCCCAGGGTGGATGGAGAGGAGAGAGTTGTGAGCCTCATTCATGATCACTTTACGAAGTTCACCTTTGGGCACAACAATTCGATCCTCGAAGAAGAGAGTGTCCTTGTCATCAAGTCGGTAGCACTTGTACTTGGACTGACTCTTTGCAATACCAATCTTCACCTTTTTCACCATAGCATCAAGAAGCTGGGCTTGGCGAATCTGGTCTTCCAAGGTAGGAGAAACTTGAAGGTTGGCGAGGAAACCTTGAGGAACAACTTGCAGATTAAGTTTGCGGAAGGCTTCACAAAGCTCGGGTTGATAAGGCTTGAGAATCAGACTGTTGCAATATGCTTTTCTGCTCAAAGCGTCAGCAATCACATTAGCCTTGCCTGGAGTATACTCGATACTCGGATTGTACTCTTGAATCATTTCGACCCATCGAGTCTGCCTGAGGTTGAGATTAGGCTGAGTGAAGATGTACTTGAGACTCTTGTGATCAGTGAAAATGTCCACTTTCCTTCCCAAGAGAAGATGTCTCCAAGTCAACAATGCGTGCACAACTGCCGCCAACTCAAGATCATGAGTGGGGTAGTTCTTCTCATTTGGCTTCAACTGGCGAGAGGTATAAGCAACAACTTTCTTCTCTTGCATCAGTACTGCACCGAGACCTTGGAGAGAGGCATCACAAAAGACCTCGTACGGCTTGGTTTCATCAGGCGGAGTTAGAACTGGAGCAGTGATCAATTTCTCTTTCAAAGTGTTGAAAGCAACATCACACTCCGGAGACCAAACGTACTTGACGTGCTTCTGAAGAAGATTTGAGAGAGGCTTCGCGATCTTGGAGAAGTTTTCAACGAATCTTCGGCAATAACTTGCAAGACCGAGGAAGCTACGGAGTTGCTTCACATTCTGAGGAGGTTCCCAATTAACGATTGCAGACACCTTCTCAGGATCCACGGAAATGCCCTTGGCAGAGATAATATGCCCAAGATAAAGAACCTCATCGAGCCAAAACTCACACTTGGAGAACTTGGCGTAGAATTGATGTTCCCTTAGCTTGTCAAGAACCAAATGCAAGTGTTTGGCATGATCTTCCTTGTTCTTCGAGAAAACCAGGATATCGTCGAGATAGACCAAAACAAAGTCGTTGGTGTAGGGGTTGAAGATGAAGTTCATCATGCGAGAGAACGTTGGAGGAGCATTGGCGAGGCCAAAAGACATAACTGTGTATTCATATGACCCATAGCTTGTTCTGAATGCCGTCTTTGGAATATCTTGTTCACGAATGCGAATTTGATGATAACCCATACGGAGATCAAGCTTGGAGAATACTTGGGCACCCTTGAGTTGCTCGAACAGCTCATTAATGTTGGGAAGTGGATATTTGTTCTTGATGGTCTTCTTGTTCAATGGACGGTAATCAACACAAAGTCGGTCCGTTCCATCCTTCTTCTTCACAAAAAGAACACCACAACCCCACGGAGAAGTACTAGGCCGAATGAGACCCATTCTTTCTTGCACATCGAGTTGTTTCTTCAACTCCTTCAACTCTTCGGGGCCGAGCTTGTAAGGCCGTTTGCACACCGGTTCCGTACCGGGCTCAAGTTCAATAACGAATTCAACAGGCCGGTTTGGAGGCATGCCTGGGAGTTCTTCAGGGAAGACATCTTGGTACTCACAAACAACCGGAATCTGCGAAATAGCATCCAATTCACCCTTCTCATTGAGAGAGAATAACCGGATGGTATTATCCCGAGCAGCAAAAACAATTACTTCCTCAGACGAATGAGTCAGTTGAATCTGCTTGGCTGCACAATCCAGCTGAGCTTTATGTTTAGAGAGCCAGTCCATCCCAAGAATGAGGTCGATATCAGAATTGCCAAGAACCATTGGAGAAGCCAAGAACTTGAAATCACCCAACATGATAGAAACATCCGGGACTATTGACGTAGCCCTCGTAGACTTAGCCGGAGAAACCACTCCCATAGGTTTACCCAACATCTTTGAAACAAAGTCATGCTTGGAAACAAAAGATCTTGACATGAAACAATGCGATGCACCCGTGTCAAAAAGAACTCTTGCAGGAATAGAATTAACTGGAAAGTTACACATGATAACATCCGACGAATCCTCTGCCTGAGCTGCATTCACCATATTGACCTTGGCGTGCTTGGGATTATGCTTGACCACATCTGTACTTGCCGATCTGATAGGAGGAGGAGGAAGACGCCTCTGGTTGAAACACTTGTTGGCGTAGTGACCCTTCTATTGGCACTTGTTGCACGTGACCTCTGAGAGCGGATGGTGGTACGGAGCACTCGATCTTGGAGCTTGAGACGCAGTCTTGTTCTGAAAGCCTGGGTTGGGTGGGTGGGAAGAACCACTGCCACCTTTGCTCTTCTGCTGATACGGCTGACGGAACGGAGGAGGAGGAAGCCAATACTTCTGCTGCTTTGCCACTTGAGTAGAGGACGAAGACGTAGTGTCTCTGACTCGCTTCCTGGAAGCATCACACCTAAGCTGAGCAGCCTCTTGCTTCAGTGCCATGTTGTAGAACTCATCGTATCTCAGCGGCTCGAAGAGGACAAGAGCGAGCTAAATTTCTTTGTGATTTTCACTAAGTCCCTGAAATCGATAATCTCAGGCAGCCCTCTTCGCAAGCTTGCACAAGACAACACACACATCCTAAAAATACATGGAAGGCACCTCTGGAAAGAAGACAACATGCTTAACAATTCATCCCAAAGGGGCACAGGCATATCATGCACGGATTAAACATGGCAAAAATGACAAAAGTGCATGTTGAACTAACGGATCTGCAATTTAACTCAACATGCCTCCTTCCAACAGCATTTTGGGCACCAAGATGACCTCAAATGCAAATGATGCAATGGAACGAAATGATGTACTTGTCGAGACGAAGATTTTGACATATCATATGCCCAAATCGGAGCTACGGTTGCGGAGATACAAGTGGTCAAAGTATGCACAAAAATCTGAGAGGAGAGGGAAAAGTCAACGGGGGGTTAGGTTTTACTGTAGCGCAGATCTCAGATCCGGCGAAACACTGTTCACCGGCGACGCGGGACTGTTCACTGGCGACGCTGCCGGCCGGATCCGGCGACGGCGAGGCGGCCGGCGACGACGGGCGGCCGGGGACGGCGAGGGGAGCGGCGGGGGGAGTCCGGCGACCCTCGGGCGGGGCCGAGCGAGGCCGGCGTCGAGGTCGGCGCCGGATGCATCGGGTGGCAGCGAGGTCGGAGACTTGCGGCGGCCGGGGCAGCTCGCCGGCGACGAGGGCCCGCGGCGGCGCGGTGACGGGTCGGTGGCGGCGGGAGGAAGGAGACGGCGGTGCGGCACCCAGGCGCGGGCGCGGGGCGGCTTGGGCCGCGGGGGCCTGCCTCGGGCCGTGCGGGCCGGTGCGGTGGGCGACGGAGGCGGCGAACGGCGGCGTGCCACATGGCGGCGGGGAGGAAGATCGGACACGTCCGGCGCCGGCGGACGTTGTCCGGCGCGCGGAAAGAGAGGATTTAGGGTTTCGAGGTGGGAGACGGGATCCGAAAATGGAGGGGGTATAAATAGGCATAGAGGGAGCTAGGAGAGTCCAAATGAGGTGCGGTTTTCGCCCACACGATCGTGATCGAACGACTGAGACGATGGAGCTGAGTTTGGTGGGTTTTGGGCCAAAATGGAGGGGTGTTGGGCTGCACACACACGAGGCCTTTTCGGTCCCTCGGTTAACCGTTGGAGTATCAAACGAAGTCCAAATGACCCGAAACTTGACAGGCGGTCTACCGGTAGTAAACCCAGGCCGCATGGCAAGTCTCGGCCCAATCCGGAAATGTTTAATCCCCACACACGAAAGGAAGCTAGAAATGGCCACCGGAGGAGAACGAAGCGCCGGAATGCAAAACGGACAACGGGGAAAATGCTCGACTGCATGAGATGAAAATGTATGTGAATGCAATGCACGTGACGACATGATATGAGATGCATGAAAAACGAAAACAACACACGGAGGCAAGACCCGAACCCGAGAATTAAATATAACTTAATGCCGGAAACGGCAAGAGTTGGAGTACAATTGGGGAAGGTTACATATGGGGCGTTACACCCTCCCTCTCCCTCACTATATATAGGGGGAAGGGAGGAGGGGGAGGCACCCTAGGGTTCCCTAGGGGAGGGGCGGCGGCCACAGGGGAAACCCTAGATGGGTTTGTGCACCCCCACCCCCTAGGAAACTTGCCCCCCAAGTCGGGAGGGGCGGCTGCCCTAGGGGTGGCGCCCCCACCTCTCCTGGTTACGTGAGATGGGGTGGGAGGGGCGCTCGGCCCCTTAGTGGGCTGATGTGCCCTCTCCCCTTGGCCCATAAGGCCCCCCAACGCTTGCCGGGGCCTCTGAAACCCCTTTCGGACACGCTGGTCATCACCTGGTACCCCCGGAACAATTCCGGACTCCAATACCATTCGTCCAATATACCGATCTTCACCTCCGGACCATTCCAGAGCTCCTCGTCGTGTCCGGGATCTCATCCGGGACTCCGAACAACCTTCGGTAACCACATACTATTTCCCATAACAACTCTAGCGTCACCGAACCTTAAGTGTGTAGACCCTACGGGTTCGGGAACCATGCAGACATGACTGAGACAACTCTCTGGCCAACAACCAACAGCGGGATCTGGATACCCATGTTGGCTCCCACATGTTCCACGATGATCTCATCGTATGAACCACGATGTCGAGGATTCAATCAATCCCGTATACAATTCCCTTTGTCCAGTGGTATTGCACTTGCCCGAGATTCGATCGTCGGTATCCCGATACCTTGTTCAATCTCGTTACCGGCAAGTCTCTTTACTCGTTCCGTAACACATCATCTCGTGATCAACTCATTAGTCACATTGTGCACATTATGATGATGTCCTACCGAGTGGGCCCAGAGATACCTCTCCGTTTACACGGAGTGACAAATCCCAGTCTCGATTTGTGCCAACCCAACAGACACTTTCGGAGATACCTGTAGTGTACCTTTATAGACACCCAGTTACATTGTGACGTTTGGCACACCCAAAGCACTCCTACGGTATCTGGGAGTTGCACAATCTCATGGTCTAAGGAAATGATACTTGACATTAGAAAAGCTTTAGCATACGAACGGCACGATCTTTGTGCTAGGCTTAGGATTGGGTCTTGTCCATCACATCATTCTCCTAATGATGTGATCCCGGTATCAACGACATCCAATGTCCATGGTCAGGAAACCGTAACCATCTATTGATCAACGAGCTAGTCAACTAGAGGCTTACTAGGGACATGGTGTTGTCTATGTATCCACACATGTATCTGAGTTTCCTATCAATACATTTCTAGCATGGATAATAAACGATTATCATGAACAATGAAATATAATAATAATAACTAATTTATTATTGCCTCTAGGGCATATTTCCAACAGTCTCCCACTTGCACTAGAGTCAATAATCTAGTTCACATCGCCATGTGATTAACACTCACAAGTCACATCGCCATGTGACCAACATCCAAAGAGTTTACTAGACTCAATAATCTAGTTCACATCACTATGTGATTAACACTCAATGAGTTCTGGGTTTGATCATGTTATGCTTGTGAGAGAGGTTGTAGTTAACGGGTCTTACCATATACAGATCCCTATGTATTTCGCAAAACTTTATGTCATATTGTAGATGCTGCTACCACGTTCCACTTGGAGCTATTCCAAATTGTTGCTCCATTATACGTATCCGGTATCTCTACTCAGAGCTATCCGGATAGGTGTTAAGCTTGCATCGACATAACTCTTTACGTCGAACTCTTTATCACCTCCATAACCGAGAAACATTTCCTTATTACTCTAAGGATAATTTTGACCGCTATCTGGTGATCTACTCCTAGATCACCTTTGTACCCTCTTGCCAGACATGTGGCAAGGCACACATCTGGTGCGGTACTCAGCATGGCATACCGTATAGAGCCTATGACAAAAACATAGGGGACGACCTTCGTCCTTCCTCTTTCTTCCGCCGTGGTCAATCTTTGAGTCTTACTCAACTTCACACCTTACAACTCAGGTAAGAACCCCTTCTTTGACTGATCTATTTTGAACTCCTTCAAAAACATGTCAAGGTGTGCGTTCTTTGAAAGTACCATCAGGCGTCTTGATCTATCTCTATAGATCTTGATGCCCAATATGTAAGCAGCTTTATCCAGGTCTTCCTTTGAAAAACACTCTTCAAACAACCGTTTATGCTTTCCAGAAATTCTACATTATTTTGGATCAACAATATGTCATCCACATATACTTATCAGAAATGTTGTAGTGCTCCCGCTCACTTTCTTGTAAATACAAGTTTCTAGCAAACATTGTATAAAACCTAAAAGCTTTGATCACTCCATCAAAACATATATTCCGATTCCGAGATGCTTGCTAGTCCATAGAAGGATTGCTGGAGCCAGCATACCTTTTAGCATCCTTAGGATCGGCAAAACCTTTTATTGTATCACATACAACTTTTCTTACGAAAACTTGGTAAGAAAACTTGTTTTGACATCCATCTGTAAGATTTCATAATCGAAAAATACAGCTAGTGCTAACATGTTTCCGACGGACTTAAGCATCGCTACGGGTGAGAAATTCTCATCGTAGTCAACTCCTTGAACTTGTGAAAAGACTCTTTCCCACAAGTCGAGCTTCATATACGGTAACATTACCGCCCACGTCCGTCTTCTTCTTAAATATCCATTTATCTCAATGGCTTGCCGATCATCGGGCAAGTCCACCAAAGTCCATACTTTGTTCTCATATATGGATCCTATCTCGGATTTCATGGCTTCTAACCATTTGTCGGAATACTGGCCCACCATCGCTTCTCCATAGCTCGTAGGTTCATTGTTGTCTAACAACATGATATCTAAGACGGGATTACCGTACCACTCAGGAGTAGTACATATCCTTGTCGACCTACGAGGTTCGATAGCAACTTGATCCGAAGCTTCATGATCACTATCATTAACTTCCTATTCAACAGATGTAGGCTCCATAGAAAACATCTTTCTATGTTTCATCACTCTCTGGTTGAAGTAAAGGTTCGACAACCTCATCAAGTTCTATCTTCCTCCGACTCAATTCTTTCGAGAGAAACTCCTTCTCGAGAAAGGGCCCGTTCTTAGCGACAAACAATTTGCCCTCGGATCTAAGATAGAAGGTATACCCAACTGTCACCCTTGGGTATCCTATGAAGATGTGTTTGTCCGCTTTGGGTTTGAGCTTCTCTGGTTGAAGCCTTAAGCATCGCAGCCAAACATTAAGAAACGAAAACTTTGGTTTCTTGCCAAACCAATGTTTACACGACGTCATCTCAACGGACTTAGATGGTGTCCTATCTAAAGTGAATGCAGCTATCTCTAACGCATAACCTCAAAATGAAAACGATAGATTAGTAAGAGACATCATAGATCGCACCATATCTCATAAGATTCGGTTACGACGTCCGGACACACCATTACTCTGTGGTGTTCCAGCTGGCTTCAACTGTGAAACAATTCCACAATGTCTTAAGTGATTGCCAAACTCATAACTCAGAAATTCTCATTGATCAGATCGTAGGAATTTGATCTTCTTGTTATGATGATTCTTAACTTCACTCTAAAATCGCTTGAACTTTTCAAACGTTTCAGACGTGTGCTTCATTAAGTAAATATACCTATATCTACTCAAATCGTTAGTGAAGATGAGAAAATAGCGATATCCACCGCACGCTTCAATTCTCATTGGATCACACGCATCAGCATGTATGATTTCCAACAAGTCACTTGCCCGTTTCATTGTACCTGAAAACGGGGTCTTAGTCATCCTGCCCATGAGGCATGGCTCGCATGTGTCAAGCGATTCAAAATCAAGTGACTCCAAACATCCATCGATATGGAGTTTCTTCATGCATCTTACGCGAATATGACCTAAGCGGCAGTGCCACAAGAAAGTGGTACTATCATTATTAACTCTGCATCTTTTGGCGTGAACATGTGTATTACCATGACCGAGATTCAATGAACCATTCACATAGGGTGCATGACCATGAAAGGTATTATTCATGTAAATAGAATAACCAGTATTCTCTAACTTAAATGAATAACCGTATTGCAATGAACATGATCTAATCATATTCATGCTCAACGTAGACACCTGATAACATATATCTAGGTTCAATACTAATCCCGAAGGCAGATGGAGCGTGCGATGGTGATCTCAACAACTTTGGAAACACTTCCAACACACATCGTCACCTCGCCCTTAGCCAGTCTCCGTTTAGTCCGTAGCTTTTGCCTCAAGTCACCAATAATAGCAACTGAACCGGTATCCAATACCCAGGTGCTACCAGGAGTACTAGTAAGGTACACATTAATAACACGTATATACTTTGTTGAAGTTGCTAGCCTTCTTATCTATCATGCATTTGGGGTAATTCCGCTACCAGTGACTGTTCCCCTTACAATAGAAGCACTTAGTCTCGGGTTTGGGTTCAACCTTGGGTTCCTTCATGGAGCGGCAACTGGTTTGCCATCCATGAAGTTTCCCTTCTAGCCCTTGCCCTTCTTGAAACCAGTGGGCTTGTTAAACCATCAACACTTGATGCTCCTTCTTGATTTCTACCTTTTGCGGTCTTAAGCACCGCGAACAGCTCCGGGATCAACTCCATACCTTGCATGTCATAGTTCATCATGAAGATCTAGTAGCTTAGTGATAGTGGCTAGAGAACTCTATCAATCACTATCTTATCTGGAAGTTTAACTCCCACTTGATTTAAGTGATTGTAGCACCCAGACATTCTGAGCACATGCTCATTAGCTGAGCTATTCTCCTCCATCCTGTTGGCAAAAGAACTTGTCAGAGGTCTCACACCTCTCAACACGGGCATGAGCCTGAAATCCCAATTTCAGCTCTTGGAACATCTCATATGTTCTATGGCGTTCAAAACGTCATTGGAATCCCGATTCTAAGCCGTAAAGTATGGTGCACTAAACTATCATGTAGTCATCAGGATCTGTCTGTCAGGTGTTCACAACATCCACAGACGACATTGTAGGGGTTTGCACATCGAGCGGTGCATCAAAGACGTAAGCCTTCTGTGTAGCAGTGAGGACACTCCTCGGACTACGGACCTAGTCCGCATCATTGCTTACAATATCTTTCAACTTAATCTTTCTCTAGGAACGTATTGAAACAGGGAGCTACAACGTGAGCTATTTATCTACAACATATTTGCAAAGACAATTTAGACTATGTTCATGATAATTGAGTTCATCTAATCAAATTATTTAATGAACTCCCACTCAGATAGACATCCCTCTAGTCATCTAAGTGAAACATGATCCGAATCGACTAGGCCGTGTCCGATCATCACGTGAGACGGACTAGTCATCAACGGTGAACATCTCATGTTGATCATATCTTCTATATGACTCATGTTCGACCTTTCGGTCTTCCGTGTTCTGAGGCCATGTCTGTACATGCTAGGCTCGTCAAGTCAACCTAAGTGTATTGCGTGTGTAAATCTGGCTTACACCCGTTGTATTCGAACATTAGAATCTATCACACCCGATCATCACGTGGTGCTTCGAAACGACGAACCTTCGCAACGATGCACAGTTAGGGGGAACACTTTTCTTGAAATTTTAGTGAGGGATCATCTTATTTAACTACCGTCGTTCTAAGCAAATAAGATGTAAAACATGATAAACATCACATGCAATCAAATAGTGACATGATATGGCCAATATCATTTTGCTCCTTTTGATCTCCATCTTCGGGGCTCCATGATCATCGTTGTCACCGGCATGACACCATGATCTCCATCATCATGATCTCCATCATCGTGTCTTCTTGAAGTTGTCTCGTCATCTATTACTTCTATTACTATGGCTAACGCTTTAGCAATAAACTAAAGTAATTACATGACGTTTAAGTTGACACACAGGTCATAAATAAATTAAGACAACTCCTATGGCTCCTGCCGGTTGTCATACTCATCGACATGCAAGTCGTGATTCCTATTACAAGAACATGATCAATCTCATACATCACATATATCATTCATCACATCCTTTTGGCCATATCACATCACAAGGCATATGCTGCAAAAACAAGTTAGACGTCCTCTAATTGTTGTTGCAAGTTTTTACGTGGCTGCTATAGGTTTCTTAGCAAGAACGTTTCTTACCTACGCGAAAACCACAACGTGATATGCCAATTTCTATTTACCCTTCATAAGGACCCTTTTCATCGAATCCGATCCGACTAAAGCGGGAGAGACAAACACCCGCTAGCCACCTTATGCAACTAGTGCATGTCAGTCGGTGGAACCAGTCTCACGTAAGAGTACGTGTAAGGTCGGTCCGGCCGCTTCATCCCACGATGCCGCCGAATCAAGATAAGACTAGTAACGGCAAGTAAATTGACAAAATCGACGCCCACAACTGCTTTGTGTTCTACTCGTGCGTAGAAACTACGCATAGACCTAGCTCATGATGCCACTATTGGGGATCGTAGCAGAAATTCAAAATTTTCTACGCATCACCAAGATCAATCTATGGAGTAATCTAGCAACGAGGGGAAGGAGAGTGCATCTACATACCCTTGTAGATCGCTAAGCGGAAGCGTTCAAGTGAACGGGGTTGATGGAGTCGTACTCGTCGTGATCCAAATCACCGATGATCCTAGCGCCGAACAGACGGCACCACCGCGTTCAACACACGTACGGTTTGGAGACTGTAGGACCTTGAAGTAGATGTGTCTAGAGGGGGGTGATTAGACAATTCGTGCCAAAGCTGCAATTTTTAAGCTTTTTCAGTTTGAGTGGAGTTTAAGCATAATTTCAACACTCACAATACATATCAAGCAGGTAAGCAAAGTGTATATAGGCAGCGGAAAGTAAAGCATGCAACTTGCAAGAATGTAAAGGGAAGGGTTTGGAGAATTCAAACGCAATCGGAGACACGGATGTTTTTCCCGTGGTTCGGATAGGTGGTGCTATCCTACATCCACGTTGATGGAGACTTCAACCCACGAAGGGTAACGGTTGCGCGAGTCCACGGAGGGCTCCACCCACGAAGGGTCCACGAAGAAGCAACCTTGTCTATCCCACCATGGCCATCGCCCACGAAGGACTTGCCTCACTAGCGGTAGATCTTCACGAAGTAGGCGATCTCCTTGCCCTTACAAACTCCTTGGTTCAACTCCACAATCTTGTCGGAGGCTCCCAAGTGACACCTAGCCAATCTAGGAGACACCACTCTCCAAGAAGTAACAAATGGTGTGTTGATGATGAACTCCTTGCTCTTGTGCTTCAAATGATAGTCTCCCCAACACTCAACTCTCTCATAGGATTTGGATCTGGTGGAAAGAAGATTTGAGTGGAAAGCAACTTGGGGAAGGCTAGAGATCAAGATTCATATGGTAGGAATGGAATGTCTTGGCCTCAACACATGAGTAGGTAGTTCTCTCTCAGAAATAGGATGCTGGAAGTGTAGGCTTAGTCTGATGGCTCTCTCCACGAGTGAAGAGGAGGTGGAGGGGTATTTATAGCCTCCACACAAAATCCAACTGTTACACACAATTTACCAATCTCGGTGGGACCGAATCAGAAAACTCGGTCAGACCGAAATAGTAAACCTAGTGACCGTTAGGAATTTCGGTGGGACCGATTGGAACAACTCGGTGGGACCGATGTGTTAGGGTTAGGGAAAATCCAAAACTCGGTTTGACCGATTACTCAAACTCGGTGGGACCGATTTGGGTAATAAGCGAAACAGAGAGTTGGCCAAGCAAACTCGGTGGGACCGATTGCGTATCTCGGTTGGACCGAAGATATTGCAACAGGTAACAAAGAGTTTGCAAGCCCATCTCGGTGATACCGAGATCCCATCGGTGAGACCGAATTGCTAGGGTTTGGCAGTGGCAAATGACAAGTGAAACTCGATGGCGCCGGATAGATAGAATCGGTATGACCGAGTTTGGCTTAGGGTTTAGGTCATTTGTGGATATGGTAAAGTAGCTGGGGATTTTGGAGCATATCATTAAGCACTTGAGCAAGAGGCTCATTAAGCAACACCTCATCCCTCCTTGATAGTATTGGCTTTTCCTATGGACTCAATGTGATCTTGGATCACTAAAATGTAAAATGAAGAGTCTTGAACTTCAAGCTTTAGCCAATCCTTTGTCCTTAGTGTCTTGGGGACCTTCCCACACCCTTTAGTCCATGCCACTCCATTGTTGAATTTGTCTGAAACATACTAGATGAAAACGTTAGTCCAACAGGAGATATTTTGTCATCAATTATCAAAACCACCTAGGGAGCACTTGTGCTTTCAGAGACGTCTCCTCCTTCTTGATCCAGCAAGGTGAGAGGAGAAGTTGAGGGAAAACTCCGACAGCATGACAGCGTGGTGGTGATGGAGCTCGTGGTTCTCCGGCAAGGCTTCGCCAAGCACTATGGAGGAGGATGAGGTGTTGGAGGAGGAAGAGGGCTGCGCGAGGGGAAGGGTGCGGCTGCCCTCTCTCTCCCTCACTATATATAGGGGGAAGGGAGGAGGGGGAGGCGCCCTAGGGTTCCCTAGGGGAGGGGCGGCGGCCACAGGGGAAACCCTAGATGGGTTTGGGCACCCCCACCCCCTAGGAAACTTGCCCCCCAAGCCGGGAGGGGCGGCTGCCCTAGGGGTGGCGCCCCCACCTCTCCTGGTTACGTGAGATGGGGTGGGAGGGGCGCTCAGCCCCTTAGTGGGCTGATGTGCCCTCTACCCTTGGCCCATAAGGCCCCCCAACGCTTGCTGGGGCCTCTGAAACCCCTTTCGGACATGCTGGTCATCACCTGGTACCCCCGGAACAATTCCGGACTCCAATACCCTTCGTCCAGTATACCGATCTTCACCTCCGGACCATTCCGGAGCTCCTCGTCATGTCCTGGATCTCATCCGGACTCCGAACAACCTTCGGTAACCACATACTATTTCCCATAACAACTCTAGCGTCACCGAACCTTAAGTGTGTAGACCCTACGGGTTCGGGAACCATGCAGACATGACCGAGACAACTCTCCGGCCAATTACCAACAGCGGGATCTGGATACCCATGTTGGCTCCCACATGTTCCACAATGATCTCATCGGATGAACCACGATGTCGAGGATTCAATCAATCCCGTATACAATTCCCTTTGTCCAGCGGTATTGCACTTGCCCGAGATTCGATCGTCGGTATCCCGATACCTTGTTCAATCTCGTTACCGGCAAGTCTCTTTACTCGTTCCATAACACATCATCTCGTGATCAACTCCTTGGTCACATTGTGCACATTATGATGATGTCCTACCGAGTGGGCCCAGAGATACCTCTCCGTTTACACGGAGTGACAAATCCCAGTCTCGATTCGTGCCAACCCAACAGACACTTTCGGAGATACCTGTAGTGTACCTTTATAGACACCTAGTTACGTTGTGACGTTTGGCACACCCAAAGCACTCCTACGGTATCCGGGAGTTGCACAATCTCATGGTCTAAGGAAATGATACTTGACATTAGAAAAGCTTTAGCATATGAACTGCACGATCTTTGTGCTAGGCTTAGGATTGGGTCTTGTCCATCACATCATTCTCCTAATGATGTGATCCCATTATCAACGACATCCAATGTCCATGGTTAGGAAACCGTAACCATCTATTGATCAACGAGCTAGTCAACTAGAGGCTTACTAGGGACATGGTGTTGTCTATGTATCCACACATGTATCTGAGTTTCCTATCAATACAATTCTAGCATGGATAATAAACGATTATCATGAACAATGAAATATAATAATAATAACTAATTTATTATTGCCTCTAGGGCATATTTCCAACAGGCACAACCCACCTGGACACGCCTGGCTTGGCGCGCCCTAGTGTCTTGTGCCCACCAGGGTACGCTTCCAGGTAGTTTCTTATTTTCCTAATTTTTGTTATATTCCAAAACTGACAAAAAATATTTTTGTGGATTTTTCGGAGTCCGTTTACTTACCATATCATGTACCTCCTCTTTTTCATGATTCTGGAGTGTTCCGGAAGGACTCTTTTTATGTGTTCTTCCGGTGTCAAAGTTTTGATAATATTACTTTCAACATTAATGGGCGTACAAAGATATAATGTTTTATTCGTTGCCCATTAATAACCTTCGGGTTAGTGCCTTCGGCATTATTTATTTTGATAGCTCCAGACCGATAAACCTCCTCAATAACATAGGGTCCTTCCCATTTGGAGAGGAGTTTTCCTGCAAAGAATCTGAAATGAGAGTTGTACAAAAGAACATATTCTCCAACTTTAAACTCACGCCTTTGAATTCTTTTATCATGCCATATTTTAACCTTTTCTTTAAATAACATGGCATTTTCATAAGCTTGGGTTCTCCATTCATCTAATGAGCTAATATAAAATAACCTCTTTTCACTAGCAAGTTTGAAATCATAGTTGAGTTCTTTGATTTCCCAATATGTTATGTTCTAACTCAAGAGGCAAATGACAAGCTTTTCCATAAACCATTTTATAAGGAGACATACGCATAGGATTTTTATATGTTGTTCTATAAGCCCAAAGTGCATCATCTAACTTCTTAGACCAATTCTTTCGGGACCTATTGACAGTCTTTTGCAAAATTAATTTTATTTCTCTATTTCTAAGTTCAACTTGACCACTAGACTGAGGATGATAAAGTGATGCAATTCTATGGTTAACATCATACTTGGAAAGCATTTTACAAAAAGCACCATGAATAAAATGTGAACCACCATCAGTCATTAAATATATAGGGACTCCAAACCTTGGGAAAATAACTTCCTTAAGCATTTTAATAGAGGTGTTGTGATCAACACTACTGGTTGGAATAGCTTCTACCCATTTAGTAATTTAACCAACAGCAGCCAAAATATGTGTATACCCATTAGAGGAAGGAAAAGGCCCCATGTAATCAAATCCCAAACATCAAATGGTTCAACAGCAAATGAATAATTCATAGGCATTTCTTGACGCTTACCGATATTACCTATTCTTTGGCATTCATCACAAGATAGGACGAACTTACGAGCATCCTTGAAGAGAGTAGGCCAATAAAATCCAGATTGCAATACCTTGTGAGTAGTTCTGTCTCTAGCATGATGCCCTCCATGAGCTTCAAAGTGACATTTATGTAGGATTTGTCCTTGTTCATGCTCAGGTACATAACGTCTAATAACACCATCTATTCCTTCTTTATAAAGATGTGGGTCATCCCAAAAGTAGTGTCTTAAATCATAGAAGAATTTTTTCTTTTGTTGGTATGTAAAGCTAGGTGGTAAATATTTAGCAACAATATAATTAGCATAGTCAGCATACCAAGGAGTGTTACGAGAAATATTTATTGCAGCTAACTGATACGTCTCCGTCGTATCTATAATTTTTGACTGTTCCATGCCAATATTATACAACTTTCATATACTTTTGGCAAATTTTTATACTATTTCTGGGACTAACATATTGATCCAGTGCCCAGTGCCAGTTCATGTTTGTTGCATGTTTTATGTTTCACAGAAAACCCATATCAAATGGAATCCAAATGGGATAAAAACAGACGGAGAATATTTTTGGAATATTTGGAAGATATGGGAAGAAGAATCCACGCGAGACGGTGCCCGAGGGGGGCACGAGGCAGGAGGGCGCGCCCCACCCCCCTAGGCATGCCCCTGACCCTCATGGGCCCCTCGTAAGGCGGTCAATGCTCTTCTTCGGGTGCAAGAAAGCTAATTTTTGGAAGAAAAAAAGTCGCGGTGAAGGTTTCAGTCCAATCGGAGTTACGGATCTCCATATATATATGAAACGGTGAAAGGGCAGAATAACAGAACGCAGAAACAGAGAGAGACAGAGAGACAGATCCAATATCAGAGGGGCTCTCGCCCCTCCAATGCCATGGAGGCCAAGGACCAAAGGGGAAACCATTCTCCCATCTAGGGAGGAGGTCAAGGAAGAAGAAGAAGAAGGGGCCCCCTCTCCCCTTCTCTTCCGGTGGCGCCGGAACGCTGTCGTGGCCATCATCATCATCACCGCGATCTTCACCAACACCTCTGTCATCTTCACCAACATCTCCATCACCTTCCCCCTCTATCTACAGCGGTCCACTCTCCCGCAACCCGTTGTACCCTCTACTTGAACATCGTGCTTTATGCTTCATATTATTATCCAATGATGTGTTGCCATCCTATGATGTGTGAGTAGATTTTCGGTGTCCTATCGGTGGTTGATGGATTGCTATGATTGATTTAATTTGCTTGTGGTTATGTTGATGTCCTTTGGTGCCCATCATATGAGCGCGCGCATGGATCACACCATAGGGTTAGTTGTATGTTGATAGGACTATGTATTGGAGGGCAAGAGTGACAGAAGCTTCAACCTAGCATAGAAATTGATGCATACGGGATTGAAGGGGGACCAATATATCTTAATGCTATGGTTGGGTTTTACCTTAATGAACGTTAGTAGTTGCAGATGCTTGCTAATAGTTCCAATCATAAGTGCATAGAATTCCAAGTCAGGGATGCCATGCTAGTAGTGGCCTCTCCCACATAAAACTTGCTATCGGTCTAGTAAAGTAGTCAATTGCTTAGGGACAATTTCACAACTCCTACCACCACTTTTCCGCACTCGCTATACTAACTTTATTGTTTCTTTATCTAAACAGCCCCTACTTTTTATTTACGCGCTCTTTATTATCTTGCAAACCTATCCAACAACACCTACAAAGTACTTCCATACTTGTTCTAGGTAAAGCAAACGTTAAGCGTGCGTAGAGTTGTATCAGTGGTCGATAGAACTCGAGGGAATATTTGTTCTACCTTTAGATCCTCATTGTGTTCGACACTCTTACTTATCGAAAGAGGCTACAATTGATCCCCTATACTTGTGGGTTATCAAGACCTTTTTCTGGCGCCGTTGTCGGGGAGTCATAGCGTGGGGTGAATATTCTCGTGTGTGCTTGTTTGCTTTATCACTAAGTAGTTTTTATTTGTTGTTCTTAGTTGTTCTCTATCTTTAGTTATGGATATGGAACACGAAATACCAAAAAAATTAGGTTTACTTGCTACTCATGGAGATGGGGAACCTCCTAAAACCCTCAATGCTCATTATGTGAAAGATATTATGTACTACTTTGATAATCCTGAGAAAACCCCATTCAATTATGTTATGGGAGACACGTTGGATCAACATGAATACTTTAGGGATTATCGCTTGACTCAAAAAGGGAAACTATTATGGGATCAAATTCATATATTTAATTGGTATGCTAGGCAAGTAGGATGAAGGTGAAGGAAATATGCCCTAGTGGCAATAATAAAGTTATTATTTATTTCCTTATATCATGATAAATGTTTATTATTCATGCTAGAATTGTATTAACCGGAAACATAATACATGTGTGAATACATAGACAAACAGAGTGTCACTAGTATGCCTCTACTTGACTAGCTCGTTGATCAAAGATGGTTATGTTTCCTAACCATAGACATGATTTGTCATTTGATTAACGGGATCACATCATTAGGAGAATGATGTGATTGACTTGACCCATTCCATTAGCTTAGCACTTGATCGTTTAGTTTGTTGCTATTGCTTTCTTCATGACTTATACATGTTCCTATGACTATGAGATTATGCAACTCCTGTTTACCGGAGGAACACTTTGTGTGCTACCAAACGTCACAACATAACTGGGTGATTATAAAGGTGCTCTATAGGTGTCTCCAAAGGTACTTGTTGGGTTGGCGTATTTCGGGATTAGGATTTGTCACTCCGATTGTCGGAGAGGTATCTCTGGGCCCTCTCGGTAATGCACATCACTTAAGCCTTGCAAGCGTTGCAACTAATAAGTTAGTTGCGGGATGATGTATTACAGAACGAGTAAAGATACTTGCCGGTAACGAGATTGAACTACGTATTGAGATACCGACGATCGAATCTCGGGCAAGTAACATACCGATGACAAAGGGAACAACGTATGTTGTTATGCGGTCTAACCGATAAAGATCTTCGTACAGTATGTGGGAGCCAATATGAGCATCCAGGTTCCGCTATTGGTTATTGACTAGAGACATGTCCCGGTCATGTCTACATAGTTCTCGAACCCGTAGGGTCCGCACGCTTAAAGTTTCGGTGACAATTGTATTATGAGTTTATTTGATTTGATGTACCAAAGTTAGCTCGGAGTCCCGGATGATATCGGGGACATGACGACGAGTCTCGAAATGGTCGAGACGTAAAGATCGATATATTGGACGACTATATTTGGACATCGGAAAGGTTCCGAGTGATTCGGGTATTTATCGGAGTACCGGAGAGTTACGGGAATTCGCCGAGGAGTATATGGGCCTTATTGGGCCATACGGGAATAGAGGAGAGAGGCCAAAAGGAAGGAGGCCTGCGCCCCCAGTCTAGTCCGAATTGGACAAGGGGTGCAGCCCCCTTTTCATTCTCCCTCTCCTCCTCTTTCCTTCTCTCCTACTCCAACAAGGAAAGGAGGAGTCCTACTCCCGGTAGGAGTAGGACTCCCCCCTTGGCGCGCCCTCCTCCTAGGCCGGCCGCCTCCCCCTTGCTCCTTTATATACAGGGGTAGGGGGCACCTCTAGAGACACAAGTTGATCAGTTGATCTCTCCCAGCCGTGTGCGGTGCCCCCCCCCTCCACCATATTCCACCTCGGTCATATCGTAGCGGTGCTTAGGCGAAGCCCTGCGTCAGTAGCAACATCATCACTGTCACCACGCCGTCGTGCTGACGGAACTCTCCCATGAAGCTCTACTGGATCGGAGTACGCGGGACGTCATCGAGCTGAACGTGTGCTGAACTCGGAGGTGTCGTGCGTTCGGTACTTGGATCGGTCGGATCGTGAAGACGTACGACTACATCAACCGCGTTGTGCTAATGCTTCCGCTTTCGGTCTACGAGGGTACGTGGACAACACTCTCCCCTCTCGTTGCTATGCATCACCATGATCTTGCGTGTGCGTAGGAAATTTTTGAAATTACTACGTTCCCCAACAGTGGCATCCAAGCCAGGTTTTATCCGTAGATGTCATATGCACGAGTAGAACATAAGTGAGTTGTGGGCGATATAAGTCATACTGCTTACCAGCATGTCAAACTTTGGTTCGGCGGTATTGTTGGATGAAGCGGCCCGGACCGACATTACGCGTACGCTTACGCGAGACTGGTTCTACCGACGTGCTTTGCACACAAGTGGCTGGCCGGTGTCAGTTTCTCCAACTTTAGTTGAACCGAGTGTGGCTACGCCCGGTCCTTGAGAAGGTTAAAACAGCACTAACTTAACAAACTATCGTTGTGGTTTTGATACGTAGGTAAGAACGGTTCTTGCTCAGC
This sequence comes from Triticum monococcum, assembly GCA_034509565.1. Lineage (NCBI taxonomy): Eukaryota > Viridiplantae > Streptophyta > Magnoliopsida > Poales > Poaceae > Triticum > Triticum monococcum. The sequence goes on along the minus strand of CM067847.1, from coordinate 618,807,799 downwards.
CCATAGCAGCCACGTAAAACTTGCAACAACAAACTAGAGGACGTCTAGCTTGTTTTTGCAGGGTATGTTGTGATGTGATATGGTCAAGACATGATGCTAAATTTTATTGTATGAGATGATCATGTTTTGTAACCGAGTTATCGGCAACTGGCAGGAGTCATATGGTTGTTGCTTTATTGTATGCAATGCAATCGCCCTGTAATGCTTTACTTTATCACTAAGCGGTAGCGATAGTCGTGGAAGCATAAGATTGGCGAGACGACAACGATGCTACGATGGAGATCAAGGTGTCGCGCCGGTGACGATGGTGATCATGACGGTACTTCGGAGATGGAGATCACAAGCACAAGATGATGATGGCCATATCATATCACTTATATTGATTGCATGTGATGTTTATCTTTTATGCATCTTATCTTGCTTTGATTGACGGTAGCATTATAAGATGATCTCTCACTAAATTTCAAGATAAAAGTGTTCTCCCTAAGTATGCACCGTTGCCAAAGTTCGTCGTGCCCAGACACCACGTGATGATCGGGTGTGATAAGCTCTACGTCCATCTACAATGGGTGCAAGCCAGTTTTGCACACGCAGAATACTCAGGTTAAACTTGATGAGCCTAGCATATGCAGATATGGCCTTGGAACACTGAGACCGAAAGTTCGAGTGTGAATCATATAGTAGATATGATCAACATAATGACGTTCACCATTGAAAGCTACTCCATTTCATGTGATGATCGGTTATGGTTTAGTTGATTTGGATCACGTGATCACTTAGATGATTAGAGGGATGTCTATCTAAGTGGGAGTTCTTAAGTAATATGATTAATTGAACTTTAATTTATCATGAACTTAGTCCTGGTAGTATTAGCATATCTATGTTGTAGATCAATAGCTCGCGATGTTGCTCCCCGTTTAATTCTTATATGTTCCTAGAGAAAACTAAGTTGAAAAATGTTAGTAGCAATGATGCGGATTGGATCCGTGATCTGAAGATTATCCTCATTGCTGCACAGAAGAATTATGTCCTTGATCCACCGCTAGGTGACTGACCTATTGCAGGAGCAGATGCAGACGTTATGAATGTTTGGCTTGCTCAATATGATGACTACTTGATAGTTTAGTGCACCATGCTTAATAGCTTAGAATCGGGATTTCAAAGACGTTTTGAACGTCATGGACCATATGAGATGTTCCCGGAGTTGAAGTTGATATTTTAAGTAAATACCCGAGTTGAAAGATATGAAGTCTCCAATGAGTTCTATAGCTAAAAGATGGAGGAGAATAGCTCAAGCAGTGAGCATGTGCTCAGATTGTCTTGGGTACTGCAATCGCTTAAATCAAGTGGGAGTTAATCTTCCAGATAAAATAGTGATTGACAGAATTCTCTAGTCACCATCACCAAGTTAGTAGAACTTCGTGATGAACTATAATATGCAAGGGATAACAGAAACGATTCCCAAGCTCTTCGTGATGCTGAAATCGACGAAGGTAGAAATCAAGAAAAGCATCAAGCGTTGATGGTAAACAAAATCACTAGTTTCAAGTAAAGGGACAAAGGGAAGAAAGGGGAACTTCAAGAAGAACAGCAAGCAAGTTGCTGCTCAAGTGAAAAAACCCAAGTCTGGACCTAAGCCTGAAACTGAGTGCTTCTACTACAAAGGGACTGGTCGCTGGAAGCGGAACTACCCCAAGTAATTGGCGGATAAGAAGGATGGCAAAGTGAACAAAGGTATATTTGATATACAGATTATTGATGTGTATATTACTAGTGTTCGTAGCAACCCCTCAGTATTTGATACTAGTTCAGTTGCTAAGAATAGTAACTCGAAACGGGAGTTGCAGAATGAACAGAGACTAGTTAAGGGTGAAGTGACGATGTGTATTGGAAATGGTTCCAAGATTGATATGATCATCATCGCACACTCCATATACTTTCGGGATTAGTGTTAAACCTAAAATAAATGTTATTTAGTGTTTGCGTTGAGCATGGATATGATTGGATCATGTTTATTGCAATACGGTTATTCATGTAAACTAGAGAATAATTGTTGTTCTGTTTATATGAATAAAACCTTCTATGGTCATACACCCAATGAAAATGGTTTGTTGGATCTCGATCGTAGTGATACACATATTCATAATATTGAAGTCAAAAGATGCAAAGTTAATAATGATAGTGCAACTTATTTGTGGCACTGCCATTTAGGTCATATTGATGTAAAGCGCATGAAGAAAATCCATGCTGATGGGCTTTTGGAATCACTTGATTATGAATCAGTTGATGCTTGCGAACCATGCCTCATGGGCAAGATGACTAAGACTCCATTCTCCGGAACAATGGAGCGAGCAACAGATTTGTTGGAAATCATACATACTGATGTATGTGGTCCGATGAATATTGAGGCTCGCGGCAGGTATCATTATTTTCTGATCTTCACAGATGATTTGAGCAGATATGAGTATATCTACTTGATGAAACACAAGTCTGAAATATTTGAAAAGTTCAAAGAATTTCAAAGTGAAGTGGAGAATCATCGTAACAAAAATAAAAGTCTCTACGATATGATCGTAGAAGTAAAATATTTGAGTTACGAGTTTGGCCTTCAATTAAAACAATGTGAAATAGTTTCACTACTCACGCCACCTGGAACACCATAGTGTAATGGTGTGTCCGAACGTCATAACCGTGCTTTATTAGATATGGTGCGATCTATGATGTCTCTTACCGATAACCACTATCGTTTTGGGGTTATGCATTAGAGACATCTACATTCACGTTAAATAGGGCACCATCTAAATCCGTTGAGACCACACCGTATGAACTGTGGTTTGGCGAGAAACCTAAGCCGTCGTTTCTTAAAGTTTGGAACTGCGATGCTTATGTGAAAAAGTTTCAATATGATAAGCTCGAACCCAAATCGGAGAAGTAAATCTGCATAGGATACCCAAAAGAAAATGTTGGGTACACCTTCTATCACAGATCCGAAGGCAAGATATTCATTGCTGAGAATGGATCCTTTCTAGAGAAGGAGTTTCTCTCGAAAGAAGTGAGTGGGAGGAAAGTAGAACTTGATGAGGTAACTGTACCTGCTCCCTTATTAGAAAGTAGTTCATCACAGAAATCTATTCCTGTGACTACTACACCAATTAGTGAGGAAGCTAATGATGATGATCATGTAAAATTCAGATCAAGTTACCGCCGAACCTTGTAGGTAAACCAGAGTGAGATCCGCACTAGAGTGGTACGGTAATCCTGTTCTGTAGGTCATGTTACTTGACCATGACGAGCCTATGAACTATGAGGAAGCAATGATGAGCCCAGATTCCGCGAAATGGCTTGAGGCCATGAAATCTGAGATGAGATCCATGTATGAGAGCAAAGTATGGACTTTGATTGACTTGCCCAATGATCGGCGAGCTATAAAAAATAAATGGATCTTCAAGAGGAAGACGGACGATGATAGTAGTGTTACTATCTACAAAGCTAGAATTGTCGCAAAAGGTTTTCGACATGTTCAAGGTGTTGACTACGATGAGAGTTTCTCACTCGTATCTATGCTTAAGTCTGTCCGAATCATGTTAGCAATTGCCGCATTTTATGAAATCTGGAAAATGGATAAACAAAACTGCATTCCTTAATGGATTTATTAAAGAAGAGTTGTATATGATGCAACTAGAAGGTTTTGTCAATCCTAAAGGTGCTAACAAAATATGCAAGCTCCAGCGATCCATCTATGGACTGGTGCAAGCATCTCGGAGTTGGAATATACGCTTTGATAAGTTGATCAAAGCATATAGTTTTATACAGACTTGCGGTGAAGCCTGTATTTACAAGAAAGTGAGTGGGAGCACTACAGCATTTCTGATAAGTATATGTGAATGACATATTGTTGATCGGAGATAATGTAGAATTATTCTGCAAAGCATAAAGGAATGTTTGAAAGGAGTTTTTCAAAGAAAGACCTTGGTGAAGCTGCTTACATACTGAGCATCAAGATCTATAGAGATAGATCAAGATGCTTGATAAGTTTTTCAATGAGTACATACCTTGACAAGATTTTGAAGTAGTTCAAAATGGAACAGTCAAAGAAGGAGTTCTTGCCTGTGTTACAAGGTGTGAAGTTGAGTAAGACTCAAAACCCGACCATGGCAGAAGATAGAGAGAGAATGAAAGTCATTCCCTATGCCTCAGCCATAGGTTCTATAAAGTATGCCATGCTGTGTACCAGACCTATTGTATACCCTGCCCTGACTTTGGCAAAGGGAGTACAATAGTGATCTAGGAGTAGATCACTGGACAGCGGTCAAAATTATCCTTAGTGGAATAAGAATATGTTTCTCGATTATGGAGGTGACAAAAAGGTTCGTCGTAAAGGGTTACGTCGATGCAAATTTTGACACTGGTCCAAATGACTCTAAATCTCAATCTGGATACATATTGAAAGTGGGAGCAATTAGCTAGAGTAGCTCCGTGTAGAGCATTGTTGGCATAGAAATTTGCAAAATACTTACGGATATGAATGTGGCAGACCCGTTGACTAAACTTCTCTCACAAGCAAAACATGATCACACCCTAGTACTCTTTGAGCGTTAATCACATAGCGATGTGAACTAGCTAGATTATTGAATCTAGTAAACCCTTTGGGTGTTGGTCACATGACGATGTGAACTATGGGTGTTAATCACATGGTGATGTGAACTATTGATGTTAAATCACATGGCGATGTGAACTAGATTATTGACTCTAGTGCAAGTAGGAGACTGAAGGAAATATGCCCTAGAGGCAATAATAAAGTTATTATTTATTTCCTTATATCATGATAAATGTTTATTATTCATGCTAGAATTGTATTAACCGGAAACTAATACATGTGTGAATACATAGACAGAGTGTCACTAGTATGCCTCTACTTGACTAGCTCGTTGATCAAATATGGTTATGTTTCCTAACCATAGACATGAGTTGTCATTTGATTAACGGTATCACATCGTTAGGAGAATGATGTGATTGACTTGACCCATTCCGTTAGCTTAGCACTTGATCGTTTAGTTTGTTGCTATTGCTTTCTTCATGACTTATACATGTTCCTATGACTATGAGATTATGCAACTCCCGTTTACTGGAGGAACACTTTGTGTGCTACCAAACGTCACAACATAACTGGGTGATTATAAAGGTGCTCTACAGGTGTCTCCAAAGGTACTTGTTGGGTTGGCGTATTTCGAGATTAGGATTTGTCACTCCGATTGTCGGAGAGGTATCTCTGGGCCCTCTCGGTAATGCACATCACTTAAGCCTTGCAAGCATTGCAACTAATAAGTTAGTTGCGGGATGATGTATTACGGAACGAGTAAAGAGACTTGCCGGTAACGAGATTGAACTACGTATTGAGATACCGACGATCGAATCTCGGGCAAGTAACATACCGATGACAAAGGGAACAACGTATGTTGTTATGCGGTCTGACCGATAAAGATCTTCGTAGAGTATGTGGGAGCCAATATGAGCATCCAGGTTCCGCTATTGGTTATTGACCAGAGACATGTCTCGGTCATGTCTACATAGTTCTCGAACCCGTAGGGTCCGCATGCTTAAAGTTTCGGTGACGATTGTATTATGAGTTTATGTGATTTGATGTACCGAAGGTAGTTCGGAGTCCCGGATGAGATCAGAGACATGACGAGGAGTCTCGAAATGGTCGATACGTAAAGATCGATATATTGGACGACTATATTCGGACATCGGAAAGGTTCCGAGTGATTCAGGTATTTTTCGGAGTACCGGAGAGTTACGGGAATTCGCCGGGGAGTATATGGGCCTTATTGGGCCATACGGGAATAGAGGAGAGAGGCCAAAAGGAAGGAGGCCTGCGCCCCCCTCTGGTCCGAATTGGACAAGGGGTGCAGCCCCCTTTTCCTTCTCCCTCTCCTCCTCTTTCCTTCTCTCCTACTCCAACAAGGAAAGGAGGAGTCCTACTCCCAGTAGGACTAGGACTCCCCCCTTGGCACGCCCTCCTCCTAGGCCGGCCGCCTCCCCCCTTGCTCCTTTATATACAGGGGCAGGGGGCACCTCTAGAGACACAAGTTGACCAATTGATCTCTCCCAGCCGTGCGTGGTGCCCCCCTCCACCATATTCCACCTCGGTCATATCGTAGCGGTGCTTAGGCGAAGCCCTGCGTCGGTAGCAACATCATCACTGTCACCACGTCGTCGTGCTGACGGAACTCTCCCGTGAAGCTCTGTTGGATCGGAGTTCGCGGGACGTCATCGAGTTGAAGGTGTGCTAAACTCGTAGGTGCCGTGCGTTCAGTACTTGGATCGGTCGGATCGTGAAGACGTACGACTACATCAACTGCGTTGTGCTAACGCTTCCGCTTTCGGTCTACGAGGGTACGTGGACAACACTCTCCCCTCTCGTTGCTATGCATCACCATGATCTTGCGTGTGTGTAGGAAATTTTTGAAATTACTACGTTCCCCAACAGAAGGCTCCACACCTTCCGTTTTTATGCGAATTTAATGATAATGAAACCTTGGCTTCTTATGCTAGAGGTATATATGATTACTATGATGTGGAACAAATAGAAGAATTCTTTGCTTTTATGGGTGCTTATGAAATTGAATCTATGTTCAAAGAGTTTGAAAATCTTTATGATGCTGTTTATAGACCTGAAAATTTAGCTATCCTTAAATATGGCTATGCCAATTATGAATTCAATTCCGATATTGATGCATTTATTGAGAAAGTCTCCGCTGTCCAAGAAGAGACTAATATTTTGCAGGAGTCTATGGAAGAAGAAATTGATGAACTGTGAGCTCATTGGATGAAAAAGATGATGAGGAGAGCGAAGAACAAAAGGAGGAAGAGCGGATTAGCTACCTGTGCCCACCTTCTAATGAGAGTAACTCTTCAACTCATACATTGTTTAAATTCCCTTCGTGCTTACCGAAGGATGATTGCTATGATGACTGTTATGATCCCGTTGATTCTTTTGAAATATCCCTTTTTGATGATGCTTGTTATGCCTGTGGCCAAGATGCCAATATGAATTATGCTTATGGAGATGAACTTGCTATAGTTCCTTATGTTAAACATGAAATTGTTGCTATTGCACCCACACATGATAGTCCTATTATCTTTCTGAATTCTCCCGACTACACTATATCGGAGAAGTTTGCTTTTATTAAGGATTATATTGATGGGTTGCCTTTTACCGTTGCACATGATGATTTTTATGAATATAGTATGCATGTGCTTGTTGATCCTACTTGCAATTATTATGAGGGAGTAACTACATCTCCGCCTCTCCATGTTTCCAACACGAAAAAAATGCAAGAAACTGTTTATACTATGCATTGGCCTTTACTATGTGTGCATGAATTGTTCTTTTATGACATGCCGATGCGTAGGAAGAGAGTTATACTTCGTCATTGCTTGATATATGTTGCTTTGTGCTCACTATTAAATGCCAAATCATTGCTAATTAAAATTGGCTTTGATATACCTTGGGATCCGGGTAGATTCATTACTTGAGCACTATATGCCTAGCTTAATGGCTTTAAAGAAAGCGCTGCCAGGGAGACAACCTAGAAGTTTTAGAGAGTCATTTATTTCTGTTGTGTGCTTTTATAAAGTTTAAAAATAAAAATAATGTGCCAAGGTTTGCCTTTAGGATGTTTACAATGCTTGTTGGTTTGTGCGGTGCAGGACAGAAACTTTGGCTGTAGTGCGCGATTTTACATTTTTTAGTGGAACGTCAAATGGTTGTGAAACTTATTGTACTGTATTTATATACAAATTTTTTATTTTTCCTAATTTTGGCAGAATTTTTCAAGTATCAGAAGTATGGTGAATGTTCAGATTATTACAGACTGTTATGTTTTAGACAGATTCTGTTTTTGATGCATAGTTTGCTTGTTTTGATGAAACTATCGATTTATATCAGTGGATTAAGCCATGAAAAAGTTATATTACAGTAGATACAATGCCAAAAAAATATGAATTGGTTTGCAATAGTACTTAGAGTAGTGATTTGCTTTATTATACTAACGGATCTTCCCGAGTTTTCTGATGAAGTTTTGTGTGGATGAAGTGTTCGATGATCGAGAAGGTCTCGATGTGAGAAGAAGGAAGAGAGGCAAGAGCTCAAGCTTGGGGATGCCCGAGGCACCCCAAGTAAATATTCAAGGAGACTCAAGCGTCTAAGCTTGGGTATGCCCCGGAAGGCATCCCATCTTTCTTCAACAAGTATCGGTATGTTTTCGGATTCGTTTCGTTCATGCGATATGTGCAAATCTTGGAGCGTCTTTTACAATTAGTTTTCATTTTTCTTTTATGCACCATGCTGGTATGAGATAGTCCTTGGTTTATTTATAGAATGCTCTTTGCACTTCACTTATATCTTTTGAGTATGGCTTTATAGAATGCTTCATGTGCTTCACTTATATCATTTGAAGTTTGCATTGCTTGTTTCTCTTTACATAGAAAACCGCCATTTGTAGAATGCTCTTTTGCTTCACTTATATTTGTTAAAGCGTGGGCATATATATTTTAGAAAGAATTAAATTCTCTTGCTTCACTTATATCTATTTAGAGAGATGACAGGAACTGGTCATTCACACGGTTAGTCATAAAATCCGACATAAAACTTGTAGATCACTGAATATGATATGTTTGATTCCTTGCAATAGTTTTGCGATATAAAGATGGTGATATTAGAGTCATGCTAGTGGGTAGTTGTGGATTGTAGAAATACTTGTGTTGAAGTTTGTGATTCCTGTAGCATGCACGTATGGTGAACTGTTATATGATGAAGTCGGAGCATGATTTATTTATTGATTGTCTTCCTTATTAGTGGCGGTTGGGGACGAGCGATGGTCTTTTCCTACCAATCTATCCCCCTAGGATCATGCGCGTAGTACTTTGTTTCGATGACTAATAGATTTTTGCAATAAGTATGTGAGTTCTTTATGACTAATGTTGAGTCCATGGATTATATGCACTCTCACCCTTCCACCATTGTAGCCTCTCTAGTACCGCGCAACTTTCGCCGGTACCATAAACCCACCATATACCTTCCTCAAAACAGACACCATACCTACCTATCATGGCATTTCCATAGCCATTCCGAGATATATTGCCATGCAACTTCCATCATCATCATATACATGACTTGAGCATTTATCGTCATATCGCTTTGCATGATTGTAAGATAGCTAGCATGATGTTTTCATGGCTTGACCATTTTTTGATGTCATTACTACGCTAGATCATTACACATCCCGGTACACCACCGGAGGCATTCATATAGAGTCATATCTTTGTCCTAGTATCGAGTTGTAATATTGAGTTGTAAGTAAATAAAAGTGTGATGATCATCATTATTAGAACATTGTCCCATGTGAGGTTATCAAAATAAAAGAGGCCAAAGAAGCCGAAATAAAAAAAGAGAGGCCAAGAAGCCCACAAAAAAACAAAAAAATGAGAGAAAAAGAGAGAAGGGGCAATGTTACAATCCTTTTACCACACTTGTGCTTCAGAGTAGCACCATGTTCTTCATATGGAGAGTCTCTTGAGTTATCACTTCCATATACTAGTGGGAATTTTCATTATAGAACTTGGCTTGGATATTCCGATGATGGGCTTCCTCAAACACCCGAGGTCTTCATGAGCAAGCAATTTGGATGCACACCCACTTAGTTTTCAGTCTGAGCTTTCATACACTTATAGCTCTTAGTGCATCCGTTGCATGGCAATCCCTACTCACTCACATTGATATCTATTGATGGGCACCTCCATAGCCCGTTGATACGCCTAGTTGATGTGAGACTATCTTCTCCTGTTTGTCTTCTCCACAACCACCATTCTATTCCACCTATAGTGCTATGTCCATGGCTCAGGCTCATGTATTGCGTGAAAGTTGAAAAGGTTTGAGTGTTGGGGAACGTAGTAATTTCAAAATTTTCCTACGCACACGCAAGATCATGGTGATGCATAGCAACGAGAGGGGAGAGTGTGATCTACGTACCCTTGTAGACCGACAGCGGAAGCGTTAGCATAACGCGGTTGATGTAGTCGTACGTCTTCACGGCCCGACCGATCAAGCACCGAAACTACGGCACCTCCGAGTTTTAGCACACGTTCAGCTCGATGACGATCCCTGGACTCCGATCCAGCAAAGTGTCGGGGTAGAGTTCCGTCAGCACGACGGCGTGGTGATGATCTTGATGTACTACCGTCGCAGGGCTTCGCCTAAGCACCGCTACAATATTATCGAGGATTATGGTGGAAGGGGGCACCGCACACGGCTAAGAATATGATCACGTGGATCAACTTGTGTGTCTAGGGGTGCCCCCTGCCCTCGTATATAAAGGAGCAAGGGGAGGAGGCCGGCCGGCCCCTATTGGCGCGCCAGGAGGAGTCCTCCTCCTAGTAGGAGTAGGACTCATACTAGGAGGGGGAAGGAAGTGGGGAGGGAGAAGGAAAGGGGGGCGCCCCCCCCCCCCCCCTCTCCTAGTCCAATTCGGACCAGGGGGGAGGAGGCGCGCGGCCCACCCTGGCTACCCCTCTCTCTCTCTCTCCACTAAGGCCCATATGGCCCATTACTTCTCCCGGTAGGGTTCCGGTAACCCTCCGGCTCTCCGGTTTTCTCCGAAATCACCCGGAACACTTCCGGTGTCCGAATATAGCCGTCTAATATATCAATCTTTATGTCTCGACCATTTCGAGACTCCTCGTTATGTCCGTGATCACATCCGGGACTCCGAACTAACTTCGGTACATCAAAACTCATAAACTCATAATATAACTATCATTGAAACCTTAAGCGTGCGGACCCTACGGGTTCGAGAACAATGTAGACATGACCGAGACACGTCTCCGGTCAATAACCAATAGCGGCACCTGGATGCTCATATTGGCTCCTACATATTCTACGAAGATCTTTATCGGTCAGACCGCATAACAACATACGTTGTTCCCTTTGTCATCGGTATTTTACTTGCCCGAGATTCGATCGTCGGTATCTCAATACCTAGTTCAATCTCGTTACCAGCAAGTCTCTTGACACATTTCTTAATACATCATCTCGCAACTAACTCATTAGTTGAAATGCTTGCAAGGCTTATGTGATGTGCATTACCGAGAGGGCCCAGAGATACCTCTCCGACAATCGGAGTGACAAATCCTAATCTCGAAATACGCCAACCCAACATGTACCTTTGGAGACACCTGTAGAGCTCCTTTATAATCACCCAGTTACGTTGTGACGTTTGGTCGCACACAAAGTGTTCCTCCGGCAAACCGGAGTTGCATAATCTCAGTCATAGGAACATGTATAAGTCATGAAGAAAGTAATAGCAACATACTAAACGATCGGGTGCTAAGCTAATGGAATGGGTCATGTCAATCACATCATTCTCCTAATAATGTGATCCCGTTAATCAAATGACAACACATGTCTATGGTTAGGAAACATAACCATCTTTGACTAATGAGCTAGTCAAGTAGAGGCATACTACTGACGTTTGGTTTGTCTATGTATTCACACAAGTATTATGTTTCCGGATAATACAATTCTAGCACGAATAATAAACATTTATCATGATATAAGGAAATAAAATAATAACATTATTATTGCCTCTAGGGCATATTTCCTTCAGTCTCTGACTTGCACTAGAGTCAATAATCTAGATTACACAGTAATGATTCTAACACCCATGGAGCTTTGGTGTTGATCATGTTTTGCTCGTGGAAGAGGCTTAGTCAACGGGTCTGCTACATTCAGATCCGTATGTATCTTGCAAATCTCTATGTCTCCCACCTGGACTAGATCCCGGATGGAATTGAAGCGTCTCTTGATGTGCTTGGTTCTCTTGTGAAATCTGGATTCCTTTGCCAAGGCAATTGCACCAGTATTGTCACAAAAGATTTTCATTGGACCCGATGCACTAGGTATGACTCCTAGATTGGATATGAACTCCTTCATCGAGACTCCTTCATTTGCTGCTTCCGAAGCAGCTATGTACTCCGCTTCACATGTAGATCCCGCCACAACGCTTTGTTTAGGACTGCACCAACTGACAGCTCCACCGTTTAATGTAAACATGTATTCGGTTTGTGATTTAGAATCGTCCGGATCAGTGTCAAAGCTTGCATCAATGTAACCATTTACCATGAGCTCTTTGTCACCTCCATATATGAGAAACATATCCTTAGTCCTTTTTAGGTATTTTAGGATGTTCTTGACCGCTGTCCAGTGATCCACTCCTGGATTACTTTGGTACCTGCCTGCTAGACTTATAGCAAGACACACATCAGGTCTGGTACACAGCATTGCATACATGATAGAGCCTATGGCTGAAGCATAGGGAACATCTTTCATTTTCTCTCTATCTTCTGCATTGGTCGGGCATTGAGTCTTACTCAATTTCACACCTTGTAACACAGGCAAGAATCCTTTCTTTGCTTGATCCATTTTGAACTTTTTCAAAACTTTGTCAAGGTATGTGCTTTGTGAAAGTCCAATTAAGCGTCTTGATCTGTCTCTATAGATCTTAATGCCCAATATGTAAGCAGCTTCACCGAGGTCTTTCATTGAAAAACTCTTATTCAAGTATCCCTTTATGCTATCCAGAAATTCTATATCATTTCCGATTAGTAATATGTCATCTACATATAATATCAGAAATGCTACAGAGCTCCCACTCACTTTCTTGTAAATACAGGCTTCTCCAAAAGTCTGTACAAAACCAAATGCTTTGATCACACTATCAAAGCGTTTATTCCAACTCCGAGAGGCTTGCACCAGTCCATAAATGGATCACTGGAGCTTGCACACTTTGTTAGCTCCCTTTGGATCGACAAAACCTTCCGGTTGCATCATATACAACTATTCTTGCAGAAATCCATTCAAGAATGCAGTTTTGACATCCATTTACCAAATTTCATAATCATAAAATGCGGCAATTGCTAACATGATTCGGACAGACTTAAGCATCACTATGGGTGAGAAGGTCTCATCGTAGTCAATCCCTTGAACTTGTCGAAAACCTTTTGCGACAAGTCGAGCTTTGTAGACAGTAACATTACCGTCAGTCTTCTTCTTAAAGATCCATTTATTCTCAATTGCTTGCCGATCATTGGGCAAGTCAACCAAAGTCCATACTTTGTTCTCATACATGGATACCATCTCAGATTTCATGGCTTCAAGCCATTTTGCGGAATGTGGGCTCACCATCGCTTCTCCATAGTTCGTAGGTTCATCATGATCTAGTAGCATGACTTCCGGAACAGGATTACCGTACCACTCTGGTGCGGATCTTACTCTGGTTGATCTACGAGGTTCAGTGGTATCTTATCCTGAAGCTTCATGATCATCATCATTAGCTTCCTCACTAATTGGTGTAGGTGTCACAGAAACTGGTTTCTATGATGTACTACTTTCCAATAATGGAGCAGGTACAGTTACCTCATCAAGTTCTACTTTCCTCCCACTCACTTCTTTCGAGAGAAACTCCTTCTCTAGAAAGTTTCCGAATTTAGCAACAAAAGTTTTGCCTTCGGATCTATGATAGAAGGTGTATCCAATAGTTTCCTTTGGATATCCTATGAAGACACATTTCTCCGATTTGGGTTCGAGCTTATCAGGTTGAAGTTCTTTCACATAAGCATCGCAACCCCAAACTTTCAGAAATGACAACTTTGGTTTCTTGCCAAACCATAGTTCATAAGGCGTCGTCTCAATGGATTTTGATGGTGCCCTATTTAACGTGAATGCGGCCGTCTCTAGAGCATAACCCCAAAACGATAGCGGTAAATTAGTAAGAGACATCATAGATCGCACCATATCTAGTAAAGTATGATTACGACGTTCGGACACACCATTACGCTGTGGTGTTTCGGGTGGCGTGAGTTGCGAAACTATTCCGCATTGTTTCAAATGTACACCAAACTCGTAACTCAAATATTCTCCTCCACGATCAGATCGCAGGAATTTTATTTTCTTGTTACGATGATTTTCAACTTCACTCTGAAATTCTTTGAACTTTTCAAATGTTTCAGACTTATGTTTCATTAAGTAGATATACCCATATCTGCTTAAGTCATCTGTGAAGGTGAGAAAATAACGATATCCGCCACGAGCCTCAACATTCATCGGACCACATACATCTGTATGTATGATTACCAACAAATCTGTTGCTCTCTCCGTAGTACCGGAGAACGGTGTTTTTGTCATCTTACCCATAAGGCACGGTTCGCAAGTACCAAGTGATTCATAATCAAGTGGTTCCAAAAGCCCATCAGTATGGAGTTTCTTCATGCGCTTTACACCGATATGACCCAAACGACAGTGCCACAAATAAGTTGCACTATCATTATCAACTCTGCATCTTTTGGTTTCAACATTATGAATATGTGTGTCACTACTATCGAGATTTAATAAGAATAGACCACTCTTTAAGGGTGCATGACCATAAAAGATATTACTCATATAAATAGAACAACCATTATTCTCTGATTTAAATGAATAACCGTCTCGCATCAAAAAAGATCCAGATATAATGTTCATGCTTAATGCTGGCAACAAATAACAATTATTTAGGTCTAATACTAATCCCGAAGGTAGATGTAGAGGTAGCGTGCCGACCGCGATCACATCGACTTTGGAACCATTTCCCACGTGCATCGTCACCTCGTCCTTAGCTAATCTTCGCTTAATCTGTAGTCCCTGTTTCGAGTTGCAAATGTTAGCAACAGAACCAGTATCAAATACCCAGGTGCTACTGCGAGCATTAGTAAGGTACACATCAATAACATGTATATCACATATACCTTTGTTCACCTTGCCATCCTTCTTATCCGCCAAATACTTGGGGCAGTTCCGCTTCCAGTGACCAGTCTACTTGCAGTAGAAGCACTCAGTTTTAGGCTTAGGTCTAGGTTTGGGTTTCTTCTCTTGAGTAGCAACTTGCTTGCTGTTCTTTTTGAAGTTCCCCTTCTTCTTCCCTTTGCCCTTTTTCTTGAAACTAGTGGTCTTATTGACCATCAACACTTGATGCTCCTTCTTGATTTCTACCTCCGCAGCTTTCAGCATTGCGAAGAGCTCGGGAATAGTCTTATTCATCGCTTGCATATTATAGTTCATCACAAAGCTCTTGTAGCCTGGTGGCAGTGATTGGAGAATTCTGTTAATGACGCCATCATCTGGAAGATTAACTCCCAATTGACTCAAGTGATTATTATACCCAGACATTTTGAGTATATGCTCACTGACAGAACTGTTCTCCTCCATCTTGCAGGTATAGAACTTATTGGAGACTTCATATCTCTCAATCCGGGCATTTGCTTGAAATATTAACTTCAACTCCTGGAACATCTCATATGCTCCATGATGTTCAAAACTTCGTTGAAGTCCCGATTCTAAGCCGTAAAGCATGGCACACTGAACTATCGAGTAGTCATCAGCTTTGCTTTGCCAGACGTTCATAACATCTGGTGTTGCTCCAGCAGCAGGCCTGGCACCCAGCGGTGCTTCCAGGACGTAATTCTTCTGTGCAGCAATGAGGATAATCCTCAAGTTACGGACCCAGTCCATGTAATTGCTACCATCATCTTTCAACTTTGCTTTCTCAAGGAACGCATTAAAATTCAACGGAACAACAGCACGGGCCATCTATCTACAATCAAACATAAACAAGCAAGATACTATCAGGTACTAAGTTCATGATAAATTTAGGTTCAATTAATCATCTTACTAAAGAACTCCCACTTAGATAGACATCCCTCTAATCCTCTAAGTGATTACGTGATCCAAATCAACTAAACCATGTCCAATCATCACATGAGATGGAGTAGTTTCATTGGTGAACATCGCTATGTTGATCATATCTACTATATGATTCATGCTCGACCTTTCGGTCTCCGTGTTCCGAGGCCATATCTGTATATGCTTGGCTCGTCAAGTATAACCTGAGTATTCCGCGTGTGCAACTGTTTTGCACCTGCTGTATTTGAACGTAGAGCCTATCACACCCGATCATCACGTGGTGTCTCAGCACGAAGAACTTTCGCAACGATGCATACTCAGGGAGAACACTTCTTGATAATTAGTGAGAGATCATCTTAAAATGCTACCGTCAATCAAAGCAAGATAAGATGCATAAAAGATAAACATCACATGCAATCAATATAAGTGATATGATATGGCCATCATCATCTTGTGCTTGTGATCTCCATCTTCGAAGCACCGTCGTGATCACCATCGTCATCGGCACGACACCTTGATCACCATCGTAGCATCATTGTCGTCTCGCCAATCTTATGCTTCCACGACTATCGCTACCGCTTAGTGATAAAGTAAAGCATTACAGCGCAATTGCATTGCATACAATAAAGCGACAACCATATGGCTCCTGCCAGTTGCCGATAACTTGGTTACAAAACATGATCATCTCATACAATAAAATTTAGCATCATGTCTTGACCATTCACATCACAACATGCCCTGCAAAAACAATTTAGACGTCCTCTACTTTGTTGTTGCAAGTTGTACATGGCTGCTACGGGCTTAAGCAAGAACCAATCTTACCTATGCATCAAAACCACAATGATAGTTTGTCAAGTTGGTGTTGTTTTAACCTTCGCAAGGACCGGGCGTAGCCACACTCGGTTCCACTAAAGTTGGAGAAACTGTCACCCGCTAGCCACCATTGTGCAAAGCACGTCGGGAGAACCGGTCTCGCGTAAGCGTATGCGTAATGTCTGTCCGGGCCGCTTCGTCCAACAATACCGCCGAACCAAAGTATGACATGCTGGTAAGCAGTATGACTTATATCGCCCACAACTCACTTGTGTTCTACTCGTGCATATAACATCAACACATAAAACCTAGGCTCGGATGCCACTGTTGGGGAACGTAGTAATTTCAAAATTTTCCTACGCACATGCAAGATCATGGTGATGCATAGCAACGAGAGGGGAGAATGTGATCTACGTACCCTTGTAGACCGACAGCGGAAGCGTTAGCATAACGCGGTTGATGTAGTCGTATGTCTTCACGGCCCGACCGATCAAGCACCGAAACTACGGCACCTCCGAGTTTTAGCACACGTTCAGCTCGATGACGATCCCCGGACTCCGATCCAACAAAGTGTCGGGGTAGAGTTCCGTCAGCATGACGGCGTGGTGACGATCTTGATGTACTACCGTCGCAGGGCTTCGCCTAAGCACCGCTACAATATTATCGAGGATTATGGTGGAAGGGGGCACCGCACACGGCTAAGAATATGATCATGTGGATCAACTTGTGTGTCTAGGGGTGCCCCATGCCCCCGTATATAAAGGAGCAAGGGGGGAGGCCGGCCGGCCCCTATTGGCGCGCCAGGAGGAGTCCTCCTCCTAGTAGGAGTCCTACTCCTACTAGGAGGGGGAAGGAAGTGGGGAGGGAAAAGGAAAGGGGGGCGCCGCCCCCCCTCTCCTAGTCCAATTCGGACCAGGGGAGGAGGCGCGCGGCCCACCCTGTCTGCCCCTCTCTCTCTCCACTAAGGCCCATATGGCCCATTACTTCTCCCGGTAGGGTTCCGGTAACCCTCCGGCTCTCCGGTTTTCTCCGAAATCACCCGGAACACTTTCGGTGTCCGAATATAGCCGTCTAATATATCAATCTTTATGTCTCGACCATTTCGAGACTCCTCGTTATGTCCGTGATCAACTCCGGGACTCCGAACTAACTTCGGTACATCAAAACTCATAATATAACTGTCATTGAAACCTTAAGCGTGCGGACCCTACGGGTTCGAGAACAATGTAGACATGACCGAGACACGTCTCCGGTCAATAACCAATAGCGGAACCTGGATGCTCATATTGGCTCCCACATATTCTACGAAGATCTTTATCGGTCAGACCGCATAACAACATACGTTGTTCCCTTTGTCATCGGTATTTTACTTGCCCGAGATTCGATCGTCGGTATCTCAATACCTAGTTCAATCTCGTTACCGGCAAGTCTCTTTACTCATCTCGTAATACATCACCTTGCAACTAACTCATTAGTTGAAATGCTTGCAATGCTTATTTGATGTGATTACCGAGAGGGCCCAGAGATACCTCTCCGACAATTAGAGTGACAAATCCTAATCTTGAAATACGCCAACCCAACATGTACCTTTGGAGACACCTGTAGAGCTCCTTTATAATCACCCAGTTACGTTGTGACGTTTGGTAGCACACAAAGTGTTCCTCCGGCAAACGGGAGTTGCATAATCTCATAGTCATAGGAACATGTATAAGTCATGAAGAAAGTAATAGCAACATACTAAACGATCGGGTGCTAAGCTAATGGAATGGGTCATGTCAATCACATCATTCTCCTAATAATGTGATCCCGTTAATCAAATGACAACACATGTCGATGGTTAGGAAACATAACCATCTTTGATTAATGAGCTAGTCAAGTAGAGGCATACTACTGACGTTTGGTTTGTCTATGTATTCACACAAGTATTATGTTTCCGGATAATACAATTCTAGCATGAATAATAAACATTTATCATGATATAAGGAAATAAAATAATAACATTATTATTGCCTCTAGGGCATATTTCCTTCAGTCTCCCACTTGCACTAGAGTCAATAATCTAGATTACACAGTAATGATTCTAACACCCATGGAGCTTTGGTGTTGATCATGTTTTGCTCGTGGAAGAGGCTTAGTCAATGGGTCTGCTACATTCAGATCCGTATGTATCTTGCAAATCTCTATGTCTCCCACCTGGACTAGATCTCGGATGGAATTGAAGCATCTCTTGATGTGCTTGGTTCTCTTGTGAAATCTGGATTCCTTTGCCAAGGCAATTGCACCAGTATTGTCACAAAAGATTTTCATTGGACCCGATGCACTAGGTATGACTCCTGGATCGGATATGAACTCCTTCATCCAGACTCCTTCATTTGCTGCTTCCGAAGCAGCTATGTACTCCGCTTCACATGTAGATCCCGCCACAACGCTTTGTTTAGAACTGCACCAACTGACATCTCCACCGTTTAATGTAAACACGTATCCGGTTTGCGATTTAGAATCGTCCGGATCAGTGTCAAAGCTTGCATCAACGTAACCATTTACGATGAGCTCTTTATCACCTCCATATATGAGAAACATATCCTTAGTCCTTTTCAGGTATTTCAGGATGTTCTTGACCGCTGTCCAGTGATCCACTCCTGGATTACTTTGGTACCTACCTGCTAGACTTATAGCAAGACACACATCAGGTCTGGTACACAGCATTGCATACATGATAGAGCCTATGGCTAAAGCAT
Organism: Triticum monococcum; assembly: GCA_034509565.1. Classification (NCBI taxonomy): domain Eukaryota; kingdom Viridiplantae; phylum Streptophyta; class Magnoliopsida; order Poales; family Poaceae; genus Triticum; species Triticum monococcum. The sequence continues at coordinate 618,788,476 of CM067847.1, read as the reverse complement.
AGGGAACATCTTTCATTTTCTCTCTATCTTCTGCATTGGTCGGGCGTTGAGTCTTACTCAATTTCACACCTTGTAACACAGGCAAGAATCCTTTCTTTGCTTGATCCATTTTGAACTTTTTCAAAACTTTGTCAAGGTATGTGCTTTGTGAAAGTCCAATTAAGCGTCTTGATCTGTCTCTATAGATCTTAATGCCCAATATGTAAGCAGCTTCACCGAGGTCTTTCATTGAAAAACTCTTATTCAAGTATCCCTTTATGCTATCCAGAAATTCTATATCATTTCCGATTAGTAATATGTCATCTACATATAATATCAGAAATGCTATAGAGCTCCCACTCACTTTCTTGTAAATACAGGCTTCTCCAAAAGTCTGTACAAAACCAAATGCTTTGATCACACTATCAAAGCGTTTATTCCAACTCCGAGAGGCTTGCAGCAGTCCATAAATGGATCACTGGAGCTTGCACACTTTGTTAGCTCCCTTTGGATCGACAAAACCTTCCGGTTGCATCATATACAACTCTTCTTGCAGAAATCCATTCAAGAATGCAGTTTTGACATCCATCTGCCAAATTTCATAATCATAAAATGCGGCAATTGCTAACATGATTCCGACAGACTTAAGCATCGCTACGGGTGAGAAGGTCTCATCGTAGTCCATCCCTTGACCTTGTCGAAAACCTTTTGCGACAAGTCGAGCTTTGTAGACAGTAACATTACCGCCAGTCTTCTTCTTAAAGATCCATTTATTCTCAATTGCTTGCCGATCATTGGGCAAGTCAACCAAAGTCCATACTTTGTTCTCATACATGGATCCCATCTCAGATTTCATGGCTTCAAGCCATTTTGCGGAATGTGGGCTCACCATCGCTTCTCCATAGTTCGTAGGTTCATCATGATCTAGTAGCATGACTTCCGGAACAGGATTACCGTACCACTCTGGTGCGGATCTTACTCTGGTTGATCTACGAGGTTCAGTAGTATCTTGTCCTGAAGCTTCATGATCATCATCATTAGCTTCCTCACTAATTGGTGTAGGTATCACAGAAACTGGTTTCTGTGATGTACTACTTTCCAATAATGGAGTAGGTACAGTTACCTCATCAAGTTCTACTTTCCAGTGCCAGTTCCTGTTTGTTGCATGTTTTATGTTTCGCAGAAACCCCATATCAAACGGAATCCAAACGGGATAAAAACGGACGGAGAATATTTTTGGAATATTTGGAAGATATGGGAAGAAGAATCCACGCGAGACGGTGCCCGAGGGGGGCACGAGGCAGTGGGGCGCGCCCCTGACCCTCGGGGGCCCCTCGTAAGGCGGTTAATGCTCTTCTTCGGGCGCAAGAAAGCTAATTTTCAGGAAAAAATCGCAGCGAAGGTTTTAGTCCAATCGGAGTTACGGATCTCCATATATATACGAAACGGTGAAAGGGCAGAATAATAGAACGCAGAAACAGAGAGAGAGAGAGAGAGAGAGAGAGAGAGAGAGATCCAATCTCGGAGGGGCTCTCGCCCCTCCCATGCCATGGAGGCCAAGGACCAGAGGGGAAACCCTTCTCCCATCAAGGGAGGAGGTCAAGGAAGAAGAAGAAGAAGAAGGGGCCGCCTCTCCCCTTCTCTTCCGATGGCGCCGGAATGCTGTCATGGCCATCATCATCATCATCACCGCGATCTTCACCAACACCTCCGCCATCTTCACCAACATCTCCATCACCTCCCCCCCCCCCCCTCTATCTACAGCGGTCCACTCTCCCGCAACCCGTTGTACCCTCTACTTGAACATGGTGCTTTATGCTTCATATTATTATCCAATGATGTATTGCCATCCTATGATGTGTGAGTAGATTTTCGGTGTCCTATCGGTGGTTGATGGATTGCTATGATTGATTTAATTTGCTTGTGGTTATGTTGATGTCCTTTGGTGCCCATCATATGAGCGCGCGCATGGATCACACCATAGGGTTAGTTGTATGTTGATAGGACTATGTATTGGAGGGCAAGAGTGACAGAAGCTTCAACCTAGCATAGAAATTGATGCATACGGGATTGAAGGGGGACCAATATATCTTAATGCTATGGTTGGGTTTTACCTTAATGAACGTTAGTAGTTGCAGATGCTTGCTAATAGTTCCAATCATAAGTGCATAGAATTCCAAGTCAGGGATGCCATGCTAGTAGTGGCCTCTCCCACATAAAACTTGCTATCGGTCTAGTAAAGTAGTCAATTGCTTAGGGACAATTTCACAACTCCTACCACCACTTTTCCGCACTCGCTATACTAACTTTATTGTTTCTTTATCTAAACAGCCCCTACTTTTTATTTACGCGCTCTTTATTATCTTGCAAACCTATCCAACAACACCTACAAAGTACTTCTAGTTTCATACTTGTTCTAGGTAAAGCAAACGTTAAGCGTGCGTAGAGTTGTATCGGTGGTCGATAGAACTTGAGGGAATATTTGTTCTACCTTTAGCTCCTCGTTGGGTTCGACACTCTTACTTATCGAAAGAGGCTACAATTAATCCCCTATACTTGTGGGTTATCACTAACTGCTCATCAGGAAAACTATCATCAATAGGTAGTGGGTCATCAAGCACATTTTCAAGCCTAGACAAGTTATCAGCTACGGGGTTCTCTACTCCTTCTCTATCAATGATATGTAAATCAAATTCCTGTAGCAAGAGAACCCAACGAATAAGTCTAGATTTAGCATCTTTATTTTCCATAAGATATTTTATAGCAGCATGATCGGTGTGAACAATTACTTTTGAATCAACAATGTAAGATCTAAATTTATCACAAGCAAACACCACTACTAGGAATTCTTTTTCAGTAGTAGCATAATTTCTTTGAGCACTGTCTAGAGTTTTACTAGCATAATGAATAACATTTAGTTTCTTATCAACTCTTTGTCCTAGAACAACACCAACAACATAATCACTAGCATCACACATAATTTCAAAATGCAAGTTCCAATTAGGTGGTTGAACAATAGGTGCAGAAAAGGCTTTCTTGAGTGTTTCGAAGGCTTCTAAACAATCATCATCAAAAACAAAACGGAACATCCTTTTGCAAAAGATTTGTAAGAGGCCTAGAAATTTTAGAAAACACTTTGATAAATCTCTTATAGAAACCAACATGACCTAGGAAACTACGAATACCTTTGATATCTTTAGGGCATGGCATTTCTCAATAGCATCAACCTTAGCTTTGTCCACTTAAATACCCCACTCAGAATTTTATGGCCCAAAACAATACCTTCATTAACCATAAAGTGGCATGATACGTCTCCGTCGTATCTATAATTTTTGATTGTTTCATGCCAATATTATACAACTTTTACATACTTTTGGCAACTTTTTATATGATTTACTAGACTAACCTATTGATCCAGTGCCCGGTGCCAGTTCCTGTTTTTTGCAAGTTTTTGTATCGCAGAATATCTATATCAAATGAAGTCCAAATGCAATAATTTTTTATGGAGAATTATTTTCAAATATATGTGATTTTTGGGAGTTGGAATCACTGCAAACGGAGGCCCACATAGGGCACAAGACACCAGCGCACCACCCCTGAGCTAGGATCGTGGTGGTAGGTTGTGCTTACCACGTACGTCAGTTGGAGCTCTACTTCGGGCGCAAGGAAGCTTATATCCGGAAAAAATCATGTTAAAATCTCAGCACAATCGAAGTTACGGATCTCCCAGAATATAAGAAATGGTTTTCGGCCAGATCTGGGGAGCGCGAAACAGAAGAGAACAGAGAGGGAGATCTAATCTCGGAGGGGCTCCCGCCCCTCAGCCACCATAGGAGACCATGGACCAGAGGGGGAATTCTCCTCCCCATCTAGGGGGAGGCCAATGAAGAAGAAGAAGTAGGGGGGCTCTCTCCCCCTCGCCCCCGGTGGCACCGGAGTGCCGCCGGGGCAACGATCGAGACGACGATCTGCATCAACAATCTTGCTACTGTCAACACCAACTCCCCCCCCCCCTCTATGCAGCGGTGTAACACCTCTTCTCCCCGTTGTAATCTCTACTTAAACATGGTGCTCAACTCCATATATTATTTCCCAGTGATCTATGGTTATCCTATGATATGTTTGAGTAGATCCGTTTTGTCATGTGGGTTAATCGTGATCTTGGTTGGTATGATTGTATATTTTATTTATGGTGTTGTCCTATGGTGCCTTCCATTCTCGTGCAAACATGAGGGGCCCCTCTGTAGGTTTTTTCAATATGTTCATGGTTCGCTTATGGTGGGTTGCGAGAGTGACAGAAGCTTAAACCCAAGTAGGTGGGCTGTGGCATATGGGATAAAGAAGACTTGATACTTAATGCTATGGTTGGGTTTCACGACCTTAATGATCTTTAGTAGTTGCAGATGCTTGCTAGAGTTCCAATCATAAATGCATATGATCCAAGTAGAGAAAGTATGTTAGCTCATGCCTCTCCCTCATATACAATTGCAAGAATGATAACCGGTACTTGTTATCGATTTCCTAGGGACAAATAACTTTCTTGTTGAAAAAAACCCTTTTACTAAACACCTAAATTTTATTATCTTGCAAAGTACTTCTAATTTTATTCTTGCAAATTAGTTCTAGCATCACACCTACAAACTACTTTCATACTTGTTTTCGGTAAAGCAGACGTCAAGTGTGTGTAGAGTTGTATCGGTGATCGATAGAACTTGAGGGAATATTTGTTCTACATTTAGCTCCTCGTTTGGTTCGACACTCTTATTTATCAAAAAAGGCTACAAACGATCCCCTATACTTATGGGTTATCAAGACCTTTTTCTAGCACCGTTGCCGGGGAGTTATAGCATGGGGTGAATATTCTCGTGTGTGCTTGTTTGCTTTATCCCTAAGTAGTTTTTATTTCCTGTTCTAAGTTGTTCTCTATCTTTAGTTATGGATATGGAACACGAAACACCAAAAAAATTAGTTGTACCTGCTACTCATGGAGATGGGGAACCTCCTAAAACCCTCGATGCTTGTTATATGAAAGATATTATCCCCTACTTTGATAATCCTGAGAAAACCCCATTCAACTATATAATGGGAGTAACGTTGGATCAACGTGAATACTTTAGGGATTATCGCTTGACTCATAAAGGGAAATTGTTATGGGATTAAATTCATATATTGAAGTGGTATGCTTGGAATCTATGTTCTAGATATGATTATACTTGTTGCTCTAGGATGAATGCTCCACATTTTCCCTTTTCATGCAAATTTAATGATAATGAAACCTTAGCTTCTTATGCTAGTGGTATATATGATTACTATGATGTGGAACAAATAGAAGAATTTGTTGCTTTTAAGGGTGCATATGAAATTGAATATTTGTTTGAAAAGTTTGAAGATTTTGATGATTCGGTTTATAGACCTGAAAATCTTGCCATCCTTAAATATTGCTATGGTAATTATAAATACAATTACGATATTGATGTATTTATTGAGAATAACTCCACTGTCCAAGAAGAGACTAATATTTTGCAGGAGTCTATGGAAGAAGAAATTGATGAAACTGTGAGCTCATTGGATGAAAAAGATGATGAGGAGAGCGAAGAACAAACGGAGGAAGAGCGGATTAGCTACCCGTTCCCACCTTCTAATGAGAGTAACTCTTCAACCCACACATATTTAATGCCCCTTCGTTCTTACCGAAGGATGAATGCTATGATAATTGCTATGATCCCGTTGATTCATTTGAAATATCCCTTTTTGATGAAATTGATGCTTGCTATGCTTGTGGCCAAGATGCCAATATGAATTATGCTTATGGAGATGAACTTGCTATATTTCCTTATGTTAAGAATGACATTGTTGCTATTGCACCCACATATGATAGTCCTATTATCTTTTTGAATTCTCCCAACTACACTATATCGGAGAAGTTTGCTCTTGTTAAGGATTATATTGATGGGTTGCCTTTTTCCATTACACATGATGATTTTGATGAATATAATATGCATGTGCTTGCTTCTCCTACTTGCAATTATTATGAGATAGGAACTACACCTCTGCCTCTCTATGTTTCCAACACGAAATAATTGCAAGAAACTTCTTATGCTATGTATTGGCCTTTACTTGATGTGCATGAATTGTTCCTGTATGACATGCCAATGCATAGAAAGAGAGTTAGACTTCGTCATTGCTTGATATATGTTGCTTTGTGCTCACTACTAAATGCTAAATCATTGTTGATTCAAATTGGCTTTGACATACCTTGGGATCCGGGTGGATTCATTACTTGAGCACTTTTATGCCTAGCTTAATGGCTTTAAAGATAGCGCTGTCAGGGAGACAACCCGGAAGTTTTTGAGAGTCATTTATTTCTATTGACTGCTTTTATAAAGTTTAAAAACCAAAAAATATAGAGGGGAACACAAAACTTTTCAAAAAGGAATGTGAAAGTGAGTGAGACAAGCATTGTTGAAGTGGGTGAGCTCCTTGAACTTTGTTCATGCTCACGGAAACTTTGTGTATCTTAATTACAGAAAATTGTCAACAAAATAATTATCCCCTTGTACAATTCCATTGTATTATAAAAATAATATGCCAAGGTTTGCCTTTAGGATGTTTAAATTGCTTGTTGGTTTGTGCGGTGCAAAACAGAAACTTTTGATGTAGTGCATGATTTTACATTTTTTACTGGAATGTCAAATGGTTCTGAAACCTTTTTCTCTGTCTTTCTATACAAAATTTTTATTTTTCCTAGTATTTTCAGAATTTTTTGAGTTATAGAAGTATGGTGGATATTCAAATCTTTACAGATTGCTGTTATAGCTTCATTATTTGCATATGTTTGAATTCTTGTTGAAGCCTCCTTGACTTGGGACCACAGAATTGTGATAGCATACAGTGGGTAATGTTTGTTTATAATTATACAATAATGTTACATCAGTACATGATGGGATTTCATTGTCATGTTCACTAACCCCGCCACTAAAAGTTCGATTAGGTTTTGTGTGGATGAAGTGTTCGAAGATCGAGGAGGTCTCGATGTGAGGAGAAGGAGGAGTGGCAAGAGCTCAAGCTTGGGGATGCCCAAGGCACCCTAAGTAAATATTCAAGGATACTCAAGCATCTAAGCTTGGGGATGCCCCGGAAGGCATCCCATCTTTCTTCAACAAGTATCGGTATGTTTTCGGATTTGTTTCGTTCACGTGATATGTGTAAATCTTGGAGCGTCTTTTGTGTTTAGTTTTCAATTTTGTTTCATGTACCATGCTGGTATGAGATAGTCCATGGTTGATTTATAGAATGCTCATTGCAGTTCACTCATATCTTTTGAGTATGGCTTTATAGAATGCTTCATGTGCTTCACTTATATCATTTGAAGTTTGGATTGCCTGTTTCTCTTCACATAGAAAACCGTTATTTGAAGAATGCTCTTTTGCTTCACTTATATTTATTAGAGCATGGTCTTTTGTAGAAAGAATTAAACTCTCATGCTTCACTTAGATCTATTTAGAGAGTCAAAAGGAATTGGTCAATTGCATGGTTAGTCATAAAATCCTACATAAAACTTATGGATCGCTGAATATGATATGTTTGATTTCTTGCAATAGTTTTGCGATATAGAGATGGAATATGTGGGAGGTACTAGTAAATGGTTTTGTTTAGTAAGAATATTGGTGTTAAGGTTTGTGATTCCCAAAGCATGCATGTATAGTCTCTCGTTATGCTATGATGTTGGATCATGATTTATTATTGATTGTCTTCCTTATGAGTGGCGGTCGGGGACGAGCGATGGTCTTTTCCTACCAATCTATCCCCCTAGGGGCATGCGTAGTAGTACTTTGCTTCGAGGGCTAATAAACTTTTGCAATAAGTATATGAGTTCTTTATGACTAATGTGAGTCCATGGATTATACGCACTCTTACCTTTCCGCAATTTGCTAGCCTCTACGGTACCGTGCATTGCCCTTTGTCACATCAAGACATGGTTCAAACTTCGCAGGTGCATCCAAACCCCGTGATATGATACACTCTATCACACATAAGCCTTATTATATCTTCCTCAAAACAGCCACCATACCTACTTATTATGGCTTTTCCATGGCCATTCCGAGATATATTGCCATGCAACTTCCACCGCTTCCGTTTGATGACTTGAGCATTCATTGTCATATTGCTTTGCATGATCATATAGCTGACATAGTAATTGTGGCTCAGCCACTGTTCATCATTTTTCATACATGTTATGCTAGATCATTGCACATCCTGGTACATGCCAGAGGCATTCATATAGAGTCATACTTTGTCATAGGTATCGAGTTGTAATTTTTATTTCTTTTGAGTTATAAGTAAATAGAAGTTTGATGATCATCATTATTCATTTTTAGAGCAGTGTCCCAGTGAGGAAAGGATGATGGAGACTATGGTTCCCCCACAAGTCGGGATGAGACTCCGGACAATAAGAGAGAAAGAAAAAGAAAAAAAGAAAAAGAAAGAAAATAAGAAAATAAAAAAATATAAATAAACAAAGAGAGAAGGGGCATTGTTAGTGTCCTTTACCACACTTGTGCTTCAAAGTAGCACCATCTTTTTTCATATGGAGAGTTTCCTATGTTGTCACTTTCATATACTAGTGGGAATTTTTCATTATAGGATTAGATGCACACCCACTTAGTTTTCATATTGAGCTTTCATACACTTATAGCTCTTAGTGCATTCGTTGCATGACAATCCCTACTCCTCGCATTGATATCAATTAATGGGCATCTCCATAGCCCGTTGGTTAGCCGCGTCGATATGAGACTTTCTTACTTTTTTGTCTTCTTTATATTTACCCCTATCATCATACTCGATTCCACGCATAGTGCTATATCCATGGCTTGCGCTCATGTATTGAGTGAGAGTTGAAAAAGCTGAAGCGCATTAACAAGTATGAACCAATTGCTCGGCTTGTCATCGGGGTTGTGCATGATAAATAATTTGTGTTAAGAAGATAGAGCATGACAAGACTATATGATTTTGTAGGGATAGCTTCTTTAGTGTTGATATTTTTTAAAGACATGATTGTTTGTTGGGATGCTTGAGTATTGATACTTTATGTCAAATTATAGATTATTGCTTTGAATCACTTATGTCTCAATATTCATGCCACGACTAGACATATGATCAAGTTTATGTTAGGTAGCATTCCACATCAAAAATTATCTTTTTTTATCATTTACTTACTCGAGGACGAATAGGAATTAAGCTTGGGGATCCTGATATGTCTCCATTGTATCTATAATTTTTTATTGTTTCATGCCAGTATTATACAACTTTTACATACTTTTGGCAACTTTTTATATGATTTATTGGACTAACCTATTGATCCAGTTCCCAGTGCCAGTTCCTGTTTGTTGCATGTTTTTGTATCGTAGAATATCCATATCAAATGAAGTCCAAATGCAATAAAATTTTACGGAGAATTATTTTAGAATATATGTGATTTTTGGGAGTTGGAATCACCACGAACGGAGGCCCACACAGGGCACAAGACACCAGTGCACCACCCTTGAGCCAGGCGTGTTGTGGTGGGTTGTGCTCACCTCATACGTCGGTTGGAGCTCTACTTCGGACGCAAGGAAGCTTATATCCGGAAAAAAAATCGTGTTAAAATCTCAGCGCAATCGGAGTTATGGATCTCTCAGAATATAAGAAATGGTTTTCGACCAGATCTAGGGAGCGCGAAACAGAAGAGAACAGAGAGGGAGATCCAATCTCGGAGGGGCTCCCACCCCTCCGCCGCCATAGGAGACCATGGACCAGAGGGGGAATTCTCCTCCCCATCTAGGGTGAAGGCAAATGAAGAAGAACAAGTAGGGGGGCTCTCTCCCCCTCGCTCTCGGTGGCGCCGGAGTGCCGCCGGGGCAACGATCGAGACGGCGATCTACATCAACAATCTTGCTACCGTCAACACCAAGTCTCCCCCCTCTATGCAGCGGTGTAACACCTCTTCTCCCCGTTGTAATATCTACTTAAACATGGTGCTCAACTCCATAAATTATTTCCCAATGATCTATGGTTATCCTATGATGTTTGAGTAGATCTGTTTTGTCCTGTGGGTTAATCGTGATCTTGGTTGGTATGATTGTATATTTTATTTATGGTGTTGTCCTACGGTGCCCTCCGTTCTTGCGCAAACGTGAGGGGCCCCCACTATAGGGTGTTGCAATATGTTCATGGTTCGCTTATGGTGGGTTGCGGGAGTGACAGAAGCTTAAACCCGAGTAGGTGGGCTATGGCGTATGGGATAAAGAGGACTTGATATTTAATGCTATGGTTGGGTTTCACGACCTTAATGATCTTTAGTAGTTGTGGATGCTTTCTAGAGTTCCAATCATAAGTGCAAATGATCGAAGTAGAGAAAGTATGTTAGCTCGTGCCTCTCCCTCATGTAGAATTGCAAGAATGATTACCGGTACTTGTTATCGATTGCCTAGGGACAAATAACTTTCTTGTTGACAAAAACCCTTTTACTAAACACCTAACTTTTATTATATTGCAAAGTACTTCTAGTTTTATTCTTGCAAAGTAGTTCTAGAATCACACCTACAAACTAGTTTCATACTTGTTTTCGATAAAGTAGACGTCAAGTGTGCCTAGAGTTGTATTGGTGGTTGATAGAACTTGAGGTAATATTTGTTCTACCTTTAGCTCCTCGTTGGGTTCGACACTCTTATTTATCGAAAAAGGCTACAAACGATCCCCTATACTTGTGGGTTATCATGGCACTTCTCCTAATTCAAGACAAGATTTGTTTGTTCACATCTCTGCAACACTCGCTCAATATTTCTTAAACAATCACCAAAAGACTTCCCATAAATAGAGAAGTCATCCATGAAAATCTCAACAGACTTTCCATAAAAGTCAGAGAATATAGCAGTCATACATGTTTGAAAGGTAGCATGTGCATTGCATAAAGCAAAGGGCATAGGTCTATAAGCATAATGATGACCCACAAGTATAAGGGATCTCTCGTAGTCCTTTCTATAAGTTAGAGTGTCGAACCCAATGAGGAGCAGAAGGAAATGACAAGCGGTTTTCAGCAAGGTATTCCCTGCAAGCACTGAAATTATCGGCAACAGATAGTTTTGTGATAGGGTAAATTGTAATGGGTAGCAAGTAAATAAAGTAAACAAGGTGCATCAAGGTGGCCCGATCCTTTTTGTAGCAAAGGACAAGCCTGGACAAACTCTTATATAAAGCAAAGCACTCCCGAGGACACATGGGAATTGTTGTCAAGCTAGTTTTCATCATGCTCATATGATTCACATTCGTCACTTTGATAATTTGATATGTGGGTGGAGCGGTGCTTGGGTGCTGCTCTTGGACAAGCCTCCCACTTATGATTAACCCCCCTCGCAAGCATCCGCAACTACGAAAGAAGTACTAAGGTAAACCTAACCATAACATGAAACATATGGATCCAAATCAGCCCCTTACGAAGCAACGCATAAACTAGGGTTTAAGATTCTGTCACTCTAGCAACCTATCATCTACATATTACTTCCCAATGCTTCCCCTAGGCCCAAATAATGGTGAAGTGTCATGTAGTCGACGTTCACATAACACCTCTAGAGGAGAGACAACATACATCTCATCAAAATATCGAACGAATACCAAATTCACATGATTACTTATAACAAGACTTCTCCCATGTCCTCAGGAACAAACATAACTACTCACAAAGCATATTCATAATCATAATCAAAGGAGTATTAATTATCAGTAAGGATATGAAAATATAATCTTCCACCGTATAAACCAACTAGCATCAACTACAAGGAGTAATCAACACTACTAGCAACACACAGATACCAATCTGAGGTTTTGGGACCAAGATCGAATACAAGAGATGAACTAGGGTTTGAGAGGAGATGGTGCTGGTGAAGATGTTGATGGAGATTGACCCCCTCTCGATGAGAGGATCGATGGTGATGACGATGGCGATGATTTCCCCCTCCCGGAGGGATGTTTCCCCGGCAGAACAGCTCCATCGGAGCCCTAGATTGGCTCTGCCCAAGTTCCACTTCGAGACGGTGGCGCTTCGTCCTGAAAGCTTCTTCTTGATTTTTTCTAGGGTAAAAGACACCATATAGCCAAAGATGGGCACCGAAGATCTGCCAGGGGGCCCACAAGGTTGGGGGCGCGCCTAGGGGGTAGGGCGCGCCCTCCACCCTTGTGGCTAGCTGGTGGCCCCCTCTAGTACTTTCTTTGCCCAATATTTTTTATTTCTTCCAAAAACGTGCTCCGTGACGTTTCAGGACTTTTGGAGTTGTGCAGAATAGGTCTCTAATATTTGCTCCTTTTCCAGCTGCCGGCATTCTCCCTCTTCATGTAAACCTTGTAAAATAAGAGAGAATAGGCATAAGTATTGTGATATAATGAGTAATAACAGCCCGTAATGCATTAAATATCAATATAAAAGCATGATGCAAAATGGACGTATCACATAAGTTCCGAGGGGACAAGTGAAAGTGGTCTTTCTTGATCAGGTTGAGAAACAGGTATTTGTGAAAAACTAGAGTATCCATCAAGGAAGCAAAAATGTGTGTGCTTAGATAATCTTTCTAGCATTTGATTGATAAAAGGCAGAGGGTAATGATCTTTTCTAGTTGCTTTGTTTAATTTTCTAAAATCAATTACCATTCTATAGCATGTACAATTCTTTGTGGAATAAGTTCATTCTTATCATTAGGAACAACAGTAATACCTCCTTTCTTAGGGACACAATGAACAGGACTTACCCATCTACTATCAGCTATAGGATAGATTATACCTACTTCCAGAAGTTTTAATATTTCCGTTCTTACCACTTCTTTCATCTTCGTATTTAACCGATGTTGGTGATCAACAACGGGTGTAGCATCAGGTTCCATATTAATCTTGTGCTGACATAGAGTGGGACTAATGCCCTTTAAATCACCAAGAGTATATCCAATAGTAGCTCGGTGCTTCCTTAGAACTTTCAATAATCTTTCTTCTTCATGTTCTGAAAGGTTAGCACTAATAATAACATGATATATCTTCTGTTCATCAAGATAAGAATATTTCAAAGTGTCTGGCAATTGTTTTTACCTCCTAGAGTTTCAATAGGCAAATTGTGTTTAAGCAGAGGACGTTGTTCAAAGAAAATCTAATCTATTTCATTTCTTTCATGCATATGTAAATCATTTTCATGGTCTAGCAAATATTGTTCTAGTGGATCAGTAGGAGGTACAGCAATAGAAGCAAGACCAATTATTTCAACCTTACTAGGCAATTATTTTTCATGAAGCTTTATACTAAAATTGGAAAAATTAAACTCATGAGACTCACCACCAAAACTAACACCGACAATTTGTTTCTCACAATATATTTTAGCATTAACGGTGTTCAAGAAAGGTCTACCAAATATAATGGGACAAAAGTCATCTTGTGGGGAACCAAGAACAAGAAAATTAGTAGGGTGTTTTATTTTCCCACATAAGACTTCAACATCTCTAACAATACCAAGTGGTGTGATGGTGTCTCTATTAGCAAGTTTAATAGTGGCATCTATTTCTTCTATTTCAGCTGGTGCTATGTCATTCATAATTTCTTGATATAAGGTAAAGGGAATAGCACTCACGCTAGCACCAATGTCACATAAACCATGATAAAAGTGATCTCCTATTTTAACTGAGATGACATGCATGCCAACAACGGGTCTATGATTATCCATTCTATCGGGTTTGGCAATTCTAGTAGCTTCATTACAAAAGTAAATGACATGCCCATCTATATTTTCTTTTAAGAGATCCTTAACCATAGCAACACTAGGCTCTACTTTAATTTGTTCATCGGGTTTAGGTGCTCTAATATAACTTTTGTTAACCACAGTTGAAACTTTAGCATGTTCCTTTATCCTAACAAGGAAAGGTGGTTTCGCAATATAAGCAGTAGGAACAACTGGATCAACATTATAAAGTATAGTTTCCTCTTTAGCAAGTACCAATTCTTTAATTTCTTCTTTAATAGGTGGATGATATTTAAACCACTTCTCTTTAGGGAGATCAACATGAGTAGCAAATGATTCACAAAAGGAGGCTACTATCCCAGAGTCAAGTCCATATTTAGTGCTAAACTTTTGAAAAGCATCGGTATTCATAAAAGATTTAACACAATCATACTTAAGCTTAATACCTAACTCTTTACCTTCGTCGAGTTCTCAACATTCATAGTTGCGTTTAATTCTTTCCAAAAGATCCCACCGGAATTCAATAGTCTTCTTTATAAAAGAACCAACATAAGAAGTATCGAGCATGGATCGATCATTATGAGAAACACGGGCATAAAAATTCTGGATAATAATTTCTCTTGAGAGCTCATGATTGGGGCATGAATATAACATTGACTTAAGACTCCTCCAAGCTAGAGCGATACTTTCTCCTTCACAAGGCCAAAATTATATATGTAATTCCGATAATGATGAACTAGATGCATAGGGTAAATTTTTTGGTGGAACTCCAATTTCAATCGATTCCAATTCCAAGATCCAATATCATCGCATAGCCTATACTGATGTCGCTTGAAGCTACGTCGGTATTTCCCCAAAGAGGAAGGGATGATGCAGCACAACGGCAGTAGGTATTTCCCTCAGATGTGAAACCAAGGTTATCGAACCAGTAGGAGAACCAAGCAACACAATGTAAACAACACCTACACACAAATAACAACTTCTCGCAACCCGACATGTTAAAGGGGTTGTCAATCCCTTCCGGGGTACGGCGCCTCAAGATAGGCAAACGGACGCGAGGTAAATTTGTAGTAGATTGATAGATTGAACGCCAAATAAAATAAATAAGAATAATTGCAGCAAGGTATTTTTGTATTTTTGGTTTAATAGATCTGAAAATAAATGGCAACTAGAATAGATCGGAAAGGCAAATAATATGAGAAAGAGACCCGGGGGCCGTAGGTTTCACTAGTGGCTTCTCTCGAGAAAAATCGCAAACGGTGGGTGAACAAATTACTGTTGGGCAATTGATAGAACTTCAAATAATCATGACGATATCCAGACAATGATCATTACATAGGCATCACGTCCAAGATTACTAGACCGACTCATGCCTGGATCTACTACTATTACTCCACACATCGACCGCTATCCAGCATGCATCTAGTGTATTAAGTTCATGGAGAAACGGAGTAATGCAATAAGAACGATGACATGATGTAGACAAGATCTATCTATGTAGATATAGACCCCATCGTTTTATCCTTAGTAGCAACGATACATACGTGTCGGTTCCCCTTCTGTCACTGGGATCAAGCACCGTATGATCGAACCCACTACAAAGCACCTCTTCCCATTCCAAGATAAATAGATCAAGTTGGCCAAACAAAACCCAAATATCGGAGAAGAAATATGAGGCTATATATAAGCAATGCATAAAAGAGATCAAAGAAACTCAAATACTTTCAGGGATATAAAAGATAGATCTGATCATAAACTCAAAGTTCATCGATCCCAAGAAACACACCGCAAAAGAGTTACATCATATGGATCTCCAAGAGAACATTGTATTGAGAATCAAGAGAGAGAGGAAGCCATCTAGCTACTAACTATGGACCCGAAGGTCTACAAAGAACTACTCACGCATCATCAGAGAGGCACCAATGGAGGTGGTGAACCCCATCCAAGATGGTGTCTAGATTGGATCTGGTGGTTCTGGACTCTGCGGCGGCTGGATGAATATTTCGTCGACTCCCCTAGGGTTTCTAGAATATTGGGGTATTTATAGAGCAAAGAGGTGGTCCGGGGGGCACCCGAGGTGGGCACAACCCACCAGGGGGCGCCTGGGCCTCCTGGCGCGCCCTGGTGGGTTGTGCTCTCCTCGGAGCCCCCCCCCCCCCAGGCGCAGCCAGGGCCCATTATATTCCTTCTGGTCCATAAAAAATCTCCGTGAAGTCTCATGGCATTTGGACTCCATTTGGTATTGATTTTATGCGATGTAAAAAACATGGAAAACAGCAACTGGCATTTGGCACTATGTCAATAGGTTAGTACTAAACATCCAAGATTGATAATATAACAGCATGTAACAATCAAAAATTATAGATACGTTGTTGGAGACGTATCATATACCATGCCAATGTTTTTCCCTTCAAAGATAAAGGGAAAACCTTCTTAACTTCATCTCCAGGTAGACCTGCAAGCTTAAATAATCCACAAATTTGTTCCACATATATCAAGTGCATATCAGGATGTTCGGTTCCATCTCTTGCATAAGGATTAGCTAGCAGTTGTTCTATCATACCCGAAGGAATTTCATATTCAATATTTTCAGTAGATGTAGTAGGTTGAGGGGTAACTATTTTTGGTTCCGGTCAAGGTGAAGATACCCCGAACAAACCCCTCCAAGGATTGTTTTCCATGGTAACAAGTGACAGTAAATTTCAGCACACTATATAAATGTTTCCTTACCAAAGGCGCTTCACTCCTCGGCAACGGCGCCAGAAAATAGCCTCGATGACCCACAAGTATAGGGGATCAATTGTAGCTCTTTTCAATAAGTAAGAGTGTCGAACCCAACGAGGAGCAGAAGGAAATGACAAGTGGTTTTCAGCAAGGTAATGTCTGCAAGTGTTGAAATTGTAAGTAATAGAGTAGTTTGATAGCAAGGTAATTTGTAATGAGTAAGTAACGGTAATAATAACAAAAGTGCAGCAAGGTAGCCCAATCCTTTTGAGGCAAAGGACAAGCCAAAACAGTCTCTTGTAATAAGCAAAGCGTTCTTGAGGGTACACGGGAATTTCATCTAGTCGCTTTCATCATGTTGGTTCGATTTGTGTTCGCTACTTTGATAATTTGATATGTGGGTGGACCGATGCTTAGGTGTTGTTCTTACTTGAACAAACCTCCTACTTATGATTAAGTCCCTTGCAAGCATCCGCAACTATGAGAAAAGTATTAAGAATAAATTATAACCATAGCATTAAACTTTTGGATCCAATCGGTCCCTTACGGAATAGCGCATAAACTAGGGTTTAAGCTTCTGTCACTCTCACAACCCATCATCTAATAACTACTCCACAATGCATTCCCTTAGGCCCAAATATGGTGAAGTGTCATGTAGTCAACGTTCACATGACACCACTAAGGGAATCACAACATACATACTATCAAAATATCGAACACATACCAAGTTCACATGATTACTTGCAACATGATTTCTCTCGTGACCTCAAGAACAAAAGTAACTACTCACAAGTGATAAACATGCTCAAGATCATAGGGGTATTAAATAGCATAATGGATCTGAACATATAATCTTCCACCAAATAAACCATATAGTAATCAACTACAAGATGTAATCAACACTACTAGTCACCCACAAGCACCAAACTATAGTTCCGGTACAGATATTGAACACAAGAGATGAACTAGAGTTTGAGATGAGATGGTGTTGTTGAAGATGTTGATGGAGATTTCCCTCCCCAAGATGGGAGAGTTGTTGGTGATGATGATGAAGATGATTTCCCCCTCCAGGAGTGAAGTTCCCCCAACAGAATTGCTCCACCGGAGTGCAAAAGTGCTCCTGCCCAAGTTCCGCCTCGAGAAAGCAACGCTCCATCCCGAAAGTCCTCTCATTATTTTTTCTAGGTCAAAATGACTTATATACTAGAAGATAGGCACCGGAGGTGGGCCCGGATGAGAACAACCCACTAGGGCGTGCCTGGGGGCCCAGGAACGCCCTGGTGTCCTCTGCTCACCAGGGTGGCCCTCTCCGGTACTTATTTGCTCCAATATTCCTCATATATTCCATAAAAAATCTTTGTAAAGTTTTAGCTTGTTTGGAGTTGTGCAGAATAGGTAGCCTGACGTAGCTTTTCCAAGTCCAAATTTCCAGGTGCCGGAATTCTTCCTCTTTGTGTGTACCTTGCATATTATGAGAGAAAAGGCATTAAAATTACTCCAAAAAGCATTATTATGCATAAAAACATCATAAATAATAGTAAGAAGACATGATGCAAAATGAACGTATCAGTAGCCACTAGTGAAATCTACGGCCCCCGGGTCTATTTCCTATCATATTGTTTTTAGATCTATTATTTCAAAAACCCAAAATTACCTTGCTGCTCTTTTTCTTTCTTTATTTTATTTCGTGTTTTTGCTAGATCTATTTATCCGATCTCATACAATTTAATCTATCTCAATACCGATGAGCGATTGACAACCCCTCTTACGCGTTGGGTTGCAAGTATTTGTTATTTGTGTGTAGGTACTATTTACATAGTGTTGCTTGGTTCTCCTACTAGAATAATAACCTTGGTTTCATAACTGTGGGAAATACTTACCTTTGTTGTGTTGCATCATGCTATCCTCTTCGGGGAATTACCAATGCAGAAAGAAGCAATTAGGAAGAATTTTCTGGTGCCTTTGTCAGGGAGACATCAGCAACATCTATCAGGTACCCAATCACAAATATCATCTCCTTGCAATTTACATTATTTGCCATTTTCCTATCATTTTCATCTCCCCCACTTCTAAAATGTTTTACAAAAACACAAAAAAATTGCCTTCTTTTTGTTTGCCTTTTTTCTCATTAGATATCTTGTCTGCTTGTTTGCCACTTTGAAGCTTTCATCACGAGTGACTTTGGTATGGCAGAAACAGATGATGGCAGAACTCAAAAAATTGGACGTTCTAGTAATCTTGATGCTAAAACTTTTGTTTTGGGACAAAGGAATGTTATGGGAAAAGGAGCCATCCAAGAATTCTTTAGTTGTGTTGGAACTTTGACTTATGATGATGCTCCTATACTTAAAAGAACTTATGTTAGAACTTTGACTTATGTATGTGTCTATATGCGTGTTATGGCAGAAGGGCAAGGTGGAGATAGTGTGCGTGTGATAGTCATAGAGAGGTGTGAATATGCAAATGATCATGTATGAGACATAGAGATATTCCGAGATGTTGTGTATGCATGAGATAACAGTCTTCTATTTGTGTTTTGTGTGTGTGTGTGAGAGAGAGAGAGAGAGAGAGAGGAGCATCCGTAACACAACAACCATCTCTCTCGATTTGACCATCCCTTGCACAATCGCATGTAACACATGCATCAATGCACACATTTTGGCACCCTCACCCAGCCCCTACCCGCCTCAAGGCCCCCACATCACTCTCTATCTCGCACACACAATCTCTTCATTAAAACCCTATTTGGCATGCATGTACCTCTCCGTCGCATACACACCATGTACCAAGCACAAACATTTATCTCTCGTTATGTCTCTTTGCCTCGTAAACACACTCCCCATGGTCCTCTCTTTATATCCTGCACACAAACTCTCCTTATTACTTAAACATTGACGCACACAAATTCTCTCCATAGGTTTGATTTCTCTCAATATTTTACACACACACACACACACACAGAGAGTCCCCCCGGAGCACACTATCCATCCCCATCCAAGGTTATATAGCGACCACTGTCGCTTGTGCTTATCTGCACCCCCACATGCACACCACCTTGATCTTCAAGGAGGGCATCGGGAAGAACAAAGACGATGACCAGACTACACTAGAGATTGCGGGGCCATTTGGAAGCAGGATGATGTGACGACGGATGAGTAAATCCTCCCCCCCATTTCTCTCCCTCCCGCACAAAATTATCAATCCCTCAGTCCACAAGATTCCCCTCTAGTCCATGTTCTTTTGAGCTCTCTCTCATCAAACCTTTTGTCTCTTCTCCTTCCACATGTACAAAATCTCGATGCACACACATATCACTCCTTATATTACATGTCTCCATATTTCACACATACCTAACTTCTTCCTCTCGATGCACATGCCACACAAGGAGTAGGGAGTAGTACAGTGTTACAAATTTTTACGTCGGCGGCAAAATCTCCCGCTTCCATCGAGATCTCCCGTGACTCAGATTCGACCAACGCAAAGTTACCATCATACCCTTGGTCGAACAGGCCAACGGATGTTGGTTGGTCGAGGTCTGTTTTGGTAACTTCACGTTCACCCCACCCATCTAACCCCACCCAGGCACCCAGAGTACTCTTCATTACTCCCCATTTTCTATCCCCACCGCAAAATAGACTTCTCCACAGCACCACAACACCTTCGTGCCCCTCCCCTTCTTCATCGGCGCACTCGTCCACAACAGCGTATCTGCCTCATCGATGACATCGTACGCCGCATTGGAGCCGGTCCGTCGTTGCTGTCGTAGATGGAGCCGCTTCCCCGGTGCCGTCTTCCACGGTCTCAGATCTACTTTCCGGAAGCCAACGCCAAGCGCAGCAGGACCACTGTCGTCGACAATGAACTGACTCCCGTTGCCGACCATGATGCATAGACGTCGCCGCGACCTTCGTACTCCTCCTCGATTGGTAATGTGTATATTGATTCTCTCAGTAGTACATGTGAAGTTCTGATTATGTTCATACCTACCCTTCAAATTTCCTCGTTGTTATTGTCCCGGTAAAAGTATTTGGTTATAGATTGCATTGTCCAACAGAATATCATCTTGTAATTGTGCATCGCTCATGTATTGCGCTGTGCTTGGGTAGGTTCTTCATCTGCATCCATTAGTGTCGCAAATGATGGAAAGTTTTTTAGAATAGCAGGGAGGTGATCCCCCTGTTCTATCCACTCAAAATGAAACCACGACGTAGTTCTAGCAAAGTTGAGGAGCTAGATAGTATATTAAAATCACTCGTGCTACACATGGCAGATGACTGCTTTAATGTTGCCCACAAGATGCGTGAGTATTACTATATTTTTTTCTTGCCATGTTGAGATTTTAAAACTACGAATGCGAACATGCAGCTGAGAAATGAAGACCAAATACGGGATGTTAGGGACATCTACAGGGAATGTCGCAAGTTAAAGAGGAGCTGCACCGAACCTGTAAAACAAGCTTTGGTAAGTAACAACGTTTCAATTACTTTGACATTGAGAACCTGTCTAGTAGTGGTGGATGTTTTGCGTGTCCTTGATGATTTCGTTAATGAAATCAGAGGGAGCCCCCTCTTTTGATCATTTTTTTACTTTGACATGGTATGTGTCTAACAGCGGTTGTGAACACAAGACCAGGCCAGGCCCTAGGCAAGCCCCGAGTCCAAAACAGCATCAAACCATGTTGTCTGCTTCGCTAGGGTTCTTGCCATGCAATCCAGCAGTGTGGCAGATTATTAAACAATAATAGGCGAGACAAACAATTTCATGTACACTTGATTAAGCTCTCAATCATTTGTAGGATCTCAATTTACTTAGTGGACCAACCATACCGTAGGATGAATCTTTTGTAATTTAGTGCTGAAGATAGTGAGTCAAATGTGCCAACAGACGCCCTGGAGATCATCTGGTTGCCGGTTGTTTTGCTGCAGCAACCCTTGGCTCAGTGCACCCCTCTGCTGGTTTTTCTATTTCTATTAGCCTTGTGTTCTTTGATGTATATGTCATAGTTTATATAAGTTGGCTCTGCTTGATATGTAATAAGCACAGTCTTAAATCGTCTTAATGCTTTCCTTTTTAGCTTGATGTAGGAAGTGGGTGTTCTCACCTTACAGTATGTTTTTATATTTCTCCTTTAGAATTCACTTCTCCTAGTCCTGTTTACCGGGCTTCTACTTAATGGATCTGGGATATCTGACTATTGATCTAAAAATAAGCAACTTCTTCATGTCAGGAAGCAGTTCCTGCGAGGAGGGAAGTATGGTCAACCTCAAGACCATGTTTCCAAAATGAGGCTGGATTACACACAAGGTGCCATTTCCCTAATGATGTCAGATTAGACACAAGGTCCAAATTCCCAGATGATGCTAGATTACGTACAAGCTAGGTGGAGTCGTCAACTATTCGTGTCCTCGTTGCTCTAGTAAAGGCTGAAAGAAAGCGTGCAACAGCCTTTGAGAATGTAGCTAAGTTCCTGAAGAGCCGAAAAGAGCAATCGGATTCTCTCTTCACCCAAGCCAAAGAAGAGTTGGAAGAAGCTTGAAAGAAGCTAGCAGAGACAAAGCAGGCTAGGCGTCTCCTCCTATCTAAAACTATTGTCAATAAAAAATTTCATTCATAATAGCTAGGTTCAAATGTTTATCCAGTCAGCATGCCTGTTGTGATGTCCGTGCATCTACTGAGACGTATGTAAGTCTGTGATGCCGAGATGTGGCACAAAATATATTTTTTACAGGTCATGTAATAACAACCATTACTTTCTGAACAATAACAGACGAACCATTGGACATGGTATAGTTCACACGCAAGCCCAACATTCCAAGTTCAACTTCCACATCAAACTCATGTTCGCAGATATCTTCACATTCATAGATAATGTTCACAACCATGATTCACTTCAAATCAAATAAAATGTGAGGAGACTTATAAATAAAGAAAAATCCCTAGTTCTTACTACCAGTGCGATCATAACAAAACAAGACCATACGAAACTAATTATATTCTGGACATTTTTTAACTAAACGTGAATAACTTCTGGAAGCAGGTATAATTTCTAATGCCGGTCGCGGTTGGGGTCTATGATGTTTTGAGCCAAACCAGGCAACACGGCGGATGTCTATGCTAGCGATGTGGTGGTCGTAGCCTTCACGGTTTCTGAGTGGTGGCGGCTCCCGTGGTCTACTATTCCTCGGTGTCGGCGGTGGCCGCGGACGTGTTGGCCACCTCCGCCGGCATGCCGAAGTTCCTCCAACGTTTGCGTCAGATGGCGCAGCCAGCCACGGTGTAGTGGATGTCGTGGTCCCCCGTGTGGGCGTGCAGCAACTAGCCACTCCTCTGCAAGCAGGCTTGGAACGTCAAGTTGATGCACCAGGGGCCAGCTTCGAGCGGCGGCTTGCTCCTCCGCTTGCCCGCCTGCAGCCTCGCCCATGGTACTAATGGCCTGGGCGGGGAGGGAGGTGGGGCAACGAGTTGCTCGGCTCGTCGGGGCACCCAGCTAGCTTTTATGTCAGAGAACTCATTTCCTGCTCACCGGATGCTACGGAGAGTGTGGTGAAAATGGTGCAGGGAGGATATGGGGAGCGGTGGTGTGGTGCGGTTCTTGTCAGGCGTCTGGCCTTGTTTAAATAGCGGCTGGACGAGAGGAGCCAATCGATGTTGTGTTCTAAAATGCCGGCCGATGCTACTTCTTGAGCTTGCGTTGGTTTTTCCCTTGAAGATGAAAGGGTGATGCAGCAAACTAGAGTAAGTATTTCCCTCAGTTTTGAGATCCAATGTATCAATCTAGTAGGAGACAATGCACAAGTCACCGAATACTTGCACAAACAAACACCAACTTGCACCCAACGCGATAAAGGGGTTGTCAATCCTTCACGATTTTTTTGCAAAGTGAGATCCGATAGAGATGGATAAACGGTAAAGTAATATTTTTGGTTTATGAAACAAAAAGTAAAAGATTGCAAAGAAATTAAATAGGAAACTAATATTGTAGATCGAAAACTTATATGATAGAAAGTAGACCCGGGGGCCATAGATTTCACTAGAGGCTTCTCTCAAGATAGAAAATATTATGGTGGGTGAACAAATTACTGCCGAGCAATTGATAGAAAAGCGCAAAGTTATGACAATATCTAAGGCAAAGATCATGAATATATGCATCACGACTGTATCATGTAGACCGACTCCTGCCTGCATCTACTACTATTACTCCACACATCGACCGACTCATGCATGCATCTAGAGTATTAAGTTCATGAAGAACACAGTAACGCATTAAGTAAGATGACATGATGTAGCGGGATAAACTCAAGCAATATGATGAAAACCCCATCTTGTTATTGTTGGGGAACGTAGTATTTCAAAAAAATTGCCTACGATCACGCAAGATCTATCTAGGAGAATCATAGCAACGAGTGGGGAGAGTGTGTCCATGTACCCACATAGACCGAAAGCGGAAGCGTTTAGTAACGCAATTGATGTAGTCGAACGTCTTCGCGATCCAACGGATCAAGTACTGAACACGCGTCACCTCCTCGATCTGCACATGTTCAGCTCAATGACGTCCCTCGAACTCTAGATCCAGCTGAGGCTGAGGGAGAGTTTCGTCCGCACGACGGCGTGCAGGGCTTCGCCTAAGCACTACGACAATATGCCCGAGGTGGAAATCTGTGGAGGGGGCACCGCACACGGCTAAGAAATCAACTTGTGTGTCTTTGGGGTGCCCCCTGCCCATGTATATAAAGGAGGGGGGAAGAGGAGGACGGCCTAGGAGGGGCGTGCCTATGGGGGAGTCCAATTAGGATTCCCAATCCTAGTTGGAGTCTCCTTCCTTTTCCAAGAGGGGAGAGAGGGAAGGAGTAGGAGAGGGAGAAGGAAAGAGAGGGGGGCGCCGCCCCCTCCCTAGTCCAATTCGGACTTGCCATGGGGGGCGTGGCCACCCCTTGAGGCCCCTTTATTCTTTCCCGTATGGCCCATTAAGGCCCACTACTTCCCCCGGCGAATTCCCGTAACTCTTCGGTACTCCAAAAAATACCCGAACCACTCAGAACCTTTCTGATGTCCGAATATAGCCTTCCAATATATCAATCTTTACGTCCCAACCATTTCGAGACTCCTCGTCATGTCTGTGATCTCATCCGGGACTCCAAACAAACTTCTGTAATCAAATCACATAGTTCATAATACAAATCATCATCGAACGTTAAGCGTGTGGACCCTACGGGTTCGAGAACTATGTAGACATGACCGAGACACATCTCTGGTCAATAACCAATAGCGGAACCTGGATGCTCATATTGGCTCCTACATATTCTACGAAGATATTTATCGGTCAAACCGCATAACAACATACGTTGTTCCCTTTGTCATCGGTATGTTACTTGCCTGAGATTCGATCGTCGGTATCACCATACCTAGTTCAATCTCGTTACCGGTAAGTCTCTCTACTCATTCCGTAATGCATCATCCCGCAACTAACTCATTAATCACATTGGTTGCAAGGCTTATAGTGATGAGCATTACCGAGAGGGCCTAGAGATACCTCTCCGATACACAGTGGCAAATCCTAATCTCGATCTATGTCAACTCAACAAACACCATCAGAGACACCTGTAGAGCATCTTTATAATCACCCAGTTACGTTGTGACGTTTGATAGCACACAAGGTGTTCCTCCGGTATTCGGGAGTTGCATAATCTCATAGTCAGAGGAACATGTATAAGTCTGATGAAAGCAATAGCAATAAAACTAAACGGTCATTAATGCTAAGCTAACAGATGGGTCTTGTCCATCACATCATTCTCTAATGATGTGACCCCGTTCATAAAATGACAACACATGTCTATGGCTAGGAAACTTTAACCATCTTTGATTAACGAGCTAGTCAAGTAGAGGCATACTAGGGACACTCTGTTTTGTCTATTTATTCACGCATGTATCAAGTTTCCGGTTAAACAATTCTAGCATGAATAATAAACATTTACCATGATATAAGGAAATATAAATAACAACTTTATTATTGCCTCTAGGGCATATTTCCTTCAGTTATCCTCAATGGAAACAATACAATACGTGCCTTGCTGCCCCTACTGTCACTAGGAAAGGACACCGTAAGATTGAACCCAAAGCTAAGCACTTCTCCCACTGCAAGAAAAACCAATCTAGTTGGCCAAACCAAATCGATAGTTCGAAGAGACTTGCAAAGATATCAAATCATGCATATAAGAATTCAGAGGAGATTCAAATAATATTCATAGATAAGTTGATCATAAATCCACAATTCATCGGATCTTGGCAAACACACCGCAAAAAGGTATTACATCAAATAGATCTCCAACAACATCGAGGAGAACATGGTATTGAGAATCAAAGAGAGAGAAGAAGCTATCTAGCTACTAGCTATGGACCCGTAGGTCTATGGTAAACTACTCACGCTTCATCGGAGAGGCAATGGTGTTTGTCGGCGTTCTGGGAACGGGGGTCCCCAGACTTGCCTGCCTGCGGCCTGCAGCGTGGCTCAAAGGAGGCCTAGCATGGCCCATCTTCATCGACACAAGACTCAAGACCCTCGCGAGGGGCAAAGCCTCGCGAGGCGGACGACACGGAGCTTCCTCAGGCACGGCCTCGTCAGGCTGGCTCGCGAGGAGGCGGAGATATCAAGGCAAGGTACCTCACGAGGTGCCCGTGACGCAAGCCATGACGACTCGGGGCGCCAAGTGGGTGCTAGCACGCGCAGCGTCCTTCTTTCCTCTTTGGTGCAAAGGGGGCAAGCGCAACCGCGGAGTACCGAGGCATCAGGCAAAGGTTGCCAATTCGGTGCAACAAGACCAAGACCAGGAGGACTACGAGACGGAGGTCACCGTGGATCCCAGGACGGCGTCATCACCAGAGCTTTGCGCAGGCGAAGACTGCTTTTGTCAGGATAGTTGATACTTGTTGTACCCCTTCAAATTAGCCCGCCATTGTTGGCTCCCTTCCCGCTCAATATTCAGGAAGAGGACCAGGGCCTCTATAAATAGGACCAGCCACCCACATAGCAGGGGGGTTCTGTTCGTTCGATTGGTAGGAAGCAGAGTAAGAGAGAGAGAGAGAAAGGTGGCTGAAATCCTCCTAGCAGTTCATCGCCCCAGCTAAGAACAGACCCTCGCAAGGCTGTTCTTCCTTGTATAGTTCATCATCATCAGCCCCAGGAGGCAATCCACCAACCACAAACTACACACTTGAGTAGGGTATTACACCACAACGGTGGCCCGAACCAGTATAAATCTTGTGTCCCTTGTGCAGTTCTTTTAGTAGTTTAGATCTTTGCGAGGCGGGGAGGTAGAAGGCGTAATCTCCACGCGCACCCCAGTGTTCGAACCTTAAGGGTCAGCCGGAACCCGAAATCTGACATTTGGCGCGCCAGGTAGGGGTGCGCCGGAATTCGTCGTCCACCGCCCCGTTCTCCTCCGACCGTCGCATCCATGTCCGACGCTCGTCGGGCCCGCGCCGAGCGCCGGGCCGCCATCGCTTCTCGCGTCGCCCAGACAGCGCCCGTCGGCGGACGTCCTCGTCGTTCCCCGTCGCCCGCCGTCAAAGCCGCCACCGGCCCGGCGGGGGGCGAGCAGCAAGCGTCGTCCCAGCATCCATCCGTGCGGCAAGACGGCCACACCGCTACTCCATCGCTCGCACCTGCTGGTTCTTCGTCCCGCATGCTCCGTGCACCCTTGGAGGCTCGAGCTGTGCTCCTCGCGGCAAACGAGCTCCTGCGCTACCATCCCGTCGACGACGTCTACCAGGAGTGGCTCGACCGCGTCGCCGAGCTTGTCCGCGCCTCAGGGGGCTCTCCCGCGCCGTCCGTTCCTCTGCGCCACACCCCGCCCCGCGCGGGCAACGAAGCCCCGGAGGCGTACCAGCCGCCTCCTCTCCAACAAGACGCCATGGCTCCAAGGCGCGTGGCCCCTGGGCGGAACCCGCTCCGTCAGGCGCCAGCGCAGCAAGAACGGAGCTGCCAAGAGATCCCACGCCTGCAAGGAGCTGCCCGGGCGCTCCTTGCTCCGGCGCGCCGCGACCCTGCTCCAGCTCCGGCACGCCAAGACCCCGCACTGCTCCTAGCTACAGCGTGTGGGGACCCTCAAGACCAAGCTCTCCACCAGCCAAGGCCTTTCGTGGCCACCGCAGGCTGCCGTGCCTACACCACCGAGCTGCGTAGCGTCGCGTGGCCTGGCAAATTCAAGCCAGACCTGCCTCCTCGTTACGATGGCACGACTGACCCTGCGGAGTTCCTCCAGCTCTATGAGTTGGGCATCGAAGCTGCCAGCGGGGACGAAAAGGTCATGGCGAACTGGTTCCCCATGGCGCTCAAGGAAGGAGCTCGCACCTGGCTCCTGAATCTGGCTCCGGGCACGATCTCTTCCTGGGACCAGATGCGCACCCGCTTCATCGCCAACTTCCAAGGTACTCGCGACCGGCCGCCCGCCGTGAGCGACATGCACCGCATCAAGCAACAACCCGGAGAGGCCCTGCAGAAGTACATCCAGCGCTTCAACAGCGCGCGCCTCAAGATCCCCAAGGTGTCTGAGGAGGCCATCATCTCGGCCTTCTCCGATGGTGTGCACGACGTCAAGATGAAGGAGGAGCTGGCGATGCATGAAGACCTGTGCACCTCCCTGGAGCTGTTCAACTTGGCGACCAAGTGCGCCAGGGCAGAGGAGGGACGCCTCTCCCTCCTCGAGCTGCCAGCCGCAGAACCAGAGGAGAAAAAGCCCAAGGCCAAGGATGTGAAGCGCAAGGGGGCTGCCGTGCTCGCAGCAGAACCAGACACCAAGCAGGGCAAAGATCTGCATGAGTCCTCCAGGGGCAGCTGGTACTGTGTGTACCACGACCTCCACACCCACAACACCAACGAATGCCAAGAACTCCGCGCCGTGCGGGAAGGAAGGATCGGCCGTCGTCCCGATCACGCTGATCGGGGCTACGGCCGAGGAGGAGGAAGAAACGCAGGACGCTGGGAAGACCGTGGCCCACGCCAAGGGTGGCGCGATCAGCCTCGCGAGGATCGCTGGCGAGACCTGCCTCGCGAGGGGGGACTGGAGGGATCAGCCTCGTGAGGATCGCCCGCAGGGCAACGCGGGCCTCCCTCCACTGTCGCCTCAGCCAAGGAGGAACAAGGACCGCCACCAAGACGAGGGGGCTGGGGGCTTCCAGGAGCCACGCGCAATCGCCTGCATCCTGGGCGGAGCTCAAGCCCCAGCCTCCCAACGCATATTCAAGCAGTTTGCCCGCGAGGTGAACGCAGCCCTCCCCAGGCTCGAAGCAATGCGCCCTCTCAAGTGGTCGACGTGCACCATCACATTCAGCTCAGCGGATCAACTCAAGTGTGCAGCCACAACTAGCGTCCTCCCGATGCTCTGCTCCCCAGTCATCAACAATGTACTGGTCACCAAGACCCTCATCGATGGTGGGGCAGGGCTCAACGTCCTGTCCGTGGAAACGTTCAACAATCTCCAAGTGCCCTACGACCAGCTTTAGCCAACCAAGCCCTTCTCCGGAATCACCGACGGCTCCACGGTCCCGATTGGGCAGGTCCGCCTCCCTGTCACCTTCGGGGCAGGCGACAACTACCGCACCGAGCTCATCGACTTCGACGTCGCCCACATCCGCCTGCCGTACAACGCCATCCTCGGGTACCCAGCGATGGCCAAGTTCATGGCTGTAACTCACCATGGCTACAACGTCCTCAAGATGTTAGGGAGTGGCGGAGTCATCACGGTACCCTGTGAAGAGAGGGATGCAGTGTGTTCCCTGGAGCGAGCCTTTCAGGCCGCATCACTGGAAGACCCGGATCGCGGAAGCAGGAGGCTTCCCGAGACCACCCCCAAGAAGAAGAAGACATCATCCGGACCGGCCCCTCGGGAGGCAGGCCCCTCAGGGCCCGCGTCAGTCCAGGGGGAGCCTCCTTCCATCGCATAGGAAAGCGCGCCCGGCGCCGTCCTCAGGCAGGGCTCGGGGGCTCTCCCCTGGAGGGCCACCGACCTGGCCAGGGTCACGAGGGAGGCGCTTGGGCACCACGTGGAGGCGTGCTTCGAAGCACGTTTCCCTCAAGAAGGAGCAAGGCAAGGAAGGTTAGACCCGCAGGAGTTCGTCAACAAGGCCATTCAAGAACTACAGGAATCAAGGATCATGAGAGGTTGCCACCGTCTGCCGGCTGTGGCTCCCCATCCAGGCGAGGATGGTGGGCTGCGCATCTGCGTCAACGTACCAGGGCTCAACCAAGTCGCTACCATGGAGCGCCTCTGGCCCTCGCGAGTGGGGCACTGCGGGGGTCCGCCCCACAGCTACGTTCGCATGCCTTATGGCCTGCCGAGTGCGGTTGCTACGCGCCAGCGCCTCATGAGGGGCATCATAGAGGTGTTGGGGAACGCAGTAATTTCAAAAAAATTTCCTACGCACACGCAAGATCATGGTGATGCACAACAATGAGAGGGGAGAGTGTTGTCTACGTACCAACGCAGACCGACTGCGGAAGCGATCACACAACATAGAGGAAGTAGTCGTACGTCTTCTTCCCGATCCGACCGATCCAAGCACCGTTACTCCGGCACCTCCGAGTTCTTAGCACACGTTCAGCTCGATGACGTTCCTCGGGCTCCGATCCAGCAAAGCGTCGAGGAAGAGTTCTGTCGGCACGACGGCGTGGTGACGATCTTGATGTACTACCGACGCAGGGCTTCGCCTAAGCACTGTAACGGTATGATCGAGGTGGAATTTGGTGGCAGGGGGCACCGCACACGGCTAAGGAACGATCTCAAGGATCAAGTTGTGTGTCTTGGGGTGCCCCCTGCCCCCGTATATAAAGGCCAGGGGCAGGGGGTTCGGCCGGCTAGGAGGGAGGCGCAGGGAGGAGTCCTACTCCACTCCTCCCCTCCAATCCTATTCCAACTAGGATTCTTGGGGGGGAGGAGAAAGAGGGGGCCGGCCCACCTCTCCTAGTCCTATTAGGACTGGGGAAAGGGGGGGCGCCGGCTAGGCTTGTGGGCTGCCTCTTCTCTCTTTTCCACTAAGGCCCAATAGGCCCATTTACCTCCCGGGG
This sequence comes from Triticum monococcum, assembly GCA_034509565.1. NCBI lineage: Eukaryota > Viridiplantae > Streptophyta > Magnoliopsida > Poales > Poaceae > Triticum > Triticum monococcum. The sequence continues at coordinate 618,757,967 of CM067847.1, read as the reverse complement.
GGTTCCGGTAACCCTCCCGGTAATCCGGAAAAATCCTGATTTCACCCGGAATGCGTCCGGTGCCCAAACATAGGCTTCCAATATATCAATCTTTACGTCTCGACCATTTCGAGACTCCTCGTCATGTCCGTGATCTCATCCGGGACTCCGAACAACCTTCGGTACATCAGAATGCATAGTTAAGCGTGCGGACCCTACGGTTCGAGAACAATGTAGACATGACCGAGACACGTCTCCGGTCAATAACCAATAGCGGGACCTGGATGCCCATATTGGCTCCTACATATTCTACGAAGATCTTTATCGGTCAGACCGCATAACAACATACGTCGTTCCCTTTGTCATCGGTATGTTACTTGCCCGAGATCCGATCGTCGGTATCCAATACCTAGTTCAATCTCGTTACTGGCAAGTCTCTTTAATCGTTCCGTAATACATCATCTCATAACTAACATCTTAGTTATTATGCTTGCAAGGCTTATGTGATGTGTATTACCGAGAGGGCCCAGAGATACCTCTCCGACAATCGGAGTGACAAACCCTAATCTTGAAATACGCCAACCCAACATCTACCATTGGAGACACCTGTAGTACTCCTTTATAATCACCCAGTTACGTTGTGACGTTTGGTAGTACCCAAAGTGTTCCTCCGGTAAACGGGAGTTGCATAATCTCATAGTTATAGGAACATGTATAAGTCATGAAGAAAGCAATAGCAACATACTAAACGATCGGGTGCTAAGCTAATGGAATGGGTCATGTCAATCAGATCATTCAACTAATGATGTGACCTCGTTAATCAAATAACAACTCTTTGTTCATGGTTAGGAAACATAACCATCTTTGATTAACGAGCTAGTCTAGTAGAGGCATACTAGTGACACTCTGTTGGTCTATGTATTCACACATGTATTATGTTTCCGGTTAATACAATTCTAGCATGAATAATAAACATTTATCATGATATAAGGAAATAAATAATAACTTTATTATTGCCTCTAGGGCATATTTCCTTCAGTCTCCCACTTGCACTAGAGTCAATAATCTAGATTACACAGTAATGATTCTAACACCCATGGAGCCTTGGTGCTGATCATGTTTTGCTCGTGGAAGAGGCTTAGTCAACGGGTCTGCAACATTCAGATCCGTATGTATCTTGCAAATCTCTATGTCTCCCACCTGGACTAAATCCCGGATGGAGTTGAAGCGTCTCTTGATGTGTTTGGTTCTTTTGTGAAATCTGGATTCCTTTGCCAAGGCAATTGCACCAGTATTGTCACAGAAGATTTTCATTGGACCCGATGCACTAGGTATGACACCTAGATCGGATATGAACTCCTTCATCCAGACTCCTTCGTTCGCTGCTTCCGAAGCAGCTATGTACTCCGCTTCACATGTAGATCCCGCTACGACGCTTTGTTTAGAACTGCACCAACTGACAGCTCCACCGTTTAAAGTAAACACGTATCCGGTTTGCGATTTAGAATCGTCCGGATCAGTGTCAAAGCTTGCATCAACGTAACCTCTTACGGTGAGCTCTTTGTCGCTTCCATATACGAGAAACATATCCTTAGTCCTTTTCAGGTATTTCAGGATGTTCTTGACCGCTGTCCAGTGATCCACTCCTGGATTACTTTGGTACCTCCCTGCTAAACTTATAGCAAGGCACACATCAGGTCTGGTACACAGCATTGCATACATGATAGAGCCTATGGCTGAAGCATAGGGAACATCTTTCATTTTCTCTCTATCTTCTGCAGTGGTCGGGCATTGAGTCTGACTCAACTTTACACCTTGTAATACAGGCAAGAACCCTTTCTTTGCTTGATCCATTTTGAACTTCTTCAAAATCTTGTCAAGGTATGTGTTTTGTGAAAGTCCAATTAAGCGTTTTGATCTATCTCTATAGATTTTTATGCCTAATATGTAAGCAGCTTCCCCGAGGTCTTTCATCGAAAAACTTTTATTCAAGTATCCCTTTATGCTATCCAGAAATTCTATATCATTTCCAATGAGTAATATGTCATCCACATATAATATCAGAAATGCTACAGAGCTCCCACTCACTTTCTTGTAAATACAGGCTTCTCCAAAAGTCTGTATAAACCCAAATGCTTTGATCACACTATCAAAACGTTTATTCCAACTCCGAGATGCTTGCACCAGTCCATAAATGGATCGCTGGAGTTTGCACACTTTGTTAGCTCCTTTTGGATTGACAAAACCTTCGGGTTGCATCATATACAACTCTTCTTCCAGAAATCCATTCAGGAATGTGGTTTTTACAACCATTTGCCAAATTTCATAATCATAAAATGCGGCAATTGCTAACATGATTCTGACAGACTTAAGCATCGCTACGGGTGAGAAAGTCTCATCGTAGTCAACTCCTTGAACTTGTCGAAAACCTTTTGCGACAAGTCGAGCTTTGTAGATAGTAACATTACCATCAGCATCAGTCTTTTTCTTAAAGATCCATTTATTCTTAATTGCTTGCCGATCATCGGGCAAGTCAACCAAAGTCCATACTTTGTTCTCATACATGGATCCCATCTCAGATTTCATGGCTTCAAGCCACTTTGCGGAATCTGGGCTCACCATCGCTTCTTCATAGTTCGTAGGTTCATCATGATCTAGTAGCATGACTTCCAGAACAGGATTACCGTACCACTCTGGTGCGGATCTTACTCTGGTTGATCTACGAGGTACAGTAGTATCTTGATCTAAAGTTTCATGATCATCATCATTAACTTCCTCTCTTATTGGTGTAGTTCTCACAGAAACAGTTTTCTGTGATGTACTATTTCCCAATAACGGAGTAGGTACAGTTACCTCGTCAAGTTCTACTTTCCTCCCACTCACTTCTTTCGAGAGAAACTCCTTCTCAAGAAAGTTTCCGAATTTAGCAACAAAAGTCTTGCCTTCGGATCTGTGATAGAAGGTGTATCCAATAGTTTCCTTTGGATATCCTATGAAGACACACTTCTCCGATTTGGGTTCGAGCTTATCAGGTTGAAGCTTTTTCACATAAGCATCGCAGCCCCAAACTTTAAGAAACGACAACTTTGGTTTCTTGCCAAACCATAGTTCATAAGGCGTCGTCTCAACGGATTTAGATGGTGCCCTATTTAACGTGAATGCGGCCGTCTCTAAAGCATAACCCCAAAATGATAGCGGTAAATCAGTAAGAGACATCATAGATCGCACCATATCTAGTAAAGTACGATTACGATGTTCGGACACACCATTACGTTGTGGTGTTCCGGGTGGCGTGAGTTGCGAAACTATTGCACAATTTTTCAAATGTACACCAAACTCGTAACTCAAATATTCTCCTCCACGATCAGATCGTAGAAACTTTATTTTCTTGTTACGATGATTTTCAACTTCACTCTGAAATTCCTTGAACTTTTCAAATGTTTCAGACTTATGTTTCATTAAGTAGATATACCCATATCTGCTTAAATCATCTGCGAAGGTGAGAAAATAACGATATCCGCCACGAGCCTCAATATTCATCGGACCACATACATCGGTATGTATGATTTCCAATAAATCTGTTGCTCTCTCCATAGTACCGGAGAACGGTGTTTTAGTCATCTTGCCCATGAGGCACGGTTCGCAAGTACCAAGTGATTCATAATCAAGTGGTTCCAAAAGCCCATCAGCATGGAGTTTCTTCATGCACTTTACACCGATATGACCTAAACGGCAGTGCCACAAATAAGTTGCACTATCATTATCAACTCTGCATCTTTTGGCTTCAACATTATGAATATGTGTATTACTACTATCGAGATTCAATAAGAATAGACCACTTTTCAAGGGTGCATGACCATAAAAGATATTACTCATATAAAGAGAACAACCATTATTCTCTGATTTAAATGAATAACCGTCTCGCATCAAACAAGATCCAGATATAATGTTCATGCTCAACGCTGGCACCAAATAACAATTATTTAGGTCTAATATTAATCCCGAAGGTAGATGTAGAGGTAGCGTGCCGACCGCGATCACATCGACTTTGGAACCGTTTCCCACGCGCATCGTCACCTCGTCCTTTGCTAGTGTCCGCTTATTCTGTAGTCCCCGTTTCGAGTTGCAAATATTAGCAACAGAACCAGTATCAAATACCCAGGTGCTACTGCGAGCATTAGTAAGGTACACATCAATAACATGTATATCACATATACCTTTGTTCACCTTGCCATCCTTCTTATCCGCCAAATACTTGGGGCAGTTCCGCTTCCAGTGACCAGTCTGCTTGCAGTAGAAGCACTCAGTTTCAGGCTTAGGTCCAGACTTGGGTTTCTTCTCTTGAGCAGCAACTTGCTTGCCGTTCTTCTTGAAGTTCCCTTTCTTCTTCCCTTTGCCCTTTTTCTTGAAACTAGTGGTTTTGTTAACCATCAACACTTGATGCTCCTTCTTGATTTCTACCTCCGCAGCTTTCAGCATAGCGAAGAGCTCGGGAATAGTCTTGTTCATCCCTTGCATATTATAGTTCATCACAAAGCTCTTGTAGCTTGGTGGCAGTGATTGGAGAATTCTGTCAATGACGCAATCATCCGGAAGTGTAACTCCCAATTGAATCAAGTGATTATTATACCCCAGACATTTTGAGTATATGATCACTGACAGAACTGTTCTCCTCCATCTTGCAGCTATAGAACTTATTGGAGACTTCATATCTCTCAATCCGGGCATTTGCTTGAAATATTAACTTCAACTCCTGGAACATCTCATATGCTCCATGACGTTCAAAATGTCGTTGAAGTCCCGGTTCTAAGCCGTAAAGCATGGCACACTGAACTATTGAGTAGTCATCAGCTTTGCTCTGCCAGACGTTCATAACTTCTGGTGTTGCTCTTGCAGCAGGCCTGGCACTCAGCGGTGCTTCCAGGACGTAATTCTTCTGTGCAGCAATGAGGATAATCCTCAGGTTACGGACCCAGTCCGTGTAATTGCTACCATCATCTTTCAACTTTGCTTTCTCAAGGAACGCATTAAAATTCAACGGAACAACAGCACGAGCCATCTATCTACAATCAACATAAACAAGCAAGATACTATCAGGTACTAAGTTCATGATAATTTTTAAGTTCAGTTAATTTACTTAAGAACTCCCACTTAGATAGACATCCCTCTAATCCTCTAAGTGATCACGTGATCCAAATCAACTAAACCATAACCGATCATCACGTGAGATGGAGTAGTTTTCAATGGTGAACATCAATATGTTGATCATATCTACTATATGATTCACGCTCGACCTTTCGGTCTCCGTGTTCCGAGGCCATATCTGTATATGCTTGGCTCGTCAAGTATAACCTGAGTATTCCGCGTGTGCAACTGTTTTGCACCCGTTGTATTTGAACGTAGAGCCTATCACACCCGATCATCACGTGGTGTCTCAGCACGAAGAACTTTTGCAACGGTGCATACTCAGGGAGAACACTTCTTGATAATTTAGTGAGAGATCATCTTATAATTCTACCGTCAATCAAAGCAAGATAAGATGCATAAAAGGATAAACATCACATGCAATATAAGTGATATGATATGGCCATCATCATCTTGTGCTTTGTGATCTCCATCTCCGAAGCACCGTCATGATCACCATCGTCACCGGCGCGACACCTTGATCTCCATCGTAGCATTGTTGTCGTCTTGCCAATCTTATGCTTCCACGACTATCACTACCGCTTAGTAATAAAGTAAAGCATTACATCGCGATTGCATTGCATACAATAAAGCGACAACCATATGGCTCCTGCCAGTTGCCGATAACTCGGTTACAAAACATGATCATCTCATACAATAAAATCAGCATCATGCCTTGACCATATCACATCACAACATGCCCTGCAAAAAAAAGTTAGACGTCCTCTACTTTGTTGTTGCAAGTTTTACGTGGCTGCTACGGGCTTAAGTAAGAACTCATCTCACCTACGCATCAAAACCACAACGATAGTTCGTCAAATAGACTCCGTTTTAACCTTCTCAAGGACCGGGCGTAGTCACACTTGGTTCAACTAAAGTTGGAGAGGCAGTCTTCCGCAAGCCATCTATGTGCAAAGCACGTCGAGGGAACCGGTCTCGCGTAAGAGTACGCGTAAGGTTGGTCCGGATCGTCTCGTCCAACAATACCGCCGAACCAAAGTATGACATGCTGGTAGGCAGTATGACTTGTATCGCCCACAACTCACTTGTGTTCTACTCGTGCATATAACATCAAACCATAAAAAAACTAGGCTCGGATGCCACTGTTGGGGAACGCAGTAATTTCAAAAAAATTCCTACGCACACGCAAGATCATGGTGATGCACAGCAACGAGAGGGGAGAGTGTTGTCTACGTACCAACGCAGACCGACTGCGGAAGCGATCACACAACGTAGAGGAAGTAGTCGTACGTCTTCTTCCCGATCCGACCGATCCAAGCACCGTTACTCCGGCACCTCCGAGTTCTTAGCACACGTTCAGCTCGATGACGTTCCTCGGGCTCCGATCCAGCAAAGCGTCGAGGAAGAGTTCTGTCAGCACGACGGCGTGGTGACGATCTTGATGTACTACCGACGCAGGGCTTCGCCTAAGCACTGTAACGGTATGATCGAGGTGGAATTTGGTGGCAGGGGGCACCGCACACGGCTAAGGAACGATCTCAAGGATCAAGTTGTGTGTCTTGGGGTGCCCCCTGCCCCCGTATATAAAGGCCAGGGGCAGGGGGTTCGGCCGGCTAGGAGGGAGGCGCAGGGAGGAGTCCTACTCCCACCGGGAGTAGGACTCCTCCCCTCCAATCCTATTCCAACTAGGATTCTTGGGGGGGAAGGAGAAAGAGGGGGCCAGCCCACCTCTCCTAGTCCTATTAGGACTGGGGAAAGGGGGGGCGCCGGCTAGGCTTGTGGGCTGCCTCTTCTCTCTTTTCCACTAAGGCCCAATAGGCCCATTTACCTCCCGGGGGGTTCCGGTAACCCTCCCGGTAATCCGGAAAAATCCCGATTTCACCCGGAACGCGTCCGGTGCCCAAACATAGGCTTCCAATATATCAATCTTTACGTCTCGACCATTTCGAGACTCCTCGTCATGTCCGTGATCTCATCCGGGACTCCGAACAACCTTCAGTACATCAGAATGCATAAACTCATAATAACTGTCATCGTAACGTTAAGCATGCGGACCCTACGGTTCGAGAACAATGTAGACATGACCGAGACACGTCTCCGGTTAATAACCAATAGCGGGACCTGGATGCCCATATTGGCTCCTACATATTCTACGAAGATCTTTATCGGTCAGACCGCATAACAACATACGTTGTTCCCTTTGTCATCGGTATGTTACTTGCCCGAGATCCGATCGTCGGTATCCAATACCTAGTTCAATCTCGTTACTGGCAAGTCTCTTTACTCGTTCCGTAATACATCATCTCATAACTAACATCTTAGTTATTATGCTTGCAAGGCTTATGTGATGTGTATTACCGAGAGGGCCCAGAGATACCTCTCCGACAATCGGAGTGACAAACCCTAATCTTGAAATACGCCAACCCAACATCTACCATTGGAGACACCTGTAGTACTCCTTTATAATCACCCAGTTACGTTGTGACGTTTGGTAGTACCCAAAGTGTTCCTCCGGTAAACGGGAGTTGCATAATCTCATAGTTATAGGAACATGTATAAGTCATGAAGAAAGCAATAGCAACATACTAAACGATCGGGTGCTAAGCTAATGGAATGGGTCATGTCAATCAGATCATTCAACTAATGATGTGACCTCGTTAATCAAATAACAACTCTTTGTTCATGGTTAGGAAACATAACCATCTTTGATTAACGAGCTAGTCTAGTAGAGGCATACTAGTGACACTCTGTTGGTCTATGTATTCACACATGTATTATGTTTCCGGTTAATACAATTCTAGCATGAATAATAAACATTTATCATGATATAAGGAAATAAATAATAACTTTATTATTGCCTCTAGGGCATATTTCCTTCAAGAGGCTCAAGAATATAGGCGTTCCGCAGCCCTGGCGGAGATGGAGGTGATTCGCGAAGAACTACCAGTGCCTCCGGAGCCTCCCGAGGCCCCTGGGCCTAGGGGCTCGTGAGGATCGGCTTCCGCAGCCTGCCGAGTCTGCTGCACCAACACCCCTTCGCCCTCGATACCCTCAGGTGACATCTTACAAGTTTCATTTTCAGCTGGTAGCGCCCTCCCAGGGCTGCATCGTTCCCAGGCCGTGTGGGTCCGTCCCTGCGGTATGTATCCCTTTTTATTTTCATGTCGTTAGCTTGCTTTGTTGGGGGTGCCCCTCGGACTGCATCATCCCCAAGTCGCTCGGGCCAGGCCCAGCGGCATGTATCTCCCTTGCGTTTATTTCCGGTTATGCATTCGCCCATCATGCATGATTACTTGATGCCTGTCCACGGCACCTTTTCTTCTCCATGTCGACCACTTGCACATTAAAGGGGGGGTACCTGAGCATCGCGACTCAGGGCTCTTACTGGCTCTCCAGCCCTCACCCTCTGGTTATGTCCACGACATCGCGACCTGGCATACCAGCGATGGCTGAGACAAGCTCGAGGGCCGAGACCCGAGGACGTAGAGTGCCGGCATCTAACCAGATTTGCAGGAACACAACAAAAGATAAGGCCCAGTGCCAGGCGCAACCAGCCTAGAGGTAGGGCCCCGTGAGTCCCGCGCTGGCTCACGGGTGCCCAGATACACCTCACCTAGCCCTACCGTGCCAGCCACGTGTCAGGGCGGGGTTGTACACGCCCCGGGGGCTCCTCCCGGAGGGGAGCCCCCTCCCACGTACCAGTGGAAGCACCATGCTCCGCGCTGGCTCACGACACTGCCGAGGAGCGGCTATGCCCGTACACATGCGGAAGCGCTATGCTCCGTGCTGGTGATAAACAACTGAGGGTGTCCCCCGGGCCGCATCAACCTCAGGGAGCCCAGAGCTCAGTGTCTAGCCTCATCGCAACGCCTCCCCTCGGGAGCGCCGCACGAGGGGGCTGGGCACGGGGGCTGTGCCTGGGTCACGCCCGGACGTACGCCACCCAGCCAGGCCCCTCGGGCCTGGTTCGTCGCGCGCCCCTCCCCGAGCAGAGCCAAGGTATGAAGGACGTTTGAGCGTCAAGGGGGACCCCTGAGCATCGCGACTCAGGGGCCTAACTGGTCTCGTAGCCCCTCACTCCTTAGTTCTGAAAGGCTATGCTGGGTGAGGCACTGAAAGTGCAACTATCCCTAGGTGGTTTTGGTAATTCATAACAACATATAGCTCATTGAGCTAATGCTATTCCAAGATGATTATTTTAGGAAAGCTCAATGATTGGCATGGCATGGATGGTGAAAGTGGAACCCTCAAAATGCTAAGGACAAAGGATTGGATCAAGCTTCAAGATCAAGACTCTTCATTTTATATTTTAGTGATCCAAGATCACATTGAGTCTTTAGGAAAAGCCAATACTATCAAGGAGGGATGAGGTGTGGCCTAATGAGCCTCTTGCTTCATGTGCTTAACGATATGCTCCAAAACCCTCAGCTACTTTCCCATATCCGCATTTGACCTAAACCCTAAGCCAAACTCGGCCCTACCGATTCTTTCAACCCGGCGCCACCGAGTTTCACTTGTCACAGCCATTGCCAAACCCTAGCAAATCGGTTCTACCGATAGGGATCTCGGTCTCACCGAGATGGGATTGCAAACTCTCTGTTTCCTTTTCGTAACTTTTCGGTCTCACCGAAAGAGCGGATCGGTCCCATCGAGATTGCAATGTAAATTCAGTGTTTCCTTTTTGCAACTTTTCGGTCTCACCAAAAGAGCAAATCGGTCCCACCGAGTTTGCCTGACCAACTCTCTGGTTAGCTTATAACCAAAATCGGTCTCACCGAGTTTGTGTAATCGGTCTCACCGAGATTACGTTATGCCCTAACCCTAACCATATCGGTCCTACCGAGTTGCATGTCGGTCCCACCAAAAATCTCTAATGGTCACTAGGTTTACTATTTCGGTCTGGCCGAGTTTGTTGATTCGGTCCCACCGAGATTGGTAAATTGTGTGTAACGGTTGGATTTTGTGTGGAGGCTATAAATACCCCTCCACCTCCTCTTCACTCGTGGAGAGAGAGAGCCATCAGAACACATCTACACTTCCAACTCTTATGTTCTGAGAGAGAACCACCTACTCATGTGTTGAGGCTAAGATATTCCATTCCTACCATATGAATCTTTATCTCTAGCCTTCCCCAAGTTGCTTTCCACTCAAATCTTCTTTCCACCATATCCAAATCCTGTGAGAGAGAGTTGAGTGTTGGGGAGACTATCATTTGAAGCACAAGAGCAAGGAGTTCATCATCAACACACCATTTGTTACTTCTTGGAGAGTGGTGTCTCCTAGATTGGCTTGGTGTCACTTGGGAGCCTCCGACAAGATTGTGGAGTTGAACCAAGGAGTTTGTAAGGGCAAGGAGATCGCCTACTTCGTGAAGATCTACCGCTAGTGAGGCAAGTCCTTCGTGGGCGATGGCCATGGTGGGATAGACAAGGTTGCTTCTTCGTGGACCCTTCGTGGGTGGAGCCCTCCATGGACTCGCGCAACCGTTACCCTTCGTGGGTTGAAGTCTCCATCAACATGGATGTAGGATAGAACCACCTATCTGAACCACGGGAAAAACATCCGTGTCTCCAATTGCGTTTGAATTCTCCAAACCCTTCCCTTTACATTCTTGCAAGTTGCATGCTTCACTTTCCGCTGCCAATATACTCTTTGCATGCTTGCTTGAATTGTGTGATGATTGCTTGACTTGTCCTAAAATAGCTAAAATCTGCCAAGAACTAAAATTGGGAAAAGGTTAAGTTTTTATTTGGTCAAGTAGTCTAATCACCCCCCCTAGACATACTTTCGATCCTACAAGTGGTATCAGAGCTTTGGTCTCCGTTTGCTTTGATTTCCATAGCTTTTGGTGGTCATAGCCTTGGTTTCACAACCTAGGAGAGTATGGCGTCTAGCGAGGGAAATTATCACCATAGAGGTCCTTACTTTGATGGTACTAATTTTGCTAGTTGGAAGCATAAAATGAAAATGCATATTCTTGGACATAACCCCACCGTTTGGGCTATTGTGTGTATTGGTTTGCAAGGTGACTTCTTTGATGGGAGAGAACCAAACCGTGAAGCTACCGCGGATGAGCTGAAGATGTTGCAATACAATGCTCAAGCTTGTGATATTCTCTTCAACGGATTGTGCCCCGAAGAATTCAACAAAATCAGCCGTCTTGAGAATGCAAAGGAAATATGGGACACTTTGATTGATATGCACGAAGGTACCGACTCCGTCAAGGAATCCAAATTGGATGTGCTTCAAAGTCAACTTGACAAGTTCAAAATGAAGGATGGTGAAGGTGTCGCCGAAATGTACTCTAGGCTTGCTCTCAACACAAATGAGATTGACGGCTTAGGAAGTGAAGAGATGACCGATAGATTCATCATCAAGAAGTTTCTAAGAGCCTTGGATGGAAAATATGATACCGTGTGCACATTGATCCAAATGATGCCCAATTACAAAGATCTCAAGCCAACTAAGTGTTCTCACTTGACTCCTAAGTCAATATACTCATATATAGATGACCTAGTCATCGCCAATTGCTTGATAGATGCTAGAATTGGTTGTGCATGCTTTGTCACATATTTCAATTGCCATTTTATTATGTGAGCATGTTGGTTGCATATTTTACTCATTCTAGGACATACACTTGTTGTTTTGGTTGTTTGGTTTTATCTCCTTTTGCCAAGTGGATGGACAAGAATGCCTAAGAACCTCCTCTAGCTATCTATGCTTTTCTCGTCTCAAACTCTATTCATGCTACATCACAAAATTTGATCAAGTCAGATTCGAACCACTCTGTGTGAGGAGCACTCGGAGTCCCCGATTCGTCATAGACTTAAACTTCCAAAACCTCTTTATGATTCTCGGTCTGACCGATATCCTACTTTCGGTGCTACCGAGATCATTAAGTTGATCTGAATTTTCGATCTTGGTGCAACCGATTTGAACCATTCGGCCACACCGAGTTGCAATAACTGTATACACTTTTGCATCTCGGTGCCACCGAGTTGTTCCACTCGGTCACACCGACATGGTCGGGCTATATATAGTCACGGGCAAAAAATTGGAAATTTCTCCGAACTCCTTCGCCCGCGCGATAGCTCGCTCTGCCAACGTGGTCTCCGAATCGTCTCCTCGCCGCCAGCCGCCTCCAGTCGCTGGTCTCCATCGCCGTCAATGGAATTCAACCCCGCCGTTGCCGCTGTAGCGAGTCTCCGCCGAACTAGGGTATGGACTCGATCACAGTGATATTCCCCGTCCGATTCCTAGAACATTGTGTTCTTAATGATTCTTGCCACGATTGAAACACTCCTATCCAGTCAATGCGTTCGTAGATCAGTTTTGATTCGAAATTTTTAGGGTTAGGTTTCCGCCAAAACCATCTCGGACCCACCGAGTTGAAAAACTCGGTCCCACCAATTTGGCTTATGCCATTGTGAAAGTGCAACTATCCCTAGGTGGTTTTGGTAATTCATAACAACATATAGCTCATTGAGCTAATGCTATTCCAAGATGATTATTTCAGGAAAGCTCAATGATTGGCATGGCATGGATGTGAAAGTGGAACCCTCAAAATGCTAAGGACAAAGGATTGGCTCAAGCTCAAAAGCTCAAGACTCTTCATTTTATATTTTAGTGATCCAAGATCACATTGAGTCTTTAGGAAAAGCCAATACTATCAAGGAGGGATGAGGTGTTGCTTAATGAGCCTCTTGCTTCATGTGCTTAATGATATGATCCAAAATCCTCAGCTACTTTCCCATATCCACAAATGACCTAAACCCTAAGCCAAACTCGGTCATACCGATTCTATCTATCCGGTGCCACCGAGTTTCATATGTCATAAGCCACTGCCAAACCCTAGCAATTCGGTCCTACCGATAGGGATCTCGGTCCCACCGAGATGGGGTTGCAAACTCTCTATTTCCCTTTCGTAACTTTTCGGTCTCACTGAAAGAGCGAATCGGTCCCATCGAGATTGCAATGTAAACTATGTGTTTCCCTTTTGTAACTTTTCGGTCTCACCGAAAGAGCAAATCGGTCCCACCGAGTTCACCTGACCAACTCTCTGGTTATCTTATTACCAAACTCGGTCTCACCGAGTTTGTGTAATCGGTCTCATCGAGATTACGTTATGCCCAAACCCTAACAGAATCGGTCCTACCGAGTTGCATGTCAGTCCCACCAAAAATCTCTAACGGTCACTAGGTTTACCTTTTCGGTCAGACCGAGTTTATTTATTCGGTCCCACCGAGATTGGTAGATTGTGTGTAACGGTTGGATTTTGTGTGGAGGCTATATATATACCCCTCTACCTCCTCTTCATTCATGGAGAGAGCCATCAGAACACATACACCATTCCAACTCATATGTTCTGAGAGAGAACCACCTACTCATGTGTTGAGACCAAGACATTCCATTCCTACCATATGAATCTAGATCTCTAGCCTTCCCCAAGTTGCTTTCCACTCAAATCTTCTTTCCATCAGATCCAAATCCTATGAGAGAGAGTTGAGTGTTGGGGAGACCATCATTTGAAGCACAAGAGCAAGGAGTTCATCATCAACACACCGTTTGTTACTTCTTGGAGAGTGGTGTCTCCTAGATTGGCTAGGTGTCACTTGGGAGCCTCCGACAAGATTGTGGAGTTGAACCAAGGAGTTTGTAAGGGCAAGGAGATCGCCTACTTCGTGAAGATCTACCGCTAGTGAGGCAAGTCCTTCGTGGGCGATGGCCATGGTGGGATAGACAAGGTTGCTACTTCGTGGACCCTTCGTGGGTGGAGCCCTCAGTGGACTCGCGCAACCGTTACCCTTCGTGGGTTGAAGTCTCCATCAACGTGGATGTAGGATAGCACCACCTATCCGAACCACAGGAAAAACATCCGTGTCTCCAATTGCGTTTGAATTATCCAAACCCTTCCCTTTACATTCTTGCAAGTTGCATGCTTTACTTTCCGCTGCCAATACTCTTTGCATGCTTGCTTGAATTATGTGATGATTGCTTGACTTGTCCTAAAATAGCTAAAATCTGCCAAGAACTAAAATTGGGAAAAGGTCAAGTTTTTATTTGGTCAAGTAGTCTAATCACCCCCCTCTAGACATACTTTCGATCCTACAAGTGGTATCAGAGCTTTGGTCTCCATTTTCTTTGATCTCCATAGCTTTTTGTGGTCATAGCCTTGGTTTCACAACCTAGGAGAGTATGGCGTCTAGCGAGGGAAATTATCACCGTAGAGGTCCTTACTTTGATGGTACTAATTTTGCTAGTTGGAAGCATAAAATGAAAATGCATATTCTTGGATATAACCCCGCCGTTTGGGCTATTGTGTGTGTTGGTTTGCAAGGTGACTTCTTTGATGGGAGAGAACCGAACCGTGAAGCTACCGCGGATGAGTTGAAGATGTTGCAATACAATGCTCAAGCTTGTGATATTCTCATCAACGGATTATGCCCCGAAGAATTCAACTAAATCAGTCGTCTTGAGAATGCAAAGGAAATTTGGGACACTTTGATTGATATGCACGAAGGTACCGACTCCGTCAAGGAATCCAAGTTGGATGTGCTTCAAAGTCAACTTGACAAGTTCAAAATGAAGGATGGTGAAGGTGTCGCTGAAATGTACTCTAGGCTTGCTCTCATCACAAATGAGATTGCTGGCTTAGGAAGTGAAGAGATGACCGATAGATTCATCATCAAGAAGATCCTAAGAGCCTTGGATGGAAAATATGATACCGTGTGCATGTTGATCCAAATGATGCCCAACTACAAAGATCTCAAGCCAACGGAAGTGATTGGAAGAATTGTTGCTCATGAGATGTCACTTAAGGATAAAGAGGAACTTCACAACAAATCAAGTGGTGCCTACAAAGCCTCATGTGAAGCCCCTACATCATCAAGTGAGAGACAAAACTTCAACGAAGAATTGAGCTTAATGGTGAAGAACTTCAACAAGTTCTACAAGAGTAGAAACAAAGATAGAAGCTTCATGTCAAGGTCCTACAATGACAAAAGATCTTCTAGTCGAGAGCGAAACTGCTACAATTGTGGAAGACCTGGACACTATTCCAATGAGTGTATGGCTCCCTACAAGAGAAGAGAAGATTCTCCAAAAAGAAGAAGCAAAGATTCACCACCAAGAGAGAGAAGGAGTAGAGATGATCGTTATGAACGAAGGTACTCACGGAGAAGCAAGGATTCGGAAAGGAAGGAAAAATCATCAAGGAGCTACACAAAACGAAGACATCAAGCTCATGTTGGTGAATGGGTATCCGGCTCCGACTCCGACAGCCACTCCGAGAGAAGTTATCACTCCGACTCCGAAGATACTCAAGATGAAGGTGTTGCCGGTCTAGCACTTGTGTCATCCAACTCCTACGACATATTTGATTCACCAAATGAAGGAATTGGAAGATGCTTCATGGCCAAAGGTCCTAAGGTAACACACCCCGAGTATGTTGATTTTAATAGTGATGAAGATAACTTGCTAGGTGATGATGATTTGCTTGTTGACAACTCTAGTGATGAATACTATGATGAAACGTCAATTAATCATGCTAATCAAGATAAAACGAATGACAATGATAAGGAGAAGATTGAGGCTCTAACTAAAGAACTAAACACTCTTAAGTTTGCTCATGAAACTATCTTCGAAGATCATCGAGAACTTTTAAGAGCTCATGAGAAGTTACGCATTGAAAAGCTCAATCTTGAGCAAGAGCATGAGTTTTTAAAAGCAATCAATGATGATCTCCGCAAGAAAAGTTCTTCTTACATTGCCAAGCGTTTACTCTTATCCACTTACATGCCTCAAGTCAAGTCTAGTAACAAGAACAAGAAAGATTCTTCCTCTAGTAGTAACAATGATCATGCTAAATCCAATATTGTTGCTTCTAGTAGTTCTCTTGATTCCACTAATGATTCTCTTAGACAAGTTACACTTGAGCAAGAAAATAGCTTATTGAAGGGAATTATAGAGAAAGGAGTGTACAAAAGCCTTGCCGGGAGTAAGCAATTTGAGGAAATTGTGCGCAAGCAAGGAATGCACCGGAAGAATCAAGGTGTTGGTTTTGAACGAAAGTTCAATGCCAATGGAGTTGAGTGGGAAGAAGATCAATACCCCAAGACAAAGTTTGTTCCTCAATAAGATAAGTATGATACTTCCTTCAATGGGACACAAGCTCAAGATGATCTTCCACCACAAGACTACAAGCAAAAAAGGCAAGGACAAGCTTCAAGAGGATATTGATGCATTTGAAGAAGCTCCTAAGACCTTAGTCAAGTGGATTCCCAAGACTACTTCAAGTTCCACTGCGTCAAGTACGACTACAACTCCAAGGATTCCCATCAAGATGATGTGGATCCAAAAGAAGAAGAACTAGAGAGTTCTTGAGGGTGACTCCGCCAACATACTTCACTCTTATCATTTTGGCAAGAACAAGTGCAATCAACTTCCACATCTTGCACTAGTTCAAGGAGTCACAAACCCTCTTGTTGGTAAGACAAGGGACAAGGTAACCTAAAAGTTTTCATGGACATCATCTTGTGTGTGCATCACTCTATGTCTATGGATATCCTTGTTTGTTCCTTGTGGGACTAACCCATGTAGGTATTGAAAGTGCAATTCACTCAAATGGATAGCTCCAAGTGATCTACATCAACATTGAGCATCCACATCTTCAACATCTACATGAAGTCATCATCGACAAAACCCAAGGTTAGTTCATCCCTCTTAGGGGGGATATCACATCTAGGGGGAGCTTTACTCTAATACTTGAGCTAGAGCAACTCTAAAGATGTGAACACAACAATGCTTTATGTAAAAGTGGTAACCCCACTTGAGCTTAAACGATGAGTATGACCTATGATCAAGTGTTCTCACTTGACTCCTAAGTCAATATACTCATATATAGATGACCTAGTCATCGCCAATTGCTTGATAGATGCTAGAATTGGTTGTGCATGCTTTGTCACATATTTCAATTGCCATTTTATTGTGTGAGCATGTTGGTTGCATATTTTACTCATTCGAGGACATCCACTTGTTGTTTTGATTGTATGGTTTTATTTCCTTTTGCCAAGTGGATGGACAAGAATGCCTAAGAACCTCCTCTAGCTATCTATGCTTTTCTCGTCTCAAACTCTATTCATGCTACATCACAAAATTTGATCAAGTCAGATTCGAACCACTCTGTGTGAGGAGCGCTCGGAGTCCCCGATTCGTCATAGACTTAAACTTCCAAAACCTCTTTGTGATTCTCGGTCTGACCGATTCCCCACTTTCGGTCCTACCGAGATCATTAAGTTGATCTAGGTTTTCGATCTCGGTGCAACCGATTTGAACTTTTCGGTGACACCGAGTTGCAGTAACTGCTCGCAGTTATGCATCTCGGTGCCACCGAGTTGTTCCACTCGGTCACACCGACAAGGTCGGGCTATATATAGTCACGGGCAAAAATTTGGAAATTTCTCCGAACCCCTTCGCCCGCGCGTAGCCTGCTCTGCCAACTTGGTCTCCGGATCGTCTCCTCGCCGCCAGCAGCCTCCTGTCGCTGGTCTCCATCGCTGTCAACGGGAATTCAACCCCG
This sequence comes from Triticum monococcum, assembly GCA_034509565.1. NCBI lineage: Eukaryota > Viridiplantae > Streptophyta > Magnoliopsida > Poales > Poaceae > Triticum > Triticum monococcum. The sequence continues at coordinate 618,740,266 of CM067847.1, read as the reverse complement.
CCGTTGCCGCCGTAGCGAGTCTCCACTGCACTAGGGTATGGACTCGATCTTTGTGCTATTCTCCAATCCGATTCCTAGCACATTGTGATCATCATGATTCTTGCCACGTTTGATAAACTCCTATCCAGTCAATGAACTCGTAGATTAGGTTTAATTCGAAAATTTTAGGGTTAGGTTTCCGCCGAAACCATCTCGGACCCACCGAGTTGAAAAACTCGGTCCCACCGATTTGGCTTATGCCATTGCACAAGTGAGACTCAGTCTGACGGAGAATTACTTATCGGTGTGACCGATTTTGGAATTCTGTGAAACCCTAGCAGTCTCGGTGCCACCGAACTGTGACTCGGTCTGACCGAGTTCACTAGTTTAGGTTCCAAAACTGCTTCGGTATCACCGAGTTTCAAAATCGGTAGATCCGAGATGCTTTCAGTGGGAAACTAAAACTAAGTTTTTGGATTATTCTTTTGCAAAAATCTCTGCATTTTGTGATGCTCATCCACTCTATCTCGTCTATAACCTATTCACAGGGTCAGCAGTCAGAGTTTGCATCATGTCAGACCAAAGTGATAGCCAGAACTTGTCAGAACAGCAAGTGCAGCTGAGTGAGGGCACTAGTCCCTCAAGTTCCTCAGATGATGGTAGCAGGAGCACCCCTAGCAATCTGCCTAAGGCTGCCACACGACAGAGAAAGAAGAGAACCTCAGACTTAGAAGATGAGGATTATGTGGCAGAAGAGGAAGCAACCTCCAAGAGAGTTGAGCCAGCACGGGGTACAAAGCCAGGGTTGAAGTTCAAAAGGCCAGCAGGCAGGCAGCCTATGTCCAAGGCAAGAGCTTCAACTGAGAAGCCCACTCCCATTGAGCCAGTTGCTGCTGAGGGCAAGAATAGGAAAGAAAGGGTGAAGAAAACTGTAGCCAGAGTGCTTGGCAAAGCTTCCATCATGGAAGATGAGGAGGAAGAAGAAGAGGTGGCTCCACCAGCACCAAAAGCACCCAAGCTGATGGGTGATGCCATAAGGTCAGGGAGAGCTGCTTCCAAGGCCAAGCTTGCTCCAAAGCCCAAGCCAAAGAGGAATACAAGAAGCATCCCAGCTGCTGAGAAGAACAAGGCCCCAATGCCTGAAGCTGCAGAAGAAGAGGAAGAGAATGTCCTCAGAAAGCTCAAGCCCAAGATCCCAGACCACAACGATGCCCATCCTGTGGCTAAGGATATGAAACTCAGGAGAGATTCAGGGCTCCGGAAGTGGAGAGAAGCAGACCCGTATGCTTCAAGGAGAAGGACTGCAGTGGACTACAGGTTTCACACCAAGGAGCAGCAAGACTTCTATGAGACAGTGCTGCTAGACAAGAAGCCCATTGTCTGTGACATGAGATGGGTCGATTGGCAATATATCCAGGATAACGAGGAGTACTTCCCTGGAGTGCAGGACAGCTTCAAGGCGTGTGGAGTAGAGGACTTTGTTGGGCAGAAGCTCACAAAGTGGAATGAGGAACTCATCATGCAGTTCTACTCCACAGCCCATTTTTATCCAGATGGTAGGATAACTTGGATGTCAGAGGGTACGAGGTACCAGTCCACAATTGCTGAATGGGCTCAGCTGATAAATGCCCCAGAGGAGCAAGCAGATGACTTGGACGTTTATGCTAAGAAGAAGATGGACCACAACTCCATGTCCAACATGTACAAGGAGATTCCAAATGAAGCACTTGACACTTTCAAGTTTGGCTCAGTACATTATCTTCTATCAGGGCTGCCCACTATCAACTGGATACTAAGGCACACCTTATTGCCCAAGTCTGGAGATCACAAGATGATCAGAGGCCACGCGATCAAATTGCTTCATATCTTTGATGTGCCTCAGAAATTCAAGGTGATGAGCCTAATGGTAGAAACCATTAAGAGGACAGCAGCAGACCAGAAGAGGAGCTGTGGATATGCCCCACAGATTCAGGAGCTCATCAACTCCAAGATGGGCACGGGCATATACCTCTTGGACAAGGAACACCTGCCTATCCGTCCGGACTTTGAAGATAACCAAGTGGTCATGACTGAGAATGAGCCATCATCTGCCCAAGCACAAGCCAAGAAGGAGAAAGCTGCCAAGATGCCTACTCAAGCGGAGGCATCTGAGTATTTCCTGAAAACTAAACAAGAGCAGCTTGGTTACTTAATTGCATCCACCCTGCGGATTGAGCAAGGACTAGCCACCCTAACTCAAAACCAGGCAAGCTTAGAGAGAATCATGGAACAAAAGTTCTATGACTTGGATGTCAAAGTGACAGAGATTCAGTCTGCAGTGGAGCAGCTCCAGGATGACATGCAGGAGAGGAGAGGCAAGACTACAACTGATGCCTTTGCCAGAGTGCCCCGAGCTCCGAGGTCGTCTGCAGTGCCAGTTCCTGACACAAGGGCAACCACCTCAGCTCCAGCCGCAGCATCAGCTCCACCTCCAGCATCTACTTCAGCTCCAGCGTCTACTTCAGCATCTACGGAAGCCTTCGTCCTTGGAGTGATCCGGACTCCACCACCTCCAGAAGATCAAGCCTGAGTGTCAACTTAGCACTATGCATTTTCTAGGAACTTTTTGGTAACTTGTTGCCAAAGGGGGAGAAAATGTATAGATCATAGGCTTCGAGAGAGAGTGTTGCTTTTATTCTCTCTTGTTTTATTTGGTGGTTTTTCGAACTTCGTTTGCTTTTGTGTGAGATACTACGTCATTATCTGTGTGAGACATCGATGATCATGTGTTTGATCATAAGCTACACTTAATGTTTGCTTAATGCCATTTTTTATCCTATCTATCTTATGTGATCACTCACTATTCTTGGTGATGAGTGCATGTATTTCATCCTTATCATTTTAAGCGCTCCACCAAGATGTATGTGACATGGAAGAGTAACCCATGACTCTAACTCTTTGTGCATTTGCAGTCCAAAGCAAATTTTAAATATGCAAAAATTTAGGGCGAGCTCTTACTTTTCACATACTTCTCAAAGCGACGATATATTTCATGCTTATTATCATTTGTCGAAGCTTTGATCTATATGTTGTCATCAATTACCAAAAAGGGGGAGATTGAAAGTGCAACTATCCATAGGTGGTTTTGGTAATTCATAACAACATATAGCTCATTGAGCTAATGCTATTCCAAGATGATTATTTCAGGAAATCTCAATGATTGGCATGGCATGGATGTGAAAGTGGAACCCTCAAAATGCTAAGGACAAAGGATTGGCTCAAGCTCAAAAGCTCAAGACTCTTCATTTTATATTTTAGTGATCCAAGATCACATTGAGACTTTAGGAAAAGCCAATACTATCAAGGAGGGATGAGGTGTTGCTTAATGAGCCTCTTCTTCATGTGCTTAATGATATGCTCCAAAATCCTCAGCTACTTTCCCATATCCACAAATGACCTAAACCCTAAGCCAAACTCGGTCATACCGATTCTATCTATCCGGCGCCACCGAGTTTCATATGTCATAAGCCACTGCCAAACCCTAGCAATTCGATCCTACCGATAGGGATCTCGGTCCCACCGAGATGGGGTTGCAAACTCCCTGTTTCCCTTTCGTAACTTTTTGGTCTCACCGAAAGAGCGAATCGGTCCCACCGAGATTGCAATGTAAACTCTGTGTTTCCCTTTTGTAACTTTTCGGTCTCACCGAAAGAGCAAATCGGTCCCACCGAGTTCACCTGACCAACTCTCTGGTTAGCTTATTACCAAACTCGGTCTCACCGAGTTTGTGTAATCGGTCTCAGTGAGATTACGTTATGCCGAAACCCTAACAGAATCGGTCCTACCGAGTTGCATGTCAGTCCCACCGAAAATCTCTAATGGTCACTAGGTTTACCTTTTCGGTCTGACCGAGTTTATTTATTCGGTCCCACCGAGATTGATAGATTGTGTGTAACGGTTGGATTTTGTGTGGAGGCTATATATACCCCTCCACCTCCTCTTCATTCATGGAGAGAGCCATCAGAACACATACACCATTCCAACTCATATGTTCTGAGAGAGAACCACCTACTCATGTGTTGAGACCAAGACATTCCATTCCTACCATATGAATCTTGATCTCTAGCCTTCCCCAAGTTGCTTTCCACTCAAATCTTCTTTCCATCAGATCCAAATCCTATGAGAGAGAGTTGAGTGTTGGGGAGACTATCATTTGAAGCACAAGAGCAAGGAGTTCATCATCAACACACCGTTTGTTACTTCTTGGAGAGTGGTGTCTCCTAGATTGGCTAGGTGTCACTTGGGAGCCTCCGACAAGATTGTGGAGTTGAACCAAGGAGTTTGTAAGGGCAAGGAGATCGCCTACTTCGTGAAGATCTACCGCTAATGAGGCAAGTCCTTCGTGGGCGATGGCCATGGTGGGATAGACAAGGTTGCTACTTCGTGGACCCTTCGTAGGTGGAGCCCTCCGTGGACTCGCGCAACCGTTACCCTTCGTGGGTTGAAGTCTCCATCAACGTGGATGTAGGATAGCACCACCTATCCGAACCACGGGAAAAACATCCGTGTCTCCAATTGCGTTTGAATTCTCCAAACCCTTCCCTTTACATTCTTGCAAGTTGCATGCTTTACTTTCCGCTGCCAATATACTCTTTGCATGCTTGCTTGAATTATGTGATGATTGCTTGACTTGTCCTAAAATAGCTAAAATCTGCCAAGAAATAAAATTGGGAAAAGGTCAAGTTTTTATTTGGTCAAGTAGTCTAATCACCCCCCCTCTAGACATACTTTCGATCCTACACATTGCACAAGTGAAACTCGGTCTGACCGAGAATTACTAATCGGTGTGACTGATTTTGGAACTTTGTGAAACCCTAGCAGTCTCGGTGCCACCGAACTGTGACTCGGTCTGACCGAGTTCACTAGTTTAGGTTCCAAAAACTGCTTGGGTATCACCGAGTTTAAAAATCGGTAGATCCGAGATGATTTCAGTGGGAAACTAAAACTAAGTTTTTGAATCATTCTTTTGCAAAAATCTCTGCATTTTGTGATGCTCATCCACTCTACCTCATCTATAAACTCTTCACAGGGTCAGCAGTCAGCTTTTACATCATGTCTGATCAGAGTGACAGCCAGAACAGGTCAGAAGAGCAGGTGCACATGAGTGAGGGCACTAGTCCCTCCAGCTCTTCAGATGATGGCAGTAGGAGTACCCCAAGCAATTTGCCAAAAGCTGCCACCAGACAAAGGAAGAAGAGAACTTCAGATTCTGAGGATGAAGATTATGTGGCAGAGGAAGAGGAAGCCACATCAAAGAGAGTTGTGCACAAGAAGGAGTATGGCTCAGCTCAAGGCACAAAGCCAGGATTGAAAATCAAAAGGCCAGCAGGTAGGCAGCCTATGCCAAAGGCCAGAGCTTCAACTCAGATTCCTGAGAAGCCTGCACCCATAGAGCCAGTTGCTGCTGAAGGAAAGAAAAGGAATGAAAGGGTCAAGAAGACCGTAGCCAGAGTGCTTGGAAAGGCTTCCATCATGGAAGAAGAGGAAGAAGAAGAGGTTGCTGCACCAACACCTAAGACACCTAAGCTTATGGGTGATGCTATAAGATCAGGGGCTGCCACGTCTAAGCCCAAAGAAGCACCCAAAGCTGCCTCCAAGCCCAAGTCAGCACCCAAGAGGAATACAAGGAGTATACCTGCAACTGAAAAGAACAAGGCCCCAGTGCCTGAAGCTGCTGAAGAATATGATGAAGAGCATGTTCTGAGAAAGCTCAAGCCCAAGATCCCAGACCACAATGATGCTCATCTTGTGGATGAGGACATGAAGCTCAGAAGAGACTCGGGGCTGAGGAAGTGGAGAGAAGCAGATCCATATGCTTCAAGGAGAAGAACTGTTGTTGATTATAGGCTCCACACTAAGAAACAACAGGACTTCTATGAGACAGTTTTGTTGGACAAGAAGCCCATTGTTTGTGACATGAGATGGGTCAATTGGGAGTACATCAAGGACAATGAAGAACACTACCCTGGAGTGTATGACAGCTTCAATGCTTGTGGAGTAGCAGACTTTGTTGGGTAGAAGCTCACAAAGTGGAATGAAGAGCTGATCATGCAGTTCTACTCCATAGCACACTTCTATCCAGATGGAAGGATCACATGGATGTCTGAAGGTACAAGGTACCAATCTACAGTTGCTGAATGGGCTCAGTTGATCAATGCCCCAGAAGAGCAGGAAGATGACTTGGATATCTATGCCAAGAAGAAGATGGATCATAATTCCATGTCAAACATGTATAAGGAGATCCCAAATGAAGCTCTTGATACTTTCAAGTTTGGGTCTATGCATTATCTTCTGTCAGGGCTGCCAACCATTAACTGGATCCTTAGGCACACTCTGTTGCCCAAGTCAGGTGATCACAAGATGATCAGAGGCCATGCAATCAATTTGCTTCATGTATTTGATGTGCCTCAGAAATTCAAGGTCATGAGCCTCATAGTAGAGACTATCAAGAGTACTGCAGCAGATCAGAAGAGGAGCTATGGATATGCCCCACAAATTCAGGAGCTAATCAACTCAAAAATGGGCACAGGCACATACTTGTTGGACAAGGAACACTTGCCTATACATCCAGATTTTGAAGATAATCAAGTTGTCATGAATGAAAATGAACCATCATCAGTTCAAGCACATGCACAAAAGGAGAAGGCAAGGAAGGAGAAAGCTGCCAAGATGCCAACTCAAGAGGAGGCATCTGAGTATTTCTTGAAAACCAAACAAGAGCAGCTTGGTTACTTGATTGCATCCACACTGAGGATTGAGCAAGGACTGGCCACCCTCACTCAGAATCAGCAGAGCTTAGAGAGGATCATGGAACAAAAGTTCTATGACTTGGATGTCAAAGTAACAGAAATTCAGTCTGCAGTGGAGCAACTTCAGGATGACATGCAGGAGAGGAGAGGCAAGACTACAACTGATGCATTTGCCAGAGTGCCACGAGCTCAGAGATCATATGCAGTGCCAGTTGCTGACACCAGAGCCACCACTTCTGCACCAGATACAACTTCAGTTCCACCAGCTCCAGCATCTACTTCAGCTTCAACTCCAACCACGTCTACAGAAGGCTTCATCCTTGGAGTGATCCAGACTCCACCACCACCAGAAGACCAAGCCTGAGAGTCGATCTAGCACTATGCATTTTCTAGGAACTTTTTGGTAACTTGTTGCCAAAGGGGGAGAAAAATGTATAGATCATAGGCTTCGAGAGAGAGAGTGTGTTGTTTTTTCTCTCTTGCTTTATTTGGTGGTTTTTCAAACTTTGTTTGCTTTTGAGTGCTCGAGATACTATGCCGTTATCTGTGAGACATTGATGATCATGTGTTTGATCATAAGCTACACTTAATGCTTGGTGAATGCTATTACCTTATCTATCTTATGTGATCATTCACTTTTCTTGGTGATGAGTGCATGTATTTCATTCTTATCACTTTCAGCGCTCCACCAAGATGTATGTGACATGGAAGAGTAACCCATGATTCTAACTCTTTGTGCATTTGCAGTCCAAAGCAAATTTTAAATATGCACAAATTTAGGGGAGCTCTTACTTATCACATACTTCTCAAAGCAACGATATATTTCACTCTTATTATTATTTGTCGAAGCTTTGATCTATATGTTGTCATCAATTACCCAAAAGGGGGAGATTGAAAGTGCAACTATCCCTAGGTGGTTTTGGTAATTCATAACAACATATAGCTCATTGAGCTAATGCTATTCCAAGATGATTATTTCAGGAAAGCTCAATGATTGGCATGGCATGGATGGTGACAGTGGAACCCTCAAAATGCTAAGGACAAAGGATTGGCTCAAGCTTCAAGATCAAGACTCTTCATTTTATATTTTAGTGATCCAAGATCACATTGAGTCTTTAGGAAAAGCCAATACTATCAAGGAGGGATGAGGTGTTGCTTAATGAGCCTCTTGCTTCATGTGCTTAATGATATGCTCCAAAACCCTCAGCTACTTTCCCATATCCACATTTGACCTAAACCCTAAGCCAAACTCGGCCCTACCGATTCTTTCAACCCGGCGCCACCGAGTTTCACTTGTCACAGCCATTGCCAAACCCTAGCAAATTGGTTCTACCGATAGGGACCTCGGTCTCACCGAGATGGGATTGCAAACTCTCTGTTTCCTTTTCGTAACTTTTCGGTCTCACCGAAAGAGCGGATCGGTCCCACCGAGATTGCAATGTAAATTCAGTGTTTCCTTTCTGTAACTTTTCGGTCTCACCGAAAGAGCAAATCGGTCCCACCGAGTTTGCCTGACCAACTCTCTGGTTAGCTTATTACCAAAATCGGTCTCACCGAGTTTGTGTAATCGGTCTCACCGAGATTATGTTATGCCCTAACCCTAACCATATCGGTCCTACCGAGTTGCACGTCGGTCCCACCGAAAATCTCTAACGGTCACTAGGTTTACTATTTCGGTCTGACCGAGTTTGTTGATTCGGTCCCACCGAGATTGGTAAATTGTGTGTAACGGTTGGATTTTGTGTGGAGGCTATAAATACCCCTCCACCTCCTCTTCACTCGTGGAGAGAGAGCCATCAGAACACATCTACACTTCCAACTCTTATGTTCTGAGAGAGAACCACCTACTCATGTGTTGAGGCCAAGATATTCCATTCCTACCATATGAATCTTGATCTCTAGCCTTCCCCAAGTTGCTTTCCACTCAAATCTTCTTTCCACCATATCCAAATCCTGTGAGAGAGAGTTGAGTGTTGGGGAGACTATCATTTGAAGCACAAGAGCAAGGAGTTCATCATCAACACACCATTTGTTACTTCTTGGAGAGTGGTGTCTCCTAGATTGGCTAGGTGTCACTTGGGAGCCTCCGACAAGATTGTGGAGTTGAACCAAGGAGTTTGTAAGGGCAAGGAGATCGCCTACTTCGTGAATATCTACCGCTAATGAGGCAAGTCCTTCGTGGGCGATGGCCATGGTGGGATAGACAAGGTTGCTTCTTCATGGACCCTTCGTGGGTGGAGCCCTCCGTGAACTCGCGCAACCGTTACCCTTCGTGGGTTGAAGTCTCCATCAACGTGGATGTAGGATAGCACCACCTATCTGAACCACGGGAAAAACATCCGTGTCTCTAATTGCGTTTGAATTCTCCAAACCCTTCCCTTTACATTCTTGCAAGTTGCATGCTTTACTTTCCGCTGCCAATATACTCTTTGCATGCTTGCTTGAATTGTGTGATATTGCTTGACTTGTCCTAAAATAGCTAAAATCTGCCAAGAACTAAAATTGGGAAAAGGTTAAGTTTTTATTTGGTCAAGTAGTCTAATCACCCCCCCCCTTAGACATACTTTCGATCCTACAGGCACGCGCGGGGCCGGGCTCTGCAGACGTAGAACGGTGGTCCCACTCGCATCTCACCTAATCACATGCTGTTTGCGCGTCAAGGGGGACTCCTGAGCATCGCGACTCAGGAGCCTAACAGGCTCCGTAGCCCCTCACTCCTTTGGTCCCGTCCTGGTTTCCGGTCGGGGCTAATGCTGGGTGAGGTACGCGCGGAGTCGGGCTCTGCAGACGTAAAACGGAAGATCCACCTACATCACACCTCCCTACTTGTTGTTCGTGCGCCAAGGGGGACTCCTGAGCATCGCGACTCGGGAGCCTAACTGGCTCCATAGCCCCTCACTCCTTTGGTCCCGTCCTGGTTTCCGGTTGGGGCTAATGCTGGGTGAGGTACGCGCGGGGCCGGGCTCTGCCGGCGTAGAACACAAGCAAGTAGGGAGGGAAAGTATAAAATTCAAGGAACTTAAAAGCAAACATTACAGTCCATACTGTCGTCTCAATACCAAACGCAAGTTTAAACGCCTCCCCGAGGCATGATGCATGATGCAGGAATTAAAAGCAGGGCAGGAGCAGTAGCAGAGTCACTTGGCGGCGGTGGAGCACCGCGGGTGGCCCCGCCTCACGGAGTAGCAGAACCGGAAGCATCCTGCTTCGGCTTGGTACTGAAGGCCCGGAACTTCCCCAGCAGAGCTTCCGTGCGACCCTTCACGGCCTCGGCAGCGGCAGCAGCACCCTCGCCGCTTACTGGCTCCAGCAGGCTGTCGAGGTCGGCGCTGGGGTCGCGAAGGTAGATGTGGGTGAAGACCCGCATCAGCGCAGTAGAAGACAAGACACGCGCCTCGGCCTCGGCCGTGGGGCCAAGGCCAAGGGTGACATCCTCAAGGGCATGAACCAGGAAGGGAAGTAGCTTGGCGGGGCCGTCCTCGGCGCCGGCCAGTGGGCTCTCCAGGCCACTGGCATAGAGCATCTTCAGCGAAGCATGAGCCTTCTTCTCCATGTCTGCGAAGGCCACGCGATCCTCGGCAAGAACCTTGGCCTTGCTGTCCAGCTCGACCTTCGTCGCCTCCAGCTCCTCCCCTAGCGCACTTAGGCGGTCGCGACGCTTCTTGAGCTTGGCCTCCCAGCCCTCGATGGCCGCTTCGCGAGCCTTCATGCCTTCTTCTTGCTCCTGGCGAAGACGAACCTCCTTCGCGAGCTGGTCCCGCAGGCCTTGCAGCTCGTCCTCCAGCGCCTTGCAACGATCGCGGACTTCAACCACCTCCCCCAGGGCTGCATCACAAGCAGCCTTCGTCTCAAGGATGGCCTGCCTATCCTCATCGCAGGCCGTCGAGGCTTGAACCAGCGCCGCCCGGATTGAGGCATCGGAGCGAATCCATCCCGAAGCCAGCTCCAAGCGCCCGGCCACCAGGCGAGGGTCGGCACCAAGAAGATCATGCCGCAGCCAGTCCAGTCCAGCAACAGCACGCTCCAGGACGGCAGGAGGAGTTGGAGAAGCAACAGTCGCCGGAACGGAGGAAGAAGGCGGCGGCGGCAAGACCACAGCGTCCTGAGGTGGAGCCTGCTGCGCCCGAGCGGCTGTGGTGGCGGCAGTGGGCAAAGGCATCACAGGAGTCACTTGGGCCACGGGGGCTGAGCTCGCCCCAGCCAGCTCGGCCTGGCCTCGCGAGGACGACCAGGCGGGAGAAGCCCGCGCGCCACGGTCACCCTCCTCCATAGGTGGAGGCGCTGCCGCGGATGGAGCCTCAGGAGCCCCCTTCAGCTTCTTCGCCACGGGCTCCAGCCTATTCAAGAGATGCGAACGTCAAGCCTCTGCAGCGGAACAAGAAATAGAGATAAGGGGGCGAGCACTTACGGGTCATCGCCAGTGAGCTCGGGCAGCCTCCGACCAAACTTGAAGCCTGATAGCCGGCTGGAAGGGTCAACCTCGGAAGCAGAAGGCGCGTCTGCAGACTGCCTCGGGGCAGGGGCAGGCCCGCGGGAGATCAGCCCGGTCCTGTCCTTCTTCAGGATCGGGGGCAAGCTCCCGCCGACCTGCTCGTCTCCATCCTCGTCATCATCGCTCGAAGAAAGGCGGAGACTGCGGGGCCTGCGCCGGGGGAGGGGAGCCCTCGACTCTCCATCGATCGCCTCAGAGTCGGGCCCCTTTCCCCGCTCCTCTTCGTCCTCCTCCTTGCTGGAGTCGCCGGAGGGCACGTCCACCGGTCCCTCGGAAGGCGCCATGGGCACGAGCCCGTCCCCGTTAAAAATGGGCATGGACTTCACCACCTGCTCCCAGTCGTCGCGAAGGAACAAGGGCTTGGGAGCGCCCTCCAACCTTGCCACCTCGCCCCCGACTAGAGATTGGAGGACCGCGGCCAAATCTTCGTCGCTCAAGGCCGCGGGGCTCGGATGAGGCCTCCACATCAGAGGTGAGTACCGCCGGAGTGGAGCCAGCTGGTGCTCCAGGAACTCCTTCAGCAGCAACGCACCGGTCAACTTCGCCGCCACCGAGCTGGCCGGCCTCGGGTCCGCGTCCATCTTCTCCAACACCAGTTTTGCGGGGGGGTCCGTGAGCTCCGCTCGGCCCCAGTCGCCGGAGCTCGCGGGCGGCTCCGCGGGCAAGATCAGCCTAGGATGGACGCGCCCGGCATCTACCAAGACCCACTTGCTCTGGAAGCCCTCAATCCTCTTCCCGGGATTCGAGATGGCAATGGTGCCGCCGTACACGACAAAGCTCGCGCACGCGAAAGGAGAACCGCGAGTGACCCGGAGGGAGAAGTAGTGGCGCAGCAAGGCCACTGAAGGCTGCACCCCTACGTGGGCCTCGCAGTAGTAAGCGAAGATCGCCAGAAGAAGAACGGAGTTGGGGTGGAGATGCAGAGCCTGCAAGTTGTAATGGCGGAGGACAGAGAAGAAGAACTCGGAGAAGGGAGGCACCAGGCCCGCAGCAATGGAGCTTACAAAGAGAGGATAAAAGGTGCTCCCTCGGCCCTCAGGGGTAGCGGAGCCGGCCTTGAACACCTTCGTCCCGTTGATGCCCCGCGCTGCCGCCATCTGGCGCAGCCGGGTAAGGCCAGCCTTGGACACATTCGGCAAGTCCAGAGTAGGAGAGTGCCAAGCTTCGGCCGGAGGCTGGCGAGGCGCCATGGCTTCCTAAGTCACGCAACCGGAGTAGATCTGGAAATTTGGAGGAAGAAAGGGGAGGCGCAAGAAAGGGGATCTAAGCAGCAACCGGAGAAAGCAAAAGGCCAAGTCTGGGCAGATGCCGCTCCTTTATCGACCTGCGCGGTTGCTGAGGCACTGGTGTCTAATCAACCGCCACGCGGCACCCAAGGCCGCAGGCTGTTAGGGTCCGCATCGCTTCGCCCTCGCCCTTTCGCCTCTCGGCACGGCCAAGTCCGGGCACGCCTTGGGCCCGGGGGCTACTGTCGGCGTTCTGGGAACGGGGGTCCCCAGACTTGCCTGCCTGCGGCCTGCGGCGTGGCTCAAAGGAGGCCCAGCACGGCCCATCTTCATCAACACAAGACTCAAGACCCTCGCGAGGGGCCAAGCCTCGCGAGGTGGACGACACGGAGCTTCCTCAGGCACGGCCTCATCAGGCTGGCTCGCGAGGAGGCGGAGAGATCAAGGCAAGGTACCTCGCGAGGTGCCCGTGACGCAAGCCATGACGACTCGGGGCGCCAGGCGGGTGCCAGCGCGCGCAGCGTCCTTCTTTCCTCTTTGGTGCAAAGGGGGCAAGCGCAGCCGCGGAGTACCGAGGCATCAGGCAAAGGTTGCCAATTCGGTGCAACGAGACCAAGACCAGGAGGACTACGAGACGGAGGTCATCGTGGAGCCCAGGACGGCGTCATCACCAGAGCTTTGCGCAGGCGAAGACTGCTTTTGTCAGGATAGTTGATACTTGCTATCCCCCTTCAAATTCGGGAAGAGGACCAGGGCCTCTATAAATAGGACCAGCCACCCACATAGCAGGGGGGTTCTGTTCGTTCGATCGGTAGGAAGCAGAGTAAGAGAGAGAGAGAGGAAGGTGGCTGAACTCCTCCTAGCAGTTCATCGCCCCAGCCAAGAACAGACCCTCGCGAGGCTGTTCTTCCTTGTATTGTTCATCATCATCAGCCCCAGGAGGCAATCCACCAACCACACACTGGAGTAGGGTATTACACCACAACGGTGGCCCGAACCAGTATAAATCTTGTGTCCCTTGTGCAGTTCTTTTAGTAGTTTAGATCTTTGTGAGGCGGGGAGGTAGAAGGCGTAATCTCCGCGCGCACCCCAGTGTTTGAACCTTAAGGGTCAGCCAGAACCCGAAATCCGACAGTGTTGATGTAGAAGCCCTCCGTGATCGAATCCTCCTCCGGCAGGACGCCGAAAAAGGCCCCTAGATGGGATCTCACGGGTACAGAAGGTTGCGGCGGTGGAAAAGTGTTTTCGTGGCTCTCTGATACGTCTCCAACGTATCTATAATTTATGAAGTATTCATGCCAATATATTACCATTCTTGGATGTTTTACGATAATTTTATAGCAACTTTATATCATTTTTTGGGACTAACCTATTGACCCAGTGCCAAGTGCGAGTTGCTGTTTTTTGCTTGTTTTTTACATCGCAGGAAATCAATATCAAACGGAGTCCAAACACAACGAAACTTTTGGAGATTTTTTTGCACCAGAAGGAACCCATTGGGCTAGAGCTGCACCGGGGGGTGCCCCGAGGGGGGCACAACCCACCAGGGGGCGCCAGGGCCCCCTGGCGCGCCCAGGTGGGTTGTGCCCACCTCGGTGGTCTTCCGCACCCCTTCTTTGCACTATAAATTCCCAAATATTCCTAAACCCTTCGGGGTTAACCTAGACCAGAAGTTTCGCCGCCGCAGGGCTCCGTAGCCACCAAAAACCAATCTAGACCCGTTTCGGCACCCTACCGGAGGGGGGAATCATCTCCGGTGGCCATCTTCATTATCCTGGCGGCCACAACGATGAGGAGGGAGTAGTCCACCCTCAGGGCTGAGGGTTTGTACCAGTAGCTATGAAATTAATCTCTCTCTCGTGATCTATATCATGGGCTTTGTTAATATAGTCGGATCATATGATGTTTCTCCCCTCTATACTCTTGTTGTGATGAATTGAATCTTTATCCTTTGAAGTTTTGTCTTGTCAGATTGAATATTCAGAGATGAGAACACATGATATATGTCTTGCGGTATGAATACTTGAGGTGACAATTGGGGTATCTTATTGATTCACTTGATATATGTTATGGCATTCAACTCGCGGATTCCCGCAGTGATACTGATAGTAGGTTCAATCTTACGGTGTCCTTACTCTGTGACAGGAGGAGTCGCAAGGAACGTATTATATTGTTATTACTAAGGTTAAAACAACGGGGTTCGAACATATTATTTGGTCTTAGTTTATCTACATTATGCCATCATGCTCCAAGCATTACTCTGTATGTTATGAACTTAATCCCTTAGGATGCATGATGTATAGCGGTCGAGGGGTGGGGTAATAGTTGCATATGGATTTCGGTCTATTTGTCTCAGGCATAATGCCCATATATTGATCATGCCATGAAGAATCATCAGAACTATGTGTTATTCTATCAATTGCCCAGCAATAATTTATTTACGCACCGTACGCTCATGAGAGAGATGCCACTAGTGAACCTATGGCCCGGGTCCATTCACTTCATATTTACTAAACCCCTAAAAATATTACTGCAATTTATTTACTGTCATTTTTAATTATATTTTATATATCTAACACTACCAGATTTAATCCTTGCAATTGACGAGAATGAAGGGATTGACAACCCTTTTGCTGTCATTGGGTGCAAGCGTTGGTTTTTTTTTGTGTGTGTGTGGGTGTGCATGTACCACTTATCTCGTCTGTGTGACGTCTCCTATTGGTTCGATAATCCTTGGTTCTTAACTGAGGGAAGTACTTTACGCTACTACGCTATATTGCCCTTCCTCTTTAGGGAAATCCCGATGATATCACAAGGTGCAATTACCATTGACAAAAATCACTTTCATGACGCACCATTTATCATTACGGAAGTGAACCCTTATGTGATGATAAATGCATTATTGCCATGGAACACTTCTACGACAACACATGTATGACTATCTTGAT
The DNA here is from genome assembly GCA_034509565.1 of Triticum monococcum. Classification (NCBI taxonomy): domain Eukaryota; kingdom Viridiplantae; phylum Streptophyta; class Magnoliopsida; order Poales; family Poaceae; genus Triticum; species Triticum monococcum. The sequence continues at coordinate 618,724,833 of CM067847.1, read as the reverse complement.
TCCCTGTCATAGATGTACATGCATGACAAAAAATGTGACCTATTATGACAAACACATGTCATCATGAATGTGTTTTTTAGTGATAACCCGGTAGTATCACTCGTGAAGGGAGCGGTACAACTGCACTAAACAATGGTACAACCGTTGTGGCCAAGCAAACCTTGTGCACTCCATAAAGAAGCGGTACAACCGCTGAGGAGTCCTGGATTATGGCCCCTCGGTCTGCGAGCCTATCTCTTAGGGCCGGACTGTTGAGCCGGTTTGCTAACGCTTGGTGGCCGAACATATGTGGAGACCCCGTATCCGGACAGGAGACTTTTTGGTGCCTTGGTGTGTCCTCCAAGTCAAGATGAGAAGAATCAGCATGTTTATCCTTTCCTTGTAACCGACCATGTGTAACCCTAGCACCTCTGGTGTCTATATAAACCAGAGGGTTTAGTCCATAGAAGGAAGAACAACAACCATCATCCTACTAGTTTAGGGTTTACTTCATCTGATCTCGTGGTAGATCGACTCTATAATCCTCATATACACAAGCAATATAATCAAGCAGGACGTAGGGTTTTACCTCTTAAAGAGGGCCCGAACCTGGGTAAACATCGTGTCCTTGGTTCCTTGTTCCCCATTGATCCAAGATCCACAGCTCGAGACTCCCTACCCAAGATCCACCGGTTTTGACATCGACAACCGCTTGGGAGGTAAATACACTGGTTAGACTTGAAATTTTCTCCTCAAAATGGGAAGGTAGATATGTGGGTGCAATATGTATTTGTGTACGTGATTTGATTCTACACGTACCTTTCGATATAGACCCCCTATTAATAGTATGATTTTCTATGACTAAAGAAATCAATGTCGAAAATGTCGTCTTCGCTCTTTTCTTTTCAGAGGGGTGCCTAACCGTCTTATGCCATGTAAATATGCTTGTGTAGCTCAAACACAGGGTTAGTCTGCAAATTGCGTTTTCATCAACACCAAAACACTTATGGCGGGAAATGCCCTTCCAATGAGGGTACGAAAGAACGTACAAACGATTGTTTCAAGCACAGTTGAAATGTAAATGACCAACGGCCATAGAGAGCTTCCGCACATCAGCTTCCTCAACAAAAGACACACTAGAACCAGTCTGCAAATTGTCGTGTCTATGGTCTTAAATGAGAAGTGTGAATCTCCGTCAACGTCATCCAAAGGAGGAGGTAACCAAACATGTTTTACACTTGCCACCTGCGACGGCCTTTGGAGAAAAAACAACATCAATACTTCCAAACCTTCACCATTAATTCAATTTGTTGGAGAAATCGGGCCATATTGCAAACAAATTGAAAGAAGAAGACAAAATTGTAGCACCAAGAGCAAGCTAAATGATTCTTGATTGACCCATCAACTAACAAGATATGTAGAGAAGCGATAAATATGACAAGACCTACTCCCACAGGCCCTTCGTCAGTGTTGGGTTGATTGTCGTTGAGTCAAGAAAAGATATTACTACAATTCATCGTCACTTTTCAACTTTCAACCTCACTGATGCCGCCATGGAAACAAAACTTCAAAAAACAAGAACATGCTAGAACTAACTAAGAACAACGAAAGGAACGGGTCCCTCCTCCTCTGGCCGTTGACGAGGCCACCGGACCGGAGATCGGAGGAGTATCAATCTGCAACGTGAAAAACAGACTCGGTGGGAGCTTCGTGTTTGCAAAGATAAAGCTTTCCCCCGAAAAAGATATGGAAAATGTTAACGAGCTACCGCATCCTTGATCTTGCTTGACTGGAAGGGGCATGCAGGACTGGCGACGGCACGCTGGCGTTGCGCCGTTATAATTCGCCACGCCAGGCAGAGGAGAGTCGCTTTTCCACGGCTCGGCTCGTTCGCCCGAGGGGGAAAAAAGGAGAAGAGGGAGAGAGAGAGAGAGAGAGAGCTCGCCCGCTCGAGGACGCCCGTTCCTCTTCCTCCGCAAGAAATAGGCGCAAACACAACAACACAGTGGAGCCAACGGAATCCCCAAATCGATCTCTCGTCTCCGGGCCGAGAACCCCCAATTCCCAGTCCCCAGCCCCCATTCCGGTCGCCCTGATCCTCCCCCGCAGGCGATTCGTCGGAGTTCGCCGCCCCTCGCGGCCCCGCCGGTAAGCCCAATCCCTATACACCTATGGCCCTGCCCGGCCTCGCGTTTCTCTCGCCCGTTCCATGGCCAATCGGATCTTCCTTTTCCCCGCGACGCGCCGACGTTCTCTGTTTTCGTGTCCGCTAGGTTACTTTCCGTGCGAATTCCTCAGCGGTTGATGCCGTAATCTGCTGCAGGGTTCTGTGATTCCGCCTCGGGGATCTCTCCGCTGCTCGCCGGCCAGCCATGGCGCCGGCTTCGGCTCCGGCTCCGGCGTTGGACGTCGAGGGCGAGGTCGGCGGCGGCAACAGCCAGAACGCGCTGAAGTCCGAAGCCGACGGGGAGCGTTCCGTCGCTCCCAAGACGGGAGGCGGTTCTGTGCCTGGTGAATTCCGCTCAGATGACCCGGCCACAGATGTCTGTGAGGACGGTATCGACTCCTCAGATGTCCCTGCCCTGGCTGTGGATGTGAACGGCGAGGGCGGCGGGGCCAAGGAGAATCTGGGCAAGGTGCGGGTGAAATCCGAGCTGGAGCACTTTGAGGGCGAAGGCGCCGTTCTCGCCCCTTGCACCGGGCCTGCGGGTGCCAATTTTGTGGGGATAGCTTCCTCCTCCTCCTATAAACTGCCTGTGGCAAGTCCGGAGGACTCGACTGACGAGCGAGGAGGGGATAGCACAGAGTGCTCGAGCTCGTTCGCAGACTCTGGTGATGAGGCAGGCAATGGTGACCTGGAAGTGAATTCTCCCTTTTCAGTTCATGCTAATGGCGGTCAAACCTCCGCGATGCCCAGGTGAGTCTGTTGGCAGTTCCTTGTATGCATTCAATGATACTGGTTGGATGATTATGCAACCCTGTTTCCAGATTGTCTGATTGTATTGTTTGAGAAAGAAATGAACAAGCAGAATACCCTGTTAGGCAGTTAGTAACTGATATTATACACTCTTGGCCTTGGGTTTCCCGCGCTGGCAGGGTAAAGGGCAGTGCTATGAGTACGATAATTTTTTTTACGACTTCTGTACGACACTGCCCAGTTACCCTTGGATCAGATCTATGCATCAATAGGAATCGTGGGATCACAACGTTGGACGTGAATCGGAAATATCTAGTCGTACGCAGAGCAATTTCGCAGGGTAAAAGGTAGGTTGTAGAGTTTTGTTTGCTCGTAGCAATTTCACCGGCTTACTTATTATTGCTTTCCCTAATAAATACTAGTGCATAGGTTATACAGACCTGGTTACAATTAACTCATCCATCACGCCGGCGACTGTTTATAGTTTATCTGCCAAAATTAGCAGTAAGTGATCCGCGCTGTTTTCCTGTGATCTCGTCGTGGTTTTCGCTGAAAATGTTGGGCCTACAATTTAGCCTTCATGTGTTTTGTCGAGTATGTATTGAGATTTGTCAAGGAAGTAAGGATAACCAGAAAAAGATATTCAAGAGACAACTAGAAACCTTCATGTGAATTGTGAAGGCAAGTGCATGATCTGTAGTTATGTCTTGATGCTGCTCTAGTCGCTATTTGAAAAATCTTGGCAAATGAGCAACAGAACACATGAACTGAATTGAATGCCCAACGTCTTCAGCCTCTAGCTCTGCACCAAAATTAATGACTAGAGTACCCCTGGGTAGGGTACATCCTAGTTTAAACAGTCAAGAAGCAATTCATTTGACATAAATGTTAATTCACATATACATTTGCTAACATCAACCATCCAGCTAACCCCGTCTTGAGTAATCCAAAGGCATGTCCGCCAACAGTTTTCTGTGAAGCTCAACAATAACTGAAGGCACTGCTCGTAGTTCATGACCTCTAGTTATAGAATGCAGACTTTCTTCTTTTTACCCCTCTTTGTCTGATACTCACTGAATTGCTGTCCCAACATCTATGCACCAGCAATACACCCAGGTAGCTATTTGCTAATTTAAACAGTTGAGAAGAATTTCCTTTAGATAAATGTTTATAATTTAAAGACTTCTCTTGTTTGACAACACACAAAATTTGTATAAGTGACTCAAAGTTTATGACATCCAGTTGTGTCCTCAGTTTTCCTTTTAATCGCCCCTTTCTAGTTTCCAAGATCTGCACATGTTCACCTTTTTTTAGATCATCAGGGAGGCTGGTGGCCACCCCAGTTCCATTAATCATGAAACCATCAAATCCATACAGGTCTAAAAATCAGGTAAAAAGATCCAGCAGCTAAAAGAAAGTTGGTAAAGACATAAGCCACCTCCAAAAACAGGGGAGGTAAACAAAAGGCTACTTAAAAGGAAAATTACAGCAGGATCATCAGCCCGCAAAAGCCCAAACTATACAGCAAGACCAGAGAAACTTCTGCAACAGCCTCATCTCGGAACTTGGTCTTCTTCGACGGAGACTGGGTTGGCGATGGCGCAGGTTCCAGAGGACTGCAAGGGCTAAGCATGGCCATCTTCAGAGCACACTGCGGATCCTGCCTGGGAGGGGAAGACAGTAGCTCACCAAGTGGCAGGTCAAGGCTGCGATCAATTGCATCTGACAGAGAAAGCTTGCTAAGGAGCGCTGGATTCAGGTCGGCATCTTCAGTGCCAGACTCATGTGTAGTCACCCCAGCAGGCAGTATGGTATTTTGATCACCGTGGAAAGCATACGGAGAGAGATTCCATTCTCTCCAAAGCACCATACTTGAACAGGATTTTCAATTTTTTCAGAGTAATCAGGATTAGCCACCACACCTGTTTGACGTCAGACCACATCATATTATTATAATCATGGGAATTCCTAGTTTTCCATATATGCACCAAAGAGTATAAGCACAGATATAATTAAGGGCAGCATGATTTTTGTTTGCTGGTCAAAATCTAGCTACTGACAGAAAAACATGTTCACCTTTCAGCTACATTATTGACTGGAGTATCCCAGGGTCTAGTCAAGAGGCAGTTCCTTTGAGTAAACATTGATTCACAGATATAGTTGGCACATCAACTATACATTCATATATTTCTCTTCAATAATTCGAAGCACTCTTTCTCTGTCTTCTTGGATGTAGACACCAAATTTATGTGAAACTCGGCATTACATGAAGGCTGTCTCAAAAGAAAACTGGTGCCACATTTCCTTATTTGAAACATCAGCCAACGTTGTGTCCGACATCTTCAGCCTGCAGCATTAGGGACCAGAGTAGCCCTGTGTAGCTACTTCCTGGTTGAGATAAACATTCATTCAGAGAGATATTTGCCGACATGAATTATCATCCGTTATTCTGACGGCAATGCATGTTGTGTTGTGCACTTGTTTCTTCATAAGTCTAATGAAGCCAAAAATTGAGTTACTCTTGTGTGTGCTTCAAATTTCTAGCTGACCTGTCATATTCTATGGGTATTGCATCCTCAGTGCAATATTTCCATATAGAAGAAATTATATCTACTATGTTATGCTTCCGTTTTGTGCAATTTTTTCACATGTAAATTATCTTTCAGAAGGAAAAAGGTAACTGCCGAGTGGAGGAATGCGGTCCGCCCAATGCTGTGGAGATGTGAGTGGTTAGAGCTGCGCATGAAGGATCTTTTATCTCAAGTATCAAAGTATGACAGCCAGCTTGCTCTCATCGAGCAGGAAAAAGAGTTGCAGAGAGCAACAAGCAAGACAAATGGTTGTAAGCAAGAATCTGGGAAGAACTGCAGAGACCATGAAACTATTAGCATGGAGAGGAGAAAGCGCAAAAGACATGAAGACACCGTGGACACATCATTGTACCTCAAGAAGCACAAGATATTATCATACTTCTTTGGTCCGCTATCTATTTATTTTCTGTTTGTAGGGATAGTGCATCACTTATCCCATGGTTTTCTATGTTTTGCACCAGGATACTACTGGTAATAATAAGGTTATTCTTGTCTTCTACAGATAAACAAAACAAGGGAGCTGACGCAGATGGCCTCTTAATTGATGATGATAGTCATGGTCAAGGTATGGATATGGTGATCATTTTCAAACTCTTTGCTGGAGTTAACAAAGAAAGTTATTTACTACTGTACCTATCAAAATTTTACATTAAGTCGAGCTGCCATGTTACTTAACCGATAGAAAATGCTTGCTTATATTAGGGCACCTTCATTTGTGTTGTAGTCACATGCAAGCAGTTAAGTAGCTGACCATTAGGAAGCTAAAAACTGCAGTCTTTCATTAGTTATGACTGTATGACAGATTTCAGTGCTCTGCAACCAGCAGACATCTGTGGAACTCATTTTGCTAGGTGCATGCTTACTGTAAGAAAGCTGACAGACCTACTGGCGCCTTGTTCATACACTAGGTAAAAATGTTCAGGGCATCATGTTAGTGAGTGCTTTTATTTTATCAAGATAGCTGACCTGATGGTTTGTTAAATAACCAAGTAAACAAGTATACAGCCATATCTTGGTGTGTGTTCCCTGCATCTAACTGATTCATAAATCTTAGAGTTAGTTTTAACTGTTAACATCCTATTGTATGATGAATCAGTTAAGCGTAGTACGTTGCAGCCGTTTAGGGATTTATTAGGTTGTCAGTGTAGAAAATGCAAAATCCATCTTTACTGCCTACCCTCTGGGTTTTAAGTAATCCCATCGTTGCAAGTGCTATCTGTTTATTTGATTTAGTCCTAATGCAGTTGGGGATGATACTAGACGCCGCCTCGAAATTGTTGGTTTGCCTGCGTCCAAGGAATATGATATGGCTTCCAACCAATTTGTGTTACAAAAAGTTCTCATGAAAATTGGTGGTATCCAGTCTCGAGTTCATCGTCTACAAGAGCGTCTCAGCAAGGCTCGCTCTAAACAAGCAAAGTTGGCATCTTTCATGGATCATGACCAGGTCAAGGTGGCTGAGAAGAGGCAAAGGATACAAAAACGTGCATTCTCTCCTGAGAATGATCGATATGCTAAGCCACAGAAAAAGAAGAAGCTAAACATTTTGCTGGAGCAGGAGGATAGACCAACTCTGTCAGTAAATCCCACATTGTCTGAGAGGGCAACTGATTGTTTAATAGAAGATCCACAGGGTAATAGTGAAGAAAAAGCTCTAGAGAGGAGCCAGGCACATAAGAAAGACATCACAGCGGATCTACTTCTAGCTGTTGAAAGTTCCTTACCAAATGGTCATTTGGGAGATTTGTGCAAAGAAGTAAGTCCTTGCTCCTTGGTCCGTTAACAGATGTTTCTTCTTTGTTTCGTTGCATGGTCCTTAGCTTATGCTTCTTTAGTCCATTGCTTTGATCTTGTTCAGTTGTGGTGAATTTGGTTCAGCTCAGTTTTATTTAAAGATATTCATTGTGAAATGGAATACATATCCACCTATGGCTTGTATGTACATAGTAGGACTTCGATTTAGAAAACCCTAATTATGAAGTATATAGAATATAAAACAAATGCTACACTGCTGTGAAAATATTGTACAAATGACTTGTCTACTTGTGAACTCTGGTCGAGTTAAATGCGCCATTAGTCCATTAACTCAAACTCTTTGCGCACTTTAGACCAAGAACTCAGAAAATGATTGATTTAGGCCAACTCGTTTATTTGATCAGTTAAGGCTAAAACCGATCCAGGAGAGAAAAAAACGTCCACGTGGCTGTCACATCGGCATATCTTGAACCGCTCGCGCTTGGATTAATTTTACAGGGTGGATTTTTGCAAAAGAAGCCGTCACAATTTAGCTAATGGCACATTAAAAAAAATATAAGCGGGCAGTGTATTGAGTGGGAATCGAACCTAGGCCTTACAGAATATAAGTGACAACTCGATCCGCTAGAATGCACAATAATTTGATATAAATGAGGTTAATTAATTATTTCTATACGGTACGTTTAATTGTTTTTGAAAAAATAGCCAATTGTTGATGTTATTTGTGTTTAAAAAAATAAAAGACATCGGGCATCAGGTAGGCTTGAATGGGCGCCCTAAGTAAAGGAACGTGATGTGCTGATGCTAGGATGCAAATCGGTTCATCGCAAAAAAAGAGAAGAAGAGCCATGCATCATACTCGCAAAAATAAAAATAAATTAGCAGGACAACTATTTTGCAGCTAAAAAAGAAAAAAGCAGTATGACATAACCACCATTGTTTATTTCCCAAACAAGGAGAGGAGAAGAAACAAATACGTACACATTGTGGATGCTTGCGGTATCTCGTTTGCTAGAACTAGCAGCTTAGCCGGCCAAACATATCTTGATTTAGTTTGCATGTACATAATAAAAGGAGCATGTAATGATGGTTCGCCGTGCTTCTATATAGTTTTTTTTAGGGTAAAGCTGGTGATATATACTAAGCTTCCATCCTATTAGAGTCATTAAACAGGAAAGAAATAACTTTATTTATCAATAAAAATAGTGTTAATTCTAGTGGCTGGAGGTGTCACTTATTTTCCCTAAGGCCTAGGTTCGACTCCCACTCAGTTTTTTTTTAAATATGCCATTAGCTAAATTGTGATGGCATATTTGCAAAAAAACACCCTATAAAATTTACCCAAGCGCGAGTGGTCCAAGATATGCCGACGTGGTAGCCACATGGACGGTTTTTTTATCTCCCAGATCGGTTTTGGTCTTAACTGATCAAATAAACGAGTTTATGGCCTAAATCGATCATTTTCCAAGTTCTTTGCCTAAAGTGTGCAATGGGTTTGAGTTAATGGATTAATGGCGCATTTCACTCACTCTGATCCCCCACCCCCACCCACGAACCCTGAAACAATGTCTTCCCTGTGATACAAGAACTGTAATTAAGTCTTGGATACGGGATTTGGGACCTGTGACAGATGTGTAGCATGTTATACATGAGATCTTAGGAGTACATTTCATAGGAGGATGCTTGTACACCAGATCCATCCAGAATTTCATATTTACTGTGCCATGACAAGTAGAAATTGCAGGTTCTAAAACTGAGAAGTCACAGTGCAATGTACTGAAGCACTTCACTTGCAATTTTTCGATAGCACACAATACAACTATGCTATATTTCTTCGGCAGCTACCAGATCTTTCAGTGGCCAGATAATTTAGGTTATGCCATATACATCCACTATCCAATAATCATCTGATTCATTTCAGTTGCTAAGAACCTTTTATTTGGCTAATCCCTTTTTTTTAATAAGTTAGCTCCTTGGGTAATACTTCTGCATGGGCATTAGTTGATATTGTTGCTGTTTCTTTTCACAGAACACTGATGATATCCTCATAGACAACCAAGGGGCCAAAGATGGGTATCAGCCGTTTGAGAACACCAAGCATCCCCCTGAGGAACCACCTGTGCTTATTGAGAATGTTGCTAAAACTGCTCCATCGAAAGTTGGGAATACCTCTGAACCAGTGGAAGCCGAGAAAAGTTTGGTCCCACTGGTTAAGCAAGAAGTAACTATTGGAAAACTGCCAGTTTTGAAGCATGTCTACTCTGGAAAGAAACGTGGAAGGACACCCAAGACAGAAGATATGGACTCTGCAGCTGCATCCAAGAACCACAATAAAGAGGCCTCCGAAACACCTTCTGCAAAGCAGAAAGCTGAGACAACACCCTGCGCTGAAAACGAGAACGCTGGCTCAAAGAAGCAGAAAACAGTGGACATTCGGTCTCCTTCAAATAAGTCAAACTCTGGGAATTCTTGTTCAGCTGCAGAGAAGCTGAAAATTGGAAACTCATCCTCAGCTGCAAAGGCGCAGAAATCTGGAAGCTCATCCTCATCCGCAAAGGCTCCAAAAACAGGAAACTCATCCTCAGATGGAAATAAGCAGGCAGCTGGAAACTCATCATCAGCTGCGAAGAAGCCAAAAATGGGGAACTCATCCTCGGATGGAAAGAAGCAGGCAGCTGGAAACTCATTCACAGCTGCGAAGCCAAAAACAGGAAAGTCATCTCCAGATGGAAAGAAGCAGGCAGCTGGAAACTCGTCCACACCTGCAAGGACGGAGATGAGTGAAAACATCCACACCAATCTTAGGATTGAGAAGGCTATCTTGGTGGAGGTGAACAGCAGGAGGAGTCAAAGGGTACGAAAGCCTAAGGTTTACTGAAGCAAAACCGGACTGCTCAAATTCAGGGTAGTGTAATTATGAGAAACAGGTCTTGTTTATCAATCTATCCCTTCCGTCTTGCTGAAGTTCGTAGCTATATTGACAGCGGCTTCTCGCAAAGTAATTTAGTGTAGATATTCCTAACCTTTTCGTTTGGGTCACCAAACTAAAAATATGCTTCTTATGTATAGTTGTTCTTTGCTGAGCTTGTGATGCAAATATGCTTGCACTTGGTGTCTCTCTACTGCATTGTTTGTTCAGTTTTGACACTTCCAGTTGTATTCACCTAGCATTTGTTTCCTCCCTTGGTTGGTGATGTTTGAGTCAGGCCAGACCTCCACCCTTCTACTACTCCGTCCCACAATATAAGATCGTTTTGCGAGCTGTTTTAGCTTGCAAGACGATCTTATATTACGGGACGGAGTATACTGCAGGTTGAAGACGATAAAATTATGTGCCCCATAATTCATTAGTTGAGGCGAATCAGTCTGCTCTCCTGATGGAGACAATGATGATTGATAACACCAAAAGATCAACCCTTGCACCTTCAGTTGGTCACTTGACACAGACTGCCAAAGAAGGCTTAATTCCCATTCAAAAAGAGAAGGCTTAATTCTCTGTGACAGAGAATCAGAGGACAGCGAGGAGTAATCTTGGATTTACTGGTCGGAATATTTACCCTTCTAGGAAGAGAGGAAATTGGTGTTCAGAAAAGCTTCAAGCTGGCAGAAAAAGTTGCATTGATAATGGAATAAGCGCAACCTTTCCTTTCATAGGTACATCCTTCTAACCAATACTTTTAACAGTTTGCAACCTGTGATATAGCTCATGTCATGGAATAGATGTGTCCTAGCTTTATGACCGTTCAAACTCATTCGTACGCGTCAGCATGCTTTTCTGTGTACATTTGATGGGAGCATACTAGATATATGGTCTGTTTGTGGCATAACTAAATAGAGTCATATTGAACTGCTGAAGATTTCAAGACCAGGTAGGTTATATCTCTTATCGCACACAGCTGAAGAAGTTCAGCCTTTTTGCTGTGGGAGGTGCGTGATAGTGATCTGGTGAAGGATGCGGAGACTACAGCTAACGGCCTGACTGGTGCATCCGGTGATTTACTGTTGAAGAGCATTACTTGTAATAAAATATCCTCATAAATTTGAAATTAAGTAATCCTGGTAAACTTTAATCAGATTCTAAAGAGCTAAAACTTTGTGGGAAGAAGTTTTTGAAAATCCTAGCACCTGCTGTTTCTGCTTTTCTCTGCACCTTGGAGTGTATGCATGAATTGCAAATGTTATGGTAGAAGCTTCACTCTTTGTTTTACTTACACATACGCGATCAGTCATCTTATCAAGCAGTCCATTTTCACCCTTGTATTTACTCTGAAGAACATTGAGGTTTGTATATATTTTTCAGTTATTTCTGAAAATGAAGAGAAGGCTGGCAAGGTTTTGACATGTCTCCTTCCTTACTTTCAGTTTGAGAGTATCAGCTCGGACATCTCTGGTTTCACGGATCATCAAAACTGCTGATAAGTCCCTTAACAAAGTTGAACAAAACGCAGCTATGTGTTGATAAGTGTCCAAGTGGAAAATTACCGGCAGAGTAGACCCGTCCTGATGAGATTGAAAGTATCTTAAGAGACGTTTTCCCTGACCATTTGTTCATGTTAGTCGGATCACCTGAGCAAACTGCTACTACCTACTTTCTCCCTCCCATATTAATTGACGCTCAAGCGGATGTATCTAGCACAAAAATATGTATATATACATCCATTTGAGCGTCAATTATAAGGGACAGGGACGGAGGGAGTACCAAACTGCAGATTTGGCCAATGATGATCTGTAAAAGAACAGAACAGACTCCTGAAAATACAGTCCGAACTCTGCAGATTCATCCTATAGAAGCGTGTCAAATCGGACTTGTGCCATCATCGTGGGATGAGAAACTTAATCAGCAGTGCCATCATCCCACATTCCTTTGATATCAACTCGCTCGCACTCTATAGCAAGTATGATCTCTTCTACTACTGATTGTACTAAAAATAAGCTAAACTACATCTCTTTTTATTCTCTAACAGACTTAACAGAATACGTCTATCTGGTTTGTCCAGCAGCACGACCAACGCACGTATGATCATGTCCTTGCTCTAGCCAGCTAAATGGTGGTACGTGTAGTCAAATCGGACTTGTGCGCCATCACCTCCACATCCCAACGTATTTTGCCGGAGCAGGAAACTAAAACACTCACAGATCCATGCCTCGAAATCTGTCACCAGAAAATCGAACATTTTCTTTTCAAATAGATCGTTGAAATTCTGAAGATACATGTCAACTGAGATTGGAGGTTGGTGCTCTACACCTTAGGAAACGGAAAATCCTGTTCAAGGAGGAGCACTTGCAAGTTGCAACAGATAGATGCGAAAATATGAAGGAGAATCTGGGTACCAGCGCACTTTATATGCAAAAAAAAGTAATTCAAAAAAAGTTCAAAAAATTCTAAATCTTTTTTGGTATTAAACATGATCAAGTATTGTAGTCATATAAAAAGATTCGTCGGGGAATGACTTCCGTTGCATCCTGGATCGAAGATTCGGCAAAAAACGCTATATACAAGTACTGTACACGCTATATTGTTGTCATAAATTTGTCTTTTTTGCTATGGAGTCAATATGAATCATTTCTTGTCCAAACTTTTTATACGAGTACAATACCTGATCATGTTTGATTCCAAAAAAGATTTAGAATTTTTTTGAATTACTATTTTTTTCCGCATATAGGGTGCGCGGGTACCCGAGAGCACCAATTTCGCGTCTGAGATAGATGCCTTTACTATTCTTTCCATGTGAGACCAACAACCTTCGCAATAAACAAATACACCCTTTTTTTATTCACATGTGGAAGTAGCAAACTTTCAAGAGACATAAACAATTGTATTTTACTCATGTGTGGGACCTAACACAAATAAACAAATATTCTACTACTTTAATGAGAAACCAACACTCATGTAGAAGACACAAATAACAATTTGTAACGCCCCGAGACCGATGTGCCAGGTGTCGTGCAGTTATTCGCTGGTGTTGCCTTGTCATTGCTTGCGTGTCATGCATTGTATATCATGTCATCATGTGCATTTCATTTGCATACATATTCATCTCATGCATTCGAGCATTTTCCCCGTTGTCCGTTTTGCATTCCGGCACTTCGTTCTCCTCCGGTGGCCATTTCTAACTTTCTTTCGTGTGTGGGGATTAAACATTTCCGGATTGGACCGAGACTTGCCATGCGGCCTTGGTTTACTACCGGTAGACCGCCTGTCAAGTTTCGTATCATTTGGACTTCGTTTGATGCTCCAACGGTTAACCGAGGGACCGAAAAGGCCTCGTGTGTGTTGCAACCCAACACCCCTCCAATTTGGCCCAAAACCCACCTAACTCTGCTCCATCATCTCGGTCGTTCGATCACGATCGCGTGGCCGAAAACCGCACCTCATTTGGACTCTCCTAGCTCCCTCTATCTATAAATAGGTGCACTCCCCCGAAAATTCCGGATCCCTAACCCTAGCCTTCCCCTACCTCGCGCACCGGACACATTCTTCCACACCGGACATGTCCGCGCCGCCTCCTCAACCAACCGCGTGCTGCCACCTCACCATCGCCGCCCTCTCTCTCCTTCCACCGCCGCCGCGGCCCGCGGAGCCCATCCGGGGCCCGCGCGGGCCCGAAGTCACGCCGCCGCCCGAGGCTCAGCCTCGCACCGCGCCGCCGAGCGCTAGACCCCCGCGCGCCGCCTGCTCTTCCACCCCGCCGCCATCGCCGGCGCAGCCCCGCCGCCGCCGTCAGGCATCCGCCAGCCGCCGCCTCGCCGTCCGCACTAAGGCGCGCCGCGCCCCGGCCGCGTTTCCTTGCCGTCAGTGCGTCCTCGCGGCGTCCACCTCTCGCCGGCGCTCGCCGGAGGCCGACCGGAGCCACCCCGTCGCCGGCGCACCTCCACCTCGTCGGCCTCCTCTTCTTCTCTGGCGCCGAGTCCCTGTTCCGGCGATCTCTTCGGATGAACAGTGCTGCTACAGTGTGGATCGGCCAGATCTAGATCCAGAACGCTTCGGTTGACTTTTCCCCTCCAACCCTAATTTTTCGTGCATAGTTTGACCTGTCATATCTCCGCATCCGTAGCTCCGTTTTGGACATATGATATATCAAAATCTTCGTCTCGACGAGTACATAATTTCATTCCATTGCATCATTTGCATTTGAGTTCATCTTGATGCCCAAAATGCTGTTAGAAGGAGGCATCGTGAGTTAAGTTGCAGATCCGTTAGTTCATCATAGACTTTTGTCATTTTTGCCATAATTATTGTGTGCATGATATGCCTGTGAGTCTTTGGGATGAATTGTTAAGCACTTTGTCTTCTTTCCAGAGGTGCCACCCATGCATTTTTAGGATGTGTGTGGTGACTTGTGCAAGCTTGCAAAGAGAGGCACCTGAGAATTCTGTTTTCAGGGACTTAGTGATTTTCACTAAGTCTGGGATATTTTAGTTCATGATGCCATGTGTTCAGCTTGTTTCCTAGTGATCCGTGCCTCTTTTGAGGATGATCAGTAAGGGAGTTTTGATATTTATGTTATGCTCTATCCATCCATGTCTTTATTTGCATATGAGGAGTGCTCTAGCTTGAGTCAATCGAGCTCTACTTTTGCTTCGTGGTAAATCTGGGCAGATCGTCAACTTGTTTGCGATTTTGCCAATGCTATTGTTAGTGATCCGTGTATGATATGCCATTGTTCTTGCCATGTCTAGCTAGCATTTTGTGCCTTCTTTATGGATATATGCTTGCCTTGCCATGACTTGCACCGTAGTGAGTGCATCGAGCTCGTTTACATGCCTTCGTGAGTTAAATTTCAGCATGTCTCAGTTTTCACTAAGTCTGAAAACTGATTGTGTTTCATCGATGTTCGTGTGCTCGTTAGAGTATTTTGTGAACCCTTTTGGCCCCAGGTCACTTTATGTGTTTTGCTAAGCTTGTTGAGTAGCTCCATGCCATGTTCTTACTTGTCATGTTCAGGTTATGTATCATGTTGTTTTGCTGCTCTGAAGAGAGCATCGTGGTCTGAAATTTCAGACTAGTGTTAATTTCACCAAGTCTGAAATCTGTTTTGCTTATTCGTTTTTGGCATGCTTGTTTGAACCTCATAATGGATGAATTTGGCTGTGGCTCAGTGCTAGTGTTTTGATAAGCATCTTGTGTACATCCCTGCCATGTATTTTGTTGTCATGTTTGGTGGCTGTAGCATGTTCATTTCGTTGCATTTAGGAGCCTACATGCTGTAAATCGCAGACCGGTTCATTTCGTAAAACGCTTGCCATTTCCAAACCGTAGCTCCGATTCCTATGATCTTTATATCGTTTTCAGGTGATTTCATCCCCTCTATCCAGTGGCACACTTGGTTTTCCAAGTTGAGGCCAGGTTCATGCATTTCCTGTCATATCTTGCATTTTGCATACCGCATCGCATCCCGCATCTCACATATCATACCATGTTCATGTGTTGGTTGTTTACTATGTTGTGTGCTTCTTTCTGGTGATTGCTTCTTCGGGTTGGGTCTGGTATCGTCGAGGTTGTGAGGATCCGTTCGACTACGTCCGCTTGTCTTCTTCATGGACTCGTTCTTCTTCCTTGCGGGATTTCAGGCAAGATGATCATACCCTCAAAATCACTACTATCTTTGCTATGCTAGTTTGCTCGCTCTTGCTATGCCAATGCTACAATGCCTACCATTTGCTTGTCAGCCTCCCAAATTGCCATGTCAAACCTCTAACCCACCATGTCCTAGCAAACCGTTGATTGGCTATGTTACCGCTTTACTCAGCCCCTCTTATAGCGTTGTTAGTTGCAGGTGAAGATTGAAGTTTGTTCCTTGTTGGAACATGGAGATCGTTCCTTGTTGGATCATTGTTTTACTTGTTGGGATATCACTATATATCTTATTTAATTAATGCATCTATATACTTGGTAAAGGGTGGAAGGCTCGGCCTTATGCCTGGTGTTTTGTTCCACTCTTGCCGCCCTAGTTTCCGTCATATCGGTGTTATGTTCCCGGATTTTGCGTCCCTTACGCGGTTGGGCTATAATGGGAACCCCTTGACAGTTCGCCTTAAGTAAAGCTTCTCCAGCAATGCCCAACATTGGTTTTACCATTTGCCACCTAGCCTTTTCTTTCCCTTGAGTCGGCCGGCTCAAGGGTCATCTTATTTTAACCCCTCGGGCCAGTGCTCCTCTGAGTGTTGGTCCAACCCAGAGCACCGTGCAGGGCCATCCCTCGGCAACTTGGGTTACGTCGGCTCCTGTACGCTTAGCTTATCCGGTGTGCCCTGAGAAAGAGATATGTGCAGCTCCTATCGGGATTTGTCGGCACATTCGGGCGGTGTTGCTGGTTTAGTTTTACCCTGTCGAAATGTCTTTTTGTACTGGGATACCGAGTCTGATCGGAATGTCTCGGGTGGAGGTCTATTCCTTCGTTGACCGTGAGAGCTTGTGATGGGCTAAGTTGGGACACCCCTGCAGGGATTTGAACTTTCGAAAGCCGTGCCCACGGTTATGGCCAGATGGGAATTTGTTAACGTCCGGTTGTAGAAAACCTGAACTTGACCTTAATTAAAATGAATCAACAGCGTGTGTAACCGTGATGGTCTCTTTCCGGCGGAGTCCGGGAAGTGAACACGGTTGTTGGAGTTATGCTTGACGTAGGTAGCCTAGGATCACTTCTTGATCATACTTTTATCGACCGTGCTTTGCCTTCTCTTCTAGCTCTCATTTGCGTATGTTAGCCACCATATATGCTAGTCGCTTGCTGCAGCTCCACCTCATACCTTTACCTTACCCATAAGCTTAGATAGTCTTGATCGCGAGGGTGCGAGATTGCTGAGTCCCCGTGGCTCACAGATACTTCCAAAACCAGTTTGCAGGTGCCGATGAGTCCGTGCAGGTGACGCAACCAAGCTCAGGAGGAGCTCAATGAAGATCTTGTCCTTGGTGTTGTTTCGTTCTAGTTGATCAGTAGTGGAGCCCAGTTGGGGTCGATCGGGGACCTTTGTCGCATTTGGGGTTCTTCTTTTATTTTGGTTTCGTAGTCGGACCATGAGTGTATTTGGTTGATGTAATGCTTTATTCATGTAATTGTGTGAAGTGGCGATTGTAAGCCAACTATGTATCCTTTTCCTTATTATATTACATGGGTTGTGTGAAGATTACCTCACTTGCGACATATGCCTTCAATGCGATTATGCCTCTAAGTCGTGCCTCGACACGTGGGAGATATAGTCGCATCGAGGGTGTTACACAATTGCAAACAATATGACTCCCAACTCAAGATCATGATTTTAGTTTTAGTTTCCCCTAACAAATTTTTTAAGTTCTATATCATATCATAGGACATTGAACAAATTGTAATGCCCATTCTCCCATGTTTCTAAATTAAAATGTTGTCTCACTATATACTATCTTTCAAAGGACCTACTACGGTCACATCAAATTCTTCGACACCCACCTCATCCCTCTTACTGTATTTTTGCTCCCTTTAATCGTGAATCGTGCAAGATATATACTACAATCTTTTGATCATCTTCTAAGTCGGTGGCCTAACGTCTCATTTTTAATAGCTTCGTGGCAACGCACGGGCACTGTGCTAGTGATGGTAAAATCCCTACTTCGAGCACCAATCCAAGTGACGCTAGGGTAGGCTACCCGGACCCTGATGGTGTCCTCACCAAGTTCTCCGTAGCTGAACCTGAATCAAGGCCACTGGGAAGCCCCCTCCCCCCACCTGCGCCCCCTGGTGCTTGGATCAAGAAAACAGTCTCCCTCAGCCCGTCTACACCGCTGGAGTTGCCGCCCTCTCCTACTCCATCCTCGATGAAGAAGCTCAAAATCAAGGCCGTGACAGGTGTTGAAGCTGCACTAGAGCAAGGTGTGGCATTGAGGGGCCCATCCCCTTTTCTCCCAGCTTAGGAAATGTAGCTTATGCTCTCATTTTAGTAGTACATGATTGGAGCTTTAAAAGGCGGGAAACTTATCCCTGGTCAGTAATAAATGTAGACAAAATTTCCTTTTTTTCCTAGAGAAAAAAAAATGCTTTTTTCTGCTTTCGCTTTCGGAAATCAAGGGGGGAGAGGGAGGGGGGGGGGGTTGTGGGCTCTCCAAATGCTCTAAAAAATGTACATATATTCCAATTTGGTGTCAACGAAAGAGTCTGTGAGGGTACGTGTTGCCCGATCTATAGGTTTTCTTCTGAGCATGCTGAAAGGATCGATATGGTTGACTAGAGGGGGGGGGGTGAATAGGCAACTACCAATTTTTAGCTTTTCTTTACCAAATTAAACTTTGCATCAAAGTAGGTTGTATAGATGTGCAACTAGGTGAGCAACCTATATGATGCAATAACAACAAGCATACAAGCAAGCAAGGGAAGAAACACTAAAGAGCTTGCACAAGTAGAGGTAAGAGATAACCAAGGGTGGATCCGGTGAAGACGAGGATGTGTTACCGAAGTTCCTTCCTTTTGAGGGGAAGTACGTCTCCGTTGGAGCGGTGTGGAGGCACAATGCTCCCCAAGAAGCCACTAGGGCCACCGTATTCTCCTCACGCCCTCACACAATGCGAGATGCCGTGATTCCACTATTGGTGCCCTTGAAGGCGGCGACCGAACCTTTACAAACAAGGTTGGGGCAATCTCCACAAATTAATCGGAGGCTCCCAACAAGACCACGAAGCTTCACCACAATGGAATATGGCTCCGAGGTGACCTCAACCGTCTAGGGTGCTCAAACACCCAAGAGTAACAAGATCCGCTAGGGATGAGTGGGGGAATCGAAAATCCCTTGGTGGAAGTGTAGATCGGGCCTTCTCAAACACTCCCGAGCCAATCAACAAGTTTGATTGGCTAGAGAGATAGATCGGGCGAAAATGGAGCTTGGAGTATTTAATGGAGCTTGAGCAATAAATGGAGCTTGGGGGAGGAAGAGGTAGGTGAGAAGGAAGAAGGGGACTCCCTTTTATAGCGGGGGCAACAATCCCGTTGCCCCCACCAACCAACCCCAAAGGGAGCGGCAGTACCGCTCTAGGTCAAGCGGTAGTACCGCTCCAAAGAAAGCGGTAGTACTGCTTGAGGCGGAGAAACAACAGTTTCTTATAGCACGAGGCGGTGAAACAGCGGGTTCCTACTACCGTGGTCAGATCCGGCACTACCGGCCTACCAAATTCAAAAATAATCCTACCAAACTCTAATCGAGATAGTCTAGTTGCCTTCTCCAACCAACTCAAGCCTAGATTTAGCCAAAAATCTAGAGATGCAACCACCCTTGCCCCTAAGAAACAAGAACTGAAAAAGAGACAAAACGAAAGAAGGAACGGGGGCAATACCGGCATCCATGGCAAGAGGACGAGGTGGGAATCGACTCCACCAAAGGAAATGGAGAGGGACGCCCCGGAGACGGAGATCCACCGGAGCCCTCCCGCGGCGAGAGGAGGCTGGAGAGAGGAAGAGAAAAGAGGGGCGAAGTGAATGGGTATGGGGGAGAAGAAACCTCCCCTGCCCCGACTTAACCCCCTGTTCTCGTCCCCTAGCGGTAGTACCATGCTGGGGGGCGGTAGTACCGCTTACGAGTGGTAGTACCGCGCACCACCAGCGGTAGTACCGCCCAGCACGCCACGGCAACTAAACAGACACGACTTTAGCTCGACGAAACGACAAAAACGGCAAGAGAAAAAGAGAGAAAAAAACACAACAGCAAACGACCAAGACACACCTCTTCAAAAGAGGGCGGTGGCCGAGGCCACCTATGTTTGAGTCAAAAGGCATGGCACCGCGAAGATTTTAACCTTGGGCCCATGACCAAAACTCGTCTTTGAAGCACAAGTGCCATCAACAATGGCTAAACTAAAAGAATTGATCAATTTATGCATAATGGGGGGAGGGATAGTTCATTGAGAGAACAACACTCCCCCTATGTCCATGCCTACACCTAAACTAGACAACAAAATGAGCGTGGTAGGGTGTGCACGGGTTCAAGCCACATTGCTCGAATTAATGATATTTAGCTCATGCCTTAACTCGCGAAATCTTGCTTCATCCAAGGGCTTCGTGAAAATATCTGCAAGGTTGTCATGAGTGTTGACATAGTTGAGCTCGATCTCTCCTCGCCTAATGTGATCCTAGATGAAATGATACCGAATCTCAATATGCTTCGTATTGAAGTGTTGCACTGGGTTGAGAGAAATCTTGATGGCACTTTCATTGTCACACCAAAGAGGCACTTTGTCACAAGTGACACCGTAATCCTTTAAAGTTTGCCTCATCCATAGAAGTTGTGCACAACAACTACCGGCGGCAACATACTCCGCCTCAGTGGATGAGAGAGACACACAACTTTGCTTTTTGGAAGACCAACTTACCAAAGAGCAACCAAGGAATTGGCACCCTCCAGAAGTGGGCTTCCTATCCACTTTGTGAAGGAAATATGCCCTAGAGGCAATAATAAAGTTATTATTTATTTCCTTATATCATGATAAATGTTTATTATTCATGCTAGAATTGTATTAACCGGAAACATAATACATGTGTGAATACATAGACAAACAGAGTGTCACTAGTATGCCTCTACTTGACTAGCTCGTTAATCAAAGATGGTTATGTTTCCTAACCATGGACAAAAGAGTTGTTATTTGATTAACGAGGTCACATCATTAGTTGAATGATCTGATTGACATGACCCATTCCATTAGCTTAGCACACGATCGTTTAGTATGTTGCTATTGCTTTCTTCATGACTTATACATGTTCCTATGACTATGAGATTATGCAACTCCCGTTTGCCGGAGGAACACTTTGGGTGCTACCAAACGTCACAACGTAACTGGGTGATTATAAAGGAGCATTATAGGTGTCTCCAAAGGTAGATGTTGGGTTGGCGTATTTCGAGATTAGGATTTGTCACTCCGATTGTCGGAGAGGTATCTCTGGGCCCTCTCGGTAATGCACATCATTTAAGCCTTGCAAGCATTGCAACTAATGAGTTAGTTGTGGGATGATGTATTACAGAACGAGTAAAGAGACTTGCCGGTAACGAGATTGAACTAGGTATTGGATACCGACGATCGAATCTCGGGCAAGTAACATACCGATGACAAAGGGAACAACGTATGTTGTTATGCGGTCTGACCGATAAAGATCTTCGTAGAATATGTAGGAGCCAATATGGGCATCCAGGTCCCGCTATTGGTTATTGACCGGAGACGTATCTCGGTCATGTCTACATTGTTCTCGAACCGTAGGGTCCGCACGCTTAACGTTACGATGACAATTATTATGAGTTTAGGCATTTTGATGTACCGAAGGTTGTTCGGAGTCCCGGATGAGATCACGGACATGACGAGGAGTCTCGAAATGGTCGAGACGTAAAGATTGATATATTGGAAGCCTATGTTTGGACATAGGAAGTGTTCCGGGTGAAATCGGGATTTTACCGGAATACTGGGAGGGTTACCGGAACCCCCCGGGAGACTAATGGGCCTATTGGGCCTTAGTGGAAAAGAGAAAAGGGGCAGCCCACAGCCTGGCCGCGCGCCCCCCTTCCCCAAGTCCTAGTAGGACTAGGAGAAGGGGCCGGCCCCCCTCTCTCTCCTTTCCTCCTTGAGAGTCCTAGTTGGAATAGGATTGGAGGGGGGAGTCCTACTCCCGGTAGGAGTAGGACTCCCCCTGCGCCTCCCTCTCTCTGGCCGGCCAGCCCCCCTCCCTCCAACCTTTATATACGGGGGCAGGGGACACCCCAAGACACACAAGTTGATCCTTGAGATCGTTCCTTAGCCGTGTGCGGTGCCCCCTGCCACCAAATTCCACCTCGATCATACCGTTGTAGTGCTTAGGCGAAGCCCTGCGTCGGTAGTACATCAAGATCGTCACCACGCCGTCGTGCTGACGGAACTCTTCCTCGACGCTTTGCTGGATCGGAGCCCGAGGATCGTCATCGAGCTGAACATGTGCTAAGAACTCGGAGGTGCCGGAGTAACGGTGCTTGGATCGGTCGGATCGTGAAGAAGACGTACGACTACTTCCTCTACGTTGTGTAATCGCTTCCGCAGTCGGTCTGTGTTGGTACGTAGACAACACTCTCCCCTCTCGTTGCTGTGCATCACCATGATCTTGCGTGTGCGTAGGAAAATTTTCGAAATTACTACGTTCCCCAACAGTGGCATCCGAGCCTAGGTTTTATGGTTTGATGTTATTTGCACGAGTAGAACACAAGTGAGTTGTGGGCGATACAAGTCATACTGCCTACCAGCATGTCATACTTTGGTTCGGCGGTATTGTTGGGTGAGACGATCCGGACCAACCTTACGCGTACTCTTACGCGAGACCGGTTCCCTCGACGTGCTTTGCACATAGATGGCTTGCGGAAGACTGTCTCTCCAACTTTAGTTGAACCAAGTGTGACTACGCCCGGTCCTTGAGAAGGTTAAAACGGAGTCTATTTGACGAACTATCGTTGTGGTTTTGATGCGTAGGTGAGATGAGTTCTTACTTAAGCCCGTAGCAGCCACGTAAAACTTGCAACAACAAAGTAGAGGACGTCTAACTTGTTTTTGCAGGGTATGTTGTGATGTGATATGGTCAAGACATGATGCTGATTTTATTGTATGAGATGATCATGTTTTGTAACCGAGTTATCGGCAACTGGCAGGAGCCATATGGTTGTCGCTTTATTGTATGCAATGCAATCGCGATGTAATGCTTTACTTTATTACTAAGCGGTAGTGATAGTCGTGGAAGCATAAGATTGGCGAGACGACAACGATGCTACGATGGAGATCAAGGTGTTGCGCCAGTGACGATGGTGATCATGACGGTGCTTCGGAGATGGAGATCACAAGCACAAGATGATGATGGTCATATCATATCACTTATATTGATTGCATGTGATGTTTATCCTTTTATGCATCTTATCTTGCTTTGATTGACGGTAGCATTATAAGATGATCTCTCACTAAATTATCAAGAAGTGTTCTCCCTGAGTATGCACCGTTGCGAAAGTTCGTCGTGCCCAGACACCACGTGATGATCGGGTGTGATAAGCTCTACGTCCAAATACAACGGGTGCAAAACAGTTGCACACGCAGAATACTCAGGTTATACTTGACGAGCGAAGCATATACAGATATGGCCTCGGAACACGGAGACCGAAAGGTCGAGCGTGAATCATATAGTAGATATGATCAACATAACGATGTTCACCATTGAAAACTACTCCATATCACGTGATGATCGGTTATGGTTTAGTTGATTTGGATCACGTGATCACTTAGAGGATTAGAGGGATGTCTATCTAAGTGGGAGTTCTTAAGTAATATGATTAAATTGAACTTAAATTTATCATGAACTTAGTCCTGGTAGTATTTTGCAAATTATGTTGTAGATCAATAGCTCGCGTTGTTGCTTCCCTGTGTTTATTTTTGATATGTTCCTAGAGAAAATTGTGTTGAAAGATGTTAGTAGCAATGATGCGGATTCGATCCGTGATCTGAGGTTTATCCTCATTGCTGCGCAGAAGAATTATGTCCTTGATGCACCGCTAGGTGACAGACCTATTGCAGGAGCAGATGCAGACGTTATGAACGTTTGGCTAGCTCAATATGATGACTACTTGATAGTTTAGTGCACCATGCTTAATGGCTTAGAATCGGGACTTCAAAGACGTTTTGAACGTCATGGACCATATGAGATGTTCCAGGAGTTGAAGTTAATATTTCAAGTAAATACCCGAGTTGAGAGATATGAAGTCTCCAACAAGTTCTATAGCTGAAAGATGGAGGAGAATCGCTCAACTAGTGAGCATGTGCCCAGATTGTCTGAGTACTACAATCGCTTGAATCAAGTGGGAGTTAATCTTCCAGATAAAATAGTGATTGACAGAATTCTCTAGTCACCATCACCAAGTTAGTAAAACTTCGTGATGAACTATAATATGCAAGGGATAACGGAAACAACTCCCAAGCTCTTCGTGATGCTGAAATCAACGAAGGTAGAAATCAAGAAAAACATCAAGTGTTGATGGTTGAAAAGATCACTAGTTTCAAGAAAAGGGCAAAGGGAAAAGGGGAACTTCAAAAGAACGGCAAGCAAGTTGCTACTCATGTGAAGAAGCCCAAGTCTGGTCCTAAGCCTGAGACAAAGTGCTTCTACTGCAAAGGGACTGGTTACTGGAAGCGGAACTACCCCAAGTGATTGGCGGATAAGAAGGATGGCAAAGTGAACATAAGTATATTTGATATACATGTTATTGATGTGTACTTTACTAGTGTTTATAGCAAACCCTCAGTATTTGATACTAGTTCAGTTGCTAAGAGTAGTAACTCGAAACGGGAGTTGCAGAATAAACAAAGACTAGTTAAGGGTAAAGTGACGATGTGTGTTGGAAGTAGTTCCAAGATTGATATGATCATCATCGCATACTCCCTATAATTTCGGGATTAGTGTTGAACCTAAATAAGTGTTATTTGGTGTTTGCGTTGAGCATGAATATGATTTGATCATGTTTATTGCAATATGGTTATTCATTAAAGTCAGAGAATAATTGTTGTTCTGTTTACATGAATAAAACCTTCGATGGTCATACACCCAATGAAACAAGTTCGTTGGATCTCGATCGTAGTGATACACATATTGAAACCAAAAGATGCAAAGTTAATAATGATAGTGCAACTTATTTGTGGCACTGCCGTTTAGGTCATATTGGTGTAAGGCGCATGAAAAAACTCCATGCTGATGGGATTTTGGAATCACTTGATGCTTGCGAACCATGCCTTTTGGGCAAGATGACTAAAACGCCGTTCTTCGGAACAATGGAGCAAGCAACAGATTTGTTGGAAATCATACATACTGATGTATGTGGTCCGATGAATATTTAAGGCTTGCAGCAGGTATCATTATTTTCTGACCTTCACAGATGATTTAAGCAGATATGAGTATATCTACTTAATGAAATAGAAGTCTGATACAGTTGAAAAGTTCATATAATTTCAGAGTGAAGTGGAAAATCATCGTAACAAGAAAATAAAAAGTTTCTACGATCTGATCGTGGAAAAGAGTATTTGAGTTACGAGTTTGGTCTTCAGTTAAAACAATGTGAAATAGTTTCACTACTCACGCCACTTGGAACACCACAACATAATGGTGTGTCCGAACGTCATAACCGTACTTTATTGGATATAGTGCAATATATGATGTTTCTTACTGATTTACCACTATCGTTTGTGGGGTCATGCATTAGAGACAGCTGCATTCACGTTAAATAGGGCACCATATAAATCCGTTGAGACGACACCGTGTGAACTATGGTTTGGCAAGAAACCTAAGCTGTCGTTTCTTAAAGTTTGGGGTTGTGATGCTTATATGAAAAAGTTTCATCCTGATAAGCTCAAACTCAAATCGGAGAAGTGCGTCTTCATAGGATATCCAAAGGAAACTATTGGATACACCTTCTATCACAGATCCGAAGGCAAGACTTTTGTTGCTAAAATTCGGAAAATTTCTGGAGAAGGAGTTTCTCTCGAAAGAAGTGAGTGGGAGGAAAGTAGAACTTGACGAGGTAACTGTACCTGCTCCCTTGTTGGAAAGTAGCACATCATAGAAAACTGTTTCTGTGACACCTACACCAGTTAGTGAGGAAGCTAATGATGATGATCATGAAACTTCAGAACAAGATACTACTGAACCTCGTAGATCAACCAGAGTAAGATCCGTGCCAGAGTGGTACGGTAATCCTTTTCTGGAAGTCATGCTTCTAGATCATGATGAACCTACGAACTATGAAGAAGCGATGGTGAGCCCAGATTCCGCAAAGTGGCTTGAAGCCATGAAATCTGAGATATGATCCATGTATGAGAACAAAGTATGGACCTTGGTTGACTTGCCTGATGATCGGCAAGCAATTGAGAATAAATGGATCTTCAAGAGGAAGACGGACATTGATAGTAGTGTTACTATCTATAAAGCTAGAATTGTCGCAAAAGGTTTTCGACAAGTTCAAGGTGTTGACTACGATGAGAGCTTCTCACTCGTATCTATGCTCGAGTCTATCCGAATCATGTTAGTAATTGCCGCATTTTATGAAATCTGGCAAAAGGATAAACAAAACTGCATTCCTTAATGGATTTATTAAAGAAGAGTTGTATATGATGCAACAGAAGGTTTTGTCAATCCGAAAGGTGCTAACAAAATGTGCAAGCTCCAGCGATCCATCTGTGGACTGGTGCAAGCATCTCGGAGTTGGAATATACGCTTTGATGAGTTGATCAAAGCATATAGTTTTATACAGACTTGCGGTGAAGCCTGTATTTACAAGAAAGTGAGTGGGAGCACTACAACATTTCTGATAAGTATATGTAAATGACATATTGTTGATCAGAAATAATGTAGAATTATTCTGTAAAGCATAAAGGAGTGTTTGAAGGGAGTTTTTCAAAGAAAGACTTCGGTGAAGCTGCTTACATATTGAGCTTCAAGATCTATAGATATAGATCAAGACGCTTGATAAGTTTTTTCAATGAGTACATACCTTGACAAGATTTTGAAGTAGTTCAAAATGGAGCAGTCAAAGAAAGAGTTCTTGCCTGTATTATAAGGTGTGAAGTTGAGTAAAGACTCAAAGCCCGACCACGGCAGAAGATAGAAAGAGAATGAAAGTCATTTCCTATGCCTCATTCATAGGTTCTATAAAGTATGCCATGCTGTGTACCAGATGTATTGTATACCCTGCACTGATTTGGCAAGGGAGTACAATAGTGATCTAGGAGTAGATCACTGGACAGCAGTCAGAATTATCCTTAGTGAAATAAGGATATGTTTCTCGATTATGGACGTGACAAAAAGGTTCGTCGTAAAGGGTTACGTCGATGCAAGTTTTTGACACTGATCCAGATGAATCTAAAGTCTCAATCTGGATACATATTGAAAGTGGGAGCAATTAGCTAGAATAGCTCCATGAAGAGCATTATAGACATAGAATTTTGCAAAATACTTACGGATCTGAATGTGACAGACCCGTTGACTAAAATTATCTCACAAGCAAAACAAGATCACACCTTAGTACTCTTTGGGTGTTAATCACATAGAGATGTGAACTAGATTACTGACTCTAGTAAACCCTTTGAGTGTTGGTCACATGACGATGTGAACTATGGGTGTTAATCACATGGTGATGTGAACTATTGCTGCTAAATCACATGGCAATGTGAACTAGATTATTGACTCTAGTGCAAGTGGGAGACTGAAGGAAATATGCCCTAGAGGCAATAATAAAGTTATTATTTATTTCCTTATATCATGATAAATGTTTATTATTCATGCTAGAATTGTATTAACCGGAAACATAATACATGTGTGAATACATAGACAAACAGAGTGTCACTAGTATGCCTCTACTTGACTAGCTCGTTAATCAAAGATGGTTATGTTTCCTAACCATGGACAAAAGAGTTGTTATTTGATTAACGAGGTCACATCATTAGTTGAATGATCTGATTGACATGACCCATTCCATTAGCTTAGCACACGATCGTTTAGTATGTTGCTATTGCTTTCTTCATGACTTATACATGTTCCTATGACTATGAGATTATGCAACTCCCGTTTGCCGGAGGAACACTTTGGGTTCTACCAAACGTCACAACGTAACTGGGTGATTATAAAGGAGCATTACAGGTGTCTCCAAAGGTAGATGTTGGGTTGGCGTATTTCGAGATTAGGATTTGTCACTCCGATTGTCGGAGAGGTATCTCTGGGCCCTCTCGGTAATGCACATCACTTAAGCCTTGCAAGCATTGCAACTAATGAGTTAGTTGTGGGATGATGTATTACAGAACGAGTAAAGAGACTTGCCGGTAACGAGATTGAACTAGGTATTGGATACCGACGATCGAATCTCGGGCAAGTAACATACCGATGACAAAGGGAACAACGTATGTTGTTATGCGGTCTGACCGATAAAGATCTTCGTAGAATATGTAGGAGCCAATATGGGCATCCAGGTCCCGCTATTGGTTATTGACAGGAGACGTATCTCGGTCATGTCTACATTGTTCTCGAACCGTAGGGTCCGCACGCTTAACGTTACGATGACAGTTATTATGAGTTTAGGCATTTTGATGTACCGAAGGTTGTTCGGAGTCCCGGATGAGATCACGGACATGACGAGGAGTCTCGAAATGGTTGAGACGTAAAGATTGATATATTGGAAGCCTATGTTTGGACATAGGAAGTGTTCCGGGTGAAATCGGGATTTTACCGGAATACCGGGAGGGTTACCGGAACCCCCCGGGAGACTAATGGGCCTATTGGGCCTTAGTAGAAAAGAGAAAAGGGGCAGCCCACAGCCTGGCCGCGCGCCCCCCCTTCCCCAAGTCCTAGTAGGACTAGGAGAAGGGGCCGGCCCCCCTCTCTCTCCTTTCCTCCTTGAGAGTCCTAGTTGGAATAGGATTGGAGGGGGGAGTCCTACTCCCGGTAGGAGTAGGACTCCCCCTGCGCCTCCCTCTCTCTGGCCGGCCAGCCCCCCTCCCTACAACCTTTATATACGGGGGCAGGGGACACCCCAAGACACACAAGTTGATCCTTGAGATCGTTCCTTAGCCGTGTGCGGTGCCCCCTGCCACCAAATTCCACCTCGATCATACCGTTGTAGTGCTTAGGCGAAGCCCTGCGTCGGTAGTACATCAAGATCGTCACCACGCCGTCGTGCTGACGGAACTCTTCCTCGACGCTTTGCTGGATCGGATCCCGAGGATCGTCATCGAGCTGAACGTGTGCTAAGAACTCGGAGGTGCCGGAGTAACGGTGCTTGGATCGGTCGGATCGGGAAGAAGACGTACGACTACTTCCTCTACGTTGTGTAATCGCTTCTGCAGTCGGTCTGCGTTGGTACGTAGACAACACTCTCCCCTCTCGTTGCTGTGCATCACCATGATCTTGCGTGTGCGTAGGAAATTTTTCGAAATTACTACGTTCCCCAACACTTTGTCTCCCGCCCAATCGGAATCCGAGTACCCTACAAGCTTGAAGTTTGATCCTCTTGGGTACCATAAGCCAAAGTTTGGGGTATGAGACAAATATCGAAAGATTCGTTTGACCGCCACAAAGTGACTTTCCTTAGGTGCGGCTTGAAACCGTGCACAAATTCCCACACTCAACATGATGTCCGGTCTAGATGCACAAAGGTAAAGCAAGGATCCAATCATGGAACGATATACCTTTTGATCCACCACTTTACCATTGGGATCTAAGACAAGTTAGCACTTGGTGGGCATTGGAGTGGAGGCCGGCTTGACGTCACTTAGCTTGAATCTCTTGAGCATGTCTTGAGTGTATTTGGATTGATTGATGAAGGTTCCTTCTCTTCTTTGCTTCACTTCGAACCCTAGAGAACTTCAACTCTCCCATGGAGGACATCTCGAACTTTGAGGTCATGAGAGCGGCAAATTCCTCATTGAAAGCTTTGTTAGGAGAACCAAAGATAATATCATCAACATATAATTGGCACACAAACAACTCCCCTTTGACCTTCTTAGTAAAAAGAGTGGGGTCGATTAGCTCAACTTCAAAACCACGGTCTTGTAACAACTCGGTAAGGTGGTCATACCACGCACGTGGGGCTTGTTTAAGGCCATAGAGTGCCTTATCGAGTTGATACACATGATCGGGAAAGTAGGGATCCTCGAACCCGGGGGGTTGCTTGACGTAAACCAATTCATTAATGGGACCATTAAGAAAAGCACTCTTCACATCCATTTGTTGTAACTTAAAGTTATGATGAGAAGCATATGCAATCAACATGCGAATGGATTCAAGACGAGCAATGGGAGCAAAGGTTTCACCATAGTCGATACCCTCGACTTGGGAGTAGCCTTGTGCTACCAAACGAGCCTTGTTGCGAATGATAATCCCATGGGCATCTTGCTTGTTCTTTAATATCCACTTGGTTCCAATGACATTGTGGTTCCCCATTGGCCTTGGCACCAATCTCCACACTTTGTTGCGCTCGAAGTTGTTGAGTTCTTCGTGCATGGCATTGAGCCAATCCGGATCTTCTAGCGCCTCATAGACCTTGTGGGGTTCCACACAAAAGACAAACGCGTGATGCTCACAATAATTTTCTAATAGTCTATGAGTGCTTACCCCCTTTCTTAAGCTTCCAAGCACATTCATCATGAGATGATCCTTGGTGGAGAGCTTGGAAGCAACCTTGGCGGCACGACGCTCTAATTCCTCCTCGGTGGTGAGTTGAGGAGCGGTTACTTGATCATCTTGAGCGCCATCATGAACTTGTTCTTGATCTTGAACTTGCTCGGGGGAGAGAACTTCACCTTGGGCATCACTTGGTGTGTCAACACCATCTTGAGTATGATCTTGCCCTTGGTCTTGTTCATGAGGTTGAGGGCCTTCACTTTGTTCTTCGGAAGCGTGTGGGCCTTGGGTTGGTGATGGCTCCACTTGAGTGGAGCATTGTCCTTCTCCTTCGGCCACAAGGGGTTCCTCAATGGGTAGGATGAAAACAACACCCATTCTTCTTATGGCTTGAGGAGGAATTTCATCACCTACATCACAAGTGCCAGTTTGCTCCACTTGGGAGCCGTTATTCTCATCAAACTCCACGTTACACGTCTCCTCAATAAGTCCCGTGGATTTATTGAGGACACGGTAAGCATGAGAGTTTGTAGCATAACCAACAAATATGCCCTCATAAGTTCTAGCCTCAAATTTAGACAACCGAACACCTTTCTTGAGAATGAAACACTTACACCTGAATACCCGGAAGTACTTGAGGTTGGGCTTGTTACCGGTGAGTATCTCATATGGAGTCTTGTTCAAACCCTTGCGGAGGTAGAGCCGATTGGATGCATGACACGCGGTGTTGATGGCTTCGGCCCAAAAGTTGTATGGAGACTTGAACTCCGCCATCATGGTCCTTGCCGCATCCATCAACGTCCGGTTCTTCCTCTCCGCAACACCGTTTTGTTGAGGGGTGTATGGTGCGGAATATTGATGCTTGATTCCCTCATCACTAAGAAATCCATCCAAGGTGTAGTTCTTGAACTCGGTGCCGTTGTCACTTCTTATTGTCAAGATCTTTGCATTGTGTTGACGTTGTGCTTCATTTGCAAAGTCAACGACGGTTTGTTGGGTCTCGCTCTTCCTCTTGAAGAAATACACCCACGTGTACCTTGAGTAGTCATCTACAATCACCAAGCAATACTTCCTACCTCCAAGACTATCGAAGGATGGGGGCCCAAAAATATCCATGTGAAGGAGCTCCAAGGGCCTCTTTGAATAGATGATAGTCATGGGAGGGTGAGCCTTCTCATGTAGCTTTCCTTCGATACAGGCACTGCAAGCACGATCTTTAACAAAACTAACATTCGTTAGTCCACGGACATGGTCCCCCTTGAGGAGACTTTGCAAAGATCTCATATTGACATGGGCTAAACGGCGATGCCAAAGCCATCCCACATCAACTTTAGCCATTAGGCATGTCGCGGTCTTAGTGGGTCGCTCCGAAAAGTTAATCACATATAGACCGTTCTCGACATGCCCAACAAAAGCTACTTTAAGAGTCTTGCTCCACAAGAGGGCCACGGTATCGATATCAAAGAAAGTGGCAAAGCCCATGATTACAAGTTGACGAACGGAAAGTAAATTGTATGCAAGGGACTCAACAAGCATGAACTTCTTGATCGTGAGATCATGAGAGATGACCACCTTGCCAAGTCCCAATACCTTAGAGGATGAGGCGTCACCCCACTCGACATTGGTGGGCATAGATGGAACTTTGTGCACGTCCACCACCAAGTCCTTACTTTCGGTCATATGATTTGTAGCTCTGCTATCGAGCAACCATGATCCACCACCGGAAGCAAACACCTACAAGAGATCAATGCTCGGTTTTAGGTACCCATTTTGTAATGGGTCCTTTGATGTTAGTAACAAGGGTCTTAGGAACCCAAATAGACCATTCAATGTACTCATGAAGAGAACCAACAAATTTGGCATAAACATGCCCATCACTAGCACGGCATAACACATAAGAAGGATTGAAATTGCCGACTTTGTTGGGAGGGGTGACATTGCCCTTCTTGACATTGTTCTTCTTTTTCTCCTCGGGGGCACTCTCCCTCCCTCACAAAGGTTTGCATGAGGGGAGGAGGTCGTTTGGTCTTGTCATTCTTCTTCTTCTTCTTGGAGTCAGGCACGTACCCAACCCCTTCCTTGGCCACACCTCCCTTTTGGTTGATCAAGAGATCATTGAGGTTCTTCTTGCCTTGTATGCAAGTCGCAAGACCTCTCTCAAGTTGCTCCTTCAACTTAGCATTTTCCTCAACAAGATGTATATGCTCACAACACGGGTTAGTAGCATTTGCATTATCAATTAAAACCATATGAGGAAAAGTTGCTTTCTCCTTAGTTAGCTTCACTTGGAGTTGATCATGAGACTCCTTGAGACTAGTGTGAATATGAAGGAAATATGCCCTAGAGGCAATAATAAAGTTATTATTTATTTCCTTATATCATGATAAATGTTTATTATTCATGCTAGAATTGTATTAACCGGAAACATAATACATGTGTGAATACATAGACCAACAGAGTGTCACTAGTATGCCTCTACTAGACTAGCTCGTTAATCAAAGATGGTTATGTTTCCTAACCATGAACAAAGAGTTGTTATTTGATTAACGAGGTCACATCATTAGTTGAATGATCTGATTGACATGACCCATTCCATTAGCTTAGCACCCGATCGTTTAGTATGTTGCTATTGCTTTCTTCATGACTTATACATGTTCCTATAACTATGAGATTATGCAACTCCCGTTTACCGGAGGAACACTTTGGGTACTACCAAACGTCACAACGTAACTGTGTGATTATAAAGGAGTACTACAGGTGTCTCCAATGGTAGATGTTGGGTTGGCGTATTTCGAGATTAGGTTTTGTCACTCTGATTGTCGGAGAGGTATCTCTGGGCCCTCTCGGTAATACACATCACATAAGCCTTGCAAGCATAATAACTAAGATGTTAGTTATGAGATGATGTATTACGGAACGAGTAAAGAGACTTGCCAGTAACGAGATTGAACTAGGTATTGGATACCGACGATCGAATCTCGGGCAAGTAACATACCGATGACAAAGGGAACAACGTATGTTGTTATGCGGTCTGACCGATAAAGATCTTCATAGAATATGTAGGAGCCAATATGGGCATCCAGGTCCCGCTATTGGTTATTGACCGGAGACTTGTCTCGGTCATGTCTACATTGTTCTCGAACCGAAGGGTCCGCACGCTTAACGTTACGATGACAGTTATTATGAGTTTATGCATTTTGATGTACCGAAGATTGTTCGGAGTCCCGGATGAGATCACGGACATGACGAGGAGTCTCGAAAAGGTTGAGACATAAAGATTGATATATTGGAAGCCTATGTTTGGGCACCGGAAGCGTTCCGGGTGAAATCAGGATTTTTCCGGATTACCGGGAGGGTTACCGGAACCCCCCGGGAGGTAAATGGGCCTATTGGGCCTTAGTGGAAAAGAGAGAAGAGGCAGCCCACACCTGGCCGGCGCCCCCCACCTTTCCCAAGTCCTAATAGGACTAGGAGAGGTGGGCCGGCCCCCTCTTTCTCCTTCTTCCCCAAGAATCCTAGTTGGAATAGGATTGGGGGGAAGGAGTCCTACTCCCGGTGGGACTAGGACTCCTCCCTGCGCCTCCCTCCTGGCCGGCCGAACCCCCTGCCCCTGGCCTTTATATACGGGGCAGGGGGCACCACAAGACACAACAAGTTAATCGTTCCTTAGCCGTGTGCGGTGCCCCCTGCCACCAAATTCCACCTCGATCATACCGTTACAGTGCTTAGGCGAAGCCCTGCGTCGGTAGTACATCAAGATCGTCACCACACCGTCGTGCTGACGAAACTCTTCCTCGACGCTTTGCTGGATCGGAGCCCGAGGAATGTCATCGAGCTGAACGTGTGCTAAGAACTCGGAGGTGCCGGAGTAACGGTGCTTGGATCGGTTGGATCGGGAAGAAGACGTACGACTACTTCCTCTACGTTGTGTGATCGCTTCCGCAGTCGGTCTGCGTTGGTACGTAGACATCACTCTCCCCTCTCGTTGCTGTGCATCACCATGATCTTGCGTGTGCATAGGAAATTTTTTGAAATTACTGCGTTCCCCAACAGTGGTATCAGAGCCAGGTTTTTATGGTTTGATGTTATTTGCACGAGTAGAACACAAGTGAGTTGTGGGCGATACAAGTCATACTGCCTACCAGCATGTCATACTTTGGTTCGGCGGTATTGTTGGACGAGACGATCCGGACCAACCTTACGCGTACTCTTACGCGAGACCGGTTCCCTCGACGTGCTATGCACACAGATGGCTAGCGGAAGACTGTCTCTCCAACTTTAGTTGAACCAAGTGTGACTACGCCCGGTCCTTGAGAAGGTTAAAACGGAGTCTATTTGACGAACTATCGTTGTGGTTTTGATGCGTAGGTGAGATGAGTTCTTACTTAAGCCCGTAGTAGCCACGTAAAACTTGCAACAACAAAGTAGAGGACGTCTAACTTGTTTTTGCAGGGCATGTTGTGATGTGATATGGTCAAGGCATGATGCTGATTTTATTGTATGAGATGATCATGTTTTGTAACCGAGTTATCGGCAACTGGCAGGAGCCATATGGTTGTCGCTTTATTGTATGCAATGAAATCGCGATGTAATGCTTTATTTTATTACTAAGCGGTAGTGATAGTCGTGGAAGCATAAGATTGGCGAGACGACAACGATGCTACGATGGAGATCAAGGTGTCGCGCCGGTGACGATGGTGATCATGACGATGCTTCGGAGATGGAGATCACAAAGCACAAGATGATGATGGCCATATCATATCACTTATATTGATTGCATGTGATGTTTATCCTTTTATGCATCTTATCTTGCTTTGATTGACGGTAGCATTATAAGATGATCTCTCACTAAATTATCAAGAAGTGTTCTCCCTGAGTATGCACCGTTGCAAAAGTTCTTCGTGCTGAGACACCACGTGATGATCGGGTGTGATAGGCTCTACGTTCAAATACAACGGGTGCAAAACAGTTGCACACGCGGAATACTCAGGTTATACTTGACGAGCCAAGCATATACAGATATGGCCTCGGAACACGGAGACCGAAAGGTCGAGCGTGAATCATATAGTAGATATGATCAACATATTGATGTTCACCATTGAAAACTACTCCATCTCACGTGATGATCGGTTATGGTTTAGTTGATTTGGATCACGTAATCACTTAGAGGATTAGAGGGATGTCTATCTAAGTGGGAGTTCTTAAGTAAATTAACTGAACTTAAAAATTATCATGAACTTAGTACCTGATAGTATCTTGCTTGTTTATGTTGATTGTAGATAGATGGCTCGTGCTGTTGTTCCGTTGAATTTTAATGCGTTCCTTGAGAAAGATAAGTTGAAAGATGATGGTAGCAATTACACGGACTGGGTCCGTAACCTGAGGATTATCCTCATTGCTGTACAGAAGAATTACGTCCTGGAAGCACCGCTGAGTGCCAGGCCTGCTGCAAGAGCAACACCAGAAGTTATGAATGTCTGGCAGAGCAAAGCTGATGACTACCCAATAGTTCAGTGTGCCATGCTTTACGGCTTAGAACCGGGACTTCAACAACGTTTTGAACGTCATGGAGCATATGAGATGTTCCAGGAGTTGAAGTTAATATTTCAAGCAAATGCCCGGATTGAGAGATATGAAGTCTCCAATAAGTTCTATAGCTGCAAGATGGAGGAGAACAGTTCTGTCAGTGAGCATATACTCAAAATGTCTGGGTATAATAATCACTTGATTCAATTGGGAGTTACACTTCCGGATGATTGCGTCATTGACAGAATTCTCCAATCACTGCCACCAAGCTACAAGAGCTTTGTGATGAACTATAATATGCAAGGGATGAACAAGACTATTCCCGAGCTCTTCGCTGTGCTGAAAGCTGCGGAGGTAGAAATCAAGAAGGAGCATCAAGTGTTGATGGTTAACAAAACCACTAGTTTCAAGAAAAAGGGCAAAGGGAAGAAGAAAGGGAACTTCAAGAAGAACGGCAAGCAAGTTGCTGCTCAAGAGAAGAAACCCAAGTCTGGACCTAAGCCTGAAACTGAGTGCTTCTACTGCAAGCAGACTGGTCACTGGAAGCGGAACTGCCCCAAGTATTTGGCGGATAAGAAGGATGGCAAGGTGAACAAAGGTATATGTGATATACATGTTATTGATGTGTACCTTACTAATGCTCGCAGTAGCACCTGGGTATTTGATACTGGTTCTGTTGCTAATATTTGCAACTCGAAACAGGGACTACAGAATAAGCGGACACTAGCAAAGGACGAGGTGACGATGCGCGTGGGAAACGGTTCCAAGTCGATGTGATCGCGGTCGGCACGCTACCTCTACATCTACCTTCGGGATTAATATTAGACCTAAATAATTGTTATTTGGTGCCAGCGTTGAGCATGAACATTATATCTGGATCTTGTTTGATGCGAGACGGTTAATCATTTAAATCAGAGAATAATGGTTGTTCTATTTATATGAGTAATATCTTTTATGGTCATGCACCCTTGAAAAGTGGTCTATTCTTATTGAATCTCGATAGTAGTAATACACATATTCATAATGTTGAAACCAAAAGATGCAGAGTTGATAATGATAGTGCAACTTATTTGTGGCACTGCCGTTTAGGTCATATCGGTGTAAAGCGCATGAAGAAACTCCATACTGATGGGCTTTTGGAACCACTTGATTATGAATCACTTGGTACTTGCGAACCGTGCCTCATGGGCAAGATGACTAAAACACCGTTCTCCGGTACTATGGAGAGAGCAACAGATTTATTGGAAATCATACATACCGATGTATGTGGTCCGATGAATATTGAGGCTCGTGGCGGATATCGTTATTTTCTCACCTTCACAGATGATTTAAGCAGATATGGGTATATCTACTTAATGAAACATAAGTCTGAAACATTTGAAAAGTTCAAGGAATTTCAAAGTGAAGTTGAAAATCATCGTAACAAGAAAATAAAGTTTCTACGATCTGATCGTGGAGGAGAATATTTGAGTTACGAGTTTGGTGTACATTTGAAAAATTGTGGAATAGTTTCGCAACTCACGCCACCCGGAACACCACAACGTAATGGTGTGTCCGAACGTCGTAATCGTACTTTACTAGATATGGTGCGATCTATGATGTCTCTTACTGATTTACCGCTATCATTTTGGGGTTATGCTTTAGAGACGGCCGCATTCACGTTAAATAGGGCACCATCTAAATCCGTTGAGACGACGCCTTATGAACTATGGTTTGGCAAGAAACCAAAGTTGCCGTTTCTTAAAGTTTGGGGCTGCGATGCTTATGTGAAAAAGCTTCAACCAGATAAGCTCGAACCCAAATCGGAGAAGTGTGTCTTCATAGGATATCCAAAGGAAACTATTGGATACACCTTCTATCACAAATCCGAAGGCAAGACTTTTGTTGCTAAATTCGGAAACTTTCTTGAGAAGGAGTTTCTCTCGAAAGAAGTGAGTGGGAGGAAAGTAGAACTTGACGAGGTAACTGTACCTACTCCGTTATTGGGAAATAGTACATCACAGAAAACTGTTTCTGTGAGACCTACACCAATAAGAGAGGAAGTTAATGATGATGATCATGAAACTTTAGATCAAGATACTACTGTACCTCGTAGATCAACCAGAGTAAGATCCGCACCAGAGTGGTACGGTAATCCTGTTCTGGAAGTCATGCTACTAGATCATGATGAACCTACGAACTA
Organism: Triticum monococcum; assembly: GCA_034509565.1. NCBI lineage: Eukaryota > Viridiplantae > Streptophyta > Magnoliopsida > Poales > Poaceae > Triticum > Triticum monococcum. Next base: position 618,686,775 of record CM067847.1, on the reverse strand, counting down.
TGAAGAAGCGATGGTGAGCCCAGATTCCGCAAAGTGGCTTGAAGCCATGAAATCTGAGATGGGATCCATGTATGAGAACAAAGTATGGACTTTGGTTGACTTGCCCGATGATCGGCAAGCAATTGAGAATAAATGGATCTTTAAGAAAAAGACTGATGCTGATGGTAATGTTACTGTCTACAAAGCTCGACTTGTCGCAAAAGGTTTTCGACAAGTTCAAGGAGTTGACTACGATGAGACTTTCTCACCCGTAGCGATGCTTAAGTCTGTCAGAATCATGTTAGCAATTGCCGCATTTTATGATTATGAAATTTGGCAAATGGATGTAAAAACCGCATTCCTGAATGGATTTCTGGAAGAAGAGTTGTATATGATGCAACCAGAAGGTTTTGTCGATCCAAAGGGAGCTAACAAAGTGTGCAAACTCCAGCGATCCATCTATGGACTGGTGCAAGCATCTCGGAGTTGGAATAAACGCTTTGATAGTGTGATCAAAGCATTTGGGTTTATACAGACTTTTGGAGAAGCCTGTATTTACAAGAAAGTGAGTGGGAGCTCTGTAGCATTTCTGATATTATATGTGGATGACATATTACTCATTGGAAATGATATAGAATTTCTGGATAGCATAAAGGGATACTTGAATAAAAGTTTTTCGATGAAAGACCTCGGGGAAGCTGCTTACATATTAGGCATAAAGATCTATAGAGATAGATCAAAACGCTTAATTGGACTTTCACAAAGCACATACCTTGACAAGATTTTGAAGAAGTTCAAAATGGATCAAGCAAAGAAAGGGTTCTTGCCTGTATTGCAAGGTGTGAAGTTGAGTCAGACTCAATGCCCGACCACTGCAGAAGATAGAGAGAAAATGAAAGATGTTCCCTATGCTTCAGCCATAGGCTCTATCATGTATGCAATGCTGTGTACCAGACCTGATGTGTGCCTTGCTATAAGTTTAGCAGGGAGGTACCAAAGTAATCCAGGGGTGGATCACTGGACAGCGGTCAAGAACATCCTGAAATACCTGAAAAGGACTAAGGATATGTTTCTCGTATATGGAGGTGACAAAGAGCTCACCGTAAGAGGTTACGTTGATGCAAGCTTTGACACTGATCCGGATGATTCTAAATCGCAAACCGGATACGTGTTTACTTTAAATGGTGGAGCTGTCAGTTGGTGCAGTTCTAAACAAAGCGTCGTAGCGGGATCTACATGTGAAGCGGAGTACATAGCTGCTTCGGAAGCAGCGAACAAAGGAGTCTGGATGAAGGAGTTCATATCCGATCTAGGTGTCATACCTAGTGCATCGGGTCCAATGAAAATCTTCTGTGACAATACTGGTGCAATTGCCTTAGCAAAGGAATCCAGATTTCACAAAAGAACCAAACACATCAAGAGACGCTTCAACTCCATCCGGGATTTAGTCCAGGTGGGAGACATAGAGATTTGCAAGATACATACGGATCTGAATGTTGCAGACCCGTTGACTAAGCCTCTTCCACGAGCAAAACATGATCAGCACCAAGACTCCATGGGTGTAAGGATCATTACTGTGTAATCTAGATTATTGACTCTAGTGCAAGTGGGAGACTGAAGGAAATATGCCCTAGAGGCAATAATAAAGTTATTATTTATTTCCTTATATCATGATAAATGTTTATTATTCATGCTAGAATTGTATTAACCGGAAACATAATACATGTGTGAATACATAGACCAACAGAGTGTCACTAGTATGCCTCTACTAGACTAGCTCGTTAATCAAAGATGGTTATGTTTCCTAACCATGAACAAAGAGTTGTTATTTGATTAACGAGGTCACATCATTAGTTGAATGATCTGATTGACATGACCCATTCCATTAGCTTAGCACCCGATCGTTTAGTATGTTGCTATTGCTTTCTTCATGACTTATACATGTTCCTATAACTATGAGATTATGCAACTCCCGTTTACCGGAGGAACACTTTGGGTACTACCAAACGTCACAACGTAACTGGGTGATTATAAAGGAGTACTACAGGTGTCTCCAATGGTAGATGTTGGGTTGGCGTATTTCGAGATTAGGTTTTGTCACTCTGATTGTCGGAGAGGTATCTCTGGGCCCTCTCGGTAATACACATCACATAAGCCTTGCAAGCATAATAACTAAGATGTTAGTTATGAGATGATGTATTACGGAACGAGTAAAGAGACTTGCCAGTAACGAGATTGAACTAGGTATTGGATACCGACGATCGAATCTCGGGCAAGTAACATACCGATGACAAAGGGAACAACGTATGTTGTTATGCGGTCTGACCGATAAAGATCTTCGTAGAATATGTAGGAGCCAATATGGGCATCCAGGTCCCGCTATTGGTTATTGACCGGAGACTTGTCTCGGTCATGTCTACATTGTTCTCGAACCGAAGGGTCCGCACGCTTAACGTTACGATGACAGTTATTATGAGTTTATGCATTTTGATGTACCGAAGATTGTTCGGAGTCCCGGATGAGATCACGGACATGACGAGGAGTCTCGAAAAGGTCGAGACGTAAAGATTGATATATTGGAAGCCTATGTTTGGGCACCGGAAGCGTTCCGGGTGAAATCGGGATTTTTACGGATTACCGGGAGGGTTACCGGAACCCCCCGGGAGGTAAATGGGCCTATTGGGCCTTAGTGGAAAAGAGAGAAGAGGCAGCCCACACCTGGCCGGCGCCCCCACCTTTCCCAAGTCCTAATAGGACTAGGAGAGGTGGGCCGGCCCCCTCTTTCTCCTTCTTCCCCAAGAATCCTAGTTGGAATAGGATTGGGGGGAAGGAGTCCTACTCCCGGTGGGAGTAGGACTCCTCCCTGCGCCTCCCTCCTGGCCGGCCGAACCCCCTGCCCCTGGCCTTTATATACGGGGGCAGGGGGCACCACAAGACACAACAAGTTAATCGTTCCTTAGCCGTGTGCGGTGCCCCCTGCCACCAAATTCCACCTCGATCATACCGTTACAGTGCTTAGGCGAAGCCCTGCGTTGGTAGTACATCAAGATCGTCACCACGCCGTCGTGCTGACGAAACTCTTCCTCGACGCTTTGCTGGATTGGAGCCCGAGGAACGTCATCGAGCTGAACGTGTGCTAAGAACTCGGAGGTGCCGGAGTAACGGTGCTTGGATCGGTTGGATCGGGAAGAAGACGTACGACTACTTCCTCTACGTTGTGTGATCGCTTCCGCAGTCGGTCTGCGTTGGTACGTAGACATCACTCTCCCCTCTCGTTGCTGTGCATCACCATGATCTTGCGTGTGCGTAGGAAATTTTTTGAAATTACTGCGTTCCCCAACAGAATACCCTTCAAGGCCTTGTGGGCCTTGTCAAGTATATCAAACTCCTCTTTGAGTCTAGCAAGATCAACCCCGAGTTTGGCCTTCTCGGATTTTAGCACACGAGAAACAATGAGGGCATGATCATAATCTTTCTTTAATTAGCATGATCAACGTTGTGTGACTCCTCAAGAGCCAAACGAAGACCACGCTCTTCCTTAAGAGCATTGGAAAGATCCAAACTCTAATCGGCATAGTCACGACTATGCCCTTCCATCTTAGAGATGGTGTCTTCGTGAGCCTCGATCATGTCATTGGCTTCACCAAGTTGTTCCAAGAGAGCAACAAAGTGCTTCTTGGATTTTCCCTTGAGTTTGCCCATAAAGGCCTCAAACTCGTTAGCCTCCACATTAGCTCCCTCAAGTTCATTAATGCTATCCATTGGGGAAGGATGATTAATGATGGTAGTTTTGATGTTGGAGGTTACCTTGTTGGTGGCTTTAGCCATGAGGCACTTGGCGGTGATGCTCTCGTTGGGTGAGTCAAAGAGAGACACCCGTGACGTTGTTGCAATGGCAACGGAGGCCATGGCAACCGACTCATCATCTTCATCATCGTCATCATCCTCATTGTACTCTTCTTGCACAACCAAAGCCTTGGGAGGAGTCTTCTTGGTGAAGTTGTTCTTGTTGGGGAACGACTTGGCCTTGTCCTTTCGGATGAGTTTGCCACCATTATCTTCCCTCTTCTCATACGGGCATTCCGCAACGAAATGACTCATGTTGCCGCAATTGTAGCAAGTCCTTACACGTTGCTTGCCCCTTGTGCCACTCGAGTTGTTCTTGCTAAAGTTGGGCCTCGAGTTTTTCTTGCTCCAAAATTGCCTTGACGCAAGTGCCATGTGTTCATGATATGCATACTTCGTATCTTCGGGGTTGCTCTCCTCTTCTTCCTCTTCTTCTTCTTCCACGGCGAGCTTGGCCTTCAATGCAAGGTTAGGCTTCTTTGCCCGTTGAGAATGGAGCACCGCATTGTCGGCGGTCTTGTCCAAAATGTTCATGGCCACAAACTCATCCAACACTTCGCTTGAGGTCAAAGTGTGGAAGTCCGGTCTTTGACGAATGACGGAGGACATGGCCTTGTGGTAGGGCATCATTGCCTTGAGGAATTTGCGCTTGATCCAATTGTCATCCGTGTCCTTGCTCCCATGATCTCATAGTGAGACCGCGAGTTTGGTTACTCTCCGATAAAGCTCACGAGGTTCTTCATCTTCCTTCATTGCAAACTCATCGGCCTCATCTTGTACCACTTCATAGTTGGAGCGTTGAATGCTTGCGCTTCCCCGGTAGAGAGACACGACACAATGCCATGCATCTTTGGCCAAGGCGAAGGGACGAAGATGAGGTAGGTCTTCGGGTGGAATTGCATCTTGAATGATGAAGAGAGCATTCTCATTGAATTGATTGTCCGCGGCTTCTCGAGGAGTGAAGTTGCTTGGATCATGTGGATAGAAACCTTCTTCAATGATTCTCCAAAGGTTAGCGTTCACATGATTTAAATGACGTTTAAAGCGGTAAACCCAAGAATCAAAATCCTCATTTTTCACAATCTTAGGGGGAGGACTGGCATGATTCAAATGAGTGGAAGGAACCGGTCCACCATAAACAAGTGGTGGTTCCACATGGGCAAAGATGCCGGTGCCATTCTTGCCACTAGAAGAAGGAGCCTTTTCACTACTAGCTTCCTCCTTGTCGGGGATAGCATCCGACACCTTGTTGGCGGGATCACCCACTTTCAATGGTGCGGTGGATAGTTTAAGCCCCTCAAGAAATTTAGTAAACATGCTTTCAACTTCGGTCGTCATGGAGGTTTTCAATGTCTCCAAGGCCACATTGAACTCCTCACGAGAGACCGAAGTTCCCCCATCTCCCGTAGATGAGATCGGATTCACACCGGAGTGTTCCTCCACACCGTCTACGGTATCAACCATACTCTTTGGACGGTAAAGTCCTTAATAAAGAGACGAGGCTCTGATACCAATTGAAAGGATCGATATGGTTGACTAGAGGGGGGGGGGGTGAATAGGCAACTACCAATTTTTAGCTTTTCTTTACCAAATTAAACTTTGCATCAAAGTAGGTTGTCTAGATGTGCAACTAGGTGAGCAACCTATATGATGCAATAACAACAAGCATACAAGCAAGCAAGGGAAGAAACACTAAAGAGCTTGCACAAGTAAAGGTAAGAGATAACCAAGAGTGGATCCGGTGAAGACGAGGATGTGTTAACGAAGTTCCTTCCTTTTGAGGGGAAGTACGTCTTCGTTGGAGCGGTGTGGAGGCACAATGCTCCCCAAGAAGCCACTAGGGCCACCGTATTCTCCTCACGCCCTCACACAATGTGAGATGCCCGTGATTCCACTATTGGTGCCCTTGAAGGCGGCGATCGAACCTTTACAAACAAGCTTGGGGCAATCTCCACAAATTAATCGGAGGCTCCCAACAAGACCACGAAGCTTCACCACAATGGAATATGGCTCCGAGGTGACCTCAATCGTCTAGGGTGCTCAAACACCCAAGAGTAACAAGATCCGCTAGGGATGAGTGGGGGAATCGAAAATCCCTTGGTGGAAGTGTAGATCGGGGCCTTCTCAAACACTCCCGAGCCAATCAACAAGTTTGATTGGCTAGAGAGATAGATCGGGCGAAAATGGAGCTTGGAGTATTTAATGGAGCTTGAGCAATAAATGGAACTTGGGGGAGGAAGAGGTAGGTGAGAAGGAAGAAGGGGACTCCCTTTTATAGTGGGGGCAACAATCCCATTGCCCCCCACCAACCAGCCCCACACAGGGCGGTACTACCGCTGAGAGGGGGGCGGTACTACCGCCAGGACAATGGTACTAGCGCGCCAGCCAGCGGTACTGCCGCGCTGAGGAGACCAGTAGGGAACGGACCCAAATGCGGTACTACCGCGGTGGTAGGGCAGTACTACCGCTCCTGGAACGGTACTACCGCCACTACAACCGTGACTAGTGCAGCAAAACCCGACATGAGAAAAAGACCTCTCGAATCGAGGCAGTAGGAGCCAGACTGCCCAGCGGTACTATGGCAGTGGGGTCAAGGGCGGTAGTACCACTGTGGAGCGGTACTGCCGCTTGTGATCCTTCGGCCGTAGTACCGCAGGCAGTGCGGTACTACCGCTGGGGCGCACGCGCGAGAGAGAAGAAATCTCTCAAAGATGCTGAGAACAAGGCGGAGGTGCCAGGCCCCCAGCGGTACTACTGCTGTGGAGCCACGGGCGGTACTACCGCTGCGCAGCGGTACTGCCGCTTGTGGCTCCTCAACGGTACTACCGCTGGGTGCGCGGTACTACCGTTTTGACCCAGACAGGACAAGGAAGAGAGGAGAGATCTCTTCAATGGAAAGGAAATGCTCGGAGGGTGAGAAGCTGATGTGTACGTGATGATTCCACCCATGCAAAACCCCAGCGGACCCCCTCTTGATAGTACGGTGCCCTCTACGCAACTAGTCCACCGAGAAAGAAACGAAAGAGCTACACCGTCTTGAAATACACTCCGAGGGGAAGAAGGCGTCTCGTGCCAGGGGAGAATCTGTGAATTATTCAAAGCACAAGATTAGTCCGCAAACATGTTGTCATCAATCACCAAAACTACCTTGAGAGAGATATGCCGTAACACATGCAGCTGGTTGGCTATTGATGTGAGTGATGACTTTGACCTCTTCATTCGTTTTCTTCTGCGGCAAAACGTTCGATTTCTACAACCTTCTAGATTGATGGTGAACGATTGCAAACTCGCGCTATCTCAACCGATGTTTCTTCAGCGGCTAATGTATTGCGGTCTTCAAAGGCTTTGTACGGTGCTGACGTCTACATATGTCCATATACCTTACTACCTATTGAATGTACTTTTAAGCTTCGGCACAACGAACAAACAAAGGTAGAAGACAATTTTTGTCTTATGTTGTCCATTGATTTTATTGTCCACTATTTTACTTGATAGATCAAATATGATATGCTCTTCGGGTGTCTTTTCCTTTAAAAAAGGATATTCCATCATTTATAGTTTTACTAGAAGTTGAGAGGACAAATTCACTTTTAGGCCTCGAATGCGAACCACACTGTGAGCCTGACATGTGCAAATCAGGCCGGTCTCAAATTGAGGGACAAAGTAGGGGAGTCGAGATGTCCAGCATGTTGGCCCGACAGCTTGGCCCCATCTAGATTTTTAATCATCCTTCATCACTCTCATATAGTCCACTTCCATCCCAAAACCCTAGTCGTCGCCCGGCCACGATGGGCAAGAAGATGGCGGGGAGTAGTGCCCGCAACCAGATAATGTGGTATCTTGGTGGCTACTGGTCCGATGTTGATAGAGGCGAGGGTGTCCCGATCTTTCGTTGAGATGATAACTATTGATTTGGTGGAGCAGACTTTGACGATCTGACTACAAACGTGCACGACGTTGCTCCTTAGCAATCGCTAAACCAATCTCCAGAGGTTACGGATGATGCTGGAAGCACGATCAACCTGACCACGAAGGTCTATTCCTGCATGCAATCGAAGAACAAGCAAGAATATGATAATGCAATCTGAATATTGCGAATATAGATGAAGTATTGATAAAGGCGGGGATCCAAAAGCGGTCTTGGTCTGGTCGTTGGACATAAACGAAGTACACAAAGTTGTGTTGGCTAACTTTTAACTAAACAAATCCCAAGGAAAAAGCTACTAGATGGATCTACTTATATAGGAGCAAGGGGTGGCGGCCAAGGAGGTGGGAGGACATCCCAAGGCAGCCTAAAACTAACCCTAGGTCGTACAAGGCTCATGGGCCCAAGTGAAGGTGATGCAACACCTTTGGACTTGTAGTTTGACTTGGATTCTGCTGCAGCGTCAGATTGTTTCGTTGATAACTCAACGCTCCGAACGAATTTTAAGGTGAATCCAATTGAGTTGGAAAGAGCACGAAATCTACTTTCCCACAAAAAAAGAATCACCCAATTCGGAGTCCGTATGAAAGAGTTCTCGTTTTGAGTCAGGTATGTCTGTGTAGTCCGAATCTGAATCCAGAACGTGAGAGACTTGGACTCTATCTTCTCTTGGCCCAAAAGTGACGTGAGAGAATTTTTTGAACATCACATAAACATCTCTTTTCCCCTTATCTTCATATGTGGATTGTACAAATGTCCCATACACCTTCAATTAGACATGACACAAAAGTTTGTGAAGTATTTTTTGTCCTGGATGACATAAATAAATTATTGCATAGTTTGCATTAGAAATCACCTCACAAATATACATGCATGCAATTTTTTTGGTCGTATCCAAGGTAGTCATGTCCTCATCATCCTCCCATTCTTAAAAACAAAGCTGCCCTCGGCGTTGCTTAATCTAAAATGTGGCTAACAAAAGAGACAAGGTGTACATGTTGTATATGTATATGTCATCCATTTTTTACTTCCCTTGATTTTTGCAAATATGACACATGTGTACATGAGTAACTTTCATAGTTCATAAAATGTAAAGCCAAAATATTATCACAAGTATTAGAAGACATGAAAATATTGCAACTCAATTTGCACATATAAGTGAAGCTCTCATTCATATCAAATGATTGACAATGTTCATCATTAAAACATCCCAACATTGGTGAATAAACCTTACTTGCATCAAATTTACATACTACAACATGCTTAAATAAGCAAACATGCAATAAATCATTTGACACAGAATCATCACCAAGATTAGAGGTCATATCAAAATGATTAAACATTGGTTCTTTTGCATCAACATTTAATTCATTGGGTGCACTCAAAATTGTTGGTATTTCAACTGTTTGATCACATGACGCATTAACACGATTCTCTAAAATAGCTGGTGTGCTCAAATCAATAGGTAACTCAACACATGATGTATTCAAGTTAACTAGGCATGCATCATTCTCATGTGAAAGTGGAAAATCTGTACCTTTGTCATTACCTCTTATGATCAACTCAGACGATGTAGGCACTCTTGGTGGTGATGTGTCACATGATGGAGATGTTGCAGTCCTCGCAACAACGGATGTGATTGTCATAGTACGCCTAGTAGTTGAAGAAACTAATGGAAATATGCCCTAGAGGCAATAGTAAAGTTGTTATTTATATTTCCTTATATCATGATAAATGTTTATTATTCATGCTAGAATTGTACTAACCGGAAACTTAGTACATGTGTGAATACATAGACAAACAAAGTGTCACTAGTATGCCTCTACTTGACTAGCTCGTTAATCAAAGATGGTTAAGTTTCCTAGCCATGGACAAAGAGTTGTCATTTGATGAACATGATCACATCATTAGAGAATGATGTGATTTACTTGACCCATCCGTTAGCTTAGAACGATGATCGTTTAGTTTACTGCTATTGCTTTATCCATAACTTATACATGTTCCTATGACTATGAGATTATGCAACTCCCGAATACCGAGGAACACTTAGTGTGCTATCAAACGTCACAACATAACTGGGTGACTATAAAGATGCTCTATAGGTGTTTTTGATGGTGTCTGTTGAGTTGGCATAGATCGAGATTAGGATTTGTCACTCCGAGTATCGGAGAGGTATCTTTGGGCCCTCTCAGTAATGCACATCACTATAAGCCTTGCAAGCAATGTGACTAGTGAGTTAGTTAAGGGATGTTGCATTACAGAACGAGTAAAGAGACTTGCCAGTAATGAGATTGAACTAGGTATTGAGATACCGACGATTGAATCTCGGGCAAGTAACATACCGATGACAAAGGGAACATCATATGTTGTTATGCGGTTTGACCGATAAAGATCTTCGTAGAATATGTAGGAACCAATATGAGCATCCAGGTTCCGCTATTGGTTATTGACCGGAGATGAGTCTCAGTCATGTCTACATAGTTCTCGAACCCATAGGATCCGCACGCTTAATGTTTGGTGACGATCGGTATTATGAGTTTATGTGTTTTGATGTACCGAAGGTTTGAGTCCCGGATGTGATGACGGGCATGACTAGGAGTCCCGAAATGGTAGAGACATAAAGATCGATATATTGGAAGCCTATGTTTGGACATCGGAATGGTTCCAGGTGAGTTCGGAATATACCAGAGTACCGGGAGGTTACCCGAACCCCTCGGGAAGTATATGGGCCTTATTGGGCGAAAGTGGGAGAGAGGAGAAGGGAGCCTAGGAGGGGGCGCCCCCCCAAGCCCAATCTGAATTGGATGGGGAGCCGGCCCCCTTTCCTTTCCCCCTCTCCCCCTCCCTTCCTCTCCTAATCCAACTAGGGGGGGGGATCCTGATGTCTACTATGCAACCTTCTTCTTGTAGACGTTGTTGGGCCTCCAAGTGCAGAGGTTTGTAGGACAGTAGCAAATTTCCCTCAAGTGGATGACCTAAGGTTTATCACTCCGTGGGAGGCGTAGGTTGAAGATGGTCTCTTTCAAACAACCCTGCAACCAAATAACAAAGAGTCTCTTGTGTCCCCAACACACCCAATACAATGGTAAATTGTATAGGTGCACTAGTTCGGCGAAGAGATGGTGATACAAGTGCAATATGGATGGTAGATATAGGGTTTGTGTAATCTGAAATTATAAAAAAGCAAGGTAACAAGTAATAAAAGTGAGCGTAAACGGTATTGCAATGCTAGGAAACAAGGCCTAGGGTTCATACTTTCGCTAGTGCAAGTTCTCTCAACAATACTAACATAATTGGACCATATAACTATCCCTCAACATGCAACAAAGAGTCACTCCAAAGTCACTAATAGCGGAGAACAAACGAAGAGATTATTGTAGGGTACGAAACCACCTCAAAGTTATTCTTTCCGATCAATCCGTTGGGCTATTCCTATAATTGTCACAAACAGCCCTAGAGTTCGTAGTAAAATAACACCTTAAGACGCAAATCAACCAAAACCCTAATGTCACCTAGATACTCCAATGTCACCTCAAGTATCCGTGGGTATGATTATACGATATGCATCACACAATCTCAGATTCATCTATTCAACCAACAGAAAGAACTTCAAAGAGTGCCCCAAAGTTTCTACCAGAGAGTCAAGACGAAAACGTGTGCCAACCCCTACACATAAGTTCACGGAACTCGCAAGTTGATCACCAAAACATACATCAAGTGAATCACGTGATATCCCATTGTCACCACAGATAAGCACATGCAAGACATACATCAAGTGTTCTCAAATCCTTAAAGACTCAATCCGATAAGATAACTTCAAAGGGAAAACTCAATCCATTACAAGAGAGGAGAGGGGGAGAAACATCATAAGATCCAACTATAATAGCAAGCTTGCGATATATCAAGATCGTACCACCTCAAGAACACGAGAGAGAGAGAGAGAGATCAAACACATAGCTACTGGTACATACCCTCAACCCCAAGGGTGAACTACTCCCTCCTCGTCATGGAGAGCACCGGGATGATGAAGATGGCCACCTGAGAGGGATTCCCCCCTCCGGCAGGGTGCCGGAACAGGTCTAGATTGGTTTTCGGTGGCTACGGAGGCTTCTAGTGGTGGAACTCCCGATCTATTCTGCTCTCCGATGTTTTTAGGGTATATGGACATATAAAGGCGAAAGAAGTCGGTCAGGGGAGCCACGAGGGGCCCACAAGGGTGGGGGCGCGCCCAGGGGGGTAGGGCGCGCCTGCCTGCCTCGTGGCTTCCTTGAAGCTTCCCTGACATCTACTCCAAGTCTCCTGGATTTCTTTCGTTCCAAAAATAACTCTCCCGAAGGTTTCATTCCGTTTGGACTCCGTTTGATATTCCTTTTCTTTGAAACACTGAAATAGGCAAGAAAACAAAAATTTGGGCCGGGCCTCCGGTTAATAGGTTAGTCCCAAAAATAATATAGAAGTGTTTAGTAAAGCCCATAAACATCCAAAACTGATAATATAATAGCATGAATACTTCATAAATTATAGATACATTGGAGACGTTGGAGACGTATCAGCATCCCCAAGCTTAATTCCTACTCGTCATCGAGTAGGTAAATGATAAAAGAAAGAATTTATGAAGTGTAAATGCTAGCAGGTGCACAAGTTTGATCAATGATAATTTCAATCACCTTTTCTAGCATCATTATATGTCATAACAATGGCCCATATCATAAAGCTTCTCATGATCAAGTAACAAACTATTCACATGTTAAAGTATAGATCATAAACTTTCTTGAGAACTAACAAACCGTGTCATTACTCATCAAACAATTACAATTCATCTTATTTTCAGGAAGAGTCTATTTCAGAGCTTTGATTCAGCAAACTTCACATACTCAACTATCATTTAGTCTTTCACAATTGCTAACACTCATGTGACATTTATGGGTTCAAAGTTTTAATCAGACACAAAGAAAGATAGGGGCTTATAGATTCGCCTCCCAACCTTTTACCTCAAGGGTAATGTCAACAATAATAGTTCATGATGTTGGGGAACGTAGCAATTTTAAAAAATTTCCTACGCACACGCAAGATCATGGTGATGCATAGCAACGAGAGGGGAGAGTGTTGTCCACGTACCCTCATAGTCCGAAAGCAGAAGCGTTAGCACAACGCGGTTGATGTAGTCGAACGTCTTCACGATCCGACCGATCCAAGTACCGAACGCACGACACCTCCGAGTTCAGCACACGTTTAGCTCGATGACGTCCCGCGAACTCCGATCCAGCAAAGCTTCACGGGAGAGTTCCGTCAGCACGACGGCATGGTGACAGTGATGATGTTGCTACCGACGCAGGGCTTCGCCTAAGCACCGCTACGATATGACCGAGGTGGAATATGGTGGAGGGGGGCACTGCACACGGCTGAGAGAGATCAACTAATCAACTTGTGTGTCTATGGGGTGCGCCCCTGCCCCCGTATATAAAGGAGCAAGGGAGGGAGGCGGCCGGCCTAGGAGGAGGGCGCGCCAAGGGGGGAGTCCTACTCCCACCGGGGTAGGACTCCTCCTTCCCGTGTTGGAGTAGGAGAGAAGGAAAGAGGGGAGAGGAACAAGGAAAAGTGGGCTGCACCCCTTGTCCAATTCGGACTAGAGGGGGGCGCGCGCCTCCTTCCTTTTGGCCTCTCTCCTCTATTCCCGTATGGCCCAATAAGGCCCATATACTCCCCGGAGAATTCCCGTAACTCTCCGGTACTCCGAAAAATACCCGAATCACTTGGAACCTTTCCGATGTCCGAATATAGTCGTCCAATATATCGATCTTTACGTCTTGACCATTTCGAGACTCCTCGTCATGTCCCCGATCTCATCCGGGACTCCGAACTCCTTCGGTACATCAAAACTCATAAACTCATAATATAACTGTCATCGAAACCTTAAGCGTGCGGACCCTACGGGTTCGAGAACTATGTAGACATGACCGAGACACGTCTCCGGTCAATAACCAATAGCGGAACCTAGATGCTCATATTGGCTTCCACATATTCTACGAAGATCTTTATCGGTCAGACCGCATAACAACATACGTTGTTCCCTTTGTCATCGGTATGTTACTTGCCAGAGATTCGATCGTCGGTATCTCAATACCTAGTTCAATCTCGTTACCGGCAAGTCTCTTTTACTCGTTCCGTAATACATCATCCTGCAACTAACTTATTAGTTGCAATGCTTTTAAGGCTTAAGTGATGTGCATTACCGAGAGGGCCCCGAGATACCTCTCCGACAATCGGAGTGACAAATCCTAATCTCGAAATACGCCAACCCAACATGTACCTTCGGAGACACCTGTAGAGCACCTTTATAATCACCTAGTTACGTTGTGACGTTTGGTAGCACACAAAGTGTTCCTCTGGTAAACGGGAGTTGCATAATCTCATAGTCATAGGAACATGTATAAGTCATGAAGAAAGCAATAGCAACAAACTAAACGATCAAGTGCTATGCTAACGGAATGGGTCAAGTCAATCACATCATTCTCCTAATGATGTGATCCCGTTAATCAAATGACAACTCATGTCTATGGTTAGGAAACATAACCATCTTTTTGGTCAACGAGCTAGTCAAGTAGAGGCATACTAGTGACATTCTGTTTGTCTATGTATTCACACATGTATTATGTTTCCGGTTAATACAATTCTAGCATGAATAATAAACATTTATCATGATATAAGGAAATAAATAATAACTTTATTATTGCCTCTAGGGCATATGTCCTTCACATGATACCTTACATCCAATTGGATATCTCTACTATTAAAGGAGAATCGAACGTCGTGATGGTTCGACCTCCCTCGCTCCCCCTGCCCTCCTTCGATCCCCAACTCGCTAAAAAATACGCCCACGCAAAAGAAAACCAGAGCCAAAATAGTCGCCTCAAGTCAGCGTAAAAAAACTAAAGTCAGTTATAAACCACCCACGATAAGCACGCATGAGTCCAACCACAATCCCACGATCCCCTCGTTCCCATCAGCGCCACCCGGTCTCTACAATCCCTCTTATATCTCAAGCACAAATGCCGCCGCCCCTCTCCCGCCGACGATATTGTCCCCAGGATCGACCTAGGAAACCTTAACCCCTGCCGGATTGACCTCTACACGAGGTTTCCGGTCCGGCCAGTGTCTTCTCCTTCTTGCTGGCTCTCGCGGGGGCCTTTGCGGCTCCGCTAGACGTGACCGATGGGGAGAGAGAGCATGTTCCCATAGTCGATCATTCTTCTGAGGGGCGACGAATTGGCCAGGGGGCGGGTGGTGGAGCTGTCGTGCGGGGATGAGCTGAAGATGGTGCCGCGTACTCACGTGGTTCACGATGGAGCTACATGGGCTTAAGACTATGGAGATCCTCTACTTCAACCCGTATGGGCACATGGGTAAGAGTTCATGACATCAAGATTTGACCAATGTACCCATTTTCACTATAACCGAGTTCTAATCAATGTTCAATGCACCTAAAACTGCTTTGGTGCAGTAGAAAGAATGAGAAACTGGGCCCCAGTGGAGCAAACGAAAAGTGTAACAGAAATTACAGAGCTGGATGGTTAGTAGATTATCAGAGATTCAAAAGTCCCGAGGATAAGAAGCATTTGGAGCTGCAAATGTGACATTTATTTCTTGAACTATTCACAGCTTGTGTTGTGAGTTGTGACTGATTGTTCTTTTTGAAGGAACCAGGGAATAATTACAATTCGATGTAATCTTCTTGATATATAGGTATGCCAACAGAGGTTGTTGGATGTCAACAGCTAATCACGACATCTTAGTATTTGTTACAATATCTACTTTTCTTGGAGTAACAATGAGCATTTCGATGGAAAGACAATACAATGTGTGTCTCCAATGGAATCAATTTGCATCGCTATTACTGTATTCCATCCCGACTAGAGACTATTCTAGAATGAGTGAACTACTACCGTCGACAATGTGAAGGTGAGACTTCTTTCTTTGCTTTGTATGCATTGTGTAAAAATTATCATGACTTGCAAAATCTGAATTTGGACTATCATTTATTCATGCAACTGAAATATGTGTGCATTGCGCCTTGTTGAATTTCCATGAAACTTGTACTAAATGTCTATTAAAAATGATTTTTTCTCCTGAGTAGTAGCAACCAAATCCAAATATAGTTATTGGTTATCAGTACTTTGCAAAGTCTGCAATGAATTGTATTAAGTAGGAACTCAACGGTTGATTGGCAAAATTATCAGGTTTGTGCTATTAATGTTGGTTGTACTGAAGGTAGGAGGACTTCAGGAAGGGTCCAATTTTGTCCTCATAATGGGACGATTTAACAAAGTTGGTCTTTGGTTGTTTGAAGATAAAGTAAATGGTCTAAGTTTGGCCTACAAAATAATTACTCAAACTTTCTCTTTAGTTCCATGTTAATAGGAAATCCTTCCAATATGCTAGTAGCTAAGTGAAGTTGCATTTTGATAAAACCATCCAAGTGAATTTCTTATAGTATCCCCTGCTTTCGTTCTGTTCTGTCCAATTGCCATCGTGCTTGGGTACCAGTGGACCTGGATGAGAAGAAAAGGATGATGCACGAGCTCCAAATCTGGTCGAATTTGCTCTGAATATGGTGACGTGTAGATGGAATTAGTGGCGGTGGATAATGGGAGGGTGAGTAGAACAAGAAAACCAATCAGGTAAGTCAGGGTTCTTTTTAAGTCCTCTGTGCATTTTTATTCCTTCAATGTCTACTGATAAAATTGCAAGTGCATTATTACTTTCATCAAAATGGCGGTGTCAATGATATCAATGCAGGGGGGGGGGGTGTTATCTACTGCCCATTGGGTGAGGTCAGTAGAGTAAGACCTTCCCTTGGTTTCTACCTGTTCCTTATATTTTTCTTAACTTTGTACATGTCTTAATTAATGAATTCCGTTGATTTCATCTGCAGTAAAATGCATGCAAAATGTTTGCTTTCATAGTTTCATGTTTGTGGCTGAGATTTTGATTTTTTCACAAGTTCTGTACCAAACATATACATGGACAAAAGTGTTTAGCAAAAGTGTTCCACCTGGATTTTGAAGGTTTACGAAGTGGATGGTTGTCTTGATTAGTGCATGACCATGTAATTGTATAACTTAGCTTTGTAGTTTTAAATGCACTTGCAGCACGACCTGGTTGGATATGAAGATCTATTTCTGTTAACATGTTTAATAAGTTCTTCTAAAGAGAATTATAAGCGCAGAGAGAGCCAAAGGAAGGTAGAATTGAGGGTTACAGTGGGATGAATGGAGGAACAAGTTGGATGACGAGTACAGTGAAGAGAAATGGAGCTGAAGGTGGCATGACAACCAGAACGCGAAGGAGAGCCAGATCATGTTTATGTTTGTTGAGGTAAGAGCATGTGCATATCTCTCTGGTAGCAGTCCACCTTACTACTTCGTTCAATTAGTAAGTGTAAGACAGAAAATTCACTTTGGACCTCCTGTAGCGATGCCAAAATTATTATTTCAAAATTTTCCATATGTTAAGAAAAATACCACAAAATTAACACATGTAGTATTTTACATGTTTGTCGAGCTTATATAACTAAATAAAATAATTTAAATTAATGCAGCATGTGCAAAAGTAAGAAGGTTTGTTATGCTTCTAGAAATTTCTATTTACATTTCGTTCCCTGCTGATTGTTATTTTTATAAACAATGCAAATATCAGTATTATTATTTTTAACCTTTTGAGATGGTAAAGAACATTCAAATGTAGTGATTTTTTCTAGTGTGCACCATGCCACCACGAGCGCCGGTGCCAAAGAGGCAAAGGCTGGTTTGTATAAGATAATATTTGTTTAAACAAGCTCATAAACTGCATGCGACATAGATGATGCAAATTGTTGTGATGGTTTGACAAATGTCTCTTTGTCTAAGTTTGTTATCCCGTGGCAACGCACGAGCATTCAGCTAGTATATATAAAAGGGCATATAAAGCCCGTCCGCCAAATCCCTCGATTTACCAAGATTTTAGTCGTTTTTCCTGTAAATTACAAATAATAAAGGTCAACTAACATCCATAAACAAATTAAATCATCCCGCAACACCCGATTCCACACAGAATACGCGGGCGGACCACCAGAAAATGAAGCAGTTCTACCGTGTAGCATTGCAGTGCTCAACCGTACAGCCGGTCTATTCAGCTATTCCGATAACACTTCGACACTGCATGCTCAACGGAAGCGAACTACATCTTCTTTACATTGCGCACTGCAACGCTACACGGTAGAACTGCTTCATTTTTTGGTGGTCCGCCCGCGTATTCTGTGTGGAATCGGGTGTTGCGGGATGATTTAATTTGTTTATGGATGTCATTTGACCTTTATTATTTGTAATTTATAGGAAAAATGACTAAAATCTTGGTAAATCGAGGGATTTGGCGGACGGGCTTTCTCTGTTCGTCCGTGTTCGCTTCAGATGTGATTTTTTTGTGCTCGCATGTTGTTTTTAGTAGGAATTGTTTGATTATGTTCGTTTTAATCGGTCCGTTCACTCTATAATTTGTTAATTTTTAGGAGTTTGTTTTCAATTCCTGTTATTTTGATTGTGCGGGCGGGAGAGCTTCGTCCGCTCCTCCGTTCTTGACGATTTTTTGGATTTTTGCGCGTCCATGCGTGTTTGAATATTGTAATTAGTGTTGCTATATGTTTAAATTCATTGTATTGTGGGTATAATTGTAATTTTGTAATTGCAATTTTTAAACGAGAGCTGATGTCGTTCGTCCAGTTGCCGTGTCTTGCATGTAATTTTTTGCGGGAGTATTTTTTCATTTGTTTAGTGGTTGGACAATTTCTAGGCATATGTTGTTTCGGGAGTATTTTTCGATAGTCTACCACATGTCTGCAGTTCTATTGTTTTTAATTTTATTTCTTGTATTTGTGGCATACGTTGTTGTGCACTGCATTTTCGTTAGTAGTGTACTTCGTTGTAGCTACTTAAAGTGGTTATTGCAGTTTATGAGATTTTTGTTTTCTTAAACTGAATTCTGTGTTCTATAGGACTTCATAATATGCACTTCCGTACTGCATTAGCAGTGTGATTAATGTTTCTATTGTGGTGTTAGAATGGATGGTCCATTTTATGCTTGTGTTAGCTGAACAGTTATTATAAGAATTATTTTGAACTGCATACTATGAGAATTATTTTTGAACATCGTATGTTAACTGCAAAGTTTCGACCATTCGCATTTCCTTGTTACTGTTCAGAGGACTGCTTTTTTATTATTAGGACCACACTATGTACTTGAGAGAACTGCATTACTGCCAACAACAACTTGTCTAAAAAGGATGATAAAATGATGCAGTTGAGGTTGCATACTTTAAAATAGGCATCGTTCAAAGTGTCTGATGGACATAATTTTAAAAGCATATAGGATAATCAAAGCATTAGAAATATTGTTTTGCTTCATACTAGACAACCTAGAATGCAAATATTGTAAACTTGAGGGAGTCTTCTGCTTTGTAGGAAAACACCATGGCCACTTCTACGACGTCAAAGCCATTCTGGGAGACAAAATCTTTCCAACCAGTAGTTATGTTGATGCAGTCTTCAGAGTCGATGTGGTAGTCAGCTTGCATGTCTGCATACCCATTCTTGTGTTCTATCTCCAAAGTAATCTTCCCTGAACTCGGAGCATGAAATTTTATTGTGGATGGCAGTTTCTGCATATTTGAATGGGTGTTAAAAGAATTTTATAAGTAAACAACGAATGTTTTTCTTTATACTTAGGATGATGTGTTTATGTTGACTTAAATACTTACACATATATGACTGCTATTTTCTAAAGTAGTTGCAATGTATGAAGAAACTTATATATGGAATTGACCTCTAGTTTTACTAGGATATATATTATACTGCAACATGCTTGTACTACAAGGTCAGTTACAGTGTACTTTGCCAGCATGTCAACAGAACTACTTCGCTGATCTACTGACCCTTTTCTTGTCGATACCTGGTGTGGTACTGAAGAAAAATAGGTGGAAGCATCTATTCTTCATAGCTAACAAATCTGAACAACAATACAAATTATGTTTTGTATTTTTGTTGATACTACTGAACAAATTGATTGAACTATATATTCAGATGTGGATTTGTAGGCTAGATTATGTCCAGAATTGTGAGGGGAAAAACATACCCAACTTTCCTGCAGATCCGCGGTTATGAGGCGATG
This sequence comes from Triticum monococcum, assembly GCA_034509565.1. NCBI lineage: Eukaryota > Viridiplantae > Streptophyta > Magnoliopsida > Poales > Poaceae > Triticum > Triticum monococcum. The sequence continues at coordinate 618,666,827 of CM067847.1, read as the reverse complement.
AAGAAATGGCAGCCAAAACCCCCTGTTGGGTATCATCAGGCACCCGAGCATGCTGCGCCACTCGGCGTTGGTGAGCTCCAGACCTTCTGCGTACACGCATGTGTCCGCTACGGGCTCCATCTTTGCCAAACACCCGCACTTACAGTCCATGGCTGGTTCAGTGGAATTCCAGTGAAGAGCTGGGGATGGGATGAACCCTAGATCTATGATTTGAAGAAAAAGAGTAACAGGGGGGAGGAGTTGTGTTAGTCTGGAACACGAATGGATACGTTTTTATGCAACCAATTGAGCAATGGAAGTAATAAATGTTTGTGGTTGGTGTTAGGTGGTGGATTGGTTCTGATTCAGTGTCGTCGAATGCATTTGAGTAGCAAAAGGACTGCTTACCTGAAAATAGCGAATTGCATTTGTCATATCAAGACAAACTGCGGAACGCGTGGTTGGGCCTGCGTTTTGTGTATGGTATGTGGGGTTTTAAAAAAAAATCAGTGGCCTTTCTTTTGTGTGTTGGGCGTGTGTTCGTGGAGTGAAGCGCATTGGGCCCAAGACGGCCTGTGAGCACGGCTGGTTCCCGGTGCGCTGTGTGCCGCCTAATGTTTTGTCCCACCTCGCCCGCGGAAGGCACGCCCGACCTGTTTATAAGCGCTGACAAGGCAGCTGTATCGAACTCCTCTAGTTACTTATTTGAGCGCTTATACACGACGCTCGCTGCTCTATGCTCTCTGACCTGTGGGCCCATGTGCGCCTGGCTCTCCGCATCGTGGCTCAGAATGACTCGCCTGCTATTAGCGCAGACCTACTAGGAGACTGGCTGGGGCCGGCTGCACCTGGGTGGTCAATTTTTTCTATTTTGTTTTTTTTCAATGTAAGGGTGCGCACTGCTTAGCAAACCGTCCTTGCACTGCATTGATCAGTGTTCCGTACTGCATGTGCAATCATTCCGTACTACATGTACATTTCTCATTTTTTGTTTTCATGTTTTTGCTCTTTTGTAATCTTTTTTTCCAGTGTAGAGGAGTGCACTGCTTAGTAAACATACCTGTACTTCATTGATTATGTTCCTGTACTGCACGTTCATATATTTCCGCACTACATTTTTTTTCAATGTAGAGGCATGCACTGCTTTGTAAACCATGCGTGCACAGCACTGATCAGCGTTCTGTACTGCATGTGCACTCAGTCCGTATTACATGCACAGTTCTCATTTTTTGTTTTCGTGTTTTTGCTCTTACGTAATTTTTTCCCAATGTAGGGGAGTGCACTGCTTTGTAAATCATTCTTGTACTGCATTGATTTCGTTTGTGTGCTGCATGTTCATATTTTTCGGCACTACAAATGCAGATTGCATTTTTCTTTTTGTGTTTTTCTCTTATCTATTTGATTTTCCAAATTTAGGGGCGTGCACTGCTTTGTTGGGTATGTGTAAACTTCATTTTGACAAAGTCTGTACTGCATTGGTACACAACTTGCACTGCATGTGTCCTATTTGCACACTGCTCGAATCTAACGATACATGAGCAAACAACAGAAAACAAATTATCACAGGCATTCTGTACGACAAGTTCATCATGAGCAAACTAATTTCAACAGAAAGCAATCTAACATAATCAAAGTTCACATCATTACAAGCGATTCTGCATGGCAAGCAAACTAAGTTCAGCAAAAGCAAATCATCACAAGCAAACTAACGATACATAAGCAAACAACATAAAACAAATTTGATGATAATTCTAAAACGACGGTGGCATTGGTGGCTCTTTGGCTAGCACCATCTTCTTCTTCACCAGTCAGCGTCTCCCCATCCCCAACTGCTCATGGCGCGCTTCTTGGGGGGCTCCTCCTTCTCCAGCTTTGCACGGCAAAGCCCGTCCTGGGTGAGGGTGATGCGGTTCTATATCTCGTACGCTGCGTAGGCGTCCTTTGCCGCGTACTCAATGTGCCTCATGGACAAAGGCAGGGTGGCCCAGCGCTTGTGCTTGTTGTTGGTGATCTTCTTCTTCATGTTGTTGTAGTAGTCGTCGATGAGCATGTCGGAGACGTCTCCAAGGGAGTCCAACTCCTTGGTTGCCTCGGGCACCCTCCACTCCTTCTGGATGTCGATGAAGTTGGCGACCTCCAAATTGACGCGCTCTAGCCTTTTTTTGTCGTCGTCGATGGAGAAGCCTACAAAGGTGTACCTAGGGTCGGCGAGGAAGTTGTCGAAGACGGTGCACCTTTCAGCGGCGCTCAGTTGGAAGAGCAGCACCGGGTGTTTCTTGCCGATGGAGAGTTGGCAGAGGGCGGGTTTCTGCGTCGCTTTAGGCTCGTTGTTGTACTCGAGATCAATGCCGACAATCTTGTGGCGCTAGAGGCTGAGGTGGCGCTCGTACTGCGTGAGGGTGATCACCACCTGCTTCTTGTCGTTGGTGTGGATGACGTGCAAATTGGTGTTTCCATGGGCCTCCACGTCCTTGTACTCGTTGGCGAACGCCATCGCCGGTAGTGAGGCTTGGTGTTTTTGCGTGGAGATGGATGTGATGGAGCGATTTGGTGGCAGCGTGATGGGTACTTGTGTTGTTTATGGATGAGATGGCCTATGGCAGGGGTCTGAATTTAAGGGGAGGCGCGGTGTGGGATGGCCGCAGCGGATGAACGGCACGATCTCGGCGACGATGCGGTTTGTGCAGATCGTGGGTTGGTGTTGCGTCTGTGATCGTGGGCTTGTGGCAATGGAACCGCTCCGATTGGGTGGTTGTATGCGAACGTGGTGTTTTTTTATCAGTAGATTTTTTTAACCACCACTTTTCTGTGCGAACGGGCATTTTTGTGACGTTTATATGTATCCTGTGTGATAACGAAACTGCATTGGTTAGAGTACCGCACTGCATCGTGTGCAACGGAGAACTGCATGTTGTCTACAGATGCGTACTTCATTGTGTGCAATAGAGTACAATGTATTCCGCAATTTTTACGACTTTTTCGATGTGTTCTATACCGTGTATTTATTCACAATGTAGGTAATCCGGAACTGGATTGCTAAACCGTACTGCTTCGTGTAACGAAATGCACTTCACTTTTCTAGTGTTGCGTGCTGCATCTGTTTTTTGCGTGTACTTACTGCATTCCCTGGTACGGGAGGGGTAGGGGGGGGGGGGGTTGGGGGGGCATTTTTTGTGTGGCATTTATTTGAATATAGACTTTTTCTTTTCGGATGCGTTTTCTTAACATGCGTGTTGTTTTTATTTTAACTTTATTTTTACGAACTGTGTTTATTTTATTTTTGTTTTACCGATTGAACTTCATTGTTCTTCATAGAGAACTGCATCACGTGCGTTTTGATGTGGTCTTTCTTATTTTAGCCGGGCCATTTTTGGGCCAACCCGTTTTATGTTACTTTTTGCCACACACGGGCCTCCTACATGTCCGTTCCAGGCGATCCCACCGCTGACAAGAAGAGAGACCGAGAACAATCCCCTCTCCTCTCTTGCAGTTCCTCCCTCGAGCAAAACCACCGTCGCCCGCAGCAACCACCGTCACCCGAGGAACCGCCGCCCTCAAGAGGTTCTTATTGCTGCATTCCGCGTCGTCGTCCGCTCCGCGAAGCCTTGCCACTGCGCCCCCGCAGCCCTTTCATGTCCGTTTCCGTCGGCGCACCCTCCCCCTTCTCTGCCGCCGGCGCCGCACCTTTTTTGTGGTACGTTCCTCTTGTTCCCGGTCTTGATCGTCCTCTCGTCTTGTTTTTCGTTATTCTCGTAGTTGCTGTTGCTTTTTTGCTTGTGTAATTTTTCCGTAGGCAGCCAATTTTATCTCGATTTTGGAGTCGATACTTGTCTATAGCAAGGTGGATCTAGGGTTTCGTGAGATTTTTCGCCGATTTTGTTGCTTATATCTGTCACTTCGTCGTTGTGCTACAGGCAAACGCCATGTCTTCGCCGAGCAGAGTGGGAGGAGGAGTTCAGGGTATGTGGAGTGCTTATTTTAGGCTTTTGTTTATTTTTGTTTGATGTTTATCTAGTTTCCTAAATCATCCTGCATATTTGGTTTATGCTCTGTTAGTTGTCAGCGTTCGTTTGCATTATTTTTTGTCATGTGATGTTTTGTAATTTCTGTTTCTGGTTCTTTTTGAATGAAGTAGGTGATTGTGGTTCTCATAATGATACACCAATTGGCTCTTGTTGTCCTGGTGGTAAGGATCATGGTGTGGAGGGAGGATATCAATTGAATTCGCCGATTGAAACTTCTCCCATAAGTGTGGCCCCTCCTTCTGGTATGTGATTGATTTGTTTATTGTTGTGTATGCTAGTTACTTCGATGTTGTACCAATTGGTGTTGCCTTGCTGTATATAGTCTGGTATTCTTGTTGGGAAGAAACATGAAGTTAGTGTATGCAGCACTGTATTTATTTTGTATATGTGAACTCCACTATATTTATGTGTGAACTGCATTGTTGTTTTATTCAAGTTTTTTGTACAATGCATTAATTTTAATTTTTAGCTTATGGTTGGAGCACTGCATTTTATATGTCTAAGTGTACTGCATTTGTTCTTTTTGTGCACTTTTAATGACCATAGTCAAACTTCATTTTTGACGCAATGTCTGTTTTCCATGCTGGGGCGCCTGGGTTTGAGGAGGTTACTCAATTGAATGACCATTATTTTGCAGAGGGTAATGTTGGTGTGAGCTTTGACCAGAGGCGACCCGTTTTGTTTGAGACACAGTCGCAGTCTGTTGATGGTACAGAAGAAGTTACACATGATTGGATGGTCTCGAAACAGCTTCGTGAATATGAGTTGAAGCAAAGCAAGAAGAAGTTGAGGTTTGAAAGTGACTCAAAAGAGTTTGCGGAGAAAGAGAAGCAGAGGAGAGCTGCAGATGGTGCCAAGGGTGCCAAATTTGCAAAGGTGAAGAAGCCTTCTTTGCAGAAGAAGAGGCTGAGTACTGTTGCTAAGGAAGGTGGTACACCTCGGCGGAGTCCACGTGTTGTTGGCATGAACCAGAATCATGGCAAGAGAACTGCTGAAGCTGGTGGAAAGGATGATCCTTAGTGCAAGCGACTACATGTCACTGAAGGTCCCAACTCTAATGATGATGACTTTGTGTTTGCTGATTTTGTGAGGGATGTTCATAGTGGTAGACGCAAAGACTGTGGTTCATCTAAGAGTCTACCCAAGCATGCCCGTGACGATGTCGATGAAGATGTTTGTGGTGACTCTGGCGAGGAGGTGGATGTTGTTCCAAAGGTTTGTTGAAGTGGACTGCATTTGTTTTCTTCATTGTTATTCTATCTGTGTTTTCTCTGTCTCTTTTTTATGGCTAGTCTTCTAATGTGGATTGCATTTCCCTTTACACAGAGGAAGAAGTCTAGTAAGAGCAATGCAGCTGAAGATGATGCTAAGGTAGATGATTCTCGATTTAACAAGACCATACGTTTGTCACTTCCCACTGTTTGCAAGGCTGCTGCCTTGTTGAAAGAGGCACACTGTAGTCGTGTTCGGGATGCTGGATTTGGTGTTGTCTTTGAACTGACAGTAAAGAAAAATGTGTCGCGCATTCTTATGTGCTATCTGATGGGAGTGATTGACCCTGCCACCATGATAATGGACTTTGGGAATGGCAAGGTTCTTCGAATCAATCATGATGCAGTTCATCACATTTTTGATTTACCCATGGGACGTCACACTGCACCCATGCCTGCTGCCAGCGGCCATGTTGACTCGTTGAGTGCCCTCAAGGATGAGGTTGGCTTTGACCGTTCAAAAAGTATAGGTGTCAAGGACTTGCTTGAGAAGTTGAAGGTGTTGGGTGGAGGAAGATGATCATGTGACTGTTGACCTTGCTGTGAAGGTGTTCTTCCTGATACTCTACCAGAATTTGCTATGCCCCCGGCCTGCAGTTCGTTTGGGTAGAGTTGCTGCAATGGTAGAGAACATGGATTATGCGGCTATGGCTTAGATGGACTTTTGCCAGCTTGTTGTTGATGAGTTACAGGCAGCTGTGGTAAGGTGGCAAACAGAAGGCTGCAAGCAGAATTGTGCAGAGGGTTGTGCCATTGTCCCCCTGATTATGTATCTTGACTGCTTGAAACTTTGAAAGATTTCAGTCATGCACACGTTGACGCCACATGCGTCATACCTGACGACCAAGGACCTGATGAAGTTATACAATGAGGATGTGCTTGTGAAGGGAAAGATTTACTTGGAAACTTACAAATTTGGGAAGCTGCCGGTTAGTGCATCTGAGTTTTGAATATCAGTTTTTTTAAAGGTGCAGCCATTATAAATCTGAACTTTTATAGTACTCACATGTGTACGTCTGTTTGCCTCTTGTCTTTTTTTGGTAGTGGAAGGAGTCAGGTGATATTGTGTACAACCGTCCTATTGCAGTGGACTGCGGCAGCTCTGATGTGGGACCTAGCACTCATGCTAGGTTTTATGAGCCTATATGTAGCCAGCTTCCTTCCTGTGATGATGAGGTGCCGCATACTCGTGGTTTCATGGATCGACAGATGTTTGATAATAGAAGCTCTTCTAAACAGACATTTGTTGGCGGCAAAAAACACGAGGAGATTGATGAGCTTCTTCTGAAGGTTTTGAAGTTGACTGAAGATTTGCCAACCTCCGGTGACAGGTTGATCACAGTTGCTGTTTTTTTCCCTGTTGGCCATGGCCCACGAGATGAAGATATTGTTGCTGCTCACAGTTTTGATTGTGGCGTGATTGAAAGCCCAAAGATTGTAGTGACGAATGTTCGGTCTTGTATGCTCAATTGAGACATTCACAAGAGGAAAAATGCGGTCGGTATGAGAAGGATGCTGGGGATATTTTGGATGAAATGAACCGTCAGGACGCTGGTGTTGGTGCTGATAATGTATGTTCTAGGTTTTTTCTGGTTTTGAACCTCTTTTGTGTACTATGTGGACTGCTCCTCACTTTTCATGTTTTTTTGATAGGCTGGAGTGGAATCTTCTGGTGTCCATGGAACTAGGGACGATGGAATTGGTCAGGTACAAGTACTTCTGCTATGTTTATTCTGCCATGCGTCCCTCTTCTTAAACTTGCACTTGTTGCTTTCCATTTTTATTGTATTTTTTTGTGTACTTCGCGGTTGTAAAGTGTGTATTGCTTGTGCATATTTGAAGTTTTTTCTTTTTTGGTTGTTACCATCTTATTTTTCGTTTTTGGTTTGTTCTATGCCTGTAGAGTGGTGATGCTGCTTATGGTGTGCACAAAGAGACATACGATGGCTCTGGGAAGGATGAGGTCTTGGCTGATGCATCGTCCCCTCCGGATGTTGTGGCTGATAAGGTATAGTTGTTTTACTTGTTCTGTTAGTGTGTTGTAATCTAATTTTTTGTTTGTTGTTGTAAACTTGATGTATGTTGTTATGTTCACTCATATGCATTTTCATTTACATATTTTAGCCGCAATATTTTTACATGTGTGAGCTTAAGTCTTTGACTGAAGTGAACTGCATTCCTTTTTTTGCATGCGTGTCCATAATGTTTTACATAAGTGAGCTTCAGTATTTAACATAACTGAACTGTATCGTTTGACAAAGTGAACTGCAGTTCTTTTTTACGTATATGTGGATTGAAGTTGTAGTTGTTTTGATACACGTGGGTTGCAGTTGTTGTTGTGTTAATTATCCCCGTGCTCATTTTTGTGTTATTGTGTGTTTTTTAATCTTTCCACAGTCTGGAGAAGAAAACGTGGAAGTTCACGTTGATCTGAATCAGGGCGGTTGTGCTGTTGATGGTGGTGGCAGTGTTAGTGGTTCTGCATCGGTAGCTGTCAACTGTGCAGACGCTTCTGTAGCTCAAGAATACCATGATGCTCTTTCCCCCAGTCGGCATGAAGACTCTGATTTTGTCATTGAAAAGCCGCTGGAGAATGTCGTCCCTGCTATTAGTGTTGTTGCTTCCCCTATTTGTCTGGCGGCCAACGATGTTCCTGAAGTATCGAGAATTGAGCCTCATGTAGCTGAAGTATCTAAGGACGTTGCAGTTGAACAGACTGTTGTAAATCCAGAGAATGCTAATGTTGCTGCAGAAGAGAAGTCCAGTGAGGTTGTTGTGGATTCGTCGCAATCTGTCCAAGGAAATGTTTTGGTGAGCTCTGAAGAACAACAACATGAAGACTGACACTGAAGGCAAGAGTTTTGTTTCGAACAGTGCAGTTGAAGTTTTTCTCATTTCATTTTTTGTTTAATTACTATGGTATCTGTATTAGATGTTTAATGATAAGTGAAACTTGATCTTTTGTTTATGATTTTCAAAATAGCTAGCAGAATTTCCTTATCTTAATATTTTAACTTCATTATTTTGGATAAGTGAACTTCCTCTTTTTATTACAGATGACGAACTTCCTGTTGTGACATCGTCGAGCATTGATCCAGCTCTTCTAAAAAGATACAATGAGTTGTACGCTGCTGTTACGAGGGTTCGGAAGGACAAGAAGAAGAAGTATGGTTTTTTAGAAATTGTTTTGTTCATATGTATTCTCTAAATTTGGTTTTTAGCCCTTTTTCTTTGTTGTTATTTTTTAGTATCTTATGTTTCAGTTTTTCATGAAAAATTCAGGGACGTGATTGCTTTTAAAACTGAGTTGGGTGATATTACCATTGGCGAAGTTGGTCAATCCTTTTGGGATAAAGGGATGCTCACTGCAAGACTTGTAGATCTTGGGGTTTCTTTCCTGGTAGATAAGTTTAAGGGATCTCCAACATATTTGTGTAAGAATGCAGATTTTTTTTGATTTTCTTTTCTGATTTGGTGCGATGACATATTTTCTTGAGCACTTTTTGATTTTGGGTTTTGTATTGGCAGACAAATATTTGGAATGGTGATACTGTAGGCAGAAGTGTTAAAATGGTGTTCTCTTCAAAAGCCGAGGAGCGTGTTGATAAAAAGGATATGGTGAGTAACGTTTTTATGTGTCGAAGACTATTTTTTTGCGTGTTTGTTTTTACAGTGTTCTATTTCTTCTTATTATAATTTTATTTTATTTTTTCGTGCTTTGTACAGGTCCTTTTTGCAACTTTTGATCCACCGGATACAAGGGATGGCGTTGGTCATTATTGTGTAGTTCCGTTAAATGTGAAAGAAAGGCGGTTTGAATTTCTTGACTCGCTCAATAAACCTGGCAGCCCTGGTGCGATCAGGGTTTTTAGGAGGATGGTTAAAAATATCAAGCGTGCATGGAAAGAAGGAAGCTCAAGTTCTGATGAGCCGCTAAATCCTCCTACACTTGATGGATTTGTGTTGAAACATGTCATTGTCCCAATGCAACCTAATGGGTGTGTTCCGTACAGCCCCTCTTCACCATACTGCTCAAGTTTTTTAATTTTTCATTTTTGTGAAACTGATGTTTTTTATTATTTTATTGCAGGCATGATTGTGGATTCTATATGTTTCAATTCCTGCAGACTTGGGATGGTGTTCGAGTTGCTCAGTTTGGGGTGGAGCACATTGGCTACATCAGAAAGGCCATGCTCTATAGTTGGCTCACATCGAGAAAGTGTTCCCTTGATTTAACATCACTTTTTAGTTTTTGCAGATCAAGGTTGTTTTAGTGAACTTCTTTATCCTTCCTTTATTTATTTTTTTGCCTACTGCTTGCTTCTGGTTCTTACGGGCTTTTTAATAGTTTATTTAGTTACATTTGTGATTTAGATTGTATGTGTATTTTTATTTGTTGTGTTAATGAGTTGCATTTTTTATTTTTTGGGCAAGTGAGCTGCATTGTTCTTTACAAGTGGGCTGCATTGTTGTATACATTTTTTTATTCTGCATTGCTGTTGACAAGTGGACTGCATTGGTGTAGACAATTATGCTGCATTCTATTCGTTAGTGAACTGCATTATTTTATTTTAATGAGTTTTTTGGTTTTGTATTTTTTTGTGCTGAGTGTTTCCATGTTTTTTCTTACACGGTTTTAGGTTTTGATGGGGGGCTTCATGAAGGCTGTACGTCACTGTTTGAGTCCCAGGGTTCTGATGTGGTTATGGAGGATTGCGCCATTGAAATCTCTCCAGATAATTCTTGTTCTTTGGCTGGAGATGGTTTGAACACAGCTGTGGCGTTTGGACCTGATGGTGGAAGTGTTTCCCGCCCTAGCTCCCCACGTGATGTGTTTGATGTTGATGATGATGATTTTGTTACACCGTGTCCTTGCGTCACGAGGACTCGGAGTGCAGCAATTAATTGTCCTCTTGTGGATGATGTTGAAGTTTTTTCGAACAAGAGGGTAGGTGAGAGGGCTTTTAAGTTGAGATGCTCTATGGAGAAATTGAGGCCTCTGAGGTTCAAATATATTGATGAGGCGAGGAAAATAAAGGATCTTGTTCTCATTAAAGAATTTGTAACCAAATAGCACGAGTAAGTTTTTATGTGTGTGCCCTTGATTCTTTTTGTGTGTTTTGTTTTTAATTTTAATTTCATTGATCCCATCTCTGTATGTTTACTGCAGGAATGCGTTCTTTATGGCGAACAGTCCTTTTGGTGATCTTGATACTTACAATGTTGACTATATCTATAATACATTTGGCAAAGGAGCTTTAATGGATTCGTATCTCATGGATTTTGTCATCAAGTACTGGAAGCAAGACGCTGAAATGGGTTTAGTTTATCATTATGGTGAACGTGTGCTACTTTCACCCTTATTTATCACGGTAAACATGTGCTGTCATTTTTTTCTATTTGTACTGGGTTTTTTATGTCCATGCCTGCATGCACTGTTTATTCTTTTTTTTCATGTCCTTTCTTTGTTCTTTTTTCTTTGTAGTATGTTCTTCAGATGGAAACATTTGTGACAAAAGATGAGGAAGGAAACCCTGTGTTGCCAGTTGTGCATAGCACGTTTGTTTTAGAAGATGCAGTTAACCAGTTCAAGGTTTTTGTGAGTGATGACGTAAACCTGTTGGATGCAAAACTGGTAAGTTCATTGTTTCCCGTCATTTATTTTTCTAGTTTGTTGTATTTCTTTTTATACTTATTTTTTGGAGCAGTGGTTCTAGTGCTATGTGTCGAAATAAGTTTTCATTTTTTGTTTTTTTGATGTGAACAGATTATGATGCCGCGCTCCAAGGATGGTCATTATTCCTTATACACGATGAACCAGCATCGCGAGACGTTTGATATCCATGACACTAGGAAGTACACTGGCCATCCTGATGTCACGACAAAGTGGCGCAGGAGTGATTACCATTCAGATTGCACTGAAGTGGTATGTCATTTTTTCTTGCCAAGTGCAAAGCTTTTTTGTGTTTCTCCTACTGTATTTTTTTTATAAACTGCACATGCAATGTTAGCACACATAGTACCACACTTGTTTATGTAGTGCACTGCAACATACGCGTGACAAAACTGCATTTTTCTCAGACCCCCCATAATCCTTGTAAAAAAGGAGATAAAAGGAAATGACCTCATGTGCATTTAAAAGAGGGACTGTCTAGACGTCGAAAACAACTTTTGTATCTGAATCGTAATTTGATCTGTGGTGTGTGTTATTTTTACATTGTGCTTCCTTTTTTTGCCAGATGAGGAGGATGAATCAGTTGCTGAAGGCGATTTATGGTGAACAAATGTGTAAATCTAAGAACCACCCTGACTGGGTTAAATTGGCAGAGAAGCCCTCTTACCCGGTTGTGCCAGCGCAGGGAGCAAACGAGTGCGGAATCTATGTTCTGAGGGTGACGCAGTTGTATGACGGCCAACGTTTAGTTGAGAAAATTATCAAAACTGACATAAAACCTTCTCTGTTTTTCTTCTTTTTTTGTTACTTTTTTTTTAATTATTTTTACCTTTTCACTTTTTGTTCTTTATGACAACCTTTTTATTTAATCACTGTCTGCAATTTTTTTAATTTTCTTTTTCAGCCTGCTGTTGAAGATTGGAAGACGGAGTACATGTTCCAGCTGCTGTTCAATTCCTGGAACATGTTGTGTTATGAAGACATGCCGCTTGAGCTACAAGAACTGATTGCGGACCTCGGGCTTACTTCCCTGTCGCAATCGCGGACGCAGTAACAATCTACATTGGTAAAAACCCTGTGTATGGACAAGAACTAGGGGTTCATGTTGTGTGATGTGTGGTGTCTAAGGTATATAATGTATGAAAAGACGTTTGTTTTACTGTTTGTTGTGATTCTCGTCTGCTCTTTTGCATCAGTGTTTTATGGACGAATTTGTATCTGTATGTGTATTTTATATAAATAATTCATATAGTATATATATGTGTATATTTTTATTTTTTGTTGACTTACACGTTCTGTGTGAATTGGCATTTTTGACACGCTTTATATGCATCTTATGTGTCCCATTTAATCGCATTGCATGTGATACCGAACTTCTTCGTCCAAGAAAAGCACTGCATTTTGTCTACAAGTTTGTGCTGCATCTTTTTTTTCTGCATTTTTTTACCGCAGACCTTGCATTCATGTGTGTATCCTGGAACTGCGTTTCTTTATGATACTGCATTGCTTTGCCTAGCCAGGTGAAGTGCGTTGCTTTTATGATACTGCACTGCTTTGCCTAGCCAGGTGAAGTGCGTTGCTTTATGGTACTGCACTGCTTTTTTCTGCCTAACTAAGTGCACTGCTTTTTTGCCTATCCAAGTGCACTGCTTTTTTTGCCTTACCTTCAGTTTGTTATTTTTTTACTGTTTTGTTTTTGTAAGGTATGAGGGGGGGGGGGGGGGTTGGGACCCCCCATTTTTTTGGTTGACTATATATTTGTATTTTGCTATTTGTATTCCATGTACTTAACGTACTGCATGCATTAGCGTGAGGCCGAGCAGGAGGGTGGGGAGGGGGGGGGGTCGTCACCCCCCTCCCCACCCCCCTGCGAGGCCGAGCCTGGAACGAGCCAAAGCAGGTGGCGACGCGGCGTGCCGCGGCGCCGCATGCGCAGGCGAGTCCGTCACACCCGTGCGGCTCCTTGTCTGTCTTAGGGGTGTGGCTCTGGGTTGCGTGTGTCCTATTGTTGGAAAAACAGAATGTCCACACTACGCCTATCAACCAAGCGCACTGCGTGCGTTAGCGCGAGGCCGAGAAGGGGGGTGGGGAGGGGGGGTCGTGACCCCCCTTCCCACCCCCCTGCGAGGCCGAGCTTGGAACAAGCCGGAGCAGGCGGCGACACGGCATGTCGCAGCGCCGCATGCGCAGGCGAGTCTGTCACACCCCTGCGCCTCCCTGTCTATCTTAGGGGGTGTGGCTCTGGGGTTGTGTGCGTCCTATTGTTGGAAAAACAGAATGTCTGCACTGCGCCTGTCAACCAAGCGCACTGCGTGCGTTAGCGCGAGGCCGAGCAGGGGGGTGGGGAGGGGGGGTCGTGACCCCCCTCCCCACCCCCCCGCGAGGCCGAGCCTGGAATGAGCCGGAGCAGGCGGCGCCGCGGCGTGCCGCGGCGCCGCATGCGCAAGCGAGTCCGTCACACCCCTGCGCATCCCTTTCTATCTTAGGGGTGTGGCTCTAGGGTTGCGTGCATCCCATTGTTGGAAAAACAGAATGTCCGCACTGCGCCTGTCAACCAAGCGCACTGCATGCGTTAGCGCGAGGCCAAGCAGGGGGGTGGGGAGAGGGGGTCATGACCCCCTCCCCACCCCCCCTGCGAGGCCGAGCCTGGAACCAGCCGGAGCAGGCGGCGACGTGGCGTGCCGCGACGCCACATGCGCAGGCGAGTTTGTTACACCCCGTGCGCCTCCCTGTCTATCTTAGGGGGTGTGGCTCTGGGGTTGCGTGCCTCCTATTGTTGGAAAAACAGAATGTCCACACTACGCCTGTCAACGAAGCGCACTACGTGTGTTAGCGCGAGGCCGAGCAGGGGGTGGGGAGGGCAGTCGTGACCCCCCCTCCCCACCCCCCTGCGAGGCCGAGCCTGGAACGAGAAGGAGCAGGCGGTGACGCGGCGTGCCGCGGCGCCGCATGCGCAGGCGAGTCCGTCACACCCGTGCGTCTCCCTGTCTATCTTAGGGGTGTTGCTTTGGGGTTGCGTGCGTTCTATTGTTGGAAAAACAGAATGTCTGCACTGCGCCTGTCAACCAAGCGCACTACGTGCGTTAGCACGAGGCCGAGCAGGGGGTGTGTAAGTGCATCTAGTGCCACCCCTAGTTGGTTTTGGAGTATTGACGACAAACCTAGTTGAGGGACTAATGTGTTTGTGAGAATTGCAGGATAACACAGGTAGAAATCCCTCATTGATTCGGTTTTCCTACCAGAGATGACCCCTAAAATTGTATGAAGACATTGATGTCAAAGGTGGTATGTGAAGATACTCACATTGAAGACTATGACAAGAGAAGACATCGCATGAAGCCTATGGAGCTCGAAGACTTAGATCTTTCGTAGTTCTTTTTCTTCTTTATTGAGTCATAGGAACCACCATACTGTTAAGTGGGGTCCAAGTGAACCAGTCAGAATGACTGAAGTGATGCTTAACCAAAACCTATGTCTTCGAGTGAAGACTATGAGAGCAAAACTTGTCCAGAGTCAGACAAGTCAGCTTTGCTTGTAGCCCAAGTAAAGCTGCCACGTGAGTTTGAAATCTGACCGTTGGAACACGTGTCAGTTCTTTAGTGACCCAGGGTCATTTCGAACAAATCAGGTCGGGTTGCCTAGTGGCTATAAATAGCCCACCCCTACAACCATAAACAGTTGGCTGCTCAGAGTTAGAGTACGGCTTTTGTCGTTTGAGAGCAACCCACCTTGAAGCCTTTGAGAGAGAATTTCTTGCGAGGATAAAGCCCTAACCACCCAGAGCCTAAGAGTGTTAGGCATCACTTAAGTCTTCTTGCCTGTGTGATCTGAAGACTTATTACACTTGAGGACTGTGAATCCTCCAGCCGGTTAGGCGTCGCGTTCTGAGCATCCAAGAGACATTGTTGATTGCCGGTGAACGAAGTCTGTGAAGGTTTGGGAGTCTAACTTGAAGACTTACCTGAGTGATTGGGCGAGGTCTGTGTGACTTTAGCTCAAGGGGAATACGGTGAGGACTGGGTGTCCTGAGCTGCGTGGTCAGGACTGGGTGTCCGGGACTATGTGTCCTCAGGTTTAAATACCTAGCCGCCCTAACCAGACGTACAGTTGTCACAGCAACTGGAACTGGTCCAACAAATCATTGTCTTCAACGAGTCACTGGTTTCATCCTTCCCTTCCCTTTACTTATTGTTGGTCCTTGTGAAGTCATTGTATGATTGCACTATCTTTTGTCTTCACTGAGTGACTGCGTGTTCTATTTGGCTTCAGAATATCTTCCTACCTGATCCTTACTACCTAGCTGCTATTAGTCACTGTGCTTTCACTTCATTGAATACTTGACAATGGTTTGCCTAGTGTAGTCTACCTTCCGCTGCATGGTAATAGGTTTATTTCTGTTGTTTGTCTTCGAAACTTCCATGTTTTGAAGACTTTCATAAAAATCACCTATTCACCCCCCCTCTAGTCGATATAACATACTTTCAATTGGTATCAAAGCAAGGTACTCCCTTGTTCTGTGTGATTCGGTTTAACCACCTAGAGTTTTAGCTATGTCGACTGCAGGGATAATCAAAGTCTCCGCTGCGTGCCTCGTCTTCGATGGAACTGAATATCCCTACTGGAAGAATAAGATGCGCATGCATCTTGAAGCCATTGACGTCGACCTATGGTATGTCGTCAAGAACGGCGTTCCCAAGGCTGGAGAAGGTGTCACTGCTGCTGACGTCAAGAAGTTCGTTCAACTGGACTCTACTGCCAAGAATATCATTTGTGGTCATCTGACCAAAGGACAGTATGGCCGCGTGAGTGCTTTGGAAACATCTAAGCTAGTCTGGGACTGGCTCTCCAAGGTCAACGAAGGCGTCTCAACCCAGAGAGATCAGAGAATCAGTGTCCTTCGCAACCTCTTCAACCGCTTCAAGAGAAATGACAATGAGAATGTCCAGCTCACATTTGATCGACTCACTGACATCACGAATGAGCTTCAAGCCCTTGGCTCTACTGAGATCACCAAGCATGAAGTCGTCAAGACACTACTGAGATCACTTGACAGTTCGTTTGACACCCTAGCCCTGATGATTCAAGAACGTCCTGATTTCAAGACACTCGATCCGTCTGACATACTTGAGAGGCTCAACACACATGAGTTTCAGCTTTCTGAGAAAAGAGATTTCTATGGTCCAAACTATGGGCGAACTCGTGCCTTGAAGGCAAAAGCTGTCTCCTCATCTGAAGAAGAATATGACAGCAGTTCTGATGATCCTGAAGACATTGGAAGGGAACTTGCTATGCTTGTGAACAAGTTCCAAAAATTCACCAAGAAGAAAGGTTTCAGAAAGTCTTCCCAATCAAGCTCAAGGAATGATGAAGCTTCTGCTCATGACTACAAGAAGAAAATATGTCACAAGTGCAAGAAACTTGTGCACTTCATCTCTGAGTGTCCGTAGTCGGACAATAAGAACAACAAAAAGAAGAAGAGCAAGGAATATGACTCTGACAACAAGAAGAAGAAGAAATACTCAAAGTATTCTCCCAAGTCTTCCTCAAAGTCTTCATCACACAAGAAGAGCTCATCTGGCAAGGCACGTGCCTTTGTTGGCAAGGAAATGGATTCAGAGGAGGAGTCCGCTTCTGAGGAGGCGGAGGTGGAGTCTGAGGAGGAGTACGATTTTGGCGTCGCAAGTCTGGCTACAGCATACATTGCCAAGTCCATCTTCAACACTGAAGACAATGACTTCATCACCGACACCGATGCAAATGACAAGGACTACTCCGCTCCTACCTACTGCTTCATGGCACGCGGTGCCAAGGTAAACACACGCACTACTCACTATCAAACATCGAGTGACGATGACTCTGATTGTGGTTCAAAACCCAGCTACAAAACACTTGCTAAAATTGCAACTGAACAACAGAAAGCCATGGAACATATTCAAAAACTGTTAGACAAAAGCGATGATCTGTTAGGCGCTGAAATGACTCGATCTGAGTCCTTAATTGAAGACATAAAAAATCTTCACGTTAAGTATGAGGAACTTGAAAGTTGTCATGAAACGCTCTCAACAACTCATGAAAAGCTTTCCTATGATTATCTTCAAAGGAAGCAAGATCTTGAGAAATTGAGAGCGGCTCATGAAGATCTTCAAAAGGAAAATGAGTCACTTCGCGCCAAACAGATCAGTTCCGCTCAGGAAGGATTTGAACCACCATGTCTTAAATGCATTGAGCGTGATAATACTACTTATGTTGCTGAATGTTCTACTGCTGCTACTGTTGCAACATCTTCAACTGTTGATGTAGAAACTAACCCCTCTACTGAGGATACCACTGCTATTGCTGATGAGAATGCTAGGTTGAAGACATTGCTTGAAACAGGGATGTAGAAAAGTCTTAAAGGGCATCAGACACTATGTGATGTCCTCAGAAAGCAGATCTTGAACCGAAACCCGAGGAAAGAGGGTGTTGGCTTCGTAAGGAAAATGAATGCTGATGGCTCTTACTGGAAACCTAAGCAGTACCCCAAAACCACATGGGTTGCTGCAGAGGAATCTTTAGCAGATCCATCCACTCTATATGGCTTCACTTGTGCTAACCCCATTGTGATTGATGAATCCTTTGATGCACACTATAAACTATTTAAGAATCAGAATGGTGAAGTGTTTGCCAGGTACATTGTGTAGGACCTTGAAGTAGATGTGTCTAGAGGGGGGGGATTAGACACTTAATGCTAAAGTTGCAGTTTTTAAGATTTTTCAGTTTAAGTGGAGTTTAGGCACAATTTCAGCATTCACAATACATATCAAGCAAGCATGCAAAGAGTATATAGGCAGTGGAAAGTAAAGCATGCAACTTGCAAGAATGTAAAGGGACGGTTTTGGAGAATTCAAACGCAATTGGAGACACGGATGTTTTTCCCGTGGTTCAAATAGGTGGTGCTATCCTACATCCACGTTGATGGAGACTTCAACCCACGAAGGGTAACGGTTGCGCGAGTCCATGAAGGGCTCCACCCACGCAGGGTCCACGAAGAAGCAACCTTGTCTATCCCACCATGGCCATCGCCCACGAAGGACTTGCCTCACTAGCGGTAGATCTTCACGAAGTAGGCGATCTCCTTGCCCTTACAAACTCCTTGGTTCAACTCCACAATCTTGTCAGAGGCTCCCAAGTGACACCTAGCCAATCTAGGAGACACCACTCTCCAAGAAGTAACAAATGGTGTGTTGATGATGAACTCCTTGCTCTTGTGCTTCAAATGATAGTCTCCCCAACACTCAATTCTCTCTCACAGGATTTGGATTTGGTGGAAAGAAGATTTGAGTGGAAAGCAACTTGGGGAAGGCTAGAGATCAAGATTCATGTGGTAGGAATGGAATATCTTGGCCTCAACACATGAGTAGGTGGTTCTCTCTCAGAACATATGAGTTGGAAGTGTAGATGTGTTCTGATGGCTCTCTCCACGAGTGAAGAGGAGGTGGAGGGGTATATATAGCCTCCACACAAAATCCAACCGTTACACACAATTTACCAATCTCAGTGGGACCGAATCAACAAACTCGGTCGGACCGAAATAGTAAACCTAGTGACCGTTAGAGATTTTCGGTGGGACTGACATGCAACTCGGTAGGACCGATATGGTTAGGGTTAGGGCATAACATAATCTCGGGGAGACCGATTACACAAACTCGGTGAGACCGATTTGGTAATAAGCTAACCAGAGGGTTGGTCAGGCAAACTCGGTGGGACCGATTCGCTCTTCTCGGTGAGACCGAAATGTTATGAAAAGGAAACAATGAGTTTACATTGCAATCTCGGTGGGACCGATCCGCTCTTTCGGTGAGACCGAAAAGGTACGAAAAGGAAACAGAGAAATTGCAATGCCATCTCGGTGAGACCGAGATCCCTATTGGTAGAACCGATTTTCTTAGGGTTTGGCAATGGCTATGACAAGTGAAACTCGGTGGCGCCGGGTTGAAAGAATCGGTAGGGCCGAGTTTGGCTTTGGTTTAGGTCATATGGGGAAGTGGTAAAGTAGCTAAGGATTTTGGAGCATATCATTAAGCACTTGAAGCAAGAGGCTCATTAAGCAACACCTCATCCCTGCTTGATAGTATTGGCTTTTCCTATGGACTCAATGTGATCTTGGATCACTAAAATGTAAAATGAAGAGTCTTGAGCTTTAAGCTTTAGCCAATCCTTTGTCCTTAGCATCTTGGAGAATTTCCCACAACCTTTAGTCCATGCCTCTCCATTGTTGAACTTATCTGAAACATACTAGATAGAAACATTAGTACAACAAGAGATATGTTGTCATTAATTACCAAAACCACCTAGGGAGCACTTGTGCTTACAATCTCCCCCTTTTTGGTAATTGATGGCAACATACATCAAAGCTTTAGATAAAGATATAAAGAAAAGCAAGTAAAGCTTTGGAAGGACATGTAACAAGCATAGGCTCCCCCTACATGTATGCACTCATGTAAATGTGAAATATAGAGGCATGTGAGAGCATAACCATGACGGAGTAGGCAATGTGTTACATGTATCTTGGCCATATGCATCAGAGCAAAAGATTATCAAGGAAAATACCTTCATGCTCATGAGTCCTTCTTGCAAACAGTATGTACATAAGCAAGAATTCCTCATACTCATGATTTTGATGCATACACTTACCTTGTAGTCTTTACCTGGCTTAGGATGGAATGAACCTGCACAAACAAGGTTAGATAACATAGGTACCTCCACTAGCCAGAGCAAACCAAGGAAGCCATAAGAGTACCAAGACTAGGATGACATGTAGAGAGTGAGTACAAGGTACCACAATGGATTCAACATGTCCCCAACAGTAAAGATATGTAATGAATTTGACTGATTTCTTTCCCTTAGGTGTCTTGCTCCCCCTGAATCTTACATGGGATATTGGGAGAAGATAGGGAACAAAAAATCAGAGCTAAAAGATACAAATGGATAGAACTTAATGCAAATAAGCACATATGAACATGTCTTTCCCCCAAAAAGACATGTGACATCTTTCCTCTTGAACATCAAGAAGAAATGTAGAACAAGTGGCAAATTGTTTTTCTGATTGCAAAGTCGGTGGCACCGAGTGGCATATTTCGGTGGTACCGAAAAGATTCGGTTGGGCCGAAAATTGCAAGTCGGTGAAACCGAGTTTACTCAGAGAAAAACACTTGTCACCTCAGCTCACTGGACATGTAGGATCTCACAAAGATTTGCAATGAATTACCTGAAGGATTTGCAAGGAATTAAATGCAGAAAATGCAGAGCAAAAACAAAAAGAAAAGAGAAGAAACTGAAAGATCTAGATGAAGTTGAAAAAAAGAAAAAGAAAACATGCATGAGACAAATACAATAACACAAAAGGAACACAAGAGAACTTCTTCTAGAGTTGGGCGGTGACATAGTCACCTATGTTAGAGTATATTGACTTAGGAGTCAAGTGAGAACACTTGACCATAGGTCATACTCATCGCTTAAGCTCAAAATGGGGTTACTATTTTTCTTTTAAGCATCTTGATGTATTCACATCTTGTTGAGTTGCTTTGACTCATGTCTTGGAGTAAAGCTTCTCTAAGATGGAATAACATACCTTGGGTGGTGGTGTGGTTCTTGCTCATGTAGTTGAACTTGTGTGGGTGCTCAAGGTTGATGTAGCTCATCAAGAGTTGGGAGCACCACTTGGAGTGTGAGTTCACCTACCTACATGGATTAGTTCTTGCAAGGAAGAGCACTTGTGTATCCAAAAATGACAATCATGAAGCTCAACATAGAATTTTTCAAAGGATATGTTTGAATGGTTCTGTGCTTCCTTGTCTTCAACCATCATTGTGTAGATACTTGGTGATGTAAATATTGCTCAAGATGTGAGTGAGTCGCAATCTCATGAAATTTGATTCAACCAAGCACCTACATGGGTTAGACAACATGCAAGGTACAAATATATCCAAGACATAAGATAGTCATCATAAGAGATATATCATGGATTAGTCATAAGCTCATGTCTTGCATGTATCCAATGGAGTTCCTACTCCAAGTTCGAAGCATCAATGATGTTCAATTCACCTCTCAACCTGCAAAACACTTTCTCATCAAGTGGCTTAGTAAATATATCCGCTAATTGCTTATCGGTGCGAACATGCTTAAGATTAATGTCACCCTTAGCAAAATGATCTCGAATGAAATGATGACGAACTTCAATATGCTTAGTTCAAGAATGTTGTACAGGATTATGACCAATTTTGGTAGCACTTTCATTGTCACAAAGCAGTGGAACATGTTTAACATAGATTCCATAATCTTTAAGACTTTGGGTCATCCAAAGTAATTGAGCACAACATGAACCAGCGGCAATGTATTCCACTTCGGCGGTGGATAAGGATACAGAGTTTTGTTTCTTGGAAGACCAAGACACAAGAGATCTACCAAGAAATTGACAAGTACCCGAAGTTGACTTTCTATCAACCTTGTCTCCGGCATAATCCGAGTCGAAATAGCCAACAAGATCAAAAGAAGACCTCTTAGGATACCAAATGCCAAAGTTTGGTGTATGAATTAAGTATCTAACTATCCTTTTTACGGCCTTAAGATGGCATTCTTTAGGAGCAGCTTGATATCGTGCACACATGCACACACTTAGCATAATATCGGGACGTGAAGCACATAGGTATAACAATGAACCAATCATAGAGCGATAAACCTTTTGATCAACCGGTTCACCATCTTTGGTCAAATCATTATGTCCACTAGTAGGCATGGGTGTAGACATACCTTTGCATTCTTGCATATTGAACTTCTTGAATAAGTCCTTGGTGTACTTTGTTTGACAGACAAATGTACCTTCCTTAGTTTGCTTGATTTGCAAACCGAGAAAGAATTTGAGTTCACTCATCATAGACATCTCAAACTTTTCTGACATTAGCTTTCCAAACTTTTCACTAAAGAGAGGGTTAGTTGAACCAAATATGATATCATCAACATAAATTTGGCATACAAATAGTTCTCCATTAACCCTTTTAGTAAAAAGAGTAGAATCAATTTTACCAATTTCAAAACCACTTGCAATAAGGAACTTGGTCAAGCATTTATACCATGCTCTAGGAGCTTGTTTAAGACCATAAAGAGCTTTGTGAAGTTTGTAAACATGATTAGGTTTCTTAGGATTGACAAAGCCAGGAGGTTGTTTGACATAAACTTCCTCCTCTATTTCACCATTTAGAAAAGCACTTTTAATGTCCATTTGGTACAAGGTGATGTTATGGTGATTAGCATAGGCAAGTAAGATGCGAATGGACTCAAGTCTAGCAACGGGAGCATATGTCTCACCATAGTCCATACCTTCGACTTGTGTGTACCCTTGGGCGACGAGACGTGCTTTGTTGTGAACCACTTGTCCATCTTCATCTTGCTTGTTGCGAAACACCCATTTGGTACCAATGATGTTGTGATTGTTGTCGGGCTTCTCAACCAATGTCCAAACTTGGTTTCTCTCAAAGTTGTGTAGCTCTTCATGCATAGCGTTTATCCAATACGGATCTTCCAATGCTTCTTCAACCTTCATAGGTTCAATGCTAGAGATGAATGAATAGTTTTCACAAAAGTTAGCTAAACGAGTTTTTGAGCGAGTGATTCTCCCGGTTTGTATATCATTGAAGATTTGCTCAACGGGATGATCTTTGGCGATTCTTGCTCGAACTCGTGAGAACTTTTGCTTGGGTCTTCGTTGAACATCTTCCTCATCTTGTTCTTCTTCTTGGCCTTCTTCATTGTTGACGTTGTTGTTCTCTTGTCGTGGTGGAGAAGGAGGTTGTTGATGTTCATCTTGATGCATTTCCTTGTCTTCTTCATCTTGGTGTGTCCCACTTGTGGATGCTTCCGTGTCGATTCTTGGTTCACCTTGTTGTGAAGTAGAAGCTTCCACTTGGACAGATGAAGTACTCTCCTTCACCTCCGTTGGACGAATTTTGCCAATGGACAAGTCTTGGATTTCTTCTGAAGGGTCTTTGTCTCCTACATCAATTGGCAATTGCTCTACTTGCTAGCCGTTAGATTCATCAAACTTCACATCTACCGTTTCTTCAACCTTTCGGGTGAAATTCTTGTAGACACGGTAAGTGTGAGAGTTTGAGCCATAACCAAGTAGGAAACCTTCATGAGATTTAGGAGCAAACTTTGAATGACGATGCTTATCAAGAATGTAGCACTTTGAGCCGAATACTCGAAAGTATCCAACTTGGGGTTTATTACCGGTCAGGAGCTCGTATGCCGTCTTGCCGAGTAGCTTGTGAAGGTACAAGTGATTTGTTGCGTGACAAGCTGTCTCAACCGCTTCTGCCCAAAAGTGCTTCGGCGTCTTGTATTCATCAAGCATTGTTCTTGCCATTTCGATGAGCGTCCGGTTCTTCCTCTCAACAACTCCATTTTGTTGAGGTGTGTACGTAGCCGAGAACTCGTGTGAAATCCCTTCTTCATCAAGAAAGGTGTCCACATTTGCGTTCTTGAACTCCGTTCCGTTGTCACTCTGAACCTTCTTGATCTTCACGTCAAACTGATTTTGGGCCTTCCTAGCGAAGTTTTTGAAGATCTTCTGGACCTGCAACTTGTCATTAAGAAAGAACACCCATGTAAATCTTGAAAAATCATCAACTATAACTAGACCAAAAGAATTTCCACCGAGACTCTTGTAGGTGTTGGGACCAAAGAGATCCATATGAAGTAGCTCGAGTGGCCTCCTTGTAGTCATGATGTTCTTCACGGGATGCCTTCCTCCAACCTGTTTACCTGCCTGACAAGCACTACAAAGTCTATCCTTATCAAATATGACATCGTTAACTCCAAGGATATGATTTCCTTTGATAAGCTTGTCAAGGTTTCTCATGCCAACGTGTCCTAGTCGTCTATGCCACAACCAACCTTTTGAGGATTTAGCAATAAAGCAAGTTTTAGGTTGTGCCTTTTTAGAGAAATCAACAATGTAAAGATCACCTCTACGCACACCGGTAAAGACCATTTTATGATTGTCTCGACGAAAAACTTGGCAATCTACCTCAGTAAATAGGACATTCAAACCAAAATCAGCAAGTCTAGATACTGAAAGTAAGTTGTAGCCGAGTGATTCAACGAGCATGACATTTTGAATGGAACTATCATGTGAGATGGCCACCTTACCAAGGCCAACCACTTTACCCTTTGAGTTATCACCAAAAGTGACATATTTTTGAGGTCCGTCATTTTCAGCAAGCTCACGAAACATCTCTTCATCTCCGGTCGTATGATCAGTACATCCACTATCAAGAACCCATTCCTTTCCTCCTGACGCATATCCCCGAAGATTTGACGTAAGACCAAAGTGTCTCATTGCATCATCAAGATCGAAGTCGCTATCATCATCATCATCATAGTATCCATGTTCACCATGATCTTGTGACTCATCATTTCCTAGAGAGGGTAATTCATTAGATAAATGATCATCAAAGTGGTCACTATTATGAATTCTTATAGCTTCGGATATAATATCACTAATGATTCCAACATCTCCTTTAGCATGCTTGAGATTGGTAAGCTCAAATAGACAATTACCAAAACTAGGATCACTAGAGTTCATGTTACTCAAGGCAATAGATTTATGGAGAATTTCATCCAAATTTTTTAAGGAATGGTCGGGAAATCGTTCCTCAAGAAATTTCCATATAGTATAGGCACAATTAAGAGTAGGTAAACTAGCAATCAAATTTTTGGGCAATCCTCTAATGATGAGCTCAATAGTTCTAAGATTGCGAATCATGTCAATATCTTCATCTAGGATAGGATGCAGAGGATCAATGTGAGGTGCACAAGGGCTAGCAATATACTTGTTCAAATGATATTGGTTGAACATTACAAGCATCTCATTTTTCCACTCATGAAAATATTCTCCATCAAGAATAGGCACTCTATGTCTAAGACTCCCTAAAGTAGACACATCCATCTTCCTCCAATGGTGATTAAACCAAGGCAATGGAGACCAAAGCTCTGATACCACTTGTAGGACCTAGAAGTAGATGTGTCTAGATGGGGGTGATTAGACACTTAATGCTAAAGTTGCAATTTTTAAGCTTTTTCAGTTTAAGTGGAGTTTAGGCATAATTTCAACATTCACAATACATATCAAGCAAGTATGCAAAGAGTATATAGGCAGCTGAAAGTAACGCATGCAACTTGCAAGAATGTAAAGGGAAGGGTTTGGAGAATTCAAACGCAATCAGAGACACGGATGTTTTTCCCGTGGTTCGGATAGGTGGTGCTATCCTACATCCACGTTGATGGAGACTTCAACCCACGAAGGGTAACAGTTGCGCGAGTCCACGGAGGGCTCCACCCATGAAGGGTCCACGAAGAAGCAACCTTGTCTATCCCACCATGGCCATCGCCCACGAAGGACTTGCCTCACTAGCGGTAGATCTTCACGAAGTAGGCGATCTCCTTGCCCTTACAAACTCCTTGGTTCAACTCCACAATCTTGTCGGAGGCTCCCAAGTGACACCTAGCCAATCTAGGAGACACCACTCTCCAAGAAGTAACAAATGGTGTGTTGATGATGAAATCCTTGCTCTTGTGCTTCAAATGATAGTCTCCCCAACACTCAACTCTCTCTCATAGGATTTGGATCTGGTGGAAAGAAGATTTGAGTGGAAAGCAACTTGGGAAAGGCTAGAGATCAAGATTCATATGGTAGGAATGGAATATATTGGCCTCAACACATGAGTAGGTAGTTCTCTCTCAGAAATAGGATGCTGGAAGTGTAGGCTTAGTCTGATGGCTCTCTCCACGAATGAAGAGGAGGTGGAGGGGTATATATAGCCTCCACACAAAATCCAACTGTTAAACACATTTTACCAATCTCAGTGGGACCGAATCAACAAACTCGGTCGTACCGAAAAGGTAAACCTAGTGACCATTAGAGATTTCGGTGGGACCGACTGGATCAACTCGGTGGGACCGATGTGCTAGGGTTAGGGTAAATCCAAAACTTGGTTTGACCGATTACTCAAACTCGGTGGGACTGATTTGGGTAATAAGCGAAACAGAGAATTGGCCAAGCAAACTCAGTGGGACCGATTGCATATCTCGGTGGGACCGAGAATAATGCAATAGGTAACAGAGAGTTTGCAAGCCCATCTCGGTGAGACCGAGATCCCATCGGTGAGACCGAACTGATTAGGGTTTCTGGCAGTGGCTATGACAAGTGAAACTCGGTGGCGCCGGATAGAAATAATCGGTAGGTCCGAGTTTGGCTTTGGGTTTAGGTCATATGTGGAAGTGGGAAAGTAGCTGAGGATTTTGGAGCATATCATTAAGCACATGAAGCAAGAGGCTCATTAAGCAACACCTCATCCCTCCTTGATAGTATTGGCTTTTCCTATGGACTCAATGTGATCTTGGATCACTAAAATGTAAAATGAAGAGTCTTGAGCTTCAAGCTTTAGCCAATCCTTTGTCCTTAGAATCTTGGAGAACTTCCCACAACCTTTAGTCCATGCCACTCCATTGTTGAACTTATTTGAAACATACGAGATGAAAACGTTAGTCCAACAAGAGATATGTTGTCATCAATTATCAAAACCACCAAGGGAGCACTTGTTCTTTCAAAGTCCTTGGTGTACTTTGTTTGAGAGACAAATGTACCTTCATTAGTTTTCTTGATTTGCAAACTGAGAAAGAATTTGAGTTCACTCATCATAGACATCTCAAACTTCTCTGACATTAGCTTTCCAAACTTTTCACTAAAGAGAGTTAGTTGAACCAAATATGATATCATCAACATAAATTTGGCATACAAATAGTTCTCCATTAACCTTTTTAGTAAAAAGAGTAGAATCAATTTTACCAATTTCAAAACCACTTGCAATAAGGAACTTGGTCAAGCATTTATACCATGCTCTAGGAGCTTGTTTAAGACCATAAAGAGCTTTGTGAAGTTTGTAAACATGATTTGGTTTCTTAGGATTGATAAAGCGGGAGGTTGTTTAACATAAACTTCCTCCTCTATTTCACCATTTAGAAAATCACTTTTAATGTCCATTTGGTACAAGGTGATATTATGGTGATTAGCATAGGCAAGTAAGATGCGAATGGACTCTAGTCTAGCAACAGGAGCATATGTCTCACCATAGTCCATACCTTCGACTTGTGTGTACCCTTGGGCGACGAGACGTGCTTTGTTGCGAACCACTAGTCCATCTTCATCTTGCTTGTTGCGAAACACCCATTTGGTACCAATGATGTTATGGTTGTTGTCGGGCTTCTCAACCAATGTCCAAACTTGGTTTCTCTCAAAGTTGTGTAGCTCTTCATGCATAGCGTTTATCCAATCCGGATCTTCCAATGCTTCTTCAACCTTCATAGGTTCAATGCTAGAGATGAATGAATAGTTTTCACAAAAGTTAGCTAAACGAGTTTTTGAGCGAGTGATTCTCCCGGTTTGAATATCATTATAGATTTGCTCGACGGGATGATCTTTGGCAATTCTTGCTTGAACTCGTGAGAGCTTTTGCTTGGGTCTTCGTTGAACATCGTCTTCATCTTGTTCTTCTTCTTGGCCTTCTTCATTGTTGACGTTGTCGTTCTCTTGTCGTGGTGGAGAAGGAGGTTGTTGATGTTCGTCTTGATGCATTTCCTCGTCTTCTTCATCTTGGTGTGTCCCACTTGTGGATGCTTCCATATCAATTCTTGGTTCACCTTGTCGTGAAGTAGAAGCTTCCACTTGGACGGACGAGGTACTCTCCTTCACCTCCGTTGGACGAATTTTGCCAATAGACAAGTCTTGGATTGCTTCTGAAGGGTCTTTGTCTCCTACATCGATTGGCAATTGCTCTACTTGCGAGCCATTAGATTCATCAAACTTCACATCTACCGTCTCTTCAACCTTTTGGGTGAAATTGTTGTAGACATGGTAAGTGTGAGAATTTGAGCCATAACCAAGTAGAAAACCTTCATAGATTTAGGAGCAAGCTTTGAACGACGATGCTTGTCAAGAATGTAGCACTTTGAGCCAAATACTCGAAAGTATCCAACTTGGGGTTTGTTACCGGTGAGGAGCTCATATGCCGTCTTGCCGAGTAGCTTGTGAAGATACAAGCGATTTGTTGCATGACAAGCTGTCTCAACCGCTTCTGCCCAAAAGTGCTTGGGCGTCTTGTACTCATCAAGCATCATTCTCGCCATTTCGATGAGCGTCCGGTTCTTCCTCTCAACAACTCCATTTTGTTGAGGTGTGTACGTAGCCGAGAACTCGTGTGAAATCCCTTCTTCGTCAAGAAAGGTGTCCACATTTTGCGTTCTTGAACTCCATTCCATTGTCACTCCGAACATTCTTGATCTTCACGTCAAACTGATTTTGGGCCTTCCTAGCGAAGTTTTTGAAGATCTTCTGGACCTGCGACTTGTCGTCAAGAAAGAACACCCACGTAGATCTTGAAAAATCATCAACTATAACTAGACCAAAAGAATTTCCACCAAGACTCTTGTAGGCGTTGGGACCAAAAAGATCCATATGAAGTAGCCCGAGGGGCCTCCTTGTGGTCATGATGTTCTTCACGGGATGCCTTCCTCCAACCTGTTTACCTGCTTGAGAAGCACTGCAAAGTCTATCCTTGTCAAATATGACATCGTTAACTCCAAGGATATGATTTCCTTTAATAAGCTTGTCAAGGTTTCTCATGCCAACGTGACCTAGTCGTCTATGCCACAACCAACCTTTTGAGGATTTAGCAATAAAGCAAGTTTTAGGTTGTGCCTTTTTAGAGAAATCGACAATGTAAAGATCACCTCTACGTATACCGGTAAAGACCATTTTATGATTGTCTCGACAAAACACTTGGCAATCTACCTCAGTAAATAGGGCATTCAAACTGAAATTAGCAAGTCTAGATACTGAAAGTAAGTTGTAGCCGAGAGATTCAATGAGCATGACATTTTCAATGGAACTATCATGTGAGATGGCCACCTTACCAAGGCCAACCACTTTACCCTTTGAATTATCACCAAAGGTGACATATTTTCGAGGGCCGTCACTTTCAGCAAGCTCACGGAACATCTCTTCATCTCCGGTCATATGATCAGTACATCCACTATCAAGAACCCATTCCTTTCCTCCTGACACATATCCCCGAAGATTTGCCATAAGACCAAAATGTCTCATTGCATCATCAAGATCGAAGTCACTATCATCATCATCATAGTATCCATGTTCACCATGATCTTGTGACTCATCATTTCCTAGAGAGGGTAATTCATTAGATAAATGATCATCAAAGTGGTCACCTTTATGAATTCTTATAGCTTCGGACATAACGATTCCAACATCTCCTTTAGAACGCTTGAGATTGGT
This sequence comes from Triticum monococcum, assembly GCA_034509565.1. Classification (NCBI taxonomy): domain Eukaryota; kingdom Viridiplantae; phylum Streptophyta; class Magnoliopsida; order Poales; family Poaceae; genus Triticum; species Triticum monococcum. The sequence continues at coordinate 618,637,493 of CM067847.1, read as the reverse complement.
AAGCTCAAATATACAATCACCAAAACTAGGATCACTAGAGTTCATCTTACTCAAGGCAATAGATTTATGGAGAATTTCATCCAAAATTTTCAAGGAATAATCGGGACATCGTTCCTCAAGAAATTTCCATATAGTATAGGCACAATTAAGAGTAGGCAAACTAGCAATCAAATTTTTGGGCAATCCTCTAATGATGAGCTCAATAGTTCTAAGATTGCGAATTATGTCGATATCTTCATCTAGGGTAGGATGCAAAGGATCAATATGAGGTGCACAAGGGCTAGCAATATACTTGTCCAAATGATATTGATTGAAAATTACAAGCATCTCATTTTTCCACTCATGAAAATACTCTCCATCAAGAATAGGCACTCTATGTCTAAGACTCCCTAAAGTAGACACATCCATCTTCCTCCAATGGTGATTAAACCAAGGCAATGGAGACCAAAGCTCTGATACCACTTGTAGGACCATGAAGTAGATGTGTCTAGAGGGGGGGGGATTAGACACTTAATGCTAAAGTTGCAGTTTTAAGCTTTTTTGGTTTAAGTGGAGTTTAGGCACAATTTCAACATTCACAATACATATCAAGCAAGCATGCAAAGAGTATATAGGCAACGGAAAGTAAAGCATGCAACTTGCAAGAATGTAAAGGGAAGGGTTTGGAGAATTCAAACGCAATTGGAGACACGGATGTTTTTCCCGTGGTTCGGATAGGTGGTGCTATCCTACATCCACGTTGATGGAGACTTCAACCCACGAAGGGTAACAGTTGCGCGAGTCCACGGAGGGCTCCACCCACGAAGGGTCCACGAAGAAGCAACCTTGTCTATCCCACCATGGCCATCGCCGACGAAGGACTTGCATCACTAGCGGTCGATCTTCACGAAGTAGGCGATCTCCTTGCCCTTATAAACTCCTTGGTTCAACTCCACAATCTTGTCGGAGGCTCCCAAGTGACACCTAGCCAATCTAGGAGACACCACTCTCCAAGAAGTAACAAATGGTGTGTTGATGATGAACTCCTTGCTCTTGTGCTTCAAATGATAGTCTCCCCAACACTCAATTCTCTCTCACAGGATTTGGATTTGGTGGAAAGAAGATTTGAGTGGAAAGCAACTTGGGGAAGGCTAGAGATCAAGATTCATGTGGTAGGAATGGAATATCTTGGCCTCAACACATGAGTAGGTGGTTCTCTCTCAGAACATATGAGTTGGAAGTGTAGATGTGTTCTGATGGCTCTCTCCACGAGTGAAGAGTCGGTGGAGGGGTATATATAGCCTCCACACAAAATCCATCCGTTACACACAATTTACCAATCTCGGTGGGACCGAATCAACAAACTCGGTCGGACCAAAATAGTAAACCTAGTGACCGTTAGAGATTTTCGGTGGGGCTGACATGCAACTCGGTAGGACCGATATGGTTAGGGTTAGGGCATAACATAATCTCGGGGAGACCGATTACACAAACTCGGTGAGACCGATTTGGTAATAAGCTAACCAGAGCGTTGGTCAGGCAAACTCGGTGGGACCGATTCGCTCTTCTTGGTGAGACCGAAATGTTATGAAAAGGAAATAGTGAGTTTACATTGCAATCTCAGTGGGACCGATCCGCTCTTTCGGTGAGACCAAAAAGTTACGAAAAGGAAACAAAGAAATTGCAATCCCATCTCGGTGAGACCGAGATCCCTATCGGTAGAACCGATTTGCTTAGGGTTTGGCAATGGCTATGACAAGTGAAACTCGGTGGCGCCGGGTTGAAAGAATCGGTAGGGCCGAGTTTGGCTTTGGTTTAGGTCATATGTGGAAGTGGGAAAGTAGCTGAGGATTTTGGAGCATATCATTAAGCACTTGAAGCAAGAGGCTCATTAAGCAACACCTCATCCCTCCTTGATAGTATTGGCTTTTCCTATGGACTCAATGTGATCTTGGATCACTAAAATGTAAAATGAAGAGTCTTGAGCTTTAAGCTTTAGGCAATCCTTTGTCCTTAGCATCTTGGAGAATTTCCCACAACCTTTAGTCCATGCCACTCCATTGTTGAACTTATATGAAACATACTGGATAGAAACGTTAGTCCAACAAGAGATATGTTGTCATTAATTACCAAAACCACCTAGGGAGCACTTGTGCCTACACATTGGTACTAACTGCAGGAATGGACCGCCTATGAAGAAGATCTGGGTTCCGAAAAAGTGTCTGGAGAATCTTCCTGTGAATGTCATCATGACACCACACGTGAAGAAGACAAACCACAGACCACAGGCTTCCTACGGTCCAAAGGCTTCATATAGAAAGAGGAATCACCTGAGTCGCACTAACGCAAATGTTTTGTAGGGAAACCATACTAGGGCCTATGAAAATGAGCGCGGTTCATCAAACTGCCATGTTCATAAGACCAAGAACTATTCTGCTTATTCCTATGAGTACTATTGTCCACCTTCAAGACTGTTTGCTAGGGCTCCAAAGCCAAAGTTCTCAGATGCTGCACTTAGACTTATTGCTTCTAAGCCACCCTTGAACATGTGGGTGGCTAAGAAAGCTTAACTCTCTTCTGCAGGGAAAGGTCTCCAGCAGAAAACCAAAATCGTCTGACGCTATTGCTGGGGACCTTAAACATCTTGTAGGGCGCAAGATCAAATGCCCGGATGGTCTTACTATGTACTTCATTCCTGAATCGCTTGCTACTCTCCCTATTAGTCCTAATCTGGATCTAAGCTTTCATAACCCACTGGTTCGTCAAATGTTTTTGCTTCACAATTCTCTTCGTGAAGCCTATCCCCCTAACTGCACTGTAGGGTACGACACCAACGTCTTCAGAATGGATTATTGATAGTGGGTGTACCAATCACATGACTGGCAAAAGAAGCCTTCTTATGGACTCAACCCTACGTCCATCCGACAAGAGTCACATCACATTTGCTGACACTGGTAAAAGTAAGGTACTGGGTCTAGGTAGAGTTGCAATCTTAAAGGATCAACACATGGATAAAGTCATGCTTGTTGAATCCCTTGGCTTCAACTTAATGTCTATCTCAATGCTTTGCGATTTGAACATGATCATAATGTTTGGAAAATATCGCCGCCTTGTTCTAATGGAATCTGAGAAGTCTCTAGTGTTTGAAGGGTATCGAAAAGATGATTTGTACGTGGTAGATTTCTCAGCAGGACCACAGCTTGCCGTATGTCTTCTAGCAAAAGCTTCAGAATGCTGGCTCTGGCATTAGAGGCTAGGGCATGCTGGCATGAGGAACCTCCACACCCTTGCAAAGAAGAAGCATGTCATAGGCATCGAGGGCGTCAAGTTCAAGAAATATCACTTATGCGGTGCCTGTGAAGCAGGAAAGATGACGAGGGCCAAACATCCCTCGAAGACAATCATGACAACCACTCGACCCTTCGAACTGCTCCACATGGACCTTTTCGGTCCCACTCATTACTCAACTCTTACTACTACTGCTTGTCTCTATGGCTTTGTCATTGTTGATGATTACTCTAGATATACTTGGGTGCACATAATCCTCTACAAGACTGAAGTGCAGGATGTCTTCAGACGCTTCGCCAATCGAGCAATGAACAACTATGGCGCCAAGATAAAGCACATCAGAAGTGACAATGGCACTGAATTCAAGAACACTGGCCTTGATACATATCTTGATACTTTGGGCATCACACATGAATTCTCAGCTCCATACACGCCATAGCAGAATGGCGTCGTCGAACGCAAGAACAGAACACTCATTGAGATGGCCCGAACGATGCTAGATGAATACAAGACTCCAAGAAAATTCTGGCCTGAAGCCATTGATACTGCATGCCATACAATCAATCATGTTTATCTTCACAAGCTTCTGAACAAGACATCTTATGAGCTCCTTACTGGCAAGAAGCCAAATGTCAGTTACTTCAGAGTATTTGGCGCCAGGTGCTGGATCAAGGATCCACATCACACTTCAAAATTTGCACCAAAAGCACATGAGGATTTTATGCTTGGATATGGAAAGGATTCACACTCCTACAGAGTCTTCAATCTCTTTCATTATAAAGTGGTTGAAACAGTGGATGTGCGGTTTGATGAGACTAACGGTTCACAAAGAGAGCACCTCCCAAATGTGCTTGATGAAGTTCCATCCAGCGAATCAATCAAGCTAATGGGAACTTGTAAGTGCATCTAGTGCCACCCCTAGTTGGTTTTGGAGTATTGACAACAAACCTAGTTGAGGGACTAATGTGTTTGTGAGAATTGCAGGATAACACAGGTAGAAGTCCCTCATTGATTCGGTTTTCCTACCAGAGATGAACCCTAAAAATGTATGAAGACATTGATGTCAAAGGTAATATATGAAGACATTCACATTGAAGATTATGACAAGAGAAGACATCGCATGAAGCCTATGGAGCTCGAAGACTTAGATCTTTCGTAGTTCTGTTTATTCTTTGTTGAGTCATAGGAACCACCGTACTGTCAAGTGGGGTCCAAGAGAACCATTCAGAATGACTGAAGTGATGCTTAACTAAAACCTATGTCTTCGAGTGAAGACTATGAGAGCGAATCTTGTCCAGAGTCGGACAAGTCAGCTTTGCTGGTAGCCCAAGTAAAGTTGTCGTGTGAGTTTGAAATCTGACCGTTGGAACACGTGTCCGTTCCTTAGTGACCCAGGGTCATTTTGGACAAATCAGGTCGGGTTGCCTAGTGGCTATAAATAGCCCACCCCCTACAACCATAAACGGCTGGCTGCTCAGAGTTAGTGTACGGCTTTTGTAGTTTGAGAGCAACCCACCTCGAAGCCTTTGAGAGAGAATTCCTTGCGAGGATAAAGCCCTAACCACCCAGAGCTAAAGAGAATTAGGCATCACTTAAGCCTTCTTGTCTGTGTGATCTGAAGACTTATTAGACTTGAGGACCGTGAATCCTCCAGCCGGTTAGGCGTCGCGTTCTGAGCATCCAAGAGACATTGTGGATCGCCAGTGAACGAAGTCTGTGAAGGTTTGGGAGTCTACCTTGAATACTTACCAGAGTGATTGGGCGAGGTCTGTGTGACCTTAGCTCAAGGGGAATATGGTGAGGACTGGGTGTCCTGAGCTGCGTGTTCAGGACTGGGTGTCCGGGACTGTGTGTCCTCAGGTTTAAATACCTAGCCGCCCTAACCAGACGTACAGTTGTCATAGCAACTGGAACTGGTCCAACAAATCATTGTCTTCAACGTGTCACTGATTTCATCCTTTCCTTCCCTTTACTTACTGTTGGTCCTTGTGAAGTTATTGTATGATTGCACTATCTTTTATCTTCACTGAGTGACTACGTGTTCTGTTTGGCTTCATAATATCTTCCTACCCGATCCTTACTACATTGCTGCTATTAGTCATTGTGCTTTCACTCCATTGAATACTTGACTATGGTTTGCCTAGTGTAGTCTACCTTCCGCTGCATGGTAATAGGTTTATTTCTATCATTTGTCTTCATAACTTCCACGTTTTGAAGACTTTCATAAAAATTGCCTATTCACCCCCCCTCTAGTCGATATAACACACTTTCAATTGGTATCAGAGCAAGGTACTCCCTTGTTCTGTGTGATTCGGTTTAACCACCTGGAGTTTTAGCTATGTCGACTGTAGGGATAATTAAAGTCTCCGCTGCGTGCCCCGTCTTTGATGGAACTGAATATCCCTACTGGAAGAATAAGATGCGCATGCATCTTGAAGCCATTGACGTCGACCTATGGTATGTCGTCAAGAACGGCGTTCCCAAGGCTGGAGAAGGTGTCACTGCTGTTGACGTCAAGAAGTTCGTTCAACTGGACTCTACTGCCAAGAATATCATCTGTGGTCATCTGACCAAAGGACAGTATGGCCGCGTGAGTGCTTTGGAAACATCTAAGCTAGTCTGGGACTGGCTCTCCAAGGTCAACGAAGGCGTCTCAACCCAGAGAGATCAGAGAATCAGTGTCCTTCGCAACCTCTTCAACCGCTTCAAGAGAAATGACAATGAGAATGTCCAGCTCACATTTGATCGACTCACTGACATCACGAATGAGCTTCAAGCCCTTGGCTCTACTGAGATCACCAAGCATGAAGTCGTCAAGACACTACTGAGATCACTTGACAGTTCGTTTGACACCCTAGCCCTGATGATTCAAGAACGTCCTGATTTCAAGACACTCGATCCGTCTGACATACTTGAGAGGCTCAACACACATGAGTTTCAGCTTTCTAAGAAAAGAGATATCTACGGTCCTAACTATGGGCGAACTCGTGCCTTGAAGGCAAAAGCTGTCTCCTCATCTAAAGAAGAATCTGACAGCAGTTCTGATGATCCTGAAGACATTGGAAGGGAACTTGCTATGCTTGTGAAGAAGTTCCAAAAATTCACCAAGAAGAAAGGTTTCAGAAAGTCTTCACGATCAAGCTCAAGGAATGATGAAGCTTCTGCTCATGACTACAAGAAGAAAACATGTCACAAGTGCAAGGAACCTGGCCACTTCATCTCTGAGTGTCCTCAGTGGGACAATGAGAACAAAAAGAAGAAGAAGAGCAAGGAATATGACTCTGACGATAAGAAGAAGAAGAAATACTCAAAGTCTTCTTCCAAGTCTTCTTCAAAGTCTTCATCACACAAGAAGAGCTCATCTGGCAAGGCACATGCGTTTGTTTACAAGGAAATGGATTCAGAGGAGGAGTCCGCTTCTGAGGAGGCGGAGGTGGAGTCTGAGGAGGAGTCCGATTCTGGCGTCGCAAGTCTGGCTACAGCATACGTTGCCAAGTCCATCTTCAACACTGAAGACAATGACCTCATCACCGACACCGATGCAAATGACAAGGACTACTCCGCTCCTACCTACTGCTTCATGGCACGCGGTGCCAAGGTAAACACATGCACTACTCACTATCAAACATCTAGTGACGATGACTGTGATTGTGGTTCAAAACCCAGCTACAAAACACTTGCCAAAATTGCAACTGAACAACAGAAAGACATGGAACATATTCAAAAACTGTTAGACAAAAGCGATGATCTGTTAGGCACTGAAATGACTCGATCTGAGTCCTTAATTGAAGACATAAAAAATCTTCACGTTAAGTATGAGGAACTTGAAAGTCGTCATGAAACGCTCTCAACAACTCATGAAAAGCTTTCCTATGATTATCTTCAAAGGAAGCAAGATCTTGAGAAATTGAGAGCGGCTCATGAAGATCTTCAAAAGGAAAACAAGTCACTTCGCACCAAACAGATCAGCTCCGCTCCAGAAGGATTTGAACCACCATGTCTTAAGTGCATTGAGCGTGATAATGCTACTACTGTTGCTGAATGTTCTACTGCTGCTACTGTTGCAATATCTTAAACTGTTGATGTGGGAACTAACCCCTCTGCTGAGGATTCCACTGCTATTGCTGATGAGAATGCTAGGTTGAAGACATTGCTTGAAACAGGGATGTACAAAAGTCTTAAAGGGCATCAGACACTATGTGATGTCCTCAAACAGCATCTTGAACCGAAACCCGAGGAAAGAGGGTGCTGGGTTCGTAAGGAAAATGAATGCTGATGGCTCTTACTGGAAACCTGAGCATACCCCAAAACCACATGGGTTGCTGCAAAGGAATCTTCAACAGATCTATCCAATCTATTTGGCTTCTCTTGTGCAAACCCCATTGTCATTGATGAATCCTTTGATGCAAACTATAAACTGTTTAAGAATCAGAATGGTGAAGTGTTTGCCAGGTACATTGGTACTAACTGCAGGAATGGACCGCCTATGAAGAAGATCTGGGTTCCGAAAAAGTGTCTGGATAATCTTCGTGTGAATGTCATCATGACACCACACGTGAAGAAGACAAACCTCAGACCACAGGCTTCATACGGTCCAAAGGCGTCATACAGACAGAGGACTCATCTGAGTCACACTAACGCAAATGTTTTGCAGGGAAACCATACTCAGGCCTATGAATATGAGCGCGGTTCATCAAACCGCCATGTTCATAAGACCAAGAACTATTCTGCTTATTCTTATGAGTACTATTGTCCACTTGCAAGACTTTTTGCTAGGGCTCCAAAGCCAAAGTTCTCAGACGCTGCACGTAGACTTATTGCTTCTAAGCCACCCTTGAAGATGTGGGTGGCTAAGAAAGCTTAACTCTCTTTTGCAGGGAAAGGTCTCCAGCAGAAAACCAAAATCATCTGACACTATTGCTGGGGACCTTAAACATCTTGTAGGGCGCAAGATCAAATGCTCGAATGGTCTTACTATGTACTTCGTTCCTGAACCACTTGCTACTCTCCCTATTAGTCCTAATCTGGATCTAAGCTTTCATAACCCACTGGTTCGTCAAATGTTTTTGCTTCACAATTCTCTTCGTGAAGCATATCCCCCTAACTGCACTGTAGGGTACGACACCAGCGTCTTCAGAATGGATTATTGATAGTGGGTGTACCAATCACATGACTGGCAAAAGAAGCCTTCTTATGGACTCAACCTTACGTCCATCCGACAAGAGTCACATCACATTTGCTGACACTTGTAAAAGTAAGGTACTGGGTCTAGGTAGAGTTGCAATCTCAAAGGATCAACACATGGATAAAGTCATGCTTGTTGAATCCCTTGGCTTCAACTTAATGTATGTCTCAATGCTTTGTGATTTGAACATGATCGTAATATTTGGAAAATACCGCTGCCTTGTACTAATGGAATCTGACAAGTCTCTAGTGTTTGAAGGGTATCGAAAAGATGATTTGTATGTAGTAGATTTCTCGGCAGGACCACAGCTTCCCGTATGTCTTCTAGCAAAGGCTTCAGAATGCTGGCCTTGGCATCGGAGGCTAGGGCATGCTGGCATGAGGAACCTCCACACCCTTGCAAAGAAGAAGCATGTCATAGGCATCGAGGGTGTCAAGTTCAAGAAAGATCGCTTATGCGGTGACTGTGAAGCAGGGAAGATGACGAGGGCCAAACATCCCTCAAAGACAATCATGACAACCACTCGACCCTTCGAACTATTCCACATGGATCTTTTCGGTCCCACTCATTACTCAACTCTTACTACTACTGCTTGTCTCTATGGCTTTGTCATTGTTGATGATTATTCTAGATATACTTGGGTGCACATAATCCTCTACAAGACTGAAGTGCAGGATGTCTTCAGACGCTTCGCCAATCGAGCAATGAACAACTATGGCGCCAAGATAAAGCACATCAGAAGTGACAATGGCACTGAATTCAAGAACACTGGCCTTGATACATATCTTGATACCTTGGGCATCGCACATGAATTCTCAGCCCCGTACACGCCGCAGCAGAATGACGTCGTCGAATGCAAGAACAGAACACTCATTGAGATGGCCCGAACGATGCTTGATGAATACAAGACTCCAAGAAAATTCTGGCCCGAAGCCATTGATACTGCATGCCATACAATCAATCGTGTTTATCTTCACAAGCTTCTGAACAAGACATCTTATGAGCTCCTTAGTGGCAAGAAGCCAAATGTCAGTTACTTCAGAGTATTTGGCGCCAGGTGCTGGATCAAGGATCCACATCACACTTCAAAATTTGCACCAAAAGCACATGAGGGTTTTATGCTTGGATATGGAAAGGATTCGCACTCCTACAGAGTCTTAAATCTCTTTCATTATAAAGTGGTTGAAACAGCGGATGTGCGGTTTGATGAGACTAATGGTTCACAAAGAGAGCACCTCCCAAATGTGCTAGATGAAGTTCCATCCAGCGAATCAATCAAGCTTATGGGAACCATAGAAATCATACCCTCTGAAGCTCAACCTGACGAGGAACTTATCATCTCCGCACCTGATCAACCTGCAGACAATTCTCAGCCTGAAGACAATTCCACTAACAATGACAATGATCAGCAAAAGCAAAACCTTCACCCTATACATCCTCGTGTTGCCAATGAAGTGCAGATTGAGAGAATAATTGACAGCATCAATGCACCCAGTCCGCTCACTCGATCAAGGGCAACTCAGCTGGCAAATTTCTGTGGGCACTAAGCATTCGTCTCAATAAAAGAACCCAAGAAAGTTGAAGAAGCCTTCATGGAACCTGAATGGATTCAAGCTATGCAAGAAGAGCTTCAACAGTTTGAGCTGAATAATGTATGGGAACTGGTTAACCGCCCTGATCCTCGGAAGCACAACATAATAGGCACCAAATGGATATACCACAACAAGCAAGATGAGCATGTTCAAGTTGTCAGAAACAAAGCACGTCTCGTTGCTCAAGGATATACTCAAGTGGAAGGCATTGACTTCGATGAAACATTTGCTCCTCTGGCTAGACTTGAAGCCATACGCATACTGCTAGCCTATGCCAATCATCACAACATACTTCTATATCAAATAGATGTGAAGAGCGCCTTTCTCAATGGCAAGATTGAAGAAGAAGTGTATGTTCCACAACCGCCTGGCTTTGAAGATCCAAACCATCCTGACATGGTATACAAGCTCAACAAGGCACTGTATGGCCTCAAATAAGCCCCTCGGGCCTGGTATGACACACTCAAATACTTCCTGAAGAGCAAAGGCTTCATACCTGGTTCCCTAGACCCCACTCTCTTCACGCAGACATATGATGGTGAACTGTTTGTGTGCCAAATATATGTGGATGACATTATCTTCGGCCGCACCAATCAGAAGTACAATGAAGAGTTTGGATATATGATGCAAGAGCAATATCAGATGTCCATGATGGGAGAGCTGAAGTTCTTCCACGGTCTCCAAATACGACAGCAACGCAATGGCATCTTCATATTTCAAGAGAAGTATCTCAAAGATTGCCTGAAGAAGTTCGGTTTGCAAGACTGCAGAGGCTTCACGACGCAAATGCCAGCCAAACATCATCTGGGTCCCGACGACAATGGTAAAGAGTTTGATCAAAAGGTATACCGCTCCATGATTGGTTCTTTGCTTTATCTATGTGCATCTAGGCCATATATTATGCTTAGTGTTTGCATGTGTGCTCGATTCTAAGCGGCACCAAAGGAGTCGCATCACTTAGTTGTGAAGCGAATTCTTCGATATTTGGCTCACACCCCAACTCTAGGATTATGGTATCCAAAGGGCTCAGAGTTTGATTTGGTTGGATCTCGGATGCTGATTATGCTGGTGACAAAGTGGATCGCAAATCTACATTAGGCACATGTCACTTTTTGGGACGATCACTTGTATGTTGGTCTTCGAAGAAGCAGAACTGTGTATCTCTCTCCACTGCTGAATCTGAATACATTGCTGCTGGATCTTGTTGCGCTCAGCTTCTGTGGATGAAGCAAACACTCAAGGACTATGGCATTCATCTGAAGCAAGTGCCACTTTACTGCGACAACGAAAGCGCCATCAAGATTGCCAACAACCCTGTTCAGCACTCGAAGACAAAGCACATTGAAATTCGTCATCACTTTCTCAGAGATCATGTTGTGAAGGAAGATATTGATATCATACACGTCAACACTGAAGAGCAATTGGCAGATATCTTCACCAAGCCCTTGGATGAGAAGAGATTTTGCAAGTTACGGTGTGAGTTAAATATCCTGGAATCCAAAAATGTCATGTGATCAGGCGCACACCCTAACACTTATGCATATTGATGACTTAGATGTGCAACACACGAAGTAAAGTATATCTTCAATCAATGAAGACATACATTCTAAGTGTGAATACATTAATGTGGAATTTGACTTCGGAGCTCCACGATAATTGTGCGCCGTGTCTAGGTCTAATACTTCCTATACGGTGGGTAATGCCACCACCAAAATGTTCTGTTTGAAGTGTTTCACTCATCGCGTTACATTTGCTATGTCTTCACATTTGGTTTGGCTTCAATTTCAACATGTCTTCATGATTATCTTCACTATGTTGATTATATATATATATATATATATATATATATATATATATATATATATAGGGTGGGTCTATTCTCATAACACCCCTTAAGACCTTATTCTCCTAACAGTAGCTCTTATTCTGCTAACACCTGGCAGGACTCCTAAAACCGATCCCACCCACGCACCCCCACCTCCCTCCTCCTCTGCCACGATTCCCCTCCCCCGATCCACCTTCTGCTCTGCCAGGGCGCGCCGCCCCATCCCAACCGAGTTCCCCCCACCGACGCCGCCCCATCCTCATCCTGCTTCTTCCCCCGCCGGCACCGCCCCATCCCCATCCAGCTTCTTCCCCCGCAGGCACCGCCACACTCCCAACTTGCTTCTTCCGCCGCCGGCGCCGCCCCACCCCCATCCCGCTTCTTCCCCCGCTGGTGTCGCCGCTGCCCGGCCACGGCCTTCCCGCGCCCAGCTTCTCTTCCTCGCCTTGTTCATGGTGCCACCACACACTACAAGAAAATTGAGATACTGTGACGAAAATCCTTGTGACGATGGTTGATAACATCACAAAAATATCTAATGTGTGATGTTTTGGAGGTCGCGTCACTGATTGCTGTGAAAACAGTGATGGTTAATGTCATTGAATTACCTAAGCACCTGAGTGCCACCTGGCTGCCAATTTCTATGACGTTTTCATAATTTCCATGATGACCTACTACAGTCACTGATTATTACAACTGTGTGACGCTCATTTTTTTCATCGTGTAACTACTAGCAGTGGGACCCACCATAGAAGCTTCACGGGTTATTGAGCAGTAGGACCCACGCGTCAGCGTATTTTTTGTGTGACCCATGTGTGATTTTTTTTGAGAAATAGGACCCATGTCTGAATGCTGGTGGTTGGACCTGCCATAGTAATTTCATAGGTTATTGAGCGATGCAAATTTTTTAGTAGTTTGGGTTGCTTACCACATTTATGTAACGTGGTAAGCGATGCAATTATTTTTGTTCAATATAATACAAAAAAGTAGTGGCAAAAAAAAAGCTTGTTTGTGTTGTTCGTGAACCCATGAATATGGCGCTGTAGTTGTTTCATTCTATCTCAAAAAAGAGAATATACAGGAACACAACATACATGATACATGGTACGTGGTACATGCTTTTTATTTTTATTTTATCAGATTACATATACATGGGACCTCGTACATGTTTTTTACTTTTATTTTATCAGATTATATTTTTTTATCAGATTATATACATGGTACAAGGTATGTGACCTTTTTAAATCTTTTGACCAGGTGATCAGATTATACACTGATCGCAAAAAAAAGATCAGATTATACACTGATCGCAAAAAAAAAGATCAGATTATACACATACATGCCCCGCAAAAAAAGATTATACACATACTATTTTTTGTGTTAAAAAACCCCACTATTTTTTTTACGTGAGCATGCCAAACCCTTTTTTTAAGAATCGTTCCAAGTAGATTTGCTCTCCGGCATGGAAAGAATGGAAATTTTAATTTGCTAGGCGGGGTTGGCAATTATTTTTGGAGCGATCCAATCTCGCACCGTCCTCTTGGTTTCTCAATCCCGATCCAATCTTCCAATCCCCTTCGCCGCTCCTTTCCCACGTTCCCACTCCCGTCCACCTCCGCCGCCCCCATCATCGACGCAACAACTGCAGCCACCGCCGCCATCGGGTCCCCGAGGAAGCCTCCTGCAGCGGCGACAGTCGGGCCGGGAGGAAGAGCCCGCCGTGCGCCTGCTCTTCTCGACGCTCTCGGGACGCTCGTCCATGGCGTGATCTTCGCAGCAGCTCCCACGTTTCTTCCCCGACGCTGCGCTCCGGAACGCGGCCGACACCTCCAGCACATTGACGCACGCGTCGCTACCTTCGTGGCCCTCCTCCAACGTCCACCGCGGTGGGAGCAGAGGTGCAGCCCTGCCACGACGGACACTTCCTTCCCGCGCTCCCCCCGCCTCCCGGCGTCTGATTGTCGTCGTCAGCCACCACAGTGGGCAAGGCCAACCTCCACGATGACTAGATCCGCCACCACCGGCACGACGATGGCCGTCTTCCACGGCCACCCCCTACCCGGGCGGATCAGTCGCCCAGGGACTCCACCCGCGCATGGTGAGGAGGTCCCCTTTTCTCTGTCTATTTCCCCCCTTTTTAGGATATTGAGTGAAGTTTTGATGTTTTGATCTACTGATGAACTAGGTGATGTGAAATTTGTGAACTAATTAGCTTACCATAAGTTAATGGACACTTAATTCTGTGATCTGGGGACACTTTTTATGTGCCAAGCAGAAATATTCCAGCAGTTTGTTTGTGCAGTACATCAGTTTTAGTATCATCACTTTGAGAAATATATTATACTAGTGCAACCTGTATTCAGGGGCGGAGCCCCTAATGATTCGCCCCCCTCAACGAGTTGGAGCACGTAATATCAGTAGGATACGAATTAATCACCGTATACTAATGGTTCTATGTATGCACCAAGGCCCTACTAAAAAAGCCAATGGTTAAGCTATTGCTGTATTTAGCTTCTCCATCTCGTTGCTCATGACCCAGCGTCGTAGTTTCTCTAAAAAAGCCTAGCACCGCATGTTAACTCAGATCGATGGGCCCATCATTGTGAAAGTGGATTCGCCCTATTCGTGTACGAGTGAGCACCGCACGTCGCCGATGGATTTTACGCCAGCTGCTACGGTTCTAGTCACGGGGGGCTCTTAATGCTGTCGCGATGCCAATTTGATTTTTCCCAAGTAGATTGATCTTTAAATCTGAATGTATATAGGTGCACAGACCTACTAGTAGCTAGTTCATTTCAGTATGAATTTTAATCTACTAATCTGGTTTTCCTCATACATTGCATAATAGCAGCAAAATGAATCACTAATTTGGTGTATATCTTTTTAATCCACGTCTGGTAATTCTGATTAGTCTAAATTCAATCAATACCCATTCACTTACTTGCGCATTTGTTAGCATATAATTCATGCTTGAGTTAACAATCCAATTCTAATGTTGGAGCAAACTTAGTTTGTGTTTGTTTAATACGGGTGAGGTGAGGCCCTAATGGTTGGATGTTAATCCAAAGACAGAAAAATGCCAAAATAAAAATACAAAACTTACAGTTGGCACATCTTTACATAACTTTGTTATGACAAAAGAACAAAGGGAAGGACACAAACAATAATTGATACCAGATATTATGTGATGTTTTATCTTTTATGCGATCATATTTTGCTTCACCTCCTCATGTCTAAATCCTAGCTTGGCCCATGCTTATGTTTGCATTCTAAGTTTGTTACTTTATCACATTCATGTGTGCATTAGGAAAGTAAATATTCACATGTAGAATGGTTGTAGAATGGCTACATCGATTAAGGTCCAATTCCAAGCAAATTTAAGCAAAATTCATTTAGTTTGTGTTGATAACCATAGGATGGAAGGTATTTTGGCAATTCATTTGGTTCTATTCCCTGTCATCTTTTGCAGCTTCACATACTACAATCATGCTACTAGTTTTGTAGATTGAGGGAAAGGATGGCATTTCTTGAGGAAGATAAAGGCATGGTTGATGCGTATGCTAGGCCAAGGGATGCACATATTGTAAGTTGTTTATCCATTATAACTCTAGCTCTTGGTTATGCATGTTCTTTAACCATTATAACTAATTTATGGGTTTATTGTTTTATTGGCGCATCCGCATGCATGCCTAAAACATTTAATAATGTACTTTTCTATTTTAGATTCCTAATTTGATACATTGTTGTGTTGTTTTTTTCATCTAATGAAGATGCAATGCTAGTGTGTTTTGCTAATTCATAGGCATTGGGAGGACTTAATTGTGAGACTTGAAGCACAAGAGAGAGTGCTTGAAGAGATGGAGAAGAAACAACAAGAAGAATTCGAAGCTGTGAAGAAGAGCCAACAAGACAAGAGTGAAGATGGGGGAAAGAAGCAACATGAAATGGATAAACTAATGGCTTTTTCTCTCAAGTGCTCAAGCAACTTTAGTCTGAGTCCAAACCTGTGTGACTGATTTGTGGTTATCTAAATGGTACTTTGCAACTTATCTATTGTAGCGAGTGCTAAAACTTGTGAATTTGGCTAAGATGATTGCACTTATAATGTGATTTGTCTTTTATTTAAACTTATAATGTGATTTTGATCTAATTTATTTATATATTATGCATTTGGAATATACTGGATTTGGCTGTTCATTGTAATTAAGTTTTGAAATGAATTAAGTATATCATGATGATGTCAACTCAATCAATGAATATTATGCTAGTTCAATGAAAACAATTCGGACGTTTACAACTATGCTGATGTGGAATCACATCAGTGACGTTGCTCTGACATTGCATGGCATATTTTCATACAACATGTGACGTTTATTGGCCGTCACAGGAATACGAAGTCGATGACATTGTAGAAAACGTCACCGAAGGTCCCATTTTCAATGACATTTAGTGTGCGCGCCGTCACTATGAGTAATCTGTGACGGGGATTCTGTGACGATGCTCGTGACGCTGATAAATTGTCACTGTAGTGTATTTCATGACGTTTTTCGACATTCCATGACATTCTTTGGCTCGTCATAGTAGGCCCGATCTCTTGTAGTGACACCCGGTCCCGGTGTAGTTGATCCTCTACCTTCCCCTCCCCAACCCGGATTTGCATCCACGGCGGTCAAATCCTCCTTCCCACCCCGCCTCCGCGCCGGAACCTTTGTCTCGCAGCCGGCGGAGGCCTCACCGCCGGAAACGCCCTCGGTGGTTGGTCGCAGATCGCGCCAACACCAACCTCAGCTGTCGGGGAGATCCACTGTCCCCTTACATGGAGAGCTCTGCCTCGCGTGGGACTCGGACCACCCCCGACCAACCACGAAGCCTTCTCTCCCTCTTCTTTGGTCACCGTGGAAGACGAGCTGGCCTCCGACCTCCACCTCACCTATGATCCCTCCATAGACGAGGGGTTCCCACACCGACGGCATCCCAAAGTGCGCTGAAAGAAAACCATGAAGTTCGTCTCGCACGTCCAGTGCGTCTCTTTCGAAGCTCCCGTGCAATGCGCATGTGCGTTGCAGTGCAGTGCGCTACAACAAGAAAAGGGAGCTTGTCAGCGACGGGGGACGCATCGGCGGCGTTTGCATTGGAGGCGATGTGCAGTTTACCGGCGCATTCCCCGGATGCATGCGAGGGGAGTCAAATGGGGGCACCGATACCCCATGGAAGAACAGTAGCGGCGCTTTACAGTTTAGAACAATGGTGCATTTTTTGCTTTCGATTTCGATGTACTCAGTGCAGTAGATTCCTTAACGCAGTTCGGGGATTCAGCCATCTCTTACTCTCTACCATGCAGTTCGCTACTGCGATGCGTGGTGTTTGATTTTATTTTTCAGACATGCTCACCCGTTCCCGATAGGAGGACCACACCAAGACGTTTCTGCAGCACACCCACTTGCGGTTCAGTCAGCGGAGGGTTGAGGGCCACCAGGAGGTTGACGACGAGGCAGCCGCAGCATTCACTACTGCTCAGTGGCCACGCTGTCCTTTGCAGATCGCTGGAGTGAGAGAGGAGGTGCTCTACATGGCGTGTTGCAGTTCCTGGTGCCACTCCAGTGCAGCTCGGTTTGTGCAAAAAAGTGGAGTTCTTTTTTTGTTGTTGTAGTAGTTCCTCGTCATTGTAATTTGTGTGTGTTTGTACTATGGATTAAAAAGAGGATCACTGTAGTTCGTTCGCCTCGGCTCGTAGTCCAGATATGTACAGATCGCAGCTCTCTCGGAAACATTCATTGAAGAAAACAACAAAAAAAATGTTTAGGTGCAGCTCACTTGTTTCATTGCCGCAGTGATCTTCTCTCTCCCAGTGGTTCACTATGTTGCCGAGTGCAAAAACAAAATGGAAAAGTTGATTT
The DNA here is from genome assembly GCA_034509565.1 of Triticum monococcum. NCBI lineage: Eukaryota > Viridiplantae > Streptophyta > Magnoliopsida > Poales > Poaceae > Triticum > Triticum monococcum. The sequence continues at coordinate 618,619,727 of CM067847.1, read as the reverse complement.
TTTTTAATGCAGCTCACTCTGTTGTTGTGTGCAGTAGAAAGAATATTGGAAAAAGAAAAATTGATGCAGTGCACTCACCTCGTCCCTACAGTACCAACGCTCGACACGAAGTGCACTCCACCATGTTTGAAAAAATTTACGTCCCACAAAAAGAAACCATGCAGTGCACTTGCCCATCTAATGACGTGCGGTATTCCGTCTGAAGCAGATCGTTCTTCTTTCCCTGTCCGAGAAAAAATACGCCTAAACAAAAAGAAACCATGCAGTGCCCTTGACCATCTAATGAAGTGCGGTATTTCGTCTGAAGCAGTTCCCTTTGTCGCCATTGCAATGCGGTTCATTTGTAGTGAGTCAAAGTGGTTCACTCTGTAAAGCAAGATTGCCGAAAAAAGTATGAAGTTCACTACTCTCGTTGGTGTGGCTCGCTACTCTCTTGTGTGTGGTTTTCTACTCTCGTCCCATGGTATGAAACACACGGAAAATTTACGTTCGACAAAGAGAAATCATGAAGTTCACTTCATTGTCTGATGCAGTGCGTTCTTCAGTTTGAAGCAGTGCACTTTCTGTCCGATGCAGTGCAGGCGTCGATTTTGTTGTCGCGAAAAACAGAGTTTCCGCATTTTTGTAATTTCAAAACTGCTCTTAAACCGTAATGAATTAGAGGGAGTGTTCTATATGAAAAAGTAGCGTCTCGACGATATCTTTCCAACGGTGTATCAGTTGGATCATTTCAACCAACGTTTTGTAAAAAATTCATGAAAAACGGCCGCTGCCCTTCGTAGTCAGACGCACGATTTTCAAATTTAACTAAAAACCGTAAGGAATCTCAAAAACATTTCAACATATGAAAGTTGTGCCTCGTTCGTAGCTTTCCAACGGTATATTACACGCCTTGTTTCGACAAACGGTTAGAAAACCGGAGTGAAAACAGTACCGAAAATTTGAAAAAATTCGAAAAACACAATTCCGCGATTTAGTAAATTCAAAACTGCTCTTAAACCGTAGCGAATTAGAAAAAATAATGGATATGAAAAAGATGCGCACCGACGATATCTTTCCAATGGTGTGTCACATGTTTCATTCCGACGAGCGGTTTACAAAAAAGCAAAAAAACGCTCGCTGCCATTCGTTGTGAGCCGCACGATTTTCGAAACTGCTCTTAAACTATGATGAATTTTGAAAAGTGTTCAACATGGCGAAATTGCGTCTACTCTATAGTTTTTCAACGGTATATTACACGCATAATTCCGATAAATGGTTAAAAAACTAGAGCAAAAAAGGTACCGAAAAAACCACACGTACAGTTTTTTCAAACATGAAGTTCGCTGGTCTCTGTGGTACAGTGCGCATAGCATTCCAATGCAGTATTACAATGCAGTTCGGAAGTGTTATGAGAATAGACCGGCTGTACACACACACACACACACACACACACACACACACACACACACACACACTAGTGTTCTGTCCTCTACAGCATTCACTTATAGCTATGTCTTCTCGTTGAATCTTTTGAACTAAGTGAATGTGATCGGACCCTAACCTCTCTATGCTTTCTATCTCAAACTCTATCTCTCCAAATCATATGCATTCTATTGAAACTGTCGAATGTCTTCTCTGCGTCCTTGTCAGCAGAGGATACAGAGACAACCATTAAGTCCATTTTCAATGCTCATTCCTTCACCTGAAACCCGGAGAAGTGGGAACGACCACCCGACAATCCAGGCGTGCGTGGGACGTGGAACAACCCCCGATATGCTGCATGATGGCCACGTGTTCCTCAGATGTGAATCGCCAGGGGCACCTGTGTAATAACACAGTGCCGCCCCTGTACCTATAAATACAATCCTCACAACAGTCATTATCACTTCTTCCACTCTCGCACGAACCCTAGCGCCACCGCTATCCCTCGACGACGCTGGCGACGAAGTGCTTCGCTGCCGCAACCTCTCCGACGCCGTCTTCACGCCGACCGCGGACATCGTCTTCTCTTCCGTCGCCGTAGGTGTCCTCTGTCGCCAAGTTAGGGCATGGACAATCGAACTGCTCGGCCTCCTCTTCCACTCCGTCTAGTAGTTCTTCGTGTGGTAAATAAAACCTCCTTTTTACGGCCCCTTTGATCCTATAGCTTTATCACTTTCTACCACATGCAGTTTCTATTCACACAAGTTGGATCTCTTTCATACTGCATCTCATAACATTCCTAGTATATTCACTTATGCTTCAGAAAGTAGTTAGATTCCTCCCTTGTACTGATCCGTGGATTCGTACAAATCTGGAACCAACTCCTTATCTATGAGTGAATGTCTTCGCATGATGAGGTCAATGTCTTCTAAACTGATTTATCTTCAAAATCTTCTGAGAATGCATATGACCTCTTCCCCTTCCCTCGCACCTTAATGCTGTCACAGGTACATGTCCGTGGGAGAATCCCTTGGTTCTCATAGTCTGCATTCATTTGCAGAATTCTTACAGTATCACATAAATTCTCCCGAAGCCAGTTCCTGTTTGTCCAGCAAGCGAAAACCTTTGAAGCCTTTGAACGTATTGAAGCCTTTCAGTTTAAAGTTCATGGCTTCAGAAAAATAAGCAAGGAAGGGTGGCAGAAAGCGTCGAGGAGATACATCAAGAGATCTGCCCGATGACCTCTCAGAGCTGTACAAGAAAGATCCTGAAGAGGATTACAATCAGCGCAAGACGCAAATCCAATGGATTCGATGCTATTGGGCAGAACAGTGGTTCAAGTACAGATTTGTGACCAAGGAATATGCTGAAAAGAATGCCATCAAGCGACCGTGGGGACACATCCTCTACAAAAATCTTCAACCCAGGACCAGAGATGAAGCCATTGAACAAGACTTCTATCACTGCATGGTCCGTGGACCATACCCTGCGGATGCTGACCCATCGTCCCTGCTATGGTGTCGTGACGACAATCTGTGTAAGCGCAACTTCCAGTTTGCCCAGAACCCAGCGAAGCAGAACACGAAGACTTTGGGTTTAGATTTGAACCCTGGTCCCTCTGCTCCCCGTGCCGATGGAACTCGCGAAGCTGAACCCAACCTTCTTGGGCCCTTCTACAATCTTGAAGGTCTCATCACTCACATCGTGGTTCAAGGGACAGCCGTGAATGAGCCTGCAGATGACACTGAATCAGATGAAGCGCCTGCAGCGCTGAAGCCAAAGAAGCTGAAGCAGCCAAAAGCTTCAAAGCCGGCCTCTGCACCAAAAATCTCACGGGTGATGCCACTGGAAACTGCACCTCCTGAAGACAGTGTGCAGTCTGAAGATTTGTCACGCATCTCCAAGCCCTAGAAGGTCAAGATGCCTCTGCCACACACTGGCCACGAGCTGACAGCTGCTGCCATTCTGCGCAACGACGCCATTGATCTGTCAAGTGATGAAGATCTTGCAGATGACGCTCTTGAGCAACTCATCAAGAGCAAAGAAGAATCAGAAATCTTCAATGATCTGCCTCTCTTTGACGTGACAATCATCCACAACTTCATTGATGAGTGGTTTGACACGCCAAACATCAGCTTCGAAGATCTGCAGCTACCCATTGGCCTCAGTGTCGCCTTCCATGGCACCATTGCTTCAGAGGTAGCTCTCGCTCAGCACATCGTCGAACTGAAGCAAAAGATTGACTATGAAAAGGCTCAGTTCAAGAAGCATATGGCCATGCTTAGCGTGCAAGAGGTTAAAAACTTCAAGATTATGCTGCACGAGCTCAAAGAAGCATTTCTCAAGAAACGCGCAGAAGCTCAGGGTTCTTGGGAGCGCATGAAGAGCCTGGCTGACAAGTATGTGCAAGGCTACAATGAAGCTGAGAAGCACAAGGCCCTTAGGCGTCCGGGCATTGATCCCAGGATGGCTGCTAAGCAGAAGAAGAAGCCCATTTTGACCGAACCTCTCGCACCATGGCAGGAAGCAGATCCCATTGTCTTCCCAACTAGAATGACTGGCTCGAAGCCAAAAGCCCGGTCAACCGCTTCAGAGCTGAAGAAGACGAAGACTGCTGAGGCTGAAGCCAGGAAGAAGAAACATCCTGAAGCCTCTCCTACTGCCCCCTCCAAGAAGAAGAGGAAGACCAAGAAAGAACGGGTTGCTCCCATAGAGCCTTTGATTGTTGAACCCATTTCCATGGTTCGTCCTGACGCTGAACACCAACTGACAATCTATGAGCCTACTTTCACAAAGGCTCATGAAGCTGAAGACTCTCCAGCAGCTGATCCCATCGCTGCTGAAGACATTGGTCACCATGACCATGAAGAAGATGGTGCAGTCCTTCCTCAGCTCGAGCACAGCAAACTCATCAGCATTGGTCGTCCTCTGACGCCAATCGCTCAGGATGCTTCATGGGCTGATCGCCCACAAGAGGAAGAAGACTTTGAGGCCCAGCCAACTCTAACTACATAGGCGTCGCCTGCGTTGCGCAGGCTTTGCAAAGGACCAAGGCCTCCAGTCTCTGCATCTGAAGCTGAAACTGCTGAAGACATTCCGGCTGCATTAGCCGATGAAGGAGAAGTCCCACAAACTGCTACTCCCCTGTCCCACCAAGAAGCGGTTCTCGAGGAGAACGTAATTGTGACCAACCCTCCAGCTCGTCAAGTGGAGGTTGAAAATCTTGAGGCTGCCACCACCAACACCACTGAAGCCACTGACACTGTCATGGCTGAAGCTAATGTGGAGCCCTCACCACCAAAAGCACCAGAAGTCAGTGAAGCCACTGATCCCACTGCTTCTGTTCCCGCACCTGCTGCCGGTCCTCAGTTTGACTATCATGTTGAGCACAGGCCTCAGGTACAGAAGCCAATCCCAAGATTGCCCAAGTTCCCAGGTCCTGCATCAGCACCTGGATCCTTCAATATCAATGGCTTCAGAGCAGATAACACATTCTTGAATAGCTCCAGGAACCCCTACTCAAGGGAAAGAATATCATCTGATCGGTTCTGGAGCTATCCGCAGTGAAGCTATTACTCCTGCATTCTTTACAATCAAGGTCGCATCTTCCCACACAAGCGTCTTGACATTGAAGCAATAGTTGGTCTGCCCTGTCTGGAAGAAGCTCTGGATTGCTTCAAGGAGGTTGGATTGCTGCCGTTCGTCACTGACCAAGAGCATTGGAATGAAGAGTTGCTGCTCCAATTCTATGCCACACTTCACATCCGCGGGTATAATAGAGATCCGAAGACTTGGGTCCTGGAGTGGATGACAGGAAACATTCATTACGAAGCCAAAGCCTTTGACATCATTGAGCTCACTGGTCTACCCACTCCTGGCGATCTCTACGAATCTGTCTATCAACTTCACAGTGAAGCTGTGGAGAGCATCTTTCAGAAGCCTGAACCTAACATGAGTCAGATGCTCAGTATGATGAAGCCATTACCCCAAGATGCTGCATACCCCAAAGAGTTCTTTGTTGAAGACCTAGAGTATCTGCCAAGGACTATTTATCACATCATAAGGCGAACTCTCTGGCCCATCAAAGGGCACTCTCCACATGCCAAGCTGGAAGGTGCAATGAAGACTTTGGTCTTCTATATTCTTCATGGAAAATGCTTCAATGCACAGGACTTCTTCATTCGCCAACTTGCTGCATCAGGCTCTGATCTGTTTGGCTTGAAGTTCTACGCCCCATGGGTAATGCGGCCGATCAAACTTCACTCCGCTATCTCAAATCAGCCATCTGCTCGCAATCATCGGATTTTTCTGCCTAATGTGGATATGTCTATTGAAGCCATCTATCCTGAGCCTGCCAAGGAACCTCTAAGTCTTCAGAATGCAGAGCATCAAAGTTTTTCTCAGAACATTGAAGGAGTTGAAGCAGTCACTCGTGTGTATCCTTTGGCTGGCACTACACGTGCACCGCATACTGCTCTCACTGAAGCCACTGACAGTACAACTGCCCCACGACCCAAGAATCGCACTCGTGTTCTCAATGACCGAGAGCTTCTTGTGGCTCTTCATCAGAAACAGGATAGGCATCATGACTGGCTGAAGCGTCAAATGCAAAGCCTCTTGGTGGATGTTAATCGCATTCGCAATCTTGCCACCAAGAATGCCTTTGTTGCCCATGAAACCTCTCGACGCACATGGAAAGGGCTGACGCTGATGTGTTCTGAAGATGATCTTCAAGAGGATGGCTTCTCTGAGCGCTTCAAGTTTGACTCCACACCCCCTCGAAGGGCAGTGCTGCGACGAACTCCATCTCTTGAAGACTCCGAGTTCTCTTCCTCTGCTGCAACTGTGAATGCCAGAGTGATCGAGGATGAAGACGATGCTACTTCACCCCCACCTCCCTCAGCACGCTTCGACACTACTCCAAGCTCTTCTGCACCGCCGAACACCACCGCCGACCCTGCTGCTTCACCTACTCTTTATGGGAATGAGTAGATGCTCTATGCCTTCAAACCTTTTTGGTCCTTACTGACAAAAGGGGGAGAAGCATATGAGTTTGATAGTCTTCAAGCGGGTCCATATGGGCGGGTGCTTCATATTTTTGCTTCGTGTTTACAACTCTCGTTTTGATACATTTTGTTCTTTGAGATGTAACACTTAAACTCGATGGTCGTCTGCTACTTATTTGCCATTTTGTGATGCGATGATAAATTCCGCACGTGCGGCGATAAATTCCGCACTTAGATCATTTTGCAGACGTCCATTTTCCATTATGCATGTCATTATCTTCACATACCTTCACATGCATAGTGGATTGTCATCATAAGTTGAAGAGGATCTCCACAAGCACAACCTGCCATGTGCATTTGCATTCCAAAAGCAAATTACTTATATGCACATCTTCAGGGGGAGCCCTTGCTGTTGGGGAACGTAGTAATTAAAAAAAAATCCTACACACACGCAAGATCATGGTGATGCATAGCAACGAGAGGGGAGAGTGTTGTCTACGTACCCTCGTAGACCAAAGCGGAAGCGTTGACGCAACGTAGAGGAAGTAGTCGTATGTCTTCCCGGTCCAACCGATCCAAGCACCGTTACTCTGGCACCTCCGAGTTCTTGGCACACGTTCAGCTCGATGACGCTCCCCGGGCTCCGATCCAGCAAAGCTTCGGGGAGGAGTTCCGTCAGCACGACGGCGTGGTGACGATCTTGATGTTCAACCGTCGCAGGGCTCCGCCTAAGCACCGCTACAATATGACCGAGGTGTAATATCATGGAGGGGGGCACCTCACACGGCTAAGGAACGACCATGAAGATCAACTTGTGTGTCCTAGGGTGCCCCCTTGCCTCCGTATATAAAGGATCCAAGGGGGGGGGGGGTGCGGCCGGCCCTATGGAGGCGCGCAGGAGGAGTCCTACTCCTACCGGGAGTAGGACTCCCCCCTTTCCTTGTCCAATTAGGAGAGGTGGGAGAAGAGAGGGAAAGAGGGGGGCGCCGCCCCTCCCTCCTAGTCCAATTTAGACTAGGGGAAGAGGGGGCGCGCGGCCTGCCCTGGCAGCCCCTTCCTCTTCTCCACTTTAGGCCCATGAGGCCCATTAACCCCCCGGGGGGTTCCGGTAACCCCCCGGTGCTCCGATTTTATCCGAAACTTCACCGGAACGCTTCCGGTGTCCGAATATAGTCATCCAATATATCAATCTATATGTCTCGACCATTTCGAGACTCCTCGTCATGTCCGTGATCACATCCGGGACTCCGAACTAACTTCGGTACATCAAAATGTATAAACTCATAATAACTGTCATCATAACGTTAAGCGTGCGGACCCTATGGTTCGAGAACAATGTAGACATGACCGAGGCACGTCTTCGGTCAATAACCAATAGCGGGACCTGGATGCCCATATTGGCTCCTACATATTCTACGAAGATCTTTATCGGTCAGACCGCATAACAACATACGTTGTTCCCTTTGTCATCGGTATGTTACTTGCCCGAGATTCGATCGTCGGTATCCAATACCTAGTTCAATCTCGTTACCGGCAAGTCTCTTTACTCGTTTCGTAATACATCATCTCACAACTAATTCATTAGTTGTAATGCTTGCAAGGCTTATGTGATGTGCATTACCGAGAGGGCCCAGAGATACCTCTCCGACAATCGGAGTGACAAATCCTAATCTCGAAATACGCCAACCCAACATCTACCTTTGGAGACACATGTAGAGCACCTTTATAATCACCCATTTATGTTGTGACGTTTGGTAGCACACAAAGTGTTCCTCTGGCAAACGGGAGTTGCATAATCTCATAGTCATAGGAACATGTATAAGTCATGAAGAAAGCAATAGCAACATACTAAATGATCGGGTGCTAAGCTAATGGAATGGGTCATGTCAATCAGATCATTCAACTAATGATGTGATCTCGTTAATCAAATAACAACTCTTTGTTCATGGTTAGGAAACATAACCATCTTTGATTAACGAGCTAGTCAAGTAGAGGCATACTAGTGACACTTTGTTTGTCTATGTATTATGTTTCCAGTTAATACAATTCTAGCATGAATAATAAAAATTTATCATGATGTAAGGAAATAAATAATAACTTTATTATTGCCTCTAGGGCATATTTCCTTCAGTCTCCCACTTGCACTAGAGTCAATAATCTAGATCACATCGCCATGTGATTTAACATCAATATTTCACATCTTTATGTGATTGGTTCACATCTCCATGTGACTAACACCCAAAGGGTTTACTAGATTCAATAATCTAGTTCACATCGCTATGTGATTAAGACCCAAAAAGTGATCATGTTTTGCTTGTGAGAGAAGTTTAGTCAACGGGTCTGCCACATTCAGATCCGCATGTATTTTGCAAATTTCTATGTCAACAATGCTCTGCATGGAGCTACTCTAGCTAATTGCTCCCACTTTCAATATGTATCTAGATTGAGAATTAGAGTCATCTGGATCAGTGTCAAAACTTGCATCGACGTAACCCTTTACGACGAACCTTTTGTCACCTCCATAATCGAGAAACATATCCTTATTCCAGTAAGGATAATTTTGACCGCTGTCCATTGATCTACTCCTAGATCACTATTGTACTCCCTTAACACTGTGTATGGAATACAATAGATCTGGTACACAGCATGGCATACTTTATAGAACCTATGACTGAGGCATAGGGAATGACTTTCATTCTCTTTCTATCGTTTGCCGTGGTCGGGCTTTGAGTCTTACTCAACTTCACACCTTGTAACACAGGCAAGAAACTTTTTCTTTGACTGTTCCATTTTGAACTACTTCAAAATCTTGTCAAGGTATGTACTCATTGAAAAAACTTATCAAGCGTCTTGATCTATCTCTATAGATCTTGAAGTTCAATATGTAAGCAGCTTCACCGAAGTCTTTCTTTGAAAAACTCCTTTCAAACACTCCTTTATGCTTTACAGAATAATTCTACATTATTTCCGATCAACAATATGTCATTCACATATACTTAGCAGAAATGTTGTAGTGCTCCCACTCACTTTCTTGTAAATACAGGCTTCACCGCAAGTCTGTATAAAACTATATGCTTTGATCAACTTCTCAAAGCGTATATTCCAACTCCGAGATGCTTGCACCAGTCCATAAATGGATCACCGGAGCTTGCATATTTTGTTAGCACCTTTAGGATTGACAAAACCATCTTGTTGCATCACATACAACTCTTCTTTAATAAATCCATTAAGGAATGCAGTTTTGTTTATCCATTTGCCAGATTTCATAAAATGTGGCAATTGCTAACATGATTCGGATAGACTTAAGCATAGATGCGAGTGAGAAACTCTCATCGTAGTCAACACCTTGAACTTGTCGAAAACCTTTTGCGACAATTCTAGCTTTGTAGATAGTAACACTACTATCCGTGTCCGTCTTCCTCGTGAAGATCCATTTATTATCAATGGCTTGCCAATCCTCGGGCAAGTCCACCAAAGTCCACACTTTGTTCTCATACATGGATCCTATCTCAGATTTCATGGCCTCAAGCCATTTATCGGAATCTGGGCTCATCATCGCTTCCTCATAGTGCGCAAGTTCGTCATGGTCTAGTAACATGACTTCCAGAACTGGATTACCGTACCACTCTGGTGCTGATCTCACTCTGGTTTACCTACGAGATTCGGTAGTAACTTGATCTGAAGTTACATGATCATCATCATTAGCTTCCTCACTAATTGGTGTAGTAGTCACAGGAACAGATTTCTGTGATGAACTATTTTCCAATAAGGGAGAAGGTACAATTACCTTATCAAGTTTTCTACTTTCCTCCCACTCACTTCTTTCGAGAGAAACTCCTTCTCTAGAAAGGATCCATTCTTAGCAACGAATGTCTTGCCTTCGGATCTGTGATAGAAGGTGTACCCAACTGTCTCCTTTGGGTATCCTATGAAGACATATTTCTCCGATTTGAGTTTGAGCTTATCGAGATGAAACTTTTTCACATGAGCATCGCAACTCCAAACTTTAAGAAACGATAGCTTAGGTTTCTTGCCAAACCATAGTTCACATGGTGTCGTCTCAACGGATTTAGATGGTGCCCTATTTAACGTGAATGCAGCTGTCTCTAATGCATAACCCCAAAGCGATAGTGGTAGATCGGTAAGAAACATCATAGATCGCACTATATCTAATAAAGCACGGTTATGACGTTCGGACACACCATTACACTATGGTGTTCCAGGTGGCGTGAGTACTGAAACTATTTCACATTGTTTTAATTGAAGGCCAAACTCGTAACTCAAATATTTTACCTCTGCGATCATATCATAGAAACTTTTATTTTCTTGTCACGATGATTTTCCACTTCACTCTGAAATTCTTTGAACTGTTCAAATGTTTCAGACTTATGTTTCATCAAGTAGATATCCCCATATCCGCTCAAATCATCTGTGAAGGTCAGAAAATAATGATACCTGCTGTAAGCCTTAATATTCATCGGACCACATACATCAGTATGTATGATTTCCAACAAATCTGTTGCTTGCTTCATTGTTCCGGAGAACGGCGTTTTAGTCATCTTGCCCATAAGGCATGGTTCGCAAGCATCAAGTGATTCATAATCAAGTGATTCCAAAAGCCCATCAGCATGGAGTTTCTTCATGCACTTTACACCAATATGACTTAAACGGCAGTGCCACAAATAAGTTGCACTATCATTATTAACTTTGCATCTTTTGGTTTCAATATTATGAATATGTGTATCACTATGATCGAGATCCAACAAACTTGTTTCATTGGGTGTATGACCATCGAAGGTTTTATTCATGTAAACAGAAAAACAATTATTCTCTGACTTTAATGAATAACCATATTGCAATAAACATGATCAAATCATATTCATGCTCAACGCAAAAACCAAATAACACTTATTTAGGTTCAACACTAATCCCAAAAGTATAGGGGAGTGTGCGATGATGATCATATCAATCTTGGAACTACTTCCAACACACATCATCACTTCACCCTTAACTAGTCTCTGTTTATTCTGCAACTCCTGTTTCGAGTTACTACTCTTAGCAACTGAACTAGCATCAAATACTGAGGGGTTGCTATAAACACTAGTAAAGTACACATCAATAACATCTATATCAAATATACTTATGTTCACTTTGCCATCCTTCTTATCTGCCAATCACTTGGGGTAGTTCCGCTTCCAGTGACCAGTCCCTTTGCAGTAGAAGCACTTAGTCTCAGGCTTAGGACCAGACTTGGGCTTCTTCACATGAGCAGCAACTTGCTTGCTGTTTTTCTTGAAGTTCCCCTTTTTCCCTTTGCCCTTTTCTTGAAACTAGTGATCTTGTCAACCATCAACATTTGATGCTCTTTCTTGATTTCTCCCTTCATGAATTTCATCATCATGAAAAGCTCGGGATTCGTTTTCGTCATCCCTTGCATACTATAGTTCATCACGAAGTTCTACTAACTTGGTGATAGTGACTAGAGAATTCTATCAATCACTATCTTATCTGGAAGATTAACTCCCACTTGATACAAGCGATTGTAGTACCCAGACAATCTGAGCACATGCTCACTAGTTGAGCGATTCTCCTCCATCTTTTAGCTATAGAACTTGTTGGAGACTTCATATCTCTCAACTCGGGTATTTGCTTGAAATATTAACTTCAACTCCTGGAACATCTCATATGGTCCATGACGTTCAAAACGTCTTTGAAGTCCCGATTCTAAGCTGATAAGCATGGTGCACTAAACTATCAAGTAGTCATCATATTGAGCTAGCCAAACATTCATAACGTCTGCATCTGCTCCTGCAATAGGTCTGTCACCCAGCGGTGCATCTAGGACATAATTCTTCTGTACAGCAATGAGGATAAACCTCAGATCACGGATCCAATCCGCATCATTGCTACTAACATCTTTCAACACAATTTTTCTCTAGGAACATATCAAAATAAACATATGAAAGCAACAACGCGAGCTATTGATCTACAACATAGATATGCTAATACTACCAGGACTAAGTTCATGATAAATTAAAGTTCAATTAATCATATTACTTAAGAACTCCCACTTAGATAGACATCCCTCTAATCCTCTAAGTGATCACGTGATCCAAATCAACTAAACCATAACTGATCATCACGTGAAATGGAGTAGCTTTCAGTGGTGAACATCACTATGTTGATCATATCTACTATATGATTCACGCTCGACCTTTCGGTCTCAGTGTTCCGAGGCCATATCTGCATATGCTAGGCTCGTCAAGTTTAACCTGAGTATTCTGCGTGTGTAAAAATGGCTTGCACCCGTTGTAGATGGACGTAGAGCTTATCACACCCGATCATCACATGGTGTCTGGGCACGACGAACTTTGGCAACGGTGCATACTCAGGGAGAACACTTTTTATCTTGAAATTTAGTGAGAGATCATCTTATAAAGCTACCGCCTAATCAAGCAAAATAAGATGTATAAAAGATAAACATCACATGCAATCAAAATATGTGACATGATATGGCCATGATCATCTTGCGCCTTTGATCTCCATCTCCAAAGCATCGTCATGATTTCCATCGTCACCGGCATGACACCATGATCTCCATCATCTTGATCTATATCAATGTGTTGTCACATGGTCGTCTCGCCAACAATTGCTCTTGCAACTATTGCTATCGCATAGCGATAAAGTAAAGCAATTATTTGGCGCTTGCATCTTATGCAATAAAGAGACAACCATAAGGCTTTTGCCAGTTGCCGATAACTTCAACAAAACATGATCATCTCATACAGCAACTTATATCTCATCACGTCTTGACCATATCACATCACAACATGCCCTGCAAAAACAAGTTAGACGTCCTCTACTTTGTTTGTTGTAAGTCTTACGTGGCTGCTACGGGCTTAAGCAAGAACCAATCTTACCTACGCATCAAAACCACAACGATAGTTTGTCAAGTTGGTGCTGTTTTAACCTTCGCAAGGACCGGGCGTAGCCACACTCGGTTCAACTAAAGTTGGAGAAACTGACACCTGCCGGCCACCTGTGTGCAAAGCACGGCGGTAGAACCAGTCTCGCGTAAGCGTACGCGTAATGTAGGTCCGGGCCGCTTCATCCAACAATACCGCCGAACCGAAGTATGACATGCTGGTAAGCAGTATGACTTATATCGCCCACAACTCACTTGTGTTCTACTCGTGCATATAACATCAAACCATAAAAACCTAGGCTCGGATGCCACTATTGGGGAACGTAGTAATTTCAAAAAAATTCCTACGCACACGCAAGATCATGGTGATGCATAGCAACGAGAGGGGAGAGTGTTGTCTACGTACCCTCGTAGACCAACGCGGAAGCGTTGATGCAACGTAGAGGAAGTAGTCGTACGTCTTCCCGGTCCAACCGATCCAAGCACCGTTACTCTGGCACCTCCGAGTTGTTGGCACACGTTCAGCTCGATGACGCTCCCCGGGCTCCGATCTAGCAAAGCTTCGGGGAGGAGTTCCGTCAGCATGACGGCGTGGTGACGATCTTGATGTTCAACCGTCGCAGGGCTTCGCCTAAGCACCGCTACAATATGACCAAGGTGTAATATCGTGGAGGGGGGCACCGCACACGGCTAAGGAACGATCACGAAGATCAACTTGTGTGTCCTAGGGTGCCCCCTTGCCTCCATATATAAAGGATCCTAGGGGGGTGCGGCCGGCCCTATGGAGGCACGCAGGAGGAGTCCTACTCCTACCAGGAGTAGGTCTCCCCCCTTTCCTTGTCCAATTAGGAGAGGTGGGAGAAGAGAGGGAAAGAGGGGGGCGCCGCCCCTCCCTCCTAGTCCAATTCGGACTAGGGGAAGAGGGGGCGCGCGGCCTGCCCTGGCAGCCCCTTCCTCTTCTCCACTTTAGGCCCATCAGGCCCATTAACCCCCCGGGGGGTTCCGGTAACCCCCCGGTGCTCCGGTTTTATCCGAAACTTCACCGGAACGCTTCCGGTGTCCGAATATAGTCATCCAATATATCAATCTTTATGTCTCAACCATTTCGAGACTCCTCGTCATGTCCGTGATCACATCCGGGACTCCGAACTAACTTCGGTACATCAAAATGTATAAACTCATAATAACTGTCATCGTAACGTTAAGCGTGCGGACCCTATGGTTCGAGAACAATGTAGACATGACCGAGACACGTCTCCGATCAATAAGCAATAGCGGGACCTGGATGCCCATATTGGCTCCTACATATTCTACGAAGATCTTTATCGGTTAGACCGCATAACAACATACGTTGTTCCCTTTGTCATCGGTATGTTACTTGCCCGAGATTCGATCGTCGGTATCCAATAACTAGTTCAATCTCGTTACCGGCAAGTCTCTTTACTCGTTCCGTAATACATCATCTCACAACTAACTCATTAGTTGTAATGCTTGCAAGGCTTATGTGATGTGCATTACCGAGAGGGCCCAGAGATACCTCTCCGACAATCGGAGTGACAAATCCTAATCTCGAAATACGCCAACCCAACATCTACCTTTGGAGACACCTGTAGAGCACCTTTATAATCACCCATTTACGTTGTGACGTTTGGTATCACACAAAGTGTTCCTCCGGCAAACGGGAGTTGCATAATCTCATAGTCATAGGAACATGTATAACTCATGAAGAAAGCAATAGCAACATACTAAACGATCGGGTGCTAAGCTAATGGAATGGGTCATGTCAATCAGATCATTCAACTAATGATGTGATCTCGTTAATCAAATAACAACTCTTTGTTCATGGTTAGGAAACATAACCATCTTTTATTAACGAGCTAGTCAAGTAGAGGCATACTAGTGACACTCTGTTTGTCTATGTATTATGTTTCCGGTTAATACAATTCTAGCATGAATAATAAACATTTATCATGATGTAAGGAAATAAATAATAACTTTATTATTGCCTCTAGGGCATATTTCCTTCACTTGCAACTTATGAAGACAATTCCTTATCCTTTACAATTTCACATATTATATTCCCCGTTGAAAACTTAAACTAGTTTGTCATCAATCACCAAAAAGGGGGAGATTGTAAGTGCATCTAGTGCCACCCCTAGTTGGTTTTGGAGTATTGACGACAAACCTAGTTGAGGGACTAATGTGTTTGTGAGAATTGCAGGATAACACAGGTAGAACTCCCTCATTGATTCGGTTTTCCTACCAGAGATGACCCCTAAAAATGTATGAAGACATTGATGTCAAAGGTGGTATATGAAGACATTCACATTGAAGACTATGACAAGAGAAGACATCGCATGAAGCCTATGGAGCTCGAAGACTTAGATTTTTCGTAGTTCTTTTTATTCTTTGTTGAGTCATAGGAACCACTGTACTGTCAAGTGGGGTCCAAGGGAACCAGTCAGAATGACTGAAGTGATGCTTAACTAAAACCTATGTCTTCGATTGAAGACTATGAGAGCGAATCTTGTCCAGAGTCGGACAAGTCAGCTTTGCTTGTAACCCAAGTAACGTTGCCGTGTGAGTTTGAAATCTGACCGTTGGAACACGTGTCAGTTCCTTAGTGACCCAGGGTCATTTCGGACAAATCAGGTCGGGTTGCCTAGTGGCTATAAATAGCCCACCCCCTACAACCATAAACGGTTGGCTGCTTAGAGTTAGTGTACGGCTTTTGTCGTTTGAGAGCAACCCACCTCGAAGCCTTTGAGAGAGAATTCCTTGTGAGGATAAAGCCCTAACCACCCAGAGCCAAAGAGAATTAGGCATCACTTAAGTCTTCTTGTCTGTGTGATCTGAAGACTTATTACACTTGAGGACCGTGAATCCTCCAGCTGGTTAGGCGTCGCGTTCTGAGCATCCAAGAGACATTGTGGATCGCCGGTGAACGAAGTCTGTGAAGGTTTGGGAGTCTACCTTGAAGACTTACCTGAGTGATTGGGCGAGGTCTGTGTGACCTTAGCTCAAGGGGAATACGGTGAGGACTGGGTGTCCTGAGCTGCGTGTTCAGGACTGGGTGTCCGGGACTGTGTGTCCTCAGGTTTAAATACCTAGCCGTCCTAGCCAGACGTACAGTTGTCACATCAACTGGAACTGGTCCGACAAATCATTGTCTTCAACGTGTCACTGGTTTCATCCTTCCCTTCCCTTTACTTACTATTGGTCCTTGTGAAGTTTGGCTTTTATCTTCACTGAGTGACTGCGTGTTCTGTTTGGCTTCATAATATCTTCCTACCCGAGCCTTACTACATTGCTGCTATTAGTCATTGTGCTTTCACTCCATTGAATACTTGACTATGGTTTGCCTAGTGTAGTCTACCTTCCGCTACATGGTAATAGGTTTATTTATATCATTTGTCTTCATAACTTCCATGTTTTGAAGACTTTCATAAAAATCGCCTATTCACCCCCCTCTAGTCGATATAATGCACTTTCAGAACTGGAGAAATCATACCCTCTGAAGCTCAACCTGAAGAGGAACTTATCATCTCCGCACCTAATCAACCTGAAGACAATGCTCAGCCTGAAGACAATCCCACTAACAATGACAATGATCAGCAAGAGCAAAACCTTCGCCCTGTACATCCTCGTGTTGCCAATGAAGTGCAGATTGAGAGAATAATTGATAGCATCAATGCCCCTGGTTCGCTCACTCGTTCAAGGGCAACTCAGCTAGCAAATTTCTGTGGGCACTTCGCATTCGTGTCAATAACAGAACCCAAGAAAGTTGAAGAATCCTTCATGGAACCTGAATGGATTCAAGCTATGCAAGAAGAGCTTCAACAGTTTGAGTTGAATAATGTATGGGAACTAGTTAAGCGTCCTGATCCTCGGAAGCACAACATAATAGGCACCAAATGGATATACCGCAACAAGCAAGATGAGCATGGTCAAGTTGTCAGAAACAAAGATCGTCTCGTTGCTCAAGGATATACTCAAGTGGAAGGCATTGACTTCAATGAAACATTTGCTCCTGTGGCTAGACTGGAAGCCATACGCATACTGCTAGCCTATGCAAATCATCATAACATACTTCTATATCAAATGGATGTGAAGAGCGCCTTTCTCAATGGCAAGATTGAAGAAGAAGTGTATGTTGCACAACCGCCTGGATTTGAAGATCCAAAACATCCTGACATGGTATACAAGCTCAACAAGGCACTGTATGGCCTCAAACAAGCCCCTCGGGCTTGGTATGACACACTCAAATACTTCCTGAAGAGCAAAGGCTTCATACCTGGTTCCCTCGACCCCACTCTCTTCACGAAGACATATGATGGTGAACTGTTTGTGTGCCAAATATATGTGGATGACATCATCTTCGGCTGCAGCAATCAGAAGTACAGCGAAGAGTTTGGATATATGATGCAAGAGCAATATCAGATGTCCATGATGGGAGAGCTGAAGTTCTTCCTCGGTCTTCCAATACGACAACAACGTAATGGCATCTTCATATCTCAAGAGAAGTATCTCAAAGATTGCCTGAAGAAGTTCGGTATGCAAGACTGCAAAGGCCTCATGACGCCAATGCCAGCCAAACATCATCTGGGTCCCGACGACAATGGTAAAGAGTTCGATCAAAAGGTATACCGCTCCATGATTGGTTCTTTACTTTATCTATGTGCATCTAGGCCAGATATTATGCTTAGTGTTTGCATGTGTGCTCGATTCCAAGCGGCACCAAAGGAGTCGCATCACTTAGCTGTGAAGCGAATTCTTCGATATTTGGCTCACACCCCAACTCTAGGATTATGGTATCCAAAGGGCTCAGAGTTTGATCTGGTTGGATTCTCGGATGCTGATTATGCTGGTGACAAAGTGGATCGCAAGTCTACATCAGGCACATGTCACTTTCTGGGACGATTACTTGTATGTTGGTCGTCAAAGAAGCAGAACTGTGTATCTCTCTCCACTGCTGAATCTGAATACATTGCTGCTGGATCTTGCTGCACTCAGCTTCTGTGGATGAAGCAAACACTCAAGGACTATGGCATTCATCTGAAGCAAGTGCCACTCTATTGCAACAACGAAAGCGCCATCAAGATTGCCAACAACCCAGTTCAGCATTCGAAGACAAAGCACATTGAAATTCGTCATCACTTTCTCAGAGATCATGTTGTGAAGGAAGATATTGATATCATACACGTCAACACCGAAGAGCAATTGGCAGATATCTTCACCAAGCCCTTGGATGAGAAGAGATTTTGCAAGTTACGGTGTGAGCTAAATATCCTGGAATCCTCAAATGTCCTGTGATCAGGCACACACACTAATGCATATTGATGACTTAGATGTGCAACACACGAAGTAAAGTATATCTTCAATCAATGAAGACATACATTCTAAGTGTGAATACATTAATGTGGAATTTGACTTCAGAACGCCACGATAATTGTGCGCCGTGTCTGGGTCTAATAATTCCTATACGGTGGGTAACGCCACCACCAAAGGTTCTGTTCGAAGTGTTTCACTCATGGCATTACAGTTGCTATGTCTTCACATTTGGTTTGGCTTAAATTTCAACATGTCTTCATGATTATCTTCTCTATGTTGAATATATATATACTAGTGTTCTGTCCTCTACAGCATTCACTTATAGCTATGTCTTCATGTTGAGTCTTTTGAACTAAGTGAATGTGATCGGACCCTAACCTCTCTATGCTTTCTATCTCAAACTCCATCTCTCCAAGTCATATGCATTCTATTGAAACTGTCGAATGTCTTCTCTGCATCCTTGTCAGCAGAAGATACAGAGACAAACATTAAGTCCATTTTCAATGCTCATTCCTTCACCTGAAACCCGGAGAAGTGGGAACGACCACCCGACAATCCAGGCGTGCGTGGGACATGGAACAACCTTCAACATGCTGCATGATGGCCACATGTTCCTCAGATGTGGATCGCCAGGGGCACCTGTGTAATAACACTGAGCCGCCCCTGTCCCTATAAATACACGCCTCACCGCAGTCATTATCTCTTCTTCCACACTCGCACAAACCCTAGCGCCACCGCTAACTCTCGACGACGCCGGCGACAAAGCGCTTCGCTGCCGCAACCTCTCCGATGCCGTCCTCACGCCGACCGCGGACATCGTTCTCTCCGCCGTCACTGTAGGTGTCCTCCGTCGCCAAGTTAGGGCACGGACGATCGAACTGCTCGGCCTCCTCTTCCACTCCGTCTAGCAGTTCTTTGTGTGGTAAATAAAACTTCCTTTTTACAGCCCCTTTGATCCTATAGCTTCGTCACTTTCTACCACAAGCAGTTTCTGTTCACACAAGTTGGATCTCTTACATACTGCATCTCATAATATGCCTAGTATATTCACTTGTACTTCACAAAGTAGTTAGATTCCTCACTTTTACTGATCCATGGATTCGTACAAATCTGGAACCAACTCCTTATCTATGAGTGAATGTCTTCGCACGATGAGGTCAATGTCTTCTAAACTGATTTATCTTCAAAATCTTCTGAGAATGCATATGACCTCTTCCCCTTCCCTCGCACCTTAATGCTGTCACAGGTACATGTCCGTGGGAGAATACCTTGGTTCTCATAGTCTGCATTCATTTGCAGAATTCTTACAGCATCATATAAATTCTCCCTAAGCCAGTTCCTGTTTGTCCAACAAACAAAAACCCTTGAAGCCTTTCAGGTTAAAATTCATGGCTTCAGAGAAAGCTGCAAGGAAGGGAGGCAGACAGCGTCATGGCGGAACATTAAGAGATCTGCCTGATGACCTCTTAGAACTTTACAAGACAGATCCTGAAGAGGATTATAATCAGCGCAAGACCCGAATCCAGTGGATTCGAAGATATTGGGCAGAACAATGGTTCAAATACCGGTTTGTGACCCAAGAATATTCTGAGAAAATGCCATCAAGCGACCGTGGGGAGACATCCTATACAAGAATCTTCAACCCAGGTCCAGAGAAGAAGCCCTTGAACAAGGCTTCTATCCCTGCATGGTCCGCGGGCCACAGCCTGCAGATGCACACCCATCGTTGCTACTATGGTGCCATGACGACAATCTGTTCAAGCGCAACTTCCAGTTTGCCAAGAACTCAGCGAAGCAGAACAAAAAGTCTTTGGGATTAGACTTCAACCCTGGTCCCACTGCTCCCCGTGCCGATGGAACTCGCGAAGCTGAACCCAATCTTCTTGGGCCCTTCTACAACCTTGAAGGTCTCATCACCCATATAGTGGTTCAAGGGACTGCCATAAATGAGCCTACATAAGACGCTGACTCAGATGAAGTGCCTGTAGCGCCGAAGCCAAAGAAACTGAAGCAACCAAAAGCTTCCAAGCCTGCCTCTGCACCAAAAATCTCACGAGCGAAGCCATTGGCAACTGCACCTCCTGAAGACAGTGTGCAGTCTGAAGATTTGTCACGCATCTCCAAGCCCCAGAAGGTCAAGATGCCTCTGCCACACACCGGCCAAGAGCTGATAGTTGCTGCCATTCTGCGCAACGATGCCATTGATCTGTCCAGTGATGAAGATCTTGCAGATGACGCTCTTGAGCAACTCATCAAGAGCAAAGAAGAAGCAGAAATCTTCAATGATCTGCCTCTCTTTGACGTGACAATCATCCACAACTTCATTGATGAGTGGTTTGACACGCCAAACATCAGCTTCGAAGATCTGCAACTACCCATTGGCCTCAGTGTCGCCTTCCATGGCGCCATTGCTTCAGAGCTAGCTCTCACTCAGCGCATCGTCAAACTGAAGCAAAAGATTGACTATGAAAAGGCTCAGTTCAAGAAGCATATGGCCAAGCTCAGCATGCAATACGTGAAAAACTTCAAGATTATGCTGCACGAGCTCAAAGAAGCCTTTCTCAAGAAATGCGCAGAAGCTCAGGGTTCTCGGGAGCGCTTGAAGAGCCTGGCTGACAAGTGTGTGCAAGGCTACAACGAGGCTGAGAAGCGCAAGGCCCTTGGGCGTCCGGGCATTGATCCCAGGATGGCTGCTAAGTAGAAGAAGAAGCCCATTGTGGCCGAACCCAACGCACCAAGGCAGGAAGCAGATCCCATTGTCTTCCCAACTAGCATGACTGGCTCGAAGCCAAAGGCCCGGTCAACCGCTTCAGAGCTGAAGAAGATGAGGACTGCTGAGGCTGAAGCCAGGAAGAGGAAACATCCTGAAGCCTCTGCTACTGCCCCCTCCAAGAAGAAGAGGAAGACCAAGAAGGAACAGGCTGCTCCCACAAAGCCCTTGATTGTTGAACCAATCTCCATGGTTCACCCTAACGCTGAACCGCAAGAACGTCAACTGACTGTCCACGAGCCTGCTATCACAGAGGCTCATGAAGCTGAAGACTTTCCAGCAGCTGATCCCGTCACTGCTGAAGACATTGGTCACCATGACCATGTTGAAGATGATGCAGTCCTTCCTCAGCTCGAGCACCAACAGGTATCATCGCATGTGCTAATGCACAGCAAACTCATCAGCATTGGTCGTCCTCTGACGCCAATTGCTTAGGATGCTTGATGGGCTAATCGCTCACAAGAGGAAGAAGACTTTGAGGCCCAGCCAACTCCAACTCCACAGGCATCGCCAGCGTTGCGCAGGCTTCGCAAAGTACCAAGGCCTCCAGTCTCTGAGTCTAAAGCTAAAGCTGCTGAAGACATTCCGGCTGCGTTAGCCGATGAAGAAGAAGCCCCACAAGCTGCTACTCCCCTGTCCCACCAAGAAGCTATTCTCGAGGAGAATTTGACTGTGACCGACCCTCCAGCTCATCAAGTGGAGGTTGAAAATCTTGAGGCTGCCACCACCAACACCAATGAAGCCACTGACGCTGTCATGGCTGAAGCTAATGTGGAGCCTTCACCAACCCAAGCACCAGAAGTCAGCAAAGCCATTGATCCCACTGCTTCTGTTCCTGCGCCTGCTGTCGGCCCTTAGTTCGACTATCATGTTGAGCACAGGCCTTAGGTACAGAAGCCAATCCCAAGATTGCCCAGGTTTCCAGGTCCTGCATCAGCACCTGGATCCTTCAATGTCAATGGCTTCAGAGCAGACACCACATTCTTTAATAGCTCCAGGAACCCCTACTCAAGGGAAAGAATATCATCTGATCGGTTCTGGAGCTATCCGCAACGAAGCTATTACTCCTGCATTCTATACAATCAAGGTCGCATCTTCCCACATAAGAGTCTTGACATTGAAGCAATAGCTGGTCTGCCCTCTCTGGAAGAAGCTCTGGATTGCTTCAAAGAGGTTGGATTGCTGCCGTTCGTCACCGATCAAGAGCATTGGAATGAAGAGTTGCTACTCCAATTCTATGCCACACTTCACATCCGCGGGTACAACAGAGATCCAAAGACATTGGTCCTGGAGTGGATGACAGGAAACGTTCATCACGAAGCCAAAGCCTTTGACATCATTCAGCTCACTGGTCTACCCACTCCTGGCGATCTCTATGAATCTGGCTGTCAACTTCACATTGAAGCTGTGGAGAGCATCTTTCAGAAGCCTGAACCTAACATCAGTCAGATGCTCACTATGATGAAGCCATTGCCCCAAGATGTTGCATATCCAAAAGAGTTCTTTGTTGAAGACCTAGAGTATCTGCCAAGGACTATTTATCACATCATAAGGCGAACTCTCTGGCCCATCAAAGGACACTCTCCACATGCCAAGCTGGAAGGTGCAATGAAGACTTTGGTCTTCTATATTGTTCATGGAAAATGCTTCAATGCACAGGACTTCTTCATTCACCAACTTGCTGCGTCAGGCTCTGATCTTTTTGGCTTGAAGTTCTACGCCCCATGGTTAATGCGGCTGATCAAACTTCAGTCCGCTATCTCATATCAGCAATCTGCTCGCAATCATCGGATTTTTTTGCCTGATGTGGATATGTCTATTGAAGCCATCTATCCTGAGCCTGGCAAGGAACCTCTAAGCCTTCAGAATGCGGAGCATCAACGTTTTTCTCAGAACATTGAAGGAGTTGAAGCAGTCACTCGTGTGTATCCTTTGGCTGGAACTACATGCGCACCACATCCTGCTCTTACTGAAGCCACCGACAGCACAACTTCCCAACGACCCAAGAAGCGCACGCGTGTTCTTCATGACCGAGAGCTTCTGGTGGCTCTTCATCAGAAACAGGATAGGCATCATGACTGGCTGAAGCGTCAAATGCAAAGCCTCTTGGTGGATGTCAACCGCATTCGCAATCTTGCCACCAAGAATGCTTTTGTTGCCCATGAAACCTCTCGACGCACATGGAAGGGGCTGGCGCTGATGTGCTCTGAAGATGATCTTCAAGATGATGGCTTCTCTGAACGCTTCAAGTTTGACTCCACACCTCCTCGAAGGGCAGCGCTGCGACGCACTCCATCTCTTGAAGACTCTGAATTCTCTTCCTCTACTGCAACCGTGAATGCCAGAGTGATCGAGGATGAAGACGATGCCACTTCACCACCACCTTCTTCAGCACGCTTCGACACTGCTCCCAGTTCTTCTGCATCGCCGAACACCACCGACGACCCTACTGCTTCACCTACTATTCATAGGAACGAGTAGATGCTCTATGTCTTCAAACCTTTTTGGTCCTTACTGACATAAGGGGGAGAAGCATATGAGTTTGATAGTCTTCAAGCGGCTCCATATGGGCGGGTGCTTTATATTTTGCTTCATGTTTACAACTCTCGTTTTGATACATTTGGTTCTTTGAGTTGTAGCACTTAAACTCAATGGTCGTCTACTGCTTATTTGCCACTTTGTGATGCGATGATAAATTCTGCATGTGCGACGATAAATTCCGCACTTAGATCATTTTGCAGACGTCCATTTTCCATTATGCATGTCATTATCTTCACATACCTTCACATGCATAATGAATTGTCATCATAAGTTGAAGAGGATCTCCACAAGTACAACCTGCCATGTACATTTGCATTCCAAAAGCAAATTACTTATATGCACATCTTCAGGGGGAGCCCTTGCAACTTATGAAGACAATTCCTTATCCTTTACAATTTCACATATTATATTCCCCGTTGAAAACTTCAACTAGTTTGTCATCAATCACCAAAAAGGGGGAGATTGTAAGTGCATCTAGTGCCACCCCTAGTTGGTTTTGGAGTATTGACGACAAACCTAGTTGAGGGACTAATGTGTTTGTGAGAATTGCAGGATAACAAAGGTAGAAGTCCCTGATTGATGTCAAAGGTGGTATGTGAAGATACTCACATTGAAGACTATGACAAGAGAAGACATCGCATCAAGCCTATGGAGCTCGAAGACTTAGATCTTTCGTAGTTCTTTTTCTTCTTTATTGAGTCATAGGAACCACCGTACTGTTAAGTGGGGTCCAAGTGAACCAGTCAGAAAGACTGAAGTGATGCTTAACCAAAACCTATGTCTTCGAGTGAAGACTATGAGAGCGAAACTTGTCCAGAGTCGGACAAGTCAGCTTTGCTTGTAGCCCAAGTAAAGCTGCCGCGTGAGTTTGAAATCTGACCATTGGAACACATGTCAGTTCCTTAGTGACCCAGGGTCATTTCGGACAAATCAGGTCTGGTTGCCTAGTGGCTATAAATAGCCCACCCCCTACAACCATAAATGGTTGGCTGCTCAGAGTTAGAGTATGGCTTTTGTCGTTTGAGAGCAACCCACCTCGAAGCCTTTGAGAGAGAATTCCTTGCGAGGATAAAGCCCTAACCACCCAGAGCCTAAGAGTCTTAGGCATCACTTAAGTCTTCTTGTCTGTGTGATCTGAAGACTTATTACACTTGAGGACTGTGAATCCTCCAGCTAGTTAGGCGTCGCGTTCTGAGCATCCAAGAGACATTGTGGATTGCCGGTGAACGAAGTCTGTGAAGGTTTGGGAGTCTACCTTGAAGACTTAACTGAGTGATTGGGCGAGGTCTGTGTGACCTTAGCTTAAGGGGAATATGGTGAGGACTGGGTGTCCTGAGCTACGTGTTCAGGACTGGGTGTCCGGGACTGTGTGTCCTCAGGTTTAAATACCTAGCCGCCCTAACCAGACGTACAGTTGTCACAGCAACTGGAACTGGTCCAACAAATCATTGTCTTCAACGAGTCACTGGTTTCATCCTTCCCTTCCCTTTACTTACTGTTGGTCCTTGTGAAGTCATTGTATGATTGCACTATCTTTTGTCTTCACTGAGTGACTGCGTGTTTTATTTGGTTTCAGAATATCTTCCTACCTGATCCTTACTACCTAGCTGCTATTAGTCACTGTGCTTTCACTTCATTGAATACTTGAATATGGTTTGCCTAGTGTAGTCTACCTTCCGTTGCATGGTAATAGGTTTATTTCTGTTGTTTGTCTTCGAAACTTTCACGTTTTGAAGACTTTCATAAAAATTGCCTATTCACCCCCCCCTCTAGTCGATATAACACACTTTCAGGGTGGGGAGGGGGGGTCGTGATCCCCCTTACCACCCCCCTACGAGGCCGAGCCTGGAACGAGCCGGAGCAGGTGGCGACGCGGCGTGCCGCGGCGCCGCATGCGCAGGCGAGTCCGTCACACCCCTGCTCCTCCCTGTCTATCTTAGGGGGTGTGGCTCTGGGGTTGTGTGCGTCCTATTGTTGGAAAAACAGAATGTCTGCACTGCGCCTGTCAACCAAGCGCACTACGTGCGTTAGCGCGAGGCCGAGCAGGGGGGGTGGGAAGGGGTGGGGGTCGTGACACCCTCCCCACCCCCCTGCGAGGCCGAGCCTGGAACGAGCCGGAGCAGGTGGCGATGCGGCGCGCGACGGCGCCGCATGCGCAGGAGAGTCCGTCACACCCCTGCGCATCCTTGTCTATCTTAGGGGTGTGGCTCTAGGGTTGCGTGCGTCCTATTGTTGGAAAAACAAAATGTCCGCACTGCGCCTGTCAACCAAGCATACTGCGTGCGTTAGCGCGAGGCCAAGCAGGGGGGTGGGGAGGAGGGGGTCATGACCCCCCTTCCCACCCCCTGCGAGGCCGAGCCTGGAAGGAGCCGGAGCAGGCGGTGACTCGACGTGCCACGACGCCGCATGCGCAGGCGAGTCCGTTACACCCTGTGCGCGTCCCTGTCTATCTTAGGGGGTGTGGCTCTGGGGTTGCGTGCGTCCTATTGTTGGAAAAATAGAATGTCCGCACTACGCCTGTCAACCAAGCGCACTGCGTGTGTTAGCGCGAGGCCGAGCAGGGGGGTGGGGAGGGGGGTCCCCCCTCCCCACCCCATCCCCACCCCCCTGCGATGCCGAGCCTGGAACGAGCCGGAGTAGGCAGCGACGCGGCGTGCCGCGGCGCCGCATGCGCAGGCGAGGCCGTCACACCCATGCGTGTCCCTGTCTATCTTAGAGGTGTGGCTTTGGGGTTGCGTGCGTCTTGTTGTTCGAAAAACAGAATGTCTGCACTGGTCCTGTCAACCAAGCGCACTACGTGCGTTAGCGCGAGGCCGAGCAGGGGGGTCGTGACCCCCCTTACCACCCCCCTACGAGGCTGAGCCTGGAACAAGCCGGAGCAGGCGGCGACGCGGCGTGCCGTGGCGCCGCATGCGCAGGCGAGTCCGTCACGCCCTTGCGCCTCCCTGTCTATATTAAGGGGTGTGGCTCTGGGGTTGTGTGCGTCCTATTGTTGGAAAAACAGAATGTCCGCACTGCGCCTGTCAACCAAGCACACTGTGTGCGTTAGCACGAGGCCGAGCAGGGGGTGGGGAGAGGGGGTCGTGACCCCCCTCCCCACCCCCCTACGAGGCCGAGCCTGGAACGAGCCGGAGCAGGCGGCGACGCGGAGTGCCGTGGCGCCGCATGCGTAGGCGAGTCCATCACACCCCTGCGCCTCCCTGTCTATCTTAGGGGTGTGGCTCTAGGGTTGCGTGTGTCCTATTGTTGGAAAAACAGAATGTACGCACTGCACCTGTCAACCAAGCACACTGCGTGCGTTAGCGCGAGGCCGAGCAGGGGGTGGGGAGGGGGGTCGTGACCCCCCTCCCCACCCCCCACGAGGCCGAGCCTAGAACGAGCCGGAGCAGGCGGCGACGCGGCGTGCCGCGGCGCCGCATGCGTAGGCGAGTCCGTTACACCCCGTGCGCCTCCCTGTCTATCTTAGGGGGTGTGGCTCTGGGGTTGCGTGCGTCCTATTGTTGGAAAAATAGAATGTCCACACTGCGCCTGTCAACCAAGCGCACTACGTGCGTTAGCGCGAGGCCGAGTAGGGGGGTGGGGAGGGGGGTTGTGACCCCCCTCCCCACCCCCCTGTGAGGCCGAGCCTGGAACGAGCCGGGGCAGGCGGCGTGCCGCGGCGCCGCATGCGCATGCGAGTCCGTCACACCCGTGCGCCTCCCTGTCTATCTTAGGGGTGTGGCTCTGGAGTTGCGTGCATCCTATTGTTGGGAAAACAGAATGTCCGCACTACGCCTGTCAACCAAGCGCACTGTGTGCATTAGCGCGAGGCCTCGCAGGGGGGTGGGGAGGGGGGTCACGACCCCCCTCCCCACCCCCCTGCGAGGCCGAGCCTGGAATGAGCCGGAGCAAGCGGCGACGCGGCGTGCCGCGACGCCGCATGCACAGGCGAGTCCGTCACACCCTTGTACACTCGTGCACTGCTTAGCAAAACAACTTTGTACTGCATTTGTCAGGGTTCTGTACTGCTTAGCAAGACAACTTTGTACTGCATTTGTCAGGGTTCTATACGGGTGTGCACTGGTTTGTTGCCTCTATGTGCACTGCATTCATCATAGTCTTGTGCTGCATGTGTAAATATTTTGCACTGCATGCATCCTTCTTTGTGCCAAAGTTATGAGTGGTTATGCCAACTCTGCGGACTGCATAACTTACATTTAAGTACTTCAACAGGTGCACTAATTTTGTGTTGTGCACTGCGTAAACGTGCTTCTCTTGTGGTTCATTTTGAGCATGTACCGCACTTCATGCACACATATAGTGAACTTCCTTGTAAGACTTTGGAGAAGTGCACACATTTTGTAGAGACCTATTATGGGACTGGCTGGGGCCTGGTTGTAACTGGGTGGTCAATTTTTTTTCCTTATCTGAAGCATTTTTTTCTTTTGGAGTATATATTTTTCGTGGTAGTACAAATGATGTCATTTGTACTACTTGCACCAACGTTGAGTACTGCACTGTGCGTACCAAGTTTGTATTTTATGCACTGAGCGAAAGTTGCTGGAGCCCCTTCGTTCTGCATTTGTGCACATACTGCACTTCATATTTACACTTTGTGAACTGCCTTATATTTGTTATGTGAACTGTATTTACGTTTCTTTATAAATATTAATATTAATGTTCTTTTTCTATAATTACTTTTGTGGATACTTTGTTCAATGAAAGCAATTGATCAGAAAGAAACTGTGATACATAAGCAAACAACAGAAATAAAATTTAATGATAATTCTAAAACAATATTGTTTTTACAAAAGAAATTTTTGATGTGAAGCAATAGACATAATCAAAAGCTTGCATACATGAAACAAAGAACAACACAACGACTAAAGTAAAGTGAAACTAAAACATGGCCCTGAATTATTTCTAGTTGCTGCATTGGATTACAGCCTTATTCTTCTTCTGCTTTGCTTCTTTGTCTCTTTTTGCCCTATCCAGTCCCATGATGACATCATAGATGATTCTCCATGACTCATATGTTGCGAATGCATCTATTGCTGCATACTTGATAAGCTTTTCTGGCAGTGGACAAAATCCCCACAGAGCATGGTCCTCCTTGCGGTTAATTTTTTTCTTCATGTCATGGTAGTGAATGTTTATCATCCTGCCGGCAACATCAGCCAAAGAGTCAAACTTCTTTTTATTGTATGGGTCTCTCCATTCCACCTGAATATCAATGTAGTTGTCGGAGTTGATCTCCAAACCAGATAGCTTCAGCTTGCTTTTGTCTCCTTCAATGGCGAATCCGACGAAGGTGTACTCACCATTCATGAGGAATTTGTCTAGTTCCATTGGCCTGCAAGATGTTTGTATAGAGTGAATATAGTTTATTTTCTTAGAAGTACCAATGTTTTTTATTTTTTCTGAAACTGAACTGCAATATGAATATCTGAATCTGTTGCGTTGAGTAGTTGCTAATACTTTGTTCATCATAACTAGTAAATCTGATAATATATTGCATAAACAATGCATGTTTTGTGCATGATTATATTCTTGAACTGAATTTCATACATGTTTTGTATAGTAATGTTGCACTTTTCTATTTGTTCAGTCAAATATTTGTATTTGGTAAAACAAAATAAAACTGTGTGTATTGCTAGATCATATAATTCAAGAATCAAGCACATGAGTGACATACATGGAGCCAGATGAAAACTGTCAATGAATTCATATGCCATGGTTTTCAAAAAATCAAAACCAAAGTTTAAATAGTGACGATTGCAGTGAAGAAAATTTAAAATCAATATTGACAATCAATAGTACAGATTGATAGTTATATTCTGACATGTCTTTAGCTGCAGAGATGTGGTAGACAAGGCATTCTTTTTCTACACATAGCTGGAGCACTACTTCCCGCTGTGGCTTCACGTAGTGCGTGTACTCGACATCAACGCCGACTAGTTTGACGGGCATTCCGCCGAGCTTCCTCCTGAGCGTGGACAACATCTTGTCCACGTCTTCACCATTGCTTGTGCAAATGACGTGGATCTTGTGGTTGCCATGTAGATCGACGTCGTGGAGCTCCCTGGTGTACCTGCGGCGCTGCTTGTAAAGAGGTGCATCCGCCATGACTATCCTCTGCTCTCTCGTGTTTGTTCTGGAGAGAAGAGGTTGGTGAAAGGAATTGTGGAGAAGAAGATGCAATGGGGTTTTTTGGGGCATGAAGCAGTTGTGTTTTCTCCTCTGCTCTCCTTGACCGGACGTGGGAGAGGTGGAGTGGGGTGGTAGCGTGGTGGGGCTCTGTTTTAAGTTACGTGGCAACCACAAAGAGGTTCTGCTATGAGGAGGCTCTGTTAGTGCATTGGAAATCCGGAACGTCGTGTCCTCTTTTTTCGTGACTTGTTTAGGTATGGACGCAACTGTCAGAAAATGTGATGATTGTGTTTTCGGTGAATTTTACTATTAAGTGCACTTCTTTTATATCAGAACATAACTGCGTATGTCCACATAGTGTACTGCATGGAAATGAAATTTATTCTTCATGCAATGAATTATATCGGATTAGGATTGATACAGATGTACGCACATTTAGTTTTTTTATGGAGTTCTTTCATGCAGTTCTTTATTTTATAATAGACTGCTTTGCTTAACTAATAAGCTGCATTCTTCATTTTAGCCATACTGCAATGCAGTAGAAGGAGAACTGTATGTCAGAAAAAACACTTCGTGGAGAACTGCATTGTTTGTCGTCGCGGACTGCATTTGTACTTTTACTTCTCGCTTTCTACATTTTATTTATTAATAACGAACTATAGTTTCTGGCTGTGCCCGCGCAAATTTTTCTTTTGTTGTTGTTATTCATTTAAAAAATGTTTTCTAGTTTTTCTTTGATGTTTTATTTTTTAAAGTTATTGTTTTTTCTTAGTGGGCCTTGTTGGCCTGTGTTCATGGAGTGAAGCGCATTGGGCCCAAGACGGCCTGTGAGCACGACTGCTTCCCGGTGCGCTGTGTGCAGCCTAATGTTTAGTCCCACGTCGCCCGTGGAAGGCACCCCCGACCTGTTTATAAGCGCTGACGAGGCAGCTGTATCGAACTCCTCTGGTTACTTATTTGAGCGCTTATACACGGCACTCGGTGCTCTATGCTCTTTGACCCGTGGGCCCATGTGCACCCGACCCTATGCATCGTGGCTCAAAATGACTCGCCTGCTATTGGCGCAGACCTGCAACAAGACTGGCTGGGGCTGGCTGCACCTGGGTGGTCAATTTTTTTCTATTTTGGTTTTTTTCAATGTAAGGGCGCGCACTTCTTAGCAAACCGTCCTTGCACTGCATTTATCAGTGTTCTGTACTGCATGTGCAAGCATTCCGTACTACATGTACATTTCTCATTTTTTGTTTTCATGTTTTTGCTCCTTTGTAATCTTTTTTTCCAGTGTAGAGGAGTGCACTGCTTAGTTAACATTCCTGTACTTCATTAATTATGTTCCTGTACTGCACGTTCATATATTTCCGCACTACATTTTTTAACAATGTAGAGGCGTGCATTGCTTTGTAAACCATGCGTGCACTGCACTGATTAGCGTTCTGTACTGCATTTGCACTCAGTCCGTATTACATGCACAGTTCTCATTTTTTGTTTTCGTGTTTTTGCTCTTACTTAATTTTTTTCCAATGTAGGGGAGTGCACTGCTTTGTAAATTATTCTTGTGCTGCATTGATTTCGTTTGTGTGCTGCACGTTCATATTTTTCGGCACTACAAATGCAGATTGCATTTTTCTTTTTGTGTTTTTTCTCTTATCTATTTGTTTTTCCAAATTTAGGGGCGTGCACTGCTTTGTTGGGTATGTGTAAACTTCATTTTGACAAAGTCTGTACTACATTGGTACACAACTTGCACTGCATGCGCCCTATTTGCACACTGCTCGAATCTAATGATACATGAGCAAACAACAGAAAACAAATTATCACAGGCATTCTGTATGACAAGTTCATCATGAGCAAACTAATTTCAACAAAAAACAATTTAACACAATCAAAGTTCACATCATTACAAGCGATTCTGCATGACAAGCAAACTAAGTTCAGCAAAAGCATATGATCACAAGCAAACTAACGATACATAAGCAAACAACATAAAGCAAATTTGATGATAATTATAAAACGACGGTGGCATTGGTGGCTCTTTGGCCGGCACCATCTTCTTCTTCACCAGTCAGCGTCTCCCCATCCCCAGCTGCTCATGGTGCGCTTCTTGGGGGGCTCCTCCTTCTCCAGCTTTGCACGGCGAAGCCCGTCCTGGGTGAGGGTGATGCGGTTCCATATCTTGTACGCTGCGTAGGTGTCCTTTGCCGCGTACTCGATGTGCCTCATGGACAGAGGCAGGGTGGCCCAGCGCTTGTGCTCGTCGTCGGTGATCTTCTTCTTCATGTTGTTGTAGTAGTCATCGATGAGCATGCCGGAGACGTCTCCAAGGGAATCCAACTCCTTGGTTGCCTCGGGCACCCTCCACTCCTTCTGGATGTCGACAAAGTTGGTGATCTCCAGATTGGCATGCTCTAGCCTTTTTTTGTTGTCGTCGATGGAGATGCCTGCAAAGGTGTACCTGGGGTCGGCGAGGAAGTTGTCGAAGACGGTGCACCTTTCAGGGGCGCTCAGTTGGAAGAGCAGCACCAGGTGTTTCTTGCCGATGGAGAGTTGGCAGAGGGCGGGTTTCTGTGTCGCTTCAGACTCATTGTTGTACTCGAGATCAATGCCGGCGATATTGTGGCGCTGGAGGCGGGGGTGGCGCTCGTACTGCGCGAGGGTGAGGGTGATTGCCACCTGCTTCTTGTCGTTGGTGTGGATGACGTGCAACTTGGTGTTGCCGTGGGCCTCCACGTCCTTGTAATCATCGTCGAACGCCATCGCCGGTAGTGGGGCTTGGTGTTTTTGCGTGGAGATGGATGTGATGGAGCGATTTGGTGGCAGCGCAATGCGTACTTGTGTTGTTTGTGGATGAGATGGCCTATGGCAGGGGTCTGAATTTAAGGGGAGTCGCGGTGTGGGATGGCCACAGCGGATGAACTGCACGATCTCGGCGATGATGCGTTTTGTGCAGATCGTGGGTTGGTGTTGCGTCTGTGATCGTGGGCTTGTGGCGATGGAACCACTCCGATTGGGTGGTTGTATGCGAACGTGGTGTTTTTTTATCAGTAGATTTTTTTAACCACCACTTTTCCGTGCGAACGGGCATTTTTGTGACGTTTATATGTATTCTGCGTGATAACGAAACTGCAATGGTTAGAGTACCGCACTGCATCGCGTGCAATGGAGAACTGCATGTTGTCTGGAGGTGCGTACTTCACAGTATTTTTGCGTGTCCTTGTTGGAGCCCCTGAATAAAGTACAATGTATTCCGCATTTTTACGAGTTTTTCACTGTGTTCTATACCATGTTTTATTCATGTAGGTAATCCGGAACTGGATTTGCTAAACCAAACTACTTTGTGTAGCTAAATGGACTGCATGTTTGTAGTGCTACGTACTGCATCAATTTTTTTGCCTGTACTTATGGCAGTCCCTGTACGGGAGGGGTTAGGGGGGTTGGAGGGGGGGCTCATTTATTTTTTGAAGTTATTGTTTTTTCTTAATGGGCCTTATTGGGGTGTGTTCGGGGAGTGAAGA
This sequence comes from Triticum monococcum, assembly GCA_034509565.1. Lineage (NCBI taxonomy): Eukaryota > Viridiplantae > Streptophyta > Magnoliopsida > Poales > Poaceae > Triticum > Triticum monococcum. The sequence goes on along the minus strand of CM067847.1, from coordinate 618,586,109 downwards.
CGCATTTGGGCCCAAGTCGGCCTGTTAGCACGGTCATGTCAATCAGATCATTCAACTAATGATGTGATCTCGTTAATCAAATAACAACTCTTTGTTCATGGTTAGGAAACATAACCATCTTTGATTAACGAGCTAGTCAAGTAGAGGCATACTAGTGACACTCTGTTTGTCTATGTATTATGTTTCCGGTTAATACAATTCTAGCATGAATAATAAACATTTATCATGATGTAAGGAAATAAATAATAACTTTATTATTGCCTCTAGGGCATATTTCCTTCACTTGCAACTTATGAAGACAATTCCTTATCCTTTACAATTTCACATATTATATTCCCCGTTGAAAACTTCAACTAGTTTGTCATCAATCACCAAAAAGGGGGAGATTGTAAGTGCATCTAGTGCCACCCCTAGTTGGTTTTGGAGTATTGACGACAAACCTAGTTGAGGTACTAATGTGTTTGTGAGAATTGTAGGATAACACAGGTAGAAGTCCCTCATTGATTCGGTTTTCCTACCAGAGATGACCCCTAAAAATGTATGAAGACATTGATGTCAAAGGTGGTATATGAAGACATTCACATTGAAGACTATGACAAGAGAAGACATCGCATGAAGCCTATGGAGCTCGAAGACTTAGATTTTTCGTAGTTCTTTTTATTCTTTGTTGAGTCATAGGAACCACTGTACTGTCAAGTGGGGTCCAAGGGAACCAGTCAGAATGACTGAAGTGATGCTTAACTAAAACCTATGTCTTCGATTGAAGACTATGAGAGCGAATCTTGTCCAGAGTCGGACAAGTTAGCTTTGCTTGTAGCCCAAGTAACATTGCCGTGTGAGTTTGAAATCTGACCATTGGAACACGTGTCAGTTCCTTAGTGACCCAGGGTCATTTCGGACAAATCAGGTCGGGTTGCCTAGTGGCTATAAATAGCCCACCCCCTACAACCATAAACGGTTGGCTGCTTAGAGTTAGTGTACGGCTTTTGTTGTTTGAGAGCAACCCACCTCGAAGCCTTTGAGAGAGAATTCCTTGCGAGGATAAAGCCCTAACCACCCAGAGCCAAAGAGAATTAGGCATCACTTAAGTCTTCTTGTCTGTGTGATCTGAAGACTTATTACACTTGAGGACCGTGAATCCTCCAGCTAGTTAGGCGTCGCGTTCTGAGCATCCAAGAGGCATTGTGGATCGCCGGTGAACGAAGTCTATGAAGGTTTGGGAGTCTACCTTGAAGACTTACCAGAGTGATTGGGCGAGGTCTGTGTGACCTTAGCTCAAGGGGAATACGGTGAGGACTGGGTGTCCTGAGCTGCGTGTTCAGGACTGGGTGTCCAGGACTATGTGTCCTCAGGTTTAAATACCTAGCCATCCTAGCCAGACGTACAGTTGTCACATCAACTGGAACTGGTCCGACAAATCATTGTCTTCAACATGTCACTGGTTTCATCCTTCCCTTCCCTTTACTTACTATTGGTCCTTGTGAAGTTAGGCTTTTATCTTCACTGAGTGACTGCATGTTCTGTTTGGCTTCATAATATCTTCCTACCTGAGCCTTACTACATTGCTGCTATTAGTCATTGTGCTTTCACTCCATTGAATACTTGACTATGGTTTGCCTAGTGTAGTCTACCTTCCGCTGCATGGTAATAGGTTTATTTCTATCATTTGTCTTCATAACTTCCATGTTTTGAAGACTTTCATAAAAATCGCCTATTCACCCCCCTCTAGTCGATATAACGCACTTTCAGAACTGGAGAAATCATACCCTCTGAAGCTCAACCTGAAGAGGAACTTATCATCTCCGCACCTGATCAACCTGAAGACAATCCCACTAACAATGACAATGATCAGCAAGAGCAAAACCTTCGCCCTGTACATCCTCGTGTTGCCAATGAAGTGCAGATTGAGAGAATAATTGATAGCATCAATGCCCCTGGTCCGCTCACTCGTTCAAGGGCAACTTAGCTAGCAAATTTCTGTGGGCACTTCGCATTCGTCTCAATAATAGAACCCAAGAAAGTTGAAGAATCCTTCATGGAACCTGAATGGATTCAAGCTATGCAAGAAGAGCTTCAACAGTTTGAGTTGAATAATGTATGGGAACTGGTTAAGCGTCCTAATCCTTGGAAGCACAACATAATAGGTACCAAATGGATATACCGCAACAAGCAATATGAGCATGGTCAAGTTGTCAGAAACAAAGCTCGTCTCGTTGCTCAAGGATATACTCAAGTGGAAGGCATTGACTTCAATGAAACGTTTGCTCCTGTGGCTAGACTGGAAGCCATACGCATACTGCTAGCCTATGCAAATCATCATAACATACTTCTATATCAAATGGATGTGAAGAGCGCCTTTCTCAATGGCCAGATTGAAGAAGAAGTGTATGTTGCACAACCACCTGGATTTGAAGATCCAAAACATCCTGACATGGTATACAAGCTCAACAAGGCACTGTATGGCCTCAAACAAGCCCCTCGGGCTTGGTATGACACACTCAAATACTTCCTGAAGAGCAAAGGCTTCATAACTGGTTCCCTCGACCCCACTCTCTTCACGAAGACATATGATGGTGAACTGTTTGTGTGCCAAATATATGTGGATGACATCATCTTCGGCTGCACCAATCAGAAGTACAGCGAAGAGTTTGGATATATGATGCAAGAGCAATATCAGATGTCCATGATGGGAGAGCTGAAGTTCTTCCTCAGTCTTCAAATACGACAGCAACGCAATGGCATCTTCATATCTCAAGAGAAGTATCTCAAAGATTGCCTGAAGAAGTTCGGTATGCAAGACTGCAAAGGCCTCATGACGCCAATGCCAGCCAAACATCATCTGGGTCCCGACGACAATGGTAAAGAGTTCGATCAAAAGGTATACCGCTCCATGATTGGTTCTTTACTTTATCTATGTGCATCTAGGCCAGATATTATGCTTAGTGTTTGCATGTGTGCTCGATTCCAAGCGGCACCAAAGGAGTCGCATCACTTAGCTGTGAAGCGAATTCTTCGATATTTGGCTCACACCCCAACTCTAGGATTATGGTATCCAAAGGGCTCAGAGTTTGATCTGGTTGGATTCTCGGATGCTGATTATGCTGGTGACAAAGTGGATCGCAAGTCTACATCAGGCACATATCACTTTCTGGGACGATCACTTGTATGTTGGTCGTCAAAAAAGCAGAACTGTGTATCTCTCTCCACTGCTGAATCTGAATACATTGCTGCTGGATCTTGCTGCGCTCAGCTTCTGTGGATGAACTAAACACTCAAGGACTATGGCATTCATCTAAAGCAAGTGCCACTCTACTACAACAACGAAAGCGCCATCAAGATTGCCAACAACCCAGTTCAGCATTCGAAGACAAAGCACATTGAAATTCGTCATCACTTTCTCAGAGATCATGTTGTGAAGGAAGATATTGATATCATACACGTCAACACCGAAGAGCAATTGGCAGATATCTTCACCAAGCCCTTGGATGAGAAGAGATTTTGCAAGTTACGGTGTGAGCTAAATATCCTGGAATCCTCAAATGTCCTGTGATCAGGCACACACACTAATGCATATTGATGACTTAGATGTGCAACACACGAAGTAAAGTATATCTTCAATCAATGAAGACATACATTCTAAGTGTGAATACATTAATGTGGAATTTGACTTCAGAACGCCACGATAATTGTGCGCCGTGTCTGGGTCTAATACTTCCTATACGGTGGGTAACGCCACCACCAAAGGTTCTGTTCGAAGTGTTTCACTCATGGCATTACAGTTGCTATGTCTTCACATTTGGTTTGGCTTAAATTTCAACATGTCTTCATGATTATCTTCTCTATGTTGAATATATATATACTAGTGTTCTGTCCTCTACAGCATTCACTTATAGCTATGTCTTCATGTTGAGTCTTTTGAACTAAGTGAATGTGATCGGACCCTAACCTCTCTATGCTTTCTATCTCAAACTCCATCTCTCCAAGTCATATGCATTCTATTGAAACTGTCGAATGTCTCCTCTGCATCCTTGTCAGCAGAAGATATAGAGACAAATATTAAGTCCATTTTCAATGCTCATTCCTTCACCTGAAACCCGGAGAAGTGGGAATGACCACCCGACAATCCAGGCATGCATGGGACGTGGAACAACCTTCAACATGCTGCATGATGGCCACATGTTCCTCAGATGTGGATCGCCAGGGGCACCTGTGTAATAACACTGAGCCGCCCCTGTCCCTATAAATACATGCCTCACCGCAGTCATTATCTCTTCTTCCACACTCGCACAAACCCTAGCGCCACCGCTAACTCTCGACGACGCCGGCGACGAAGCGCTTCGCTGCCGCAACCTCTCCGATGCCGTCCTCACGCCGACCGTGGACATCGTTCTCTCCGCCGTCGCTGTAGGTGTCCTCCGTTGCCAAGTTAGGGCACGGACGATCGAACTGCTCGGCCTCCTCTTCCACTCCGTCTAGCAGTTCTTCGTGTGGTAAATAAAACTTCCTTTTTACAGCCCCTTTGATCCTATAGCTTCGTCACTTTCTACCACAAGCAGTTTCTGTTCACACAAGTTGGATCTCTTACATACTGCATCTCATAATATGCCTAGTATATTCACTTGTACTTCACAAAGTAGTTAGATTCCTCACTTGTACTGATCCATGGATTCGTACAAATCTGGAACCAACTCCTTATCTATGAGTGAATGTCTTCGCACGATGAGGTCAATGTCTTCTAAACTGATTTATCTTCAAAATCTTCTGAGAATGCATATGACCTCTTCCCCTTCCCTCGCACCTTAATGCTGTCACAGGTACATGTCCGTGGGAGAATACCTTGGTTCTCATAGTCTGCATTCATTTGCAGAATTCTTACAGCATCATATAAATTCTCCCTAAGCCAGTTCCTGTTTGTACAGCAAACGAAAACCCTTGAAGCCTTTCAGGTTAAAATTCATGGCTTCAGAGAAAGCTGCAAGGAAGGGAGGCAGACAGCGCCGTGGCGGAACATTAAGAGATCTTCCTGATGACCTCTCACAACTTTACAAGACAGATCCTGAAGAGGATTATAATCAGCGCAAGACCCGAATCCAGTGGATTCGAAGATATTGGGCAGAACAATGGTTCAAATACCGGTTTGTGACCCAAGAATATGCTGAGAAAAATGCCATCAAGCGACCGTGGGGAGACATCCTATACAAGAATCTTCAACCCAGGTCCAGAGAAGAAGCCCTTGAACAAGGCTTCTATCCCTGCATGGTCCACGGGCCACAGCCTGCAGATGCACACCCATCGTCCCGACTATGGTTCCATGACGACAATCTGTTCAAGCGCAACTTCCAGTTTGCCAAGAACTCAGCGAAGCAGAACAAAAAGTCTTTGGGATTAGACTTCAACCCTAGTCCCTCTGCTCCCCGTGCCGATGGAACTCGCGAAGCTGAACCCAATCTTCTTGGGCCCTTCTACAACCTTGAAGGTCTCATCACCCATATAGTGGTTCAAGGGACAGCCGTAAATGAGCCTACATAAGACGCTGACTCAGATGAAGCGCCTGTAGCGCCGAAGCCAAAGAAACTGAAGCAACCAAAAGCTTACAAGCCTGCCTCTGCACCAAAAATCTCACGAGCGAAGCCATTGGCAACTGAACCTCCTGAAGACAGTGTGCAGTCTGAAGATTTGTCACGCATCTCCAAGCCCCAGAAGGTCAAGATGCCTCTGCCACACACCGGCCAAGAGCTGATAGTTGCTGCCATTCTGCGCAACGATGCCATTGATCTGTCCAGTGATGAAGATCTTGCAGATGACGCTCTTGAGCAACTCATCAAGAGCAAAGAAGAAGCAGAAATCTTCAATGATCTGCCTCTCTTTGACGTGACAATCATCCACAACTTCATTGATGAGTGGTTTGACACGCCAAACATCAGCTTCCAAGATCTGCAACTACCCATTGGCCTCAGTATCGCCTTCCATGGCGCCATTGCTTCAGAGCTAGCTCTCACTCAGCGCATCGTCGAACTGAAGCAAAAGATTGACTATGAAAAGGCTCAGTTCAAGAAGCATATGGCCAAGCTCAGCATGCAAGACGTGAAAAACTTCAAGATTATGCTGCACGAGCTCAAAGAAGCCTTTCTCAAGAAATGCGCAGAAGCTCAGGGTTCTCGGGAGCGCATGAAGAGCCTGGCTGACAAGTGTGTGCAAGGCTACAACGAGGCTGAGAAGCGCAAGGCCCTTGGGCGTCCGGGCATAGATCCCAGGATGGCTGCTAAGCAGAAGAAGAAGCCCATTGTGGCCGAACCCAACGCACCAAGGCAGGAAGCAGATCCCATTGTCTTCCCAACTAGCATGACTGGCTCGAAGCCAAAGGCTCGGTCAACCGCTTCAGAGCTGAAGAAGATGAGGACTGCTGAGGCTGAAGCCAGGAAGAGGAAACATCCTGAAGCCTCTGCTACTGCCCCCTCCAAGAAGAAGAGGAAGACCCAGAAGGAACATGCTGCTCCCACAAAGCCCTTGATTGTTGAACCAATCTCCATGGTTCACCCTAACGCTGAACCGCAAGAACGTCAACTGACTGTCCACGAGCCTGCTATCACAGAGGCTCATGAAGCTGAAGACTTTCCAGCAGCTGATCCCGTCACTGCTGAAGACATTGGTCACCATGACCATGTTGAAGATGATGCAGCCCTTCCTCAGCTCGAGCACCAACAGGTATCATCGCATGTGCTAATGCACAGCAAACTCATCAGCATTGGTCATCCTCTGACGCCAATTGCTTAGGATGCTTCATGGGCTAATCGCTCACAAGAGGAAGAAGACTTTGAGGCCCAGCCAACTCCAACTCCACAGGCGTCGCCAGCGTTGCGCAGGCATCGCAAAGTACCAAGGCCTCCAGTCTCTGAGTCTGAAGCTAAAGCTGCTGAAGACATTCCGGCTGCATCAGCCGATGAAGAAGAAGCCCCACAAGCTGCTACTCCCCTGTCCCACCAAGAAGCTATTCTCGAGGAGAATTTGACTGTGACCGACCCTCCAGCTCGTCAAGTGGAGGTTGAAAATCTTGAGGCTGCCACCACCAACACCAATGAAGCCACTGACGCTGTCATGGCTGAAGCTAATGTGGAGCCTTCACCAACCCAAGCACCAGAAGTCAGCAAAGCCATTGATCCCACTGCTTCTGTTCCTGCGCCTGCTGCCGGTCCTCAGTTCGACTATCATGTTGAGCACAGGCCTTAGGTACAGAAGCCAATCCCAAGATTGCCCAGGTTTCCAGGTCCTGCATCAGCACCTGGATCCTTCATTGTCAATGGCTTCAGAGCAGACAACACATTCTTCAATAGCTCCAGGAACCCCTACTCAAGGGAAAGAATATCATCTGATCGGTTCTGGAGCTATCCGCAACGAAGCTATTACTCATGCATTCTATACAATCAAGGTCGCATCTTCCCACACAAGAGTCTTGACATTGAAGCAATAGCTGGTCTGCCCTGTCTGGAAGAAGCTCTGGATTGCTTCAAAGAGGTTGGATTGCTGCTGTTCGTCACCGATCAAGAGCATTGGAATGAAGAGTTGCTGCTCCAATTCTATGCCACACTTCACATCCGCGGGTACAACAGAGATCCAAAGACTTGGGTCCTGGAGTGGATGACAGGAAATGTTCATCACGAAGCTAAAGCCTTTGACATCATTCAGCTCACTGGTCTACCCACTCCTGGCGATCTCTATGAATCTGGCTGTCAACTTCATAGTGAAGCTGTGGAGAGCATCTTTCAGAAGCCTGAACCTAACATCAGTTAGATGCTCAGTATGATGAAGCCATTGCCCCAAGATGCTGCATATCCGAAAGAGTTCTTTGTTGAAGACCTAGAGTATCTGCCAAGGACTATTTATCACATCATAAGGCGAACTCTCTGGCCCATCAAAGGACACTCTCCACATGCCAAGCTGGAAGGTGCAATGAAGACTTTGGTCTTCTATATTGTTCATGGCAAATGCTTCAATGCACAGGACTTCTTCATTCACCAACTTGCTGCATCAGGCTCTGATCTTTTTGGCTTGAAGTTCTACGCCCCATGGGTAATGCGGCTGGTCAAACTTCACTCCGCTATCTCATATCAGCAATCTGCTCGCAATCATCGGATTTTTTTGCCTGATGTGGATATGTCTATTGAAGCCATCTATCCTGAGCCTGCCAAGGAACCTCTAAGTCTTCAGAATGCGGAGCATCAATGTTTTTCTCAGAACATTGAAGGAGTTGAAGCAGTCACTCGTGTGTATCCTTTGGCTGGAACTACACGGGCACCACATCCTGCTCTTACTGAAGCCACCGACAGCACAACTGCCCAACGACCCAAGAAGCGCACGCGTGTTCTTCATGACCGAGAGCTTCTGGTGGCTCTTCATCAGAAACAGGATAGGCATCATGACTGGCTGAAGCGTCAAATGCAAAGCCTCTTGGTGGATGTCAACCGCATTCGCAATCTTGCCACCAAGAATGCTTTTGTTGCCCATGAAACCTCTCGACGCACATGGAAGGGGCTGGCGCTGATGTGCTCTGAAGATGATCTTCAAGAGGATGGCTTCTCTGAATGCTTCAAGTTTGACTCCACACCTCCTTGAAGGGCAGTGCTGCGACGCACTCCATCTCTTGAAGACTCTGAATTCTCTTCCTCTACTGCAACTGTGAATGCCAGAGTGATCGAGGATGAAGACGATGCCACTTCACCACCACCTTCTTCAGCACGCTTCAACACTGCTCCCAGTTCTTCTGCATCGCCGAACACCACCGACGACCCTGCTGCTTCACCTACTCTTCATAGGAACGAGTAGATGCTCTATGTCTTCAAACCTTTTTGGTCCTTACTGACATAAGGGGGAGAAGCATATGAGTTTGATAGTCTTCAAGCGGGTCCATATGGGCGGGTGCTTTATATTTTGCTTCGTGTTTACAACTCTCGGTTTGATACATTTGGTTCTTTGAGTTGTAACACTTAAACTCAATGGTCGTCTACTGCTTATTTGCCACTTTGTGATGTGATGATAAATTCTGCATGTGCGACGATAAATTCCGCACTTAGATCATTTTGCAGACGTCCATTTTCCATTATGCATGTCATTATCTTCACATACCTTCACATGCATAATGAATTGTCATCATAAGTTGAAGAGGATCTCCACAAGTACAACCTGCCATGTACATTTGCATTCCAAAAGCAAATTACTTATATGCACATCTTCAGGGGGAGCCCTTGCAACTTATGAAGACAATTCCTTATCCTTTACAATTTCACATATTATATTCCCCGTTGAAAACTTCAACTAGTTTGTCATCAATCACCAAAAAGGGGGAGATTGTAAGTGCATCTAGTGCCACCCCTAGTTGGTTTTGGAGTATTGACGACAAACCTAGTTGAGGGACTAATGTGTTTGTGAGAATTGCAGGATAACAAAGGTAGAAGTCCCTGATTGATGTCAAAGGTGGTATGTGAAGATACTCACATTGAAGACTATGACAAGAGAAGACATCGCATGAAGCCTATGGAGCTCGAAGACTTAGATCTTTCGTAGTTCTTTTTCTTCTTTATTGAGTCATAGGAACCACCGTACTGTTAAGTGGGGTCCAAGTGAACCAGTCAGAAAGACTGAAGTGATGCTTAACCAAAACCTATGTCTTCGAGTGAAGACTATGAGAGCGAAACTTGTCCAGAGTCGGACAAGTCAGCTTTGCTTGTAGCCCAAGTAAAGCTGCCGCGTGAGTTTGAAATCTGACCATTGGAACACATGTCAGTTCCTTAGTGACCCAGGGTCATTTCGGACAAATCAGGTCTGGTTGCCTAGTGGCTATAAATAGCCCACCCCCTACAACCATAAATGGTTGGCTGCTCAGAGTTAGAGTATGGCTTTTGTCGTTTGAGAGCAACCCACCTCGAAGCCTTTGAGAGAGAATTCCTTGCGAGGATAAAGCCCTAACCACCCAGAGCCTAAGAGTCTTAGGCATCACTTAAGTCTTCTTGTCTGTGTGATCTGAAGACTTATTACACTTGAGGACTGTGAATCCTCCAGCCAGTTAGGCGTCGCGTTCTGAGCATCCAAGAGACATTGTGGATTGCCGGTGAACGAAGTCTGTGAAGGTTTGGGAGTCTACCTTGAAGACTTAACTGAGTGATTGGGCGAGGTCTGTGTGACCTTAGCTTAAGGGGAATATGGTGAGGACTGGGTGTCCTGAGCTACGTGTTCAGGACTGGGTGTCCGGGACTGTGTGTCCTCAGGTTTAAATACCTAGCCGCCCTAACCAGACGTACAGTTGTCACAGCAACTGGAACTGGTCCAACAAATCATTGTCTTCAACGAGTCACTGGTTTCATCCTTCCCTTCCCTTTACTTACTGTTGGTCCTTGTGAAGTCATTGTATGATTGCACTATCTTTTGTCTTCACTGAGTGACTGCGTGTTTTATTTGGTTTCAGAATATCTTCCTACCTGATCCTTACTACCTAGCTGCTATTAGTCACTGTGCTTTCACTTCATTAAATACTTGACTATGGTTTGCCTAGTGTAGTCTACCTTCTGCTGCATGGTAATAGGTTTATTTCTGTTGTTTGTCTTCGAAACTTTCACGTTTTGAAGAATTTCATAAAAATCGCCTATTCACCCCCCTCTAGTCGATATAACACACTTTCAGGGTGGGGAGAGGGGTCGCGATCCCCCTTACCACCCCCTTACGAGGCTGAACCTGGAACGAGCCGGAGCAGGCGGCGACGCGGCGTGCCGCGGCACCGCATGCGCAGGCGAGTCCGTCACACCCCTGCGCCTCCCTGTCTATCTTAGGGGGTGTGGCTCTGGGGTTGTGTGCGTCTTATTGTTGGAAAAACAGAATGTCTGCACTGCGCCTGTCAACCAAGCGCACTACGTGCGTTAGCGCGAGGCCGAGCAGGGGGGGTGGGGAGGGGTGGGGGTCGTGACACCCTCCCCACCCCCCTGCGAGGCCGAGCCTGGAACGAGCCGGAGCAGGTGGCGATGCAGCGTGCGACGGTGCCGCATGCGCAGGCGAGTCCGTCACACCCCTGCGCATCCTTGTCTATCTTAGGGGTGTGGCTCTAGGGTTGCGTGCGTCCTATTGTTGGAAAAACAAAATGTCCGCACTGCGCCTGTCAACCAAGCACACTGCGTGCGTTAGCGCGAGGCCAAGCAGGGGGGTGGGGAGGAGGGGGTCATGACCCCCCTTCCCGCCCCCTGCGAGGCCGAGCCTGGAAGGAGCCGGAGCAGGGGCGACTCGATGTGCCACGATGCCGCATGCGCAGGCGAGTCCGTTACACCCCGTGCGCCTCCCTGTCTATCTTAGGGGGTGTGGCTCTGGGGTTGCGTGCGTCCTATTGTTGGAAAAATAGAATGTCCGCACTACGCCTGTCAACCAAGTGCACTGCGTGTGTTAGCGCGAGGCCGAGCAGGGGGGTGGGGAGGGGGGTCCCCCCTCCCCACCCCCTGCGATGCCGAGCCTGGAACGAGCCGGAGTAGGCAGCGACGCGGCGTGCCGCGGTGCCGCATGCGCAGGCGAGTCCGTCACACCCATGCGTGTCCCTGTCTATCTTAGGGGGTGTGGCTTTGGGGTTGCGTGTGTCCTGTTGTTCGAAAAACAGAATGTCTACACTGCGCCTGTCAACCAAGCGCACTACGTGTGTTAGCGCGAGGCCGAGAAGGGGGGTCGTGACCCCCCTTACCACCCCCCTACGAGGCTGAGCCTGGAACGAGCCAGAGCAGGCGGCGACGCGGCATGCCGTGGCGCCGCATGCGCAGGCGAGTCCGTCACACCCCTGCGCCTCCCTGTCTATCTTAGGGGGTGTGGCTCTGGGGTTGTGTGCGTCCTATTGTTGGAAAAACAGAATGTCCACACTGTGCCTGTCAACCAAGCGCACTGCATGCGTTAGCACGAGGCCGAGCAGGGGGTGGGGAGAGGGGGTCGTGACCCCCCTCCCCACCCCCCTGCGAGGCCGAGCCTGGAACGAGCCGGAGCAGGCGGCGACGTGGAGTGCCGTGGCGCCGCATGTGTAGGCGAGTCCGTCACACCCCTGCGCCTCCCTGTCTATCTTAGGGGTGTGGCTCTAGGGTTGCGTGTGTCCTATTGTTGGAAAAACAGAATGTACGCACTGCACCTGTCAACCAAGCGCACTGCGTGCGTTAGCGCGAGGCCGAGCAGGGGGTGGGGAGGGGGGGTCATGACCCCCCTCCCCACCCCCCACGAGGCCGAGCCTAGAACGAGCCGGAGCAGGCGGCGACGTGGCGTGCCGCGACGCCGCATGCGTAGGCGAGTCCGTTACACCCCGTGCGCCTCCCTGTCTATCTTAGGGGGTGTGGCTCTGGGGTTGCGTGCGTCCTATTGTTGGAAAAATAGAATGTCCACACTGCGCCTGTCAACCAAGCGCACTATGTGGGTTAGCGCGAGGCCGAGTAGGGGGGTGGGGAGGGGGGTTGTGACCCCCCTCCCCACCCCCCTGTGAGGCCGAGCCTGGAACGAGCCGGGGCAGGCGGCGTGCCGCGGCGCCGCATGCGCATGCGAGTCCGTCACACCCGTGCGCCTCCCTGTCTATCTTAGGGGTGTGGCTCTGGAGTTGCGTGCATCCTATTGTTGGGAAAACAGAATGTTCGCACTACGCCTGTCAACCAAGCGCACTGCGTGCGTTAGCGCGAGGCCTCGCAGGGGGGTGGGGAGGGGGGGGTCACGACCCCCCTCCCCACCCCCCCTGCGAGGTCGAGCCTGGAACGAGCCGGAGCAAGCAGCGACGCGGCGTGCCGCGACGCCGCATGCACAGGCGAGTCCGTCACACCCTTGTACACTCGTGCACTGCTTAGCAAAACAACTTTGTACTGCATTTGTCTGGGTTCTGTACTGCTTAGCAAGACAACTTTGTACTGCATTTGTCAGGGTTCTATACGGGTGTGCACTGGTTTGTTGCCTCTATGTGCACTGCATTCGTCATAGTCTTGTGCTGCATGTGTAAATATTTTGCACTGCGTGCATCCTTCTTTGTGCCAAAGTTATGAGTGGTTATGCCGACTCTGCGGACTGCATAACTCACATTTAAGTACTTCAACATGTGCACTAATTTTGTGTTGTGCACTGTGTAAAAGTGCTTCTCTTGTGGTTCATTTTGAGCATGTACCGCACTTCATGCACACATATAGTGAACTTCCTTGTAAGACTTTGGAGAAGTGCACACATTTTGTAGAGACCTATTATGGGACTGGCTGGGGCCTGGTTGTAACTGGGTGGTCAATTTTTTTCCTTATCTGAAGCATTTTTTTCTTTTGGAGTATATATTTTTCGTGGTAGTACAAATGATGTCATTTGTACTACTTGCACCAACGTTGAGTACTGCACTGTGCGTACCAAGTTTGTATTTTGTGCACTGAGCGAAAGTTGTTGCAGCCCCTTCGTTCTGCATTTGTGCACATACTGCACTTCATATTTACACTTTATGAACTGCCTTATATTTGTTATGTGAACTGTATTTATGTTTCTTTATAAATATTAATATTAATGTTCTTTTTCTATAATTACTTTTGTGGATACTTTGTTCAATGAAAGCAATTGATCAGAAAGAAACTGTGATACATAAGCAAACAACAGAAATAAAATTTAATGATAATTCTAAAACAACATTGTTTTTACAAAAGAAATGTTTGATGTGAAGCAATAGACATAATCAAAAGCTTGCATACATGAAACAAAGAACAACACAACGATTAAAGTAAAGTGAAACTAAAACATGGCCCTGAATTATTTCTAGCTGCTGCGTTGGATTACAGCCTTATTCTTCTTCTGCTTTGCTTCTTTGTCTCTTTTTGCCCTATCCAGTCCCATGATGACATCGTAGATGATTCTCCATGACTCATATGTTGCGAATGCATCTATTGCTGCATACTTGATAAGCTTTTCTGGCAGTGGGCAAAATCCCCACAGAGTATGGTCCTCCTTGCGGTTAATTTTTTTCTTCATGTCATGGTAGTGAATGTTTATCATCCTGCCGGCAACATCAGCCAAAGAGTCAAACTTCTTTTTATTGTATGGGTCTCTCCATTCCACCTGAATATCAATGTAGTTGTCGGAGTTGATCTCCAAACCAGATAGCTTCAGCTTGCTTTTGTCTCCTTCAATGGCGAATCCGACGAAGGTGTACTCACCATTCATGAGGAATTTGTCTAGTTCCATTGGCCTGCAAGATGTTTGTATAGAGTGAATATAGTTTATTTTCTTAGAAGTACCAATGTTTTTTATTTTTTCTGAAACTGAACTGCAATATGAATATCTGAATCTGTTGCGTTGAGTAGTTGCTAATACTTTGTTCATCATAACTAGTAAATCTGATAATATATTGCATAAACAATGCATGTTTTGTGCATGATTATATTCTTGAACTAAATTTCATACATGTTTTGTATAGTAATGTTGCACTTTTCTATTTGTTCAGTCAAATATTTGTATTTGGTAAAACAAAATAAAACTGTGTGTATTGCTAGATCATATAATTCAAGAATCAAGCACATGAGTGACATACATGGAGCCAGATGAAAACTGTCAATGAATTCATATGCCATGGTTTTCAAAAAATCAAAACCAAAGTTTAAATAGTGACGATTGCAGTGAAGAAAATTTAAAATCAATATTGACAATCAATAGTACAGATTGATAGTTATATTCTGACATGTCTTTAGCTGCAGAGATGTGGTAGACAAGGCATTCTTTTTCTACACATAGCTGGAGCACTACTTCCCGCTGTGGCTTCAGGTAGTGCGTGTACTCGACATCAACGCCGACTAGTTTGACGGGCATTCCGCCGAGCTTCCTCCTGAGCGTGGACAACATCTTGTCCACGTCTTCACCATTGCTTGTGCAAACGACGTGGATCTTGTGGTTGCCGTGTAGATCGACGTCGTGGAGCTCCCTGGTGTACCTGCGGCGCTGCTTGTAAAGAGGTGCATCTGCCATGACTATCCTCTGCTCTCTCGTGTTTGTTCTAGAGAGAAGAGGTTGGTGAAAGGAATTGTGGAGAAGAAGATGCAATGGGGTTTTTTGGGGCACGAAGCAGTTGTGTTTTCTCCTCTGCTCTCCTTGACCGGACGTGGGAGAGGTGGAGTGGGGTGGTAGCGTGGTGGGGCTCTGTTTTAAGTTACGTGGCAACTACAAAGAGGTTCTGCTATGAGGAGGCTCTGTTAGTGCATTGGAAATCCGGAATGTCGTGTCCTCTTTTTTCGTGAATTGTTTAGGTATGCACGCAACTGTCAGAAAATGTGATGATTGTGTTTTCGGTGAATTTTCCTATTAAGTGCACTTCTTTTATATCAGAACATAACTGCGTATGTCCACATAGTGTACTGCATGGAAATGAAATTTATTCTTCGTGCAATGAATTATATCGGATTAGGATTGATACAGATGTACGCACATTTAGTTTTTTTTTATGGAGTTCTTTCATGCAGTTCTTTATTTTATAACAGACTGCTTTGCTTAACTAATAAGCTGCATTCTTCATTTTAGCCATACTGCAATGCAGTAGAAGGAGAACTGTATGTCAGAAAAAACACTTCGTGGAGAACTGCATTGTTTATCGTCGCGGACTGCATTTGTACTTTTACTTCTGGCTTTCTACATTTTATTTATTAATAACGAACTATAGTTTCTGGCTGTGCCCGCGCAAATTTTTCTTTTGTTGTTGTTATTCATTTAAAAAATGTTTTCTAGTTTTTCTTTGATGTTTTATTTTTTAAAGTTATTGTTTTTTCTTAGTGGGCCTTGTTGGCCTGTGTTCATGGAGTGAAGCGCATTGGGCCCAAGACGGCCTGTGAGCACGACTGCTTCCCGGTGCACTGTGTGCAGCCTAATGTTTAGTCCCACGTCGCCCGTGGAAGGCACCCCCGACCTGTTTATAAGCGCTGACGAGGCAGCTGTATCGAACTCCTCTGGTTACTTATTTGAGCGCTTATACACGGCACTCGCTGCTCTATGCTCTTTGACCCGTGGGCCCATGTGCGCCCGACCCTATGCAACTCGGCTCAAAATGACTCGCCTGCTATTGGCGCAGACCTGCAACAAGACTGGCTGGGGCTGGCTGCACCTGGGTGGTCAATTTTTTTCTATTTTGGTTTTTTTCAATGTAAGGGCGCGCACTGCTTAGCAAACCGTCCTTGCACTACATTTATCAGTGTTCTGTACTGCATGTGCAAGCATTCCGTACTACATGTACATTTCTCATTTTTTGTTTTCATGTTTTTGCTCCTTTGTAATCTTTTTTTCCAGTGTAGAGGAGTGCACTGCTTAGTAAACATTCCTGTACTTCATTAATTATGTTCCTGTACTGCACGTTCATATATTTCCGCACTACATTTTTTAACAATGTAGAGGCGTGCTTTGTAAACCATGCGTGCACTGCACTGATTAGCGTTCTGTACTGCATTTGCACTTAGTCCGTATTACATGCACAGTTCTCATTTTTTGTTTTCATGTTTTTGCTCTTACTTAATTTTTTTCCAATGTAGGGGAGTGCACTGCTTTGTAAATTATTCTTGTGCTGCATTGATTTCCTTTGTGTGCTACACGTTCATATTTTTCGGCACTACAAATGCAGATTGCATTTTTCTTTTTGTGTTTTTTCTCTTATCTATTTGTTTTTCCAAATTTAGGGGCGTGCACTGCTTTGTTGGGTATGTGTAAACTTCATTTTGACAAAGTCTGTACTGCATTGGTACACAACTTGCACTGCATGCGCCCTATTTGCACACTGCTCGAATCTAATGATACATGAGCAAACAACAGAAAACAAATTATCACAGGCATTCTGTATGACAAGTTCATCATGAGCAAACTAATTTCAACAGAAAGCAATTTAACACAATCAAAGTTCACATCATTACAAGCGATTCTGCATGACAAGCAAACTAAGTTCAGCAAAAGCATATGATCACAAGCAAACTAACGATACATAAGCAAACAACATAAAGCAAATTTGATGATAATTATAAAACGACGGTGGCATTGGTGGCTCTTTGGCCGGCACCATCTTCTTCTTCACCAGTCAGCGTCTCCCCATCCCCAGCTGCTCATGGCGCGCTTCTTGGGGGGCTCCTCCTTCTCCAGCTTTGCACGGCGAAGCCCGTCCTGGGTGAGCGTGATGCGGTTCCATATCTTGTATGCTGCGTAGGTGTCCTTTGCCGCGTACTCGATGTGCCTCATGGACAGAGGCAGGGTGGCCCAGCGCTTGTGCTCGTCGTCGGTGATCTTCTTCTTCATGTTGTTGTAGTAGTCATCGATGAGCATGCCCGAGACGTCTCCAAGGGAATCCAACTCCTTGGTTGCCTCGGGCACCCTCCACTCCTTCTGGATGTCGACAAAGTTGGCGATCTCCAGATTGGCACGCTCTAGCCTTTTTTTTGTTGTCATCGATGGAGATGCCTGCAAAGGTGTACCTGGGGTCGGCAAGGAAGTTGTCGAAGACGGTGCACCTTTCAGCGGTGCTCAGTTGGAAGAGCAGCACCGGGTGTTTCTTGCCGATGGAGAGTTGGCAGAGGGCGGGTTTCTGTGTCGCTTCAGACTCGTTGTTGTACTCGAGATCAATGCCGACGATATTGTGGCGCTGGAGGCTGGGGTGGCGCTCGTACTGCGCGAGGGTGAGGGTGATTGCCACCTGCTTCTTGTCGTTGGTGTGGATGACGTGCAACTTGGTGTTGCCGTGGGCCTCCACGTCCTTGTAATCATCGTCGAACGCCATCGCCGGTAGTGGGGCTTGGTGTTTTTGCGTGGAGATGGATGTGATGGAGCGATTTGGTGGCAGCGCGATGAGTACTTGTGTTGTTTGTGGATGAGATGGCCTATGGCAGGGGTCTGAATTTAAGGGGAGTCGCGGTGTGGGATGGCCACAGCGGATGAACTGCACGATCTCGGCGACGATGCGTTTTGTGTAGATCGTGGGTTGGTGTTGCGTCTGTGATCGTGGGCTTGTGGCGATGGAACCACTCCGATTGGGTGGTTGTATGCGAACGTGGTGTTTTTTTATCAGTAGATTTTTTTAACCACCACTTTTCTGTGCGAACGGGCATTTTTGTGACATTTATATGTATTCTGCGTGATAACGAAACTGCAATGGTTAGAGTACCGCACTGCATCGCGTGCAATGGAGAACTGCATGTTGTCTGCAGGTGCGTACTTCACAGTATTTTTTGCGTGTCCTTGTTGGAGCCCCTGAATAAAGTACAATGTATTCCGCATTTTTACGAGTTTTTCACTGTGTTCTATACCATGTTTTATTCATGTAGGTAATCCGGAACTGGATTTGCTAAACCAAACTACTTTGTGTAGCTAAATGGACTGCATGTTTGTAGTGCTACGTACTGCATCAATTTTTTTGCCTGTACTTATGGCAGTCCCTGTACGGGAGGGGTTAGGGGGGGTTGGAGGGGGGGCTCATTTATTTTTTAAAGTTATTGTTTTTTCTTAATGGGCCTTATTGGGCTGTGTTCGGGGAGTGAAGACGCATTTGGGCCCAAGTCGACCTATGAGCACGGTCATTTCCTGGTGCGTTGTGTGCGGCCTAATGTTTAGTCCCACCTCGCCCGCGGAAGGCGCGCCCGACCTGTTTATAAGCGCTGACGCGGCAGCTGTATCGAACTCCTCTGGTTACTTATTTGAACGCATATACACGGCGCAAGATGCTATATGCTCTCTGACCTGTGGGCCCATGTGCGCCCGGCCCCATGCATCGTGGCTTAGAACGACTCGCATGCTGTGGGCGCAGACCTACTACGAGACTGGCTGGGGCCGACTGCACATGGGTGGTCATTTTTTCTATTTTGTTTTTTTTTCAATGTAAGGGCACGCACTGCTTAGCAAATCATCCGTGCATTGCATTGATCAGTGTTCTGGACTGCATGTGCATGCATTCCGTACTACACATGTTTTTGTGCTACATTTTTGTGCATTGCATTGGTAAGGGTGTGCACTGCTTTGTTGCCTCTATGCACTGCTTTCTTGATGGTCTTGTGCTTCAGGTGTACACATTTTTTCACTGCGTGCATGCTTCTTTTGTGCTAAAATTGTGACTGGTTATGCCAACGCTGCGGACTGCGTGGCTTACAGATAAGGACTGCATCAGGTGCACTAATTCTGCTTTTGTGCACTGCGCGAAAGTTCTTTTCTTTGTGCTTCATTTTCAGCATGTACTGCACTTCATGCACACATATAGTGAACTTCCTGGTAAGACTTTGAAGAACTGCACACATAAAATGGTCTGTGGATTATAATTTTTCAGAGAATTATTATTTAATAATCTACGGTTAGTTCGTGGGAATTTCTGCAGTCAAAGTCTTTGTAGAACTTCCTGGTAAGACTTTTTGTTTTGGTAACATAAACCTTTGTTGATTGTCCTTCATTCTTGGTAACGTAATTTTCATTAACTCCTCTTTAATTTTCAGTTTTGACATTTTTGCATTCCTCTCCTATAAATGTAGGCCAACTTCTACCCTTCCTTTGCAGTTCATTTCTCCTCTAGCTGCAACTTCTCTCCTTTCTCTAGCCTCTCTTTATTTTTTACCTTCTATAGGTTTTTGTTGCGATGGCTCCAGGCCCCTGCGCGAATCTCTCCTGTTGCGGGCATGGTTGTGGTGTGCCGACGCACTACGACTGCTCAGCTTGCTCGCATGCGCGTCGTGCTCATCGTGGGGGGAAGGTATTGTGCCGCGCTGGGTGAGCTGAGCAGCTTGCATATGGCACAGTATTCACAAAAGGATTGGATATGGGCCACATCAATGTTTCTGCGTTCCATTCCGCCCTGCTTCGCCGTGATCTTGGCCGCACAAGTCCTTTTGTCCATCAACTTACGCCAACAGATGTTGAGACTCACTACAAGATGGTAATTTTCGCTTTGATCTAATTTTTTCTTTGTGTTTTATTTTTTTGTATAATTCCATACTAGTCTGATCTTCTAGTTTTTTAGGAATGTACTCTTTTTGTTCTATTGAAATGTACTGCACTTTGTACTAATCTTGTTTTTATTTCTTTGCTTGTGTGCATGGAGCTCGTGTTTTATTTTGCATGGTTACAATATGTGAACTGCTTAGATACTAGATGAAAAGTAATAGTTTCCACAATTTTCCCTGCTAGTATGTTTTGTACTACATGCAGGTGGTCTCAAGATCTTCATAATAGTTGTAACCGTACTTCTTTGTTTGCAAGTTCCGCACTGCACATTAGATTGCATTTAATCTGTACTGATTTTTTGCAGAAAATTCCCCAACGAGCTGTTAGGTATCTCCGGCTCAAGAAGAAGGGAATTCTCCAAGTTGTTCTTGGTAATGGACACCTTCAACCAGCCAAGTACCCTGTATGCGTTGACGGGCGGCTGTGTCTGCAGAAAGGGTCGAAGGAATTTGTGATTGATAGTGGCCTGAAGTCTGAGCAAGTTGTTGTCCTCAACTTCTTTGAACTCGAGGATCGTACGGTTAGAATCACGTTTGACGTGATTGGTTAAGGTTATGAGGTTGATTTGTAATAATTACATTTGCGTGTCGAACGCTTCATCTTTTTGATATGTTTTGTAATAAGCACTTTTGTGATCTGAACCGCTTCAATTATTATTTCTGAACTTCGTGCTTTCCAGTGAGCTACCTGCATTCTTTACATCGTTTTTGGATTAATATGTGTCAAAGTTTTACTCTAGACTGCTATATATATGGTATACTCTATACACCATTTCTCTTTAAATGGTTTAGTTGAATAACTCATAGTCAGTGGGAAATTTGTGTTTACACAAAATTTAAACTGATACATAAGTCATGTAGATAAGCAAACTGCTATGCATATGATTAATTTATTAAAGTTCATCTATTTGGTCATTAACCTGCTGCTTCTCCGCGGTGACTAGAGCGTGTCTAATGTTGCACTTTCTTTTGTTTTCTGTGGAGTTGTTGTTGGTTCTTGTCTCTGCACTGCTGTGTTTGTAGTCCCTCGCGTGCTGGTTAATGGCTGCTTTCGTTTTCCAGTGCTGTGAACTGCATCCTTCCTTGCTCCCTTGTTGATGGCTGCTTTCGTTTTCCGGTGACGTGAACTGCAACCTTCCTTGCTCCCCGCGTGCTTGTTGATGGCTGCTTTCGTTTTCCGGTGATGTGAATTGCATCCTTCCTTGCTCCCCGCGTGCTGGTTGTTTTCTAGTGCTGTGAACTGCATCCTTCCTTGCTCCTACCTTCTTTTTTGAAAGTGGTGTCGTTCCCGGTTGTTTCTGTACAGCAGCATCCCCTTGTGGTGGTCTTGTTGACATTGTTTCTTCATGTTCTTCGTCCTCTTCACTCTCTTCTTCCTCCTCTTCTTTCTCTTCCTCATCTTCATCATCTGTTTCTTCATAAGCCACTGCTTCTTCAGTTTCTTCATGTTCTTCGTCCTCTTCACTCTCTTCTTCCTCCTCTTCTTCATCTGCTTCTTCATAAGCCATTTCTTCTTCAATTGTGTCACCATCTTCTTCTTTGATTTGTTCTTCTTCGTCTTCCTCATTTTCTGATCTTGTTCTTTTGGGGCAAGTTCTTGAATTGTGTCTTTGAATTGTATCTCTTCCTCTTTTGCAGATGCTACAATGTCTCGGTTTCGTCCATTTCTTAGTGTTGTGAGCGGAATTTCTGTTTGGTTGTGCATCGCCGTTGACGGTGTCCTGGACTAGGGGGTACTCAACACATCATCTCCCGATCTATTAGATTGGGCCGAGGACCCCCATGGTCGTATACTCATGGGCCAGTTCGGATAGTTGCCGCATACATGGAAGATTCCACAAGACTTGGTGATCGAGAAAAGGACTCCTCCCCACCGGCGTATTCGGCTAGGACTCTTGTTATCTTAGGCCTCTGGTGCATTATATAAACCGAGGCCAGGCTAGTCGATTGATCATATACATACAATCATATCATAGGCTAGCTTCTAGGGTTTAGCCTCTATGATCTTGTGGTAGATCAACTCTTGTAATACTCATATCATTAATATCAATCAAGCAGGACGTAGGGTATTACCTCCATCAAGAGGGCCCAAACCTGTGTAAACATCGTGTCCCCTGCCTCCTGTTACCATCGATCCTAGACACACAGTTCGGGACCCCCTACCCGAGATCCGCCGGTTTTGACACCGACATTGGTGCTTTCATTGAGAGATCCGCTGTGTGATCGGCAAAAGGATCAATAGCTCGCCCGCAGGTCAACTGCGACGCCGACATCTTCGTCGCCGGCTCGACTGGTCACCTTGGCTCGGCCGAGGATCGTGTTCAATCTCTGATCGCCATGTTCGGACTGGGGCCTTCTTCAACATCAACTCTGATGTCTATCATGATCATAGAGGAGGCATCCATGGAGCTTGAGGGCTCAACGTCAACATTGCCCTCGGGCAGCCATGTTGTTTTTATGGACAACAAACTTGTATTCGCCGTCGCCACCTCCTCGAGCATCGGTTTGATGATTGCTTCGGTGGAATAGTGCGGAATTACGTCTACAACAGCCATGCAAAATTTCGTCGAGTTCCGATGGAGGAATCTCCAACAATCTACGATATACCGGAGCCCTATCAAATCTGGACGGGAATCTGGGCGAGTTTAGGGCGTGGTCTCCAGATCCCAGCTCGGAGGTCCTTTGGAAGATCCAACCGTTCATCTACTGCGGAATTCCCATATCTACCACCCCTCCAAATTTCAGCTCGATCCGACGGTTCAAACTCCAGGAACCTTCCGATGAGTGGACCAATTTTCGGATCCGTTTTCTGAGCGAATACGGATCTGACCCGAATTCATGTTTTCTTTATGAACGTGATATTAGACAACCTTTTTGAAGGAATTTTCTTCTATGTTATTGTGCGTTGTTTTTAAACACGTACCCATAAAATTTTAAGCATCCTCCGAGGTAATCTTCACCATCACGCTGGTAACAAACCAGTTCGGCAGTATTGCTCCGCGGTCGCCGACCTGCGCTAGACACGTCGCCGCTTTATTGAGCCAAGCTCAACCCCTTTGATCATCATCTCGGCAAGCCGAACAAGAGTTCGGCATCACGAAGGATAAATCATCATCAATTTCACTGCCCCATGGACTACACGGAGCGGGCACACCAGCATCACCACGCGGTAGCTGTATCAAGCAGCATCGATCGCGTCACAAGTCTTGACCTGCGTCGGCATCACCATGCTGCCTCTTCTTCAAATCATCATAAAACACGCTTACCTGTTTCGACACATCGGCTGACAGGTAGACTCCGGCATCTCTTCGGTGAGCCGCTCCAACACCTTGGCTAAATCGGGGGCTTCATCATCTCTTCATCAACATACTCCGATGACTTCGGTGTCACCAGCCGGCCAGCTTCCTCACGTTAGCTGGACTGAGGGCTTCACCTCGGCAAGCCAACCTTTGCCAGCATCACCAGGCCATCGCTTTATTGCCCATTAGGCAATGGGTGTGCGGATAGATTCCCGATTTTGGGAGTCGCTTTTCTTCGGAATGCTACAACAAATAAACCAGGTGCTATTAATCCTAAAATTTTTTGCTTGTTGGGTTTATTTTTCTTAAGGAATTATTACTCTGGTTTGTTCCATCATCTGTACACAGGTCTATCAAATGGCGGCCACATTAAAAACGGTCACGTGGTGGTTCGGTCGGTTTCCGTACATAGTTCGGCGAACGCCGCATCCGGAGCCCGGACCGCCCTGTGAATTCAGGCTTTGCCACACCTTTACCGCATCACGTCGACGCCTTGCATCAACATTGACTTTGACACCAGGCCATATTTATTTTATTACTCACTTTTCATAAATTATTTATTATGCAACGATTTTTTTATTATTACTATTATCTCCGATTTGCACTATTTTTTGTGCACAGGAAAATGATCCAGCCGGACTATATCCTTTGGCGTCACCTCAGCTGGACGGGGGGCTTCGTCAACACTTCATTACCCCATGCCGGGGACTTCGGCATCACTCTGCCGACCTGTATTAACCGTGCTATGTCACCACTTCGGAGTGCCGAGCTCTTTGCTCCGCCACCTCGGGACCGGCTTGGGGACTGGAACCTCGTCCCGCATCAAGCTCGGACCGCGTCATCAATACCGAACACATTAACCAGCTAAGTTGCCATCATGGTCAAAGTTTTAAATTTTTAACTTGTGTTCGGTTCGACCAAACATTATACTATTTTGGAAAAAAGTTGCTTGTAAAAAATTTACTTGTCCAAATTTTGTTTGTGACGCACAAATTCAAATACCCCGTTTATTTGGGGGCTTCCTTTATGAAGCTTTTCCTATTGCATATGATTATACTTGTACGACTTCGTTCCTTGTTCGTGTATTACGCCACAATATGCACCATATTGACTTAAGCGATTTGCAAGCTGGGTTGCCTGCCTCCTGTGCTTACCCCTACGTTCCCGATTGTTCAGTTAGGGAGTAAAGGGAGCACCTCTGCGATTGTCACGACCGGGTCCTCCGAGCTCTGACCTCAGACTAGATGAAGCCGAAAGCTAGTTCTCTTATTGTTTTCAATCATGGTCGGCACACAACGGAACTCATGAGTACAAAAAATCTATTGCACAAGTCTCATAGTAATAATGAGCACCGAAGAAAGGTATCGGTGGGGGTACTATTTTCTTCGAAGATGCTTCTTACACTTTGTTTGTAATATAGCATAAGTTCCCTGAGTGCGCTTTGTCTGTTACAGCCTTATGGCCCGGTTGCCTGGTTATCGGAAGCACTGTCGATATTCTCGACAGGTGGAGTACATAACACTTTTCGGTCCTTGACCAAAGAGGGAGAAGCCGACGGTCGGTTAAGACGCGTTTAAAGTTCATGTGAACAAAGATATGATATTAGTACTTCGGTACATACAATCATTATACATAAAATTCTTACCCAAGTCACATGGGGGCTCTTAAAATTTATATATGAGCTGTAAATGTGTTTTCTTCTTAGTTGTTGTCAAAACACGACATAAGCACAATTTTTTCTTTCTCTTACAATTTTCGGATTGGCACCGAACACTTGATCTTGTTCGGACATCATGTTTTTACTAACGTTTTTTGGTTTTCCTAGCTTTTGGCACTTTTAAATTGTTTGTGTGTTTCCAGCACAAGTCTCACAGTGCAATGCCGGACACCTTTATAGATTCGGCAAAAACATTCTCGGATCTCACTATATATGCATTAGTTTTGAATTGTGTCTTCGGTCAATAGTTGGGTTGCCCGGCTCCTGCGCTTGCCTCCTACGTTCCGCTTTGTTCGGCTAGGTGTGAAAAGGGAGAACCACTGCGATTGTGCTTCCAGCTCACATGGTTAAGCACCTCAGTGGAGAAAGCCGAAAACTGACTGCCACAATAAGCGTAAACTGGTCAACGATCCGATGACGGTGTTAAATGACAGGCCATTCATAACAATGGCCGAAGTGTTTATGGCTTGACCTCGACTGTCACCGAACACTACCGAGGGCTATTAACTGGCCTCCCAAACTAAATCCTCGAATACTCACATGCATTATGTGTAAAGTAAGCAGATGCAATTCAAGTTAGAAGCAATACAAGCTAGACATCATACGCAACATGCAACCACATATAATAGTGTCAAGTTAGAGCAAGCACCTGCGATGGTGGAGTAGGGGAGATGTGCTCATCATGTTCATAGCTACGTTGACTGTCCAACCTTGTGTTGTCTTGCGAATCTTGTTGGGAGGATGGCGGAGTAGAATCTGTAGAGACCCCCAGTTTGAGTTGCTCCGAAGGACCACCATCATCCACTGCTGGACTAATTTCCTTCAGCTGTAATGATTTTGCATTATGAAGTCAAACCAATAAGAAAAAGGAATAAAATTTGCTTTTCAGAACTCATTCATGCATGATACTAACGAACACTACTCAGATAAAAGGCAAACACATGATGCGAGGATGGAATATGTATGAAAAACAGGATGGTGTGACATATTCACACCTATGATGTGGTAACTAAGAAGAAGGCATTTCAACAAATTAGAAGCACTACAAGCTAGACACCATATGAAAGATGCAACCAATATCACTCTGCCAAGTTCGAACTATATGGCGTTTCAACAAATTAGAAGCCGTACATGCTAGAAATCATATGCAAGACACAACCAATATCACAGTGGCGACTTAAAGGTGTCTTATCATAAGATATAGTATGTACCAAAAACAGGAAAGCGTGTCATATTCACATGTATCATGTGTAAGCTAAGTAGATGCAGTTTACACTAATTAGGAGCAATACGAGCTAGACACCATATGCAACATGCAACCAGATATCACACTGCCAAGTTAGAGCAAGCACCTTGGATGGTGGAGTAGGGGAGCGGAGACTTGGACCTTGTAATGCACTATCAGTACAAGGAGAATCGGTACAGATGCTCCATTTACATTGCTGCAGAGGACCACCATCATCGCCTTCCTTACTCTTTTCCTTCCTCTTTCTTGATTTTGCCTTGTCAAGTCAAACCCACAAGAAAAAGGAATAAAATTTGCTCTTCAGAACTCATTGATGCATGATACTGACGAACACTACTTTCATGTAAGGCAGCCACATGACAGGAGGATGGAATATGTATGAAAAACAGGACGGCGTGACATATTGACATGTATGATGTATAAAGTGTAAACTAAGCACAAGGTGCTTGAAGTTGTTAGAATCGATGCAAGCTAGAAACCATATGAAAGATGAAACCAATATCACTCTGCCAAATTAAAAGGGTGCCCTAACAAATGTATTTGACCAAATTAGAAGCAATACATGGCAACAGGCTAGAAATAATATGCAATATGCAACGAATAAAGGTGACTCATCGTAAGTGATTGATGCAGGATACAAAAGAGAGGTAGTTTCATGTAAGAACAAGGTTAACACATAGATGTAGTGTGTACCAAAAATAGGAAGGCATGTCATATTCACAGGTATAGTGTGTAAACTAAGCAGATGCAATTTACCCTAATTAGAAGCATTACAAGCTAGACACCGTATGCAACATGCAACCACATATCACACCGCCAAGTAAGAGCAAGCACCTGCGATGGTGGTGTGGGGGAATTGCGGTGATCAACTAGAGAGCTACGTTGACTATCTTCATTTAGCCTTGCTGTTTCTTGAGAATCATGTGGGGAGGATGACACTGCACTCTTTAAACGAGTATGGGGTCTCACAGTAACCCACCCGGGTGACTGTCTCATCATAAGTGATTGACGAGGGATACAAAAGAGCATTAGTTTGGTGTACGAACATGGTTAATAGACATATGTAGTATGTATCGAAAATAGGAAGACATGTCATTATCAAAGGTATAATGTGTAAAGTAAGCAGATGCAATTTAACCAAATTGGAAGCAATACAAGCTAGACACCATATGAAACATGCAACCACATTTGACAGCGCGAAGTTAAAGCAAGCACCTGGGATGGTTGTGTGTGGCAATTGAGATCATCAACTGCAGAGCTACGTTTACTATCTCCAACTGCTGACACTGCACCCGTTAGAGCGCTGGAATGCTTAGTGCTTATCTTCGAATTACACTGGAGCGACTTCTGTCTGTTCTTTTCTGCATTCATCAACACTGCGTCAGAGTCTGAAATACCCATGCATAAAAAACAATAGTGTGAGTATGGGTGAAGTGTGTGCACAATTAGTACAGTGTCAAGGTAGCAGATAGCAGGTCGGTGAGAAATAAATGACGGGAGACATATGATAGCTCTACAACATGCATGGCACACTAAATTACTACAGGATTCTATGAAAATAACAGTCGACTGAAAGCAAATAGGACAGTCCATTTTTTCTGCACCGTCCGATGTACAAAGAACAGGCAGATCGCCTTCATCTACCTCCAGCCAGTAGGTGTTGACGATCTTCCTCGAAACGCCAGTGACCACTGGCCCAGTATTCCTCCCCTGCCTGCGCCCTCCCCTCGACCACACCGCACCGCTGTGATTGGCACCGCCCCCCGGCCATCCACTCAAGCCCCGCCGACCTCCAGATCGGGCGCAAGCAGCTCCTGCTCCCCACACCCCGCTTCCCCGGGGAGCAGGCGGACAGGTGCTCCGCGCGCCTAAGCGGGTGCTGCTTCTTTTAATTGCGGTTCGACTGACCCTGAATTGAAATCCAGGTGGGCTACTGACCTCTAGCAAAGGTGAAATAGTAAAAGGGAGGAAACCTTGTGCATTTAGTATCACAAAGAAGATGTAGTAAGAAGCGCTCAACTAGTTTCTTTCATGGGATGAATACGGTGTGAGCGGAGACGTAAGATTTGCACGAATATGGGAAGAGGAGTACCTCTTTCTGCTGGCAGTGCTGTGTCCTCCTTCTGTTTTTCCGACGATCTTCTTGTTGTTCGCCGGAAACCAGAAGTTGTGGAGGACGGTGCAGCATTGGACGAACCCATGGCCAAGTTGTTGAGTGTGGTGCGGTGGCCGTCTGTCGGCGGCGGGGAAGCAGATCCGAGGCGGCGAACGACGGCATAGCGGGAACAGCTCCGGTATGGTGGACGGTTGCGACAGTGGAGCCGCAGTAGTGAGGCGCAGGACGGCATGGTCGGAGTGGTTCTGGTACGGCGCACGTCGGCGTTAGCGTCGTGGAGGCAGCTCTGCCTCGGCTTCAGCTGCTAAGTCCTTGAGGGCGTTGCGGTTGCGGTTGTGTTGGACGACGACGTCGGGGTACCGGCTCCGGCATGATGGAGGAGGGCGGCGGTGGATTGGCCGCTATGGGGTGGAGGATGGAGGAGACTGGGGTTTCGCGGCTGGTGGAGAGGGCGTTTTCGCGCCCATGGAGTATGAATGGGGAAACGGTGGGAGGCGGGGAACTAAGGGGGAACAATGTTTCGGTTTGAGAGGCGCTTGTTTGAAATTTGGGGAAAGTTACAAACTTTCCCCCCATCTAAAATTTCGGACATATTGCAGGTTGGGGGTAGGACAGTCATGTCAGGTGTCCCAAATGTGGGCGGGATAGATTTCGGCCGAGCGCATGGGTAGGCGCCCATGATGTATGAATGCTTCTCTAGCGTCTTGGTCAAGTTACAAACCTACCCCGGTTTAGACCTTTGGACATCGGGCCGATATGCTACACGGGCCAGAGTCAGGACAGTAATTTCCTACCACCAAAACATTAGTCTCGCGCGGTTTCGGGTGACCAGAGGCCTATTTGGCACTTCGTTCAATATTTGGGAGCAGAAGCATTAACGTTTTCAGTTCTCTTGAATTGAACTTTCAGGATTTGTCAAACTTCACAAATCTTTACTCTTGAAAATCCTAAAGCTACGATTATTTTGGAATGGAGGGGGTACATTTGAATATACATTGTACACGAGTATATATTAAAAAATATGCAACTTACCTCAGTTCATGCATGGTTCCAGATATAATCTCCTTGGTTGCAAAAAAAGTTAGATATGCGTATGAATATATATAGCATGTTCAAACTCACAACAAAGATTGATGCCCCCTTTTACATCTGATTTACAAATGCCATTATCTCGGGTTCAAATAGATGAATGCACTTCCTATGAATTCGAATCTTCGAAACCCCCTTTATGTTGAATTCGACATGTATTCTATTTCGTAGCTAGCAATTTGGAATGTATCCATGCAAGTGACAAATGTATAAAGTTCTTCACACTAACAACATGGAGTGCACTAATTAATGTTTATATTTGAATTGCAAAAGCATCCATTGCCTGTATTTCAAACTGCTCTCACTCTATGGATCGATAATATGAAATGAACACATGCACATGCTAGAATTCAATTGTAGTTGAAGAAAGAGCCTACTCCTGGTACTGTATATTAGTGATAGGGGTGTGTACAAAGTACACGGGAATACCAGGCATTGTGCGTGTGTGGATACTATCGACGAACTATCCCCCAAGCTTGTATAACATACTAAGGGCCTAGGGTTACAAATCATATATAGTCGGCTTATCACCAGTGGGGATAGAGTCCTCCGCGACTCTGGTAGCTTCGTGTTGTACGCCGAGTCCTCCACATGGGTCTTTGTATAACACGTCTCGGTCCAACCTATATGTGGCACAGGATGGAACCGACCCATGAGTCTTCATGTTGACCCACCACAACTAGACATGATGTGCCCACCACACCACACACGCAATCGGCCACTAAGAGAATAAGCATATACAATAGTACAATGGTATCTAGCTCACGATACGTCTCCATATACAATAGTACTGGACTTCAGAATAAGCATATACAATAGTACAATGGTGGGCTCATCACGGTCACCGCATACATTTTTTCGTGCTAACCAACATGTGGTTGGATGGTTAGAGGACAGTGGTTTCTCGAGCCCACCAAGGTTAAAGTCCCGGTGCTCGCATTTATCTTGTGTTAATTTCAGTATTTTCCGGCGACGCACGTTCAGTGGGAGGAGACGTTCCACTCGACTATGAGGCACCTATGGTGACTTCGTAAAATCTCAAGATCATATATGCTGGCCCACTCTCTCGAAGGTGCTCATAGGGGTCGGGTTCACGTGTGTGCGCTTATAGCGGTGAGTGCTTGCGCGTATATATGAGCCCTTGCATCTGTACCGTGTTAAACAAATACATATCATGATTTTACGGTCACTGGCTCACCCGCACAACTCCGTATTTTGTTGATGACACAATCAATTGACCAGTCAAACGTTCCACGCGGTGCAACTAGTGTTGCACCATCGGGGCGCATAACCATGGGGCCCACCTGTCAGCCCGTATATGAAAGAAAGAAATGGTAGTTTGAGTTTGTACTGTGTTAATAAAATAGGAGTACATTTTTGGGTGATCGTACGGTCACTGGCTCACCATACATCTCCGTAATTTGTTGATAACACGATCAATTGACCAGTCAAACGGTCCACACTTAGCAGCGCACATTACCATAGGACCCACCCGTCAACGCGTATATGAAGGACGGAAATGGTAACAAATTAGTGGTCAACAGGTATTCAAAGTCGTAAGACCTCTGGTTAGCAGTCATCGGCGGTTGGGGGCGTTCATTGGGCGGTGGGGTGGGGATCCCCGGAGAAAAAGCTTGGCGGCGGGGGGGGGGGGGGGGCTAGAGGGATGGCCGGTGCGGCGGCGGACCGGTGGTGGGGAGTGGTTTCAGGGAGGGCGGGCCGGCCGCGGGTGGCGGGGGCTGGCGGTTCGGCCGGTGGTGGCTGGCGGCTCCGGGGGGGTGGAGTTTGATGATAAACTGGAGCCCTTGATTTCGTATCCAACGGCTGGAAAATCTAATGACCAGAGATGAAAAAGTCAGTCGACTGACGTGTAGCCTCACCCCGCACGTACACATGCATGCACGCAAGACACGTATACATGTAGGCGTGCAACACTGACACGTACACACGCACGCATGCTGGCGTGCAACACTGACACGTACACATGCACTCATGAACACATGCACGTACGCACCCATGCATGCAACACTGAAACGTACCCTTGCACGCACGCAACACTCGCACGCCTGCATGCACATAGCACACGACGCAAGACACACGTTCAACCTATACGTGCATGCACCCTTTGTTAAGGACATGGATTGTTACGGGTATTAATCAATCTTATCTGTGATAAGCAGAACATTGATGTTTGCAGCGGTCTTTATGAATCACAACGTATCGAACAGGCTATCAACATAGTAGGTTTATCTACATGAAAAAGATGACGTCACACTCAATGAACAATCATCGGTTTATGAAATGCCCACTTCTGACCGCCCTGGCCCACCAAAGGTTCCTCTGTTGTGCGCTGCCTGCGTTGGGTCACTGCCACGCAGGCCATGCACCCAAAGAGCCCACATGTTAGTGGAAGAATGGCGCGGTGTCCTAGGTCAGAGTCGAGGGTGCCACTCACGGCATGCCCGGCTGAACACGCCTCCGTGCAGCATTCAAATGCCTCCATGAAACCCGCCCGTGTGGAAGCCGAGAAACCCACTCTGGACACACGTCCGTTCATGACCGGGCCGGCGTTAAACGCAACGCCGGCCGAGCTCCTCCCGTCTGTCGTCTATTTAATCTCCTATTTAAAGAGGCCAAACGCCGACCAAGAATCGCACACCTCCGCCGCTCCCCTATTGTCGTGGAATTGTCACGGCAGATGTCCTTAGTTTCAGGACTTAGTTGTGAGGCCAATGCATCTATGTGGTAGCTTGAGAGGGGTTGAGCGGGACAAGAGACGCGATGTTTTACCCAGGTTCGGCCCCTCGCGGTGGAGGTAAAAGCCTACATCCTGCTTCATTGATATTGATGATGATGATCACGATTACAAGAGTGCTCTATCTCGAGAGCTATTGTCTAAACCTAACTTGTCCAACTTGTGGAACTTGTGAATCTTGTCCCCCTTTGAGGAGCCCTGCCCCTCCTTATATGTTGAAGGGGCGGTTTACATGTGGAGTCCTATTAGGATTAGGACTAGTCTATCTCTAATACAAACCGGATACAAGTCCAGGTCTTAACTCTTTGTAAGACAAATATTCCTCATGCCTTTCCTCTTAAACCGGCCCACCATAGTATGAACCGGCCTTCATGAACCGCCCGTTGGGCCACCGGGTCTTGTCGCTCCTTTGACCCGCCTGCCGGATTACCAATGAATCATAAACCGCCAGGTCCAAACGGGTCACCAGTGAATCGTCAAGTCTCAGCCGGGCCTCAAGTAAACCGCCAAGTCCGGCCGGGTTATACTTCCGGCCGGTTTACACCGCGGGGTATATCCCCGACATTAGCCCCCAAGTTTAGCTTGGATTTATCCATGGTAAACTTATGCTACAAAATAAACACAAGAACAAATTTAACAGGTTATGCTCCAGGTTAAGAATTCTTTATAAACCGGTACCTGATCATCCTTAAGTCCTTGTTATTTCCTCCTTCTGGGAAATCCGGGTCAACAGACCAGCTTCATAATCAATTTGCCGACATTGGTTTGTCACCGAGAAATATTGTGAAGAATAACTCCTTTGACTCAGCTCCCAAAGCGCCGGTTTAAGAAATATGGGTCTGAAAATACTTATCTGATATTCAGCCGGTTTGAAGATGTAAAACTTGCCGGTTTAATATTACCAAAATGGCCGGTTTATAAACATTGATGGCGCCGGGTCATAATTGTTGTCGACACCGGGTCATGTAATTGATCTTCCTGATTTGCTCAAAACTGATAAAATGAAGATGTTCCTCCTTTATATGCATAAAACCTATAGCCCCCAAGTCTTAAGAGGAGAACATAGTGATAACTTAAGACTTGCTCCAATAAGTGTTTCAACCTTGAAGAAATCCGGTTTGTTCATCTCAAAACTGAATACTCCATATATGTAGCCCCAAGTGCCAGGTTGTCATGTTTGCAGCAACCTGGGACTTGTAATTGCTTGGTGCTCATAAAAACTTCAACCAGTGTATCCCCGAAGGGCCGGGTCATTATGCAATAATGAGCAGGGACTTTGTAAATATAATCTTGTAAACTTTGAACAGCAACGTGTAGCCCCCAAGGGCCGGCTTAGTAAGATAATACTGAACTGGGACTTGATATATGTACTTTAATGAAAACAACATATTATAATGTAGCTTCCATCATAGGGCTTGAACCCACGTCCACAAGGTTAAGAGCTTTGTGCTTTACCAACTGAGCAATGGATTCTTCAATATTATGGACGAAAACTTGTGTACCTTGAATTATTGACAGGAGCAATTGGTAGCCCCCAAGGGCCGACTCATTATAATATGACGAGTCGGGTCTTCAATAAGACTAGTAAAAATGACTTTGCATTAGCCCCCAAGTGTCATGGTGCATGCTTGCAGCGACATGAGACTTGCATGTAATCTCAATTTGAATAATGTAGCCCCCAAGTGCCGGGTTGTCAGCCTGCAACGACTCGGGACTATTCCTTTCATTGTAGAATAAATCATATCCTTTGATAAAATAATAGCCATTGCGCTAAAGCGACTTTGAAAACTTAATAATACCGGTTATTAATAACCATAAAAATCCAGCCATGTTGGCTATTCAAGATAATATAATCCGGTATGAAAACCTTATTCATTCAATATCATAATGAAAATTCAGCCAAGTTTGGCTATTTGAATAATATGACCCAATGATTTATAAGCGCATGATTCCAATGGCGCAATCCAAATATATATACTGGTGACTTATAGTCCAAAGCCAGGCCGGTTTAACAAACCTGTTTCTGCATACAACAAGTTTAAAGTGTCCTGGCGGTTTACCGCCGGACGGGTCATAATGCCCAACATATAACTCGGGTTTATAACCAAGGCTGCACTTAAGAATAATCAAATATGAAATATATCATACCTGTGACATTGAATCACATTGTTGGTTTTACCAACTTTTTGTAGTAAGGGTGATAACCCAAATCTTGAGTACTGATAATTCCTTCCATATTGTGCCGGTTTATGATAAAACCGTGCCGGGTTGTGATAAACACCGGTTTACTCCATAATAGGATGGTAACAGAAAATCAAACCGGGCAGATAGTCTCCGGATTAAAATGGACCATGTTCCATCAATTGACAGTTTGAACCGGCTTAAACTTTGTCGGTTTAAAAACGCAATAAAAAGAAAGAAATATCTTTCAAAGAAAAATGTGAAGCAAAGGCAATGACAAAACCGTTTGCAAAAAGAGGCTTATTTGAGCTGATCAGATGGCGTTACCATGGTCGGACAAGACCAAGCTCCCGATAGGTGTAGCTATGGTTCAAGTCAGCCAGGTCCCCAAATGAAACCGTGGCATTTATGCCGATCAAGTGGCATGGCAATGGTTCGGGTTCGACCAAGCCCCCAAGTGATTCTGTGGCCTTAGGCCGATCAAGAGGCATGACTGGTTTAGACATGACCAAGTCCCTAAGTGATCTGGTGGCTCTCGCCTATCAAGAGGTATTGCATTGGTTCGGACACGACCAAGCCCCCAAGTGATATTGTGGCACTAGGCCGTTCAAGAGGCGTGACTATGGTTTAGATGTGACCACAAGTCCCCAAGTGATCAATAATATGATAAGCCAATAAGGCATGATACCCATGTTTGAACCGCGCATCATGACAGCAGGTCCTCTTTGGCACCTTTTAACTTTTTGCAAGAAATAAATCCTTCTTGAACCGGATGTTAAACCGGATATTGAGAGCTTCAAAGCTTTGTGGGAGACATCTTTCCCTTGAACTAGATTTTAAACCGGAATCTTCATTTTCAGCCAGAAATTTTCTGACGGCCTTTAACCTCGAACTTGCGAGAAGTTAATTCCCTTTTGAACCGGACATTGTTAAACCGGCTTTGAGCGCTTCAGAGCTTTGTGGGAGAACAAATTTCCCTTGAACCGGACTGTAAACCAGATATTTGGGAGCTTCAGTCAGACTGACTTCCCTTGAACCGGATTTAAACCGGAATCCTTTTTGATGACCCGGATCTTCTTCATTGAGCCGGGATTTTGTAACTATCATATACTTTCTAAATCAGAAATTTTCTGACGGCCCTTAAATTTTCATCATTTTAACAGTAGCCTCCAAGACTGGGTTATCTTTCCCTCCATCGTCCTGGGGTTCTTAAACCAGCTGAAACTGGCAAGATTTGCTGAGTCATGTCATCGTAGCCCCCGAGTCTCAAAGGTGACTCGAGGAGTTGGCTTGACACTCTCCATATTTTCCCGTGATATAAACCGGCATAACTTGTATATCATTGGCGCTGATAGCACGATGTCAATCCACAGAAGTTTGAGGTGACTGCGGCGGGTTATAGATGATCACGTATGAGCCGTGTCAGCAACTCGGCCAATGGTTCCTTCCAACTGGCGATTTGAAATTAACCAAACTATAGTGGCGGCGACTTGTGCGCCTACCCATTGAACCATCCAGTGCAGACGGCGGCTGATAATATATGATAATTCACCTCCAATTTGTTGGAAGAAAACCGGGCTTCCCAAGTAGTGACTTGCTCATAGTCAATAAACAGTTCATCCAGACAAGTGCGGCCCGGTAAGTTGATGTAAACCAGGCCGCGAGAGACGGACGACAAAGACGACCGCAGCATCAGAGGTGGCTCAGACAGATAAGTCGGCCGCAGCATTGTACGCCGGTGCGGACGGGAGAATCAATTGCAGACGTGGTAAGCCGCGTGGATGGGCGAGGCAGCGGCGTCGTGTTGATGTAGCGAACAATTGTCCTGCATCAACAATATTGCAGACCAAGGCAAAGATAAAAGGTGAGTCGTCCGCGGGAGCGGACCGATGAACCGGCCGTGATATTATAATCCGGTGCACTCAGGCGAGTCAATCGCAGGCGCGGTCCCGCTGAGTCGATGTAGCCCAGGCCGCAGGGGCGGCGACTTGCGCGCGTTCCATTCATCGGTTAATATGTCATGGGCTATCGCCGGGTGGAACGTTACCAGCCCGTGCTCCATGCCCGTGGTATAAACCACAATTGTAGTGAATAATTATCCTGTATATAAAAATACATAGACCAAGGTAATTGTTCTTTGACAAAACATCATGTGTTTAATAAGACATATTTAGAGAGATATCACCTGATTCGTTCAGACAATGAATGATCCGTTCAACGCGACAGAGGCGGCTCAGACAGCAGAGGCGGCTCATCGTGACCTCGACGGCTCAATCACAACAGAAACGGCTCAACGTGGCGATTCATCGCAGCGAATCCGGGTCACGGATGTAGGCTCCCGGTCATGATTGTCTTCCTTTTCTGGTTGTGCCTCCAGTTCAATCCTGGATTCTGCTCGTCCGTAAGTCGCCATACGCGCATACACAGAGGCGAACCGGATGACCCTGCACTCATATACGCCCGCGGGGTAGCAGCAGAAGCGGCGCTTCAAGGCGCAGGGAGGCCAGCTCGAGCTCTCAACAGGTGGAGGCAGCGCTGGGTGTGTGCATCGGCTCAGCGTTGCGCTGACCCCACGCAGAGTAGTATACTGGTTGATTTTTTTCTTTTACCTGCTACTTAAGGCCGGCACGCCTCACGTGATGAGCCATGGCCACTCGGATTTGGCTTCCAAGTAGGTACTAGTAAGTAGCCGTTGACTCTTTGCCTTTTTGTTAGATCCCTATTTGAGTCAGAGTAGTATTCATCATGGATAAGCTGTTACACCCGTCCGAGTCTATCTTGGTTTTGATGATTCAACTCCTTTTTCTGTGATAGTACTTTCCTTAGCACGTCTAGAAATCTATTAAAAGCTGCAGCAACTTTGCGGCCAGATGTGACCTTGATTGATTTGTCCACTTGAGCGTTGCAGTGTGTCTTCCTGGAATAAACTGTAGCCTCGATTGACGGCCCCTGGACTTGCAGTGCCGTAGTCAAAAGGCTCCTTATCCATCAACTTGCGTCCTGATGAATCGCCCAGGCTGACTCGGACCCGGCGGAATCACCACGGCGCGTGAGGCAGCCACACAAGTAACCCTAAAATAATCTCAATCTCAAGCCCATCGCAGCAAAACGCTTCGTCAATCTTGACCAATGAGCTCATAGTTGATATAATTTTTTCCACGCCGGCTATTGTTGAGCCGGAAAATTGCGAACCTCTTGAACCCTAGAAAAGATCCCTCCAAGAACTCAACACCATCCGTGCGCGAGCCCCACGGTGGGCGCCAACTGTCGTGGAATTGTCACGGCAGATATCCTTAGTGTCAGGACTTAGTCGTGAGGCCAA
Organism: Triticum monococcum; assembly: GCA_034509565.1. Lineage (NCBI taxonomy): Eukaryota > Viridiplantae > Streptophyta > Magnoliopsida > Poales > Poaceae > Triticum > Triticum monococcum. The sequence continues at coordinate 618,548,432 of CM067847.1, read as the reverse complement.
CGCATCTATGTGGTAGCTTGAGAGGGGTTGAGCGGGATGAGAGACGCGATGTTTTACCCAGGTTCGGCCCCTCGCGGTGGAGGTAAAAGCCTACACCCTGCTTCATTGATATTGATGATGATGATCATGGTTACAAGAGTGCTCTATCTCGAGAGCTATTGTCTAAACCTAACTTGTCCAACTTGTGGAACTTGTGAATCTTGTCCCCCTTTGAGGAGCCCTGCCCCTCCTTATATATGTTGAAGAGGCGGTTTACATGTGGAGTCCTATTAGGATTAGGACTAGTCTATCTCTAATACAAACCGGATACAAGTCCAGGTCTTAACTCTTTGTAAGACAAATATTCCTCATGCATTTCCTCTTAAACCGGCCCACCATAGTATGAACCGGCCTTCATGAACCGCCTGTTGGGCCACCGGGTCTTGTCGCTCCTCTGACCCGCCTGCCGGATTACCAATGAATCATAAACCGCCAGGTCCAAACGGGTCTCCAGTGAATCGTCAAGTCTCAGCCGGGCCTCAAGTAAACCGCCAAGTCCGGCCGGGTTATACTTCCGGCCGGTTTACGCCGCGGGGTATATCCCCGACACCTATCTCCTCCACCATTTTGTCCACTCTTACAATGGCTTACGAAGAGTAGTTATTCCGCATCCAAGCTGGCTGGGTAGCCCGCCGGATATGAGCTATGCAGCTCGCTGATCCACCTCCCTCCCCTCGCCCGACGGAGCCAGTTGCCGCCCCAAGCCGGCGCGTGGTTCAGCAACTCGCCGCTCCAGGCCAGCTCGACGAGAGCGGCACACGGGCGTCGTTGCTGCCGTCCATGCCGCCGCCTCGTACCGCGTCTCCCGTTTCTGTGGCCGAGACTCCCATGCCGGCGGCCGTGCCATGCAAGTGGCGACAGAAGCCGGGTGCGCGGAGAGCGGCGAGTCGGTGGCCAACGCCTCCGCGTCCGCCGCCATCATCGAGGAGAAGTAGAACACGGGAGGCCACTGCTGCTTGGGTCCCATGAAGGCCACTGCGGAGGCGACACCGGCGTACACAACAGGTGTCTTGCCGGATCCTTTTGTTGCGAGGACCTTCGTTGACCCCGCATGGGCTCCACAGAAGAGGGCAATGTTAGGATGAACTCGAGCCGGTGCCGGCCATGGCGAAGTAGTCGCCAATATTTTGGCTACCCCGGGCAAGATCCAAACAGCCCCTCCCAACAGATTCAAATCCCTCGTTCACCGTGGAATTTTGCCATGTGTTGTTTTCATGGACTAAATATGCCCGTGCATTGCACCGAACATCAAGATGCATTTTTTTACAAACTCCCACATGCATGCAAGGGATAATTAATGTCCTCCTTTGCTAGTACCATGAGGCAAACACCATTAATATTGCATCGGTTAGTGTTAGTGGCCTTGTATATCTGCAAATTGTAATTTTGATAGTGGCCCCTTGTATATGAAAATGGAGGGAGAAAGATGAGAGATAAGGCGAGGAGGAGTGGGGCGTGGTGGTGACTAGTGGTCGGACTGGGCGGAGGCATGGGGATGGACGGCACATTATGTCTAGGTTTGTATCTCTCTCACACACACACCCACGTAGGTGGGGGACGTGCACGAAGAGAAGAGGTGCATGCACGGTGCACATACTCCCGTCTCTTTCCCAACCACAGCCACGCGGGTACACGGTGGAGCTCATTTTTGTACGAAAAAGGCAGCCCACGTGGTAATTTGGCACGTGTACTGGTTGTCCACTTGGTGGAGGGAGGATTGTCTACCACGGGTGAACAAACAAATTGCGACTTGACGCGTTATGTTAAATTAAAAAAGAGGCAAACCATGTGGGGCCTACCTTAGAGGCAAGGCCCTATACACTAGAGTACTTTTGATGTGTCCCGTCAACTCGCAGAACGAGGAGAAGCTTGCTTAGTACGCCGTCTCCCCCGCCCACGGGCGCGGTGGCTCGCAGGATGAGGTGAAGCTTGCTTACCACACCTTACGCCCGCTCCCTTGCCCATGCGCGCGGTGGCTCGCAGCCCGAGGAGAAAATTTTACTACTCCCTCTGTTTACTCCTCGTCCCAACTACGTACTTTGGTTAGTACTCCCTCCATTTACTTATACAAGGCCACTATAAAAAATACATTTTGCATCTATACAAGGCCACAAATAGTAATCGAGACAAAAGTTACTACTCCCTCCTTTCCAGTTTATGGCTCAATTTCAAAATCTCTCCAACCATGGTAGACGGTGAGTGCTCGAATTAATTTCGTAGTTTGCACAAGTAATTAGTATGCTCATTTTTCTCAAGAAGTTGTGTTTACCGAGGCATTAATTAGAACGAATGCATGAATGACCACTAAATTTCCATGAACTTGTACATGCATTGGTTAGTTTCCTCTTGACACTGCTTGCGTCGGGTGATCTAACACACCTCGAAATCCAACATGTAATGGTACTACTAGTAGTATAGTGGAGTAGAATTGAGACTTATCAAACAGAAAAACGAATGTTTTTTAGATGAGCCCTATAAACCCTAGTGGGTAGGTACTCCGTAAAAACAGATTTTTCCAAAACTAAGTCGCTCCCTTTCATGAATTCTGTAGTAGTATAATCCTCCGTCGATGCTCCCTTTCATGAATTCTGTACTTCCTGTCACTGACATGTGGGACATATAGCAACCGGGTCAACATGTCAAGCACCAAATAACAGTGCAGAACAGCAGGGGGGCGCACCCCACTCGTACCGGCCCAGTAGTAGTAATGAGCAATGAGACGTCAAATCACAATGCCGCACTTTCCCAGACGGATGAAGCAACCCTTATTTCACACTTCGGCCTTGTTTGGATACTCTAACTCAGTTAGAGGTTAGATTTAGATTCTAACCCTGAACTAACTCTAACCAAAGAGGTGTTTGGATGGTAGGGTTAGATGGAGCACGGATACGGCAAGGCGCCTTCACGGACGGTGCGAGAGGGAGGGAGGGAGAGGAGGATAAGCTTCGAGGAAGTGGGGAGGGATCTGCTGCGGGGAGAGCGAGAAAAAAAATATTTTAATGGCCTTGAGAAGAACTAACCCAAATAAACACCTCTTGTATGGGTTAGTGTTTTTGGATGGGTTAGATGCATCTAACCCAAACTAACCCTCCTGTTTGGATCTTTTTGAGTTAGTTGAGTCCAAACTAACCCAAACTAACTCTAACCCATTGATCCAAACAGGGCCTTCGGTTCGCCATCATCCCAAACCACGTACTAGTATCGCTTCTGCCTCAAGAGGGACACACACATCGCCTTGGTACATCATGACACGTGGGACTGCATGACAGGCCATGCTCCCCCGCCGATCGCTCGGTAAAATCACCTCATTTACTATACTTCCTCCATATCGGTTTACTACATGGCATGCACGTTGTTCTAGGTTGAGAATTTAACTGGCTATATATGTGATGAACAGTACTCTAGCCTTTTAAAAAATGTATACTTTTGTACAGTAGTACTATCGATGGATTGCACCATAGAGCAAAACTTGAAATTAAAAAAAAGGTGGTACATATAGAGAGCGCTCCTCGCCAAATTATGCATATAGTACTATTAAAAAAGCTAGTACGTGCTTAATTGGGCTGCTAAATTCAATTAAAGAAATACTAGTAGTATGTACATACTGAAGAGTTAAAGTAACGAGAAGAAACATAACATAGTTCTGCTGGGGGCTCAGCACAACACACCCCTCAAATTAAACTAAGCACACCTGAAATTAAACTATGCAACTAATTCGGTAGACACTGCATTAGAAGTTTAGAACCACCATGAGCAACGACACTACCACCTTACTCGGAGTCCTCGTCCACGTCCTCGACTTCGTCCTTGTCCCTATTCCTCTTGGCCGATACTTCTTTACTTGAACTGCACACTTGGCTGTTGCTCTTCATCCAACCCTTGTAGATATTGAAGCAAAGGTAGCCATCCATTGCAGCGTAGTGGATGTGGTCTATATCTAGTAAATTCCGCTACCATGCATGACGATGAAACGTGTATGGAGGTTTCACCAGTTTACCGTACGAAGGATGAACCATGGCTCCTGCCAGGGTCAGCATTGAAGGCTGACGAGAGGGCACCAGCCGATTCTTCTGGAGGTCGAAGGGGTTGCCTACAACGAGGCCTATCCGACCCAGGATTTCTTTGTCGTTACCAAAGTCTACAGTAACGAATTTGACTAGGTTGCTCCCGAGGAAGTCCTTAAAATCCTGGCACTCAACGTCAGCATGGCATATGTGGTAGACCAAGCATAAGTCATGCATGCAAACCTGGATCATGATGGGCTTCTTCCTCTCTTCGTCCTTTAGATCCTTCTCTCGTCCCAGGACTTTGCTGTACTCAACATCTAGCCCAGCAACCCACTCATCATCTGAGTTTTCGAACATGCGTCTGAAGCGAGAAAGGCATCCTGTCACCATCGCGGAAGAACGGGTGTAGATGACATCGAACTCATCGCCGGTGATGGTTCTAACCTTGTACTCACCGCCGATCATGGAGATTTGGGAGGAGGGTTAGGATTAGTGGAACTGCCGTAATGTGAATGGATGGGACGACTAGGAGCGAACCACCGTAGTATTGAAGGACGTGTGTGGACGAGTAGGAGCGAACTGCCAGCGTGCGAATGGCAGGGTATTGGCTTTCCATTCTCCCATGATACGGGCTTCCGAGAGCCCTTGGATCTGAGATCGAACGGTTGCATGGCGTGATTCTAGACCTATGGGTGAATATCCTATCCTGGAGGGTTATTCTGCAAATTTTCAACAACTTAGCATGCGACCGTTTGATCTCAGATCCAAGGGCTGCCAGCAGCCCGTATCATGGTCGCGCCTACCACGACCGTCGCGTCGCTCGCGCGGTCGCGCCCTTGGAGATTTAACACGGTGCGTTAGGCTATCTGATGTTGGCATGTCATAGATAGTCATCACTTAGTCACTCATACTACAACAAGGTTGGCTATAAGTGTATTTTTTGTTACTCCTCTCTATCTCTTTCTTCGTACTCAAGGAAGAAACGGTGCTAGTAAGCGCGTGTATTTATTGCATTTGCCAAGGAGTGGCCTCTTCCAATGAAATGGTGTTGCTAAGTTTGCTTCATTTAATTAGCTATAGACTCAAAGTTGTCTTTTCACCTAGGTACACGCTCTTAGCACTGTTTCTTCCTTGGGTCACCAAACTAGTCTCTCTCCTCTTGATTAACTTGCCACATCAGACTTTATGCCTATGTGGCAAGCTTAAGCACCTGTAGGAGCAAGTAAAAGTAAGTACAATAGTGCGCTTTACATGGCATTTTTGCATATGTGGAGGAAAGAGAGGCAAGGAAAAAGTGGAGAAGTGGGCTCTCATGCAAGAGCCAGCCTCTACTACATGGTGGAGCATTGGGAGAGGCACCTGTATGGAGGTGGTCAGGAATCTGGGAGACTCACTCCGGTCATAGCGCCGCAGTTAAAATGATAATGGAAAGTCAAATCACGGGGCCCCACCTGCCAGCAGTAACTCGCTGTCAAATCACACAGCCCTACGTTTGCAGCAACTACTCCCTCGTCTTCTCGCGTCTCTGTCGAACCGACTAGGCGGAACTACCCCGCCGCCTACCACGCAGGAAAAGCCCCGTCCTCGACTTTTAAATACAACTACATCCGCTTAAGAATCCAATGATATACTTTTTGTGACATAGTAACTCCTATTTAGTTAGTCAAATGGATGACCTAGAACTACATGCAGGCCCTATAAACTGAGACGCCTAAAAATAAAAAAACCGAGATGGAGAGGGTAGTTCAGCACATATCTTTTTAGATCAATATAGTCAGGATTCACCAAGGAGCAAAACCAAGTGGTAGGTTGCTCCTGTTGTGTTGGCGTAGCAACTCAAGCAGGGTCAGTCCATACACGAAATGGCGACACACTTAACAGGACCCCTTTGGCCGACATGTGGCTCATCCACTGTCTTGTTCCACGTGCGATGCACCAAATTACAGTTCGGAGCAGCAGTTGGAATTGGAGGCACCTCGGTCATAGCATCATAGTAGTAGAAAATGAGCGATGAGGGGTCAAATCACAAAGCCCCACCTTTCCCGCATTAAGCTGGATGGATGAAGCAACCATCATTTCACTCTATGGCGCAAGAGCATAAAGAAAAGAAAAAACAATGATGCGTGCGGCAGCTACCTAGGGCACCCTAGGGTAGGGGTCTCCATTGCAGATCCTTTTTTTAAAGGGCCTCCACTACAAATCGGCTTCTCCCTCGTCCTCTTGAAGAAAACTGATGATGAGTGCGGCGGTAGGGTTTGTAGGAGTACTACGACGTGCGGGGCCACGTCATAGTAAACGGGTTCGAGCCGACGCCTTAAATATGTGTGGGCCGCATGGTTTTACGGGAACGAGGCAACATTTTGGGTTCGGGGACCAGTGGAGATATAGTACATACAAAAAATTGTGGACATAGGTTCGACCAAAAGGCAATGATGCATGGGCCCTGCATTTTGATATACCCGGGGCCGCATGAAATTTGCTACTCTACTCAAAACTACTAGTAAGGTACTCCCTCTGTCCATGAATAAGTGTACTTCTAGCTTTTGTCTTAAGTCAAAGTTTTAAAACTTTGACCAACTTTATAGGGAAAAGTAGCAGCATTAGTATCACTAGATTCGTTTTGAATTGTAATTTCATAATATATCAATTTTATGTCATATATGTTACTACTCTTTTGTATATATTTGGTCAAAATTTTAAAACTTTGACTTAGAACAAAGGCTAGAAGTACACTTATTCACGGACGGAGGGAGTACACATGTATTAAACGCATGAGATTTCGAAACCAAATTATGAATAAATACACACTATAGCATATAAAGCTTTGAGTCATATATGAATGATGTAGATGTTCGTTTAGTTCTTATAGTTCATCTCATTCAAAATCAATAAGTTTTATAAAAATCTTAAGATTCATGGGGTTATGCATTGTACTCCCTCCGTTCCAAAATAGATGACCCAACTTTGCACTAACTTTGAGTTAGTGCAAAGTTGGGTCATCTATTTTGGAATGGAGGGAGTAAATCATAAAGTAAAAAACAAATAATGGCAATTCATTTAGAAAAAATAATCAATTATGATATAGAAGATTCTAGAACAAAGGAGAAGTGCTTGTGTTTTGAGGTTTGTGCATTATGCTTAAGTTCAACCATGGAGTCTTCTAAATTGTACATGTGGCAGATCTGGTGGAATGTTGATGATATCCAACGGCCCATAGTGCTCGGATTTGCCTATCTCTGCACTGTCGGGTTACCTTCATCCAGCGACCATCTTTCAAAGTTATTGGCACGCTATATAGTTCTTGTGCCATAGTTGCATGTTTTGGAAAAAAACTACTAGTGGGTTGTACTATCTATTTAGGAATAGAAGAGTATACATGGGACTTGTAGGGAAAGAGATGACATGGAGCATCTCAATTCCTATGAATAGGGATTGGAAAAGAGATGTCATTTGGTTCACATCATAGGAACTTTTCTCTTGAATCTAGAGATGACATGTATCTCAATTCCTATGAGGAGGGATTAGAAAAGAGATGTAATTTGGTTCATATCATAGGAACTTTTCTATTGAATATACGCTAATGTTTATTTTCCTTTGAAATTAAGGGAGTATAGGAATCCATTCATATGAACCAAGTGGCTCTAAAGCTATAGAAATGATATCATGTTTATTTCCTTTGAAATGTGGAGTATATGAATATATTCCTATGAACCAATTGGCTCTAAAGGAAAAAATCCTATAAAAATCATATCATATAGAGTTCCTATGATATTCCACAACACTAAAGGATGCTTGAAATTGCTGCGGGTGATACGATGGTCTTTCTTTGTAGACTCCTCACCCAACTTTATAGTTACCTCTTGAAGATGAATGAAATGACATATACATGGTATTCTACATGTGCAATTTGGTACACGAAAACTCGGTAAAAGTTTGCGAGATTCGAATTTTCAATAAAGCTATATGCATTGCATTTCGGAACGGATGGAGCATACGGCAGTTGCTAACACTCATGTGGAAGATTTGTGTGTAGGAGGAGTGGCTGTTCTGTTAAATGACATGGCAAAACTGACATTGTTGGATGCCGATCTAACGGTTCTTACGGCGTTCGTCAAGAAAAGGCTTGTGGCGAACGTTTGTTGGATAATGATTTACGGACACATGCATTGCATTGATATGTGCCCCTCTCTCTCACGCACATGCACCCTCACGAGTCACGACTCTCCTGAGTCCTCTCGCAGACTCGCACGTCGCACCCACCGTCTATCTGCAGGTAGACGTCACACACATATGTGCTCTTCACACCCTATCCTCAGAACTTCTAAAAAACAAAATATGGCGCGCACATTTTATTTTAGCTCACACGTCACACACTTGTACTATTACTCTTGCGGCGAATGTTCTTTGGGCATAGTATATGTACTAGTTCTCTCACACCCACTGGCGGGTACACGTAGGAGCACATTTTTTTGAAGCTGGTACAACAAAATCACTCCACTATATATAAAAGTAGGAGCCTTAGCGCTTGCTTTACTAGGGTTCCTCTCATTCACTCTCTCATGCTCTCCGGATCTAAGCAACACATAGGTGGCCACACTCTCTCTCAGCTCACGCCTGGTCACAAATCCGGCCGGACAACCTCGACCGGGGCAGGGGTGTAGGTGCATCATTCACACTATCGTCGGTGGCGAGGGAGGAGACCAACGGCTGCCCACGCGTCTCGATCGGCGGCCGTGCCGTTCTCTCTGAGAGAGCGCCGGCTCAGGAGGGCCTCCGACCCCTTCTTCCTCCCTGCGCTATTGTGGCCAAGATGCAGCCTCCTGATGCCGTCTTTGCGACATGCCAACGACCCTCAGGTATATATTCCTTCGAAACCTGCCTTGCTCTACTTCCACAGCTCCCTTCGTGTGGATCCTTTTCTACTTCCGTCCACTATTCCAAAGCCACCTAGACTTCTACTATTATTAGAAGTAAAGCTATTTCATACAGTCGACTCAAAGCGTTGGTTCAAACAGGGAAGAAAGTGGGAAAGCTGTAGCATGAATCTAGGACTTGGTTCTAAGAGGAAATGGGGGAAAGTAGTAATATCTATCACTGTTTAAATAACCGTAGTTCTTATTTGTGCAAATAGGGATGTCTGTCTCCATATCGTTTCGGGATGTCTGTCCCCGTATCGTTTCTATCCACGCAATCAAAAGCACACACCTCAGTTTTAGTACAACTGCGCAAAATGAGATGGCTATCCCTTGTTGTCATTGTCTATCCTCTCGTCTTCAAGGTATCCCTACATTGGTAGTAACTAAGGTAGAACTGCATGGTGGTTTTTTGGACAGGTGCGCGGACAAGAGGCATTGTGGTCTGCTTATTTCTGCAAATAGCGGTGCTTAAATTTAGTGGAATGCACAAGAATTTCACCTGGTCAGTACACTGCATGGTTTAGTTCAGCATTCCAGCTGAGACCACAATTATAATTGGTTATTCTGGAATGAGAGAACCTAACCCTGAATGGTGGCAACAAGAAAAAACAAGAGTGAACTCCAGGAAATTTAAGCCTGCCGGCAGGCCCTTTGCTCAGAGAGAAGCCTTGCTTGTTTTTTCCTGATTTGTAAACCTTCTCACAACTTTGTCTTTTGCTGTGAACTAGTATATTTTTGATATGTTCCATGAATCATTGAGATGTATAAAATTGCTAAACTTATGCTTTTCAAGTTTTTTATGAAGACGAGTTTAATGTGAGTGTTCCACATGAGCGCTGGACTAGCGTGTGAACGTTTGGAATTTATTACATTGTGGCCTCAATTAACTGCATGAACCACTTTAACAAGATACATAGTTGCTTACATGTTAGACAGCAGATTGTTGATTGTTAGCTGGTCGATAGCCTAGTGTTGAAGCGAGCTGAGCCAATGTGCCGTGTTTTGCACAACTGCTTACAAGTGGGGTAGCACCAACAGTGTTTACAAGTACTTATGTATACGTCGTCGCACAGTTCTCGAACAAGTGCTCTATTTCATCAAAACACAAACACTGCTCGTATGATAAACCGTGACAACTTATGTCTTACCATGCCATATTCATGAAAAAACTAGTGAGGACGCATCTGTTTCGGCAACAATTACGATGGTTCTCACATGATTCACGGGCACACAAAAGTAGCAGCAGTTCCCATAGACGGATTCAAACAGAGTACTAGCCCCAGAGGGGTCGATAACAGGCAAGGTTCGGATAATTAGACACAATCCAAACTACTATTAAATACTAGCTGGGGCAACTATTTCATGCATCGATCTAATTTGGGCTTGACACAAGACGGACCTTGCCATGAACATCATCGAGGACGTCCCGCGGCAGCTCAATCCTGTGAACCTTCATGAAGACAACCTTGTGGCCTTGCCACTGATAAACTTGTTTGTGGAGGCATGCCACGTCATCTTCCTGCGTAAGCTTGACAAGAACAGTATTCCTCACAAATGAAGGAGTAGCTTTGAACTTCTTGTGCTTCAGTACACCCTGGACAACACGCCTGACAACAGTGAGGCTGGAATACAACTCTTCATTGGTATAACCGCAAATGGCTTCCAGGATCCAACAGCCTAAGAACTCTGCTTTCCCAGTGCGTATATTCAGGTCGTCCGCCTCATAGCGAGTGACATGTACAACCACACAATCCTTGTCTGCATCAGGGCTCTCATTGAAACAGAAACAAATTCTGAATTACTTTTCAGTATAAGAAACACGAGTTATTTAAACCACTACGTATACCATGGCATCGAAGCTAATAAAATTTTGCATTATTAATCACCACATACTTCCTTTTCTAAAAAAATCACCACATACTTAGATGAAAATCCATAATCGAGATCGGCAAAGAAGGAAATCACCTTGGGCAGCTCAGCGGGGGGGGGGGGACATCCTCGAAGGGGGAAAACTGCTCCTGCAGTGCCACGGGGGCTGTAACCTCAAACGGGGCGTTGACCATCTTAGTATCTGGGGTCGCCTCGGTGGTTGCCTCCATCTTCTTGGAGCTCTCTGTCTCGTGGGGATCAGCCTCCCGCGTCTGCTCCAATATCGGCAGATCTTTGCCTGGTTCTCCTTGGTCCATCATGAAACTGACGAATACTAGGAGACCACTGAAAGGAAAACACAATCGTAATGACAATGAAACAAAAAAGAGAGTGAGGATCGGTTACTGCTTTGCAAAAGTTCTTTTTTTCCTGTGAATGAAAATATACCAACATCACGGATCCGCTTACCTTCCCTTCGTTCGGAGAGAAGAACAGTGGCAGATGCAAGTGTTGCCTTTCTTGAAGACGGTGAGGGAGAAGGGGATTCATCGAAGAGTGAAATGATGGTTGCTTCATCCGTCAAACTTAGACTACGGGGAGGTGGGGTTTTGTGATACGACGGCTCGTTACTGCCGCGCTACGACCGGGGTAACTCTCCGCATGCATACTGCCTTCTAATTTGGTGGATGGCATTTGGGCCCGCGCGCTGCATGGCCCGCATGTCGGTGAACAAAAGTATAACGACATTCAGTAGAGGGAGACGTTTCAATGACCTAGGAGGAGCTAGAAGCGGTAGAGTGTCTCCACTGTACTAGTAGTAATTGTTTTTCTGGGTAGATGTAGAGTGTCTCCACTGTACTAGTAGTAATTGTTTCTCGGGTCCCAAGACAAAACAGCCCATCCACACTTATAAATAGTAAAATCAATTCAAAAGCCCATATATTTACTGAATGAGATGCGCTACCCACACCCAGCACACCACCCCCCCCCCCCAAAAAAACCTGGGTGCTCTTCTTCCTCCTCGATCCTACAGAAAACCCCAGCTCCCCTTCTTCCTCACTCCTATAGAAAATCCCCAGCTCCCCTTCTTCTTCGCTCGCACTACAACTAGGCTCGTCATTCGTTACACTGCTCAAATCCGTGAGCGCGACGCCCTCGAGGAAAATGGAGTCAGCTGACCCCAGCGCCAAGAAGATGAGGCTCCCGCCAACGGCGACGCCTGTTGTAGATCCCGCACCCAACAGCGTGGGGAGAAGCGGCAACCCCGCCCCCACCGGATCCCAGGAACCTGTAGAATCTCAGGTAGACCGCATCAGCGATCTCCCGGACGCCATCCTTGGGGAGATCATCTCGCTTCTCCCCACCAAGGATCGCTGCCGCACCCAAATCCTCTCAATTCGGTGGCGCCCTCTATGGCGCGCCGTTCCCCTTAATCTCGACTGTTGTCAGCTATCTCTCTTCAATGATTTTGAAATCCCCAGAGCCATCATCTCCTCCCACCAGGGCTCCGTTCAAAGCCTCTACATCCCGTCAAGCTACCTGAGCAAGCATACCATGCCCTTCACGGTGGACGCCTGGCTGGAATCCCCTGAATTCACAGAACTACAGCTGCTTGAGTTCTAGTATTCCCCTGGAAATCACATACCACATACCGAACGCCATGAACTTGTGCCCTCAGCACCGATGTCCATCTCGGGGTTTTCGGCCTCTCTCCACACCGCCACCTTTGCACAGTGCTACCTACCAAACAATCTGGTACTAAACCTTTGACTCCCATTTCTCAAGAAACTTTCACTTGTGTGGGTTCGTATATTGGAGGCCTCATTGCACAGCATCATCCACTCCAGTTGCCCTGCGCTGGAGTGCTTGGTGCTTGTTTTCACAGTTAGAATCGGTTGTCTCCAAATAAAGTAGCCTAACCTTGTAAGAATTGGAATTTCTTTTGACGGAAGGCAGCTCATCATCCAAGATGCCCCTTCACTTCAAAGGTTGATCCTTGATTCTAGTTATTCACAGTTGCAAATAACCATCCTCTCTGCGCCTAAACTGGAGACCTTGGGTGTAATACATGATCTCTGTTCTCATTTCAATATGGTGTTTGGCTCCACAGTTCTTCAGGTACTTTATATTATCATCTACACTTGTAACCATAAGCTGCATTTTAAATTTCCGCGCATAATTTATATATCATCTTGGAGTACACATTTTGTACTAATATTATGTTCTATGCTCAATGAAGAGTTTCTCCATGGATGGCCTATCAATGGTGCTGGATTCTGTCAAGATCTTATATATCCAAATGAATAGTTTTGATCTAAACAAGATTATTGGCTTGCTGCAATGCTTTCCATGTCTGGAGAAGTTGCATATAAAGGTGATAATTTCATGCACATTGGAAGCCCGCATATAGTGTACTAGAATTAACCGTTCAGTTGTTTCTCTTTCAACACTCTTCTTTTAGACCTTAACTATTTTCAATCTTCATGTCTATTTAGGCAACAGGACAGGGTAAGAAAGTTATAACCAATCGGTGGATTCGTAAGCATCGGGATTTTCTCACTTCTCATGAGATTCGATTGAAGACAATAACGCTAGAACGATATGTAGCCAACCATGCAAACACAAGATTTGTCACATTCTTCCTGCTGAATGCGAGGTTACTATTGTCCATCAGGCTTAAGTTTATCAGCAGCATGATTTTGACGGATGGGTATGTCAAAGAGCAAAAAAAAGGAGTTTCGGGTCGGCAAAAGAGCTTCTGAACGTGCCGGCTTCTATTTACACCATATTGTGATCATAATCCAGTAAATTTTACGACCCAAGATGTTCATTCTATGGACCTGACTGATGCATTTGACTGTGACTGCCGAAAATAGTGCTGGAGTTAGATGTTGTTGCCCTTTTCAATCTGGTTTTTTTGTAAACCTGATGAACAATTAACCCTCGTGCTTTTGTACAGTTTGTAAGCTGGAGTTAGATGTTCCTTCCCTTTTCAACTCGGTTGTGACTGTCATATTTTCTTTGAAACAAGGCAAATGGCTTGCCATTCGTTTAATTTAGAGTGAAATATTGTAACAAATCCAAACCAAGGGAAATAACATCACTCTCGTCGGCTGCTTGAGCTCACTGTGCATTACAGAAGCCAAGTGATTAGCCCCCACCAGCACCCACAAACTTATTTCAAACTAGCACATCAAATGGGCTCTAAATTTTCATAGGAAAGGCTGGACATCTGTGGCTCACGCCATTGTCAACGTAGTCAATAAACGAGAGAATTACACTACGAGCGGCTGACACCAGGGACCCAACAAGTCGCGCAGTTTTTTTAGGAACAAGCAGTTGTTATTTATACTAGTTTTAGCAATGGATCAGGGTAACAACGGGGCTGTGTGGGGGTTGTGGCCCATCTAGCCAGGGTTTTATTTATGTTTACCACATCATGAGCCCAGTTGTGTTTTTTTCTTGCTGAAAATGGCTAGCCCAGTTCTATTTTTTTTAAAGAAATACCCAAACAAGGCCTACTTGCTTTATCGGCCCTGTTGGGCTGCAAATCTTTCAAGACGAGGAGAGTTTCATTCGGTTTGCCCAGAAATGGGCTGTACATTTTTAAAACACATCAAACCGGGAATTAGTTTCAATTTTTTTCATTACAAGATCTTAAATTCCATTGATTTTTATGGGTGGACAATTATTTGGATTTTATATTTATATAAATTATTTTTCAAAATAGTTTGAATGTGAATCGATATTTCTGGATTAAAAACAGTTGACCGCACCGAAATATGCAAAATTTCGTATACTTTTTAACCGTGGCCACAATATGGGGTGTGATGCTAACAAAAAGAAGATGGGCTCCAAAAAAATTCTTAAGAATTAGCAAATGGGCTGTACATTATTAGAAATAATGGCAGATGGGATGTATGCTGGTTTCCACAGATTTGAGGCTGACTTGTGCGCCTACTACAGGTTGACGCGTATGCTTTCATAAAAAAAAGGTTGATGCACACGCAACGCCCTGTCAACTTAGTCAACACATGAGAGTAGTGACTGTTGGATGTCCATCCAACGGCTGTCGTGCTTCTTCAATCTCTGCTCTTCATGCTCAAGCCGCTCAAACAAGCGCTAGCGGGATTGCCTGCTCCCTCCTCCGCACGGCCGGCTGTGCTGCCGCGCAGGCCTCACCGCCCGATCGTACTCTCATCGCTGGCCTAGCCATCCCTCTACTCACCCACACATGTTGTTATTCTCCGGCGACGATAGACAAACTAGTAAACCCTCGTATAGTCGTACTCCCCTCCGCGTGGGAAACAACTGCCGAGTATTCCCTGGGTCCATGTCGTTCCCTTCCTAGGCCTCGCCGTCGTCCACCGCCCTGGTGCTCTCGGCGCGGCCTGGTCAACGTGGTCAATGAACGACATCCATCGGAAGTGGACTGTTCATGGAGAGGCTGATAGCTGGGTTCATGGCCGCACGCAAGGAAATGCCTCCTTATTACGCGCAAAATAATGATTCCTCCAGCTGACAGCTAGGACCCACAGGAAGGGCCTATGTATTTCACGAAAAAATGTTCCCCCCATTGACAGGTCGGACCCACCAGCTATATCTTCGCACGCAAGGAAGTGCCTCCTTATTATGCCCAAAAAAATGAATACCCCCCTGCTAGCTGGGACCCACCATATTGTTGGGCTGACTTGTGGGCCTACTAAGTTGACAGGGACGGAGAGCTTTGTCAACTTAGTAAATACTCCAGTGACCGTATGATGTCCATCCAATGGCCATAGTGCTTCTTCAACCTCTGGTCTTCTTGCTCCAGCCGCCCAAAGCAGCACCGGTCGTGCCGCCTGCTCCTGCCTCCCGTGGCTGGTTGTGCTACCGCGGAGGCCTCACTGCCCCCATACTACTCCCACCACTGGCCAGGCCATCCCTCCACTCACCCACACGCCCTGTTATTCTGCGGCGACGGAAGCCTCACACCGCAGCCGAACCAGTGAACGCTCGTACTCCTCTCCGCGTGGGCATCCACTGCTGCGTCTTGCACGGCTCCGCGTCATCCCCTTCCTAGGCCTCACCGTCGTCCACCGCCATGGTGCTCTTGGCGCGGCGTGGTAAATGTGGTCAACGACCGACTTCCATCGGAAGAGTACTGTATGTGGAGAGGCTGACAGCCGGGTCCACGGCAGCCGCAAGGAAGTGCCTCCTTATTACGCAGAAAATAATTATTCCTCCACCTGACAGTGGGGACCCACCGGACGGGCCACCATTATTTTGCGAAAAAATCATTTCCCCCTAACTGCTGGGACCCACTGGACGGGCCACCGTATTTTGCGAAAAAAACGTTCCCCCCGCTGTCAGCTCGGACCCGCCGGAAGTGCCTCCTTATTATGCACAAAAAAATGAATACTCCCCCGGCTAGCTGGGACCCACCTTGCTGGGAGGCTGACTTGTGGGCCTACTAAGTTGACGGGGACGAAGGGTTTGTCAACTTAGTCAATATGAACGATTCTAGCTCCAGTGACCGTACGATGTCCATCCAACGGTCGTAGTGCTTCTTCAACCTCTGGTCTTCTTGCTCCAGCCGCCCAAAGCAGCGCCAGTCGTGCCGCATGCTCCTGCCTCCCATGGCCGGCTATGCTACCGCAGAGGCCTCACCGCCCCTACTATTCCCACCGCCGGCCAGGCCCTGCGGCGATGGCAGCCTCACACCACAGCCGAACCAGTGAACCCTCGTAGTCCTCTCCGCGCGGGCTTCCACTGCCGCGTCGTCCCCTTCCTCGGCCTCGTCGTCGTCCACCGCCGTGGTGCTCTCCGCGCGGCGTGGTCAAGGAACGACTTCCATCGGAAGAGTACTGTATGTGGAGAGGCTGACAGCTGGGTCCATGGCCACAACCCAGTTTTTTTGTGATTTGCCAAGTAAGTCGCTTTATCAGGCCTGTTGGGCTGCAAATCTTTCAAGACGAGGGGAGATTTCATTTGGTTGGCCGAGAAAATGGCCCATCAGTAATGAGAAATGGGTTGTACATTTTTAAAACACATCAAACCGGCAATTAGTTTCAAATATCTTTTTTTTCATTTCAAGATTTTAAATGACATTAATTTTTATGCGTGGAGAATTTGTTGGATTTTATATTGATAGACATTTATCTTTAAAATCAGTTTGAATGTGAGTCGAAATTTCGGGATTAAAAATAGTTCAGACCGCACCGAAATATGAAAAATTTCATATAACTTTTTAACCGTTGCCACAATATGGGCTGTAATGCTAACAAAAAGAATATGGGCTCCTAAGAAAACCTTAAGAATTAGCAAATGGGCTGTAAATTATTAGAAATAATGGCAGATGGGCTATATGCTGTTTTCCACAGATTTGAGGCTTTGCTAAAAAAAGGTTGACGCACAAGCACTGACTGTTGGATGTCCATCCAACGCCCGTCGTGCTTCTTCAATCTCTGCTCTTTCTGCTCCAGCCGCTCAAACAAGCGCCGGCGGGACTGCCTGCTCCCTCCTCCGTGCGGCCGGCTGTGTTGCCACGCAGGCCTCACCGCCCGACCGTACTCCCATCGCTGGCCTAGCCATCCCTCTACTCACCCACACCTGCTGTTATTCTCCGGCGACAACAGACGAACCAGTAAACCCTCGTACAGTCGTACTCCCCTCCGCGTGGGAAACAACTGCCGAGTCTTCCCTGCCTTCATGTCGTCCCCTTCCTAGGCCTCGCCGTCGTCCACCGCCCTGGTGCTCTCGGCGTGGCGTGGTCAATGTGGTCAAGGAACGACTTCCATCGGACGTGGACTGTACGTGGAGAGGCTGACAGCTGGGTCCACGGCGGCAGCAAGGAAGTGCCTCCTTATTACGCGGAAATAATGATTCTTCCACCTGACAGTAGCGAGCCACAGGACGGGCCACCGTATTTCGTGAAAAAAACGCTTCCCCCTGACTGCTGGGACCCACCAACTACACCTTCGCATGCAAGGAAGTGCGTCCAGGCAAAAAAAATGATTCGCCCCCCTGACTGTTGGGACCCACCAGCTACATCTTCGCATGCAAGGAAGTGCGTCTGGGCAAAAAAACAAAATGATTCGCCCCCTGACTGCTGGGACCTACCAGCCCCCCGACTGCTGGGACCCACCAGCTACATCTTCGCACACAAGGAAGAGCGTCCGGGCAAAAAAACGATTCGCCCCCTGACTGCTGGGACCCACCAGCTACATCTTCGCAGGCAAGGAAGTGCCTGACAGTCGAGACCCACCTGGTCGAAGTGTACGTAGCATTGACATTCTGGTCGCGAACGTGTACGTACATACTGGTCGATGTAGAGGCGCGCATATGTCATAGTAGAGGCGTGCACGTGTCGTAGTAGAGGCGCGCGCGTAGCATGTACATGTACGTACAGCGGCCAGGGTGCAAGAAAGAAAATACGGCCACGTATGTGTACATACGGGCGGGGTCTCGAACGCCTACACGCGCATACGTATGGCAAGGGCTCGTGTACATGGCTGGGTAGGAACAAAGAAACAGCGTTGTCGTCGTGTTCATGGGTCAGAACGGAATGCATGGTCATGTTCATCGGGAGGGCTTGGATGGAAGAGGCGATGGAAACGAGGCCTGGCGTACCGCACAACGGAGGAAACGGACCTCCTACGGTCGAAACGGGGGTCCTGTTGATCGGGAGGGGTGTGGCGTACCCCAAAACAGAGGAAATGGACCTCCTGCGGTCGAAACGGGGGTCCTGTTGATCGGGAGGGTTGTGGCGTACCGCAAAATGGAGGAAACGGACCTCCTACGGTCAAAACGGGGGTCCTGTTGATCGGGAGGGGTGTGGTGTACCGCAAAACGGAGGAAACAGACTTGTGTTGGAGTGCTATGGTCGAAATGGGGTCCTGTTCATCGGGAGGGGTGTGGCGTACCGCAAAACGGGAGTCCACAGGATACTGTTCATCTCCACCGTCGACCCCCTCCAGCCTCCACGAGCTACTGTTCATCCACTGTCGACCTCCTCCAGCCTCCACGGGCTCCCGTTCATCCAGCCTCCACCGCGCGCTACTCCACCGGCTACTGTTCAACCACCCCTCCACCGTCTACTGTTCATCCAGCCCTCCATACCACGGGGTCCTGTTCAACCACCCCTCCACGGGCACCCCTCCACCGTCTACTGTTCATCCTGCCCTCCACACCACGGGGTCCTGTTCATCCACCCCTCCACCGTCTACTGTTCATCCAGCCCTCCAGCACACCATGGCGTCCTGTTCATCCATAGGCAACGCCACCGCTCACTGTTCATCCAACCCCCCCCCCCCCCCCCGCAACGCTCACTGTTCATCCCATCGATCAGCTTTAGTTAACAGCAGTAGCCAAGGAATCGCTCGATCGGGTTCAGCTAACAGCCATCGATCGATCGCTCGGGTTCAGTAACGCGTAGACTACAGTGCAATCGCTTGGGTTTAGTTAGAGCCCAACGCCTCGCTCGGGTTCAGTTAGAGCCAACGCCTCGCACACACGCGCGTACGTGTATGAGAGAAACGCGCATCGCTCGGCCCCCGACCTCCCACCGTAACTGGGAACTCCCCAAAATTTTCCTCCCCCTCGCTTCTACCACGGTTTTTTCCGTCATGGATGGCCCAAAGAATATCATGCAGCTGCGTCTCCGGCCCGCCCAGGACGAAAAGCCCATTTTCTGTCATGATTTTTTGTCATAGAAGTAGGAGCCCGCCACATCTATGATGATACCGGGTTTTGTCACAATTATCGTCATAGAAGTGTCATATGTATGACAGAAATTTTTTTCGTTCGGCCCAAAATGTCACGGATGTGTCTTTTTTTTGTAGTGATTACAAGAGTAGAGGGGGAGAAATATCATAAGATCCAACTATAATAGCAAAGCTCGTGATACATCAAGATCGTATCACCTCAAGAACACAAGAGAGAGAGAGTGAGTGGGGAGAGAGAGATCAAACACATAGCTACTGGTACATACCCTCTGAAGGAAATATGCCCTAGAGGCAATAATAAAGTTATTATTTATTTCCTTATTTCATGATAAATGTTTATTATTCATGCTAGAATTGCATTAACCGGAAACATAATACATGTGTGAATACATAGACAAACAGAGTGTCACTAGTATGCCTCTACTTGACTAGCTCGTTGATCGAAGATGGTTATGTTTCCTAGCCATAGACATGAGTTGTCATTTGATTAACGAGATCACATCATTAGGAGAATGATGTGATTGACTTGACCCATTCCATTAGCTTAGCACTTGATCGTTTAGTTTGTTGCTATTGCTTTCTTCATAACTTATACATGTTCCTATGACTATGAGATTATGCAACTCCCGTTTACCGGAGGAACACTTTGTGTGCTACCAAACGTCACAACATGACTGGGTGATTATAAAGGTGCTCTACAGGTGTCCCCGAAGGTACTTGTTGGGTTGGCGTATTTCGAGATTAGGATTGGTCACTCCGATTGTCGGAGAGGTATCTCTGGGCCCTCTCGGTAATGCACATCACTTAAGCCTTGCAAGCATTGCAACTAATAAGTTAGTTGCGGGATGATGTATTATGGAACGAGTAGAAGAGACTTGCCGGTAACGAGATTGAACTAGGTATTGAGATACCGACGATCGAATCTCGGGCAAGTAACATACCAATGACAAAGGGAACAACGTATGTTGTTATGCGGTGTGACCGATAAAGATCTTCGTAGAATATGTGGGAGCCAATATGAGCATCCAGGTTCCGCTATTGGTTATTGACCGGAGACGTGTCTTGGTCATGTCTACATAGTTCTCTAACCCGTAGGGTCCGCACGCTTAAGGTTTCGATGACGGTTATATTATGAGTTTATGAGTTTTGATGTACCGAAGGAGTTCGGAGTCCCGGATGAGATCGGGGACATAACGAGGAGTCTTGAAATGGTCAAGATGTAAAGATCAATATATTGGACGACTATATTCGGACATCGGAAAGGTTTCGAGTGATTCGGGTATTTTTCGGAGTACCGGAGAGTTACGGGAATTCGCGGGGGAGTATATGGGCCTTATTGGGCCATACGGGAATAGAGGAGAGAGGCCAAAAGGAAGGAGGCGCGCGCCCCCTCTCTGGTCCGAATTGGACAAGGGGTGCAGCCCACTTTTCCTTGTTCCTCTCCCCCTCTTTCCTTCTCTCCTACTCCAACAAGGGACGGAGGAGTCCTACTCCCGGTGGGAGTAGGACTCCCCCCTTGGCGCGCCCTTCTCCTAGGCCGGCCGCCTCCCTCCCTTGCTCCTTTATATACGGGGGCAGGGGCACCCCATAGACAGAACAGTTGATCATTGATCTCTTAGCCGTGTGCGGTGCCCCCCTCCACCATAGTCCTCAATAATATTGTAGTGGTGCTTAGGCGAAGCCCTGCGAGAGTAGAACATCAAGATCGTCACCACACCATCGTGCTGACGGAACTCTTCCCCGACATTCTGCTGGATCGGAGTCCGGGGATCGTCATCGAGCTGAACGTGTGCTAGAGCTCGGAGGTGTCGTAGTTTCGGTGCTTGATCGGTCGGGCCGTGAAGACGTACGACTACATCAACCGCGTTGTGCTAACGCTTCCGCTTTCGGTCTACGAGGGTACGTGGACAACACTCTCCCCTCTCGTTGCTATGCATCACCATGATCTTGCGTGTGCGTAGGAATTTTTTTGAAATTACTAGGTTCCCCAACACCCTCAGCCCCGAGGGTGAACTACTCCCTCCTCGTCATGGAGCGTGCCGGGATGATGAAGATGGCCACCGGAGAGGGATTCCCCCCTCTAGCAGGGTGCCAGAATTGGTCTAGATTGGTTTTCCATGGCTACAGAGGCTTCTGGCGGCTGAATTCCCGATCTATTATGTTCTTTGATGTTTTTAGGGTATATGGACATATATAGGCGAAAGAAGTCGGTCAGGGGAGCCACGAGGGGCCCACGAGGGTGGGGCGCGCCTCCCTGCCACGTGGCTTCCTCGAAGCTTCCCTAACATCTACTCCAAGTCTCCTGGATTGCTTCCGTTTGAAAAATAACTCTCCCGAAGATTTCATTTGTTTGGACTCCGTTTGATATTCATTTTCTTCGAAACACTGAAATAGGCAAGAAAACAACAATTTGGGTTGGGCCTCCGGTTAATAGGTTAGTCCCAAAAATAGTATAAAAGTGTTTAGTAAAGCCCATAAACATCTAAAACAGATAATATAATAGTATGAATACTTCAAAAATTATAGATACGCTGGAGACGTATCAGCATCCCCAAGCTTAATTCATGCTCGTCCTCGAGTAGGTAAATGATAAAAGAAATAATTTATGAAGTGTGAATGCTAGCAGGTGCACAAGTTTGATCGATGATAATTTCAATCACCTTTTCTAGCATCATTCTATATCATAACAGTAGCTCAACTCATAGGACTTCTCATGATCAAGTAACAAACTATTCATATGTTAAAGTATATATCATAAACTTTCTTGAAAACTAACAAACTGTGTTATTAGTCATCAAACAATTACATCTCATCTTATTTTCAGGAAGGGTCTATGTCAGAGCTTTAATTCATCAAACTTCACATACTCAACTATCATTTAGCCTTTCACAATTGCTAACACTCACATGATACTTATGGGTTCAAAGTTTTAATTAGACACAGAGAAAGATAGGGGCTTATAGATTCACCTCCCAACCTTTTACCTCAAGGGTAATGTCAACAATAATAGTTCATGATGCCTTACATCCAATTGGATATATATATATATATATATATAGGGTGGGTCTATTCTCATAACACCCCTTAAGATCTTATTCTCATAACAAAAACCTTATTCTGCTAACACTAGCGATCCCTCGTCCCTCAACCCACCTCACCACACCCAAATCCCTGTCCACCTTCCTTGCGTCACTCCCCCGATCCCCCTCCACCTTCTTCCCTGCGTCACACCCCCGATCACCCTTCCACCTTCTTCCATCGAGGCGCCATGCCCCACCGGCGCTCCCAACCCCGAGCACCACCTTCCTCGCACCTTCTTCCTCCCACCCCCGCCACCCCCTACACCAACCATCCCGGCGCTGCACCAACTCCTCCCCGGTGCCAATGCACCACCTCACCCACCACGCCGCGACACCACTCCCCTCCCGGTGTCGCGGCACCCGCTCCCTCCCCACGCCGATGCACCTCTCTCCAACCACCTCCCTCCTCGGCCCACCTACCCCTGTGTCGGCCAGCTGCCGGATCTGCCCTGTCATCGTCCTCCCGCGGCTGCCTGACGCCAGATCCACTTGTAGCCGTCATGGGGGCGCGTCAGGGGCGTCCATGGAGGGGCCGGTGAGCTCGAGGGTCGCCAGCGAGAACCCCTCCTCGTTCCTCCACCTCCTCCCTCCCATACAGCTGCGTATCGCCCCAACTCCCTTTGAGATTCTTCCCCTAGCCACCGCCGGCAGCAACCCCGAACTTGCTTGAGCGTGCGGAAGTGGTCCATGGGCGTCGTCTAGTGAAGCTCGGTCCTGCCCCAATGCAGTTCGGCTACCACTATGGGCGTCCATGCCACCACGCCCAGGGAACCGATCCGGTCGCCTGTGCAGTGGATCTAGCCACCCCCAGGCAAATCCCTCCTTCCCACACACTAGATCCATGGCTGCTAGATCGAGCTGCCGCCGCCTGTAACTTCTCCTGGCCTACCTCCCCTCCTCCTATGGCTCTCGTGCCACGGCCGCGCCGCCCTGGAGCCTCGCCGACCGCTCCTATCTCGATCCATACTGGAATCGAGTGCATCAATAGCTGCGGGCCGAGCTTCTTCTCCCTCGCCAGCGAGCTCCTTCTCCCTCTGCCAGTAGATTGAGGAGGCGCTGGTCAATGCACCCCCTGGTGGTGCCCCTACGGTAGGCGCACTTGCAGTGCAGTTCGCTGGCGAGCCGTTTGCAGTGTAGTCCGGTGGTGCACCATTGATGCAGGTTGTAGGAGGGTGGTGGTGGCACCCTCACCTGGATCCGGGAGGAGCTGGGTGGGAGTGGGCGGCATGCTGGAGAAGGAGGCAGTGACCACTCACCGCATCGCCAGCCTCTGTGCAGCTCAGTTGCCTCTCCTCGTGTAGCTCGCTTGCCGCCCCCGTGCAGCTCACCTCCGCCGAGCAAACTCTCTCTGGCGAGTCTACATCACGTCTGCACCACATAATGTAGTTTGAGTGCAGTTTTTGATTATTTTTGCAGCAGCACATCCATCCAACCCAACAAGTTTAGAGTTTGTGTGTTCGGTGCAGTACCGCAGTGCAATGCAGTGCATTTTTGGTTTCAGAGTCTCGTCGAAGGCCTCGTGGTGCTATCCTCACTTAATTTTTTATGTGAATTGTATGTACAGCATGTGTAACAGAATTGCAAGGCCAAATTTGTTGTAAAAAATGATGCTTAGATGCGTTTCAGAGTAAAATCCTATGTGGTTCACTTGGTAAACAAAAAAGTGTCTGGTATGTAAATTTTTGAAGCTCACTTTGTAATGTCATGTGGCTCACCTCTCGATAGTTTTGCAGTCCACTTACGCCCGAGGCGAAGCTCACTTTGTAATCCCATGCGGCGCACCTCTCGGTACTGTTGTGATATCCAATATGAAGCTCACTTTGTAATCTCATGCGGCTCAGCTCTCGATAGTGTTGTGGTTCACTTATGCCCGATGTGAAGCACACTCCACTTCCTCGCTTGAGAAAATGTACGTCTAACAAAAAACAATGAAGTTCGCTTGCCCGTCTGATGCGTGCGGTTTTCATTCTGAAGCAGTGCGGTTGACCGTGTGATGTTGTTCATCCCCTAAGTGCAAAAAAATTGTTAAGGAAACGAAAAAAAGTAATCGGTTCACTTCTTGATAGTGTTGTGGTTTATTTACACCAGATGTGAAGTGCACTCTACTTTCTCGTCCTAGAAAAAAATTACGTTTGAATAAAAGAAAAACATGCAGTTCTCTTACCCATTTGATGCAGTGCGATTTTTCGTCCGATGCAGTGCGGTTTTCAGTCGGATGAAGTACCCACGTCGATTTTGTTGTCGCAAAAAACAGAGTTTCCGCGTTTTTGTAATTTCAAAACTGCTCTTAAACCGTAATGAATTAGAGAGAGTGTTCTATATGAAAAAGTAGCGTCTCGATGATATCTTTCCAACGGTGTATCAGTTGGATCATTTCGACCAACGTTTTGTAAAAAATTCATGAAAAAACGGCCGCTGCCCTTCGTAGTCAGACGCACGATTTTCAAATTTAACTAAAAACCGTAAGGAATCTCAAAAACATTTCAACATATGAAAGTTGCGCCTCGTTCGTAGCTTTCCAACGGTATATTACACGCCTTGTTTCGACAAACGGTTAGAAAACTGGAGTGAAAACAGTACCGAAAATTTGAAAAAATTCGAAAAACACAATTCCGCGATTTAGTAAATTCAAAACTGCTCTTAAACCGTAGCGAATTAGAAAAAAAAATAGATATGAAAAAGATGCGCGCCGACGATATCTTTCCAACGGTGTATCATATGTTTCATTCCGACGAGCGGTTTAGAAAAAAAGCAAAAAAACTCTCGCTACCATTCGTTGTGAGCCGCACGATTTTCGAAACTGCTCTTAAACTATGATGAATTTTGAAAAGTGTTCCACATGGCGAAATTGCGTCTACTCCATAGTTTTTCAACGGTATATTACACGCATAATTCCGATAAACGGTTAAAAAACTAGAGCAAAAAAGGTACCGAAAAAACCACACGTACAGTTTTTTCAAACATGAAGTTCGCTGGTCTCTGTGGTACAGTGCGCATAGCTTTCCAATGCAATATTACAATGCAGTTCGGAAGTGTTATGAGAATATTATTCTCATAATGTTATGAGAATAGACCGGCTATATATATATATATATATATATATATATATATATATATATATATATATATATCAGGATCTTTCCAACACAATGTGCTTGCCAAAGGATAAAATGTAAAAAGGAAAGGTGAAGATCACCATGACTCTTGCATAAGGTATAAGACAAGAATAAAAGATAGGCCCTTCGCAGAGGGAAGTAGAGGTTGTCATGCACTTTTATAGTTAGATGCAAAAAATCTTAATGCGAAAGAACGTCACTTTATATTGCAACTTGTGATAGGGACCTTTATTATGTAGTCTGTCGCTTTTATTACTTCCACATCACAAGATTGTATAAAGCTTATTTTCTCCACACTAATAGATCATACATATTTAGAGAGCAATTTTTATTGCATGCACCGATGACAACTTACTTGAGGGATCTTACTCAATCCATAGGTAGGTATGGTGGACTCTCATGGCAATACTGGTTTAAGGGATGTTTGGAAGCACAAGTACTATCTCTACTTGGTGCAAAGAATTTGGCTAGCATGGGGGGGAGGCAAGCTCAGCATGTTGAATGATCCATGACAATATACTTTATTTCAGATATAAGAAAACATAACCCATTACGTTGTCTTCCTTATCCAACAACAACCTTTTAACATGTCATATTTTAATGAGTGCTCACAATTACAAAAGATGTCCAAGATAGTACATTTATATGTGAAATCTCTCTTCCCTCAATATTCTTTCATGAATTATTCAAGTGACCAATACAATGTTTGCTAACCTTCAATAAATTTACCACCTCTACTTCTTATATGTGAAGTCATCACTCCCCATGGGATAAGCATATGAAACATATAAAATTTCAGATTTATTATATTCAATTCATTCGACCATTTACTCATAGGATATATGTGAAGCACATGAATGAATAACAAACTACTCCGAAAGATATAAGTGAAGATCAATGAGTAGTTAAATAATTATTTAGCTATGTGAAGACTCTCCCATTTAATAATTTCATATCTTGGTATTTTATTCAAACAGCAAGCAAAACAAAAGAAAATAAAATTCTAAGAATAGCAAACATGACGTGAAGAAGCAAAAACTTAGGATCAACCGATACTAACCGATAGTTGTCGAAGAAGAAAGGTGGGATGGCAACCGGGGCATCCCCAAACTTAGACGCTTGAGACTTCTTGAAATATTATCTTGGGATGCCTTGGGAATCCCCAAGCTTGAGCTTTTGTGTCTCCTTAATTCCTCTCATATCATGATCTCCCTAAATCTCAAAAGCTTCATCCACACAAAACTCAACAAGGATTCGTGAGATAAGTTAGTATAAACCAATGCAAAAACCTTATCATAATCTACTATAGCAAATCACTAAAATTATTGTTCAACATTTCATACTAAATGCATCTGCATATTTAATAGTCCTATCCTCAAATAGTATCATTAAAGAAGCAAACATATGCAAACAATGCAAACATAACAACAATCTGCCTAAACAGGACAGTCTGTAAAGAATGCAGCAAGCTCCAAAAATTATGAAAGAAAATTCCCAATATAGTAAATTTATCAGAGCTTATTATGCAAAAGGTTTCAACATTTTATCACATTCTGACTTTTCTAGGGAATTTTTGCAACAGCGGTAAACTTTCTGTTTTCAAACAGCAACATGTATACTTGTAAAATAGGCATAGTAAAGGCTATCAATGCCAATTTTATTGAAATAAAAGATGCAAAAAATTGTCCTAAATAACAGCAAGCAAATCCTAACAAAATAAATTGACGCTCCAAGCAAAACACATATCATGTGATGAATAAAAATATAGCTCCAAGTAAAGTTACCGATGAACGAAGACGAAAGAGGGGATGCCATCCGGGGCATCCCCAAGCTTAGGCTCTTGGTTGTCCTTGAATATTACCTTGGGGTGCCTTGGTCATACCCAAGCTTAGTGAGGGAGTCCTGGATTAGCGGTGTCTGGGTGGCCGGACTATACCTTCAGCCGGACTCCTGGACTATGAAGATACAAGAGTGAAGACTTTGTCCCATGTCCGGGAGGGACTTTCCTTGGCGTGGAAGGCAAGCTTGGCGATACGAATATGCAGATCTCCTACCATTGTAACCGACTCTATGTAACCCTAACCCTATCCGGTGTCTATATAAACCAGAGGGTTTTAGTCCGTAGGACAACATACACAACAACAATCATACCGTAGGCTAGCTTCTAGGGTTTAGCCTCCTCGATATCGTGGTAGATCTACTCTTGTACTACCCATATCATCAATATTAATCAAGCAGGACGTAGGATTTTACCTCCATCGAGAGGGCCCGAACCTGGGTAAAACTCCGTGTCCCTTGTCTCCTGTTACCATCCGGCCTAGACGCACAGTTCGGGACCCCCTACCCGAGATCCGCCGATTTTGACACCGACATTGGTGCTTTCATTGAGAGTTCCTCTGTGTCGTCGCCGTCAGGCTCGATGGCTCCTACGATCATCGATAGCCATGCAGTCCAGGGTGAGACCTTCCTCCCCGGACAGATCTTCGTCGTCGGCGGCTTCGCTCGGCGGGCCAATTCGCTTGGCCGTCTGGAGCAGATCGAAAGCTACGCCCCTGGCCGTCGGGTCAGATTCAGAAATTTAAACTACACGGCTGACATCTGCGGGGACTTGATCTTCGACGGATCCGAGCCACTGCTGAGCGCGCCGCACTGTCACGACGAGCATGATCTAGCTCTACCACCGAATAGTGCCTTGGAGGCCGCATCTGCATCGGCTCCGACCCTTAATTCGGAGCCAACTGCGCCGATCGAGGATGGGCGGTTGGACGCCACCTCGGGGGCTGCAACCCCAACAGCGATTGAGCCAAGCACCAGCCCCGTACTCTGTGAGACCCGTGACTCCAAGGAGTCGGACTCCTCCCCGGACTCCGAGCCCCCCGCGCCCCTACCGATCGAATCCGATTGGGCGCCGATCATGGAGTTCACTACCGCGGACATCTTTCAGCACTCGCCTTTTGGCGACATCCTGAAGTCACTGAAGTCTCTCTCTTTATTAGGAGAGCCCTGGCCGGACTACGGGTCAGCAAGGTTGGGGTACGGACGATGAAGAAATTCAAAGCCCACCCACCACCCACTTTGTAGCCACTGTCGACGATTTAACCGACATGCTCGACTTCGACTCCGGAGACATCGACGGTATGGACGCCGATGAAGGAGATGATGAAGAACCAGCGCCTATTGGGCCCTGGAACGCCACCTCGTCATATGACGTATACATGGTGGACGCACCAAAATATGACGACGAGGAGCGGAAGGACGCACCGAAGGCTTGTTCCCTCGAAAAGCAGTCAAAGCGGCGACGCAAGCGCCGCCCCAAATCCTGCCTCGACAGACATAGCGATCACACAGACCCAGCGCTGGAGCAGGGCAAACCGCTGCCGGACAACGGCAATCCGGATAATCAAACCGAACAAACAAATCCTATCAAGGATAATGGTCCGGACGACATAACGCCGGACAGACACCCGGAGCAACAGACTACCCGTAAAAGGCTTGTTGCCACCGCGAGGAGCCTGAAAAAGCAGTCCGGCAAGCTCAACGCCGTACATAAGGGGGAGAATACACCAAGTGAAGACGAGGACGAGCCTCCCAAGCAAGACACAATGGAACAAAAGAAATTTCCACCGAAAGTCAAAACAGTAAATGTGTTACACATAATCAAGGGAAAAAACAATATGGCACTCCCAGGAAAGTATACCCAAGTGCCTATTACTACGAAGTCCTGCCACTGGTCATCTCAACCGATCACTTTCAATCATCGTGATTACTCAGCAAGTATCCGACACGCAGGATGGGCTGCCCTGGTATTAGACCCAGTAATTGGCGGGTATCACTTCACAAGGGTCTTGATGGACGGCGGCAGTAGCCTAAACCTAATATATTAGGATACAATCCGCAGGATGGGGTTAGACCCAACACAAATTCGCCATAGCAATACTACCTTTAAAGGAGTAACGCCAGGCCCAGGGGCTCATTGTACGGGCTCCCTCTTACTACAAGTTATATTCGGCTCCCTCGATAACTTCCATCGCGAGCATCTAACTTTCCACATCGCTCCGTTTCAAAGTGGCTATCAAGCACTGCTCGGACGCGAAGCTTTCGCTCGCTTTAATGCAATACCGCACTACGCCTCCCTCACACTCAAGATGCCCGGTCCACGTGGCATCATTACAGTGCATGGAAATATCAAGCGATCTCTGCGCGCCGAAGAGAGTGAGGCTGCCTTGGCCACCGCACACTAAAGGCGCCCGGACAAACGAAAGCATCCAATAGGTCGTCAAGACCTCAGATACAACTAATCAAGTCCGGCGCCGCTATTTATACATAAATAAGTGGTCACACCCCTATTTGTCAATACAAGGGGCTCAACGCGCGCAGACAAGTGGCAATTTCTTATCATCTTGAATTACACATGGTTTCTTTAAAAAAAACTATCTTTCTGCACGACAACTTTTTCACTTAACTTCCTCTCTTTTACAAACGATCATCGTGCTACACCCGTCCAGGATACGGCACAACGGAGACACAGGCGCAGACGTGCAGCAGGGACCCGTTCCAAGGATTCTTTTTAGATTAAGACCCTGCGTAAACCTTTTTTACTGTCTCTTGTTGATACATATCCACCGTTGAGAAGGATGTTGACGTCTTGGCATGTGGCCACGCCAGAATAATGCACGTACCTGGACACAAGGGGCTTCTTACAAAGGCCATTATTTAGGCCCGGTTTATACCACAAAGACCGAATACCTTAGGGAGTGTTCGGCGTCGCGAGTTTGGCCCTATATGCATCAGCTCCGAATCATTGTCTTTGGTCAAATGTTGGGTTTGCCCGGCTCCTGTGTTTTGCTGCCTTACGTTCCACTTCACCGGCTAAGGTAGCACCAGGAGAACTACTGCGATTGTGCCCTGGTTCATCCGGACGAGCACCTCAGTAGAGAAAGCCAAAAACTGACTGTCATGATATAGCGTGAGACTGGTCAACCACTCGAGGACCTGTGGGAATGTTAGAATTCCTCCGCCTTAACGAAGGGCCGTTTTCCGGCCAGGCATGTACGCACCCCGGAACCGGGAGAGTGCGGAGCCACCAGGGGCTATCTAGTAGCCCCACTGTCAAACTCCTATGGCTAAGTAAAAGTGCTAAAGCACTATAGTCCGGTTGCCTCGCTCGCTCCGCTATCACCTCCTTAATAGGACCAAGACGTTGGGTTAAGTGTGAATGCGTGTTTTTGCGAGCACCTCCGCATTATATGCGTGGGGGCTGAAGCCAACGACTGCAATCTTTCAGGTTATACACATGTATACATAAACGGCTGCCCAGGAGGCATCATATTACTTTCAGGCAAAAGTATAAAAATAGCCTTATAAAAATTTATAAAAGCATTTCGCTTACAATGAGATTACATATCACTCAAACATAATATTTTTTTAGCACTGGGTCTCTATCAAACGGGCACCCTCAAGAACTTCTTCAAAATAGTGCTCAGCAGCCTTTCGACCTATAGCCGAATCCCGCGCTGCAACATTGGTAGCATCCATCTCCGCCAAGTATGCCTTAACACGGGCAAAGGCCATCCGTGCGCCCTCTATGCACGCCGACCTCTTCATCGCATTAATGCGCGGCACCACGTCAAGGAACTGCTGCACCAAGCTAAATAGCTGTTCGGTTTTGACCTTCCCGGCCACAGCTGATCCACAACAAACCTCACAGAGAGTCCGGACAACCTGTTTAGTTCGGCCCATTCGGCTAATTGGTCAGTCAATGTAAGTGGACGTTCGGGAGAATGGAATTGTCTCCAAAACAGCTGGTCTACTCCACAGTCTGTCTGACCCTGGAAGTACTTGGCCGCATCGGCAGCACTCGCCGCCAAATCCATATACACATCCTTCGAACTCCACAGCTGATCTAGAGGGGCATACCATGGATCTCCGAATTTCCTCTGCAACATAAAGGATTTCCCAGCTACAATATCCCCGGCTTCCCGCAGCTCCTCCTTCTTTGCCCTCAAAGCAGAGCGGAGATCCTTTTTCGTCACAGCAGCCTTCTCAAGGTCTGATGCCTTCGCTTGGTTTTCCTTTTCGAGAACCTGGCAACGGTCGGTGGCGGCTTTTAATTTCACAGCCATCTTGGCCATCTTGTCTTGGGTCTCTCCATGCGTGGCCTTCTCGGCTTGCAACTCTTCGATCGCCTTCACAGCAGCCGCATTACCTAACCTCGCTTGTTCCTTGGCTCGGGCAAGTTCTGCCCGCAAGGCTTCAACAGTGGCAGCTCCATCTGCAGTCACAACATATTTAAGATACTGGCATCATGCTGCTCTTCCTATGTGGCGTTTACCAGATATTGACACTTACCCTGTGCCTCATCAAGCCTTTTGTTAACAAGCTCGATGTCGGCGTCTGCCGCATCCAACTGCCGTTCTAAATGGGCAAACTCGCTAGTCCGGCTAGCCACCGGAGCTTCCATCACCTGCACATAGAGGCAGTACGGTTATTACCTGCGAATATGATCCTCTGTTCGTCATCGTTTCCGACGACAATCAGAGTCTCAGGGGCTACTATCTACACAGGGCACACCTAGCATGTGCAGGACTATCATACATTCTTTTACGTACCTCAAAGCCTGTCAGTAGACTCATAAAAGCTTCATGCAATCTGCTTTCGGCAGACGATATTCTCTCCATCACCGTATTCATCAGCACACGGTGTTCATCTGAGATGGCCGCTCGCCCCACCAATTCCCTCAGAACATCCGATCGCACACTAGACGGTGCCGGACTCTTTTGTCTACTCTCTTTGGGAGCCGGACATTGGGAGCTTCGGGGGTCAACGGGATTATCTTCTGGCCTCGCCGGACTCGGAGAGGCCCTCCACGACGACACTTCAGGGTCGCCCGGTCCCGGAGCGGAGGAGTCCGGAGGAGGCGTTTCGCTCTCCATCATCTCTGGAAGAAGATCCCCCGAAGATGAGCTCATTTGAGGGGGGCTAAGGCCTGAACTATAAAAATATATGCGGTGGTTATCTTCTCAGAAGAAAAAGATGGCATATCTGTACTATCAAAGGTATTTCGGGTCAATTACGACTCGTGGGAGGATTGATCCCCCCGCGGACTTTGTGCGGCAACAACGCCCCCCAGGGTGGGACCCTCTGTGGGAGACTTCTTCTCCCATTTGGAAGCTTCGGCTTCCGAATCCCCGGGCGCAGTCCTTTTTCTCTTCTGGTCGCCTTCCCTCATGGAGACGCTCGCTCCCTCGGCTAGAATGGGCAGCGTTGGGGGCCTGCGTTTGCCCGCATTATCCTCCACAGTATCTTCCTTCAAGGGCTCCGGGCAAGGTGCGGTCTGGAGCATCTTTTCCAATACCGGATTTTCCAAACCCTCAGGGAGGGGGGCCGAACACCGAATCAACTTCGCCTTTGTGAGCCAGTCCTGGTCAAAAAGCGAACTCTCAGAGATAACTTCGTAACAAAGTAGAGAAAGTATGTTCGGCCGGAAGATGCCTTACCTGTTTGGCGGTGCGGTTGCTACTCAGCCCCACATCCTCGGTGATTTCCGAACACTCCGTCTGAGGTCCGAAGAATAATTTGTACGTCTCCTCGTGCGTCAGGCCGAGAAAATTTTGAATGGCACGCGGTCCCTCGGGATTGAACTCCCACAGACGAAGAGGCCGGCGTTTGCAAGGCTGGACTTGACGAACCAGCATAACCTATATCACCGCAACCAAACTGAAATCTCCATTGAAGAGATCTCGAATGCGGCCTTGCAATATAGGCACGTCCTTGGCTGGCCCCCAGCTCAGACCTCTGCTGATCCACGACATCAGTTGTGGTGGGGGGCCCGAGCGGAAAACAGGGGGGCCGCCCACTTGGCACTTCTAGGAGCCGTGATGTAGAACCACTCCTGTTGCCACAATTCAGACACCTCTGGAATAGAACCTTTGGGCCATGGAGCTCCCGTCAACTTGCGTATTGAGGCACCTCCACACGCCGCCTGTTGCCCCTCGATCATCTTCGGCTTTACTTCAAAGGTCTTGAGCCATAGGCCAAAGTGAGGGGTGACCCGGAGGAAGGCCTCGCACACGATGATAAATGTCGTGATATGAAGAAAGGAGTCCGGAGCTAGATCATGGAAATCTACCCCATAGTAAAACATCAAGCCCCTGACGAATGGATCCAGAGCAAGGCCTAGACCTCGGAGGAAGTGGAAGACGAACACGACGCTCTTGTTGGGTTCGGGGGAAGGAACAGCCTGCCCCCGGGGAGGCAGCCGATGCAAGATCTCGGCGGTCAGATATCTGGCCTCCCTCAACTTTTTGATGTCTTCTTCCATGACGGAGGAGGGAACCCATCGGCCTTGAAGGGTAGATCCGGACATGATTGAAGGTTCGGACCACCTGACCTAAACTTTGGGCGTTTGAGCTTGAGGCGGGGGAAGGATTCGATTGAGCACGGGAGGGAAAAATAAAAGCCTTGTCCCTTTATAAAGAGGGTGGATATCAAGCGTCCTCTTCATGTCCGTTTGGACTTGCCAATAATCTTGGAGTCCTAGAAGCGGTTGGGTTACCCACACCCGTATTGATGAGAATCTCGGAATAAGGGGGACACGATCTCTGCTTTAACAAGACGTGCCAAGGAAACCGCCTCGCATAACGCGCTGAGATGGGATAGTAAAACGGTTCGAATAAAAGCTTGGCCGTGGTGTGATGTCACGCTACGGAATACGTCAGCAGATTAGATTTGTGTAAATATTATTCTCTCTATGGCAATATGTGGAAACTTATTTTTTAGAGCCAGACACTATCTTTGTGTTCAAAATCTTCTATGAAGTACTTGGAGGAGGAACCCGCCTTGCAATTCCGAAGACAATATGCGCGTCGGACTCGTCGTCATTGAAGCCTGGTTCAGGGGCTACTGAGGGAGTCTTGGATTAGGGGGTGTCCGGGTGGCCGGACTATACCTTCAGCCGGACTCCTGGACTATGAAGATACAAGATTGAAGACTTCGTCCCGTGTCCGGGAGGGACTTTCCTTGGCGTGGAAGGCAAGCTTGGAGATACAAATATGTAGATCTCCTACCATTGTAACCGACTCTATGTAACCCTAACCCTATCCGGTGTCTATATAAACTGGAGGGTTTTAGTCCGTAGGACAACATACACATCAACAATCATACCATAGGCTAGCTTCTACGGTTTAGCCTCCTCGATATCGTGGTAGATCTACTCTTGTACTACCCATATCATCAATATTAATCAAGCAGGACGTAGGGTTTTACCTCCATCGAGAGGGCCCGAACCTGGGTAAAACTTCATGTCCCATGTCTCCTGTTACCATCCGGCCTAGACGCACAGTTCGGGACCCCCTACCCGAGATCCGCTAGTTTTGACACCGACACTTAGGCTCTTGCCACTCCTTATTCCATAGTCCATCGAATCTTTACCCAAAACTTGAAAACTTCACAGAAAACTTGTAAGCTCCGTTAGTATAAGAAAATAAATCACCACTTAGATACTGTTTTGAACTCATTATTTATTTATATTGATGTAATATCTACTATATTCCAACTTCTCTATGGTTCATACCCTCCGATACTACTCATAGATTCATCAAAATAAGCAAACAACACATAGAAAACAAAATCTGTCAAAAACAGAATAGTCTGTAGTAATCTGTCTCAAATGTATACTTCTGGAACTCATAAAATTCTCAAATAAATTGGTGGACCTGAGGAATTTGTCTATTAATCATCTACTAAAATAATCAACCTAATCTCACTCTCCAGTAAAAAATGGAAGAAAAACTCGCGAGCGCTAAAGTTTCTGTTTTTTATAGCAAGATCGCAAAGACTTCACCCAAGTCTTCCCAAAGGTTCTACTTGGCACAAACACTAATTAAAACATAAAACCGCATCTAAACAGAGGCTAGATGAATTACTTATTACTAAACAGGAGCAAAAAGCAAAGAACAAAAATAAAATTGGGTTGCCTCCCAACAAGCGCTATCGTTTAACGCCGCTAGCTAGGCATGATGATTTCAATGATGCTCACATAAAAGATAAGAATTGAAATATAAAGAGAGCATCATGAAGAATATGACGAGCACATTTAAGTCTAACCCACTTCATATGCATAGGGATTTTGTGAGCAAACAATTTATGGGAACAATAATCAGCTAGCATAGGAAAGCAAAACAAGCATAACTTCAAGATTTTGAGCACATAGAGAGGAAACTTGGTATTATTGCAATTCCTACAAGCACATATTCCTCCCTCATAATAATTTTCAGTAGCATCATGAATGAATTCAACAATATAACTATCACATAAAGCATTATTTTCATGATCCCCAAGCATATAAATTTTATTTCTCTCCACATAAGCGAATTTCTTCTCATGAATAATAGTGGGAGCAAACTCAACAAAATAATTACCATATGAGGCATAATACAATTGAAAACTAAAATCACGATGACAAGTTTCATGGTTATCATTATCCTTAATAGCATACAAGTCATCACAATAATCATCATAGATAGCAACTTTATTCTCATAATCAATTGGAACCTCTTCCGAGATAGTGGAATCATTACTAAATAAAGTCATGAGCTCTCCAAATCCACTTTTATAATTATCACAATAAGATTCAACACCCTCCAAAATAGTGGGATCTTCACCTCTCCAACCCACTTTCATCAATATAATCATCATAAATAGGAGGCATGCTATCATCATAATAAATTTGCTCATCAAAATTTGGGAGACAAAAAAATATCATCTTCATCAAACATAGCTTCCCCAAGCTTGTGGCTTTGCATATCATTAGCATCATGGATATTCAAAGGATTCATACGAACAACATTGCAATCATGCTCATCATTCAAATATTTAGTGCCAAACATTCTAATGCATCCTTCTTCTAGCACTTGAGCACAATTATCGGAATCCTTATTCTTATGAAAGATATTACACAGATGAAGCATATGAGGAAACCTTAATTCCATTTTTTGTAATTTTCTTTTATAGACTAAACTAGTGATAAAAGAAGAAACTAAAAGATTCGATTGCAAGATCTAAAGATATACCTTCAAGCACTCACCTCCCCGGCAACGGCGCCAGAAAAGAGCTTGATGTCTACTACGCAACCTTCTTCTTGTAGACGTTGTTGGGCCTCCAAGTGCAGAGGTTTGTAGGACAATAGCAAATTTCCCTCAAGTGGATGACCTAAGGTTTATCAATCCGTGGGAGGCATAGGATGAAGAAGGTCTCTCTCAAACAACCCTGCAACCAAATAACAAAGAGTCTCTTGTGTCCCCAACACACCCAATACAATGGTAAATTGTATAGGTGCACTAGTTCGGCGAAGGGATGATGATACAAGTGCAATATGGATGGTAGATATAGGTTTTTGTAATATGAAAATATAAAAACAGCAAGGTAACTAATGATAAAAGTGAGCGTAAACTGTATTGCAATGCTAGGAAACAAGGCCTAGGGTTCATACTTTCACTAGTGCAAGTTCTGTCAACAATAATAACATAGTTGGATCATATAACTATCCCTCAACATGCAAGAAAGAGTCACTCCAAAGTCACTAGTAGCAGAGAACAAACGAAGAGATTATTGTAGGGTACGAAACCACCTCAAAGTTATCCTTTCTGATCGATCTATTCAAGAGTCCATAGTAAAATAACACGAAGCTATTCTTTCCGTTTGATTTATCATAGAATTCGTACTAGAATAACACCTTAAGACACAAATCAACCAAAACCCTAATGTCACCTAGATACTCCAATGTCACCTCAAGTATCTGTGGGTATGATTATACGATATGCATCACACAATCTCAGACTCATCTATTCAACCAACACAAGGAACTTCAAAGAGTGCCCCAAAGTTTCTACCGGAGAGTCAAGACGAAAATGTGTTCCAACCCCTATGCATAAGTTCATGGAACTCGCAAGTTGATCACCAAAACATACATCAAGTGGATCACGTGATATCCCATTGTCACCACAGATAAGCACATGCAAGACATACATCAAGTGTTCTCAAATCCTTAAAGACTCAATCCGATAAGATAACTTCAAAGGGAAAACTAAATCCAGAGGAGAGGGGGAGAAACATCATAAGATCCAACTATAATAGCAAAGCTCGTGATACATCAAGATCAGACTACCTCAAGAACACGAGAGAGAGAGAGAGATCAAACACATAGCTACCGGTACATACCCTCAGCCCCGAGGGTGAACTACTCCCTCCTCGTCATGGAGAGCACCGGGATGATGAAGATGGCCACCGGAGAGGGATTCCCCCCTCCGGCAAGGTGCCGGAATGGGTCTAGATTGGTTTTCTATGGCTACGGAGGGTTCTGGCGGCGGAACTCCCGATCTATTCTGCTCTCTGATGTTTTTAGGGTATATGGACATATATAGGCGAAAGAAGTTGGTCAAGGGAGCCACGAGGGGCCCACGAGGGTGGGGGCGCGCCTCCCTGCCTCGTGGCTTCATCGAAGCTTCCCTGACGTCTACTCCAAGTCTCTTGGATTGCTTCCATTCCAAAAATAACTCTCCCGAAGGTTTCATTCCGTTTGGACTCCGTTTGATATTCCTTTTCTTCGAAGCACTGAAATAGGCAAGAAAACAGCAATTTGGGCTGGGCCTCCGGTTAATAGGTTAGTCCCAAAAATAATATAAAAGTGTTTAGTAAAGCCCATAAACATCCAAAAGAGATAATATAATAGCTTGAATACTTCATAAATTATAGATACGCTGGAGACGTATCAAATCCTACTCTCGGTGGGAGTAGGACTCTCTTGGGCGCGCCATAGAGGGCCGGCCCCTCCCCCTCCTCCACTCCTTTATATATGGGGGAGGGGGCACCCCATACACACACAAGTTGACAATTGTCTTAGCCGTGCGCGGTGCCCCCCTCCACCATAATCCACCTCGGTCATATCATTGCAGTGCTTAGGGGAAGCCCTATTCCGGTAGCTTCATCATCACCGTGATCACGTCGTCGTGTTGATGAAACTCTCCCTTGACACTCAGCTGGATCTAGAGTTCGCGGGACGTCACCGAGCTGAACATGTGTAGATCGCGGAGGTGCGTACCTTCGGTGCTAGGATCGGTCGGGTCGTGAAGACGTTCGACTACATCAACCGCGTTGTCATAACGCTTCCGCTTATGGTCTACGAGGGTATGTGGACAACACTCTTTCCCCCTCGTTGCTATGCATCACCTAGATGGATCTTGCGTGTGCGTGGGATTTTTTTTAAAATTACTACGTTCCCCAACAGCGGCATCCGAGCCAGGTCTATGCGTAGATGTTATATGCATGAGTAGAACACAAAGGAGTTGTGGGCGTGGGTATATACATATTGCTTGCCGTCACTAGTTGATTCCTGATTCAATAGTATTGTTGGATGAAGCGGCTCAGACCGACATTACACATACGCTTACGTGATACTGGTTCTACCGACGTGCTTCGCACACAGGTGGCTGGTGGGTGTTAGTTTCTCCAACTTTAGTTGAATCGAATTCAATGAACAGGGTTCTTTCTGAAGATCAAAAACAATCACTATACCGCGTTGTGGTTTTTGATGTGTAGGTAAGAACGGTTCTTGCGCAGCCCGTAGCAGCCACGTAAAACTTGCAACAACAAAGTAGAGGACGTCTAACTTGTTTTTGCAGGACATGTTGTGATGTGATATGGTCAAGACATGATGCTAAATTTTGTTGTATGAGATGATCATGTT
Source organism: Triticum monococcum (assembly GCA_034509565.1). Classification (NCBI taxonomy): domain Eukaryota; kingdom Viridiplantae; phylum Streptophyta; class Magnoliopsida; order Poales; family Poaceae; genus Triticum; species Triticum monococcum. Next base: position 618,508,959 of record CM067847.1, on the reverse strand, counting down.
TTGTAACAGAGGTATCTGCAACTGGCAGGAGCCATATGGTTGTCGCTTTATTGTATGAAATGCAATCGCCATGTAATTGCTTTACTTTATCACTAAGCGGTAGCGATAGTCGTAGAAGCAATAGTTGGCGAGACGACAACGATGCTTTGATGGAGATCAAGGTGTCAAGCCGGTGACGATGGCGATCATGACGGTGCTTTGGAGATGGACATCAAAGGCACACGATGATGATGGCCATATCATATCACTTATATTGATTACATGTGATTTTTATCCTTTATGCATCTTATTTTGCTTAGTTTGGCAGTAGCATTATAAGATGATCTCTCACTAAATTTCAAGGTATAAGTGTTTTCCCTAAGTATGCACCGTTGCTACAGTTCGTCGTGCTGAGACACCACGTGATGATCGGGTGTGATAAGCTCTACGTTCACATACAATGGGTGCAAGCCAGTTTTGCACACGCAAATCAAAATGGGAATGGGCCGACCCGGCCCTGGCCCTGGCCCCGGCCCCATGGCCCCAAGGTCAATATGTGAGGCCACGGGCCGGCCCATTTCATCAGAATTTTGTGGCCCCATTGACCCATTGGGTACACGAGGCCGACCTAGAATTTAGCAAATGTTTACACAGCCTAGGGGATTACAGGTTTTTTTGAACCAGATGTTTGCACAGTCCAACAGTTGTGGCCTCGCCAAATTACTAATAAGTCCCCAAAAGATTAGATATGTCAGCAAACATGTACATAGTACAGTAAAATGACAAGGTCTAACCTTTTCACATTTAGTAAAATGGCGAGATCATGAGATTACATGTTTCAAAGAGCATCAAGCTAAAGACCTCAATCCAACAGATTCGAACAAGATCAAAAGATTGCAAGTTTCAAAGAACGTCAGGCTAATGACCTCAATCCAACAGACGCAGACAAGATCAAAATATTACAGGTTCAACATGCTAAACTTTTCACATCCAGTAGGTTACAGAGAAAGCTGACATATCTTTGCTTCACCATCTGCTTGAGGTTTAACATCGATTGCTCCAACAAGCATCAGTCCTCGATATATGTATTTACAAAGAAATGTTACAAGAGTAACTTTGTGCACATCAACTAAATAGTATATTTATCCCTCAAAAAACTAAATAATATATTTATGAACATAGGAATATTCTTTGTAGCAAAGGCGTGTTCCAGAAAACCAATTCATGATCAGGTTTGCAAGAAAATACACTTCTAAATATCCATTATACACTACCCGCCATCCACTCCGCAACATATTCTAATCAAGTTACTGTAGTTAGCAATGCATATTTTTAATATAGTTTGGCGATGAAAAAAATGAATCTGAACTACACATTCATATCTGAGAGAAAAAATAAATATATATTAGAGATCAACTATAACTTGGGGAAACCAAAAATAAAAGCACTAGTTCTGTGTGTAAAACACTCTATATATTCATCTACATGTTTGGGCTGCATCTTGCAAATAGTTCCCTGGAAAAAACTATAGATATGAAATCCCTCATTAAAAAGCAGACTTCATACTTTAAGTGTACTTTCATATACATGGCACTATATACACCAGAAGGTTCATCATACCTTGTAAGTCCATTATAATGTCATGAACTGAAGCCAAGCTACATTGAGTATTAGCTACAGAAAAAAGAAGAAACTTGTAAACTTGAAGCATTAACAAGAAACAAAGAAGAAACTTGTGTCGTATGGCTTTACTGTTGGCCCTTATCAAATCTTGTAAGCAAACAAGAGCTTCAAGTGTCGTTACGGTCATTCGACTTCAAAAATCTGATAGAACTCTATTTCCTGTGCTGAAGGCAGACTCGGATGCCACCGCAGAGGCAGGAGCCGCCAAGATATCTGCTGCCATGTGACTCAGCGTTGGGTATTCACCTGAGTTCGTCTGCCACCATGCAAGGATATTAAATTGATCACTTCGATGGATGGGTACCTTTGACAAGTAGGAATCAAGTTCGGTAGAATCCAAATTTGTTGATCGAGCAGTGAGGGTGACATGTTGGTCCCAATCAGCCATAGGATCTTCACCACTTACAACCATGTCATCATCACCTCCTTGTGACATGGGATCTGATCCATTGTCATTCAATTGGAGGTATTCATTGAACAACCCTTGGAACACATTTTTCATTTTAGCAATCATTGCTGCAGCTTCATTCCCAAACTCTAGGCCAAATCGAAACTCAATATATTTCAACTTGAATTGTGGGTTCAAAATCACTGGAATACAAAGGCTCAACCATGCCATCTTCCAATAGCTTCTGATTTTTCTCTTCATATATTTGACCGTTGTGCCCAACTCAGAATCCTTTTCATAATGTTGTTGCTCTAAGGTCAGCTTCACTTTCCACATTTCATGGAAATACAAGTTAGCAGTTGGATATTTTGTGCCAGATATCACATTAGTGGCTTCATAAAATACCTTCAGTAGCCTGCAAACATCTTCGGCATTTTCCCAATCCTCAAAAGATGGCTTGAAGGTATATTGTTTATCTTGAATGGCCAAAGAGTCAAACACTCTGCGATACTCTTTTGCTATATCAATCATCATGTAGGTTGAGTTCCAGCGAGTTGGAACATCAAGACTAGGAGTTCTCCCACATGATACACCATGTTGCTCAACGATTTCTTGAAATTTTTCCTTTCGACTTGGTGAGCTTCGAATGCATTTCACAGTTTCACATATCATGTTGATCACTGGACCAAGGAAGTTCAATCCTGCTTGACATATCAGATTTATGACATGGGCGGCACAACGTTGGTGAAACAACTTTCCACCACCAGGTAACATCTTCTTAAGCAGGAGATGTGCCTTCAATAGCTTCATCATTGCACCATTGTTTGATGCATTGTGTAGCGTCACAGCAAAGAGATTATCTTCAATGTTCCACTCTCTTACGAAATTCACCATGATGTTGAACATTGCAGATCCTGTGTGCGGCGTCTCCATAGTGGCAAATTTCACTATCCTCTTCTGCTGCTTCCACTCCTCATCAATGAAATGAGTTGTGATGCATATGTACCCCACTGTCCGATTTGATGTCCACATGTCCATAGTCAAATAAATCTTGGATTTGGAGTTTTGGAACATCCTTTGCAGAATTCTCTTCTCTTCCTTAAATGCTTTCATGCAGTCCTCCTTCACTGTTTTTCTACATATCATCTTGAAGCTAGGATTTAGACTAGAGACAAATCTTCTAAATCCATCGTACTCCACCAATGAGAATGCCAATTCATGCAACACTATCATCCTCATCAGCTCTCGGTGTGCTAATGCCTAATTAAAGGTCCAAAGCCCCATTGCAACTCCATCAGGACTCACGATAGAAGCACTCGGTTGTCCAGAAACTCTAAGAACCTTCTTCCTTTCCCTGCATCTTTTCAAGTGTTTGCGCAATGAACTTGTTCCATGTTTACGCTCAGCACAAATATTCCTTGCACAGTGTTTGCACTCAACAACTACAACTATCCATCAACACGGATAGGCTCGTATTCTTTCCACACTTTAGACAAAAACTTTCTTCCCGGTTTAGAGAATGATCCCATGTCAATGATCTCAACCTCTCCCTCTTCATCCACATTATCTCCCTCTTCTTATTCATCATCATCATCATCATCATCATCATCATCATCATCTTCATCCTCATCTTATTCTCCTTCTTCTTCTTCTTCATAGTCAACATCTTCTTCATCAGCATCATCTTCTTCAAAATCAACCATATGAGTGTCTTGTGAACATCCTGCTGAGCAAAGGACACGAGTGTTAACATTACAATTACGAGTATTTTTTATTTTAGCAACCAGTAATTTGCATCCCTAGAAAAAGAAAGATTAACAATACTCACCATGATAAGCACTACAAATGTTTATCGAAGAAGGAGACACCCCTGGGGGTGGTTGAGTCCTTCTCATTGTCGCACCGGATATCAACGATGAACCACCACTTTGGTATGCCTCATGGTCCCCTTCTTCCTCTTCCATTTTTCTGACCAGAGGGAAATATATGAACATTAGAGAGCATTAACTTTCAAAATCAACAGCAGATGTAATACCCAAATTTCATTTACTTGTACTAGTGTAGGACAACCAAGAAATTTTGTATATGAACTTAACAAAATTTGGTTTGAGAATCAAAACACTTAATAGGATTCGGGGGAAGAAATTTACAAAGCACTGATAATATCTGAACACATGCACGAACATACATCGACGGAGCCATACACTACTAAACTGCTTCATCGGCGAGAAAATTCTGCGCATTTATTGATCACAACTACAGAAACAAACTGCTACGAATTAGTTATCAGAAGTCATAACATGTTCCAAATTTGATAAATAGTACTATCACAAACCAATCTGGTTCAGGCATGTACCTTGACAAGCAAAATAAACAAAGGTACAACCATGATCCCCAAATCTGTTGCTTGCCCTGGGCAAAATGATCCACTATAAAACATTTCCAATCAAATATGATCTAGTTGTTCATGTACTTGTTCATGTACACTGACTGAATGACAAGGACCAACATTGTAGAACTACTACAGAACCAACATTGAAAGTAAGGCATGACCTGGGAGTACACTGACTGAATGAATGATAGGGACCAACACTGACTGAATGACTGATCCCATGGCTACAGAGTACACTGACTGAAAGTAGCAGAATCAATACTGAAACAATTGCAGACAACACTGACCAAGAACCAAAACAAGACCGGTGCTTGCATTGCAGCTGCGCTGTGATAGGGAGGAAGCCGGCTAGAGTCTCACCTGCGAGATGATAACGTTGAGGACTGCCACCGGAATGGCGAGGTAGATGGTGGACAAGACCGCAGGTCAGCGAGCTCGACGGCGACCAAGACGACGAACAAGAGGCGGGAGGAACGCCGGTGGCAGCAGGCCAGCAGAGATGTTCAGGGGCAGCCGGCAGCGGCAGAGATGGTCGGAGGCGGCCGATAGAGAAGGTCAGGGGAGGACGAGGGCGGCAGAGATGGCTGGCGGCCGCAGAAATTGTCGAGAGCGGTTTACAGAGATCGTGGTGGGCGGCGACAGAGATGGACTAGGGCAGCGCGATCAGACGACTGGGTCAACCCGTCTGGTCCATCGGGTCACACGATGCCAGCTCCATTGACCCGTTCTATGATTCGAGGCCAACCCACCTGGCCCATTGGCCTCGAGATTTTGGGCCGGGTCAGTGACCCAGCGGGCCGACCCGGCCCATTCCCATTTTGACACGCAGAATACTCAGGTTAAACTTGACAAGCCTAGCATATGCAGATATGGCCTCGGAACACTGAGACCAAAAGGTCGAGCGTGAATCATATAGTAGATATGATGAACATAATGATGTTCACCATTGAAAACTACTCCATCTCATGTGATGATCGGACATAGTTTAGTTGATATGGATCACGTGATCACTTAGATGATTAGAGGGATGTCTATCTAAGTGGGAGTTCTTAAGTAATTTGATTAATTGAACTTTAATTTATCATGAACTTAGTACCTGATAGTATTTTTTGCATGTCTATGTTGTTGTAGATAGATGGCCCGTGTTGTTGTTCCGTTGAATTTTAATGCGTTCCTAGAGAAAGCCAAGTTGAAAGATGATGGTAGAAACTACACGGACTGGGTCCGTAACTTGAGGATTATCCTCATTGCTGCACAGAAGAATTACGTCCTAGAAGCACCGCTAGGTGACAAACCCGCTGCAGGAGCAACACCAGATGTTGTGAACACCTGGCAGAGCAAAGCTGATGACTACTCGATAGTTCAGTGTGCCATGCTTTACGGCTTAGAACCGGAACCTTCATGGAGCATATGAGATGTTCCAGGAGTTGAAGTTAATATTTCAAGCAAATGCCCGGATTGAGAGATATGAAGTCTCCAATAAGTTCTACAGCTGCAAAATGGAGGAGAATAGTTCCGTCAGTGAACATATACTCAGAATGTCTGGGTACCACAACCACTTGACTCAGCTGGGAGTTCATCTTCCTGATGATAGTGTCATTGACAAAGTTCTTCAATCACTACCACTAAGCTACAAGAGCTTCGTGATGAACTATAATATGCAAGGGATGGATAAGACAATTCTCGAGCTCTTCGCAATGCTAAAGGCTGTGGAGGTAGAAATGAAGAAGGAGCATAAAGTGTTGATGGTCAAAAAGACCACCAGTTTCAAGAAAAAGGGTAAAGGGAAGAAGGGGAACTTCAAGAAGAACAACAAGCAAGTTGCTGCTCAAGTGAAGAAGCCCAAGTCTGGACCTAAGCATGAGACTGAATGCTTCTACTACAAAGGCACTGGTCACTAGAAGCGGAACTGCACCAAGTATTTGGCGGAGAAGAAGGATGGCAAAATGAGAGGTATATTTGATATACATGTTATTGATGTGTACCTTACTAATGCTCGCAGTAGCGCCTGGGTATTTGATGCTGGTTTTGTTGCTAATATTTGCAACTCAAAACAGGGACCACGGATTAAGCGAAGATTGGCTAAGGACGAGGTGACGATGCGTGTGGGAAATGGTTCCAAAGTTGATGTGATCGCCGTCGGCATTCTACCTCTACATCTACCTTCGGGATTAGTTTTAGACCTAAATAATTGTTATTCGGTGCCAGCGTTGAGCATGAACATTATATCTGGATCTTGTTTGATGCGAGACAGTTATTCATTTAAATCAGAGAATAATGGTTGTTCTATTTATATGAATAATATCTTTTATGGTCATGCACCCTTGATGAGTGGTCTGTTTTTACTAAATCTTGATAGTAGTGATACACATATTGTTATTTTCTTACCTTCACAGATGATTTGAGCAGATATGGGTATATCTACTTGATGAAACATAACTCTGAAACATTTGAAAAGTTCAAAGAATTTCAGAGTGAAGTGGAAAATCATCGTAACAAGAAAATTAAGTTTCTACGATCTGATCGTGGAGGTGAATATTTGACTTATGAGTTTGGTCTTCATTTGAAACAATGCGGAATAGTTTCACAACTCACGCCACCTGGAACACCACAACATAATGGTGTGTCTGAACATCGTAACTCCACCTTATTAGATATGGTGCGATCTATGATGTCTCTCACTGATTTACCGCTATCGTTTTAGGGTTATGCTTTAGAGACAGCTGCATTCACATTAAATAGGGCACCATCAAAATCCGTTGAGACAACACCTTATGAACTGTGGTTTGGCAAGAAACCCAAGTTGTCGTTTCTTAAAGTTTGGGGCTGCAATGCTTATGTGAAAAAGCTTCAACCTGATAAGCTCGAACCCAAATCGGAGAAATGTGTCTTCATAGGATACCCAAAGGAGACTATTGGGCACACCTTCTATCATAGATCCGAAGGCAAGATATTCGTTGCTAAGAATGGATCCTTTCTAGAGAAGGAGTTTCTCTCGAAAGAAGTGAGTGGGAGGAAAGTAGAACTTGATGAGGTAATTGTACCTACTCCCTTATTGGAAAGTAGTTCATCACTGAAATCAGTCCCAGTGATTCCTACACAAGTAAGTGAGGAAGCTAATGATGATGATCATGAAACTTCTGATCAAGTTACTACCGAACCTCATAGGTCAACCAGAGTAAGATCCGCACCAGAGTGGTACGGTAATCCTGTTCTGGAGGTCATGTTAATTGACCATGATGAACCTACGAACTATGAGGAAGCGATGATGAGCCCAGATTCCGCAAAATGGCTTGAAGCCATGAAATCTGACATGGGATCCATGTATGAGAACAAAGTGTGGACTTTGGTTGACTTTCTCGATGATCGGCAAGCCATAGAGAATAAATGGATCTTCAAGAAGAAGACTGACACTAACGGTAATGTTACTGTCAACAAAGCTTGACTTGTTGCAAAAGGTTTTCGACAAGTTCAAGGAGTTGACTACGATGAGACTTTCTCACCCGTAGTGATGCTTAAGTCCGTACGAATCATGTTAGCAATTGCCGCATTTTATGATTATGAAATTAGGCAAATGGATGTCAAAACTGCATTCCTTAATGGATATCTTAAAGAAGAGTTGTATATGATGCAACCAGAAGGTTTTGTCGATCCAAAAGGTGCTAACAAAGTGTGCAAGCTCTAGCGATCCATTTATGGACTGGTGCAAGCCTCTCGGAGTTGGAATATACGCTTTGTTAGTGTGATCAAAGCATATGGTTTTATACAGACTTTTGGAGAAGCCTGTATTTACAAGAAAGTGAGTGGGAGCTCTGTAGCATTTCTGATATTATATCTGGATGACATATTGCTGATCGGAAATGATACAAAATTTCTGAATAGCATAAAAGGATACTTGAATAAGAATTTTTCAATGAAAGACCTCGGTGAAGCTGCTTATATATTGGGCATCAAGATCTATAGAGATAGATCAAGACGCTTAATTGGACTTTCACAAAGCACATACCTTGATAAAGTTTTGAAGAAGTTCAAAATGGATCAAGCAAAGAAAGGGTTCTTGCCTGTGTTACAAGGTGTGAAGTTGAGTCAGACTCAATGCCCGACCACTACAGAAGATAGAGAGAAAATGAAAGTCATTCCCTATGCTTCAGCCATATGTTCTATCATGTATGCAATGTTGTGTACCAGACCTGATGTGTGCCTTGCTATTAGTTTGGTAGTGAGGTACCAAAGTAATCCAGGAGTGGATCACTAGACAGCGGTCAAGAACATCCTGAAATACCTGAAAAGGACTAAGGATATGTTTCTCATTTATGGAGGTGACAAAGAGCTCGTCATAAACGGTTATGTCGATGCAAGCTTTGACACTGATCTGGATGACTCTAAGTCACAAACCGGATACATATTTTTATTAAATGGTGGAGCTATCAGTTGGTGCAGTTCCAAGCAGAGCGTTGTGGCGGGATCTACATGTGAAGCGGAGTACATAGCTGCTTCAGAAGCAGCAAATGAAGGAGTCTGGATGAAGGAGTTCATATCCGATCTAGGTGTCATACCTAGTGCATCGGGTCCAATGAAAATATTTTGTGACAATACTGGTGAAATTGCCTTGGCAAAGGAATCCAGATTTCACAAGAGAACCAAGCACATCAAGAGACGCTTCAATTCCATCCGCGATCAAGTCAAGGAGGGAGACATAGAGATTTGCAAGATACATATGGATCTGAATGTTGCAAACTCATTGACTAAGCCTCTCTCACGAGCAAAACATGATCAGCACCAAGACTCCATGGGTGTTAGAACCATCACAATGTTATCTAGATTATTGACTCTAGTGCAAGTGGGAGACTGAAGGAAATATGCCCTAGAGGCAATAATAAAGTTGTTATTTATATTTCCTTATATCATGATAAATGTTTATTATTCATGCTAGAATTGTACTAACCGGAAACTTAGTACATGTGTGAATACATAGACAAACAGAGTGTCACTAGTATGCCTCTACTTGACTAGCTCATTAATCAAAGATGGATAAGTTTCCTAGCCATGGACAAAGAGTTGTCATTTGATGAAAGGGTCACATCATTAGATAATGATGTGATTGACTTGACCCATCCGTTAGCTTAGGACGATGATCGTTTAGTTTACTGCTATTGCTTTATCCATAACTTATACATGTTCCTATGACTATGAGATTATGCAACTCCCGAATACCGGAGGAACACTTAGTGTGCTATCAAACGTCATAATGTAACTGGGTAACTATAATGATGCTCTACAGGTGTTTCCGATGGTTTTTGTTGAGTTGGCATAGATCGAGATTAGGATTTGTCACTTCGTGCATCGGAGAGGTATCTCTGGGCCCTCTCGGTAATGCACATCACTATAAGCCTTGCAAGCAATGTGACTAATGAGTTAGTTACGGGATGTTGCATTACGGAACGAGTAAAGAGATTTGCCAGTAACGAGATTGAACTAGGTATTGAGATACCGACGATCGAATCTTGGGCAAGTAACATACCGATGACAAAGGGAACAACGTATGTTGTTATGCGGTTTGACCGATAAAGATCTCCGTATAATATGTAGGAACCAATATGAGCTCCAGGTTCCGCTATTGGTTATTGACCGGAGACGAGTCTTGGTCATGTCTACATAGTTCTCGAACCCGTAGGGTCCGCACGCTCAACGTTCGGTGATGATCGGTATTTTGAGTTTATGTGTTTTTATATATCGAAGGTTGTTCGGAGTCCTGAATGTGATCACGGGCATGACGAGGAGTCTCGAATTGGTCGATACATAAAGATCGATATATTGGAAGCCTATGTTTGGACATTGGAATGGTTCCGGGTGAGTTCGGGAATATACCGGAGTACTGGGAGGTTACCGGAACCCCCCGGGAAGTATATGGGCCTTATTGGGCCATAGTGGGAGAGAGGAGAAGGGAGCCTAGGAGGGGACACGCCCCCCCAAGCCCAATCCGAATTGGATGGGGGGACGGCCCCCCTTTTCCTTCCCCCCTCTCTCCCCCCTCCTTCCTCTCCTAATCCAACTTGGGAAAGGGGGGAATCCTACTCCCGGTGAGAGTAGGACTCCCTTGGGCGCGCCATAGAGGGCCGGCCCCTCCCCCTCCTCCACTCCTTTATATACGGGAGAGGGGGGCACCCCATACACACACAAGTTGACAATTGTCTTAGCCGTGTGCGGTGCCCCCCTCCACCATAATCCACCTCGGTCATATCGTTGCAGTGCTTAGGCGAAGCCCTGTTCCGGTAGCTTCATCATCACCGTCATCACGTCGTCGTGCTGACGAAAGTCTCCTTCGACACTCAGCTGGATCTAGAGTTCGCGGGACATCACCGAGCTGAACGTGTGCACATCGCGGAGGTGCCGTACCTTCGGTGCTAGGATCGGTCGGATCGTGAAGACGTTCGACTACATCAACCGTGTTGTCATAACGCTTCCACTTACGGTCTACGAGGGTACATGGACAACACTCTTCCCCCCTCGTTGCTATGCATCACCTATATGGATCTTGCGTGTGCATAGGATTTGTTTGAAACTACTGCGTTCCCCAACAGAAACATTTGTATCAACACTTGGAATGTGCACCATGTGCTTGTTCTCCTTGTGGGCAACACGTCGTTTTATTTTTGTTCTGGATGACATAGATAAATTATTGCATAGTTTGCATTAGAAATCACCTAAAAATATACATGTATGCAATATTTTTGGTCGTATCCAAGATAGCCATGTCCTCATCAGATGTGTCCTCGCCTCGCCGCGACGGTAGATCGACGGAAGCTCGAGCCCAATCCACGCCACCATGGAGACACATTGCCATCATGTGCTTGCTTGACAAGCCTTGATATCACGCTTGCGCCATCCGTCTTCAAGGAGGAGCTCGTTGATGGCATTGACGTCGGCTGGGCGGAGCTCAAACGGGAAGGGGACCCATCGCTACGCCCTCGAAGATGCAGGTGGCGACGCTGCATGTTCTCACAGACCCAGTGCTGACCGGTCGAAGACAACCAAGGAGTCTGACGCCTACTGCTAGCACAGAGATACTTCGCCGCCACATGCTCGCCTGCTCGCAGATCCTCGATGATGTGCTTCGCTGGCCCCCTTGTCTTCCACCGCGCAATCCATCAAGGAGGAGCCCACCGAGAAGGAAGATGAAGATATCGACATCAACTAGGCGGAGGTCGGGCGGGAGTAGGACTCGTCGCTACGGGCCCCGATGATGAAATGCGAGTTCGAGCAACAACTCTGACTAGCGCTTTAGAACTCGGTGCTCGTCCAAGGTCCGCAGCAAGCCTCATCCATATCAGACACTATAGCATCGAAAGTATGTCTAGAAGGGGGGATTAGACTGCTTGACCAAATAAAAATCTAGCCTTTTCCCAATTTAAGTCTTGGCAGATTTTAGCAACTTATCACAAGTCAAGCAATCAACCTACACATGCAATTCTAAGAGTATAGCAGCGAAAATGTAAATCATTGCATATGAAGGTAAGGGGAGGAGTTTGGAGGGAGCAAACACAATGTAGACACGGAGATTTTTGGCGTGGTTCCGATAGGTGGTGCTATCGTACATCCACGTTGATGGAGACTTCAACCCACGAAGGGTAACGGCTACGCGAGTCCACGGAGGGCTCCACCCACGAGGGTCCACGAAGAAGCAACCTTGTCTATCCCACCATGGCCATCGCCCACGAAGGACTTGCCTCACTAGGGTAGATCTTCACGAAGTAGGCGATCTCCTTGCCCTGACAAATTCCTTGGTTCAACTCCACAATCTTGACGGAGACTCCCAAGTGACACCTAACCAATCTAGGAGACACCAGTATCCAAAAGGTAATAGATAGTGTGTTGATGATGAACTCCTTGCTCTTGTGCTTCAAATGATAGTCTCCCCAACACTCAACTCTCTCACACAGATTTGCATATGGTGGAAAGATGATTTGAGTGGAAAGCAACTTGGGGAAGGCTAGAGATCAAGATTCTTGTGGTTGGATTGGAATATCTTGGTCTCAACACATGAGTAGGTGGTTCTCTCTCAGAAAATGAATGCTGGAAGTGTAGGCACGTTCTGATGGCTCTCCCCACTAACGAGTGGAGGGGTATATATAGCCTCCACACAAAATCTAACCGTTACACACAATTTACCAAACTTGGTGGGACCGAATAGTGAAACTCGGTCAGACCGATTTAGTTCAAAATGTGAACGTTAGGCTTTTCGGGGGGACTGACATGTCAACTCGGTGGGACCGATTGTGTTAGGGTTAGGGCATAACGTAATCTCGGTGAGACCGATCACATGAACTCAGTGAGACCGATTTTTGTAATAGGCAAACAGAGAGTTGGTCAGGTAAACTCGATGGGACCGATCGCTCATTTCAGTGAAACCGAAACGTTATGAAAAGGAAACACAGATTTTGCATTGCGAACTCGGTGGGACCAATCACTCATCTCGGTTAGACCGAAACGTTACGAAGAGAAACAAAGAGTTTGCAATCCCATCTCGGTGAGAACGAGATCCCTATCGGTGAGACCGACCTGATTAGGGTTTCAGGCTATGGCTATGTCAAATGAACTCGGTGGCACCGGATAGATTGAATCGGTGGGGCCGAGTTTGACTTTTGGTTTGGGACATATGTGGATATGAGAATGAAGGAAATATGCCCTAGAGGTAATAATAATGATGTTATTTATATTTCCTTACATCATGATAAATGTTTATTATTCATGCTAGAATTGTATTAACCTGAAATTTGATACATGTGTGAATACATAGACAAAACAAAGTGTCCCTAGTATGACTCTACTTGACTAGCTCGTTAATCAAGGATGGGTAAGTTTCCTGACCATAGACATGTGTTGTCATTTGATGAACGGGATCACATCATTAGGAGAATGATGTGATGGATAAGACCCATCCGTTAGCTAAGCATGTTGATCGTTCAGTTTTTTTTCTATTGCTTTCTTCATGACTTATACATATTCCTTTGACTATGAGATTATGCAACTCCCGAATACCGGAGGAACACCTTGTGTGCTATCAAACGTCACAATGTAACTGGGTGATTATAAAGATGCTCTACAGGTGTCTGCGAAGGTGTTTGTTGGGTTGGCATAGATCGAGATTAGGATTTGTCACTCCGAGAATCGGAGAGGTATATCTGGGCCCTCTCGATAATGCACATCATGATAAGCCTTGCAAGCAATGTAACTAATGAGTTAGTTACAGGATGATACGTTACTAAACGATAAAGAGACTTGCCGGTAACGAGATTGAACTAGGTATGATGATACTGACGATCGAATCTCGGGCAAGTAACATACCAATGACAAAGGGAATGACGTATGTTGTTATGCGATTTGACCAATAAAGATCTTTGTAGAATATGTAGGAGCCAATATGAGCATCCAAGTTCCACTATTGGTTATTGATCGGAGATGTGTCTCGGTCATGTCTACATAGTTCTCGAACCCGTAGGGTCTGCACGCTTAACGTTCGATGACGATTTGTATTTATCAGTTATGTGTTTTGGTGACCGAAGTTTGTTCGGAGTCCCAGATGAGATCACGGACATGACGAGGAGTCTCGAAATGGTCGATAGGTAAAGATTGATATATTGGAAGGTTATATACGGATACCGGAATGGTTCCGATAAGGTTCGGGGATTTTTCAGAGTACTGGAAGGCTACCGGAACCCCCCGGGAAAGTTAACGGGCCTAATGGGCCATAGTGGAGGAGAGGAGGCAGGCCACAGGAGGAGGCGCGCGCGCCCCCCTTGCCCCAATCCAAATTGGACAAGGGGAGGGGGCGTGGCCCCCATATTTCCTTCTCCCCCTCTCTCTCCCTTCCCCTTTCCCCCTCTTCGTTGGAAGGAAAGGGGGGGCAAATCCTATTAGGAACGAAGTCCTAGTAGGACTCCCCCCCATGGCGCGCCCCCCTTGGGCCGGTCTCCTCCTCCCTCCCTCCTTTATATACGTGTGCGGTGCTTGTGATAGCCTGGCTTATTAGGGATGATAGACTACTCATATCAATAAGGAATTCCTTCTTTTCCGGGAGCCCATTCGGACAGAACTCCAAAGTTAAGCGTGCTCAGCTTGGAGTAGTTTCAGGATGGGTGACCGACCGGGAAGTTGCTCCCGGGTGCGCACGAGTGAGGACAAAGTGTGCAGAAAAGACTAGTATTGATCTGTGGGGCCAGTCTAGATCTCGCCAGGAGTAACGACCACCGGCTGGTGTGTCCGGGGCAAGATCCCGCCAGGAGTAACGACCACCGGCGGGTGTGTTCGGGGCGTTACAAGTTGGTATCAGAGCCGACCCTCGCGGTTACACGGATGTTTACGGACAGGTGCGCGGTCATGTTGTGCATGACGTTTGTGACCCGTTGTGGCACACGGCATGGCACATGTGCCGGACTGGAAGCACAAACGCATGTGCCAAGAGGGAACGTTCATGTGGCCCGACGAGGACGTCGGTTCCTCTGAGTGGGGGTGTATGTAATGGCCCGACTTATTACGGATGATAGACTACTCATATCAATAAGGAATTCCTTCTTTTCCGGGAGCCCATTCGGACAAAACTCCAAAATTAAGTGTGCTCAGCTTGGAGTAGTTTCAGGATGGGTGACCAACAGGGAAGTTGCTCCCGGGTGCGCACGAGTGAGGACAAAGTGCGCAGAAAAAACTAGTATTGATCTGTGGGGCCAGTCTAGATCGAGTCAGGAGTAACGACCACCAGCGGGTGTGTCCTGGGCGTTACAAGTTGGTATCAGAGCCGACCCTCGCGGTTACATGGATGTTTGCGGATAGGTGCGCGGTCATGCTGTGCATGATGTTTGTGACCCGTCGTGGCACACGACATGGAACATGTGCCAGACTGGAAGCACATACGTATGTGCCAAGAGGGAACGTTCCTGTGGCCCGACGAGGACGTCGATTCCTCTGAGTGGGGGTGTATGTGATAGCATGGCTTATTAGGGGTGATAGACTGCTCATATCAATAAGGAATTTCTTATTTTCTAGGAGCCCATTCGGAAAACTTCAAAGTTAAGCGTGCCCAGCTTGGAGTAGTTTCAGGATGGGTGACCGACCGGGAAGTTGCTCTCGGGTGCGCACGAGTGAGGACAAAGTGCGTAGAAAAGACTAGTATTGATCTGTGGGGCCAGTCTAGATCCCGCCAGGAGTAACGACCACCGATGGGTGTGTCTGGGGCGTTACAGTGCCCCCTCCATAGTTTACTACCCTGGAGCAGGAAACTAAAACAGTCACAGATCCATGCCTCGAATTCTGTCACCAGAAAATCGAACATTTTCTTTTCAAATAGATCATTGAAATTCTGAAGATACATGTCACCTGAGATTGGAGGTTGGTTCTCTCCACCTCAGGAAACGGAGAATCTTGTTCAAGGAAGATCACTTACAAGTTGCAACAGATAGATGCCTTTGATATCCTTTTCTACTTATAAAGGTTGGAGTTGATGTTGAGTTCACATGTGGGATCAACAACCTTCACAATAAACAAATACACCCCTCTTTTTATTCGCATGTGGAAGTAGCAAACTTCCAAGAGATCTAAACAATTGTATTTTACTCATGTGTGGGACCTAACACAAACAAACAAATAATCACTACTTTAATGGGAAATCAACACTCATGTAGAAGACAAAATAACAATTGCGAACAATATGACTTCCAACTGAAGATCATGATTTTAGTTTTAGTTTCTCCTAACAAAATTTCCAAGTTCTGTATCATATCATAGGATATTGAACAAATTGTAATGCCCATTATTCCATATTCCTAAATTAAAAATGTTGTCTCACTATATATCTTTCAAAGGACCTACTACGGCCACATCAAATTCTTTTGACACCTACCTCATCCCTCTTACTGTATTTTTGCTCTCTTTAATCGTGAATCGTGCAAGATATATACTACCATCTTTTGATCATCTTATAAGTCGGTGGCCTAACGTCTCTCCTTTTTAATAGCTTCGTAGCAATGCACGGGCACTGTGCTAGTGATGGTAAAATCCCTGCTTCGAGCACCAATCCAAGTGACGCTGGGGTAGGCTACCCGGACCTTGTTGGTGTCCTCACCAAGCTCTCCCTAGCTGAACCTGAATCAAGGCCACTGGAAAGCCCCCCTTCCCCCCACTTGCGCCCCCTGGTGCTTGGATCAAGAAAACAGTCTCGCTTAGCCCGTCTACGCCACCAGAGCTGCCACCCTATCCTACTCCATCCCCGATGAAGAAGCTCAAAATCAAGGCCGTGATAGGTGTTGAAGCTGCACTAGAGCAAGGCGTGGCATTGGGGGGCCCATCCCCTTTTCTCCTAGCTTAGGAAATGTAACTTATGTTCTCATTTTAGCAGTACTTGATTGGAGCTTAAAAAGGTAGGAAACTTATCCCTGGTCTGTAATAAACATAGACAAAATTTGCTTTTTTCTGCTTTCGCTTTCGAAAACCGGGGGGGGGGGGGGGGGGACGGGGGGGGGGGGGGGGGCTGGCAGGCTTTCTGGGCTCTCCAGATGCTCTAAAAAGTAAATATATTCCAATTTGGTGTGAACGTAAGAGCCTGTGAGCGTACATGTTGTCCGATCTATAGGTTTTCTTCCAATCATGCAGCTGGTTAGCTATTGATGTGAGTGACGACTTTGACCTCTTCATTTGTTTTGTTCTGCGGCAAAGTTCGGTTTCTACAACCTTCTGGATTGATGGTGAACGATTGCAAACCCGCATTATCTGAACCGACGTTTGCTAATGTATTGCGGTCTTCAAAGGCTTTGTATGGTGATGACGTCTGCAAATGTCCATAGACCTTACTACTTGTTGAATGTACCTTTAAGCTTGGACAGATGAGAACAAACAAAAGCCAAAGACAACTTTTGGTTTATGTTGTCCATTGATATTTTACTTGATAGATCACATATGATATGCACTTCAGGTGTCTTTTCTTAAAAATAGGGATATTCCATCATTTATAGTGTTACTAGAAGTTGAGAGGACAAAGTCACGTTTAGGCCTCGAATGCGAACCACACTATGAGCCCGATGTGTGCAAATCAGGCCGGTCTCAAATTGAGGGACAAAGTAGGGGATTCGAGACGTCTGCCATGTTGGCCCGACAACTTGGCCCCACCTCGCTTTTTAATCACCCTTCCTCACTCTCTTATAGTCCACTTCCCTCCCAAACTCCTAGTCGTCGCCCCGCCACGATGGGCAGGAAGATGGCAGAGGAGTAGTGCCCGCAACCAGATAATGCGGTATCTTGGCGGCTACCGGTCCAATGTGCCATTGCCTCGCCGCGGCGGCAGATTCGATGGAAGCTCGAGCCCAATCCACGCCATCATGGAAACACATCGCCATCATGTGCTCGCTTGACGAGCCTTTATATCACGCTTGCGCCATCGGTCTTCAAGGAGGAGCTCATTGATGGCATTGACGTCGGCTGGACGGAGCTCAAACGGGAAGGAGACCGGCCGCTACGGCCCTCGAAGACGCAGATGGCGCTGGTGCACATTCTCACAGACCCAGTGCTCATGTAGCCTGGGTGCTGGACCGGTCGAAGACGACCAAGGAGCCCGACGCTCGCTGCCAGCACAGAGACACATCGCTGCCACATGCTCGCCCGCCCGCTCAGCCTCGACGCTACGCTTCGCTAGCCCCCTTGTCTTCCACTGCGCAATCCATCAAGGAGGAGCCCGTCGACAAGGAAGGAGATGACATCGACATCAATTGGGCGGAGGTCGGGCGGGAGTAGGACCCGTCGCTCCGGGCCCCGATGACAAAATCGGAGTTCGAGCAACAACTCCGACTAGTGCTTCATAACTCGATGCTCGGGAAAATATCAGGTGATACCATAGATCCAACGGCTCCTAGGAGCTCGTATCATGGGAGCATCTAAGGCTCCGTATCACCTGATACTCTCCCCTCGATGCTCGTACAAGGTCCGCACCAAGCGTCGTCCCCGCCGCCTCATCCATATCGGACATCCCGTCAAGCAAGAGCGAGAACAGGTGCGTTCACCTACAACCTTTCCCCTCCGTCGGGCATCCGCCTGATGTTTGCCGTTCGAAATGCCTTCACCCTGTCTTTGTACAAATTCACGAAATAAGCTCTACCATTTTGAACAAACAATCCTCACCCTCCATATTTTGTCTAGTATTTATACTGTTTTTGTTATTATTATAAAATAGAAAATGACAGATGAACGTTCTCCTGAAAGAGAAATAGCTCCTGCCCAGCCCAAGCAACGCAAAAGGCAAAAGGCACCTCGCGCCGCCGTGCTTTCTCCACCCACCCCCATTCCCCCCACATAGGGCCAGCTCCCGCCGCTCGGAGTCGGGATCGCTCCCCAAATCCCCCACCCTAGGCTCGCTCGCCCCGAAGTCAAACAACAGACAGCGCATTTCCTCGAACACCTAGCCTCCCTCCATGGCCACCTCCGCCCTCGCCACCCTCTCGGCCACCGCCGCCGCCGCGGGGGCCAGGCGCGCCCTCCTCTCGCGCGGCCCCTCCTCCTCCCTCTCCTTCGCCTCCCGCCGTCTCGCGCCCGCGGGGTCCCTCCGCGCCGGGCCCCTGCCCCGCGCGGCGACGCGGGCCCTCTCCGCGACCGCGTCCCCGGTCGCCACAACGGCCATCGCGGTCGGCGACCGGCTCCCCGAAGCTACGCTCTCCTACTTCGACGCCCCCGACGGCGAGCTGAAGACGGTGACGGTCCGCGACCTCACCGCGGGCAAGAAGGTGGTCCTGTTCGCGGTCCCGGGCGCCTTCACGCCCACCTGCACCCAGAAGCACCTCCCGGGGTTCGTGGCCAGGGCCGGGGAGCTGCGCGCCAAGGGGGTGGACACCGTGGCCTGCGTCTCCGTCAACGACGCGTTCGTGATGCGCGCGTGGAAGGAGAGCCTCGGCGTCGGCGACGAGGTGCTGCTCCTGTCGGACGGAAACGGGGAGCTGACGCGCGCCATGGGCGTGGAGCTGGACCTGTCGGACAAGCCGGTGGGGCTCGGCGTCCGGTCGCGCCGCTACGCGCTGCTGGCCGACGACGGCATGGTCAAGGTGCTCAACCTCGAGGAGGGCGGCGCCTTCACCAACAGCAGCGCCGAGGACATGCTCAAGGCGCTCTGACGCCTGAATCGCGACCCCCCTCCGCTCTCGCCACGGCTATCGTCGAGTCGTCGTCGGCTCGGTTCGTCCTCTGTTTCCTGAAGGCCTTTTTTTTTGCTTTGTTTTTCCTGAATAATAATAATAATCGGTGCGGCAGCGGCGGCCTGGCCTGTGTGTGCTGCTGCTGTCACCTTGATGTGAGGTGGCGAGTACTGAGTAGTGCAGCGTAGCTTTGTGAAGTTTCTGGAGAACTACGAGTCGTGGCCGTGTCCTGGTTCGCAACCTGGCATGGAATGGAATGTCAACTTTTGCTTGCTGTTTGCATCGTATCATAATGAATGATTCGTATTCATACACATCCGTGTCGTGATGGCACGGATGGAGTGGAGTACCGTGGCCCCGTTTATGCAGGAAAATTAAGGCTGTGATACGCACCAGCGTTGCTAACAGGTTGTGAATCTGTGATGATGGCTATGTTAATGGGACATGCAGTGTTTCTTCAACATGATCCAATAAAGAAATTCGTCAGTTTTCCATGAAGCTACAGCCAGCGTCACGGTGAAGATTCAGCAAGCCAGGAGCCATCTGCCTCTTGGCATGAACAAAGGATCTTCCTGTTCTTTTAAAACCTTATTAAATTTCAACAGCGTGTTCTTTATATATATATATATATATATATATATATATATATATATATATATATATATATATATATAGGGATTGACTATTCGTCACCCTGGGTGAGGAATAGTTATTCTTCACCCCCTCTATTTTACCATCAATGGACCGTAATTTTACGTTCTATAAATTTTGCTTTATTTCTGAAGTAAAAAGAGACCGTAAGAAAATATATAATCGTCGAAAAAATTATTTTATGTTATGTAAAATTACAAATGTAAAAACATAGTGTAAAATACACATAAACTGTAATTTTCCTTGTCTTATGACCTATATTTTTATTTTTTATGTCAAATTTTACATCGTGAATCGATAGGAATGTAACTATTTGAATTCCAAACGTAATTTAATTATGAAATGATCGTAAAATTATGTCGGGTGAAGAATAACTTATTCTGCACCCTGGGTGATGAATAGTAACACTATATATATATATATATATATATATATATATATATAACTAGAGTAGAGAAATAGAGATCGAGAAGCCCAATGCTGATGCTGAGTGGCCGAACAAACAACCTGAAACTGCAGGTACACGGACGGGCGGCCAACATAAACACACTAAAGCTGAGATGGAAACAAGTAGTTTTGTCTAAAGAACAACAGATCGCCCCTGAAGATGGTGACTTACACAGGATCCATAGTTTGACTGTTCGGCAAAAACTCCATCTTTTCTTTCAAGAAATGAGTACTACCTCTCTAAACTAATATAAGACCTTTTATATTAGATCACTAACGGAGAGAATAGTATGTTTTTTATTGACCTACTAAAAAAACGTGTCAGCTCCAACAAGCCAAAAAGACATATTCGACGAACAAAAAAATTTGTTTGTCAACCAAAAAATACGAACAAAAACACGCATGGACTTGCTGCACGAACAGAACTTTCTATGGATCACAATTAACCCAAGGATGCTGAGCGAACAGCGACCAGCACCATACAAAAGATGAATAAACAGAGGAAATATACAAGCAGCGATGCAGTGAGCAAGACAGGCGCTCAGCAAAAATTCAGGGACCAGCAAATTTGAGCCACATAACTTGTGACCTAACTGTTCATCAAATTACTACATGTATTTCATTCTTTCTTTCTATGTAGTGTCCCTTAATGCTGCCAGCAGTTCTCTAGCTACTACTGTATGTACTTGACCAGAGATAAAAGCAGATAAAGCAAGAATTATCTTGCATTAGTCATCCAAAGCATACCATGCAAAATACTCTTTTGCACCGAAGAGTAGTAATGAACTATCTGTCTGATAGCGAAGTCATTCCAAATTAACTGACTAGGTTATAGAAAAGCACTGGTCATGCTTTTGCACCAACCAAGCATAGATGCAGCTATAGAAAGCAGAGAGTAGCATTGTTGACGCTGAGCAGTGAGCATTACAGTACTAAAAATGACTTGTATGTAAAAAGATGGCCTAGCAAATTTGCAGTCCAACCGGAGATTCTACCAACCAAGCTAGCTGAGTAGAGCAAAGATATCCATGACTAACTGTGAGAGTTTAAGAGATGCCATCAGCTAACAGAACAGACAAAATGTGACTACTTTAGATCATCCCTAGAATAGATGCAGTCTTACCTGATAGACTAAAGTCTAGATAACACGAACTGCCATTGCTAAAACTACTTGATGACAGAAATCCTGGGAAGACCAACCACCATTCGTGGAACACTAGGTAAGCATCACGGAGCAAAGGCGCTGAGCATAGAGATCAACTCCTTCATGATAGCGGGGCAGCTTTGGCTCAGATGCTCAAAGCCGTCACTGGCCATGGCCGCCTTCAGATTCGCCTGAGAACTGAGAAAATCGAAGCATGCCTTCTTCAGTCCACCGCAGTGGTGTTGCTCAGCTAACACCAAGATTGTGGCCACAGTGCTCACTTGGATGCACCTGCAAAGTTTGTCTTCGCAGATCAGCTTTAGCCTGTCCAAGTTATACCTGTCGGCTGCGACCAGCAGATGTTGAGACATGGCGTCTTCCCCTGCTTCCTCCCTCTTCATCTCCGGCAAGGTGTCGGTGTACACAAAATAGAGCAATGCCTTGAACACCTGCGCATCCATGTCATCTATTTTGACGACGGCCGTCGTGTCGACGCTCTCCTTCATCTCGCCAAAGAGCTCCGCACTGAACACCGGCGACCGGGCCGCGATCAGGCAGCGGTGCGCCGCGAAGGTCTCGCCTCCGGCCTCGAACACCACGTCGGCGCCCTTCTCTGCGAGGAGAAGGTTACCCAGGTGCATGTGAAGGTCGGATGGGGGAACGGTGACGAATGTCGGAGGGGCGGGCTCAGGCGTCTCCACCGCGCGGAAGTCGCTGACGACGATGAGGTCGCACCGGACGGCGAAGGAGTCCCCCCTGAGATGTTTCGATTTCTCCAGGGCCTCCGCTCGGATGAACTTGGAGTTCCCCCAGCTCGCCAGGCCGGCGAAGTTGTTCAGCGGCTCCGCCGCCAACGGCAGCGCCTGATTCTCCGCCTCGCCGGCGAAGCGGAACTGGTGCTGCGCCCTCACCGTCCTGGAGGTGTTTTCCGCGAGGACGAGGCGGAGGGATATGTAGCCTGCGTTCTCCACCTGGTCGCCATTGGGGTAGTAGAGGACGAGCCAGCGGTGGCCTCCCACGGTGAAAGGGCAGGACTTGAGGGACTCGCCTGTGGGGATGCCCTTGGTGCGCGAGTAGAGGTCGATCGTGAAGTGGTGGGATCCGGTCGCCGTGTCGGCGACAAGGGCGGAGGCGGACCGCGATGGCTTGCCGCCGGCAGCGGTTGTCGACATGGCTAGTGGGGGATTGGGGTTCCGCCGCTCTGGTGTGGTAGGGTTAAGGGCAGGGAGGCAATAATAATGCAATATACATCGCTTTTTTTTAGAATAGCCAATATACATCGCTCGTGCGAGACGTAAGTACAAGTCGGTTACTGGGTCGGCCCACTTAACAACTTTTTTTAGGTTCACTTGACAACTTTGACCGTGTCATTCATACCCCTCGTACGGAAAATGTTCCTTGGACTAACCGGGTCGCAAAAAGGGTAGAAAATGCAGAAGAAAAAAAATCTTTGCGAACGTTTTCTATTATAACCAGTTAATCATTGTCTTTATTAAACAACCATAGAGACTGAAAAAACAAAGTGCATTGCTTCCCTCTCGATAGGGTTTTCTTCCTCTCGATGGCCGCCGTCGTCGTTGAGTCTCTGCGTCCTTCCCGCTCTGCCCCGCCTTGGAGGCCACTCGGGCAGACTCGGGGATGGTCCCTGCACCGTTCCCTGGCCTTGGTGGTCTGCTGGGTGGAGTTTCGGGGCAGGGTTCTCTCGAAGTCTGATTTCTCTCATCGGGCTAGGGTTTCAAGGGTGGTTCTAGATGTTTCAATCTCGATGGGGGCGCCCCGTGATGCGGAGCATCATATGGACATCACCATGTCAAGAGTTCGTTCGGCAAGTGACACGTGCGACATCTACTTCACATACATAAAGGTGAATCTTCTCCTTTACACGTGCTCACTTGACCCCTTCGAGGATGGTATACCACTTGACCCTCCATCGTGCATGCATAGGTATTGTCGGAGCTTCACGAATGCCGAGGAGGAGTGCAAGCGCCAAGGAACAACTACACCATCCGCGAGGGAAGCATGGAAGAGAAGGAAGAAGAAGCCTGGACAAGTTTCTGGAAAGCCCGGAACTTCCGGCCGCTGCCCGGAACTTCCAGCCCCCGGAACCTCCGGCCGTCCCGGAACTTCCGGCCCCGACGCATCGAAGCCGTCCGAGAGTGTGCCAACTCTCTGGATAGCCCGGACCTTGGCCGGACCTTCGCCCGGAACCTCCGGCGCCCGGACCTTCCGGCCGTCCTCGGAACTTCCGGCCCTGCCTGCGCGCAGACACTCGGGCCGAAGCCCATGTACCCTTTCGCCCCTCACTTACCCCTTCGTGGACCTAGACTATATATACTCCTCCACCTCCTCCTTTCTAGGGTTAGCATTGTGATAGCTCATTTGACAGATAGAGGTACGCTCATCCATATCGGATCTACTCCACGAGAGAGACCGCGGCCTCTACGGAGAAGATCCCTTTGGATTCAAGACCTCCTTTTGGAGAAGAACTCAAGACCTCCTCACGGAGAAGACCGGCTACCTATGTATCGTCCCTAGTTGATTGTGTATCATGTACCTTGCTTTGTGTTCATGGTTGTAGCGCATGTGTGATCATACTTGTTGGTTTGAGTGTTCTCTTGTGTTCCCCTCGTGATTTTTCCCTCGTTTCCCTCCTCGTGTTCTTCGCGTTCTTCGCGGGATCCGCTCCTTTCGTGAAAGATCGGCCTATAGGGTTCTACCCTACATCATCTTAGTATCATGAGCCACGTTGATCACGATTTCGGAGCCTCCCCTCTTTGTTTGCTAGCCTAATTTTGTTGATTTTGTCCCTAATTCGAAAATCCCCACAGAAATAGCCCCATTTTTTTTTGATTTGTTGGTTTGGATGATGTTTTGTTGATTTTGATCCATGGACTCGTGTCTCAAGTGGATCTTGAAGGAAATATGCCCTAGAGGCAATAATAAAGTTATTATTTATTTCCTTATATCATGATAAATGTTTATTATTCATGCTAGAATTGTATTAACCGGAAACATAATACATGTGTGAATACATAGACCAACAGAGTGTCACTAGTATGCCTCTACTTGACTAGCTCGTTAATCAAAGATGGTTATGTTTCCTAACCATGAACAAAGAGTTGTTATTTGATTAACGAGATCACATCATTAGTTGAATGATCTGATTGACATGACCCATTCCATTAGCTTAGCACCCGATCGTTTAGTATGTTGCTATTGCTTTCTTCATGACTTATACATGTTCCTATAACTATGAGATTATGCAACTCCCGTTTACCGGAGGAATACTTTGGGTACTACCAAACGTCACAACGTAACTGGGTGATTATAAAGGAGTACTACAGGTGTCTCCAATGGTAGATGTTGGGTTGGCGTATTTCGAGATTAGGGTTTGTCACTCCGATTGTCGGAGAGGTATCTCTGGGCCCTCTCGGTAATACACATCACATAAGCCTTGCAAGCATAATAACTAAGATGTTAGTTATGAGATGATGTATTACGGAACGAGTAAAGAGACTTGCCAGTAACGAGATTGAACTAGGTATTGGATACCGACGATCGAATCTCGGGCAAGTAACATACCGATGACAAAGGGAACAACGTATGTTGTTATGCGGTCTGGCCGATAAAGATCTTCGTAGAATATGTAGGAGCCAATATGGGCATCCAGGTCCCGCTATTGGTTATTGACCGGAGACGTGTCTCGGTCATGTCTACATTGTTCTCGAACCGTAGGGTCCGCACGCTTAACGTTACGATGACAGTTATTATGAGTTTATGCATTTTGATGTACCGAAGGTTGTTCGGAGTCCCGGATGTGATCACGGACATGACGAGGAGTCTCGAAATGGTCGAGACGTAAAGATTGATATATTGGAAGCCTATGTTTGGACACCGGAAGTGTTCCGGGTGAAATCGGGATTTTACCGGAATACCGGGAGGGTTACCGGAACCCCCCGGGAGGAAAATGGGCCTATTGGGCCTTAGTGGAAAAGTGAAAAGGGGCTGCCCACAAGGGCTGCGCGCCTCCCCCCCTTCCCTAGTTCTATTAGGACTAGGAGAAGGGGCCGGCCCCCCTCTCTTCTCTCTTCTCCTTGAAGAGTCCTATTAGGAATAGGATTGGGGGGGGGGGGGAGTCCTACTCCCGGTAGGAGTGGGACTCCCCCTGCGCCTCTCTCCCAAGCCGGCCGAACCCCTCCCCCTGCTCCTTTATATACGGGGGCAGGGGGCACCCCATAGACACACAAGTTGATCATTGTTGATCGTTCCTTAGCCGTGTGCGGTGCCCCTGCCACCAAATTCCACCTCGGTCATATCGTTGTAGAGCTTAGGCGAAGCCCTGCGTCGGTAGTACATCAAGATCGTCACCACGCCGTTGTGCTGACGGAACTCTTCCTCGACGCTTTGCTGGATCGGAGCCCGAGGATCGTCATCGAGCTGAACGTGTGCTAAGAACTCGGAGGTGCCGGAGTAACGGTGCTTGGATCGGTCAGATCGGGAAGAAGACGTACGACTACTTCCTCTACGTTGTGAGATCGCTTCCGTAGTCGGTCTGCGTTGGTACGTAGACAATACTCTTCCCCTCGTTGCTATGCATCACCATGATCTTGCGTGTGCGTAGGAAAATTTTCGAAATTACTACGTTCCCCAACAGTGGCATCCGAGCCTAGGTTTTATGGTTTGATGTTATTTGCACGAGTAGAACACAAGTGAGTTGTGGGCGATACAAGTCATACTGCCTACCAGCATGTCATACTTTGGTTCGGCGGTATTGTTGGGTGAGACGATCCGGACCAACCTTACGCGTACTCTTACGCGAGACCGGTTCCCTCGACGTGCTTTGCACATAGATGGCTTGCGGAAGACTGTCTCTCCAACTTTAGTTGAACCAAGTGTGACTACGCCCGGTCCTTGAGAAGGTTAAAACGGAGTCTATTTGACGAACTATCGTTGTGGTTTTGATGCGTAGGTGAGATGAGTTCTTACTTAAGCCCGTAGCAGCCACGTAAAACTTGCAACAGCAAAGTAGAGGACGTCTAACTTGTTTTTGCAGGGCATGTTGTGATGTGATATGGTCAAGGCATGATGCTGATTTTATTGTATGAGATGATCATGTTTTGTAACCGGGTTATCGGCAACTGGCAGGAGCCATATGGTTGTCGCTTTATTGTATGCAATGCAATCGCGATGTAATGCTTTATTTTATTACTAAGCTGTAGTGATAGTCGTGGAAGCATAAGATTGGCGAGACGACAACGATGCTACGATGGAGATCACGGTGTCGCGCCGGTGACGATGGTGATCATGACGGTGCTTCGGAGATGGAGATCACAAGCACAAGATGATGATGGCCATATCATATCACTTATATTGATTGCATGTGATGTTTATCCTTTTATGCATCTTATCTTGCTTTGATTGACGGTAGCATTATAAGATGATCTCTCACTAAATTATCAAGAAGTGTTCTCCCTGAGTATGCACCGTTGCCAAAGTTCGTCGTGCCCAGACACCACGTGATGATCGGGTGTGATAAGCTCTACGTCCATCTACAACGGGTGCAAGCCAGTTTTGCACACGCAGAATACTCAGATTAAACTTGACGAGCCTAGCATATGCAGATATGGCCTCGGAACACAGAGACCGAAAGGTCGAGCGTGAATCATATAGTAGATATGATCAACATGACGATGTTCACCATTGAAAACTACTCCATCTCACGTGATGATCGGTTATGGTTTAGTTGATTTGGATCACGTGATCACTTAGAGGATTAGAGGGATGTCTATCTAAGTGGGAGTTCCTAAGTAATTTGATTAACTGAACTTAAACTTATCATGAACTTAGTACCTGATAGTATCTTGCTTGTTTATGTTGATTGTAGATAGATGGCTCGTGCTGTTGTTCCGTTGAATTTTAATGCGTTCCTTGAGAAAGCAAAGTTGAAAGATGATGGTAGCAATTACACGGACTGGGTCCGTAACCTGAGGATTATCCTCATTGCTGCACAGAAGAATTACGTCCTGGAAGCACCGCTGGGTGCCAGGCCTGCTGCTGGAGCAACGCCAGATGTTATGAATGTCTGGCAGAGCAAAGCTGATGACTACTCGATAGTTCAGTGTGCCATGCTTTACGGCTTAGAATCGGGACTTCAACGACATTTTGAACGTCATGGAGCATATGAGATGTTCCAGGAGTTGAAGTTAATATTTCAAGCAAATGCCCGAATTGAGAGATATGAAGTCTCCAATAAGTTCTATAGCTGCAAGATGGAGGAGAACAGTTCTGTCAGTGAGCATATACTCAAAATGTCTGGGTATAATAATCACTTGATTCAGATGGGAGTTAATCTTCCAGATGATTGCGTCATTGACAGAATTCTCCAATCACTGCCACCAAGCTACAAGAGCTTCGTGATGAACTATAATATGCAAGGGATGAACAAGACTATTCCCGAGCTCTTCGCAATGCTGAAAGCTGCGGAGGTAGAAATCAAGAAGGAGCATCAAGTGTTGATGGTTAACAAAACCACTGGTTTCAAGAAAAAAGGCAAAGGGAAGAAGAAGGGGAACTTCAAGAAGAACAGAAAGCAAGTTGCTGCTCAGGAGAAGAAACCCAAGTCTGGACCTAAGCCTGAAACTGAGTGCTTCTACTGCAAGCAGACTGGTCACTGGAAGCGGAACTGCCCCAAGTATTTGGCGGATAAGAAGGATGGCAAGGTGAACAAAGGTATATGTGATATACCTGTTATTGATGTGTACCTTACTAGAGCTCGCAGTAGCACCTGGGTATTTGATACTGGTTCTGTTGCTAATATTTGCAACTCGAAACAGGGACTACGGAATAAGCGGACGCTAGCAAAGGACGAGGTGACGATGCGCGTGGGAAACGGTTCCAAAGTCGATGTGATCGCGGTCGGCACGCTACCTCTACATCTACCTTCGGGATTAATATTAGACCTAAATAATTGTTATTTGGTGCCAGCGTTGAGCATGAACATTATATCTGGATCTTGTTTGATGCGAGACGGTTATTCATTTAAATTAGAGAATAATGGTTGTTCTATTTATATGAGTAATATCTTTTATGGTCATGCACCCTTGAAGAGTGGTCTATTCTTACTGAATCTCGATAGTAGTGACACACATATTCATAATGTAGAAGCCAAAAGATGCAGAGTTGATAATGATAGTGCAACTTATTTGTGGCACTGCCGTTTAGGTCATATCGGTGTAAAGCGCATGAAGAAACTCCATACTGATGGGCTTTTGGAACCACTTGATTATGAATCACTTGGTACTTGCGAACCGTGCCTCATAGGCAAGATGACTAAAACACCGTTCTCCGGTACTATGGAGAGAGCAACAGATTTATTGGAAATCATACATACCGATGTATGTGGTCCGATGAATATTGAGGCTCGTGGCGGATATCGTTATTTTCTCACCTTCACATATGATTTAAGCAGATATGGGTATATCTACTTAATGAAACATAAGTCTGAAACATTTGAAAAGTTCAAGGAATTTCAGAGTGAAGTTGAAAATCATCGTAACAAGAAAATAAAGTTTCTACGATCTGATCGTGGAGGAGAATATTTGAGTTATGAGTTTGGTATACATTTGAAAAATTGTGGAATAGTTTCGCAACTCACGCCACCCGGAACATCACAGCGTAATGGTGTGTCCGAACGTCGTAATCGTACTTTACTAGATATGGTGCGATCTATGATGTCTCTTACTGATTTACCGCTATCGTTTTGGGATTATGCTTTAGAGACGGCCGCATTCACGTTAAATAGGGCACCATCAAAATCCGTTGAGACGACGCCTTATGAACTATGGTTTGGCAAGAAACCAAAGTTGTCGTTTCTTAAAGTTTGGGGCTGTGATGCTTATGTGAAAAAGCTTCAACCTGATAAGCTCGAACCCAAAGCGGAGAAATGTGTCTTCATAGGATACCCAAAGGAAACTGTTGGGTATACCTTCTATCACAGATCCAAAGGCAAGACATTCGTTGCTAAGAATGGATCATTTCTAGAGAAGGAGTTTCTCTCTAAAGAAGTGAATGGGAGGAAAGTAGAACTTGACGAGGTAACTGTACCTGCTCCCTTATTGGAAAATAGTACATCACAGAAAACTGTTTCTGTGACACCTATACCAATTAGTGAGGAAGCTAATGATGATGATCATGAAACTTCAGGGCAAGATACTACTGAACCACGTAGATCAACCAGAGTGAGATCCGCACCAGAGTGGTACGGCAATCCAGTTCTGGAAGTCATGCTACTAGATCATGATGAACCTACGAACTATGAAGAAGCAATGGTGAGCCCAGATTCCGCAAAATGGCTTGAGGCCATGAAATCTGAGATGGGATCCATGTATGAGAACAAAGTATGAACTTTGGTTGACTTGCCCGATGATCGGCAAGCAATTGAGAATAAATGGATCTTCAAGAAAAAGACTGACGCTAACGGTAATATTACTGTCTATAAAGCTCGACTTGTCGCAAAAGGTTTTCGACAAGTTCAAGGGGTTGACTACGATGAGACCTTCTCACCCGTAGCGATGCTTAAGTCCGTCAGAATTATGTTAGCAATTGCTGCGTTTTATGATTATGAAATATGGCAAATGGATGTCAAAACTGCATTCCTGAATGGATTTCTGGAAGAAGAGTTGTATATGATGCAACCAGAAGGTTTTGTCGATCCGAAGGGAGCTAACAAAGTGTGCAAACTCCATCGATCCATTTATGGACTGGTGCAAGCATCTCGGAGTTGGAATAAACGCTTTGATAGTGTGATCAAAGCATTTGGCTTTATACAGACTTTTGGAGAAGCCTGTATTTACAAGAAAGTGAGTGGGAGCTCTGTAGCATTTCTGATATTATATGTGGATGACATATTGCTGATTGGAAATGATATAGAATTTCTGGATAGCATAAAGGGATACTTGAATAAAAGTTTTTCGATGAAAGACCTCGGGGAAGCTGCTTACATATTAGGCATAAAGATCTATAGAGATAGATCAAAAACGCTTAATTGGACTTTCACAAAGCACATACCTTGACAAGATTTTGAAGAAGTTCAAAATGGATCAAGCAAAGAAAGGGTTCTTGCCTGTGTTACAAGGTGTGAAGTTGAGTCAGACTCAATGCCCGACCGCCGCAGAAGATAGAGAGAAAATGAAAGATGTTCCCTATGCTTCAGCCATAGGCTCTATCATGTATGCAATGCTGTGTACCAGACCTGATGTGTGCCTTGCTATAAGTTTAGCAAGGAGGTACCAAAGTAATCCAGGAGTGGATCACTGGACAGCGGTCAAGAACATCCTGAAATACCTGAAAAGGACTAAGGATATGTTTCTCGTATATGGAGGTGACAAAGAGCTCACCGTAAGAGGTTACGTTGATGCAAGCTTTGACACTGATCCGGACGATTCTAAATCGCAAACCGGATACGTGTTTACTTTAAACGGTGGAGCTGTCAGTTGGTGCAGTTCTAAACAAAGCATCGTAGCGGGATCTACATGTGAAGCGGAGTACATAGCTGCTTCGGAAGCAGCGAACGAAGGAGTCTGGATGAAGGAGTTCATATCCGATCTAGGTGTCATACCTAGTGCATCGGGTCCAATGAAAATCTTCTGTGACAATACTGGTGCAATTGCCTTGGCAAAGGAATCCAGATTTCACAAAAGAACCAAACACATCAAGAGACGCTTCAACTCCATCCGGGATTTAGTCCAGGTGGGGGACATAGAGATTTGCAAGATACATACGGATCTGAATGTTGCAGACCCGTTGACTAAGCCTCTTCCACGAGCAAAACATGATCAGCACCAAGGCTCCATGGGTGTTAGAATCATTACTGTGTAATCTAGATTATTGACTCTAGTGCAAGTGGGAGACTGAAGGAAATATGCCCTAGAGGCAATAATAAAGTTATTATTTATTTCCTTATATCATGATAAATGTTTATTATTCATGCTAGAATTGTATTAACCGGAAACATAATACATGTGTGAATACATAGACCAACAGAGTGTCACTAGTATGCCTCTACTTGACTAGCTCGTTAATCAAAGATGGTTATGTTTCCTAACCATGAACAAAGAGTTGTTATTTGATTAACGAGGTCACATCATTAGTTGAATGATCTGATTGACATGACCCATTCCATTAGCTTAGCACCCGATCGTTTAGTATGTTGCTATTGCTTTCTTCATGACTTATACATGTTCCTATAACTATGAGATTATGCAACTCCCGTTTACCGGAGGAATACTTTGGGTACTACCAAACGTCACAACATAACTGGGTGATTATAAAGGAGTACTACAGGCGTCTCCAATGGTAGATGTTGGGTTGGCGTATTTCGAGATTAGGGTTTGTCACTCCGATTGTCGGAGAGGTATCTCTGGGCCCTCTCGGTAATACACATCACATAAGCCTTGCAAGCATAATAACTAAGATGTTAGTTATGAGATGATGTTTTACGGAACGAGTAAAGAGACTTGCCAGTAACGAGATTGAACTAGGTATTGGATACCGACGATCGAATCTCGGGCAAGTAACATACCGATGACAAAGGGAACAACGTATGTTGTTATGCGGTCTGACCGATAAAGATCTTCGTAGAATATGTAGGAGCCAATATGGGCATCCAGGTCCCGCTATTGGTTATTGACCGGAGACGTGTCTCGGTCATGTCTACATTGTTCTCGAACCGTAGGGTCCGCACGCTTAACGTTACGATGATAGTTATTATGAGTTTATGCATTTTGATGTACCGAAGGTTGTGCGGAGTCCCGGATGTGATCACGGACATGACGAGGAGTCTCGAAATGGTCGAGACGTAAAGATTGATATATTGGAAGCCTATGTTTGGACACCGGAAGTGTTCCGGGTGAAATCGGGATTTTACCGGAATACCGGGAGGGTTACCGGAACCCCCCGGGAGGCAAATGGGCCTATTGGGCCTTAGTGGAAAAGTCAAAAGGGGCTGCCCACAAGGGCTGCGTGCCTCCCCCCCTTCCCTAGTCCTATTAGGACTAGGAGAAGGGGCCGGCCCCCCTCTCTTCTCTCTTCTCCTTGAAGAGTCCTATTAGGAATAGGATTGGGGGGGGGGGGAGTCCTACTCCCGGTAGGAGTGGGACTCCCCCTGCGCCTCTCTCCCAAGCCGGCCGAACCCCTCCCCCTGCTCCTTTATATACGGGGGCAGGGGGCACCCCATAGATACACAAGTTGATCATTGTTGATCGTTCCTTAGCCGTGTGCGGTGCCCCCTGCCACCAAATTCCACCTCGGTCATATCGTTGTAGAGCATAGGCGAAGCCCTGCGTCGGTAGTACATCAAGATCGTCACCACGCCGTTGTGCTGACGGAACTCTTCCTCGACGCTTTGCTGGATCGGAGCCCGAGGATCGTCATCGAGCTGAACGTGTGCTAAGAACTCGGAGGTGCCGGAGTAACGGTGCTTGGATCGGTCAGATCGGGAAGAAGACGTACGACTACTTCCTCTACGTTGTGAGATCGCTTCCGCAGTCGGTCTGCGTTGGTACGTAGACAATACTCTCCCCCTCGTTGCTATGCATCACCATGATCTTGCGTGTGCGTAGGAAAATTTTCGAAATAACTACGTTCCCCAACAGATCTAGCATTCCCCACCTTTTCCTTCATTTCTATCCATAAAATCTTCCCAATTTTGACCTTGGAAATCGAGTTTTCCTGCCCCCATTCTCAGATCTGGAATTTAGGGTTCGCCCCGGAAGAAATTCCACGACCCCCGGAACTTCCGGACTCTCCCGGAACTTCCGTCCCCCGGAACTTCCCGGCTAATAGAGAGTTTACCCAAAATCCCCCGGCTTCCCCAAGACTTTTTCCGCGACCCCCGGAACTTCCGGCCACCCCCCAGAACTTTCGGAGCCCGGAACTTCCGGCCTAACCCGAAACATTGCACAGAATTTCAGCATCACCCTCTTTCACCATTTTGGTCACAACGTTTCGCTCCGAACTCTGATTTGAGTGTTCTTTGGCTCGTTTTGAAGCTATCGACGTGCCCGGGGACCTCACCTTGGTTTCACCACCTTTTGACCCCATCAATTTTTTGGAATTTTGGCATCTTTGCCTAGGCCTTCCACCATATATATCATCCGCTACACCATCACCGACTTCCACAACCTAACCAATTTTGTTCCCCATCGCATTAGTGGTTGCTTGAGGAGTGATCTGAGTCTCCTAAGGTGTCTAGGCTACTTAGGGACGATTGCTTCTTCATCAACCACCACCACCACTTCCGCATAGGCTTGACCACTATACACTTCCGCCACCCCAACTTAACCCAATTTTGTTTGTGTTGTGAGTTGTGTCTCCTAAGGTGTTTCGGCTACTTAGGGACCGTGCTTCCAACTTTGACACCGTGTATAGTACACATAACCCAATAACCCTCCACTTCTGCATTGTCTACTCGCATAACCTATCATTGCATTGTC
The DNA here is from genome assembly GCA_034509565.1 of Triticum monococcum. NCBI lineage: Eukaryota > Viridiplantae > Streptophyta > Magnoliopsida > Poales > Poaceae > Triticum > Triticum monococcum. The sequence continues at coordinate 618,474,620 of CM067847.1, read as the reverse complement.
GCAATCCCATTGAGCTTCCGCAACACCACCACCGCATCCCGCTACCACCATTTTGACATTTGAGATTTTGAGTTCGCAGTTTTCCCGTTTCCTAAGGTGTTTCGGCTACTTAGGGACGAGTCTCCATCATCTTGGTATCTCCATCAAGATCACCGCCACTCATCATCGACACGGACGGTAACCTCCATATCATCTTGGTATCGTGGTATCCCTCCATTGTATATTCCCTTGCCATTGCATTGCTAACCCCTAGCCCATTTTGCGTCACTTGCCTATCGAGACTAGCCTTTGAGTATTGCCGGCAACGTTACTTGTGCACATTAGTGGTCTACACCTTCCATTGCATACATACCATACCATATCATATTGGTATCATATCATCCCTTGTGCCTCAAGTTTGTTCCCGCATATACGCAATAGCTATCTTGGTTTGTGCATTGTGCAAAAGTGGCCATACATATAAAAAAAGAACAATCTTTTAAGCAAAGAAAAAGAGAGAGCAAGAAGCTTGTAAGCAAGTGCCATAACATCATACCACATTGCATAAGATTGTCATATCCGATCATCTTGGATCATACCACCGGAACATCATGTACATAGCATACTTGGGATAGAAGTCGTTGCATTTTGTCTCCTATAGGTTGTGCACAAGTGTCGTATCCGCCTATTGAGAAATCATGCTAGCGTCTCTCTAGAGTTCTGCAACAAGAGCATTTTTCGTGGATTCCACATTTTGAGCTCATTCCTTGGTTGCACGACCCCATTTATCTATCCGTGTGTGTGTTTCCGTGTGCCATTCATTGCTATTGGTCTACTTGTTTCACTTGCGAATTGGTGAATCTCTTTCAACATTATTGACTCTTCCTAACATTTTGCATCAAATTTTTGTGCCACTATCCTCACCGAGCTCCACCATAAGCCTTATTTGTGTAGGTGTGAGAAACCGACAAGAATTGGTACCAATTGTGCTATTTCCTTGTTACATCATTGAGTGATCATTGATCCATCTTCAACATCGGTCAAGGTACATTTGGTATAGTTCTTCTCCTTTCTCCACTCACATTTGCTCGAGTCTTGTGATGGATAGGCAAGGCATTTCACCTTCGGTCTACAATAACAACGACGAGTTCGATGCCACGAAAAACTACACCGACGCCAAGATGCAAGCTCAAATGGAAGAGATCAAAGCCCTCATCAAGTTCTACAAGAGGTCTTCCTCATCTTTGAGAAGACGCTCAAGTACACACGCTTCCAAGCTACCATCTCTGGCAAGGTCACATCGGCATCGACACCATCACCACCATGAATGTGAAGGTCAAGAGCTCAACACCAAAACCGCTCAACGACTTCACGATCTCCCTTGGCATCTTCGTCAAGCGACTTCAAGGCATCTTCGCCTATGGACATACAACATCTTCGCCCACAAGCACTTCAAGAGAAGCTCCCCAAGCTCAAGTCCGCGACTTCTACGAGCTACTACGACCTCGACACCGACTACAAGATTCCTTTCTATGGGACTCAAGAACCCGAGGAGTATCTCGAGTGGGAGCACCTAATGGACGACTACCTCAAGCTACATCAAGTTCCTCCCGAAGATCAAGTGAAGTGCGCCATAAGGAACTTCCACGACTACGCGTCCACATGGTGGCTTCACGCACCTACGGAGACCTACGACATGAGTTGGCCCAAGACGAAGAGAGCTTTCTGATACGTCCATTTTGCATCATGCTTTTATATCAATATTTATTGCATTATGGGCTGTTATTTCACATTATGTCACAATACTTACGGCCATTCTCTCTTATTTTACAAGGTTTACATAAGGAGGGAGAATGCCGACCGCTGGAATTCTGGGCTGGAAAAGGAGCAAATATTAGAGACCTATTCTGCACAACTCCAAAAGTCCTGAAACTCCACGGAATACCTTATAATAAATAATGAAAAATCCTCGCCAAAGATGAAGACCAGGGGGCCCACACCCTGCTCACGAGGGTGGGGGCGCGCCCCTACCTCGTGGGCCCCCTGGTGGCTCTCCGATGACCATCTTCTCCTATATGAAGTCTTTCGTCGAGAAAAAATAAGAAGCAACCTTTCGGGATGAAACTCCGCCGCCACGAGGCAGAACCTTGGCGGATCCAATCTAGAGCTTCGGCAGAGCTGTTCTGCCAGGGAAACTTCCCTCTCGGAGGGGGAAATCATCGCCATCGTCATCACCAACGCTCCTCTCATCGGGAGAGGGCAATCTCCATCAACATCTTCATCAGCACCATCTCATCTCAAAACCCTAGTTCATATCTTGTATCCGATTCTTGTCTTCAAGTCCGGGATTGGTGCTAGTAGGTTGCTAGTAGTGTTAATTACTCCTTGTAGTTGATGCTAGTTGGTTTAATTGGTGGAAGATCATATGTTCAGATCCTTTATGCATATTAATACCCCTCTGATTATGAACATGTTTATGCTTTGTGAGTAGTTACGTTTGTTCCCGAGGACAAGGGAGAAGCCTTGCTATTAGTAGTCATGTGAATTTGGTATTCGTTCGATATTTTGATGAGATGTATATTGTCTAGCCTCTAGTGGTGTTATGTGAATGTCGACTACATAACACTTCACCATTATTTGGGCCTAGAGGAAGGCATTGGGAAGTAATAAATAGATGATGGGTTGCTAGAGTGACAGACGCTTAAACTCTAGTTTATGTGTTGCTTCGTAAGGGCTGATTTGGATCCAGATGTTTCATGCTATGGTTAGGTTTACCTTAATACTTTTGTTGTAGTTGCGGATGCTTGCAATAGAGGTTAATCATAAGTGGGATGCTTGTTCAAATAAGAACAGCACCCAAGCACCAGTCCACCCACATGTCAAATTATCAAAGTACCGAACGCGAATCATATGAACGTGATGAAAACTAGCTTGACGATATTCCCATGTGTCCTCGGGAGCGCTTTTCCTTATATAAGAGTTTGTCCAAGCTTGTCCTTTCCTACAAAAAGGATTGGTCCACCTTGCTGCACTTTATTTACTTTTGTTACTTGTTGCTCGTTACAAATTCTCTTATCACAAAATTGTCTGTTACCACTTAATTCAGTACTTGCAGAGAATACCATGCTGAAAACCGTTTATCATTTCCTTCTGCTCCTCGTTGGGTTCGACACTCTTACTTATCGAAAGGACTACGATAGATCCCCTATACTTGTGGGTCATCAAGACTATTTTTTGGCGCCGTTGCCGGGGAGTGAAGCGCCTTTGGTAGGTGGAATTTGGTAAGGAAAAATTTATATAGTGTGCTGAAATTTACTGTCACTTGTTACTATGGAAAGTAATCCTCTGAGGGGCTTGTTCGGGGTATCTTCACCCCGACCAGTAGAGCAAAGAGTTGCTCCTCAACCTACTGAACCTATTGAAAATGAATATGAAAATGAAATTCCTTATGAGTATCCTTCGGGTATGATAGAAAAACTGGCAGCTAATCCTTTTACAGGAGATGGAACAAAGCATCCTGATGAACACCTAATATATGTGGATGAAGTTTGTGGATTATTTAAGCTTGCACGTATACCCGATGATGTTGCTAAGAAGAAGGTCTTCCCTTTATCTTTGAAGGGGAGACGCATTGATATGGTATAGGCTATGTGATGATACGAGATCATGGAACTATAAAAGATTGAATTTGGAATTTCATCAAAAGTATTACCCTATGCATCTTGTTCATCGTGATCGCAATTATATATATAATTTTTGGCCTCGCGAAGGAGAAAGCATTGCTCAAGCTTGGGGGAGGCTTAAATCAATGTTATATTCATGCCCCAATCATGAGCTCTCAAGAGAAATGATTATTCAAAAAATTTATGCTCGGCTTTCTGATAACAATCGCACCATGCTTGATACTTCTTGTGCTGGCTCTTTTATGATGATGACTATTGAATTCAAATGGGATTTATTGGATAGAATTAAACGCAACTCTGAAGATTGGGACCTCGACAATGGTAAGGAGTCAGGTATGACACCTAAGTTTGATTGTGTTAAATCTTTTATGGATACCGATATTTTCCGTAAGTTTAGCACTAAATATGGACTTGATTCTGAGATAGTAGCTTCTTTCTTTGAATCTTTTGCTACTTATGTTGATCTCCCTAAGGAGAAGTGGTTTAAATATCATCCTCCCATAGAAGTAAAAGTAGTTGCACCTATTAAAGTTGAAGAAAAGACTATCACTTATAATGATCCTATTGTTCCTACTTCTTATGTTGAGAAACCACCTTTTCCTGTTAGAATAAAGGATCATGCTAAAGCTTCAACTGTGGTTCGTAAAAGCAATATTGAAACATATACACCTCCTGAGCAAGTTAAAGTTGAACCTAATATTGCTATTGTTAAAGAGCTCTTGTCTGATAATATTGATGGGCATGTTATTCAGTTCTATAATGAAACTGCTAGAATTGCTAAACCCTGTGATACAGATAAACCTAGACCTGTGATAGGCATGCCTGTTATTTATGTTAAAATAGGAGATCAATGTTATCATGGCTTATGTGATATGGGTGCTAGTGCTAGTGCAATACCTACTGACTTATACAACGAAATTATGCTTGACATTGCACCTATTGAGTTAGAAGATATTGATGTTACTATTAAACTTGCTAATAGAGATACTATTTCACCAATGGGAATTGTTAGAGATGTTGAAATCTTGTGTGGGAAAACTAAATATGCTGCTGATATTCTTGTTCTTGGTTCCCCACAAGATAGGTTTTGTCCCATTATATTTGGTAGACCCTTCTTAAATACTGTTAATGCTACCATAGATTGCACAAGGGGTGTTGTTACTGTCGGCTTAGATGATATGACTCATGAGTTTAATTTTTCTAAATTTAGTAAACAACACCGTGAAGAAGAATTGCCTAGTAAGGATGAAATTATTGGTCTTGCTTCCATTGCCGTACCTCCTAGTGATCCTTTAGAACAATATTTGCTAGACCATGAGAATGATATGTTTATAAATGAAAGAAGGGAAATAGATGAAGTATTCCTTAAATAGGAACCTATGCTGAAACACAATTTGCCTGTTGAAATCCTAGGGGATCCCCCTCCACCTAAGGGTGATCCCGTGTTTGAGCTTAAACCGTTGCCTGATAATCTTAAATATGCTTATCTTCATGAAAAGAAGATATATCCTGTTATTATTAGTGCTAACCTTTAAGAGCATGAAGAAGAAAGGTTATTGAAAACTTTGAAGAAGCACAGTGCTGCTATTGGGTATACTCTTGATGATCTTAAGGGCATTAGTCCCACTCTATGTCAACATAAAATAAATTTGGAAGCAGATGCCAAACCAGTTCGTGATCCTCAACGATGTCTGAATCCTAAAATGAAAGAAGTGGTAAGAAAAGAAATACTAAAGCTTCTGGAGGCAGGTATAATTTATCCCGTTGCTGATAGTCAGTGGGTAAGTCCTGTTCATTGTGTCCCTAAGAAGGGATGTATTACTGTTGTTCCTAATGATAAAGATGAATTGATTCCACAAAGAATTATTACAGGTTATAGGATGGTAATTGATTTCCGCAAATTAAATAAGGCTACTAAGAAAGATCATTACCCCTTACCTTTTATCGATCAAATGCTAGAAAGATTATGCAAACATACACATTACTGCTTTCTAGATGGTTATTCTGGTTTCTCTCAAATACCCGTGTCGGCTAAAGATCAATCAAAGACTACTTTTACATGCCCTTTTGGTACTTTTGCTTATAGACGTATGCCTTTTGGTTTATGTAATGCACCTGCTACCTTTCAAAGATGCATGATGGCTATATTCTCTGACTTTTGTGAAAAGATTTGTGAGGTTTTCATGGACGACTTTTCCGTCTATGGATCTTCTTTTGATGATTGCTTGAGCAATCTTGATCGAGTTTTGCAGAGATGTGAAGAAACTAATCTTGTCTTGAATTGGGAAAAGTGCCACTTTATGGTTAATGAGGGTATTGTCTTGGGGCATAAAGTTTCTGAAAGAGGTATTGAAGTCGATAAAGCCAAGGTTGATGCTATTGAAAAGATGCCACGTCCCAAGGACATCAAAGGTATAAGAAGTTTCCTTGGTCACGCCGGATTTTATAGGAGGTTCATTAAGGACTTCTCAAAAATTTCTCGGCCTCTGACTAATTTATTACAAAAAGATATACCATTTGACTTTGATGATGATTGTGTAGAAGCATTTGAAATACTTAAGAAAGCATTAGTCTCTGGACCTACTGTTCAGCCACCTGATTGGAATTTACCCTTTGAAATTATGTGTGATGCTAGCGATTATGCGGTAGGTGCTGTTCTAGGGCAAAGAGTTGATAAAAAAATTAAATTCTATCCATTATGCTAGTAAGACTCTAGACAATGCTCAAAGAAATTATGCTACTACTGAAAAAGAACTTTTAGCAGTTGTATTTGCTTGTGATAAGTTCAGACCTTATATTGTTGATTCTAAAGTAACTATCCACACTGATCATGCTGCTATTAAATATCTTATGGAGAAGAAAGATGCTAAACCTAGACTTATTAGATGGGTTCTCTTGCTACAATAATTTGATTTGCATATTGTTGATAGAAAAGGAGCCGAGAACCCCGTTGCAGACAACTTATCTAGGTTAGAGAATGTTCTTGATGACCTACTACCTATTGATGATAGCTTTCCCGATGAACAATTAAATGTCATAAGTACTTCTCATAGTACCCCTTGGTATGCTGATTATGCTAATTACATAGTTGCTAAATTAATACCACCTAGCTTCACATACCAACAAAAGAAAAAGTTCTTCTATGATTTGAGACATTACTTTTGGGATGACCCACATCTTTATAAAGAAGGCGTAGATGGTGTTATTAGACGTTGTGTACCTGAGCATGAACAGGAACAGATCCTACGCAAGTGCCACTCTGAAACTTATGGAGGACACCACGCGGGAGATAGAACTGCACATAAGGTATTGCAATCCGGTTTTTATTGGCCTACTCTCTTAAAGGATGCCCGTAAGTTTGTCCTATCTTGTGATGAATGTCAAAGAGTTGGCAATATTAGTAGACGTCAAGAAATGCCTATGAATTATTCACTTGTTATTGAACCGTTTGATGTTTGGGGCTTTGATTATATGGGACCTTTTCCTTCCTCTAATGGATATACACATATTTTAGTTGCTGTTGATTACGTTACTAAGTGGGTAGAAGCTATTCCAACTAGTAGTGCTAATCATAACACTTCTATTAAAATGCTTAAAGAAGTTATTTTTCCGAGGTTTGGAGTCCCTAGATATTTAATGACTGATGGTGGTTCACATTTTATTCATTGTGCTTTCCGTAAAATGCTTGCTAAATATGACGTCAATCATAGAATTGCATCTCCATATCACCCACAATCTAGTGGTCAAGTAGAATTGAGTAATAGAGAACTCAAATTAATTTTGCAAAAGACTGTCAATAGATCTAGAAAGAATTGGTCCAAGAAACTTGATGATGCATTATGGGCCTATAGAACTGCATATAAAAATCCTATGGGTATGTCTCCGTATAAAATGGTATATGGAAAAGCATGTCACTTACCTCTCGAACTAGAACATAAGGCATATTGGGCTATTAAAGAGCTCAACTATGATTTCAAACTTGCCGGTGAAAATAGGTTATTTGATATTAGCTCTCTTGATGAATGGAGAACCCAAGCTTATGAAAATGCCAAGTTGTTTAAAGAAAAGGTTAAAATATGGCATGACAAAAGGATACAAAAGCGTGAGTTTAATGTAGGTGATTATGTATTGCTATACAACTCTCGTTTAAGTTTTTTGCAGGGAAACTTCTCTATAAATGGGAAGGCCCCTATGTTATCGAGGAGGTCTATCGTTCCGGTGCCATAAAAATCAACAACTTCGAAGGCACAAATCCGAAGGTGGTAAACGGTCAAAGAATTAAACACTATATCTCACGTAATCCCATAAATGTTGAAACTAATATTATAGAAACCGTAACCCCCGAGTATCGGGACCCCGACCCTAGGTCACACCGATCTAGCATGTAACACATCATATCACTTTGTGGCCTCACGCACGGTATTCCCACGGGTGCCACCTTACCTGGCCCGGGACCGTTTGCGCCTTTTGGCTCACGTATATGATAGTGTCGCTAGCATCCATATGACAAAGAACCCGGGCCGACATGGCTAGTCGTGAACCCAAAGCGGCACTAACCCATGGGGACAGGCATACATGAATCAACCTCGAGCATGTCGGTCAATAGCGTGTGAATCCGGGCTGTAGCACTAGGCTAACAGGACTCCGGTAACCCGGGCTGTAGCAGGCTAGGCAGGACTCCGGACGTCACCGCGTGACATTTCCCCGAAGGGACAGACACAGGAACGAAGTGAAACACATGCCGGCCAGTCAGGTGTTCCGAGCAGTAGTGCTGGGCTAGCAGGGCTCCGATGGACCAGGCTGTAGCGGACTACTATCGCTCAGAAGACACTAGACTACATTTCCCCATATGATAGGCTGCCAAGGATAAACAACCAGATTGTCGGATCCCACACATAGCAATACACGCTACACGTACGCATAACATGCAAGTATGTGCTGTACAACATGGCATCACAACATAACGCAAACTCATATAGATAAAGGCTCAGAAGAGCCACATAGCATAAATACAAGCAGGGGTCACATGACCCATCATTCAGAGCATACAAGCAACGGAAGCATTACATGTCTGAGTACAGACAACTACAAAAGAAAAGAGCTGGAAAGCCTGACTATCTACAAGACCCTCCCAAGGGTACAAGATCGTAGCTGAGGTAACAAGCTACTCATCGAAGTCCAAAACGGAACTACTAGTAAGACAGATGTCTCATCTGCAAAACATAAATAAAGCAAACGTGAGTACAAAGGTACTCAGCAAGACTTACATCAGATCCTATCATATATGCATTATTATCAAGAAGGTAATGTGGGGTTTAGTTGCAGCAAGCCAGCTTTGACTCAGTGGCTATCCTGTTCTATGACAATGAGAAACTTCTTTGAGATGAGGCAGCGCACACGAGTCCACTAATCACCACTTCAATACACCACTAAGGATTCATCCTCGTCTCCCTACGAGGAGGCCATCCATAGCACTCACACTTGTCTTGAGCATTTTAGAGTATCCACTTTAAGTTGTCTATGTACCACGTAAGCATCCAAGAAGTCCATAACCGAGGACACGGCTATTCGAATAGATCATGATAACCCTGCAGGGGGTACTTCTTCACACACGCTCTCGCCACTTACCGCCATGTACACGTCATGTATCTCGGCAACCTTCAAGCGGAAGCCTGGCGAGGGTGTCGGCCACGACCTGACTAACCACGCAAGACTCTAGTCCAGGTTTATCGCCTATTCGGGTTCCATCCGCAAGGAGATCCGGCCGAGGTTTCGCTCACGGCCCCAAACAATGTGTACAGGGTTCCCGAGCCCACCATCCGGGTGCCACTCGGTACACCGGGCCACGTGTGCCTAGTCTATCCCAAGTCCACCCTGCCGGGTGCCACTCGGTAGAAAAATAGCACTACCTACAAACACCAGAAACTATTTGCAACTCCTGGACAGAGCTCAAGGCGGTTAATAAGTCGAGAGAGCTTGGAGCGCCCGGAGCCCAATGTGTGGTAGTAGCTAGTCATTGGACAACTTACACAGAACTCAGTTCTTAGGACGGTCCCAATGAGACAACCCACCATGTACTCCTACATGGCCTCTCACCGCTACCTTTACCAAATCATGTTCACACGTTTAACTCTCAGCACCAGAACATATCATAACACTCCAATTCATTCCCGATGAATCAGACCTGACACAACTCTAAGCAATAGCAGGCATGGCATGGTAAGAACACAGCATGGCTCAATCAACCCCTACACATGCTAGTGGGTTTCAACTATTTACTGTGGCAATGACAGGTCATGCAGAGGAATGGGTTCAACTACCGCAGCATAAAGTAGCAGTTGAATCGTGGTTGTCCTAATGCAATAAAAGAGAGCAGGAGCGAGAGAGTGGGTTGTATCGGAATGAACAAGGGGGGGGGGGGGTTGCTTGCCTGGTAGAACAACAAGGAAGGCACTGCTCCTCAGACAGGTACTCTGGAACGGTCTCCGGAGCAGGACCTATCGAGAAGGAACGGTGTCGGCAATCAAACACAAGCATATGCAACATTATGATGCATGAACATGGCATGAAGATGTGATGCTGTTTGGGCTAATGCAACTAGTATTCATTTGGTTAAAGTCCATTTGAACTAAAGATTCAAATGTAACTCCAACATAAGCTCTTAAATATGCCATAAGTGTGTTTTCACATATACAGCATGTATAGCTTGGTTTGTCATGCATGAAAATGGTACAGATGGATAGATTGAATTTTTCTGATAATTTTTCATATATAAATTATTTCAATCTGAGTTACGGTTGAATTTCTATGAATTTTTGAAGTTTTGAATATATTCTGGAATTTCCCGATTTATTATAATTCCAGAAAATGAGATATTGCGTCAGCATGACATCAGCGTTGCGTCAGCGGTCAACGGAGCTGTCCGAGTCAAACCTGACGTGTGGGGTCCACACGTCAGTGACTGGTTAGTTAACAGGAGGGTTAATTTGTCTAATTAGGGTTAGTGGGCGCCGGGCCCACTGGTCAGTGACTAACTAGGTAACTAACCTAGGTTAATTAGTGTTAATCTAATACTAACTAAATGTCAGGGGGTGGCCCACGCGTCAGTGACACAAGGGGGAGGGTCAACCCTGGTCAGCGGGGTCAAGGCCACCGGCGGCTTGTCGCCGGCGAGCCAGACGCGGCGGAGGGCGTCGGAAATGCGTCTCCGGTGACCAAATGGGCCGCGGAGACCATCTCCGAGGAGCTGGTGCTCGCGCGCATCCACTAGTGCCCTCCGTTTCACCGGAGACGGCCTAAGTCGACGGCGGCGACCACTTGGGCGGCGGCCGGAGTTCGGCGGGGAGGGGAGAAGGGGCTACGGTGCATGGCAGGGGTAGCAGGTGAGGGTTTTGGGGTCCTGGCGTTGCACTGAGCATGATGGTGTGCTCGGTTGCGGCTGGCTCAACCCCTGGCCACGGTGGCGCCATGGCCGGCGGCGAGGTGCTACGGCTTTGGTCGAAACAGCGGCTGCGGTGCTCGAGAAGCAAGGGGAAGAGGGGAAAACGATGATGGAGCTCACAGCAGTCGCAGAGGGCGTCGAAGCGGGCTCGGGGACGCGTTGGTTGCGGCGAATTTGACGGCGGCGATCCACGGCGGCCGAGGCGAAGACGATGGCAATGGCGGTGCTCCAGGGCTTCCCGCGTCACGTGGCTCGACAGAGAGGTGGACAGCGACGTGGCGGAGCTTCTGAGCTGGTCGGAGAAGCGAGGGGGAGGCGGTGGCTACGGAAATGGCGAACGGCGGTGACGGCAATGCTCGGGCGGCCACGCGGGAGAGAACCAGGGGAGGAGGGAGAGCGAGGGAGAGGGAAAGAGGTCGGGGCGGTGTGTGGCGTCGCGCGGGGCATCCAGACGACGAGGAGGAGAAGCAGGAGGTGGCGGGGAATGTGGCCACGGCCGGCTGTGGCGCGGCCACGTAGCAGCTCCTACTGGCAGGAGCTTGAAGAAGCTCCTGGCAGTTGGGCTGGGCCGGCCTGCTGGGCCGCAGGGCCAGGCCAGGTTGCACAGGTAGGTTTTTTTCCTGTTTCAGTTTTCTTTTCTAATTTTCTGACATTTGTTTTGATTTAGATAAAATACTAAACCATTTTATGTGCTTCTGAAAATTATTGTAGGAACTAATTGGCTTATTCCAAAGCCCCACATTAAAAATCAGAATTATTGGAGTATATTTGAATATATAACAAATATAAATCCAATACAATTAATTATGCATTAATTCCAAATGGCCAAAATAAATATTTATGAGCTCCTAAAAATATTGGTTTGAATTTTACCTCTCACCAATATTTTCAGAGAGAGACATGAACATTTTCTTGGGCCCTTTTGGAGCACTTTTTATCTAGGTCATTTTCAAAAAATGATTTCTGAGGGTCCACAAATCCCCATTTCAAATTTAAATGGAGTTTAAACATGATGCAAGCATGAAGGGCTAGCCTAGGTCATACCAGAACTAGGGATGTGACAACTCGCCCCCACTCGAAGAAATCTCGTCCCGAGATTCAGGAGTCGGCGGGAAGAAAGCGGGGTACTCAAGTCGAAGACGATCTTCACGCTCCCAAGTGGCTTCTCTCTCAGAATGATGAGACCACTGAACCTTGAGGAACTTGATGTTATGACGTCGGGTGACACGCTCTGCTTGATCAAGGATGCATACCGGGTACTCTCGATAGGCGAGGTTATCTTGGAGATCAAGCGTTTCGTGGTCCACTTCGCGGATGGGATCCGAGAAGCAACGCCTGAGTTGAGAGACGTGGAAGACATCATGAACTCGAGAAAGATGTGGTGGTAGTTCCAACTGGTAGGCAACCTCTCCTCGTTTAGCGAGAATGAGAAAGGGACCAATGTAACGAGGAGCCAACTTGCCCTTGATACCAAATCGATGGGTACGCTTTAGAGGAGTAACCCAAAGATAAGCCTTATCGCCAACTTCATAAGCCACTTCCTTATGACTACGGTCATACTGGCTCTTTTGACGAGACTGGGCCGTTTTCAAATTCTCACGAATGATGCGAACTTGCTCTTCTGCCTCCTGGATCATATCCGGTCCAAAGAATTGCCGTTCACCGGTTTCTGACCAGTTCAAAGGTGTTCGACATCTTCATCCATACAGAACCTCAAAAGGAGCTTTCTTGAGGCTGGATTGATAGCTATTGTTATAAGCAAACTCGGCAAAAGGAAGACACTTCTCCCAATCCATACCGAATGAGATAACACAAGCTCTAAGCATGTCTTCAAGAATCTGGTTGACCCTTTCCACCTGACCACTTGATTGAGGGTGGAAAGCGGTACTGAAAGAAAGATGGGTGCCCATGGCAGTTTGGAAACTCTCCCAGAAATGAGAAGTGAAAAGACTACCACGGTCTAAATTGATCTCTAGTGGAACACCATGAAGTGACACTATTCGAGAGATATATAAGTCAGCGAGCTGACTAGCAGTGATACTCTCTCGAACAGGTAGGAAGTGAGCCACTTTGGAAAGACGATCAATGACTACGAAGATAGCATTATTCCCTTTCTTGGTCCTGGGAAAGCCGGTGATGAAGTCCATACCAACTTTATCCCATTTCCATTCAGGAATAGCTAAAGGCTGAAGGGTGCCAGCAGGTCTTTGATGCCCTGCCTTAACGCGGCGACAAACGTCACAGTTAGCTATAAACTGAGCAATTTCTCTCTTCATCCTAGTCCACCAGAACCTCTGGCGTAGGTCCTGATACATCTTAGTACTACCGGGATGAATCGTGAGAGGAGATTCATGCGCCTCCTTAAGGATTAACTGTCGAAGATGTTGATTCTTGGGAACCACCAAGCGACTCTCAAAGAAAACAACACCGCGACCATCTATAGAAAAACTACCACCAACTCCCTTGTTAATGTTTCTCTTGATCCGGGAAATTCCCGTATCCTGCTTCTGAGCAGAGACAATCTGATCCACAAGAGTAGGTTTCGCCACCAAGGTAGAAAGGAATCCGTGAGGAGCAATGTGAAGGTTAAGCTTACATAATTCCTCATGGAGAAGTGGTTGGCCCTGCTGCAACATGAGATTGTTGCAATAGGACTTACGACTTAGCGCATCAGCCATGACATTCCCCTTGCCTGGGGTGTAGGTAATCCCTAAGTCATAATCTGAGATCAACTCCAACCAACGTCTTTGCCTAAGGTTCAAATCTGGTTGGGTGAAGATATACTTGAGACTCTGGTGATCGGTGTAAATCTCGCAACGTTTACCAAGAAGGTAATGTCGCCAAGTCTTAAGTGCATAGACTACGGCTGCAAGCTCTAGATCATGGGTAGGATAATTCTCCTCATGTGGATGCAACTGTCGAGATGCATAGGCAATCACATGGCGATCTTGCATAAGAATGCAACCTAGTCCCTGTCGTGAGGCGTCGCAGTAGATAACAAAGTCTTTAGTGAAGTCCGGTGGCACGAGTATGGGAGCAGAAGTAAGACGTCTTTTCAGTTCCTGAAAACTGTGTTCACACTGTGGGGACCACTCAAACTTTTGATCCTTCTTGAGAAGTTCCGTGAGAGGTTTGGCCACTTTGGAGAAGTTCTCAACGAAGCGGCGACAATAACTGGCTAGACCAAGGAAACTCCTAACTTGCTTAACTGTTTCAGGCAGAGTCCAATCAAGAACGGCCTGAACTCTTTCGGGATTGACAGCAATGCCCTTACCAGAGATTACGTGGCCGAGATAGGTCACTTCTGGTAACCAAAACTCGCACTTGGAGAACTTGGCGTAAAGGCGGTGTGCTCTGAGTTTTTCTAGCACAAGTCTAAGATGTTCGGCATGCTCTTCCTCGTTCTTCGAGTAAATAAGGATATCATCGAGGTAAACCACGACAAACTTGTCTAGGTACTCCATGAAGATCGAGTTCATCAAGCGAGAGAAAGTAGCTGGAGCGTTGGTTAGACCAAAGGACATGACGGTGTACTCGTACTGACCATAACGAGTGACAAAAGCCGTCTTAGGAATGTCCCCATTTCTGATCTTGATTTGGTGGTAGCCTAACCTCAAATCCATCTTGGAAAAGACTGAGGATCCAGCGAGCTGATCATACAGGTCGTTGATCCTGGGGAGCGGATACTTGTTCTTTATCGTGACCAAATTAACGGGACGATAATCTACAACCATCCGGTCCATACCATCCTTCTTCTTGACGAAGAGAACGGGGCAAGCCCAGGGAGAAGAACTGGGACGGATGAAACCCTTTTGCAAGGATTCATCGAGTTGTTTCTTAAGCTCAGCTAGTTCTAAGGGTGCCATCTTGTAAGGTCTCCTAGAGATTGGAGCGGTTCCTGGGATAAGATCTATGACAAATTCTACATCTCTGTCGGGTGGAATACCTAGCAGTTCCTCTGGAAAGACATCCGGAAAGTCACGGACTACCGGGATATCTTCGAGGTCTGGAAGAGGGTTGGCATTAAGAGAATAGAGTTGACGCTTTGCAACTCTAGTGGAGACGGTGACTATCTTGCCAGATGGGTGTGTAAGCTGAACAGACCTTGTGTAACAATCAATCTTGGCATGATGAGCTTTCATCCAGTCCATACCCAAGATGATGTTAATATCTGTAGACTTGAGGGCTATAAGTGATGCAAGGAATACAAGTCTGTCAACAAGGATTTCATTACCATGGCTTATTCGGGTAGTTTGCCATCTAGACCCTGGAGTTTGGATTTCAAGTGGAGTTGGCATATCACAAAATGACATGTCGTGCAAACGAGCATAGCCTTCAGAAATGAAGGAGTGAGATGCTCCGATATCGAACAAAACCGAAGCTGGATGGCAATTGACAAGGAGGGTACCAAGAACGACATCCGGATCATCACGAGTGTCTTTAGCTGAGACGTGATGCACACATCCACGTTCAGGGGGAGCTGACTTGACACTACTCAGCTTGCGTGATGGCTTATCACGGCCAACAGACTTCTCAGGCTGGGGTGGGGCATAGCTGGTTTGAGAGCAGTCACGTGCATAGTGTCCTGGCTCTCCGCATGTGAAGCAAGTCCCTGAAGTAGGACGTGGGCCCGCCTTGACAAGCGGTCTACCAATAGGCCTGGGTGGAGCATGTAACTGGACTGGGTGAGGTGCCACATAATAGGGCCTCGGTGAGTAACCGGGTGGAAGAGCGGAGTTCGGAACCCAAAACCGGCGCTTCTGCAAGGTAGAGCCGGAGGAAGAAACCAAATCACGGGTGTGCTTACGAGACTCCTCGTAAGTGAGTTGAGCTGTCTCCGCGTTAATGGCCTTGTTCACAAGAGCCTGGAATGTATTGCAATGGTGCAGGTGGAGATCACGACGCAACTTGGGGTTGAGACCCTTCCGGAACCTAGCCTGCTTCTTGGCGTCTGTGGACACTTCTTCTGTAGCATAGCGAGCGAGGTTCTCAAATTCTCTACTGTAAGCATCTACAGCCATCTTACTCTGGGTGAAACTACAAAACTCTTCTCTCTTGCGATCAACGAGAGCCTGAGGAATGTGATGCTCACGGAAAGCCTCGGTGAAATCTCTCTAGGTGATTATCTGGCCAGTTGGAAGCATAGCCTCGTAGTTCTGCCACCAAATACTGGCAGGACCTTCCAGGTGATAAGTAGCATAGGTGACCCTGTCACTTTCAGCTACGTTCGCAGAACGCATCTTGTGTGTAATACTACGGAGCCAGTCATCTGCATCGAGTGGCTCAATGGAATGATGAAAGGTGGGTGGTTTCAGACCAATGAAGTCATGGATGGACACAAAC
The DNA here is from genome assembly GCA_034509565.1 of Triticum monococcum. Taxonomy (NCBI): domain Eukaryota; kingdom Viridiplantae; phylum Streptophyta; class Magnoliopsida; order Poales; family Poaceae; genus Triticum; species Triticum monococcum. Next base: position 618,458,174 of record CM067847.1, on the reverse strand, counting down.
TCTTTGTGCTGGCGGGAGGTGTTCTCCTCAATACGTGCTAACAAGTGGTTTGACTCTCGCTTGTTCTTCTCCATTTCTAACATGAACTCTGCCAATGAAGACTGGTCAGGAGGATCCTCATCCCTACCATCTCCGTGGTTCCGGATATGAGCAACAGAACTTCGGTTAACCGGCAACATCCTGAGAGCCAACCAAGGAAACAAGGATGGATTCAGCATCATCATAAGGATGTAGATTATAGTACGAGTAAAATACTATCTCTTGAACCCCTAGGACAAATCCGGCAGCATAACGGCAGCAAACTGCTCAAAATGAGACATTCTGCAAAAGATGGGGTAGCACCATGCTCAACATCATTACTCAAGGTTCTGAGATATTACTAAACAGGCTACACCAGAGGTACTCAAACTGGGATATGACTCTGATCAACCAATCCTAAGAGACTACGGAGTAGTAACACGTGATCCTGATAGACAGAAGAGGAAACCTAGTTCCTTAACCCCGTAGGAAAGATAGGATGACTTAGATCAGAAGGCATGAGGTATAAGGAGTAAAAAGAGCCTTACGTTCCCTTCCACAATCAATTCCATTACATAACTAAAGAATTTCTAGACACAACTTCGACCAGGTTGGCTTGGAAATCCTACAGGCAGTCAGGCTCTGATACCAAGGCTGTCGGGACCCCGACCCTAGGTCACACCGATCTAGCATGTAACACATCATATCACTTTGTGGCCTCACGCACGGTATTCCCACGGGTGCCACCTTACCTGGCCCGGGACCGTTTGCGCCTTTTGGCTCACGTATATGATAGTGTCGCTAGCATCCATATGACAAAGAACCCGGGCCGACATGGCTAGTCATGAACCCAAAGCGGCACTAACCCATGGGGACAGGCATACATGAATCAACCTCGAGCATGTCGGTCAACAGCGTGTGAATCCGGGCTGTAGCACTAGGCTAACAGGACTCCGGTAACCCGGGCTGTAGCAGGCTAGGCAGGACTCCGGACGTCACCGCGTGACATTTCCCCGAAGGGACAGACACAGGAACGAAGTGAAACACATGCCGGCCAGTCAGGTGTTCCGAGCAGTAGTGCTGGGCTAGCAGGGCTCCGGTGGACCGGGCTGTAGCGGACTACTATCGCTCAGAAGAAACTAGACTACATTTCCCCATATGATAGGCTGCCAAGGATAAACAACCAGATTGTCGGATCCCACACATAGCAATACACGCTACACGTACGCATAACATGCAAGTATGTGCTGTACAACATGGCATCACAACATAACGCAAACTCATATAGATAAAGGCTCAGAAGAGCCACATAGCATAAATACAAGCAGGGGTCACATGACCCATCATTCAGAGCATACAAGCAACGGAAGCATTACATGTCTGAGTACAGACAACTACAAAAGAAAAGAGCTGGAAAGCCTGACTATCTACAAGACCCTCCCAAGGGTACAAGATCGTAGCTGAGGTAACAAGCTACTCGTCGAAGTCCAAAACGAAACTACTAGTAAGACAGATGTCTCATCTGCAAAACATAAATAAAGCAAACGTGAGTACAAAGGTACTCAGCAAGACTTACATCAGATCCTATCATATATGCATTATTATCAAGAAGGTAATGTGGGGTTTAGTTGCAGCAAGCCAGCTTTGACTCAGTGGCTATCCTGTTCTATGACAATGAGAAACTTCTTTGAGATGAGGCAGCGCACACGAGTCCACTAATCACCACTTCAATACACCACTAAGGATTCATCCTCGTCTCCCTACGAGGAGGCCATCCATAGCACTCACACTTGTCTTGAGCATTTTAGAGTATCCACTTTAAGTTGTCTATGTACCACGTAAGCATCCAAGAAGTCCATAACCGAGGACACGGCTATTCGAATAGATCATGATAACCCTGCAGGGGGTACTTCTTCACACACGCTCTCGCCACTTACCGCCATGTACACGTCATGTATCTCGGCAACCTTCAAGCGGAAGCCTGGCGAGGGTGTCGGCCACGACCTGACTAACCACGCAAGACTCTAGTCCAGGTTTATCGCCTATTCGGGTTCCATCCGCAAGGAGATCCGGCCGAGGTTTCGCTCACGGCCCCAAACGATGTGTACAGGGTTCCCGAGCCCACCATCCGGGTGCCACTCGGTACACCGGGCCACGTGTGCCTAGTCTATCCCAAGTCCACCCTGCCGGGTGCCACTCGGTAGAAAAATAGCACTACCTACAAACACCAGAAACTATTTGCAACTCCTGGACAGAGCTCAAGGCGGTTAATAAGTCGAGAGAGCTTGGAGCGCCCGGAGCCCAATGTGTGGTAGTAGCTAGTCATTGGACAACTTACACAGAACTCAGTTCTTAGGACGGTCCCAATGAGACAACCCACCATGTACTCCTACATGGCCTCTCACCGCTACCTTTACCAAATCATGTTCACACGTTTAACTCTCAGCACCAGAACATATCATAACACTCCAATTCATTCCCGATGAATCAGACCTGACACAACTCTAAGCAATAGCAGGCATGGCATGGTAAGAACACAGCATGGCTCAATCAACCCCTACACATGCTAGTGGGTTTCAACTATTTACTGTGGCAATGACAGGTCATGCAGAGGAATGGGTTCAACTACCGCAGCATAAAGTAGCAGTTGAATCGTGGTTGTCCTAATGCAATAAAAGAGAGCAGGAGCGAGAGAGTGGGTTGTATCGGAATGAACAAGGGGGGGGGGGGGTTGCTTGCCTGGTAGAACAACAAGGAAGGCACTGCTCCTCAGACAGGTACTCTGGAACGGTCTCCGGAGCAGGACCTATCGAGAAGGAATGGTGTCGGCAATCAAACACAAGCATACGCAACATTATGATGCATGAACATGGCATGAAGATGTGATGCTGTTTGGGCTAATGCAACTAGTATTCATTTGGTTAAAGTCCATTTGAACTAAGGATTCAAATGTAACTCCAACATAAGCTCTTAAATATGCCATAAGTGTGTTTTCACATATACAGCATGTATAGGTTGGTTTGTCATGCATGAAAATGGTACAGATGGATAGATTGAATTTTTCTGATAATTTTTCATATATAAATTATTTCAATCTGAGTTATGGTTGAATTTCTATGAATTTTTGAAGTTTTGAATATATTCTGGAATTTCCTGATTTATTATAATTCCAGAAAATGAGATATTGCGTCAGCATGACATCAGCGTTGCGTCAGCGGTCAACGGAGCTGTCCGAGTCAAACCTGACGTGTGGGGTCCACACGTCAGTGACTGGTTAGTTGACAGGAGGGTTAATTTGTCTAATTAGGGTTAGTGGGCGCCGGGCCCACTGGTCAGTGACTAACTGGGTAACTAACCTAGGTTAATTAGTGTTAATCTAATACTAACTAAATGTCAGGGGGTGGCCCACGCGTCAGTGACACAAGGGGGAGGGTCAACCCTGGTCAGCGGGGTCAAGGCCACCGGCGGCTTGTCGCCGGCGAGCCAGACGCGGCGGAGGGCGTCGGAAATGCGTCTCCGGTGACCAAATGGGCCGCGGAGACCATCTTCGAGGAGCTGGTGCTCGCGCGCATCCACTAGTGCCCTCCGTTTCACCGGAGACGGCCTAAGTCGACGGCGGCGACCACTTGGGCGGTGGCCGGAGTTCGGCGGGGAGGGGAGAAGGGGCTACGGTGCATGGCAGGGGCAGCAGGTGAGGGTTTTGGGGTCCTGGCGTTGCACTGAGCACGATGGTGTGCTCGGTTGCGGCTAGCTCAGCCCCTGGCCACGGTGGCGCCATGGCCGGCGGCGAGGTGCTACGGCTTCGGTCGAAACGGCGGCTGCGGTGCTCGAGAAGCAAGGGGAAGAGGGGAAAACGATGATGGAGCTCACAGCAGTCGCAGAGGGCGTCGAAGCGGGCTCGGGGACGCGTTGGTTGCCGCAATTTGACGGCGGCGATCCACGGCGGCCGAGGCGAAGACGATGGCAATGGCGGTGCTCCAGGGCTTCCCGCGTCACGTGGCTCGACAGAGAGGTGGACGGCGACGTGGCGGAGCTTCTGAGCTGGTCGGAGAAGCGAGGGGGAGGCGGTGGCTACGGAAATGGCGAACGGCGGCGACGGCAATGCTCGGGCGGCCGCGCGGGAGAGAACCAGGGGAGGAGGGAGAGCGAGGGAGAGGGAAAGAGGTCGGGGCGGTGCGTGGCGTCGCGCGGGGCATCCAGACGACGAGGAGGAGAAGCAGGAGGTGGCGGGGAACGTGGCCACGGCCGGCTGTGGCGCGGCCACGCAGCAGCTCCTACTGGCAGGAGCTTGAAGAAGCTCCTGGCAGTTGGGCTGGGCCGGCCTGCTGGGCCGCAGGGCCAGGCCAGGCTGCACAGGTAGGTTTTTTTCCTGTTTCAGTTTTCTTTTCTAATTTTCTGACATTTGTTTTGATTTAGATAAAATACTAAACCATTTTATGTGCTTCTGAAAATTATTGTAGGAACTAATTGGCTTATTCCAAAGCCCCACATTAAAAATCAGAATTATTGGAGTATATTTGAATATATAACAAATATAAATCCAATACAATTAATTATGCATTAATTCCAAATGGCCAAAATAAATATTTATGAGCTCCTAAAAATATTGGTTTGAATTTTACCTCTCACCAATATTTTCAGAGAGAGACATGAACATTTTCTTGGGCCCTTTTGGAGCACTTTTTATCTAGGTCATTTTCAAAAAATGATTTCTGAGGGTCCACAAATCCCCATTTCAAATTTAAATGGAGTTTAAACATGATGCAAGCATGAAGGGCTAGCCTAGGTCATACCAGAACTAGGGATGTGACACCAGAGGAATACATAAGGGACACTTTCCAGAATGTTTCAGACCCTGAAAAGGAATAGGTATGTGGTACGGTAAGTAAACGGACTCCAAAAAATTTTTAAGGCAATATTTCTTCGTTCTAGAATATTTAGAAAAATAGAAAATTAAGTAGCAGTCCGGGAAGGACACGAGGGCCCCACGAGGGTGGAAGGCGCGCCCTACCCCCTGGGCGCGCCCCCCTACCTCGTGAGCTCCTCGTGTGCCTTCCGGACTCCGTTTTCTTGCACGATACGTATTTTGGTCGGTAAAAATTCATTATATAATCTCCCGAGGGTTTTGACTCCCGTATCATGCAAATATCCTCTGTTTTTGTTTCGAGTTGTTGCTGCTGCAGATTAGAGCAAGATGTCTTCTCAAGAGTCAATCGGGAAGAGCCGGGTATCTAATTCGGCACCGGAACCAAGGGAAAACAGCGACCCTGACCACTTTGGGCCAACAACGGAGGAAGAGATGGATGCTGGCTTAATGAGGGTAGATGACATGGAGGATCAAGAAGTCACCTCTCGCTTCCGAGCTGGGTTCACGATGGGGGAACTGCAGAGCTCAGCTATTCCAAACTCGGTTATCCCTTCCAATGTTAGATTTCTTTCTTATGAGAATATGAAAAAGAGTGTCACTGGTTCTCCCACAGCTATGCAGCACCATTGGGTGCAGGGAGCTTTGGCTGTTACAGGAAAACTCCGAAAGGAAATAATGGATCTCAAGCAGCAAGTCAACAAGCTTGAGGAGGAGAATCGTATCTTGAGGGGCATCATCGCCAAGAACATCACATCACCATCCCCGAAAAGAGAGATATAATCACCTGGGTATGGGCACTCCCCTTGGCAACTGCCAAGCTTGGGGGAGGTGCCCCGGTATCATATCACAATCACAACTCCTATCTTTACCTTTTTCTTAGTTCGATCCTATTAGTAGTATTTGATCTAGTAGAATAAAGTGTATGGCATGATCTAGTTGTGAGTTTTGCTTTATTATCCTTCTATGTAATCGAGTCTGTGAGCTATATAATAAATATTAGTGTTGAGTCAAGGGCTTGATTTCTTTGCCATGATCCCAAATAAAAGAAAAGAAAAGAGAAAAATAATAAGAAGAAACAAAAGTTCATATTGATCTTATTGATAGTAATGACTTCACATAGAAAGAGTGCGATGATTAAAAGTTCTTGGGAGTTGGCAGACATAGCTTCGGTCATAGTTGCAATTAATAGGAAGTAATAAGGAAAGGGTGGTTTCACATATAAATATACTATTATTGACATCTTTTATGATTGGGAACACTCATCAAAATATGACATGCTAAAGAGTTGATGTTGGACAAGGAAGACAACGTAATGGGTTATGTTTTCTTATATCTGAGATAAAGTATGTTGTCATGGATCATCCAACATGTTGAGCTTGCCTTTCCCCCTCATGCTAGCCAAATTCTCAGCACCAAGTAGAGATACTACTTGTGCTTCCAAATACCCTTAAACTAGTTTTGCCATGAGAGTCCACCATATCTACCTATGGATTGAATAAGATCCTTCAAGTAAGTTGTCATCGGTGCAAAGCAATAAAAATTGCTCTCTAAATATGTATGATTGATTGTGTGGGAGAAATAAGCTTTATACGATCTTGTGATGTGGAAGTAATAAAAGCAACGGACTGCATAATAAAGGTTCATATCACAAGGGGCAATATAAAGTGACGTTCTTTCGCATTAAGATTTTGTGCATCCAACCATAAAAGCGCATGGCAACCTCTGCTTCCCTGTGCGAAGGGCCTATCTTTTATTATTATCTTCTACCTTATGCAAGTGTCATGGTGATCTTCACCTTTCCTTTTTCATTTTATCCTTTGGCAAGCCCAGCATGTTGGAAAGAACCTGATATATATATATATATATATATATATATATATAATTGGATGTAGGGGGGGCATGAGTTATTATTGTTGACATTACCCTCGAGTAAAAGGTTGTGGGGGGAAACTACAGGCCCCTATCTTTCTCTGTGTCCGATTAAAACTCCGTAACCACAAGTATTGCACGAGTGTTAGCAATTATGAAGGACTAGATGATAGTTGAGTATGTGGACTTGCTTTTTAGCTCTGACAGAGACTCTTTCTGATGTTATGATAAATTGTAATTGCTTCAATAATTGAGGTTATAGTTTGTTGGTTCTCAATAAGGTTTCTGATTCATACTTTTGCATTGTGAATAGATCATCACTTGAACATAAGTAATCATATGACAATATCTATATATGTTGCTGCTATGAGAATAATCATGATGCCCTCATGTCCATATTTTATTTTTATCGATGCCGCTACCTCTAAACATGGGGACATATTTATTGTTATCGGCTTTCGCTTGAGGACAAGCGAGGTCTAAGCTTGGGGGAGTTGATACGTCCATTTTGCATCATGCTTTTATATCGATATTTATTGCATTATGGGCTGTTATTTCACATTATGTCACAGTACTTATGGCTATTCTCTCTTATTTTACAAGGTTTACATAAGGAGGGAGAATGCCGGCAGCTGGAATTCTGGGCTGGAAAAGGAGCAAATATTAGAGATCTATTCTGCACAACTCCAAAAGTCCTGAAACTCCACGGAATACCTTATAATAAATAATGAAAAATCCTCGCCAAAGATGAAGACCAGGGGGCCCACGCCCTGTTCACGAGGGTGGGGGCACCCCCCAGGGCATGCCCCCTACCTCGTGGGCCCCCTGGTGGCTCTCCGATGACCATCTTCTCCTATATGAAGTCTTTCTTCGAGAAAAAAATAAGAAGCAACCTTTTGGGACGAAACTCCGCCGCCACGAGGCGGAACCTTGGCGGATCCAATCTAGAGCTCCGGCAGAGCTGTTCTGCTAGGGAAACTTCCCTCCCGGAGGGGGAAATCATCGCCATCGTCATCACTAGCGCTCCTCTCATCGGGAGAGGGCAATCTCCATCAACATCTTCATCAGCACCATCTCATCTCAAACCTCTAGTTCATCTCTTGTATCCGATTCTTGTCTTCAAGTCCGGGATTGGTGCTAGTAGGTTGCTAGTAGTGTTAATTACTCCTTGTAGTTGATGCTAGTTCGTTTAATTGGTGGAAGATCATATGTTCAGATCCTTTATGCATATTAATACCCCTCTGATTATGAACATGTTTATACTTTGTGAGTAGTTACGTTTGTTCCTGAGGACAAGGGAGAAGTCTTGCTATTAGTAGTCATGTGAATTTGGTATTCGTTCGATATTTTGATGAGATGTATGTTGTCTAACCTCTAGTGGTGTTATGTGAACGTCGACTACATAACACTTCACCATTATTTGGGCCTAGAGGAAGGCATTGGGAAGTAATAAGTAGATGATGGGTTGCTAGAGTGACAGAAGCTTAAACCCTAGTTTATGCGTTGCTTCGTAAGGGGCTGATTTGGATCCATATGTTTCATGCTATGGTTAGGTTTACCTTAATACTTTTGTTGTAGTTGTGGATGCTTGCAATAGAGGTTAATCATAAGGGGGATGCTTGTTCAAGTAAGAACAACACCCAAGCACCGGTCCACCCACATGTCAAATTATCAAAGTACCGAACGTGAATCATATGAATGTGATGAAAACTAGCTTGACGATATTCCCATGTGTCCTCGGGAGCGCTTTTCCTTATATAAGAGTTTGTCCAGGCTTGTCCTTTGCTACAAAAAGGATTGGGCCACCTTGCTGCACTTTATTTACTTTTGTTACTTGTTGCTCGTTACAAATTATCTTATCACAAAACTATCGGTTACCACTTATTTCAGTACTTGCAGAGAATACCTTGCTGAAAACCGTTTATCATTTCCTTCTGCTCCTCGTTGGGTTCGACACTCTTACTTATCGAAAGGACTATGTCTATGATAGATCCCCTATACTTGTGGGTCATCACTTTCCGGTGAGAGTTTGTGCCTCCAACCTACACGGAACAACTTCTACGCCAATTGGAGAACACCACCCAAGGATCCAAGTCCATCGACGCGTACTTCAAGGAGATGAAGATTGCCTTGCGACGAGCCGGCGTGGACGACCCCATTTCGATGAAGTTCCACTTCATGATGGGATTGCACAACAACATATCCAAGACGATCTTCCTCGAGAACTACAAGTCCCTCGACGACAACTACATTGGTGCTCGCAAGGCGGAACGAGAACTCATGAAGGCCAAGGCTTCTCCACCCGAAGCTCACTTCGCGATGACCAAGCTCCATGAGAACGAGCATGAGGATAGTACTGTTGGAAATATGCCCTAGAGGCAATAATAAATTGAGTATTATTATATTTCCTTGTTCATGATAATCGTTTATTATCCATGCTAGAATTGTATTGATAGGAAACTCAGATACATGTGTGGATACATAGACAACACCATGTCCCTAGTAAGCCTCTAGTTGAGTAGCTCATTGATCAATAGATGGTTACGGTTTCCTGACCATGGACATTGGATGTCGTTGATAACGGGATCACATCATTAGGATAATGATGTGATGGACAAGACCCAATCCTAAGCATAGCACTAGATCGTGTAGTTCGTATGCTAAAGCTTTTCTAATGTCAAGTATCATTTCCTTAGACCATGAGATTGTGCAACTCCCGGATACCGTAGGAGTGCTTTGGGTGTGCCAGACGTCACAACGTAACTGGGTGGCTATAAAGGTACACTACGGGTATCTCCGAAAGTGTCTATTGGGTTGGCACACATCGAGACTAGGATTTGTCACTCCGTGTGACGGAGAGGTATCTCTGGGCCCACTCGGTAGGACATCATCATAATGTGCACAATGTGATCAAGGAGTTGATCACGGGATGATGTGTTACGGAATGAGTAAAGAGACTTGCCGGTAACGAGATTGAACAAGGTATCGGGATACCGACGATCGAATCTCGGGCAAGTATCGTACCGATAGAGAAAGGGAATTGTATACGGGATTGATTAAGTCCTCGACATCGTGGTTCATCCGATGAGATCATCGTGGAACATGTGGGAGCCAACATGGGTATCCAGATCCCGCTGTTGGTTATTGACCGGAGAACGTCTCGGTCATGTCTGCATGTCTCCCGAACCCGTAGGGTCTACACACTTAAGGTTCGATGACACTAGGGTTATAAAGGAAGTTTGTATGTGGTTACTGAATGTTGTTCGGAGTCCCGGATGAGATCCCGGACGTCACGAGGAGTTCCGGAATGGTTCGGAGGTAAAGATTTATATATGGGAATTCTTGTTTTGGTCACCAGAAAAGTTTCGGGGTTTATCGGTAACGTACCGGGACCACTGGGAGGGTCCCGGGGGTCCACCAAGTGGGGCCACCAGTCCCGGAGGCTTGCGTGGGCCAAGAGTGGTGAGGGACCAGCCCCTGAGTGGGCTGGTGCGCCTCCCACAAGGCCCAAGGCCCATCAAAGGGGGAGAAGGGGAAAGCCTAGGCTTATATGGGCCCTAAGGCCCACCCTAAGGGGCACCCCCCTCTTCCCCTCTTGGCCGCCACCCCAAGACCCATCTAGGGCTGCTGCCCTTCTAGGGGTGGGAACCCTAGAGGGGGCGCACCCTCCTCCCCTTCCCCTATATATATGAGGCCTAGGGGCTGCCCAATACATGCGATTTGATCTCTCTCATTGGTGCAGCCCTCCCTCTCTTTCTCCTCATATCCCGTGGTGCTTGGCGAAGCCCTGCAGGATTGCCACGCTCCTCCACCACCACCGCGCCATTGTGCTGCTGCTGGATGGAGTCTTCCTCAACCTCTCCCTCTCTCCTTGCTGGATCAAGGCGTGGGAGACGTCACCGGGCTGTACGTGTGTTGAATGCGGAGGTGCCGTCCGTTCGGCACTAGGATCATTGGTGATTTGGATCACGACGAGTACGACTCCATCAACCTTGTTCTCTTGAATGCTTCCGCTTAGCAATCTACAAGGGTATGTAGATGAACTCTCCTTCCCCTCGTTGCTAGTCTCTCCATAGATAGATCTTGGTGACACGTAGGAAAATTTTGAATTTCTGCTACGTTCCCCAACAGTGGTATCAGAGCCAGGTTTATTGCGTAGATGCTATGCACGAGTAGAACACAAAGTAGTTGTGGGTGTTGATATTGTTCAATATGCTTACCGTTACTAGTCCAATCTTGTTTCGACGGCATCGTGGGATGAAGCGGCCCGGACCAACCTTACACATACGCTTACGTGAGACCGGTTCCACCGACTGACATGCACTAGTTGCATAAGGTGGCTGGCGGGTGTCTGTCTCTCCCACTTTAGTCGGAACGGATTCGATGAAAAGGGTCCTTATGAAGGGTAAATAGCAATTGGCATATCACGTTGTGGTTTTGCGTAGGTAAAAACGTTTTTGCTAGAAACCCATAGCAGCCACGTAAAACATGCAAACAACAATTAGAGGACGTCTAACTTGTTTTTGCAGGGTATGCTATGTGATGTGATATGGCCAAAAGGATGTGATGAATGATATATGTGATGTATGAGATTGATCATGTTCTTGTAATAGGAATCACGACTTGCATGGCGATGAGTATGATAACCGGCAGGAGCCATAGGAGTTGTCTTAATTTATTTATGACCTGCGTGTCAACATAAACGTCATGTAATTACTTTACTTTATTGCTAACCGTTAGCTGTAGTAGTAGAAGTAATCGTTGGCGAGACAACTTCATGAAGACACGATGATGGAGATCATGATGATGGAGATCATGGTGTCATGCCGGTGACAAGATGATCATAGAGCCCCAAAGATGGAGATCAAAAGGAGCAATATGATATTGGCCATATCATGTCACTATTTGATTGCATGTGATGTTTATCATGTTTATCCATCTTATTTGCTTAGAACGATGGTAGTAAATAAGATGATCCCTCATTAAAATTTCAAGAAAGTGTTCCCCCTAACTGTGCACCATTGCGACAGTTCGTTGTTTTGAAGCACCACGTGATGATCGGGTGTGATAGATTCTAACGTTCACATACAACGGGTGTAAGACAGATTTACACACGCGAAACACTTAGGTTGACTTGACGAGCCTAGCATGTGTACAGACATGGCCTCGGAACACAGAAGACCGAAAGGTCGAGCATGAGTCGTATGGTAGATACGATCAGCATGAAGATGTTCACCGATGTTGACTAGTCCGTCTCACGTGATGATCGGACATGGCCTAGTTGACTCGGATCATGTAATCACTTAGATGACTAGAGGGATGTCTATCTGAGTGGGAGTTCATAAGATGAACTTGTTTATCCTGAACATAGTCAAAAAGGATTTTGCAAATTATGTCGTAGCTCGCGCTTTAGTTCTACTGTTTAGATATGTTCCTAGAGAAAAATTTAGTTGAAAGTTGATAGTAGCAATTATGCGGACTAGGTCCGTAAACTAAGGATTGTCCTCATTGCTTCATAGAAGGCTTATGTCCTTAATGCACCGCTCAGTGTGCTGAACCTCGAACATCGTCTGTGGATGTTGCGAACATCTGACATACACATTTTTGATAACTACGTGATAGTTTAGTTAAACGGTTTAGAGTTGAGGCACCGAAGATGTTTTGAAACATCACAAAACATATGAGATGTTTTGAGGGCTGAAATTGGGATTTCAGGCTCGTGCCCACGTCAAGAGCTATAAGACCTCCGACGATTTTCTTAGCCTGCAAACTAAGGGAGAAAAGCTCAATTGTTGAGCTTGTGCTCAGATTGTCTGAGTACAACAATCATTTGAATCGAGTGGGAGTTGATCTTCCAGATGAGATAGTGATGTTTCTCCGAAGTCATTACCACCAAGCTGCTAGAGCCTGGTGATGAACTATAATATGTCAGGGACATATATGATGATCCTTGAGATATTCGCGATGTTTGACACCACAAAAGTAGAAATCAAGAAGGAGCATCAATTGTTGATGGTTGGTGAAACCACTAGTTTCAAGAAGGGCAAGGGCAAGAAGGGATACTTTATGAAATGGCAAATCAACTGCTGCTCTAGTGAAGAAACCCAAGGTTGAACCCAAACCCGAGACTAAGTACTTCTGTAATAAGAGGAACAGCCACTGGAGCAGAATTACCCTAGATACTTGGTAGATGAGAAGGCTGGCAAGGTCGATAGAAGTATATTGGATATACATTGTGTTGATGTGTGCTTTACTAGTACTCCTAGTAGCACCAGGGTATTAGATACCGGTTCGGTTGCTAAGTGTTAGTAACTCGAAATAAAAGCTATGGAATAAACGGAGACTAGCTGAAGGTGAGCTGACGATATGTGTTGGAAGTGTTTCCAATGTTGATATGATCAAGCATCGCACGCTCCCTCTACCATCGAGATTGGTGTTTGCGTTGAGCATAGACATGATTGGATTATGTCTATCGCAATACGGTTATTCATATAAGGAGAATAATGGTTACTCTGTTTGAATAATACCTTCAATGGTCTTACACCTAAAATGAATGGTTTATTGAATCTCGATCGTAGTGATACACATGTTCATGTCAAAAGATATAAGATAGTACCACCTACTTGTGGCACTGCCACGTAAGTCATATCGGTATAAAACGCATGAAGAAACTCCATGTTGATGGATCTTTGGGCTCACTCATTTTTGAAAAGTTTGAGACATGCGAACCATGTCTATTGGTGTATATGCATGAAGAAACTCCATGTAAATGGACCGTTTGGACTCACTTGTTTTTGAATCACTTGAGACATGCAAATCATACCACATGGGCAAGATGACTGAAAGCCTCGTTTTCAGTAAAATGGAACTAGAAAGCAACTTGTTGGAAGTAATACATTTTGATGTGTGCAGACCAATGAGTGCTGAGGCGTGTAGTGGATATCGTTATGTTCTTACTTCACAGATGATTTGAGTAGATGTTGAGTACATTTACTTGATGAATCACGAGTCTGAATTATTGAAAGGTTCAAGTAATTTTAGGGTGAAGTTGAAAGATCGTCGTGACAAGAGGATAAAAGATCTATGATATGATCATAGAGATGAATATCTTAATTACGAGTTTGGCACAGAATTAAGACATTGTGGAAATTGTTTCACAACTAATACAGCCTGGAACACCATAGTGTAATGGTGTGTCCGAACATCATAACTGCACCCTATTGGATATGATGCATACCATGATGTCTCTTATCGAATTACCACAATAGTTTATGGGTTAGGCATTAGAGACAACCACATCCACTTTAAATAGGGCACCACGTAATTCCGATGAGATGACACCGTATGAACTATGGTTTAGAGAAACCTAAGCTGTCATTTCTTAAAAGTTTGGGGCTGCGACGCTTATGTGAAAAAGTTTCAGGCTGATAAGCTCGAACCCAAAGCGGATAAATGCATCTTCATAGGACACCCAAAACAGTTGGGTATACCTCCTGTCTCAGATCCGAAAGCAATAAGGGATTGTTTCTAGAATCGGGTCCTTTCTCGAGGAAGAAAGGTTTCTCTCAAAAGAATTGAGTGGGAGGATGGTGGAGACTTGATGAGGTTATTGAACCGTCACTTCAACTAGTGTATAGAAGGGCACAAAGAGTTGTTCATGTGGCACCTACACCAATTGAAGTGGAAGCTTATGATGTTGATCATGAGACTTCGGATCAAGTCACTCCCAAACCTCGTAGGACGACAAGGATGCGTACTACTTCAGAGTGGTACGTAATCCTGTCATGGAAGTCATGTTGCTAGACAACAATGAACCTACGAGCTATGGAGAAGCGATGGTGGGCCTGGATTCCAAAATGGCTCGAGGCCATATAATCTGAGAGAAGATCCATATATGAAAACAAAGTGTAGACTTTGGAAGAACTATTTGATGGTCGTAAGGCTGTTAGGTACATATGGATTTTAAAAGGAAGACGGACAATGATGGTAAGTATCACCATTAAGAAAGCTCGACTTGTCGTTAAGATGTTTTCCGACAAGTTCAAGGAGTTGACTACGATGAGACTTTCTCACCCGTAGTGATCCTAAGAGTCTGTTGGAATCATGTTAGCGATTACTGCATTATTTATGAAATCCTGCAGATAGGATGTCAAAACATTGTTTCCTCGACGATTTTCTTGAGGGAAGGTTGTATGTGATACAATCGGAAGGTTTTGTCAATCCTGAAAGATGCTAACAAGTGTGCAAAGCTCCAGCTATCCTTCTAAGGACTGGAGTAAGCATCTCGGAGTTGGAATGTATGCTTTGATGATGATCAAAGATTTTGGGTTTATACAAAGTTTATGAGAAACTTGTATTTCCAAAGAAGTGAGTGGGAGCACTATAGAATTTCTGATGAATATATGTTGTTGACATATTGTTGATCAGAAATGATGTAGAATTTCTAGAAAGCATATAGGGTTATTTGGAGAGTGTTTTTCAATGGAAAGCCTGGATTAAGCTACTTGAACATTGAGCATCAAGATCTATAAGGATAGATCAAAACGCTTAATGGTACTTTCAAATGAGCACATACCTTGACATGATCTTGAAGGTGTTCAAGATGGATCAGTCAAAGAAGGAGTTCTTGCCTGAGTTGTAAGGTACGAAGTTAAGACTTAATGCTCGACCACGGCAAAACAGAGAGAAAGGACGAAGGTCATCCCCTATCCTTAGACATAGGCTCCACAGTATGCTATGGTGTGTACCGCACCTGAAGTGTGCCTTGCCATGAGTCAGTCAAGGGGTACAAGAGTGATCCAAGAATGGATCACACGACACCGGTCAAAGTTATCCTTAGTAACTAGTGGACTAAGGAATTTTCTCGATTATGGAGGTGGTAAAAGAGTTCATCGTAAAGGGTTATGTTGATGCAAGCTTAACACCTATCCGGATAGCTCTGAGTAGAGATACCGGATACGTATAATGGAGCAACAATTTAGAATAGCTCCAAGTAGAACAGTTATTTGGAATAGCTCCAAATAGAGCGTGGTAGCTGAAGGAAATATGCCCTAGAGGCAATAATAAAGTTATTATTTATTTCCTTATATCATGATAAATGTTTATTATTCATGCTAGAATTGTATTACCGGAAACATAATACATGTGTGAATACATAGACAAACAGAGTGTCACTAGTATGCCTCTACTTGACTAGCTCGTTAATCAAAGATGGTTATGTTTCCTAACCATGAACAAAGAAGTTGTTATTTGATTAATGAGGTCACATCATTAGTTGAATGATCTGATTGACATGACCCATTCCATTAGCTTAGCACCCGATTGTTTAGTATGTTGCTATTGCTTTCTTCATGACTTATACATGTTCCTATAACTATGAGATTATGCAACTCCCGTTTACCGGAGGAACACTTTGGGTACTACCAAACGTCACAACGTAACTGGGTGATTATAAAGGAGTACTACAGGTGTCTCCAATGGTAGATGTTGGGTTGGCGTATTCCGAGATTAGGGTTTGTCACTCCGAGTGTCGAAGAGGTATCTCTGGGCCCTCTCGGTAATACACATCACATAAGCCTTGCAAGCATTATAACTAAGATGTTAGTTGTGAGATGATGTATTACGGAACGAGTAAAGAGACTTGCCAGTAACGAGATTGAACTAGGTATTGGATACCGACGATCGAATCTCGGGCAAGTAACATACCGATGACAAAGGGAACAACATATGTTGTTATACGGTCTGACCGATAAAGATCTTCGTAGAATATGTAGGAGCCGATATGGGCATCCAGGTCCCGCTATTGGTTATTTACCGGAGACGTGTCTCGGTCATGTCTACATTGTTCTCGAACCGTAGGGTCCGCACGCTTAATGTTACGATGACAGTTATTATGAGTTTATGCATTTTGATGTACCGAAGGTTGTTCGGAGTCCCGGATGTGATCACGGACATGACGAGGAGTCTCGAAATGGTCGAGACATAAATATTGATATATTGGAAGCCTATGTTTGGACATCGGAAGTGCTCCGGGTGAAATCGGGATTTTACCGGATTACCGGGAGGGTTACCGGAACCCCCCGGGAGACAAATGGGCCTACATGGGCCTTAGTGGAAAGGTGAAAGGGGCTGCCATGGAGGGCTGCGCGCCTCGCCCCTCCCCTAGTCCTATTAGGACTAGGAGAGGTGGCCGGCCACCTCTCTCTCTCTTTCCCCCTTGGAGTCCTAGTTGGAATAGGATTGGAGGGGGGAGTCCTACTCCCGGTAGGAGTAGGACTCCTCCTGCGCCTCCCTTGCTTGGCCGGCCAGCCCTCCCCCTCTCATCCTTTATATACGGGGGCAGGGGGCACCTCTAGACACACAAGTTGATCCTTGAGATCGTTCCTTAGCCGTGTGCGGTGCCCCCTGCCACCAAATTCCACCTCGATCATACCGTTGTAGTGCTTAGGCGAAGCCCTGCGTCGGTAGTACATCAAGATTGTCACCACGCTGTCGTGCTGACGGAACTCTTCCTCGACACTTTGCTGGATCGGAGCCCGAGGATCGTCATCGAGCTGAACGTGTGCTAAGAACTCGGAGGTGCTGGAGTAACGGTGCTTGGATCGGTCGGATCGGGAAGACGTACGACTACTTCCTCTACGTTGTGTGATCGCTTCCGCAGTCGGTCTGCGTTGGTACGTAGACAACACTCTCCCCTCTCGTTGCTATGCATCACCATGATCTTGCGTGTGCGTAGGAATTTTTTTGAAATTACTATGTTCCCCAACAGTGGCATCCGAGCCTAGGTTTTATGGTTTGATGTTATTTGCACGAGTAGAACACAAGTGAGTTGTGGGCGATACAAGTCATACTGCCTACCAGCATGTCATACTTTGGTTCGGCGGTATTGTTGGACGAGACGACCCGGACCAACCTTACGCGTACGCTTACGCGAGACCGGTTCCCTCGACGTGCTTTGCACATAGATGGCTTGCGGGCGACTGTCTCTCCAACTTTAGTTGAACCAAGTGTGGCTACGCCCGGTCCTTGAGAAGGTTAAAACGGAGTCTATTTGACAAACTATCGTTGTGGTTTTGATGCATAGGTGAGATGAGTTCTTGCTTAAGCCCGTAGGAGCCACGTAAAACTTGCAACAACAAAGTAGAGGACGTCTAACTTGTTTTTGCAGGGCATGTTGTGATGTGATATGGTCAAGGCATGATGCTGATTTTATTGTATGAGATGATCATGTTTTGTAACCAAGTTATCGGCAACTGGCAGGAGCCATATGGTTGTCGCTTTATTGTATGCAATGCAATTGCGATGTAATGCTTTACTTTATTACTAAGCGGTAGTGATAGTCGTGGAAGCATAAGATTGACGAGACGACAACGATGCTACGATGGAGATCAAGGTTGAATCTCGATAGTAGTGATACACATATTCATAATGTAGAAGCCAAAAGATGCAGAGTTGATAATGATAGTGCAACTTATTTGTGGCAGTGTCGTTTAGGTCATATCGGTGTAAAGCGCATGAAGAAACTCCATACGGATGGGCTTTTGGAACCACTTGATTATGAATCACTTGGTACTTGCGAACCGTGCCTCATAGGCAAGATGACTAAAACACCGTTCTCCGGTACTATGGAGAGAGCAACAGATTTATTGGAAATCATACATACCGATGTATGTGGTCCGATGAATATTGAGGCTCGTGGCGGATATTGTTATTTTCTCACCTTCACAGATGATTTAAGCAGATATGGGTATATCTACTTAATGAAACATAAGTCTGAAACATTTGAAAAGTTCAAGGAATTTCAGAGTGAAGTTGAAAATCATCGTAACAAGAAAATAAAGTTTCTACGATCTGATCGTGGAGGAGAATATTTGAGTTACGAGTTTGGTGTACATTTGAAAAATTATGGAATAGTTTCGCAACTCACGCCACCCGGAACACCACAGCGTAATGGTGTGTCCGAATGTCGTAATCGTACTTTACTAGATATGGTGCGATCTATGATGTCTCTTACTGATTTACCGCTATCGTTTTGGGGTTATGCTTTAGAGACGCCCGCATTCACGTTAAATAGGGCACCATCAAAATCCGTTGAGACGACGCCTTATGAACTATGGTTTGGCAAGAAACCAAAGTTGTCGTTTCTTAAAGTTTGGGGCTGCGATGCTTATGTGAAAAAGCTTCAACCTGATAAGCTCGAACCCAAAGCCGAGAAATGTGTCTTCATAGGATACCCAAAGGAGACTGTTGGGTATACCTTCTATCACAGATCCGAAGGCAAGACATTCGTTGCTAAGAATGGATCATTTCTAGAGAAGGAGTTTCTCTCGAAAGAAGTGAGTGGGAGGAAAGTAGAACTTGACGAGGTAACTGTACCTGCTCCCTTATTGGAAAATAGTACATCATAGAAAACTGTTTCTGCGACACCTATACCAATTAGTGAGGAAGCTAATGATGATGATCATGAAACTTCAGGACAAGATACTACTGAACCACGTAGATCAACCAGAGTGAGATCCGCACCAGAGTGGTACGATAATCCAATTCTGGAAGTCATGC
The DNA here is from genome assembly GCA_034509565.1 of Triticum monococcum. Lineage (NCBI taxonomy): Eukaryota > Viridiplantae > Streptophyta > Magnoliopsida > Poales > Poaceae > Triticum > Triticum monococcum. Next base: position 618,438,862 of record CM067847.1, on the reverse strand, counting down.
TACTAGATCATGATGAACCTACGAACTATGAAGAAGCGATGGTGAGCCCAGATTCCGCAAAGTGGCTTGAGGCCATGAAATCTAAGATGGGATCCATGTATGAGAACAAAGTATGGACTTTGGTTGACTTGCCCGATGATCGACAAGCAATTGAGAATAAATGGATCTTCAAGAAAAAGACTGACGCTGACGGTAATATTACTGTCTATAAAGCTCGACTAGTCGCAAAAGGTTTTCGACAAGTTCAAGGGGTTGACTACGATGAGACGTTCTCACCCGTAGCGATGCTTAAGTCCGTCAGAATCATGTTAGCAGTTGCCGCATTTTATGATTATGAAATATGGCAGATGGATGTCAAAACTGCATTCCTGAATGGATTTCTGGAAGAAGAGTTGTATATGATGCAACCAGAAGGTTTTGTCGATCCAAAGGGAGCTAACAAAGTGTGCAAACTCCAGCGATCCATTTATGGACTGGTGCAAGCATCTCGGAGTTGGAATAAAAGCTTTGATAGTGTGATCAAAGCATTTGGCTTTATACAGACTTTTGGAGAAGCCTGTATTTACAAGAAAGTGAGTGGGAGCTCTGTAGCATTTCTGATATTATATGTGGATGACATATTGCTGATTGGAAATGATATAGAATTTCTGGATAGCATAAAGGGATACTTGAATAAAAGTTTTTCTATGAAAGACCTCGGGGAAGCTGCTTACATATTGGGCATAAAGATCTATAGAGATAGATCAAGACGCTTAATTGGACTTTCACAAAGCACATACCTTGACAAGATTTTGAAGAATTTCAAAATGGATCAAGCAAAGAAAGGGTTCTTGCCTGTGTTACAAGGTGTGAAGTTGAGTCAGACTCAATGCCCGACCACTGCAGAAGATAGAGAGAAAATGAAAGATGTTCCCTATGCTTCAGCCATAGGCTCTATCATGTATGCAATGTTGTGTACCAGACCTGATGTGTTCCTTGCTATAAGTTTAGCAGGGAGGTACCAAAGTAATCCAGGAGTGGATCACTGGACAACGGTCAAGAACATCCTGAAATACCTGAAAAGGACTAAGGATATGTTTCTCGTATATGGAGGTGACAACGAGCTCACCGTAAGAGGTTACGTTGATGCAAGCTTTGACACTGATCCGGACGATTCTAAATCGCAAACCGGATATGTGTTTACTTTAAACGGTGGAGCTGTCAGTTGGTGCAGTTCTAAACAAAGCGTCGTAGCGGGATCTACATGTGAAGCGGAGTACATAGCTGCTTCGGAAGCAGCGAACGAAGGAGTCTGGATGAAGGAGTTCATATCCGATCTAGGTGTCATACCTAGTGCATCGGGTCCAATGAAAATCTTTTGTGACAATACTGGCGCAATTGCTTTGGCAAAGGAATCCAGATTTCACAAAAGGACCAAACACATCAAGAGACGCTTCAACTCCATCCGGGATCTAGTCCAGGTGGGAGACATAGAGATTTTCAAGATACATACGGATCTGAATGTTGCAGACCCGTTGACTAAGCCTCTTCCACGAGCAAAACATGATCAGCACCAAGGCTCCATGGGTGTTAGAATAATTACTGTGTAATCTAGATTATTGACTCTAGTGCAAGTGGGAGACTGAAGGAAATCTTCCCTAGAGGCAATAATAAAGTTATTATTTATTTCCTTATATCATGATAAATGTTTATTATTCATGCTAGAATTGTATTAACCGGAAACATAATACATGTGTGAATACATAGACAAACAGAGTGTCACTAGTATGCCTCTACTTGACTAGCTCGTTAATCAAAGATGGTTATGTTTCCTAACCATGAACAAAGAGTTGTTATTTGATTAACGAGGTCACATCATTAGTTGAATGATCTGATTGACATGACCCATTCCATTAGCTTAGCACCCGATCGTTTAGTATGTTGCTATTGCTTTCTTCATGACTTATACATGTTCCTATAACTATGAGATTATGCAACTCCCGTTTACCGGAGGAACACTTTGGGTACTACCAAACGTCACAACGTAACTGGGTGATTATAAAGGAGTACTACAGGTGTCTCCAATGGTAGATGTTGGGTTGGCGTATTTCGAGATTAGGGTTTGTCACTCCGAGTGTCGGAGAGGTATCTCTGGGCCCTCTCGGTAATACACATCACATAAGCCTTGCAAGCATTATAACTAAGATGTTAGTTGTGAGATGATGTATTACGGAACGAGTAAAGAGACTTGCCAGTAACGAGATTGAACTAGGTATTGGATACCGACGATCGAATCTCGGGCAAGTAACATACCGATGACAAAGGGAACAACGTATGTTGTTATACGGTCTGACCGATAGATCTTTGTAGAATATGTAGGAGCCAATATGGGCATCCAGGTCCCGCTATTGGTTATTGATCGGAGACGTGTCTCGGTCATGTCTACATTGTTCTCGAACCGTAGGGTCCGCACGCTTAATGTTGCGATGACAGTTATTATGAGTTTATGCATTTTGATGTACCGAAGGTTGTTCGGAGTCCCGGATGTGATCACGGACATGACGAGGAGTCTCGAAATGGTCGAGACATAAAGATTGATATATTGGAAGCCTATGTTTGGACATCGAAAGTGTTCCGGGTGAAATCGGGATTTTACCGGATTACCGGGAGGGTTACCGGAACCCCCCGGGAGCCAAATGGGCCTACATGGGCCTTAGTGGAAAGGTGAAAGGGGCTGCCATGGAGGGCTGCGCGCCTCCCCCCTCCCCTAGTCCTATTAGGACTAGGAGAGGTGGCCGGCCACCTCTCTCTCTCTTTCCCCCTTGGAGTCCTAGCTGGAATAGGATTGGAGGGGGAGTCCTACTCCCGGTAGGAGTAGGACTCCTCCTGCGCCTCCCTTGCTTGGCCGGCCAGCCCTCCCCCTCTCATCCTTTATATACGGGGGCAGGGGGCACCTCTAGACACACAAGTTGATCCTTGAGATCGTTCCTTAGCCGTGTGCGGTGCCCCCTGCCACCAAATTCCACCTCGATCATACCGTTGTAGTGCTTAGGCGAAGCCCTGCGTTGGTAGTACATCAAGATCGTCACCACGCCGTCGTGCTGACGGAACTCTTCCTCGACACTTTGCTGGATCGGAGCCCGAGGATCGTCATCGAGCTGAACGTGTGCTAAGAACTCGGAGGTGCCGGAGTAACGGTGCTTGGATCGGTCGGATCGGGAAGACGTACGACTACTTCCTCTACGTCGTGTGATCGCTTCCGCAGTCGGTCTGCGTTGGTACGTAGACAACACTCTCCCCTCTCGTTGCTATGCATCACCATGATCTTGCGTGTGCGTAGGAATTTTTTTTGAAATTACTACGTTCCCCAACAGTAGCTGCATCTAGGAGATGACATAGAGATTTGTAAAAGCACACACGGATCTGAAAGGTTCAGACCCGTTGACTAAAACCTCTCTCACAAGCAACGTGATCAAACCCAGAACTCATTGAGTGCTAATCACATAGTGATGTGAACTAGATTATTGACTCTAGTAAACTCTTTGGGTGTTAGTCACATGGGGATGTGACCTTGAGTGTTAATCACATATCGATGTGAACTAGATTATTGACTCTAGTGCAAGTGGGAGACTGTTGGAAATATGCCCTAGAGGCAATAATAAATTGATTATTATTATATTTCCTTGTTCATGATAATCGTTTATTATCCATGCTAGAATTGTATTGATAGGAAACTCAGATACATGTGTGGATACATAGACAACACCATGTCCCTAGTAAGCCTCTAGTTGACTAGCTCGTTGATCAATAGATGGTTACGGTTTCCTAACCATGGACATTGGATGTCGTTGATAACGGGATCACATCATTAGGAGAATGATGTGATGGACAAGACCCAATCCTAAGCATAGCACTAGATCGTGTAGTTCGTATGCTAAAGCTTTTCTAATGTCAAGTATCATTTCCTTAGACCATGAGATTGTGCAACTCCCGGATACCATAGGAGTGCTTTGGGTGTGCCAGACGTCACAACGTAACTGGGTGGCTATAAAGGTACACTACGGGTATCTCCGAAAGTGTCTATTGGGTTGGCACACATCGAGACTAGGATTTGTCACTCCGTGTGACGGAGAGGTATCTCTGGGCCCACTCGGTAGGACATCATCATAATGTGCACAATGTGATCAAGGAGTTGATCACGGGATGATGTGTTACGGAACGAGTAAAGAGACTTGCCGGTAACGAGATTGAACAAGGTATCGGGATACCGACGATCGAATCTCGGGCAAGTATCGTACCGATAGACAAAGGGAATTGTATACGGGATTGATTAAGTCCTCGACATCGTGGTTCATCCGATGAGATCATCGTGGAACATGTGGGAGCCAACATGGGTATCCAGATCCCGCTGTTGGTTATTGACCGGAGAACGTCTCGGTCATGTCTGCATGTCTCCCGAACCCGTAGGGTCTACACACTTAAGGTTCGATGACACTAGGGTTATAAAGGAAGTTTGTATGTGGTTACCGAATGTTGTTCGGAGTCCCGAATGAGATCCCGGATGTCACGAGGAGTTCCATAATGGTCCGGAGGTAAAGATTTATATATGGGAAGTCCTGTTTTGGTCACCGGAAAAGTTTCGGGGTTTATCGGTAACGTACCGGGACCACCGGGAGGGTCCCGGGGGTCCACCAAGTGGGGCCACCAGTCCCGGAGGCTTGTGTGGGCCAAGAGTGGTGAGGGACCAGCCCCTGAGTGGGCTGGTGCGCCTCCCACAAGGCCCAAGGCGCATCAAAGGGGGAGAAGGGGAAACCCTAGGCTTATATGGGCCCTTAGGCCCACCCTAAGGGGCGCCCCCCTCTTCCCCTCTTGGCCGCCACCCCAAGACCCATCTAGGGCTGCCGCCCCTCTAGGGGTGGGAACCCTAGAGGGGGCGCACCCTCCTCCCCTTCCCCTATATATATGAGGCCTAGGGGCTACCCAATACACGCGATTTGATCTCTCTCATTGGTGCAGCCCTCCCTCTCTTTCTCCTCATATCCCGTGGTGCTTGGCGAAGCCCTGCAGGATTTCCACGCTCCTCCACCACCACCACGCCGTTGTGCTGCTGCTGGATGGAGTCTTCCTCAACCTCTCCCTCTCTCCTTGCTGGATCAAGGCGTGGGAGACGTCACCGGGCTGTACGTGTGTTGAACGCGGAGGTGCCGTCCGTTCGGCACTAGGATCATCGGTGATTTGGATCACGACGAGTACGACTCCATCAACCCCGTTCTCTTGAACGCTTCCGCTTAGCGATCTACAAGGGTATGTAGATGAACTCTCCTTCCCCTCGTTGCTAGTCTCTCCATAGATAGATCTTGGTGACACGTAGGAAAATTTTGAATTTCTGCTACGTTCCCCAACAAGTACCACTAAGATGTCCAAGCCCGACGAGCTCCAAGACGATGTTCCCAAGTTCGACTTCACCGCCATACCTCTTTGTGGCATTGATGATGCCGAGTCCTCCATGACTCTTTTTCAAGATGGTGCGGCGACGAGTATGACTACAGAGACCCTCAAGGAACAAGCTTTGGAGGCGAGCGACATGGTGACGAGCACAGATGATGCTTCCATCTTAGGAGGCAAGAGTGATGATGTGCCATCTTTGGCCTTCATCCGCGGTGACGACAACGAGATGGTTGAGCATGGGATTTTCCCTTTGACCACGATGACATATGATGATTTGAGTGACTTGTGCCACCATATTGAGAGTGATAGTGACTTCACCACTAGCCCCATATATGACGAGTTGCCCCAATTCCCATGTGAGGACAGCCACAACCCCCACCACTTGAGTGAGATGAGTGACTCCACCATATGTGACTTTGAGTGCACCTATTTTGAGGGAGTGAGTGAACCACCACATAGAGAGAGTGTGATAGTTGATAGGGCATGTGAGACCATTTCGATTTCTAACAACTTAACCTCTACCTCTATTGTGTCTTCTCATTTGGTGCTAGGTCCCATTTATGATGACACGCCGATTCGCAACGACTTCGTCCTTCCTTTGGACAAGACGATGGCCAAGGTGGAATATGATGCACCCCCACATGGTTCCATCAAGATGCAGATGACCACCATTTGGTCTTTCCCACCTCACCTACACCACTTGAGTGGAATGGAAAAGGTAACATAGGTGAAGGTGATGCTCTAGTACCACTAGTGGACATTCTTGACTTTGATTTGCTTGCATGATGCTGATCAACCTATTACCATGCCTCATGCTAGTGCAACTTCCCCATGTGATGATTTGCCCATTTATGATGAGTTTGATGATTACCATGTGGAGTCTATTAGTTGTGATGCCATGTTACATAGGATTTCTTGTGAAAATTCTTTATGTCACATCATGTTTGACAATCCGCTTGACTTGTCATACGCTATGCATGAGATCAATCATATGTCATATTTGCAATCTCTTCGTAGTGACTATGCATATGCCATCATGATAAACCCAATTTGCACTTATGGCATAGATGACAAGCCCATGGTTATTGGAATTTGTTTTTCTTTTCATGATATTGATATGCTCCCTTTGCATCATTTATCTCATATGCCATGCCATGACCAACTAGCTTCGGATATGCATTGTTTTGGATGTTGTCCATTTTCTCCACACAATGTTTCCATTATTTCTCATGAGGAGACCCCCATAGTTTCCTCATACATTTTAGGAGATTTTTATCCATCCTATCCATTGCATGATCACAATACTTGTGTGCACAATATGTTTCCCATGAATGAAAATGCTATTGATGTGCCATATAATTGTATGCTCAATTTGCATCCCCATCGTGTCATACATAATAACTATTCTTTCATGATGGATGACATGTTCTTATACCATGCATCAAATTTCTTTGAGCGATGCTTATCTTGTGCTAACTTCCACGTGCAAATACACATCATGATGGATGATGTGTACACTTACCACGCGCACGATTTCTTTGGTTTGTGTCTCTTTTGTGTAGGTGCCCATGAATACTTGTCAACCTCACAATCCCATGAGTTGAAAAAACGAGCTCTAGAGAGCAAAGATGATTTGGGATCCCATGGATTGTCTTTCCCATCGCTCTCTTCGCGCAAAGACTTCGCGCATTTCTTCTACACGACCCTCACTTGGCTATGGGTTATTGTTCATTACATATTCTATGCCCATTTTGCCATGTTCACTTTGCATGATATACTCATTCCTATGCTTTTGCCATGCATTTCTAACCCATGCTTTGCATTACACATGATGATTGATTCTAATACTTGTATGTGTATTTGCAAGCTTGGTGGAGATATCACTTGTTATTGCCATATTTGCTTTGTGCCCCGTGCCTATGATTATACTATGATCTTGCTTTGTGTCCGTGCTTGCGATATGTCATGTGCATTGCCTATGCCTATTATTTGCTCACATGACATGATTGCCATGATTTCCTCTAGTATGTTGCATCCTCGCACTACTAGCTTGCACGACTTGTTTCCTATGATTGCTTGCCTTGTTGCATCACCGATGACTCATACTTGCTCACTTCATGCGGTTGATGACAACCATCTACATGCTTATCACATGATTATTATTACTTCTTGTCATATATCTCCATATGTTGCCTCTCTCTTGCTAGATGATTTTCCATGTATTGAGCGCAACAATTATTTTAGTCTTGCTAATGAGGTTGCCCCCATAGCATTCTCACATATGATTGGAGATTTTGACATATTCCTTATGAAGCATGCTTGTCTTACCTCTTTGCACCATATACCTAGTGCCATGAATATTGCCATTGTTGCATCATATTATTCACGCACTTGTGCTTCTAATGGTTATGTGCAAGAGAAGAGAACCATCATGATGGATGATGTGTTTATCTACCATGCGCATATGTTCTTTCTTTTGTTGTGTGCATGTGTAGGATACTTGGACTTCATGTCAACTTCCACGTCACGTGAGTTGACAATCCGAGCTCTTAAGAGCGAACCAACTTCTACCACGATGATTCTACATCGCACTTGCTTGTACTTCGGCATTGTGAAGGACGCACAAGGACATGCCTACAAGGTGACATCTTTATTGAGCATGGATATGACAGATCATACTACTTGTGTTGCTTGCACCATGAGACTTCTTGTTCATATTGGACCACTTGATTGCACACATGTTAGAGATCTTGCTTCGACTTGTTATTTTCACCATTCCATGCATCATGATATATATGCCTTGTGTGTTGCATCCAATTTTTGGATTACTTGCTCCTCTCATATGTTTGGTTGCAACAATGTCATCACTTCACATATTCCATGTCCCATTGCTTGTCACATGATTGACTTGATTGCCTCACACATGATGAACAATTGCTCTTTCTATTGTGTTGAGTGCCACACGATATTCACTACACCCCATGCACATTATGCTTGGATTGTCTTGCACTTGACCCATGTGTTTAGACACTTCATTTTATTTGGTGTTGTGAATGATTCCTATGCCTACCATAGACCTTTCAATGAGCAATTTGTAAATGCTTGCTATGAACTTGAGTTAGATGCTTATTATCTTGTCACGCATATTTGCATCACTACCTCACATTTACATGCTTGTCTCCATGATTTCTTTGTTTATGCTCAATTTATGTGCTTACATGCCATGTCACAATCCTTTGTCAAACCATATGCTTTGCATGACGACGACACTTGTTGGGTGAAACATCGCTTGAATGCTTGGTTTTGCACTAACACTACCCACATTTGTTTTTCCAAGTGTTTTTTGTCTTTGCTCCTTTTGAAGGAATCCCAAGATGGTGCGACATTGGAGAGTGCCCATTTCGAGCTACAAGATGAAGAGAACTTGGTGATCGACCACTCCTACACGGTGATGCCATCTCTTTCCCATGGTGATTTGGATTTCGATCCGAGGTCGGATATTTCCCAAGGGGGAGGAGATGATGCGGAGCATCCTATGGACATCACCATGTCAAGAGTTCATTTGGCAAGTGACACGTGCGACATATACTTCACATACATAAAGGTGGATCATCTCCTTTACACGTGCTCACTTGACCCCTTCGAGGATGGTATACTACTTAACCCTCCATCGTGCATGCATAGGTATTGTCAGAGCTTCACGAATGTCGAGGAGGTGTGCAAGCGCCAAGGAACAACTACACCATCCGTGAGGGAAGAATGGAAGAGAAGGAAGAAGAAGCCTGGACAAGTTTCTGGAAAGCCCGAAACTTCCGGCCCCAGGAACCTCCGGCCGTCCCGGAACTTCCGGCCCCGACGCATCGAAGCCGTCCGAGAGTGTGCCAACTCTCTGGATAGCCCGGACCTTGGCCGGACCTTCGCCCGGAACCTCCGGCGCCCGGACCTTCCGGCCGTCCCCGGAACTTCCGGCCCTGCCCGCGCACAGACACTCGAGCCGAAGCCCATGTACCCTTTCGCCCCTCACTTACCCCTTCGTGAACCTGGACTATATATACTCCTCCACCTCCTCCTTTCTAGGGTTAGCGTTGTGATAGCTCATTTGAGAGATAGAGGTACACTCATCCATATCGGATCTACTCCACGAGAGAGACCGCGGCCTCTACGGAGAAGATCCCTTCGGATTCAAGACCTCCTTTTGGAGAAGAACTCAAGACCTCCTCGCGGAGAAGACCGGCTACCTATGTATCATCCCTAGTTGATTGTCTATCGTGTACCTTCCTTTGTGTTCATGGTTCTAGCGCATTTGTGATCATACTTGTTGGTTTGAGTGTTCTCTTGTGTTCCCCTCGTGATTTTTCCCTCGTTTCCCTCCTCGTGTTCTTCACGTTCTTCGCGGGATCCGCTCCTTTCGTGAAAGATCGGCCTATAGGGTTCTACCCTACATCACCCTGTGCTACCTCTTGAGCACTGCGTTGGATTTCCCCGAAGAGGAGAGGATGATGCAGCAAAGTAGCGTAAGTATTTCCCTCAGTTTTTGAGAACCAAGGTATCAATCTAGTAGGAGGCTACGCTCGAGTCCCTCGTACATACACAAAAACAATAGCTCAACGCAACCAACGCGCTTAGGGGTTGTCAATCCCTTCACGGTCACTTACGAAAGTGAGATCTGATAGAGATGATAAATAATATTTTTGTTTTTTTTGGTATAGAGATGCAAAGTAAAAAGTAAAAGCAAAGTAAAAGCAAAGCAATAATAAAGTGATGGAGATTGATATGATGATAAAGAGACCCGGGGGCCATAGGTTTCACTAGTGGCTTCTCTCAAGAGCATAAGTATTATACGGTGGGTGAACAAATTACTATTGAGCAATTGACAGAATTGAGCATAGTTATGAGAATATCTAGGTATGATCATGTATATAGGCATCACGTCCGAGACAAGTAGACCAAAACGATTCTGCATCTACTACTATTACTCCACTCATCGGCCGCTATCCAACATGCATCTAGAGTATTAAGTTAAAAACTGAGTAACGCCTTAAGCAAGATGACATGTTGTAGAGGGATAGTTTCATGCAATATGATAAAAACCCCATCTTGTTATCCTCTATGGCAACGATACAATACGTGCCTTGCTGCCCCTTTTGTCACTAGGAAAGGACACCGCAAGATCGAACCCAAAGCTAAGCACTTATCCCATGGCAAGAACAACCAATCTAGTAGGCCAAACCAAACTGATAATTCGAAGAGACTTGCAAAGATAACCAATCATACATAAAAGAATTCAGAGAAGATTCAAATATTATTCATAGATAGACTAGATCATAAACCCACAATTCATTGGTCTCAACAAACACACCGCAAAAAGAAGATTACATCGAATAGATCTCCACAAGAGAGGCGGAGAACATTGTATTGAGATCCAAAAAGAGAGAAGAAGCCATCTAGATACTAACTATGGACCCATAGGTCTAAACTAAACTACTCACACTTCATCGGAGGGGCTTGGATGATGATGTAGAAGCCCTCCGTGATCGATGCCTCCTCCGGCGGAGCTCCGAAACAGGCCCAAGATGGGATCTCATGGATACAGAAAGTTGCGGCAGTGGAATTAGGTTTTTGGCTCCTGTTGTGATCGTTTGGGGGTACGTGGATATATATAGGTGGAAGAAGTACGCTGGTGGTGCTTCGAGGGGCCCACGAGGCAGGGGGCGTGCCCTAGGGGGGCGCCCTCCACCCTCGTGACCGCCTCGTGGCTTTCTTGATGGAGGGTCCAAGTCTCCTCGGTCTTATCTAATGAGAAAATCATGTTCCCGAAGGTTTCATTCTGTTTGGACTCTGTTTGATATTCCTTTTCTTCGAAACCCTAAAACAGGCAAAAGACAGCAATTCTGGGCTGGGCCTCCGGTTAATAGGTTAGTCCCAAAAATAATATAAAAGTGGAAAATAAAGCCCAATATAGTCCAAAACAGTAGATAATATAGCATGGAGCAATCAAAAATTATAGATACGTTGGAGACGTATCAAGCATCCCCAAGCTTAATTCCTGCTCGTCCTCGAGTAGGTAAATGATAAAAACAGAATTTTTGATGCGGAGTGCTACTTGGCATAATTTTAATGTAATTCTTCTTAATTGTGGTATGAATATTCATATCTGAAAGATGCAAGACAAAAGTTCATATTGACATAAAAATGATAATACTTCAAGCATACTAAGTAAGCAATTATGTCTTCTCAAAATAACATGGCCAAAGAAAGTTCATCCCTACAAAATCATATAGTTTAGTCATGTTTCATTTTCGTCACACAAGAATTCTCTCATCATGCACAACCCCGATGACAAGCCAAGCAATTGTTTCATACTTTAGTAATCTCAAACCTATAAACATTCACGCAATATATGAGCGCAAGCCATGGACATAGCACTATGGGTGGAATAGAATATAATGAGGGGGGTTATGTGGAGAGGACAAAAAAGGAGAAAGTCTCACATCGACGAGGCTAATCAATGGGCTATGGAGATGCCCACCGATTGATGTTAATGCAAGGAGTAGGGATTGCCATGCAACGGATGCACTAGAGCTATAAATGTATGAAAGCTCAACAAAAGAAACTAGTGGGTGTGCATCCAACTTGCTTGCTCACGAAGACCTAGAGCACTTGAGGAGGCCCATTGTTGGAATATACAAGCCAAGTTCTATAATGAAAAATCCCAACTAGTATATGAAAGTGATAACATGAGAGACTCTCTACTATGAAGGTCATGGTGCTACTTTGAAGCACAAGTGTGGTAAAAGGATAGTAACATTGTCCCTTCTCTCTTTTTCTCTCATTTTTGGGCCTTTTCTTTTTTATGGCCTTTCTCTCTCTTTTTTTGGGCCTTCTCTTTTTATGGCCTTTTTTTATTTTATTCCTCACTTGGGACAATTCTCTAATAATGATGATCATCACACTTCTATTTATTTACAACTCAATGATTACAACTCGATACTAGAACAAAGATGACTCTATATGAATGCCTCCGGCGGTGTACCGGGATATGCAATGAACCAAGAGTGACATGTATGAAAGAATTATGAACGGTGGCTTTGCCACAAATACTACGTCTATCGGGAAACGTAGTAATTTCAAAAAAATTCCTACGCACACGCAAGATCATGGTGATGCATAGCAACGAGAGGGGAGAGTGTTGTCTACGTACCCTCGTAGACCTAAAGCGGAAGCGTTAGCACAACGCGGTTGATGTAGTCGTACGTCTTCACAATCCGACCAATCCAAGTACCGAACGCAGGGCACCTCCGAGTTCAGCACACGTTCAGCTCGATGACATCCCGCGAACTCCAACCCAGTAGAGCTTCATGGTAGAGTTCCGTCAGCATGACGACATGGTGACGATGATGATGTTCTTGAAGGAAATATGCCCTAGAGGCAATAATAAAGTTATTATTTATTTCCTTACATCATGATCAATGTTTATTATTCATGCTAGAATTGTATTAACCGGAAACATAATACATGTGTGAATACATAGACAAACAGAGTGTCACTAGTATGCCTCTACTTGACTAGCTCGTTAATCAAAGATGGTTATGTTTCCTAACCATGAACAAAGATTTGTTATTTGATTAACGAGATCACATCATTAGTTGAATGATCTGATTGACATGACCCATTCCATTAGCTTAGCACCCGATCGTTTAGTATGTTGCTATTGCTTTCTTCATGACTTATACATGTTCCTATGACTATGAGATTATGCAACTCCTGTTTGCCGGAGGAACACTTTGTGTGCTACCAAACATCACAATGTAAATGGGTGATTATAAAGGTGCTCTACAGGTGTCTCCAAAGGTAGATGTTGGGTTGGCGTATTTCGAGATTAGGATTTGTCACTCCGATTGTCGAAGAGGTATCTCTGGGCCCTCTCGGTAATGCACGTCACATAAGCCTTGCAAGCATTACAACTAATGAGTTAGTTGCGAGATGATGTATTACGAAACGAGTAAAGAGACTTGCCGGTAACGAGATTGAACTAGGTATTGGATACCGACGATCGAATCTCGGGCAAGTAACATACCGATGACAAAGGGAACAATGTATGTTGTTATGCGGTCTGACCGATAAAGATCTTCGTAGAATATGTAGGAGCCAATATGGGCATCCAGGTCCTGCTATTGGTTATTGACCGGAGACGTGTCTCGGTCATGTCTACATTGTTCTCGAACCGTAGGGTCCGCACGCTTAACGTTACGATGACAGTTATTATGAGTTTATACATTTTGATGTACCGAAGTTAGTTCGGAGCCCCGGATGTGATCACGGACATGACGAGGAGTCTCGAAATGGTCGAGACATAAAGATTGATATATTGGATGACTATATTCGGACACCGGAAGCGTTCCGGTGAAGTTTCGGATAAAACCGGAGCACCGGGGGTTACCAGAACCCCCCGGGGGGGTTAATGGGCCTCATGGGCCTAAAGTGGAGAAGAGGAAGGGGCTTCCAGGGCAGGCCGCGCGCCCCCTCTCCCCCTAGTCCGAATTGGTCACGGAGGGAGGGGCGGCGCCCCCCCTCTTTCCCTCTCTTCTCCCACCTCTCCTAATTGGACAAGGAAAGGGGGGGGGAGTCCTACTCCCGGTAGGAGTAGGACTCCTCCTGCGTGCCTCCATAGGGACGGCCGCACCCCCCTGGATCCTTTATATACGGAGGCAAGGGGGCACCCTAGAACACACAAGTTGATCCTCGTGATCGTTCCTTATCCGTGTGCGGTGCCCCCTTCCACCATATTCCACCTCGGTCATATCGTTGTAGTGCTTAGGCGAAGCCCTGCGTCGGTAGAACATCATCATCGTCACCACGCCGTTGTGCTGATGGAACTCATCCCCGAAGCTTTGCTGGATCGGAGCCCGGGGAGCGTCATCGAGCTGTACATGTGCTAAGAACTCGAAGGTGCCGGAGTAACGGTGCTTGGATCGGTCGGATTGGGAAGACGTACGACTACTTCCTCTACGTTGCGTCAACGCTTCCGCTTCGGTCTACGAGGGTATGTAGACAACACTCTCCCCTCTCGTTGCTATGCATCACCATGATCTTGCGTGTGCGTAGGAATTTTTTTGAAATTACTACGTCCCCCAACAATTCTACCGTCCCAGGGCTTCGCCTAAGCACCGCTACGATATGATCGAGGTGGATTATGGTGGAAGGGGGCACCGCACACGGCTAAGAGATCAAGAGATCAATTGTTGTGTCTATGGGGTGCCCCTGCCCCCGTATATAAATGAGTGGAGGAGGGGGAAGGGCTGGCCCTCTCTATGGCGCGCCCTAGGGGAGTCCTACTCCCACCGGGAGTAGGATTTCCCCTTTCCTAGTAGAACTAGGATCCCTTCCAAGTAGTAGGAGTAGGAGAGAAGGAAAGGGAAGGGAAAAGGAGAAGGAAGGAAGGGGGCGCCCCCCTCCCTAGTCCAATTCGGACAAGCTCATGGGGAGGGGTGCGGCCACCCTTTGAGGCCTTTCTCTCCTTTCCCGTATGGCCCATTAAGGCCCAATACGAATTCCCGTAACTCCCCGGTACTCCTGAAAATATCCGAATCACTCAGAACCTTTCTGATGTCCGAATATAGTCATCCAATATATCGATCTTTACGTCTCGATCATTTCGAGACTCCTTGTCAAGTCCCCGATCTCATCTGGGACTCCGAACTCCTTCGGTACATCAAAACATATAAACTCATAATATAACTGGCATCGCAGCTTTAAGCGTGTGGACCCTACGGGTTCGAGAACTATGTAGACATAACCGAGACACATCTCCGGTCAATAACCAATAGCGGAACCTAGATGCTCATATTGGCTCCTACATATTCTACGAAGATCTTTATCGGTCAAACCGCATAACAACATACGTTGTTCTCTTTGTTATCGGTATGTTACTTGCCCGAGATTCGATCATCGGTATCTCAATACCTAGTTCAATATCGTTACTGGCAAGTATCTTTACTCGTTCCGTAACACATCATCCTGCAACTAACTCATTAGTTGCAATGTTTGCAAGGCTTAAGTGATGCGCATTACCGAGAGGGCCCAGAAATACCTCTCCGACAATCGAAGTGACAAATCCTAATCTCGAAATACGCCAACCCAACAAGTACCTTCGGAGACAACTTTAGAGCACCTTTATAATCACCCAGTTAAGTTGTGACGTTTGGTGGCACACAAAGTGTTCCTCCGATAAATGGGAGTTGCATAATCTCATAGTCATAGGAACATGTATAAGTCATGAAGAAAGCAATAGCAACAAACTAAATGATCCAGTGCTAAGCTAACAGAATGG
This sequence comes from Triticum monococcum, assembly GCA_034509565.1. Lineage (NCBI taxonomy): Eukaryota > Viridiplantae > Streptophyta > Magnoliopsida > Poales > Poaceae > Triticum > Triticum monococcum. The sequence continues at coordinate 618,423,105 of CM067847.1, read as the reverse complement.
GTCAAGTCAATCACATCATTCTCCTAATGATGTGATCCCGTTAATCAAATGACAACTCATGTCTATGGTTAGGAAACATAACCATCTTTGATCAATGAGCTAGTCAAGTAGAGGCATACTAGTGACGCTCTGTTTGTCTATGTATTCACACATGTATTATGTTTCCGGTTAATACAAAATTCTAGCATGAATAATAAACATTTATCATGATATAAGGAAATAAATAATAACTTTATTATTGCCTCTAGGGCATATTTCCTTCAATGTCAACTACATGATCATGCTAAGCAATATGACAATGATGAATGTGTCATGATGAACGGAATGATGGAAAGTTGCATGGCAATATATCTCGGAATGGCTATGGAAATGCCACAATAGGTAGGTATGGTGGCTGTTTTGAGGAAGATATAAGGAGGTTTATGTGTGAAAGAGCGTATCATATCATGGGGTTTGGATGCACCGGCGAAGTTTGCGCCAACTCTCAGTGTGAGAAAGGGCAATGCACGATACCGAAGAGGCTAGCAAGGATGGAAGGGTGAGAGTGCGTATAATCCATGGACTCAACATTAGTCATAAATAACTCACATACTTATTGCAAAAATCTACAAGTCATCAAAAACCTCGGCACTATGCGCATGCTCCTAGGGGGATAGATTGGTAGGAAAAGACCATCGCTCGTCCCCGACCGCCAATCATAAGGAAGCCAATCAAATAACACCTCATGTTTCAAATTTGTTGCGTAACGTTTACTATACGTGCATGCTACGGGACTTGCAAACTTCAACACAAGTATTTCTCCATTTCACAACTACTCAACTAGCATGACTTTGATATTATTACCTCCATATCTCAAAACAATCATCAAGCATCAAACTTTTCTTAGTATTCAACACACTCATACGAAAGTTTTATTATTAATCTTGCATACCAAGCATATTAGGATTTGAAGAAAATTACCATGTTAATAAGACTCTCAAAATAATCTAAGTGAAGCATGAGAGATCAATAGTTTCTATAAAACAAATCCACCACCGTGCTCTAAAAGATATAAGTGAAGCACTAGAGCAAAATTATAAAGCTTAAAAGATATAAGTGAAGCACATAGAGTATTCTATCAAATTCTAAATCATGTATGGCTCTCTCAAAAGGTGTGTACAGCAAGGACGATTGTGGTAGACAAAAAAACAAAGACTCAAATCATAAAAGACGCTCCAAGCAAAACACATATCATGTGGTGAATAAAAATATAGCTCCAAGTAAAGTTACCGATAGAAGTAGACGAAAAAGAGGGGATGCCTTCCGGGGCATCCCCAAGCTTTGTCTTTTAGGTGTCCTTAGATTATCTTGGAGGTGACATGGGAATCCCCAAGCTTAGTCTCTTGCCACTCCTTGTTCCACAATCGATCAAATCTTTACCCAAAACTTGAAAACTTCACAACACAAAACTTAAAGTAGAAAATCTCGTGAGCTCCGTTAGCGAAAGAAAACAAAAGACCACTTCAAGGTAATGTAATGAACTCATTCTTTATTTATATTGCTGTTAAACCTACTGTATTCCAACTTCTCTATGGATTATAAACTATTTTACTAGCCATAGATTCATCAAAATAAGCAAACAACACACGAAAAACAGAATCTGTCAAAAACAGAACAGTCTGTAGTAATCTGTAGCTAGAGCAAGTTCTGGAACGCGAAAAATTCTAAAATAAATTTATGTACGTGAGGAATTTATCTATTAATCATCTTCAAAAAGAATTAACTAAATATCACTTTCCAAATAAAAATGACAGCAGTTATCGTGAGCGCTAAAGTTTCTGTTTTTTACAGCAAGTTCAACAAGACTTTCCCCAAGTCTTCCCAACGGTTCTACTTGGCACAAACACTAATTAAACACAAAAAACACAACCAAAACAGAGGCTAAATAATTTATTTATTAATAAACAGGAGCAAAAAGCAAGGAATAAAAATAAAATTGGGTTGCCTCCCAACAAGCGCTATCGTTTAACGCCCCTAGCTAGGCATAACAAGCAAGAATAGATCTAGGTATTGCCATCTTTGGTAGGCAATCCATAAGTGGCTCTCATGATAGATTCATATGGTAATTTTATTTTCTTTATAGGTAAGTGTTCCATGCCCTTTTTAATGGAAATTGAAATCTAATATTCCCTTCGTTCATATCAATAATTGCACCAACCGTTCTAAGGAAAGGTCTACCGGGAGTAATAGGGCAAGAAGGATTGCAATCTATATCAAGAACGATAAAATCTACGGGCACATAATTACTATTTGCAGCAATAAGAACATCATTAATTCTTCCCATAGGTTTCTTAATAACGGAATCCGCAAGATGCAAGTTTAGAGAGCAATCATCAAAATCACGGAAATCTAGCAAATCACACAAAGTTTTGGGAATAGTAGAGACACTAGCAACCCAAATCACACAAAGCATAAAACTCATAATTTTTAATTTTAATTTTAATAGTAGGTTCCCACTCATCATAAAGTTTTCTAGGGATAGAAACTTCCAATTCAAGTTTTTCTTCATAAGATTGCATCAAGGCATCAACGATATGTTTAGTAAACGCTTTATTTTGACTATAAGCATGAGGAGATTTTAGCACGGATTGCAATAAGGAAATACAATCAATCAAAGAGCAATTTTCATAGTTAAATTCCTTGAAATCCAATATAGTGGGTTTAGCAACATCTAGGGTTTTAATTTCTTCAATCCCACTTTTATCAAATTTAGCATCAAGATCAAAAGATTCAGAATTATTGGAACGCCTTCTAGGTAAAGGTGGATCATATTGAGTCCCATCATTATCAAGATTCATATTGCAAAACAAAGATTTAATAGGGGGCACATCAATAACTTTTAGATCTTCATCATTATTTTCATAGGAACTAGAAGAACACGCTTTTATAAAGGCATCTTTCTTAGCACGCATCTTAGCGGTTCTTTCTTTGCACTCGTCAATGGAAATTCTCATGGCTATGAGAGACTCATTGATATCATGCTTAGGTGGAATAGATCTAAGTTTCAAAGAATCAACATTAAGAGCAATTCTATCAACGTTCCTAGCCAAGTCATCAATCTTAAGCAAATTTTCTTCAATCATAGCATTAAAATTCTTTTGCGAAGAAATACATTATTTAATATTAGATTCAAAATCAGAGGGAATCTTATTATAATTTCCATAAGAATTGTTGTAGGAATTACCATAATTATTAGAGGGATTACTAGCATAAGGCCTAGGATTGAAATTTCCTCTATACGTGTTGTTACCAAAATTGTTCCTACCAACAAAATTCACATCCATAGATTCATTATTATTCTCAATCAAAGTATACAAGGGCATATCATTAGGATCAGAAGAAACACTCTTATTAGCAAATAATTTCATAATTTCATCCATCTTTCCACTCAAAACATTAATTTCTTCTATCGCATGCACCTTTTTAGTAGATCTTTCAGTATGCCATTGAGAATAATTAACCATAATATTATCTAGGAGTTTAGTAGCATCTCCTAAAGTGATTTCCATAAAAGTGCCTCCCGCGGCCGAATCTAAAAGATTTCTAGAAGCAAAATTCAATCCGGCATAAAAATTCTGAACAATCATCCACAAATTTAAACCATGAGTAGGGCAATTACGTATCATTAATTTCATTCTCTCCCAAGCTTGTGCAACATGTTCATGATCAAGTTGTTTAAAATTCATAATATCGTTTCTAAGAGAGATGATCTTAGCGGGAGGAAAATACTTAGAGATAAAAGCATCTTTGCACTTGTTCCATGAATCAATACTATTGTTAGGCAAAGATGAAAACCAAGCTTTAGCACGATCTCTAAGCGAAAAAGGAAATAGCTTCAATTTAACAATATCATTATCGACATCTTTCTTCTTTTGCATGTCACACAAATCAACGAAGCTATTAAGATGGGTAGCGACATCTTCACTAGGAAGGCCGAAGAACGGATCTTTCATGACAAGATTCAACAAAGCAGTATTAATTTCACAAGATTCAACATCGGTAAGAGGAGCAATCGGAGTGCTAAGGAAATCATTATTGTTGGTATTGGTGAAGTCACACAATTTAGTATTATCTTGGGCCATCATGACAAACAAGCAATCCAACACATGAGCAAACAAAAAGCAAACAGGCAAAAAGAGGCAAATAGAGAGAGAGAGGGATGATAGAGAGAGAGGGCAAATAAAATGGCAAGGGTGAAGTGGGGGAGAGGAAAATGAGAGGAAAATGACAAATAATGTAATGCGGGAGATAGGGATTGTGATGGGTACTTGGTATGTTGACTTTTGCGCAGACTCCCCAGCAACGGCGCCAGAAATTCTTCTTGCTACCTCTTGAGCACTGCGTTGGATTTCCCCGAAGAGGAGAGGATGATGCGGCAAAGTAGCATAAGTATTTCCCTCAGTTTTTGAGAACCAAGGTATCAATCCAGTAGGAGGCTATGCTCGAGTCCCTCGTACCTACACAAAAACAATAGCTCAACGCAACCAACGCGCTTAGGGGTTGTCAATCCCTTCACGGTCACTTACGAAAGTGAGATCTGATAGATATGATAAATAATATTTTTGGTTTTTTTGGTATAGAGATGCAAAGTAAAAAGTAAAAGCAAAGCAATAATAAAGTGATGGAGATTGATATGATGATAAAGAGACCTAGGGGCCATAGGTTTCACTAGTGGCTTCTCTCAAGAGCATAAGTATTCTACGGTGGGTGAACAAATTACTGTTGAGCAATTGACAGAATTGAGCATAGTTATGAGAATATCTAGGTATGATCATGTATATAGGCATCACGTCCGAGACAAGTAGACCGAAATGATTCCGCATCTACTACTATTACTCCACTCATCGTCCGCTATCCAGCATGCATCTAGAGTATTAAGTTAAAAAAGAGTAACGCCTTAAGCAAGATGACATGATGTAGAGGGATAGTTTCATGCAATATGATAAAAAAACCCATCTTGTTATCCTCGATGGCAACGATACAATACGTGCCTTGCTGCCCCTTCTGTCACTGGGAAAGGACACCGCAAGATCGAACCCAAAGCTAAGCACTTCTCCCATGGCAAGAACAACCAATCTAGTAGGCCAAACCAAACTGATAATTCGAAGAGACTTGCAAAGATAACCAATCATACATAAAAGAATTCAGAGAAGATTCAAATATTATTCATAGATAGACTTGAACATAAACCCACAATTCATCGGTCTCAACAAACAAACCACAAAAAGAAGGTTACATCGAATAGATCTCCACGAGAGAGGGGGAGAACATTGTATTGAGATCCAAAAAGAGAGAAGAAGCCATCTAGCTACTAACTATGGACCCGTAGGTCTGAACTAAACTACTCACACTTCATCGGAAGGGCTTGGATGACGATGTATAAGCCCTCCGTGATCGATGCCTCCTCCGGTGGAGCTCTGGAACAGGCCCCAAGATGGGATCTCGTGGATACAGAAAGTTGCGGCGGTGGAATTAGGTTTTGGCTCCTGTTCTGGTCGTTTGGGGGTACATGGATATATATAGGAGGAATAAGTATGTCGGTGGAGCTTTGAGGGGCCCACGAGGCAGGGGGGCGCGCCCTAGGGGGGCGCCCTCCACCCTCGTGACCGCCTCGTGGCTTTCTTGACGGAGGGTCCAAGTCTCTTGGGTCTTATCTGATGAGAAAATCATGTTCCCGAAGGTTTCATTCAGTTTGGACTCCGTTTGATATTCCTTTTCTTCGAAACCCTAAAACAGGCAAAAAACAACATTTCTGGGCTGGGCCTCTGGTTAATAGGTTAGTCCCAAAAATAATATAAAAGTGGAAAATAAAGCCCAATGTAGTCCAAAATAGTAGATAATATAGCATGGAGCAATCAAAAATTATAGACACGTTGGAGACGTATCACCCCGCAAGGTTGTTCCAGGGAAGGTGATGCGGAGGCAGCGGATAGAGGAGTTTGAAGTCTCTATGTCCCATGGAGATCGGATCAAGCGCATGGCTACAACTATTGGGCGGAGTGGTTCTCTTACTGCTGTTTTTTCGGATGGATGGCATGGATTCCCTAATTACTATGAAGATGCTGATGCAACAATGACCAATGTAGATGATAAAGTCCTACTGATCAAGAATACTGGAGGAGAGCATGTTGATAAATCTTTGATGAGCACCCCACAAATGATCCATGATAATAAAAGGCTAAGGGCTGATGCTACAGAAACAACAAATGACATATCGGTGTTCTCCTCCACGGAGGGTCGCCGGGGACAATGAAACTCATAAGCTGGAACTGTCGGGGTCTCATGGGAACCCCGATGGTTCGTTCACTTCTGGATATTCAGAGGCGGCATAACCCGGATGCATTTTTTCTGTCCGAGACACATTTGGGTGAACATAAGCAGAAGAGTTGAGGAGAAGGGTGGGCATGGACTACAAAATTGTTGCACCATGTCTTGATGGTAGAAAAGGTGGACTGCTTCTAGTCTGGAAGAAGGAGGTGAGGATCTACTCCAGGACTACTACCTTTAGTGTCATCGATGTAACGGTTGAAGAACCGGACGGAAGAGAATGGAGACTCTCGGGCATATATATATGGGGAACCTAGCTGGGATAATAAGGACAATTGTATCATCTACTACGGGACCTGCATGCTCAGTCTAGCCTTCTGTGGGTTGCCATTGGTAACTTCAATGAGATATTACTTTCTTTAGAGAAGGAGGGGGAGCGCCGCGTCAGCAGGCGAGACTCCAAGCCTTCCAAGATGCATTGCCTTATTGCCCTTTGGAGGACATAGGATGCCATTGTTGGGGAACGTAGCATGCGATTTCAAAAAAATTCCTACGATCACGCAAGATCTATCTAGGATATACATAGCAACAAGAGGGGGAGAGTGTGCCCACGTACCCTCATAGACCGAAAGTGGAAGTGTTAGGTGAATTAACCCGGTTGATGTAGTCGAACGTCTTCACGATCCAACCGATCCAAGTACCGAACATACGACACCTTCGTGTTCAACACACGTTCCACTTGATGACGTCCCTTGAGCTCTCGATCCAATAGACGGTCGAGGGAGAGTTCCGACAGCACGACGGCGTGGTAACGGTGATGTGATCCGTGCAAGGCTTCGCCTAAGCACTACGACGCTATTACCAGAGGAGTAAACTATGGAGGGGGCACCGCACATGGCTAAGTGAAATCTTGGTGTGCCTTTGGGGTGCCCCCGCCCCCGTATATAAACGGGGGGGGGGGGGGGGAGGAGTTGGCCGACCCAAGTGGGGCGCGCCAAGGGGGGAGTCGATTCGCCCCCCCTTCCTTCCAACGGAGAGGGGAAAGGGTAAAGGAGGCAGAAGGAGAAGGAAAGAGGGGGGCCGCGCCCCCTTCCCTTGTCCAATTCGGATTGGGCAAGGAGGGGGGCGCCACCTCCCGTGGCCTGCCTCCTCTCCTCGTCTATGGCACATTAGGCCCATTAACTTTCCCGGGGGGGGGGGGGGGGTTCGGTAGCCTCCCGGTACTCCGAAAAATCCCCGAACCTTATCGGAGCCATTCCGGTGTTCGTATATAACCTTCCAATATATCAATCTTTACCTGTCGACCATTTTGAGACTCCTCGTCATGTCCGTGATATTATCCGGGACTCCGAACAAACTTCGGTCACCAAAACACATAACTCATAATACAAATCATCATGGAACGTTAAGCATGCGGACCCTACGGGTTCGAGAACTATGTAGACATGACCGAGACACATCTCTGGTCAATAACCAATAGCGGAACCTAGATGCACATATTGGCTCCTACATATTCTACAAAGATCTTTATCGGTCAAACCGCATAACAACATACGTTATTCCCTTTGTCATCAGTATGTTACTTGCCCGAGATTCGATCGTCGGTATCCTCATACCTAGTTCAATCTCATTACCGGCAAGTCTCTTTACTCGTTCCGTAATGCATCACCCTGCAACTAACTCATTACTCACATTGCTTGCAAGGCTGATAGTGATGTGCATTACGGAGAGGGCCCAGAGATACCTCTCCGGTACTCGGAGTGACAAATCCTAATCTCTATCTATGCCAACTCAACAAACACCTTCGGAGACACTTGTAGAGCATCTTTATAATCACCCAGTTACGTTGTGACGTTTGATAGCACACAAGGTGTTCCTCTCCTATTCGGGAGTTGCATAATCTCATAGTCACAGGAATATGTATAAGTCATGAAGAAAACAATAGCAATAAAACTAAATGATCATTATGCTAAGCTAACGGATGGGTCTTGTCCATCACATTATTCTCTAATGATGTGATCCCATTCATCAAATGACAACACATGTCTATGGTCAGGAAACTTAACCATATATGATTAACGAGCTAGTCAAATAGAGGCATACTAGGGGCACTCTGTTTTGTCTATGTATTCACACATGTACTAAGTTTTCGGTTAATACAATTCTAGTATGAATAATAAACATTTATCATGATATAAGGAAATATAAATAACAACTTTATTATTGCCTCTAGGGCATATTTCCTTCACTCTCCCACTTGCACTAGAGTCAATAATCTAGATTACATAGTAATGATTCTAACACCCATGGAGTCTTGGTGTTGATCATGTTTTTCTCGTGAGAGAGGCTTAGTCAACGGGTCTGCAACATTCATATATGTATGTATCTTGCAAATCTCTATGTCTCCCTCATTGACTTGATCGCGGATGGAATTGAAGCGTGTCTTGATGTGTTTGGTTCTCTTGTGAAATCTAGATTCCTTCACCAAGGCAATTTCTCCAGTATTGTCACAAAAGATTTTCATTGGACGCGATGCACTAGGTATTACACCTAGATCGGATATGAACTCCTTCATCCAGACTCCTTCATTTGCTGCTTCCGAAGCAGCTATGTACTCCGCTTCAGACGTAGATCCCGCCACGACGCTCTGCTTGGAACTGCATCAACTGACAGCTCCACCATTCAATATAAATACGTATCCGGTTTGTGACTTAGAGTCATCTAGATCAGTGTCAAAGCTTGCATCGATGTAACAATTTACGACAAGCTCTTTGTCACCTCCATAAACAAGAAACATATCCTTAGTTCTTATCAGGTATTTCAGGATGTTCTTGACCGCTATCCAGTGATCCACTCCTGGATTACTTTGGTACCTCCCTGCTAAACTTATAGCGAGTCACACATCAGGTCTGGTACACAACATTTCATACATGATAGAACCTATGGCCGAGGCATAGGGAATGACTTTCATTTTCTCTCTATCTTCTGTGGTGGTCGGGCATTGAGTCTGACTCAACTTCACACCTTGTAACACAGGCAAGAACCCTTTCTTTGACTGATCCATTTTGAAATTCTTCGAAACTTTATCAAGGTATGTGCTTTTTGAAAGTCCAATTAAGCGTCTTGATCTATCTCTATAGATCTTGATGCCCAATATATAAGCAGCTTCATCGAGGTATTTCATTGAAAAATTCTTATTCAAGTATCCTTTTATGCTATCCAGAAATTTTGTATTATTTCCAATCAACAATATGCCATCCACATATAATATTAGAAATGCTACAGAGCTCCCACTCACTTTCTTGTAAATACAAGCTTCTCCAAAAGTCTGAATGAATGATATGCTTTGATCACACTATCAAAGCGTATTATCCAACTCCGAGAGGCTTGCACCAGTCCATAAATGGATCGCTGGAGCTTGGACACTTTGTTAGCACTTTAGGATCGACATAACCTTCTGGTTGCATCATATACAACTCTTCTTTAAGATATCCATTAAGGAATACAATTTTGACATCCATTTGCCAAATTTTATAATCATAAAATGCGGCAATTGCTAACATGATTCGGACAGACATAAGCATCGCTACGGGTGAGAAGGTCTCATCGTAGTCAACTCCTTGAACTGGTCGAAAACCTTTCGCAACATGTCGAGCTTTGTAGACAGTAACATTACCGTCAGCGTCAGTCTTCTTCTTGAAGATCCATTTATTCCCTATGGCTTGCGGATCATCAGGCAATTCAACCAAAGTCCACACTTTGTTCTCATACATGGATCCTATCTCAGATTTCATGGCCTCAAGCCATTTCGCGGAATCTGGGCTCATCATCACTTCCTCATAGTTTGTAGGTTCGTCATGGTCAAGTAACATGACTTCCAGAACATGATTACCGTACTACTCTGGTGCGGATTGTTCTCTGGTTGACCTACAAGGTTCGGTAGTAACTTGATCAGAAGTTTCATGATCATCATCATTAGCTTCCTAACTAATTGATGTAGGAATCACTGGAATGGATTTCTGTGATGAACTACTTTCCAATCCGGGAGAAGGTACAATTACCTCATCGAGTTCTACTTTCCTCCCACTCACTTCTTTCGAGGGAAACTCCTTCTCTAGTAAGGATCCATTCTTAGAAATGAATATATTGCCTTCGGATCTGTGATAGAAGTTGTACCCAACAGTCTAATTTGGGTATCCTATGAAGACACATTTATCTGATTTGGGTTCGAGCTTATCAGGTTGAAGCTTTTTCACATAAGAATCGCAACCCCAAACTTTAAGAAACGACAGCTTAGGTTTCTTGCTAAACCACAGTTCATATGGTGTCATCTCAACGGATTTAGATGTTGCCCCATTTAACATGAATGCATCCGTCTCTAAAGCATAACCCCAAAACGATAGCGGTAAATCGGTAAGAGACATCATAGATCGCACCATATCTAATAAAGTACGGTTACGTCGTTCAGACACACCATTATGCTGTGGTGTTTCAGGTGGCGTGAGTTGCGAAACTATTCCACATTGTTTCAAATGAAGACCAAACTCATAACTCAAATATTCACCTCCACGATCAAATCGTAGAAACTTTATTTTCTTGTTATGATGATTTTCCACTTCACTATGAAATTCTTTGAACTTTTCAAATGTTTCGAAATTATGTTTCAATTAACTAGATATACCCATATCTGCTGAAATCATCTGTGAAGGTTAGAAAATAACGATACCCGCCGCGAGCCTCAACACTCATCGGACCGCATACATCAGTATGTATTATTTCCAACAAGTCAGTTGCTCGCTCCATTGTTCCGGAGAACGGAGTCTTAGTCATCTTGCCCATGAGGCATGGTTCGCAAGCATTAGTTGATTCATATAAAGTGATTCCAAAAGCCCATCAACATGGAGTTTCTTCATGCGCTTTACACCAATATGACCTAAACGGTAGTGCCATAAATAAGTTGCATTATCATTTTTAAATTTGCATCTTTGGCTTCAATATTATGAATATGTGTATCACTACAATCGAGATTCAACAAAAATAGACCACTCATCAAGGGAGCATGGCCATAAAAGATATTACTCATATAAATAGAACAACCATTATTCTCTGATTTAAATGAATAACCATCTTGCATCAAACAAGATCCAGATATAATGTTCATTCTCAGCGTTGGCACCAAATAACAATTATTTATGCCTAAAACTAATCCCGGCGGTAGATGTAGAGGTAGCGTGTCAACGTCGATCACATCGACTTTGGAACGTTTCCCACGCGCATCGTCATCTCGTCCTTAGCCAATCTTCGTTTAATCTGTAGCCCCTGTTTCGAGTTGCAAATATGAGCAACAGAACCAGTATCAAATACCCAGGCACTACTATGAGCATTAGTAAGGTACACATCAATAACATGTATATCAAATATACCTTTCACTTTGCCATCATTCTTATCTGCCAAATACTTGGGGCAGTTCCGCTTCAAGTGACCAGTCCCTTTGCAGTAGAAGCACTTTGTTTCAGGCTTAGGTCCAGACTTGAGCTTCTTCCCTTGAGCAGCAACTTGCTTGCTATTCTTCTTGAAGTTTCCCTTCTTCCCTTTGACCTTTTTCTCAAAACTAGTGGTTTTGTTAACCATCAACACTTGATGCTCCTTCTTGATTTCTACCTTCGCAGCCTTTAGCATTGCGAAGATCTCGGGAATTGTCTTTTCCATCCCTTGCATATTATAGTTCATCACGAAGCCTTTATAGCTTGGTGGCAGTGATTGAAGAACTCTGTCAATGACACTATCATCAGGAAGATTAACTCCCAGCTGAGTCAAGTGGTTAAGGTACCCAGACATTCTGAGTATGTGTTCACTCACATAAGTATTCTCCTCCATTTTGCAGCTGTAGAACTTGTTGGAGACTTCATATCTCTCAATTGGGGCATTTGCTTGAAATATTAACTTCAACTCCTGGAACATCTCATATGGTCCATGACGTTCAAAACGTCTTTGAGGTCCCGATTCTAAGCCATAAAGCATGGCACACTGAACTATCGAGTAGTCATCAGCGTTACTTTGCCAGACGTTCATAACATCTGGAGTTGCTCCTGCAGAGGGTCTTGCACCTAGTGGTGCTTCCAGGATGTAATTTTTTGTGCAGCAATGAGGATAATCCTCAACTTACAGACCCAGTCCGTGTAGTTTCTACCATCATCTTTCAACTTAGCTTTCTCTAGGAACGCATTAAAATTCAAGGGAACGGTAGCACGGGCCATTGATCTACAACAACATAGATATGCAAAAACTATCAGGTAGTAAGTTCATGATAAATTAAAGTTCAATTAATCATAATACTAAAGAACTTCCACTTAGATAGACATCCCTGTAGTCATCCAAATGATCACGTGGTCCACATCAACTAAACCATGTCCGATCATCATGTGAGATGGAGTAGTTTTCAATGGTGAACATCACTATGTTGATCATATCTACTATATGATTCACGTTCGACCTTTCGGTCTCAGTGTTCTGAGGCCATATCTGCATATGCTAGGCTCGTCAAGTTTAACCCGAGTATTCTGCACATGCATAACTGTCTTGCACCCGTTGTATGTGAACGTAGAGCTTAACACACCCGATCATCACGTGGTGTCTTGGCAAGACGAACTGTAGAAATGGTGCATACTCAGGGAGAACACTTATACCTTGAAATTTAGTAAGGGGTCATCTTATAATGCTACCGCCGTACTAAGCAAAATAGGATGCATAAAAGATAAGCATCACATGCAATCAAAATATGTGACATGATATGGCCATCATCATATTGTGCATTTGATCTCCATCTCCAAAGCACCGTTATGATCTCCATCATCACCGGCTTGACACCTTGATCTCCATCGTAGCGTCATTGTCGTCTCGCCAAATATTGCTTCTACGACTATCGCTATCGCTTAGTGACAAAGTAAAGAAATTACATGGCGATTGCATTTCATACAATAAAGCGACAACCATAAGGCTCCTACCAGTTGCCGATAACTTTTACAAAACATCTCATACAACAATTTATATCTCATCACATCTTGACCATATCACATCACAACATGCCCTGCAAAAACAAGTTAGACGTCCTGTACTTTGTTGTTGCAAGTTTTACGTGGCTGCTACGGGCTTCTAGCCAGAACCGTTCTTACCTACGCATCAAAACCACAACGATTTTTCATCAAGTGTGCTGTTTTAACCTTCAACAAGGAACAGACATAGTCAAACTCGATTCAACTAAAGTTGGAGAAGCAGACACCCGCCAGCCACCTGTGTGCAAAGCACGTCAGTAGGACTAGTCTCATGAACGCGGTCATGTAATGTCGGCCGGGGAACTTCATCGAACAATATCGCACAAAGTAAGACGTTGGTGGTAAGCAGTATGACTATTATCGCCCACAACTCTTTATGTTCTACTCGTGCATATCATCTACGCATAGACCTGGCTCTGATGCCACTGGTCTGGAACATAGCATGCAATTTCAAAAAATTCCTACGATCATGCAAGATCTATCCAGGAGATGCATAGCAACGAGAGGGGGAGAGTGTGTCCACGTACCCTTGTAGACCGAAAGCGGAAGCGTTAGCTTAACGCGGTTGATGTAGTCGAACATCTTCACGATCCAACCGATCCAAGTACTGAACATACGACACCTCCGTGTTCAGCACACATTCAGCTCGATGACGTCCCTCGAGCTCTTCATCCAGTAGAGGGTCGAGGGAGAGTTCTAACAGCACAACAGCGTGGTGACGGTGATGGTGATGTGATCCGCGCAGGGCTTCGCCTAAGCACTACGACGCTATGACCGGAGGAGTAAACTGTGGAGGGGGGCACCACACATGACCAAGAGAAATCTTGGTCTGCCTTTGGGGTGCCCCCGCCCCCATATGTAAAGGGGGGAGGAGGTGGCCGGCCCAAGGGGGCGCGCCAAGGGGGGAGTCCTACTTGGACTCCCAGTCCAAGTAGGATTCGCCCACCTTCCTTCCAACGGAGAGGGGAAAGGGGAAAGGAGGGAGAAGGAGAAGGAAATAGGGGGGCCACGCCCCTCCCCTTGTCCAATTTGGATTGGGAAAGGGGAGGGGGGCGCCACCTCCCATGGCCTGCCTCCTCTCCTCCACTATGGCCCATCAGGCCCATTAACTTTCCCGGGGGGTTTCGGTAGCCTCCCGGTACTTCGAAAAATCCCCAAACCTTATCGGAACCATTCTGGTGTCAGTATATAACCTTCCAATATATCAATCTTTACCTCTCGACCATTTCGAGACTCCTCGTCATGTCCGTGATCTTATCCGGGACTCCGAACAAACTTCGGTCACCAAAACACATAAATCATAATACAAATCGTCATTGAACGTTAAGCGTGCGGACCCTGCGGGTTCGAGAACTATGTAGACATGACCGAGAAACATCCCCGGTCAATAACCAATAGCGGAACCTGGATGCTCATATTGGCTCCTACATATTCTACAAAGATCTTTATCGGTTAAACCGCATAACAACATACGTTATTCCCTTTGTCATCGGTATGTTACTTGCCTGAGATTCGATCGACGGTATCCTCATACCTAGTTCAATCTCGTTACCGGCAAGTCTCTTTACTCGTTTCGTAATGCATTATCCTACAACTAACTCATTAGTCACATTGCTTGCAAGGTTTTTAGTGATGTGCATTACCGAGAGGGCCCAGAGATACCTCTTCGATACTCGGAGTGACAAATCCTAATCTCGATCTATGCCAACTCAACAAACACCTTCGGAGACACCTGTATTGCATCTTTATAATCACCTAGTTACGTTGTGACGTTTGATAGCACACAAGGTGTTCCTCCGGTATTCGGGAGTTGCATAATCTCATAGTCAGAGGAATATGTATAAGTCATGAAGAAAGCAATATCAATAAAACTAAACGATCATTATGCTAAGCTAACAGATGGGTCTTGCCCATCACATCATTCTCTAATGATGTGATCTCGTTCAACAAATGACAACACATGTCTATGGTCAGGAAACTTAACCATCTTTGATTAACAAGCTAGTCAAGTAGAGGCATACTAGGGACACTCTGTTTTGTCTATGTATTCACACATGTACTAAGTTTCCGGTTAATACAATTCTAGCATGAATAATAAACATTTATCATGATATAAGGAAATATAAATAACAACTTTATTATTGCCTGTAGCGCATATTTCCTTCAACCATGGCAATAAATTTACATGGTTTCGAGGTGGATTGAGGGAACGTTTGTATCGGGCCATCTCAAATGCCAAATGGATGGAAATGCACCCCTTGTGCGGGTTGTGCAATCTTGATATGGGAAAATCGGATCATAGGCCGATATGTCTGGCACTGACTACTTAGCCGGCGTGGCAGCTCCAAGGACGCAGCCGAGACGAGTGTTTGAGGCCCGTTGGTTAGCCGAGGAAACTGTGGAAGAAGTAATCAAAATTGCGTGGCAAAAAGAGGTCACTCAGGGGCTGTGCCCTTTGGCCAGCTCTAAGCTTGAGGCTGTTCACAGAGACTTACATGCCTGGGATCGCAAAATATTGAAAGGCCCACGTGCTCGCCTACGGGCGACACAGAAGGATCTAGAGGATCTAATGCGCTCATCGTTCATGGTTGAAGCAAGATCGAAACAGAAGGACCTCGTGGTGTTGATTGAGAGCCTACTTGAGAGCAAGAAGAAATATACTGGGCACAACGTGGGCAAGTGAACTGGTTGCATCGGGGAGATCGAAACACAAAATTCTTTCATCATTCAACTTCAGCTCATAGGTGCCGTAATCTGATAAAAACCCTTAAAAATAATAATGATGCTTGGGTTGAGGGTAATGATAACCTCAAGCCCCTTATTTTTGATTATTTCTAGAGCCTCTTTAACTCGGATGTAGGTGTCATTGATGAAGGGCTGTCACATTCTGTTAGGCAGGTTGTAACCGAGGATATGAACATGATACTAATGGCGCCATATACGAAGGAAGATATGAAGGCTTCGGGACCGGATGGGCTTCATGCCATTTTCTTCAAACGTTTCTGGAATATTGTAGGTGATGAGCTGACAAAAAAAGTCCTTGATGCAGTCATCAACAAAAAAATTCCTTAGGGCTAGAGTTCTACAAATGTGGTACTCATCCCAAAGGTGGACAGCCCAATGGTAATAACTCGGTAGAGACCAATTAGCTTATGCAATGTGGACTACAAAATTATTTCTAAGATGCTAGCAAACAGACTTAAAAAGATCTTTCCTGAGGTAATCTTCCCAAATCAGTCAACATTTGTTCTAGGTAGATTAATTACAGATAATGTGCTAGTACCTTATAAGTGCTTTCATGCAATAAAGAAGAAGACCCATGGATCTAATGGTGTTTGTGCAGTTAAACTGGATATGCTCAAAGCATATGATCGAGTTTAATGGGGTTTCTTACAGAGAATGATGTTGAAATTGGGCTTTGACCCTTCTTCGGTGGATCTGATTATGGAGTGCATTTCTCCTATAAGCTACAAAATCAGGTTTAACGACACAAAGACTGAAGAGTTCATGCCCACGAGGGGGCTAAGGAAGTGGGTATCTGTTATCCCATTGCCTTTTCCTGTTATGCTCTGAAGGTCTGTCGAGTTTGCTGGCCCATGAAGAAAGCATTGGTGGAATTGAAGGTATAAGGGTTTGCAGGAATGCACCCTCAATTTCGCACCTTCTTTTTGCTGATGACTCCCTTGTTTAATGAAAGCAACGGACCAAAACACACATACTTTGAAGAGGATTTTAGATACTTATTGTGCAAGCTCAGGTGAGCGGGTTAGTAATGCAAAATCCAGTATTTTTTCAGCCCTAATACCGGAGTCTTGGTCAGGGAAGGTGTTTGTGGAATTCTGGATATCTTAACGGAAGCACTCACTGACAAGTACCTAGACCTCCCTACCATGGTTGGAGTGGACAGAAGCTACTGTTTCCAGTACCTTATCGATAGAGTTTGCCAAAGGTTAAAGGGATGGAAGGAAAAGATCCTATCAGTACAGGGTAAAGAAATTTTGGTGAAATCGGTGGCACAAGCAATTCCCTCTTATGCTATGTATGTCTTTAAATTACACAAGGGGGTTTGCAGGTCAATAACAAATGAAATTTCAGGATTTTGGTGGGGATATGGAGAGGAAAAAAAGAAAATGCATTGGTTTGCATGGTGGAAAATGTGTGTTCCAAAGAACAAGGGTGGCATGGGGTTTAGGGACCTTCATAGTTTTAATCTTGCTATGTTAGCAAAGCAGTGTTGGCAACTACTCCAAAATCCCAATTCTCTGTGTGCACGTGTTTTGAGTGCTAGGTATTAGCCAAACGGAGACATACTGAATGCATGGCCTAAAAAGGGATCATCGTTCACATGACAAAGCATTATTGCAAGTATACAAACCTTCAAGAGAGGGTGTATTTGGCGGGTTGGATATGGTTCGGACATTAATATCTGGGATGATCCTTGGATTCCCTCTAGTGAGTCAGGAAGAATCATCACACCCAAGGGAGGAACTATGCCGACAAAGGTTGAATAATTAATTAACTGGCACATGGGCTAGTGGGATGGTGAGCTCCTCTAGGAACTTTTATTACTCGTGGATGTTACTAGAATTGTACAAATTCCTTTGCATGTCGAAGTTGTAGATGATTTTGTTGCTTGGCAGTTTACCAGGTCTGGTACTGATGTCTACTACACAACCTTCTTCTTGTAGACGTTGTTGGGCCTCCAAGTGCAGAGGTTTGTAGGACAGTAGCAAATTTCCCTCAAGTGTATGACCTAAGGTTTATCAATCTGTAGGAGGCGTAGGATGAAGATGGTCTCTCTCAATCAACCCTGCACCCAAATAACAGAAAGTCTCTTCTGTCCCCAACACACCCAATACAACGGTAAATTGTATAGGTGCACTAGTTCGGCGAAGAGATGGTGAAACAAGTGGTATATGGATAGTAGATAAAGGTATTTGTAATATGAAATTATAAAACAGCAAGGTAGCAAGTGATAAAAGTGAGCGTAAACGGTATTGCAATGCGTTGAAACAAGGCCTAGGGTTCATACTTTTGCTAGTGCAAGTTCCCACAACAATACTAACATAATTGGATCATAAAACTATCCCTCAACATGCAACAAAGAGTCACTCCAAAGTCACTAATAGCGGAGAACGAACGAAGAGATTATGGTAGGGTACGAAACCACCTCAAAGTTATTCTTTCGAATCAATCCGTTGGGCTATTCCTATAAGTGTCACAAACAGCCCTAGAGTTCGTACTAGAATAACACCTTAAGACACAAATCAACCAAAACCCTAATGTCACCTAGATACTCCAATGCCACCTCAAGTATCCGTGGGCATGATTATACGATATGCATCACACAGTCTCAGATTCATCTATTCAACCAACACAAAGGACCTCAAAGAGTGCCCCAAAGTTCTACCGGAGAATCACGATGAAAACGTGTGCCAACCCCTATGCATAGGTTCATGGGCGGAACCCGCAAGTTGGTCACCAAAACATACATCAAGTGAATCACGTGATATCCTATTGTCACCACAGATATCCACGGCAAGACATACATCAAGTGTTCTCAAATCTTTAAAGACTCAACCCGATACGATTACTTCAAAGGGGAAACTCAATTCATTACAAGAGAGAAGAGGGGGAGGAGAAACATAAGATCCAACTATAATAGAAAAGCTCGCGATACATCAAGATCGTGCCAAATCAAGAACACGAGAGAGAGAGAGAGAGAGAGAGAGAGAGAGAGAGAGATCAAACACATGGCTACTGGTACATACCCTCAGCCCCGAGGGAGAACTACTCCCTCCTCGTCATGGAGAGCACCGGGATGATGAAGATGGCCACCGGAGAGGGATTGCCCCCTCCGGCAGGGTGCCGGAACGGGTCTAGATTGGCTTTCGATGGCTACGGAGGCTTCTGGCGGTGAATCTCCCGATCTATTGTGTCCTCTGGAAGTTTTACGATACGTAGGTATATATGGGTGAAAGGAGTACGTCGGTGGACCGAAGGGGGGGGGCATGAGGCAGGTGGGCGTGCCCCAGGGGGGTGGGCGCGCCCCTACCCTCGTGAGCTCCTCCTTCATCTTCTGACGTAGGGTCCAAGTCTATCCGGTAGGTTTCCTTCCAAAAATAACTTCTCTAGTTGATTTCGTTCCGTTTTGACTCCGTTTGATATTCCTTTTCCTCGAAACACTAAAATAGGCATAAACCAGCAAATCTGGTCTGGGCCTCAAGTTAATAGGTTAGTCCCAAAAATAATATAAAAGTGGAAAATAAAGCCCAATATTGCCTAAAACAATAGATAATATAGCATGGA
Source organism: Triticum monococcum (assembly GCA_034509565.1). NCBI lineage: Eukaryota > Viridiplantae > Streptophyta > Magnoliopsida > Poales > Poaceae > Triticum > Triticum monococcum. Next base: position 618,403,438 of record CM067847.1, on the reverse strand, counting down.
GCAATCAAAAATTATAGATACGTTGGAGACATATCAGCATTCCCAAGCTTAATTCCTGCTGGTCCTCGAGTAGGTAAATGATAAAAACAGAATTTTTTATCGGAGTGCTACTTGGCATAATTTCAATATGATTCTTCTTAATTGTGGCAAGAATATTCAGATCCATAAGATTCAAGACAAAAGTTCACATTGACATAGAAATAATAATACTTCAAGCATACTAACTAAGCAATTATGTCTTCTCAAAATAACATGGCCAAAGAAAGCTATCCCTACAAAATCATATAGTCTGGCTATGCTCTATCTTCACCACACAAAATATTTAAATCATGCACAACCCCGATGACAAGCCAAGCAATTGTTTCATACTTTTAATGTTCTCAAACTTTTTCAATCTTCACGCAATACATGAGCGTGAGCCATGGACATAGCACTATAGGTGGAATAGAATGGTGGTTGTGGAGAAGACAAAAAGGGAGAAGATAGTCTCACATCAACTAGGCGTATCAACGGGCTATGGAAATGCCCATCAATAGATATCAATGTGAGTGAGAAGGAATTGCCATGCAACGGATGCACTAGAGCTATAAGTGTATGAAAGCTCAACAAAAGAAATTAGTGGGTGTGCATCCAACTCGCTTGCTCACGAAGACCTAGGGCATTTTGAGGAAGCCCATCATTGGAATATACAAGACAAGTTCTATAATGAAAGATTCCCACTAGTATATGAAAGTGACAACATAGGAGACTTTCTATCATGAAGATCATGGTTCTACTTTGAAGCGCAAGTGTGGTAAAAGGATAGTAGCATTGCCCCTTCTCTATTTTTCTCTCATTTTTTATTTTTTATTTGGGCCTTCTCTTTTTTATGGCCTCTTTTTTCATTTGGGCTTCTTTGGCCTCTTTTTTTTATCCGGAGTCTCATCCCGACTTGGGGGGGGGGGAATCATAGTCTCCATCATCCTTTCCTCACTGGTACAATGCTCTAATAATGATGATCATCACACTTTTATTTACTTACAACTCAAGAATTACAACTTGATACTTAGAATAAGTGTAACATCCCAAATTTTCAATTTGGAATGTTATACATTAGATCATCATGCATATCATATTTTATTTGCTTTTGGGTTTTGATCCTAGAAAATTCTACGCAACTCAAGGACCCACGGAGAGAGTTGGGGATTTCGTTATTTTCATATTTGAGTTTTCTCAAATTTTGAGAATAGGATCATTTGGTTTTATTTATTTTATCATCAATTATTTCTATAACAAAAAATATGAGAGGGGGAATAAAATGACTTTCCCAAAATATAGAAATATTGAGGATTTAATAATAAAATCAAATAAGATTTATTTCGGAGTTTTTCGATATTTTTATTTGAATTTAGGAAAAATATGCGTTTTTCAAAATTGCATTTAGGGCCCAAATAAATGTTCACTTTGTCAGGCTTGATTTTAGAAGCCCGGGAAAATTTATTTTGGGATTTTTGGAGTCCGTTTAGTATTTCTTTTTATTTTTCTTCCGAGCGTAATTATTAAAAAACACGAAACCGACATTGGACCGTGCCCGAGCGGGACTCCGCTCGGGGGACGCCTTTAAATAGCGCCGCACCCGAGCCCCCAGCCCATAACCGCCGCCGCCAGCCCACCCGCCCGCCGGAGCCGCCGGAGCCGCGACGCGCGTCGCCCGAGGTTCGCCGCCGCCTCAAAATCCGTGCCGGTTTTAAAAAAAACCAATTGGTTTTCGTCGGTTTTATTTTCGGTTTTTTTATTATTATTTTATTATTTTCGGATTAGGTTAATTAACGAATTAATCCGTTCGTCATTTTTCTTTTTCGTCAGATTTTCCGCGATTATTTTCTGATCGCGATTTCTGATCCGATTTTCGTTTTAGTATAACTTTTCGCTCGTTTATCGGAATCAGGCGATTCAAGCGCCTAGAGTTTCATCTCGAAACCCTCTAACCGAATAATCAACTTAAACAAGATTTTGCTACTGTAAAATTTGACTTATATCCAGATTACTAGAACGGAGTTGTTTTCTTTCGCCGTTTGACTTTCTTTGCTTCGTTCGATTTGATTTTTTTTGCCAACCGGAGTTCTTAAGTTGAATCTTCTGGTTAGATCTCTTATTTGAGTTTTACCTGTGCATTAGATGAGTACTTATTGTGTGCTTGTTTGTTTGTCCGCGATAGAGTATCCGGAGTGCGCCGCCTGTTACTTCAAATCGTTAGGTTTCTCGGATCATCAGCAAGGCAAGTAACACTTTGATCATACCTTTTCTACTACCCAGTTTTATTGCATTAGATCAATCCTCACACATTGCATGATTAGGATCTAATTAAACTGTGGGATGGGAAGTAGATGAGGTAGTACCTATTACCTATTTATTATCAAACCTTTGGGAGTTACTTCTACGTTTACTTATTATGCCATGCTATGCTAGTAGACGTGGATTGGGTGAGTGAAATCCATGACAGATGTGAGTTTGTTAATTAATGGTTTATCTAAGGTGGCAACTTAAACACACATCTGGGTGGATTGAGGCACCTGGGTATTCCAGGACTTGCCTGTTTTCTTTTGGATCGCCACCCAGGCTCAAAGGGATCATGAGACTATTCATACTAGAAACTTCCGTGTGCAGCCACAAGCTATTATGGGCTCTAGCATAGTTGACTAAGTTGTGCGAACTCTTACAGTGGTAGACTAGCAGATATAGGGGATGTAGGTGATACGGTCTACCCGATCATAAGGTGCTAGCGCTTCTGAAAGACTATGTCTCGGTCATCCGTCTTCTCAAACACCATGTAGTGCGAGAAAACAAACGGAGGCGATTGAGTCTTGTGGGGAAAAGTGCGCAAACCTCTGCAGAGTGTAATAAACTAATCATGGTTAGCCGTGTCCCCGGTTATGGACATCTTGAGTATCTAGTACCTGGATTATCATGTGAATCTCAACATGTTACTCTAAATTAATTTTGTTGGGTTTTGTTTAATGATGATGCTTAATTGGGATTGAGAATGTTGTCAACCATTCTCAATGTTTAACAACCACCAAGATAGTTAAATAAAATTTATTCCTTTGAAGTAGGGAAAAATTGGCTTTACGCAAAACTGTAACCATAGAGCTTTCCACCAGCCAAATATGCATATAGTATAGCTGTTTCATTCCATTACCCTCTATGTGTTACCTTGCCAGCATATTCCATGTGCTGACCCGTTTCGGGCTGCAACGTTAATGTTGCAGACTTTTCAGACGACGGTTAAGGAGTTTTTAGGTCGTGGTTCTATACTACGTGATGCCGTTGGAGTTGATGGACTCGCTTATCTTCCAAGCCTTCCGCTCTTATCGTTATTAGATGGCCTTCAGCCATATTTATTGTAATAAGTTCTCTTTTAGAGACACTCGATGTAATAAGTGTGTGATTGCTAATCTTCTATAAATCCTCCGAGTATTGTGTGGTGTCAGTATTACTGATCCAGGGATGACACCGGAGCACAGAGATCAGACTGTTTGAGGTCTGATCACTACAATAAGATATGACTCTATATGAATGCCTCCGGCGGTGTACCGGGATATGCAATGATGCATGAGTGACATGTATGAAAGAATTATCAATGGTGGCTTTGCCACAAATACAATGTCAACTACATGATCATGCTAAGCAATATGACAATGATGAAGTGTGTCATAATAAATGGAACAGTGGATGCTCCTAGGGGGATAGATTGGTAGGAAAATACCATCGCTCGTCCCCGACGGCCACTCATAAGGAAGGCAATCAATAAATAAATCATGCTCCGACTTCATCACATAACGGTTCACCATACGTGCATGCTACGGGAATCACAAACTTAAACACAAGTATTTCTCAAATTCACAACTACTCAACTAGCATGACTCTAATATTACCATCCTCAAATCTCAAAACAATTATCAAGTATCAAACTTCTCATAGTATTCAACACACTCATAAGAGAATTTTATTATTCTTGAATACCTAGCATATTAGGATTTTTAGCAAGTTACCATGCTATTTAAGACTCTCAAAATAATCTAGGTGAATCATGAGAGTTCATCTATTTCTATAAAATAAAACCACCACCGTGCTCTAAAAGGATATAAGTGAAGCACTAGAGCAAACGACAAACTACTCCGAATGATATAAGTGAAGATCAATGAGTAGTCGAATAATTATGCAACTATATGAAGACTCTCTAACATTTAATAATTTCAGATCTTGGTACTCTGTTCAAACAGCAAGCAAAAGCGAAATAAAATGACATCTAAGAAAAACATCATGTGAAGAAGCAAAAACTTAGGATCAACCGATACTAACCGATAGTTGTTGAAGAAGAAAGGTGGGATGCCAACCGGGGCATCCCCAAGCTTAGACGCTTGAGACTTCTTGAAATATTATCTTGGGGTGCCTTTGGCATCCCCAAGCTTGAGCTTTTTTGTCTCCTTAATTCCTCTCATATCATGGTCTCCCTAAATCTCAAAAGCTTCATCCACACAAAACTCAACAAGGACTCATGAGATAAGTTAGTATAAACCACTGCAAAAACCTTATCATACTCTACTGTAGCAAATTACTAAAACTATTATTCAACATTGCATACTAAATGCCTCTGCATATTTAATAATCCTATCCTCAAATAGAATCATTAAAGAAGCAAACATATGCAAACAATGCAAACATAACAGCAATCTGCCTAAACAGGATAGTCTGTAAAGAATGCTGCAACATCCATACTTCCCTAGCTCAAAAAATTATGAAAGAAAATTCCCACTGTAGTAAATTTATCAGAGCTTAAAACTCAAAAGGTTTCAACATTTTATCACATTCTGAATTTTCTAGGGAATTATTGCAACAGCGGTAAACTTTCTGTTTTCAAACAGCAACATGTATACTTGTAACATAGGCATAGTAAAGGCTATTAATGCCATTTTTATTGGAATAAAAGATGAAAAACATTGTTCTAAATAACATCAAGCAAATGCAAACAAAATAAATTGATGTTCCAAGCAAAACACATATCATGTGGTGAATAAAAATATAGCTCCAAGTAAAGTTACCGATGAAAGAAGACGAAAGAGGGGATGCCTTCCGGGGCATCCCCAAGCTTAGGCTCTTGGATATCCTTGAATATTACCTTGGGGTGCCTAGGGCATCCCCAAGCTTAGTCTCTTTCCACTCCTTATTCCATAGTCCATCGAATCCTTACCCAAAACTTGAAAACTTCACAACACAAAACTTAACAGAAAACTCGTAAGCTCCATTAGTACAAGAAAATAAATCACCACTTCAAGGTACTATAATGAACTCATTATTTATTTATGTTGGTGTTAAACCTACTGTATTCCAACTTCTCTATGGTTTATAAACCATTTTACTAGCCATAGATTCATCAAAATAAGTAAACAACACATGAAAAACAGAATCTGTCAAAAATAGAACAGTCTGTAGTCATCTGGATCAAACGTATACTTCTGGAACTCATAAAATTCTCAAATAAATTGCTGGACCTGAGGAATTTATGTATTAATCATCATCAAAAAGAATTAACTAAATATCACTCTCCAAATAAAAATGGTGGCAATTCTTGTGAGCGCTAAAGTTTCTGTTTTTTTACAGCATGATCAACAAGACTTTCCCCAAGTCTTCCCAAAGGTTCTACTTGGCACAAACACTACTTAAAAGCATAAAACCACATCTAAACAGAGTCTAGATGAATTATTTATTACTAAACAGGAACAAAAAGCAAGGAACAAAAATAAAGTTGGGTTGCCTCCCAACAAGCGCTATCGTTTAACGCCCCTAGCTAGGCATGATGATTTCAATGATGCTCACATAAAAGATAAGAATTGAAACATAAAGAGAGCATCTTCAAGAATATGAATAGCACATTTAAGTCTAACATATTTCCTATGCATAGGGATTTTGTGAGCAAACAACTTATGGGAACAAGAATCAACTTGCATAGAAAGGTAAAGCAAGCATAACTTCAAAACTTTAAGCACATAGAGAGGAAACTTGATATTATTGCAACTCCTACAAGCATATATTCCTCCCTCATAATAATTTTCAGTAGCATCATGAATGAATTCAACAATATAACCAGCACCTAAAGCATTCTTTTCATGATCTACAAGCATCGAAAATGTATTACTGTCCACACAAGCAAATTTCTTCTCATGAATAATAGTGGGAGCAAACTCAACAAAATAACTATCATGTGATTGAAAATTACGATCAAGATGACAAGTTTCATGGTTATCACTGTTCTTTAAAGCAAACGTGTCATCACAATAATCATCATAGATAGGAGGCATGCTTTCATCATAATAGATTTGCTCATCAAAACTTGGGGGACAAAAAATATCATCTTCATCAAACATAGCTTCCCCAAGCTTGTGGATTTGCATATCATTAGCATCGTGGATATTCAAGGAATTCATACTAACAACATTGCAGTTATGCTCATCATTCAAATATTTAGTGCCAAACATTTTATAGATTTCTTCTTCTAGCACTTGAGCACAATTTTCCTTTCCATCATACTTACGAAAGATATTAAAAAGGTGAAGCATATGAGACAAACTCAATTCCATTTTTATAGTTTTCTTTTATAAACTAAACTAGTGATAAAACAAGAAACTAAAAGACTCGATTGCAAGATCTAAAGATATACCTTCAAGCACTCACCTCCACGGTAACGGCGCCAGAAAAGAGCTTGATGTCTACTACACAACCTTCTTCTTGTAGACGTTGTTGGGCCTCCAAGTGCAGAGGTTTGTAGGACAGTAGCAAATTTCCCTCAAGTGGATGACCTAAGGTTTATCAATCCGTAGGAGACGTAGGATGAAGATGGTCTCTCTCAAGCAACCCTGCAACCAAATAACAAAAAGTCTCTCATGTCCCCAACACACCCAATACAACGGTAAATTGTATAGGTGCACTAGTTCGGCGAAGAGATGGTGAAACAAGTGGTATATGGATAGTAGATAAAGGTATTTGTAATATGAAATTATAAAAACAGCAAGGTAGCAAGTGATAAAAGTGAGCGTAAACGGTATTGCAATGCGTTGAAACAAGGCCTAGGGTTCATACTTTCGCTAGTGCAAGTTCCCTCAACAATACTAACATAATTGGATTATAAAACTATCCCTCAACATGCAACAAAGAGTCACTCAAAAGTCACTAATAGCGGAGAACGAACGAAGAGATTATGGTAGGGTCCGAAACCACCTCAAATTTATTCTTCCGAATCAATCTGTTGGGCTATTCCTATAAGTGTCACAAACAACCCTAGAGTTCGTACTAGAATAACACCTTAAGACACAAATCAACCAAAATCCTAATGTCACCTAGATACTCCAATGTCACCTCAAGTATCCGTGGGCATGATTATACGATATGCATCACACAAACTCAGATTCATCTATTCAACCAACACAAAGGACCTCAAAGAGTGCCCCAAAGTTCTACCGGAGAATCACGACGAAAACGTGTGCCAACCCCTATGCATAGGTTCATGGGTGGAACCCACAAGTTGGTCACCAAAACATACATCAAGTGAATCACGTGATATCCCATTGTCACCACAGATATCCACGGCAAGACATACATCAAGTGTTGTCAAATCTTTAAAGACTCAATCTGATGAGATTACTTCAAAGGGGAAACTCAATTCATTACAAGAGAGAAGAGGGGGAGGATTAACATAATATCCAACTATAATAGCAAAGCTCGCGATACATCAAGATCGTGCCAAATCAAGAACACGAGAGAGAGAGAGAGAGAGAGAGAGAGAGATCAAACACATAGCTACGGGTACATACCCTCAGCCCCGAGGGAGAACTACTCCCTCCTCGTCATGGAGAGCACCGGGATGATGAAGATGGCCACCGGAGAGGGATTGCCCCCTCCGGCAGGGTGCCGGAACGGGTCTAGATTGGCTTTTGGTGGCTACGGAGGCTTCTGGCGGTGAAACTCCCGATCTATTGTGTCCTCTGGAAGTTTTACGATACGTAGGTATATATGGGTGAAAGGAGTACGTCGGTGGACCGAAGGGGGGGGGGCACGAGGCAGGTGGGCGCGCCCCAGGGGGGTGGGCGTGCCCCCTACCCTCGTGAGCTCCTCCTTCATCTTCTGACGTAGGGTCCAAGTCTATCAGTAGGTTTCCTTTCAAAAATAACTTCTCTAGTTGATTTCGTTCCGTTTCGACTCCGTTTGATATTCCTTTTCCCCGAAACACTGAAATAGGCATAAAACAACAAATCTGGGCTGGGCCTCCGGTTAATAGGTTAGTCCCAAAAATAATATAAAAGTGGAAAATAAAGCCCAATATTGCCTAAAACAGTAGATAATATAGCATGGAGCAATCACAAATTATAGATACGTTGGAGACGTATCAGGTACCTTTTCGGTGCGCTCAGCTTATCGCATTGAGTTTGACCACCAGTTCGGTCGTCACTATGGCCGAATGGATGCCCCAGGTGGTTCTCAGATTAACCTAGTGTGGAAAGAACTGTGGCGTCTTCACGTCCCTGGGAAAATCAAGCACTTTGGATGGAAGGTTCTGAAGGGGGTCTTGCCATGCTTCGGTGTTCTACCAGGAAGACATATTCCTGTAACCCCACAATGCCTATTTTGTAAAGTTGGTTTGGAGGATATACAACACTGCATTTTCACATGTTCTAGGGCTACGGAAGTTTGGGATGAACTTCAGCTAGCAGATACTGTACGGAAGGCAGTACTACAAGCCCGCTCGGGGTCCATCACTCTGGAGATCCTCCTACTATCCGATTTTATGATACACGAAATCCTGGCAGCGGAACTTATACTAGTGACAATGTGGTACATCTGGTGGTAGCGGAGACAAGCGGTGAACAGACCCCTGACAGAACGGCCTTGTTGATTAGGGTATTGGCTACAAAATTTGTACGAGCAAATTCACCAAACTAGCCAACCCGAAAGATAGACCAGATATGGAGGAAACCTGACAAGGGTATTGTGAAAATGAATGTGGACGCATCTTTTCATGCTGATACATTGGCCGGGGCTGTGGGTTCATTGCTACCTAAAGTTTTGACCTCTCCAATCCCACTTTTATCAATTTTTGCATTAAGATTTTAAAACTCCGAATCATTGGGATGCCCTCTAAATAAATTTGACTCATCTCCACTCCCATCTTTATCAAGATTTACATTGGAAAACAAAGATTCAATAGGGGTCACATCAATCACTTTAAGATCTTCATCATTATTTTCACGGAAACTAGAAGAACACGCTTTTATAAACCAATCTTTTTAGCACGCATCTTAGCGGTTCTTTCCTTTCACTCATCAATGTAAATTATCATAGCTTTGTGATAATCATTGATATCATGCTTGAGTGGAATAGATCTAAGTTTCAAAGAATCAACATCAAGGGAAATTCTATCCATGTTCCTAGCCAAATCATCAATCTTCAGCAATTTTTCTTCAATCAAAGCATTGAAATTCTTTTGCGAACTCATAAATTCTTTAACACTATTCTCAAATTCAGAGGGCATCTTATTATAATTTTCATAATAATTGTTGTAGGAATTACCATAATTATTAGAGTAATTACTACGAAACGGCCTAGGATTAAAATTACCTCTATATGCGTTATTACCAAAATTGTTCCTACCAACAAAATTCACATCCATAGATTCATTATTATTCTCAATCAAAGTAGAAAAAGGCATATCATTAGGATCAATAGGAGCACTCTTGATAGCAAATAATTTCATAAGCTCATCCATCTTTCCACTCAAAACATTAATCTCTTCAATTGCATGCACTTTTTTACTAGTGGAAGATCTTTCGGTATGCCACTGAGAATAATTAACCATAATATTATCTAGGAGTTTAGTAGCTTCTCCTAAAGTAATTTTCATAAAAGCACCTCCCGCGGCTGAATCTAAAAGATTTCTAGAAGCAAAATTCAATATGGCATAATTTTTTTGTATAATCATCCACAAATTCAAACCATGCATAGGGCAATTTCGTATCATCAATTTCATCCTCTCCCAAGATTGTGCAACATGTTCATGATCAAGTTGCTTAAAATTCATAATATTTCCTAAGGGAGAGGATCTTAGCGGGAGGAAAGTACATGGAAAAAAGCATCTTTACACTTATTCCATGAATCGATACTATTTTTAGGCAAAGATGAAAACCAAGTTTTAGCACGATCTCAAAGTGAGAACGGAAATAGCTTCAAGTTAACAATATCATTACCCACATCTTTTTTCTTTTGCATATCACACAAATCAATGAAGTTGTTCAGATGGGATGCAGCATCTTCACTAGGAAGGCCGGAAAATTGATCTTTCATAACAAGATTCAACAAAGCAGCATTAATTTCACAAGATTCCGCATTAGTAGTGGGAGCAATCGGAGTACTAATAAAATCATTATTATTGGTGTTGGAAAATTCACATAGTTTGGTATTCTCTTGAGTCATCGTGACAAGCAAGCAATCCAACACACGAGCACACAAAAGCAAACAAAGAAGACGAACGGAAGAGGAGCGAAGAAAATGCATATCTTTTTGAAAATCGTTTTAGAAGTGGGGGAGAGGAAAACGAGAGGCGAATGGAAAATAATGTAATGCGAGAGATGAGATTTTATGATTGGTAGTTGGTATGTCTTGACTTGGCGTAGATCTCCCCGGCAACGGCGCCAGAAATTCTTCCTACTACTTCTTGAGCTTGCGTTGGTTTTTCCATTGAAGAGGAAAGGGTGGTGCAGCAAAGTAGAGTAAGTATTTCCCTCAGTTTTGAGAACCAAGGTATCAATCTAGTAGGAGACAATGCACACAAGTCACCGAATACCTGCACAAACAAACACCAACTTGCACCCAACTTATAAAGGGGTTGTCAATCCCTTCACGATTATTTGCAAAGTGAGATCTGATAGAGATGGATAATCCGTAAAGTAATATTTTTGGTATTTTTGGTTTATGGAACGTAAAGTAAAAGATTGCAAAGGAAGTAAATGGGAAAATAAAATTGTAGATCGGAAACTTATATGATGGAAAGTAGACCCAGGGGCCATAGGTTTCACTAGAGGTTTCTCTCAAGATAGAAATTATTACGATGGGTAAACAAATTACTGCCGAGCAATTGATAGAAAAGCGCAATGACGATATCTAAGGCAATGATCATGAACATAGGCATCACGTCTGTATCAAGTAGACCGACTCCTGCCTGCATCTACTATTATTACTCCACACATCGACCGACTCTTGCCTGCATCTAGAGTACTAAGGTCATAAGAACATAGTAACGCATTAAGTAAGATGACATGATGTAGCGGGGTAAACTCAAGTAATATGATGAAAACCCCATCTTGTGATCCTCGATGGCAACAATACAATACACGTCGGTTCCTCTTCTGTCACTGGGATCGAGCACTACAAGATTCAACCCAAAGCTAAGCACTTCTCCCATTGCAAGAAGAACTAATATAGTTGGCCAAACCAAATCGATAGTTCGAAGAGACTTGCAAAGATATCAAATCATGCACATAAGAATTCAGAGGAGATTCAAATAATATTCATAGATAAGCTAATCATAAATCCACAATTCATCGGATCTCGGCAAACACACCGCAAAAAAGTATTACATCAAATTGATATCCAAGAACATCAAGGAGAACATGGTATTGAGAATAAAAGAGAGAGAAGAAGCCATCTAGCTACTAGCTATGGACCCGTAGGTCTGTGGTAAACTACGGATGCTTCATCGGAGAGGCAATGGTGTTGATGTAGAAGCCCTCCGTGATCGAATCCCCCTTCGGCAGAACACCGGAAAAGGCCCCTAGATGGGATCTCACAGGTACAGAAGGTTGCGGCAGTGGAAAAGTGTTTTCGTGGCTCTCCTGGTTGGTTTGGGAATATTTGAGAATATATGGGCACAAGAAATAGGTCGGTGGAGTCACGAGGGGCCCACAAGGGTGGGGGCGCGCCCTACCCCCTGGGCGCGCCCTCCGTCCTTGTGGCCGCCTCTTGGCTTTCCTGGCGTGCACTCCAAGTCCTCTGTATGTCTTCTGGTCCAAGAAAAATCATCGCGGAAGTTTCTTTCCGTTTGAACTCCGTTTGGTATTCCTTTTCTGCGAAACTCTAAAACAAAGAAAAAACAGGAACTGGCACTGGGCTCTAGGTTAATAGGTTAGTCCCAAAAATAATATAAAATAGTATATTAATGCATATCAAAAATCCAAAACAGATAATATATAGTATGGAACAATAAAAAAATATAGATACGTTGCAGACGTATCATCGTGCAACACCACCTGATTTGTGCCAAGCCAGCCACGGGCATGACCTGCGTCTCCTGGTAGTTATCGCCACCGCCCCTGGTCGCCACCGCAGCTCGCCCTCGTCGCCGGCCGAGCCCAGCCTCCCTCCCTCCTCCTTCTTGAAGGAAATATGCCCTAGAGGCAATAATAAAGTTATTATTTATTTCCTTATATCATGATAAATGTTTATTATTCATGCTAGAATTGTATTAACCGGAAACATAATACATGTGTGAATATATAGACAAACAGAGTGTCACTAGTATGCCTCTACTTGACTAGCTCGTTAATCAAAGATGGTTATGTTTCCTAACCATGGACAAAGAATTGTTATTTGATTAACGGGATCACATCATTAGTTGAATGATCTGATTGACATGACCCATTCCATTAGCTTAGCACCCGATCGTTTAGTATGTTGCTATTGCTTTCTTCATGACATATACATGTACCTATGACTATGAGATTCTGCAACTCCCGTTTGCCGGAGGAACACTTTGTGTGCTACCAAACGTCACAACGTAACTGGGTGATTATAAAGGAGCTCTACAGATGTCTCCAAAGGTACATGTTGGGTTGGCATATTTCGAGATTAGGATTTGTCACTCCGAATGTCAGAGAGGTATCTCTGGGCCCTCTCGGTAATGCGCATCACTTAAGCCTTGCAAGCATTGCAACTAATGAGTTAGTTGCGGGATGATGTATTACAGAACGAGTAAAGAGACTTGCCGGTAACGAGATTGAACTAGGTATTGGATACCGACGATCGAATCTCGTGCAAGTAACATACCGATGACAAAGCGAACAACGTATGTTGTTATGCAGTCTGACCGATAAAGATCTTCGTAGAATATGTAGGAGCCAATATGGGCATCCAGGTCCCGCTATTGGTTATTGACCGGAGACGTGTCTCGGTCATGTCTACATTGTTCTCGAACCGTAGGGTCCGCACGCTTAAGGTTTCGATGACAGTTATATTATGAGTTTATGCATTTTGATGTACCGAGATGATGCTTGCGAACCATGCCTCATGGGCAAGATGACTAAGACTCCGTTCTTCGGAACAATGGAGCGAGCAACAGATTTGTTGAAAATCATACATACTGATGTATGTGTGTAGGACCTTGAAGTAGATGTGTCTAGAGGGGGGTGATTAGACACTTCATGCCAAAGTTGCAATTTTTTTAGCTTTTTCGGTTTGAGTGGAGTTTAAGCATTATTTCAACAATCACAATACATATCAAGCAAGTATGCAAAGAGTATATAGGCAGCGGAAAGTAAAGCATGCAACTTGCAAGAATGTAAAGGAAAGGGTTTGGAGAAATCAAACGCAATCGGAGACACGGATGTTTTCCCGTGGTTCGGATAGGTGGTGCTATCCTACATCCACGTTGATGGAGACTTCAACCCATGAAGGGTAACGGTTGCGCGAGTCCACGGAGGGCTCCACCCACGAAGGGTCCACGAAGTAGCAACCTTGTCTATCCCACCATGGCCATCGCCCACGAAGGACTTGCCTCACTAGCGGTAGATCTTCACGAAGTAGGCGATCTCCTTGCCCTTACAAACTCCTTGGTTCAACTCAACAATCTTGTCGGAGGCTCCCAAGTGACACCTAGCCAATCTAGGAGACACCACTCTCCAAGAAGTAACAAACAGTGTGTTGATGATGAACTCCTTGCTCTTGTGCTTCAAATGATAGTCTCCCCAACACTCAACTCTCTCTCATAGGATTTGGATTTAGTGGAAAGAAGATTTGAGTGGAAAGCAACTTGGGAAGGCTAGAGATCAAGATTCATATGGTAGGAATGGAATATCTTGGCCTCAACACATGAGTAGGTAGTTCTCTCTCAGAAATAGGATGCTGGAAGTGTAGGCTTCATCTGATGGCTCTCTCATCGAATGAAGAGGAGGTGGAGGGGTATATATAGCCTCCACACAAAATCCAACCGTTACACACAATCTACCAATCTTGGTGGGACCGAATCAATAAACTCGGTCAGACCGAAAAGGTAAACCTAGTGACCGTTAGAGATTTTCGGTGGGACCGACTGAATCAACTCGGTGGGACCAATGTGCTAGGGTTAGGGTAAATCCAAAACTCGGTTTGACCGATTACTCAAACTTGGTGGGACCGATTTGGGTAATAGGCGAAACAGAGAGTTGGCCAAGCAAACTCGGTGGGACCGATTGCATATCTAGGTGAGACTGAGAATAATGCAATAGATAACAGAGAGTTTGCAAGCCCATCTCGGTGAGACCGAGATCCCATCGATGAGACCGAGCTGATTAGGGTTTCTGGCAGTGGCTATGACAAGTGAAACTCGGTGGCGCCGGATAGGAATAATCGGTATGACCGAGTTTGGCTTAGGGTTTAGGTCATTTGTGGATATGGGAAAGTAGCTGAGGATTTTGGAGCATATCATTAAGCACATGAAGCAAGAGGCTCATTAAGCAACACCTCATCCCTCCTTGATAGTATTGGTTTTTCCTAAAGACTCAATGTGATCTTGGATCACTAAAATATAAAATGAAGAGTCTTGAGCTTCAAGCTTTAGCCAATCCTTTGTCCTTAGCATCTTGGAGACCTTCCCACAACCTTTAGTCCATGCCACTTCATTGTTGAACTTATCTGAAACATACTAGATGAAAACGTTAGTCCAACAAGAGATAGGTTGTCATCAATTATCAAAACCACCTAGGGAGCACTTGTGCTTTCAATCTCCCCCTTTTTGGTAATTGATGGCAACATACATCAAAGCTTTAGATAAAGATATAAAGAACAGCAAGTAAAGCTTTGGAAGGACATGTAACAAACATAGGCTCCCCCACATGTATGCAATCATATGAATATAAAATGTAGCAGCATGTGAGAGCATAATCATGATAGAGTAGGCAATGTGTTACATGTATCTTGGCCATATGCATCAGAGTAAAAGATTATCAAGGAAAATACCTTCATGCTCATGAGTCCTTCTTGCAAACAGTATGTACATAAGCAAGAACTCCTCATACTCATGATTTTGATGCATACACTTACCTTGTAGTTTTTGAGTTGGCTTAGGATAAAATGAACCTGCACAAACAAAGTTAGATAACACAGGTACATCCACTAGCCAGGGCAAACAAAAGAAACCACAAGAGTACCAAGACTGGGATGACATGTAGAGAGTAAGTACTAGGTACTACATTGAATTCAACATGTCCCCAAGAATAAAGATATGCAATGAATTTGACTGATTTCTTTCCCTTAGGTGTCTTGCTCCCCCTGAATCTTACATGGGATATTAGGAGAAGATAGGGAACAGAAGATCAGAGCTGACAGATACATATGAACATGTCTTTCCTCCTAAAAAGACATGTGACATCTCTCCTCTTGAACATCAAGCATCTGGGATCCTTGAGTATTTTCTCTCCCCCTGGAAGTCTCTTTCTCCCCCTTAATACTTTCTCTCTTGTGTGTTTGGTCCTTGAGACTTTTTCTCTCCCTTGATGTGATCTCTCTCTCCTACAAGCTTTGATGTGATCTCTCTCTCCCCCTTTGACATTAATTTCCAAGAAGGGCTTTCTGGAATCCGTCATATAGGTTTGGTCCTTGAGACTCAGCACAAAGCAATGGATAAAATTGTGATGCTTGTAGAGGACAAGATTCATTGAGTGGAGCTGGATGAGAAGAAATGTAGAACAAGTGGCAAACTGTTTTTCTGATTGAAAAGTCGGTGGCACCGAGTGGCATATTTCGGTGGTACCGAAAAGATTCGGTTGGACCGAAAATTGCAAGTCGGTGAAACCGAGTTTACACAGAGAAAAACACTTGTCAGCTCAGCTCACTAGACATGTAGGATCTCACAAAGATTTGCAATGAATTACCTGAAGGATTTGCAAGGAATTAAATGCAGAAAATGCAGAACAAAAGCAAAGAGAAAAAGAAGAAACTGAAAGATCTAGATGAAGTTTTTTTTTGTTTTTGAAAAAGAGAAAGAAATTAAACATGCATGACACAAATGCAATAACACAAAGAAGGAACACAAGAGAACTTCATCTCGAGTTGGGCGGTGACATAGTCATCGTGAGAACACTGGATCATAGGTCATACTCATCGTTTAAGCTCAAAATGGGGTTACCATTTTTCGTTTAAGCATCTTGATGTATTCACATCTTGTTGAGTTGCTTTGACTTCATGTCTTGGAGTAAAGCTTCTCTAAGACGGAATATAACATACCTTGGGTGGTGGTGTGGTTCTTGCTCATGTAGTTGAACTTGTGTGGGTGCTCAAGGTTGATGTAGCTCATCAAGAGTTGGGAGCACCACTTGGAGTGTGAGTTCACCTACCTACATGGATTAGTTCTTGCAAGGAAGAGCACTTGTGTATCCAAAAATGACATTCATGAAGCTCAACATAGAATTTGTCAAAGGATATGTTTGAATGATTTTGTGCGTCCTTGTCTTCAACCACCATCGTGTAGAGACTTGGTGATGTAGAGATTGCTCAAGATGTGAGTGAGTCGCAATCTCACGGAATTAGATTCAACCAAGCACCTACATGGGTTAGACAACATGCAAGGTACAAATATATCGAAGACATAAGATAGTCATCATAAGAGATATATCATGGATTAGTCATAAGCTCATGTCTTGCATGTATCCAATGGAGTTCCTACTCCAAGTTCGAAGCATCAATGATGTTCAATTCTCCCCTCAACCTGCAAAACACTTTCTCATCAAGTGGTTTAGTGAATATATCCGCTAATTACTTATCGGTGCAAGCATGCTTAAGATCAATGTCACCCTTAGCGACATGATCTCGAATCAAATGATGACGAACTTCAATGTGCTTAGTTCGAGAATGTTGTACATGATTATGACCAATTTTAATAGCACTTTCATTGTCACAAAGCAATGGAACATGTTTCACATAGATCCCATAATCTTTAAGAGTTTGGGTCATCCAAAGTAATTGAGCACAACATGAACCAGCGGCAATGTATTCCGCTTCGGCGGTGGATAAGGATACGGAGTTTTGTTTCTTGGAAGACCAAGACACAAGAGATCTACCAAGAAATTGACAAGTACCCGAAGTTGACTTTCTATCAACCTTGTCTCCGGCATAATCCGAGTCGGAATAGCCAACAAGATCAAAAGAAGACCTCTTAGGATACCAAATGCCAAAATTTGGTGTATGAATTAAGTATCTAACTATCCTTTTCACAGCCTTAAGATGACATTCTTTAGGAGCATCTTGATATCGTGCACACATTCACACACTTAGCATAATATCGGGACGTGAAGCACATAGGTATAATAATGAACCGATCATAGAGCGATCAACCTTTTGATCAACCGGTTCACCATCTTTGGTCAAATCATTATGTCCACTAGTAGGCATGGGTGTAGACATACCTTTGCATTCTTGCATATTGAACTTCTTGAATAAGTCCTTGGTGTACTTCGTTTGAGGGACAAATGTACCTTCCTTAGTTTGCTTGATTTGCAAACCGAGAAAGAATTCGAGTTCACTCATCATAGACATCTCAAACTTCTCTGACATTAGCTTTCCAAACTTTTCACTAAAGAGAGGGTTAGTTGAACCAAATATGATATCATCAACATAAATTTGGCATACAAATAGTTCTCCATTAACCATTTTAGTAAAAAGAGTAGAATCAATTTTACCAATTTCAAAACCACTTGCAATAAGGAACTTAGTCAAGCATTTATACCATGCTCTAGGAGCTTGTTTAAGACCGTAAAGAGCTTTGTGAAGTTTGTAAACATGATTATGTTTCTTAGGATTGACAAAGCCGGGAGGTTGTTTGACATAAACTTCCTCCTCTATTTCACCATTTAGAAAAGCACTTTTAATGTCCGTTTGGTACAAGGTGATGTTATGGTGATTAGCATAGGCAAGTAAGATGCGAATGGACTCAAGTCTAGCAACGGGAACATATGTCTCACCATAGTCCATACCTTCGACTTGTGTGTACCCTTGGGCGACAAGACGTGCTTTGTTGCGAACCACTTGTCCATCTTCATCTTGCTTGTTGCGAAACACCCATTTGGTACCAATGATGTTGTGGTTGTCGTCGGGCTTCTCAACCAATGTCCAAACTTGGTTTCTCTCAAAGTTGTGTAGCTCTTCGTGCATGGCATTTATCCAATACGGATCCTCCAATGCTTCTTCAACCTTCATAGGTTCAATGCTAGAGATGAATGAATAGTTTTCATAAAAGTTAGCTAAACGAGTTTTTGAGCGAGTGATTCTCCCGGTTTGTATATCATTGAAGATTTGTTCGACGGGATGATCTTTGGCAATTCTTTCTCGAACTTGTGAGAGCTTTTGCTTGGGTCTTCGTTGAACATTTTCTTCATCTTGTTCTTCTTCTTGGCCTTCTTCATTGTTGACGTTGTCATTGTCTTGTCGTAGTGGAGAAGGAGGTTGTTGATGTTCGTCTTGATGCATTTCCTTGTCTTCTTCATCTTGGTGTGTCCCACTTGTGGATGCTTCCGTATCAATTCTTGGTTCACCTTGTTGTGAAGTAGAAGCCTCCACTTGGATGGATGAAGTACTATCCTTCACCTCCGTTGGACGAACTTTGCCTAT
This sequence comes from Triticum monococcum, assembly GCA_034509565.1. NCBI lineage: Eukaryota > Viridiplantae > Streptophyta > Magnoliopsida > Poales > Poaceae > Triticum > Triticum monococcum. Next base: position 618,384,499 of record CM067847.1, on the reverse strand, counting down.
GGACAAGTCTTGGATTGCTTCTGAAGGGTCTTTGTCTCCTACATCAATTGGCAATTGCTCTACTTGCGAGCCATTAGATTCATCAAACTTCACATCTACCGTCTCTTCAACCTTTCGGGTGAAATTGTTGTAGACACGGTTAGTGTGAGAGTTTGAGCCATAACCAAGTAGGAAACCTTCATGAGATTTAGGAGCAAACTTTGAACGACGATGCTTATCAAGAATGTAGCACTTTGAGCCGAATACTCGAAAGTATCCAACTTGGGGTTTGTTACCGGTGAGGAGCTCGTATGCCGTCTTGCCGAGTAGCTTGTGAAGATACAAGCGATTTGTTGTGTGACAAGCTGTCTCAACCGCTTCTGCCCAAAAGTGCTTCGGCGTCTTGTATTCATCAAGCATTGTTCTTGCCATTTCGATGAGCGTCCGGTTCTTCCTCTCAATAACTCCATTTTGTTGAGGTGTGTACGTAGCCGAGAACTCGTGTGAAATCCCTTCTTCGTCAAGAAAGGTGTCCACATTTGCGTTCTTGAACTCCGTTCCGTTGTCACTCCGAACCTTCTTGATCTTCACGTCAAACTGATTTTGGGCCTTCCTAGCGAAGTTTTTGAAGATCTTCTGGACCTACGACTTGTCATTAAGAAAGAACACCCACGTAAATCTTGAAAAATCATCAACTATAACTAGACCAAAAGAATTTCCACCGAGACTCTTGTAGGCGTTGGGACCAAAGAGATCCATATGAAGTAGCTCGAGTGGCCTCCTTATAGTCATGATGTTCTTCACGGGGTGCCTTCCTCCAACCTGTTTACCTGCTTGACAAGCACTGCAAAGTCTATCCTTATCAAATATGACATCGTTAACTCCAAGGATATGATTTCCTTTAATAAGCTTGTCAAGGTTTCTCATGCCAATGTGACCTAGTCGTCTATGCCACAACCAACCTTTTGAGGATTTAGCAATAAAGCAAGTTTTAGGTTGTGCCTTTTTAGAGAAATCAACAATGTAAAGATCACCTCTACGCATACCGGTAAAGACCATTTTATGATTGTCTCAACGAAATACTTGGCAATCTACCTCAGTAAATAGGACATTCAAACCGAAATCAGCAAGTCTAGATACTGAAAGTAAGTTGTAGCCAAGTGATTCAACGAGCATGACATTTTGAATGGAACTATCATGTGAGATGGCCACCTTACCAAGGCCAACCACTTTACCCTTTGAGTTATCACCAAAAGTGACATATTTTCGAGGTCCGTCATTTTCAGCAAGCTCACGAAACATCTCTTCATCTCCGGTCATGTGATCAGTACATCCACTATCGAGAACCCATTCCTTTCCTCCTGACGCATATCCCCGAAGATTTGCCGTAAGACCAAAGTGTCTCATTGCATCATCAAGATCGAAGTCACTATCATCATCATAGTATCCATGTTCACCATGATCTTGTGACTCATCATTTCCTAGAGAGGGTAATTCATTAGATAAATGATCATCAAAGTGGTCGCTTTTATGAATTATTATAGCTTCGAATATAATATCACTAATGATTCCAACATCTCCTTTAGCTCGCTTGAGATTGGCAAGCTCAAATAGACAATTACCAAAACTAAGATCACTAGAGTTCATCTTACTCAAGGCAATAGATTTATGGAGAATTTCATCCAAATTTTTCAAGGAATGGTCAGGAAATCGTTCCTCAAGAAATTTCCATATAGTATAGGCACAATTAAGAGTAGGAAAACTAGCAATCAAATTTTTGGGCAATCCTCTAGTGATGAGCTCAATAGTTCTAAGATTGTGAATCATGTCAATATCTTCATCTAGGGTAGGATGCAAAGGATCAATGTGAGGTGCACAAGGGCTAGCAATATACTTGTTCAAATGATATTGGTTGAAGATTACAAGCATCTCATTTTTCCACACATGAAAATACTCTCCATCAAGAATAGGCACTCTATGTCTAAGACTCCCTAAAGTAGACACATCCATCTTCCTCCAACGGTGATTAAACCAAGGCAATGGAGACCAAAGCTCTGATACCACTTGTAGGACCTTGAAGTAGATGTGTCTAGAGGGGGGTGATTAGACACTTCATGCCAAAGTTGCAATTTTTTTAGCTTTTTCGGTTTGAGTGGAGTTTAAGCATTATTTCAACAATCACAATACATATCAAGAAAGTATGCAAAGAGTATATAGGCAGCGGAAAGTAAAGCATGCAACTTGCAAGAATGTAAAGGAAAGGGTTTGGAGAAATCAAACACAATCGGAGACACGGATGTTTTCCCATGGTTCGGATAGGTGGTGCTATCCTACATCCACGTTGATGGAGACTTCAACCCACGAAGGGTAACAGTTGCGCGAGTCCACGGAGGGCTCCACCCATGAAGGGTCCACGAAGTAGCAACCTTGTCTATCCCACCATGGCCATCGCCCACGAAGGACTTGCCTCACTAGCGGTAGATCTTCACGAAGTAGGCGATCTCCTTGCCCTTACAAACACCTTGGTTCAACTCCACAATCTTGTCGAAGGCTCCCAAGTGACACCTAGCCAATCTAGGAGACACCACTCTCCAAGAAGTAACAAACGGTGTGTTGATGATGAACTCCTTGCTCTTGTGCTTCAAATGATAGTCTCCCCAACACTCAACTCTCTCTCATAGGATTTGGATCTAGTGGAAAGAAGATTTGAGTGGAAAGCAACTTGGGAAGGCTAGAGATCAAGATTCATATGGTAGGAATGGAATATCTTGGCCTCAACACATGAGTAGGTAGTTCTCTCTCAGAAATAGGATGCTGGAAGTGTAGGCTTCGTCTGATGGCTCTCTCGTCGAATGAAGAGGAGGTGGAGGGGTATATATAGCCTCCACACAAAATCCAACCGTTACACACAATCTACCAATCTCGGTGGGACCAAATCAATAAACTCGGTCAGACCAAAAAGGTAAACCTAGTGACCGTTAGAGATTTTTGGTGGGACCGACTGAATCAACTCGGTGGGACTGATGTGCTAGGGTTAGGGTAAATCCAAAACTCGTTTGACCGATTACTCAAACTCGGTGGGACCGATTTGGGTAATAGGCGAAATAGAGAGTTGGCCAAGCAAACTCGGTGGGACCGATTGCATATCTCGGTGAGACTGAGAATAATGCAATAGATAACAGAGAGTTTGCAAGCCCATCTCGGTGAGACCGAGATCCCATCGGTGAGACCGAGCTGATTTGGGTTTCTGGCAGTGGCTATGACAAGTGAAACTCGGTGGCGCCGGATAGGAATAATCGGTATGTCCGAGTTTGGCTTAGGGTTTAGGTCATTTGTGGATATGGGAAAGTAGCTGAGGATTTTGGAGCATATCATTAAGCACATGAAGCAAGAGGCTCATTAAGCAACACCTCATCCCTCCTTGATAGTATTGGCTTTTCCTAAAGACTCAATGTGATCTTGGATCACTAAAATATAAAATGAAGAGTCTTGAGCTTCAAGCTTTAGCCAATCCTTTGTCCTTAGCATCTTGGAGACCTTCCCACAACCTTTAGTCCATGCCACTTCATTGTTGAACTTATCTAAAACATACTAGATGAAAACATTAGTCCAACAAGAGATATGTTGTCATCAATTATCAAAACCACCTAGGGAGCACTTTTGCTTTCAATGTGGTCCGATGAATATTGAGGCTCGCGACATGTATCATTATTTTCTGATCTTCACAGAAGATTTGAGCAGATATGAGTATATCTACTTGATGAAACATACGTCTGAAACATTTGAAAAGTTCAAAGAATTTCAGAGTGAAGTGGAAAATCATCGTAACAAGAAAATAAAGTTTCTACGATCTGATCATAGAGAAGAATATTTGAGTTACGAGTTTGGCCTTCAGTTAAAAACAATGTGAAATAGTTTCACTACTCACGCCACCTGGAACACCACAATGTAATGGTGTGTCTGAACGTCATAACCGTACTTTATTAGATATGGCGCGATCTATGATGTCTCTTACAGATTTACCGCTATCATTTTGGGGTTATGCATTAGAGACAGCTACATTCACGTTAAATAGGGCACCATCTAAATCCGTTTGAGATGACACCGTATGAACTATGGTTTAGCAAGAAACCTAAGCTGTTGTTTCTTAAAGTTTGAGGTTGCAATGCTTACGTGAAAAAGTTTCAACTTGAGAAGCTCAAACCTAAATCGGAGAAGTGCGTCTTCATAGGATATCCAAAGGAAACTATTGGATACACCTTCTATCACAGATCCGAAGGCAAGACTTTTGTTGCTGAATTCGGAAACTTTCTAGAGAAGGAGTTTCTCTCAAAAGAAGTGAGTGGGAGGAAAGTAGAAAACTTGATAAGGTAATTGTACCTTCTCCCTTATTGGAAAGTACTTCATCACAGAAATCTGTTCTTGTGACTACTACACCAATTAGTGAGGAAGCTAATGATGATGATCATGTAACTTCATATCAAGTTACTACCGAATCTCGTAGGTAAACCAGAGTGAGATCCGCACCAGAGTGGTACAGTAATCCTATTCTGGAGGTCATGTTACTTGACCATGACGAACCTACAAACTATGAGGAAGCGATGATGAGCCAAATTCCGATAAATGGCTTGAGGCCATGAAATCTGAGATAGGATCCATGTATGAGAACAAAGTGTGGACTTTGGTGGACTTGCCCGAGGATCAGCAAGCCATTGATAATAAATGGATCTTCAAGAGGAAGACGGACACGGATAGTAGTGTTACTATCTACAAAGCTAGAATTGTCGCAAAAGGTTTTCGACAAGTTCAAGGTGTTGACTACGATGAGAGTTTCTCACTCGTATCTATGCTTAAGTCTGTCCGAATCATGTTAGCAATTGCCGCATTTTATGAAATCCGGAAAATGGATAAACAAAACTGCATTCCTTAATGGATTTATTAAAGAAGGATTGTATGTGATGCAACAAGATGGTTTTGTCAATCCTAAAGTTGCTAACAAAATATGCAAGCTCCAGCGATCCATTTATGGACTGGTGCAAGCATCTTGGAGTTGGAATATATGCTTTGATAAGTTGATCAAAGCATATAGTTTTATACAGACTTGCGGTGAAGCCTGTATTTACAAGAAAGTGAGTGGGAGCACTACAACATTTCTGATAAGTATATGTGAATGACATATTGTTGATCGGAAATAATATAGAACTATTCTGCAAAGCATAAAGGAGTGTTTGAAAGGAGTTTTCCAAAGAAAGACCTCGGTGAAGCTGCTTACATAGTGAGTATCAAGATCTATAGAGATAGATCAAGACGCTTGATAAGTTTTTTCAATGAGTACATACCTTGACAAGATTTTGAAGTAGTTCAAAATGGAACAGTCAAAGAAAAAGTTTCTTGCCTGTGTTACAAGGTGTGAAGTTGAGTAAGACTCAAAGCCCGACCACGGCAGAAGATAGAAAGAGAATGAAAGTCATTCCCTATGCCTCAGTCATAGGTTCTATAAAGTATGTCATGCTGTGTACCAGATCTATTGTATACCATACACTGTGTTAAGAGAGGGAGTACAATATTGATCTAGGAGTAGATCAATGGTCAGCGGTCAAAATTATCCTTACTGGAATAAGGATATGTTTCTCGATTACGGAGGTGACAAAAGGTTCGTCGTAACGGGTTACGTCGATGCAAGTTTTGACACTGATCCAGATGACTCTAAGTCTCAATCTGGATACATATTGAAAGTGGGAGCAATTAGCTAGAGTAGCTCCATGCAGAGCATTGTTGACATAGAAATTTGCAAAATACATGCGGATCTGAATGTGGCAGACCCGTTGACTAAACTTCTCTCACAAGCAAAACATGATCACTTTTTGGGTCTTAATCACATAGCGATGTGAACTAGATTATTGAATCTAGTAAACCGTTTGGGTGTTAGTCACATGGAGATGTGAACCAATCACATAAAGATGTGAACTATTGATGTTAAATCACATGGCGATGTGATCTAGATTATTGACTCTAGTGCAAGTGGGAGACTAAAGGAAATATGCCCTAGAGGCAATAATAAAGTTATTATTTATTTCCTTATATCATGATAAATGTTTATTATTCATGCTAGAATTGTATTAACCGAAAACATAATACATGTCTGAATACATAGACAGACAGAGTGTCACTAGTATGCCTCTACTTGACTAGCTCGTTAATCAAAGATGGTTATGTTTCCTAACCATGGACAAAGAGTTGTTATTTGATTAACGGGATCACATCATTAGTTGAATGATCTGATTGACATGACCCATTCCATTAGCTTAGCACCCGATCGTTTAGTATGTTGCTATTGCTTTCTTCATGACTTATACATGTTCCTATGACTATGACATTATGTAACTCCCGTTTGCCGGAGGAACACTTTGTGTGCTACCAAACGTCACAACGTAACTGGGTGATTATAAAGGAGCTCTACAGGTGTCTCCAAAGGTACATGTTGGGTTGGCGTATTTTGAGATTAGGATTTGTCACTCCGAATGTCGGAGAGGTATCTCTGGGCCCTCTTGGTAATGCACATCACTTAAGCCTTGCAAGCATTGCAACTAATGAGTTAGTTGCGGGATGATGTATTACGGAATGAGTAAATAGATTTGCCGGTAGCGAGATTGAACTAGGTATTGGATACCGACGATCGAATCTCAGGCAAGTAACATATCGATGACAAAGGGAACAATGTATGTTGTTATGCGGTCTGACCGATAAAGATCTTCATAGAATATGTAGGAGCCAATATGGGCATCCAGGTCCCGCTATTGGTTATTGACCGGAGATGTGTATCGGTCATGTCTACATTGTTCTCGAACCGTAGGGTCCGCACGCTTAAGGTTTCGATGACAGTTATATTATGAGTTTCTGAGTTTTGATGTACCGAAGGAGTTTGGAGTCCCGGATGAGATCGGGGACATGACGAGGAGTCTCGAAATGGTCGAGACGTAAAGATCGATATATTGGACGACTATATTCGGACATCGGAAAGGTTCCGAGTGATTTGAGTATTTTTCGGAGTACCGGGGAGTTACGGGAATACGGGGGGAGAAGTACTGGGCCTTATTGGTGAAGGAAATATGCCCTAGAGGCAATAATAAAGTTATTATTTATTTCCTTATATCATGATAAATGTTTGTTATTCATGCTAGAATTGTATTAACCGGAAACATAATACATGTGTGAATACATAGACAAACAGAGTGTCACTAGTATGCCTCTACTTGACTAGCTCGTTAATCAAAGATGGTTATGTTTCCTAACCATGAACAAAGAGTTGTTATTTGATTAACGAGGTCACATCATTAGTTGAATGATCTTTTTGACATGACCCATTCCATTAGCTTAGCACCCGATCGTTTAGTATGTTGCTATTGCTTTCTTCATGACTTATACATGTTCCTATAACTATGAGATTATGCAACTCCCGTTTACCGGAGGAACACTTTGGGTACTACCAAACATCACAACATAACTGGGTGATTATAAAGGAGTACTACAGCTGTCTCCAATGGTAGATGTTGGGTTGGCGTATTTCGAGATTAGGGTTTGTCACTCCGAGTGTCGGAGAGGTATCTCTGGGCCCTCTTGGTAATACACATCACATAAGCCTTGCCAGCATTATAACTAAGATGTTAGTTGTGAGATGATGTATTACGGAACGAGTAAAGAGACTTGCCAGTAACGAGATTGAACTAGGTATTGGATACCGACGATCGAATCTCGGGCAAGTAACATACCGATGACAAAGGGAACAACGTATGTTGTTATGCGGTCTGACCGATAAAGATCTTCGTAGAATATGTAGGAGCCAATATGGGCATCCAGGTCCCGCTATTGGTTATTGACCGGAGATGTGTCTCGGTCATGTCTACATTGTTCTCGAACCGTAGGGTCCGCACGCTTAACGTTACGATGACAGTTATTATGAGTTTATGCATTTTGATGTACTGAAGGTTGTTCGGAGTCCCGGATGTGATCACGGACATGACGACGAGTCTCGAAATGGTCGAGACATAAAGATTGATATATTGGAAGCCTATGTTTGGACATCGGAAGTGTTCCGGGTGAAATCGGGATTTTACCGGATTACCGGGAGGGTTACCGGAACCCCCCGGGAGCCAAATGGGCCTACATGGGCCTTAGTGGAAAGGTGAAAGGGGCTGCCATGGAGGGCTGCGCGCCTCCCCCCTCCCCTAGTCCTATTAGGACTAGGAGAGGTGGCCGTCCACCTCTCTCTCTCTTTCCCCCTTGGAGTCCTAGTTGGAATAGGATTGGAGGGGGGAGTCCTACTCCCGGTAGGAGTAGGACTCCTCCTGCGCCTCCCTTGCTTGGCCGGCCAGCCCTCCCCCTCTCATCCTTTATATACGGGGGCATGGGGCACCTCTAGACACACAAGTTGATCCTTGAGATCGTTCCTTAGCCGTGTGCGGTGCCCCCTGCCACCAAATTCCACCTCGATCATACCTTTGTAGTGCTTAGGCGAAGCCCTGCGTCGGTAGTACATCAAGATCGTCACCACGCCGTCGTGCTGACGGAACTCTTCCTCGACGCTTTGCTGGATCGGAGCCCAAGGATCGTCATCGAGCTGAACGTGTGCTAAGAACTCGGAGGTGCCGGAGTAACGGTGCTTGGATCGGTCGGATCGGGAAGACGTACGACTACTTCCTCTATGTTGTGTGATCGCTTCCGCAGTCGGTCTGCGTTGGTACGTAGACAACACTCTCCCCTCTCGTTGCTATGCATCACCATGATCTTGCGTGTCCGTAGGAATTTTTTTGAAATTACTATGTTCCCCAACAGTGGCATCCGAGCCTAGGTTTTATGGTTTGATGTTATTTACACGAGTAGAACACAAGTGAGTTGTGGGCGATACAAGTCATACTGCCTACCAGCATGTCATACTTTGGTTTGGCGGTATTGTTGGACAAGACGACCCGGACCAACCTTACGCGTACGCTTACGCGAGACCGGTTCCCTCGACGTGCTTTGCACATAGATGGCTTGCGGGCGACTGTCTCTCCAACTTTAGTTGAACCGAGTGTGGCTAGGCCCGGTCCTTGAGAAGGTTAAAACGGAGTCTATTTGACAAACTATCGTTGTGGTTTTGATGCGTAGGTGAGATGAGTTCTTGCTTAAGCCCGTAGCAGCCACGTAAAACTTGCAACAACAAAGTAGAGGACGTCTAACTTGTTTTTGCAGGGCATGTTGTGATGTGATATGGTTAAGGCATGATGCTGATTTTATTGTATGAGATGATCATGTTTTGTAACCAAGTTATCGGCAACTGGCAGGAGCCATATGGTTGTCGCTTTATTGTATGCAATGCAATCGCGATGTAATGCTTTACTTTATTACTAAGCGGTAGTGATAGTCGTGGAAGCATAAGATTGGCGAGACGACAACGATGCTACAATGGAGATCAAGGTGTCGCGCCGGTGACGATGGTGATCATGACGGTGCTTCGGAGATGGAGATCACAAGCACAAGATGATGATGGCCATATCATATCACTTATATTGATTGCATGTGATGTTTATCTTTTATGCATCTTATCTTGCTTTGATTGACGGTAGCATTATAAGATGATCTCTCACTAAATTATCAAGAAGTGTTCTCCCTGAGTATGCACCGTTGCCAAAGTTCGTCGTGCCCAGACACCACGTGATGATCGGGTGTGATAAGCTCTACGTTCATCTACAACGGGTGCAAGCCAGTTTTGCACACGCAGAATACTCAGGTTAAACTTGACGAGCCTAGCATATGCAGATATGGCCTCGGAACACAGAGACCGAAAGGTCGAGCGTGAATCATATAGTAGATATGATCAACATGACGATGTTCACCATTGAAAACTACTCCATCTCACGTGATGATCGGTTATGGTTTAGTTTATTTGGATCACGTGATCACTTAGAGGATTAGAGGGATGTCTATCTAAGTGGGAGTTCCTAAGTAATTTGATTAACTGAACTTAAACTTATCATGAACTTAGTACCTGATAGTATCTTGCTTGTTTATGTTGATTGTAGATAGATGGCTCGTGTTGTTGTTCCGTTGAATTTTAATGCGTTCCTTGAGAAAGCAAAGTTGAAAGATGATGGTAGCAATTACACGGACTGGGTCCGTAACCTGAGGATTATCCTCATTGCTGCACAGAAGAATTACGTCCTGGAAGCACCGCTGGATGCCAGGCCTGCTGCTGGAGCAACGCCAGATGTTATGAACGTCTGGCAGAGCAAAGCTGACGACTACTCGATAGTTCAGTGTGCCATGCTTTACGGCTTAGAATCGGGACTTCAACGATGTTTTGAACGTCATGGAGCATATGAGATGTTCCAGGAGTTGAAGTTAATATTTCAAGCAAATGCCCGAATTGAGAGATATGAAGTCTCCAATAAGTTCTATAGCTGCAAGATGGAGGAGAACAGTTCTGTCAGTGAGCATATACTCAAAATGTCTAGGTATAATAATCACTTGATTCAGATGGGAGTTAATCTTCCAGATGATTGCGTCATTGACAGAATTCTCCAATCACTGCCACCAAGCTACAAGAGCTTCGTGATGAACTATAATATGCAAGGGATGAACAAGACTATTCCCGAGCTCTTCGCAATGCTGAAAGCTGCGGAGGTAGAAATCAAGAAGGAGCATCAAGTGTTGATGGTCAACAAGACCACTAGTTTCAAGAAAAAGGGCAAAGGGAAGAAGAAGGGGAACTTCAAGAAGAACAGCAAGCAAGTTGCTGCTCAGGAGAAGAAACCCAAGTCTGGACCTAAGCCTGAAACCGAGTGCTTCTACTGCAAGCAGACTGGTCACTGGAAGCGGAACTGCCCCAAGTATTTGGCGGATAAGAAGGATGGCAAGGTGAACAAAGGTATATGTGATATACCTGTTATTGATGTGTACCTTACTAGAGCTCGCAGTAGCACCTGGGTATTTGATACTCGTTCTGTTGCTAATATTTGCAACTCGAAACAGGGACTACGGAATAAGCGGACGCTAGCAAAGGACGAGGTGACGATGCGCGTGGGAAACGGTTCCAAAGTCGATGTGATCGCGGTCGGCACGCTACCTCTACATCTACCTTCGGGATTAATATTAGACCTAAATAATTGTTATTTGGTGCCAGCGTTGAGCATGAACATTATATCTGGATCTTGTTTAATGCGAGACGGTTATTCATTTAAATCAGAGAATAATGGTTGTTCTATTTATATGAGTAATATCTTTTATGGTCATGCACCTTTGAAGAGTGGTCTATTCTTGTTGAATCTCGATAGTAGTGATACACATATTCATAATGTAGAAGCCAAAAGATGCAGAGTTGATAATGATAGTGCAACTTATTTGTGGCACTGTCGTTTAGGTCATATCGGTGTAAAGCGCATGAAGAAACTCCATACGGATGGGCTTTTGGAACCACTTGATTATGAATCACTTGGTACTTGCGAACCGTGCCTCATAGGCAAGATGACTAAAACACCGTTCTCCGGTACTATGGAGAGAGCAACAGATTTATTGGAAATCATACATACCGATGTATGTGGTCCGATGAATATTGAGGCTCGTGGCGGATATCGTTATTTTCTCACCTTCACAGATGATTTAAGCAGATATGGGTATATCTACTTAATGAAACATAAGTCTGAAACATTTGAAAAGTTCAAGGAATTTCAGAGTGAAGTTGAAAATCATCGTAACAAGAAAATAAAGTTTCTACGATCTGATCGTGGAGGAGAATATTTGAGTTACGAGTTTGGTGTACATTTGAAAAATTATGGAATAGTTTCGCAACTCACGCCACCCGGAACACCACAGCGTAATGGTGTGTCCGAATGTCGTAATCGTACTTTACTAGATATGGTGCGATCTATGATGTCTCTTACTGATTTACCGCTATCGTTTTGGGGTTATGCTTTAGAGACGGCCGCATTCACGTTAAATAGGGCACCATCAAAATCCGTTGAGACGACGCCTTATGAACTATGGTTTGGCAAGAAACCAAAGTTGTCGTTTCTTAAAGTTTGGGGCTGCGATGCTTATGTGAAAAAGCTTCAACCTGATAAGCTCGAACCCAAAGCGGAGAAATGTGTCTTCATAGGATACCCAAAGGAGACTGTTGGGTATACCTTCTATCACAGATCCGAAGGCAAGACATTCGTTGCTAAGAATGGATCATTTCTAGAGAAGGAGTTTCTCTCGAAAGAAGTGAGTGGGAGGAAAGTAGAACTTGACGAGGTAACTGTACCTGCTCCCTTATTGGAAAATAGTACATCACAGAAAACTGTTTCTGCGACACCTATACCAATTAGTGAGGAAGCTAATGATGATGATCATGAAACTTCAGGACAAGATACTACTGAACCACATAGATCAACCAGAGTGAGATCCGCACCAGAGTGGTACGGTAATCCAATTCTGGAAGTCATGCTACTAGATCATGATGTACCTACGAACTATGAAGAAGCGATGGTGAGCCCAGATTCCGCAAAGTGGCTTGAGGCCATGAAATCTGAGATGGGATCCATGTATGAGAACAAAGTATGGACTTTGGTTGACTTGCCTGATGATCGGCAAGCAATTGAGAATAAATGGATCTTCAAGAAAAAGACTGACGCTGACGGTAATATTACTGTCTATAAAGCTCGACTAGTCGCAAAAGGTTTTCGACAAGTTCAAGGGGTTGACTACGATGAGACGTTCTCACCCGTAGCGATGCTTAAGTCCGTCAGAATCATGTTAGCAGTTGCCGCATTTTATTATTATGAAATATGGCAGATGGATGTCAAAACTGCATTCCTGAATGGATTTCTGGAAGAAGAGTTGTATATGATGCAACCAGAAGGTTTTGTCGATCCAAAGGGAGCTAACAAAGTGTGCAAACTCCAGCGATCCATTTATGGACTGGTGCAAGCATCTCGGAGTTGGAATAAACGCTTTGATAGTGTGATCAAAGCATTTGGCTTTATACAGACTTTTGGAGAAGCCTGTATTTACAAGAAAGTGAGTGGGAGCTCTGTAGCATTTCTGATATTATATGTGGATGACATATTGCTGATTGGAAATGATATAGAATTTCTGGATAGCATAAAGGGATACTTGAATAAAAGTTTTTCGATGAAAGACCTCGGGGAAGCTGCTTACATATTAGGCATAAAGATCTATAGAGATAGATCAAGACGCTTAATTGGACTTTCACAAAGCACATACCTTGACAAGATTTTGAAGAAGTTCAAAATGGATCAAGCAAAGAAAGGGTTCTTGCCTGTGTTACAAGGTGTGAAGTTGAGTCAGACTCAATGCCTGACCACTGCAGAAGATAGAGAGAAAATGAAAGATGTTCCCTATGCTTCAGCCATAGGCTCTATCATGTATGCAATGCTGTGTACCAGACCTGATGTGTTCCTTGCTATAAGTTTAGCAGGGAGGTACCAAAGTAATCCAGGAGTGGATCACTGGACAACGGTCAAGAACATCCTGAAATACCTGAAAAGGACTAAGGATATGTTTCTCGTATATGGAGGTGACAACGAGCTCACCGTAAGAGGTTACGTTGATGCAAGCTTTGACACTGATCCGGACGATTCTAAATCGCAAACCGGATACGTGTTTACTTTAAACGGTGGAGCTGTCAGTTGGTGCAGTTCTAAACAAAGCGTCATAGCGGGATCTACATGTGAAGCGGAGTACATAGCTGCTTCGGAAGCAGCGAACGAAGGAGTCTGGATGAAGGAGTTCATATCCGATCTAGGTGTCATACCTAGTGCATCGGGTCCCATGAAAATCTTTTGTGACAATACTGGCGCAATTGCTTTGGCAAAGGAATCCAGATTTCACAAAAGGACCAAACACATCAAGAGACGCTTCAACTCCATCCGGGATCTAGTCCAGGTGGGAGACATAGAGATTTGCAAGATACATACGGATCTGAATGTTGCAGACCCGTTGACTAAGCCTCTTCCACGAGCAAAACATGATCAGCACCAAGGCTCCATGGGTGTTAGAATAATTACTGTGTAATCTAGATTATTGACTCTAGTGCAAGTGGGAGACTGAAGGAAATCTGCCCTAGAGGCAATAATAAAGTTATTATTTATTTCCTTATATCATGATAAATGTTTATTATTCATGCTAGAATTGTATTAACCGGAAACATAATACATGTGTGAATACATAGACAAACAGAGTGTCACTAGTATACCTCTACTTGACTAGCTCGTTAATCAAAGATGGTTATGTTTCCTAACCATGAACAAAGAGTTGTTATTTGATTAACGAGGTCACATCATTAGTTGAATGATCTGATTGACATGACCCATTCCATTAGCTTAGCACCCGATCGTTTAGTATGTTGCTATTGCTTTCTTCATGACTTATACATGTTCCTATAACTATGAGATTATGCAACTCCCGTTTACCGGAGGAACACTTTGGGTACTACCAAACGTCACAACGTAACTGGGTGATTATAAAGGAGTACTACAGGTGTCTCCAATGGTAGATGTTGGGTTGGCGTATTTCGAGATTAGGGTTTGTCACTCCGAGTGTCGGAGAGGTATCTCTGGGCCCTCTCGGTAATACACATCACATAAGCCTTGCAAGCATTATAACTAAGATGTTAGTTGTGAGATGATGTATTACGGAACGAGTAAAGAGACTTGCCAGTAACGAGATTGAACTAGGTATTGGATACCGACGATCGAATCTCGGGTAAGTAACATACCGATGACAAAGGGAACAACGTATGTTGTTATGCGGTCTGACCGATAAAGATCTTCGTAGAATATGTAGGAGCCAATATGGGCATCCAGGTCCCGCTATTGGTTATTGACCGGAGACGTGTCTCGGTCATGTCTACATTGTTCTCGAACCGTAGGGTCCGCATGCTTAACGTTACGATGACAGTTATTATGAGTTTATGCATTTTGATGTACCGAAGGTTGTTCGGAGTCCCGGATGTGATCACGGACATGATGAGGAGTCTCGAAATGGTCGAGACATAAAGATTGATATATTGGAAGCCTATGTTTGGACATCGGAAGTGTTCCGGGTGAAATCGGGATTTTACCGGATTACCGGGAGGGTTACCGGAACCCCCCGGGAGCCAAATGGGCCTACATGGGCCTTAGTGGAAAGGTGAAAGGGGCTTCCATGGAGGGCTGCGCGCCTCCCCCCTCCCCTAGTCCTATTAGGACTAGGAGAGGTGGCCGGCCACCTCTCTCTCTCTTTCCCCGTTGGAGTCCTAGTTGGAATAGGATTGGAGGGGGGAGTCCTACTCCCGGTAGGAGTAGGACTCCTCCTGCGCCTCCCTTGCTTGGCCGGCCAGCCCTCCCCCTCTCATTCTTTATATACGGGGGCAGGGGGCACCTCTAGACACACAAGTTGATCCTTGAGATCGTTCCTTAGCCGTGTGCGGTGCCCCCTGCCACCAAATTCCACCTCGATCATACCGTTGTAGTGCTTAGGCGAAGCCCTGCGTCGGTAGTACATCAAGATCGTCACCACGCCGTCGTGCTGACGGAACTCTTCCTCAATGCTTTGCTGGATCGGAGCCCGAGGATCGTCATCGAGCTGAACGTGTGCTAAGAACTCGGAGGTGCCGGAGTAACGGTGCTTGGATCGGTCGGATCGGGAAGAAGTACGACTACTTCCTCTACGTTGTGTGATCGCTTCCGCAGTCGGTCTGCGTTGGTACGTAGACAACACTCTCCCCTCTCGTTTCTATGCATCACCATGATCTTGCGTGTGCGTAGGAAATTTTTTGAAATTACTACGTTCCCCAACAATTGGGCCATATGGGAAAGAGAGAGGGGCTGCCTAGGGCAGGCCGCGCGCCCCCCAAGGCCTAGTCCAAATTGGACTAGGGGGAGGGGTTGCGCCCCCTCCTTCCTTCCCTTCTCCCTTGCCCTTCCTTGTGTCCTACTCCTACTACATGGAAGGACTCCTAGTTGGACTAGGAAAGGGGGAATCCTACTCCCGGTGGGAGTAGGACTCCCCTAGGGCGCGCCATAGAGAGGGCCGGCCCTCCCCCTCCTCCACTCCCTTATATACGGGGGCAGGGGGCACCCCATAGACACACAAGTTGATCTTCGTGATCGTTCCTTAGCCGTGTGCGGTGCCCCCCTCCACGATATTACACCTCGGTCATATTGTAGCAGTGCTTAGGCGAAGCCCTGCGACAGTTGAATATCAAGATCGTCACCACGTCGTCGTGCTGACGGAACTCCTCCCCGAAGCTTTGCTGGATCAGAGCCCGGGGTGCGTCATCGAGCTGAACGTGTGCCAAGAACTCGGAGGTGCCGGAGTAACGGTGCTTGGATCGGTTGGACCGGAAAGACGTACGACTACTTCCTCTACGTTGCGTCAACGCTTCCGCTTCGGTCTACGAGGGTACGTAGACAACACTCTCCCCTCTCGTTGCTATGCATCACCATGATCTTGCGTGTGCATATGATTTTTTTTTGAAATTACTACGTTCCCAACACTTCTGTCATCAGTCCTCCATCCTCCTCCCTTGTCTACTCTCCTTCCCATTCTTGTCTGCTTTCCTTCCTTGCAGCCACCGACGGTGACGACCCCGAAGCAGACAACATAACTCGATTCCTTTACATGCATCAACCAAATAGAACATAGATTTATCCATTACGTCCCCGTTACCAGCATGATCTAATTCCTTTACCGTTTACATTACTAGTCTCTAATCCAAACACTTCTAGCGGTTTCCATAGTTTATTTTTCATTTTTCTTTTGTTTTTCGAAGTAATATGGAAATCCCTAATTGGTTTAGAAAAGATGAGAACATTTTTTGAAAACACAAACATTTTTAAAAGAAGGGCGTAATTTTAGAAAACATGAACGTTTTTTAATTTGTGACAATTTTTGAAAAATGGGAAGATATTTTGAAATTCTGAACAATTTATTAAAAGCTCAAACATTTTTTGAAATTCTCAATCATTTTTTTTAATTTGTGACAAAACACTGAAAAAGGAACATTTTTTAGATCCTAAACAGTTCTTCAAAACCATTAAGATTTATTGAGATTCCCGAACATTTTTTTAATTTATGTTTATTTTGAGAATACGTACATTTTTTTGCAAATTTGAGCAATTTTTTAAGACATGATTTTTCTTGAACGAAAATAAAAATAAACTTGAAAAGGAAAAAGTAAACAAAAAAGAAAAGAAAAACGGGGAAAAGAAGAAGAAATAAAAGTAAAAACCAGTCAAAAAACCTGGTCCATGCACCTCCTAGAACGTTTCCAAAACTATACCCGGCTAGGAACCTCTTAGAAGGTTCCCAAAATGAAGGTCGCTGGAACGCCTTAACGGACCGGCCGAACATCGCTCACTCAAATCTGCGATAGGTCGACTAAATGACGTAGAATGAAGCATATAGGATTTTCCCTTCGCGCTTTTTCTGTCATGTCTGTCGATGGAAAATGTCTTTGTGCCACATGCCACATAGTTTTTTGGCAGTGCAGATTTGGCAGTTAGAACTGGATGAGGGTATTTCTAGGTTGATTGAGTATGAGATTAAGGTTCTCATGGTGTCCATCTTCGCCACTGGTGCTTTGGTCTCATCATAGTCTATCTCTCGTCTTCCTATAACCTTCCTGCAATTTGCCTTGCCTTCTATCTATCCACCTTACTCCTTGGAGTTTGTTTTATGGTCAACACGTATTTGCATCCAATTGTTATTTTTCCTGCCGGGAGTGGAAGAAGATTCCACGTCTTGTTGTTCTGAAGTGCACCAAGCTCCTCCTTCGTGGCCCATCTCAGTGATATGTAGGCTCTCAACCCTTACTTGAATCATCCATCCTCCCTACAGAAAGAAAGTGATTTTATGCCCTCCTGAAGGAAAACATGTTTGGGCCGGCTGGAGGTCGACACGGAGCAAAATGTAGACGATCTCCGCAAATGGGCGAGGTAGGAGGACGTGGTTGGAAGTTTTTTTGACATGACAATAGCGCTGGATAGATGGTTTATTTTACAAAGATTTACACTTGTCGGAGAAGTGGATATATTCTTTTATGTTTGTTCAAATCGTTGCTTGCACATATTAAACCGAAATGTGACCAAAAGTCTCACATATAAAGTATGGGGCGTACTATGTGTCGGCTGAGCGATTTTTGAAAAAATTGGCCGGGTCGTGAGCCATCTGATGTGTGTGATGTCAACCGTGCAATCACCCCTCTCCTCTGTCCAACCTTCATTGCAGCATGACCCACGTTGCAAACCTCATCACAACGCAACCCCTTCTGCAAAGTAGTCGTTGGATGAAGTCCTCCATAACACCCTATATGTTTCAGAAACATGACGTCCTCTACAACATCCCTCGTGTTTGAGAAATATGGGTGAGGTTGCACGAGACATGACCGTCACCGTCGTTGCAGTCACCACAAAAAACATCACCAGAGTTGCGAGCAGTCACTGCTTTGCCGCAATAGCGCGACTATATGCTCCCCTGCAGCAGGCAGCGGAGGTGGTGGTGTGGTCTGCACTAGCTGGTGCTCCACTATAGCAACGCGATAGGCACCAACCAAATCTCGCTGGCCGATGCAACAGTGGCCAGCCGGTCTCGATCTAGATCATGAGATGTGAGGAGAGAGAGAGAGAAGGGAAGGGTGAGGGATGAGGCATGAGAGAGAAAATGAGAGGAACAGGGAAGCGACTTGTGATGGAGAGGATAAGGCGAGAGTTCGTATGCCCACGAGACGTGTGGTTATGCTATGAGAAAACTATTTGATGGGATTGCAATAAACCCCATGTTATGTTATAGTATTTGGCCGTCTACAAATAATACATGTTGCAAAAGCATGTGTGCGTAGTCAGAACATTTTTGGAAAATCTTTAACATGTATCTGAAAATTGTAAATGTATTTAGGTAGCTATGAAAGCTGTTGGTGCATGTACTATACTCCTTTTGCATGCAAGTGTACCATGTAGACACGGTCTATATACACATAGAGTGCATTTGGTTGCCCGCATAAGGCCCAACCAGACCCGCGCGGGAAGTAATCAGGCTATTTGGTTGGCCTATATACACTATTCGACCCGCACGACACGAACTTTACAGCACTCCGAGCCAGGCCCACGAGCTACGCTCGGCTCGACAGTTTCTCCAGAGCCAGGCTCATGCGAGGCAAGGGAGGGGAATGCGGCACTGAGCTCCTATGACCAGGGAGATGGAGCAAGCTCGTGCGCGTCTCTGAAAAATCGGCGGGAGGATTTCGGCTCACCTCCTGCCGATTCGGTCGCCCTATTTAGCCCCCATCCTCTCACCGCCCAAAGCCACGCCGCCCTTCTCCCCCTTTGAATCTTTCCCGCCGATGCGCATCGGCACTGACGACCACCATGTAAGCGGAGCTCCTTCACCAACCGACGTTCCATGACGGTGGTGACTCCTGTCCTCAACTTCTCCGACCCTTCCCGCATCCCCCTCCCGAGCTGCAGCCATGGCCTCTGTGAGTTCAATGACCTCTTTCTCTATGTTTGTTCTAACTGGATCTGAGAGGATGTGGTCATAGGGTTAGATGTGCAAGCATGTGGTAGGGCTGATTCATGCATTGATCTGTGAGCAGATGCTAGATTTTGATGTAGTGGTAGCTATTTGTGCTGGATCTATGTAGATTGAGTAGTATGATAGTGATGAACACTATGGATTCATGACGAGTTGTGTAGGATTTGTAGCATGCTAGAGTAGCTATTTGTGATGAACACAATGGATTCATAGCTAGTTCTGATGTTGTGGTAGCTATTGGTAATGGTTTCATATCTAGTCGACATGTATGTTATGCTTACTGTGTATGCGTGATACGATTGTAGGACATGACCACACAGACGCAAGATCTTAGTCAGGCCCTTGTCTTGTCGGACAGCCAGTTTGTGGCCTCCTATGTCGAGGACTCACAGCTCCTCCTCGATCAGAACATGCCCGCTGATTCAGAGGTGTCCGAGGTATCACCTGGTGCTTCTATCTTTGTGCGAGTTGTGCTCGTTGAGCCAATTGCCACTTCAGCTACCGCTGCACTGAAGGCCAAGAAGGATGGTAGGGGGAACAACATGAAGTGGCAGCCGTTCATGTCCACGTTCGTGCTGAACAAGATGTCCGAGCTCATCTCTAGTGGGTTTAGGACTGACAAGGGCTTCAAGGAGGTGCACTTGAATACCATTGCGAAGCAGATGTTTGAGTTCTGTGGTCAGGAGGTGACCGCCACCCAGGTGTACAACCACCCGAGGAAGTAGAGAGCTCGATGGATACATGTGTCAAGCTCAGAGACCTTAGCGGTGCCTCCTGGGATCAGAGCACTTGCTCTACTGTTCTGGAGGCAGAGCACTACACCGGCCATGTCATGGTTAGCTCACTGTCCCCTTGTTTTACACATTGTCAATCATTGCCTTCTAGCAACTAATAGCACGTGTTTCTATCTTAGGACCACCCCAAGGATGCTGATTTCCTCAACACATCCATCCAGAACTACAACTAGATGCATCGCATCTTTTCCTTCGGCCGGGCAACCGGCAAGCATGCCATAAGCTCCGGTGAGGCCCTCGGCTCTCCCATGCTGGAGTTCCCAGGCACCCCGGACGTAGAGGCGGTCCTTGATGGCCCTGACAAGCCATTTGAGCATGTCCCTGTGCTTGATAGGATGAGGAAGAGGGACGACCTGATGGAGGAGGAGATCAGTGTCTTCACCAACATGACCGAGCCTGTGAAGAGGTGGCAACCGCCATTAGGGAGAGCAAGGCCGTCGACGTCCACCCTGACCTGTACAGCGCCGTCATGGAGCAAGGTGGCTTCAACGATGAGGCTCCTATGGCAGCTCTGAGCCACCTGCTGGACAACAAGGTCCTGGATGTTGGGTTTGTTGCCATGACAGACGCCCACAGGGTGCTTTGGCTCAGGAGTTGGCTGGGCAAGCACTATTACTAGAGCTTGCTGCTGGTTACCGTGTGCATGATTCTAGATGGCGATGACCATGGCGACAGCGACGACGACGTATATTTTGTGTAGTTAGGGCTTAAAAACTGTTTCATGGTCTGTATATTTTGTTGAGGTGGTATATACTAACCCCTCATGATGACAGTGAAACTTGCGATGATAGGATGACACCTTTCTTTTGGATGTGGTGGTAGGATGACACCATAGTTGTGCTAAATTAGAACTTGTTGTGCCATATGATCATGCATGCTTACTACGTCTGCTCCATTGCTTGCTTCTTGATTGTTCTTTTGCTTGCTGCTTCAACTGCTGCTCTTGTGCACTGCTAGGACAAATGGTATGCGGTGTTCGTCTGAGGGCACCAAGGGTTTACAGTTCATAGGAAATTTGCAGTGAACAAGTTGCATCTTACAGCAACAGAAGCCATAGAGGTTTTAAGACTAGGCAGGCGGCATAAAGAAGCTTACGCCAACTATGTGCGAAAGCACGCAGTTGGTGTGGTTGAAATTGGCAACGTTGTAGTTGCCAAGGCGGCGCCACGCCTTGTGGTGAAGAACTTTATCATCATCGTGCAGTTCATCGTCATTGTAGTGCTGTGACGTTGGTGTGCTAGATGTGATCATGTGTAAGATAATCTCACCACATAGGGTACAAAGTTAGCACACTTCGCATCGTGTGCGCAACCAAACATCATGCTTATGTGTGAGTTCAAACAATACGGACAACCAAAAAGCTATCCCCTAATACGTAAAAACTAAATACGGACAACCAAACATTTTGTAGATGTTGGTTTAAAGGTTACATTTACTCAACCAGCCATCGACCCTTGAGCTAGTCAGGACCGGCCGCTGCCAAACACGCCGATACAAGATTCCGAAAAGTTTGGCGAGCTGCAAGTTCGTAGTGGGTCAATTCTCGTTCCTGATCTTTTTTGAAAGTTCGTTCCTGATTTCCACGTACATGACTTCCAACTGTCCAAGTCAATGAACTTCAAAAAAAAAACTGTCCAAGTCAATGCATGGCGATCGTCCACTGAAAAAGATAAAAATAAAAATCATGGCGATCGTAGCTGGACCGGCCATGGCCATGGCCATGCCTGACTGACCTGCGCCAGCGTACGAGACCCTCGGCGAGTCGTGGCCGAGAGACTTGGTACGTGCATCTTGTTCCCCCACACGGCCACATCAACCCGTTCGCCACGCAGTGGCTGTGTACCTGGCCTTGTTGTTTTCTGTTTTAGTCCCGTGCGAGGTGTGCCCCGGACGTGTACGCCGGGTATGGAGTATCATGTACTCCTACGTATTCCTACGTCCGTCCAAAGTTGTGGCTTGTCCGTGCTGTGGAACTCCGGTAAATGGTGCCTTCGGCGATGCTCTGTTCCGTGTACTGTAGTGCGTGAAACGGTTGGCGCATGTACAGATGTACTCTACTCGTTTTGCATGCCGTCTTGGAGCAGCTGAGTCTCCTCAGGTAAATATATATATTTAAAAAAAATTGTAAATGTATTTTGAAGTATTCATGATGCATTCAAAAAGTTGACAATGTGTATTTCAAAAAATGTTCGACGTGTATTTAAAAATCATTGTGTAAAATCATTCTTGCATTTCCAGAAACACGTTGAATTTTTTAATACAAGTTGAACAGTCATATTTCAAGATACCTATTTTTAGTTTTTAAATCCATGTAAAAATAAACACAAACTTGGAGGAAAACAATAATAAAAACCGGTGGCTGGACATATAATTGGGCAAAAATATAACCAATTTCTAAAACCGCTAGCTGGGCGTATAATTAAGAAAAAATGAACGACGTGTTTCTCATGCGGTTAGCTAATAATCCCTAATTTTCTGAAAATTAGAAAACTCGCCGAATGTATTTCGTTTGAGATTGGATTGGTTCGGAAATATATAAACAAAATAAGGAACTGAATGTAATAAGCAAGTAACAGAAGGTGGCGCTGTGGCTAGGCCTACAAGCGCATGCCACAAGCGTTCGAGTTTGAATCTCACAGACGCCATGGTATCAATTTGTCACTCTAGCTTAAATTATGGTACCAACGTCTCACAAGGTGACTATGTTGTCACCCTAGCTTAAATTTGTCGCGTTGTGCGTACGAAACTGTGATATTTGGTGTCAGATAAGACTTTTCGGCTATCATCGACAAGGTCAGGTCGACTCCGGTATAAGAGTGGCGACAACAGCATGTCGGCGGCCCGTCCTATGGGCGGCAGTGGCCGTTGAGTGATCCATTGACCTTGATGTAATTTTTACTATGTTTGAGGTGCTTTGTACTTTTAATGAATCTTTATAATACTTGTAACAAATAAATAAAAATTCCTCCTCCCTCATAAAAAATAAATAAAAATTGTGGTACTCCGCCGTTAAATCCCTCCTCTAGCGCGGTTACTGTAGACAGAGGATCTGCATCCCTCTCCCCGCCCGCGCGGCAGCCACCTCCTCCCTCGTTGTACACCCTCGCCAATCTCCCGCTACCGAACACTGGCACCCGCATTGCTCCGAGCTCAACGCACGAGCACCCGCCATTAACTATTCACAAGCTTCACTTCGCTCTGCAATTTCTCTGTAAGATCGAGGCAGAGCGTACGCAGAAAAGCAAAGCGCGCGAGTGTGTTCCGAGATGGCTACGGCGCTGTTGCCGGGCACCTGGATGACGCTATCTGGGGCGTGGCACCAGGTCCGTGGCCCGGTGATCGTGCCGCTGCTGCGCGCGTCCGTGCTGCTCTGCGTCGCCATGTCCGCGATGCTGTTCGCGGAGAAGGTGTACATGGCGGTGGTCGTCCTCGCGCTGCGGCTGCTCGGCCGCCGCCCCGAGCGGCAGTACCGGTGGGAGCCCATGCGCGACGGCGAGGATCCCGAGCTCGGCAGCGCCGCCTACCCCATGGTCCTTGTCCAGATTCCCATGTACAACGAGCGCGAGGTGAGCACTGTGCACCGGCACGACGGCGGTGCATTGCATATTCAGTGCGACCTTGGCTGACTACTACGTACGAGTAGTCTGCTACGATGTTCTCTGGCAGACTGAGCTTTCGTATCCTCGTTGATTTGCAGGTGTACCGGCTGTCGATCGGGGCGGCGTGCGGGCTCTCCTGGCCGTCCGATCGGATCATCGTCCAGGTGCTCGACGACTCCACAGACCCTGTCGTCAAGGTAAATTGGGGAACGATCACCTTTTGTCATTAGAATATCACGAGACAGTTTAGCTTATTAGGGGAATTTGGTTAGCATCTATGTTTGCATGTCCTGGGGCAGTGGTGTGCTGCAGTGCACGCATGCTACTCACTCAGTTTTGGGTCGACACTATCTCTGCACTGCACGGACGACCCGCGAGAAATGAAAATAAAAACGATGGTTTGTGAGTGTGCAGGAGTTGGTGCAGGTGGAGTGCCAGCGCTGGGCGAGGAAGGGCGTGAACATCAAGTATGAGACCCGGAACAACCGGTGCGGGTACAAGGCCGGCGCGCTCAAGGAAGGCATGAAGCACGGCTACGTCAAAGACTGCGACTTGGTGGCCATCTTCGACGCCGACTTCCAGCCGGAGCCCGACTTCCTGTCGCGCTCCGTCCCCTTCCTCGTCCACAACCCCGATATCGCCCTCGTGCAAGCCCGTTGGAAATTCGGTATGTACACTAAGCTAATAAATTGGTTCTGTTCACACTAACACGGCAAACACTGTTATTTGCGCTTCTCGAGCTCTGAGACGAAATTGCAATAACTGAAATCGTCTGACTTGACAAAATGTATATCGTGTGTATGTACTTAGTTATGTTCCAAATAATTTAGAACTATTAGCATGGATTTTTCAATGTCAGATGCACCGGTGGAACACTTATGAGTTAAACTTATTTTATAGCTGGAAGTTTAGCTTAGCCGTAAAAGTGCTCGCACATATACTATTATGTAGTTCTGAAAAATCCTTTAGCCTTGTAACTATAATTTTCTGAATTACTTACACATAAGTGCTACTCCTTTAAAAGGAAACATGTATCAGTATCATTGGCTAGTTTAGCAATGGCATATTGATGATATGATGTTGTTTGGTGATACGTGATAGTACTTACTTGGTACTACTACTTTTTTTGGGTTGAATTTCTTCTGCATTGTGATGACATTTCTCTTGTTGCTGCCGCTGCTTCTGGGCGAACAGTGAATGCAGATGAATGCTTGATGACAAGAATGCAGGAGATGTCCTTGGACTACCACTTCAAGGTGGAGCAAGAAGTGGGCTCCTCGACCTATGCCTTTTTTGGATTCAATGGTAAACTTGGTCACAACTTTGCTCTTGTGGAGCATTCTGTATGTTTCCTTTTTATTATTTCCATGATTTTGTCTATATTTCTTCTGTAGCGATAGATATGTGTTCCTTCCCTTGTTTCCAGTTAACAACAGAACTTGTTGAATAGGAACCGCTGGTGTGTGGCGCATATCTGCTCTGAATGAGGCAGGTGGTTGGAAGGACCGAACCACAGTTGAAGACATGGACCTGGCTGTCCGAGCAAGTCTCAAGGGATGGAAATTTGTGTACCTTGGTGATCTCAAGGTAAATATGCACCATTAACCTACAAGTTCATGCCACATTAGAGCATCATTCTATTGCTTACTTATATGTTAATTGTTGTGGAGGTTCAAATAAATGTAGAGCGAACCATGTGTCGAACTTGTAATTGTTGTTTTCAGGTAAAAAATGAGCTCCCTAGTACGTTCAAAGCATTTCGGTACCAGCAACATAGATGGTCGTGCGGGCCGGCAAATCTGTTCAGGAAAATGGTGATGGAGATCATCACAAATAAGGTCACTTACACTAGGCTATATTTTGGGGGACGTTAGTACATGCAGAATTTACTTGCTAACTAGCTATATAATGTCTTGATGCAGAAAGTGACACTTTGGAAGAAAATCCATGTGGTCTACAACTTCTTCTTTCTGCGCAAGGTTGTCGCACACATTGTGACCTTTGTGTTCTACTGCCTTGTTATCCCGGCCACGGTCTTAGTTCCCGAGGTTGAGGTACCAAAGTGGGGTTGCGTATATATTCCAGCTATTATCACCCTTCTCAGTGTTGTTGGGACTCCAAGGTGCCAATCATCTAAACATCTATGAAATTTGTTTAAAAGTTGATGAACCTATGCTCCCTGACTTCTGGGCAATGACAGATGCATATTAACATGAGAAATCGTCAAATGTCGCAGGTCTGTTCACTTAGTTATCTTTTGGGCACTATTTGAGAATGTTATGTCATTGCATAGAGCAAAGGCCACCTTCATCGGTCTATTGGAGGCACACACGGTGAATCAATGGGTGGTGACAGAAAAGCTTGGTGACACTGTGAAGACTAAAATGCCAAGTAAAGCTTTGAAAAAGTTGAGGATGGGGATAGGAGAAAGGTACACAATGATAATTTCCTTAATTCATGTGCATTTCTTGATTCTCCTATCTAAACTATTATATGAAATCAGGTTACATCTTTGGGAGCTTGGTGTTGCAGCCTACCTCTTCATTTGCGGATGCTACAGCATTTCATTTGGGAATAACCATTACTTCATCTTTCTCCTTATGCAATCCATCGCTTTCTTCATCGTCGGTGTGGGCTATGTTGGGACATTCGTCACACAATGATGGTATCCGTTCTGAGTTTACCATGTCTTCGATGCTTTCAAGTTTCATGCTATATAATATAATCAATATGAAAGATAAGATCAAGAAGCCTTCTCTTGAGTGTAATGTCCTTTGACAAAAATGCAGTAGCAACACATCACATAGGTATATGGGTGTGTTTTAGCTGCTAGGAATGTGCCATACGCATGAGATCGGTGATGATCAAGCAAGTTGTCTAGAGTATCTGCATCACTGTAGCAAAAAAGAAATGATATTTTTCCAAGGTTCGCCATTTTTCTAGACAGATAAGCAAGGAAAAGTATCACCTTCCATTGTTAAGGAAGAAAGTAAAGTGCCTGGTGTTTCCTCACCTTTGGCCCACACCTTCAGTTATATCTTTTACCCTTTACCCCTGCTGAATGTTAAGTTCAATAAATAAATGCATTTGGGAACATTTCCTTTAAGGAAATTGTATTTCAAACAGTGTTAGTAGCATACAAGCATTGCTTGCTGGAGACTAGCTTCTCTATCTCTTGTTGAGTTCATTGGACAATAGGAGGGAGCACCGACGAGCACACACACATGGGGTGGACCAGTGCTGGGCGTGAGCATCTGATGACCCACAAGTATAGGGGATCTATCATAGTCCTTTCAATAAGTAAGAGTGTCGAACCCAACAAGGAGCAGAAGGAAATGATAAGCGGTTTTCAGCAAGGTATTCTCTGCAAGTACCGAAATAAGTGGTAATAGATAGTTTTGTGATAAGATAGGTTGTAACGAGCAGCAAGTAAGAAAAGTAAATAAAGTGCAGCAAGGTGGCCCAATCCTTTTTGTAGCAAAGGACAAGCCGGAACAAACTCTTATAATAAGAAAAGCGCTCCCGAGGACACATGGGAATATCGTCAAGCTAGTTTTCATCACGTTCATATGATTCGCGTTCGATACTTTGATAATTTGATATGTGGGTGGACCGGTGCTTGGGTGCTGTTCTTATTGTTGGGGAACGCAGTAATTTCAAAAAATTTCCTACGCACACGCAAGATCATGGTGATGCATAGCAACGAGAGGGGAGAGTGTTGTCTACGTACCCTTCGTAGACCGCAATGGAAGCGTTGACGCAATGTAGAGGAAGTAGTCGTACGTCTTCCCGATCCGACCGATCCAAGCACCGTTACTCCGGCACCTTCGAGTTCTTAGCACACGTACAGCTCGATGACGCTCCCCGGGCTCCGATCCAGCAAAGCTTCGGGGATGAGTACCGTGAGCACAACGGCGTGGTGACGATGATGATGTTCTACCGACGCAGGGCTTCGCCTAAGCACTACAACGATATGATCGAGGTGGAATATGGTGGCAGGGGGCACCGCACACGGCTAAGGAACGATCACGTGGATCAACTTGTGTGTGCTAGGGTGCCCCCTGCCCCCGTATATAAAGGAGCAAGGGGAGGAGACGGCCGGCCAGGTGTGGCGCGCCAAGAGGGAGTCCTACTCCCACCGGGAGTAGGACTCCTAGTTGGACAAGGAGAGAGAGGGGGGAAAGAGGAGGAAGAGAGGAAGGAAAGGGGGGGGGCGCCGCCCCCCTTCCGTTGTCCTATTCGGACTAGGAAGGGGAGGGGCGCGCGGCCACCACCTGCCTCCTTCTCTCTTCTCCCTCAAGGCCCATGTAGGCCCAATAAACCCCCGGGGGGTTCCGGTAACCCCCCGGTACTCCGGAAAAATGCCGATTTCACCCGGAACGATTCCGATGTCCAAATATAGGCTTCCAATATATCGATCTTTATGTCTCGACCATTTCGAGACTCCTCGTCATGTCCGTGATCATATCCCGGACTCCGAACTAACTTCGGTACATCAAAATGCATAAACTCATAATAACTGTCATCGTAACGTTAAGCGTGCGGACCCTACGGTTCGAGAACAATGTAGACATGACTGAGACAGATCTCCTGTCAATAACCAATAGCGGGACCTGGATGCCCATATTGGCTCCTACATATTCTACGAAGATCTTTATCGGTCAGACAGCATAACAACATACGTTGTTCCCTTTGTCATCGGTATGTTACTTGCCCGAGATTCGATCGTCGGTATCCAATACCTAGTTCAATCTCGTTACCGGCAAGTCTCTTTACTCGTTCCGTAATACATCATCCCGCAACTAACTCATTAGTTGCAATGCTTGCAAGGCTTATGTGATGTGCATTATCGAGAGGGCCCAGAGATACCTCTCCAACAATCGGAGTGACAAATCCTAATCTCGAAATACGCCAACCCAACATCTACCTTTGGAGACACCTGTAGAGCTCCTTTATAATCACCCAGTTACGTTGTGACGTTTGGTAGCACACAAAGTGTTCCTCCGGTAAACGGGAGTTGCTTAATCTCATAGTCATAGGAACATGTATAAGTCATGAAGAAAGCAATAGCAACATACTAAACGATCGGGTGCTAAGCTAATGGAATGGGTCATGTCAATCAGATCATTCAACTAATGATGTGACCTCGTTAATCAAATAACAACACTTTGTTCATGGTTAGGAAACATAACCATCTTTGATTAACGAGCTAGTCAAGTAGAGGCATACTAGTGACACTAAGTTTGTCTATGTATTCACACATGTATTATGTTTCCGGTTAATACAATTCTAGCATGAATAATAAACATTTATCATGATATAAGGAAATAAATAACAGCTTTATTATTGCCTCTAGGGCATATTTCCTTCAGTCTCCCACTTGCACTAGAGTCAATAATCTAGATTACATAGTAATGATTCTAACACCCATGGAGCCTTGGTGCTGATCATGTTTTGCTCGTGGAAGAGGCTTAGTCAACGGGTCTGCAACATTCAGATCTGTATGTATCTTGCAAATCTCTATGTCTCCCACCTGGACTAGATCCCAGATGGAATTGAAGCGTCTCTTGATGTGCTTGGTTCTCTTGTGAAATCTGGATTCCTTTGCCAAGGCAATTGCACCAGTATTGTCACAAAAGATTTTCATTGGACCCGATGCACTAGGTATGACACCTAGATCGGATATGAACTCCTTCATCCAGACTCCTTCGTTCGCTGCTTCCGAAGCAGCTATGTACTCCGCTTCACATGTAGATCCCGCTACGACGCTTTGTTCAGAACTGCACCAACTTACAGCTCCACCGTTTAATGTAAACACGTATCCGGTTTGCGATTTAGAATCGTCCGGATCAGTGTCCAAGCTTGCATCAACGTAACCTTTTACGGTGAGCTCTTTGTCACCTCCATATACGAGAAACATGTCCTTAGTCCTTTTCAGGTATTTCAGGATGTTCTTGACCGCTGTCCAGTGATCCACTCCTGGATTACTTTGGTACCTCCCTGCTACACATCAGGTCTGGTACACAGCATTGCATACATGATAGAGCCTATGGCTGAAGCATAGGGAACATCTTTCATTTTCTCTCTATCTTCTGCAGTGTTCGGACATTGAGTCTGGCTCAACTTCACACCTTGTAACACAGGCAAGAACCCTTTCTTCGCCTGATCCATTTTGAACTTTTTCAAAATCTTGTCAAGGTATGTCCTTTATGAAAGTCCAATTAAGCGTATTGATCTATCTCTATAGATCTTTATACCTAATATGTAAGCAGCTACACCGAGGTCTTTCCTTGAAAAACTCTTATTCAAGTATCCCTTTATGCTATCCAGAAATTCTATATCATTTCCGATCAATAATATGTCATCCACATATAATATCAGAAATGCTACAGAGCTCCCACTCACTTTCTTGTAAATACGGGCTTCTCCGAAAGTTTGTATAAAACCAAATGCTTTGATCACACTATCAAAGCATTTATTCCAACTCCGAGAGGCTTGCACCAGTCCATAAATAGATCGCTGGAGCTTGCACACTTTGTTAGCTCCCTTTGGATCGACAAAACCTTCCGGTTGCATCATATACAACTCTTCTTCCAGAAATCCATTCAGGAATGCAGTTTTGACATCCATCTGCCAAATTTCATAATCATAAAATGCGGCAATTGCTAACATGATTCTGACAGACTTAAGCATCGCTACGGGTGAGAAGGTCTCATCGTAGTCAACCCCTTGAACTTGTCGAAAACCTTTTGCGACAAGTCAAGCTTTGTAGACAGTAATATTACCGTCAGCGTCAGTCTTCTTCTTGAAGATCCATTTATTCT
Organism: Triticum monococcum; assembly: GCA_034509565.1. NCBI lineage: Eukaryota > Viridiplantae > Streptophyta > Magnoliopsida > Poales > Poaceae > Triticum > Triticum monococcum. The sequence goes on along the minus strand of CM067847.1, from coordinate 618,353,752 downwards.
CAATTGCTTGCCGATCATCGGGCAAGTCAACCAAAGTCCATACTTTGTTCTCATACATGGATCCCATCTCAGATTTATGGCTTCAAGTCATTTTGCGGAATCTGGGCTCACCATCGCTTCTTCATAGTTCGTAGGTTCATCATAATCTAGCAGCATGACTTCCAGAACAGGATTACCGTACCACTCTGGCGCGGATCTCACTCTGGTTGATCTACGAGGTTCAGTAGTATCTTGATCTGAAGTTTCATGATCATTATCATTAGCTTCCTCACCAACTGGTGTAGGTGTCACTGAAACAGTTTTCTGTGATATACTACTTTCCAATAATGGAGCAGGTACAGTTACGTCGTCAAGTTCTACTTTCCTCCCACTCACTTCTTTCGAGAGAAACTCCTTCTCCAGAAAGTTTCCGAATTTAGCAACAAAAGTCTTGCCTTCGGATCTGTGATAGAAGGTGTATCCAATAGTTTCCTTTGGATATCCTATGAAGACACATTTCTCCGATTTGGGTTCGAGCTTATCAGGTTGAAGCTTTTTCACATAAGCATCGCAGCCCCAAACTTTCAGAAACGACAACTTTGGTTTCTTGCCAAACCACAGTACATAAGGCGTTGTCTCAACGGATTTTGATGGTGCCCTATTTAACGTGAATGCGGCCGTCTCTAGAGCGTATCCCCAAAACGATAGCGGTAAATCACTAAGAGACATCATAGATCGCACCATATCTAGTAAAGTACGATTACGACGTTCGGACACACCATTACGCTGTGGTGTTCCGGGTGGCGTGAGTTGAGAAACTATTCCACAATTTTTCAAATGTACACCAAACTCGTAACTCAAATATTCTCCTCCACGATCATATCGTAGAAACTTTATTTTCTTGTTACGATGATTTTCAACTTCACTCTGAAATTCTTTGAACTTTTCAAACGTTTCAGACATATGTTTCATTAAGTAGATATACCCATATCTGCTTAAGTCATCTGTGAAGGTGAGAAAATAACGATATCCGCCACGAGCCTCAACATTCGTCGGACCACATACATCTATATGTATGATTTCCAACAAATCTGTTGCTCTCTCCATAGTACCGGAGAACGGTGTTTTAGTCATCTTGCCCATGAGGCACGGTTCGCAAGTACCAAGTGATTCATAATCAAGTGGTTCCAAAAGTCCATTAGTATGGAGTTTCTTCATGCGCTTTACACCGATATGACCTAAACGGCATGCCACAAATAAGTTGCACTATCATTATCAACTCTGCATCTTTTGGCTTCTACATTATGAATATGTGTATCACTACTATCGAGATTCAACAAGAATAGACCACTCTTCAAGGGTGCATGACCATAAAAGATATTACTCATATAAATAGAACAACCATTATTCTCTGATTTAAATGAATAACCGTCTCGCATTAAACAAGATCCAGATATAATGTTCATGCTCAACGCTGGCACCAAATAACAATTATTTAGGTCTAATATTAATCCCGAAGGTAGATGTAGAGGTAGCGTGCCGACTGCGATCACATCGACTTTGGAACCGTTTCCCACGCGCATCGTCACCTCATCCTTAGCCAATCTTCGCTTAATCCGTAGTCCCTGTTTCGAGTTGCAAATATTAGCAACAGAACGAGTATCAAATACCCAGGTGCTACTGCGAGCATTAGTAAGGTACACATCAATAACATGTATATCACATATACCTTTGTTCACCTTGCCATCCTTCTTATCCGCCAAATACTTGGGGCAGTTCCGCTTCCAGTGACCAGTCTGCTTGCAGTAGAAGCACTCAGTTTCAGGCTTAGGTCCAGACTTGGGTTTCTTCTCTTGAGCAGCAACTTGCTTGCCGTTCTTCTTGAAGTTCCCCTTCTTCTTCCCTTTGCCCTTTTTCTTGAAACTAGTGGTCTTGTTGACCATCAACACTTGATGCTCCTTTTTGATTTCTACCTCCGCAGCTTTCAGCATTGCGAAGAGCTCGGGAATAGTCTTGTTCATCCCTTGCATATTATAGTTCATCACAAAGCTCTTGTAGCTTGGTGGTAGTGATTGGAGAATTCTGTCAATGACGCAATCATCTGGAAGATTAACTCCCATCTGAATCAAGTGATTATTATACCGCAGACATTTTGAGTATATGCTCACTGACAGAACTGTTCTCCTCCATCTTGCAGCTATAGAACTTATTGGAGACTTCATATCTCTCAATCCGGGCATTTGCTTGAAATATTAACTTCAACTCCTGGAACATCTCATATGCTCCATGACGTTCAAAACGTCATTGAAGTCCCGATTCTAAGCCATAAAGCATGGCACACTGAACTATCGAGTAGTCATCAGCTTTGCTCTGCCAGACATTCATAACATCTGGTGTTGCTCCAGCAGCAGGCCTGGCACCCAGCGGTGCTTCCAGGACGTAATTCTTCTGTGCAGCAATGAGGATAATCCTCAAGTTACGGACCCAGTCCGTGTAATTGCTACCATCATCTTTCAACTTTGCTTTCTCAAGGAACGCATTAAAATTCAACGGAACAACAACACGAGCCATCTATCTACAATCAAACATAAACAAGCAAGATACTATCAGGTACTAAGTTCACGATAAGTTTAAGTTCAATTAATCAAATTACTTAAGAACTCCCACTTAGATAGACATCCCTCTAATCCTCTAAGTGATCACGTGATCCAAATCAACTAAACCATGTCCGATCATCACGTGAGATGGAGTAGTTTCTTTGGTGAACATCACTATGTTGATCATATCTACTATATGATTCACGCTCGACCTTTCGGTCTCCGTGTTCCGAGGCCATATCTGTATATGCTTGGCTCGTCAAGTATAACCTGAGTATTCCGCGTGTGCAACTGTTTTGAACCCGTTGTATTTGAACATAGAGCCTACACACCCGATCATCACGTGGTGTCTCAGCACGAAGAACTTTCGCAACGGCGCATACTCAGGGAGAACACTTTTTGATAATTTAGTGAGGGATCATCTTATAATGCTACCGTCAATCAAAGCAAGATAAGATGCATAAAAGATAAACATCACATGCAATCAATATAAGTGATATGATATGGCCATCATCATCTTGTGCCTGTGATCTCCATCTCCGAAGCACCGTCATGACCACCATCGTCACCGGCGCGACACCTTGATCTCCATCGTAGCATCGTTGTCGTCTCGCCAATCTTATGCTTCCACGACTATCGCTACCGCTTAGTGATAAAGTAAAGCATTACATCACGATTGCATTGCATACAATAAAGCGACAACCATATGGCTCCTGCCAGTTGCCGATAACTCGGTTACAAAACATGATCATCTCATACAATAAAATTTAGCATCATGTCTTGGCCATATCACATCACAACATGCCCTACAAAAACAAGTTAGACGTCCTCTACTTTGTTGTTGCAACTTTTACGTGGCTGCTACGGGCTTAAGTAAGAACCAATCTCACCTACATATCAAAACCACAACGATAGTTTGTCAATTTGACTCTGTTTTAACCTTCTCTAGGACCGGGCGTAGCCACACTTGGTTCAACTAAAGTTGGAGAAACAGTCACCCGCAAGCCACCTTTGTGCAAAGCACGTTGGGAGAACCGGTCTCGCGTAAGCGTACGCGTAATGTCGGTCCGGGCCGCTTCATCCAACAATACCGCCGAACCAAAGTATGACATGCTGGTAGGCAGTATGACTTATATCGCCCACAACTCACTTGTGTTCTACTCGTGCATATAACATCAAACCATAAAACCTGGCTCGGATGCCACTGTTAGGGAACGCAGTAATTTCAAAAAAATTCCTACGCACACGCAAGATCATGGTGATGCATAGCAACGAGAGGGAAGAGTGTTGTCTACGTACCCTTCGTAGACCGCAACGGAAGCGTTGACGCAACATAGAGGAAGTAGTCGTACGTCTTCCCGATCTGACCGATCCAAGCACCGTTACTCCGGCACCTCCGAGTTCTTAGCACACGTACAGCTCGATGATGCTCCCCGGGCTCCGATCCAGCAAAGCTTCGGGGATGAGTTCCGTCAGCACAACGGCGTGGTGACGATGATGATGTTCTACCGACGCAGGGCTTTGCCTAAGCACTACAACGATATGATCGAGGTGGAATATGGTGGCAGGGGGCACCGCACACGGCTAAGGAACGATCACGTGGATCAACTTGTGTGTGCTAGGGTGCCCCCCTGCCCCCGTATATAAAGGAGCAAGGGGAGGAGTGTTGGGGAACGTAGTAATTTCGAAAATTTTCCTACGCACACGCAAGATCATGGTGATGCACAGCAACGAGAGGGGAGAGTGTTGTCTACGTACCAACGCAGACCGACTGCGGAAGCGATCACACAACGTAGAGGAAGTAGTCGTACGTCTTCTTCCCGATCCGACCGATCCAAGCACCGTTACTCCGGCACCTCGGAGTTCTTAGCACACGTTCAGCTCGATGACGATCCTCGGGCTCCGATCCAGCAAAGCGTCGAGGAAGAGTTCTGTCAGCACGACGGCGTGGTGACGATCTTGATGTACTACCGACGCAGGGCTTCGCCTAAGCACTACAACGGTATGATCGAGGTGGAATTTGGTGGCAGGGGGCACCGCACACGGCTAAGGAACGATCTCAAGGATCAACTTGTGTGTCTCGGGGTGTTCCCCGCCCCCGTATATAAAGGTTGGAGGGAGGGGGGCTGGCCGGCCAGAGAGAGGGAGGCGCAGGGGGAGTCCTACTCCTACCGGGAGTAGGACTCCCCCCTCCAATCCTATTCCAACTAGGACTCTCAAGGGGGAAAGGAGAGAGAGGGGGGCCGGCCCCTTCTCCTAGTCCTACTAGGACTTGGGGAAGGGGGGGCGCGCGGCCAGGCTGTGGGCTGCCCCTTTTCTCTTTTCCACTAAGGCCCAATAGGCCCATTAGTCTCCCCGGGGGTTCCGGTAACCCTCCCGGTATTCCGGTAAAATCCCGATTTCACCCGGAACACTCCTATGTCCAAACATAGGCTTCCAATATATCAATATTTACGTCTCGACCATTTCGAGACTCCTCGTCATGTCCGTGATCTCATCCGGGACTCCGAACAACCTTCGGTACATCAAAATGCATAAACTCATAATAACTGTCATCGTAACGTTAAGCGTGCGGACCCTACGGTTCGAGAACAATGTAGACATGACCGAGACACGTCTCCGGTCAATAACCAATAGCGGGACCTAGATGCCCATATTGGCTCCTACATATTCTACGAAGATCTTTATCGGTCAGACCGCATAACAACATACGTTGTTCCCTTTGTCATCGGTATGTTACTTGCCCGAGATTCGATCGTCGGTATCCAATACCTAGTTCAATCTCGTTACCGGCAAGTCTCTTTACTCGTTCCGTAATACATCATCTCACAACTAACATATTAGTTGCAGTGCTTGCAAGGCTTATGTGATGTGCATTACCGAGAGGGCCCAGAGATACCTCTCCGACAATCGGAGTGACAAACCCTAATCTCGAAATACGCCAACCCAACATCTACCATTGGAGACACCTGTAGTACTCCTTTATAATCACCCAGTTACATTGTGACGTTTGGTAGTACCCAAAGCGTTCCTCCGGTAAACGGGAGTTGCATAATCTCATAGTTATAGGAACATGTATAAGTCATGAAGAAAGCAATAGCAACATACTAAACGATCGGGTGCTAAGCTAATGGAATGGGTCATGTCAATCAGATCATTCAACTAATGATGTGACCTCGTTAATCAAATAACAACTCTTTGTTCATGGTTAGGAAACATAACCATCTTTGATTAAGGAGCTAGTCAAGTAGAGGCATACTAGTGACACTCTGTTGGTCTATGTATTCACACATGTATTATGTTTCCGGTTAATACAATTCTAGCATGAATAATAAACATTTATCATGATATAAGGAAATAAATAATAACTTTATTATTGCCTCTAGGGCATATTTCCTTCAGTCTCCCACTTGCACAAGAGTCAATAATCTAGATTACACAGTAATGATTCTAACACCCATGGAGCCTTGGTGCTGATCATGTTTTGCTCGTGGAAGAGGCTTAGTCAACGGGTCTGCAACATTCAGATCCGTATGTATCTTGCAAATCTCTATGTCTCCCACCTGGACTAAATCCCGGATGGAGTTCAAGCGTCTCTTGATGTGTTTGGTCCTTTTGTGAAATCTGGATTCCTTTGCCAAAGCAATTGCACCAGTATTGTCACAGAATATTTTCATTGGACCCGATGCACTAGGTATGACACCTAGATCGGATATGAACTCCTTCATCCAGACTCCTTCGTTTGCTGCTTCCGAAGCAGCTATGTACTCCGCTTCACATGTAGATCCCGCTACGACGCTTTGTTTAGAACTGCACCAACTGACAGCTCCACCGTTTAAAGTAAACATGTATCCGGTTTGCGATTTAGAATCGTCCGGATCAGTGTCAAAGCTCGCATCAACGTAACCTCTTACGGTGAGCTCTTTGTCACCTCCATATACGAGAAACATATCCTTAGTCCTTTTCAGGTATTTTAGGATGTTCTTGACCGCTGTCCAGTGATCCATTCCTGGATTACTTTGGTACCTCCCTGCTAAACTTATAGCAAGGCACACATCAGGTCTGGTACACAGCATTGCATACATGATAGAGCCTATGGCTGAAGCATAGGGAACATCTTTCATTTTCTCTCTATCTTCTGCAGTAGTCGGGCATTGAGTCTGACTCAACTTCACACCTTGTAACACAGGCAAGAACCCTTTCTTTTCTTGATCCATTTTGAACTTCTTCAAAATTTTGTCAAGGTATGTGCATTGTGAAAGTCCAATTAAGCGTTTTGATCTATCTCTATAGATCTTTATGCCTAATATGTAAGCAGCTTCCCCGAGGTCTTTCATCGAAAAACTTTTATTCAAGTATCCCTTTATGCTATCCAGAAATTCTATATCATTTCCAATCAGCAATATGTCATCCACATATAATATTAGAAATGCTACAGAGCTCCCACTCACTTTCTTGTAAATACAGGCTTCTCCAAAAGTCTGTATAAATCCAAATGCTTTGATCACACTATCAAAGCGTTTATTCCAACTCCGAGATGCTTGCACGAGTCCATAAATGGATCGCTGGAGTTTGCATACTTTGTTAGCTCCCTTTGGATCGACAAAACCTTCTGGTTGTATCATATACAACTCTTCTTCCAGAAATCCATTCAGGAATGCAGTTTTGACATCCATCTGCCATATTTCATAATCATAAAATGCGGCAATTGCTAACATAATTCTGACGGACTTAAGCATCGCTACGGGTGAGAAGGTCTCATCGTAGTCAATCCCTTGAACTTGTCGAAAACCTTTCGCGACAAGTCGAGCTTTATAGACAGTAATATTACCGTCAGCGTCAGTCTTTTTCTAGAAGATCCATTTATTCTCAATTGCTTGCCGATCATCGGGCAAGTCAACCAAAGTCCATACTTTGTTTTCATACATGGATCCCATCTCAGATTTCATGGCCTCAAGCCACTTTGCGGAATCTGGGCTCACCATCGCTTCTTCATAGTTTGTAGGTTCATCATGATCTAGTAGCATGGCTTCCAGAACTGGATTACCGTACCACTCTGGTGCGGATCTCACTCTGGTTGATCTACGTGGTTCAGTAGTATCTTGTCCTGAAGCTTCATGATCATCATCATCAGCTTCCTCACTGATTGGTATAGTGTCGCAGAAACAGTTTTCTGTGATGTACTATTTTCCAATAAGGGAGCAGGTACAGTTACCTCGTCAAGTTCTACTTTCCTCCCACTCACTTCTTTCGAGAGAAACTCCTTCTCTAGAAAGTTTCCGAATTTAGCAACAAAAGTCTTGCCTTCGGATCTGTGATAGAAGGTGTATCCAATAGTTTCCTTTGGATATCCTATGAAGACACATTTCTCCGATTTGGGTTCGAGCTTATCAGGTTGAAGCTTTTTCACATAAGCATCGCAGCCCCAAACTTTAAGAAACGACAACTTTGGTTTCTTGCCAAACCATAGTTCATAAGGTGTCATCTCAATGGATTTTGATGGTGCCCTATTTAACGTGAATGCGGCCGTCTCTAAAGCATAACCCCAAAACGATAGCGGTAAATCAGTAAGAGACATCATAGATCGCACCATATCTAGTAAAGTACGATTACGACGTTCGGACACACCATTACGCTGTGGTGTTCCGGGTGGCGTGAGTTGCGAAACTATTCCACAATTTTTCAAATGTACACCAAACTCGTAACTCAAATATTCTCCTCCACGATCAGATCGTAGAAACTTTATCTTCTTGTTACGATGATTTTCAACTTCACTCTGAAATTCTTTGAACTTTTCAAATGTTTCAGACTTATGTTTCATTAAGTAGATATACCCATATCTGCTTAAATCATCTGTGAAGGTGAGAAAATAACGATATCCGCCACGAGCCTCAATATTCATCGGACCACATACATCGGTATGTATGATTTCCAATAAATCTGTTGCTCTCTCCATAGTACCGGAGAACGGTGTTTTAGTCATCTTGCCTATGAGGCACGGTTCGCAAGTACCAAGTGATTCATAATCAAGTGGTTCCAAAAGCCCATCAGTATGGAGTTTCTTCATGCGCTTTACACCGATATGACCTAAACGGCAGTGCCACAAATAAGTTGCACTATCATTATTAACTTTGCATCTTTTGGCTTCTACATTATGAATATGTGTATCACTATCATCGAGATTCAACAAGAATAGACCACTCTTCAAAGGTGCATGACCATAAAAGATATTACTCATATAAATAGAACAACCATTATTCTCTGATTTAAATGAATAACCGTCTCGCATCAAACAAGATCCAGATATAATGTTCATGCTTAACGCTGGCACCAAATAACAATTATTTAGGTCTAATATTAATCCCGAAGGTAGATGTAGAGGTAGCGTGCCGACCGCGATCACATCGACTTTGGAACCGTTTCCCACGCGCATCGTCACCTCGTCCTTTGCTAGCGTCTGCTTATTCCGTAGTCCCTGTTTCGAGTTGCAAATATTAGCAACAGAACCAGTATCAAATACCCAGGTGCTACTGCGAGCTCTAGTAAGGTACACATCAATAACATGTATATCACATATACCTTTGTTCACTTTGCCATCCTTCTTATCTGCCAAATACTTGGGGCAGTTCCGCTTCCAGTGACCAGTCTGCTTGCAGTAGAAGCACTCAGTTTCAGGCTTAGGTCCAGACTTGGGTTTCTTCTCCTGAGCAGCAACTTGCTTGCTGTTCTTCTTGAAGTTTCCCTTCTTCTTCCCTTTGCCCTTTTTCTTGAAACTAGTGGTTTTGCTAACCATCAACACTTGATGCTCCTTCTTGATTTCTACCTCCGTAGCTTTCAGCATTGCGAAGAGCTCGGGAATAGTCTTGTTCATCCCTTGCATATTATAGTTCATCACGAAGCTCTTGTAGCTTGGTGGTAGTGATTGGAGAATTCTGTCAATGACGCAGTCATCTGGAAGATTAACTCCCATCTGAATCAAGTGATTATTATACCCAGACATTTTGAGTATATGCTCACTGACAGAACTGTTCTCCTCCATCTTGCAGCTATAGAACTTATTGGAGACTTTATATCTCTCAATTCGGGCATTTGCTTGAAATATCAACTTCAACTCCTGGAACATCTCATATGCACCATGACGTTCAAAACGTCGTTGAAGTCCCGATTCTAAGCCGTAAAGCATGGCACACTGAACTATCGAGTAGTCATCAGCTTTGCTCTGCCAGACGTTCATAACATCTGGCGTTGCTCCAGCAGCAGGCCTGTCACCCAGCGGTGCTTCCAGGACGTAATTCTTCTGTGCAGCAATGAGGATAATCCTCAGGTTACGGACCCAGTCCGTGTAATTGCTACCATCATCTTTCAACTTTGCTTTCTCAAGGAACGCATTAAAATTTAACGGAACAACAGCACGAGCCATCTATCTACAATCAACATAAACAAGCAAGATACTATCAGGTACTAAGTTCAAGATAAGTTTAAGTTCAGTTAATCAAATTACTTAAGAACTCCCACTTAGATAGACATCCCTCTAATCCTCTAAGTGATCACGTGATCCAAATCAACTAAACCATAACCGATCATCACGTGAGATGGAGTAGTTTTCAATGGTGAACATCGTTATGTTGATCATATCTACTATATGATTCACGCTCGACCTTTCGGTCTCCGTGTTCCGAGGCCATATCTGTATATGCTTGGCTCGTCAAGTATAACCTGAGTATTCTGCGTGTGCAACTGTTTTGCACCCGTTGTATTTGGACGTAGAGCTTATCACACCCGATCATCACGTGGTGTCTGGGCACGACGAACTTTGGCAACGGTGCATACTCAGGGAGAACACTTCTTGATAATTTAGTGAGAGATCATCTTATAATGCTACCGTCAATCAAAGCAAGATAAGATGCATAAAAGGATAAACATCACATGCAATCAATATAAGTGATATGATATGGCCATCATCATCTTGTGCTTGTGATCTCCATCTCCGAAGCACCGTCATGATCACCATCGTCACCGGCGCGACACCTTGATCTCCATCGTAGCATCGTTGTCGTCTCGCCAATCTTATGCTTCCACGACTATCACTACCGCTTAGTAATAAAGTAAAGCATTACATCGCGATTGTATTGCATACAATAAAGCGACAACCATATGGCTCCTGCCAGTTGCCGATAACTCGGTTACAAAACATGATCATCTCATACAATAAAATCAGCATCATGCCTTGACCATATCACATCACAACATACCCTGCAAAAACAAGTTAGACGTCCTCTACTTTGTTGTTGCAAGTTTTACGTGGCTGCTATGGGCTTAAGTAAGAACTCATCTCACCTACGCATCAAAACCACAACGATAGTTCGTCAAATAGACTCCGTTTTAACCTTCTCAAGGACCGGGCGTAGTCACACTTGGTTCAACTAAAGTTGGAGAGACAGTCTTCCGCAAGCCATCTATGTGCAAAGCACGTCGAGGGAACCGGTCTCGCGTAAGAGCACGCGTAAGGTTGGTCCGGATCGTCTCACCCAACAATACCGCCGAACCAAAGTATGACATGCTGGTAGGCAGTATGACTTGTATCGCCCACAACTCACTTGTGTTCTACTCGTGCAAATAACATCAAACCATAAAACCTAGGCTCTGATACCACTGTTGGGGAACGTAGTAATTTCGAAAATTTTCCTACGCACACGCAAGATCATGGTGATGCACAGCAACGAGAGGGGAGAGTGTTGTCTACGTACCAACGCAGACCGACTGCGGAAGCGATCACACAACGTAGAGGAAGTAGTCGTACGTCTTCTTCCCGATCCGACCGATCCAAGCACCGTTACTCCGGCACCTCCGAGTTCTTAGCACACGTTCAGCTCGATGACGATCCTCGGGCTCCGATCCAGCAAAGCGTCGAGGAAGAGTTCCGTCAGCACGACGGCGTGGTGACGATCTTGATGTACTACCGACGCAGGGCTTCGCCTAAGCACTACAACGGTATGATCGAGGTGGAATTTGGTGGCAGGGGGCACCGCACACGGCTAAGGAACGATCTCAAGGATCAACTTGTGTGTCTTGGGGTGTCCTCGTCATGTCCGTGATCTCATCCGGGACTCCGAACAACCTTCGGTACATTAAAATGCATAAACTCATAATAACTGTCATCGTAATGTTAAGCGTGCGGACCCTACGGTTCGAGAACAATGTAGACATGACCGAGACACGTCTCCAGTCAATAACCAATAGCGGGACCTGGATGCCCATATTGGCTCCTACATATTCTACGAAGATCTTTATCGGTCAGACCGCATAACAACATACGTTGTTCCCTTTGTCATCGGTATGTTACTTGCCCGAGATTCGATCGTCGGTGTCCAATACCTAGTTCAATCTCGTTACCGGCAAGTCTTTTTACTCGTTCCGTAATACATCATCTCACAACTAACATATTAGTTGCAGTGCTTGCAAGGCTTATGTGATGTGCATTACCGAGAGGGCCCAGAGATACCTCTCCGACAATCGGAGTGACAAACCCTAATCTCGAAATACGCCAACCCAACATCTACAATTGGAGACACCTGTAGTACTCCTTTATAATCACCCAGTTACGTTGTGACGTTTGGTAGTACCCAAAGCGTTCCTCCGGTAAACGGGAGTTGCATAATCTCATAGTTATAGTAACATGTATAAGTCATGAAGAAAGCAATAGCAACATACTAAACGATCGGGTGCTAAGCTAATGGAATGGGTCATGTCAATCAGATCATTCAACTAATGATGTGACCTCGTTAATCAAATAACAACTCTTTGTTCATGGTTAGGAAACATAACCATCTTTGATTAACGAGCTAGTCAAGTAGAGGCATACTAGTGACACTCTGTTGGTCTATGTATTCACACATGTATTATGTTTCCGGTTAATACAATTCTAGCATGAATAATAAACATTTATCATGATATAAGGAAATAAATAATAACTTTATTATTGCCTCTAGGGCATATTTCCTTCAAGGAGGCGGCCGGCCAGGTGTGGCGCGCAAAGAGGGAGTCCTACTCCCACCGGGAGTAGGACTCCTAGTTGGACAAGGAGAGAGAGGGGGGAAAGAGGAGGAAGAGAGGAAGGAAAGGGGGGGCGCCGCCCCCCTTCCCTTGTGCTATTCGGACTAGGAAGGGGAGGGGCACGCGGCCACCTCCTGCCTCCTTCTCTCTTCTCCCTCAAGGCCCATGTAGGCCCAATAAACCCCCGGGGGGTTCCGGTAACCCCCCGGTACTCCGAAAAAATGCCGATTTCACCCGGAACGATTCCGATGTCCAAATATAGGCTTCCAATATATCGATCTTTATGTCTCGACCATTTCAAGACTCCTCGTCATGTCCGTGATCATATCCGGGACTCCGAACTAACTTCGGTACATCAAAATGCATAAACTCATAATAACTGTCATCATAACGTTAAGCGTGCGGACCCTACGGTTCGAGAACAATGTAGACATGACTGAGATAGATCTCCTGTCAATAACCAATAGCGGGACCTGTCGTGGTTCTAAGTCTAACAGTGAGATAGGGGGTGTGTATGGAGAGGCTAGATCTTAGCTATTGGGAAGTTGTAAGCACGCAAGGTTTACGAGTTGAGGCCCTTCTCGGAGGAAGTAACAGCCCTACGTCTCGGTGCCCGGAGGCGGTCGATTGGATTATGCGTGTGTAGATAACAGGGGTGCGAATCCCTCATACTGAGGAGGGGGGTGGCTTATATAGAGTTCGCCAGCCCTCTCCTGCCCTCAGTAATGCAAGGTTTAAGGTACATTTAAGGTGGGGCGTTACTGGTAACGCCTCTAATAAAGTGCTATAATAACCATAACGACTACTTAATGCCCGACCGTTTGCCTGCGGAGTGACTTTAGGTCTTCTGGCTTCATGGTCGAGTGGTTGTTCTTTGGTCGAGTGTCTTGACCCCGTCGAGTGGGATGCCTTCCAGTTGTTTGAGAGGTGACTCATTCTAGGGATGTCCTTGGGTAGGGTTTTTTAGGACGGGTCCGTGCCCCTACCCTAGGTACATAGCTTCATCGTTAGCCCCCGAATGGATCGAGGCTAGAGTGAGAAAAGGGTTGGTGACCTTTCCGACTGATTCTTCGGGTTATATGAGTGCTTCGTTCTGGGTCGACCGTCACGGATGACGTCATCAACCTCTTTCAGTCGCCTTGATCCATTCCAGGCCTTTCGTCGAGTGGATTTCTTTACCTGTGATGTACCGAGCACCGGTGCGCGCGGGGTTTTCTGTTTTGACAAGTTGTTCTACAGCCAGCGGATATCACGGGATTCGGATTTTTTGGGAAGCGCGCGGAACGGGGGCGGTCGCAGTAATCGGAAGTGACAATGCGAAGGCTCCTCGATCTCCGCGTCACCTTTTTCGCCACGTACTGCACGCGCGCCTGCCGCGGGATTTGACTGGATAGCCTAGGCCTACTGGTCAACCACTCGGAAGCGGTCCCTTATAAGTTGCTGGCTCGGAGTCCCCCAACAGTGCGCGTGCTCTTCTCTTCTCCTTCTTCCTCTCTTTGTTCGTAACCTCTTCCGCTGCCTTCGCTCTCGCCCAACCACCGCAAACCTGTTCGAGATCTCGCCGGCGACGATGGTTAAGGGCAAGACGACCACTCTGGAGCGCGCGAAGAAGGCGGCGGCGGCGGGGAAGGGGAACAAGTCTGCGCGCGGCGGATCTTCCTCCAGGACGGCCCTGCCCAAAGGTTGGATCCAGGGCGACTGGATGCCATCGGTGCTCCGGCAGGAGGATCTCGATGACATGGTCGAGGGGGGAGCCATTCCCCACAAAGCCGCACGTCTTCCGGGGGGAAGATCGAACCTCAACCTCGCGATGGTGAGTGCGTGCTCCTGGCCACTCACATCGACCGAGGGTTTTCTCTGCTGCCCCATCCTTTCTTCCAAAACTTCTTGAACTTCTTTGGAGCGCAGCTCCATCACTTTACCCCAAACTCCATTGTCTACCTCGCCGCTTTCATTTCTATGTGTGAGGCGTTCCTGGGTTGCCGCCCACACTGGGGGCTTTTCAACCACATTTTCACTTGTCGCTCTCAGTCGGTCAAGAAGGCCAAGTCGAGTGATGAGAAGACGCAAGTGATCCAGTTGTGTGGGGGCTTGGCGATCCAAACGAGGGGGAAGAGCTGTTTCCCATCCATCACTTCCCCAGAGTCGGTCCGAGGTTGGCAGGCGACTTGGTTCTACTGCCAGGACTAGGTGACTCCAGGGCAGTCGACTGGTCTCCCGCCTTTCTCTCTCGACTGAGCCGAAAAGCCTGCTTCTCTGAAGGTGACGCCGAAAGAAAAAGCCCAGGTCAAGGTACTGGCGAGTCGAGTGGTTGAACTTGTCCGTGAGGGTGTGACGGGAATGGACCTGCTGGAAGTCTTCCTCAAGAGGCGAATCCAACCGCTCCAGGCTCGTGACCACCTGATGTGGCTATACTCTGGCCTCGAGGACACCACTCGGATCCACCCGGAGGAGGTCACCGACGAGATGTTGGAGGGGTGGCTGTCGAGCATCACGGGGAACAAGGACAACCCCCGAGGAGCCAGGAGGGTCATTCCACTCGATAATTCGTACGAGGTTGACCAGGTGTGTCTTTATGCTCCCGACTGAAATCTTCGTTTTTCTTCGTTGGTCTTCTTTTGGGTAGGTCAATTGACTTTCGTTTTGTCTGCTGCTTTCCAGGCGACCACTGAGATGTACTCGACGCCCAACAGGGCACAGGGGTCGACTGAGGAAGGGGAAGGGAGCGGAGGCGAGTGCGAGTCTGATGGTGAAGGAGAGGGAGGCGATGACATCTTCTCCAGCGAAGAGGAGGAGGAGGAGGAGGTCGACCCCCCCCCCCCCCCGCCCGGAGAGGCGATCCAAGCTCACGCACGACCCGGCGCAGGAACGTGGCAAGGCGACTGCCTTCGTTGGGCCGTCGTCAAAACGCCCCCGGACTTCTTCTCCAACACCGACTGGGAAGGTCTCCAAGCAACCACGCACGACGCTGTCCAAGCCGCCCAAGGCTCTGCCCAAGATGAAGATAGCCGTCCCTACCATTTCCGGGTAATAAAGCTTGTTTTCCTTTGTCGATTGTGAATGGATCCTTGGTCGATTCATCGAGCCAACAGGCTGACTTTTCGAGATTTGCAGCGCTGCTACCTCTGAGGTCTCTGCCAAGGACGCCGACCAAGAGATGGGGGACGCTGTTACCTCCAACCCTGGTATGATTACTGACATTCTGTTTTTGAGTCGACTGGTCCTTTCTTGCAGTTCTGGTCGATTGAAGGTTTCCCTTGCAGCTCCTCCTCATGTTATCGACCTCCCGGATGACGATGACAACGAACCGCTGAGGATGAGGAGGAACAAGAGGTCGTCGGCCGACAGGACTCCCCAGCCTACTCCGGCGGCTGAGACCGTGGCTCGGGATGGTGGCGACGCCCCTCGGGCTTCTGTGTCTTTTGCCAACCCTTTGTCGAGTGCGCGGCCTTCGGCGTCGACTGCAGATCCATCCTCGCTTTTTGCCGCGTATCCCGTCCCTGAGGACGAAGTGGCTGCTGCAAAGGAGGCTATACGCCAAGCGGGGGTCATGATGGAGCAGGTGAAGATGGCTCGGGAGGCCAGCCAGGCAGCCTATGACGCGAGTTCGGCGCTTCAGAGCAACGTCCAGGTCAGTCGACTTGACACTTGATCGTTTGAAGAGTCTTTCCCCCTTTTTTGAAGATCTTTGTATCTGTACACCCACTGGGTGTGTTTCCTTCTTGGACTAGTGGGGGCACGCTGAGTGCACCCACTGGGTGTAGTCCCCGAGACTACGGTGGACTGCTGGCAGTCGACTGTAGTCTTTACATTGTGTTTCTGTATCTGTATTTCTTTTCTTGGTCTGGTCAGGTCACGTCGAATGGAGCTGTATCCGGTCGACTGCGGACAGTCGACTTTTCGCTTTTTTTGAACCTGTGGGGGCACACTGAGTGCACCCACTCGGTGTAGTCCCCGAGACTACCGTCGAATGTTTTTGATTCGGCTGTAGTCTTAGAAACGTTATCGTTTTCTCTCATTTACTCGGAAGCAACTTATCTTGGATGTCTGTCGACTGATTTTTCCTTTTGCAGAAATCCTGCGAACTTGCATCTCACTATACTGAGCTGGAGAAGTAGCGGATTCAACTGACCCTTGATCTGGAGCTGGCCAGAACAGAGCTGCAGAAGGTCAGAGACGGCGTTGCTGGTAAGACGACTTTGTCGACTGGTTTTGTTTTTTAGGCTTGAGTACCCTTCTGCTGTTTCTGAACCAATCATCGTTTCTTTTGTAGGAGAACTGAGCGAGGCCCTGGCGAAGAAGGATCGGGACTTGGCTGCTGCCCACAAGGAGGCTGACGACAAGATTGCTCTGGCTGAACAGAAGCTGGCTTCGGTCAGCCAAATAGAAGATGAGAATACCAGGCTGAAGACCGCTCGGAATGAAGCCAACAGGGAGTGCACACGTTGGAAGAAGGAGAACCTCTCCCTGGGCGAGCAGATGGAAGGCGTCGCTCGTAGGAGGGACGACCTGGAGAGCTACTTGAGGAGCCTCGCCAAGAAGTTGTACATCAAGCTTGAAGGTGCACATTCAATTCCGACTGGTTTTTCTTTTTGTGTCGACTCAGTCTATGAAAATTGACTTATCCTTGGATCGTGTATGCAGAGTTTTGCCAGAACTTTGAAGAGGAGACTCGGCGGATTGAAACGGGTTTGGACCCAATCAATTCTCCGGTGAATGATGACGCTGCCATGAATCTGCTCCGACTGGAATCTCGTATCGACGGCGCCGTGGATTACTTGGCTCGGCTGAAGGTTGCCATGTCGCGGATCGACCCGACACTTTGGCCAGAGTCTACGCCCCAGAACGATCTCGAGTCTCTGATGACTCGACTTGACGGCATCCCTGACCGAGGGCTGGAGTGGAAGAAGTCTTCTGCTCGGTGCGGCGCTGATGTGGCTCTGTCTTTAGTCCGCGTCCACTGCAAGGAGGCGCGAGAAGAGAAGCTAGCCACCATCCAAGTCGCCAATACCAAGAGGCACAACTTTCAAGACTTCATGGAGACCTTTATTGCTGCTGCTACCCGTATTGCGGACGGAATCGACTTGGATGAGTTCGTCGCCCCTGCCAGTCCTCCACCTGAGGAATGGAAAACTTTTATGCTTCACCTTAAATTTGCCTCGGAATGCCGAGTGGATTTGTAACCGTTTAAACTCTGCCGAGCCGAGGGCTCGAGTACTTTGATTTGAGGTCTGGGACCTTTTAGGCTTTATCCGAACTTGATTTCTTGCTGAATATCTTCGTGGTTTTGATCTGTCGTGTGGAACTTTGGTCTTGTATTTAGACGAGTGCTGGACTGCAGCTAAGTCCCCGAGTGTGAGGTTTGCTCTCCACTAGGTAGGATTCTTTAAACACTTAGGCGAGTGCTCGACTGCAGCTAAGCTTCCGAGTGGGAGAACTTAGGCGAGTACTCGACCGCAGCTAAGCTTCCGAGTGGGAGAACTTAGGCGAGTACTCGACCGCAGCTAAGCTTCCGAGTGGGAGGTTTGCTCTCCACTCGGTAGGATTTTTTCAAACTTAGGCGAGTGCTTGACTGCAGTTAAGCTTCCGCATGGGAGAACTTAGGCGAGTACTGGACTGCAGCTAAGCCCCCGAGTGGGAGGTTTGCTCTCCACTCGGTAGGATTTTTCCAAACTTAGGCGAGTGCTCGACTGCAGCTAAGCTTCCACGTGGGAGAACTTAGGCGAGTACTGAACTGCAGCTAAGCCCCCGAGTGGGAGGTTTGCTCTCCACTCGGTAGGATTTCTTCAAACTTAGGCGAGTGCTCGACTGCAGCTAAGCTTCCGCGTGGGAGAACTTAGGCGAGTAGTGAACTGCAGCTAAGCCCCCGAGTGGGTGGTTTGCTCTCCACTCGGTAGGATTTTTTCAAACTTAGGCGAGTGCTCGACTGCAGCTAAGCTTCCGTGTGGGAGAACTTAGGCGAGTACTGAACTACAACTAAGCCCCCGAGTGGGAGGTTTGCTCTCCACCCAGTAGGATTTTTTCAAACTTAGGTGAGTGCTCGACTGCAGCTAAGCTTCCGCGTGGGAGAACTTAGGCGTGTACTGAACTGTAGCTAAGCCCCCGAGTGGGAGGTTTGCTCTCCACTCGGTAGGATTTTTTCAAACTTAGGCGAGTGCTCGACTGCAGCTAAGCTTCCGCGTGGGAGAACTTAGGCGAGTACTGGACTGCAGCTAAGCCCCTGAGTGGGAGGTTTGCTCTCCACTCGGTAGGATTTTTTCAAACTTAGGCGAGTGCTTGACTGCAGCTAAGCTTCCGCGTGGGAGAACTTAGGCGAGTACTGTACTGCAGCTAAGCCCCCGAGTGGGAGGTTTGCTCTCCACTCGGTAGGATTTTTCAAACTTTGGCGAAACGGATTCGCAGCCAAGTCATCCACTGGGGGATTTTGTATGCAAACAAAGTGACAGCAATTATTGGAACACTCTTGTCTTTGATAAAAATGAACTGTAGAAATTATTTTTTCTTATTACATCTCATCTAAGGGAGAACTCAGGTGTAAAAGGGGCGGAGCAGTTCCGCGTTCCAAGCTCGTGGCTCGTCGATCTGGCGATCAACATTGTAGAGGTGGTGCGCTCCATTGTGGAGGACTCTGGTGACTATGAAGGGGCCTTCCCAAGTAGGAGCGAGCTTGTGTGGCTTCTATTGATCCACTCGGAGGACCAGATCTCCTTCTTGGAAGGCTCGACTTTTCGCATTCCGAGCGTGAAAACGACGCAAGTCTTGCTGATAAATGGTCGATCTGATCATGGCCATCTCCCTTTCTTCTTCTAAGAGGTCGACTGCGTCTTGCCGGGCCTGTTCTGCTTCATCTTCGGTGTAAAGTTCAACTCGGGGGTGCATTATGAAGAAGATCACTCGGCAGGACTGCTTCGGCTCCATAAACCAGAAAGAATGGAGTTCTTCCAGTCGACCGGTTAGGGGTGGTCCTTAATCCCCACAGAACTGATGGAAGCTCATCGACCCAAGCGCCTGCCGCGTGCTTGAGATCGCGCATCAATCGAGGCTTTAGTCCTTTGAGAATCAGACCATTTGCTCCCTCAGCTTGTCCATTCGACTGGGGATGGGCGACCGATGCGCAGTCGACTCGTGTGCCTTGAGAGGCGCAAAAAGCTCTGAACTTGTCTGAATCAAAGTTTGACCCGTTATCAGTGATGATGCTATGCGGGACTCCATATCTGAATGTTAACCCTCTGACGAAACTGATAGCAGTGCAAGCATCGAGATTCTTGATGGGCTTAGCTTCGATCCATTTGGTAAATTTGTCGACTGCCACAAGCACATGAGTGAATCCACTCCTACCTGTTCTTAGTGGACCAACCATGTCCAATCCCCAGACGGCAAAGGGCCAGACGAGTGGAATGGTCTTCAGGGCTGATGCAGGCTTGTGCGACATGTTGGAGTAGAACTGGCACCCTTCACACTTGTCGACTATCTCTTTTGCCATCTCATTTGCTCTTGGCCAGTAAAATCCAGCTCGGTATGCTTTAGCCACAATAGTCCGAGAGGACGCATGGTGACCACAGGTCCCCGAGTGGATATCATTAAGGATTATCTGACCCTCTTCTGGTGTTACGCATTTCTGACCGACTCCAGTAGCGCTCTCTCTATACAGCTGTCCCCTTATGACTGTGAAGGCCTTGGATTGGCGGACGATCTGTCGAGCCTCCTCCTCGTCTTCCGGGAGTTCTTTCCTTAGGATATACGCGATGTACGGTATTGTCCAGTCAGGGATGGTTGCCAAGACTTCCATGATTAGGTCGACCACTGCAGGTACTTCAACTTCAGTCAGATCTGTGGCACTTTTCGGCTGCGGGGCTTCTTCTGTGAAAGGATCCTCTTGGAATGACGGCGAGTGAATGTGCTCCAAGAACACGTTGCTGGGAATGGCTTCTCTCTTGGAGCCTATCTTCGCCAAATCGTCAGCTGCCTGATTTTTCAGTCGGGGGATGTGATGAAGCTCTAACCCCTCGAATTTCTTTTCTAGCTTTCACACCGCATTGCAGTACCCAGTCATTGCCGGACTCCTGACGTCCCACTCCTTCATCACTTGGTTAACCACCAAATCTGAGTCGCCATAGACCATGAGGCGGCGGACGCCGAGTGAAATGGCCATGCGCAACCCATACAAAAGTGCTTCATATTCTGCTTCGTTATTGGAGGAATCGAAGTGAATCTGGAGAACATATCTGAGCTTATCTCCTCGGGGGGAGACTAGGACTACTCCCGCACCCGAACCATTCAGCATCTTGGATCCATCGAAGAATATCGTCCAATGCTCCGAGTGAACTTGAGTCGGAAGTTGCTGTTCAATCCACTCGGCGATGAAATCTGCGATTGCTTGGGACTTGATAGCCTCCTTTGCTTCAAACTTGATATCTAAGGAAAGAAGTTCAATCGCCCACTTGGCCACTCGACCAGTTGCGTCTCTGTTATGCAAGATCTCTGATAGTGGGGCGTCGCTGACGACTGTAATGGAGTGGTCAGAGAAGTAATGTGCAACTTTCTTCGTGGTCATATAAATCCCATATACAAGCTTCTGGTAGTGAGGGTATCTTTGTTTTGAAGGGGTCAAAACTTCAGACACATAATATACTGGGCGTTGAACTTTGAAGGCCTTTCCTTCCTCTTCCCGCTTGACCGTAAGTACTGTACTGATAACTTGTCCTGTGGCTGCAATGTAAAGCAGCAGAGGCTCTTTGCTGATTGGGGCAGCAAGCACCGGCTGGGTGGAGAGCAGAGCTTTGAGCTCTACAAACGCTGCATCAGCTTCTGGAGTCCACTCGAACTTGTCAGACTTCTTCATCAGTCGGTAAAGAGGCAACGCCTTTTCACCGAGACGAGAAATGAATTGACTTAAAGCGGCCAAGCAGCCTGTAAGCTTTTGGACATCGTGCACGCGTACAGGACGCTTCATCCAGAGTATGGTGCCAATTTTTTCAAGATTGGCGTCGATCCCCCGTTCGGAAACGAGAAAACCGAGTAACTTTCCACCTGGAACCCCGAAAGTGCACTTTGATGGATTGAGCTTGATATCGTACCTCCTGAGGTTGGCAAAGGTTTCAGCAAGGTCAGTCCGTAGGTCGGAACCTTTCCGGGACTTGACCACAATATCATCCATGTATGCATCCACATTCCGACTGATTTGAGTGAGTAAACACTTCTAAATCATTCTCATGAATGTGGCTCCGGTGTTCTTGAGGCCGAACGGCATGGTGACCTAACAGAAGCATCCGAATGTAGTGATGAAAGCCGTTTTTATCTCGTCGGGCCCATACAGACGAATCTGATGGTACCCGGAATAGGCATCTAGAAAAGACAATCTCTCGCACCCCGCAGTTGAGTCGACTATTTGGTCGATGCGAGGGAGGGGAAAATGATCTTTCGGGCAGGCCCGATTCATATGTTTGAAATCAATGCACATGCGGAGTGACTTGTCCTTCTTGGGGACCATGACGACATTGGCGAGCCACTCGGAGTGGTAAATCTCTCGGATGAACTCAGCTGCCAAGAGCCGAGCCACCTCCTCGCCAATGGCTTGCTTCTTCTGGACGGCGGACCGTCGAAGTTGTTCCTTCACGGGCTTGAATTTTGGGTCAACTCGCAGACGGTGCTCAGCCAGCCCCCTAGGAACTCCAGGCATGTCGGAGGGTTTCCATGCGAAGATGTCCCAGTTCTCACGGAGGAGCTGGATGAGCGCTTCTTCCTATTTGGAGTCGAGCGTCGTCGAGATGTGAGTCGGAGCAACGTCGGGGTCGGTCGGGTGAATGTGGACTGTCTTTGTTTCACCAGCCGACTGAAAAGCTGACTCGGAGGCAGGCTTCTTAGCTCGCAGCAATTCACTCAGATCGGCAGTCTTTTGGTACTCTTTCAGTTCGACCACTGCCATCTGAGCATCAGCGATCTTTGATCCCTTCTGAAAACACTCTTCTGCTTTCTTCCGGTTGCCCGTAACAGTGATCACACCCCTGGGGCCAGGCATCTTTAATTTAAGATACACGTAACATGGTCGAGCCATGAAGCGTGCGTAAGCTGGCCTGCCCAAAATGGCGTGATAAGCACTCTGGAAGTCCACGACCTCAAACGTCAACTTTTCCTTGCGGTAATTCTTTGAATCACCAAAAACCACATCAAGAGCAATCTGGCCGAGCGACTCGGCTTTCTTCCCAGGAATGACTCCGTGGAAGCTCATGTTACTGGTACTAAGTCTAGACATCGGAATGCCCATTCCTTTCAAAGTTTCAGCATACAGTATGTTCAGGCCGCTGCCGCCATCCAGCAGGACTTTGGTCAGTCGAGTGCCTTCGACAACTGGGTCGACCACCAAAGCTTGCCTCCCTGGGGCGGCAATGTGCGTCGGGTGATCAGACTGGTCGAATGTGATGGCGGTCTGAGACCACTTCAGGTAACTGGGTGTTGCCGGAGCAACCATGTTCACCTCATGGTTAATGACTTTCAGTCGACTTTTGCTTTCGACATCAGCAAAAATCATCAAGGTAGAATTGACTTGGGGGTATCCATCGTCACTATCATCCTTGTCCTCAACTCTGTCTGGCTTCTTTTCCTTATCCTTGGGCTGCTTGCCTTGGAACTGCTGGATCATGAGCCGGCACTGTCGAGTGGTATGCTTTGGGAAAATAAAATCACCCTCTTCATCTTTCTTGGTGTGGATGTGACATGGCAGGTCCAAAACATCATTCCCATACTGATCCTTAACTTTCTTGGGCTTCCATGTGCCCTTGGGTTTCCCCTTGAAGTTTCCCTGGGCCACGGCCAGGGCCTCCCCAGGGGCGGCTGGCTCGGCCTTCCGCTTCTGCTTCCGACTGGAGTTTCCTCCGGTTTCTTTGGCGACTGATTTGAGTTTGCCACTTCGGAGTCGGTCTTCGTCTTCACCATTAGCGTACTTGGTGGAAATCTTCATCATCCGATTCAGAGACATCTCTCCAGTTCGACCGAACTTCAGATTCAACTCTCTGTATTTGACGCCTTCCTTGAAAGCGCAAATTGCTTGATGGTCTGGCACGTTCTCGACCGAGTGGTGCAGTGTGATCCACCTCTGGATGTATTCCCTTAGTGTTTCATTCGGCTTCTGTACGCAAGACCATAACTCTGTAAGGCCTGCGGGGCACTTGCATGTTCCTTCGAAGGTTGTGATAAACACTCGAGCGAGGTCCTCCCAAGTATAAATGCTGCTGGGTGCCAACTGATTCAGCCACGCTCTGGCTGAGCCGTCCAACATGAGAGGCAAATGCTTCATGGCCACCTCATCATTGCCACCGCCAATCTGCACAGCCACTCGGTAATCTTCGAGCCATGTGTCGGGCTTATATTCACCGGTGAACTTGCTGACTCCAGTCGCCAGCCTGAAGTTGGGGGGAATCACCGTGGCCCTGATGGCTCGACTGAAACATTCTGGCCCCGAAGCATGTGCCCTGCTGCCGGTGGGCGCACCTCTGCTGTGGCCCTCTCGATGAGCCCTGTTCCTATCCACCAAACCTTGAACGAGGATGGATCTCGCGTCAAAGCCTGGGTCCCTGGGGTCGACTGGAATCCTCTGCCCAACATTATGGGGGCGCCTGTCATCTCGATGTCGAGGTGCATATGACCCACTCCTCGGGGGAGGGGATGGCACTCGACGTCGATCATCACGGTCGGGTCGGTGATCATACTGCTCATTTCTCCTGTACTGATCGTGCCGGTCCCCACGTCCCTCACGCCTAGGGGGCGATCTCGGGCTATGAGCCGACTGGACTGTTTCTGTTGCAACGGATCGACTATGGATCCTGTTCCGCGACTGAGAGATGGCGGAATTCTGATTTCCCGCCGCTCGGAGCAATGCTCTGATCTGCAACAAGCCCCTGTCAGCCTCCGACTGGGAGGGCTGAATTGACTCTGCTATGCGGGCCGCGGTGGCCAAATTCTGAACTGGAGTTCGGTATACCTGCAGCGGCGGGAAGAGCTGACGTCGACTGGATTTAGGAGCTTGCTGTCGTCGACTGGACTCGGGAGCCCGCTGACGCGCTTGCTCGTCGAGTATTCGCTGTAGATTTTCCAGTCGAGTGCGCTCGGCCAGGTTGGCCAAGCGCGCGTCCTCCAAGGCCTGGGCCTCGGGGGTCTCTCCAACAATAGGAGTGTGGAGCGCGTCCATGTTCCGGTGGCGAAGCTCCTCTCACTGCAATGACGTGAGAGGCTCGGGGAGGTACTCGTCGTGGGGATGCGACGCATCGCCCCACTCTGCACCACCATCAGCGCGATGGAATCCGGGAGGACTGTGTGTTCCCTCGACCGCCAGAACCTCAGCTAAAGGGTCGCTGCTATCGCACTCGGATGCGGTCTCCGCGGAGCCAGTCGAACAGGCCGCAAAGGGATTCGTCGGGCTCGATTGCCGCGACTTGTGGGGCCACCGACTGGCGGGCCACGGCGTGCCTCACCCACCGCTGGAGTCTCGACCGACCTGAGCGCTTGCGCTGGTGGGAGATAGGGCGGGGAGACGACACGGGGGCCGACCGATATTGGGTCGACAGCTGCCGCCGGAGGATGCCACGAATGCACGCGCGGAAGTGCGTTGCACCGCGGACGGGGAGCGCGTCAACGTCGAGCGGCGCCTCCTGGAGCCAGGCGGAGTCGTCGGCGATGAAGGTGAGCGCGCCGAGACGGATCTCGCGGCGCTCTACCAAAACTCCGCAGGAAACCATGGTCAAATGGATCGGAAAAATCGCAACTTCTCCAATTAGGCGCTAAGACTAATGCCCCACGGTGGGCGCCAACTGTCGTGGTTCTAAGTCTGACAGTGAGATAGGGGGTGTGTATGGAGAGGCTAGATCTTAGCTATTGGGAAGTTGTAAGCACGCAAGGTTTACGAGTTCAGGCCCTTCTCAGAGGAAGTAACAGCCCTACGTCTTGGTGCCCGGAGGCGGTCGATTGGATTATGCGTGTGTAGATAACAAGGGTGCGAACCCCTCATACTGAGGAGGGGGTGGCTTATATAGAGTTTGCCGGCCCTCTCCTGCCCTCCGTAATGCAGGGTTTAAGGTACATTTAAGGTGGGGCGTTACTGGTAACGCCTCTAATAAAGTGCTATAATAACCATAACGACTACTTAATGCCCGACCGTTTGCCTGCGGAGTGACTTTAGGTCTTCTGGCTTCATGGTCGAGTGGTTGTTCTTTGGTCGAGTGTCTTGACCCCGTCGAGTGGGATGCCTTCCAGTTGTTTGAGAGGTGACTCATTCTAGGGATGTCCTTGGGTAGGGTTTTTTAGGACGGGTCCGTGCCCCTACCCTAGGTACATAGCTTCATCAGGACCTGGATGCCCATATTGGCTCCTACATATTCTACGAAGATCTTTATCGGTCAGACCGCATAACAACATACGCTGTTCCCTTTGTCATCGGTATGTTACTTGCCTGAGGTTCGATCGTCGGTATCTAATACCTAGTTCAATCTCGTTACCGGCAAGTCTCTTTACTCGTTCCGTAATACATCATCCCGCAACTAACTCATTAGTTGCAATGCTTGCAAGGCTTATGTGATGTGCATTACCGAGAGGGCCCAGAGATACCTCTCCGACAATCGGAGTGACAAATCCTAATCTCGAAATATGCCAACCCAACATCTACCTTTGGAGACACCTATAGAGCTCCTTTATAATCACCCAGTTACGTTGTGATGTTTGGTAGCACACAAAGTGTTCCTCCGGTAAACGGGAGTTGCATAATCTCGTAGTCATAGGAACATGTATAAGTCATGAAGAAAGCAATAGCAACATACTAAACGATCGGGTGCTAAGCTAATGGAATGGGTCATGTCAATCAGATCATTCAACTAATGATGTGACCTCGTTAATCAAATAACAACACTTTGTTCATGGTTAGGAAACATAACCATCTTTGATTAACGAGCTAGTCAAATAGAGGCATACTAGTGACACTAAGTTTGTCTATGTATTCACACATGTATTATGTTTCCGGTTAATACAATTCTAGCATGAATAATAAACATTTATCATGATATAAGGAAATAAATAATAGCTTTATTATTGCCTCTAGGGCATATTTCCTTCACTTACTTGAACAAGCATCCCACTTATGATTAACCTCTATTGCAAGCATCCGCAACTACAACAAAAGTATTAAGGTAAACCTAACCATAGCATGAAACATGTGGATCCAAATCAGCCCCTTACGAAGCAACGCATAAACTGGGGTTTAAGCTTCTGTCACTCTAGCAACCCATCATCTACTTATTACTTCCCAATGCCTTCCTCTAGGCCCAAATAATGGTGAAGTGTTATGTAGTCGACGTTCACATAACACCACTAGAGGCTAGACAACATACATCTTATCAAAATATCAAACGAATACCAAATTCACATGACTACTAATAGCAAGACTTCTCCCTTGTCCTCAGGAACAAACATAATTACTCACAAAGCATATTCATGTTCATAATCAGAGGGGTAATAATATGCATATAGGATCTGAACATATGGTCTTCCACCAAATAAACCAACTAGCATCAACTACAAGGAGTAATCAACACGACTAGCAACCTACTAGCACCAATCCCGGACTTTGAGACAAGAATTGGATACAAGAGATGAACTAGGGTTTGGAGATGAGATGGTGCTGGTGAAGATGTTGATGGAGATTGCCCTCTCCCGATGAGAGGAGCGTTGGTGATGATGATGGCGATGATTTCCCCCTCCCGGAGGGAAGTTTCCCCGGCAGAACAGCTCTGCCGGAGCTCTAGATTGGATCTGCCAAGGTTCCGCCTCATGGCGGCGGAGTCTCGTCCCGAAAAGTTCCTTCTTATTTTTTTCTCATCAAGACTTCATATATGAGAAGATGGACGTCGGAGAGCCACCAGGGGCCCACGAGGTAGGGGGCGCGCCCCCACCCTCGTGAGCAGGGTGTGGGCCCCATGGCCTTCATCTTTGGTGATGATTTTTCTTTATTTGTTTTAAGATGTTCCGTGGAGTTTCAGGACTTTTGGAGTTGCGCAGAATAGGTCTCTAATATTTGCTCCTTTTCCAGCCCAGAATTCCAGCTGCCGGCATTCTCCCTCCTTATGTAAACCTTGTAAAATAAGAGAGAATAGCCATAAGTATTGTGACATAAAGTGAAATAACAGTCCATAATGCGATAAATATCGATATAAAAGCATGATGCAAAATGGACGTATCAACTCCCCAAGCTTAGACCTCGCTTGTCCTCAAGCGAAAAGCCGATAACAATAAATATGTCCTCATGTTTAGAGGTAGAGGCGTCGATAAAAATAAAATACGGACATGAAGGCATAAACGCTATAGCTTTTGTCATATGATTACTTATGTTCAAGTGATGATCTATTCACAATGCAAAAGTATAAATCATAAACCTTATTGGGCTCTTGTAGGATCGAAAGTATGTCTAGAGGGGGGGGGTGATTAGACTACTTGACCAAATAAAAACTTAACCTTTTCCCAATTTTAGTTCTTGGCAGTTTTTAGCTATCTTAGGACAAGTCAAGCAATCATTACACAATTCAAGCAAGCATGCAAAGAGTATATTGGCAGCGGAAAGTAAAGCATGCAACTTGCAAGAATATAAAGGGAAGGGTTTGGAGAATTCAAACGCTATTGGAGACACGGATGTTTTTCCCGTGGTTCGGATAGGTGGTGCTATCCTACATCCACGTTGATGGAGACTTCAACCCACGAAGGGTAACGGTTGCGCGAGTCCATGGAGGGCTCCACCCACGAAGGGTCCACGAAGAAGCAACCTTATCTATCCCACCATGGCCATCGCCCACGAAGGACTTGCCTCACTAGCGGTAGATCTTCACGAAGTAGGCGATCTCCTTGCCCTTACAAACTCCTTGGTTCAACTCCACAATCTTGTCGGAGGCTCCCAAGTGACACCTAGCCAATCTAGGAGACACCACTCTCCAAGAAGTAACAAATGGTGTGTTGATGATGAACTCCTTGCTCTTGTGCTTCAAATGATAGTCTCCCCAACACTCAACTCTCTCTCATAGGATTTGGATCTGGTGGAAAGAAGATTTGAGTGGAAATCAACTTGGGGAAGGCTAGAGGTCAAGATTCATATGGTTTGAATGGAATATCTTGGTCTCAACATATGAGTAGGTGGTTCTCTCTCAGAACATATGAGTTGGAATGGTTTATGTGTACTGATGGCTCTTTCCACGAGTGAAGAGGAGGTGGAGGGGTATTTATAGCCTCCACACAAAATCCAACTGTTACACACAATTCATCAATCTCGGTGGGACCGAATCAGAAAACTCGGTCGGACCGAAATAGTAAACCTAGTGACCGTTAGGAATTTCAATGGGACTGACATGCAACTCGGTAGGACCGATTCGGTTAGGGTTTGGGCATAACGTAATCTCGGTGAGACCGATTGCACAAACTCGGTGAGACCGAGTTTGGCAATAAGCTAACCAGAGAGTTGGTCAGGCAAACTCGGTGGGACCGACTCGCTCTTTCGGTGAGACCGAAAAGTTACAAGAAGGAAACATAGAGTTTGCATTGCATTCTTGGTGGGACCGATTCGCTCTTTCGGTGAGACCGAAAAGTTACGAAAGGGAAACAGAGAGTTTGCAAGCCCATCTCGGTGAGACCGAGATCCATTTGGTAGGACCGAATTGCTAGGGTTTGGCAGTGGCAAATGACAAGTGAAACTCGGTGGCGCCGGAATGAAAGAATCGGTATGACCGAGTTTGGCTTAGGGTTTAGGTCATTTGTGGATATGGGAAAGTAGCTGAGGATTTTGGAGCATATCATTAAGCACATAAAGCAAGAGGCTCATTAAACAACACCTCATCCCTCCTTGATAGTATTGGCTTTTCCTAAAGACTCAATGTGATCTTGGATCACTAAAATATAAAACGAAGAGTCTTGAACTTTTGAGCTTGAGCCAATTCTTTGTCCTTAGCATTTTGAGGGTTCCACTTTCACATCCATGCCATGCCAATCATTGAGCTTTCCTGAAATAACCATCTTGAAATAGCATTAGCTCAATGAGCTATATGTTGTTATGAATTACCAAAACCACCTAGGGATAGCTGCATTTTCAATCTCCCCCTTTTTTGTAATTGATGACAACATATAGATCAAAGCTTCGACAAATGATAATAAGCATGAGATATATCGTCGCTTTGAGAAGTATGTGACAGATAAGAGCTCCCCCTAAATTTGTGCATATTTAAAATTTGCTTTGGACTACAAATGCACAAGGAGTTAGAATCATGGGTTACTCTTCCATGTCACATACATCTTGGTGGAGCGCTCAAAAATGATAAGATTGAAATGCATGCACTCATCACCAAGAATAGTGAATGATCACAAAAGATAGATAGAATGATAATATTTAAGCAAGCATTAAGCAAACATTAAGTGTAGCTTATGATCAAACACATGATCATCGATGTCTCACAAACATAAGGACGTAGTATCTCACACACAAGCAAACAAAGTTCGAAAAAACCCACCAAATAAAACAAGAGAGAATAAAAGCAACACTCTCTCTCGAAGCCTATGATCTATACATTTTCTCCCCCTTTGGCAACAACTTACCAAAAAGTTCCTAGAAAATGCATAGTGCTAACTCGACGCTCAGGCTTGATCTTTAGGTGGTGGTGGAGTCCGGAGCACTCCAAGGATGAAGCCTTCGGTAGATGTGGTCGGAGTCGAGGCTGAAGTGGATGCTGGAGCTGGTGGAACTGAGGCTGTGGCTGGCGCAGACGTTGTAGCTCTGGTGTCAGCAACTGGCAGTGCAGACGACCTCGGACCTCGTGGCACCCTGGCAAAAGCATCAGTCGTGGTCCTGCCTCTCCTCTCATTCATGTCATCCTGGAGCTGCTCCACGGCAGTTTGTATCTCTGTCACCTTGATGTCCAAGTCATAGAACTTCTGTTCCATGATCCTCTCTAAGCTTGCCTGGTTCTGAGTCAGGGTGGCAAGTCCTTGCTCAATCCGCAGGGTGGACGCAATCAGGTAACCAAGCTGCTCTTGTTTGGTTTTCAGGAAGTAATCAGATGCCTCCGCTTGAGTAGGCATCGTGGCAGCTTTCTCCTTCTTCGCCTTCTCCTTCTGAGCTTGTGCATGGAGAGATGATGGCTCATTCTCAGTCATGACCACTTGGTTATCTTCAAAATCTGGACGGATGGGCAGATGTTCCTTATCCAAGAGGTATATGCCCGTGCCCATCTTGGAGTTGATGAGCTCCTGAATCTGTGGGGCATATCCACAGCTCCTCTTCTGGTCTGCTGCTGTCCTCTTGATTGTTTCCACTATGAGACTCATGACTTTGAATTTTTGAGGCACGTCAAAGACATGGAGCAAATTGATCGCGTGACCTCTGATGATCTTGTGATCTCCAGACTTGGGCAATAGGGTGTGCCTCAGTATCCAGTTGATAGTGGGCAGTCCTGATAGAAGATGGTGCACTGAGCCAAACTTGAACGTGTCAAGTGCTTCATTCGGAATCTCCTTGTACATGTTGGACATGGTGTTGTGGTCCATCTTATTCTTGGCATAAATGTCCAAGTCATCTGCTTGCTCCTCTAGGGCATTGATCAACTTCGCCCATTCCTCAACAGTTGATTGGTACCTTGTACCCTCTGACATCCAAGTGATCCTGCCATCCGGATAGAAGTGTGCTGTGGAGTAGAATTGCATGATTAGCTCCTCGTTCCAGTTTGTGAGCTTCTGCCCAACAAAGTCTGCCACTCCACACGCACTAAAGCTATCATATACTCCAGGGTAGTGTTCCTCATTCTCCTTCATGTAGGTCCAGTCGACCCATCTCATGTCACATACAATTGGCTTCTTGTCAAGCAAAACTGTCTGATAGAAATCCTGCTGCTCCTTGGTATGAAACCTGTAGTCCACTGCAGTCCTTCTCCTAGAAGCATACGGATCTGCTTCTCTCCACTTCCTCAGCCCTGAATCTCTCCTGAGCTTCATATCCTCAGCCACAGGATGAGCATCGTTGTGGTCTGGGATCTTGGGCTTGAGCTTCCTAAGGACATTTTCTTCCTCTTCCTCTGCAGCTTCAGGCACTGGGGCCTTGTTCTTCTCAGTGGCTGGGATGCTTCTTGTGTTTCTCTTTGGCTTTGGCTTTGGAGCTGACCTGGCCTTGGAAGCAGCTCCCCCTGATTTTATGGCATCTCTCATTAGCTTGGGAGCCTTGGGTGCTGGTGCAGCAACCTCTTCTTCTTCCTCCTCCTCATCTACCATGATGGAGGCCTTCCCAAGCACTCTGGCCACAGTCTTCTTCACTCTTTCTTTCCTCTTTTTGCCCTCAGCGGCAACGGGCTCAATGGGAGCAGGCTTCATAGTTGAAGCTCTAGCCTTTGACATGGGCTGCCTGCCTGCTGGCCTTTTCATTTTCAGGCCTGGCTTCGTGCCTTGAGCTGGCTCAACTCTCTTTGATGTGGCCTCTTCCTCTGCCACATAGTCCTCATCTTCAGAATCTGAGGTTCTCTTCTTCCTTTGTCTAGTGTCAGCTTTAGGCAGGTTGCTGGGTGTGTTCCTACTGCCATCATCTGAGGAACTTGAGGGGCTAGTGCCCTCACTCAACTGCACTTGCTGCTCTGACAAGTTTTGGCTGTCACTCTGGTCTGACATGATGCAAACCGACTGCTGACCCTGTGAATAGATTATAGATGAGATAGAGTGGATGAGCATCACAAAATGCAGAGATTTTTGCAAAAGAATAATTCAAAAACTTAGTTTTAGTTTCCCACTGAGATCATCTCGGATCTACCGATTTTCAAACTCGGTGACACCGAAGCAGTTTTGGCACCAGAACTAGTGAACTCGGTCAGACCGAGTCACAGTTTGGTGGCACCGAGACTGCTAGGGTTTCACAGAGTTCCAAAATCGGTCACACCGATAAGTAATTCTCGGTCAGACCGAGTTTTACTTGTGCAATGGCATAAGCCAAATCGGTGGGACCGAGTTTTTCAACTCGGTGGGTCCGAGATGGTTTCGGCGGAAACCTAACCCTAAAATTTTCGAATTAAACCTAATCTACGAGTTCATTGACTGGATAGGAGTTTATCAAACGTGGCAAGAATCATGATGATCACAACGTGCTAGGAATCAGATTGGAGAATAGCACAAAGATCGAGTCCATACCCTAGTTCGGCGGAGACTCGCTATGGCGGCAACGGCGGGGCAGAAATCCCGTTGACGGTGACGGAGACCAGCGACTTGAGGCTGCTGGCGGCGAGGAGGACGATCCGGAGACCCAGGAGGCAGAGCGAGCTATGCGCGGGCGAAGAGGTTTCGGAGAAATTTCCAAAATTCTGCCCGTCACTATATATAGCCCGACCCTGTCGGTGTGACCGAGTGGAACAACTCGGTGGCACCGAGATGCAAAACTGTATACAGTTATTGCAACTCAATGTGACCGAGTGGTTCAAATCAGTTGCACCGAGATCGAAAACCTAGATCAACTTAATGATCTCGGTAGGACCGAAAGTATGGTATCGGTCAGACCGAGAATCACAAAGAGGTTTTGGAAGTTTAAGTCTATGACGAATCGGGGACTCCGAGCGCTCCTCACACAGAGTGGTTCGAATCTGACTTGATCAAGTTTTGTGATGCAACATGAATAGAGTTTGAGACGAGAAAAGCATAGATAGCTAGAGGTGGTTCTTAGGCATTCTTGTCCATCCACTTGGCAAGAGAAGATAAAGCCAAACAATCAAAACAACAAGTGGATGTCCTCGAATGAGTAAAATATGCAACCAACATGCTCACACAATAAGATGGCAAATGAAATATGTGTCAAAGCATGCACAAACAATTCTAGCATCTATCAAGCAATTTGCGATGACTAGGTCATCTATATATGAGTATATTGACTTAGGAGTCAAGTGAGAACACTTGATCGTAGGTCATACTCATCGTTTAAGCTCAAGTGGGGTTACCACTTTTACATAAAGCATTGTTGTATTCACATCTTTAGAGTTGCTTTAGCTCAAGTCTTAGAGTAAAGCTCCCCCTAGATGTGATATCCCCCCTAAGAGGGATGAACTAACCTTGGGTTTTGTCGATGATGACTTCATGTAGATGTTGAAGATGTGGATGCCCAATGTTGATGTAGATCACTTGGAGCTATCCATTTGAGTGAATTTCACTTTCAATACCTACATGGGTTAGTCCCACAAGGAACAAACAAGGATATCCATAGACATAGAGTGATGCATACACAAGATGATGTCCATGAAAACTTTAGGTTACCTTGTCCCTTGTCTTACCAACAAGAGGGTTTGTGACTCCTTGAACTAGTGCATGATGTGGAAGTTGATTGCACTTGTTCTTGCCAAAATGATGAGAATGAAATATGTTGGCGGAGTCACCCTCAAGAACTCTCTAGTGCTTCTTCTTTTGGATCCACACCATCTTGATGGGAATCGTTGGAGTTGTAGTCGTACTTGATGAAGTGGAACTTGACGTGGTCTTGGGAATCCACTTGACTAAGGTCTTAGGAGCTTCTTCAAATGCATCAATCTCCTCTTGAAGCTTGTCCTTGCCTTTTTGCTTGTAGTCTTGTGGTGGAAGATCATCTTGAGCTTGTATCCCCTTGAAAGAGGTGTCATACCTCTCTTGTTGAGGAACAAACTTTGTCTTGGGGTATTGATCTTCTTCCCATTCAACTCCATTGGCATTGAACTTTCGTTCAAAACCAACACCTTGATTCTTCCGGTGCATTCCTTGCTTGCGCACAATTTCCTCGAATTGCTTACTCCCGGCAAGGCTTTTGTATACTCCTTTCTCTATAATCCCCTTCAATAAGCTATTTTCTTGCTCAAGTGTAACTTGGCTAAGAGAATCATTAGTGGAATCAAGAGAACTACTAGAAGCAACAATATTGGATTTAGCATGATCTTTGTTACTACTAGAGGAAGAATCTTTCTTGTTCTTGTTACTAGACTTGACTTGAGGCATGTAAGTGGATAATAGTAAACACTTGGCAATGTAAGAAGAACTTTTCTTGCGGATATCATCATTGATTGCTTTTAAGAACTCATGCTCTTGCTCAAGATTGAGCTTTTCAAAGCGTAATTTCTCATGAGCTCTTAAAAGTTCTCGATGATCTTCGAACATAGTTTCATGAGCTAACTTAAGAGTGTTTAGTTCTTTAGTTAGAGCCTCAATCTTCTCCTTATCATTGTCATTCGTTTTATCATGATTAATTGATGTTTCATCATAGTACTCATCACTAGAGTTGTCAACAAGCAAGTCATCATCACCTAACAAGTCATCTTCATCACTATTAAAATCAACATACTCGGGGTGTGTTACCTTAGGACCTTTGGTCATGAAGCATCTTCCAATTCCTTCATTTGGTGAGTCAAATATGTCGTAGGAGTTGGTTGACACAAGTGCTAGACCAGCAACACCTTCATCTTGAGTATCTTCGGAGTCAGAGTGATAACTTCTCTCGAAGTGGCTGTCGAAGTCGGAGCCGGATACCCATTCACCAACATGAGCTTGATGTCTTCGTTTTGTATAGCTCCTCGATGATTTTTCCTTCCTTTCCGAATCCTTGCTTCTCCGTGAGTATCTCCATTCATAACGATCATCTCTACTCCTTCTCTCTCTTGGTGGTGATTCTTTGCTTCTTCTTTTTGGAGAATCTTCTCTTCCCTTGTAGGGAGCCGTACACTCATTGGAATAGTGTCCGGGTCTTCCACAATTATAGCAGTTTCGCTCTCGACTAGAAGATCTTTTGTCATTCTATGACCTTGACTTGAAGCTTCTATCTTTGCTTCTACTCTTGTAGAACTTGTTGAAGTTCTTCACCATTAAGCTCAATTCTTCATTGAAAGTTTGTTTCTCACTTGATGATGTGGGGACTTCACATGAGGCTTTGTAGGCACCACTTGATTTGTTGTGAAGTTCCTCTTTATCCTTGAGTGACATCTCATGAGCAACAATCCTTCCAATCACTTCCGTTGGCTTGAGATCTTTGTAATTGGGCATCATTTGAATCAATGTGCACACGGTATCATATTTCCCATCCAAGGCTCTTAGGATCTTCTTGATGATGAATCTATCGGTCATCTCTTCACTTCCTAAGCCAGCAATCTCATTTGTGATGAGAGCAAGCCTAGAGTACATTTCAGCGACACGTTCACCATCCTTCATCTTGAACTTGTCAAGTTGACTTTGGAGCACATCCAACTTGGATTCCTTGACGGAGTCGGTACCTTCGTGCATATCAATCAACGTGTCCCAAATTTCCTTTGCATTCTCAAGGCGGCTGATTTTGTTGAATTCTTCGGGGCACAATCCGTTGAAGAGAATATCACAAGCTTGAGCATTGTATTGCAACATCTTAAACTCATCTGCGGTAGCTTCACGGTTTGGTTCCCTCCCATCAAAGAACTCACCTTGCAAGCCAACACAAACAATATCCCATACGGCGAGGTTATGTCCAAGAATATGCATTTTCATTTTATGCTTCCAACTAGCAAAATTAGTACCATCAAAGTAAGGACCTCTACGGTGATAATTTCCCTCGCTAGACGCCATACTCTCCTAGGTTGTGAAACCAAGGCTATGACCACCAAAAGCTATGGAGATCAAGGCAAATGGAGACCAAAGCTCTGATACCACTTGTAGGATCGAAAGTATGTCTAGAGGGGGGGGGTGATTAGACTACTTGACCAAATAAAAACTTAATCTTTTCCCAATTTTAGTTCTTGGCAGTTTTTAGCTATCTTAGGACAAGTCAAGCAATCATTACACAATTCAAGCAAGCATGCAAAGAGTATATTGGCAGTGGAAAGTAAAGCATGCAACTTGCAAGAATATAAAGGGAAGGGTTTGGAGAATTCAAACGCTATTGGAGACACGGATGTTTTTCCCGTGGTTCGGATAGGTGGTGCTATCCTACATCCACGTTGATGGAGACTTCAACCCACGAAGGGTAACGGTTGTGCGAGTCCACGGAGGGCTCCACCCACGAAGGGTCCACGAAGAAGCAACCTTGTCTATCCCACCATGGCCATCGCCCACGAAGGACTTGCCTCACTAGCGGTAGATCTTCACGAAGTAGGCGATCTCCTTGCCCGTACAAACTCCTTGGTTCAACTCCACAATCTTGTCGGAGGCTCCCAAGTGACACCTAGCCAATCTAGGAGACACCACTCTCCAAGAAGTAACAAATGGTGTGTTGATGATGAACTCCTTGCTCTTGTGCTTCAAATGATAGTCTCCCCAACACTCAACTCTCTCTCATAGGATTTGGATCTAGTGGAAAGAAGATTTGAGTGGAAAGCAACTTGGGGAAGGCTATAGATCAAGATTCATATGGTTTGAATGGAATATCTTGATCTCAACACATGAGTAGGTGGTTCTCTCTCAGAACATATGAGTTGGAATGATGTATGTGTTCTGATGGCTCTCTCCACGAGTGAAGAGGAGGTGGAGGGGTATTTATAGCCTCCACACAAAATCCAACCATTACACACAATTCATCAATCTCGGTGGGACCGAATCAGAAAACTCAGTCGGACCGAAATAGTAAACCTAGTGACCGTTAGGAATTTCGGTGGGACTGACATGCAACTCGGTAGGACCGATTCGGTTAGGGTTTGGGCATAACGTAATCTCGGTGAGACCGATTGTACAAACTCGGTGAAACCGAGTTTGGCAATAAGCTAACCAGAGAGTTGGTCAGGCAAACTCGGTGGGACCGACTCGCTCTTTCGGTGAGACCGAAAAGTTACAAGAAGGAAACATAGAGTTTGCATTGCATTCTCGGTGGGACCGATTCGCTCTTTCGGTGAGACCGAAAAGTTATGAAAGGGAAACAGAGAGTTTGCAAGCCCATCTCGGTGAGACCGAGATCCTTATCGGTAGGACCGAATTGCTAGGGTTTGGCAGTGGCAAATGACAAGTGAAACTCGGTGGAGCTAGAATGAAAGAATCGGTATGACCGAGTTTGGCTTAGGGTTTAGGTCATTTGTGGATATGGGAAAGTAGCTGAGGATTTTGGAGCATATCATTAAGCACATAAAGCAAGAGGCTCATTAAGAAACACCTCATCCCTCCTTGATAGTATTGGCTTTTCCTAAAGACTCAATGTGATCTTGGATCACTAAAATATAAAATGAAGAGTCTTGAGCGTTTGAGCTTGAGCCAATTCTTTGTCCTTAGCATTTTGAGGGTTCCACTTTCACATCCATGCCATGCCAATCATTGAGCTTTCCTGAAATAATCATCTTGAAATAGCATTAGCTCAATGAGCTATATGTTGTTATGAATTACCAAAACCACCTAGGGATAGCTGCACTTTCAGCTCCGACAAACTATAATCTCAGTCATTAAAGCAATTGCAATTTATCATAACATCGGAAAGAGTCTATGTCAGAGCTAAAAAGCAAGTCCACATACTCAACTATCATTTAGTCCTCCATAATTGCTAACACTCACGCAATACTTGTGGTTACGGAGTTTTAATCGGACACAGAGAAAGATAGGGGCTTATAGTTTTGCCCCACAACCTTTTACCTCAAGGTTAATGTCAACAATAATGGTTCATGCTCCCCTACATCCAATTATATATATATATATATATATATATATATCATGTTCTTTCCAACATGCTGAGCTTGCCAAAGGATAAAATGAAAAAGAAAAGGTGAAGATCACCATGACTCTTGCATAAGGTAGAAGATAATAATAAAGGATAGGCCCTTCGCAGAGGGAAGAAGAGGTTGCCATGCGCTTTTATGGTTTGATGTATAAAATCTCAATGCGAAAGAACGTCATTTTATATTGCCCCTTGTGATATGAACCTTTATTATGCAGTCCGTCGCTTTTATTACTTCCACATCACTAGATCGTATAAAGCTTATTTCTCCCACACCAATCAATCATACATATTTATAGCAATTTTTATTGCTTTGCACCGATGACAACTTACTTGAAGGATCTTACTCAATCCATAGGTAGATATGGTGGACTCTCATGGCAAAACTGGTTTAAGGGTATTTGGAAGCACAAGTAGTATTTCTACTTGGTGCTGAGAATTTGGCTAGCATGAGGGGGAAAGGCAAGCTCAACAAGTTAGAGGATCCATGACAACATACTTTATCTCAGATATAAGAAAGATATAACTCATTACGTTGTCTTCCTTGTCCAACATCAACTCTTTAGCATGTCATATTTTAATGAGTGCTCCCAATCATAAAAGATGTCAATGATAATATATCTATATGTGAAAACCTCTCTTTCCTTATTACTTCCTATTAATTGCAACAATGACCAAAGCTATGCTTGCCAACTCCCAACAACTTTTAATCATCATACTCTTTCTATGTGAAGTCATTACTCTCAATAAGATCAATATGAAGTTTTTGTTTCTTTTTATTCTTTTCTCTTTTCTTTTATTCACCCAAGATCATGGCAAAATAGTCAAGCCCTTGACTCAACACCAATCTTTATTATATATAGCTCACGGACTCGATTACATAGAGAGATCATAAAGCAAAACTCAAAACTAGATCATGCCATAAACTTTATTCTACTACATCAAGATACTACTAATAGGATCGAACTAAGAAAAACGGTAAAGATAGGAGTTGTGATTGTGATACTATATCGGGGCACCTCCCCCAAGCTTGGCAGTTGCCAAGGGGAGTGCCCATACCCATGTGATTATGTCTCCTTTGTCGGTGAAGAAGGTGGTGGTGACGTTGGCTTAGTTGATGGCTTAGGCTTCTCCCTTAATTTGCGCTTGAGGACGGCATTTTGATCCCTCACATCATCAATCTCCCACTCCAGGTTTAATATCTTTTTGCATAGGTCCTGCTTATTTTCCTGCAAGAGACGAAAAGGGATAAACTCGAACTTGGGTTTCTTTACCCTATCAGGGAGACTTGACTTTTTGAACTCCACGTGCATGTACCCAAGTTGAGGTAATGGTGCTTCATCTTCATCTGAGCTCGTCTCCTCCTTCCCCTTGGGTTCATAGTCCTCTTCTTCCTCCGTGGTCCATCCATCGTGTTCTACATCTCCATAGACCTTTGGATTTGCTAAGTAATCATCCACATAGCTTTCTCCTTCCGAATCCTGGGAAGACATGTTGATTTAATCTGCAACGGGACAGCTTGAAACAAAAACAGAGGATATTTGCGTGATACGGGAGTCAAAACCTTCGGGAGGTTATATAATGAATTTTTACCGACTAAAATACGTATCGTGCAAGAAAACGGAGTCCGGAAGGCACATGAGGTGCTCACGAGGTAGGGGGCGCGCCCAGGGGGTAGGGCGCGCCCACCACCCTCGTGTCCTTCCCGGACTGCTATTATTTTTCTATTTTTCTAAATATTCCAAAACGGAGAAATATTGCCTTAAAAATTGTTTTGGAGTCGGTTTACTTACCGTACCACATACCTATTCCTTTTCGGAGTCTGAAACGTTCCGAAAAGTGTCTCTTATGTATTCCTCCAGGGTTACGGTTTCAATAATATTGGTTTCAACATTTATGGGATTACCTGAGATATAATGTTTGATTCTTTGGCCGTTTACCACTTTCGGATTTGTGCCCTCGAAGTTGTTGATCTTTATGGCACCGGAATGATAGACCTCTTCGATAACATAGGGGCCTTCCCATTTAGAGAGAAGTTTTCCTGCAAAAAATCATCAACGAGAGTTGTATAGCAATACATAATCACCTACATTAAACTCACGCTTTTGTATCCTTTTGTCATGCCATCTTTTAACTTTTTCTTTAAACAACTTGGCATTTTCATAAGCTTGGGTTCTCCATTCATCAAGTGAACTAATATCAAATAACCTCTTTTCACCGGCAAGTTTAAAATCATAGTTGAGCTCTTTAATAGCCCAATATGCCTTATGTTCTAGTTCGAGAGGTAAGTGACAGGCTTTTCCATAGACCATTTTATACGGAGACATACCCATAGGATTTTTGTATGCAGTTCTATAAGCCCATAATGCATCATCAAGTTTCTTGGACCAATTCTTTCTAGACCTATTAACGGTCTTTTGCAAAATTAATTTGAGCTCTCTGTTGCTCAACTCTACTTGACCACTAGACTGTGGGTGATAAGGAGATGCAATTCTATGATTAACATCATATTTAGCAAGCATTTTATGGAAAGCACCATGAATAAAGTGTGAACCAGCATCAGTCATTAAATATCTAGGGACTCCAAACCTCGGGAAAATAACTTCCTTAAGCATTTTAATAGAAGTGTTATGATCAGCACTACTAGTTGGAATAGCTTCTACCCACTTAGTAACGTAATCAACAACAACTAAAATATGTGTGTATCCATTAGAGGCAGGAAAAGGTCCCATATAATCAAAGCCCCAAACATCAAACGGTTCAATAACAAGAGAATAATTCATAGGCATTTCTTGACGTCTACTAATATTACCAATTTTTTGACATTCATCACAAGACAAGACAAACTTACGGGCATCCTTGAAAAGAGTAGGCCAATAAAAACCAGATTGTAATACCTTATGTGTAGTTCTATCTCCAGCGTGGTGTCCTCCATAAGCCTCGGAACGACACTTGCATAGGATCTGTTCCTGTTCATGCTCAGGTACACAACGTCTAATAACACCATCTACTTCTTCTTTATAAAGATGTGGGTCATCCCAAAAGTAATGTCTTAACTCTTAAATCATAGAAAAACTTTTTCTTTTGCTGGTATGTGAAGCTAGGTGGTATAAACTTAGCAACAATATAATTAGCATAATCAGCATACCATGGAGTACTACAAGAAGTACTTATAACATTTAATTATTCATCAGGAAAGCTATCATTAATAGGTAGTGGGTCATCAAGAATATTTTCTAACCTAGACAAGTTTTCTGCAACGGGGTTCTCAGCTCCCTTTCTATCAACAATATGCAAATCAAATTTTTGTAGCAAGAGAACCCATCTAATAAGTCTAGGTTTAGCATCTTTCTTTTCCATAAGATATTTAATAGCAGCATGATCAGTTTGAATAGTTACTTTAGAATCAACAATATAAGATCTGAACTTATCACAAGCAAATACAACTGCTAAAAGCTCTTTTTCAGTAGTAGCATATTTCTTTGAGCATCGTCTAGAGTCTTACTAGCATAATGAATAACATTTAATTTCTTATCAACTCTTTGCCCTAGAACAGCACCTACAGCATAATCACTAGCATCACACATAATTTCAAAGGGTAGATTCCACTTAGGTGGCTAAACAACAGGTGTAGTGACTAATGCTTTCTTAAGTATTTCAAATGCTTCTACACAATCATCATCAAAGACAAATGGTATATCTTTTTGCAATAAATTAGTCAGAGGCCGAGAAATTTTTGAGAAGTCCTTAATGAACCTCCTGTAAAATCCGGCGTGGCCAAGGAAACTTCTTATACCTTTGATGTCCTTGGGATATGGCATCTTTTCAATAGCATCAACCTTGGCTTTATCAACTTCAATACCTCTTTCAAAAACTTTATGCCCCATGACAATACCTTCATTAACCATAAAGTGGCACTTTTCCCAATTCAAGACAAGATTAGTTTCTTCACATCTCTGCAAAACTCGATCAAGATTGCTCAAGCAATCATCAAAAGAGGAACCATAGACGGAAAAGTCGTCCATGAAAACCTCACAAATCTTTTCACAAAAGTCAAAGAATATAGCCATCATGCATCTTTGAAAGGTAGCAGGTGCATTACATAAACCAAAAGGCATACGTCTATAAGCAAAAGTACCAAAAGGGCATGTAAAAGTAGTCTTTGATTGATCTCTAGCCGACACAGGTATTTGAGGGAAACCAGAATAACCATCTAGAAAGCAATAGTGTGTATGTTTGCATAATCTTTCTAGCATTTGATCAATACAAGGTAAGGGGTAATGATCTTTCTTAGTAGCTTTATTTAATTTGCGGAAATCAATTACCATCCTATAACCTGTGATAATTCTTTGTGTAATCAATTCATCTTTATCATTAGGAACAACAACAATACCTCCCTTCTTAGGGACACAATGGACATGACTTACCCACTCACTATCAACAACAGGATAGATTATACCTGCCTCCAGAAGCTTTAGTATTTCTTTTCTTACCACTTCTTTCATTTTAGGATTCAGACGTCGTTGAGGATCACGAACTGGTTTGGCATCTGCTTCCAAATTTATTTTATGTTGACATTGAGTGGGACTA
This sequence comes from Triticum monococcum, assembly GCA_034509565.1. Lineage (NCBI taxonomy): Eukaryota > Viridiplantae > Streptophyta > Magnoliopsida > Poales > Poaceae > Triticum > Triticum monococcum. Next base: position 618,310,882 of record CM067847.1, on the reverse strand, counting down.
ATGCCCTTAAGATCATCAAGAGTATATCCAATTGCAGCACGATGCTTCTTCATAGTTTTCAATAATCTTTCTTCTTCATGCTCTGAAAGGTTAGCACTAATAATAACAAGATATATCTTGTTTTCATCAAGATAAGCATATTTAAGATTATCAGGCAAAGGTTTAAGCTCAAACACGGGATCACCCTTGGGTGGAGGACGACCCCCTAAGATTTCAACAAGAAAATTGTGTTGCAGAATAGGTTCCTGTTTAAAGAATAATTCATCTATTTCCCTTCTTTCATTCATGAACATATCATTTTCATGGTCTAGCAAATAATGTTCTAAAGGATCACTAGGAGGTACGGCAATAGAAGAAAGACCAATAATTTCATCCTTACTAGGTAATTCTTCCTCACGATGTTGTTTACTAAATTTAGAGAAATTAAACTCATGAACCATATCATCCAAACCAACAGTAACAACATTCTTTGTGCAATCTATGGTAGCATTGACAGTATTTAAGAAGAGTCTACCAAATATAATGGGACAAAAACTATCTTGTGGGGAACCAAGAACAAGAAAATCAGAAGGATATTTAGTTTTCCCACAAAAGACTTCAACATCTCTAACAATTCCAATTGGTGCAATAGTATCTCTATTAGCAAGTTTAATAGTAACATCAATATCTTCTAACTCAACAGGTGCAATTTCATTCTTAATTTCTTCGTATAAGTCAATGGGTATTACACTAGCACTAGCACCCATATCACATAAGCCATGGTAACAATGATCTCCTATTTTAACAGAAATAACAGGCACGCCTACCACAAGTCTATGTTTATCTTTATCACAAGGTTTAGCAATTCTAGCAGTTTCACCTTCGAACTGAATAACATGCCCATCAATATTATCAGACAAGAGATCTTTAACAATAGCAATATTAGGTTCTACTTTAACTTGCTCAGGAGGTGTATAAGTTCTAATATTGCTTTTACGAACAACAGTTGAAGCTTTAGCATGATCCTTTATTCTAACAGGGAAAGGTGGTTTCTCAATATAAGAAGTAGGAACAATAGGATCATTATAAGTGACAATCTTTTCTTCAACTTTAATAGGTGCAGCTACTTTTACTTCTATGGGAGGATGATATTTAAACCACTTCTCCTTAGGGAGATCAACATAAGTAGCAAAAGGTTCACAGAAAGAAGCTACTATCTCAGAGTCAAGACCATATTTAGTGCTAAACTTACGGAAAATATCGGTATCCATAAAAGATTTAACACAATCAAACTTGGGTGTCATACCTGACTCCTTACCTTCGTCGAGGTCCCAATCTTCAGAGTTGCGTTTAATTCTATCCAATAAATTCCATCTGAATTCAGTAGTCTTCATCATAAAAGAGCCAGCACAAGAAGTATCGAGCATGGTGCGATTGTTATCAGAAAGCCGAGCATATAAATTTTGAATAATCATTTCTCTTGAGAGCTCATGATTGGGGCATGAATATAACATTGATTTAAGCCTCCCCCAAGCTTGAGCGATGCTTTCTCCTTCGCGAGGCCAGAAATTATATATATAATTGCGATCACGATGAACAAGATGCATATGGTGTTGGGGAACGCAGTAATTTCAAAAAAATTCCTACGCACACGCAAGATCATGGTGATGCACAGCAATGAGAGGGGAGAGTGTTGTCTACGTACCAACGCAGACCGACTGCGGAAGCGATCACACAACGTAGAGGAAGTAGTCGTACGTCTTCTTCCCGATCCAACCGATCCAAGCACCGTTACTCCGGCACCTCCGAGTTCTTAGCACACGTTCAGCTCGATGACGTTCCTCGGGCTCCGATCCAGCAAAGCGTCGAGGAAGAGTTCCGTCAGCACGACGGCGTGGTGACGATCTTGATGTACTACCGACGCAGGGCTTCGCCTAAGCACTGTAACGGTATGATCGAGGTGGAATTTGGTGGCAGGGGGCACCGCACACGGCTAAGGAACGATTAACTTGTGTGTGTTGTGGTGCCCCCTGCCCCCGTATATAAAGGCCAGGGGCAGGGGGTTCGGCCGGCTAGGGGGAGAGGGCGCAGGAGGAGTCCTACTCCCACCGGGAGTAGGACTCCCCCCCTCAATCCTATTCCAATTAGGACTCAAGGGGGAAAGAGAAAGAGGGGGCCGGCCCACCTTTCCTAGTCCTACTAGGACTTGGGGAAAGGGGGGGCGCCGGCCAACTTGTGGGCTGCCTCTTCTCTCTTTTCCACTCAGGCCCAATAGGCCCATTAGCCTCCCGGGGGGTTCCGGTAACCCTCCCGGTATTCCGGTAAAATCCCGATTTCACCCGGAACACTTCCGGTGCCCAAACATAGGCTTCCAATATATCAATCTTTACGTCTCGACCATTTCGAGACTCCTCGTCATGTCCGTGATCTCATCCGGGACTCCGAACAACCTTCGGTACATCAAAATGCATAAACTCATAATAACTGTCATCGTAACGTTAAGCGTGCGGACCCTACGGTTCGAGAACAATGTAGACATGACCGAGACATGTCTCCGGTCAATAACCAATAGCGGGACCTGGATGCCCATATTGGCTCCTACATATTCTACGAAGATCTTTATCGGTCAGACCGCATAACAATATACGTTGTTCCCTTTGTCATCGGTATGTTACTTGCCCGAGATTCGATCGTCGGTATCCAATACCTAGTTCAATCTCGTTACCGGCAAGTCTCTTTACTCGTTCCGTAATACATCATCTCACAACTAACTTATTAGTTGCAGTGCTTGCAAGGCTTATGTGATGTGCATTACCGAGAGGGCCCAGAGATACCTCTCCGACAATCGGAGTGACAAACCCTAATATCGAAATAGGCCAACCCAACATCTACCATTGGAGACACCTGTAGTACTCCTTTATAATCACCCAGTTACGTTGTGACGTTTGGTAGTACCCAAAGTGTTCCTCCGATAAACGGGAGTTGCATAATCTCATAGTTATAGAAACATGCATAAGTCATGAAGAAAGCAATAGCAACATACTAAACGATCGGGTGCTAAGCTAATGGAATGGGTCATGTCAATCAGATCATTCTACTAATGATGTGACCTCGTTAATCAAATAACAACCCCTTGTTCATGGTTAGGAAACATAACCATCTTTGATTAACGAGCTAGTCAAGTAGAGGCATACTAGTGACACTCTGTTGGTCTATGTATTCACACATGTATTATGTTTCCGGTTAATACAATTCTAGCATGAATAATAAACATTTATCATGATGTAAGGAAATAAATAATAACTTTATTATTGCCTCTAGGGCATATTTCCTTCAGTCTCCCACTTGCACTAGAGTCAATAATCTAGATTACACTGTAATGATTCTAACACCCATGGAGCCTTGGTGCTGATCATGTTTTGCTCGTGGAAGAGGCTTAGTCAACGGGTCTGCAACATTCAGATCCGTATGTATCTTGCATATCTCTATGTCTCCCACCTGGACTAAATCCCGGATGGAGTTGAAGCGTCTCTTGATGTGTTTGGTTCTTTTGTGAAATCTGGATTCCTTTGCCAAGGCAATTGCACCAGTATTGTCACAGAAGATTTTCATTGGACCCGATGCACTAGGTATGACACCTAGATCGGATATGAACTCCTTCATCCAGACTCCTTCGTTTGCTGCTTCCGAAGCAGCTATGTACTCCGCTTCACATGTAGATCCCGCTACGACGCTTTGTTTAGAACTGCACCAACTGACAGCTCCACCGTTTAAAGTAAACACGTATCCGGTTTGCGATTTAGAATCGTCCGGATTAGTGTCAAAGCTTGCATCAACGTAACCTCTTACGGTGAGCTCTTTGTCACCTCCATATACGAGAAACATATCCTTAGTCCTTTTCAGGTATTTCAGGATGTTCTTGACCGCTGTCCAGTGATCCATTCCAGGATTACTTTGGTACCTCCCTGCTAAACTTATAGCAAGGCACACATCAGGTCTGGTACACAGCATTGCATACATGATAGAGCCTATGGCTGAAGCATAGGGAACATCTTTCATTTTCTCTCTATCTTCTGCAGTGGTCGGGCATTGAGTCTTACTCAACTTCACACCTTGTAGCACAGGCAAGAACCCTTTCTTTGCTTGATCCATCTTGAACTTCTTCAAAATTTTGTCAAGGTATGTGCATTGTGAAAGTCCAATTAAGCGTTTTGATCTATCTCTATAGATCTTTATGCCTAATATGTATGCAGCTTCCCCGAGGTCTTTCATCGAAAAACTTTTATTCAAGTATCCCTTTATGCTATCCAGAAATTCTATATCATTTCCAATTAGCAATATGTCATCCACATATAATATCAGAAATGCTACAGAGCTCCCACTCACTTTCTTGTAAATACAGGCTTCTCCAAAAGTCTGTATAAAGCCAAATGCTTTGATCACACTATCAAAGTGTTTATTCCAACTCCGAGATGCTTGCACCAGTCCATAAATGGATTGCTGGAGTTTGCATACTTTGTTAGCTCCTTTTGGATCGACAAAACCTTCTGGTTGTACCATATACAACTCTTCTTCCAGAAATCCATTCAGGAATGCAGTTTTGACATCCATTTGCCATATTTCAAAATCATAAAATGCGGCAATTGCTAACATAATTCTGACGGACTTAAGCATCGCTACGGGTGAGAAGGTCTCATCGTAGTCAATCCCTTGAACTTGCCGAAAACCTTTCGCGACAAGTCGAGCTTTATAGACAGTAACATTACCGTCAGCGTCAGTCTTTTTCTTGAAGATCCATTTATTCTCAATTGCTTGCCGATCATCGGGCAAGTCAACCAAAGTCCATACTTTGTTCTCATACATGGATCCCATCTCGGATTTCATGGCCTCAAGCCACTTTGCGGAATCTGGGCTCACCATCGCTTCTTCATAGTTCGTAGGTTCATCATGATCTAGCATCATGACTTCCAGAACTGGATTTCCGTACCACTCTGGTGCGGATCTCACTCTGGTTGATCTACGTGGTTCAGTAGTATCTTGATCTGAAGCTTCGTGATCATCATCATTAGCTTCCTCTCTGATTGGCATAGGTGTCGCAGAAACAGTTTTCTGTGATGTACTATTTTCCAATAAGGGAGCAGGTACAGTTACCTCGTCAAGTTCTACTTTCCTCCCACTCACTTCTTTCGAGAGAAACTCCTTCTCTAGAAATGATCCATTCTTAGCAACAAATGTCTTGCCTTCGGATCTGTGATAGAAGGTATACCCAACAGTTTCCTTTGGGTATCCTATGAAAACACATTTCTCCGCTTTGGGTTCGAGCTTATCAGGTTGAAGTTTTTTCACATAAGCATCGCAGCCCCAAACTTTAAGAAACGACAACTTTGGTTTCTTGCCAAACCATAGTTCATAAGGCGTCGTCTCAACGGATTTAGATGGTGCCCTATTTAACGTGAATGCGGCCGTCTCTAAAGCATATCCCCAAAATGATAGCGGTAAATCAGTAAGAGACATCATAGATCGCACCATATCTAGTAAAGTACGATTACGACGTTCGGACACACCATTACGCTGTGGTGTTCCGGGTGGCGTGAATTGCGAAACTATTCCACAATTTTTCAAATGTATACCAAACTCGTAACTCAAATATTCTCCTCCACGATCAGATCGTAGAAACTTTATTTTCTTGTTACGATGATTTTCAACTTCACTCTGAAATTCTTTGAACTTTTCAAATGTTTCAGACTTATGTTTCATTAAGTAGATATACCCATATCTGCTTAAATCATCTGTGAAGGTGAGAAAATAACGATATCCGCCGCGAGCCTCAATATTCATCGGACCACATACATCGGTATGTATGATTTCCAACAAATCTGTTGCTCTCTCCATAGTATCGGAGAACGGTGTTTTAGTCATCTTGCCTATGAGGCACGGTTCGCAAGTACCAAGTGATTCATAATCAAGTGATTCCAAAAGCCCATCAGTATGGAGTTTCTTCATGCGCTTTACACCGATATGACCTAAACGGCAGTGCCACAAATAAGTTGCACTATCATTATTAACTTTGCATCTTTTGGCTTCTACATTATGAATATGTGTATCACTATCTTCGAGATTCAACAAAAATAGACCACTCTTCAAAGGTGCATGACCATAAAAGATATTATTCATATAAATAGAACAACCATTATTCTCTGATTTAAATGAATAACCGTCTCGCATTAAACAAGATCCAGATATAATGTTCATGCTCAACGCTGGCACCAAATAACAATTATTTAGGTCTAATATTAATCCCGAAGGCAGATGTAGAGGTAGCGTGCCGACCGCGATCACATCGACTTTGGAACCGTTTCCCACGCGCATCGTCACCTCGTCCTTTGCTAGTGTCCGCTTATTCCGTAGTCCCTGTTTCGAGTTGCAAATATTTGCAACAGAACCAGTATCAAATACCCAGGTACTACTGCGAGCTCTAGTAAGGTACACATCAATAACATGTATATCACATATACCTTTGCTCACTTTGCCATCCTTCTTATCCGCCAAATACTTGGGGCAGTTCCGCTTCCAGTGACCAGTCTGCTTGCAGTAGAAGCACTCAGTTTCAGGCTTAGGTCCAGACTTGGGTTTCTTCTCCTGAGCAGCAACTTGCTTGCTGTTCTTCTTGAAGTTTCCCTTCTTCTTCCCTTTGCCCTTTTTCTTGAAACTAGTGGTTTGGTTAACCATCAACACTTGATGCTCCTTCTTGATTTCTACCTCCGCAGCTTTCAGCATTGCGAAGAGCTCGGGAATAGTCTTGTTCATCCCTTGCATATTATAGTTCATCACGAAGCTCTTGTAGCTTGGTGGCAGTGATTGGAGAATTCTGTCAATGACACAGTCATCTGGAAGATTAACTCCCATCTGAATCAAGTGATTATTATACCCAGACATCTTGAGTATATGCTCACTGACAGAACTGTTCTCCTCCATCTTACAGCTATAGAACTTATTGGAGACTTCATATCTCTCAATTCGGGCATTTGCTTGAAATATTAACTTCAACTCCTGGAACATCTCATATGCTCCATGACGTTCAAAACGTCGTTGAAGTCCCGATTCTAAGCCGTAAAGCATGGCACACTGAACTATCGAGTAGTCATCAGCTTTGCTCTGCCAGACGTTCATAACATCTGGCGTTGCTCCAGCAGCAGGCCTGTCACCCAGCGGTGCTTCCAGGACGTAATTCTTCTGTGCAGCAATGAGGATAATCCTCAGGTTACGGACCCAGTCCGTGTAATTGCTACCATCATCTTTCAACTTTGCTTTCTCAAGGAACGCATTAAAATTCAACGGAACAATAGCACGAGCCATCTATCTACAAGCAACATAAACAAGCAAGATACTATCAGGTACTAAGTTCATGATAAGTTTAAGTTCAGTTAATCAAATTACTTAGGAACTCCCACTTAGATAGACATCCCTCTAATCCTCTAAGTGATCACGTGATCCAAATCAACTAAACCATAACCGATCATCACGTGAGATGGAGTAGTTTTCAATGGTGAACATCGTCATGTTGATCATATCTACTATATGATTCACGCTCGACCTTTCGGTCTCTGTGTTCCGAGGCCATATCTGCATATGCTAGGCTCGTCAAGTATAACCTGAGTATTCTGCGTGTGCAAAACTGGCTTGCACCCGTTGTAGATGGACGTAGAGCTTATCACACCCGATCATCACGTGGTGTCTGGGCACGACGAACTTTGGCAACGGTGCATACTCAGGGAGAACACTTCTTGATAATTTAGTGAGAGATCATCTTATAATGCTACCGTCAATCAAAGCAAGATAAGATGCATAAAAGGATAAACATCACATGCAATCAATATAAGTGATATGATATGGCCATCATCATCTTGTGCTTGTGATCTCCATCTTCGAAGCACCGTCATGATCACCATCGTCACCGGCGCGACACCTTGATCTTCATCGTAGCATCGTTGTCGTCTTGCCAATCTTATGCTTCCACGACTATTACTACCGTTTAGTAATCTAGTAAAGCATTACATCGCGATTGCATTGCATACAATAAAGCGACAACCATATGGCTCCTGCCAGTTGCCGATAACTTAGTTACAAAACATGATCATCTCATACAATAAAATCAATATCATGCCTTGACCATATCACATCACAACATACCCTGCAAAAACAAGTTAGACGTCCTCTACTTTGTTGTTGCAAGTTTTACGTGGCTGCTACGGGCTTAAGTAAGAACTCATCTCACCTACGCATCAAAACCACAACGATAGTTCGTCAAATAGACTCCGTTTTAACCTTCTCAAGGACCGGGCGTAGTCACACTTGGTTCAACTAAAGTTGGAGAGACAGTCTTCCGCAAGCCATCTATGTGCAAAGCACGTCGAGGGAACCGGTCTCGCATAAGAGTATGCGTAAGGTTGGTCCGGATCGTCTCAACCAACAATACTGCCGAACCAAAGTATGACATGCTGGTAGGCAGTATGACTTGTATCGCCCACAACTCACTTGTGTTCTACTCGTGCATATAACATCAAACCATAAAACCTAGGCTCGGATGCCACTGTTGGGGAACGCAGTAATTTCAAAAAATTTCCTACGCACACGCAAGATCATGGTGATGCACAGCAACGAGAGGGGAGAGTGTTGTCTACGTACCAACGCAGACCGACTGCGGAAGCGATCACACAACATAGAGGAAGTAGTCGTACGTCTTCTTCCCGATCCAACCGATCCAAGCACCGTTACTCCGGCACCTCCGAGTTCTTAGCACACGTTCAGCTCGATGACGTTCCTCGGGCTCCGATCCAGCAAAGCGTCGAGGAAGAGTTCCGTCAGCACGACGGCATGGTGACGATCTTGATGTACTACCGACGCAGGGCTTCGCCTAAGCACTGTAACGGTATGATCGAGGTGGAATTTGGTGGCAGGGGGCACCGCACACGGCTAAGGAACGATTAACTTGTGTGTGTTGTGGTGCCCCCTGCCCCCGTATATAAAGGCCAGGGGCAGGGGGTTCGGCCGGCTAGGGGGAGAGGGCGCAGGAGGAGTCCTACTCCCACCGGGAGTAGGACTCCCCCCCTCAATCCTATTCCAATTAGGACTCAAGGGGGAAAGAGAAAGAGGGGGCCGGCCCACCTTTCCTAGTCCTACTAGGACTTGGGGAAAGGGGGGGCGCCGGCCAACTTGTGGGCTGCCTCTTCTCTCTTTTCCACTAAGGCCCAATAGGCCCATTAGCCTCCCGGGGGGTTCCGGTAACCCTCCCGGTATTCCGGTAAAATCCCGATTTCACCCGGAACACTTCCGGTGCCCAAACATAGGCTTCCAATATATCAATCTTTACGTCTCGACCATTTCGAGACTCCTCGTCATGTCCGTGATCTCATCCGGGACTCCGAACAACCTTCGGTACATCAAAATGCATAAACTCATAATAACTGTCATCGTAACGTTAAGCGTGCGGACCCTACGGTTCGAGAACAATGTAGACATGACCGAGACATGTCTCCGGTCAATAACCAATAGCGGGACCTGGATGCCCATATTGGCTCCTACATATTCTACGAAGATCTTTATCGGTCAGACCGCATAACAATATACGTTGTTCCCTTTGTCATCGGTATGTTACTTGCCCGAGATTCGATCGTCGGTATCCAATACCTAGTTCAATCTCGTTACCGGCAAGTCTCTTTACTCGTTCCGTAATACATCATCTCACAACTAACTTATTAGTTGCAGTGCTTGCAAGGCTTATGTGATGTGCATTACCGAGAGGGCCCAGAGATACCTCTCCGACAATCGGAGTGACAAACCCTAATCTCGAAATACGCCAACCCAACATCTACCATTGGAGACACCTGTAGTACTCCTTTATAATCACCCAGTTACGTTGTGACGTTTGGTAGTACCCAAAGTGTTCCTCCGATAAACGGGAGTTGCATAATCTCATAGTTATAGAAACATGCATAAGTCATGAAGAAAGCAATAGCAACATACTAAACGATCGGGTGCTAAGCTAATGGAATGGGTCATGTCAATCAGATCATTCTACTAATGATGTGACCTCGTTAATCAAATAACAACCCCTTGTTCATGGTTAGGAAACATAACCATCTTTGATTAACGAGCTAGTCAAGTAGAGGCATACTAGTGACACTCTGTTGGTCTATGTATTCACACATGTATTATGTTTCCGGTTAATACAATTCTAGCATGAATAATAAACATTTATCATGATGTAAGGAAATAAATAATAACTTTATTATTGCCTCTAGGGCATATTTCCTTCATATGGTAATACTTTCGATGAAATTCCAGCTTCAATCTTTTATAGTCCCATGATCTCATATCATCACATAGCCTATACCATATCAATGTGTCTCCCTTCAAAGATAAAGGGAAGACCTTCTTCTTAGAAACATCATCGGGTATACCTGCAAGCTTAAATAATCCACAAACTTCATCCACATATATTAAGTGCTCATCAGGATGCTTTGTTCCATCTCCTGTAAAAGGGTTAGCTAGCAGTTTTTCCATCATACCCGAAGGAAATTCAAAAGGAGTTTCATTTTCAATAGGTTCAGTAGGTTGAGGAGCAACTCTTTGCTCTACTGGACGGGGTGAAGATACCCCGAACAAGCCCCTCAGAGAATTACTTTCCATAGTAACAAGTGACAGTAAATTTCAGCACACTATATAAATTTTCCCTTACCAAATTCCACCTACCAAAGGCGCTACACTCCCCGGCATCGGCACCAGAAAAGAGTCTTGATGACCCACAAGTATAGAGGATCTATCGTAGGCAAGGTATTCTCTGCAAGTACTGAAATAAGTGGTAACAGATAGTTTTGTGATAAGATAGGTTGTAAGAGCAGCATGTAACAAAAGTAAATAAAGTGCAGCAAGGTGGCACAATCCTTTTTGTAGCAAAGGACAAGTCAGAACAAACTCTTATAATAGGAAAAGCGCTCCCGAGGACACATGGGAATATCGTCAAGCTAGTTTTCATCACGTTCATATGATTCACGTTCGATACTTTGATAATTTGATATGTGGGTGGACCGGTGCTTGGGTGCTGTTCTTACTTGAACAAGCATCCCACTTATGATTAACCTCTATTGCAAGCATCCGCAACTACAACAAAAGTATTAAGGTAAACCTAACCATAGCATGAACCATGTGGATCCAAATCAGCCCCTTACGAAGCAACGCATAAACTAGGGTTTAAGCTTCTGTCACTCTAGCAGCCCATCATCTACTTATTACTTCCCAATGCTTTCCTCCAGGCCCAAATAATGGTGAAGTGTTATATAGTCGACGTTCACATAACACCACTAGAGGCTAGACAACATACATCTTATCAAAATATCAAACGAATACCAAATTCACATGACTACTAATAGCAAGACTTCTCCCTTGTCCTCAGGAACAAATGTAATTACTCACAAAGCATATTCATGTTCATAATCAGAGGGGTAATAATATGCATATAGGATCTGAACATATGATCTTCCACCAAATAAACCAACTAGCATCAACTACAAGGAGTAATCAACACTACTAGCAACCTACTAGCACCAATCCCGGACTTTGAGACAAGAATTGGATACAAGAGATGAACTAGGGTTTGGAGATGAGATGGTGCTGGTGAAGATGTTGATGGAGATTGCCCTCTCCCGATGAGAGGAGCGTTGGTGATGACGATGGTGATGATTTCCCCCTCCCGAAGGGAAGTTTCCCCGGCAGAACAGCTCTGCCGGAGCTCTAGATTGGATCCGCCAAGGTTCCGCCTCGTGGAGGCGGAGTCTCGTCCCAAAAAGTTCCTTCTTATTTTTTTCTCATCGAAAGACTTCATATATGAGAAGATGGACGTCGGAGAGCCACCAGGGGGCCCACGAGGTAGGGGGCGCGCCCCCCACCCTCGTGAGCAGGGTGTGGGCCCGCTGGCCTTCATCTTTGGCGAGGATTTTTCTTTGTTTGTTTTAAGATGTTCCGTGGAGTTTCAGGACTTTTGGAGTTGCGCAGAATAGGTCTCTAATATTTGCTCCTTTTCCAGCCCAGAATTCCAGCTGCCGGCATTCTCCCTCCTTATGTAAACCTTGTAAAATAAGAGAGAATAGCCATAAATATTGTGACATAAAGTGAAATAACAGTCCATAATGCGATAAATATCTATATAAAAGCATGATGCAAAATGGACATATCAACATCACGTGTGTACTCGTTGGCACTTCCTTCTATTTGATAATGAGATGAATATTGTGAAATTTGTTGGATTATATTACTGAGCCTTGTGGGCAAGTACATGTAGTGGTACAAATTTGAAAGACAAGTGACCTATAGACTTGAAGTACAAGTAGATACTCTACCATTCTATAAATGGGGGCTCGATATCTTCACTTCATCATGAATAAATGAGTACTAGCACACATTGTTGTGGGTGCTGCAACCACAAACATGCTTTCTGCAATTACTACCAAAACAGAGCAGCTTGAAGCAAACCGTTGTATGTACTATAAATAATAGGTAGCCCCATCCCATGCAGAGTTTGTGAATCGTGTAATAGGCGAATATTTGCGCGGTTCGTGAGGCACTTGAATAAGACGCATGCACCTATTTTTATCATTTGAATTTAATCTATCACTAATTTGTAATCTTTGCTGTCTACACGACGTTTGTGTATTCTACCCTAGTTGATGTGGTAGCAACCAGGGAGATTAACTCTAAATTGGAAAAAAGATGAAAAGAGGTCTTGCATAGTTTTCAACATCATGGTTGCACAAGTCACTACGTGTGCGTGTGTGTGCGCGCGCGTGTGTTCCTTCCATTGCCGGTGCGTGCACATCCTTCATGTGTTTGGTTAATTAGTTCAACCTTGTGCAGATCTTGCATCTTTTCTTAATTTTTATACATCAGGTTATGAGATTTGTGTAAGTTCTATTGGAATATTAGGCAAATTATGATTAATTCCAGTAAATAATTCATGACTAGAACAAAAAATAACATACAATAATCTAGCATACTAGATGAATAGGAAAACATGCAGAGCAGTATCGCACATGTAACAACAACTACAAATAGAGTCATGAATAGATCACGATGGAAGTAATGTTCGTTAGCTGCTGTAGGAGCGACATTGTTGATGACAGAATTGATGACGATCTATTGCTGATGGAGTTGGAGACGGCGATGAGTAGCGCCACCTGACTTGGACGAAAGATGATCTATGATGACGAACTTGAGCAGTTGTGCAGAGCGCTTCCAAACCTAATTTGGCCTCTCCCGGTGCAGGATCACAAATACGAATGGCTCCGGAGACCTGATATCCCGCACGCCGATGCACATCAGTGTTCAGGATGAAGTGGACTACGGTGGTGACGCAAGTTGTGAGATGACGCAAAACCCTAAGTATTTTCAATGTATCTTTGGTTGCGGCCAGTACTATTAAAAGGGGATCGAATGTCGTGATGGTTCGACCTCATTCGATCCCCTCCCATCGCACGCACACATATTTTTTTCTTCTTCTAGAAATATGAGGAAAGCCACGACGCCTCGCCGCTCGATAAAAAGAAAGAAAAAGGAAAAAAAGGAAACAGCCCACGACCGCACACCTCATCTCGCACTAACCCCACAATCCCTCCCCAATCCTCTCGTGAGAGAAATCGCCGTCGGCGACCTTCTCTCCTTCATCGCTCAACTTGGCAAAGGCGACGAGCACCTACCACCCCTGCTCCCCCTCCGCCCTCTATCCCCTTGCTTGGAGACAACTTCCACGACGGTTAGGGAACTCGGCAACCCCACAACAGCGCCCTCGCCGAGGCCCATGGCCCAGCTCCACTTGACCTCTCATCGGAGCCATCGGTGGGAACCAAGACTGGCGATCCGCGAGACTTGCATATAGCGGCTTGGCTAGACGACCATCATCCCTACCCTGCGCGGAGCCTTTCGTCGATCTGGTCGTGCTTCCCAGTAGACATCGCCATGCTGGAGTCGTGCTCCTCTCCCTTATGGTGTCGTACTGGACGCATGCTCCCCGCCCCCAACGTCGAGCATTCCTGCCGGATCTGGTCGTCCTCGAACCCCAAAATCGGTGGTGGCCACGAGCAGCCAACTCTGTTCTCTGTCGTAGCTGAGGATGGGGTAGCAAACGCATGTCGAGGTGGGGAGCTGGTACATGGGGTTCTTGGAGGGAGGAGCAAGCCATCAATTGCTGCGGCAGGGTCGGAGGGGCAGATCGGAGTCAGACGAGTGACGTTCGTCACGGCCATGGTAACCTCTAAGGTACCTTCAGTCTATAGCTTGCAAGTGCAAGTACACCGTCACCGGAACTGCATGGAGGCCACACCCCTTCTGATTCCTTTTCTCCAATCTTCAGAGTTGTGGCCCGTCTTCAGAAGCACAAAGCCACATCACGCTGATGACAATTGGCTGTCCATCGTTTGATTCGTGTTCGTAGTATTCTGTACATCTCCACAAGGTACAACACTGGTAATTTCACCCCATGTCGCTTATTGAATCCTGAAGCAATTAACTTATAGCTTCATTACCTGTAGACTACAGTTCTTTATTGGGAACGAAGGATTGGTCTATTTTTCTTCCACTTTGTTTGGATTTCTAGGAAGTATTTTGCCTATTGTGCAGCACACGAGTTCAAATATTTCTTATTTGATGTAGAATCAAATAAAAAGGTTGATGTTTCATGGCTCAATCAAACTGAAACCAACCTTAGGAATACAAAAATTCTTGCTCCGTTGTATGTGCTTCCAACCATTCATATTGAAGGTATATGTACAGAGGCTGGGCTCGTTAAACAACACGGTAAGCCATAACATAGCTTCAACCATGAACTGCAGTTAATTAGAAAAAAAACCCAATTTGTTATTCTGTGTTTGTGAGCAGTCTATCATGGATTTGGTTCAGTTGGAGGGTCTTCTATGGCTGCAACATAAGAAATAGTACACATCTAGACATCCAAGATCCAACATTCAACAAAAGTCTAAGATTTGCTTAACTACTTCTTTTTTGATTTACTTGGGCAGTTAATTAACTGCTTTTCGTAGCTGGAGCTATACTATGTCATGATATACGAATTGAGGAAGAAAATGCAATAGATAGTCATGATATACGACACTTTTCATAAGGTGACTAAAAGATAACCGTGTGTTTCTTGCCAAAAAAATTTTGAACGTCTATGATATTAGACACAAGATGTTAGCTGGAAATATCACATGTCATTATTAGGCATCTTTAGGGATGGAGGTTAGACATTGTCAGCGAATGGCGAGGGGGGGGGGGGGTGAAGTAGATCTTTTCTGAAATTACCAGCAGCTGCACACAAGTTTCATTGTTTGTCAATTTTATCCACGACTTTCATGTATTTATAGGTAATTCTTTTCAATACTATGATTGTCAGTCTCACTGTGTATTATCCTCTTTGATTATCTTGCACTGCAGAATTATTATGCGATCAAATTTATAGGTGTATTCATTGTTTCTCCTCTTAACTATGTAGATGGAACAAGGATCACACATATTACTGTAAGCTATATTCTTTTCACATTTATGCATATTCTTTTTGGGACAGAAAATAAATTCAATTATAATACGCAGATATATTTTCTCCCATCTATGTATTCTTGCTCAAAGAGAAAAACAAAGTAGCGATGATAACGGGTTTTATATAATCTTATGTCTTGCAAACTGAAAAAACAAACTAACTACTCCCTCCGGTCCATAATAATTGACGCTGCTTTAGTACAACTTTGTACTAAAGTAACGTCAATTATTATGAATCGGACGGAGTATCTTTTTTTTCTAACTTGTAGCAAAATGTGGGAGCTTATATACACACATAAAACAAGTAGCTCTTACGAAGTTCTTCAGTGTTGGTCATGTGTGTCTAAATATTGTTGCCGTTGTTGTCATCTATAAACAACAAGATTCTTTTCAAAAAAATTCTTAGGCTGACTGTGATGAGAAAGGGAGCTTGGAGAATGGCATCGTAGAGCTGATGCCACCTCAGCAGACAAAGAACACGAGAACGACAAGGTGAGCCGGTACTCTGCAGGAGCCGGACCATGGGAAGGTTCTAATTTTAAGAAATCTTGGTTGCTAGCATATGTAAGGTTTGAAGTATGGATTGAGAAAATAAACATCTAAACGCCAAGTAATTTGTATGAGAATTTGACACACTAGTTTAGGAATCCAGTATTGTTTTCTTCATCCTACTATCTTGAGTTTCTTGTGGAGGAAGTATTGACTATCTTTCTAAATGGACAAGAAGCAGTGTGATCATAATGCATTATTACTTCCTTCATGTTTATATGGGAGAATGGATTGGTTAAAGAGGACAAAAAGTTGCCATTTTAATTTGAACTGCTACAATCTGTTTGTCGTTGTGAGAAAATATTTTAATACAGAACTTAGAGATTTACTCCCTCCGTCCCATAATATAAGACATTTTTACAAGCTAAAATAGCTTGCAAAAACGTCTTATATTGTGGGACGGAGGGAGTATATATATTTGACTCATGCATGGAATGAACGCACATTATGGAGGAATCCCCTATATGATGTATGACGGGAATCAATGATGTACGGCGACGGGAATCCCCTATGATTTATGATTCCTGCAAGTATATGGGGGTATTGTAGCCACATCACAGGGAAATAATTTGAAATAGAGAGTTGTGGTAAACTTGGCTATCATGATGTGAACTTGCTTCCTTGAGTTTGAACTTTGTGTTTACTATCCTTGATTCATGCTTGCTTTGACACTGATATGAAAAATTTATGCTTATTTAACTTAATGTTGCTCAAAATATAATGTTTGTAATTAAGATCGAGTAGATGTTTTGGTGATCTCAGCGCATCATATTTTTTCATTATAATCTTGGTTGTGACATATTGGCTCCCGTAGCAACGCACGGGTATTTAGCTAGTATATATAATAGGACCAGAGGCGGTATCGTCTCATGATCACGATCTCTAACCGACTTGATTTTTAAGTTGTATACTTACCGAACAATAAATAATAAACTTGTCTACCAAGGCATAGAAAATTTAAATGGCAAAAGGAGATCGCACCCCTGCAAGAACAGGGACCGAATTTGGGCAGACCATTCATGCACATGAGATTAAGGTTCTTACCGTGTCCATCTTCACCACTGGTGCTTTTGTCTCACTATAGTCTATCTCCCGTCTTTCTATAACCTTTTTTCAATTAGCATTGCCTTCTTCTATCCACCTTACCCCCATGCAGTCTGTTTTACAGTGAACACACATTTGCATCCAACTGCTCTTTTTCCTGCTGGGAGTGGAAGAAGATCCCACATCTTTTTCTTCTAAAGTGCACCAAGCTCCTCCTTCATGGCCCATCAGGGCCGGCCCTGGGCCATGGCAGCGAGTGCGACGGCCTAGGGCCCAGCCCGAGCAGGGGCCCATACCCTGTGCATGTATAGTATATACATTATATTCACAGAAGGAAAAATAGTACTAGTACGCAAGGGAAATAGCCCAGCCCATGAAGAAGCGAGCAGCCACGCCGTCTCTCCCAGTCCCCCAAAAACACGCCGCCAGCCGCAAACCAATCGTCTCCTTAACTCTGGCTCGACTCCTTCCCATTCTCATCTTCTTCCTCTTCCCCAAATCCAATTCATTGCCCCTTGCCCGAGTTCCTAAGAGGCCACGACCCCAACTCCCCAAGCTAATTAATGAATTTTCCGTTAGTATCACACATAGTGGGTTTCTTTGCATCCTACAAATACCCCAAGGGCCCCGGCGAACGGATCCATAGAGGCGAGCCGGCCAGCGGCAACACACCCTGTGCCCTGGCAGGAACACGAATCCACAGAGGCGAGCCGGTCAGGATCCGACTGTTCGGCGGTGGAGAGTGGAGACGTGGAGTCCAGGCACGTCCTCCTAATTTTTTGCGTCTCAATTCCCCCCCCCCCCCCCTCTTGTTGTATCTCAATTTTTCCCCTTGTCTATTTTCTGTTTATGATGGATTCATGTGCTGATATTTAACCTGCTTGATTCTAGGACCGGCCATGGCAATCTAGAGCAGTGTAGAGCAGCGTGGGATACTGGGATTTCTTATATTTACTCCAAGAGACCAAGAACAAGATTCAAGAAGACAAGATTTCAGGTGTTCTCTCTCCATTTTCTGTAAGCATGTTGCCAAAAAAGCATTTATCTGGTTGTGCGAAAAGGAAAAAGAAGAAACTTGTAAATGAATTCATTGGAACTCAAAAGGGTGCTATTCGTAAATTCGTTTTAAAAAAATCCACTGCCGAGAATCCAGAGGTAATAGCTGTTCATAGTGTTGAAGAAGAACAATCTGATGAAAACTTAGTGGAGGAAAATGTTGACATCGATGATTCTACAAATTTGGGTGGCCATGAGAATGTTTCTGATACTGAAAATCCTAAAGAAGATGAACACAAATCTTCTAGTTTAGATATTTATGACCCTAGAACTTGGGAAATTCTTGACAATAAATCAAGAGACATTCTAATAGAGAAAGGGCCTACAAGGGATTTAAATCTTGTGTATCATCTAGATGATAACGGTAGACATTTTTCAAATGCCTACTACTCAAGAAACCTAAGTAATGGGGAGGTTAGTGATAGGAAATGGTTGGTGTACTCTAAGGATGCGAATAAAGTTTACTGTTTTTGCTGCAAATTGTTCAAATCGGAAGGTAACAAAAGTGTGTTAGCATCCGAGGGACTAAGTGATTGGCAACATCTTAGCCAGAGGCTCAAACTTCATGAGAATAGTATTGAGCATATCACTAACATGAATACTTGGATTGAGGTAAGGCTGAGACTAAATAAAAATCAAACAATTGACAAAGATTTGCAGCAAGAAATTTCAAAAGAAAAAGAGCGATGGAGACAAGTTTTAATAAGAATTGTTGCTGCTGTGAAGTTTCTTGCTAAACATAATTTGGCTTTCCGAGGATCGAATGAGAAACTTTATCAAGATAACAATGGTAACTTTTTGGGAATAATAGAAATGATGGAAGAATTTGATCCTATAATGCAGGACCATATTAGGCGTATTCAAAATAGTGAAATTCATCATCACTATCTTGGCCATAAGATTCAAAATGAGCTGATTGATATTCTTGCACAAGGTGTTAAAAACACTATCATAAAGATAATTAAGGATGCCAAATATTTCTCTGTAATTCTAGACTGTACCCCTGATGTAAGCCATCAAGAACAAATGACTCTAATTGTGAGGTGTGTAAACATGTCAAGTAACACTACAAAAATAGAAGAGTATTTTCTGGAGTTCTTGAAGGTGGATGATACATCTGGACTAGGACTCTTCAATGAGTTAGTAGGTGCCCTTAAATCTCTTGATTTGAATGTTAATGATGTTAGAGGTCAAGGCTACGATAATGGTTCTAACATGAAAGGAAAACATCAAGGTGTTAAAACACGTTTGCTTGAAATAAATCCTAGAGCATTGTACATGCCATGTTCCTGTCATAGCCTCAATCTTACACTTTGTGACATGGCAAAATCATGTAGCAAAGCTATTACCTTCTTCGGAGTTGTGCAACAAATTTATACATTGTTTTCCGGTTCTACTAAAAGATGGGAGGTATTGGTTAATAAAGTTAAAGATCTAACTTTGAAACCTTTGTGTGATACTCGCTGGGAGAGTCGAATAAAAAGTGTCCAAGCTATTCAGTATCAAGCTCCTCAGATATTGTTAGCTTTATTGGAATTGGAAAGAACTTCTAGTGATGACCCAAAAACTAAGAGCGATGCACATTCTTTGGTTACTGCACTTACGAATTTTGAATTTTATAGGTATGATCATTTGGCATGACGTTTTATTTACCATAAACACTATAAGTAAGAAGTTGCAGTCTAAATTTGTTTCCATTGACACTACCCTTAAGCAAATTGAAGGTGCATCTCATTTTTTCAGAAGTACAGAACTGATGGCTTTACATCTAGTTTAAATATTGCAAAATCTATTGCATCTACCATGGATATTGAACCTAGATTTCTGACAAAACGTCGTGTTACGAGAAAAAGACACTTTGATGAAAATAATGACGATGAAGAAAATGTTATAAATGCAAAAGCGCAAGCAGCCGAGGAGGAGTCCTTTAGAGTTAAATATTTTCTAGTCATGATAGATGTAGCGATTTGCTTCACTAACCAAAAGATTTGAGGATTTGAAGTCATTTGAAAGTATATTTGGTTTCTTGTTCAACTCCGAAAAAATGAAGTCTTTGGATGATAAAGAACTTAGAGAATGTTGCACTAAATTTTCAAATACGTATTCTCATGGTAGCTCGTCAGATGTTAATTTAGATGATTTCTGTTCTGAATTAAGAGTGCTTCAAATGACTTTACCAAATAGATTAATGTCAGCAGATGAGATTTTTGATTTTGTTAGAGCTGCAGATTGCTATCAAAATGTGTCCATTGCTTATCGAATCCTCTTAACTGTTCCTGTTACTGTAGCATCTGCTGAAAGAAGTTTTTCAAAACTAAAATTACTAAAGAACTATTTGAGATCAACTATGTCACAAGAGAGATTGAATGGCTTGGCCATGTGCTGTATTGAGAAAGATATGTTGGACAACATTGATCTTGACACTATTATTAGTGATTTTGCCTCTAAAAATGCTCAAAGGTGTCGCTTCTCTTGAGTATGCCATTCACTTTTTTTGTGTATTTTTCAGGTGGCTCCTGATGTTTGCTGGTGCACGTTTGTGGATGGACTCCTAGAGCTGGAGTTGTAGCTTCTGTCCTGTTGGATCAAGAATTGAGAACAATCTAGTTAAGAGTTCAGACAAGACTTGTGGGTTGTTGGAGCGTGTATCATAATCTTGTAATCATTTGATATATCCGTGGACCGTGGTGTATTAAGACCATATTTGCTAATGAAATTTACGCATGCTTTTATAATGACTTTTTGCTGTACATTGAAGTTTTTTTTTTCTATTATATAGTTTAAGGGCCCATTTTCTCAGTTCGCACAAGGGCCTCTGGAATGCCAGGGCCGGCCCTGTGACCCATCTTAGTGATATGTAGGCTCTCAGCCCTTACCTGCATCATCCATCCTCCCTATAGAAAGAAATCGATTTTATGCCCTCGTGAAGGAACACGTTTGGGCCGACTGGAGCTCGACACGGAGCAAAATGTAGATGATCTTCGCAAATGGGCGAGGTAGGAGGACGTGGTTGGAAGTTTTTTGAATAGTGTTGGATAGAGGGTTTATTTGACAAAGATTCACTGTTATGAGAGAAGAGGATATATTCTTTTATGTTTGTTCAAACGTTGCTTGCACATATTAAACCCAAATGTGACCAAAAAGTCTCACATATAAAGTACACGTCGGCTGGAATTGGCTGGGTTGCGAGCCATCTGATGTGTGTGATGTCGACCGTGCAATCACTCCTCTCCTGTGTCCAACCTTCATTGCAATATGACCCATGTTGCAAACCTCATCACAACACAACCCCTTCTGCAACAGTAGTCATTGGATGAAGTCCTCCGCGACATCCTATATGTTTCAGAAACATGACGTCCTCTACAATGCACGAGACATGATAGTCGTCGTCGTTGTAGTCGCCACACAGAACATCACTCGAGTTGCGAGCAGTCGCTGCTTTGCCTGCAACAGTGTGACGATATGCTCCCCTACAGCAGGGAGCGGAAGTGGTGTCGTGCTCTGCACCAGCCGGTGCTTCGCTATAGGAACACGACAGGCACCAGCTAGATCTAGCCAGCCGGCGCGGTAGCGGCCGGTCGAGAGAGAGAGAGAGAGAGAGAGAGAGAGAGAGAGAGAGAGAGAGAGAGAAGGAAAGGGACCAGAGAAAGAAATGAGAGGAAGAGGGAAGTGGCTTGTGATGGAATGGAAAGGATAAGGTGAGAGTTCATAGACCCGCCCAACACATGGTTATGCTAAAAAACATTTGATGGATTTGCGATATACCCCATGTTACATTATACTTGACTGTTTGTAATATAATCCATGCTGCAAAAGTATATGTCCGTAGTCAGGAGGGTGCTCCGTGCTGCATGATTAAAGACTGATCGAATGGTTGTGGGGTCGGCCGACACGCGCGTCCCTTCAGCCGAATGAGGCTGAGCGTTTTTGATAAAGTATTTTAAAAAATACTCCCTCTGTAAATTAATATAAGAGCGTTTAGATTTACAGAGGGATTATAAGCTAGGGTTCATTGCCATAAAGAAAAGAAATTCGTACGAATTTGTTTTTCTGTTCAAACTGGTGATCCTTTTCTTTAAAATATCCCACCGAAACAAAAACGATATGCTTCACAGCAGCAACCCTAAAATTTTTTTTTGAGGGAACCCTAAAAAATTGGTTACAGCACTAACGCTGACCTGCGGCCCCCTGCACCTTCGCTGGGCCCGCTGCCTCCCTCCAAATCTCCAATGACGGATCCGTTGTCCCGCCGTTAAAATCCGCCTCTAGCGCAGTTACAGCAGAGCACCGTCCCCGTCCCCGCGGCCGCCGCGTCCTCCCTCGCGCTCCTCTCCCTCCCTCCCTCCTTGTACGCCCCCGCCAACCTCCCACCACCGTACACCGGCACCCGCATTGCTCGAGCTCCACGAACGAGCGCCCGCCATTAACTATGCAAGCTTCACTTCGCTCTGTAATCTCTATGTAAGATCGAGGCAGAGCTAGCGTACGCAGCAAAGCGACGCGCGCGAGTGTGCCAAGTCTAACTAACTCTGGCCGGGCGCTGCTGCCAGGTGCCGAGATGAGTACGCTACCAGGGGTGTGGCAGATCGCGGCGGCGTGGGAGCAGGTCCGCGGCCCGGTGATCGTGCCGCTGCTGCGCGCGTCCGTGCTGCTCTGCCTCGCCATGTCCGCGATGCTGTTCGCGGAGAAGGTGTACATGGCCGTGGTCGTGCTCGCGGTGCGGCTGCTCGGCCGCCGCCCCGAGCGGCAGTGGAAGTGGGAGCCCGTGGGCGAAGACGACCCCGAGCTCGGCAGCGCCGCCTACCCCATGGTCCTCGTCCAGATCCCGATGTACAACGAGCGCGAGGTGAGCACTGTCCACCCGCACGGCGGTGCATTGCGTAGACGGCTCACCCTTGCCAGCCTCGTCTGCTATGGTGTTCTCTGTAATAAAAACTGAACTTGCAGGTGTACCAGTTGTCGATCGGTGCCGCATGCGGGCTCTCCTGGCCGTCCGATCGGATCGTCGTCCAGGTGCTCGACGACTCCACAGATCCCGTCATCAAGGTAAAATCACTGAGGCTGAGCATATAGATAGATAATGCAAAGCTTATTCACGGGGAATAGGGAGCACGAACACGATCACGTCGTATGCAAAGTCGCGAACAGTTTTCCTGCCTATTTTGCCGTAGACAAGCAATCTACTTGAGGAAATATCCCCCGCATTTTTTTGAGGAAATATATCATTTGGGATTTAATAATACTTCTACTAAGCTGCTTGCTTCCAACCCGGTGAGCGTGTCATTAGAGTATTACCATGGCAGGGTTTGGCATATTATTAGAGAGGGGCGCCTTGGAGCTTTGAACTTGGTTGGCATCTTTGCTTGCATGTCCTCGGGCAGTGGCGTGGCACAATTACACTCTATGTGCGCGATGGAACTCTGATTTATTCATGTGAGTGTGCAGGAGCTGGTGCAGGTGGAGTGCCGGCGCTGGGCGAGGAAGGGCGTGAACATCAAGTACGAGATCCGGGACAACAGGCGCGGGTACAAGGCCGGCGCGCTCAAGGAAGGCATGAAGCATGGCTACGTCAAGGACTGTGACTTGGTGGCCATCTTCGACGCCGACTTCCAGCCGGAGCCCGACTTCCTGTGGCGCGCCGTCCCCTTCCTTGTCCACAACCCCGACATCGCCCTCGTCCAGGCTCGCTGGAAATTCGGTACGTACACTTATTTGCACAATCAGCAATTATTTGCACTGCTTTTTATTTTAACTATAGATTTCTGAATTGCTTACGCATAAGTGCCACTTCCTTTAAAAGGAAACATATGTCAGTATCGTTGGCTGGGCTACTGGACAGTGTGCTTTAGCAATGACATATTGATGATATGATGCTTTTGCTAGATAGTACTCCCTCAATTACTTGTCTTTGTTATATACTCCCTCCGTTCCTAAATATAGAGTGTATAGTTTTTGGCACGGAAATTAAAGAACGCACATGGAGGGAAAAATTTCACAAGTTTTGGATGAGATTTCACTTCACTAATTGGCATGAGAAAATAGAGGAGCTTGCTTGATATAAGGAAATGTAACCAAACGCCTAAAAAAATTATCCAAACGAGTGGTGCAATGCAATATACCTTATATTTTGGGTTTTTTCTTAAAAAACTGTACACCTTATATCAAGGAACAGAGGGAGTATATCCTTAGTCTCAAAAATCAAAATGTGTTAAATACATGATACATCCGGTATCTAGACAAATACGAAAATATATAATAGAACACCTGCACCCATGCCCTCACTATCTAGCCATCCATTCTGCGCTTCGCAATTCGTGCAAACACATTTCTCTTTTTTGTTTCTCTCGCATAAAACATGTTTTGAAGTTCAAACCTTTGCAGTGTGGCAAAGCTTTCTATCTAGAATCTAGGATAAATCTTTCAGATTTTTTGGCCAAAAATAAATATACAAAAAATGATTTTTAAATCTAAAAAAACATTTTTTGGCCAAAATTGCAGCGTGGCAAAGCTTTCTATCTAGAATCTAGGATAAATCTTTTAGATTTTTTGGCCAAAAATAAATATACAAAAAATGATTTTTAAATCTAAAAAAACATTTTTTGGCCAAAATGATTTTAAATGTTTTTTTAGATTTAAAAATCATTTTTTGTATATTTATTTTTGGCCAAAAAATCTGAAAGATTTATCCTAGATTCTAGATAGAAAGCTTTGCCACGCTGCAAAGGTTTGAACTTCAAAACATGTTTTATGCGAGAGAAACAAAAAAGAGAAAATTTCAGATAGAAAGTTAGTTGTGTTGCACAGATCTTAAAGCAATATTTGACAGCTAGGATAGCAGGGCCCGGGTGCAGATGTTCTAAAAATCCACGTCCTAGACAAATATAAGACGGGTGTGTCTAGGGCACATCTAGATGTGCTCTAGTTATTGCACATCTAAGTGAGTGAATCAAGCATAAAGAGAAAAAAAAAGAGAAAGAAAATATTCACACGAATCTCAATGTAAGATCAATGACATATGACTTAGATGTGCAATACTTATGGCACATCTAGATGTGCTTTAGCAAAACTGATATAAGACACCTAATTTGGGAAGGAGGTATCAAAACTCTTCTGCATTCCAATACATTTCTCTTGTTGTTGTCGCTGCTTCTGTGGGAACAGTGAATGCAGATGAATGCTTGATGACAAGGATGCATGAGATGTCCTTGGACTATCACTTTAGGGTGGAGCAAGAAGTGGGCTCCTCGACTTATGCCTTCTTTGGATTCAATGGTAAACCTGATCTCCACTTTTTTCTCTTGTGGGGTATTCTTTGTGTTTCTATTTTTTTTAATATATATGAATTTTTTGAATAGAGTGTTTCCTTTTATCATTTCCCTTATTCCGTCTCCTTTTCTTCTATAGAAGTATCTCTATGCTCCTTCCTTCCCCTGTTTCCAGTTAATAGTAGGTCAATCTGCTTCCTAGACTTTGCAGAAACAAATAGCATGGCACCAAATCACATTGTCACAAAATTATAGGAATTTTTATCATTCTTACCTTTTGCTTTCTATGTCCAATGTAGAACGGATAGCTCTTTCAGAAAAATCATACTGTGAAACAAGGGGCACAAGGGTAGTGCACTAGTACACGCACAGTCAGAACCCATCAGAGTTACAGTTGCACAAACGACTTTGATGTTGAGCAGTTCTAAATCGGAAAAAGATGGGGAAAAAGCCAGAAGGTCGATTAGGATAACAAAATTGCAACCAGATCAGAGTTACCACTAGAAATATTTTGCTTGAGTTATGATCAGGAAAATAATTGTTGAACAGGAACTGCTGGTGTGTGGCGCATATCTGCTCTGAACGAGGCAGGTGGTTGGAAGGACCGAACCACAGTTGAAGACATGGACCTGGCAGTCCGAGCCGGTCTCAAGGGATGGAAGTTTGTGTATCTTGGTGATCTCAAGGTAAATATGCACCATTAACCTACAAGTTTATGCAAAACATTAGAGCATCACTCGACTGCTTAATGTATATGTGAATTGCTATGAAGGTCCAAATAAATGTAGAAGGAACCATGTGCTGAACTTATAATCGTGGTTTCCAGGTAAAAAATGAGCTCCCAAGTACGTTCAAAGCATTTCGGTACCAGCAACATAGATGGTCGTGCGGGCCCGCAAATCTGTTCAGGAAAATGGTGATGGAGATCATCAGAAATAAGGTCACTTGCGCCAAGCTATATTTTGGAAGAAAAAAAAATAGTACATGTAGAATCTACTTACTAACCAGCTATATATTGATCTTGATGCAGAAAGTGACTCTTTGGAAGAAAATCCATGTCGTCTACAGTTTCTTCTTGGTGCGCAAGGTTGTTGCGCACATTGTGACCTTCGTGTTCTACTGCCTTGTTATCCCGGCCACGGTCTTAGTTCCCGAGGTTGAGGTACCAAAGTGGGGTTGTGTCTATATTCCAACTATTATCACCCTTCTCAATGCTGTTGGGACTCCAAGGTGCCAATCATCTAAACATCTATGCAATTTGTTTAAAAGTTGATGAACATACACTTGCTCACTTCCGGGATAGAGAGACATGCATATTAACATGACAAATCATGAACAAATGGTGCAGGTCTGTTCACTTAGTTGTCTTTTGGGTACTATTTGAGAATGTCATGTCATTGCATAGAGCAAAGGCCACCTTCATCGGTCTATTGGAAGCAGGGACGGTGAATGAATGGGTGGTAACGGAAAAGCTTGGTGACACTCTGAAGGCTAAAATGCCAAGTAAAGCTTTGAAAAAACTGAGGATGAGGATAGGAGAAAGGTACACAATGATAATTTCCTTAATTCATGTGCATTTCTTGATTCTACTATCTAAACTATAATACGTAATCAGGTTGCATCTTTGGGAGCTTGGTGTTGCAGCCTACCTCTTCCTTTGCGGGTGCTACGACATATCATTTGGGAACAATCGTTACTTCATCTTTCTCTTTATGCAATCCATTGCATTCTTCATCGTCGGTGTGGGCTATGTCGGGACATTTGTTGCACAGTGATTGTATCTGTCTCGAGTTCACCATGTCATCGATGCTTTCAAGTTTCGTGGTATATAATCCATTTGAAAGATAAGATCAAGAAACCTTCTCTTGAGTGCAATATTCTCTGAAAAAGAATGCAACATTGTAGGAGTACTGCAACACAACACATAGGTATATGGGTGTGTTTTAGCTACTAGGAATGTGCTATGACACGCATAAGATCGGTAACGATCAAGCAGACTGTATATTTTAACCCCTAGGTCTCTATGTCACTGTATTAGAAAGATAGGATTTTGTTTTTAAGTTTCACCATTTGTCTAAACAAAGATGCAAGAAAAAGTTCCTCCTTTTCATTGTTATAAGTAAACTGCCTGGTGCCTCCTCACCTTTGTCACACATCTTCACTTATCTCTTTTATCCTTTACCCCTTGTGCATGTTAATTAAGTTCAGCAAACAAATGCGTTTGGAAAATTTCCCTTTTAAGGCAACTGTATTTCAAACAGACCTACTAGAATACATGCATTGTTTGTTGGAGACCAACTGCTCTATCTTTCGTCGAGTTCACCAGACATAGGAGGGAGCAGCGCCGGGCGCACATATGTGGGGTGAACGAGTGCCAGGGTGTGAGCACCACGCGTATTTTTGGCACTCCCATCTGTTTGATAATGAGATGAATACAGTGAAATTTGTTGGATTATATTACCGAGCCTTGTGGACGAGTACATGTAGTGGTGCAAATTTCAAGGACAAGTAGCATGTAGATTTGGAGTACCAAGTAGATATTTTATCATTTCAATTCTAATCTATCACTAATTTGTAATGTTAGATGTGTGCACATCGTTTGTGTCTTTTACCCCAGTTGTTGTGGTAGCAATAAGGACGAATAACACTGATTAGGCGAAAACATGAAAAAAGAGGTCTCGCGTAGCTTTGAGCATCACTAGATAATGCAATGGCGATGCGACTGCGGCAATTTTAACCCCTTTGTATAAAAAAATTGAGGGATGCTTGTTGTTTATGAATACATGTATATTTTAAATCATGTGCACTTTAATTTTTTTTGAATCTGGTAGTAGTTTTAGGTTTGAGCAGCCTCGGCTTCGTCCTCCGCTACTTCCCCGGCCTTCAAGCCCCGTGCCCGTCCAGACAACGAGGTGCGTATGGCCACCGAGGACGATGATTCCTCTTTGATTAGATGATCGATTTGTGTAGATGCGCAGGCACACTTTTCTGTTGTTGCAACCAAGGATCGATGAACAAATCGCAAGAACACAAGAAGACGAATTTTGCCGGGTAACAAACACCCGCGGCGACGGACGTGCGGCATGGCGTGGCGGCATGGAGGTGCTGCGCGGCGGCGGAGACCGCAGCGGCGAGGTGTGATGCCATGAAGCGGCGTCCGAAAAAGCTCATGTATGAGCGTGACGGCATCAACGGCGTATATCGCCGAACGCCAGGCGTGTGTCGCCAATGGAAAAGGAGTGCGGCGTTTGTCGCCGAGGGACGCCAGACATGTGTCGCCGGCGGAGAAGGAGCTCGACATATGTCGCTGGAGAGGAAGAAGCAATCACGGCGACCGGTGTCCACGCGCCAGGTCGAGTCCGCATTCGTGGCAATGACGACGATGGGAGCAGCAACGCCAAACCCGGCGACGGTGAGCATGAAGCGCACTAGAGACGAGGAAGGAGCATTCCCTACAATAGTCAACGACAAGCCGGCGTCTTGTACGTCAGGATGGGCGGCGATGTCATGGCTTAGAGGGGTGAGTGTTGGCATGTCAGTAGGCCATGCCCGTGGTGGTGATGACCGGCGTGAGCGCGCCCAGATCAAGTCCAGGGCGGGTGCAGTGTGTGTGTGTGTATGCCGCGATGGTGTGTGTGCACCCTGAGTCCACCGTGTAGGGTTGCAGCCGTTGACGATGTGTTGGGAGTCCAGACGCAGCAGGCACGTATGAGCGCGTCATGCGAGTCGGCCAGGGCGTGCTTGTCGGGTGGGCTAGCGAGAGTGGAGGCACGGCGTTGCGTGCATATGGCTAGTGGTTAGTGCATGCCAGGTCGATTAGTTAGTGTGCGCGTCCGTGGTTAGATGCATGCGGCGTGTGGGCTGTGCTCCTGTGTGCTGAGCTATATAAGCTAACTAGATCATGATTGGTGCACGTTGTTATGTTCATCTATTTTTTCAATATATTGATAGTAACTTTTACAAATATATAGATTTGAAAGAAATAAATTTTTATTTTCAGTGAAAGAACTTCTGAACAGGGACGGGGCCAGAAAATCGAGATAGGAGGGGGCAAGAACTGGAAGCATCAAATCATAGGATATATAGTCACATAACATAGTAAATATTGGAAGATGTTGGATCTGTTTGGGTTTTTTCTTTCTGTAGTCACCCTGTCAACCAACCGCACGCTGAAATTTTGGTGGAGGAAACGGCTGCCAATGTTTCGTAAAACTTCTGTCTCCGCAATAAAAGGGAAGAGATGATGGGATTCGGGCGGGCCAAATAATTTAATCTCAACCAAACAGAAGCCTTCAATCTCATCAACGTCAAATATTTGGTCGGGTTCTTTGGGGCTCTGATCCAAAGAGGCCCCTAAGATAGTCTATATATGTCTCCGTTGTTTCGCAATAAGAACAAAAGGTATATATGGCTATTAATTCAAAATTTGATTTCGAACAACAGTATCAAAGATCGATAATTTTCTAACTGCTAGTTCTTGATGTCTGTTGTTCTACATATCAAATATCGATAATTTCTAACTGCTAGTTGTTGATGTCTGTTGTTATACAATTATACTTATACTGTTTACAATGCACAAACTAATCTAATCCAATGCTAAATATAAACTAACCTTTTCATCGTTTGATCGCTCATCCGTGCGGCCGGCCGGACAGAACGCGCGGCGGATCACACGGCGCGCTTGCATATCCCCTTCCTTTCTTGAAGCAGGCGGCTGACATACGATCTAGCGGGCGGACGGCGGCAGGCTCGATCACAGGAGCGGGTTGGAAACGAAGCGATTAGAGGGGAGATCTAAACTGCAAATACGTGCGTACTGCTTCCTAGCCTGCCCCCTTTGCTTTCATGGTGGGCTACTTCCCTTTTTTACTTTTCCTGGGATTTGGGCCTTTTACGTGCAATTTTCGTTGTAAACAGTACACGGGCCCTTTTTTCAAAAAAAGAATGAAAGAGAGAATAGTACACGGGCCCTGGTTAAGAAAGGAATAGGGGGGGGGGGGGGGGGGGGGGGGGCGACGCAAGCCACTTGGAGTTATATAGCGAGAAAAACTAGCAAACAACCAATCGATATTAAGCGGCGACACGATCGTCAGGGGGGGTCTCGCCCCCCCCTCGTCCCCCCCTCGTCCCCCTTGCATCCGTCCCTGCTTCTGAACCATCATGTAGGCGAACCAAATATTTATCATTTTTGGTAACTGTCATCTTCTATAATTTTCATGTCATGTTGGCCACTCTTTTTTTAAGATGATATTGGCCATTCTCTTGGTTTCATGTCTACCAAGATTTTGGTAGCATCTCATATATTGGATCATAAATCTACAACCCAGCATTTATGACAACCAATGTATCAAAAGGTGACCATGGAAGGAAAATGAAGCCAAATTTAGATACATTAAAACTGAGCACCCTCCCGGCCCTCTTAGGCCATCAACATTTCTAATCGTTGGATCCCACTTTTAATCATTTTCGGCCATCAGATTTGTTGTTAGGCCCACCTAAATCTCGTGTGTAGGCTAACTCGCGCGTCAGGTTGCGATGAACTTTTCGGGCCGCTGCTCCGGTGGTTTTTTTGAGCGTCTTACATTCAATTGGGCCTACTGGCCTACTGGGCCTGTGCTACCATCGTAAAATAAAATGTAGAAATTGCTCAGTCATTACGTCTGCTTGGGAAAGGAGAAGGGGATCCGGCTGCTATGAATCCGGAGTGCTGTTGTGACCAAGTGCAGCAACACAGCTCACTAAATACTCCCTCCATTCACAAATATAAGATGTTCTAACTTTTTTTTATTGACCACCGTGCTACTTTTGACAAAACTTCTCAGCAAGATACAGTAAAATGACATCCTTACAAAGTCATATTTTCCCTCAGTTACATATATGTAAAGGAGATAAGCAATATCATTAGAGGATGGAATATCTGATACTACTAAGTAGCAGATGCATTAGTCAATGGGCATGTGGACGCTCGATACTTTCAATGCTTGAATCATGTATATTTGTATAGAAAATAAAAACATAAATAATACATATATTGAACCAAAACGCAACAATAACCTTTCTATTCTGATCAATACAAAAAATGAAAATTTAGTATAAATAACAATAGTCAAAAACACTGCAAAAATACTACTTCCTCCGTTCACAAATATAAGATGTTTTAGATATTTCAATATGGACTACATGTGGACTAAAATGAGTAAACAAACACTCTAAACAGGTTTATATACATCCGATTCAACAAAAAAAATTAGAACATCTTATATTTGTGAATGGAGGGAGTATTTAGTGAGCTGTTTGGCTGCACTTGGTCACAACAGCACTCCGGATTCATAGCAGCCGGATCCCCTTCTCCTTTCTCAAGCAGACGTAGTGACCGAGCAATTTCTACATTTTATTTTACGATGGTAGCACATGCCCAGTAGGCCAGTAGGCCCAATTGAATGTAAGGCACTCAAAAAAGCCACCGGAGCAGCTGCCCGAAAAGTTCATCGCAACCTGACGCACGAGTTAGCCTACACACGAGATTTAGGTGGGCCTAACAACAAATCTGACGGCCGAAAATGATTAAAAGTGGCAATCCAATGATTAGAAATGTTGATGGCCTAAGAGGACTGGGAAGGTGCTCAGTTTTAATGTATCTAAATTCTTGCACAGGTCACTACGTGTGTGTTCTTTGGCACTGGTTCCTTCCATGGCGGTGCGTGGGCATGCTGCATGTGTTCATGTGTTTGGTTAATTAGTTCAACTTTGTGCAGATCCTGCATCTTATTCCCTAAAAGAAAAGACCCTGCATCTTTTTATACATCAATTTATGAGATTTGTCTAAGTTACTTTTTTAAACATTTTTCTTCAATTTAAGAGCAGTGCAGATAAATAAGGTTCTCCTAAATTCAACTACGTGATACAACCTATATGATGATAAGCAAAATAGGGAAGCAATATATAATAAGAAATGAAAGAGCTTGTATAAGAAATAACCCCAAACAGGTGTCGATTTTGTATGGTATCTGACTGTTTGGGGCGGCCAAAGGGGCGGTGTCCGGGTTATTCTGTGTTTGATGGGTAGTGCGCCCAACCGGAAGACGTATTTGGACCGCCTGGCTAGCCAGCAGCCAATTGCACATAATTTTTTCCGTGCATATGTCTAACTAAAAAGAAAAACTGCATATAGTTTACAACCAAATAAATCAGATAGTACCACCATAATAAATAGTCACAATCCAATAAAATTCTTAAAGTATACAACCAAATTTAAATTGTCATAAATACATTGGAAGAAAAAGACCCGATTCATCTACTGGTTTCCAAGGTGAGTCCACATGTGCTCGGTCAAGTCATTTTGGAGTTGAATGTGAGTTTTTCAATCACACATTTTATGATGAAATTGGGTGAACTATGCAAACGTTACCGGTTCCTGGTGCTCAAGCACAACATTTTCACCATGAAATTGAAACCCCTAATCGAAGAAAATGTCATCACGGTCATCCTCCACAATCATGTTGTGCATGATCAAACAAGAAGTCATCATCTTCCAGAGCATCTTGGTGCTTCATGTTCTAGCAGGGTGTTGAGTAATAGCCCATCCAGATTGAAGCACACCAAAAGCATGATCCACATCCTTTCTAGCACTCTCTTGTGCTTGGGCAAATGTGTGCCTCTTCTCTCCTACTGGATTGGATATTGTCTTCACAGGAGTTGACCACTGAGGATAGATACCATCAGCTAGGTACTATCTCTTGTTTTAGTGGTGGCCATTGATCTCAAAGTTGACCTTTGGGTTTTTGCCTTCTGCAAGCCTTTCGAACACTGGAGAGTGCTGAAGCACATTGATGTCATTGTGAGAGCCAGCCATAACGAAAAAAGTGCCAAATGCAAAAATCTTGTGAAGCCACTGCTTCAAGTATGATAGTGCAAGCTTTCATATGCCCCTTGTATTGCCCCCTGCCAAGCAAATGGACAGTTCTTTCACTTCCAGTGCATACAATCTATGCTACCAACCATTCTTAAAAAGCCTATATTTGCATTGATCGCCAACAACAGGGCTGGATCAGCAATATTTGGCTCTCTCACATACTTAGGACCAAACACTACTACCACCGCCTTGTAGAACTTGTCCAATGATGTGAGACATGTGGAGTCACTCATGCGGACGTACTCATCCACAAGATCATCGGGAATTATGTATGCAAGCATATGAATAGCCGTAGTGCATTTATGATATTAGGAGAAGTCAACCTTTCTAAGGGCATCCGCCTTGCACTCAAAGTAGTCATCATATGCCACCACTCTTTCCTGAATACGATTGAACACATGTCTTGCCATCTGGAAGCGATGCCGAAAAGGTTTTGAAGAGTGGGGACATGCACTAAAAGTAATCGGCGAAGAGTAGGAAATGGCCGCTCTCTCTATTGCAGTTCAATGTCAGAGCATGGCTTGGAATTGATCCCCTGAACCTCGGCTACTACCTAGCAATGTGGTCATTGATGACCAAAGCCACAACCACAAGCTACTCACCATTTGATGATGAATCGTCCGCTGAACAAATGAAGTTTTTGAACAAATAATCATTTCCACTATTCATTGTACCTTGCAGGCAAAGCACCGAATACCTTGCGGTCTTGGCGGAGATGCGGCCAGTGAAGAACACCTAGGCCGTGGAGCACGAGGCAGCTGATGAAGCTATGTACCTAGGGTAGGGTCATGGATCTGTTCAAGATACCCTCCCCAAGGACATCCCTAAAGGTACCAGGAGCATTCGAAGAAAAATCATCATCCACTCGACCATGAAGTTATGTTCCACTCGACAATCCTGAAGACACTCGACCGTATAGATAATCACTCCACTACCAGAAGATCTAGAGCCTCTCCACTCTGCAACGGTCGGGAATTAAGTCATAGCTTTAATGGTCATTATGTATCTTTATTGCAGGCATTACCAGTAACATCTCCATCTTTATGTACCTTAAACCCTTTGTAACTAAGGGCGGGAGGGGTCTGGCAAACTCTATATAAGCCACCCCCCTCCTCAGGGACAAGGGTTCGCACTTTCTGTAACACACACGCATATAATCCAGTCGACCACCTCCGGGCTCCGAGACATAGGGCTGTTACTTCCTCTGAGAAGGGCCTGAACTCGTAAAACTCCCGTGTACAACTCCTCCATAGCTAAGATCTTGTCTCTACATTCCTACCCCCATTCTACTGTCAAACTTAGAACCACGACAGTTGGCGCCCACCTTGGGGCAGGTGTCTTAGCGACTTGTTGGAGAAGTTGCGATTTTTTCCGATCCTCATCGACATGGTTTCAGGCGAAGGTTTGGCCAAGGGCCACGAGATCCGTCTCGCTGCGCTCGTATTCATCGCCAATGACTCCGCTTGGCTCCAAGAAGCGCCACTCGACGTCGAGGCGCTCCCGGTCCGCGGGGCAACGCACTTTCGCGCGTGCGTCCGTGGCATCCTCCTTCGGTAGTCGTCGACTTAGTATCGGTCGGCTCCCGTGCCGACCTCCCTCCTCGCAGCCCGCCGGAGCAAACATTCCGGGCGGTTGAGGCTTCAGCGGTGGGTGAGGCATGCAGTGGCTCGCCAATCGGCCACCCCCAGGTCGCGGCAATCGAGCCCGACGAAACTCTCTACGGCCTGTTCGACTGGCTCCGTAGAAACTGCATCCGAGTGCGACAGCAGCGACCCCATGGCAGAAGTTTTGATGGTCACCACGTAGTCCTCCTGGCTTCACCCGTGAGGACGGAGGCGATGGTGGCGGCGATCCATCGCGTGTCCACGAAGAGTACCGACCCGAACCCCTCTCTTCACAGAGGAGGGAGGAACTTCGCCACCGGAACATGGATGCACTTCACACTCCTATCGTTGGAGAAACCCCCTGAGGCTCAGGCCTTGGAGGAGGCGCGCCTAGCCAACTTGGATGAGCGCACTCGACTGGAGAACTTCCAGCGCGCACTCGACGAGCATGCTTGACAGCGTATCCCTGAGTCCAGTCGACGCCAACTTTTTCCGCCTCCGACTCAGGTATACCGAACCCCGATCCAGATTCTCGTAGCTGCAGCCCGAATAGCGGAGTCAATCCAACCTTCCCAGTCAGAAGATGGTCGAGGTCTGGTGCAGATCCGGGCCTTGCTCCGTGCAGCGGGAGAGCAGAATACAGCAGTATCTCAGTCGCGGAATAGGATCCATAGCAGATCCATGGTAGCAGACACTGTCCAGTCGGCTCACAGTCCAAGATCGCCCTCGAGGCATGAAGGACGTGGAGACCGGCGAGACCAGTACAGAAGCCGCGAGCAGTATGATCACCGACTCGATCACGATGATCGTCGTCGAGTGCCCACGCCTCCCCCAAGGAGTGGATCGTACGTGCCTCAACAACAGGATGACAGACGCCCTCATAGTGGTGGGCGAAGGATTCCAGTCGACCCCAGTGAACCGAGCTTTGACGCGAGATCTATTCTCGTTCAGGGTCTGGTCGACAAAAACAGAGCTCACAGAGAAGGTCCCGACAGAGATTTTCCAACCAGTAGCAGAGTGCATGTCTCAGGTCCAGAGTGCTTCAGCAGAGCCATCAGGGTTGCGGTGATTCCTCCCAAATTCAGGTTGGCGACTGGAGTCAGTAAGTTCACTAGAGAGTCCAAGCCTGATACTTGGCTTGAAGATTATCGAGTGGCTGTTCAGATCGGTGGTGGCAATGATGAGATGGCCATGAAACACCTTCCTTTGATGTTGGAGGGCTCGGCCAGAGCGTGGCTGAATCAGTTAGCGCCTGGTAGCCTTTATACTTGGGAAGATCTTGCCCGAGTATCTGTCAGAACATTTGAAGGTACTTGCAAACGGCCGACAAGGCTGACAGAATTACAATGTTGCGTTCAGAAACCGAATGAAACTTTGAGAGATTATATCCAGAGATGGATCACATTGCACCATACGGTGGAGAATGTATCTGATCATCAGGCAATTTGTGCCTTTAAAGAAGGCGTCAAATATCGGGAGTTGAATTTGAAATTCGGTCGGACAGGAGATATGACTGACTCGGATGATGGAAATTGCCACCAAGTACGCCAACGGTGAAGAAGAAGACCGTCTCCGGAGTGGCAAGCACAAAATAGTCGCCCACGAAACCGGAGGAGGAAACTCCAGTTGGAAGCAGAAGCGCAAAGCCAAGCCAGCCGCTCCTGGTGAAGCCTTAGCCGTGACTCAAGGAAAGTTCAAGGGGAAGCCCAAAGGGTCGTGGAACCCCAAGAAAGTAAAAGATCAAGATGGAAATGATGTGCTGGATTTACCATGCCACATTCACACCAAAAAAGATGAAGAGGGTAATTTCATTTACCCGAAGCATACCACTCGATAGTGTCGACTCCTAATCCAGCAATTCTGAGAGAAAAAACCCAAGGAAAGGAGAAAGAAGCAGACAAGGTTGAGGAAGAGGAAGAGGATGATGATGGTTATCCCCACGTGAATTCCACTCTGAAGATTTTCGCTGACGTTGAGAGTAAGAGTCGATTGAAAGTCATCAACAGAGAAGTGAACATGGTCGCTCCGGTGATACCCAGTTATTTGAAGTGGTCCCAGACTGCCATTACATTCGACCAGTCCGATCACCCAACGCACATAGCCACCCCTGGGAGGCAAGCGTTGGTGGTCGACCCAGTAGTCGAAGGCACCCGACTGACTAAGGTTCTGATGGATGGTGGCAGTGGCCTGAATATACTGTATGCAGAGACGTTGAAAGGAATGGGCATTCCGATGTCCAGACTCAGTGAAAGCAATATGAGTTTCCATGGAGTCATTCCCAGCAAGAAGGCTGCATCACTCGGTCAGATCGCTCTCGATGTAGTGTTCGGTGACTCCAAAAATTACCGCAAAGAAAAGTTGACATTTGAAGTTGTGGATTTCCAGAGTGCCTATCATGCTATTCTGGGCAGGCCAGCTTATGCATGTTTTATGGCTCGACCATGTTACGTGTACCTCAAATTGAAGATGCCTGGTTCCAAAGGGGTGATCACTATCACTGGTAGTCGGAAGAAGGCGGAAGAGTGCTTCCAGAAGGGCTCAAAGATTGCCGATGCACAGATGGCCGTAGTGGAATTGTAGGAATATCAAAAAAATGCAGATCCGAGTGATTTGTTGTGAGCCAAGAAGCCTGGCACAGATTCAGCATTCCAGTTGTCTGAAGAAACAAAGTCGATTCACATTCACCCGACGGATCCCAATGCTGCTCCGACTCACATTTCAACAACACTCGACTCCAAATAGGAAGAAGCGCTCATCCAGTTCCTCCGTGAGAACTGGGACATCTTTGCATGGAAACCTTCGGGCATGCCAGGTGTTCCCAGGGGACTGGCTGAGTATCATTTGCGAGTCGACCCAAAAGTGAAACCAGTCAAAGAACATCTTCGACAGTCCGCCGTATAGAAGAGGAAGGCAATCGGTGAAGAGGTGGGTCGGCTTCTGGCAGCTGAGTTTATCCGTGAGATTTACCACTCTGAGTGGTTAGCTAATGTTTTCATGGTCCCAAAGAAGGACGACTCACTTCGCATGTGCATCGACTTCAAACATATCAATCGGGCCTGCCCGAAAGATCACTTTCCTCTCCCTCGCATCGACCAAATAGTCGACTCGACTGCGGGGTGCGAGCATTTGTCCTTTTTGGACGCTTATTCCGGGTACCACCAGATCCGTCTGTACGGACCCGATGAGATAAAAAAAACTTTCATCACCCCATTTGGGTGCTTCTGTTATGTCACTATGCCATTCGGTTTGAAGAATGCTGGAGCCACATTCATGAGGATGATCCAGAAGTGCTTGCTCACTCAGATCAGTCGGAATGTGGAAGTATACATGGATGACATTGTGGTCAAGTCACATAAAGGTTCCGACCTACTGGCTGACCTTGCTGAAACCTTTGCCAACCTCAGAAGGTATGATATCAAGCTGAATCCATCAAAGTGCACATTTGGAGTACCAGACGGAAAATTACTTGGTTTTCTCGTTTCCGAACAAGGGATCGACACTAACCCAGAGAAAGTGGGTGCCATACTCCGGATGAAATGCCCTGTGCATGTGCATGATGTCCAGAAGCTTACTGGTTGTTTGGCCACTCTAAGTCGATTCATTTCTCGCCTCGGTGAAAAGGCACTGCCTCTTTACCGACTGATGAAGAAGTCAGATAAGTTCGAGTGGACTCCCAAAGCTGATGCAGCATTTGCAGAGCTTAAAGACCTGCTTTCCACCCAGCCGGAGCTTGCTGCTCCAATCAGCAAAGAGCCTTTACTGCTTTACATTGCAGCCACTGGACAAGTCGTCAGTACAGTACTTACGGTCGAGCGGGAAGAAGAAGGAAAAGCCTACAATGTTCAGCGCCCAGTATACTATGTCTCTGAAGTTTTGACCCCATCAAAGCAAAGATATCCACATTATCAGAAGCTTGTTTATGGGATTTATATGACCACGAAGAAGGTTGCACATTACTTCTCTGATCACTCCATTACAGTCGTCAGCGACGCTCCATTATCAGAGATTTTGAACAATAGAGATGCAACTGGTCGAGTGGCAAAGTGGGCGATTGAACTCCTTCCCTTGGATATCAAGTTCGAGGCAAAGAAAGCTATCAAGTCCCAAGCAATAGCAGATTTCCTCGTCGAGTGGATTGAACAACAACTGCCGACTCAACTTCACTCGAAGCACTGGACCATGTTCTTTGATGGTTCCAAGATGCTGAATGGTTCCAGGGCTGGGGTGGTATTGGTATCCCCCCAAGGAGACAAGCTCAGATATGTCCTCCAGATTCACTTTGATTCCTCCAATAACGAAGCAGAATATGAAGCACTCTTGTATGGGTTGCGTATGGACATTTCACTTAGCGTCCGTTGCCTCATGGTCTATGGCGACTCAGATTTAGTAGTCAATCAAGTGATGAAGGAGTGGGACGTCAGAAGCCCAGCCATGTCTGGTTACTGCAACACGGTGAGGAATTTGGAAAAGAAGTTTGAGGGGTTAGAGCTCCATCATGTACCCCGACTGAAAAATCAAGCAGCATATGATTTAGCAAAGATAGGCTCCAAGAGAGAAGCTATTCCCAGCAACGTGTTCCTGGAGCACATTCATGCACCTTCGG
This sequence comes from Triticum monococcum, assembly GCA_034509565.1. NCBI lineage: Eukaryota > Viridiplantae > Streptophyta > Magnoliopsida > Poales > Poaceae > Triticum > Triticum monococcum. Next base: position 618,271,288 of record CM067847.1, on the reverse strand, counting down.
TTCAAGAAGATCCCTTCCCCGAAGAGCCCCCACAGCCTAGGAGTGCCACAGATCCGACTGAAGTCGAGGTTCCAGCTGTGGTCGACTTAATCATGGAGGTGTTGGTCAGCTCCCCCGACTGGACAGTGCCATACATTGCATATATCCTTAGGAAAGAGCTCCCAGAGGATGAAGAAGAGGCTCGGCAGATCGTCCGTCGATCCAAGGCCTTTACTGTAATAAGGGGTCAACTGTTCAGAGAAAGTGCAACCGGAGTTAGCCAGAAATGCATAACACCAGAGGAAGGCCGAGTGATCCTCCACGACATCCATTCGGGGACCTGTGGCCACCATGCGTCCTCTCGGACCATTGTGGCTAAAGCATACCGAGCTAGATTTTATTGGCCACGAGCAAATGAAATGGCGAAAGATATAGTCGACAGATGTGAAGGCTGCCAGTTCTACTCCAATATGTCACACAAACCTGCGTCAGCCCTGAAGACTATCCCACTCGTCTGGCCCTTTGTTGTTTGGGGATTGGACATGGTTGGGCCATTGAGGACTGGTAGGAGCGGCTTCACTCATGTGCTCGTAGCAGTCGACAAGTTTACCAAATGGATCGAAGCCAAGCCTATTAAGAATCTTGAAGCTAGTACTGCTGTCAGTTTCATCAGAGAGCTGATTTTCAGATATGGGGTTCCGCACAGCATCATCACTGACAACGGATCAAACTTCGATTCCGATGAGTTCAGAACCTTCTGCTCCTCACAAGGCACACGAGTCGACTATGCTTCAGTCGCCCATCCCCAGTTGAATGGACAAGCAGAAAGAGCAAATGGCCTGATTCTCAAAGGACTGAAACCCCGACTGATGCGAGATCTCAAGCATGCAGCGGGCGCCTGGGTTGATGAATTTCCATCAGTTCTCTGGGGATTGAGGACAACTCCTAATCGGTCAACTGGTCGAACTCCATTTTTCTTGGTCTATGGAGCTGAAGCTGTTCTCCCGAGCGACTTGCTTCATAATGCACCACGAGTTGAGCTTTTCTTTGAAGATGAAGCAGAACAAGCTCGGCAAGATGCAGTCGACCTCCTAGAGGAGGAAAGAGAGATGGGCTTGATCCGGTCGACCATTTATCAACAAGACTTGCGTCGATTCCACGCCAGACACGTGAAAGGTCGAGCCTTTTAAGAGGGAGAATTGGTTCTTCGAGTGGATCAGCAGAAATAACACAAGCTCACCCCAGCTTGGGAAGGTCCCTTCATTGTCACCAGAGTGCTCCACAATGGAGCATACCACCTTTACAGTGTCGAGCATAAGAAGGACGAGCCACGGGCTTGGAACGCGGTGCCGCCCCTTTCATACTTAAGCACTCGTTCGAATAAAATGTAATAAGAAATACCTTCGTAATTTGTTCATCAAAGACAAGAGCTTTATAGTCTTCTCGTACGATTGTTGTTGTTTTTATTTACCTCTAAAATCCCCCAGTGGGTGGGCTTAGCCGCGAATCCATTTCGCCTAAGTTCGAAAGAAAATCCTACCGAGTGATGAGCAAGCCTCTCACTCGGGGGCTTAGCCACGAATCCGTTGCGCCTAAGTTCAAAAGACTACCAAGTGATGAGCAAGCCTCTCACTCGGAGGCTTAGCTGCGTATTCAATACCCGCCTAAGTTTGTAGAATCCTACCGAGTAGTGAGCAATCCTCTCACTCGGGGGCTTAGCTGCAGTCCAGTACTCGCCTAAGTTTGTAAAATCCTACCGAGTGGTGAGCAATCCTCCCACTCGGGGGCTTAGCTGTAGTCCACTACTCGCCTAAGTTTGTAAATTCCTACCGAGTGGTGAGCAATCCTCCCACTCGGGGGCTTAGCTGCAGTCTAGTACTTGCCTAAGTTTGTAAAATCCTACTGAGTGGTGAGCAATCCTCCCACTCGGGGGCTTAGCTGCAGTCCAGTACTCGCCTAAGTTTGTAAAATCCTACCGAGTGGTGAGCAATCCTCCCACTCGGGGGCTTAGCTGCAGTCCAGTACTCGCCTAAGTTTGTAAAATCCTACCGAGTGGTGAGCAATCCTCCCACTCGGGGGCTTAGCTGCAGTCCAGTACTCGCCTAAGTTTGTAAAATCCTACCGAGTGGTGAGAAATCGTCCCACTGGGGGCTTAGATGCAGTCCAGTACTAGCCTAAGTTTGTAAAATCCTACCGAATGGTGAGCAATCCTCCCACTCGGGGGCTTAGTTGCAGTCTAGTACTCACCTAAGTTTGTAAAATCCTACCGAGTGATGAGCAGTCCTCCCACTCGGGGGCTTAGCTGCAATCCAGTACTCGCCTAAGTTTGTAAAATCCTCTCCCTAAGAGCTGCACCACAAGTACAACGTACGCTCCATCCCTACCCGCAAGGACGACGAGGTGCAGGTGGACCGCGGCCCTCTTCTCCGAGCTACGCCACAAATACAACGGGCGCTCCAGCCTTGTCCGCAAGGACGACGAGGCGCAGATTGACTGCAACCCTCCTCTCCGAGCTACGCCACAAATACAACGTGCGCTCCACCCTTGTCTGCAAGGACGACGAGGCGCAGGTTGACTGCAACCTTCTCTTCGAGCTACGCCACAAACACAACGTGCGCTCCGTCCTTGTCCGCAAGGATGACGAGGCGCAGGTCGACTGCAACCTTCTCCTTCGAGCTACGCCACAAATACAACATGCGTTTCATCCTTGTCCACAAAGACGACAAGACGCAGTTCGATTGAAGTCACTCCAAGTAGGGAGCAGATCCCAAAGGCAATCACAAGCATAATCAAAGGAAGTTTGGATAAATCCTAAAGTTCCAAGCAACAAATCAAGAGTATTTGAGCCTCAAGCCCGAAGGAGTTTAATGGTTATAGCAACCACTCGGCATTTCGAGGCAAATTTAAGATAGGTTTAAATCTCATAGTTTGTTCACTCGGAAGGAGGAGGGCTGGCGGGTTCGACGAATTCGTCCAAGTCGATTCCATCTGCGATCCGAGTGGCAGCAGCGATGAAAGTCTCCATAAAGGACTGGAAGTCGTGCCTTTTGGTGTTGGCGGCCTTGATCGCCGCCAGCTTGTCTTCACGAGCTTCCTTGCAGTGGACTCTTACCAAGGACAACGCCACATCAGCACCACACCGGGCAGAGGACTTCTTCCATTCTTGCACTCGACCAGGAATCTCGTTGAGCCGAGCCATCAGAGATTCCAGGTCATTTTAAAGCGTCGCCCTTGGCCAGAGTGATGAGTCAATCCATGAAACTGCCACCTTCAGACGTGCGAGGTAACTTGTGAAGGAATATGCCCTAGAGGCAATAATAAAGTTATTATTTATTTCCTTATATCATGATAAATGTTTATTATTCATGCTAGAATTGTATTAACCGGAAACATAATACATGTGTGAATACATAGACAAACAGAGTGTCACTAGTATGCCTCTACTTGACAAGCTCGTTAATCAAAGATGGTTATGTTTCCTAACCATGAACAAAGAGTTGTTATTTGATTAATGAGATCACATCATTAGTTGAATGATCTGATTGACATGACCCATTTCATTAGCTTAGCACCCGATCATTTAGTATGTTGCTATTGCTTTCTTCATGACTTATACATGTTCCTATGACTATGAGATTATGCAACTCCCGTTTGCCGGAGGAACACTTTGGGTACTACCAAACGTCACAACGTAACTGGGTGATTATAAAGGAGTACTACAGGTGTCTACAATGGTAGATGTTGGGTTGGCGTATTTCGAGATTAGGGTTTGTCACTCCGATTGTCGGAGAGGTATCTCTGGGCCCTCTCGGTAATACACATCACATAAGCCTTGCAAGCATTATAACTAAGATGTTAGTTGTGAGATGATGTATTACGGAATGAGTAAAGAGACTTGCCGGTAACGAGATTGAACTAGGTATTGGATACCGACGATCGAATCTCGGGCAAGTAACATACCAATGACAAAGGGAACAACGTATGTTGTTATGCGGTCTGACCGATAAAGATCTTCGTAGAATATGTAGGAGCCAATATGGGCATCCAGGTCCCGCTATTGGTTATTGACCGGAGACGTGTCTCGGTCATGTCTACATTGTTCTCAAACCGTAGGGTCCGCACGCTTAACGTTACGATGACAGTTATTATGAGTTTATGCATTTTGATGTACCGAAGGTTGTTCAGAGTCCCAAATGTGATCACGGACATGACGAGGAGTCTCGAAATGGTCGAGACATAAAGATTGATATATTGGAAGCCTATGTTTGGACATCGGAAGTGTTCCGGGTGAAATCGGGAATTTTACCGGAGTACCGGGAGGTTACCGGAACCCCCCGGGAACCAAATGGGCCTTATTGGGCCTTAGTGGAAAGGTGAAAGGGGCAGCCCAAGGTGGGCTGCGCGCCTCCCCCCTCCCCTAGTCCTATTAGGACTAGGAGAGGTGGCCGGCCCCCTTCTCCCTCTCTCTCTCTCGAGGAGTCCTATTAGGAATACGATTGGGGGGGGGAGTCCTACTCCCGGTAGGAGTAGGACTCCTCCTGCGCCCTCCTCTCCTTGGCCGGCCAGCCCTCCCCCTGGCAACCTTTATATACGGGGGCAGGGGGCACCTCTAGACACACAAGTTGATCATTGAGATCGTTCCTTAGCCGTGTGCGGTGCCCCCTGCCACCAAATTCCACCTCGATCATACCGTTGTAGTGCTTAGGCGAAGCCCTGCGTCGGTAGTACATCAAGATCGTCACCACGCCGTCGTGCTGACGGAACTCTTCCTCGACGCTTTGCTGGATCGGAGCCCGAGGATCGTCATCGAGCTGAACATGTGCTAAGAACTCGGAGGTGCCGGAGTAACGGTGCTTGGATCGGTCGGATCGGGAAGAAGACGTACGACTACTTCCTCTATGTTGTGTCAACGCTTCCGTTGCGATCTACAAGGGTACGTAGATCAGACTCTCCCCCTCGTTGCTATGCATCACCATGATCTTGCGTGTGCGTAGGAATTTTTTTGAAATTACTACGTTCCCCAACAGTGGTATCAGAGCCTAGGTTTTATGGTTTGATGTTAATTGCACGAGTAGAACAAAAGTGAGTTGTGGGCGATACAAGTCATACTGCCTACCAGCATGTCATACTTTGGTTCGGCGGTATTGTTGGACGAGACGACCCGGACCAACCTTACGCGTACGCTTACGCGAGACCGGTTCCCTCGACGTGCTTTGCACATAGATGGCTTGCGGGCGACAGTCTCTCCAACTTTAGTTGAACCAAGTGTGGCTACGCCCGGTCCTTGAGAAGGTTAAAACGGAGTCTATTTGACAAACTATCGTTGTGGTTATGATGCGTAGGTGAGATTGGTTCTTACTTAAGCCCGTAGCAGCCACGTAAAACATGCAACAACAAAGTAGAGGACGTCTCACTTGTTTTTGCAGGGCATGTTGTGATGTGATATGGTCAAGGCATGATGCTAAATTTTATTGTATGAGATGATCATGTTTTGTAACCAAGTTATCGGCAACTGGCAGGAGCCATATGGTTGTCGCTTTATTGTATGCAATGCAATCGTGATGTAATGCTTTACTTTATTACTAAGCGGTAGTGATAGTCGTGGAAGCATAAGATTGGCGAGACGACAATGATGCTACGATGGAGATCAAGGTGTGGTGCCGGTGACGATGGTGATCATGACGGTGCTTCGGAGATGGAGATCACAAGCACAAGATGATGATGGCCATATCATATCACTTATATTGATTGCATGTGATGTTTATCTTTTATGCATCTTATCTTGCTTTGATTGACGGTAGCATTATAAGATGATCTCTCACTAAATTATCAAGAAGTGTTCTCCCTGAGTATGCACCGTTGCCAAAGTTCGTCGTGCCCAGACACCACGTGATGATCGGGTGTGATAAGCTCTACGTCCATCTACAACGGGTGCAAGCCAGTTTTGCACACGCAGAATACTCAGGTTAAACTTGACGAGCCTAGCATATGCAGATATGGCCTCGGAACACAGAGACCGAAAGGTCGAGTGTGAATCATATAGTAGATATGATCAACATAACAATGTTCACCATTGAAAACTACTCCATCTCACGTGATGATCGGTTATGGTTTAGTTGATTTGGATCACGTGATCACTTAGAGGATTAGAGGGATGTCTATCTAAGTGGGAGTTCTTAAGTAATATGATTAATTGAACTTTAATTTATCATGAACTTAGTCCTGGTAGTATTAGCATATCTATGTTGTAGATCAATAGCTCGCGTTGTTGCTTTCATATGTTTATTTTGATATGTTCCTAGAGAAAATTGTGTTGAAAGATGTTAGTAGCAATGATACGGATTGGATCCGTGATCTGAGGTTTATCCTCATTGCTGCACAGAAAAATTATGTCCTTGATGCACCGCTAGGTGACAGACCTATTGCAGGAGCAGATGCAGACGTTATGAACGTTTGGCTAGCTCAATATGATGACTACTTGATAGTTTAGTGCACCATGCTTAATGGCTTAGAATCGGGACTTCAAAGACGTTTTGAACGTCATGGACCATATGAGATGTTCCAGGAGTTGAAGGTAATATTTCAAGCAAATACCCGAGTTGAGAGATATGAAGTCTCCGACAAGTTCTATAGCTAAAAGATGGAGGAGAATCGCTCAACTAGTGAGCATGTGCTCAGATTGTCTGGGTACTACAATCGCTTGAATCAAGTGGGAGTTAATCTTCCAGATAAGATAGTGATTGACAGAATTCTCTAGTCACCATCACCAAGTTAGTAGAACTTCGTGATGAACTATGATATGCAAGGGATAATGGAAACGATTCCCAAAGCTCTTCGTGATGCTAAAATTGACGAAGGTAGAAATCAAGAAAAACATCAAGTGTTGATGGTTGACAAGACCACTAGTTTGAAGAAAAGGGCAAAAGGGAAGAAGGGTAACTTCAAGAAGAACGGCAAGCAAGTTGCTGCTCAAGTGAAGAAGCCCAAGTCTGGTCCTAAGCCTGAGACTAAGTGCTTCTACTGCAAAGGGATTGGTCACTGGAAGCGGAACTGCCCCAAGTATTTGGCGGATAAGAAAGATGGCAAAGTGAACAAAAGTATATTTGATATACATGTTATTGACGTGTGCTTTACTAGTGTTTATAGCAACCCCTCAGTATTTGATATTGGTTCAGTTGCTAAGAGTAGTAACTCGAAACAGGAGTTGCAGAATAAACAGAGACTAGTTAAGGGTGAAGTGACGATGTGTGTTGGAAGTAGTTCCAAGATTGATATGATCATCATCGCACACTCCCCTATACTTTCGGGATTAGTGTTGAACTTAAATAAGTGTTATTTGGTTTTTGCGTTGAGCATGAATATGATTTGATCATGTTTATTGCAATAGGTTATTCATTAAAGTCAGAGAATAATTGTTGTTCTATTTACATGAATAAAACCTTCGATGGTCATACACCCAATGAAACAAGTTTGTTGGATCTCGATCGTAGTGATACACATATTCATAATATTGAAACCAAAAGATGCAAAGTTAATAATGATAGTGCAACTTATTTGTGGCACTGCCGTTTAGGTCATATTGGTATAAAGCGCATGAAGAAACTCCATGCTGATGGGCTTTCAGAATCACTTGATTATGAATCACTTGATGCTTGCGAACCATGCCTTTTGGGCAAGATGACTAAAACGCTATTCTCCGGAACAATGGAGCAAGCAACAGACTTGTTGGAAATCATACATACTGATGTATGTGGTCCGATGAATATTTTAGGCTTGCAGCGGGTATCATTATTTTCTGACCTTCACAGATGATTTGAGCAGATATGGGTATATCTACTTAATGAAACAGAAGTCTGATACATTTGAAAAGTTCATATAATTTCAGAGTGAAGTGGAAAATCATCGTAACAAGAAAATAAAGTTTCTATGATCTAATCGTGGAAAAGAGTATTTGAGTTACGAGTTTGGTCTTCAGTTAGAACAATGTGAAATAGTTTCACTACTCACGCCACGTGGAACACCACATCATAATGGTGTGTCCGAACGTCATAACCGTACTTTATTGGATATAGTGCAATCTATGATGTTTCTTACCGATTTACCTCTATCGTTTTTGGGGTCATGCATTAGAGATAGCTGCATTCACGTTAAAAAGGGGCACCATCTATATCCGTCGAGACGACGCCTTATGAACTATGGTTTGGCAAGAAACCAAAGTTGTCATTTCTTGAAGTTTGGGGTTGCGATGCTTATGAGAAAAAGTTTCATCCTGATAAGCTCAAACCCAAATCGGAGAAATATGTCTTCATAGGATACCCAAAGGAGACTGTTGGGTACACCTTCTATCACAGATCCTAAGGCAAGACATTTGTTGCTTATAATGGATCCTTTCTAGAGAAGGAGTTTCTCTTGAAAGAAGTGAGTGGGAGGAAAGTAGAAAACTTGATAAGGTAATTGTACCTTCTACCTTATTGGAAAGTAGTTCATCACAAAAATCTGTTCTTGTGACTACTACACCAATTAGTGAGGAAGCTAATGATGATGATCATGTAACTTCAGATCAAGTTACTACCGAATCTCGTAGGTAAACCAGAGTGAGATCCGCACCAGAGTGGTACGGTAATCCTGTTCTAGAGGTCATGTTACTTGACCATGACGAACCTACGAACTATGAGGAAGCGATGATGAGCCCGGTTTCCACGAAGTGGCTTGAAGCCATGAAATTTGAGATGGGATCCATGTATGAGAACAAAGTATGGACTTTGGTTGACTTGCCCGATGATCGGCAAGCAATTGAGAATAAATGGATCTTCAAGAGGAAGATGGACGCTGATAGTAGTGTTACTATCTACAAAGCTAGAATTGTCGCAAAAGGTTTTCGACAAGTTCAAGGTGTTGACTATGATGAGAGCTTCTCACTCGTATCTATGCTTAAGTCTGTCCGAATCATGTTAGTAATTGCCGCATTTTATGAAATCTGGCAAACGGATAAACAAAACTGCATGGATTTATTAAAGAAGAGTTGTATATGATGCAACCAGAAGGTTTTGTCAATCCGAAAGGTGCTAACAAAATGTGCAAGCTCCAGCGATCCATCTGTGGACTGGTGCAAGCATCTCGGAGTTGGAATATACGCTTTGATAAGTTGATCAAAGCATATAGTTTTATACAGACTTGCGGTGAAGCCTGTATTTACGAGAAAGTGAGTGGGAGCACTACAGCATTTCTGATAAGTATATGTGAATGACATATTGTTGATCAGAAATAATGTAGAATTATTCTGTAAAGCATAAAGGAGTGTTTGAAAGGAGTTTTTCAAAGAAAGACTTCGGTGAAGCTGCTTACATATTGAGCTTCAAGATCTATAGAGATAGATCAAGACGCTTGATAAGTTTTTTCAATGAGTACATACCTTGACAAGATTTTGAAGTAGTTCAAAATGGAGCAGTCAAAGAAAGAGTTCTTGCCTGTATTACAAGGTGTGAAGTTGAGTAAGACTCAAAGCCCGACCACGGCAGAAGATAGAAAGAGAATGAAAGTCATTCCCTATGCCTTGGCCATAGGTTCTATAAAGTATGTCATGCTGTATACCAAATCTATTGTATACCCTGCATTGATTTGGCAAGGGAGTACAATAGTGATCTAGGAGTAGATCACTGGACAACGGTCAGAATTATCCTTAGTGAAATAAGGATATGTTTCTCGATTATGGACGTGACAAAAAGGTTCGTCGTAAAGGGTTACGTCGATGCAAGTTTTTGACACTGATCCAGATGAATCTAAAGTCTCAATCTGGATACATATTGAAAGTGGGAGCAATTAGCTAGAGTAGCTTCGTGTAGAGCATTGTAGACATAGAACTTGCAAAATACTTACGGATCTGAATGTGACAGACCCGTTGACTAAAATTATCTCACAAGCAAAACATGATCACACCTTAGTACTCTTTGGGTGTTAATCACATAGATATGTGAACTAGATTACTGACTCTAGTAAACCCTTTGAGTGTTGGTCACATGACGATGTGAACTATGGGTGTTAATCACATGGTGATGTAAACTATTTGTCGGGACCCCGATCCTAGGTCACACCGATCTAGCGGGTAACACATCATATCACTTTGTGGCCTCACGCACGGTATTTCCACGGGTGCCACCTTACCTGGCCCGGGACCGTTTGCGCCTTTTGGCTCACGTATATGATAGTGTCGCTAGCATCCATATGACAAAGAACCCGGGCCGACATGGCTAGTCGTGAACCCAAAGCGGCACTACCCTATGGGGACAGGCATACATGAATCAACCTCGAGCATGTCGGTCAACACCGTGTGAATCTGGGCTCTAGCACTGGGCTAACAGGACTCCGGTAACCCGGGCTGTAGCAGGCTAGGCAGGACTCCGGATGTCACCGCGTGACATTTCCCCGAAGGGACATACATAGGAACGAAGTGAATCACATGCCGGCCAGTCAAGTGTCCTGAACAGTAGTGCTGGGCTAGCAGGACTCCGGTGATCCGGGCTGTAGCAGACTACTATCGCTCAGAAGCACTAGACTACATTTCCCCATATGATAGGCTGCCAAGGATAAACAACTAGATAGTCGGATCCCACACATACCAAGCATTTCAATCATACACACAATATGCTCGATATGTGTGAATACAACATGGCATCACAACATAACTCTACAACTCAAGTATTAATTTATTAGGCTCCGAAGAGCCAGATATTACAAGCATGGGTCTCATGACCCAACAATCATAGCATACAAATCAAACACATGCGGAAGCTTAACATGTCTGAGTACAGACATCTATAAATGAAAAAGGCTAAGAAGCTTGACTATCTACCAAATCCTGTCGAGGGCACAAGATTGTAGCTGAGGTATCAAGCTAAATGTCGAAGTCCACGCGGAACTACTAGCGAGACTGAAGTCTCTCTGCAAAACATAAATTAAGCAAACGTGAGTACAAAGGTACTCAGCAAGACTTACATCAGAACTAGCTACATATGCATCGGTATCAACAAAAGGGGGTGGTGGAGTTTAACTGCAGCAAGCCAGCTTTGACTCAGTGGCTAACCTAAACTACGATTGCGAGCAACTCTTTTGAGGTGGCGCACACGAGTCCACATATTCACCATTCAATACACCACTATGGATCCGCTCTCGTCTCCCTACGAGAAGGCCATCCATAGCACTCACGCTTATCTTGCGAGTTTTAGGGTATCCACTTTCACTTGTCTATGAACTATGCAAGGGGTCCAAGTTTCCATATCCGAGGAATCCGGCTATTCGAATAGATAATGATAACCCTGCAGGGGTGTACTTCTTCACACACGCTCTCACCACTTATAGCCCTGTACACGTCATGTACCTCGGCAACCTTCAAGCGGAAACCGGGCGAGGGTGTCGGCCACGGCCTACCTAAACACTTAAGTCTCTAGTCCAGGTTTATCACCTATTCGGGTTCCATCCGCGAGGAGATCCGGCCGGAGTTTCGCTCACAGCCCCAAACGATGTGTGCAGGGTTCCCGAGACACCAAACGGGCGCCCGGTACACCGTGCCACAGTGTATCTACCGCAACATAGCCCACCCCTAGGGTCAGCGCTACGCACGGCCGCCAACACATATCCTACAAACACCAGAAACTATTTGCAACTCCTGGACAGAGTACTAGGGTGATTAAGAAGCCGAGAGGGGCCATTGGTTTCGGGCCCAATGCGTGGTAGTAACTGTTCATGGATCACAGACACAGAACTTAGTTCCTGAGGACGGCTGCAATGAGACAACCCACCATGTACTCCTACATGCCTCTCACCGCTACCTTTACCAAAATGTGTTCACACACTGTAGGACATGTTTACACACCTCCGATCCATCCCCGATGAATCAGACCTGACTCAACTCTAAGCAGTAGCAGGCATGACAAACAAGCATGAATGAGTAGGCACATCAGGGCTCAAACAATTCCTACTCATGCTAGTGGGTTTCATCTATTTACTGTGGCAATGACAGGTCATGCAGAGGATAAGGGGTTCAACTACCGCAACAAGTAACAGATGGATCGTTGTTGTCCTAATGCAGTAAAAGAGAGCAGGAGCGAGAGAGGGGGATTGTATCGGAATGAACAAGGGGGTTTTGCTTGCCTGGCACTTCTGAAGATATCATTGGGTCTTCATCAGTGTCAACGATCACATCGTCGGTACAACGTCTATCGAGAGGGGGCAAATACCGGCAACAGAGAAGAAATACAATCAATGCAATGCACAGTATGATGCATGACATTGACATGTCAATATGCTGTGGTTTGAGCTAATGCAACTAGCTATGATTTAAATGAAGTTGGTTTGAATACAAGATTCAAATTCAAACTCCATATATGATTATTTAAATGCCCTTTATTTGTTTTGTCCAAAACAGAGGACAAACATTGTTCAAACATGCATGAAAATGGTACAGATGGATTCCTTGAATTTTTCTGATAATTTTACATATATAATTTATCTTATTTGGAGTTACGGTTGAATTTCTATGATTTTTCAAAGTTTTGGATATTTTCTGAAATTTCCTGAATTATTTAAAATCCAGAAAATCATTTACTGCGTCAGCATTGCGTCATGCTGACCTCAGCAAGTCAACTGTGGCTGACCAGGTCAAACCTGACCAGTGGGGTCCACTGGTCAGTCACACAGTGCTAGCTCGAGTCAATGACAGGTGGGGCCTGGTCAACCTGTGACGTGGCCAGGTCAAACTGACCGGTGGGGCCCGTGGGGGTTAATTTAATCTAAACGTAAATAAAACCCGGTTAGTTAGGGCATGGGGCCCAGCGGTCAGTGGGTCAAGGGGATTGGTTAGCGCGTCATTAGCCTAAACTAATCTGCCACGTCGGCTAAACGGCGGTTAGCCGCCGGTGCTAAGCAAAACGCGGCGGCGCTCCTTGTCCGGCCATCTCCGGCGACGAGAGCTCGTGCGGCTGGGCTCTACGGATGCAGCGCATTGAGGCGCATCGGATGGTGGCCGTGGGGGATGGCGGGGTGGCCGGAATCTTCACCGGCGTCGACCGTGGCGGCTGCCTGAGCTCGGGTCAGCTCGGGGCCGAGGCTACAACGGCCGTGGCGCTGCGGGGTTGGCACCTATGGCTTCTACGCGGCGTGGCGAGTACGTAGAACGCATGCCCGGGACCAAATGGACACCGGAGTGTCGCCGGCGTCGAGCTCGTGCGGCGGTGAGTGCTCGGCTTTGGCGGAACGGCGGCTAGAGGACGGGAAGGATGCAGGAAAGAGAGGGGAAATGCGGCGGAGCTCACTGGGGGGTCGAAGCGGAGCTCAGCTGGCTCGGGGACGACCGGGAGGCGACGAATTCGTCGATGGAGTCCGGCGGCCGTGCTTGGAGAAGACGATTCGTGGCGGCGATGTGGGGCTCCCGCGGTGGCGTGGCTTGGGGTGGAAGAAGGAGGGGGTCGAGGCGGAGCTCTCGAGCACGAAGGATGGGCGAGGGAGGGCCAGTGGCCGTGGCAACAGCGAGCGACGGCGGCGGCTGTGTTCGGTGTGTGCGAGGGAGAGAGAGGGGGAAGTGAGCAGAGGAAGAGGGGAAGATCCATGCTTCCAGGGAAGCTCCACGACACCACACGAGGGCACAGGGGCATCGACAGCGCGAAGCAGGAGGTGGAGGCCTCCCAGCGCGCGCGTGTGCCTTCGCCTTTGCCTACTGGCAGAGGAAGACGACGAGCGACGAGGGAGGTGGGCTGGGCTGGTCCAGCTGGGCCGGCTACAGGTAAGTGGCCAGGTGGGTTTCTGCTCTGTTTTAGTTTTTGTTCTGTTTTCTATTTATGCAAATGGGTTTTAATTTGGTTTTTGAACCAAACTATTTTTTTTACTTCTGATAATTTTTGCAGGGACTAAATGGATTATTCCAAAGCCCCTCAACAATTTATCAGAATTATTGAACATATATTTATTATATAATAAATATAGATCCAATTCAAATATTTATTGGATTAAATCAAAGGCCCAAAATAAATATCTCTGAGATTCCAAAAATATTGTTTTAAGTTTTACCTCTTGCCAATATTTTCAGAGACTAAGAGGAACATTTTCTTGGACTTCTTTGAAAGATTTTAATGTTGATCATTTCTTTTTTTTAATTGATTTCTGGGGCTTTCAGCTTTCCCCAATTCAACTTTCAAAAATTTAGACATGATGCATGTTGCTCACTCAGGTAAATAGCTACAAGCAAATCTAGGGCTGTGACAACTCACCCCCACTAAACAAGAATCTCGGCCCGAGATTCAATACATGATGTAAGAAGGAAGGGGGGGGGGTTCACAAGACTATCGCAAAGGTTACTAATATCTTAAGGGAACTAGCAAATACTAACAACATGAAGTAGGGTGAATCTCGGGTTCAAAACCCAGGGATAGAATACCTACCACTACATGGCATCACGGGATGCTTTTGAGAATAATGGCCAGAATCACACACTGGGGACACAAAACATGGTTTGATTACTAGGTGATCCTCTAAGACACCTAGGGTCATAATAATAATTCCAAAATATATGTCGAGGCAAAAGAATACCCCAACTGACAAGTAGTGTGATTAATCTGGCCCAAATGGACATCAGGAACAGGGGAAAAGGTTTGCAAATGCATCAGACTATTAGAAACCTGGGATGACTCGGACAGCATAACGGCTGTAAATGCTCAAAATGATTTGAGACATCCTGCAAAATGGTGGCATAACCACTCAACAACACCATATCAAGGTTCTGAGGCCAGTTATGAATATATGGAAGTAGTAGAAACTGAACTGGGCTTAAATCCAACAATCTTAGGCAACTACGGTTTAGTAACACGTCATCCTGATAGATAGATGAGAAGGCCTAATTCTTAATCCCCGTAGAAAAGAAGAGGTTGACTCAGATCAGATGGGCATGAGGTATAAGGAGTAAAAAGAGCCTTACGTTCCCTTCCACAATCAATTCCCTTACATAACTAAAGCATTTCTAGACTCAACTTCGACCAGTTTGGCTTGGTAATCCTACAGGCAGTCAGGCTCTGATACCAACGCTGTCGGGACCCCGATCCTAGGTCACACCGATCTAGCGGGTAACACATCATATCACTTTGTGGCCTCACGCACGGTATTTCCACGGGTGCCACCTTACCTGGCCCGGGACCGTTTGCGCCTTTTGGCTCACGTATATGATAGTGTCGCTAGCATCCATATGACAAAGAACCCGGGCCGACATGGCTAGTCGTGAACCCAAAGCGGCACTACCCTATGGGGACAGGCATACATGAATCAACCTCGAGCATGTCGGTCAACAGCGTGTGAATCCAGGCTATAGCACTGGGCTAACAGGACTCCGGTAACCCGGGCTGTAGCAGGCTAGGCAGGACTCCGGATGTCACCGCGTGACATTTCCCCGAAGGGACAGACATAGGAACGAAGTGAATCACATGCCGGCCAATCAAGTGTCCTGAACAGTAGTGCTGGGCTAGCAGGACTCCGGTAATCCGGGCTGTAGCGGACTACTATCGCTCAGAAGCACTAGACTACATTTCCCCATATGATAGGCTGCCAAGGATAAACAACTAGATAGTCGGATCCCACACATACCAAGCATTTCAATCATACACACAATATGCTCGATATGTGTGAATACAACATGGCATCACAACATAACTCTACAACTCAAGTATTAATTTATTAGGCTCCGAAGAGCCAGATATTACAAGCATGGGTCTCATGACCCAACAATCATAGCATACAAA
This sequence comes from Triticum monococcum, assembly GCA_034509565.1. Taxonomy (NCBI): domain Eukaryota; kingdom Viridiplantae; phylum Streptophyta; class Magnoliopsida; order Poales; family Poaceae; genus Triticum; species Triticum monococcum. The sequence goes on along the minus strand of CM067847.1, from coordinate 618,255,533 downwards.
TCAAACACATGCGGAAGCTTAACATGTCTGAGTACAGACATCTATAAATGAAAAAGGCTAAGAAGCCTGACTATCTACCAAATCCTGTCGAGGGCACAAGATCGTAGCTGAGGTATCAAGCTAAATGTCGAAGTCCACGCGGAACTACTAGCGAGACTGAAGTCTCTCTGCAAAACATAAATTAAGCAAACGTGAGTACAAAGGTACTTAGCAAGACTTACATCAGAACTAGCTACATATGCATCGGTATCAACAAAAGGGGGTGGTGGAGTTTAACTGCAGCAAGCCGGCTTTGACTCAGTGGCTAACCTAAACTACGATTGCGAGCAACTCTTTTGAGGTGGCGCACACGAGTCCACATATTCACCATTCAATACACCACTATGGATCCGCTCTCGTCTCCCTACGAGAAGGCCATCCATAGCACTCACGCTTATCTTGCGAGTTTTAGGGTATCCACTTTCACTTGTCTATGAACTATGCAAGGGGTCCAAGTTTCCATATCCGAGGAATCCGGCTATTCGAATAGATAATGATAACCCTGCAGGGGTGTACTTCTTCACACACGCTCTCACCACTTATAGCCCTGTACACGTCATGTACCTCGGCAACCTTCAAGCGGAAACCGGGCGAGGGTGTCGGCCACGGCCTACCTAAACACTTAAGTCTCTAGTCCAGGTTTATCGCCTATTCGGGTTCCATCCGCGAGGAGATCCGGCCGGAGTTTCGCTCACAGCCCCAAACGATGTGTGCAGGGTTCCCGAGACACCAAACGGGCGCCCGGTACACCGTGCCACAGTGTATCTACCGCAACATAGCCCACCCCTAGGGTCAGCGCTACGCACGGCCGCCAACACATATCCTACAAACACCAGAAACTATTTGCAACTCCTGGACAGAGTACTAGGGTGATTAAGAAGCCGAGAGGGGCCATTGGTTTCGGGCCCAATGCGTGGTAGTAACTGTTCATGGATCACAGACACAGAACTCAGTTCCTGAGGACGGCTGCAATGAGACAACCCACCATGTACTCCTACATGGCCTCTCACCGCTACCTTTACCAAAATGTGTTCACACACTGTAGGACATGTTTACACACCTCCGATCCATCCCCGATGAATCAGACCTGACTCAACTCTAAGCAGTAGCAGGCATGACAAACAAGCATGAATGAGTAGGCACATCAGGGCTCAAACAATTCCTACTCATGCTAGTGGATTTCATCTATTTACTGTGGCAATGACAGGTCATGCAGAGGATAAGGGGTTCAACTACCGCAACAAGTAACAGATGGATCGTTGTTGTCCTAATGCAGTAAAAGAGAGCAGGAGCGAGAGAGGGGGATTGTATCGGAATGAACAAGGGGGTTTTGCTTGCCTGGCACTTCTGAAGATATCATTGGGTCTTCATCAGTGTCAACGATCACATCGTCGGTACAACGTCTATCGAGAGGGGGCAAATACCGGCAACAGAGAAGAAATACAATCAATGCAATGCACAGTATGATGCATGACATTGACATGTCAATATGCTGTGGTTTGAGCTAATGCAACTAGCTATGATTTAAATGAAGTTGGTTTGAATACAAGATTCAAATTCAAACTCCATATATGATTATTTAAATGCCCTTTATTTGTTTTGTCCAAAACAGAGGACAAACATTGTTCAAACATGCATGAAAATGGTACAGATGGATTCCTTGAATTTTTCTGATAATTTTACATATATAATTTATCTTATTTGGAGTTACGGTTGAATTTCTATGATTTTTCAAAGTTTTGGATATTTTCTGAAATTTCCTGAATTATTTAAAATCCAGAAAATCATTTACTGCGTCAGCATTGCGTCATGCTGACCTCAGCAAGTCAACTGTGGCTGACCAGGTCAAACCTGACCAGTGGGGTCCACTGGTCAGTCACACAGTGCTGGCTCGAGTCAATGACAGGTGGGGCCTGGTCAACCTGTGACGTGGCCAGGTCAAACTGACCGGTGGGGCCCGTGGGGGTTAATTTAATCTAAACGTATATAAAACCCGGTTAGTTAGGGCGTGGGGCCCAGCGGTCAGTGGGTCAAGGGGATTGGTTAGCGCGTCATTAGCCTAAACTAATCTGCCACGTCGGCTAAACGGCGGTTAGCCGCCGGTGCTAAGCAAAACGCGGCGGCGCTCCTTGTCCGGCCATCTCCGGCGACGAGAGCTCGCGCGGCTGGGCTCTACGGATGCAGCGCATTGAGGCGCATCGGATGGTGGCCGTGGGGGATGGCGGGGTGGCCGGAATCTTCACCGGCGTCGACCGTGGCGGCTGCCGGAGCTCGGGTGAGCTCGGGGCCGAGGCTACAACGGCCGTGGCGCTGCGGGGTTGGCACCTACGGCTTCTACGCGGTGCGGCGAGTACGTAGAACGCATGCCCGGGACCAAATGGTCACCGGAGTGTCGCCGGCGTCGAGCTCGTGCGGCGGTGAGTGCTCGGCTTTGGCGGAACGGCGGCTAGAGGACGGGAAGGATGCAGGAAAGAGAGGGGAAATGCGGCAGAGCTCACTGGGGGGTCGAAGCGGAGCTCAGCTGGCTCGGGGACGACCGGGAGGCGACGAATTCGTCGATGGAGTCCGGCGGCCGTGCTCGGAGAAGACGACTCGTGGCGGCGATGTGGGGCTCCCGCGGTGGCGTGGCTTGGGGTGGAAGAAGGAGGGGGTCGAGGCGGAGCTCTCGAGCACGAAGGATGGGCGAGGGAGGGCCAGTGGCCGTGGCAACAGCGAGCGACGGCGGCGGCTGTGTTCGGTGTGTGCTAGGGAGAGAGAGGGGGAAGTGAGCAGAGGAAGAGGGGAAGATCCAGGCGTCCAGGGAAGCTCCACGACGCCACACGAGGGCACAGGGGCATCGACAGCGCGAAGCAGGAGGTGGAGGCCTCCCAGCGCGCGCGTGTGCCTTCGCCTCTGCCTACTGGCAGAGGAAGACGACGAGCGACGAGGGAGGTGGGCTGGGCTGGTCCAGCTAGGCCGGCTACAGGTAAGTGGCCAGGTGGGTTTCTGCTCTGTTTTAGTTTTTGTTCTGTTTTCTATTTATGCAAATGGGTTTTAATTTGGTTTTTGAACCAAACTATTTTTTTTACTTCTGATAATTTTTGCAGGGACTAAATGGATTATTCCAAAGCCCCTCAACAATTTATCAGAATTATTGAACATATATTTATTATATAATAAATATAGATCCAATTCAAATATTTATTGGATTAAATCAAAGGCCCAAAATAAATATCTCTGAGATTCCAAAAATATTGTTTTAAGTTTTACCTCTTGCCAATATTTTCAGAGACTAAGAGGAACATTTTCTTGGACTTCTTTGAAAGATTTTAATGTTGATCATTTCTTTTTTTTAATTGATTTCTGGGGCTTTCAGCTTTCCCCAATTCAACTTTCAAAAATTTAGACATGATGCATGTTGCTCACTCAGGTAAATAGCTACAAGCAAATCTAGGGCTGTGACACTATTGCTGTTAAATCACATGGCGATGTGAACTAGATTATTGACTCTAGTGCAAGTGGGAGACTTAAGGAAATATGCCCTCGAGGCAATAATAAAGTTTTTATTTATTTCCTTATATCATGATAAATGTTTATTATTCATGCTAGAATTGTATTAACCGGAAACATAATACATGTGTGAATACATAGACAAACAGAGTGTCACTAGTATGCCTCTACTTGACTAGCTCGTTAATCAGAGATGGTTATGTTTCCTAACCATGAACAAAGAGTTGTTATTTGATTAACGGGATCACATCATTAGTTGAATGATCTGATTGACATGACCCATTTCATTAGCTTAGCACCCGATCGTTTAGTATGTTGCTATTGCTTTCTTCATGACTTATACATGTTCCTATGACTATGAGATTATGCAACTCCCGTTTGCCGGAGGAACACTTTGGGTACTACCAAACGTCACAACGTAACTGGGTGATTATAAAGGAGTACTACAGGTGTCTCCAATGGTAGATGTTGGGTTGGCGTATTTCGAGATTAGGGTTTGTCACTCCGATTGTCGGAGAGGTATCTCTAGGCCCTCTCGGTAATACACATCACATAAGCCTTGCAAGCATTATAACTAAGATGTTAGTTGTGAGATGATGTATTACGGAACGAGTAAAGAGACTTGCCGGTAACGAGATTGAACTAGGTATTGGATACCGACGATCGAATCTCGGGCTAGTAACATACCGATGACAAAGGGAACAACGTATGTTGTTATGCGGTCTGACCGATAAAGATCTTCGTAGAATATGTAGGAGCCAATATGGGCATCCAGGTCCCGCTATTGGTTATTGACCGGAGACGTGTCTCGGTCATGTCTACATTGTTCTCGAACCGTAGGGTCCGCACGCTTAACGTTACGATGACAGTTATTATGAGTTTATGCATTTTGATGTACCGAAGGTTGTTCGGAGTCCCGGATGTGATCACGGACATGATGAGGAGTCTCGAAATGGTCGAGACATAAAGATTGATATATTGGAAGCCTATGTTTGGACATCGGAAGTGTTTCGGGTGAAATCGGGAATTTTACCGGAGTACCGGGAGGTTACCGGAACCCCCCGGGAACCAAATGGGCCTTATTGGGCCTTAGTGGAAAGGTGAAAGGGGCAGCCCAAGGTGTGCTGCGCGCCTCCCCCCTCCCCTAGTCCTATTAGGACTAGGAGAGGTGGCCGGCCCCCTTCTCCCTCCCTCTCTCTCGAGGAGTCCTATTAGGAATAGTTTTGGGGGGGGGGGAGTCCTACTCCCGGTAGGAGTAGGACTCCTCCTGCGCCCTCCTCTCCTTAGCCGGCCAGCCCTCCCCCTGGCAACCTTTATATACGGGGGCAGGGGGCACCTCTAGACACACAAGTTGATCATTGAGATCGTTCCTTAGCCGTGTGCGGTGCCCCCTGCCACCAAATTCCACCTCGATCATACCGCTGTAGTGCTTAGGCGAAGCCCTGCGTCGGTAGTACATCAAGATCGTCACCACGCCGTCGTGCTGACGGAACTCTTCCTCGACGCTTTGCTGGATCGGAGCCCGAGGATCGTCATCGAGCTGAACGTGTGCTAAGAACTCGGAGGTGCCGGAGTAACGGTGCTTGGATCGGTCGGATCGGGAAGAAGACGTACGACTACTTCCTCTACGTTGTGTCAACGCTTCCGTTGCGATCTACAAGGGTACGTAGATTAGACTCTCCCCCTCGTTGCTATGCATCACCATGATCTTGCGTGTGCGTAGGAAATTTTTTGAAATTACTACGTTCCCCAACAACTTGTGACGCTCGCGACACGGGATTCCAGTCGAAGCACGTTCATGGCAGTTTCGTTGCAAACCGGAGAAATGATAGGGTCCAGACCCGTCTCGATCCTTCCGGTTTCCTCGTCAAAGTTTTGGCAGAATTCTGTAGTCAAAGAGTTAGTGAGTCAACTGGACAGGATTAACTCGCAAGCAGCAAAGCAGTCGGATTAAAAGGAGTACCTTACATCATAAGATAGAGCTTCTTAGCAAGAGTTCTTAGATAAGCTTCCGTGTCATTTCTCTTACGGACCGCGGACTCCAGCTTCTCATTCAGGGCAATCTTGTCCTTCTTCAGACGACTCACTTCTCGGTTAGACTCATCGAGACAAGACTTCAGCTTGTTCACCTCCCCTTCCAACGCTCTGACTGAAGCCAACTTCTGGTCTGCAAGGGCAGTCTTATCTTGGGCTTCCTTCTGCGCAGCTGCAAGGTCCAAGTCCTTCTTCTCCAGAGCCAACCTCATTTTCTCTGCAAAAGAAGCAATCAGATCAAACAAGAGATCGAAGGAATATCTTAAAAGACGATCAACATGAACATTCAACAGGCAGTTACCTTCCATACCAGCAGCTTCATCTTGAGCTTTCTTCAACTTTTGTTGGGCCAGCTCCAAGTCGAGGTTGAGTTGCCTCTGCTTCTCCTCAAATTCAGCAAACTTAGAAATGAGAGTACAAGATTTCCGCAGGAGGTAAAAGACGTGTCAAATGACAAGATCAAAGGTTAAAAAAATTTACTTCCGAGTGAATGAAACTTAAAACTTTACTCAGACCCCAGCCGACTGCCCACAGTCGACTGCGGTCTCGGGGACTACACCCAGCGGGTGCACTTGGTGTGCCCCCACTGATTCAGACCCAACTCGACCGGTCTGCCCGGGTCGAGTAAAAAAAAGAAGAGAAAAGAACTATTCAGACCCTGGCCAACTGCCAGCAGTCGACCATGGTCTCGGGGACTACACCTAGTGGGTGCACTTGACGTGCTCCCACTAGTTCAGATCTCATTCGACCGGTCCGCCCGGGTCGAGTGGAAGAAAAGAAAGAAAAAAGAACTCAGACCCCAGTCGACTGCCCGCAGTCGACTGCGGTCTCGGGGACTACACCCAGTGGGTGCACTTAGCGTGCCCCCACCGGTTCAGATCCCACTCGCCCAGGCCGAGTGGAAGAGCGCAAATACCAAAGACAACAAAACACCCAGTGGGTGTACAGATTCGACGCAAACAATAAGAGATTGTATGGAAGAAAATATTTCAGGTAGCATATCCTAATAGAACAAGATCAGTCAAAAGTTTACTTACCTGGATATTGGCCCAGAGAGCAGCGCTGGCTTCGTAAGCAGCCTGGCTATTCTCGTGCACCGTCTTCATCCGCTCCATCATCACGTTAGCCTGACGGATGGCTTCCGCAGCCGTGTCTGACTGGTGTTCCGGAACATGGCAGTTGGTGAAGAAGGGGGTAGACGACCCAGGTGCGGCATCTTGGAGCTCCGAAGCGTGAGGTTGGACGACTGAAGGAAACACCGGTACAATCGACAGTGCAGGGCACTCACTCGAAAATGGTACAACGAAAGTTACAGAGGCCCCGCCTGCCTCTTCAGACTGCCGAACGGTTGGTGTTGTCGTCGGTCCCTGCTGAGACGTCTTGCCAGCTGCTACCTTTTTGTTCTTTCTGGGCCTAGGGGCCACATCTTCATCATCATCTGGAAGATCGATGACGTTGGGTGGAGCTGCAGAGAAATCAGTCGACCCCAAGTGAATCGCTAGAATTCAATCGACCAAGTAATCAAAGAACAAGATCATAAGAGTTTTTACCTGGGTTGGAGGTAACCGCGTCCTCCATCTCCTCGTCTCGATATTAGTTAGAAGAAGTTCTAGATGTAGCAGCACTGCAAATGTCAACATTCAGTCGGTTATGTTCTGTTGCTCGAATCGACCAAAAGAACGGATCAGATGATTACCCGGAGATGGTAGGGACGGTCACTTTGATTCTGGGCAAAGCCTTCGGTGGTTTAGAGGAGGTGGCTTTCGATGCTTTGGGCGTAGGAGGCGGCACAATCTTGAGTTGTTTAGATACCTTCTCAGTTGGTGCTGGGGAAGACGTCTGAGGGCGCTTCGAAGAATGCCCAGTCGGTGCGGCCGCCAGGACCAGGGTGCTCGCCGGGTCTTGAGCGTGCTTGGACCTCCTCTCTCTGCGAGGAGGCGAGTCTACCTCTTCGTCATCACTCGAGTCATCGCTCTCCTCGTCCTCCTCTGCATCCGAGTGCCACTCGCCACTCTCACCCCCGCTCGCCCCTTCCTCGATGTCTTGCTCCTGCACTCTATTGGGCATCGAGTACATATCAATGAGAGCCTGAAAAGACAATGAACGAAAGAAATACAGTCGACCGTCAACAAGGTGTTACACAGTGAATCGAGAAGATAGTTGACAATGCAGAATCATACCTGTTCCGGCTGGAGCGAATGGTCGAATGGAATCACCCTCCTAGACCCCCGGGGATTATCTTTGTTGCCGGTGATTCCTCTCAGCCATTTCTCCACCGTGTCTTCACTAACATCCTCCGGGTGGATCCGAGTGGAGTCCTCGAGTCCCGAGTACATCCACATCGGATGGTCACGGGCTTGGAGTAGTTGAATGCGCCGACTGAGAAAGACCTCCAACAGGTCCATTCCAGTCACCCCGTCGCGGACAAGTTGGACGACCTGCTCGACCAACGCCTTCACCTGCGCCATCTCTTCCGGGATCACCCTCAAGGAGGAGGGATTCTCCATTCGATCTAAGGAAAAGGGGGGAAGTCCAGTCGACTGACCCAGGGTCGGCTGGTCCTTACAGTAAAACCAGGTCGACTGCCAGCCCCGGGCCGAGTCGGGAAGGATCATAGCTAGGAAGGTGCTCTTGTTCCTCATTTGGATTCCAAGGCCCCCGCACATCTGGATCACATGCGTCCTCTCGAAACTCGGGTTGGCCTTCTTGATCGACTGGGAGCGGCAGGTGAATATGTGCTTGAAGAGACCCCAGTGCGGTTGACAACCCAAGAAATTTTCGCACATTGACACAAAGGCAGCAAGATACACTATGGTGTTTGGAGTGAAGTGGTGGAGTTGAGCCCTGAAGAAGTTCAAAAAACCACAAAAGAAAGGAACCCGCGGTCGACATGAATGGCGAGGAGAACGCACTCACCCTCCAGCGGCCGCAGCTTGGTCTCGTTCCCCGGGAGCCGTGCCGATTCGTGGGGGATCAATCCCCCCTCAACCAGGTCATCGAGGTCGTCTTGGCTGATTGTTGAGCGGATCCAATCGCCCTGGATCCAGCTCGGCGGTAGGCCGGACCTTGACGAGGATCCACCCCGGCTGGTCCTCTTTCCTTTCGCCTTCGCGGTCGCCTTCTTCGCGCGCTCCAACGCCACCGTCTTCTTCTTTCCCATGGCGGCGGATCGAGTCCGAGCGAGGCTACGACGCCAAGAGCGGAAGCGGGCGCAGTGGAGAAATCTGAGGAAGAAGAAAGAGAATGAGGGCGCACTGTTCAAAAGCCCGGTCCTGTGCCTTTTATAAGGTCACTTCCGAGTGACTGACTTGTAGGCCCGGATGATCTTATCAAATCCCGCAACAGTCGCGCGCGTGATACGTGGCGAAAAAGGTGGCGCAGGAATCGAGGCGACCTGCCTAATTCGTCCCGATTACCACGGCCTCGCCTGTCCGGCGCGCTTCCCAAAATTCGAATCCCGCGAAATCCGCGGACAGTAGAACAACTTGTCACACGGAAGACATCCTCCGCATCATCATTCAGAACTCTTCCATAAAAGTTCACTCGACAAAAACTAAGAATGGACCAAGGCGACTGAAAAAGAAGTTGGTGTCATCCCCTCAGTTCATTGATCCAGAGCAAGATATACTCATAACATGAAAAATGAGTCGGAAGTGTTCTCGACTCCTTTCTCACTCAAACCCTGATCCATTCGGGGGCTAATGATGAAGCTATGTACCTAAGGTAGGGTCATGGATCTGTTCAAGATACCCTCCCCAAGGACATCCCTAAAGGTACCAGGAGCATTCGAAGAAAAATCATCATCCACTCGACCATGAAGTTATGTTCCACTCGACAATCCTGAAGACACTCGACTGTATAGATAATCACTCGACTACCAGAAGATCTAGAGCCTCTGCACTCTGCAACGGTCGGGAATTAAGTCATAGCTTTAATGGTCATTATGTATCTTTATTGCAGGCATTACCAGTAACGTCTCCATCTTTATGTACCTTAAACCCTTTGTAACTGAGGGCAGGAGGGGTCTGGCGAACTCTATATAAGCCACCCCCCTCCTCAGGGACAAGGGTTCGCTGTCGGTGTCAAAACCGGCGGATCTCGGGTAGGGGGTCCCGAACTGTGCGTCTAGGCCGGATGGTAACAGGAGGCAGGGGACACGATGTTTTATCCAGGTTCGGGCCCTCTTGATGGAGGTAAAACCCTATGTCCTACTTGATTAATATTGATGATATGGGTAGTACAAGAGTAGATCTACCACGAGATCAGAGAGGCTAAACCCTAGAAGCTAGCCTATGGTATGATTGTTGTTCGTCCTACGGACTAAAACCCTCCGGTTTATATAGACACGGAGAGGGCTAGGGTTACACAGAGTCGGTTACAATGGTAGGAGATCTACATATCCGAATCGCCAAGCTTGCCTTCCACGCCAAGGAAAGTCCCTTCCAGACATGGGACGAAGTCTTCAATCTTGTATCTTCATAGTCCAGGAGTCCGGCCGAAGGTATAGTCTGGCTATCCGGACACCCCCTAATCCAGGACTCCCTCAGTAGCCCCTGAACCAGGCTTCAATGACGACGAGTCCGGCGCGTAGATTGTCTTCGGCATTGCAAGGCGGGTTCCTCCTCCAAGTACTTCATAGAAGATTTTGAACACAAAGGTAGTGTCCGGCTCTGCAAAATAAGTTTCCACATATTGCCATAGAGAGAATAATATTTACACAAATCTAATCTGCTGTCGTATTCCACAGCGTGACATCACACTACGGCCAAGTCTTTATTCAAATTGTTTTACTGTCCCACCTCAGCGCATTTAGCGAGGCGGTTTCCTTGGCACGTCTTGTTAAAGCAGAGATCGTGTCCCCTTATCCTGGGATTCTCATCAATACGGGCATGGGTAACCCAGTCGTACCCGTTCGTATGTTTTCTCGATCAAAGGCGAGTCCCAGACGGTCATGGGGAGGGCCCTTGGTATTCAACCTCTTATAAAGAGATCAAGGCCTTACTCCTTTCTTCCAATCTCAAACGAGTTCGCCCTTCGCTTCGAGTTCCAACACCCAAGGCTCCATATTTTAGGCGCTTCGGACCTTCGACAATGTCCGGTTCCGACCTTCGAGGCCGATGGATGCCCTCCTCCGCCGCGGAGGAGGACGTGCTGAAGTTGAGAGAGGCCAGGTTCTTGACTGACGAAATCTGGCATAGGCTGCCTGCTCAAGGGCAGGTCATTCCCACTCCCAAGCCTGGTGAGAGTGTGGTGTTCATGTCCCACTTCCTTCGGGGGCTAGGCTTCCCGACGAATCCCTTCATGAGGGGGCTCATGTATTATTATGGGCTGGAATTTCACGACTTAGCCCCGGAGTCCATCCTCCATATTTCATCATTCATCGTCGTGTGTGAAGCCTTCCTCCGTATCACTCCTCACTTCGGACTATGGCTCAAGACCTTCAAAGTAGAGCCGAAGATGATCGAGGGACGGCACGCGGAGTGCGGAGGTGCTTTTATAAGCAAGAATGCTGGTGCTCCATGGCCCGAGGGCTCTTTTCAAGAGGAGTCTAGCTTATGGCAACGAGAGTGGTTTTTATTTACCGCTCCTAGGCCCCCCAAGTGGGTGGCGCCACCTGCCTTTCGCCTGGGTCCCCCACCATAGCTAGCCTCATGGGTTAATAAAGGACTGGACTGGGGGCCGTCCAAGGACATGCCCTTGTTGCATGGCCGCATTCGAGATCTCCTAGAAAGAGATATCAATCTGGTCGCGACGACACAGGTTATGCTGATTCGCCGAGTTTGCCCTGCAAACGTCGCCCCCTCCGCCTGTGGGAGTTCAATCCGGAGGGACCACGAGCTCTCCAACATTTTATGGGCGCGACGCCCGTGGAGATGCACAAATTGTTCTTCGGATCACAAGCAATGTGTCCGGACTTGACCGAGGACGCATGTCTGAGCTGCAACCGCCCGGATACTCAAGTAAGTAGCCCCGTGCCCAGACTCGCAATCCGCATATTTATCATTAAATTGCCCTTAAAAGAGCTGTCCTTTAAACATGAGTGGATAGCGAAAGCAAAGCTAATCAGGTGTCCGGCCCCCTCCCCGAGACCACGCCGGGTCCCGTGCTAGTCAGGATGTTGGAGGTTGTGCCTTCGGAGGAAAGCGAGGGAGGGGACAAGGAAGCTACGGCCTCCTCGAAGGAGGCTTTTTGGAAGGGAGGAATCGAAAATTCCTCTCCTCAGGGGAAGATGAGGACTGCCTCTAAAGACCCGGAGACCATGGCCTCAAAGCGGGGGAAGAAATCTTCGCCAGAGGGTCTTGTGCTGGGGGATGCTTCGGCCGAATTATGCCCTCAAGGGGATCAACCCTCCAACGAGCCGTAAGTAGAGAGAAGTTTTTCTTTTTAAGAGATGAGAGAAATCCTTGCTTTATATCTGAGAAAAGTAATCGGAAATTTACCTTGTAGCTCGGACCTTAGCCATTCTCAGCAGAGCTCGTCTTCGGGGGCTCTTCTTCCGAAAATGATGGAGAGCGGAACGCCTCCCCCTGCCGTACCGCCTTGCGAGGCGGGCGACCCTGAGGTATCGTCGCGGAGGGTTTCTCCGAATCCGGCAAGGCCGGAAGGTATTCATATGGCCCCCCAAAGCCCTCCACGTCCGGCCTTCGAAATGGGCCATCAGACGAGTCCGGCACCATCTGGTGCACGGTCGGAGGAGCTGAAGGATCTGCTAGGGCGAGCATCTATCTCAGAGGAGCACCGTGCATTGATGGGTATGGTGATTGAGAGGATTTCATCTGCGGAAAGCGGATTGCACGCAGCCGTCAGGAGTTTACTGACGGGCTTTGAGGTACGTGAGATAATGTACCCTTTTTGGACAGTTGTGCATAAATAAGATGCACCCTGTGTAGATAGTAGCCCCTGAGACTTTGTGCGTTGTCAAAAGTGACGGCGCGCAGAGGATCATAATCCCAGGTCTAACATACCGCCTTTATACATAGGTGGCGAAGTGTCCGGTGGCCAGCCGGACTGATGAATTTGCCGAGCTAAAGCGGCAACTTGACGTGGCAGATGCCGACATCGCGCTTGTCAACAAGCGGCTTGACAAGGCACAAGGTATGTAATTCCTCCGACGGCACCTGGTAAGAGGAGCTTTATGCCAGTATCTTACAATGTGCGCGCTTGATGCAGATGGTGCCGCTGCCATGGAGAATCTTCGGGCGGAACTTGCCCGAGCCAAGGAGCAAGCCAGGAAAAGTGATGCGGCTGCCGTAAAGGCAATTGAAGAGCTGAAAGCCGAACAGGCTGCTCACTGCCGAAGCAAGAAGGAAATGGCCGAGATGGCCGTGAAGCTAAAGAACGCTGCTAACCGTTGCAAGCTTCTTGAAAAAGAAGATCGGGCGGAACAGACGGACCTGAAGAAGGCCGTTGCCGATGCCAAGGATGCTCGCTCTGCGATGAGAGCTATGAAGGAGGAGCTGCGTCAGGCCGGAGAGATCGCGGCTGGAAAGCCCTTTATGCTGTGGAGGAAGTTCTGTGATCCTAAACATGCTCCGTTAGACCAGATGTGGAGTACGGCGGACACCTATCTGGATTTAGCAGTGAGTGCCGCAGATGCGGCCGAACACTTCCGAGATCAAGAAGATCGCGAAGTGGAAAAGCTCTTCTGGTCGTAGTTCCACAATCCAGAGCGTCCACTGTCATTGGCCGAGTGGCCCGAGCTAAATAGGTTGTCCAGACTCGCCATGAAGTATGTCATGAGTCATCTGTGGCCAGAGAGGCCAGAGCCGAAAAATTATTTCAACTTGGTGCAGCAGTTCCTTGGTGCGGCGCCGCATATCAATGCGATGAAGAGGTCAGCGTGCATAGAGGGTGCGCGGATGGCTCTTGCCCGTGTCAAGACATACTGGGCGGAAATGGAAGCCACCGTTGTTGCATCCCCAGACTCGGATGGAAGCCGAGTACCTGCCGAGCACTATTTTCAGGAAGTTCTGCAAGGCGCTCGTTTAATAGAGACGTAGTGCTCGAAGGATACTATATTCGAATAGCATATATTATTTGTAAAACAATATTTAGATAAATTGTACTCCCTCCGTTCTAAATTACTCGTCACAGAAATAGATGTATCTAGAACTAAAATACATCTAGATACATCCATACCTACGACAAGTAATTCGGAACGGAGGGAGTAGAAGCTTTTTATACTTGTGCCTGCAAGTATTATGATACCTCCTGTGCGGCCGTTTAACATATATATATAATCTGAAAGATGGCAGTCGTCGGCTTCAGCCCCCACGCACATAGTGCGGGGGTGTTCGTAGAAGGCGCATTTTCACACTTGACCCAACGTCTTGGTCCTACAAAGGAGGTGATAGCGCAGCGAACTAGGCAATCGGACTATGATGCTTTATCACTTTCACTTAGCCATAGGAGTTTGACAGTGAGGCTACTTATATAGCCCCTGGTGGCGCCTGCGCTCGCCCGAACTCGGGGCGCGTATGTGCCTGGCCGGGAAACGGCCCTTCATTAATGCGGAGGAATCCTAAAGATTCCGGTAAGTCATCGAGTGGTTGACCAGTCTCACGCTATATCATGACAGTTAGTTTTCGGCTTTCTCTACTGAGGTGCTCGCCTGGCCGAACCGGGGCACAATCGCAGTAGTTCTCTTGGTGCCGCCTTAGTCGATAGAGCGGAACGTAAGGCAGCAAAACACAGGAGCCGGGCAAACCCAACATTTGACCAAAGACATGATTCGGAGCTGATGCATATAAGGCCAAAGTCGCGACGCCGAACACTCCCTAAGGTATTCGGTCTTTATGAGGGTGGGCGGGATAACGCCCTTAGTAATAAGCCCCTAGTGTCCAGGTACGCGCAAAATTCTGACGTGGCCACATGCCAAAACGCCAGGCTCCTCCTTGGTTATATCAAGAAACCAGGGGATGTGTATCAACAAGAGACAGTAAAACAAGGTTTACGCAGGGTCTTAATCTGAAAAGAATCCTTGGAACGGGTCCCTGCTGCACGTCTGCGCCTGTGTCTCCGTTGTGCCGTATCCTGGACGGGCGTAGGACGGTGTTCATCTGTAAAAGAGAGGAACTTAGTTAAAGAAAGATCGTGCCGAACATAAGTTATACTAAATAAACGAAGTATAAATTGAAATGGGTAAAATTGAGCTTTATTGTCTCTTGTTTTATATGCGCGGAGCCCCTAGTACAGGGGTATACGGCTATTAAGCCTTTATCAATTGTATGTTTATGCCGGACTCGTCTAGCTGTGTCCGTGGTCTTGACGACCTGTTTAGATGCTTTGGCTGGTGAAGCCACTTTATTGTGGGGCTGTCAAGGCAGCCTCACTATTTTCCGCGCGGGGGGAACACTCAATGTTTTCCCTTTAACGAGATGATGCCTCGTGGACCGGGCATCTTAAGCGTAAGAGATGCATAATGCGGTATTGCGTTAAAGCGGGCGAAAGCTTCGCGTCCCAGCAGTGCTTGATAGCTACTTGAGAATGGGGCGATGTGGAAAGTTAGCTGTTCGCGACGGAAGTTATCGGGGGAGCCGAACAT
The DNA here is from genome assembly GCA_034509565.1 of Triticum monococcum. Classification (NCBI taxonomy): domain Eukaryota; kingdom Viridiplantae; phylum Streptophyta; class Magnoliopsida; order Poales; family Poaceae; genus Triticum; species Triticum monococcum. Next base: position 618,240,427 of record CM067847.1, on the reverse strand, counting down.
AACTTCTAGCCGGAGAGAACCCATACAGCGGGCATCCGGGCTTGGCATTACCCCTTGAAAGGAGGTTTTGCTATGGCGAATTTTTGTTGGGTCTATCCCCATGTTGTGGATTGTGTCCTGGTATAACAGGTTTAGACCACTGTCGCCGTCCATCAGGACATTTGTAAAGTGGAGTCCGCCGATTATTGGATCTAATACCAAGGCAGTCCACCCTGCGTTCCAGATACTTCTAGAGTAATCCTGATGGTCGAAGGTGATTGGTTTTAACAACCATTGGCGAGACTCCTTTGGGATAGGCCGTATGGCGCGTATCTCTGGTGGCGCCGTTCTGTTCGTCACGTGAAGTAAGTTTACTGTTTTGACTTCTTGTGGGAAATCCTTTTGTTTCCTGGTGCTCTTCTTGTGGGGTTCGTCGTCGTCCTCACTTGGTGTGTCGAGCCCCTTGTGTTCGGCGTTGACCTTGCCGGCTTGCTTGAAAACCCAACAATCTCTGTGGGTATGGTTCGCAGGCTTCCCGGGAGTACTGTGTATTTGACATATCTTGTCCAAGATTTTGTTTAAGTTGGATAGCTCGTCCCTGTTATCCTTGAGGGGCGGCTTTCTCTGATTCTGCCGCGAGCTTTTGAATCCGGCATTGACCGCCGTGCTCTTTGGGTTGTTTCCCTTATTCCGGCGCTGGTCCTTGCTGCGTCGGGGTTTTCCGTTTCCATCCCTAACTTCGGATGTACTTGGGTTGCTGGTTCTACATCTTGCCAACCAGCTGTCCTCTCCTGCGCAAAAGCGGGTCATGAGGCTTGTTAATGCGGCCATTGTTCTTGGCTTTTCTTGGCCGAGGTGTCTGGTGAGCCATTCGTGTCGAACGTTATGCTTAAAAGCTGCTAGGGCTTCGGCGTCCGGACAGTCGACTATCTGATTCTTTTTAGTAAAAAATCTGTTCCAGAATTTCCGAGCTGACTCTCCGGGCTGTTGAGTTATGTGACTGAGATCATCTGCATCCGGAGGGCGGACATAGGTCCCTTGAAAATTTGCCCGGAAAGCATCCTCAAGCTCTTCCCAACTTCCAATGGTGTTTACGGGAAGGCTTTTGAGCCAGTGCCGGGCTGGCCCTTTAAGCTTGAGGGGTAAGTATTTTATGGCGTGGAGGTCATCTCCTCTTGCCATGTGTATGTGGAGGATATAGTTCTCGATCCAGACCCCAGGGTCTGTTGTTCCGTCGTATGCCTCTATGTTTACGGGCTTGAATCCCGCTGGAAATTCATGGTCCAGCACCTCATCGGTGAAACATAGGGGATGTGCGGCACCCCTGTATTTGGGTGTGCCGTGATGTTCGGATATTTGTTTTGTTGCATTGCTTACTAGAGCTTGCTTTCTTGGCCCGTAGATAGATCTGGCTGGGCCGTCTTTTTGATGCGGATCCTTTGGTGGATCGCGTGCCGGCTTGTGTGCTGCGCCGCTTGCCGCTCCGTGCTGGCCATGTGGTCGTCTATCCGTCCGGATGGCTTTCCTATTTTTTGACTGCGGGGGCTCTAAGGCCTCCTCGTCGAATTCAGGCAGTAGCTTTCGCTTTGGATAGCTTTTTTGTGCGGCGACTGCCGCCATATTTGTCTGCGGTGTTGCGTACTTTGCTCCATCTGATTCTGAGTGCATCTTCCGCAGTTCTGAGCTTCCGCTTCTGCTTTTTCAGGCTATGCGCAGTGGCGACGAGCCTTTTGTGGAGGTTCTTCTGCTCCATGAGTTTATCCGACGTAAGGTCGTCCGGACTGTTGTTTTCACCGGGGACGGGGTGTTCGCTTTGTTTATCCAAGTTGCCCTGTTTGGACGCTTGCTCGAAGGCATGTTCGTCATCCGCCGGCTCGTCCTGCTCTATGGCTGGGTCTGTATGGCTGCTGTCTCTGTCGAGGCGGGGCTTGGAGCGGCGCTTACATCGCCGCTTTGATTGCTTTTCAAGTGAACGATCCCTCGTTGCATCCCTGTGTTCCTCGTTGTCGCTTCCTTTGGGTGTGTCCACCATGTATACATCATGAGATGAGGTGCCTGTCCAGTGCCTTACAGGCGTTGGTTCATGTTCGTCTCCTACATCGTCGTCCATACCGTCGATGTCTTCAGAGTCAAAGTCGAGCACTGTTGGGGAACATAATAATTTCAAAAATTTACCTACGCACACGCAAGATCATGGTGATGCATAGCAACGAGAGGGGTCTACGTACCCTTGTAGATCAACAACGGAAGCGTTTGGTTGATGTAGTCGTACGTCTCCACGGCCCGACCGATCAAGCACCGAAACTACGGCACCTCCGAGTTCTAGCACACGTTCAGCTCGATGACGATCCCCGGACTCCGATCCAGCAAAGTGTCGGGGAAGAGTTCCGCCAGCACGACGGCGTGGTGACGATCTTGATGTACTACTGTCGCAGGGCTTCGCCTGTCAGTATGGAGTTTCTTCCTGCGCTTTATACCGATATGACCTAAACGGCAGTGCCACAAATAAGTTGCACTATCATTATCAACTTTGCATCTTTTGGCTTCAACATTATGAATATGTGTGTTACTACTATCGAGATTCATCAAAAATAGACCACTCTTCAAAGGTGCATGACCATAAAAGATATTACTCATATAAATAGAACAACCATTATTCTCTGATTTAAATGAATAACCGTCTCGCATTAAACAAGATCCAGATATAATGTTCATGCTCAACGCTGGCACCAAATAACAATTATTTAGGTCTAATACTAATCCCGAAGGTAGATGTAGAGGTAGTGTGCCGACCGCGATCACATCGACTTTGGAATCATTTCCCACGCGCATCATCACCTCGTCCTTTGCCAGTGTTCGCTTAATCCGTATTCCCTGTTTCGAGTTGCAAATATTAGCAACAGAACCAGTATCAAATACCCAGGTGCTACTGCGAGCTCTAGTAAGGTACACATCAATAACATGTATATCACATATACCTTTGTTCACCTTGCCATCCTTCTTCTCCGCCAAATACTTGGGGCAGTTCCGCTTCCAGTGACCAGTCTGCTTGCAGTAGAAGCACTCATTTTCAGGCTTAGATCCAGACTTGGGTTTCTTCTCTTGAGCAGCAACTTGCTTGCTGTTCTTCTTGAAGTTCCCCTTCTTCTTCCCTTTGCCCTTTTTCTTCAAACTAGTGGTCTTGTTGACCATCAACACTTGATGCTCCTTTTTGATTTCTACCTCCGCAGCTTTCAGCATTGCAAAGAGCTCGGGAATAGTCTTATTCATCCCTTGCATATTATAGTTCATCACGAAGCTCTTGTAGCTTGGTGGCAGTGATTGGAGAATTCTGTCAATGACGCAATCATCTGGAAGATTAACTCCCATCTGAATCAAGTGATTATTATACCCAGACATTTTGAGTATATGCTCACTGACAGAACTGTTCTCCTCCGTCTTGCAGCTATATAACTTATTGGAGACTTCATATCTCTCAATCCGGGCATTTGCTTGAAATATTAACTTCAACTCCTGGAACATCTCATATGCTCCATGACGTTCAAAACGTCGTTGAAGTCCCGATTCTAAGCCGTAAAGCATGGCACACTGAACTATCGAGTAGTCATCAGCTTTGCTCTGCCAGATGTTCATAACATCTGGTGTTGCTCCAGCAGCAGGCCTGGCACCCAGCGGTGCTTCCATGACGTAATTCTTCTGTGCAGCAATGAGGATAATCCTCAAGTTACGGACCCAGTCCGTGTAATTGCTACCATCATCTTTCAACTTTGCTTTCTCAAGGAGCGCATTAAAATTCAACGGAACAACAGCACGGGCCATCTATCCACAATCAAACATACATAAGCAAGATACTATCAGGTACTAAGTTCATGATAAATTTAAGTTCAATTAATCATACTACTTAAGAACTCCCACGTAGATAGACATCCCTCTAATCTTCTAAGTGATCACGTGATCCAAATAAACCAAACCATAACCGATCATCACGTGAAATGGAGTAGTTTTCAATGGTGAACATCACTGTGTTGATCATATCTACTATATGACTCACGCTCGATCTTTCGATCTCAGTGTTCCGAGGCCATATCTGCATATGCTAGGCTCGTCAAGTTTAACCTGAGTATTCTGCGTGTGCAAAACTGTCTTGCACCCGTTGTAGATGGACGTAGAGCTTATCACACCCGATCATCACATGGTGTCTGGGCACGACGAACTTTGGCAACGGTGCATACTCAGGGAGAACACTTTTATCTTGATAATTTAGTGAGAGATCATCTTATAATGCTACCGTCAATCAAAGCAAGATAAGATGCATAAAAGATAAACATCACATGCAATCAATATAAGTGATATGATATGGCCATCATCATCTTGTGCTTGTGATCTCCATCTCTGAAGCACCTGTCATGATCACCATCGTCACCGGCGCGACACCTTGATCTCCATCGTAGCATCGTTGTCGTCTCGCCAATCTTATGCTTCCACGACTATCGCTACCGCTTAGTGATAAAGTAAAGCATTACAGCGCGATTGCATTGCATACAATAAAGCGACAACCATATGGCTCCTGCCAGTTGCCGATAACTCGGTTACAAAACATGATCATCTCATACAATAAAATTTAGCATCATGTCTTGACCATATCACATCACAACATGCCCTTCAAAAACAAGTTAGACGTCCTCTACTTTGTTGTTGCAAGTTTTACGTGGCTGCTACGGGCTTAAGCAAGAACCAATCTTACCTACGCATCAAAACCACAACGATAGTTTGTCAAGTTGGTGCTATTTTAACCTTCGCAAGGACCGGGCGTAGCCACACTCGGTTCAACTAAAGTTGGAGAAACTGTCACCCGCAAGCCACCTATGTGCAAAGCACGTCGGGAGAACCGGTATCGCGTAAGCGTACGCGTAATGTCAGTCCGGGCCGCCTCATCCAACAATACCGCCAAACCAAAGTATGACATGCTGGTAAGCAGTATGACTTATATCGCCTACAACTCACTTGTGTTCTACTCGTGCATATAACATCAACACATAAAACCTAGGCTCGGATGCCACTCTTGGGGAACGTAGTAATTTCAAAAATTTACCTACGCACACGCAAGACCATGGTGATGCATAGCAACGAGAGGGGAGAGTGTGATCTACGTACCCTTGTAGATCAACAACGGAAGCGTTTGGTTGATGTAGTAGTACGTCTCCACGGCCCGACCGATCAAGCACCGAAACTACGGCACCTCCGAGTTCTAGCACACGTTCAACTCGATGACGATCCCCGGACTCCGATCCAGCAAAGTGTCGGGGAAGAGTTCCGTCAGCACGACGGCATGGTGACGATCTTGATGTACTACTGTCGCAGGGCTTTGCCTAAGCACCGCTACAATATTATCGAGGACTATGGTGGCAGGGGGCGCCGCACACGGCTAAGAATATGATCACGTGGATCAACTTGTGTTCCTCTGGGGTGCCCCTGCCTCCGTATATAAAGGCTCAAGGGGGGGGGGGGGGTGCGGCCGGCCTAGGAGAGGCGCGCCAGGAGGAGTCCTACTCCCTCCGGGAGTAGGATTCCCCCCCCCCCCAATCCTAGTTGGAATAGGATTCGCGGAGGGGGGGGGAAGACGAAAGGGGGCCTCCCCCCTCTCCTTGTCCTATTCGGACCAAGGGAGGGGAGGGGCGCGCGGCCCATCTCTGGCTGCCTCTTCTCTTTTCCACTAAGGCCCACTAAGTCCCATATATCTCCCGGGGGGTTCCGGTAACCTCCCGGTACTCCGGTAAAATCCCGATTTCACCCAGAACACTTCCGATATCCAAACATAGGCTTCCAATATATCAATCTTTATGTATCGACCATTTCGAGACTCCTCGTCATGTCCGTGATCACATCCGGGACTCCAAACAACCTTCGGTACATCAACACATATAAACTCATAATATAACTGTCATCGAAACCTTAAGCGTGCGGACCCTACGGGTTCGAGAACAATGTAGACATGACCGAGACACGTCTCCGGTCAATAACCAATAGTGGGATCTGGATGCCCATATTGGCTCCTACATATTCTACGAAGATCTTTATCGGTCAGACCGCATAACAACATACGTTGTTCCCTTTGTCATCGGTATGTTACTTGCCCGAGATTCGATCGTCGGTATCCAATACCTAGTTCAATCTCGTTACCGGCAAGTCTCTTTACTCGTTCCGTAATACATCATCCCACAACTAACTCATTAGTTGCAAAGCTTGCAAGGCTTAAGTGATGTGTATTACCGAGAGGGCCCAGAGATACCTCTCCGACGATCGGAGTGACAAATCCTAATCTCGAAATACGTCAACCCAACATGTACCTTTGGAGACACCTGCAGAGCACCTTTATAATCACACAGTTACGTTGTGACGTTTGGTAGCACACAAAGTGTTCCTCCGGCACACGGGAGTTACATAATCTCATAGTTATAGGAACATGTATAAGTCATGAAGAAAGCAATAGCAACATACTAAACGATCGGGTGCTAAGCTAATGGAATGGGTCATGTCAATCAGATCATTCAACTAATGATGTGATCCCGTTAATCAAATGACAACTCTTTGTCCATGGTTAGGAAACATAACCATCTTTGATTAACGAGCTAGTCAAGTAGAGGCATACTAGTGACACTCTGTTTGTCTATGTATTCACACATGTATTATGTTTCCGGTTAATACAATTCTAGCATGAATAATAAACCTTTATCATGATATAAGGAAATAGATAATAACTTTATTATTGCCTCTAGGGCATATTTCCTTCAAGCACGTCGTTTAAATTATCGACAGTGGCTACGAAGTGGGTGGTGGGTGGGCATCGAATTTCTTCGTCGTCCACATCTCAATCCTGCCGGTCATAGTCCGGCCAGGGCTCTCCTGATAAAGAGAGAGACTTTAGTGAATTCAGAATATCGCCGAAGGGCGAGTGCTGAAAGATGTCCGTGGCGGTGAACTCCATGATCGGCGCCCAATCGGGTTCGATCGGTAGGGGCGCAGAGGGCTCGGAGTCAGGAGAGGAGTCCGGCTCCTTGGAGTCACGGGCTTTGCAGAGAATAGGGCTGGTGTTCGGCTCGATCGCCGTAGAGATTGCAGCCCCCGAGGCGGTGTCTAACCACCCATCCTCGATTGGTGTGATCGGCTCCGAGCTAGGGGTCGGAGCGGACACAGGTGCGGCCTCCAGGGCACTGTTCCGCGGCAGAGCTAAATCATGCCTATCGTGACAGTGCGGCGCGCTCGGCTGTGGCTCGAATCCGTCAAATATCAAGTCTCCGCGGATGTCGGCCGTGTAGTTCAAACTTCCAAATCTGACCTGATGGCCAGGGGCGTAGCTTTCGATCTGCTCCAGATGACCAAGCGAATTGGCCCGCAGTGCAAAGCCGCCGAATATGAAGATCTGTCCGGGGAGAAAAGTCTCACCCTGGATCGCATCGCTGTTGATGATCGGAGAAGCCATCGGGCCTAAAAGTGACGACACAGAGGAACTCTCAATGAAAGCACCAATGTCGGTGTCAAAACCGGCGGATCTCGGGTAGGGGGTCCCGAACTGTGCGTCTAGGCCGGATGGTAACAGGAGACAGGGGACACGATGTTTTACCCAGGTTCAGGCCCTCTTGATGGAGGTAAAACCCTACGTCCTGCTTGATTAATGTTGATGATATGGGTAGTACAAGAGTAGATCTACCACGAGATCAGAGAGGCTAAACCCTAGAAGCTAGCCTATGGTATGATTGTTGTTCGTCCTACGGACTAAAACCCTCCGGTTTATATAGACACCGGAGAGGGCTAGGGTTACACAGAGTCGGTTACAATGGTAAGAGATCTACATATCCGAATCGCCAAGCTTGCCTTCCACGCCAAGGAAAGTCCCTTCCAGACACGGGACGAAGTCTTCAATCTTGTATCTTCATAGTCCAGGAGTCCGGCCGAAGGTATAGTCCGGCTATCCGGACACCCCCTAATCCAGGACTCCCTCATTCGCACTTTCTGTAACACACACGCATATAATCCAGTCGACCGCCTCCGGGCACCGAGACATAGGGTTGTTACTTCCTCTGAGAAGGGCCTGAACTCGTAAAACTCCCGTGTACAACTCCTCCATAGCTAAGATCTTTCCTCTACATTCCTACCCCCATTCTACTATCAGATTAGAACCACGACAGCAGCGGCCCTGTTGAAGTGGAGACAAGGATGACACGTGACCGTGGAGCCGAGGCCGGCGGTACTGGAGGAGATGGACGGGGTGGCGCCATGCCTGTCCATCCTCGACGTTGGCCCGCATCTACGCCGGCCATGACGAAGACGACCGCTACAACCATGTCGTGCACCGGCTCCCCACCGCCCACTGCTCCAGCTCCAGACACCACTCTCGCCGCTCCGACCTAGCCGTCCATGGGCGGAGGGTGACTCATACACTCCTCGGGAAGGAGGCAACAACGTCTATGCCAGCAACGGCGCCCTCCGCTCCCGCTCCTCCTGCCGGTTCGGCCTCCATCCTACCACTGTCGTCACTAGCAGCGCCCATCTCTGACTCGTCCTTGACAGTGCCCGTCTCTGACTCATCCCCGACAGCGGCCCATCTTCCTCTAGAGCTCCCCTCATCGCTTCTCTGACGCTCTCCCCGTCCTTGTGATGACCGTGAGCTTGGACACAGGGCAGCCTGTGTCTTGGGCCTCCCTCACTGACGAGCATGTCGACGATGGGGATGAGAAGGAGTTGGCCACATTGACGCTACTGGCTACCAAAAGCTCTCTGCTGGCTGAGCTATGTGTGATGCATGAGGCAGAGGCGAGTGGAGGATGGCAAGAGGTGTTGCCTCGGCGCCGTCCTGCGTCGCCAACACTGGCATTGCCCCCTCGTCCTATTCCAGTGTCTTGCTCTTGGGCATCAAGCGGCTGATTCAAGAGATCCATTGAGGTGCTCCCGCTATTTGGAGAACGACCACTTGGTGTGAGGATGTCGCAATGCTTGGCTTCCATTCAGCTCACTAGCATGCATTGCCATGCCGCCAGTGTCTCGCCTTGGTACCCAGCAGTGATGAGCTCCAACTCCTTGTGGGGTGCTACTTCTTGAGCTTGTGTTGGTTTTTCCCTTAAAGAGGAAATGGTGATGCAACAAAGTAGAGATAAGTATTTCCCTTAGTTAGAGAACCAAGGTATCAATCCAGTAGGAGGTACAAGCAAGTCCCCAATCTATGCACCTGCACAAACAATCAAACACTTGCACCCAACGCTATAAAGGGGTTGCCAATCCCTTCATGATCAATTGCAAAGGTGAGATATGATAGAGATCGATAAAACTAAATAAAAGATAACTAAATATTTTTTGTTTTTTGGGTTTATAGATCTAAAAATAAAAAATTGCAAAGTAGTAGATCGGAAACAAATATGATAGAAAATAGACCCAGGGGCCATAAGTTTCACTAGAGGCTTCTGTCATGAAGGTAAATAATACGGTGGATGAACAAATTACTGTCGAGCAATTGATAGAAAAGCGCAAAGTTATGACGATATCCAAGGCAATGATTATGCATATAGGTATCACGTTCGTCTCAAGTAGACCGACCCCCACCTACATCTACTACTATTACTCCACACATCGTCCGCTATCCAGTATGCATCTAGAGTATTAAATTCATAAAGAACGGAGTAACACCTTAAGTAAGATGACATGATGTAGATGGATAAACTCAAGCAATATGATAAAAAACCCTATCTCTTTTATCCTTGATGGCAACAATACAAATACGTGCCTTGCTACCCCTACTTTGTCACTGGGTGAGGACACCGCAAGATTGAATCCAAAACAAAGCACCTCTCCCATTGCAAGAAATACCAATCTAGTTGGCCAAACCAAACCGATAATTCGAAGAGAAATACAAAGATATCAAATCATGCATATAAGAATTCAGAGAAGATTCAAATAATATTCATAGATAATCCAATCATAGATCCACAATTCATCGGATAGATCTCTAAGAACATCGAGGAGAACATGGTACTGAGAATCAAAGAGAGAGAAGAAGCCATCTAGCTACTAGCTATGGACCCGTAGGTCTGAGGTAAACTACTCACGCTTCAACGGGAGGGCAATATGGTTGATGTAGAAGCCCTCCGTGATTGAACCCCCCTCCGACAGATTGCCGGAAAAGGCCCCAAGATGGGATCTCACGGGTACAGAAGGTTGCGTCGGCAGAAAAGTGTTTTCGTGGCTGCCCCTGAGGGTTTTGGAATATATGTGAATTTATAGGACGAAGAGATAGGTCAGAGGAGTCTAGAGGGGGCTACAAGGTAGCCCCCCCCAAGGAGCACCCTCCACCCTTACCGCCGCCTCGTGGCTCTTCTGGCTTGGACTCCAAGTCCTCTGGACGTCTTCTGGTCCAAGAAAAATCATCGTAAAGTTTTATTCTGTTTGGACTCCGTTTGATATTCCTTTTCTGCGACACTCAAAAATAAGAAAAAAAACAGAAACTGACACTGGGCTCTGGGTTAATAAGTTAGTCCCAAAAATAATATAAAATAGCATAATGATGCATATAAAAATCTAAAACAGATAATATAATAGCATGAAACAATGAAAAATTATAGATACGTTGGAGACGTGGCATGGGGGTCCAATGGAATCCCCTCTCTCCTCCAAGTTGGTTCATCGCAGGTCTTAGGCATCCGCCGTTTCCGCTCACATTGACTCGGCAACCCCGTCTGTTGTACTGCTGCAATCCACTCCAGCAGCCCAAGCTGAGCTGCTGGTGCGCGTTGGGAGCTTTCTAGAGCGGGCAGAGGCTGCTCTGGGAAAGCTCTCTCTTGTGCCAGTTTTGTTGTAGTCCGCTCCTACACTGCTCCTCCTAGCAAGGTCGATGTTGGTGGCTCAGTGGAGAACAAGGTTGCGGAGCTCTATGGTTCTTTCTTCCCTAGAGCTGCAGGCAACTCGCCATCGTCGACTGCCTTGCCCACTGTAATGTCTTTCGCTAAGGGAGGGGCCATTGCCGTGGTTGTGCCTCCAGTGCCACATGTGATTCCCAAGCTTCAAGTGCTATGTGTGAGCTCTAATTCGCCTCTATCAGTGTAGCATACGATGGTTGACACACATGCAACCACATGTGAGGGACATGATTCAACCCGTAAATGCACGGCGAGTGATTGCCTTCGGACTGGTATAGTGAAGGAGAAGTCACTAAGGTGCAAAGGCAAGAAGAGTGGCGCCATAGGTAAGGCGCCCACGGCTGCTTAATGGAATTTTTTTGTCCCCTTGGCTCATGCTTATGATTTGGGTCGTCATTGTGATTATGGTGTGGTCTATCTTTTGTTGAGATGTTCTTGTCGGGTTTCATTGTGTTGTACAAGCGTCGGGAGTTACGGTTGTTATGTGCTGGGAAGGTTTGGCGGGTTGCATGCAGGGGCGGAGTCAGGATTTGGATATAGGGGGGGGGGGGGGGGGGACAAGTTATGTTGATTAAAGGAAAATGCTCACCGCGGAAAAATAAGTACGATAATACTATATTATTGTGTTGCTTCAACACAACTAAAATAGAGCCTGTCTATGGTATATCTATATATGCCTTAGTTACTAATGAAATAAAATAAATTAGCATCATAACTCACAGCATCAAATGACAACTTGAAAATGTATAAGATTAAAGTTGAGAGGGATTAGTGGATACAGTAGTTCTCAATAGTACTAACCTTGTGGCTGAAGTGCTGAACAACTAGAGAATTCACAGAGCTGGGGGATCTGTATGATTCGCCAGTTCAGAAGCATGTGTCTACTGATTTTAATTGACTTCGCAAGTAGTGAGGGCACGAGGCAGCGGCCGCCGGCAGCGCTAATCGCTTTAGGTTAATCACGCTCGGGGGTTGGCTTGATTTAGGGTAACGCCACGGGCCAAGTATTAGAGTCTATTGCTACGGCCATCAGTGGGCTTTTTTATGGGCTTTTCCGCCAGATTTCTTCATAACCTTGGGGTTGAGGGGGGTCATAGTACGTATATTTCTCAGCCCAGTAGCTAATTACTCGTAGCCTCTTAATAAACTGTCGATCGATAGGGGGGCCAGGCCCCTGCTCGCCCCCCCCCCCCCCCCCCCCCCCTCGCCCCGCTCCGCCACTGGTTGCATGTGTGCTCGTGGGGTCTCATGATTGGTGAGTATTTCAATTAGTATGATTGTAACGATTTTAGCTTGGTTTTTCGTAAATTAACAAGGTAATTTTCTTTTTCTTAATTAATCGACGAAGCAATTCGTTTCGAGAAAAAATTGGATTTGGCGTGTGGATTGCTAGAGGGAGTAGAAATAGACAAACGAATAAAATCTAATTAACTTTTTCAAAGGTGCTCTCGAATTTGGTCAAGAACACGGATAGACCAAGGAAATTAAATCATGCATATACATAATTAGTATGAATAGAGAGTAAACACAAGAGAGGCTAATATAATGAAAATATCATGCATGTCAATCAACCTGCAGTACAAATCTCCTCCACTTCGTGATAACATGCGTTAAAAACAAGAAAGATCCGTCGAGCAGGCAGCTTTCAATTCCAGAAGACTCCACCATACACATCTCCCGTCTAATGTAATCCTCCGAATTCGTCGATCGAGTCGGATCGTCGTCACACCAACCGATCCTTTACTTCTTGGAGACGAGCAGCCGCGCGCGGAGGTCGGCAGGGTCTGCGACGTCGACGTGGTTCTCCGGCATCCAGCAGCCCATCTTTGGGTCCCTCATCCAGAAGAACTCCTTCTTCGGGGCCACCTCCTCTGTCGCCACCGCCAGCCTGCTCGCCGCCCCGGCTGCTGAAGGCTCCTGCCGCGTCACGGCCGCCGCCGCTGCAGCGTACGAACGGACGCCACGCTTATTTGCGGCTGCGAGCTGGCCGGCGATCCTGGACGACGAGAGGAAAACGCGAGCCGCCATCGATACAACGGAAGCAGTCGACGTGTTTGTCAGGGTTTTATGATCCGTGTGGGCAGCGGCACGCGTGGATTTATAGGCTCCAGAGTCACGCGCCTGCAGATCACGAAGAATTACTTGGAACACAAGCAGGAGTCCATCTAGCCGTTTTGACCTTGTTGAACGAGAGAGTTCGGGTGTGCATTGTGTGCTTTCGGGCCTCCATCAGTATATACATATATCTATTTTGTGCTATGGGCTTTCAACACGTACACAGTTTCTGGCCCATTCATTTGGGAGGAACTAACCGAGAAGGGACTAGGGGAGCAACTAGTTAACGAGCGTAGAAACTTTAATTTTGAAGCATACGATCTTGTCAAGTTTGCTTGTAATTTAGGGCCCGAGAGACATATTTGGTTGGGAAACCCACATGACCCAAACCGGGTACCTATGAACATTATTACGAATGAATAAAGAGGCGAGATTTCTCAAAAAAAAAAGTTAACGAGTGCTCCTTCGGGAGCCTCACAAAGATCAGCGCCACTTGGCGCGCTCTCAGCCATTCGCCGCGTGTCGCGTTCTGGACGCTCCTTTCGGATTTTATTTTTATTTTATTTTTCCGCACGTGTTTTCGGCTTTTTAAACGGTTTTTTCCGGGTTTTTTCGACGTTTTGGTTTTCCCCGGTCTTTCTTACCTTTTCGATCGCGAAAAACGTGTTTTCTTTTTTTTTTCCTTTCGTGAAAGTCACGGTTTTTCTTCCGCGAGAGGCACAGTTGTGCTTTAGCGAGAGTCATGGTCGTGCCTCTCGGAAACGAAAAAAAATACGTTTTTTGTTTTTTTTCTTTCGCGAGAGTCACGGTTTTGCTTTCGCGAGTGGCACGGTTGTGCTTTTGCGAGAGTCATGGCCGTGCCTCTCGGAAAGGAAAAAACAAAATGTGTTTTTTCTTTTTTTTTCGTTCGTGAGAGTCACGGTTTTGCTTCCGCGAGAGGCACGGTTGTGCTTACGCGAAAGTCACGGCCGTGCCTCTTGGAAACGGAAAAAAATACGCGTTTTTTGTTTTTTTTTCTTTCGCGAGAGTCACGGTTTTGCTTTTGCGAGAGGCACGGTTGTGCTTTTGCGAGAGGCGCCGTGCCTCTCGAATACGGAAAAAAACACGTTTTCTGTTTTTTTTCCTTATACGAGAGTCACGGTTTTGCTTCCATGAGAGGCACGGTTGTGATTTTGCTAGAGGCACGGGCGTGCCTTTTTCGGAAAGGGAAAAAAACCGTGCTCCCGATTCGGTTTTTTCCTCCGGTTTTTTTGTCTTGTTTTTTTCGTGAAAAAAAAAGTTCGTCAAAACCGATCAACATGGATCTAGTTTTAAAGATCTCGACGCGAGGATCCAATGGTGAAAACGGTTCGAGATTTGAACGCACAGTTTAAGAGATAAAACGTTTTGAATAAACGGATTTACGAAAAAAGAGAAAACTCTCAGGTTACGACATGTGGTGCACTACATGTACGCCACTTATCGCGATTTGGGAAAGTGAAGTGTCTTTTACAACAAGTACTCCTTAATTAGTAATTTCGCCCCTAGTCAGCGCCTTCAGCGCTGGTTAGAGAAACTTGGCGCCTGTACGTTTCTCGATCGGGCCGGTTTAAAATCTGGCCCATTACCTGCTGACAAAGGAAAACGTGAAAAAAAAACAACAACGGGAGAGCTGGGTTGAAACTCACCACGTCAGGTCTACAGTCTAACGCAACAACCACTGGACAAAGCTCGCCTTGGTGTCCTTGAACAGAAAACAGTTTTAGTTATTGCTTTTAATAAAACGTTAACTTGAATTTAAAAATTACTTGAAAAGTTCATCAATTTTTAGAAAAACACACAAATTTTTTAAATTCATCAATTTTGAAAAAAGTTCATCGAAATTTGAAAAAAAATTAATCAATTTAAAAAATAGTTCATTGAATTTGAAAAAGTTCATCAAAATTTTGAAAAACTTTCATTGAACTTGAAAAAAATTTATTCAATCTGAAAAATAGTTCCTCAAATTTTCAAAATAGTTCATCCATTTCTAGAAAAGTTAACAATTTTTTTAAAAAATCATCGATTTTGGAAAAAAGTTCATGAATTTGAATGAAAGTTCATAGATTTTGGACAAAATGTTGATCGATTTTGAAGAAAAAATTCATGATTTGTTCAAGAATCCATGCATTTAAAAAAGGGAAAACAAGGAAAAAATGAAAAACCGAATGAAAAAGTCTAGAAGAAAAACCACGATTGAAGAAAGAAACAAAAGGAGAAAAATGAATGGTTTCCACAATGGGTTGGGATGGCTGAATGGTTAGTGCCCTTGTTCGACGCTGATCGCAGCACTTTTTTTGCGAGTTTGCGGAAATAATATGGGCCGGCCGAGCTTGAGGCGCTGCAGGCGCCTGTTTCGTCAATCGAGAAGCGCTCCTTTGGGAGTCTCCCCAACAATTACATGGGGGTGGACTGAGAGAAGCGGCGCGCTCTCAGCCGGTGCAAGCCTGCAAAATGTCACGCCTTGGGCGCTTCATTCAATTTTTTTCTTTTCTAAAAAAATCCGCACGTGTTTTCGTCTTTTAGATGGTTTTTTAGGTTTTTATTGGTCTTTCTTAGCTTTTAAAAAAGCACTTTTAAAAAAAACATGTTTTCTTTCGCAAGAGCCATGGTTTTGCTTCTGCGAGAGGCAGGGCCGTGCCTCTTGGAAATGGAAAAAACAATATGTGTTGTCCTCCCGCGAGAGGCACAGGTTTAGGCCTCCTTTGGTTCATAGGATAGAAATATCATAGGAATAGGAAAATCATAGGAAGTGAGGTGGCATGCATCTCAGTTCCTATAGGGAAAGAGATATCACTTGATTCATAGGATATGATTTTTTCCATTGAGTCTAGGCTAATGTTTTTTCCTTTGAAATGTGAAGGATTGATTCCTATCATATATAGAAATAGGAATCCATTCCTACAAACCAAAGGGCTTCGTAGGAATTTTTCCTACGAAATCCTATCCTCTAGAAATCCTACAAGATTCCTCCAAACCAAAGGAGGCCTTAGTTCTTGTGGAGGTACGGATTTGCTTCGGCTATAGACACAGTCGTGTGTGCTTCCTTCGAAAAGGAAAAAAGTGTGCTCCGGGTTCGGTTTTTTTCTTTTGATTTCTTCGCAAAAAAGAAGTTTGTCAAAACCTATCAACATGGGATTTAGTTTTAAAATCTCAACGCGGGGAATTCAACGATTAAAAGGGTTCAATATTTGAACCCATGGTTTAAGAGATAAAATGTTTGAATAAAAGAATCTATGAAGGTTGCGACAAGTGGCGTACTACAACCCGGGAGGTGGGAGTGACCTTTAAATCATTAATTAAGAAGCACTCTTTGCAAAGATCACTCCCATCACCCGAGGTTGCAACAATCCGTGCCACCATGAGAAATAACTCCGTGCCTCTCGCGGAAGATTTTTTTTTTCCGAGAGGCGCTATCATGCCTCTTGTGGAATCAAATTCATGACTCCACGAGAAGTGAATCTGTGCCTCTCGCAGATGGAAAAAATGAAAACATGTTTTCTTTTCTTTTTCGAAGGCACGGTCATGCCTTTCGCGGAAGGAAAAAAAGAAAAACACATTTTCCCCTTTTTCTGAGAGGCATGAACTCTCGCGGAAGAAAATTCACGCCTCCACAAGAGGTAAATCAGTGCCTCTCAGGGAAGGAAAAACCACGTTTTTTCTTTTCGAGAGGCACGACTGTGCTCCTCACGGTCACAAATCCGTGCCTCCACGAGAAGTAAACCCGTGCATCTCGCGGTAGGAAAAAAATATATTTTCCCCCTTTTGCGAGAGCACAGCTGTGCCTCTCATTTTTTTTGCCTCTCATAAGCAAATCCATACCTCTCATGAAAGAAAAAAAACATGTTTTTACTTTCCTGATGGGGACGACCGTGCCTTTCGCAGAAGCAAATTCGTGCCTCCACGTGAAGTAAATCATGCCTATGGTGAAAGAAAAAATACATGTTTTTCCCTTCTACGAGAGGCACGGACGTGCCTCGCGCATAAGCAAATCTGTGCCTTCGTGAGAAGTAAATTTATGCCTCCTCCAGAAGAAGAAAAATGAAAACTCATTTTTTTGCGCAATTTTTTTTGATTTTTTTATTTAGTCCTAAATCTAAGAAAAACCGGGGGAGGATCGAAAGACAAAACAAACCAAAAAAACATCTAAAAGCCGAAAACGCGTATAAAAAATGAAAGAAAATCGAAAGGATGCACCGAGAGTGCGACATGTGACAACGGTTGAGAGCGCATCAAATGGAGGGCTCCCAGCCCAACCCAAGTGACCATTAGAAGGGCTACCGAATAATTACTCCTTAATTAGTTGCTCTCGGATGGGTCACCAAAACAAACCTCACCAAATGTCTACGTACACGTCTGGCTATGGGGCAGAGGTTATCCAACCGCATGCGTGAAATGTCTGTCTCATTTCAAATGGATCTTTCAAAAATGAATAAAATTCATGCTAAATTGATGATATCTGTTAAAATTCGATATATTACAATCAAAATTGATGAAATTTAACAAAGTTTCAAGTAAATCAAATGAACTAACTAAATATAAACTAAACTTTGTGAGGTACTAGAGGGTGACCTCATAGGTATGGCCTCCAAGGCTGTCGGCCCCTCCGTCGTCGCCGTCAGGGCCATCGTTGTCGTCGGAGCCGTCGTTGTCCCTATGGTGGAGGAAGGCCTGCCAAGTGTTGTGGCAGCCTTGATTGACCAACGCAGTGCGCTCGCCACGTAGCCACTCTGCTGGCTTTGCTTGGCGCAAACAAGTTGGCTCGACGCCAATGGGCCCAAAGAACGCAGTCGGTGGCTCCAGGAGCTAGAGGACCCCTCAACTCCGAGATGGTGCAGGCGCAGAGAACTACTTCAAACTGTCTAACTTGCCCATTGCGGCGGTCGAAATTGAAGTTGTGTGGATTAGGGGAAAGGGGAGGTGGCGGTGTATGTTTTGCATCCGCGGACGGTCGGCTTAAATGGCCGACGCAGTCTGACAGACTTTACTTCAACGCAGCCAGTGCGAGAGTAGACTTCTCGCTTGACGTGCAGGTGTGCATGTCTTGTAGGAGATTGGCCTATTAGCAGACATGAATGAGTGTAGCGAAACAACCTGTCATCTCATCCGAGCGCGTCCACTCTGACCGGGACAAGGTTTTTCTTTTCATGGGTCCCCGTTGTCAAGGGCCTATGTGGCGGACGTCTGGAGCCTGCAAACCTCCCCTATATTTGGTTTTTATTTGTAAGATTTCAAAAGTTTTGACTTGTCCAAACAAATTTCATGGCCGACATCTCATGGTAGAAAATGATCAGATTTTCTTGTTAGGACATTTAGTGGCGATTTTGTGATCCGTGTTGGAGTTGCCCTAACACCATGCTTGGTATCTATCACAAGACACTACTACAAACCTGAACAACACTGACCAGCCAAATTACATCATCACTGATTGGTTTCTAGCGGGTCAGTGCCTTGGGGTCAGTGAGGACTTGCTCATCAAAGACTGGCCAGCCGGCCGCCGGTCAATGATATCGTACTAGGTCTGAACGCCAGTTGGTCAGTGATAACAATATCGTTCACCATTTGCATATGCATGCGCTTTATTTATCTATGTGACTAGCAATGCAAACAAAATTTACAGAAAAATAGTAACATAATACATAGGCATCATCTTTCATTTGCACATTGCTTTTTATTTTCGTAACAAAATTCACATGTACATTTACACGGCTTACATCCAACAATCCGAGAATACTAGCCAAAGATACACGCTTCATAGTTGAGCCTCTTAACATACTAGATTGTGAACCAACAAATCAAGAATACTAGCCAAAGCTACACACTTTGAGCCTCTTAACAAACTAGGGAGGGGTCATATATTTTCTCACCGATCTCTCTCCTACTTCATAAACCCCTTGGTCATCTTCTATTGTGCAGTGCCACTAAAATGTAAGTCCGCTCACAAGAATTTTTCAAGAAAATTAACTTAAAATATTCATTGGTTCATTTAATACAAATGTAGTCAAGAATATAATATCTAAGTTTAATAGACTCCGCTCGAGGACTCTCTCGGTTTCTCCAAGAAGCAGCAAATGGATATTTGTTGTGTGTCTGGAGATGACAGAATCTTCCAACCCTTTTCAGATCCTAAGAAACTATTTGCCTCGCATGATTCTGCCACTTGTGCACACCCGTATCCAAAATGAGGATTCCGAAGTAGCTCGGGCCTACTACCCCTAAGACTTTCTCATGTCTTCTTTCATTTCGTGTAGTGCAACTAAAATATATGGCAGCTGTAATAGAATTATTTTATTTAGACCTAGTTGAGTTTCATTAGACATGGACGAGTCAAATAGTATGCACCAAGTATGTCATGGAACAATATTGCACTATATCTCCTAATGAGGGAGTTGGTTGCATTTATACTATTTTCAATGAAATATTCATCACTATATTGTCACATATAACATGCATAATATATACTCCAGGGCAGAGCAACCCCGGCAAGATCATTTCCTAACATATATATGGCAGAGTATATTTCTAATATATTCATACATACGTGAAACACATAGAAATTGTAAGATTCATAGCAAGAATGCATCATAGAATTGTAGCACATCGATGACATCCATATCATAACTGAATTGCAACATAGTTGTGAAGGGATGGAGTTCACTGCTGTGGTCAGCGTTGCAACCGAAGAACAGTGCAATACATGTCGGGTCTACCACAATGCACCGAGGCACAGGAGACACAGCCAGCGGCAAGGAAGATCCCCAGGGCAAAGCAACGAGTGTCCGGGAATGCAGCAACGATCCGACGAGAGAGCGCCGCCACGACGTTTAGACGACTTGTGGTGGCATCATCATGACGATGCGGCCTTGCCGTTGGAGAGCCCTCCACCGATAAGCGGCCAGAGGGAGAGGAGGGATAATAGGGAAACCAATGGGAGAAAGGGATTGGACGGTGGTGATGAAGGTAAGGAATGGAAATAGGGAGTGCCCGATGATTATAACATGCTATGTACAGAACAACACTGACTAGTGGAAAAATAAAAGGGTCAGATTTAAGTTGACTATATAGATGGGTGAGGTGGAGACATCATTCAATGGTTATAATTGCTCATTTGTGCTCATCGGTACAACATATCACATACCAGTCATTTTTATATCAGTCAATGATAACCTTCAAACCGAGACCAGGGACATATCACTAACGTGCTTTCACTGGCCGATCAGCGCTGACCCTCATCACTAATGCTTGACAGGCCGGTCAGTGTCAGTAGTGTTTAGATGTCTAGTAGTGAGAAACTTATTGGAAATATGTGCCTATTCGGATATTGAAGCATATCCTAAGTTTCTCAACCAATGCAATCACCTTGATATTTCAAACTAGTCTACTAGAGGGCTTAATGTAAGTATCCATGCTCTAGTATTCTCTCCCTACTAATATGAAAGGTACAAGTTAGAGTTTATAAAACACATCTTGACCCTTAAATAAACATCATTCAACGGTTCTAATTGATCTCGTTTTACATGCACAATGCGTTGTAATTATCTTCCTCCTGATTAATAATTTCATCATGCGGCATAACGTATCGCTCAGCCGCTCTCCTCATAGCGCGGGATATGCCCTAAACTTATCTATAGTTTTTGAAGTTCTCATGCCATTTTCTTATCAAATTAAACATTGTATTATATTCATTTGGATTACCCTGTTAATAAAGTGTCAGTCGGGCTAGTTGCATGTTTTTATCTCTGTGGGTACATGAACCTTCCTGAACTCAGTAAAATCCATAAAAAATCAAATATTATTCATTGGAGGAGACACGTGCCAAAACTAGGACTTAGGGAAGCATAGGGCCAACACGTCCTAGCCACATGCCTTGAGCCTAGGGAGTAGGGGGCCATGATAACCCACAAGTATAGGGGATCGCAATAGTTTTCAAGGGTAGAGTATTCAACCCAAATTTATATATTCGACACAAGGGGAGCCAAAGAATATTTTTAAGTATTAGCAGTTGAGTTTTCAATTCAACCACACCTAGAAATTAAATATCTGTAGCAAAGTGATCAGTAGCACAGTAATATGATAGTTTTGATAGCAGTGGTAATAGTAATAGTAATGATAACAATGATAGCAATAATTTTGTAGCAGTTGTAATAGTAGCAGTAGCAATAGTAACGCAGCAATAACAATATGTGGAAAACTCGTAGGCATTGGATCGCTGAATTCATTGGATGACATTCATCATATAACAATCATAACCTAGGGTGATACAAAACTAGCTCCAGTTCATAAATATAATGTAGGCATGTATTTCATAAATAGTCATACATGCTTATGGAAAAGAACTTGCATGACATCTTTTTTCCTACCCTCCCGTGGCAGCGGGGTCCATAAGGAAACTAAGGGATATTAAGGCCTCATTTTAATAGAGAACCAGAACAAAGCATTAACACATAGTGAATACATGAACTCCTCAAACTACGGTCATCACCAGAAAGTATCACAGTTACTGTCACCCTGCAGTTTACGGATCAAAACACGTAGCAGGTGCATATGACTTGCAAGATCGGATCTAGAACATAGATATAATGGTGAAAACATAAACTATTTAGATCTGAAATCATGGCACTCGGGCCCTAGTGACAAGCATTAAGCATAGCAAAGTCATAGCAGCATCAATCCCAGAGCATAGGTGATACTAGGGATCAAGCCTAACAAAACTAACTCGATTACATGATGAATCTCATCCAACTCCTCACCGACCAGTAAGCCTACGAAGGAATTACTCACTCCCGATGGGGAGCATCATGGAATTGGTGATGAAGGAGGGTTGGCGATGACGAAGACTGAAGATCCCCCCTCTCCGGAGCCCCGAACGGGCTCCAGATCTTGCCTCCCGATGAAGAACTAGATGTGGAAGCGGCTCTGTATCATAAAACATGATGAAACTTCCTCTTATTTTTTTCCGGAAAAATAGGACTTTATAGCGCTGGAATTAGGGTCAGCGGAGCCCCGAGGGGACCACCACCCACCAGGGCGTGCCCGAGGGAGGTGGCGCTCCCTAGTGTCTTGTGGGTAGCCAGCCACCCCCCTCCAGTGGGTCTTGGTTCCAGTATTTTGTATTTATTGTAAAATAATTCTCCAAAAAGTTCCGTCCAAATCCGAGAACTTCTATTTATGCACAAAATACAACACCATGGTAGTTCTGCTAAAAACAGTGTCAGTCCAGGTTAGTTTCACTTAAATCATGCAAATTAGAGTCCAAAACAAGAGCAAAAGCGTTAGGATAGTAGATGCGATGGAGACGTATCAACTCCCCCAAGCTTAACCCATTGCTTGTCCTCAAGAAATTCAGTTGATAAACTGAAAGTGTTAAAGAAAAACTTTTACGAACTCTTTTGTTCTTGTTTACATATATATGCTTAAGTAACACCCAGGTTTTCATCAAAGATTATGACTAACTATGTCAACAATAACGCTTAAAAATTATATTAACTCATATCAATGGCATAATCAACTAGTGAGCAATAATAAGATATCTCAAATGCCAACACTTTGTCAAAACAATCATGATATAATATGACAACAGTGGTATCTTGCTAGCCCTTTCTGAGACTGCAAAACATAAATGCAGAGCACCTCCATAGTTCAAGCGGCGACTAAACATTGTAATTCATGGTAGAATAGATCCAGTCATAATGCATTCAACATTAACTATAGATCTCAGGTCTGGTGCTTGTTTGAGAAGCTGACGAGTCAACATAAAAAAATAGATAGCCCCTTCGCAGAGGGAATCAGGGATTTGCAGAGGTGCCAGAGCTCAAAGCTTAAATCAGAGATAAATATAATTTTGGGAGGTGCACCCTTCCTGTCAATGTTACGACCAAGAGTTATCAATATCTTCCATGTTAAACACATCAGCGGCGGTTCCCAAGCGGTAAAAGTAAAGGTTTACTCCCCCTCCACAAACAAACATAATCCACGGGTACCATCCATACCAACAACAATCCTGGGGGAGTTTTGTTTAATTATTTGCAATTTTTTATTTCGGGACTGGGCATCCCTATTAATGGCCCCTCTCGTGCAAGGACGAGTGAATAAACACTCATCATGAGAATAACCCGCTTAGCATGGAAGATACTGACTGCCCCCTATCGCTCCATGAGCCGTTCCAGACACACAAAACAAATGTTCATTTGAAATTTTAGAGGTGGCACATGCAAATTTATTTGGAACGACAGGGTAATACCGCATATAGGTAGATGTAGTGGGCTCATCTGGAATAACTTTGGTTTAAGGATTTTGATGCACAAGTAGTATTTCTGCTTAGTGCAGGTGAAGGCTAGCAAATAGATTGAGAAGCGATTAGCTAGAGAGAGAAAACAATCATGAACATGCTTCATGAATAATCAACATTGAATACTAGCATTAGTAGGATATAAACACCATGAACTTAAATATCGTGGAGGCTATGTTGGTTTTGATTCAACTACATGTGTGGACATGTGCCAAGTCAAGCCACTTTAAACATTCAGAGGATGATACCATATCATCTTACTACATCACAATCATTTTAATGCATGTTGACACCAAAGATAAATCATTATCCACTCCTAGCTACTTAAGAATGGCATGAAAAACTATAATCTCTAATTGTCATTGCAAACATGTTTAATCATAATATGCCGAATCATGGATACTGAATTAAACATATTTACAAAAACAAAAACAACTTGAGTTCATACCCGCTTTTCTCTGCCACATTCACTTCATTAAATATCATCATTATTGCCGTTCACTTGCACGACCGAACGATATGAAAATAAAAATAGTGCAAGAGTGCCGTGGACTAAGCTGGAATCTGCAATATTTTATTCAAAGGAGAAGACGAAATAATATGGGCTCTTTATTAGATCAGCAATAATGCATATGAGAGCCACTCAACATTTTCATCGTAGTCCTTGATAACCCACAAGTATAGGGGATCGCAATAGTTTTCGGGGGTAGAGTATTCAACCCAAATTTATAGATTCGACACAAGGGGAGCCAAAGAATATTTGCAAGTATTAGCAGCTGAGTTGTCAATTCAACCACATTGGGAGATTAATTATCTGCAGCAATATGATCAGTAGCAAAGTAATATGATAGTATTGAGCTTAATTACCTTGGGTGGTGGTGTGTCAAGTGTGGGGAACACAGTCATTTCAAAAAAATTCCTACGCACATGCAAGATCATGGTGATGCACAGCAACGAGAGGGGAGAGTATCGTCTATGTACCCTCGTAGACCGTAAGCGGAAGCGTTATGACAACGTGGTTGATGTAGTCGCACGTCTTCATGATCGACCGATCTAGTACCGAAGATACGACACCTCCGTGATCTGCACACGTTCGGCTCGGTGATGTCCCGCAAACTCATGATCCAGTGGAGCTTCGTCAACAGGACGGCGTGATGATGGTGATGATGTTGCTAACGGAATAGGGCTTCGCCTAAGCACCACTACGATATTACCAAGGTGGATTATGGTGGAGGGGGGCACCGCACACGGCTAAAGATCAATGATCAACTTGTGTGTCTATGGGGTGCCCCCCTCCCCCGTATATAAAGGAGTGGATGAGGGGGAGGGGGCCGGCCTCTCTAGGCGCGCCCCAAGGGAGTCCTACTCCCACCGGGAGTACGATTCCCCCCTTCCCTTTGTTGGTTCTATGAGAGAAGGAAGGAAGAGGAAGAAGGAAGGAAAGGGGGGCCGACCCCCCTCCCAATTCGGATTGGGCTTGGGGCGCGCGCCCCCACCTTTTCTTCTTTTCCCTCTTTTCCACTAAGGCCCATATACCTCCCGAGGGGTTCCGGTAACCTCCCGGTGCTCCGGTATACTCTTGATTTCACCCGAAACCATTCAGATGTCCAAACATAGGCTTCCAATATATCGATCTTTACGTCTCGACCATTACGAGACTCCTCGTCATGTCCGTGATCAAATCCGGGACTCCGAACTACCTTCGGTACATCAAAACACATAAACTCGTAATACCGATCGTCACCAAACGTTAAGCGTACGGACCCTACGGGTTCGAGAACTATGTAGACATGACCGAGAAATGTCTCCGGTCAATAACCAATAGCGGAACCTGGATGCCCGTATTGGTTCCTACATATTCTATGAAGATCTTTATCGGTCAAACCGCATAACGATATACTTGTTCCCTTTGTCATTGGTATGTTACTTGCCTAAGATTAGATCGTCAACATCTCAATACCTAGTTCAATCTCGTTACCAGCAAGTCTCTTTACTCATTCCGTAATGCTACATCCTGTAACTAACTCATTAGCTACATTTCTTGCAAGGATTATAGTGATGTACATTACCGAGAGGGCCCAGAGATACCTCTCTGACAATTGGAGTGACAAATCCTAATCTTGATCCATGCCAACTCAACAAACACCATCGGAGACACCTGTAGAGCACATTTATAATCACCCAGTTACATTGTGACGTTTGGTAGCACACAAAGTGTTCCTCCGGTATTCGGGAGTTGCATGATCTCATAGTCATAGGAACATGTATAGTTATGGAGAAAGCAATAGCAACAAACTAAACGATCATCGTGCTAAGCTAACAGATGGGTCAAGTCAATCACATCATTCTCCAATGATGTGACCCCATTAATCAAATGACAACTCATGTCTATGGTTAGGAAACATAACCATCATTAATTCAATGAGCTAGTCAAGTAGAGGCAAACTAGTGACACTCTGTTTGTCTATGTATTCACACATGTACTAAGTTTCCGGTTAATACAATTCTATCATGAATAATAAACATTTATCATGATATAAGGAAATATAAATAACAACTTTATTATTGCCTCTAGGGCATATTTCCTTCAGTCTCCCACTTGCACTAGAGTGAATAATCTAGATTACATTGTAATGATTCTAACACCCATGGAGTCTTGGTGCTAATCATGCTTTGCTCATGAGAGAGGCTTAGTCAACGGGTCTGCAACATTCAGATCCGTATGTATCTTGCAAATCTCTATGTCTCCCTCATTGACTTGATCGTGGATGGAACTGAAGCGTCTCTTGATGTGCTTTGTTCTCTTGAAAAATCTGGATTCCTTTGCCAAGGCAATTTCTGTTAGGGAACGCAGTAATTTCGAAAATTTTCCTACGCACACGCAAGATCATGGTGATGCACAGCAACGAGAGGGGAGAGTGTTGTCTACGTACCAACGCAGACCGACTGTGGAAGCGATCACACACCATAGAGGAAGTAGTCGTACGTCTTCTTCCCGATCCGACCGATCCAAGCACCGTTACTCCGGCACCTCCGAGTTCTTAGCACACGTTCAGCTCGATGACGATCCTCGGGCTCCGATCCAGCAAAGCGTCGAGGAAGAGTTCCGTCAGCACGACGGCGTGGTGACGATCTTGATGTACTACCGACGCAGGGCTTCGCCTAAGCTCTACAACGATATGATCGAGGTGGAATTTGGTGGCAGGGGGCACCGCACACGGCTAAGGAACGATCTCAAGGATCAACTTGTGTGTCTTGGGGTGTCCCCTGCCCCCGTATATAAAGGTTGGAGGGATGGAGCCGGCCGGCCAGAGAGAGGGAGGCGCAGGGGGAGTCCTACTCCCACCAGGAGTAGGACTCCCCCTTCCAATCCTATTCCAATTAGGACTCTCAAGGGGGAAAGGAGAGAGAGAGGGGGGGGGGGGGGCGGCCCCTTCTCCTAGTCCTACTAGGACTTGGGGAAGGGGGGGGGGGGCGCCGGCCAGCTATGGGCTGCCCCTTTTCTCTTTTCCACTAAGGCCCAATAGGCCCATTAGTCTCCCGGGGGGTTCCGGTAACCCTCCCGGTATTCCGGTAAAATCCCGATTTCACCCGGAACACTTCCTATGTCCAAACATAGTCTTCCAATATATCAATCTTTACGTCTCGACCATTTCGAGACTCCTCGTCATGTCCGTGATCTCATCCGGGACTCCGAACAACCTTCGGTACATCAAAATGCATAAACTCATAATAACTGTCATCGTAACGTTAAGCGTGCGGACCCTACGGTTCGAGAACAATGTAGACATGACCGAGACACGTCTCCGGTCAATAACCAATAGCGGGACCTGGATGCCCATATTGGCTCCTACATATTCTACGAAGATCTTTATCGGTCAGACCGCATAACAACATACGTTGTTCCCTTTGTCATTGGTATGTTACTTGCCCGAGATTCGATCGTCGGTATCCAATACCTAGTTCAATCTCGTTATCGGCAAGTCTCTTTACTCGTTCCGTAATACATCATCTCACAACTAACATATTAGTTGCAGTGCTTGCAAGGCTTATGTGATGTGCATTACCGAGAGGGCCCAGAGATACCTCTCCGACAATCGGAGTGACAAACCCTAATCTCGAAATACACCAACCCAACATCTGCCATTGGAGACACCTGTAGTACTCCTTTATAATCACCCAGTTACGTTGTGATGTTTGGTAGTACCCAAAGTGTTCCTCCGGTAAATGGGAGTTGCATAATCTCATAGTTATAGGAACATGTATAAGTCATGAAGAAAGCAATAGCAACATACTAAACGATCGGGTGCTAAGCTAATGGAATGGGTCATGTCAATCAGATCATTCAACTAATGATGTGACCTCGTTAATCAAATAACAACTCTTTGTTCATGGTTAGGAAACATAACCATCTTTGATTAACGAGCTAGTCAAGTAGAGGCATACTAGTGACACTCTGTTGGTCTATGTATTCACACATGTATTATGTTTCCGGTTAATACAATTCTAGCATGAATAATAAACATTTATCATGATATAAGGAAATAAATAATAACTTTATTATTGCCTCTAGGGCATATTTCCTTCAGTCTCCCACTTGCACTAGAGTCAATAATCTAGATTACACAGTAATGATTCTAACACCCATGGAGCCTTGGTGCTGATCATGTTTTGCTCGTGGAAGAGGCTTAGTCAACGGGTCTGCAACATTCAGATCCGTATGTATCTTGCAAATTTCTATGTCTCCCACCTGGACTAAATCCCGGATGGAGTTGAAGCGTCTCTTGATGTGTTTGGTTCTTTTGTGAAATCTGGATTCCTTTGCCAAGGCAATTGCACCAGTATTGTCACAGAAGATTTTCATTGGACCCGATGCACTAGGTATGACACCTAGATCGGATATGAACTCCTTCATCCATACTCCTTCGTTTGCTGCTTCCGAAGCAGCTATGTACTCCGCTTCACATGTAGATCCCGCTACGACGCTTTGTTTAGAACTGCACCAACTGACAGCTCCACTGTTTAAAGTAAACACGTATCCGGTTTGCGATTTAGAATCGTCCGGATCAGTGTCAAAGCTTGCATCAACGTAACCTCTTACGGTGAGCTCTTTGTCACCTCCATATACGAGAAACATATCCTTAGTCCTTTTCAGGTATTTCAGGATGTTCTTGACCGCTGTCCAGTGATCCATTCCTGGATTACTTTGGTACCTCCCTGCTAAACTTATATCAAGGCACACATCAGGTCTGGTACACAACATTGCATACATGATAGAGCCTATGGCTGAAGCATAGGGAACATCTTTCATTTTCTCTCTATCTTCTGCAGTGGTCGGGCATTGAGTCTAACTCAACTTCACACCTTGTAACACAGGCAAGAACCCTTTCTTTGCTTGATCCATTTTGAACTTCTTCAAAATCTTGTCAAGGTATGTGCTCTGTGAAAGTCCAATTAAGCGTCTTGATCTATCTCTATAGATCTTTATGCCTAATATGTAAGCAGCTTCCCCGAGGTCTTTCATCGAAAAACTTTTATTCAAGTATCCCTTTATGCTATCCAGAAATTCTATATCATTTCCAATCAGCAATATGTCATCCACATATAATATCAGAAATGCTACAGAGCTCCCACTCACTTTCTTGTAAATACAGGCTTCTCCAAAAGTCTGTATAAAGCCAAATGCTTTGATCACACTATCAAAGCGTTTATTCCAACTCCGAGATGCTTGCACCAGTCCATAAATGGATCGCTGGAGTTTGCACACTTTGTTAGCTTCCTTCGGATCGACAAAACCTTCTGGTTGCATCATATACAACTCTTCTTCCAGAAATCCATTCAGGAGTGCAGTTTTGACATCCATCTGCCATATTTCGTAATCATAAAATGCGGCAATTGCTAACATAATTCTGACGGACTTAAGCATCGCTACGGGTGAGAAGGTCTCATCATAGTCAACCCCTTGAACTTGTCGAAAACCTTTTGCGACAAGTCAAGCTTTATAGACAGTAATATTACCGTCAGCGTCAGTCTTTTTCTTGAAGATCCATTTATTCTCAATTGCTTGCCGATCATCGGGCAAGTCAACCAAAGTCCATACTTTGTTTTCATACATGGATCCCATCTCAGATTTCATGGCCTCAAGCCACTTTGCGGAATCTGGGCTCACCATCGCTTCTTCATAGTTCGTAGGTTCATCATGATCTAGTAGCATGACTTCCAGAACTGGATTACCGTACCACTCTGGTGCGAATCTCACTCTGGTTGATCTACGTGGTTCAGTAGTATCTTGTCCTGAAGCTTCACGATCATCATCATTAGCTTCCTCACTAATTGGCATAGGTGTCGCAGAAACAATTTTCTGTGATGTACTATTTTCCAATAAGGGAGCAGGTACAGTTACCTCGTCAAGTTCTACTTTCCTCCCACTCACTTCTTTCGAGAGAAACTCCTTCTCTAGAAATGATCCATTCTTAGCAACGAATGTCTTGCCTTCGGATCTGTGATAGAAGGTATACCCAACAGTTTCCTTTGGGTATCCTATGAAGACACATTTCTCCGCTTTGGGTTCGAGCTTATCAGGTTGAAGCTTTTTCACATAAGCATCGCAGCCCCAAACTTTAAGAAACGACAACTTTGGTTTCTTGCCAAACCATAGTTCATAAGGCGTCGTCTCAACGGATTTTGATGGTGCCCTATTTAACGTGAATGCGGCCGTCTCTAAAGCATAACCCCAAAACGATAGCGGTAAATCAGTAAGAGACATCATAGATCGCACCATATCTAGTAAAGTATGATTACGACGTTCGGACACACCATTACGCTGTGGTGTTCCGGGTGGCGTGAGTTGTGAAACTATTCCACAATTTTTCAAATGTATACCAAACTCGTAACTCAAATATTCTCCTCCACGATCAGATCGTAGAAACTTTATTTTCTTGTTGTGATTTTCAACTTCACTCTGAAATTCCTTGAACTTTTCAAATGTTTCAGACTTATGTTTCATTAAGTAGATATACCCATATCTGCTTAAATCATCTGTGAAGGTGAGAAAATAACGATATCCGCCATGAGCCTCAATATTCATCGGACCACATACATCGGTATGTATGATTTCCAATAAGTCTGTTGCTCTCTCCATAGTACCGGAGAACGGTGTTTTAGTCATCTTGCCTATGAGGCACGGTTCGCAAGTACCAAGTGATTCATAATCAAGTGGTTCCAAAAGCCCATCAGTATGGAGTTTCTTCATGCGCTTTACACCGATATGACCTAAACGACAGTGCCACAAATAAGTTGCACTATCATTATCAACTCTGCATCTTTTGGCTTCTACATTATGAATATGTGTATCACTACTATCGAGATTTAATAAGAATAGACCACTCTTCAAGGGTGCATGACCATAAAAGATATTACTCATATAAATAGAACAACCATTATTCTCTGATTTAAATGAATAACCGTCTCGCATCAAACAAGATCTAGATATAATGTTCATGCTCAACGCTGGCACCAAATAACAATTATTTAGGTCTAATATTAATCCCGAAGGTAGATGTAGAGGTAGCGTGCCGACCGCGATCACATCGACTTTGGAACCGTTTCCCACGCGCATCGTCACCTCGTCCTTTGCTAGCGTCCGCTTATTCCGTAGTCCCTGTTTCGAGTTGCAAATATTAGCAACAGAACCAGTATCAAATACCCAGGTGCTACTGCGAGCTCTAGTAAGGTACACATCAATAACATGTATATCACATATACCTTTGTTCACCTTGCCATCCTTCTTATCCGCCAAATACTTGGGGCAGTTCCGCTTCCAGTGACCAGTCTGCTTGCAGTAGAAGCACCTAGTTTCAGGCTTAGGTCCAGACTTGGGTTTCTTCTCTTGAGCAGCAACTTGCTTGCTGTTCTTCTTGAAGTTCCCCTTCTTCTTCCCTTTGCCCTTTTTCTTGAAACTAGTGGTTTTGTTAACCATCAACACTTGATGCTCTTTCTTGATTTCTACCTCCGCAGCTTTCAGCATTGCGAAGAGCTCGGGAATAGTCTTGTTCATCCCTTGCATATTATAGTTCATCACGAAGCTCTTGTAGCTTGGTGGCAGTGATTGGAGAATTCTGTCAATGACGCAATCATCTGGAAGATTAACTCCCATCTGAATCAAGTGATTATTATACCCAGACATTTTGAGTATATGCTCACTGACAGAACTGTTCTCCTCCATCTTGCAGCTATAGAACTTATTGGAGACTTCATATCTCTCAATTCGGGCATTTGCTTGAAATATTAACTTCAACTCCTGGAACTTCTCATATGCTCCATGACGTTCAAAACGTCGTTGAAGTCCCGATTCTAAGCCGTAAAGCATGGCACATTGAACTATTGAGTAGTCATCAGCTTTGCTCTGCCAGACGTTCATAACATCTGGTGTTGCTCCAGCAACAGGCCTGGCACCCAGCGGTGCTTCCAGGACGTAATTCTTCTGTGCAGCAATGAGGATAATCCTCAGGTTACGGACCCAGTCCGTGTAATTGCTACCATCATCTTTCAACTTTGCTTTCTCAAGGAATGCATTAAAATTCAACGGAACAACAGCACGAGCCATCTATCTACAATCAACATAAACAAGCAAGATACTATCAGGTACTAAGTTCATGATAAGTTTAAGTTCAGTTAATCAAATTACTTAGGAACTCCCACTTAGATAGACATCCCTCTAATCCTCTAAGTGATCACGTGATCCAAATCAACTAAACCATAACCGATCATCACGTGAGATGGAGTAGTTTTCAATGGTGAACATCGTCATGTTGATCATATCTACTATATGATTCACGCTCGACCTTTCGGTCTCTGTGTTCCGAGGCCATATCTGCATATGCTAGGCTCGTCAAGTTTAACCTGAGTATTCTGCGTGTGCAAAACTGGCTTGCACCCGTTGTAGATGGACGTAGAGCTTATCACACCCGATCATCATGTGGTGTCTGGGCACGACGAACTTTGGCAATGGTGCATACTCAGGGAGAACACTTCTTGATAATTTAGTGAGAGATCACCTTATAATGCTACCGTCAATCAAAGCAAGATAAGATGCATAAAAGGATAAACATCACATGCAATCAATATAAGTGATATGATATGGCCATCATCATCTTGTGCTTGTGATCTCCATCTCCGAAGCACCGTCATGATCACCATCGTCACCGGCGCGCCACCTTGATCTCCATCGT
The DNA here is from genome assembly GCA_034509565.1 of Triticum monococcum. Classification (NCBI taxonomy): domain Eukaryota; kingdom Viridiplantae; phylum Streptophyta; class Magnoliopsida; order Poales; family Poaceae; genus Triticum; species Triticum monococcum. The sequence continues at coordinate 618,207,953 of CM067847.1, read as the reverse complement.
AGCAACGTTGTCGTCTCGCCAATCTTATGCTTCCACGACTATCACTACCGCTTAGTAATAAAGTAAAACATTACACCGCGATTGCATTGCATACAATAAAGCGACAACCATATGGCTCCTGCCAGTTGCCGATAATTCGGTTACAAAACATGATCATCTCATACAATAAAATCAGCATCATGCCTTGACCATATCACATCACAACATGCCCTGCAAAAACAAGTTAGACGTCCTCTACTTTGTTGTTGCAAGTTTTACGTGGCTGCTACGGGCTTAAGTAAGAACTCATCTCACCTACGCATCAAAACCACAACGATAGTTCGTCAAATAGACTCCGTTTTAACCTTCTCAAGGACCGGGCGTAGTCACACTTGGTTCAACTAAAGTTGGAGAGACAGTCTTCGGCAGGCCATCTATGTGCAAAGCACGTCGAGGGAACCGGTCTCGCGTAAGAGTACGCGTAAGGTTGGTCCGGATCGTCTCACCCAACAATACCGCCGAACCAAAGTATGACATGCTGGTAGGCAGTATGACTTGTATCGCCCACAACTCACTTGTGTTCTACTCGTGCAAATAACATCAAACCATAAAACCTAGGCTCGGATGCCACTGTTTGGGGAACGCAGTAATTTCGAAAATTTTCCTACGCACACGCAAGATCATGGTGATGCACAGCAACGAGAGGGGAGAGTGTTGTCTACGTACCAACGCAGACCGACTGCGGAAGCGATCACACACCGTAGAGGAAGTAGTCGTACGTCTTCTTCCCGATCCGACCGATCCAAGCACCGTTACTCCGGCACCTCCGAGTTCTTTGCACACGTTCATCTCGATGACGATCCTCGGGCTCCGATCCAGCAAAGCGTCGAGGAAGAGTTCCGTCAGCACGACGGCGTGGTGACGATCTTGATGTACTACCGACGCAGGGCTTCGCCTAAGCTCTACAACGATATGATCGAGGTGGAATTTGGTGGCAGGGGGCACCGCACACGGCTAAGGAACGATCTCAAGGATCAACTTGTGTGTCTTGGGGTGTCCCCTGCCCCCGTATATAAAGGTTGGAGGGAGGGAGCCGGCCGGCCAGAGAGATGGAGGCGCAGGGGGAGTCCTACTCCCACCGGGAGGAGGACTCCCCCTTCCAATCCTATTCCAATTAGGACTCTCAAGGGGGAAAGGAGAGAGAGGGGGGGCCCGGCCCCTTCTCCTAGTCCTACTAGGACTTGGGGAAGGGGGGGGGGGGGCACCGGCCAGCTATGGGCTGCCCCTTTTCTCTTTTCCACTAAGGCCCAATAGGCCCATTAGTCTCCCGGGGGGTTCCGGTAACCCTCCCGGTATTCCTGTAAAATCCCGATTTCACCCGGAACACTTCCTATGTCCAAACATAGTCTTCCAATATATCAATCTTTACGTCTCGACCATTTAAAGACTCCTCGTCATGTCCGTGATCTCATCCGGGACTCCGAACAACCTTCGGTACATCAAAATGCATAAACTCATAATAACTGTCATCGTAACGTTAAGCGTGCGGACCCTACGGTTTGAGAACAATGTAGACATGACCGAGACACGTCTCCGGTCAATAACCAATAGCGGGACCTGGATGCCCATATTGGCTCCTACATATTCTACGAAGATCTTTATCGGCCAGACCGCATAACAACATACGTTGTTCCCTTTGTCATCGGTATGTTACTTGCCCGAGATTCGATCATCGGTATCCAATACCTAGTTCAATCTCGTTATCGGCAAGTCTCTTTACTCGTTCCGTAATACATCATCTCACAACTAACATATTAGTTGCGGTGCTTGCAAGGCTTATGTGATGTGCATTACCGAGAGGGCCCAGAGATACCTCTCCGACAATCGGAGTGACAAACCCTAATCTCGAAATACGCCAACCCAACATCTGCCATTGGAGACACCTGTAGTACTCCTTTATAATCACCCAGTTACGTTGTGACGTTTGGTAGTACCCAAAGTGTTCCTCCGGTAAACGGGAGTTGCATAATCTCATAGTTATAGGAACATGTATAAGTCATGAAGAAAGCAATAGCAACATACTAAACGATCGGGTGCTAAGCTAATGGAATGGGTCATGTCAATCAGATCATTCAACTAATGATGTGACCTCGTTAATCAAATAACAACTCTTTGTTCATGGTTAGGAAACATAACCATCTTTGATTAACGAGCTAGTCAAGTAGAGGCATACTAGTGACACTCTGTTGGTCTATGTATTCACACATGTATTATGTTTCCGGTTAATACAATTCTAGCATGAATAATAAACATTTATCATGATATAAGGAAATAAATAATAACTTTATTATTGCCTCTAGGGCATATTTCCTTCAATTTCACCAGTATTGTCACAAAATATTTTCATTGGACCCGATGCACTAGGTATGACACCTAGATCGGATATGAACTCCTGCATCTAGACTCCTTCATTTGCTAGTTCCGAAGCAGCTATGTATTCCGCTTCACATGTAGATCCCACCATGATGCTCTGCTTGGAACTGCACCAACTGACAGCTCCACCATTTAATAAAAACACGTATCCAGTTTGTGACTTAGAGTCATCCGGATCAGTCTCAAACCTTGCATCGACATAACCATTTACGACGAGCTCTTTGTCACCTCCATATACAAGAAACATATCCTGAGTCCTTTTTAGGTATTTCAGGATGTTCTAGACCGCTATCCAGTGATCCACTCCTGGATTACTTTGGTACCTCCCTGCTAAACTAATAGCAAAGAACACGTCAGGTATGGTACACAACATTGCATACATGATAGAGCCTATGGCTGAAGCATAGGGAACACCTTTCATTTTCTCTCTATATTCTGCAGTGGTCGGGCATTGAGTCTGACTCAACTTCACACCTTGTAATACAGGCAAGAACCCTTTCTTTGCCTGATCCATATTGAACTTCTTCAAAACTTTATCAAGGTATGTGCTTTGTGAAAGTCCAATCAAGCATCTTGATCTATCTCTATAGATCTTGATGCCCAATATATAAGCAGCTTCACCGAGGTCTTTCATTAAAAAATTCTTATTCAAGTATCCTTTTATGCTATTGAGAAATTCAGTATCCTTTCCAATCAACAATATGTTATCTACATATAATATCAAAAATGCTACGGAGCTCCCACTCACTTTCTTGTAAATACAAGCTTATCCAAAAGTCTGTATAAAACCATATGCTTTGATCACACTATCAAAGCGTATATTCCAACTCCAAGAGGCTTGCACCAGTCCATAAATGGATCGCTAGAGCTTGCACACTTTGTTAGCACCTTTTGGATCGACAAAACCTTCTGGTTGCATCATATAGAACTCTTCTTTATAGTATCCATTAAGGAATGCAGTTTTGACATCCATTTGCCAAATTTCATAATCATAAAATGCGGCAATTGCTAACATGATTCAGACGGACTTAAGCATCGCTACGGGTGAGAAGGTCTCATCGTAGTCAACTCCTTGAACTTGTCAAAAACCTTTTGCAACAAGTCGAGCTTTGTAGATAGTAACATTACCATCAGCGTCAGTCTTCTTATTGAAGATCCATTTATTCTTTATGGCCTACCGATCATCGGGCAAGTCAACCAAAGTCCATACTTTGTTCTCATACATGGATCCCATCTCAGATTTCATGGCCTCAAGCCATTTTGCGGAATCTGGGCTCATCATCGCTTCCTCATAGTTCGTAGGTTCATCATGTCAAGTAACATGACTTCCAGAACAGGATTACCATACCACTCTGGTGCGGATCTTACTCTGGTTGACCTACGAGGTTCGGTAGTAACTTGATCAGAAGTTTCATGATCATCATCATTGGATTCCTCATTTACTGGTGTAGGAATCACTGGAACTGATTTCAGTGATGAACTATTTTCCAATAAGGGAGAAGGTACAATTACCTCGTCAAGTTCTACTTTCCTCCCACTCACTTCTTTCGAGAGCAACTCCTTCTCTAGAAAGGATCCATTCTTAGCAACGAATAACTTGCCTTCGGATCTGTGAAAGAAGGTGTACCCAACAGTCTTCTTTGCGTATCCTATGAAGACACATTTCTCCGATTTGGGTTCAAGCTTATCAGGTTGAAGCTTTTTCACATAAGCATTGCAGCCCCAAACTTTAAGAAACGACAACTTGGGTTTGTTGCCAAACCACAGTTCATAAGCTGTCGTCTCGACGGATTTAGATGGTGCCCTATTTAACGTGAATGCAGCTGTCTCTAAAGCGTAACCCCAAAATGATAGCGGTAAATCAGTGAGAGACATCATAGATTGCATCATATCTAGTAAACTATGATTACGACATTCGGACATACCATTACGCTGTGGTGTTTGATGACCCACAAGTATAGGGGATCTATCATAGTCCTTTTGACAAGTAAGAGTGTCGAACCCAACGAGGAGCAGAAGGAAATGATAAGCGGTTTCCAGCAAGGTATTCTCTACAAGCACTGAAATTATAGGTAACAGATAGTTTTGTAATAACATAATTGGTAACGAGCAACAAGTAACAAAAGTAAACAAAGTGCAACAAGGTGGGCCAATCCTTTTTGTAGCAAAGGACAAGCCTGGACAAATTCTTATATAGAGAAAAGCACTCCCAAGGACACATGAGAATTATCGTCAAGCTAGTTTTCATCACGTTCATATGATTCGCGTTCGGTACTTTGATAATTTGGTATGTGGGTGGACCGGTGCTTGGGTACTGCCCTTACTTGGACAAGCATCCCACTTATGATTAACCTTTATTGCAAGCATCCGCAACTACAACAAAAGTATTAAGGTAAACCTAACCATAGCATGAAACATATGGATCCAAATCAACCACTTACAAAGCAACACATAAACTAGGGTTTAAGCTTCTGTCACTCTAGTAACCCATCATCTACTTATTACTTCCCAATGCCTTCCTCTAGGCACAAATAATGGTGAAGTGTCATGTAGTCGACGTTCACATAACAACACTAGAGGAGAGACAACATACATCTCATCAAAATATCGAACGAATACCAAATTCACATGACGACTAATAGCAAGACTTCTCCCATGTCTTCAAGAACAAACGTAACTACTCACAAAGCATATTCATGTTTGTAATCAGAGGAGTATTAATATGCATATATGTAGGACCTTGAAGTAGATGTGTCTAGAGGGGGGTGATTAGACACTTAATGCTAAAGTTGCAATTTTTAAGCTTTTTCAGTTTAAGTGGAGTTTTAGGCATAATTTCAACATTCACAATACATATCAAGCAAGCATGCAAAGAGTGTAAAGGCAGCGGAAAGTAAAGCATGCAACTTGCAAGAATGTAAAGGGAAGGGTTTGGAGAATTCAAACGCAATTGGAGACACGGATGTTTTTCCCGTGGTTCGGATAGGTGGTGCTATCCTACATCCACGTTGATGGAGACTTCAACCCACGAAGGGTAACGGTTGCGCGAGTCCACGGAGGGCTCCACCCACGAAGGGTCCACGAAGAAGCAACCTTGTCTATCCCACCATGGCCATCGCCCACGAAGGACTTGCCTCACTAGCGGTAGATCTTCACGAAGTAGGCGATCTCCTTGCCCTTACAAACTCCTTGGTTCAACTCCACAATCTTGTCGGAGGCTCCCAAGTGACACCTAGCCAATCTAGGAGACACCACTCTCCAAGAAGTAACAAATGGTGTGTTGATGATGAACTCCTTGCTCTTGTGCTTCAAATGATAGTCTCCCCAACACTCAACTCTCTCTCATAGGATTTGGATCTGGTGGAAAGAAGATTTGAGTGGAAAGCAATTTGGGGAAGGCTAGAGATTAAGATTCATAAGGTAGGAATGGAATATCTTGGTCTCAACACATGAGTAGGTGGTTATTTCTCAGAACATATGAGTTGGAAGTGTAGATGTGTTCTGATAGCTCTCTCCACGAATGAAGAGGAGGTGGAGGGGTATATATAGCCTCCACACAAAATCCAACCGTTACACACAGTTTTCCAATCTCGGTGGGACCGAATCAACAAACTCGGTAAACCTAGTGACCGTTAGAGATTTTCGGTGGGACCGACTGGATCAACTCGGTGGGACCGATGTGCTAGGGTTAGGGTAAATTCAAAACTCGGTTTGACCGATTACTCAAACTCGGTGGGACCGATTTGGGTAATAAGTGAAACAGAGAGTTGACCAAGCAAACTCGATGGGGCCGATTGCATATCTTGGTGGGACCGAAAGTATTGCAATAGGTAACAGAGAGTTTGCAAGCCCATCTCGGTGAGACCGAGATCCCATTGGTGAGACCGAACTAATTAGGGTTTCTGGCAGTGGCTATGACAAGTGAAACTCGGTGGCGCCGGATAGAAATAATCGGTAGGTCCGAGTTTGGCTTTGGGTTTATATCATATGTGGAAGTGGGAAAGTAGCTGAGGATTTTGGAGCATATCATTAAGCACTTGAGCAAGAGGCTCATTAAGCAACACCTCATCCCTCCTTGATAGTATTGGCTTTTCCTATGGACTCAATGTGATCTTGGATCACTAAAATGTAAAATGAAGAGTCTTGAGCTTTAAGCTTTTAGCCAATCCTTTGTCCTTAGCATCTTGGAGAACTTCCCACAACCTTTAGTCCATGCCACTCCATTGTTGAACTTTTCTGAAACATACTAGATAGAAACGTTAGTCCAACAAGAGATATGTTGTCATTAATTACCAAAACCACCTAGGGAGCACTTGTGCTTTCAATCTCCCCCTTTTTGGTAATTGATGGCAACATACATCAAAGCTTTAGATAAAGATATAAAGGACAACAAGTAAAGCTTTGGAAGGACATGTAACAAGCATAGGCTCCCCCTACATGTATGCACTCATGTAAATGTGAAATATAGAGGCATGTGAGAGCATAACAATGACAGAGTAGGCAATGTGTTACATGTATCTTGGCCATATGCATCAGAGCAAAAGATTATTAAGGAAAATACCTTCATGCTCATGAGTCCTTCTTGCAAACAGTATGTACATAGCAAGAATTCCTCATACTCATGAGTTTGATGCATACACTTACCTTGTAGTCTTTAGCTAGCTTAGGATGGAATGAACCTGCACAAAAAGGGTTAGATAACACAGGTACCTCCACTAGCCAGAGCAAGCCAAAGAAGCCACAAGAGTACCAAGACTGGGATGACATGTAGAGAGTGAGTACAATGTACCACAATGGATTCAACATGTCCCCAAGAGTAAAGATATGCAATGAATTTGACTGATTTCTTTCCCTTAGGTGTCTTGCTCCCCCTGAATCTTACATGAGATATTGGGAGAAGATAGGAAACATAAAATCAGAGGTGAAAGATACAAATAGATAGAACTTAATGCAAATAAGCACATATGAACATGTCTTTCCCCCAAAAAGACATGTGACATCTCTCCTCTTGAACATCAAGCATCTGGGACACTTGGGATCCTTGAGTATTCTCTCCCCCTAGAAATCTCTTTCTCCCCCTTAATACTTTCTCTCTTGTAGGTTTGGTCCTTGAGACTTCCTCTCCCCCTTGAGCTTTGATGTGATCTCTCTCTCCCCCTTTGACATCAATTTCCAAGAAGGGCTTTCTGGAATCCGTCGTATAGGTTTGGTCCTTGAGACTCAGCACAAAGCAATGGAGAAAACTGTGATGCTTGTAGAGGACAAGATTCATTGAGTAGAGCTGGATCAGAAGAAATATAGAACAAGTGGCAAACTGTTTTTCCTGTTGCGAAGTCGGTGGCACCGAGTGGCATGTTTCGGTGGTACCGAAAGATTCGGTTGGACCAAAAATTACAAGTCGGTGAAACCGAGTTCACACAGAGAAAAACACTTGTCACCTCAGCCCACTAGACATGTAGGATCTCACAAAGATTTGCAATGAATTATCTGAAGGATTTGCAAGGAATTGAATGCAGAAAATGCAAAAAAGGAAAAGAGAAGAAACTGAAGGATCTAGATGAAGTTTTTTTTTGTTTTTGAAAAAGAGAAAGAAAATAAACATGCATGAGACAAATGCAATAACACAAAAAGAACACAAGAGAACTTCATCTAGAGTTGGGCGGTGACATAGTCACCTATGTTAGAGTATATTGACTTAGGAGTCAAGTGAGAACACTTGATCATAGGTCATACTCATCGTTTAAGCTCAAAATGGGGTTACCATTTTTTGTTTAAGCATCTTGATGTATTCACATCTTGTTGAGTTGCTTTGACTCGTGTCTTGGAGTAAAGCTTCTCTAAGATGGAATAACATACCTTGGGTGGTGGTGTGGTTCTTGCTCATGTAGTTGAACTTGCGTGGGTGCTCAAGGTTGATGTAGCTCATCAAGAGTTTGGAGCACCACTTGGAGTTTGAGTTCATCTACCTACATGGGTTAGTTCTTGCAAGGAAGAGCACTTGTGTATCCAAGAATGACAATCATGTAGCTCAACATAGAATTTGTCAAAGGATATGTTTGAATGGTTTTGTGCTTCCTTGTCTTCAACCACCAATGTATAGAGACTTGGTGATGTAGAGATTGCTCAAGATGTGAGTGAGTCGCAATCTTATGGAATTAGATTCAACCAAGCACCTACATGGGTTAGACAACATGCAAGGTACAAATATATCCAAGACATAAGATAGTCATCATAAGAGATATATCATGGATTAGTCATAAGCTCATGTCTTGCATGTATCCAATGGAGTTCCTACTCCAAGTTCGAATCATCAATAATGTTCAATTCACCTCTCAACCTGCAAAATACTTTCTCATCAAGAGGTTTAGTAAATATATCCGCTAATTGCTTATCGGTACGAACATGCTTAAGATCAATGTCACCCTTAGCAACATGGTCTCGAATGAAATGATGACGAACTTCAATATGCTTAGTTCGAGAATGTTGTACAGGATTATGACCAATTTTATTAGCACTTTCATTGTCACAAAGCAGTGGAACATGTTTCACATAGATCCCATAATCTTTAAGAGTTTGGGTCATCCAAAGTAATTGAGCACAACATGAACCAGCGGCAATGTATTCCGCTTCGGCAGTGGATAAGGATACCGAGTTTTGTTTCTTGGAAGACCAAGACACAAGAGATCTACCAAGAAATTGACAAGTACCCGAAGTAGATTTTCTATCAACCTTATCCCCGGCATAATCCGAGTCGGAATAGCCAACAAGATCAAAAGAAGACCTCTTAGGATACCAAATGCCAAAGTTTGGTGTATGAATTAAGTATCTCACTATCCTTTTCATAGCCTTAAGATGACATTCTTTAGGAGCAGCTTGATAATGTGCACACATGCACACACTTAGCATAATGTCGGGACGTGAAGCACATAGCTATAACAAAGAACCAATCATAGAGCGATAAACCTTTTGATCAACCGGTTCACCATCTTTGGTCAAATCAAGATGTCCACTAGTAGGCATGGGTGTGGGCATACCTTTGCTTTCTTCCATATTGAACTTCTTGAATAAGTCCTTGGTGTACTTCGTTTGAGAGACAAATGTACCTTCCTTAGTTTGCTTGATTTGCAAACTGAGAAAGAATTTGAGTTCACTCATCATAGACATCTCAAACTTCTCTGACATTAGCTTTCCAAACTTTTCACTAAAGAGAGGGTTAGTTGAACCAAATATGATATCATCAACATAAATTTGGCATACAAACAGTTCTCCATTAACCCTTTTAGTAAAAAGAGTAGAATCAATTTTACCAATTTCAAAACCACTTGCAATAAGAAACTTGGTCAAGCATTTATACCACGCTCTAGGAGCTTGTTTAAGACCATAAAGAGCTTTGTGAAGTTTGTAAACATGATTTGGTTTCTTAGGATTGATAAAGCCGGGAGGTTGTTTGACATAAACTTCCTCCTCTATTTCACCATTTAGAAAAGCACTTTTAATGTCCATTTGGTACAAGGTGATATTATGGTGATTAGCATAGGCAAGTAAGATGCGAATGGACTCAAGTCTAGAAACGGGAGCATATGTCTCACCATAGTCCATACCTTCGACTTGTGTGTACCCTTGGGTGACGAGACGTGCTTTGTTGCGAACCACTTGTCCATCTTCATCTTGCTTGTTGCGAAACACCCATTTGGTACCAATGATGTTGTGGTTGTTGTCGGGCTTCTCAACCAATGTCCAAACTTGGTTTCTCTCAAAGTTGTGTAGCTCTTCATGCATAGCGTTTATCCAATCCGGATCTTCTAATGCTTCTTCAACCTTCATAGGTTCAATGCTAGAGATGAATGAATAGTTTTCACAAAAGTTAGCTAAACGATTCTTTGAGCGAGTGATTCTCCCGGTTTGTATATCATTGAAGATTTGCTCGATGGGATGATCTTTGGCAATTCTTGCTCGAACTTGTGAGAGCTTTTGTTTGGGTCTTCGTTGAACATCTTCTTCATCTTGTTCTTCTTCTTGGCCTTCTTCATTGTTGATGTTGTCGTTCTCTTGTCGTGGTGGAGAAGGAGGTTGTTGATGTTCGTCTTGATGCATTTCCTTGTCTTCTTCATCTTGGTGTGTCCCACTTGTGGATGCTTCTGTATCAATTCTTGGTTCACCTTGTCGTGAAGTAGAAGCTTCCACTTGGACGGACGGGGTACTCTCCTTCACCTTCGTTGGACGAATTTTGCCAATAGACAAGTCTTGGATTGCTTCGGAAGGGTCTTTGTCTCCTACATCGATTGGCAATTGCTCTACTTGCGAGCCATTAGATTCATCAAACTTCACATCTACGGTATCTTCAACCTTTCGGGTGAAATTGTTGTAGACACGGTAAGTGTGAGAGTTTGAGCCATAACCAAGTAGAAAACCTTCATGAGATTTAGGAGCAAACTTTGAACGACGATGCTTGTCAAGAATGTAGCACTTTGAGCTGAATACTCGAAAGTATCCAACTTGGGGTTTGTTACTGGTGAGGAGCTCGTATGCCGTCTTGCCGAGTAGCTTGTGAAGATACAAGCGATTTGTTGCATGACAAGCTGTCTCAACCGCTTCTGCCCAAAAGTGCTTCGGCGTCTTGTATTCATCAAGCATCGTTCTTGCCATTTCAATGAGCGTCCGGTTCTTCCTCTCAACAACTCCATTTTGTTGAGGTGTGTACGTAGCCGAGAACTCGTGTGAAATCCCTTCTTCGTCAAGAAAGGTGTCCACATTTGTGTTCTTGAACTCCGTTCCATTGTCACTCCGAACCTTCTTGATCTTCACGTCAAACTGATTTTGGGCCTTCCTAGCGAAGTTTTTGAAGATCTTCTGGACCTGCGACTTGTCATTAAGAAAGAACACCCACGTAAATCTTGAAAAATCATCAACTATAACTAGACCAAAAGAATTTCCACCGAGACTCTTGTAGGCGTTGGGACCAAAAAGATCCATATGAAGTAGCTCGAGTGGCCTCCTTGTGGTCATGATGTTCTTCACGGGATGCCTTCCTCCAACCTGTTTACCTGCTTGACAAGCACTGCAAAGTCTATCCTTATCAAATATGACATTGTTAACTCCAAGGATATGATTTCCTTTAATAAGCTTGTCAAGGTTTCTCATGCCAACGTGACCTAGTCGTCTATGCCACAACCAACCTGTTGAAGATTTAGCAATAAAGCAAGTTTTAGGTTGTGCCTTTTTAGAGAAATCGACAATGTAAAGATCACCTCTACGCATACTGGTAAATACCATTTTATGATTGTCTCGACGAAATACTTGGCAATCTACCTCAGTAAATAGGACATTCAAATCGAAATCAGCAAGTCTAGATACTGAAAGTAAGTTGTAGCCGGGAGATTCAACGAGCATGAAATTTTGAATGGAACTATCATGTGAGATAGCCACCTTACCAAGGCCAACCACTTTACCCTTTGAATTATCACCAAAGGTGACATATTTCCGAGGGCCGTCATTTTCAGCAAGCTCACGGAACATCTCTTCATCTCCGGTCATATGATCAGTACATCCACTATCAAGAACCCATTCCTTTCCTCCTAACGCATATCCCTGAAGATTTGCCGTAAGACCAAAATGTCTCATTGCATCATCAAGATCGAAGTCACTATCATCATCATCATCATCATAGTATCCATGTTCACCATGATCTTGTGACTCATCATTTCCTAGAGAGGGTAATTCATTAGATAAATGATCATCAAAGTAGTCACTTTTATGAATTCTTATAGCTTCGGATATAATGATTCCAACATCTCCTTTAGCACGCTTGAGATTGGTAAGCTCAAATAGAAAATCACCAAAACTAGGATCACTAGAGTTCATCTTACTCAAGGCAATACATTTATGGAGAATTTCATCCAAATTTTTCAAGGAATGATCGGGAAATCGTTCCTCAAGAAATTTCCATATAGTATAGGCACAATTAAGAGTAGGCAAACTAGCAACCTAATTTTTGGGCAATCCTCTAATGATGAGCTCAATAGTTCTAAGATTGCGAATCATGTCAATATCATCATCTAGGGTAGGATGCAAAGGATCAATATGAGGTGCACAAGGGCTAGCAATATACTTATTCAAATGATATTGATTGAAAATTACAAGCGTCTCATTTTCCACTCATGAAAATATTCTCCATCAAGAATAGGCACTCTATGTCTAAGACTCCCTAAAGTAGACACATCCATCTTCCTCCAATGGTGATTAAACCAAGGCAATGGAGACCACAACTCTGATACCACTTGTAGGACCTTGAAGTAGATGTGTCTAGAGGGGGGTGATTAGACACTTAATGCTAAAGTTGTAATTTTTAAGCTTTTTCGGTTTAAGTGGAGTTTTAGGCATAATTTCAACATTTACAATACATATCAAGCAAGCATGCAAAGAGTGTAAAGGCAGCGGAAAGTAAAGCATGCAACTTGCAAGAATGTAAAGGGAAGGGTTTGGAGAATTCAAACGCAATTGGAGACACGGATGTTTTTCCCATGGTTCGGATAGGTGGTGCTATCCTACATCCACGTTGAAGGAGACTTCAATCCACGAAGGGTAACGGTTGCGCGAGTCCATGGAGGGCTCCACCCACGAAGGGTCCACGAAGAAGCAACCTTGTCTATCCCACCATGGCCATCGCCCACGAAGGACTTGCCTCACTAGCGGTAGATCTTCACAAAGTAGGCGATCTCCTTGCCCTTACAAACTCCTTGGTTCAACTCCACAATCTTGTCGGAGGCTTCCAAGTGACACCTAGCCAATCTAGGAGACACCACTCTCCAAGAAATAACAAATGGTGTGTTGATGATGAACTCCTTGCTCTTGTGCTTCAAATGATAGTCTCCCCAACACTCAACTCTCTCTCATAGGATTTGGATCTGGTGGAAAGAAGATTTGAGTGGAAAGCAACTTGGGGAAGGCTAGAGATCAAGATTCATAAGGTAGGAATGGAATATCTTGGTCTCAACACATGAGTAGGTGGTTCTTTCTCAGAACATATGAGTTGGAAGTGTAGATGTGTTCTGATGGCTCTCTCCACGAATGAAGAGGAGGTGGAGGGGTATATATAGCCTCCACACAAAATCCAACCGTTACACATAGTTTTCCAATCTTGGTGGGACCGAATCAACAAACTCGGTCGGACCAAAAAGGTAAACCTAGTGACCGTTAGAGATTTTCGGTGGGACCGACTGGATCAACTCGGTGGGACCGATGTGCTAGGGTTAGGGTAAATTCAAAACTTGGTTTGACCGATTACTCAAACTCGGTGGGACCGATTTGGGTAATAAGTGAAACAGAGAGTTGACCAAGCAAACTCGGTGGGGCCGATTGCATATCTTGGTGGGATCGAAAGTATTGCAATAGGTAACAGAGAGTTTGCAAGCCCATCTCGGTGAGACCGAGATCCCATTGGTGAGACCGAACTGATTAGGGTTTCTGGCAGTGGCTATGACAAGTGAAACTCGGTGGTGCCGGATAGAAATAATCGGTAGGTCCGAGTTTGTCTTTGGGTTTATATCATATGTGGAAGTGGGAAAGTAGCTGAGGATTTTGGAGCATATCATTAAGCACTTGAGCAAGAGGCTCATTAAGCAACACCTCATCCCTCCTTGATAGTATTGGCTTTTCCTATGGACTCAATGTGATCTTGGATCACTAAAATGTAAAATGAAGAGTCTTGAGCTTTAAGCTTTTAGCCAATCCTTTGTCCTTAGCATCTTGGAGAACTTCCCACAACCTTTAGTCCATGCGACTCCATTGTTGAACTTATCTAAAACATACGTTTTTTATATATTCTGAAGATGACTTCCGTGAAGTTTCAGGACTTTTGGAGCTGTCCAGAATAGGTCTCTAATATTTGCTCCTTTTCCAGCCCAGAATCCCAGCTGCCGGCATTCTCCCTCTTTATGCAAACCTTGTAAAATAAGAGAGAATATGCATAAGTATTGTGACATAATGTGTAATAACAGCCCATAATGCAATAAATATCGATATAAAAGCATGATGCAAAATGGACGTATCAACTCCCCCAAGCTTAGACCTCGCTTGTCCTCAAGCGAAAGCCGAAATCGAAAAATATGTCCACATGTTTAGAGATAGAGGCGTCGATAAAAAATAAAATACGGACATGAGGGCATCATGATCATTGTTAGAACAACAACTTATATAATTCTTGTCATATGATCTCTTATGGTAGAGTAACAATTAAATCACAATTTCAAGTATGAATCATAAACTTCATTGAAAACTAACAAACTATAATCTCAATCATTGGAGCAATTGCAATTTATCATAACATAGGAAAGAGTCAATATAAGAGCTTTTCAGCAATTCCACATACTCAACTATCATATAGTCTTTCACAATTGCTAACACTCACGCAATACTTATGGGTATGGAGTTTTAATCGGACACAGAGAAAGATAGGGGCTTATAGTTTTGCCTCCCAACATTTTACCTCAAGGGTAATGTCAGCAATAATAGTTCATGAAAACTCGCATCCAATTAGCCATATATACCAGGATCTTTCCAACATGTTGTGCTTGCCAAAAGATAAAATTTAAAGAGGAAGGGTGAAGATCACCATGACTCTTATGCAAGGTAGGAGATAAAAGTAAAAGATAGGCCCTTCGCAGAGAGAAGCAGAGGTTGTCATGCGCTTTTATGGTTGGATGCACAAAATCTTAATGCGAAAGAACGTCACTTTATATTGCCACTTGTGATATGGACCTTTATTATGCAGTATGTCGCTTTTATTTCTTCCATATCACACAATCATATAAAGCTTATTTTCTCCCACACTAATAAGTCATACATATTTAGAGGGCAATTTTTATTGCTTGCACCGATGAAAACTTACTTGAGGGATCTTACTCAATCCATAGGTAGGTATGGTGGACTCTCATGGCAAAACTGGTTTAAGGGTGTTTGGAAGCACAAGTAGTATCTCTACTTGGTGCAAAGAATTTGGCTAGCATGAGGGGGAAAGGCAAGCTCAATCATGTTGGATGATCCATGACAATATAATTTATCTCAGATGTAAGAAAACATAACCCATTACGTTGTCTTCCTTGTCCAACGTCAACCCTTTAGCATGTCATATTTTAATGAGTGCTCACAATCATAAAGATGTCCAAGATAGTGTATTTATATGTGAAGACCTCTCTTTCTTTATTACTTCCTATTAATTGCAACGGTGACCAAAACTATGTTTGTCAACTCTCAACAACTTTTATTCATCATACTCTTTCTATGTGAGCTCATTACTCTCCATAAGATCCATATGATCTCTTTGTTTCTTTTTATTCTTTCTCTTTTATTTTATTCACTCAAGATCATGGCAAAATAATCAAGCCCTTGACTCAACACTATAGCTCACGGACTCGATTACATAGAAGGATCATAAAGCAAAACTCATAACTAGATCATACTAAGAACTTTTATTCTACTAGATCAAAATATTATCAAAAGGATCGAACTAAGAAAAGCGGTAAAGATAAAATTGATGGTGATACGATACCGGGGCACTCCCCCAAGCTTGGCAGTTGCCAAGGGGAGTGCCCATACCCATGTGATTATATCTCTTTTGCCGGTGAAGGAGTTGATGGTGATGATGGATAGTCGCACATCGAGCGTAGGAGGTCTTCTAACTTGCGGATAATGCCTTTGAGTGCGATGACATGCTCCTTCGACAAAATATTTTCATGTGTGAGATAATTATTTTGTATACAAGCTAACTCAATCATCTTGAAAGCTTCGATCTCAGTTGGGGTAAGAAGATTGTGATCAAGTTGAAGGATGTCTTCTGTTGCTGAAACTTGGTCCTCCGTGGCCTTCTTGATCCCTTCATCCTTGTTGATCTCCATGGGTTCTTCTCTCTTCAGCTCTATCTTCATTAGCCAAGCATCGTTGCCCTCATTGTTGGAGGAGGAGGGAGACGACATGTGAAGGAAATATGCCCTAGAGGCAATAATAAAGTTATTATTTATTTCCTTATTTCATGATAAATGTTTATTATTCATGCTAGAATTGTATTAACCGGAAACATAATACATGTGTGAATACATAGACAAACAGAGTGTCACTAGAATGCCTCTACTTGACTAGCTCATTAATCAAAGATGGTTATGTTTCCCAACCATGGACAAAGAGTTGTTATTTGATTAACGGGATCACATCATTAGATGAATGATCTGATTGACATGACCCATTCCATTAGCTTAGCACCCGATCGTTTAGTATGTTGCTATTGCTTTCTTCATGACTTATACATGTTCCTATGACTATGAGATTATGCAACTCCCGTTTGCCGGAGGAACACTTTGTGTGCTACCAAACATCACAATGTAACTGGGTGATTATAAAGGAGCTCTACAGGTGTCTCCAAAGGTACATGTTGGGTTGGCGTATTTCGAGATTAGGATTTGTCACTCCGATTGTCGGAGAGGTATCTCTGGGCCCTCTCGGTAATGCACATCACTTAAGCCTTGCAAGCATTGCAACTAATGAGTTAGTTGCGGGATGATGTATTACAGAACGAGTAAAGAGACTTGCCGGTAACGAGATTGAACTAGGTATTGGATACCAACGATCGAATCTCGGGCAAGTAACATACGATGACAAAGGGAACAACGTATGTTGTTATGCAGTCTGACCGATAAAAGATCTTCGTAGAATATGTAGGAGCCAATATGGGTATCCAGGTCCCGCTATTCGTTATTGACCGGAGACATGTCTCGGTCATGTCTACATTGTTCTCGAACCCGTAGGGTCCGCACGCTTAAGGTTTCGATGACAGTTATATTATGAGTTTATGAGTTTTGATGTACCGAAGGAGTTCGGAGTCCCGGATGAGATCGGGGACATGACGAGGAGTCTCGAAATGGTCGAGACGTAAAGATGATATATTGGACGACTATATTCGGACATCGGAAAGGTTCCGAGTGATTCGGGTATTTTTCGGAGTACCGGGTAGTTACGGGAGAAGTAATGGGCCTTGATGGGCTTTAGTGGGAAGAGGAGAAAGGGCCAAGGGGCTGCTGCGCCCCCTCCCCTCTGGTCCGAATTGGACTAGGGAAAAGGGGGCCGGCCACCTTTCCTTCTCCTCTACTTCCTTCTCCCTTCCTCCCCTCTTGGTGGACTCCTACTAGGACTTGGAGTCCTAGTAGGACTCCACATCCTGGCCGCACCAATTGCCTTGGCCGGCCTCCTCCTCCTCCATCCTTTATATACTGAGGCAAGGGGCACCCTAGAGACACAAGTTGATCCACGTGATCTTATTCTTAGCCGTGTGCAGCGCCCCCTACCACCATAGTCCTCGATAATATTGTAGCAGTGCTTAGGCGAAGCCCTGCGACACTAGTACACCAAGATCGTCACCAGGCCGTCGTGATGACCGAACTCTTCCCTGACACTTTGCTAGATCGGAGTCCGGGGATCGTCATCGAGACGAACATGTGCTAAAACTCAGAGGTGCCGTAGTTTCGGTGCTTGATCGGTCGGGCCGTGAAGACGTACGACTAAATCAACCAAACGCTTCCGTTGTCGATCTACTAGGGTATGTAGATCACACTCTCCCCTCGTTGCTATGCATCACCATGATCTTGCATGTGCGTAGGAATTTTTTTGAAATTACTACGTTCCCCAATAGTGTTATCAGAGCCTAGGTTTTATGGTTTGATGTTATGTGCATGAGTAGAACACAAGTGAGTTGTGGGCGATATAAGTCATACTGCTTACCAGCATGGCATACTTTGGTTCAGCGGTATTGTTGGACGAAACGGCCCGCACCGACATTACGCGTACGCTTACGCGAGACCGGTTCTCCCGACGTGCTTTGCACATAGGTGGCTTGCGGGTGACAGTTTCTCCAACTTTAGTTGAACCGAGTGTGGCTACGCCCGGTCCTTGCGAAGGTTAAAACAGCACCAACTTGACAAACTATCGTTGTGGTTTTGATGCGTAGGTAAGATTGGTTCTTGTTTAAAGCCCGTAGTAGCCACGTAAAACTTGCAACAAACAAAGTAGAGGACGTCTAACTTGTTTTTGCAGGGCATGTTGTGATGTGATATGGTCAAGACATGATGCTAAATTTTATTGTATGAGATGATCATGTTTTGTAACCGAGTTATCGGCAACTGGTAGGAGCCATATAGTTGTCACTTTATTGTATGCAATGCAATCGCGCTGTAATGCTTTACTTTATCACTAAGCGGTAGCGATAGTCGTGGAAGCATAAAAGTGGCGAGACGACAATGATGCTGCGATGGAGATCAAGGTGTTGCGCCGGTGACGATGGTGATCATGACGGTGCTTCGGAGATGGAGATCACAGGCACAAGATGATGATGGCCATATCATGTCACTTATATTGATTGCATGTGATGTTTATCTTTTATGCATCTTATCTTGCTTTGATTGAAGGTAGCATTATAAGATGATCTCTCACTAAATTATCAAGAAGTGTTCTCCCTGAGTATGCACCATTGCGAAAGTTCTTCGTGCTGTGACACCACGTGATGATCGGGTGTGATAGGCTCTATGTTCAACTACAACGGGTGCAAAACAGTTGCACAACGCGGAATACTCAGGTTATACTTGATGAGCCAAGCATATACAGATATGGCCTCGGAACACGGAGACCGAAAGGTCGAGCGTGAATCATATAGAAGATATGATCAACATAATGATGTTCACCATTGAAAACTAATCCATTTCACGTGATGATCGGTTATGGTTTAGTTGATTTGGATCACGTGATCACTTAGAGGATTAGAGGGATGTCTATCTAAGTGGGAGTTCTTAAGTAATATGATTAATTGAACTTGAATTTATCATGAACTTAGTCCTGGTAGTATTTTGCAAATCATGTTGTAGATCAATAGCTCGCGTTGTTGCTTCCCTGTGTTTATTTTGATATGTTCCTAGAGAAAAACAATGTTGAAAGATGATAGTAGCAATGATGCGGATTGGATCCGTGATATGAGGTTTATCCTCATTGCTGCACAGAAAAATTATGTCCTTGATGCACCGCTAGGTGATAGACCTATTGGAGGAGCAGATGCAGACGTTATGAACGTTTGGCTAGCTCAATATGATGACTACTTGATAGTTTAGTGCACCATGCTTAACGGCTTAGAATCAGGACTTCAAAGAAGTTTTGAACGTCATGGACCATATGAGATGTTCCAAGAGTTGAAGTTAATATTTCAAGAAAATACCCGAGTTGAGAGATATGAAGTCTCCAACAAGTTCTATAGCTAAAAGATGGAGGAGAATCGCTCAACTAGTGAGCATGTGCTCAGATTGTCTGGGTACTACAATCACTTGAATCAAGTGGGAGTTAATCTTCCAGATAAGATGGTGATTGACAGAATTCTCTAGTCACCATGACCAAGTTAGTAGAACTTCGTGATGAACTATAGTATGCAAGGGATGACGAAAACGACTCCCGAGCTTTTCATGATGATGAAATCGATGAAGGTAGAAATCAAGAAAAATATCAAGTGTTGATGATAGAAAAGACCACTAGTTTCAAGAAAAGGGCAGAGGGAAGAAGGGGAACTTCAAAAAGAACAAGAAGCAAGTTGCTGCTCAAGTGAAGAAGCCCAAGTCTGGACCTAAGCCGGAGACTGAGTGCTTCTACTGCAAAGGGACTGGTCACTGGAAGCGGAACTACCCCAAGTGATTGGCAGATAAGAAGGATGGCAAGGTGAACATAAGTATATTTGATATACATGTTATTGATGTGTACTTTACTAGTGTTTATAGCAACCCCTCAGTATTTGATACTAGTTCAGTTGCTAAGATTAGTAACTCAAAACGGGAGTTGCAGAATAAACAGAGACTAGTTAAGGGTGAAGTGACGATGTGTGTTGGAAGTGGTTCCAAGATTGATATGATCGTCATCGCACACTCCCTATAAATTCAGGATTAGTGTTGAACCTAAATAAGTGTTATTTGGTGTTTACGTTAAGCATGAATATGATTTGATCATGTTTATTGTAATACGGTTATTCATTTAAGTAAGAGAATAAATTGTTGTTCTGTTTACATGAATAAAACCTTATATGGTTACACACCCAATGAAAATAGTTCGTTGGATCTCGATCATAGTGATACACATAATCATAATATTGAAACCAAAAGATGCAAAGTTAATAATGATAGTGCAACTTATTTGTAGCACTGCCGTTTAGGTCATATTGGTGTAAAGCGCATGAAGAAACTCCATGCTGATGGGCTTTTGGAATCACTTGATTATGAATCAGTTGATGCTTGCGAACCATGCCTCATGGGCAAGATGACTAAGACTCTGTTCTTCGGAACAATGGAGCGAGCAAAAGATTTGTTGGAAATCATACATACTAATGTATGTGGTCCGATGAATATTGAGGCTCGCGATAGGTATCATTATTTTCTGATCTTCACAGATGATTTGAGCAGATATGAGTATATCTACTTGATGAAACATAAGTCTGAAACATTTGAAAAGTTCAAAGAATTTCAGAGTGAAGTGGAGAATCATCGTAACAAGAAAATAAGGCTTCTACGATCTGATCGCGGAGACAAATATTTGAGTTACGAGTTTGGTCTTCAATTAAAACAATGTGGAATAGTTTCACAAATTCGTGCCACCCGGAACACCACAGCATAATGGTGTGTCCGAACGTCATAGCCGTACTTTATTAGATATAGTGCAAATCTATGATGTTTCTTACCGATTTACCACTATCGTTTTTGAGGTTATGCATTAAAGACAGCTGCATTCACGTTAAAAAAAGGGGCACCATCTAAGTCCGTTGAGACGACACAATCTGAACTGTGGTTTAGCAAGAAACCAAAGTTGTCGTTTCTTAAAGTTTGGGGTTGTGATGCTTATGTGAAAAAGTTTTATCCTGATAAGCTCAAAACCAAATCGGAGAAATATGTCTTCATAGGATACCCAAAAGGAGACTGTTGGGTACACCTTCTATCACAGATCCTAAGGCAAGACATTCGTTTCTTATAATGGATCCTTTCTAGAGAAGGAGTTTCTCTCGAAAGAAGTGAGTGGGAGGAAAGTAGAACTTGATAAGGTAATTGTACCTTCTCCCTTATTGGAAAGTAGTTCATCACATAAATCTGTTCCTGTGACTACTACACCAATTAGTGAGGAAGCTAATGATGATGATCATAAAACTTCAGATCAAGTTACTACCGAATCTCGTAGGTAAACCAGAGTGAGATCCGCACCAGAGTGGTACAGTAATCCTGTTCTGGAAGTCATGTTACTAGACCATGACGAACTTGCGAACTATGAGGAAGCGATGATGAGCCCAGATTCCACAAAATGGCTTGAGGCCATGAAATCTGAGATGGGATTCATGTATGAAAACAAAGTATGGACTTTGGTTGACTTGCCCGATAATCGGCAAGCCATAGAAAATAAATGGATCTTCAAGAGGAAGAGAGACGTTGATAGTAGTGTTACTATCTACAAAGCTAGAATTGTCGCAAAAGGTTTTCGACAAGTTCAAAGTGTTGACTACGATGAGAGTTTCTCACTCGTATCTATGCTTAAGTCTGTCCGAATCATGTTAGCAATTGTCGCATTTTATGATATCTGGCAAATGGATAAACAAAACTGCATTCCTTAATGGATTTCTTAAAGAAGAGTTGTATATGATGCAACCAGTAGGTTTTGTCAATCCTAAAGGTGCTAACAAAATATGCAAGCTCCAGCGATTCATCTATGGACTGGTGCAAGCATCTCAGAGTTAGAATACACGCTTTGATAAGTTGATCAAAGCATATAGTTTTATACAGACTTGCGGTGAAGCCTGTATTTACAAGAAAGTGAGTGGGAGCACTACAGCATTTCTGATAAGTATATGTGAATGACATATTGTTGATCGGAAATAATGTGGAATTATTCTGTAAAGCATAAAGGAGTGTTTGAAAGGAGTTTTTCAAAGAAAGACTTCGGTGAAGCTGCTTACATATTGAGCATCAAGATCTATAGAGATAGATCAAGACGCTTGATAAGTTTTTTCAATAAATACATACCTTGACAAGATTTTGAAGTAGTTCAAAATGGAACAGTCAAAGAAAGAGTTTCTTGCCTATGTTACAAGGTGTGAAATTGAGTAAGACTCAAAGCCCGACCACAGCAGAAGATAGAAAGAGAATGAATGTCATTCCCTATGCCTTGGTCATAGGTTCTATAAAGTATGCCATGCTGTGTACCAGATCTATTGTATACCCTACCACTGAGTTTGGCAAGGGAGTACAATAGTGATCTAGGAGTAGATCACTGGACAGCGGTCAAAATTATCCTTAGTGGAATAAGGATATGTTTCTCGATTATGGAAGTGAAAAAAGGTTCGTCGTAAAGGGTTACGCTGATGCAAGTTTTGACACTAATCTAGATGACTCTAAGTCTCGGTCTAGATACATATTGAAAGTGGGAGCAATTAGCTAGAGTAGCTCCATGCAGAGCATTGTTGACATATAAATTTGCAAAATACATGCGGATCTGAATGTGGCAGACCCGTTGACTAAGATTCTCTCACAAGCAAAACATGATCACACCTTAGTACTCTTTGGGTGTTAATCACATAGCGATGTGAACTAGATTACTGAATCCAGTAAACCCTTTGGGTGTTGGTCACATGGCGATGTGAACTATGGGTGTTAATCACATGATGATGTGAACTATTGCTGTTAAATCACATGACGATGTGAACTAGATTATTGACTCTAGTGCAAGTGGGAGACTGAAGGAAATATGCCCTAGAGGCAATAATAAAGTTATTATTTATTTCCTTATTTCATGATAAATGTTTATTATTCATGCTAGAATTGTATTAACCGGAAACATAATACATGTGTGAATACATAGACAAACAGAGTGTCACTAGTATGTCTCTACTTGACTAGCTCGTTAATCAAAGATGGTTATGTTTCCCAACCATGGACAAAGAGTTGTTATTTGATTAACGGGATCACATCATTAGATGAATGATCTGATTGACATGACCCATTCCATTAGCTTAGCACCCGATCGTTTAGTATGTTGCTATTGCTTTCTTCATGACTTATACATGTTCCTATGACTATGAGATTATGCAACTCCCGTTTGCCGGAGGAACACTTTGTGTGCTACCAAACGTCACAACGTAACTGGGTGATTATAAAGGAGCTCTACAGGTGTCTCCAAAGGTACATGTTGGGTTGGCGTATTTCGAGATTAGGATTTGTCACTCCGATTGTCGGAGAGGTATCTCTGGGCCCTCTCGGTAATGCACATCACTTAAGCCTTGCAAGCATTGCAACTAATGAGTTAGTTGCGAGATGATGTATTACAGAACGAGTAAAGAGACTTGCCAGTAACGAGATTGAACTAGGTATTGGATACCGACGATCGAATCTCGGGCAAGTAACATACCGATGACAAAGGGAACAACGTATATTGTTATGCGGTCTGACCGATAAAAGATCTTCGTAGAATATGTAGGAGCCAATATGGGCATCCAGGTCCCGCTATTCGTTATTGACCGGAGACGTGTCTCGGTCATGTCTACATTGTTCTCGAACCCGTAGGGTCCGCACGCTTAAGGTTTCGATGACAGTTATATTATGAGTTTATGAATTTTGATGTACCGAAGGAGTTCGGAGTCCCGGATGAGATCGGGGACATGACGAGGAGTCTCGAAATGGTCGAGACGTAAAGATCGATATATTGGACGACTATATTCGGACATCGGAAAGGTTCCGAGTGATTCGGGTATTTTTCGGAGTACCGGGTAGTTACGGGAGAAGCAATGGGCCTTGATGGGCTTTAGTGGGAAGAGGAGAAAGGGCCAAGGGGCTGCTGCGCCCCCCTCCCCTCTGGTCCGAATTGGACTAGGGAAAAGGGGGCCGGCCACCTTTCCTTCTCCTCTACTTCCTTCTCCCTTCCTCCCCTCTTGGTGGACTCCTACTAGGACTTGGAGTCCTAGTAGGACTCCACATCCTGGCCGCACCAATTGCCTTGGCCGGCCTCCTCCTCCTCCATCCTTTAGATACTGAGGCAAGGGGCACCCTAGAGACACAAGTTGATCCACGTGATCTTATTCTTAGCCGTGTGCGGTGCCCCCTGCGACCATAGTCCTCGATAATATTGTAGCGGTGCTTAGGCGAAGCCCTGCGACAGTAGTACATCAAGATCGTCACCACGCCGTCATGCTGACAGAACTCTTCCCTGACACTTTGCTGGATCGGAGTCCGGGGATCGTCATCGAGATGAACGTGTGCTAAAACTCGGAGGTGCCGTAGTTTCGGTGCTTGATCGGTCGGGCCGTGAAGACGTACAACTACATCAACCAAACGCTTCCGTTGTTGATCTACTAGGGTATGTAGATCACACTCTCCCCTCGTTGCTATGCATCACCATGATCTTGCATGTGCGTAGGAATTTTTTTGAAATTACTACGTTCCCCAACAACATGATGCTTGGCTTTAACAACCTGCGCAGAAAACAGCTCAAAACAAGAACATGAGACCTTTGCGTGATACGGGATTCAAAACCTCCGGGAGATTATATACTGAATTTTTACCGAGCAAAATATGTATCGTGCAAGAAAACGGAGTCCGGAGAGCACACGAGGTGCCCACGAGGTAGGGGGCGCGCCCTCCACCCTCGTGGAGTCCTCGTGTCCTTCCCGGACTGCTTCTTATTTTTCTAAATATTCCAAAACGGAAGAAAATTGCCATTTGAACAGTTTTGGAGTCGGTTTACTTACCATACCACATACCTATTCCTTTTCGGAGTCTGAAACATTCCGGAAAGTGTCCCTTATGTATTCCTCCAGGGTTACGATTTCAATAACATTGGTTTCAACATTTATAGGATTACCTGAGATATAATGTTTAATTCTTTGACCGTTCACCACCTTCGGATTTGTGCCTTCGAAATTGTTGATTTTTATGGCACCGGAATGATAGACCTCCTCAATAAAGTAAGGGCCTTCCCATTTAGAGAGAAGTTTTCCTGCAAAAAATCTTAAATGAGAGTTGTATAGCAATACATAATCACCTACATTAAACTCACGCTTTTGTATTCTTTTGTCATGCCATCTTTTAACCTTTTCTTTAAATAATTTGGCATTCTCATAGGCTTGGGTTGTCCATTCATCAAGTGAACTAATGTCAAATACCTCTTCTCACCGGCAAGTTTGAAATCATAGTTGAGCTCTTTAATAGCCCAATAAGCCTTATGTTCTAGTTCAAGAGGTAAGTGACATGCTTTTCCATAGACCACTTTATACGGAGACATACCCATAGGATTTTTATATGCAGTTCTATAGGCCCATAATGCATCATCGAGTTTCTTGGACCAATTCTTTCTAGATCTATTAACAGTCTTTTGCAAAATTAATTTGAGTTCTCTATTGCTCAATTCTACTTGACCACAGGACTGTGGGTGATAAGGATATGCAATTCTATGATTAACATCATATTTAGCAAGCATTTTACGAAAAGCACCATGAATAAAATGTGAACCACCATCAATCATTAGATATCTAGGGACTCCAAACCTTGGAAAAATGACTTCTTTAAGCATCTTAATAGAGGTGTTATGATCAGCACTACTAGTTGGAATAGCTTCTAACCACTTAGTAACGCAATCGACAACAACTAAAATATGTGTGTATCCATTGGAGGCAGGAAAAGGTCCCATATAATCAAAGTCCCAAACATCAAATGGTTCAATAACAAGTGAATAATTAATAGGCATTTCTTGACGTCTACTAATATTACCAATTCTTTGACATTCATCACAAGATACAACAAACTTACGGGCATCCTTGAAGAGAGTAGGCCAATAAAAACCGGATTGCAATACCTTATGTGCAGTTCTATCTCCAGCGTGGTGTCCTCCATAAATTTCGAAGTGACACTTGCATAGGATCTGTTTCTGTTCATGCTCAGCTACACAATGTCTAATAACACCATCTACCCCTTCTTTATAAAGATGTGGGTCATCCCAAAAGTAATGTCTCAAATCATAGAAAACCTTTTTCTTTTGCTGGTACATGAAACTAGGTGGTATAAATTTAGCAACAATATAATTAGCATAATCAGCATACCATGGCACCACTAGGGAAAACTTTATACACAGAATCTTAGTAGCAGTGCGGCACAAAAAGAAGCGCTACTGCTAATTTGCAGCAGCGTGGGTTTTTAACCCTCGCTACTACTAAGTTGATAGTAGTAGCGCGGGTTTTTAACCCTCGCTACTACTAAGCGGTCTCTACCGTGCCCCCCGACACATGCCATAGTAGTAGCGAGGGGCATAAACCCGTGCTACTACTAAGTTGATAGTAGTAGCGCGGTTTTATACCCCTCGCTACTACTAAGTACGAGGTAGGTGAAGTCGCCATATCCTCGGCCGAATCCCCATCTCCTCCCCCAAATCCCTCCTCTCTTCCACCACTCTCTCATCTTACTTTCCATACGCTCTCACATGGACCTCTTGCCTATGCACCCATCCTCCTCCATGGCGCCGAAAGAGGCCGCCGCCTCGTGCCACCGGCGTCTAGGAGCTCGCCGGTCTTCCACTAACGTCTAGGAGGCCGCCGCCCTGCACCACCACACCGGAGCACCTCGCCACCGGTGACTAGCTCCGCTGCTCCCTACATCACCTTCCTCTCTCCCTTAGTTTTCCTTTTCTCTCTCTCCCTCTGGTTTGACTCACCCTCCCATGTCCATGCCCGTGCAGGTCATCGCCATGGATGACCCGGAGCTATCTGGCATGGTCGGGAAGAGGAGCCCCACGCCGCGGCCTGGCTCTGCCATAGAAACGTGCCCTCTCCAACAGCCACTGTTGGATCTGGTCTTCCGCTGTCCGTTCATGCCTCCGGCGATGCCAATCATCGCTAGATCTTACCATTGTTGCCATTGACAGCACGCACGGGATCGAGATTTGTTTTTGTTTTTGAAAGTAATAGAAGTACCGCGGGGTATAAGAGCCGCTACAGCTAATTAGCAGTAGCGATGTTTGCAACACACGCTACAGCTAACCATGTATAGCAGTAGCGTGTGTCAACACGCGCTACTGCTACAAGTTAGCTGTGGCGCCGTATCAGTAGCGCGGGCACCCACGCTACTGATACACCCAAAACCCGCGCTGCTGCTAGGCTTTTCCCTAGTAGTGTGGATCAGTACGAGAAGCATTTATGACATTTAATTGTTCATCAGGAAAGCTATCATCAATAGGTAGTGGGTCATCAAGAACATTCTCTAGCCTAGACAAGTTGTCTGGAACGGGGTTCTCAGCTCCCTTTCTATCAATAATATGTAAATCAAATTCTTGTAGCAAGATAACCCATCTAATAGGTCTAGGTTTAGCATCTTTCTTCTCCATAAGATATTTAATAGCAGCATGATCCGTGTGAATAGTTACTTTAGAATCAACAATATAAGGTCTGAACTTATCACGAGCGAATACAACTGCCAAAAATTCTTTTTTAGTAGTAGCATAATTTCTCTAAGCATTGTCTAGAGTTTTACTAGCATATTGAATAACATTTAATTTCTTATCAACTATTTGCCCTAGAACAACACCTACAGCATAATCACTAGCATCACACATAATTTCAAAGGGTAAATTCCAATCAGGTGGCTGAACAATAGGTGCAGAGATCAATGTTTTCTTAAGTATTTCAAATGCTTCTATGCAATCATCATAAAAAACAAATGGTATATCTTTTGTAATAAATTAGTCAGAGGCCGAGAAATTTTTGAGAAGTCCTTAATGAACCTCCTATAAAAATCAGCATGACCAAGGAAACTTCTTATACCTTTGATGTCCTTGGGACATGGCATCTTTTCAATAGCGTCAACCTTAGCTTTATCAACTTCAATACCTCTTTCAGAAACTTTATGCCCCAAGACAATACCTTCATTAACCATCAAGTGGCACTTCTCCCAATTCAAAACAAGGTTAGTTTCTTCACATCTCTACAAAACTCGATCAAGGTTTCTTAAGCAATCATCAAAAGAGGATCCATAGACGGAGAAATCGTCCATGAAAACCTCACAAATCTTTTCACAAAAGTTAGAAAATATAGCCATCATGCATCTTTGGAAGGTAGCAGGTGCATTACATAAACCAAAAGGCATACGTCTATAAGCAAAAGTACCCAACGGGCAAGTAGAAGTGGTCTTAGATTGATCATCAGCTGACACAAGTATTTGAGAGAAACCAGAATAACCATCTAGAAAGCAAAAATGTGTATGTTTGGATAATGTTTCTAGCAGTTGATCAATAAAAGGTAAGGGGTAATGATCCTTTTTAGTAGCCTTATTTAATTTGCGGAAATCGATTACCATCCTATAACCTGTAACAATTCTTTGCGGAATCAATTCATCTTTATCATTCGGAACAACAGTAATACCTCCCTTTTTAGGGACACAATGGACATGACTTACCCACTGACTATCAGCAATGGAATAAACTATACCTGCCTCAAGGAGCTTTAGTATTTCCTTTCTTATGTAGCGACCAGACCTCAAACGGTCCAATATCTGTGCTCCGATGTCATCCCTGGATCAGTAATGCTGACACCATACAGTACTTGAAGGATTTATAACAGAGTAGCAATCACACACTTATTACATGGAGTGTCTCAAAAGAGAACTTATTACATTAAATATGGCTTAAGGCCATCTAAAAACGATAACAACGGAAGGCTTGGAAGATAAGTGAGTCCATCAACTCCAACAGCATCACTGAGTATAGAACCACGACCTAAAGGCACCTTAATCGTCGTCTGAAAAGTCTGCAACATTAACGTTGCAGCCCAAAACGGGTCAGCACATGGAATATGCTGGCAATGTAACACATAGAGAGTGATGGAATAAAATAGGCTATTCTATATGCATATATGGCTGGTGGAAAGCTCTATGGTTAAAGTTTTGTGTAAAGCCAATTTTTCCCTACTGCAAAGGAATAAATTTTATTTAACTATCATGGTAGTTGTTAAACATTGAAAATGGTTGATAGCATTCTCAATCCCAATTAAGCATCATCATTAAAACCCAACAATTAACTTTAGAGTAACATGATGAGATTCACATGATAATCCAGGTACTAGATACTCAAGATGTCCATAACCGGGGACACGGCTAACCATGATTAGTTTATACACTCTGCAGAGGTTTGCGCACTTTTCCCCACAAGACTCGATCTCCTCCGTTGGTTTTCTCGCACTACATGGTGTTTGAGAAACGGATGACCGAGACTTAGTCTTTCGGAAGTGGTAGCACCTTACGAATGGGTAGACCGTACCAACCTACATCCCCTACATCTGCTAGTCTATCACTGTAAGAGTTCGCACGACTTAGTCAACTATGCTAGAGCCCATAGTAGCTTGTGGCTGCACACGGAAGTTTCTAGTATGAATAATCTCATGATCCCTTTGATCCTGGGTGGCGGTCCAAAAGAAAACAGGCAATCGTTGGAATACCCAGGTGCCTCAATCCACCCAGATGTGTGTTTAGGTTGCCACCTTAAATAAACCATTAATTAACAAAGCTCACATCTGTCATGGATACCCTCACCCAATCCACGTCTACTAGCATAGCATAGCAATAATAAGCAAACATAGAGTAACTCCCAAAGGTCTGGTAATAAACAGGTAATAGGTTCTACCTCAACTACTCCCAAAACCCACAATTTAATTAGATCCTAATGATGCAATGTGTGAGGATTGATCTAATGCAATAAAACTGGGTAGTAGGAGGTATGATCAAAGTGTTACTTGCCTTGCTGATGATCTGGGAAACCTAGCGATTCGAAGTAGCAAGCGGCGCACTCCAGGTACTCTATCGCAAACAAACAAACATACAATAAGTACTCAACTAATGCACAGGTAAAACTCAAACAAGAGAACTAACCAGAAAGTTCAACTTAAGAACTTCGGTTGGCAAAAAGAATCAAAACGAACGAAGCAACGAAAGACAAACGACAAGAGAAACAAGCTTCGTTTACTATTCTGGGTCTAAGGCAATTTTTACAGTGGCAAAAACTTGTTTGAGTTGGTTAAACGGAAAGAGGGTTTCGAGACGAAACTCCAGGCGCTTGAATCGCCTAATTTCGATAAACGAGCGAAAAGTTAAACTAGAACGAACATCGGATCAGAGATCGCGATCAGAAAAAACGCGGATTTAATCCAAGAAAAAGAAAATGATGAACAGTTAACGAACGAACGTTTGTTAACAGAAACTAAACAAAAAACGCGTTCGTTAAAACGAACGAACGAACGGGCGCTCGCAAAATAAATAAACCAGAAAAACCGATCTATTTATTTAAAAAAACGGAACTAGGGCTTTCAACCGGCCGGCGACTACCTCGGCGGCGGCGGCTCTCCGGCGGGTCTCCGGCAGGGCGGCAGCAGCGGCGTGCGGCAGCGCAGGCGGCGGCGGGCTGCGGTGCGGGGCAGCGGGGTGAGGAGAGGGCGGCGGCGGGGCGACTATTTAAGAGGGGGAGGGGGAGTTGACTTGGGGAAGGGGCGACGGGCGGCGCGGCTCCGGCTCGGACTCCTCCCCGAGTCCGGCGGGGAAGGCGGCGGCGGTGGCTTGGGCCAGCCTAGCTCGGCTGGGCCCTTGGCCCAGTCATGCGCGGGGTTTTTTAAACAATTTCACTACGCCTAAAAAAATTCTAGAAAAATAAATAAAAATCTAAAAATGCCAAAACAAATTTTCTCCATCTAAATAAAATATTTAGAACAAGATGAACATTTTTTTGGCTCTAAATGCAATTTTTCAAAACGTGCAATTTTTACTAAATTCGAATAAAATAGCCAATAAAACCAAAATAAAATCTTATTTCATTTTTTTATTAAATCCTCAATATTTCTTTATTTTGGGGAAGTCATTTTATTCCCTCTCTCATATTTTTAATATAAAAATAATTGAAGATAAAATAAATAAAATCAAATGATCCTATCTTCAAAATTTGAGAAAAACTCAAATATGAAAATAACGAAATCCCCAACTCTCTCCGAGGGTCCTTGAGTTGCGTAGAATTTTCTAGAATCAACCAGAAAAGCAATAAAATATGATATGCAATGATGATCTAATGTATAACAGTCCAAATTGAAAATTTGGGATGTTACAAACCTACCCCCCTTAAGATGAATCTCGCCCTCGAGATTCGAGTTGGTTAGAAAATAGGTGAGGGTGGTCCTTCAGCAATTCTTCCTCTCGCTCCCACGTGGCTTCATCCTCCGTGTGGTGGCTCCACTGAACTTTGCAAAACTTGATAACCTTGCTGCGGGTGACTCGACTGGCATACTCTAGAATCTTAACTGGTTTCTCCTCATAGATCAAATCACTGTCCAACTGAATTGCTTCCAGTGGCACTGTATCTCTTAGCGGTACATCAGCCATCTCTGCATGGCACGTCTTTAGGTGGGAAACGTGGAACACGTAGTGAACTCCTAACAATCCTTCAGGCAATTCCAACTTATAGGCTACTTCTCCCATACGCTCCAAAACTTTGTATGGGCCTACAAAACGTGGCGCTAACTTTCCTTTAACTCCAAAGCGCTTAACTCCTCGAAGTGGTGATACTTGAAGATAAACTCGGTCTCCGACTTCGTAAACTGTCTCCTTGCATTTAGAATCTGCGTAGCTCTTCTGCCTGGACTGGGCTACCTTGAGCCTGTCGTGAATCAATTTCACTTTCTGTTCAGACTCCTTAATCAGATCCGGTCCAAACAACTGAAGGTCTCAATGGGGTCCTGCACCTCCTTCCGTACAAGGCTTCGAAAGGGGCCATCTTCAAACTGGATTAATAACTGTTGTTGTAAGAGAACTCTGCATATGGCAAATTCTCGTCCCAACTAGATCTGTAATCTAGCGCACAAGCTCTCAGCATATCCTCCAAAATCTGATTGACTCTCTCGGTCTATCCATCTGTCTGCGGATGGAAGGCTGTACTAAACTCTAGTCTGGTACCCAAAGTTTCATGCAACTGATTCCAGAACTTTGAGGTAAATTGGATTCCTCTATCTGATACAATGCTCTTTGGAACTCCATGCGGACATACGATTCTGATCATCTATATCTTTGCCAACTTTGCACTGGTATATGTAGTCTTCACTGGAATGAAATGGGCTACCTTTGTCAAATGATCGACTACAACCCATATTGAATCATAGCCTGAACGTGTTCTGGGTAAACCTATAATAAAATCCATGCCTAACTTATCCCACTTCCATTCGGGTATCGGCAATGGCTGTAGCAATCCTACTGGCTTCTGATGCCCTGCGTTTACTCTCTGACATACATCACAAACTGCTACATACTCCGCAATATCCTTCTTCATTCCGGTCCACCAGAAAGTATCCTTCAAATCCAAATACATCTTGGTATTTCCTAGGCGAATCGAATATGGTGAATCATGTGCCTCTTGCAGAATTAACTTCCTGATCTCCGAATCATTAGGCACATAAACACGGTCTTCAAACCATAGGGTATCGTGCTCATCCTCACGAAATCCCTTAGCTTTTCCTTTGCTCATTTTCTCCTTAATAGAGGCAATCTCCTTGTCAGTCCTTTGAGCTTCTCTGATCTTATCCATCAAGGTAGACTGAATCTCCGATGCTGCTACATAGCCTCTCGGAACTATCTCCAAACATAGCTCATGAAGGTTTTCAGCTAACTCCCTTGGTAAATATCCCATCATTAGGGTGTTGACATGGCTTTTACGGCTCAACGCGTCAACTACTACATTAGCCTTTCCGGGGTGATAATGTAATCTCATATTGTAATCCTTGATGAGCTCCAACCATCTTCTTTGCCTGAGATTTAACTCTTTCTGCGTGAAAATATACTTCAAACTCTTGTGATCCGTGTACACCTCACAATGATTTCCAATGAGAAAGTGTCTCCAGGTTTTCAATGCATGCACTACGGCTGCTAACTCCAAATCATGCGTGGCATAATTCAACTCATGAGGCTTAAGCTGTCGTGAGGCATAGGAAACAACTCTTCCTTCCTGCATAAGCACTGCTCCAAGTCCTCGACGTGAAGCTTCGCAATACACCTCATAATCCTTGGTCTGATCTGGAAAAATCAGCACAGGTGATGTAACCAAATGTTTCTTCAATTCCTGGAAACTGGCCTCGCATTCCTCAGTACATATGAACTTGGTATCCTTTTTCAACAACTCCGTCATAGGCTTCGCAATCCTTGAGAAATTCTCAATGAATCTCCGGTAGTATCCTGCGAGTCCAAGAAAACTCCGGATCTCTCCAACTGTTGTTGGCGCTTCCCAATTGGTCATGGTATCAACTTTAGTGGGATCTACTCCTATACCTTCTCCCGATATAACATGTCCGAGAAATCCAACTTCCTTCAACCAAAACTCACATTTACTAAACTTGGCATATAATTGATGTTCTCTGAGTTTACCAAGAACGAAACGCAAATGTTCCTTATGCTCCTCTTCATTCTTTGAGTAAACCAGGATATCATCAATGAACACTACCACGAATTTATCCAGAAACTCCATAAACACCTTGTTCATCATGCTCATGAAATATGCTGGTGCATTAGTCAGACCAAATGACATAACGGTATACTCGTACAACCCATACCTGGTGGTAAAAGCGGTCTTAGGTATATCTTGTTCTTTAATCTTCAACTGGTGGTATCCGGATCGCAGATCGATCTTGGAAAATACCTTAGCTCCTTGAAATCGATCAAACAGATCATTGATCATTGGTAGTGGGTACTTGTTCTTGATGGTTACTTCATTCAAACCTCGATAATCAACAACCATCCTTAACGATCCATCCTTCTTTTCCACTAGAAGTACTGGCGATCCCCAAGGTGAAGAACTTGGGCGAATATAACCCTTATCCAGTAACTCCTTAATCTGCTTCTTAATCTCCACCAAATCCTTTGCGGGCATCCTATATGGTCGCTTTGATATTGGCCCTGTGCCTGGCAAAAGCTCAATCAAAAACTCAATATCTCTATCCGGTGGCATGTCTGACAATTCCTTGGGAAATACATCAGGGAAATCCTTCACTATTGGTACTTCCTCCTGCACAACTCCTGTTAGGCAATTTACTTGAGTCCTATTTGGCACATGCCGTGATACATAATTGATCCTTCTTCCTTCTGGGGTGGTAAGAAAAATTGACTTACTGGCACATTCAATATTCCCTTCATACTTTGATAACCAATCCATGCCTAATATCACATCCAATCCTTGAGATTCCAACACTATTAGGTCCGAGGGAAATACGTAGTTACCAATCCTTAATGGTAACCGATCACACCATAGGCTAGCCATATACTCTGCTCCAGGCGAGGTTACTAACATGGGTGACCTAAGGGCTTGGGTTGGCAGTTTATACTTATCCAAAAACCCCCTTGATATGCATGAATGCGATGCACCAGTATCAAAAAGAACGAGTGCAGTAAATCACTTAACCAAAAACTTACCGATTACTGCATCCGGCTGCTCTTCAACCTCCTCCATGTTAACGTGGTTCACCTGTCCCCTATTGAAAGGGTTCGGCTTCTTCCCAGAGCTTCCTATGATTCAGGACATTCGTTGGCATAATGTCCGGTCTTCTGGCACTTAAAGCAAGTGACTTGGCTCAGGTCTTTCTTGGCTGGGGTTGATGGGTTGGTGCGGTTCTGGCTGTTGCTTCCTCCATTCCCATTACCAGTCTTGGGGCCATTGTGATTGTGCGAGCTACCCCCTCCATGGGTATGCTGGAAATGTCCTCCCGGTCTAGGGGTAAAACGTGGCTTCTGCTGAGCTCCAGAATTGTACTTCCCTTGTCCATACTTCCTCTTGCGGTTCTCGATCTGCTGTTTCTTCCCTTCAATCATGAGAGCATGATCTACCAACTCCTGGTAGTTGTTGAAGGTTGCTACCATCAACTGCATGCTCAACTCATCATTCAGTCCTTCCAGAAACTTCTCATGTTTAGCTGCATCCGTAGCAACGTCATCTGGGGCATAACGTGCTAACTTACTAAAGTCCTCCACATACTGGCCAACTGTCCGTCCTCCTTGGCGTAAGTTGCGAAACTCTCGCTTCTTCATGGCCATAGCTCCTGCTGAAACATGGGCAGTACGAAAAGCCTGCTGAAACTGGTCCCACGTGACAGTGTCGATAGGGAAAGTGGCTGTGAAATTCTCCCACCATGAGGCTGCGGATCCTTCAAGCTGATGTGCGGCAAACTTCACCTTTTCGGCATCTGTGCATCCTACTGTGGTTAACTCTCTAGCTGTCTTGCGGAGCCAATCATCTGCTACTATCGGCTCGGTGCTACTGGAAAACACCGGCGGATTCAGCCTAAGAAAACAGGCTAAGTGATCAACAGGTGGTGGTGGTGGGTTGTTGTTGTTCCCCTGATTCTGATTCTGGACTAGTAACTGCATCAATGTGTTTTGCTGCTAGATCAACTGAGTGAGCTCCGATGGGAAGGTAAATCTGGGGTCACGTCTCAGAGGCATCTGAGGGTTTAGAAAAGATGAGATTAAGAATAGAGGGGGTCTAAAGAGAAAACACTACCCATATGCACATGAGGCAAAAGCAAACAATTCACTTCATTCAATCAATCAAACAAGGGCATACAATCAATCTAACTATCGCAAAAGTGCTCGGACTACTATATTTACATGGTGGACTACTACTACTGTTGGGGTGGTCTACTAGAAATATTCTTCGGTTGCAGACTCCATGATATCTGCTCCAGCTTCATCAACATAGTCATCATCGCTATCATCTGGATCCGAGTCGGTGTCGTCAATGATGATGTAGTCTTCCGGGCGAATCTCCTTGGGTTCTTCGTCTTCTTCTACTGGTGTAGGGTCTCCCATGAATATTCCAATCTTCTTGATCAGATCGTCATTCTTCTCCACTAATACTTCGATTTCCTCTTCAAAATCTTCATGTGTAGCCTTGACTTCTTCCTCCAGTTCCTTGATTCTTGTCCTTGCTTTCTTCAGATCTATCATATCTGTGCACATCTGGTTCTCCTAACGTCGAATGTGCAGGTTTAACTCCTGGATAAAAGCTGCAATTGATCTATCCTTCTTGGTGCTAATCATCTCCCA
The DNA here is from genome assembly GCA_034509565.1 of Triticum monococcum. Classification (NCBI taxonomy): domain Eukaryota; kingdom Viridiplantae; phylum Streptophyta; class Magnoliopsida; order Poales; family Poaceae; genus Triticum; species Triticum monococcum. Next base: position 618,171,402 of record CM067847.1, on the reverse strand, counting down.
GTTCTCATCTCGGCGCCCACAAATCTGGTAGATAGTATCCTTGAGATCATTGCAGTAAACTTCTCCAATGCATCCCATGGCAATGTGAGCTGCCATGCTCTTTCCTAGACTTCAAGTTGGTGCATCAAAAGAAAACTCTATGGGCTCAGTGACTGGCATGAACGTCCTTCCTGGAACTTGAACTTGAATCATCTAGCGCTCTTCTTCAGGTAATGTGGCATTGTAGGTTCCGGTGAAGCTTGGTACTCCTATGTTTAGGTATCTATTGACTTCCTTCAAGTGACGTCCAAAGGGTGTATCTTCATCCGGTTGTATGAACTTGTTCCTTGCATCCGCCATCCTAAAAGAGTAGAAAAGATGAGAGGTCAGAAGGAGAAGAGTAAGTAGTGATCTAGGGCTTTAACTTAGTGGTTGTGTCCTACAGTCAGCGTGTGCTCTGATACCATCTTGTAGCGACCAGACCTCAAACGGTCCAATCTCTGTGCTCCGGTGTCATCCCTGGACCAGTAATACTGACACCACACAATACTTGAAGGATTTATAACAGAGTAGCAATCACACACTTATTACATCGAGTGTCTCAAAAGAGAACTTGTTACATTAAATATGGCTTAAGGCCATCTAAAAAGATAACAGCGGAAGGCTTGGAAGATAAGTGAGTCCATCAACGCCAACGGCATCACTGAGTATAGAACCATGACCTAAAGGCACCTTAATCGTCGTTTGAAAAGTCTGCAACATTAACGTTGCAGCCCGAAACGGGTCAGCACATGGAATATGCTGGCAATGTAACACATAGAGAGTGATGGAATAAAATAGGCTATTCTATATGCATATATGGCTGGTGGAAAGCTCTATGGTTAAAGTTTTGCGTAAAGCCAATTTTTCCCTACTGCAAAGGAATAAATTTTATTTAACTATCATGGTAGTTGTTAAACATTGAGAATGGTTGATAGCATTCTCAATCCCAATTAAGCATCATCATTAAAACCCAACAATTAACTTTAGAGTAACATGATGAGATTCACATGATAATCCAGGTACTAGATACTCAAGATGTCCATAACCGGGGACACGGCTAACCATGATTAGTTTATATACTCTGCAGAGGTTTGCGCACTTTTCCCCACAAGACTCGATCTCCTCCATTGGTTTTCTCACACTACATGGTGTTTGAGAAACGGATGACCGAGACATAGTCTTTCGGAAGCGCTAGCACCTTACGAATGGGTAGACCGTACCAACCTACATCCCCTACATCTGCTAGTCTACCACTGTAAGAGTTCGCACGACTTAGTCAACTATGCTAGAGCCCATAGTAGCTTGTGGCTGCACACGGAAGTTTCTAGTATGAATAATCTCATGATCCCTTTCAGCCTGGGTGGCGGTCCAAAAGAAAACAGGCAATCGCTGGAATACCCAGGTGCCTCAATCCACCCAGATGTGTGTTTAGGTTACCACCTTAAATAAACCATTAATTAACAAAGCTCACATCTGTCATGGATACACTCACCCAATCCACGTCTACTAGCATAGCATAGCAATAATAAGCAAACGTAGAGTAACTCCCAAAGGTTTTACTTGCCTTGCTGATGATCCGGGAAACCTAGCGATTCAAAGTAGCAAGCAGCGCACTCCGGGTACTCTATCGCAAATAAACAAACATACAATAAGTACTCAACTAATGCACAGGTAAAACTCGAACAAGAGAACTAACCAGAAAGTTCAACTTAAGAACTCCGGTTGGCAAAAAGAATCAAAACGAACGAAGCAACGAAAGACAAACGGCAAGAGAAACAAGCTTCATTTACTATTCTAGGTCTAAGGCAATTTTTGCAGTGGCAAAAACTTGTTTACGTTCGTTAAACGGAAAGAGGGTTTCGAGACGAAACTCCAGGCGCTTGAATCGCCCGATTCCTATAAACGAGCAAAAAGTTATACTAGAACGAACATCGGATCAGAGATCGCGATCAGAAAAACCGCGGATTTAATCCAAGAAAAAGAAAATGATGAATAGTTAACGAACGAACGTTCGTTAACAGAAACTAAACGAAAAATGCGTTCGTTAAAATGAACGGACGAACGGGCGCTCGCAAAATAAATAAACCGGATAGAACCGATCTATTTATTTTAAAAAACGGAACTAGGGTTTTCAAAAAAACCAAATCGTTTTTTTCCAAAAACCGGCCGACGACTACCTCGGCGGCAGCGGCTCTCCGGCGGGGCTCCGGTAGGGCGGCGGGGCGGCGGCGTGCAGTAGCGCAGGCGGCGGCGGCACAGGCGGCGGCGGGCTGCGGTGCGGGGCAGCGGGGTGACGAGAGGGCGGCGGCGGGGCGACTATTTAAGAGGGGGAGGGGGAGTTGACTTGGGCAAGGGGCGATGGGCGGCACGGCTCCGGCTCGGACTCCTCTCCGAGTCCGGCGAGGAAGGCGGCGACGGCTTGGGTCGGCCTGGCTCGGCTGGGCCCTTGGCCCAGTCGGGCGTGGGGTTTTTTTTAAACAATTTCGCTGCTCCTAAAAAAATTCTAGAAAAATAAATAAAAATCTAAAAATGCCAAAACAAATTTTCTCCGTCTAAATAAAATATTTAGAACAGGACGAACATTTTTTGGCTCTAAGTGCAATTTTTGAAAACGTGCATTTTTTCCTAAATTCGAATAAAATAGCAAATAAAACCAAAATAAAATCGTATTTGATTTTTTATTAAATCCTCAATATTTCTTTATTTTGGGAAAGTCATTTTATTCCCTCTTTCATATTTTTAATATAGAAATAATTGAAGATAAAATAAATAAAATCAAATGATCCTATCTTCAAAATTTGAGAAAAACTCAAATATAAAAATAACGAAATCCCCAACTCTCTCCGAGGGTCCTTGAGTTGCGTAGAATTTTCTAGGATCAACCAGAAAAGCAATAAAATATGATATGCAATGATGATCTAATGTATAGCATTCCAAATTGAAAATTTGGGATGCTACATCTTACCGTTCTTTCATCTTAGGATTCAGCCGTCGTTGGTGATCACGAACTAGTTTGGCATCTTTCTCCAAATTTATTTTGTGTTGACATAGTGTGGGAGTAATGCCCTTAAGATCATCGAGAGTATATCCAATAGCATCTCGGTGCTTCTTCAGAGTTTTCAATAATCTCTCTTCTTCATGCTCTGAAAGGTTAGCACTAATAATAACAAGATATATCTTTTTCTCATCAAGATAAGCATATTTAAGAGTATCAGGTAACAGTTTGAGCTCAAACATGGGATCACCCTTGGGTGGAGGAGGATCCCCTAGGATTTCTACGGGAAAATTGTGTTTCAGGATGGGTTCCTGTTTAAAGAATACTTCATCTATTTCCCTTCTTTCATTCATAAACATATCATTTTCATGGTCTAGCAAATACTGTTCTCAAGGATGATAATCCCCAAGTGCAAGGAATCATCGTAGAAATTTCCAAAGGTGGAAGTGATAAGTATGGAGTGTCGAACCCACAAGGGGCTAAAGGTAAGATCAATATTCTCTCAAGCCCTATCTGCCACTGATACGACTCTACGTACACCGAACGTTTGCTTCCAACTAGCAACGAGAAATAAAACTAGGTTGTGGGTATGAAGAGGATAACTTTGCATGATATCGGAGAGCTAAAATATAAAAGTAGGTGCTGTTATCATGAAGTTAGAATATATTACTAAATATTATAAATAGCGAGTGTGGAATAATGGTGGATCGGTGTGCGGAATTATCCTAGGCAATTGTTAACAAGACCGGTAATCACTATTGCAGTTTCATATGAGGGAGATGCATAAGCGAACATACTTTGTCTACTTGGATCATATGCACTTATGATTGGAACTCTAGCAAGCATCCGCAACTACTAAAGATCATTAAGGTAAAACCCAACCATAGCATTAAAGCATCAAGTCCTCTTTATCCCATACGCAACAACCCCCGTACTCGGGGTTGTGTTTCAGTCACTCATGCAACCCACTATAAGCGAATCATAAACGTATTGCAACACCCTACAACAGGAATCCCTCACGCTTGCGCGACACGGAGGGCACCATAGGACAACACCAAAGTAAAACATACAACTCATACCAATCTAGATCATCAATCAACCCAAAGACAAAGGATATCTACTGAAAACATCATAGGATGGCAACATATCATTGGATCATAATATGTGGCATAAAGCACCATGTTCAAGTAGGGATTACAACGGGGTGCGGGAGATTGGACCGCGTAAAAGAGATGAGGATGGTGATGTTGATGAAGACGATCACCGCGGCGATGATTCCCCTCTTGATGGCACTCCGGTGCCACCAAGAGAGAGGACGAGAGGTTCTACCCCTTGTGCTTCCTCCTCCATGGCCTCCCCCCCTAGATGGGGAGAGGTTCTCCCTCTGGTCCTTGGCCTTCATGGTGATGATGGCCCCTCTGGGATCCTCCTCCATGCCCTCCGGTGATGATGGCCCCCTCTGGCAGGGTGCCAGAGAGGGCCTAGATTGGTTTTCGGTGGCTACGGAGGCTTCTAGCGGCGGAACTCCCGATCTAGGTTAATTTTCCGAGGTTTCTGTATTTATAGGAATTTTTGGCGTCGGTTTGACGTCAAGGAGGTGCCTGAGGCGTCCACAAGGCAGGACCACACGTCTGGGGGGGGGGGGGGCGCCCCCACCCTCGTGGACGTCCCAGGACTCTCCTGGCCCAACTCTTTTACTTCGGGGTCTTCTTTTGGTCCATAAAAAATCGTCAAAAAATTGGCATGTTAATTGGACTCCGTTTGATATTCCTTTTCTGTAAAACTCAAAAACAAGGAAAAAACAGAAACTGGCACTGGGCACTAGGTTAATAGGTTAGTCCCAAAAATCATATAAAATAGCATATAAATGCATATAAAACATCCAAGGTTGATAATATAATAGCATGAATACTTCATAAATTATAGATACATTGGAGAAGTATCAAAGGATCACTTGGAGGCACGGCAATAGAAGCAATACCAATAATTTCACCTTTACTAGGCAATTCCTCTTCACGGTGTTGTCTACGAAATTTAGAGAAATTAATAGTAACCACATCCTTTTCGCAATCTATCTTAGCATTAACTGTGTTCAAGAAGGGTCTACCAAATATAATGGGACAGAAGCTATCTTGTGGGGAACCAAGATTAAGCAGCAGGGTATTTAGTTTTCCCACACAAGACTTCAACATCTCTAACAATTTCAATGGGTGATATGGTATCTCTATTGGCAAGCATAATGGTAACATCAATATCTTCTATCTCAGCAGGTGCAATATCATGCATAATTTGTTTGTATAAGTCATGAGGTATAACACTAGCACTGGCACCCATATCACATAAGCCATGATAACAATGATCTCCTATTTTAACATAAATAACAGGCATGCCTACCACGGGTCTATGTTTATCTTTAGCACAAGGTTTAGCAATTCTAGCAGTCTCATTATAGAAATGAATAACATTCCCAACAATATTATCAGACAAGAGATCTTTAACAATATCAATATTAGGTTCAACTTTAATTTGCTCAGGAGGTGTATAGGTTCTAATATTGGTTTTACGAACCACAGTTGAAGCTTTAGCATGATCTTTTATCCTAACATGAAAAGGTGGTTTCCCAACATAAGCAGTAGGAACAATAGGATCATTATAAGTGACAGTCTTTTCTTCAACTTTAATAGGTGCAGCTACTTTCACTTCTATGGGAGGATGATATTTAAACCACTTCTCCCTAGGGAGATCAACATGAGTAGCAGAAGATTCACAAAAAGAAGCTACTATTTCAGAGTCAAGTCCATATTTAGTGCTAAATTTACGGAAAACATCGGTATCCATAAAAGATTTAAGACAATCAAACTTAGGTGTCATACCTGACTTCTTACCTTCGTCGAGGTCCCAATATTCAGAGTTGCGTTTAATTCTTTCCAATAAATCCCATTTGAATTCAATAGTCTTCATCATAAAAGAGCTAGCACAAGAAGTATCGAGCATGGTGCGATTGTTATCAGAAAGCCGAGCAAATAAATTTTGAATAATTATTTCTCTTGGAAGCTCATGATTGGGGCATGAATATAACATTGATTTAAGCCTCCCCCAAGCTTGAGTGATGCTTTCTCCTTCGCGAGGCCAATACCATGATCCCATATCATCACATAGCATATACCATGTCAATGCATCTCCCCTCAAAGATAAAGAGAAGACCTTCTTCTTAGTAACATCATCGGGCGCACCTGCAAGCTTAAATAATCGACAAACTTCATCCACATATATTAGGTGCTCATCAGGATGCATTGTTTCGTCTCCTGCCAAAGGATTAGCTAGCAGTTTTTCTATCATACTCGAAGGAATCTCGAAGTAGACATTTTCATTTTCAGTAGGTTCAATAGGTTGAGGAGCAACTCTTTGCTCTACTTGTTGGGGTGAAGATACCCCGAGCAAGCCCCTCAGAGGATTACTTTCCATAGTAACAAGTGACAGTAAATTTCAGCACACTATATAAATTTTTCCTTACCAAATTCCACCTACCAAAGGCGCTTCACTCCATGGTAACGGCGCCAGAAAAGAGTCTTGATGACCCACAAGTATAGGGGATCTATCGTAGTCTTTTTGATAAATAAGAGTGTCAAACCCAGCGAGGAGCAGAAGGAAATGTTAAGCGGTTTCCAGCAAGGTATTCTCTGCAAGCACTGAAATTATAGGTAACAGATAGTTTTGTAGTAAGATAATTGGTAATGAGAAACAAGTAACAAAAGTAAATAAAGTGCAGCAAGGTGGCCCAATCCTTTTTGTAGCAAAGGACAAGCTTGGACAAATTCTTATATAGAGAAAAGCGCTCCCGAGGACACATGGGAATTATCGTCAAGCTAGTTTTCATCACGTTCATATGATTCGCGTTCGGTACTTTGATAATTTGGTATGTGGGTGGACCGGTGCTTGGGTACTGCCCTTACTTGGATAAGCATCCCATTTATGATTAACCTCTATTGCAAGCATCCGTAACTACAACAAAAGTATTAAGGTAAACCTAACCATAGCATGAAACATATGGATCCAAATCAGCCCCTGACGAAGTAACGCATAAACTAGGGTTTAAACTTCTGTCACTCTAGCAACCCATCATCTACTTATTACTTCCCAATGCCTTCCTCTAGGCCCAAATAATGGTGAAGTGTCATGTAGTCGACATTCACATAACACCACTAGAGGAGAGACAACATACATCTCATCAAAATATCAAACGAATACCAAATTCACATGACTACTAATAGCAAGACTTCTCCCATGTCCTCAGGAACAAATGTAACTACTCACAAAGCATATTCATGTTCGTAACTAGAGGAGTATTAATATGCATATAGGATCTGAACATATGATCTTCCACCAAATAAACCAACTAGCATCAACTACAAGGAGTAATTAACACTACTAGCAACCCACAGGTACCAATCCTAGACTTGAACAAAAAGAATTGGATACAAGCGATGAACTAGGGTTTGAGAGGAGATGGTGCTGGTGAAGATGTTGATGGAGATTGACACCCTCCCGATGAGAGGATCGTTGGTGATGACGATGGTCATGATTTCCCCCTCACGGAGGGAAGTTTCCCCGGCAGAACAGCTCCGCCAGAGCCCTAGATTGGTTCCGCCAAGGTTCCGCCTCGTGGCGGTGGAGTCTGGTCTCGAAAGCTTGCTTATGATTTTTTCCTCATCGAAAGACTCCATATAGCAGAAGATGGGCATCGAAGGGCCACCAGGGGGCCATGAGGCAGGGGGCGCGCCCCCACCCTCGTGGGCAGGGTGTGGCCCCCCTCCGGAACTTCTTGTGCTCAGTATTTTTTATATATTCTGAAAATGACTTCCGTGAAGTTTCAAGACTTTTGGAGCTGTGCAGAATAGGTCTATAATATTTGCTCCTTTTCTAGCCCAGAATCCCAGCTGCCGGCACTCTCCCTCTTTATGTAGACCTTGTAAAATAAGAGAGAATAGGCATAAGTATTGTGACATAATGTGTAATAACAGCCCATAATGCAATAAATATCGATATAAAAGCATGATGCAAAATGGACGTATCAGTGTTCCAGGTGGCATGAGTTGCGAAACTATTATGCATTGTTTCAAATGAAGTCCAAACTCATAACTCAAATATTCACCTCCACAATCAGATCGTAGAAACTTGATTTTCTTATTACGATGATTTTCCACTTCACTCTGAAATTCTTTGAACTTTTCAAATGTTTCAGACTTATGTTTCATCAAGTAGATATACCCATATCTGCTCAAATCATCTGTGAAGGTGAGAAAATAAAGCTATCCGCTGTGAGGTTCAATGTTCATTGGACCACATACATCGGTATGTATGATTTCCAATAACTCTGTTGCTCGCTCCATTGTTCCGGAGAACAAAGTTTTAGTCATCTTGCCCATGAGGCATGGTTCGCATGTAGCAACTGATTCATAATCAAGTGATTCCAGAAGTCCATCAGAATGGAGTTTCTTCATGCGCTTTACACCAATATGACCTAAATGGTAGTGCCACAAATAAGTTGCACTATCATTATCAACTCTGCATCTTTTGGCTTCAATACTATGAACATGTGTATCACTACTATCAAGATTTAGTAAAAATAGACTACTCATCAAGGGTGCATGACCATAAAAGATATTACTCATATAAATAGAACCACCATTATTCCTTGATTTAAATGAATAACCGTCTTGCATTAAATAAGATCTAGATATAATGTTCATGCTCAACACTGGCACCAAATAACAATTATTCAGGTCTAAAACTAATCCCGAAGGTAGATGTAGAGGCAGCGTGCCGACGGCGATCACATTGACTTTGGAACCATTTCCCACGGGCATCGTCACCTCGTCCTTAGCCAATCTTCGCTTAATCCGTAGCGCCTGTTTCGAGTTGAAAATGTTAGCAACTGAACCAGTATCAAATACCTAGGCACTACTGCGAGCATTAGTAAGGTACACATCAATAACATGTATATCAAATATACCTTTCACTTTGCCATCCTTCTTCTCCGCCAAATACTTGGGGCAGTTCCGCTTCCAGTAACCGGTTCCTTTGCAGTAGAAGCACTCAGTCTTAGGCTTAGGTCCAAACTTGGGTGTTTTCTCTTGAGCAGCAACTAGCTTGCTGCTCTTTTTGAAGTTCCCCCTTTTCCCTTTACCCATTTTATTGAAACTGGTGGTCTTATTGACCATCAACACTTGATGCTCTTTGTTGATTCCTACCTCCGCAGCCTTTAGTATTGCGAAGAGCTCTGGAATCGTCTTATCCATCCCTTGCATATTATAGTTCATCACAAAGCTCTTGTAGCTTGGTGGCAGTGATTGAAGCACTCTGTCAATGACACTATCATCAGGAAGATTGACTCCTAGTTGAGTCAAGTGGTTGTGGTACCCAGACATTCTGAGTATATGTTCACTAATAGAACTATTCTCCTCCATCTTGCAGCTATAGAACTTATTGGAGACTTCATATCTCTCAATCCGGGCATTTGCTTGAAATATTAACTTCAACTCCTGGAACATCTCATATGCTCCATGACGTTCAAAACGTCGTTGAAGTCCCGATTCTAAGCCGTAAACCATGGCACACTAAACTACTGAGTAGTCATCAGCTTTGCTCTGCCAGGTGTTCATAACATCTGGCGTTGCTCCTGCAGCGGGTTTGTCACCTAACGGTGTTTCCAGGACGTAATTCTTCTATGCAGCAATGAGGATAATCCTCAAGTTACGGACCCAGCCCGTGTAGTTGCTACCATCATCTTTCAACTTAGCTTTCTCTAGGAACACATTAAAATTCAATGGAACAACAGCACGGGCCATCTATCTACAACAACATAGACATGCAAAATACTATCAGGTACTAGGTTCATGATAAATTAAAGTTCAATTAATCAAATTACTTAAGAACTCCCACTTAGATAGACATCTCTCTAATCAGCTAAGTGATCATGTGATCCATATCAACTAAACCATGTCCGATCATCACGTGAGATGGAGTAGTTTTCAATGGTGAACATCACTATGTTGATCATATCTACTATATGATTCACGCTCGACCTTTCGGTCTCTAGTGTTCCGAGGCCATATCTGCATATGCTAGGCTCGTCAAGTTTCACCCGAGTATTCCGCGTGTGCAAAACTGGCTTGCACCCGTTGTATGTGAACGTAGAGCTTATCACACCCGATCATCATGTGGTGTCTCGGCACGAAGAACTGTAGCAACGGTGCATACTCAGGGAGAATACTTATACCTTGAAATTTAGTGAGAAATCATCTTATAATGCTACCACCGAACTAAGCAAAATAAGGATAAACATTACATGCAATCAATATAAGTGATATGATATGGCCATCATCATCTTGTGCCTTTGATCTCCATCTCCAAAGCACCGTCATGATCACCATCGTCACTGGCTTGACACCTTGATATCCATCGAAGCATCGTTGTCGTCTCGCCAACTATTGCTTCTACGACTATCGCTACCGCTTAGTGATAAAGTAAAGCAATTAAATGGCGATTGCATTTCATACAATAAAGAGAAAACCATATGGCTCCTGCCAGTTGCTAATAACTGTGTTACAAAACATGATCATCTCATGCAATAAAATTTAGCATCATATCTTGACCATATCACATCACAACATGCCCTGCAAAAACAAGTTATACATCCTCTACTTTATTATTGCAAGTTTTACATGGCTGCTACGGGCCGAGCAAGAACCGTTCTGACCTATGCATCAAAAACCACAACGCGGTATAGTGATTGCTTTTTGATATTGAGAAAGAACCATGCTCATGGAATCTGATTAAACTAAAGCTGGAGAAACAGACACCCACTAGCCACCTGTGTGTGAAGCACATCGGTAGAACCAGTCTCGCGTAAGCGTATGATTAATGTCGGTCTGGGCCGCTTAATCCAACAATGCCGTTGAATCAAGAATCGACTAGTGACGGCAAGCAATATGTATATACCCACGCCCACAAATCCTTTGTGTTCTACTTGTGCATATAACATCTACGCATAAACATGGCTCGGATGCCACTGTTGGGGAACGTATTAATTTCAAAAAAATCCTACGCACACGCAAGATCATGGTGATGCACAACAACGAGAGGGGATAGTATCGTCTACGTACCCTCATAGACCGTAAGCAGAAGCGTTATGACAACGCGGTTGATGTAGTCGTATGTCTTCACGATCGACCGATCTAGTACCAAAGATACGACACCTTTGTGATCTGAACACGTTCGGCTCAGTGACGTCTCGCGAGCTCATGATCCAGTAGAGCTTCGAGTGAGAGCTTCGTCAACATGATGATGTGATGACGGTGATGATGTTGCTACCGGAATAGGGCTTAGCCTAAGCACCGCTACGATATTACCAAGGTGGATTATGGTGGAGGGGGCACCACACACGGCTAAAGATCAATGATCAACTTGTGTGTCTATGGGGTGCCCCCTCCCCTATATATAAAGGAGTGGAGGAGGGGGAGGGGCCCGACCTCTCTAGGCGCGCCCCAAGGGAGTCCTACTCCCACCGGGAGTAGGATTCCCCCCTTCCCTTTGTTGGTTCTAGGAGAGAAGGAAGGAAGATGAAGAAGGAAGGAAAGGGGGGCCGGCCCCCCTCCCAATTCGGATTGGGCTTGGGGGCGCGACCCCTCCTTTGCTTCTTTTCCCTCTTTTCCACTAAGGCCCAATAAGGCCCATATACCTCCTGGGGGGTTCCTGTAACCTCCCGGTGCTCCGGTATACTTCCAATTTCACCCGGAACCATTACGATGTCCAAACATAGGCTTCCAATATATCGATCTTTACGTCTCGACCATTTAGAAACTCCTCGTCATGTCCGTGATCAAATTTGGGACTCTGAACTACTTTCGGTACATCAAAACACATAAACTCGTAATACCGATCGTCACCGAACGTTAAGCGTGCGGACCCCACGGGTTCGAGAACTATGTAGACATGATCGACACATGTCTCCGGTCAATAACCAATAGCGGAACCTGGATGCTCATATTGGTTCCTACGTATTCTACGAACATCTTTATTGGTCAAACCGCATAACGATATACGTTGTTCCCTTTATCATCGGTATGTTACTTGCCCGAGATTCGATCATCAGTATCTCAATACCTAGTTCAATCTCGTTACTGGCAAGTCTATTTACTCGTTCTGTAATGCTAAATCCCATAACTAACTCGTTAGCTACATTGCTTGCAAGGCTTATAGTGATGTACATTTCCGAGAGGGCCCAGAGATACCTCTCCGACAATCGGAGTGACAAATCCTAATCTTGATCCATGCCAACTCAAGAAACACCATCGGAGACACCTGTAGAGCACCTTTATAATCACCCAGTTACGTTGTGACGTTTGGTAGCACACAAAGTGTTCCTCCAGTATTCTGGAGTTGCATGATCTCATAGTCATAGGAACATGTATAGTTATGGAGAAAGCAATAGCAACAAACTAAACGATCATCGTGCTAAGCTAACGGATGGGTAAAGTCAATCACATCATTCTCTAATGATGTGATACCGTTAATCAAATGACAACTCATGTCTATGGTTAGGAAACATAACCATCATTGATTCAATGATCTAGTCAAGTAGAGGCAAACTAGTGACACTCTGTTTGTCTATGTATTCACACATGTACTAAGTTTCCGGTTAATACAATTCTAGCATGAATAATAAACATTTATCATGATATAAGGAAATATAAATAACAACTTTGTTATTGCCTCTAGGGCATATTTCCTTCATCAAGTCCATGTATGTCTTCAATACGAGGTAAATTTTTAACATCATCTGCTTTAATACCTTTTTTCTTCATAGATTTATTTGCCTCTTGCATATCTTCCAGACTGAGATATAAGATGCCCCTCTTCTTTGGAGTTGGTTTATGCAGTGGTTCAGGAAGAGTCCAATCATCATAAGTTTTAAATATATTATTCAATAATTCCTCAGCTTGTTCCACAGTTCATTCCCTGAAAACACAACCAGCACAACTATCTAGGAAGTCCCTAGAAGCATCGGTTAGTCCATTATAGAAGATATCAAGTATTTCATTTTTCTTAAGAGGATGATGAGGCAAAGAATTAAGCAATTGGAGAATCCTCCCCCAAGCTTGTGGGAGACTCTCTTCGTTAACTTTCACAAAGTTAAATATTTCTTGTAAGGCAGATTATTTCTTATGAGCAAGAAAATATTTTTCAGAGAAGTAATAAATCATATCATGGGGGCTATGGACACAACCACGAGCAAGAGTATTGTACCATATCTTAGCATCAACCTTTAATGAGAATGGAAATACTTTGAGAATATAATAATAGCGAATTTTCTTATCATGCGCAAATAGGGTGGCTATATCATTCAATTTAGTAAGGTGTGCCACAACAGTTTCAGTTGCATAGCCATGGAAAGGATCAGATTCAACAAAAGTAATTAACTCTGGGTCAACAGAGAATTCATAATCCTCATCATTAACAAATATAGGTGAAGTAGCAAACTTAGGATCACATTTCATTCTAGCATTCAAAGATTTCTCTTTCAGTTTGCGTTATAATTTCTTAAGATCGTCTCTATCACCGCAAGCAAGAACATCTCTAGCTGTCTCCCCATCCATAACATAACCTTCAGGTACCCTAGGAAATTCATATCTAGGAGAGCTAGGTCTAATAGGTATTTCAAGATTTTTAGTTTCAGGCATTTCATCAGTTTCAACAATTTCAGCAATTTCATTCTCTTTAGCTCTAGCAATTTGTTCATCAAGAAATTCACCTAGTGGCACACCATCATCAAGGAAGGTACTAGCATCATCATCAGTAACATTCATACAAGTACCATCATCAATAAATTGCGACATATCAGGATTAATAGCATGTGGTGGTGTTGCAAGTCTACTCAAAATAGAAGGCAAATCAAGTGCAGAGTCTGATGGCAGTTCCTTGCCTCCCCTTGTGCTAGAGGGAAAACATCTTAGTCTTGGTATCCTTCAGATTCGTCTTAGTGATAAATTTACAATAATCCCAAGTGACTCAACAAATATAGCTATGCTCCCCAGCAACTGCGACAGAAAAAGGTCTTGGTAACCCACAAGTATATGGATCGCAACAGTTTTCGAGGGTAGAGTATCCAACCCAAATTTAAAGATTCGACACAAGGGGGCCAAAGAATATTTGCAAGTATTAGAAGCTGAGTTGTCAATTCAACCACACCTGGAGATTAATTATCTGCAGCAATATGATCAGTAGTAAAGTAATATGATAACATTGATAATGGTAGTAATAGTAACGGTAACGGTAACAATGATAGCAATGATTTTTTTAGCAGTTGTGACAGAAGCAATAGAAATAGTAACTTAGCAAGAACAATATATAGAAAATTCATAGGCATTCAATCGGTGAATTCATTGGATGATATTCATCATATAACAGTCATAACCTAGGAAAATACGACACTAGCTCCAGTTCTTAAATATAATGCAGGCATGTATTCCATAAATAGTCATACGTGCTTATGGAAAGAACTTTCATGACATCTTTTGTCCTACCCTCCCGTGGCAGCGGGGTCCATAAGGAAACTAAGGGATATTAAGGCCTCCTTTTAATAGAGAAACAGAACAAAGCATTAGCACATAGTGAACATGTGAACTCCTCAAACTACGGTCATCACCGGAAAGTATCCCGACTATTGTCACTCTGGGGTTTACGAATCATAACACGTAATAGGTGACTATAACTTGCAAGATCGCATCTAGAACATAGATATAATGGTGATAACATAAACGGTTCAGATCTGAAATCATGGCACCCGGGTCCAAAGTGACAAGCATTAAGCAAGGCAAAGTCATAGCACCATCAATCTCAGAACATAATGGATACTAGGGATCAAGCCCTAACAAAACTAACTCAATTACATGATTGTCATCCAACTCCCTCACCGACCAGCGAGCCTATGAAGGAATTACTCACTCCCGATGGGGAGCATCATGGAATTTGCGATGGAGAAGGGTTGGTGATGACGGAGATCAAAGATCCCTCTCTTTGGAGCCCCAAATGGACTCCAGATCTGGCCTCCTGATGAAGAACAAGAGGTGGCGGCAGCTCCGTCTCGTGAAACATGATAATTCTTTCTCCCTGTTCTTTTCTATGAAAATAGGATTTTGTAGCATCGCAGATTGGGTTAGCGGGGCCACTAGGTGGGCACAACCAACCTGGGCGCGCGAGGAGGGGGCGCGCCCAGGTGGGTTGTGCTCCCCCAGGGACCCCCCGTCCGGTGGTTCTTGGCTCAAGTATTTTTCTTTTGTTGTATAAAAATTCTCCAAAATATTTCATTCCATTCCGAGAACTTTTATTTCTACATAAAAACAACACCATGGAAGTTCTGCTGAAAACAACGTCAGTTTGTGTTAGTTTCATTAAAATCATGCAAATTAGAGTCCAAAACAAGAGAAAACGTGCTAGGAAAAGTAGATAAGACACAGACGTATCAGTCTTCTCCTTGGTATGACTCACCAAAAGAAAAGGAAAAGAAATTCAGAGAGACACACTGAAATATTTTTAGAGTTTTTAATTTTTCTTGAAGAAAGCAAATTAAAGAAGGAAGAACAAAAATGAGAAAACTATTTACACGGGAAAGCTCCCAACAAGCAAAAGAAGTACCGGGAAATATTTTTGGGTTTTTCTTTTAATACTAAAACTAAATAAACTAGAAACGACAACCGAAAATAAGTAGGAAATATTTTTGTATTTTCTCAAAGTTTTTTCGAACACACAAGAAGAAAATGAGAAAAGATAAATCTAGCATGGATAATACAATGAAAAAAATATGGACACCAACAACTGGAATGAAATTGTGAACATGAACATAATGTCGGTGGAAATAGATACTCCCTCAAGCTTTGGCTTTTAGCCTATGAGGGAGTCTTGGATTAGGGGGTCTCTGGACAGCCGTACTATATCCTTTGGCCATACTGTTGGACTATGAAGATACAAGATTGAAGACTTCGTCCCATGTCCGGATGGGACTCTCCTTGGCGTGGAAGGCAAGCTTGGCAATACAAATATGTAGATCTCCTCCCATGTAACCGACTCTGTGTAACCATAGCCCCCTTCGGTGTCTATATAAACCGGAGGGTTTAGTCCGTAGGACAACAACAATCATACCATAGGCTAGCTTCTAGGGTTTAGCCTCTACGATCTCGTGGTAGATCCACTCTTGTAATACTCATATCATCAAGATCAATCAAGCAGGACGTAGGGTATTACCTCCATCAAGAGGGCCCGAACCTGGGTAAACATCGTGTCCTCCGCCTCTTGTTACCATCCGGCTTTGACGCATAGTTTGGGACCCCCTACCCGAGATCTGTCGGTTTTGCCACCGACATTGGTGCTTTCATTGAGAGTTCCACTGTGCCGTCACCATAAAGGCTTGATGGCTCCTTCGATCACTGGTAACGATGCTGTTCAGGGTGAGGTTTTCCTCCCCGGACAGATCTTTGTATTCGACGGCTTCGCGCTACGGGCCAACTCGCTTGGCCATCTCTGGAGCAGATCGAGAGCTATGCCCCTGGGCATCAGGTCAGGTTTAGAAACTTAAACTACACCGCCGACATCCGCGGAGACTTGATCTTCGACGGATTCGAGCCCATGTCAGGTGCGCCGCACAATCACGACGAGCATGACGTAACTCTGCCATTGGACAGTGTTCGGGAGATCGCATCTGCAACTACTCCAGCCCTCAATCCGGAGCAAAGTGCGCCATCCGAGGATGGGTGGATAGACCCCGCCATGGAGGCCGCACTCTCAGTGGCGATAAAGTCGAATACTGACTTCACCCCTTGCGAGAGCCGTGTTGCCGAACCATTGGATTCGTCCCCGGCCATAGGCTCCGAGCCACCTGCGTCCGTGCCTATCGAATCCGATTGGGCACCGATCATGGAGTTTACCTCTGCGGATATCTTTTAGCACTCGCCTTTCGGCGATGTACTAAATTCATTAAGGTCTCTCTCCTTGTCAGGAGAACCTTGGCCAAACTATGTCCGGCTAGAAGGGGATGCGGACGACGAAGAAATTCGCTGCCCAACCACCACCCACTTATTAGCCACTGTCGACGATTTAACTGACATGCTCGATTTCGACTCCGAAGACATCAACGGCATGGATGACGATGCAGGAGAGGAACAGGAACCAGTGCCCATAGAGTGCTGGACAGCCACTTCATCACATGACATATACATGGTGGATACACCTAAAGAAGGCAATGGCGACAAGACAGCGGAGGATGACCCCTCCAAGAAGCAAACAAAGCGTCAGCGTAGGCGCCACCCCAAATCCCGCCTCGGCAAAAACAGCAATAACAGCGCAAGAGAAAATAACACTCTAGTCGACTCCAGAGGAAACGACGACCACATTGACCCGGCGGCAGAGCACGATGAAACTGCAAACGGCGAACATAGTATGGATCCGATGTCCGAACACGGCGACGCCACGGATAAACCTCATCAACCCACCTCCGGGGAGGAAAACAGCTCGGACGAAGATGCACACATCATCCCGGAAAGGCACTTGGAACAAGAGAACCTCCGCAGCAGGCTTATTGCCATAGCGAGGAGTCTGAAGAGGTAGAAGCAAAGGCTTAAGGCCGCAAAAAATACGCTCAACAGCAAGTGGAACAAAGTGCTCGACAACGAAGAAAAGTATGGTGGCAGTTACCACACAAAGAGCTATCCAAAGCGCAAGCTATTACCTGAGTTCGATGATGAGGCCTTAGAGCCCATGCAGCCGAAAAATAAAACGATCAACCGGCCGGATCAACCACCTTGTGTGTGACACTCCAAAATTTTTGATTTGGTTTTCATCAAAAACTTTATTGGATTCTAAAAGAGGGCCTTTAAAAATTTCTTTTTCAGAAAAATCCTTCCTTTAAAAAAAACTTCCTTTCACCTTTGGCAAGGATTTCTTTTCCTTTTCAATTTTTGGTGTTGGACTTTTGAAAGCTTTTCTTCTGGTTGTTCCCCTCTCAAACTTATTTATTTTCATTTAAAAAGAAACCCTAGGAGTTTTGGGACTTCTTTCTTTTTGAAATCACCCTTGATTTCACCATATCACAGGTGGTAAAACCACTCCAAAACCTCCCCTCCCTCTTGGAGCAACCTAAGTTCTCTGTCCCAACTGATCCAAACAGGTTTTGTATTTTATTTCAAACATTTTTCATCTCAAATCATTTTTGTCAATTATGTGGAGTGTGAGCCATTTACAAAGCAAGTACCTCATTTCCTTTGAGTTTTGATCTCAAACCAACTTCTCTGGATTGTCCTTAGCATCCACAACTCAGAACCATCTTGATCCACTCTCCTTCTTTTCAATTTTTTCAAATTTCAGCCTCTGCAAGTTTGGACCAGATTTTCCAAATTTGGTGAAATTCATATCTACACTCCCCCAAAAATTCTAAAAAATTCAGGCAGCCTACTGGAGCAATGAGTAGCCACCCCACCAAAAATCAGCTCTAGGAAAAATCCCTAGAGACCTGAATCATTCTGTCGAACACCTTGCTTACACTGAATTTTTGCACTTTCAGTAATTCAGTAAGTTCAGAGTTCAGTGTCGTTTTCTCCTCGCCAGATTCAGTCACGCGTGGACAGTGCACTTGGCACGATCCTCGCCGCCTCTCCCTCTTGTCTGGAGTGCCGCATGCACGCTTGGCGCCTTCCGGGCGTCGGTGGCGCCCGGGCCCGCTTGCGCCGGCGTGTCTTGCGGCGGTCGATCCACCATAACGGCCGACCGGAAGCAAAACGGCGGCGCAACGCCGTTCGGCGCCGCCCAACTCTCCCTGGCTCTCCGCGTGGCACATGCATTGCCAGCGCAGCCCCGCTGCACAGTCACCGTGGCCCGGCAAGCACAGAACGCGCTCCCTGCCGCCAACGTGCCGCACGGCCGTTCCATTGGAGCCGGCCGTAAAACTCCCCTCCCGTGCTGAGCTGGACCCTGGAATGGAACCTCTACTCCACCTAGACGATGCCTAAACCTCTAATCCCACTGCCCAACCCCGGCGCCGCCGTAATCGCTCGCCGGACTTATCCCGTACGCGGCAACCGCCTCGGGCCGGCTATATATAGCACCCCCGGGTTCCCTCTCGACCCCGACCGACAACTAGAAGAGCCTCGAGGGGCCCTTCTTCCTCGACTCCGGCCGCCTCGTTCTGCCTCGGCCTCCACCTCGATTCGCTCCGGTGAGGCCGTCCCCGGCGCCCAAACTTCGTCAATAGCTTCCTCGAGCACCTAGTGAGCTAACCCAAGCACCAATTTGACCTTCGCAGCTCTGCCCAGCGAAGTCCATCTCCACCCGAGCCGCCGTCCGCCGGAGCAGGGCTCGCCGTCGACGTGGTACTCGCCGGCGACCACCACCACCACCAACCGACGCGGAAGGACGTCCTGAGCAAGGAGGTACCCTCCGATCCCCTTGCCTCGCCATGGATCGCCGCCGGCGACCACCGCGGCTCTCGGGCCCCATTGAGCTCAGCCGCCCGTTTGAATTTTCAAACCTGACGGGTGGGACCTGCCCGTCAGCCTCTCTGTCTCTTTCTAAACGAACCGTTTCTGAAAGCGTATTCTGCCAAATGCGTTTTCCTCCTAGGCTGGCGTATTCTCTACCGAAGCGTTTTCAGTTTTTATGAGCTAGCCCCTGGAAATATTCTGTTTCATTACAGATGAGTCCCTGGACTAAAACCCTTATAACTTTTAAACAGAAAAGTATTTTTGATTGATTCTTTTTCTGTTCTCTTTGAAATTTTGTCTAGTTTTTTATCAGATTTATTTGAAAAAAAATTGGAATACTTTTTGTGCACTTCTTGGTATTTACGATAGCACCTATATTTTCTGTATACCGTAGATACCGAAGGAGGTGACGGAGCCGCGAACTTCACCGAGCTAGGCTCCGACTACTCTGAACCAGGCAAGCATGTTTTGAACTTTTGATATGATGAGTGTCTTGGCATGTTTTGCATTTAGTTAGTTTCATGGCATGTTGATGAGCATACCCATGAACGTTATTTTCATGCATGATCAAGGTAAGTGAGCTCGATGATCCATAAGTGGATGGACGTGAGTATGAAAGGCCATGGGTTGGCATGAGAATGGGTAAGATGGCAGTGCTGCAGCATGCCAGTCTTATGCCAGACTATTTGACTGCAGTGTCAAATTGTATCGGTCCAGTTCCTCCCTTTTCCTTCCTTGTACTACCACATGTTTTCCGCAAGGAATATGGCTTAGTAAGTTGCAAACCGCTTTCCTGGTACACACCAAAAGGAGAGGCCGGGATGATGGTTCCATGGCCCTGGATTAAAGCCAGTCATCCGGTCAGGGGGCATGGGTGTTTCCGGTTGGGACCGAGAGGGGGGCACCCCTTAGAGCGCGCGCATATAAATTTGATCCCATGCTATTCGAGATTGTGATCTCCCCGTCTCAAAGTTTTTCTTGGACGATGTCTAGGGTGAGTCCTAGCATTGAGAGATAGGATGGGTGTGTACTGGATTGCTGTGTTTTCTTCCGAAATACCATAAACGGAACTAGTCCTTCGAGACTACGGAAATCCGTTAGCTGTGGGAAATTTTCGTACAAACTCTGCAGAGTCATAAATCTCCAAATCATCTTATCCATATCCAAATATTGCGCTGACTTATTCTGACAAGTGCCAGTTTTTGGTGACAGATACTCCGGTGAAACTCATGAGCACTAAGCCCGGTTAACAGTTTATTCCTGTGGATGGACTAATCCGTTTATTATCATGAACTGAATATTTATTATGAGTATTGTTTACTTGTGGACTAAAGCCCTTTCTGTGATGTCGCTCAGACGTCCGACTGTGGCATTTCTTTTAAAGCCCTTTCTATGATGTCGCTCAGACGTCCGACTGTGGCATTTCTTTTAAAGCCCTTTCCGTGATGTCGCTCAGACATCTGACTGTGGCATTTCTTTTAAAGCCCTTTCTGTGATGTCGCTCAGACGTCCGACTATGGCATTTCTTTTAAAGCCCTTTCTGTGATGTCGCTCAGACGTCCGACTGTGGCATTTCTTTTAAAGCCCTTTTTGTGATGTCGCTCAGATGTCCGACTGTGGCATTTCTTTTAAAGCCCTTTCTGTGATGTCGCTCAGACGTCCGACTGTGGCATTTCTTTTAAAGCCCTTTCTGTGATGTCGCTCAGACGTCCGACTGTGGCATTTCTTTTAAAGCCCTTTCTGTGATGTCGCCTAGACGTCCGACTGTTGCATTTCTTTTAAAGCCCTTTCTATGATGTCACCTAGACGTCCTACTATGGCATTTCTTTTAAAGCCCTTTCTGTGATGTCGCCTAGACGTCCGACTGTGGCATGTTTTCCTATTATTATTTGTTCACCCTTCGAGGCGTCGCTTCAGACGCCCGATCGGTTCTCATTTATATTTTGTTGGGATTTCAGGCGGACTACCGCCGTTTTCCCTCGTACTTACTTCGTTATGCAAATTTTTAGTTGTGCATTGGGAAGATTATTCATGACGCATTCATGCATGCATTTGTTATATCTTACGTCCGAACTGTCTTGCGAGTACTTTCAAAGTACTCACTGGCTTGTTGATTTGGCCAGATGCTGACGAGGGCGATCTCATGGATGAAGAGTTCGATAGCGAGTCCGAAGCCTAGAGGAATCCTAGTCAGTCTCGTGCGACCCTGGCCTTGGTCACTGTTTTATACCCGCTTCCGCAACCCGAATAAATTCATCGATCCTCACCTCGACGCTCGATGAGATGCCAGTTTGAGAGTCGTGTTACCACACTTCCCACTGTGTTATTCCACCACCACTATATCCTCGAGTCAGTAGTATGCCACCACACCATTGTGTTATATCCGCCATTATGTATAATTATTGGCGCGCTTGTAATAATTTGTTGAGCAGCCCTAGCTCAACCCTGTAATATATTCTATGCTACTGGCTTATTGTATCAAGTATTTGTCTACCAGTGAGGAGGATTTTCTCTCATACTGGACTCAAAGATTGGTTTCTCAATAAATACTTTTATTGGAAAACCGGTCGTGACATTGTGGCCACGATAGAGCGGCTAACAAGGCCGCATATAAGTCAAAACACGATCTATGTGAGGACTTGCGCCAAAAATCTAGTATGACCAGATCCATCTATGGATCTAGGAAGCGCGCTCCAGCACAAAATCAAAACCGAATACTACAACCGTCCGAACGCCATGATACATCCAAATACAGGGGGGCTGCACACCCCCTATGTTTCACTGATGAGGTGCTGGACCATGAATTTCCAGAAGGATTCAAACCAGTGAACATAGAGGCGTACGACGGGACCACAGACCCCGGGGTCTGGATTGAGGACTTTATCATCCATATCCATATGGCTCGCGGAGATGATCTCCATGCCATCAAGTACTTGCCCCTCAAACTTAAAGGACCAGCTTGGCACTGGCTGAAAAGCCTCCCCGAAAACTCAATTGGAAGTTGGGAGGAGCTCGAGGATGCTTTTCGGGCTAATTTTCAAGGGACCTATATCCGATCTCCGCATGCAGACGATTTAAGTCATATAATTCAACAGCCCAGAGAGTCAGCCCGAAAGCTTTGGAACAGGTTTCTCACTAAGAAGAACCAAATCATCGACTATCTGGACGACGAAGCCTTAGCAGCCTTCAAGCACAGCGTTCGAGACGAATGTCTCGCCAGACACCTCGGCCAAGAAAAACCGAGAACAATGGCAGCCCTGACAAGCCTCATGACCCGCTTTTGCGCGGGCGAAGATAGGTAGTTAGCCCGCAGTAGCACCACCGACCCAAGCACATCCAAAGTAAGGGATGGCAATGGAAAACCACGACGAAGTAAAAGCAAGCGTCGAAATAAAGAAGACATCCCAGATAATACGGCGGTAAACGCCAGATTCAGGGGCTCTCGACCAGGTCAGCAGAAAAAGTCTTTCAAAGGCAGCAGAGATGGACTGTCCAGCCTAAATAAGATTCTAGACAAATTATGTCAGATTCATGGCACCCCCGATAAACCTGCAGATCACACCCACAAAGAATGTTGGGTCTTCAAGCAGACCGGTAAGCTCAACGCCGAACACAAGGGGAGGGAAACACCAAGCGAAGACGAGGACGAACCTCGCCAGCAAAGCACTAGAGGACAGAAAAAATTCCCACCAGAGGTTAAAACAGTAAACATGAGCCACGTGATGAAGAGGAGAAGCACACATGCACTCCGAGACATACGCGCCGTAGAGCCCGTCACCCCTAAGTTCAACCCCTGGTTGGCCTGGCCGATCACTTTTGATCGCAGGGATCACCCGACAAGCATCCGGCATGAAGGATTGGCTGCCTTGGTGTTAGAACCAATAATAAACGGATACCATCTCACACGAGTCCTTATGGACGACGGCAGTGGTCTAAATCTGATATATCAAGACACAGTCCGTAAAATGGGGATAGACCCAACAAAAATCAGCCACAGTAATATTACCTTCAAGGGAGTAATACCAGGCCCAGAGGCCCGCTCCATGGGCTCTCTAATACTAGAGGTTGTATTCGGTTCACCCGACAACTACCGAAGTGAGAAGTTAGACTTTGACATTTGTCGGGGTACTAATCCACGAGCACCTATGGGACGGGCGGACCGAGCCCCTTTCGGTTCGGCAGGGGGGCGGAGATCGCATGAAGAGCACATCGAGGCGAGGCACGCGAGCAGCTTACCCAGGTTCGGGCCGCACGGATGCGTAAAACCCTACTCCTGCTTTGTGGTTTGTATTGAGTTCTTGCTCGGGAGCGCTGAGTGCTACAGTACACACCAGCAGCTAACGAGACCGAACGTGAGTGTTCTCTCCTTTTCCCCTCTTTTCCTACGGTGCGCATGGGCCTCCTTTTATATGCTCAAGGGGTCACCGACAGGTGGCAACGTAGACAAGGGTAAAAATGGAAAGATGTTGCGGTTGGTACAGCTACCCGCTACAGTGTATCATACCTAACCCTGACAGCAGGGGACAAGGGCATTAAATGCCCGTCTGCGTCGCCCAAATAGTGCAAAAGGGACCGTCAGGGACGCCACCGCTCGCCATGATGGCAATCTTGTCAGCGCCGCTTGCCACCGCTCACCGCTGGCTGCACAGCCTCCCGCCACGTACGCCTAGAAGGGTCCCAGAGCGACACGTTGGTGGATGTGCTGGAGCGCGGCTATATAGTGGTGGCTTGCCGCGGCAGGCGCGTTGTCGCGGTCGTTGTCTTGTCGCGTCCGGGAGCTTGTCGCTCACCGGGCCTTGCCGGGACGCGTGGCGCGTCGCGGCAAGTTCCTTGAGATGCCTTGCTTGGCCTTCCCGGCAAGCTCCTCTTGCCGGGGTCTTGTCTCCTTGGCTTGGATACTTTGTTCTTGAATGGCTCCAAAGGAACCACGGAAGACCTTGGCGGTCACCCGGCAAGCCTTGCCGCGGGATGCTGCGACTGCCCGTGCACAAGTTCGGGATACTAGGGTACCCCTACTCTAGTACACCGACAGGAGCCCCCAGGCCTGGGCCATACACGGTGCCGAGCGCTATTGGGCCAGGCCCAAAACAGGGCACGGGCACGCGCGGCCTGGGTTACGCCGTATCTCTCCCCATATCCACCGCGCCCTCCCCGAACGGCACGCGTTGAATGCGGCGTCGTGGGAGAGATCGTGGGTGGTTTCTTTATTCAGAAAGGCGGAACGTCCGCCCCCTCCCTCTTTATAAGCAGGGGAAACAGGGGTAGTTCTCCCATTCGCCGGTTGCTATTCCAATCTCGGAAACCTCCGCCGCTCCCCCGTCTTCCCAAAGCTGAAAAGAGAGCAGCACCCTGCCCCCCATCACCACCAGCACCACCAACGCCGTCGACCTCCTCCACCACTTCCGCCATGGCTCCGAAAGCCGACAAGGGGAAGGTTGTGAAGTCGACCGAGGCGTAGCGGCTTGCGGCACTGCGAAAGGAGCGGGCAATCTTCCCCCCAAAGCTCGCCGCGAGGGAGCTAAGGGAGTATTACTACCTCTTCTGGTCGACGGAGACGCGAGCGCATCCGTGTACGAAGGTACTTCCAGCCGCCGCTTGGAAAATGGCCCCAAATGGATATCCTTTCTTCGCCGTGTTCTTCTACTGCGGGCTCTGCCCGCCTTTCTCGGAGTTTTTCTGCGATATCATGAACACCTACGGGTTCCGCCTCCTTGACTTCACCCAGAATGTTGTTCTGACCATGGCAGTTTTCGCACATCTCTGCGAAAACTTTGTCGGAGTCTATCCAAATGTAGCCCTTTTTCGCCACTTCTTTATGCCCCGAGTAGAGAGAGGAGAGCCTTTATCCGGTGGAATCGCCTGGATCTCGAGGGCCGGCAAGAAGGACGCTTATCTGGAGGGAGAGTTCCGCGGCAAGTGGGAGGAATGGAGAGCAGACTGGTGCTGGATTGTCGAGGAGAACCCGCAGCCGTTTACCGCCCGGTGCCAAGCCCCAGCAGCACGCGGCAGCGATTGGAGCAAGATGGCCCCGGAAGACGATAGGCTGAAGATTGCCGTCACCCGGATCCAACGCCTCAGGCTTGCCGGGCTCACTGTAGGCGCCGTTGGCGCAGATTTTCTTCACCGCCGCATCGCCCCCCTGCAGGAACGGAGGAGACCCGCCTGGGAATTCAAGAATGCGGCGGATATCATGAGGCTGCGTCCGGGCCTCAACTACAACTTCACTGTTCTGGAGCTTAACACGATGCTCCAGGAGCTGTTCAAGTATGACCCTGAGCATCCCGAAGTGTTCAGGTTGCCGAAGGGTGTCGTTCCGCTGTGCAACAACTCCGCGCTCGACCGCATCCGTGCAATGATGCCGCTGTGCAATTCGCATGGAATTGTCCCAACTTGGCAGGAGCCTGCAGACGACGTCGTGGAGGAGTTCTTTGACGGCTTGGTAGAAGTGCCGGTCCGCTCCGACGAAAAGAAAGGCCTCACTCGCGACACCACCAATGCGGAGATGAAACGCATTGCCACCAGGCTGGAAGAGGCGGCGGCAGCCGCAGCCCCGGGCGAGTTTGGATTCACCGTGGAGGAGGCAGAGGCAGCAGAGGCGGCAAGCCGTGCCAAGCGAAAGGAGCTTGCCGGCAAGAAAGAGCTTGCCGGGCGTGACGTCGAGTCGAGCGAGCCTGCCGAGGATACGAGCGGCTTGTTGGAGATCAACTCCTCTTCCTCCTCCTCATCAGACAGCTCGCCGCAAGCAGAGCCCCCAGCTCCACCAAGAAGGCGTCTCCGCAAGGCCGGGGACGTAGCGAGGCGGCGGGCAAGTCGACAGTCGCCGCGCCGCGCGACGCGCTCCACCGCGGCAAGCACTGTTGCCGCGGGAGCACCTCACACTGCTGCGGCAACTGGAGCGGGGTCCACCTGGACCACCGCTTCTGCTCTTGCCACCTCTCACGCCGCGACGGCAGCCGGAGCGGGGTCGTCTCAGACCACCGCCATTGTTCCCGCCAAGCGGCCAAGGGAACATACTCCTCCGCTCCCTCGCGTCGGACGTGAGCCGGACTTCGACTTCTCCGCGTTCAGCTCTGACGAGGAAGAAGAAGAGTAAGGTTCTCTTGTTGTACTTGTAGTGCTTCAATTCTTTCTGTTTTGTCTTGTATCTCATTTGCTTTACTCTGAACTTATTCCTTCTTAGGACTCTGGCCCAGAGAGCAGCAAAGAGAGCCAAGGTCCTGGTGATTATCATCGAGGACAAACCCACCGCAACAGCAGGGGGGACGTCCGAGACATCCTTGCCGGATCCGGCAACTGTTCTCCAGAGAAGCCCCCAGCGTAAGCATATGGTTCGCTTTCCACTGTGAGGCGCGCATGGATACTCTTTCTTTGCTGACATTTGACTGTTGGCTTGTGTAGGAGCAGAGCAGCCCCACCAGGAGCGCCCGGAGGCCGCCCCCGAAATGCCAAGGGAGAGTCCTCCGGCAAGGGAGAGGTCTCCGGCAAGGGAGAGTTCTCCGGCAAGGGAGAAGTCTCCGGCAAGGGAGAGTTCTCCGGCAAGGGACAGCACCAGCGGCCTCCCGGCGGCGGAGACCACGACTGCAGAACCCGGTATAGGTAATCCGCTCGCTTCAAAACTTCCCTTGGGTTCTTCTTCTTTTGATCTTCTTTTTTGGATATTTGCTTGACTCTTCTCCCTTTTCCGGTCGCCAGACCCATCTGCTGCGGAGCCGATGGAGACCGAGGTTGCCGCCGACGACGCCGCTGCCACCGAAGAAGCAGCCGGCACTGACGATCCCGCCGGCGCAGAGGCCGCCAAAGCTGCCGCCGCAGAGGCAGGCGGGGGGTCTGGCGATCGCACTGACGGCCCTGAGGCCGCAGGAGCGCCAGGCGCTACGCCGACCGCCGATCCCTCCGCCGCTGCCGCAGCGTCAGGCTCCGAAGATCCCCAGCCAGGCGTCTACTTGAAGGCCGGCGATGGCATCTTCATCAACCTCCCTTGGGAGTCAAGCTCCAGGGCGCCGGTCGAAGGAGAGAGCTTCGACGGAGAGGTGCTAGCCTCCGCTGGGCTGGCGCTGGTTGACGCGCCAAGCAGCAGCAGCAGCGAGCCTGAGGAGGAGCGGCTGCTGCGGAAGCTGGTGTCGCTCTACCGCGCCCGGTAAGCCAAGCTGGAATCCCACGAGGCGCTTGTTGCGAAGGCGGGAGTGGACATCGAAAAGCGCGCGGAGGAGCTCCGGGATCTCAACCAGGAAGCTCTCCGTTCCCTGGCAGAGGAGCGGGCGCAACTCTCCGAGGAGCAGAAGGCCTTCCTCCTTGAGAGGGCTGAAGTCGAAGAGCAACAACGGCTTGCCGCTGAAAAGCTGTCTACGCAGGAGGGCGAACTGGTGCAGCGGAAGGTCAACCTTGACAGCCACGAGGAGGAGCTTGCCGCGCGCGAGCGAACATTCGGCAGCGCCCTCAAGCAAGCGGAGGATGCTGCCGCAGCTTCCGAGGCCGCCAAGAAGGAGCTGGAGACGAAGGTGGCGCAGCTGGAGGCCGATCTCAAGGCGAGCGGTGAAGAGCTTGCCGTGCTCAAGCGTGAGCGGGAGAAGGACGCCTACAGCCACTCAGAGCTGCAGGCCCGTCTCGCCGAGAAGGGCAAGGAGCTTAGCGCCGCAAGGACTCCAACACAGATCTTGAGTTGAAGCTGACCACTTTGACCAAGACGCTGGACGGCGCCAGGGAGCAGGCGACAGCCTTGAAGGAGGAGATCAAGGCCGACAAGGCGCTGCTGGCGAGTGCTGCTGCCGCCCAGAACACTTTTAGGGAGACTGTGGAGCACTGGACGGAGGGTCTCGTGAATGTTGCCGCAGACATTGACAGGGAGCCGGCGCAGCTGGGGATGGAGGATCTCGGGTATCCCTCCGACGAAAACCTCCAACCCAGCGCCAAGCTCACCTCGTTCTTCAAAGGCGTGGCGACGGCCCTCCAGCGACTCTGGGAGAGGATCCCAAAGCAGCTGGCCGACGAGTCGCTCAAGATCTGCGCGGGAGCTCTTCAAAAGGTGTTTGTGAAGGTGGCCTTCCGCAACCCGGGCCTCAACCTCACCAACGTCCTCAAGACCCTGCCGCCGGATGCCGATCTGGAGGCGCTTAAGACCCTTGTCGCACCCATTGTGGACAAGGTGAGTGGGATCAAGAGGGTTGAGGGCGATCGCGTAGACTAGGCCGCCCGTTTTCTTCTTTTCTTGTCGCTGCTGGTCATGTTATGAGAACAATCTGTTAGAGCCGCGACAAGCTACCTTGTAATATAACTCTATTCTGGGTAATGATTGCAATGTTATTTCCTTTACTTGATTCCTTCCTTTGTATGTTTTTGCCCTACGCTTTTAGGGAACTTGCCGGCGCAGGCACCTTAGCCGCGTGCGTTGAGTGCGGGACGTTAGCAGCCTGCTGGCGGTGCCGCTACCGACAAGAAACCTTGTCGCAACTAGTCGCAGCTCACTTAAGTTGTTGAGCGGACTCGAAACAAAGTAAGGGCGCAACTAGCTACGAGTTGGTTCCTCCGCGCACAGGTTTTCCATACAAAGCACGATCGTTCAATGAAGATAACTTAAAAATTTTAAAAATCTGATTGCTCAAACTTTGTCAACTTAGCTTTTCTGTTGTTTGCTTCCTGGAAAGGCGAAATTTTCTTGAACGATGCCTGGTCCATACCATTATCTTCTCCTTTCCCCCCCGGCAAACTTGTGGGCGAGGGAACCTTCCTTTCCTTGAGAAAAAAGCGGAGAAATATAAAGATATGGAGCCTTATGGCTCGTTGTTGCTTACCGGGGGTAGGTGCTGCACAAAGTGTCAGATAACACATGCAAAAAATAGAAAGCATGAAATTGACAAAATGCGCGGAGCACATGAGCTTTATGCACGGGGTCTGCGCCCGGCTTTGTACAAAGGATTACATGCAACAGCGGCAAGACTTGTACAAAAGGTGGTTGCCGGAATGGGTTTCGGCAACCGCGCCTCACGGGTAAAACTTACGAAGATGCTCAATGTTCTAGGAGTTGGTCACCGAAATGCCATCTTTGGTCTCAAGGCAGACAGCGCCAGGCCTAGTGACTCGTTTCACCCGGTAAGGGCCTTCCCACTTCGGCGTCAACTTGTTGGAATTCTTGGCGGACTGAACACGCCGAAGAACAAGGTCGCCTTCCTCGAGACTTCTGGCGTTAACTTTGCGGCTATGGTAGCGGCGCAAAGCTTGCTGGTAGCGAGCAGCTCGTACAGCAGCCTGAGGACGGTCTTCCTCAAGGAGCAGCGCGTTATCTTGTCGCAGCTGCTCTTGCTCAAGCTCATCATAAGCGAGCACTCGAGGTGACCCGTATACGAGTTCCGTGGGGAGAACTGCCTCTGCTCCATAGACTAGAGCGAAAGGTGTCTGGCCAGTGGCTCGATTTGGCGTCGTCCTGACCGACCAAAGAACCATCGGCAGCTCCTCAATCCAGGTTCTTCCGCACTTGTGCAGCCTGTCGAAAGTCCTGGTCTTGAGCCCACGCAGCACTTCAGCATTTGCCCTCTCCGCTTGACTGTTGCTTCTCGGGTGAGCAACAGAAGCAAAGCAGACCTTGGCACCAAGATCTTGGACGTACTGCATGAAGGTGCGGCTCGTGAATTGCGTACCGTTGTTGGTGATTATCCTGTTAGGGATCCCGAAGCGGCAAACAAACGACCTGAAGAACTTGACTCCTAACTGTGTTGTCACCTTCCTAACTGCTTCCACTTCCGGCCACTTTGTGAACTTGTCGATTGCAACGTACAAGTACTCAAAGCCCCCGACTGCTCGGGGAAAGGGGCCGAGGATGTCGAGCCCCCAGACCAAAAATGGCCAGGATAAAGGGATCGTCTGGAGAGCTTGAGCTGGCTGGTGTATCTGCTTGGAATGGAACTGGCACGCTTCACACTTGGTTGCTTGTGCAGTTGCATCCTGGAGGGCCGTCGGCCAAAAGAAACCTTGCCTGAATGCTTTGCCGGCAAGTTCTCTTGCGCCAATGTGGTGACCACATATGCCTCCATGTATCTCTGCCAACAGCTTTTGTCCCTCTTCCCGGTGAATACACTTCAATTTCACATCATTGAGTCTTCTTCTGTACAGTGCATTGTCGACAAACTGGTACATACTTGACTGCTGGGCTACTCTTTCCACTTCTTCTTGCTCTTCGGGAAGTTCTCCTATCTGAAGGAAACGGACAATCTGTTGTGCCCATGCTGGAGCTTGTGGCTCGACAACAAGGACTAAAGGCACATCTGCTGCTGCGGGAACATCCGCTTCTACGGCGAGAACCTGCGGCTCAGCCGGAGCTTGATGTTCCCCGGCAATCTTGCCGGAGCAAAACTTGTCGGGAGCCTCTGCTTCAACGGAACAAACCCTAGGGCTTGCCGGAGCAGACTGCTCCTCAGCACTCTTGGTGTTGATCTTAGGGACCTTCTTGGCGGCGGCTTCGGGAAGCTCTGCCGGAAAATAGTCACCAGAAATCAACTTCCTCTTTTTGCTCTGTCCAGTTGATGGCGTTACGGACGGTCGAGTCAGCTTGAGCACAAAGATCCCTGGTTCCACAGGTAACTTAAGTGCGGCGCACTTTGACAGGCCATCGGCAATGTCGTTCTGAGCTCTTGGAACATGCTCCATCTGTAGGCCGTCAAAGTGCTCTTCCAGCTTTCTCACTTCGTCAACGTAGGCTTCCATCAACGGACTCTGATAACTCTTGTTCACTTGGCGGACAACAAGCTGCGAGTCACCCCTGACAATGAGCTTCTTGATCCCAAGGTCTGCCGCGATCCTGAGACCGGCAAGCAAGCCTTCATACTCTGCAGTATTGTTTGTTGCTTGCTCCTTGGGAAAGTGCATCTGGACTACGTACTTGAGGTGCTCTCCGGTGGGTGCGACAAGCAGCACGCCAGCGCCGGCGCCTTGCAGCGAGAAGGCACCATCAAAGTACATCAGCCAATCTTTGCTTGCTTCCTCGACGGGGATGCTCGTTTCTGGAATTTCTTCATCTGGTGTTGGCGTCCACTCTGCTATGAATTCTGCCAATGCTCTGCTTTGGATAGTTGAAGTACTCTCAAACTTGAGGCCAAAGCTTGACAGTTCCAGTGCCCACTCAACAATCCTGCCTGTTGCTTCTGGATTCTGTAGTATCCTCTTTAGCGGAAAACGAGTGACAACTGTGATCTCATGTGCTTGGAAGTAATGGCGCAGCTTTCTCGAGGCCATGAGAAGGCCGAAAAGCAATTTCTGCACACCAGAGTACCTTGACCTAGCCCCCTGCAGAAGGGAACTGACAAAGTAAACTGGGCGCTGCACCATTCTCTTCTATATCTCCTCGCGCGCCTGCGCAGATCCATCTTTGTCGGGGCCAGAGCTTGTCGGGGAAGCCCCCTGCTTGTCGCTAGATGCGCCTGCCATGGTTGCTGGCTCGTCATCTGCCTCCCTCTCTGCTACTAATGCAGCACTAACCACTTGATTGGTTGCCGCTATATATAGCAGCAACTTCTCTTGTGGCTTAGGTGCGACAAGTGTTGGAGTGGAGGACAGGTATCTCTTCAAGTCCTGCAGCGCAGCCTCCGCTTCCGGAGTCCATTTCATTGGACCTGCCTTTTTCAAAATTTTGAAAAACGGCAGGGCGTGCTCAGCAGACCTAGAGATAAACTTGCTGAGAGCAGCCACGCAACCGACAAGTCTTCGTACATCCTTGACGCGCTTTGGTGCTTCGATCTGCTCAATGGCCTTGATCTTGTCGGGATTGGCTTCAATTCCCCGCTGAGACACGAAGAACCCGAGAAGCTTGCCGGAGGAGACTCCGAACACACACTTCTCGGGGTTGAGCTTGAGGTTGATCTTGCACAGATTTGCAAAGGTCTCGTCTAAATCTTGAATCAGGGTTGCCTTGTCCTTGCTCTTGACTACTATGTCATCCATGTAGGCTTCCACATTTCTGTGTATTTGTGGCTCAAGGGTGACATGGACTACCCTTGCAAATGTTGAACCAGCATTCTTTAAACCGAAAGGCATCCGTATGAAACAGTACGTGCCACATGGAGTGATGAATGCGGTCTTCTCCTCATCTTCTTCTGCCATGAAGATTTGATGGTATCCTGAGTATGCGTCAAGAAATGAAAGCAAGTCACATCCGGCCGTGGAGTCAACAATCTGGTCAATGCGCGGCAAGGGAAATGGGTCTTTGGGACAAGCTTTATTAACATCGGTAAAGTCGATGCAAAGCCTCCATTTCCCGTTTGCCTTGCGCAAGACTACAGGATTGGCCAACCACGTTTGATGGAGCACTCCTCTGACAAGGCCTGCTGCTTCCAATTTCTTGATCTCTTCTACGATGAATTCTTGGCACTCCACTGCTTGCTTCCTGACCTTCTGCTTGACGGGCCGCGCATGAGGACAAACGGCAAGATGGTGCTCAATTACTTTCCTAGGAACACCGGGGATGTCAGACGGTTGCCATGCAAACACGTCGACGTTCGCCCGCAAGAAAGCAATGAGCGTGCTTTCCTATTTAGGGTCAAGAGTGGCATTGATGGTGATGGAACCACCAGTGCCGTCCTCCTTGGCGGACACCTTCTTGGTCTCTGGCGGAGCTGCCATTGTCTTCTTACACTTGCCGGTGGAGCTCGATGGTGCGTCCTCGACGGTAGCACAGCACTCCGAAGAGGTGCGCTTGCCGGAGTGGGCATCAGAACTCTTGCTGGACTTGGTCTTCTTCTTCCCCCCGGGAGTTTCAACGGCAGGTGGCTTGAGATCTGTTGCGGCTGCCGCTTCCCGGTAGATCTTGTCGGCGCAGATAAGAGCATCCTTCTTGTCGCCAGGGACAGAGATGACGCTTGTTGGGCCTGGCATCTTCAGCATGTTGTATGCGTAGTGAGAGGCTGCCATGAACTTGGCGAGTGCTGGACGGCCGAGTATCCCATTGTAAGGCAATGGAAAATTGGCAACGTCAAAAGTGACCCTCTCAGTCCTAAAGTTCAACTCGCTGCCAAATGTTACTGGCAACGTGACCTTCCCCTTCGGCTGGCTCCTTCCCGGGTTGATTCCTTGGAATGTGCCGGTCTCTTCAAGCTCGCTGTCAGGGATCTTGAGTTTCTGGAGTATAGTGGAGGAGATCAGGTTCAAGCCGGCCCCGCCGTCAACTAGCATCTTAGTGACCTTGAGGTTGCGGATAGTTGGTGAAACCAACATCGGCAAGCACCCGACCACAGTTGTGCGATCAGGGTGGTCCTCAATATCAAAGATGATAGGCGTGCTGGACCATTTCAGAAGCTTGCGTAACTCGACAGGTGGTTCCGCCGCATTGACTTCCCGCACCCGCTGCTTGAGTTGGCGGTGCGAAGTATGCAGAGAAGCACCGCCGTCAACGCACAAGACCTCTGTGGCTTTCTGTAACTCCTGCTCACTGGTCTCGACATCATCCATGTCTTCGTCGTCGTCGTCATCTTCATCCTTGTCGCGGCCGCGGGGAGGTCTGTCTCCTTGCCGCTGCTTGGCCTTGTCGCGGCGTCCTCCCCGGCTGGCGCGCTTCTTGCCAGATTCTCCAGCGCCTCCTTGGGCCCTCTCCTTGTCGCGTCGCTCGTATTCAGCTTTTTGCTGCTGGACAAGCTGCTCGACTTTCTTGCAGCTCTGGAGGTCATGGCCCTTGGTGCGGTGGATCTTGCAGTACTGCTTGTCGGTGCCGTCCTACTTGTCGGCGACCGCCACAGCCTGGCAGTTGGTGCATGCGGCAATCTCCTTGCCGGAGCTACCAGCTTTGGCTTTCTTGGCGCCACCGTCGTTGCTGGACTGCTCAATGACTAGCACATCTTTGCCTTTCTTCTTCCTGTTGTTCCGCCGCCGGTTTTTCTTTGCCGGGGCAGCATCCTCGCTGTCAGATCCTCCTGCTCCTGTATTCTCTCCGGGGAGTTTCCTCCCTTCCTCAGCACGTGCACACTTGTCGGCCAGGGCATACAGCTCACTGACGTCTCTGATCTTGCACATCGCCATCTCCTCCCGCATCCTGCGGTTACGCACGTTCTGGTGGAACGCGCTGATAACCGCGGCAGGGTGGACATCTGGGATGTTGTGCTGTACACGGCTGAATCTCTGAATGTACTTGCGCAGGGGCTCTCCTTCCTTCTGGGCAAGCAGGTGAAGGTCACTCTCTTGGCCATGAGGTTTGTGGCCACCTATAAAGGCGCCGACAAACTGATGGCATAGATCTGCCCAGGAGGATACGGAGTTGTCCGGCAAATGCATTAGCCAGGACCTGACGTTGGGCTTGAGCACCAGCGGGAAGTAGTTGGCAAGGATCTTGTCGTCCCGCCCCCCGGCAGCTTGCACCATAATGGTGTAGATGCTGAGGAACTCCGATGGATGCGACTTCCCGTCGTACTTCTCTGGTACGTCTGGCTTGAAATTCTTCTTGCTGGGCCACTGGACTTGCCGCAGCTCACGAGTAAACGCAGGGCAACCTACCGCGTACGGCAAGTCGCCTGGTTCCCCTGGCGCATGCATGTCGACAGAGGGCCCAGTGCATTGGTCTGATTGACGTCGCGCTTCTCTTCGGCGCTCGATGCGAGTACGAGCGTCTTCTTGCTGTCGTTCATGAAGAACTTGGCGCTGATCGCGACGAGCTCGTGGATCCAATGACGCGGTGGAGTCGCTGTCGTGGTGGATCCGGCGAGTCGGCGATCTTGGCCTTCGCCGCGGAGAGTGCATGGTGGTTGCACCCCCACCGGTCTTGTCGCCACCGGCTCGTGCCTGGCTGACTTGCCGCGGCTGCGATGTACTCGGCTGCCGTGAAGTGTCGCCGTTGGCGAAGCCGATGAGACTCTGAATGGTGGCCCTCCAGTCATCGATCTTGTCGCGCCAAAGCTTCTGCCGAAGTGACGGGTGGCGGCGGCGAACGGTGTGAGGAGCGGGATATGCTCGGACTTCTAACTATGTTAGAAGGAGCAGTATATCGTCCAGGCGACCGTGCCCCGCTCGTGCCAGCATGTTGGCGTGCATGCTGGTCTTGAGCACTCCGAGATCCACCAGCTCGATCTTGGTCCAGCAAACATATGGTACCGTGAGTACTATGACGCTGTCGGTCCCGCGCCTCCTGGGATGGGCGCGGTGCATGTATGGACGCCGAGGTCTTGGAGTGCGCCCGGTCGTTGTGGGAGCCGACTGCGCCACCGATGGGCAGCGCAGCCTTGTCCTTGGACCTGGCAGCACCGTGAGCTCCCTCGTCGATGCCCGTTCTTCCGCCGGTGTCTACCCCACCAGCCGTTTGCTCCGGTGATGGTGGGTTCGGCACGGACGGAGCAGCTGCCTCCGAAGCCTTCTTCTTCGATGGCATATCGATGAAGACGATGAAGATTTAGCTCGTGTGAATGCCGGATCAGGTTCACACAACCTTGACGCCCCCCTACCTGGCGCGCCAAAGATGTCGGGGTACTAATCCACGAGAACCTATGAGACCGGCGGACCGAGCCCCTTTCGGTTCGGCAGGGGGGCGGAGATCGCACGAAGAGCAGATCGAGGCGAGGCACGCGAGCAGCTTACCCAGGTTCGGGCCACACGGATGCGTAAAACCCTACTCCTGCTTTGTGGTTTGTATTGAGTTCTTGCTCGGGAGCGCTGAGTGCTACAGTACACACCAGCAGCTAACGAGACTGAGCGTGAGTGTTCTCTCCTTTTTCCCCTCTTTTCCTACGTTGCGCATGGGCCTCGTTTTATATGCTCAAGGGGTCACCGACAGGTGGCAACGTAGACAAGGGTAAAAATGGAAAGATGTTGCGGTTGGTACAGCTACCTGCTAGAATGTATCATACCTAACCCTGACAGCAGGGGACAAGGGCATTAAATGCCCGTTTGCGTCGCCCAAATAGTGCAAAAGGGACCGTCAGGGACGCCACCGCTCGCCACGATGGCAATCTTGTCAGCGCCGCTTGCCTCCGTTCACCGCTGGCTGCACAGCCTCCCGCCACGTATGCCTGGAATGGTCCCAGAGCGACACGTTGGTGGATGTGCTGGAGCGCGGGTATAGAGTGGTGGCTTGCCGTGGCAGGCGCCTTGCCATGGTCGTTGTCTTGTCGCGTCCGGGAGCTTGTTGCTCACCGGGCCTTGCCGGGACGCGTGGCGCGTCGCGGCAAGTTCCTTGAGATGCCTTGGTTGGCCTTCCCGGCAAGCTCCTCTTGCCGGGGTCTTGTCTCCTTGGCTTGGATACTTTGTTCTTGAATGGCTCCAAAGGAACCACAGAGGACCTTGGCGGTCACCCGGCAAGCCTTGCTGCGGGATGCTGCGACTGCCCGTGCACAAGTTCGGGATACTTGGGTACCCCTACTCTAGTACACCGACAACATTGCTCCATTCCGAAGCGGCTATCAAGCACTACTCGGAAGAACAACTTTCGCTCGTTTTAATGTGGCACCACATTACGCTTCTCTTAAGCTTAAGATCCTGGTCCACATGGCACCATCACAGTTAGTGGAAATATTGAAAGTTCTCTACGCGCAGAAGAGCGTGCGGCGGCTTTAACAGCCGAGCACGAGACGGCCTCACCAACCAGAATAAATGACAGGTCGTGAAGACCGCGGACACGGTTCGATGAGTCCGGCGCATCACTAGATATACCTGAGATTGGTTTGATGGTTAAGCCTTCATAGACGGTACCAGGGGCTTCCCGCGTGTAATCAAGGCTAGTTCGGCTCAACTTGACTTATCTTGAATTTTAATGGTTTATCGAGAATAATCTTTTTTTTGGCACGACAACTTTCACCTAAGTTCTTCTCTTTTGCAGATGACAATCGTGCTGCACCCGTCCAGGACACAGCACAACGGAGACACAGGCGCAGACGTGCAACAGGGACCCGCTCAAAGGTTTCTTTTCAGATTAAGACCCTGCGTAAACCTTTTTTACTGTCTCTTGTTGGTCACATCCTCAGGATACTCAATACTACTGAGAAGGATGCTGACATTATTGGCATTTCGCCATGTCAGAATATTGCACGTACGTAGACACTCGTGGTTTATTATTAAGGACATTGTTCAGCCCGTCATATGTTATAAAGACCGAATACCTTAGGGAGTGTTCGGCATCGCGAGTTTGGCCTTATATGCATCAGCTTCGAATCATGTCTTTGGTCAAATGTTGGGTTTTCCTGGCTCCCATGTTTTTCTACCTTACGTTCTGCTCTATCGGCTAAGGCGACACCAGGAGAACTACTGCTATTGTGCCCTAGTTCATCCGGATGAGCACCTCAGTAGAGAAAGCCGAAAACTGACTGTCATGATAAAGCGCGAGACTGGTCAACCACTCGATGACTTAGCGGAATCTTCGGGACTCCTACGCATTAACGAAGGGCCATTTCCCGGTCATGTACGTACGCGCACCGTATCCGGACGAGCGCGGAGGTACCAGGGGCTATATAGTAGTCCCACCGTCAAACTTCTATGGCTAAGTGAAAGTGTTAAAGCAATATAGTCCGATTGCCTCGTTCGCTGCGCTACCACCTCCTTAATGGACCAAGACATTGGATCAAGTGTGAATACATGTTTTTTGCGAACACCCCTGCATTATATGCGTGGGGGCTGAAGCCGACGACTGCAAACTTTCAGGTTATATACATATATACATAAGCGGCCGCACAGGAGGCATCATAATACTTTCAGGCAAAAGTATAAACACAACCTTTATAATTCAATAAAATATTGTTTTTACAATGGGAATACATGTCACTAGAACATAATATTCTTCGAGCACCGAGCCTCTATTGAATGAGCGCCTTCAAGGACTTCTTCAAAGTAGTGCTCGGCAGATACTCGGCCTACGGCCGAACTCTGGGTTGCAGTAGCGGTGGCCTCCATCTCTGCCCAGTATGTCTTGACACGGGCAAGTGCCATACACACACCCTCTATGCACGCCGACCTCTTCATAGCGTCGATGTGCGGCACAGCACCAAGGAACTATTGCACTAAACTAAAATAACTATTCGGCCTTGGCCCTTCCGGCCACAGATGATCCACAACAGACCTCATGGCAAGCCCGGATAACCTATGGAGCTCGGTGATAACCTGCAAGTATAGGGGATCGTAACAGTTTTCGGTAAGTAAGAGTGTCAAACCCAACGAGGAGCTAAAGGCAGAACAAATATCCCCTCAAGTTCTATCGACCACCGATACAACTCTACGCACGCTTAACATTCGCTTTACCTAGAACAAGTATGGAACTAGAAGTACTTTGTAGTTGTTGTTGGATAGGTTTGCAAGGTAATAAAGAGCATGTAAATAAAAGGTAGGGTCTATTTAGATAAAGACACAACTAAGCTAGGTTTAGTAAAGAGCTTGTTGTTACGAGAAAGTTATTTGTCCCTAGGCAATGATAACTAGACCGGTAATCATTATTGCAATTTTATTTGAGGGAGAGGCATAAGCTAACATACTTTCTCTACTTGGATCATATGCACTTATGATTGGAACTCTAGCAAGCATCTGCAACTACTAAAGATCATTAAGGTAAAACCCAACTATAGCATTAAAGCAGCAAGTCCTCTATCCCATGCACAACAACCCCCTTACTCGGGTTTGTGTTTCAGTCACTCACGCAACCCACTATAAGCGAATCATGAACGTATTGCAACACCCTACAGCAGGGATCCCTCACGCTTGCGCGACACGGAGAGCGATAGGACAGCACCAATAATAAAACATGCAACTCAAACCAATCTTGATCATCAAATAGCCCATAGGACAAAATAGATCTACTCAAACATCATAGGATAGCCATACATCATTGGGAAATAATATATAGCATTGAGCACCATGTTTAAGTAGAGATTACAGCGGTTATGAGAGAGGTTAAACGGATGCATAGAGGGGGGAAGAGTTGGTGATGATGGCGGTGAAGTTGTTGGTGAAGATTGCGGTGATGATGATGGCCCCCGGTGGCACTCCGGTGCCACCGAAAGCGAGGGAGAGAGCCCCCCTCCTTCTTCTTCTTCTTCCTTGACCTCCTCCCTAGGTGGGAGAAGGGTTTCCTCTCTGGTCCATGGCCTCCATGGCCTCTCTGGTCCATTACCCTCTGGCCTTGGCGGATCAGGAGAAACCCTCCGCGACGACACTTCAGGATCGCCCGCCTCATAAGGCGGGGTGGTAGGGGGAGGTGTTTCGCTCTCCATCATCTCCGAAAGAAGATCCCAGACGAACTTTGTCGAGAAGGGCTACGATCCGAACAACAAGATATATGCTTCGGTTATTGTCTTCAGAAGTAATGTAGGATATTTTTACTATTAAGTACTTTTTGTTTACCTATAGCTCGGTAGAGGGCTGATGCCCTTGTGGGCGCTGTGCTGCAAGAGTACCCTCCGAGGCAGGACCCTCTGGCGAAGATTTCTTCCCCCGTTTGGAAACCTTTGTTTCCGGGTCTTCAGAGGTGGTCCTCTTCCTTCCTTGGGGAGAGGGAACTTCAGATTCTTCTCCCTGGTTATCCTCCTTCGCGGAGGTGCTAATTCCCCCGGTTTGGATGAATAATGAGTGAGGCCTGCTTTCAGCTTCTTTATTCCCCCCTTTACCTTCCCCTGAGGGGGACTAATAAGGCGCCGCCTCGAGCATTCTGGCTAGTACTGGATTTGCCGAGCCTTCGGGAAGGGGGGCAGAACACCTGATCATGTTCGCCTTTGTTACCCAGTCCTGGTCAAAGAGCGACTTGTCAGAATGATGTTATGATAAATAAAAAGACAACGAGTTCGGCCACGGGATTACTTACTTGGGTATCTGAGCGATTACAGCTCAGACCCGCGACCTCGGTGGTGTCCGGACACTTTATTTGTGGTCCGAAGAACAATTTGTACATCTCTTCGAGCGTCATGCCGAGGAAGTGCTGAATAGTTCGCGGTCCTTCCGGGTTGAACTCCCACATACGGAGGGGTCGACGTTTGCAAGGTGGGACTCGACGAACTAGCATGACTTGCATTACCATGACTAGGCTGACATCTCTCTCGAGGAGATCTCGGACGCGACTCTGCAATATCGGCACATCATTTACTGGCCTCCAGTCCACCCCCTAGTTGATCCATGACGTCAGTTGTGGTGGGGGCCCGAGCGAAAGGCAGGGGCGGCTACCCACTTGGTACTCCGAGGAGCTGTGATATAAAACCACTCCCGTTGCCATAAACCGGACACCTCTGGGAAGGAACCCTCTGGCCACGGAACATCAGCACTTTTGCTTATTACGGCACCTCCGCACTCTGCGTGTCGCCCCTCGATTATCTTTGGCTTCACATTGAAAGTCTTGAGCCACAGGCCGAAGTGTGGGGTAATGCGGAGGAAGGCCTGACACACGACGATGAATGATGAGATGTGAAGGAGGGAATCTGGGGCCAGGTCATGGAAATCCATCCCATAATAGAACATGAGCCCCCTAACAAAGGGATCCAGAGCAAGGCCTAGCCCTCGGAGGAAGTGAGAGATGAATACAACGCTCTCGCCTGGTTCGGGAGTGGGGATGACCTGCCCTCGAGCAGGCAGCCTGTGCGAGATTTCGAGGGTCAAATACCTGGCCTCTCTTAGCTT
Organism: Triticum monococcum; assembly: GCA_034509565.1. Taxonomy (NCBI): domain Eukaryota; kingdom Viridiplantae; phylum Streptophyta; class Magnoliopsida; order Poales; family Poaceae; genus Triticum; species Triticum monococcum. Next base: position 618,130,311 of record CM067847.1, on the reverse strand, counting down.
CTTGATGTCTTCCTCTGTGACAGAGGAAGGCGTCCACCAACCTTGAAGGTTGGATCCGGACATGGTTGAAGTTCCGAAGTGCCTAACCTGAGCCTTGGATGTTGGAACTCGAGGTGGGGGCAGGATTCAATTGAGTACGAGAGGGAAAAAAGGACAAGCCTTGGCCTCTTTATAAAGAGGGTGAATATCAAGTGTCCTAATCATGGCCGTTTGGGACTTGCCTAAAATCAAGGAGTCATACCAACGAGCACGACTAGGTTACCCACGTCCATATTGATGAGAATCCCGTAATAAGGGGGACACGATCTCTGGTTCGATAAGACGTGTCAAGAAAACCGCCTCGCAACATGTGCGGTGCTGGTTAAGAAAAACGGTTCGAATAATGACCGGGCCATGACGTGATGTCATGTTGCTAAACGTGTCAGCAGATTAGATTTGTGGAAATATTATTCTCTCTGCGGTGGTATGTGGAACTTGTTTTGCAAAGATGGACATTATCCTTGTGTTCAAAATCTTCTATTGAGTATTCGGAGGAAGAACCCGCCTTGCAATGCCGAAGACAAATCTGCGCGCCGGACTCATCGTCATTGAAGCCTGGTTCAGGGGCTACTGAGGGACTCCTGGATTAGGGGGTCTCCGGACAGTCGGATCATATCCTTTGGCCGTACTATTGGACTATGAAGATACAAGATTGAAGACTTCGTCCCGTGTCCGGATGGGACTCTCCTTGGCGTGGAAGGCAAGCTTGGCAATATGGATATGTAGATCTCCTCCCTTGTAACTGACTTTGTGTAACCCTAGCCCCCTCCGGTGTCTATATAAACCGGAGGGTTTAGGGGCTGTTTGGAATACAGCCGACGAGCGCCCTACCAATTTTTCGGCGTTGACTAGCACGCCGGGCAACCGTTTGGATCGGGACCAACGTTTCGCGACCACGCCAAAATTTCAGCAGCTTCATTCAGTTTTTACGCCCGTGAGTTGGTGAAACCACGACTGCGGATTACTTCGCCAATTTTTTGGCGAGCCCACTATTGGCAGGGCAGACTGGGGTGTGATCCAAACATCCCCTTAGTCCGTAGGACAACAACAATCATACCATAGGCTAGCTTCTAGGGTTTAGCCTCTACGATCTCGTGCTAGATCAACTCTTGTAATACTCATATCATCAAGATCAATCAAGCAGGACATAGGGTATTACCTCCATCAAGAGGGCCCGAACCTGGGTAAACAGCGTGTCCCCCGCCTCCTGTTACCATCCGCCTTAGACGCACAGTTTGGGACCCCCTACCCGAGATCCGCCAGTTTTGACACCGACATCCTTGCTTGGTAATCACCACCCAAAGTAGCCATCTGGTCCCATGTGAAAGTGCTGGGCTGGCGGCACCTGAGCGTCCCAATCCCGAGGCTCCCGCTCCTTTGCTGCTTGGGTATTCCGGTAGGGAGTAATGTCGTCGGGCATGACCCTATATCCGTGCCTAGCAAAAGAATCAAACAAAGCAGGTGCAGGCAACGGGATAATATCGCAGTTATCCTCACTGAATACCAAATTATAACGAATGTTATGAAAGGAGTTAGTAGCATTAGTAAACTAGTGAGCTATCATCTCCTGGTGATCTAGATAAGGTCAGGGCAAAGGATAATCATGTTGGCGTATCTGAACATTAAAATGACTCGCTAGGCGAGTGGCATAAATACCGCCATGAATTTTGCCCTTAGTTCTGTTGAGGCGCAGGCGACGTGCAATAATAGCCCCTAGGCTGAAGGTGTGATCATTGTGCACTACAAGGCGTAAAATGGCGAGGTCGGGAGCACTATGCACCAGCTTTCTCTCTATAAGTTAAACACTTTGCATTGAATAAAGCAAAGTAATGCACAGAAGGAAACTACAAACTAGTGGCGGTGGCTTTCGACATCCCTCTTTCCTCACCCATTGTCAAAGTGAGGAGGAAGTCCTCAAACTCTGTCGGTCTAGGCTCTCTTAATTCCCCGTCAGAGGGAATCAAACATATGTCACCAAAGTCAGTGAGCAGTATCTGATGGGTTTCAGAATATAAATTAAACCGCCTCAGGAGGGTTGTTCCTATTCAAAAAATAAAAAAAATGCACAAAGAAATTTGTAAGGAGGTGGTGTTGGTCACACTCAGCTGCGAGGAGGTCAGTCAGCCCAGCATTTGCAATTAACTGGGAAAACTCCTGATGGAACCCGGCCTCCTCCATGAAGGCATTATGTGGCCATTCGCACAGCCGCACCTCTACCATTCTCGGACTATTGAGGTCATTGTCCGATGATTCTCAAATTACTTCCTTAGCATTCTTTTTGGAGGAAAACTTCCTGAAGATACTCATCTTATTCCTATGAATAAAATTTTGAAAATTTTGGTCCACAAATTTTTTGTCAACAAAACTTCACAAGATTGATAACAACTACTCATAAGGATGCCTAGAAGCCATATCAAGCATTCAAACTACTTAGAACTCTAAGAATTCAACATGCAAGCCCATTTACAGTAGCATCAAGGTTAGCTAATTATTCAAAATATAAACCAATGGAACAAAAACTAATTGGAGCAATGGAGGATTCACATACCAAGTAGCAATGCCCCAAAACAGTTTCAAAAACGGAGTTTCGAGCAAAGAGATCGAAATCCGCGGGTTTGAGAGCAAGAATATGAGAGAGAGACCTATGGTGATTTTTTTTCTGGAGGAAGGACATGACATGGGCTAAAGAGATAAGTGAGGGGACCCACATGGGGTCCACCACCCAGCAAGGTGCGCTTGGGTGGCTGGAGCGCCCTAGTGGGCACCAGGGGCACCTCCCTCTGATGTTATTTGTACCAGAAATTCTCAAATATTCAGAAAACAACCGTGTTAAAATTCCACGGCATTCTGAGCACTTCTGTTTCTGGGTCTTTTTTTATCGCATGGAAAATTCAGAAAACAGGCTAAACATGGCATTTTGTTTTATTTAACTAAGAATAACAGAAAACAAAAGGTAGGAGCAGAAGGTTGTGCTTACTAAATTTATCGACCACATGCCTCTCGAAAAAAATCCATTAATAAGGTTGATCAAGTCTTATTAACAATCACTTTCGATTAACATGAACACGAAGAACTTTGTAAAACACTAAGTTACCTCAACGGGGATATGCATATCCCCAACAATAAGTATGTCATGTTTCTTTTGGGCAGTAGGTAAAGGGAGTTGAAAACTTCCAATAGTAACTGTCAGAGATTTCTCAATAACATTGATACCATTCAATTGGAATTGTTTCTTCGGAAAGTGCACCGTATGCTCATTACCATTGATATGAAAAGTGACTTTGCTTTTATTGCAATCAATAAGAGCCCCTGCGGTATTCAAAAAGGGTCTACCAAGGATAATCAGCATGTTGTCGTCCTCGGACATCTCAAGTATAACAAAGTCTGTTAAGATAGTAACATTTGCAACAACAATGGGCACATCCTCACAAATACCGATCGGTATCAGTTGATTTGTCAGCCATTTGCAATGATATTTCGGTAGGTGTGACTTTATTCAAATCAAGTCTTTTATATAAAGGGAAAGGCATAACAATAGCACCAGCTCCTAAATCACACAAAGCAGTTTTGACATAATTTCTTTTAGTAGAGCATGCTATAGTTGGTATTCCTGGATCTCCAAGTTTTTTAGGTACTCCATCCTTAAAAGAGTAATTAGCAAGCATGGTGGAGATTTCAGCTTCATGTATTTTTCTTTTATTGGTGAAAATTTCTTTCATATATTTAGCATAAGGGGCCATCTTTAAAATATTAGTCAGACGGGTACGAAAAAAGACTGGCCTAAGCATTTCAGCAAAGCATTCAAATTCTCCATCATCTTTTTTCTTCGATGGCTTAGGTGGAAAGGGATTGGGTTTCTCAACCCATGGTTTTCTTTCTTTACCACGTTTTAGCAACAAAGTCTCTTTTGTCATATCCTTTATTTTTAGGTTGTGGGTCATCAAGATCAACAATAGGTTATATTTCAATATCATTATCTGGTTCTTTTTCATTGTCTGGTTGAGTGTCTTCATGAACATCATCATTATCATTTTCATTATCACTAGGTGAATGTTCATTACCAGATTGAGTTTCAGCATCAGAGATAGAGACATCACTATTATCTCCAGGAGGTTTTCAATTTCAGGTTCACTAGAGGTGTGCAAAGTACTATCATTTTTCCTTTTCTTTTTCTTTTTATAAGGACTAGGTGCATCAGCATTAACTCTCTAAGAGTCTTGTTCAATTCTTTTAGGGTGTCCCTCAGGATAAAGTGGTTCATGAGTCATTTTGCCTCCTCTACTTGCTACTCTAACAGCATAATCGTTTATATTATTGTTCATTTCACTAAGCAATTCTCTTTGAGATTTAGCAACTTGTTCTAACTGAGTTTGAACCATAGAAGCATGTTTTCCTACACCTCTAACATCATTAGTGATTCTAAATAATAAGTCACTCAAGTGAGCAATCATATCAGAATTTTGTTTTAATTGTTTCATAACATTTTCATTAAAGTGATCTTGCTTTCTAATGTAGTTATAAAATTCGTATAAGCATTGATTAGGATGTTTATTATAAGGGATGTAACCATCATCAAACTTTAATTAAGAATTTACCTCTACCACCTATGGTGGTGGTGTGTCAAGTCCATGTATTTCTTCAATAGGTGGTAAATTCTTAACCTCTTCAACTTTAATACCTTTTTTCATTCATACATTTCTTTGCCTCTTGCATATCTTTAGGACTGAGAAATAAGATACCCCTCTTCTTCGGAGTGGGTTTAGGCGGTGGTTCATGAAGAGTCCAATCATCATAATTCTTCAATATGTTATTCAATAATTCCTTGGCTTGTTCAACAGTTTGTTCCCTGAAAACACAACAAGCACAACTATCTAGGAAGTCCCTAGAAGCATCAGTTAGTCCATTATAGAAGATATCGAGTATTTCATTTTTCTTAAGAGGATGATCAGGCAAAGCATTAAGCAATTAGAGAAGCCTCCCCCAAGCTTGTGGGAGACTCTCTTCTTCAATTTACACAAAGTTAAATATTTCCTGTAAGGCAGCTTGTTTCTTATGAGCAGGAAAATATTTTTCACGGAAGTAATAAATCATATCCTAGGGACTATGCACACAACCAAGAGCAAGAGTACTATACCATATCTTAGCATCACCCTTTAACGAGAACGGAAATAGCTTGAGAATATAGTAGTAGTGAATTTTCTCATCATGGGCAAATAGGGTGGCTAAATCATTTAATTTAGTAAGATGTGCCACAACAGTTTTAGCTTCATAGCCACGGATAGGATCAGATTCATCCAAAGTAATTAACCATGGGTTGACAGAGAATTCATAATCCGTATTGGTAACAAAGATAGGTGAAGTAGCAAACTTAGGATCACATTTCATCCTAGCATTCAAAGATTTTTCTTTCAGTTTGCGTAATAATTTCTTAAGATCATCTCTATCTTTGCAAGCAAGAAAATCTCTATATACCTCCTCATCCATAACATAACGCTCAGCTGTATTAGAAAATTCAAATCTAGGAGATCTAGGTCTAATAGGTGTTTCATAATTCTCAGTTTCAAAGACTTCAACAGTTTTAGCATTCTCAATATCTTTAGCTCTAGCAATTTGTTCATCAAGAAATTCACCTAGTGGTACATTATCATCAAGCAAGGTACTAGCATCATCATAAGCATCATTCATAGCATAAGTAGCATCATCAATAACTTGCGACATATCAGGATTAATAGCATGTGGTGGTGTTGCAAGCTTACTCAAAATAGAAGGTGAATCAAGTGTAGGGCTAGATGGCAGCTCCTTACGTCCCCTCGTCTTATAGGGAACGATCTTGGTTTTGGTATCTTTCATATTCCTCATAGTGATAAATAGATATAAATCCCAAGTGACTCAAAAATATAGCTATGCTCCCCGGCAACGGCGCCAGAAAAAGGTCTTGATAACCCACAAGTATAGGGGATTGCAACAGTTTTCAAGGGTAGAGTATTCAACCCAAATTTATAGATTCGACACAAGGGTATCCAAAGAATATTTGTAATTATTAGTAGTTGCCTGTCAATTCAACCACACCTGGAGATTAAATATCTGCAGCAAAGTGATCAGTAGCACAATAATATGAGAGTTTTGATAGGAGTGGTAACAGTAATAGTAACGGTGACACTGATAGCAATAATTTTATAGGAGTTGTACCAGTAGCAATAGCAATAATAAGCAACAACAAAAACATGTGGAAAACTCATAGGCATTGGATCAGTGAATTCGTTGGATGATATTCATCATATAACAGTCATTACCTAGGGCGATACAAATCTAGCTCCAGTTCATAAATATAATGTGGGCATGTATTCCAAAAATAGTCATACGTGCTTATGGAAAAGAACTTGCATGACATATTTTGTCCTACCCTCCCATGGCAGCGAAGTCCATAAGGAAACTAAGGGATATTAAGGCCTCCTTTTAATAGAGAGCCAGAACAAAGCATTAACACATAGTGAATACATGAACTCCTCAAACTATGGTCATCGCCAAAAATTATCCCAATTACTGTCACCTAGGGTTACGGATCACAACACATAGCAAGTGCATATGACTTGAAAGGTTGGATCTAGAACATTGATATAATGGTGAAAACATAAACAGTTCAAATCTGAAATCATGGCACTCGGGCCCTACTGACAAGCATTAAGCATAGCAAAATCATAGTAACATCAATCTCAAAACATAATGGATACTAGGGATCAAGCCTTAACAAAACTAACTCGATTACATGATGAATCTCATACAAATCCTCACCGACCAGCAAGCCTATGAAGGAATTACTCACTCCCAGTGGGGAGCATCATGGAATTGGTGATGAACGAGGGTTGGTGATGACGAAGACCGAAGATCCCCCTCTCTGGAGCCCTAAATGGGCTCCAGATCTGGCCTCCCAACGAAGAACAGATGTGGCGGCGGCTCCGTATGGTAAAACACGATGAAACTTCCGCTCTTTTCTTCTGGAAAAAATAGGATTGTATAGCGCTGGAATTAGGGTCAACGGAGCCTCGAGGGCCCCACCACCCACCAGGTCACGCCAGAAGCGGGTGGTGCGCCTGGTGTCTTATGGGCAGCCAGGGCCCCCCTCCAGTGGGTCTTGGTTCAAGTATTTTTATTTATTGTAAAATAATTCTCCAAAAAGTTTCGTCCAAATCCGAGAACTTTTATTTCTGCATAAAACAAGACCATGGTAGTTCTGCTAAAAACAACGCCAGTCCGGGTTAGTTTCATTCAAACGATGCAAATTAAAGTCCAAAACAAGAGCAAAATCATTAGGAACTTGCAGCGGCGGAAAAGTTCTTCTAAAATACGATGGAGGGTTTCGGTATTTAAAGGAATTAATGGCAGTTGAATGGATGGAATGCGTGTGAGTAGGCCCTACACAGTCATGCAGCGCGCCTTGTACGTCTCCAACGTATCTATAATTTTTGATTGTTCCATGCTATTATATTATCCATCTAGGATGTTTTATATGTATTTATATGCTATTTTATATGATTTTTGGGACTAACCTATTAACCTAGAGCCCAATGCCAGTTTCTGTTTATTTTCTTGTTTTTGATTATCGCAGAAAAGGAAAACCAAACAGAGTCCAACTGACCTGAAACTTGACGGAGCTTATTTTTGGACCAGAAGAAAGCCATGGAGTAAAAGAGTTGGGCCAGAAGAGTCTCGGGCTGCCCACGAGGGTGGGGGCGTGCCCACCCCCCTAGGCGCGCCCCCCTGCCTCGTGGACAGCTCGAAGACCCCCTGACTTGTTCTCGATGCCAAGACCTCTTATATATACTGAAACCTCCAGAACATAACCTAGGTCGGGAGTTCTGCCGCCAGAAGCCTCCGTAGCCACCGAAAACCAATCTAGACGCGTTCCGGCACCCTGCCGGAGGGGGGAATCCCTCTTCGGCGGCCATCTTCATCATCCCGGTGCTCTCCATGACGAGGAGGGAGTATTTCACCCTTGGGGATGTGCCAGTAGATATGTGTGCGATCTCTCTCTCTCTCTCTCTCTCTCTCTCTCGTGTTCTTGAGTCGGAACGATCTTGATGTATCGCGAGCTTTGCTATTATATTTGGATCTTATGATGTTTCTCCCCCTCTACTCTCTTGTGATGAATTGAGTTTTACCTTTGAAGTTATCTTATTGGATCGAGTCTTTAAGGATTTGAGAACACTTGATGTATGTCTTGCATGTGCTTATCTGTGGTGACAATGGGATATCACGTGATCCACTTGATGTATGTTTTGGTGATCAACTTGCGAGTTCCGTGTCCTCGTGAACTTATGCATAGGGATTGTCACACGTTTTCGTCTTGACTCACCAGTAGAAACTTTGGGGCACTCTTTGAAGTTCTTTCTATCGGTTGAATAGATGAATCTGAGATTGTGTGATGCATATCATATGATAATACCCACGGATACTTGAGGTGACATTGGAGTATCTAGGTGACATTAGGGTTTTGGTTGATTTTCGTCTTAATGTGTTATTCTATTACGAACTCTATGATAGATTGAATGGAAAGAATAGCTTCATGATATTTTACTACGGAGTCTTGAATAGATCGATCAGAAAGGATAACTTTGAGGTGGTTTCGTACCCTACCATAATCTCTTCGTTTGTTCTCCGCTATTAGTGACTCTTTGTTGCATGTTGAGGGATTGTTATATGATCCAATTATGTTATTATTGTTGAGAGAACTTGCACTAGTGAAAGTATGAACCCTAGGCCTTGTTTCAACGCATTGCAATACCGTTTGTGCTCACTTTTATCATTAGTTACCTTACTATTTTTATAATTTCAGATTACAAAAACCTTTATATACCGTCCATATTGCACTTGTATCACCATCTCTTCGCCGAACTAGTGCACCTATCCAATTTACCATTGTATTGGGTGTGTTGGGGACACAAGAGACTCTTTGTTATTTGGTTGCAGGGTTGCTTGAGAGAGACCATATTCAGCCTACGCCTCCCACGGATTGATAAACCTTAGGTCATCCACTTGAGGGAAATTTGCTACTATACTACAAACCTCTGCACTTGGAGGCCCAACAACGTCTACAAGAAGAAGGTTGTGTAGTAGACATCAAGCTCTTTTCTGGCGCCGTTGCCGGGGAGAGGTTAGCGCTTGAAGGTATATCTTTAGATCTTGCAATCGAATCTTTTTGTTTCTTGTTTTATCACTAGTTTAGTTTGTAAAAGAAAACTACAAAAAAATGGAATTAAGGGTACCTCATATGCTTCATCTTTTTAATGTCTTTCGTGAGAATAAGTATTCCGATAATTGTGCTCAAGTGCTAGAAGAAGAATGCATTAGAATGTTTGGCACTAAATATTTGAATGATGAGCATGATTGCAATGTTGTTAGTATGAATTCCTTGAGTATCCATGATGCTAATGATATGCAAAGCCACAAGCTTGGGGAAGCTATGTTTAATGAAGATGATATTTTAGTATCTCAAGTTTTGATGAGAAAATTTATTATGATGATAGCATGACTACTATTTATGATGATTATAATTGTGAAAGTGGATTTGGAGAGGTCATGACTTTATTTAGTGATGAATCCACTATTTCGGAAGAGGTTCCAATTGATTATGTGAACAAAGTTGCTATCTATGATGACTATTGTGATGACATGTATGCCATAAAGAATAATGATAACAATAAAATTTGTCATCATGGTTTTAATTTTCAATTGGATTATGCCTCACATGATAGTTATTTTGTTGAGTTTGCTCTCACTACTATTCATGAGAAGAATTTTACTTATGTGGAGAACAGTAAATTTTCTATGCTTGTAGATCATGAAAAGAATGCTTTATGTGATAGTTATATTTTTGAATTCATTCATGATTCTATTGAAAATTATTATGAGGGAGGAATATATGCTTGTGGGAGTTGCAATAATATCAAGTTTCCTCTCTATGTGCTTAAAATCCGAAAGTTATGCTTGTTTTACCTTCCTATGCAAGTTGTTTCTTGTTCCCATAAGTTGTTTGCTCACAAAATCCCTATGCATTGGAAGTGGGTTAGACTTAAATGTGCTAGTTATATTCTTCATGATGCTCTCTTTATGTTTCAGTTCTTATCTTTTATGTGAGAATCATTGAAATCATCATGCCTAGCTAGGGGCGTTAAACGTTAGCGCTTGTTGGGAGGCAACCCAATTTTTATTTTTTTATTTGATTTTTGCTTATGTTTAGTAATAAATAATTCATCTAGCCTATGTTTAGATGTGGTTTTATGTTTTAATTAGTGTTTGTGCCAAGTAGAACCTTTGGGAAGACTTGGCTGAAGTTTTATGATCTTGCTGTAAAAAACAGAAACTTTAGCGCTCACGAGATTTGCTGCTATGTTTCACTGGAGAATGATACTTAGTTGATTCTTTTTGCAGATGATTAATAGATAAATTCCTCAAGTCCAGCAATTTATTTTACAATTTTTGGGGTTCCATAAGTATATGTTTGATCCAGAATTCCAGATTACTACAGACTGTTCGGTTTTTGACAGATTCTGTTTTCTATGTGTTATTTGCTTATTTTAATGAATCCATGAGTAGTGTCGGAGGGTATGAACCATATATGAGTTGGAATACAGTAGATATTACACCAATATGAATTTATAATGAGTTAACAACAGTACCTAAGTGGTGACTTATTTTCTTATACTAACGGAGCTTACGAGTTTTCTGTTAAGTTTTGTGTTGTGAAGTTTTCATGTTTTGGGTAAAGATTCGATGGACTTTGTAATAAGGAGTGGCAAGAGCCTAAGCTTGGGGATGCCCAAGGCACCCCAAGGTAATATTTAAGGACAACCAAGAGCCTAAGCCTGGGGATGCCCCGAAAGGCATCCCCTCTTTCGTCTTCGTTCATCGGTAACTTTACTTGGAGCTATATTTTTATTCACCACATGATATGTGTTTTGCTTGGAGCGTCATTTTATTTTATTTTGTTTTTCTTGTTGTTTGAATAAAATACCAAGATATGATATTATTAAATGTTAGAGAGACTTCACATAGTTGCATAATTATTCGACTACTCATTGATCTTCACTTGTATCTTTTGGAGCAGTTTGTCATTTGCTCTAGTGCTTCACTTATATATTTTTAGAGCATGATGGTAGTTTTATTTTGAAGAAACAGATGAACTCTCATGCTTCACTTTTATTATTTTGAGAGTCCTAAACAGCATGGTTATTTTCTTTGGTTATGAATTTAGTCCTAATATGATGGGCATCCAAGAGGGATATAATAAGAACTTTCATATAAAGTGAATTGAATACTATGAGAAGTTTGATACTTGATAATTGTTTTAAGATATAAAGGTGGTAATATTAGAGTTATGATAGTTGAGTAATTGTTAAATTGAGAAATACTTGTGTTGAGGTTGGCAAGTCCCATAGCATGCACGTATGGTAAACGTTGTGTGACAAATTTGAAGCATGGGGTGTTCTTTGATTGCTTTCCTTATGAGTGGCGGTCGGGGATGAGCGATGGTCTTTTCCTACCAATCTATCCCCCTAGGGGCATGCATAGTAGTACTTTGCTTTGAGGGCTAATAAACTTTTGCAATAAGTATATGAGTTCTTTATGACTAATGTGAGTCCATGGATATTACGCACTCTCACCCTTCCATCATTGCTAGCCTCTTCGGTACCAAGCATTGCCCTCTCTCACCTTGAGAGTTGGTGCAAACTTCGCCGGTGCATCCAAACCCCGTGATATGATACGCTCTATCACACATAAACCTCCTTATATCTTCCTCAAAACAGCCACCATACCTACCTATTATGGCATTTCCATAGCCATTCCAAGATATATTGCCATGCAACTTTCCACCGTTCCGTTTATTATGACACGCTCCATCATTGTCATATTGCTTTGCATCATCATGTAGTTGACATCGTCGTTGTGGCAAAGCCACCATTCATAATTCTTTCATACATTTTACTCTTGATTCATTGCACATCCCGGTACACCGCCGGAGGCATTCATATAGAGTCATATTTTGCTCTAAGTATCGAGTTGTAATTCTTGAGTTGTAACTAAATAAAAGTGCGATGGTCATCATTATTAGAGCATTGTCCCATGTGAGGAAAGGATGATGGAGACTATGATTCCCCCACAAGTCAGGATGAGACTCCAGACGAAAAATAAAAAAAGGGAAAAAAGGGGCCATAAAAAAGAGAAGGCCCAAAATACAAAAAAACAAAAAAAATGAGAGAAAAAGAGAGAAGGGGCAATGCTACTATCCTTTTACCACACTTGTGCTTCAAAGTAGCACCATGATCTTCATGATAGAGAGTCTCCTATGTTGTCACTTTCATATACTAGTGGGAATTTTTTTTCATTATAGAACTTGGATTGTATATTCCAATGATGGGCTTCCTCAAAATGCCCTAGGTCTTCGTGAGCAAGCAGGTTGGATGCACACCCACTTAGTTTCTTTAGATGAGCTTTCATATATTTATAGCTCTAGTGCATCCGTTGCATGGCAATGCCTACTCCTCGCACTGACATCAATTGATGGGCATCTCCATAGCCTGTTGATTAGCCGCGTCAATGTGAGACTTTCTTCTTTTTTGTCTTCTCACATAACCCCTATCATCATACTCTATTCCACCCATAGTGCTATGTCCATGGCTTGCACTCAGGTATTGCGTAAGGGTTGAAAAGGCTGAAACGCGTTAAAAAGTATGAACCAATTGCTTGGATTGTCATCGGGGTTGTGCATGATGGGAGCATTTTGTGTGACGAAAATGAACCATGGCCAAACTATATGATTTTGTAGGGATAAGCTTTCTTTGGCTATGTTATTTTAATAAGACATAATTTCTTGGTTAGTATGCTTGAAGTATTATTATTTTTATGTCAATATTAAACTTTTGTCTTGAATCTTATGGATCTGTATATTCTTGCCACAATAAAGGAAACTACAAGAAAATTACATTTGGTAAATATGTTAGATAGCATTCCACATCAAAAATTCTGTTTTATCATTTACCTACTCGAGGATGAGTAAGATTGGGGATGCTTGATATGTATCCAACGTATCTATAATTTTTGATTGTTCCATGCTATTATATTATCCATCTAGGATGTTTTAATGCATTTACATGCTAATTTATATGATTTTTGGGACTAACCTATTAACCTAGAGCCCAGTGCCAGCTTCTGTTTTTCTCTTGCTTTTGAGTATCGCAGAAAAGGAAAACCAAACGGAGTCCAATTGGCCTGAAACTTGAGAAGCTTATTTTTGGACCAGAAGAAGGCCATGGAGTAAAAGAGTTGGGCCAGAAGAGTCTCGGGCTGCCCACGAGGGTGGGGGGCGCGCCCACCCCCTTGGTCGCACCCCTGCCTCGTGGACAGCCCGAAGATCCCCCTGACTTGTTCTCGACGTCAAAACCTCTTATATATACTGAAACCTCCAGAACATAACCTAGGTCGGGAGTTCCGCCGCCAGAAGCCTCCGTAGCCACCGAAAACCAATCTAGACGCGTTCCGGCACCCTGCCGGAGGGGGGAATCCCTCTTCGGCGGCCATCTTCATCATCCCGGTGCTCTCCATGACGAGGAGGGAGTATTTCACCCTCGGGGTTGAGGGTATGTGCCAGTAGATATGTGTGCGATCTCTCTCTCTCTCTCTCTCGTGTTCTTGAGTCGGAACGATCTTGATGTATCGCGAGCTTTGCTATTATATTTGGATCTTATGATGTTTCTCCCTCTCTACTCTCTTGTGATGAATTGAGTTTTACCTTTGAAGTTATCTTATCGGATTGAGTCTTTAAGGATTTGAGAACACTTGATGTATGTCTTGCATGTGCTTATCTGTGGTGACAATGGGATATCACGTGATCCACTTGATGTATGTTTTGGTGATCAACTTGCGAGTTCCGTGACCTCGTGAACTTATGCATAGGGGTTGTCACACGTTTTCATCTTGACTCTCCGGTAGAAACTTTGGGGCACTCTTTGAAGTTCTTTCTGTTGGTTGAATAGATGAATCTGAGATTTTGTGATGCATATCGTATAATCATACCCCACTGATACTTGAGGTGACATTGGAGTATCTAGGCGACATTAGTGTATTGGTTGATTTGTGTCTTAAGGTGTTATTCTAGTATGAACTCTATGATAGATTGAACGGAAAGAATAGCTTCATGATATTTTACTACGGACTCTTGAATAGATCGATCAGAAAGGATAATTTTGAGGTGGTTTCGTACCCTACCATAATCTCTTCGTTTGTTCTCTGCTATTAGTGACTTTGGAGTGACTCTTTGTTGCATGTTGAGGGATTGTTATATGATCCTATTATGTTATTATTGTTGAGAGAACTTGCACTAGTGAAAATATGAACCCTAGGCCTTGTTTTAACGCATTGCAATACCGTTTGTGCTCACTTTTATCATTAGTTACCTTGCTGTTTTTATAATTTCAGATTACAAAAACCTTTATCTACCATCCATATTGCACTTGTATCACCATCTCTTAACCGAACTAGTGCACCTATACAATTTACCATTGTATCGGGTGTGTCGGGGACACAACATACTCTTTGTTATTTGGTTGCAGGGTTGCTTGAGAGAGACCATCTTCATCCTACGCCTCCCACGGATTGATAAACCTTAGGTCACCCACTTGAGGGAAATTTGCTACTGTCCTACAAACCTCTGCACTTGGAGGCCCAACAACGTCTACAAGAAGAAGGTTGTGTAGTAGACATCACGCCCTAGGCCTTGGGCGTGCTTGGTGGACATGTGGGCCCACCTTTCCTCTTCCCGTTCTCCCTCAAAACTTCATGGGTCCTTTGTGCCCCGAAAAAAATTGTATTAAATCATCAAGGTATTTTAACATCCGTCGATATAGATTTTATCTAAAACCAAAAATATGCAGAAAACAACAACTATAACTACGCACTAGATGAATAGGTTAGTCCGTAAAAATAATATAAAATGCTATAAAAGTATATATAAGTGATAATATAATAGCATGGAACAATAAAAAATTATAGATACATTTGAGATGTACCACTTACCACAAAGTACTCAGTATAGATTGATGACCCTTAAGCATGTCACCCTACAGGTTCGATGAAGCATAGACATGACTTGGGACTCTGTTCGATCAATGGTCAATAGTGGAACCATGGACATCCATATTGACCCCCATACCCACATGAATGATATTCAAGTGAACCTTTAGTTCTCGCGTGCTATACCTTTTGCTTTGAGATATGTTTACAAAACCTGAGGTGAGATTTATTGCCATCCCCGTGAATGAACAACTTGTTCACTATGCCAGTGTCCTCCTTACCAGTTTTGTTCTCTTTTTCTTGTTCCCATGTTTCGGTATCCCTTTGTTCAAATGACACTGTGTCTAGGCAGACGATGATGGACAATGAGAAGGACCAAATAATATCTCTCCATCGTCAGAGGAGCAACTCTCGTTCTTGAGCTATCTAGTTCCTTGCCATACTTTTTTAATGAACCCACAAGTTCTCATTATGAGCACCCTGTTATGCTTGATGTTAGACAAACCCCAAAGTACATCATCTGGTATGGAGGAACTCAATACTCTCATGGTCTAAGGAATTATGCAATCATTAACTTTCTCCATGTTATAAACAATTAACTTGTGGCGAGTGATCTAATAGTATAACAATCAATTGGGTCTGTTCAACACAAGTATTCTTCTAACATTGTGTCCTCAAAGATGCTGGTATTGTCATGCCCATGATCAAGAAAACATGATCATCATGCAACACTTGAGATAGTCGTAGAGCCGAGACTAGGAACCAATTTTACCATTTATTATTCGACACATGCACATGGATTTCCCTCTAAGCCTCATGGTAATTGCAGTCTCGAGAACCATTGCAATTATAGCATAGAACATAAACATTAATTACGAGCATGGGAATAAATAATAAAATTTATTATTGCTTCTAGGGCTTATTTCCAACAGGGGCCCCATGTTTCCCCACCACAAATCAAAGGGGAGGCCATGTGGTCAGGATGTTTGAGGGTTGTGTGATAACCGAGGCTCCCCCTTCGACCCCAAGCTCAGTATATACCCTTATAATCCTTGAGTCAAGATGTCCATTAATAAGCACATGCGTAGTGGCACCTTTCATTCAATAGAGCTAGTGCCACCCGTGAGCATCAGCTTGGTCCAAATCTATTCCGCATAACTTGAAGAAGAAAGGTACAAGAGACCGAGAAAAGTTCAGGTAATATCAAATCTAAGTAATAAGACCAGGTTGTTGAAATTATGGAATGTCTTGACATATTTTTTATCAGCATGAAAGTTCTTGAATCTATCTCCCACGGGCCATGGATGATGTAGTAATTAATGGAAATCAGGATGTGCAATTTAGGCACTACTTGTAGATCATAGCTTCTCGTACATGAAGCCTATTTCTGGGGCTGTTGTCGGAGAACTAAGCACATTTTGTCATTGTTTTGAGTTCTTATTTATTATGTAATAAGGTGGTTTGCATGATCTAGGAAAATCATGGATAAACACTTGTACCAACTCATCGCTATCAATCTCTTAGGACTGAAAAGGAATATTTTTATGAATTAGTCCAATGGCTAATAGTAAGAGAGCTGTAAGATAAATCTGACATTAATTACCATGATTTTGTGAAAAAACTTTTGTTTGATGGTACAAAATACTCATATGAATGAAGGAAATATTCCTTAGAGGCAATAATAAAGTTGTTATTTATATTTCCTTATACCATGATAAATGTTTATTATTCATGCTAGAATTGTATTAACCGGAAACTTAGTACGTGTGTGAATACATAGATAAACAGAGTGTCCCTAGTATGCCTCTACTTGACTAGCTCGTTAATCAAAGATGGTTAAGTTTCCTAGCCATAGACATGTGTTGTCATTTGATGAATGGGATCACATCATTAGATAATGATGTGATGGACAAGACCCATCCGTTAGCTTAGCATAATGATCATTTAGTTTTTCTGCTATTGCTTTCTTCATGACTTATACATGTTCCTCGGACTATGAGATTATGCAACTCCCGAATACCGAAGGAACACCTTGTGTGCTATCAAACGTCAAAATGTAACTGGCTGATTATAAAGATGCTCTACAGGTGTCTCCGATGGTGTTTGTTGAGTTGGCATAGATCAAGATTAGGATTTTTCACTCCGTGTATCGGAGAGGTATCTCTGGGCCCTCTCGGTAATGCACATCACTATGAGCCTTCCAAGCAATGTGTCTAATGAGTTAGCCAAGGGATGATGCATTACGGAACGAGTAAAGAGACTTGCCGGTAATGAGATTGAAGTAGTTATGATGATACCGACGATCAAATCTCGGGCAAGTAACATACCGATGACAAAGGGAACAATGTATGTTGCTATGCGATTTGACTGATAAAGATCTTCGTAGAATATGTAGGAGCCAATATGAGCATCCATGTTCCGCTATTGGTTATTGACCGAAGATGTGTCTCGGTCATGTCTACATAGTTCTCGAACCCGTAGGGTCCGCACGCTTAACGTTCAATGACGATTTGTATTATGAGTTTCGTGTTTTGATAAACCGGTGTTTGTTCGGAGTCCCCGATGAGATCACGGACATGACGAGGAGTCTCAAAATGGTCGAGACATAAAGATTGATATATTGTAAGGGTATGTTCGGACACCGAAATGATTTCGGATAGTTTCGGGCATTTTCCGGAGTACGAGGGGGTTACCGGATCCCCCCCCCCCCCGCCCCCCGGGGGGGTTAATGGGCCTTCATGGGCCCTAGTGGAAGAGAGGAGGCGGCGGCTAGGTGGAGGCGCGCGCCCCCCAAGACCAATCCAAATTGGGTTAGGGTTGGGGGCGGCCCCTCTTTCCTTCTCTCCCTCTCCTCTTTCCCCCCTTCTCCTTGTAGGAATAGGAAAGGGGGGGGGCGAATCCTACTTGGACCGGGAGTCCAAGTAGGACTCCCCCCCTTGGCGCACCACACCTTGGTCGGCCTCCTCCTCCTCCCCCCTTTATATACGTGGGGAGGGGGCACCCTAAAGACACACAAGTTGATCTTTTAGCCATGTGCGGTGCCCCCCTCCACAGTTACACACCTCGATCATATCGTTGTAGTGCTTAGACGAAGCCCTGCGTCGCTAACTTCATCATCACCGTCACCATGCCATCATGCTGACGGAATTCTCCCTCGGCCTTAGCTGGATCAAGTGTTCGAGGGACGTAATCGAGTTGAACGTGTGCTGACCACGGAGGTGCCGTGCGTTCGGTACTTGGATCCGTTGGATCGCGAAGACGTTCGAATGCATCAACCGTGTTACTAAACGCTTCCACTTTCGGTCTACGAGGGTACGTACACACAGTCTCCCCTCTCGTTGTTATGCATCTCCTAGATAGATCTTGCGTGATCGTAGGTAAATTTTTTGAAATACTGCGTTCCTCAACAGTGGCATCCGAGCCAGGTCTATGCGTAGATGTTATATGCACGAGTAGAACACAAAGAGTTGTGGGCAATAATAGTCATACTCCTTACCAGCAATGTCTTACTTTGATTCGGCGGTATTGTTGGATGAAGCGGCCCAGACCGACATTACATGACCGCGTTCATGAGACTGGTTCTACCGACGTGCTTCGCACACAGGTGGCTAGTGGGTGTCTGTTTCTCCGGCTTTAGTTGAATCGAGTTTGACTATGACCGATCCTTGTTGAAGGTTAAAACAGCACACTTGACAAAATATCGTTGTGGTTTTGATGCGTAGGTAAGAACGGTTCTTGCTAGAAGCCCGTAGCAGCCACGTAGAACTTGCAACAACAAAGTAGAGGACATCTAACTTGTTTTTGCAGGGCATGTTGTGATGTGATATGGTCAAGACATGATGATATAAATTGTTGTATGAGATGCTCATGTTTTGTAAACAGTTATAGGCAACTGGCAGGAGCCATATGGTTGTTGCTTTATTATATGAAATGCAATCGCCATGTAATTGCTTTACTTTATCACTAAGCGGTAGCGATATTCGTAGAAGCAATAGTTGGCGAGACCACAACGATACTACGATGGAGATCAAGGTATCAAGCCGGTGACAATGGTGATCATGACGGTGCTTTGGAGATGGAGATCAAAGGCACAAGATGATGATGGCCATATCATATCACTTATTTTGGTTGCATGTGATGTTTATCCTTTATACATCTTATTTTTCTTAGTACGACGGTAGCATTATAAGATGATCTCTCACTAAATTTCAAGGTATAAGTGTTCTCCCTGAGTATGCACCATTGCTACAGTTCGTCGTGCCGAGACACCACGTGATGATCAGGTGTGATAAGCTCAGCGTTCACATACAATGGGTGCAAGCTAGTTTTCCACATGCAGAATACTCGGGTTAAACTTGACGAGCCTAGCATATGTAGATATGGCCTCGGAACATTGAGACCGAAAGGTCGAGCATGAATCATATAGTAGATATGATCAACATAGTGATGTTCACCATTGAAAACTTCTCCATCTCACGTGATGATCGGACATGGTTTAGTTGATATGGATCACATGATCATTTAGATGACTCGAGAGATGTCTATCTAAGTGGGAGTTCTTAAGTAATATGATTAATTGAACTTTAATTTATCATGAACTTAGTACCTGATAGTATCTTGCTTGTTTATGTTTGATTGTAGATAGATGGCTCGTGCTGTTGTTCCGTTGAATTTTAATGCGTTCCTTGAGAAAGCAAAGTTGAAAGATGATGGTAGCAATTACATGGACTGGGTCCGTAACTTGAGGATTATCCTCATTGCTGCACAGAAGAATTACGTCCTGAAAGCACCGCTAGGTGCAAAGCCCGCTGCAGGAGCAACACCAGATGTTATGAACGTCTGGCAGAGCAAAGTTGATGACTACTTGATAGTTCAGTGTGCCATGCTTTACGGCTTAGAATTGGGACTTCAACGATGTTTTGAATGTCATGGAGCATATGAGATGTTCCAGGAGTTGAAGTTAATATTTCAAGCAAATGCCTGAATTGAGAGATATGAAGTATCCAATAAGTTCTATATCTGCAAGATGGAGGAGAATAGTTCTATCAGTGAACATATACTCAAAATGTCTGGGTACCACAACCACTTGACTCAACTAGGAGTTAATCTTCCTGATGATAGTGTCATTGACAGAGTTCTTCAATCACTGCCACCAAGCCATAAAAGCTCCGTGATGAACTATAATATGCAAGGGATGGATAAGACAATTCTCGAGCTCTTCGCAATACTAAAGGCCGCGAAGGTAGAAATCAAGAAGGAGCATCAAGTGTTGATGGTCAACAAGACCACTAGTTCCAAGAAGAAGGGCAAAGGGAAGAAGGGGAACTTCAAGAAGAATGGCAACCAAGTTGCTGCTCAAGTGAAGAAGCCCAAGTCTGGACCTAAGCCTGAGACTGAGTACTTCTACTGCAAAGGGACTGGTCAGTGGAAGCGGAACTGCCCTAAGTATTTGGCGGATAAGAAGGATGGCAATGTGAAAGATATATTTGATATACATGTTATTTATGTGTACCTTACCAATGCTCACAGTAGCGCCTGGGTATTTGATACCGGTTCTGTTTCTCATATTTGCAACTCAAAACAGGGGCGACGGGTTAAGCGAAGATTGGCTAAGGACGAGGTGACGATGTGCATGGGAAATGGTTCCAAAGTCGATGTGATCGCGGTCGGCACGCTACCTCTACATCTACCTACGGGATTAGTTGTTATTTGGTGCCAACGTTAAGCATGAACATTATATCTAGATCTTGTTTGATGCGATACGGTTATTCATTTAAATCAGAGAATAATGGTTGTTCCATTTATATGAGTAATATCTTTTATGGTCATGCACCCTTAATGAGTGGTCTATTTTTATTGAATGTCGATAGTAGTGATACACATATTCATAGTATTGAAGCCAAAAGATATAAGTTTAATAATGATAGTGCAACTTATTTGTGGCACTGCCGTTTAGGTCATATTGGTGTAAAGCGCATGAAGAAACTCCATGTTGATGGGCTTTTGGAATCACTTGATTATGAATCACTTGATGCTTGCGAACTATGCCTCATGGGCAAGATGACTAAGACTCCGTTCTTCGGAACAATGGAGCGAGCAACTGACTCATTGGAAATAATACATACTGATGTATGCGGTCCGATGAGTGTTGATGCTTGTGGAGGGTATCGTTATTTTCTGACCTTCACAGATGATTTGAGAAGATATGGGTATATCTACTTGATGAAACATAAGTCTGAAACATTTTAAAAGTTCAAAGAGTTTCAGAGTGAAGGGGAAAATAATCGTAACAAGAAAATTAAGTTTCTACGATCTGATCGTGGAGGTGAATATTTGAGTTAGGAGTTTGGTCTTCATTTGAAACAGTGCGGAATAGTTTCACAACTCATGCCACCTGGAACACCACAGCGTAATGGTGTGTCCGAACGTCGTAACTGCACTTTATTAGATATGGTGTAATCTATGATGTCTCTTACTGATTTACCGCTATCGTTTTGGGGTTATGCTTTAGAGACGGCTACATTCACGTTAAATAGGGCACCATCGAAATCCGTTGAGATGACACCATATGAATTGTCATTTGGCAAGAAACCCAAGTTGTCATCTCTTAAAGTTTGGGCTGCGATGCTTATGTGAAAAAGCTTCAACCTGATAAGCTCGAACCCAAATCGGAGAAATGTGTCTTCATAGGATACCCAAAGGAGACTGTTGGGTACACCTTCTATCACAGATCCGAAGGCAAGATATTCATTGCTAAGAATGGATCCTTTCTAGAGAAGGAGTTTCTCACGAAAGAAGTGAGTGGGAGGAATGTAGAATTTGATTAGGTAATTGTACCTTCTCCCTTATTAGAAAGTAGTTCATCACAGAAATCAGTTCAAGTGATTCCTACAACAATTAGTGAGGAAGCTAATGGTGGTGATCATGAAACTTCTGATCAAGTTACTACCGAACCTCGTAGGTCAACCAGAGTAAGATCCGCACCAGAGTGGTATGGTAATCCTGTTCTGGAGGTCATGTTACTTGACCATGACGAACCTACGAACTATGAGGAAGCGATGATGAGCCCAGATTCCACGAAATGGCTTGAGGCCATGAAATCTGAGATGGGATCCATGTATGAGAACAAAGTATGGAGTTCGGTTAACTTGCCCGATGATCGGGAAGCAATAGAGAATAAATGGATCTTCAAGAAGAAGACTGGCGCTGACGGTAATATTACTGTCTACAAAGCTCGACTTGTTGCGAAAGGTTTTTCACAAGTTCAAGGAGTTGACTACGATGAGACCTTCTCACCCGTAGCGATGCTTAAGTCTGTCCGAATCATGTTAGCAATTGCCGCATTTTATGATTATGAAATTTGGCAAATGAATGTCAAAACTGCATTCCTTAATGGATATCTCAAAGAAGAGTTGTATATGATGCAACCAGAAGGTTTGTCGATCCTAAAGGTGCTAACAAAGTGTGCAAGCTCCAGCGATCCATTTATGGACTGGTGCAAGCCTCTCGGAGTTGGAATATACGTTTTGATAGTGTGATCAAAGCATATGGTTTTATACAGACTTTTGGAGAAGCCTGTATTTACAATAAAGTGAGTGAGAGCTCCGTAGCATTTCTGATATTATATGTGGATGACATATTATTGATTGGAAATGATACTGAATTTCTGAATATCATAAAAGGATACTTGAGTAACAATTTTTCAATGAAAGACCTTGGTGAAGCTGCTTATATATTGGGCATCAAGATCTATAGAGATAGATCAAGACGCTTAATTGGACTTTCACAAAGCACATACCTTGATAAAGTTTTGAAGAAGTTCTAAATGGATCAGTCAAAGAAAGGGTTCTTGCTTGTGTTACAAGATGTGAAGTTGAGTCAGACGCAATGCCCGACCACTTTAGAAGATAGAGAGAAAATGAAAGTTATTCCCTATGCCTCAGCCATAGGTTCTATCATGTATGCAATGTTGTGTACCAGACCTGACATGTTCTTTGCTATTAGTTTAGCAGGGAGGTACCAAAGTAATCTAGGAGTGGATCACTGGACAGCGGTCAAGAACATCCTGAAATACCTGAAAAGAACATCCTGAAATCCTGGAGAGCGGTCAAAGTTTAGCAGGGACGTGACAAAGAGCTCGTCATAAATGGTTATGTCGATGCAAGCTTTGACACTGATCCAGATGACTCTAAGTCACAAACCGGATACGTATTTTTATTGAATGGTGGAGCTGTCAGTTGGTGCAGTTCTAAGGAGAGCGTTGTGGCGGGATCTATATGTGAAGCGGAATATAATACGTCTCCAACGTATCTATAATTTTTTTATTATTCCATGCTATTATTTTATCTGTTTTGGATGTTTAATGGGCTTTAATATACTCTTTTATATTATTTTTGGGACAAACCTATTAACCGAAGGCCCAGTGCAACTTGCTGTTTTTGCCTATTTCAGTGTTTCGCAGAAAAGGAATATCAAATGGAATGAAACCTTCGCGAGGATCTTTCTTGGAACAACCGCAGTCCAGGAGACTTGGAGTGGAAGTCAGAGACGCAACGAGGCGGCCACGAGGCAGGAGGGCGCACCCAGGGGGGTAGGCACGCCCCTCACCCTCGTGGGCCGCACGTAGCTCCACCGACCTACTTCTTTCGCCTATATATACTCTTATACCCTGAAAACATCCAGGAGAGCCACGAAACCACTTTTCCACCACGACAACCTTCTGTACCCGTGAGATCCCATCTTGGGGCCTTTTCTGGTGATCTGCTGGAGGGGGATTCGATCACGGAGGGCTTCTATATCAACACCATAGCCTCTCCGATGATGTGTGAGTATTTTACCACAAACCTTCGGGTCCAAAGTTATTGGCTAGATGGATTCTTCTCTCTCTTTGGTTCTCAATACAAAGTTCTCCTCGATGTTCTTGGAGATCTATTCGATGTAATACTTTTTGCGGTGTGTTTTCCGAGATCCGATGAATTGTGGGTTTATGATCAAGATTATCTATGAACAGTATTTGATTCTTCTCTGAATTCTTATATGCATGATTTGATATCTTTGCAAGTCTCTTCGAATTATCGGTTTAGTTTGGCCTACTAGATTGATCTTTCTTGCAATGGGAGAAGTGCCTAGCTTTGGGTTCAATCTTGCGGTGCTCGATCCTAGTGACAGAAAGGGAATCAACACGTATTGTATTGTTGCCATCGAGGATAAAAAGATGAGGTTTATATCATATTGCTTGAGTTTATCCCTCTACATCATGTCAACTTGCCTAATGCGTTACCCTGTTCTTTTGAACTTAATACTCTAGATGCATGTTGGATAGCGGTCGATGTGTGGAGTAATAGTAGTAGATGCAAAATCATTTCGGTCTACTTGACACGGACGTTATGCCTATGTTCATGATCATACCTATATATTATCATAACTATGCTCTTTTCTATCAATTGCTCGGCAGTAATTTGTTCACCCACCGTAATATACGCTATCTAGAGAGAAGCCACTAGTGAAACCTATGGCCCCTGGGTCTACTTTACATCATATAAGTTTCTGATCTATAATTCTAGTTTACTATTTATTTTGCAATCTTTAGTTTTCAATCTGTACAACAAAAATACCAAAAATATTTATCTTATTATCTTTATTAGATCTCACTTTTGCAAGTGGCCGTGAAGGGATTGACAACCCCTTTATCGCATTGGTTGTAAGGTTCTTGATTGTTTGTGCAGGAACTAGGCGATTTGCGTGTAGTCTCCTACTGGATTGATACCTTGGTTCTCAAAAACCGAGGTAAATACTTATGCTACTTTGCCGCATCACCCTTTCCTCTTCAAGGAAAACCAACGCATGCTCAAGAGGCAGTAAGAAGGATTTCTGGTGCCGTTGCCAGGGTATCTACGCTCAAGTCAAGACATACCAAGTACCCGTCACAAACTCTTATCCCTCGCGTTACATTATTTGCCATTTACCTCTCATTTTCCACTCCCCCACTTCACCTTTGCCATTTTATTCGCCCTTTTTCCGTTCTTTTTTTCGCTTGCTTCTTCTGTGCTTGTGTGTTGGATTGGTTGTTTGTCACAATGGATCAAGACAATACTAAATTATGTGACTTTTCCAATACCAACAACAATGATTTTATTAGCACTCCGATTGCTCCTATTACCGATGCTGAATCTTGTGAAATTAATACTGCTTTGTTGAATCTTGTCATGAAAGATCAATTTTCTAGCCTTCCTAGTGAAGATGCCGCTACCCATCTAAATACCTTTGTTGATTTGTACGATATGCAAAAGAAGAAAGATGTGGATAATGATATTGTTAAATTGAAGCTATTTCCATTTTCGCTTAGAGATCGTGCTAAAACTTGGTTCTCTTCTTTGCCTAAAAATAGTACTGATTCATGGAATAAGTGCAAAGATGCTTTTATCTCTAAGTATTTTCCTCCCGCTAAGATCATCTCTCTTAGAAACGATATTATGAATTTTAAGCAACTTGAGCATGAGCATGTTGCACAAGCTTGGGAGAGGATGAAATTAATAATACGTAATTGTCCTGCACATGGTTTGAATCTATGGATAATTATACAAAAAAATTATGCCGGATTGAATTTTCCTTCTAGAAATCTTTTAGATTCGGCCGCGGGAGGCACTTTTATGGAAATCACTTTAGGAGAAGCTACTAAACTCCTAGATAATATTATGGTTAATTATTCTCAATGGCATACCGAAAGATCCACTAGTAAAAAGGTTCATGCGATAGAAGAGATTAATGTTTTGAGTGGAAAGATGGATGAACTTATGATTTTTTTTGCTAATAAGAGTGTTTCTTTTGATCCTAATGATATGCCTTTGTCCACTTTTATTGAGAATAATAATGAATCCTTGGATGTGAATTTTGTTGGTATGAACAACTTTGGTAATAACGTGTATAGAGGAAACTTTAATTCTAGGCCGTTCCCTAGTAATTCCTCTAATAATTATGGTAATTCCTACAACAACTCTTATGGAAATTTTAATAAGATTCCCTCTGATTTTGAGACTAGTGTTAAACAATTTATGAATTCGCAAAAGAATTTCAATGCTTTGCTTGAAGAAAAATTGCCTAAGATTGATGAGTTGGCTAGGAACGTGGATAGAATTTCTCTTGATGTTGATTCTTTGAAACTTAGATCTATTCCACCTAAGCATTATATCAATGAGTTTCTCAAATCCATGTGAATTTCCATTGATGAGTACAAACAAAGAACCGCTAGGGTGCGTGCTAAAAAAGATTGCTTTGTGAAAGCATGTTCTTCTAGTTTTCATGATAATAATGATGAAGATCTAAAAGTGATTGATGTGTCTCCTATTAAATCTTTGTTTTTTAATATGAATCTTGATAAAGATGGGAGTGGAGATGAGTCAACTTTAGTTAAAAGGTGTCCCAATGATTCAGAGTTTTTTGATCTTGATGCAAACCTTGGTAAAAGTGGGATTGAAGAGGTCAAAACTTTACATAGCAATGAACCCACTATTTTGGATTTCTAGGAATTTAATTATGATAATTGCTCTTTGATAGATTGTATTTCCTTGTTGCAATCCGTGTTAAATTCTCCTCATGCTTATGATCAAAACAAAGCTTTTACTAAGCATATCGTTCATGCTTTAATGCAATCTTATGAAGAAAAACTTGAATTAGAAGTTTCTATACCTAGAAAACTTTATGATGAGTGGGAACCTACTATTAAAATTAAGATTAAAGATCATGAATGCTATGCCTTATGTGATTTGGGTGCTAGTGTTTCCATGATTCCAAAAACTTTGTGTGATGTGTTAGGTTTCCGTGAATTTGATGATTGTTCTTTAAATTTGCATCTTGCGGATTCCACCATTAAGAAACCTATGGGAACGATTAATGATGTTCTTATTGTTTCAAATAGGAATTATGTGCGTGTAGATTTCATTGTTCTTGATATAGATTGCAATCCTACATGTCCTATTATTCTTGGTAGACCTTCCCTTTGAACGATTGGTCCAATTATTGACATGGAAGAAGGAAATATTAGATTCCAATTTCCATTAAGGAAAGGCATGGAACACTTTCCTAGGAAGAAAATTAAATTACCTTACAAATCTATTATGAGAGACACTTATGGATTGCACACCAAAGATGATAATACCTAGATCTATTCTTGTTTTTATGCCTAGCTAGGGGCGTTAAACGATAGCGGTTGTTGGGAGGCAACCCAATTTTATTTTTGTTCCTTGCTTTTTGTTCCTAATTAGTAATAAATAAATCATCTATCCTCTGTTATGATTGTGTTTTTTATGTTTTAATTAGTGTTTGTGCCAAGTAAAGCCTTTAGGATCTTCTTGGATGATTGTTGTTTGATCTTGCTGGAAAAAAACAGAGAGTATGCTCAAGAGAATAATTTTCATTTTTTTTACCAGAGAGCGATAAAATACCAATTCCAACTGCAGTAGATCAACATACAAATTATTTAGGTCTTACTAAATTTTCAGAATTTTTGGAGTTACAGAATTATTCGAAACCTCCAGATTGCTACAGATTGTCCTATTTTTGACAGATTCTATTTTTCGTGTGTTGTTTGCCTATTTTGATGAATCTATGGCTAGTATCGGGGGGTATGAACCATAGAGAAGTTGGAATACAGTAGGTTTAACACCAATATAAATAAAGAATGAGTTCATTTCAGTACATGAAAGTGGTGGATTGTTTTCGTATACTAACGGAGCTCATGAGATTTTCTATTTAAGTTTTGTGTTGTGAAGTTTTCAAGTTTTTGGGTAAAGATTCGATGGATTTTGGAATAAGGAGTGGCAAGAGCCTAATCTTGGGGATGACCAAGACACCCCAAGGTAAAATTCAAGGACAACCAAAAGCCTAAGCTTGGGGATGCCCCAGAAGGCATCCCCTCTTTCGTCTTCGTCTATCGGTAACTTTACTTGAGGCTATATTTTTATTCACCACATGATATGTGTTTTGCTTGGAGCGTCTTGTATGATTTGCGTCTTTGCTTTTTAGTTTACCACAATCATCCTTGATGTACACACCTTTTGCAGAGACACACATGAATCGAAATTTATTAGAATACTCTATGTGCTTCACTTATATCTTTTGAGCTAGATAATTTTGCTCTAGTGCTTCACTTATACCTTTTTAGAGAACAGTGGTGGTTTTATTTTATAGAAATTATTGATCTCTCATGCTTCACTTATATTATTTTGAGAGTCTTTTAGAACAGCATGGTAATTTTCTTTGGCTATAAAATTGGTCATAATATAATAGGCATCCAAGATGGGTATAATAAAAACTTTCGTATAGAGTGCATTAAATACTATGAGAAGTTTGGTACTTGATAGTTGTTTTGAGATATAAAGATGGTAATATTAGAGTTGTGCTAGTTGAGTAATTGTGGAATTGGGAAATACTTGTGTTGAAGTTTGCAAGTCCCGTAGCTAGCATGCACGTATGGTAAATGTTGTGTGACAAATTTGAAGCATGGGGTGTTCTTTGATTGCTTTCCTTATGAGTGGCGGTCGGGGACGAGCGATGGTCTTTTGCTACCAATCTATCCCCCTAGGAGCATGCGCGTAGTGCTTGGTTTTGATGACTTGTAGATTTTTGCAATAAGTATGTGAGTTCTTTATGACTAATTTTGAGTCCATGGATTATACGCACTCTCACCCTTCCATCATTGCTAGCCTCTTCGGTACCGTGCATTACCCTTTCTTACCTCGAGAGTTGGTGCCAACTTCGCTAGTGCATCCAAACCCCGTGATATGATATGCTCTATCACACATAATCCTCCATATCTTCCTCAAAACAGCCACCATACCTACCAATTATGGCATTTCCATAGCCATTCCGAGAAATATTGACATGCAACTTTCCACCGTTCTATTTATTATGACACACTCCATCATTGTCATATTGCTTTGCATGATCATGAAGTTGACATCGTATTTGTGGCAAAGCCACCTTCATAATTCCATACATGTCACTCATGCATCATCGCACATCCCGGTACACCACCGGAGGCATTCACATAGAGTCATATTTTGTTCTAAGTATCGAGTTGTAATTCTTGAGTTGTAAGTAAATAAAAGTGTGATGATTTTCATTATTAGAGCATTGTCCCATGTGAGGACAAGATGATGGAGACTGTGATTCCCCCACAAGTCGGGATGAGATTTTGGACGAAAAAAAGAGGCCTAAGAAGCCCAAATAAAAAAAGAGGCCATAAAAAAGAGAAAAAGGACCAAATAAAAAATGAGAGAAAAAGAGAGAAGGGGCAATGTTACTATCCTTTTTCTACACTTGTGCTTCAAAGTAGCACCATGATCTTCATGATACAGAGTCTCTTATTTTGTCACTTTCATATACTAGTGGGATTTTTTCATTATAGAACTGTTTTTGGCTTGATCCTCGAAATCCTAAGCAACTCAAGGACCCTCCGAGAGAGAGTTGGGGATTTCACTGTTTTCGTATTTGAATTTTATCAAATATTGAAACGAGGATTTTTGGTTTTAGTTATTTTTCTCTCCGAAAATATTTCAGGTTAAAATATATGAGAGGAGATAATAGGACTTCTCCAAAAGAAATGAAATATTGGAGGAAAAATATTAAAATAAAATATTTGCTTTTATTCGGATTTTATTGCAATTTTATTTGCATTAGAAAAAAATGCACGTTTTCAAAATTGCATTTTAGGGCCAAGAAAATGTTCATCTTGTTCTAAATATTTTTTTTAGATGGTGAAAATTTATTCTGGCATTTTTAGATTTTAATTTATTTTTCTAGGATTTATTTTTATCGGAACGTTATTTAAAAAAAAGAGAAGTCCGCCGGACCGAACTGGGCTGAGGCCGAGTTGGCCCAGCCGCCGCCACGCCGCCGTCTTCCTTGCGGAGACCGCGACCAGCACGCCGCCGCCGCCGAGACCGAGCCCGCCACGCCTCCCCGCCCCCTCCCGCAAGCCACCCCCTTTAAAAGCCGACCCGGCCCCCCTGAAGCCCCAAGCCGCACCCGCCGCCGCCTGCAAGCCGCTCCGCCGCCCTACGCCGACGCCACCGCACGCCGCCGCTCGCCGCCACCCCACGCCACCCCGCGCCGCCCAGCTGCACCCCGCCATTGCCCGCACCACCGCCCCACTCGCCGGAAGCCGCCGGAGCCGCGCCGGAGTTCGAATCTCGCCGTCCGGTTTTTTCCGGTTTAGGTAAAAACCATCAGTTTTTTAAACCCTAGTTTCTTATTTTTAGATCAATTCGCCGGTTTTCTCGGTTTAGTTACTTAGCGGAGTTTGTCCGTACATTCGTTTTAACGAACGGAGTTCACTCATTAGCCACAGATAGCGAACGTTCGTTCATTAGCCTGTTCGTCCGTTTTTTCGGATTTTCCGCGATTATTCTTGATCGCGATTTCTGATCCGATTTTCGTTTTAGTTTATCTTTTCGCTCGTTTATTGGAATTAGGCGATTCAAGCGCCTAGATCTTTGTCTCGAAACCCTCTTCCCGTTAAACCAACTTGAACATGATTTTGGTACAGTAAAATTTGACTTTAGTCTAGATTAGTAATCGGATCTTGTTTCTTTCGCAGTTTGAGTTTCGTTACTCCGTTCGATTTGATTCTTTTTGCAAATCAGAGTTCTTAACTTGAACTTTCTAGTTAGATCTTCTTATTCGTGTTTTACCCGTGCGTCTTTTCTTGATTGCTTATGTGTGCTATGGTTTGCTTGCGATAGAACACCCGGAGTGCGAAGTGTGCTACTACGAGTCTCTAGGTTTTGCGGATCATTAGCAATGCAAGTAACACTTTGATCATACCCCTTTATCACCTAGTTTTTATGCATTAGTTTCAAACCTCAAACATTGCATGGTTAGGACTTGATAACATGTGGGATTGGGAAGTAGTTGATGAGGTAGAACCTATTGCCCTATTATTATCAAACCCTTGGGAGTTACTTATACGTATTGCTTATATTGTCATGCTATGCTCGTAGACGTGGTTTGGGAGAGTGAATCCATGACAGATGTGAGATTGTTAATTAATGGTTCAACTCAAGGTGGCAACTTTAATACACATCTGGGTGGATTGCTTGTCGGGCACCTGGAGAATCCAGTGTTGTCCTAGGATATCCCGGAGTACTCTTGTGATAATCCTAAGGACCGCCACCCAGGCTCAAAGGGAACTGAGATATTTCACGCTAGAAACTTCCGTGTGCAGCCACAAGCTATTATGGGCTCTATCATAGTTGAGTAAGTTGCATGACCTCTTCCAGTGGTAGGCTAGCAGATGTAGAGGGATGTAGGTTGGTACAGTCTACCCGGGGTTAAAGTTAATGCTTCTGAAAGACTGTGTCTCGGTCATCTGTTTCTCAAACACCATGTAGTGCGAGAAATCCAACGGAGGAGATCGAGTCTTGTGGGGAAAAGTGCGCAAACCTCTGCAGAGTGTACAAACTAATCATGGTTAGCCATGTCCCCGGTTATGGACATCTTGAGTATCTAGTACTTGGATTATCATATGTATCTCATCACTTTAAATTAATATTGTTGGGTTGATAATTACTTTTAATTGGGATTGAGTTGGAGGAACCTTCTCAATGATGTTTCAACTACCATGATAGTTAAATAAAATATATTCCTTTGTCGTAGGGAAAAATTGGCTTTTCGCAAAACTTTAACCATAGAGCTTTCCACCAGCCAAATATGCATGTAGTGATAGCATTATTCTGTTCTTGCACTACTGTGCTATTTTGCCAGCATATTCCATGTGCTGACCCATTTTCGGGATGCAACGTATTATGTTGCAGAATTTTCAGACGAGGAGTAAGGTTCGTTAGGTCGTTGCCGTGCAGCTCAGCTATGCCTTGGAGTTGATGGACTCACTTTATCTTCCAAGCCTTCCGCTGTTATCGTATTAGATGGACTTAAGCCATATTTATTGTATTAAGTTCTCTTTTGAGACATTCTATGTAAAAGTGTGTGATTGCTACTCTGTTATAAATCCTTCGAGTACTGTGTGTGTCAGCATTACCGATCCAAGGATGACATTGAAGCACAGAGACTTGACTGTTTGAGGTCGGGTCGCTACAAGAACTTGGCTTGTATATTCTAATGATGGGCTTCCTCAAAATGCCCTAGGTCTTCGTGAGAAACCAAGTTTGATGCACATCCATTTAGTTTCTTTTGTTAAGCTTTCATATATTTATAGCTCTAGTGAATCTGTTGCATGGCAATCCCTACTCCTTGCATTGACATTAATTGATGGGCATCTCCATAGGCCGTTGATTAGCCGCGTCAATGTGAGACTTTCTCCTTTTTTGTCTTCTCACACAACCTCCATCATCATATTCTATTCCACCCATAGTGCTATATCCATGGCTCGCGCTCATATATTGGTGAAAGTTGAAAGAGTTTGAAAAGGCTAAGTATGAAACAATTGCTTGGCTTGTCATCGGGGTTGTGCATGATGGGAGCATTTTGTGTGACAAAAATGAAGCATGGCCAAACTATATGATTTTGTAGGGATAAGCTTTCTTTGGCTATGTTATTTTGATAAGACATAATTGCTTGGTTACCATGCTTGAAGTATTATTATTTTTATGTTAATATTAAAAATTTGTATAGAATCTTTTGGATCTAAACATTCATGCCGCAATAAAGAGAATTGCATTGAAAATTATGTTAGGTAGTGAGGGAGTCCTGGATTAAGGGGTATCCGGACAGCTGGACTATATCCTTTTGGCCGGACTATTGGACTATGAAGATACAAGATTGAAGACTTCGTCCCGTGTCCGGATGGGACTCTCCTTGGCGTGGAAGGCAAGCTTGGCAATACAGATATGTAGATCTCCTTCCTTGTAACCGACTCTGTGTAACCCTAGCCCCCTCCGGTGTCTATATAAACCGGAGCGTTTAGTCCGTAGGACAACATACAATCATACCATAGGCTAGCTTCTAGGGTTTAGCCTCTCTGATCTCGTGGTAGATCTACTCTTGTAATACTCATATTATCAAGAATAATCAAGCAGGACGTAGGGTTTTACCTCCATCAAGAGGGCCCGAAGCTGGGTAAAACATCGTGTCCCCTGCCTCCTGTTACCATCCGCCTTAGACGCACAGTTCGGGACCCCCTACCAGAGATCCGCCGGTTTTGACACCGACATTGGTGCTTTCATTGACAGTTCCTCTATGTCATCACCGTTAGGCTTGATGGCTCCTTCGACCGTTGATAGCGATGCAGTCCAGGGTGAGACTTTTCTCCCCGGACAGATCTTTGTATTTGGCGGCTTCGAGCTGCGGGCCAACTCACTTGGCCATCTAGAGCAGATCAAGAGTTACGCCCCTGGCCACCAGGTCAGGTTTGGAAGCTTCCGCGGAGACTTGATCTTCGATGGATTCGATCCCCTGCCGAGTGCGCCGCACGGTCACGATGAGCATGATTTAGCTCTACCATCAGACAATGTTCAAGAGACTGTACCGGCAACCGCTCCGACCCTCAATTCAGAGCCAATTGCACCATCCATGGACGGGTGGATAGACCCCGCCACGGAGGTCGTATTCTCAGCGGCGATCGAGCCGAGTATCGACCTTACCCTTCACGGGAGCCGTGACACCGAACTGTCGGATTCTTCCCCGGCCACGGACTTCGAACCGCCTGCGCCCGTGCCTATCGAATCCGACTGGGTGCCGATCATGGAGTTCACCTCCGCGGATATCTTTCAGCACTCGCCCTTCGGTGATATACTGAACTCATTAAGGTCTCTCGCCCTGTCAGGAGAGTCCTGGCCGAACTATGTTCAGCAGGATTGGGATGCGGATGACGAAGAAATTCGCCGCCCACCCACCATCCGCTTAGTAGCCATTGTCGACAATTTGACCGACATGCTCGACTTCGACTCCGAAGACATCAACTGTATGGACGACGATGCAGGATACGAAGAGGAACCACTGCCCACAGGGCACTGGACAGCCACCTCATCATATGATATATACATGGTGGACACACCCAAAGAAGGCAATGGCGACGAGACAGCGGAGGATGACCCCTCCAAGAAGCAGCCCAAGCACCGACGTCAGCGGCGCCACTCTAAGTCTCGCCAAAGCAAAAGCAGTGACACCGGCACAGGAGATAATAGCACTCCAGACAGTGTCGAAGACGACAACAATCCCCTCCGGCAAGATTTTGAGCAGGAGGATGGAGAAGCCAGCCCTCCCAAGAGAGCGGCAGATGGAGAGGCGGATGATGATAATTACATGCCTCCCTCCGAAGACGAGGCAAGCCTCGATGATGACGAATTTGTCAGGCCAGAGGATCCCGCCGAGCAAGAGTGCTTCAAGCGTAGGCTTATAGCCACGGCAAATAGCCTTAAGAAAAAGCAGCAACAGCTTCAAGCTGATATAGATTTGCTAGCTGACAAATGGACTGAAGTCCTTGCGGCCGAGGAATATGAACTCGAACGCCCCTTCAAGAGTTACCCAAAGCGCGGGTTGCTACCCCGACTGGAGGAGGAAGCATTAAAACCTACATCTCCAGCATATGACGCGGCTGATCAGCTACCTCGTGGCCGTGACAGAGAGGCATTTCAGCCAAAAACTCAGCCCGCACCCCGACACCACTCAAATAAACATGACAAGGCATGGGGAAACACGCTAGACCTATGAGACGTATTGGAGGACAAAGAAAAACACGTAAGATCGATCTACGGATCACGAGGGCACGCCACTATGCGAGACGATAACCGTCACGCCGGATACAGTAAAATTAAATCCGGCTGGGCCGAACACAGCGGACAAGACTCATTCAAGTTGCGTCGCGACATAGCCCACTACAGAGGCGCCGCACACCCCATATGCTTCACAGATGAAGTAATGGATCACCAAATCCCAGAGGGTTTCAAACCTATAAATATCGAATCATACGACGACACAACAGATCATACGATATGGATCGAGGACTTCCTCCTGCACATCCACATGGCTCGCGGTGACAATGTACACGCCATCAAATACCTCCCACTCAAGCTCAAAGGACCAGCTCGGCATTGGCTCAACAGCCTGCCAGCAGAATCCATCGGCTGTTCGGAAGATCTGGAAGCCGCATTCCTCGACAACTTCTAGGGCACTTATGTGCGACCACCAGATGCCGATGACTTGAGCCACATAATTCAGCAGCCAGAGGAATCGCCCAGGCAATTCTGGACACAGTTCCTGACAAAGAAAAATCAAATCGTCGACTGTCCGGATGCAGAGGCCCTAGCAGCTTTTAAGCACAACATCCGCCACGAGTGGCTCGCCCGGCACCTTGGCCAGGAAAAGCCGAAATCTATGGCATAACTCATGACACTCATGACCCGCTTTTGCGCGGGAGAAGAAAGTTGGCTGGCTCGCAGCAATAGTATATCAAAGAACCATGGTACTTCGGATACCAAGGATGGCAACGGTAGGTCACGTCGCAACAAACACAAGCGCCGCATCAACAACGACAATACCGAG
Organism: Triticum monococcum; assembly: GCA_034509565.1. NCBI lineage: Eukaryota > Viridiplantae > Streptophyta > Magnoliopsida > Poales > Poaceae > Triticum > Triticum monococcum. Next base: position 618,094,710 of record CM067847.1, on the reverse strand, counting down.
GATACGACAGTCAATGCCGGATTCAGAGGCTCTAAACACGGTCAGCGAAAAAAGCCATTCAAAAGAAGCACTCCGGGCCCGTCCAGTTTGGACCGAATACTCGATCGCTCATGCCAAATACATGGCACACCCGACAAGCCAGCCAACCACACCAACAGGGAATCTTGGGTGTTCAAGCAGGCCGACAAGTTAAATGCCGAAAACAAAGATAAGGGGTCACATAGCAATGACGAGGAGGAGCCCTGGCAGCCGAACATCGAAGGACAGAAGAGGTTCCCCCCACAAGTGCAGACGGTGAACATGATATACGCAACCCACATCCCCAAGAGGGAGCAGAAGCGTGCGTTAAGGGATGTATATGCATTGGAGCCAGTCGCCCCTCAGTTCAACCCATGGTCCTCCTGTCCGATCACCTTCGATCGCAGGGACCATCCCACTAGTATCTGTCATGGAGGATTCGCCGCACTGGTCCTAGACCCAATCATCGACGGATTTCACCTCACTCGAGTTCTTATGGACGACGGCAGCAGCCTGAACCTGCTTTATCAGGACACGGTGCGCAAAATGGGTATAGACCCCTCAAGGATCAAACCCACAAAAATGACCTTCAAAGGCGTCATACCAGGTGTAGAGGCCCATTGCACAGGCTCAGTCACACTGGAAGTGGTCTTCGGATCCCCGGATAACTTCCGAAGCGAGGAGTTAATCTTCGATATAGTCCCGTTCCGCAGCGGCTATCATGCACTGCTCGGGCGAACCGCATTTGCGAGATTCAACGCGGTACCACACTATGCATGTCTCAAGCTCAAGATGCTAGGACCTCGGGGGGTCATCACAGTCAATGGAAACATAGAGTGCTCTCTCCGCACGGAGGAGCACACTGCGGCCCTCGCAGCAGAAGCGCAAAACAGCCTCTTAAGGCAATCCACCAGTTCGGCGATTCAAGACCCGGACACCTTCAAGCGCGCCCGGAGTAATCGGCAACAAGACCGCCTGGCATGTTCCGAGCTCGCATAGCAATGCGGCCCCCACCCCAGTACCAGACAAACAGAGAAATCCGTGCCACGTGTACATAATTACGCATTGAAAATACCATGGGCACAGGTGGGGAGGGGGGCACGACTATGGTACACCCCAAGATGCGGCTTAACCGCACTGGGGGCTTCCCGCTTTGTTATTTTTCTCTCTTTCAGGACTTTAATATCTGGAAACCCCGTATGGCAGTACGATTGCCGGACACATGATGCAACAACCAAGGAGGCAGAAAGCCACGTCGCACCATGAAACTCCCAGGTGGTCTCCGATAACGAGTGAAATACTTGCTTTAAATACCATTCCTCAGCTTGCCCTTGGAGGGGACATGTCAAATAGTCCTACTTTTTTCTTATCGCACTACTTGTATCATTCTGCTTTGACGGACCTTTTTGAATAAACAATGCATAACACTAGACTATTACCGCATTCTTTATTCTTTATATATATATATGTATATATATATATATATATTCATTCATGACATTCAGCACCCGTACACTCTGGTATGGCCAATACGCCAGGGGCTTAAGCGTACCCCATAATACGGCGTGAGAAGTCCGAACACTTTCGACAGTGCGGCACCCCGAACTTATAGTATTATATGCATCAGCTCTGAATCATGTCTTGGGTCAATAGTTAGGTTTGCCCGGCTCCCATGTTTTGGTACCTTATGTTCCGCTATATCGGCTAAGCTAGCACTGGGTGAACTACTGTGATTGTGCTCCGGTTCATCTGGGCTAAGCGCCTCAGTAGAGAAAGCTAAAACTGACTGTCATGATAAGGCGAAAGTCAGTCGCTGTTCGAGAGGTCTCGAGTCCCTAAAAACTTATGCCGCTTAGGGCAAGGAGTCGGCTTTGTCCGGCTTACGCGTGTATAGCGCCCCGAATTCGGCCTTCCGAATACTAGGGGCTTCGCCAAAATTTAAAATTGTAGACTTCTATGGCTAAGTGAGAGTGATAAAGCATTATAGTCCGATTGCCTTGTTCGTTGAGCTGAGCACCTCCCTCGAAGGACCCAACAATGGGAAAAAGAGTGCTCAGATTTATCTCGAACACCCAAGCACTCGTGGCATGGGGGCAGAAGCCGACGACTGGCCATCTCTCAGATTTGATAAACAGCCGCAGAGAAGGTAATATTTTAACTTCAAACAAGCGTTGCATAGCGCATATGAACAAGTTTTCATAATACAGGATCATACGAGAGAGTTCATTCAAATATTACATCCTTCGCAGACTCGTCCGCCACAAGATGAGCACCCTTCAGGACACCCTCATAATACATTTCGGGGTGGCGATGCTCCTTGCCCTGCGGCGGCCCCTCCTTCACCAGCTTCTCAGCGTCCATCTTGGCCTAGTGCACCTTTGCACGGGCAAAAGCCCGGTGGGCACCTTCGATACAGACGGACCGCTTGATGACTTCTAGCCGTGGGCAGGCATCCACAAGCCGCCTCACCAAGCCAAAGTAGCTGTTGGGAAGGGCGTCGCCAGGCCACATCCGGACTATAAGGCCCTTCATGGCCTGTTCGGCCGCCTTGTGCAGCTCGACCAGTTGCTTCAGCTGGTCGCTCATAGGCATCGGGTATACTGAGACCAGAACAACTTCTCCATCGAGCTTCCCTCCTCGGCCTGGTAATACTTCGCGGCATTCGACATGCTGCGGGGAAAATCTATGAATGCTCCTGGAGAGCTCCGGACTCGGGTAAGTAACAAGTAATTTACTTTCACATGCTTGCTTTGCATATTGAATGCCTTACCCGCCGCTATCTTCCTCATCGCCCCAATTTCCTAGAGGGCCTTTTGGGCCTTAGCCTTGGCATGCTTTGTGCTCTCGAGGACCGCGGCAAGCTCAGACTCTCGCGTCTCCGAGTCAAGCTCCAAAGTCTCATGTTTCTTCACGAGAGCCTGGAGCTCTTGCTGCACCTCGCCCACCCGTGCCTCTTGTTTCTCCCGCTCGGTGCGCTCCTTGGCCGCTTTGTTTTCAGCCTCGGACAATGCTTGCTTCAGGGTCGCCACTTCGGTCGTGGCCCCTGGCACATTCATGATGATCCTGTCATTTCGCAACCACATTTTCCTTTTTTTATATAGACAAGGTATTACTTACCTTTGTTCTCCTCGAGCTGCCTCTTGGCAAGACCGAGCTCTTTCTCGGACCGCTCGAGGTTCTGGCTCAGTGCAGCGACCTCCGCAGTCTGTGCGGCAGAGGTCAGCAGCGAAGCCTGCATACGCATGCAGACATACTTATATTAGACTCCTGCAGATATTATTTGATCCTCTATTCAGCTTTTCTTTGTGAACACCAAACAGAGCATCAGGGGCTACTGTCTATGCGGTAATATTTTTCCTATATTTTAAATACTTACCTCAAAGCCTGCTAGAAGGCTGGCACAGGCTTCAGTCAGTCCGCTCTTGGCGGACTGAACCTTCTTGATCACCGCACTCATAATAGTGCGGTGCTCTTCGTTGATGGAAGCGCCGCGAAGCGCTCCCAGCAGGTCATCTGGTGCCTCTTGATGGATAGAGGTCACCGGCACAGACGGCTTGCCCCTCTTGGAAGGGGACCGCCTGCCCGAGTCCGGAACCACTAGAGGTTCCGGCGCGGTGTTCGGCTGAGGGACGAACTTGGAGCCCCTGGGAGCCTTGCTCCCTTTGCTCCTGGAGTCCGAAAGGTCGCCTTGAGGTGCCTCCGGGACTGTCTCCCCTGGCTCGGTGCCCCTTGAGACAATACCTCGGTGTTGTCCGTAGGGCAAGGAGAGGAGGCGGTTGGAAGTGTATCACTATTCATGTCCGACGAGTCCAAGGAACCGTCAGACGATGATACGTCGATACGGGCTTGGGGCGGACTGCATAATCATATTCGACGTTAGGAGAAGCAGTGTAACAAAAGTATGCTATGAGTTACTCTGGTATCCGAATAATTACGACTTCGCCAGGGGCTTGTCCCGGAGCAGCCACTCGTCTTCGCCATCAGCGGTGGTGGTGGAACAGTCCGGAAGGAGAGTCCTTCCCTTCTTGGACCCTTCGGCCTCCCCTGTTGGGGTGGCCTTAATTTTCTTGTCTCCCCCGGCTGGAGGGGGAGAATCTTCGTCTTCCTTCTCCTCGTTTTCACGGGAGGAGTGTGCCTTGGAGTTATCAGACGATGTGTCCGATACCACCTGGCGCCGAGAACTCTTTCGGGTTCCCGTGGCCTTCTTCTTGGTCTTCTCTGGCACCGCATAAGGAGCCAGAGTTCGCATCTCCGTCAGGAGAGCGTCTACAGGGTCTTCGGGCAGAGGGGCCAGACAGTTAATCTGCTCCGATGTCTCCACCCAGTCCTGTCAAAGGCATGGGAGCTCAGACCCCGCACATGGTTAAGCTAGGGGAAATAAATACCCTATGCACAGAGCTTACCGGATTCGCAGGGCACTTCGCGCTTAGCCCGCGGTCCTTGGTAAGAGAAGGGGGGACCTCGGCGCCCTTGAAAATCACCTTCCAGACGTCTTGATGCGTCGTGTCAAAGAGCTCGTGTAGAGTCTGGTGCTGGGCCAGGTCGAACTCCCATAAGTTGAAAGCCCGTTGTTGACACGGGAGCATCCGGCGGAAGAGCATGACCTGGACTATGTTGACAAGCTTAAGTTTCTTGCTTGTCATGTTCCGGATACACTTCTAGAGTCCTTCTAGCTCTACTATTGAGCCCCAGGACAGGCCCTTCTCCTTCCAGGAAGTGAGCCGCGTGGGGATTCCGGATCGAAACTCGGGGGCCGCCACCCAGTTGGTGTCGTGTGGCTCGGTGATGTAGAACCACCCCGATTGCCACCCCTTTATGGTCTCCACGATGGAGCCCTCGAGCCATGTAACGTTTGGCATTTTGCCCACCATGGCTCCACCGCATTCCTCTTGTTGGCCGCCTGCTACCTTGGTCTTGATATTGAAGGTCTTCAGCCACAGGCCGAAGTGGGGCCTGATGTGGAGGAAAGCCTCGCACACGATGATGAACGCCGAGATGTTGAGGATGAAATTCGGGGCCAGATCATGAAAGTCCAGCCCATAATAGAACGTAAGGCCGCGGACGAATGGATGGAGGGGAAACCCCAGTCCGCGGACGAAGTGGGGGAGGAAAACCACCCTTTCGTGAGGTTCCGGGGTAGGGACGATCTGCCCTGCGGCTGGCAGCCGGTGCGCGATATCCGCGGCTAAGTATCCGGCCTCACGTAGTTTTTTGATGTGTCCCTCCGTGACGGAGGAGACCATCCACTTGCCTCCCACTCCGGACATGTTTGAGGAGAGTTGAGGAGAAGGATGTGGACTTGGGCGCTGGAGCTCGAGTGCGCGAAAATGGATGAGCAAGGAGGAAGAAGGCGTGGGTAGAAAAAGGTGAAACCTTATCCCTTTATAAGGGCGGACGAAACTATGCGCCCCCACCAACCTGGTAAAACTCGCTTGTCCCCCAAGCGCCGTAATTGATGACGCGGTTGGGTTACCCACGTCCGTATTGATGGGAATCCCGTAATAAGGGGACACAATCTCTGCTTCGACAAGACGTGCCAAGGAAACCGCCTCGCGAAACACGCTGAGATAGGTTATGAAAAACGATTCGAATAAAGACTGTGGTGTGATGTCACACTACGGGGTACGCCAGCAGAGTAGATTTGTGTAAATAGTATTCCCTCTATGGTGGCATGTGGAACTTATTTTGCAGAGCCGGACACGATCCTCGTGTTCAAGATCTTCTATGAAGTATTCGGAGGAGGAACCCTCCTTGCAATGCCGATGACAATCTGCGCGCGGGACCTATCGTCATTGAAGCCTGGTTCAGGGGCTACTAAGGGAGTCCTGGATTAAGGGGTATCCGGATAGCCGGACTATATCCTTTTGGCCGGACTGTTGGACTATGAAGATACAAGATTGAAGACTTCGTCCCGTGTCCGGATGGGACTCTCCTTGGCGTGGAAGGCAAGCTTGGCAATATGGATATGTAGATCTCCTTCCTTGTAACCGGTGTCTATATAAACCGGAGGGTTTAGTCCGTAGGACAACATACAATCATACCATAGGCTAGCTTCTAGGGTTTAGCCTCTCTGATGTCATGGTAGATCTACTCTTGTACTACTCATATTATCAAGAATAATCAAGCAGGACGTGGGGTTTTACCTCCATCAAGAGGGCCTGAAGCTGGGTAAAACATCGTGTCCCCTGCCTCCTGTTACCATCCGCCATAGACGCACAGTTCGGGACCCCCTACTCGAGATCCGCCGGTTTTGACACCGACAGGTAGCATTCCACATCAAAAATTCTGCTTCTATCATTTACCTACTTGAGGACGAGCAAGAATTAAGCTTGGGGATGTTGATACGTCTTGAACGTATCTATAATTTTTGATTGCTCCATGCTATTATATTATCTGTTTTGGATGTTTAATGGGCTTTAATATACTATTTTATATTATTTTTGGGACTAACCTACTAACCAAAGGCCCAGTGCAAATTGCTGTTTTTTGCCTATTTAAGTGTTTCGTAGAAAAGGAATATCAAACGGGATCCAAACGGAACGAAACCTTCACAAGGATCTTTCTTGGAACATACGCAATCTAGGAGACTTGGAATGGAGGTCAGAGACACAACGAGGCAGCCACGAGGTAGGAGGGCGCGCCCTGGGGGTAGGCGCCCCCACCCTCATGGGCCCTCGTAGCTCCACCGGCCAACTTCTTTCGCCTATATATACTCTTATACCCTGAGAACATCCAGGAGAGCCACAAAACCACTTTTCCATTGCCGCAACCTTCTGTACCTGTGAGATCCCATATTGGGGCCTTTTTCGGCGATCTGCCGGAGGGGGATTCGATCACGGATGGCTTCTACATCAACATCATAGCCTCTCCGATGATGTGTGAGTAGTTTACCATAGATCTTCGGATCCATAGTTATTAGCTAGATGGCTTCTTCTCTCTCTTTGGTTCTCAATACAAAGTTCTCCTCGATGTTCTTGGAGATCTATTCGATGTAATACCTTTTGAAGTGTGTTTGCCGAGATCCAATGAATTGTGTGTTTATTATAAAGATTATCTATGGACAATATTTGATTCTTCTCTGAATTCCTATATGCATGCACTACAAAAAAAGACACATCCGTGACATTTTGGGCTGAACGAAAAAAATATCTGTCATACATATGACACTTCTATGGCGACAATTGTGACAAAACTCGGTATCATCATAGATGTGGTGGGCTCCTACATCTATGACAAAGCTGCATGACATTCTTTGGGCTGTCCATGACGGAAAAAACTGTGGTAGAAGCGAGGGGGAGGAAAATTTTGGGGAGTTCCCGGTTACGGTGGGAGGTTGGCGGCCGAGCGATGCGCGTTTCTCTCGTACACATACGTGCGTGTGTGCGAGGCGGTTGCTCTAACTGAACCCGAGCGAGGCTTTGGGCTCTAACTGAACCCGAGTGATTGCATTGCAGGCTATGCGTTACTGAACCCGAGCAATCGATCGATGGCTGTGAACTGAACCCGATCGAGCGATTCCTTGGCTACTGCTGCTAACTGAAGCTGATCGATGGGATGAACAGTGAGCGTTGCGGGGGGGGGGGGGGTTGGATGAACAGTGAGCGGTGGCGTTGCCTCTGGATGAACAGGACCCCGTGGTGTGGTGGAGGGCTGGATGAACAGTAGACGGTGGAGGGGTGCCCGTGGAGGGGTGGATGAACAGGACCCCGTGGTGTGGAGGGCAGGATGAACAGTAGACGGTGGAGGGGTGCCCGTGGAGGGGTGGTTGAACAGGACCCCGTGGTGTGGAGGGCTAGATGAACAGTAGATGGTGGAGGAGTGGTTGAACAGTAGCCGGTGGAGTAGCACGCGGTGGAGGCTGGATGAACAGGAGCCCGTGGAGGCTGGAGGAGGTTGACGGTGGATGAACAGTAGCTCGTGGAGGCTGGAGGGGGTCGACGGTGGAGATGAACAGTATCCCGTGGAGTCCCATTTTGCGGTACGCCACACCCCTCCCGATGAACAGGACCCCCGTTTCGACCATAGCGCTCCAACACAAGTCCGTTTCCTCCGTTTTGCAGTACACCACACCCCTCCCGATCAACAGGACCCCCGTTTCGACCGTAGGAGGTCTGTTTCCTCCGTTTTGCGGTACACCACACCCCTCCCGATCAACAGGACCCCCGTTTCGACCGTAGGAGGTCCGTTTCCTCCGTTTTGAGGTACGCCACACCCCTCCCGATCAATAGGACCCCCGTTTCGACTGTAGGAGGTCCATTTCCTCCGTTGTGCAGTACGTCAGGCCTCGTTTCCATCGCCTCTTCCGTCCAAGCCCTCCCGATGAACACGACCACACATTCTGTTCTGACCCATGAACATGACGATGACGTTGTTTCTCCGTTCCGACCCAGCCATGTACACGAGCCCTCGCCGTACGTATGCGCGGGTAGGCGTTCGAGGCCCCGCCCATATGTACACATACATGGCCGTATTTTCTTTCTTGCACCCTAGTCGATGTACGTACGTGTACATGCTACGTGGGCGCCTCTACTACGACACGTGCGCGCCTCTACTACGACACGTGCGCACCTCTACATCGACCAGTATGTACGTACACGTTCGCAACCAGAATGTCAACGCTACGTACGCTTCGACCAGGTGCGTCCCGACTGTCAGGCACTTCCTTGCCTGCGAAAATGTAGATGGTGGGTCCCAGCAGTCAGGGGGCGAATCATTTTGGTTCTTTTTGCCCGGACGTACTTCCTTGCGTGCAAAGATGTAGCTGGTGGGTCCTAGCAGTCGGGGGGCTGGTGGGTCCCAGCAGTCAGGGGGGCGAATCGTTTTGGTTTTTTTCCCGGACGCACGTCCTTGCGTCCGAAGATGTAGCTGGTGGGTCCCAGCAGTTAGGGGGGCGAATCGTTTTTTTGCCTGGACGCACTTCCTTGCGTGCGAAGGTGTAGCTGGTGGGTCCCAGCAGTCAGGGGGGAACGTTTTTTTCGCGAAATACGGTGGCCCGTCCGGTGGGTCCCTGCTGTCTGGTGGAGGAATCATTATTTTCCGCGTAATAAGGAGGCACGTCCTTGCTGCCGCCGTGGACCCAGCTGTTAGCCTCTCCACATACAGTCCATGTCCGATGGAAGTCGTTCCTTGACCATTTTGACCACGCCGCGCCGAGAGCACCAGCGCGGTGGACGACAGCGAGGCCTAGGAATGGGACGACACGAAGGCAGGGAAGACTCGACAGTTGTTTCCCACGCGGAGGGGAGTACGACTGTACGAGGGTTTACTGGTTCGTCTGCCGTCGCCGGAGAATAATAGCAGGTGTGGGTGAGTAGAGGGATGGCTAGGCCAGCGATGGGAGTACGGTCGGGTGGTGAGGCCTGCGCGGCAGGACAGCCGGCCGCGCGGAGGAGGGAGCAGGCAGTCCCGCCGGCGCTTGTTTGAGCGGCTGGAGTAGAAAGAGCAGAGATTGAAGAAGCACGACGACCGTTGGATGGACATCCAACAGTCAGTGCTTGTGCGCCAACCTTTTTCTTAGGAAAGCCTCAAATCTGTGGAAAACAGCATACAACCCATCTGCCATTATTTCTAATAATTTACAGCGCATTTGCTAATTCTTAAGGTTTTCTTTGGAGCCCATATTCTTTTTGTTAGCATTACAGCCCATATTGTGGCAATGGTTAAAAAATATACGAAATTTTGCATATTTCGGTGCGGTCCGAGCTGTTTTTAATCCCGAAATTTCAACTCACATTCAAACTGATTTTAAAAATAAATGTATATCAATATAAAATCCAACAAATTCTCCACGCATAAAAATTAATGTCATTTAAAATCTTGAAATTAAAAAAAAGATATTTGAAACTAATTGCTGGTTTGACGTGTTTTAAAAATGTACAACCCATTTCTCATTACTGATGGGCCATTTTCTCAGCCAGCCGAATGAAAGCTCTCCTCGTCTTGAAAGATTTGCAGCCCAACAGGCCTGAGAAAGCGACTTACTTGGCAAATCACAAAAAAACTGGGCTGTGGCCGTGGACCCAGCTATCAGCCTCTCCATGTACAGTACTCTTCTGATGGAAGTCATTCCTTGACCACGCCGCGCGGAGAGCAGCACGGCGGTGGACGACGGCGAGGCCTAGGAAGGGGACGACACGGCAGTGGAAGCCCACGCGGAGAGGACTACGAGGGTTCACTGGTTCGGCTATGGTGTGAGGCTACCGTCACCGCAGGGCCTGGCCGGCGGTGGGAATAGTAGGGGGCGGTGAGGCCTCTTCGGCAGCACAACCGGCCACGGGAGGCAGGAGCATGCGGCACGACCAGCGTTGCTTTGGGCGGCTGGAGCAAGAAGACCAGAGGTTGAAGAAGCACTATTGCCGTTGGATGGACATCGTACGATCACTGGAGCTAGAATCGTTCATATTGACTAAGTTGACAAACCCTTCGTCCCTATCAACTTAGTAGGCCCAGAAGTCAGCCTCCTAGCAAGGTGGGTCCCAGCTAGCCAGGGGAGTATTCATTTTTTTGTGCGTAATAAGGAGGCACTTTCGGTGGGTCCGAGCTGACAGCGAGGGGAACGTTTTTTTCACGAAATACGGTGGCCCGTCCGGTGGGTCCCAGCAGTCAGGGGGAAACGATTTTTTTCGCAAAATAATGGTGGCCCGTCCGGTGGGTCCTCGCTATCAGGTGGAGGAATAATTATTTTCCGTGTAATAAGGAGGCACTTCCTTGCGGCTGCCGTGGACCCGGCTGTCAGCCTCTCCACGTACAGTATTCTTCTGATGGAAGTCGGTCGTTGACCACATTGACCACGCCGCGCCGAGAGCACCACGGCGGTGGACGACGGCGAGGCCTAGGAAGGAGACGACGCGGAGCCGTGCAAGACGCGGCAGTGGATGCCCACGCGGAGAGGAGTACGAGCGTTCACTGGTTCGGCTGTGGTGTGAGGCTGCCGTCGCTGCAGAATAACAGGGCGTGTGGGTGAGTGGAGGGATGCCCTGGCCAGTGGTGGGAGTAGTATGGGGGCGGTAAGGCCTCCGCGGTAGCACAGCCGGCCACGGGAGGCAGGAGCAGGCGGCACGACCGGCGCTGCTTTGGGCGGCTGGTGCAAGAAGACCAGAGGTTGAAGAAGCACTATGGCCGTTGGATAGACATCATACGGTCACTGGAGTATTGACTAAGTTGACAAAGCTCTCCGACCCTGTCAACTTAGTAGGCCCACAAGTCAGCCCAACAATATGGTGGGTTCCAGCTAGCAGGGGGGTATTCATTTTTTTGGGCGTAATAAGGAGGCACTTCCTTGCGTGCGAAGATATAGCTGGTGGGTCCGACCTGTCAGCGGGGGGAACGTTCTTTTCGCGAAATACAGAGGCCCTTCCTGTGGGTCCTAGCTGTCAGGTGGAGGAGTCATTATTTTGCGCGTAATAAGGAGGCATTTCCTTGTGTGCGGCCGTGGACCCAGCTGTTAGCATCTCCATGTACAGTCCACTTCCGATGGATGTCGTTCATTGACCACATTGACCAGGCCGCACCGAGAGCACCAGGGCGGTGGACGACGGCGAGGCCTAGGAAGGGAACGACACGGAGTCAGGGAATACTCGGTAGTTGTTTCCCACGCGGAGGGGAGTACGACTGTACGAGGGATTACTGGTTCGTCTGCCGTCGCCGGAGAATAACAGCAGGTGTGGGTGAGTAGAGGGATGGCTAGGCCAGCGATGGGAGTATGGTCGGGCGGTGAGGCCTGCGCGGCAGCACAGCTGGCTGCGCAAAGGAGGGAGTAGGCAGTCCTGCCGGGGCTTGTTTGAGCGGCTTGAGCATGAAGAGCAGAGATTGAAGAATCACGACAGCCATTGGATGGACATCCAACAGTCACTGCTCTCGTGTGTTGACTAAGTTGATAGGGCGTTGCGTGTGCGTCAACCTTTTTTTTATGAAAGCATACGCGTCAACCTGTAGTAGGCGCACAAGTCAGCCTCAAATCTGTGGAAAACAGCATACAGCCTATCTGCCATTATTTCTAATGATGTACAGCCCATTTGCTAATTCTTAAGAATTTTTTGGAGCCCATCTTCTTTTTGTTAGCATCACACCCCATATTGTGGCCACGGTTAAAAAGTATATGAAATTTTGCATATTTCGGTGCAGTCAACTATTTTTAATCCAGAAATATCGATTCACATTCAAACTATTTTGAAAAATAATTTATATAAATATAAAATCCAAAGAATTGTCCACGCATAAAAATCAATGGAATTTAAGATCTTGTAATGAAAAAAAATTGAAACTAATTCCCGGTTTGATTTGTTTTAAAAATGTACAGCCCATTTCTGGGCAAACCGAATGAAACTCTCCTCGTCTTGAAAGATTTGCAGCCCAGCAGGGCCGATAAAGCAAGTAGGCCTTGTTTGGGTATTTCTTAAAAAAATAGAACTAGGCTAGCCATTTTCGGCAAGAAAAAAAAACAACTGGGCTCATGATGTGGTAAACATAAATAAAACCCTGGCTAGACGGGCCACAACCCCCGCATAGCCCCATTGTTACCCTGATCCGTCGCTAAACTAGTATAAATAACAACTGCTTGTTCCTCAAAAGAACTGCGCGACTTGCTGGGTCCATGGTGTCAGCCGCTCGTAGTGTAATTCTCTCATTTATTGACTACGTTGACAATGGCGTGAGCCCCAGATGTCCAGCCTTTCCTATGAAAATTTAAAGCCCATTTGATGTCCTAGTTCGAAATAAGTTTGTGGGTGATGGTGGGGACTAATCACTTGGCTTCTGTAATGCACAGTGAGCTCAAGCAGCCGGCGAGAGTAATGTTATTTCCCTTGGTTTGGATTTGTTACAATATTTCACTCTAAATTAAACGAATGGCAAGCCATTTGCCTTGTTTCAAAGAAAATATGACAGTCACAGCCTAGTTGAAAAGGGCAGGAACATCTAACTCCAGCTTACAAATTGTATAAAAGCACGAGGGTTAATTGTTCATCAGGTTTACAAAAAAAATCAGATTGAAAAGGGCAACAACATCTAACTCCAGCACTGTTTTCGGCAGTCACAGTCAAATGCATCGGTCAGGTCCATAGAATGAACATCCTGGGTCGTAATATTTACTGGATTATGACCACAATATGTTGTAAATAGAAGCCCGGCACATTCAGAAGCTCTTTTGCCCACCTTAAACTCATTTTTTTGCTCTTCGACATACCCATCCGTCAAAACCATGCTGCTGATAAACTTAAGCCTGGTGGACAATAGTAACCTCGCATTCAGCAGGAAGAATGTGACAAATCTTGTGTTTGCACGGTTGGCTACATATCGTTCTAGCGTTATTGTCTTCAATCGAATCTCATGAGAAGTGAGAAAATCCCGATGCTTACGAATCCACCGATTGGTTATAACTTTCTTACTCCGTCCTGTTGCCTAAATAGACATGAAGATTGAAAACAGTTAAGGTCTAAAAGAAGAGTGTTGAAAGAGCAACAACTGAAAGGTTAATTCTAGTACACTATATGCGGGCTTCCAATGTGCGTGAAATTATCACCTTTATATACAACTTCTCTAGACATGGAAAGCATTGCAGCAAGCCAATAATCATGTTCAGATCAAAACTATTCATTTGGATATATAAGATCTTGATAGAATCCAGCACCATTGATAGGCCATCCATGGAGAAACTCTTCGTTGAGCATAGAACATAGCATTAGTACAAAATGTGTACTCCAAGAAGATATATAAATTATGCACAGAAATTTAAAATGCAGCTTATGGTTACAAGTGTAGATGATAATATAAAGTACCTGAAGAACTGTGGAGCCAAACACCATATTGAAATGAGCACATAGATCATGTATTACACCCAAGGTCTCAAGTTTAGGCGCAGAGAGGACGGTTATTTGCAACGGTGAATAACTAGAATCAAGGATCAACCTTTGAAGTGAAGGGGCATCTTGGATGATGAGCTGCCTTCCGTCAAAAGAAATTCCAATTCTTACAAGGTTAGGCGACTTTATTTGGAGACAACCGATTCTAACTGTGAAAACAAGCACCAAGCAATCCAGCGCAGGGCAACTGGAGTGGATGATGCTGTGCAATGAGGCCTCCGATATACGAACCCGCACAAGTGAAAGTTTCTTGAGAAATGGGAGTCAAAGGTTTAGTACTAGATTGTCTGGTAGGTAGCACTATGCAAAGGTGGCGGTGTGGAGAGAGGATGAAAACCCCGAGATGGACATCGGTGCTGAGGGCACAAGTTCATGGCGTTCGGTATGTGGTATGTGATTTCCAGAGGAATAGTAGAACTCAAGCAGCTGTAGTTCTGTGAATTCAGGGAATTCCAGCCAGGCGTCCACCGTGCAGGGCATGGTATGCTTGCTCAGGTAGCATGACGGGATGTAGAGGCTTTGAATGGAGCCCTGGTGGGAGGAGATGATGGCTCTAGGGATTTCAAAATCATTGAAGAGAGATAGCTGACGACAGTCGAGATTAAGGAGAACGGCGCGCCATAGAGGGCGCCACCGAATTGAGAAGATTTGGGTGCGGCAGCAATCCTTGGTGGGGAGAAGCGAGGTGATCTTCCCAAGGATGGCGTCCGGGAGATCGCTGATGCGGTCCACCCAAGATTCTACGGGTTCCTGGGATCCGGTGGGGGCGGGGTCGCCGCTTCTCCCCGCGCTGCCGGGTGCGGGATCTACAACAGGCGTCGTCGCTGGCGGGAGCCTCATCTTCTTGGCGCTGGGGTCAGCCGACTCCATTTTCCTCGAGGGCGTCATGTCGCGCTCACGGATTTGAGCAGAGTAACGAATGACGAGCCTAGATGTAGTGTGAGTGAAGAAGAAGGGGAGCTGGGGGTTTTCTGTAGGAGTGAGGAAGAAGGGGAGCTGAGGTTTTCTGTAGGAGCGAGGAGGAAGAAGAGCACCCAGGTTTTGGGGGGGGGGGGCGTGTGCTGGGTGTGGGTAGCGCATCTCATTCAGTAAATATATGGGCTTTTGAATTGATTTTACTATTTACTAGTGTGGATGGGCTGTTTTATCTTGGGACCCGAGAAACAATTACTACTAGTACAGTGGAGACACTCTACACCTATCCAGAAAAACAATTACTACTAGTACAGTGGAGACACTCTACCGCTTCTGGCTCCTCCTAGGTCATCGAAATGTCTCCCTCTACTGAATGCCGTTATACTTTTGTTCACCGACATGCGGGCCATGCAGCGCATGGGCCCAAATGCCATCTACCAAATTAGAAGGCAGTATGCAGGCGGAGAGTCACCCCGGTCGTAGCGTGGCAGTAACGAGCTGTAGTATCACAAAACCCCACCTCCCCGCAGTCTAAGTTTGACGGACGAAGCAACCATCATTTCACTCTTCGCTGAATCCCCTTCTCCCTCACCGTCTTCAAGAAAGGCAACACTTGCATCTGCCACTGTTCTTCTCTCCGAACGAAGGGAAGGTAAGCAGATCCGTGATGTTGGTATATTTCGTTCAGAGGAAAAAAAGAACTTTTGCAAAGCAGTAACCGATCCTCACTCTCTTTTTTGTTTCATTGTCATTGCGATTGTGTTTTCCTTTCAGTGGTCTCCTAGTATTCATCAGTTTCATGATGGACCAAGGAGAACCAGGCAAAGATCTGCCGATATTGGAGCAGACGCGGGAGGCTGATCCCCACGAGATAGAGAGCTCCAAGAAGATGGAGGCAACCACCGAGGTGACCCAAGATACTGAGATGGTCAACGCCCCGTTTGAGGTTACAGCCCCCGTGGCACTGCCCCCCCCCCCCCCCGCTGAGCTGCCCAAGGTGATTTCCTTCTTTGCCGATCTTGATTGTGGTTTTTCATCTAAGTATGTGGTGATTTTTTTAGAAAAGGAAGTATGTGGTGATTAATAATGCAAAATTTTATTAGCTTCGATGCCATGGTATACGTAGTGGTTTAAATAACTTGTGTTTTTTATACTGAAAAGTAATTCAGAATTTGTTTCTGTTTCAATTAGAGCCCTGATGCAAACAAGGATTGTGTGGTTGTACATGTCACTCGCTATGGGGCGGACGACCTGAATATACGCATTGGGAAAACAGAGTTCTTAGGCTGTTGGATCCTCGAAGCCATTTGTGGTTATACCAATGAAGAGTTGTATTCCAGCCTCACTGTTGTCAGGCGTGTTGTCTAGGGTGTACTGAAGCACAAGAAGTTCAAAGCTACTCCTTCATTTGTGAGGAATACTGTTCTTGTCAAGCTTACGCAGGAAGATGACGTGGCATGCCTCCACAAACAAGTTTATCAGTGGCAATGCCACAAGGTTGTCTTCATGAAGTTTCACAGGATTGAGCTGCTGCGGGACGTCCTCGATGATGTTCATGGCAAGGTCCGTCTTGTGTCCAGCCCAAATTAGATCGAGGCATGAAATAGTTGCCCCAGCTAGTGTTTAATAGTAGTTTTGATTGTGTCTAATTATCCGAACCTTGCCTATTATCGACCCCTCTGGGGCTAGTACTCTGTTTGAATCCGTCTATGGGAACTGCTGCTACTTTTGTGTGCCCGTGAATCATGTGAGAACCATCATAATTGTTGCCGAAACAGATGCGTCCTCACTAGTTTTTTCATGAATATGGCATGGTAAGACATAAGTTGTCACGGTTTATCATACGAGCAGTGTGTGTTTTGATGAAATAGAGCACTCGTTCGAGAACCGTGCACCGACGTATACATAAGTACTTGTAAACACTGTTAGTGCTACCCCACTTGTAAGCAGTTGTGCAAAACACGGCACATTGGCTCAACTCGCTTCAACACTAGGCTATCGACCAGCTAACAATCAACAATCTGATGTCTGACATATAAGCAACTATGTATCTTGTTACAGTGGTTGCTGCAGTTAATTGAGGCCACAATGTAATAAATTCCAAACGTTCACACGCTAGTCCAGCGCTCATGTGGAACACTCACATTAAACTCGTCTTCATAAAAACCATGAAAAGCATAAGTTCAGCAATTTTATACATCTCAATGATTCATAGAACATATCAAACATATACTAGTTCACAGCAAAAGACAAAGTTGTGAGAACGTTTACAAATCAGGAAAAAACAAGCAAGGCTTCTCTCTGAGCAAAGGGCCTCTCGACAGACTTAAATTTCCTGGAGTTCACTCTGGTTTTTTCTTGTTGCCACCATTCATGGTTAGGTTCTCTCATTCCAGAATAACCAATTATAATTGTGGTCTCAGCTGGAATGCTGAACTAAACCATGCAGTGTACTCACCAGGTGAAATTCTTGTGCATTTCGCTAAATTTAATCATCGGTATTTGCAGAAATAAGCAGACCACAATGCCTCTTGTCTGCGCACCTGTCCAAAAAACCGCCGTGCAGCCAAGCCAGCTAGTCCTCGGTCCATGGATGAACTGGCAGAAAGTGCATTCCGGACTAGGATGCAGTTGTTTTCGCTCATCCCTGCACTGCAATCAGGAAGTAAAACGTACGAATCAGCTTCTTTTAGATTACATTGGTCATTCTACCTTAGTTACTACCAATGTAGGGGATACCTTGAAGACGGGAGGTTAGACGACGGCAACGAGGGATAGCCATCTCATTTTGCACAGTTGTACTAAAACTGAGGTGTGTGCTTTTGATTGTGCGGATAGAAACGATACGGAGATAGACATCCTGAAATGATATGGAGACATACATCCCTGTTTGCGCAAATAAGAACTACGGTTATTTAAATAGTGACAGATATTACTACTTTCCCCCGTTTCCTCTTACAACCAAGTCCTAGATGCATGCTACAGCTTTCCCACTTTCTTCCCTATTTGAACCAATGCTTTGAGTCGACTGTATGAACTAGCTTTACTTCTAATAATAGTAGAAGT
Source organism: Triticum monococcum (assembly GCA_034509565.1). Lineage (NCBI taxonomy): Eukaryota > Viridiplantae > Streptophyta > Magnoliopsida > Poales > Poaceae > Triticum > Triticum monococcum. The sequence continues at coordinate 618,076,852 of CM067847.1, read as the reverse complement.
CTAGGTGGCTTTGGAACAGCGGACGGAAGTAGAAAAGGATCCACATGAAGGGAGCTGGGGCAGTAGAGCAAGGCAGGTTTCGAAGGAATATATACCTTAGGATCGTCGGCATGTCGCAAAGATGGCGTCAGGAGGCCGCATCTTGGCCACAATACTGCAGGGAGGAAGAAGGGGTCAGAGGCCCTCCCGAGCCGGCGCTCTCTCGAAGAGAACGGCACGGCCGCCGATCGGGACACGCGGGCAGCTGTTGGTCTCCTCCCTCGCCGCCAACGATAGCGTGAATGATGCACCTACACCCCTGCCCCGATCGAGGTTGTCCGGCCGGATTTGTGACCAGCCGTGAGCTGAGAGAGAGTGTGGCCACCTATGTGTTGCTTAGATCTGGAGAGCATGAGAGAGTGAACGAGAGGAACCCTAGTAAAGAAAGCACTAAGGATCCTGCTTTTATATACAGTGGAGTGATTTTGTTCTACCAGCTTCAAAAAATGCGCTCCTACGTGTACCCGTGAGTGGGTGTGAGAGAACTAGTGCGTGTGTGCACCGCTTCTCTTTGTGAGAGTACAATATACTATGCCCAAAGAACGTTTGCCGCAACAGTAATAGTACAAGTGTGTGACTGTGAGCTAAAATAAAATGTGCGCGTCGTCTTTTGTTTTTTAGAAGTTCTGAGGGTAGGGTGTGAAGAGCACATATGTGCGTGACGTCTACCTGCAGATAGACGGTGGGTGTGACGTCCGAGTCTGCGAGAGGACTCGGGAGAGTCGTGACTCGTGAGGGTGCGTGTGCGTGAGAGAGAGGGGGGCATGTATCAATGCAATACATGTGTCCGTAAATCATTATCCGAAAAACGTTCACCACAAGCCTTTTCCTGAAGAACGCCATAAGAACTGTTAGATCGGCATTCGACAGTGTCAGTTTTGCCATGTCATTTAACAGAACAGCCACTCCTCCTACACACAAATCTTCCACGTGAGTGTTAGCAACTGCCGTATGCTCCATCCGTTCTGAAATGCAGTGCATATAGCTTTATTGAAAATTCGAACCTCGCAAACTTTTACTGAGTTTTCGTGTACTAAATTGCACATGTAGAATACCATGTATATGTCATTTCATTCATCTTTGAGAGGTAACTATAAAGTTGGGTGAGGAGTCTACAAAGAAAGACCATCGTATCACCCGCGGCAATTTCAAGCATCCTTTAGTGTTGAGGAATATCATAGGAACTCTATATGATATGATTTTTATAGGATTTTTTCCTTTAGAGCCAATTGGTTCATAGGAATATATTCATATACTCCACATTTCAAAGGAAATAAACATGGTATCATTTCTATAGCTTTAGAGACACTTGGTTCATATGAATGGATTTCTATACTCCCTTAATTTCAAAGGAAAATAAAAATTAGCGTATATTTAATAGAAAAGTTCCTATGATATGAACCAAATTACATCTCTTTTCTAATCCCTCCTCATAGGAATTGAGATACATGTCATCTCTAGATTCAATATAAATGTTCCTACGATGTGAACCAAATGACATCTCTTTTCCAATCCCTACTCATAGGAATTGAGATGCTCCATGTCATCTCTTTCCCTACAACTTCCATGTATACATCTTCTATTCCTAAATAGAGAGTACAACCCACTAGTAGCTTTTTCCAAAATATGCAACTATGGCACAAGAACTATATAGTGTGCCAATAACTTTGAAAGATGGTCGCTGGATGAAGCTAACCCGGCAGTGCAGAGATACGCAAATCTGAGCACTACTGGCCGTTGGATATCATCAACATTCCACCAGATCTGCCACTTGTACAATTTAGAAGACTCCATGGTTGAACTTAAGCATAATGCACAAACCTCAAAACACAAGAACTTCTCCTTTGTTCTAGAATCTTCTGTATCATAATTGATTATTTTTTTCTAAATGAATTGCCATTATTTGTTTTTTACTTTATGATTTACTCCCTCCGTTCCAAAATAGATGACCCAACTTTGCACTAACTCAAAGTTAGTGCAAAGTTGGGTCATCTATTTTGGATCGGAGGGAGTACAATGCACAACCCCATGAATCTTAACATTTTTATAAAACTTATTGATTTTGAATGAGATGAACTATAAGAACTAAACGAACATCTACATCATGCATATATGACTCAAAGCTTTACATGCTATAGTGTGTATTTATTCATAATTTGGTTTCAAAATCTCATGCGTTCAATGCATGTGTACTCCCTTCGTCCGCGAATAAGTGTACTTCTAGCCTTTGTTCTAAGTCAAAGTTTTAAAATTTTGACCAAATATATACAAAAGAGTAGTAACATATATGACATAAAATTGATATATTATGAAATTACAATTCAAAACGAATCTAGTGATACTAATTTAGTGTCATAAATGCTGCTACTTTTCCCTATAAAGTTGGTCAATGTTTTAAAACTTTGACTTAAGACAAAAGCTAGAAGTACACTTATTCATGGACGGAGGGAGTACCTTACTAGTAATTTTGAGTAGAGTAGCAAATTTCATGCGGCCCCGGGTATATCAAAATGCAGGGCCCATGCATCATTGCCTTTCGGTTGAACCTATGTCCACAATTTTTTGTACGTACTATATCTCCACTGGTCGCCGAACCCAAAATGATGCCTCCTTCCCGTAAAACCAAGCGGCCCACACATATTTAATGCATCGGCTCGAACCCGTTTACTACGACATGGCCCCGCACGCCGTAGTACTCCTACAAACCCTACGGGCGCACTCATCATCGGTTTTCTTCAAGAGGACGAGGGAGAAGCTGATTTGTAGTGGAGGCGCTTTCAAAAAAAGGATCTACAGTGGAGACCCCTACCCTAGGGTGCCCTAGGTAGCTGCCGCATGCATCATTGTTTTCTCTTTTCTTTATGCTCTTGTGCCCTAGAGTGAAATTATGGTTGCTTCGTCCGTCCAGCTTAATCCGGGAAAGGTGGGGCTTTGTGATCTGACCCCTCATCGCTCATTTTCTACTACTGCGGCGCTACGACCGGGTGCCTCTAATTCCAACCGCTGCCCCGAACTGTAATTTGGTGCATCGCACGTGGAACAAGACGGTGGATGAGCCACATGTCGGCCAAAGGGGTCCTGTTAAGTGTGTTGCCATTTCGTGTGCAGACTGACCCTGCTTGAGTTGCTACGCCAACACAACAGGAGCAGCCTACCACTTGGTTTTGCTCCTTGGTGAATCCTGACTATATTGATCTAAAAAGATACGTGCTGAACTACCCTCTCCATCTCGGTTTTTTTATTTTTAGGTGTCTCGGTTTATAGGGCCTGCACGTAGTTCTAGGTCATCCATTTGACTAACTAAATAGGAGTTACTATGTCACAAAAAGTATATCATTGGATTCTTAAGCGGATGTAGTTGTATTTAAATGTCGAGGGCGGGGCTTTTCCTGCGCGGTAGGCGGCGGGGCAGTTCCGCCTAGTCGGTTCGACAGAGACGCGAGAAGACAAGGGAGTAGCTGCTGCAAACGTAGGGCTGTGTGATTTGACAGCGAGTTACTGCTGGCAGGTGGGGCCCCGTGATTTGACTTGCAAATATCATTTTAACTGCGGCGCTACGACCGGCGTGAGTCTCCCAGATTCCTGACCACCTCCATATAGGTGCCTCTCCCAATGCTCCACCATGTAGTAGAGGCTAGCTCTTGCATGAGAGCCCACTTCTCCACTTTTTCCTTGCCTCTCTTTCCTCCACATATGCAAAAATGCCATGTAAAGCGCACTATTGTACTTACTTTTACTTGCTCCTACAGGTGCTTAAGCTTGCCACATAGGCATAAAGTCTGATGTGGCAAGTTAATCAAGAAGAGAGAGACTAGTTTGGTGACCCAAGGAAGAAACGGTGCTAAGCGCGTGTACCTAGGTGAAAAGACAATTTTGAGTCTATAGCTAATTAAATGAAGCAAACTTAGCAACACCATTTCATTGGAAGAGGTCACTCCTTGGCAAATGCAATAAATACACACGCTTACTAGCACCGTTTCTTCCTTGAGTACGAAGAAAGAGATAGAGAGGAGTAACAAAAAATACACTTATAGCCAACCTTGTTGTAGTATGAGTGACTAAGTGATGACTATGTATGACATGCCAACATTAGATAGCCTAACGCACCGTGTTAAATCTCCAAGGGCGCGATCGTGCGAGCGACACGACGGTCATGGTAGGCGCGACCATGATACAGGCTGCTGGCAGCCCTTGGATGTGAGATCAAACGGTCACATGCTAAGTTGCTGAAAATTTGCAGAATAACCCTCCAGGATAGGATATTCACCCATAGGTCTAGAATCATGCCATGCAACCGTTTGACCTCAGATCCAAGGGCTCTCGGAAGCCCGTATCATGGGAGAATGGAAAGCCACTACCCTACCGTTCACACGCTGGCAGTTCGCTCCTACTCGTCCCCGCACGTCCTTCAATACTACTGCGGTTTGCTCCTAGTCGTCCCGTCCATTCACATTAAGGAAGTTCCACTAATCCTAACCCTCCTCCCAAATCCATGGCGTCCCAAATCTCCATGATCAGCAGTGAGTACAAGGTTAGAACCATCACCGGCGATGAGTTCGACGTCATCTACACCCGTTCCTCCGCGACGGTGAAAGGATGCCTTTCTCGCTTCAGACGCATGTTCGAAAACTCAGATGATGAGTGGGTCGCTGGGCTAGATGTTGAGTACACCACAGTCCTGGGACGAGAGAAGGATCTAAAGGACGAAGAGAGGAAGAAGCCCGCCGTGATCCAGGTTTGCGTGCATGACTTATGCTTGGTCTACCACATATGCCATGCCGACATTGAGTGCCAGGATTTTAATGACATCCTCACGAGCAACCTAGTCAAATTCGTTACTGTAGACTTTGGTAACGACAAAGAAATCCTGGGTCGGATGGGCCTCGTTGTAGGCAACCCCTTCGACCTCCAGAAGAATCGGCTGGTGCCCCCTCGTCAGCCTTCAATGCTGACCCTGGCAGGAGCCATGGTTCATCCTTCATACAGTAAACTGGTGAAACCTCCATACACGTTTCATCATCATGCATGGCAGCGGAATGTACTAGATATAGACCACGTCCACTACGCTGCAATGGATGGCTACCTTTGCTTCAATATCTACAAGGGTTGGATGAAGAGCAACAACCAAGTGTGTGGTTCAAGCAAAGAAGTATCGGCCAAGCGGAATAGGGACAAGGACGAAGTCGAGGACGTGGACGGACTCCGAGTAAGGTGGCAGTGTCGTTGCTCATGGTGGTTCTAAACTTCTAATGCAGTGTCTACCAGATTAGTTGCATAGTTTAATTTCAGTTGTTCTTAGTTTAATTTGAGGGGTGTGTTGTGCTGAGCCCCCAGCAGAACTATGTTATGTTTCTTCTCGTTACTTTAACTCTTTAGTATGTACATACTACTGGTATTTCCTTAATTGAATTTAGCACCCCAATTAAGCACGCACTAGCTTTTTTAATAGTACTATATGCATAATTTGGCGACGAGCGCTCTCTATATGTACCACCTATTTTTTAATTTCAAGTTTTGCTTCATGGCGCAATCCATCGATAGTACTACTGTATAAAAGTATACATTTTTTAAAAGGCTAGAGTACTGTTCATCACATATATAGCCAGTTAAATTCTCAACCTAGAACGACATGCATGCCATGTAGTAAACCGATACGGAGGAAGTATAGTAAAAATGAGGTGATTTTACCATCGATCGGCGGGGGAGCATGGCCTTTCATGCGGTCCCACGTGTCATGATGTACCAAGGCAATGCACATGTCCCTCTTGAGGCAGAAGCGATACTAGTACGTGGTTTGAGATGATGGCGAACCGAAGTGTGAAATAAGGGTTGCTTTGTCCGTCTGGGGAAGTGCGACATTGTGATTTGACGTCTCATTTCTCATTACTACTACTGGGCCAGTACGAGTGGGGTGCATCCCCCCTGCCGTTCTGCACTGTTATTTGGTACTTGACACGTCGACCCGGTTGCTATATGTCCCACATGTCGGCGACAGGAAGTACATAATTCATGAAAGGGAGCGTCAACAGAGGAGTATACTACTACAGAATTCATGAAAGGGAGCGACTTAGTTTTGGAAAAATCTATTTTTATGGAGTACGTACCCACTAGGGTTTATAGGGCTCATCTAAAAAACATTCGTTTTTCTGTTTGATAAGTCTCAATTCTACTCCCTCCGCCCCAAAATATAAGAACATTTTTAACACTAACATAGTATCAAAAACATTCTTATATTCTGGGACAGAGGGAGTACTATACTAGTAGTAGTACCATTACATGTTGGATTTCGAGGTGCGTTAGATCACCCGACACAAGCAGTGTCAAGAGGAAACTAACCAATACATGTACAAGTTCATGGAAATTTAGTGGTCATGCATGCATTCATTCTAATTAATGCCTCGGTAAACACAACTTCTTGAGAAAAACGAGCGTACTAATTACTTGTGCAAACTATGAATTTAATTCGACCACTCACCGTCTACCTTGGTTGGCGAGATTTTGAAATTGAGCCATAAACTGGAAAGGAGGGAGTAGTAACTTTTGTCTCGATTACTATTTGTGGCCTTAAATAGATGCAAAATGTATTTTTTTATAGTGGCCTTGTATAAGTAAATGGAGGGAGTACTAACCAAAGTACGTAGTAGGGACGAGGAGTAAACGGAGGGAGTAGTAAAATTTTCTCCTCGGGCTGCGAGCCACCGCGCATGTGGGCGAGGGAGCGGGCGTAAGGCATGGTAAGCAAGCTTCACCTCATCCTGCGAGCCATCGCGCCCGTGGGCGGGGGAGAAGGTGTACTAAGCAAGCTTCTCCTCGTTCTGCGAGTTGACAGGACACATCAAAAGCACATCAGTGTATAGAGCCTTGCCTCTAAGGTAGGCCCCACATGGTTTGCCTCTTTTTTTAATTTAACATAACGCGTCAAGTCGCAATTTGTTTGTTCACACGTGGTAGACGATCCTCCCTCCACCAAGTGGACAACCAGTACACGTGCCAAATTACCACGTGGGCTGCCTTTTTCGTACAGAAATGAGCTCCACCATGTACCCGTGCGGGTGTGGTTGGGAAAGAGACGGGAGTACATGCACCGTCGGTGCACCTCTTCTCTTTGTGCATGTCCCCCACCTATGTGGGTGTGTGTGTGACAGAGATACAAACCTAGACATAATGCGCCGTCCATCCCCATGCCTCCGCCCAGTCCGACCACCAGTCACCACCACGCCCCACTCCTCCTCGCCTTATCTCTCATCTTTCTCCCTCAATTTTTATATACAAGGGGCCACTATCAAAATTACAATTTGCAGATATACAAGGCCACTAACACTAATCGATGCAATATTAATGGTGTTTGCCTCATGGTACTAGCAAAGGAGGACATTAATTATCCCTTGCATGCATGCGGGAGTTTGTAAAAAAATGCATCTTGATGTTCCGCGCAATGCACGGGCATCTTGCTAGTCCATGAAAACAACACATGGCAAAATTCCACGGCGAACGAGGGATTTGAATCTGTTGGGAGGGCCTGTTTGGATCTTGCCCGGGGTAGCCAAAATATTGGCGACTACTTCGCCATGGCCGGCACCGGCTCGAGTTCATCTTAACATTGCCCTCTTCTGTGGAGCCCATGCGCGGTCGACGAAGGTCCTTGCAACAAAAGGATCCGGCAAGACACCTGTTGTGTATGCCGGCGTTGCCTCCGCAGTGGCCTTCATAGGACCCAAGCGGTGGCGGCCTCCCGTGTTCTACTTCTCCTCGATGATGGTGGCGGACGTGGAGGCGCTGGCCACCGACTCGCCACTCTCCGCGCACCCGGCTTCTGTCGCTGCTTACATGGCGCGGCCGCCGGCATGGGAGTCTCAGCCACAGAAACGGGAGACACGGTATGAGGCGGCGGCATGGACGGCAGCAACGACGCCCGTGCGCCGCTCCTCGTCGAGCTGGCCTGGAGCGGCGAGTTGCTGAACCGCGCACCGGCTTGGGGCGGCAACTGGCTCCGTCGGGCGAGGGGAGGGAGGTGGATCAGCGAGCTGCATAGCTCGTATCCGGCGGGCTACCCAGCCGGCTTGGATGCGGAATAACTACTCTTCGTAAGCCGTTGTAAGAGTGGACAAAATGGTGGAGGAGATAGGGGAGCGGCGGAGGTGTGCGATTCTTGGCCGGCGTTTGGCCTCGTTTAAATAGGAGATTAAATAGAAGGCGGATGGGAGGAGCTCGGCCGGTGTTGCGTTTAACGCCGGCCCGGTCATGAACGGACGCGTGTCCAGAGTGGGTTTCTCGGCTTCCACACGGGCGGGTTTCATGGAGGCATTTGAATGTGGCACGGAGGCGTGTTCAGCCGGGCGTGCCGCGAGTGGCGCCCTCGACTCTGACCTAGGACACCGCGCCGTTCTTCCACTGACGTGTGGGCTCTTTGGGTGCATGGCCTGCAAGTCAGTGACCCAACGCAGGCAGCGCACAGCAAAGGAACCTTTCGTGGGCCAGGGCGGTCAGAAGCAGGCATTTCATAAACCGATGATTGTTCATTGAGTGTGACATCATCTTTTTCATGTAGATAAGCCTACTATGTTGATAGCCCGTTCGATACATTGTGATTCATAAAGACCGCTGCAAACATCAATGTTCTGCTTATCACAGATAAGATTGATTAATACCCGTAACAATCCATGTCCTTAACATTGGGTGCATGCACGTATAGGTTGAACGTGTGTCTTGCGTCGTGTGTTGTGTGCATGCAGGCGTGCGAGTGTTGCGTGCGTGCAAGGGTATGTTTTAGTGTTGCATGCATGGGTGCGTACGTGCGTGTGTTTGTGAGTGCATGTGTACATGTCAATGTTGCACGCCAGCATGTGTGCGTGAGTACGTGTCAGTGTTGCACGCCTACATGCATGCGTATCTTGCGTGCGTGCATGTGTACGTGCGGGTGAGGCTACACGTCAGTCGACTGACTTTTTCATCTCTGGTCATTAGATTTTCCAGCCGTTGGATACGAAATCAAGGGCCTCCAGTTTATCATCAAACTCCACCCCCCGGAGCCGCTGGCCACCACTGGCCGAACCGCCAGCCCCCGCCGCCCGCGGCCGGCCCGCCCTCCCCGAAACCACTCCCCACCGCCGGTCCGCCGCCGCACCGGACATCCCTCTAGCCCCCCCCCCCCCCCCCCCCGCAGAGCTTTTTGTCCGGGGATCCCCACCCCACCGCCCAATGAACACCCCCAACCGCCGGTGACTGCCAACCAGATGTCTCACGACTTCGAATACCCGCCGACCACTAATTTATTACCATTTCTGTCCTTCATATACGCGCTGACGGGTGGGCCCTATGGTAATGTGCGCTGCTGAGTGTGGACCGTTTGACTGGTCAATTGATCGTGTTATCAACAAATTACGGAGCTGTATGGTGAGCCAGTGACCGTACGATCACCCTAAAATGTACTCCTATTTTATGAACACGGTACAGACTCAAACTACCATTTCTTTATTTCATATACGGGCTGACAGGTGGGCCCCACGGTTACGCGCCCCGATGGTGCAACACTACTTGCGCCGCGTGGAACGTTTGACTGGTCAATTGATTGTGTCATCAACAAAATACGGAGTTGTACGGGTGAGCAAGTGACCGTAAAATCATGATATGTATTTGTTTAACACGGTACAGACGCAAGGGCTCATATATACGCGCAAGCACTCACCGCTATAAGCGCACACACGCAAACCCGGCCCCTATGAGCACCTTCGAGAGAGTGGGCCAGCAAATATGATCTTGTGATTTTACGAAGTCACCATAGGTGCCTCATAGTCGAGTGGAACGTCTCCTCCCACTGAACATACGTCGTCGGAAAATACTGAAATTAACACAAGATAAATGCGAGCACCGGGACTTTAACCTTGGTGGGCTCGAGAAACCACTGTCCTCTAACCATCCAACCACATGTTGGTTAGCACGACAAAATGTATGCGGTAACCGTGATGAGCTTATTCTGAAGTCCAGTGACCATATCGTGCTTTCGCTTCAAATACAATGACCGTAAGTGTCGTCAACAAAATACGGAGCACGCATCAAATGCAAAGTCCGCCAGTGTCATCAACAAAATATGGAGACGTATCGTGAGCTAGATACCGTTGTACTATTGTATATGCTTATTCGCTTAGTGGCCGATTGCGTGTGTGGTGTGGTGGGCACATCATTTCTAGTTGTGGTGGGTCAACATGAAGACTCATGGGTCGGCTCCATCCTACGCCACATGTAGGTTGGACCGAGACGTGTTATACGAAGACCCATGTGGAGGACTCGGCGTACAACTCGAAGCTACCAGAGTCGCGGAGGACTCTATCCCCACTGGTGATAAGCCGACTATATATGATTTGTAACCCTAGGCCCTTAGTATGTTATACAAGCTTGGGGGCTAGTTCGTCAATAGTATCCACACACGCATAATGCCTGGTATTCACGTGTACTTTGTACACACCCTATCACTAATATACAGTACCAGGAGTAGGCTCTTTCTTCAACTCCAATTGAATTCTAGCATGTGCATGTGTTTATTTCATATTATCGATCCATAGATTGAGAGCTATTTGAAATACAGGCAATGGATGCTTTTGCAATTCATATATAAACATTAATTAGTGCACTCCATATTGTTAGTGTGAAGAACTTTATACATTTGTCACTTGCATGGATACATTCCAAATTGCTAGCTATGAAGTAGAATACATGTCGAATTCAACATAAAGGGGGTTTCGAAGATTTGAATTCATAGGAAGTGCATTCATCTATTTGAACCTGAGATAATGGCATTTGTAAATCAGATGTAAAAGGGGGCATCAATCTTTGTTGTGAGTTTGAACATGCTATATATATATATATATTCATACGCATATCTAACTTTTTTTGCAACCAAGGAGATTATATCTGGAACCATGCATCAACTGAGGTAAGTTGCATATTTTTTAATATATACTCGTGTACAATGTATATTCAAATGTACCCCCTCCATTCCAAAATAATCGTAGCTTTAGGATTTTCAAGAGTAAAGATTTGTGAAGTTTGACAAATCCTGAAAGTTCAATTCAAGAGAACCGAAAACGTTAATGCTTCTGCTCCCAAATATTGAATGAAGCACCAAATAGGCCTCTGGTCACCCGAAACCACGCGAGACTAATGTTTTGGTGGTAGGAAATTACTGTCCTGGCTCTGGCCCGTGTAGCCTATCGGCCCGATGTCCAAAGGTCTAAACCGGGGTAGGTTTGTAACTTCATGAAGACGCCAGAGAAGCATTCATACGCCGTGGGCGCCTACCCATGCGCTCGGCCGAAATCTATCCCGCCCACATTTGGGACACCTGACATGACTGTCCTACCCCCAACCTGCAATACGTCCGAAATTTTAGATGGGGGGAAGTTTGTAACTTTCCCCAAATTTCAAACAAGCGCGTCTCAAACCGAAACATTGTTCCCCCTTAGTTCCCCGCCTCCCTCCGTTTCCGCATTCATACTCTGTGGGCGCAAAAACGCCCTCTCCACCAGCCGCGAAACCCCAGTCTCCTCCGTCCTCCACCCCATAGCGGCCAATCCACCGCCGCCCTCCTCCATCACGCCGGAGCCGGTACCCTGACGTCGTCGTCCAATGCAACCGCAACCGCAACGCCCTCAAGGACTTAGCAGCTGAAGACGAGGCAGAGCTGCCTCCACGACGCCGACGCCGACGTGTGCCATACCAGAACCACTCCGACCACGCCATCCTGCGCCTCACTGATGCGGCTCCACTGTCGCAACCGTCCACCGCACCGGAGCTGTTCCCGCTACGCCGTCGTTCGCCACCTCGGATCTGCTTCCCCGCCGCCGACAGACGGCCACCGCACCACACTCAACAACTTGGCCATGGGTTCGTCCAAGGCTGCACCGTCCTCCACAACTTCTGGTTTCCGGCAAACAACAAGAAGATCGTCGGAAAAACAGAAGGAGGACACAACACTGCCAGCAGAAAGAGGTACTCCTCTTCCCATATTCGTGCAAATCTTACGTCTCCGCTCACACCGTATTCATCCCACGAAAGAAACTAGTTGAGCGCTTCTTACTGCATATTCTTCGTGATACTAAATGCACAAGGTTTCCTCCCTTTTACTATCTCACCTTTGCTAGAGGTCAGTAGCCCACCTGGATTTCAATTCAGGGTCAGTCGAACCGCAATTAAAAGAAGTAGCACCCGCTTAGGCGCGCGGAGCACCTAGTCCGCCTGCTCCCCGGGGAAGCGGGGTGTGGGGCGCAGGAGCTGCTTGTGCCTGATTTGGAGGTCGGCGGGGCTTGAATGGATGGCCGGGGGGGCGGTGCCAAGCACGGCGGTGCGGTGAGGTCGAGGGGAGGGCGCAGGAAGGGGAGGAATACTGGGTCGGTGGTCGCTGGCGTTTCGAGGAAGATCGTCAGCACTGACTGGCTGGAGGTAGATGAAGGCGATCTTCCCGTTCTTTGTACATCGGACGGTGCAGAAAAAATGGACTGACCTATTTGCTTTCAGTCGACTGTTATTTTCATAGAATCCTATAGTAATTTAGTGTGCCATGCATGTTGTAGAGCTATCATATGTCCCCCATCATTTATTTCTCACCGACCTTCTATCTGCTACCTTTACACTGTACTAATTGTGCACACACTTCACCCATACTCACACTATTGTTTTTTTATGCATGGGTATTTCAGACTCTGACGCAATTTTGATGAATGCAGAAAAGAAAAGACAGAAGTCGCTCCAGTGTAATTCGAAGATAAGCACTAAGCGTTCCAGCGCTCTAATGGGTGCAGTGTCAGCACTTGGAGACAGTAAATGTAGCTCTACAGTTGATGATCTCAATTGCCACACACAACCATCCCAGGTGCTTGCTTTAACTTCGCGCTGTCAAATGTGGTTGCATGTTGCATATGGTGTCTAGCTTGTATTGCTTCCAATTTGGTTAAATTGCATCTGCTTACTTTACACATTATACCTTTGATAATGACATGCCTTCCTGTTTTCGATACATACTACATATGTCTATTAACCATGTTCGTAGATCAAACTAATGCTCTTTTGTATCCCTCGTCAATCACTTATGATGAGACAGTCACCCGGGTGGGTTACTATGAGACCCCATACTCGTTTAAAGAGTGCAGTGTCATCCTCCCAACATGATTCTCAAGAAACAGCAAGGCTAAATGAAGATAGTCAACGTAGCTCTCTAGTTGATCACCGCAATTCCCCCACACCACCATGGCAGGTGCTTGCTCTTACTTGGCAGTGTGATATGTGGTTGCATGTTGCATACATTGTCTAGCTTGTAATGCTTCTAATTAGGGTAAATTGCATATAGTTTACACACTATACCTGTGAACATGACATGCCTTCCTATTTTTGGTACACACTACATCTATGTGTTAACCTTGTTCTTACATGAAACTGCCTCTCTTCTGTATCCTGCATCAATCACTTACGATGAGTCACCTTTATTCGTTGCATATTGCATATTATTTCTAGCCTGTTGCCATGTATTGCTTCTAATTTGGTCAAATAGATTTGTTAGGGCACCCTTTTAATTTGGCAGAGTGATATTGGTTTCATCTTTCATTTGGTTTCTAGCTTGCATCGATTCTAACAAGTTCAAGCACCTTGTGCTTAGTTTACACTTTATACAGCATACATGTCAATATGTCACGCCGGCCTATTTTTCATACATATTCCATCCACCTATCATGCGACTGCCTTACATGAAAGTAGTGTTCGTCAGTATCATGCATCAATGAGTTCTGAAGAGCAAATTGTATTCCTTTTTCTTGTGGGTTTGACTTGACAAGGCAAAATCAAGAAAGAGGAAGGAAAAGAGTAAGGAAGGCGATGATGGTGGTCCTCTGCAGCAACGTAAACGGAGCATCTGTACCGATTCTCCTTGTACTAATAGTGCATTACAAGGTCCAAGTCTCCGCTCCCCTACTCCACCATCCAAGGTGCTTGCTCTAACTTGGCAGTGTGATATCTGGTTGCATGTTGCATATGGTGTCTAGCTTGTATTGCTCTTAGTTAGTGTAAACTGCATCTGCTTAGCTTACACATGGTACATGTGAATATGACACGCTTTCCTGTTTTTGGTACATACTATATCTGTCTATCACACCATGTTCTTACATGAAACTACTCTTCTTGTGTATCCTGCATCAGTCACTTATGATGGGACACCTTTAAGTTGGCAGTGTGATATTGGTTTGCGTCTTGAATATGATTTCTAGCATGTATTGCTTCTAGTTTGATGAACGCCACCTATGACGAGGCAGTTTTAACTTGGCAGAGTGATATTGATTGCACCTTCCATATGGTGTCTTGCAGTGTTTCTAATCCCCTTTTCTTATCAGTTTGACTTCACAATGCAAAATCATTACAGCTGAAGGAAATTAGTCTGGCAGTGGATGAAGGTGGTCCTTCGGAGCAACTCAAACAGGGGGTCTCTACAGATTCTACTCCGCCATCCTCCCAACAAGATTCGCAAGACAACACAATGCTGGACAGTCAACGTAGTTGTGTAGATGATGACTCCCCTACTCCACCATCACAGGTGCTTGCTCTAACTTGTCACTATTATATGTGGCTGCATGTTGCGTATGATGTCTAGCTTGTATTGCTTCTAACTTCGATTGCATCTGCTTACTTTACACATAATGCATGTGAATATGACACGTGTTCCTGTTTCTAGAACATAGATGTACATGATGAGCACATCTCCCCTACTCCACCATCACCGGTGCTTGCTCTTACTTGGAACTGTTATACGTGGTTGTGTTTTCCGTATGATGTCTAGTTTGTATTGCTTCTGATTATGTTGAATTGCATCTGCATAGCTTACAACTTATACCTGCAACGATTACTTACCCATAAGACACGCTATCGTACATGTGAATATGAAACGTTGTCGTTTTTGTATATATTCCATCCTCCTATCCTGCGCTTGCCTTACATCAAAGTAGTGTTCGTCTGTATCATGCATCAACCAGTTATGTTGAGCTAATTTTATTCATCTTCTTGTGGTTTTGACTTCATAAGGCAATATCAGAAAATAGGAAGGAAAAGAGTAAGTTAGGGGATGTTGGTGGTCCTCCGCACCGATGCAAACAGAGATTCTCTAGATTTGCCACTGCTACTGCTAATGAAGTTGAAGTCCCAAGTCTACATGATGAGTTCATCTCCCGTACTCCACCATCGCAGGTGCTTGCTCTAAGTTGACAGTGTGATAATTGGTTCCATGTTGCATATGTTGTCTAGCCTGTATTTCTTCTATTTTGATTAAATTGCACCTGCTGAGTTTATACGTTATACATGTGCATATGACATGGCTTTCTGTGTCTAGAATACACTGCATCTATCTATAATACCATGTTCTTACATCAAAGTACTGCTGTTGTGTATCCCGCATCAGTCACTCATGATTGGACGCTTTTCACATGGCAGTTTGATAGTGGTTGCATCTTGCATTGGTTTCTACGTTGTACTACTTCTAATTTTTCGAATTGCCACTTATGACAAGACACTTTTAGCTTGGCAGAGTAATATTGGCCGCATCTTTCATATGGTGTGTAGCTTGCATTACTTCTATTTTCTTGAAAATCCTTCTATTTTCTTGAAAATCCTTCTACTTAGTGTCATGCCGTCCTATTTTTCTTACATATTCCATCCTCATACGGTTGTCTTACATCAAAGTATTGCTTGTCTGTATCATGCATCAATGAGTTCTGAAGAGTGATTTTATTCTTTTATGTTGTGGGTATAGCTTGACATGGCAAAGTCAAAAAAGAGCAAGGAAAATAATATAGTAGGGAGTGCTGTTACTCGTCCGATGAAACGGAAAAGGTTCTGCCGTCGAGATTCTGCTAGTACTTATAGTGCAGTAGAAGGTCCAAGTCCACCGGCTAAATCTACAAACACAGTATCACCTGCTCCACCAGCTGTAGCATCCGCTTCAACTGTACCAGCATCTCAACCAGTTACTCGTTCGTTTGCTCCGGAACTGGCCAGTTCCCAAGCTGCCTTCACACATAACACTACTTCCGAAGCACTGCTGACACAACAGGACTTGGCAAGATCAGATGAACCTCATGAGCATCAACACCAAGACGGTACCTGACCGAGTCAAGTTGCAGTTGCATGCTCCTTTATATGTACTCTCACATTTTGATGTACACTAACACTTTCCATATTCGTTGTTGAACTAGCACCACGGCGCAAGCGGAAACAGACATCAGGGATAATGCTTGACAGATTAACAAAATCTAAAGGAGGAAGAATGGAGATCCATTTTGAGGCAGGTTTAAAAAGGCCACGTGGTGCTATAGAGTCAGCCAAGTTAGTATCAGAGGCAGCTGTTGCCATTAGGTGTCATGCACGTATCCTCCCAACGTGGATCCAGTACAGGAATGAGAAAGACAATACCCAGTTTAACACCTTCCTTGACCATATATTTGTAAGTAATGTTATTCATCGCAATTAGTAATATTGTCTTGCTCTGTCCCATACTTTCTAGCTTCCTCCTAATAAGACTCACATTCTTTTTTCAACAGATGAGGTTCAAGTTGGATCCGAAATATGATGCAACTAGACAAGCATGCACTCATGTTTTTCAGTCTGCTCTGCGACAATATCGGTACCACCTTAGAAAATCTCACTTTGAAGGCAAGGCTAACAATGAAATCGCCCAAACATCTCCAGTGGAATATATTACAGATGAAGACTGGACAGCCCTCGTTAAACACTGGTCTGATCCAAAGTATCAGGTAGGCTATATGTATTTGATCAGACCACATATTAAACGTGTATTTATGTATGTGCCTTACAAGTGTATCTTCTTCTAGGCTAACTGTTTGAAGAGCAAAACCAACCGTTCTAAAGTGAAATTCCAACAGACCACAGGATCTCGTAGCTATACTGCACACTACGACGCTCTTGTAAATAGCTGATACTTCCTTCTTTTTTTGTGCCATATGATCATATCTATATTGACTTGTTCCAAATACAGAGGAAATCCCGTGCGGACCAAAAAAAACCTGAACCGAATGCAGTGCAAATCTTCAAGGATTGCCACACCAGCAAGATGAAGGGCATGAGCACACCAGTTCAAGTCGTTGTTGTAAGTCCTTACTCCTGCTGCCTTGAACTGATTGGTACTGTGATGTGTTCATTTAACTACTTGGTTTGCAGCCAATGTCAGTTACTCGGTTCACTTTTATTCACAGTTGTCTTAACGTATCATTTCACCTTACATGGTTTAAAAGAGATGAAGGATATTCTTTTGGTCTTGATATGTAATCTAGTTGTTATGTTCACATGCACACACAATGATAAAATAGTGTCGGCGTACTAAAGTAGGGGTACCTTAGTATCCCGAACTTGTGCACGGGCAGTCGCAGCGACCCGTCGCAAGGCTTGCTGGGCGACCGCCAAGACCCTCCATGGTTCCTTTAGGAGCCATTCAAGAACAAAGTATCCAAGGCCCCGGCAAGAGGAGCTTGCCGGGAAGGCTACTCGAAGCACAGAGACCCCGGCAAGAGGAGCCTGCCGGGAAGGAGACAAGACCCCGGCAAGAGGAGCTTGCCGGCAAGGAGACGAGACCCCGGCAAGAGGAGCTTGCCGGGAAGACCAACCAAAGCATCTCAAGAAGCTCGCTGCGGCGCACTGCGCGCCCCGACAAGGCCCGGTGAGCGACAAGCTCCCGAACGCGACAAGGCAACTTCCGCGGCAAGGCGCTTGCCGCGGCAAGGCGCTTACCGCGGCAAGCTACTACTCCGCAGCCCGCGCTCCAGCTCGCCCACCACGTGTCGCTCTGGGACCACTCCTGGCGTACGTGGCGGGAGGCTGTGCAGCCGGGGGCATGCGGTGGCAAGCAAGCGCTGACAAGATAGCCATCGTGGCAAACGGTGGCGTTCCTAGCGGTCCCTCTCTGTACCGTCTAGGTGACACAGACAGGCATTTAATGCCTTTGTCCCCTGCCATCAGGGTTAGGTATGATACGACTGTTGTAGGCGGTGGAGCCAACTACCACCTCTTTTACATTTTTACCCCCACCTCTGTTGCCACCTGTCGGCGACCCCTTAGACATATAAAAGGAGGCCCATGCGCAACAGAGAGGAGGAGGAAGGCCATTCTCACGCTCGGCCTCGCCAGCTGCTTGAGTGTACTGTAGCACTCATCGCTCCCGAGCAAGAACTCAATACAACCACCAAAGCAGGAGTAGGGTTTTACGCATCCGTGCGGCCCGAACCTGGGTAAATCGATCGTCTCGCTCGTGCGTTCGCCTTGATCTGCTCTTTGTGCATCCACCGCCCCCTGCCGAACCGAAAGGGGCTCGGTCCGCCGATCCCATAGGTGCGCGAGGGATCAGCAACCCCCGACATCTTTGGCGCGCCAGGTAGGGGGTACGTTGAGGTTGTGCGAACCTGATCCGACGTTCGCACGAGCCAAATCTTCATCCTCTTCATCAACATGCCGCCGAAGAAGAAGGCTTCGGAGGTAGCCGCTCCGTCTGTGCCGAGCCCGCCATCGCCGGAGCGGACGTCTGGTGGAGCAGGCGCTGGCGGAAGAGTGGGCGCCGACGGGGAGACCCATGGCGCTGCCAGGTCCAAGGGCCAGGTTGCACCGCAGGTCGGCGGCGCGGTCGCCTCCCACAACGACCGCGCGCACTCCAAGACCTCGGCGTCCGTGCACGCACCGCGCCCGTCCCAGGAGGCGCGGGACCAGCAACGTCATGGTACCCACGGTACCATACGTCTGCTGGGCCAAGATCAAGATGGCGGAGCCCGGAGTGCTCAGGATCAGCATGCGCGCCAACATGCTGGCGCGAGCGTGGCGCGGTCGCTTGGACGAGATGTTGCTCCTTCTAATGCGGTTAGAAGTCCGAGCATATCCCGTTCCTCGCACCGTTCACCGCCGCCGCCCGCCACTCCGGCAGAAGCGTTGGCACGGGCCCAACTGCTCCTAGATTACCCTCCGGCGGCGGACAAGATCGACGACTGGAGGGCCACTATTCAGAGTCTCATCGGCTTCGCCAACAGCGACAACCCACGGCAGCCGAGCGCATCGCTACCGCGGCAAGTCAGCCAGGTGCGAGCCAGTGGCGACAAGACCGGCGAGGGTGCAACCACTGTGCACTCTCCGCCCCGAAGGCCAAGATTGCCGACTCGCCGGATCCACCTCGATGGCTACTCCACCGGGTTGTCAGATCCGCGAGCTCGTCGCGATCAACGCCAAGTTCTCCATGAGAGACAGCAAGAAGACGCTCGAACACGCATCGAGCGCCAAAGAGAAGCGCGGCGTCAATCAGACCTGCGCGCTGGGCCCTCTATTGACATGCATGCACCCGGAGAGCCAGGTAACGTGCCGTACGCGGCAGGTTGTCCTGCGTTTACCCGTGAGCTGCGGCAAGTCCAGTGGCCCAATCAGAAGCATTTCAAGCCAGACGTGCCGGAGAAGTACGACGGCAAGTCGCACCCGTCCGAGTTCCTCAGCATCTACACCACTGCGGTGCAAGCTGCCGGGGGGCGAGACGACAAGGTCCTTGCCAACTACTTCCCGCTCGTGCTCAAGCCCGAGGTCAGATCCTGGCTCATGCACTTGCCGGACAACTCCATATCCTCTTGGGCGGATTTGTGCCATCAGTTTGTCGGCGCCTTTACGGGCGGCCACAAACCACATGGCCAAGAGAGTGACCTCCACTTGCTTGCCCAGAAGGAAGGAGAACCCCTGCGCAAGTATATCCAGAGATTCAGCCGCGTGCAGCGCAACATCCCAGACATCCACCCTGCTGCGGTTATCAGCGCGTTCCATCAGAACGTGCATAATCGCAGGATGCGGGAGGAGATGGCGATGAGCAGGATCAGAGACGTCAGCGAGCTGTACGCCCTGGCCGACAAGTGCGCACGCGCTGAAGAAGGGAGGAAACTCCCCGGAGAAGATGCTGGAGCAGGGGGATCTGACAGCGAGGATGCCACCCCGGCAAGGAAAAACCGGAGGCGCAACAGGAAGAAGAGCGGCAAAGAGGTACTAGTCGTTGAGCAGTCCAGCGATGACGGCCCCGCCAAGCAAGCCAAAGTTGGCAGCTCCGGCAAGGAGGTTGCCGCGTGCACCAACTGCCAGGCTGTGGCGGCCGCCGACAAGCAGGACGGCTCCGGCAAGCAGTATTGCAAGATTCATCGCACCAAGGGCCATGATCTCCGGAACTGCAAGAGGGTCGAGCAGCTTGTCCAGCAACAAAAAGCTGAGTACGAGCGGCGCGACAAGGAGAGAGCCCAAGGAGGCGGTGGAGAAGCCGGCAAGAAGCGCGCTGGCCAGGGAGGAAGCCGCGGCAAGGAGACAGACCTCCCTGCGGCCACAACAAAGACGAAGACGAAGACGACGACGAAGACATGGATGATGTTGAGAACAGCGAGCAGGAGTTTCAGAAGGCTACAGAAGTCTTGTGTGTTGACGGTGGCGCTTCCCTGGATACTTCCCACCACCAACTCAAATAATGGCTCCGGGAAGTTAATGCGGCAGAGCCACCTGTCGAATCACGCAAGCTTCTGAAGTGGTCCAGCACGCCTATCGTCTGTGACATTGAGGACCACCCTGATCGCACAACTGCGGTCGGGTGCTTGCCGTTGTTGGTTTCACCAACAATCCGCAACCTCAAGATCACCAAGATGCTAGTTGACGGTGGGGCCGGCCTAAATCTGATCTCCTCCGCTGTGCTCCAGAAACTCCAGATCCCGGACAGCGAGCTCGAAGAAACCGGTACATTCCAAGGAATCAACCCGGGAAGGAGCAAGCCGAAAGGGAAGGTCACGTTGCGAGTGACATTTGGCAGTGAGCTGAATTTCAGAACGGAGAGGGTCACTTTCGACGTTGCTGATTTCCCATTGCCTTACAATGGGATACTTGGTCGTCCAGCACTCGCCAAGTTCATGGCAGCCTCTCACTATGCATACAACATGCTCAAGATGCCAGGCCCGATAAGCGTCATCTCTGTCCCTGGCGACATGAAGGATGCCCTTATCTGCGCCGACAAGATCTACCGGGAAGCTGCTGCCGCGACAGACCGCGAGGCACTTGCCGCTGAAGCTCCCGGGGAGAAGAAGAAGACTAAGTCCGGCAAGAGCTCTGGTGCCCACTCCGGTAAGCGCGCCTCTTTGGAGTGCCGTGCTGCCGTCGAGGACGCACCATCGAGCTCCACCGGCAAGTGGACCAAGTCCGGCAAAAGCTCTGGTGCCCACTCTGGCAAGCGTGCCTCCTTGGAGTGCTGCGCTGCCGTCGAGGACGCACCATCGAGCCCCACCAGCAAGAGTAAGAAGACGATGGCAGCTCCACCACTTACCAAGAAGGTGTCCGCCAAGGAGGACAGCACTGGTGGTACCTTCACCATCAGTGCCACGCTTGACCCTAAATAGGAAAGCGCGCTCGTTACTTTCCTACGGGCGAATGTCAATGTGTTTGCATGGCAACCGTCGGACATCCCCGGTGCTCCCAGGAAGGTAATTGAGCACCATCTTGCCGTTTGTCCTCATGCGCGGCCCGTCAAGCAGAAGGTCAGGAAACAGGCGGTGGAGCGCCAAGAATTCATAGCAGAAGAAATCAAGAAGTTGGAAGCAGCAGGCCTTGTCAGAGGAGTGCTCCATCCAACGTGGTTGGCCAATCCGGTTGTAGTGCGCAAGGCAAACGGGAAGTGGAGGCTTTGTATTGACTTCACTGATGTTAATAAAGCTTGTCCCAAAGATCCATTTCCCTTGCCGCGCATTGACCAGATTGTTGACTCCACAGCAGGATGTGATCTGCTTTCATTTCTTGATGCATATTCAGGATACCATCAGATCTTCATGGCAGAAGAGGATGAGGAGAAAACCGCATTCATTACTCCATGTGGCACGTACTGTTTCGTACGGATGCCTTTCGGATTAAGAATGCTGGTTCAACATTTGCTAGAGTAGTCCACATCGCTTTGAAGCCACAGATACACAGAAATGTAGAAGCTTACATGGATGATATAGTGGTCAAAAGCAAACACAGGGCAACTCTGATCCAAGACTTAGAAGAGACTTTTGCAAATCTGCGCAAGGTCAACCTCAAGCTCAACCCCGAGAAGTGTGTGTTTGGAGTTCCTTCCGGCAAGCTTCTCGGGTTCTTCGTGTCTCAGCGGGGAATCGAAGCTAATCCCGACAAGATCAAGGCCATTGAGCAGATCGAAGCACCGAAGCGTGTCAAGGATGTACGGAAGCTTGCCGGCTGCATGGCTGCTCTCGGCAGGTTTATCTCTCGGTCTGCTGAGCGCGCCCTGCCGTTTTTCAAAATTTTGAAAAGGGCAGGTCCAATGAAATGGACTCCGGAAGCGGAGGCTGCGCTGCAAGACCTGAAGAGATACCTGTCCTCCACTCCAACACTTGTCGCACCTAAACCACAAGAGAAGTTGATGCTGTACATAGTGGCAACCAATCAAGTGGTTAGTGCTGCGTTAGTAGCCGAGAGGGAGGCCAATGACGAGCCAGCGACCGCGGCAAGCACATCCAGCGACAAGCAGGGGGCTTCCCCGACAAGCTCTGGTCCCGACAAGCAAGGGTCTGCGCAGATGCAAGAGGAGATACAGAAGAAGATGGTGCAGCGCCCAGTTTACTTTGTCAGTTCCCTTTTGCAGGGGGCTAGGTCAAGGTACTCTGGTGTGCAAAAGTTGCTTTTCGGCCTCCTCATGGCCCCGAGAAAGCTGCGCCATTACTTCCAAGCACATGAGATCACAGTTGTCACTCGCTTTCTGCTGAAGAGGATATTGCAAAATCCAGAAGCAACAGGCAGGATAGTCGAGTGGGCAGTGGAACTGTCAAGCTTTGGCCTCAAGTTTGAGAGTACATCAACAATCCAGAGCAGAGCATTGGCAGAGTTCATAGCAGAATGGACGCCAACTCCAGACGAAGAAATTTCGGAGACGAGCATCCCCGCCAAGGAAGCGAGCAAAGAGTGGCTCATGTACTTTGACGGTGCCTTCTCACTGCAAGGCGCCGGTGCTGGTGTACTGCTTGTCGCACCCACCGGAGAGCACCTCAAGTACATAGTCTAGATGCACTTTCCCAAGGAGCAAGCGACAAACAATACTGCAGAATATGAAGGCTTGCTTGCCGGTCTCAGGATCGCGGCAGAACTTGGGATTAAGAAGCTCATTGTCAGGGGTGACTCGCAGCTTGTCATCCGCCAAGTGAACAAGGTTTACCAGAGTCCGTTGATGGAAGCTTACGTTGATGAAGTGAGGAAGCTAGAAGAGCGCTTTGACGGCCTGCAAATGGAACATGTTCCAAGAGCTGAAAACGACATTGTCGATGGCCTGTCGAAATGTGCTGCACTTAAATTACCTGTGGAACCAGGGACTTTTGTGCTCAAGCTGACTCAGCCGTCCGTAACACCATCAACTGGACAGAGCAAGAAGAGGAAGTTGATTTCTGGTGACTATCTTCCGGCAGAGCTTCCCAAAGCCGCCGCCAAGAAGGTCCCCAAGATCGACGCCAAGAATGCTGAGGAGCAGTCTACTCCGGCAAACCCTAGGGTTTGTTCCGTTGCAGCAGACACTCCCGGCAAGCTCTGCTCCGGCAAGCTTGTCGGGGGACGTCAAGCTCCAGCAGAGTCGCAGGCTCTTGCCGTAGAAGCGGACGTTCCCACAGCAGCAGATGTGCCTTTAGTCCTTGTTGTCGAGCCACAGGCTCCAACATGGGCGCAGCAGATTGTCCGTTTCCTTCAGACAGGAGAGCTTCCCGGGGAACCAGAAGAAGCGGAAAGAGTAGCCCGGCAGTCTAGTATGTACCAGTTTGTCGACAACACACTGTGCAGAATAAGACTCAACGGTGTGAAATTGAAGTGTATTCCTCGGGAAGATGGACAGAAGCTGTTGGCAGAGATACACGGAGGCATATGTGGTCACCACATTGGCGCAAGAGCTCTTGTCGGAAAAGCATTCCGGCAAGGCTTCTTCTGGCCGACAGCCCTCCAGGATGCAACTGCACAAGTAACCAAGTGTGAAGCATGCCAGTTCCATTCCAAGCAGATACACCAGCCAACTCAAGCTCTCCAGACGATCCGTTTATCCTGGCCATTTTCGGTCTGGGGGCTCGATATCCTCGGCCCCTTTCCCCAAGCTGTCGGGGGCTTTGAGTACTTGTACATTGCAATCGACAAGTTCACAAAGTGGCCGGAAGTGGAACCAGTGAGGAAGGTGACAGCACAGTCAGCAGTCAAGTTCTTCAGGTCGATTGTCTGCCATTTCGGAATCCCCAACAGGATAATCACCGACAATGGTACACAATTTACGAGCCGCACCTTCATGCAGTATGTGCAAGATCTTGGCGCCAAGGTCTGCTTCGCTTCTGTTGCTCACCCGAGAAGCAACGGTCAAGCTGAAGGGCAAATGCTGAAGTGCTGCGCGGGCTCAAGACCAGAACTTTCGACAGGCTGCACAAGTGCGGACGCAACTAGATCGAGGAGTTGTCGGTGGTTCTTTGGTCAATCAGGACGACGCCAAATAGAGCCACTGGACAGACACCCTTCGCTCTAGTCTATGGAGCGGAGGCAGTTATCCCCACGGAACTCGTATACGGGTCACCTCGAGTGCTCGCTTATGATGAGCTTGAGCAAGAGCAGCTGCGGCAAGATGACGCACTGCTCCTTGAGGAAGATCGTCTTTAGGCTGCTGTGCGAGCCACTCGCTACCAGCAAGCTTTGCGCCGCTATCATAGCCACGAAATTAACGCCAGAAGTCTTGAGGAAGGCGACCTTGTTCTTCGGCACGTTCAGTCCGCCAAGAATTCCAACAAGTTGACGCCGAAGTGGGAAGGCCCTTACCGGGTGAAACGAGTCACCAGGCCTGGCGCTGTCCGCCTGGAGACCGAAGATGGCGTACCAGTGAGCAACTCCTGGAATATCGAGCATCTTCGTAAGTTTTACCCGTAAGGCACGGTTGTCGGACCCTGTCCGGCAACCACCCTTTTGTACAAGTCTTGCCGCTGTTGCATGTAATCCTTTGTACAAAGCCAGGCGCAGACCCTGAGCACAAGTAAATGAAGCGCTGGCGCCCAGAGTTATAGCATGCATGCTAGGTCGAGTCTGGTCCTTGGTTAGGGTTGATAGTGCTTAACAGCGACTAACCCCTAACTTAGAGGTCTAGTGTGCGTCCCTTTGCCTTTCTTTCGTTTCCTTTGGTTCGCAGGGCTCGCATATGAAGGAAATATGCCCTAGAGGCAATAATAAAGTTATTATTTATTTCCTTATATCATGATAAATGTTTATTATTCATGCTAGAATTGTATTAACCGGAAACATAATACATGTGTGAATACATAGACCAACAGAGTGTCACTAGTATGCCTCTACTTGACTAGCTCGTTAATCAAAGATGGTTATGTTTCCTAACCATGAACAAAGAGTTGTTATTTGATTAACGAGGTCACATCATTAGTTGAATGATCTGATTGACATGACCCATTCCATGAGCTTAGCACCCGATCGTTTAGTATGTTGCTATTGCTTTCTTCATGACTTATACATGTTCCTATAACTATGAGATTATGCAACTCCCGTTTACCGGAGGAACACTTTGGGTACTACCAAACGTCACAACGTAACTGGGTGATTATAAAGGAGTACTACAGGTGTCTCCAATGGTAGATGTTGGGTTGTCGTATTTCGAGATTAGGGTTTGTCACTCCGATTGTCGGAGAGGTATCTCTGGGCCCTCTCGGTAATACACATCACATAAGCCTTGCAAGCACTGCAACTAATATGTTAGTTGTGAGATGATGTATTACAGAACGAGTAAAGAGACTTGCCGGTAACGAGATTGAACTAGGTATTGGATACCGACGATCGAATCTCGGGCAAGTAACATACCGATGACAAAGGGAACAACGTATGTTGTTATGCGGTCTGACCGATAAAGATCTTCGTAGAATATGTAGGAGCCAATATGGGCATCCAGGTCCCGCTATTGGTTATTGACCGGAGATGTGTCTCGGTCATGTCTACATTGTTCTCGAACCGCAGGGTCCGCACGCTTAACGTTACGATGACAGTTATTATGAGTTTATGCATTTTGATGTGCCGAAGGTTGTTCGGAGTCCCGGATGAGATCACGGACATGACGAGGAGTCTCGAAATGGTCGAGACGTAAAGATTGATATATTGGAATCCTATGTTTGGGCACCGGAAGCGTTCCGGGTGAAATCGGGATTTTTCCGGATTACCGGGAGGGTTACCGGAACCCCCCGGCAGGTAAATGGGCCTATTGGGCCTTAGTGGAAAAGAGAGAAGAGGCAGCCCACAAGCCTAGCCGGCGCCCCCCCTTTCCCAAGTCCTAATAGGACTAGGAGAGGTGGGCCGGCCCCCTCTTTCTCCTTTCCCCCCAAGAATCCTAGTTGGAATAGGATTGGAGGGAAGGAGTCCTACTCCCGGTGGGAGTAGGACTCCTCCCTGCGCCTCCCTCCTAGCCGGCCAAACCCCCTGCCCCTGGCCTTTATATACGGGGGCAGGGGGCACCCCAAGACACACAACTTGATCCTTGAGATCGTTCCTTAGCCGTGTGCGGTGCCCCCTGCCACCAAATTCCACCTCGATCATACCGTTACAGTGCTTAGGCGAAGCCCTGCGTCGGTAGTACATCAAGATCGTCACCATGCCGTCGTGCTGACGGAACTCTTCCTCGATGCTTTGCTGGATCGGAGCCCGAGGAACGTCATCGAGCTGAACGTGTGCTAAGAACTCGGAGGTGCCGGAGTAACGGTGCTTGGATCGGTCGGATCGGGAAGAAGACGTACGACTACTTCCTCTACGTTGTGTGATCGCTTCCGCAGTCGGTCTGCATTGGTACGTAGACAACACTCTCCCCTCTCGTTGCTGTGCATCACCATGATCTTGCGTGTGCGTAGGAAAATTTTGAAATTACTACGTTCCCCAATAGTGGTATCAGAGCCTAGGTTTTATGGTTTGATGTTATTTGCACGAGTAGAACACAAGTGAGTTGTGGGCGATACAAGTCATACTGAATACCAGCATGTCATACTTTGGTTCGGCGGTATTGTTGGACGAGACGATCCGGACCAACCTTACGCGTACTCTTACGCGAGACCGGTTCCCTCGACGTGCTTCGCACATAGATGGCTTGCGGAAGACTGTCTCTCCAACTTTAGTTGAACCAAGTGTGGCTACGCCCGGTCCTTGAGAAGGTTAAAACGGAGTCTATTTGACGAACTATCGTTGTGGTTTTGATGCGTAGGTGAGATGAGTTCTTACTTAAACCCGTAGCAGCCACGTAAAACTTGCAACAACAAAGTAGAGGACGTCTAACTTGTTTTTGCAGGGCATGTTGTGATGTGATATGGTCAAGGCATGATGCTGATTTTATTGTATGAGATGATCATGTTTTGTAACCGAGTTATCGGCAACTGGCAGGAGCCATATGGTTGTCGCTTTATTGTATGCAATGCAATCGCGATGTAATGCTTTACTTTATTACTAAGCGGTAGTGATAGTCGTGGAAGCATAAGATTGGCGAGACGACAACGATGCTACGATGGAGATCAAGGTGTCGCGCCGGTGACGATGGTGATCATGACGGTGCTTCGGAGATGGAGATCACAAGCGCAAGATGATGATGGCCATATCATATCACTTATATTGATTGCATGTGATGATTATCTTTTTATGCATCTTATCTTGCTTTGATTGACGGTAGCATTATAAGATGATCTCTCACTAAATTATCAAGAAGTGTTCTCCCTGAGTATGCACCGTTGCAAAAGTTCTTCGTGCTGAGACACCACGTGATGATCGGGTGTGATAGGCTCTACGTTCAAATACAACGGGTGCAAAACAGTTGCACACGCGGAATACTCAGGTTATACTTGACGAGCCAAGCATATACAGATATGGCCTCGGAACACGGAGGCCGAAAGGTCGAGCATGAATCATATAGTAGATATGATCAACATATTGATGTTCACCATTGAAAACTACTCCATCTCACGTGATGATCGGTTATGGTTTAGTTGATTTGGATCACGTGATAACTTAGAGGATTAGAGGGATGTCTATCTAAGTGGGAGTTCTTAAGTAATATGATTAAATCGAACTTAAATTTATCATGAACTTAGTCCTGGTAGTATTTTGCAAATTATGTTATAGATCAATAGCTCGCGTTGTTGCTTCCCTGTGTTTATTTTGATATGTTCCTAGAGAAAATTGTGTTGAAAGATGTTAGTAGCAAAGATGCGGATTGGATCCGTGATCAGAGGTTTATCCTCATTGCTGCACAGAAGAATTATGTCCTTGATGCACCGCTAGGTGACAGACCTATTGCAGGAGCAGATGCAGACGTTATGAACGTTTGGCTAGCTCAATATGATGACTACTTGATAGTTTAAGTGCACCATGCTTAATGGCTTAGAATCGGGACTTCAAAGACGTTTTGAACGTCATGGACCATATGAGATGTTCCAGGAGTTGAAGTTAATATTTCAAGCAAATACCCGAGTTGAGAGATATGAAGTCTCCAACATGTTCTATAGCTAAAAGATGGAGGAGAATCGCTCAACTAGTGAGCATGTGCTCAGATTGTCTGGGTACTACAATCGCTTGAATCAAGTGGGTGTTAATCTTCCAGATAAGATAGTGATTGACAGAATTCTCTAGTCACCATCACCAAGTTAGTAGAACTTCGTGACGAACTATAATATGCAAGGGATAACAGAAACAACTCCCTAGCTCTTCGTGATGCTGAAATCAATGAAGGTAGAAATCAAGAAAAACATCAAGTGTTGATGGTTGACAAGACCACTAGTTTCAAGAAAAGGGCAAAGGGAAGAAGGGGAACTTCAAGAAGAACGGCAAGCAAGTTGCTGCTCAAGTGAAGAAGCCCAAGTCTGATCCTAAGCCTGAGACTAAGTGCTTCTACTGCAAAGGGACTGGTCACTGGAAGCGGAACTACCCCAAGTGATTGGCGGATAAGAAGGATGGCAAAGTGAACATAAGTATATTTGATATACATGTTATTGATGTGTACTTTACTAGTGTTTATAGCAAACCCTTAGTATTTGATACTAGTTCAGTTGCTAAGATTAGTAACTCGAAACGGGAGATGCAGAATAAACAGAGACTAGTTAAGGGTGAAGTGACGATGTGTGTTGGAAGTGGTTCCAAGATTGATATGATCATCATCGCACACTCCCTATAATTTCGGGATTAGTGTTGAACCTAAATAAGTGTTATTTGGTGTTTGCGTTGAACATGAATATGATTTGATCATGTTTATTGTAATACGGTTATTCATTTAAGTAAGAGAATAAATTGTTGTTCTGTTTACATGAATAAAACCTAATATGGTTACACACCCAATGAAAATAGTTCATTGGATCTCGATCTTAATAATACACATATTCATAATATTGAAACCAAAAGATGCAAAGTTAATAATGATAGTGCAACTTATTTGTGGCTCTGCTGTTTAGGTCATATTGGTATAAAGCGCATGAAGAAACTCTATGCTGATGGGCTCTCGGAATCACTTGATTATGAATCACTTGATGCTTGCGAACCATGCCTTTTGGGCAAGATGACTAAAACGCCGTTCTTCGGAACAATGGAGCGAGCAACAGATTTGTTGGAAATCATACATACTGATGTATGTGGTCCGATGAATATTGAGGCTCGCGACAGGTATCATTATTTTCTTATCTTCACAGATGATTTGAGCAGATATGAGTATATCTACTTGATGAAACATAAGTCTGAAACATTTGAAAAGTTCAAAGAATTTCAGAGTGAAGTAAAAAATCATCGTAACAAGAAAATAAAGTTTCTACGATCTGATCGCAGAGACAAATTTTTGAGTTACGAGTTTGGTCTTCAGTTAAAACAATGTGAAATAGTTTCACTACTCACGCCACCTGGAACACCACAGCACAATGGTGTGTCCGAACGTCGTAATCGTACTTTACTAGATATGGTGCGATCTATGATGTCTCTTACCGATCTACCACTATCGTTTTGGGGTTATGCATTAGAGACAGTTGCATTCACGTTAAATAGGGCACCATCTAAATCCGTTGAGACGACACCGTGTGAACTATGGTTTGGCAAGAAACCTAAGCTGTCGTTTCTTAAAGTTTGGGGTTGCGATGCTTATATGAAAAAGTTTCATCCTGATAAGCTCAAACTCAAATCGGAGAAGTGCGTCTTCATAGGATATCCAAAGGAAACTATTGGATACACCTTCTATCACAGATCCGAAGGCAAGACTTTTGTTGCTAAAATTCGGAAACTTTCTGGAGAAGGAGTTTCTCTCGAAAGAAGTGAGTGGGAGGAAAGTAGAACTTGACGAGGTAACTGTACCTGCTCCCTTATTGGAAAATAGTACATCACAGAAAACTGTTTCTGCGACACCTATACCAATTGGTGAGGAAGCTAATGATGATGATCATGAAGCTTCAGGACAAGATACTACTGAACCACGTAGATCAACCAGACTGAGATCCGCACCAGAGTGGTACGGTAATCCAGTTCTGGAAGTCATGCTACTAGATCATGATGAACCTATGAACTATGAAGAAGCGATGGTGAGCCCAGATT
The DNA here is from genome assembly GCA_034509565.1 of Triticum monococcum. Taxonomy (NCBI): domain Eukaryota; kingdom Viridiplantae; phylum Streptophyta; class Magnoliopsida; order Poales; family Poaceae; genus Triticum; species Triticum monococcum. The sequence goes on along the minus strand of CM067847.1, from coordinate 618,046,189 downwards.
CCGCAAAGTGGCTTGAGGCCATGAAATCTGAGATGGGATCCATGTATGAGAACAAAGTATGGACTTTGGTTGACTTGCCCGATGATCGGCAAGCCATAGAAAATAAATGGATCCTCAAGAGGAAGACGGACGCTGATAGTAGTATTACTATCTACAAAGCTAGAATTGTCGCAAAAGGTTTTCGACAAGTTCAAGGGGTTGACTACGATGAGACCTTCTCACCCGTAGCGATGCTTAAGTCCGTCAGAATTATGTTAGCAATTGCTGCATTTTATGATTATGAAATATGGCAAATGGATGTCAAAACTGCATTCCTGAATGGATTTCTGGAAGAAGAGTTGTATATGATGCAACTAGAAGGTTTTGTCAATCCGAAAGGTGCTAACAAAATGTACAAGCTCCAGCAATCCATCTGTGGACTGGTGCAAGCATCTCGGAGTTGGAATATACGCTTTGATAAGTTGATCAAAGCATATAGTTTTATACAGACTTGCGGTGAAGCCTGTATTTACGAGAAAGTGAGTGGGAGCACTACAACATTTCTGATAAGTATATGTGAATGACATATTGTTGATCGGAAATAATGTAGAATTATTCTGTAAAGCATAAATGGAGTGTTTGAAAGGAGTTTTTCAAAGAAAGACTTCGGTGAAGCTGCTTACATATTGAGCATCAAAGATCTATAGAGATAGATCAAGATGCTTGATAAGTTCTTTCAATAAATACATACCTTGACAAGATTTTGAAGTAGTTCAAAATGGAGCAGTCAAAGAAAGAGTTCTTGCCTGTATTACAAGGTGTGAAAGTTGAGTAAGACTCAAAGCCCGACCACGGCAGAAGATAGAAAGAGAATGAAAGTCATTCCCTATGCCTTGGCCATAGGTTCTATAAAGTATGTCATGCTGTATACCAGATCTATTGTATACCCTGCACTGATTTGGCAAGGGAGTACAATAGTGATCTAGGAGTAGATCACTGGACAGCGGTCAGAATTATCCTTAGTGAAATAAGGATATGTTTCTCGATTATGGACGTGACAAAAAGGTTCGTCGTAAAGGGTTATGTCGATGCAAGTTTTTGACACTGATCCAGATGAATCTAAAGTCTCAATCTGGATACATATTGAAAGTGGGAACAATTAGCTAGAGTAGCTCCATGCAGAGCATTACAGACATAGAATTTTGCAAAATACTTACGGATCTGAATGTGACAGACCCGTTGACTAAAATTATCTCACAAGCAAAACATGATCACACCTTAGTACTCTTTGGGTGTTAATCACATAGAGATGTGAACTAGATTACTGACTCTAGTAAACCCTTTGAGTGTTGGTCACATGACGATGTGAACTATGGGTGTTAATCACATGGTGATGTGAACTATTGCTGCTAAATCACATGGCAATGTGAACTAGATTATTGACTCTAGTGCAAGTGGGAGACTGAAGGAAATATGCCCTAGAGGCAATAATAAAGTTATTATTTATTTCCTTATATCATTATAAATGTTTATTATTCATGCTAGAATTGTATTAACCGGAAACATAATACATGTGTGAATACATAGACCAACAGAGTGTCACTAGTATGCCTCTACTTGACTAGCTCGTTAATCAAAGATGGTTATGTTTCCTAACCATGAACAAAGAGTTGTTATTTGATTAACGAGGTCACATCATTAGTTGAATGATCTGATTGACATGACCCATTCCATGAGCTTAGCACCCGATCGTTTAGTATGTTGCTATTGCTTTCTTCATGACTTATACATGTTCCTATAACTATGAGATTATGCAACTCCCGTTTACCGGAGGAACACTTTGGGTACTACCAAACGTCACAACGTAACTGGGTGATTATAAAGGAGTACTACAGGTGTCTCCAATGGTAGATGTTGGGTTGTCGTATTTCGAGATTAGGGTTTGTCACTCCGATTGTCGGAGAGGTATCTCTGGGCCCTCTCGGTAATACACATCACATAAGCCTTGCAAGCACTGCAACTAATATGTTAGTTGTGAGATGATGTATTACAGAATGAGTAAAGAGACTTGCCGGTAACGAGATTGAACTAGGTATTGGATACCGACGATCGAATCTCGGGCAAGTAACATACCGATGACAAAGGGAACAACGTATGTTGTTATGCGGTCTGACCGATAAAGATCTTCGTAGAATATGTAGGAGCCAATATGGGCATCCAGGTCCCGCTATTGGTTATTGACCGGAGATGTGTCTCGGTCATGTCTACATTGTTCTCGAACCGCAGGGTCCGCACGCTTAACGTTACGATGATAGTTATTATGAGTTTATGCATTTTGATGTACCGAAGGTTGTTCGGAGTCCCGGATGAGATCACGGACATGACGAGGAGTCTCGAAATGGTCGAGACGTAAAGATTGATATATTGGAAGCCTATGTTTGGGCACCGGAAGCGTTCCGGGTGGAATCGGGATTTTTCCGGATTACCGGGAGGGTTACCGGAACCCCCCGGGAGGTAAATGGGCCTATTGGGCCTTAGTGGAAAAGAGAGAAGAGGCAGCCCACAAGCCTAGCCGGCGCCCCCCGCTTTCCCAAGTCCTAATAGGACTAGGAGAGGTGGGCCGGCCCCCTCTTTCTCCTTCCCCCCCAAGAATCCTAGTTGGAATAGGATTGGAGGGAAGGAGTCCTACTCCTGGTGGGAGTAGGACTCCTCCCTGCGCCTCCCTCCTAGCCGGCCAAACCCCCTGCCCCTGGCCTTTATATACGGGGGCAGGGGGCACCCCAAGACACACAACTTGATCCTTGAGATCGTTCCTTAGCCGTGTGCGGTGCCCCCTGCCACCAAATTCCACCTCGATCATACCGTTACAGTGCTTAGGCGAAGCCCTGCGTCGGTAGTACATCAAGATCGTCACCATGCCGTCGTGCTGACGGAACTCTTCCTCGACGCTTTGCTGGATCGGAGCCCGAGGAACGTCATCGAGCTGAACGTGTGCTAAGAACTCGGAGGTGCCGGAGTAACGGTGCTTGGATCGGTCGGATCGGGAAGAAGACGTACGACTACTTCCTCTACGTTGTGTGATCGCTTCCGCAGTCGGTCTGCGTTGGTACGTAGACAACACTCTCCCCTCTCGTTGCTGTGCATCACCATGATCTTGCGTGTGCGTAGGAAAATTTTGAAATTACTACGTTCCCCAACAGCATATCCTTGCCGGACCGCCTGGGGACGAAAAGGAGAAGAAGGGCGTGCCGGCATCTGGACCCCGACAAGCCAGTGTTGCCGGGGGCTGCAAGTACCAAGGTTCATCCACGGCAAGCCAGAGTTGCCGGGGGCTGCAATCTCAGATAAGTCTTTCATCCCTCTTCATGCATTCTCTTATGGACTGGGGAATACGAAACCTCGTTTCTTCCCGAAAACTACCGTGCTCCCTTAGCTCTAGGCCCTGAGGCTCGTCCCTGGGGCCAAGTTTTGGTCGTAGTCGCGGCAGCAAAGGGATGAAACGAGGGGCCGCACCCGCCTCGTCCCTGCCTCCGTCAAAAGCGTGAGAAAGGTCGAGCGACGTGGGAAGCCGGCAGGGCCTGTTGCCGGGGAAGGAGTGTCCATCTGAAAGATACCAAGGATTTGCTCCTTGGCGTGGGTTCTACCCGCGAGACAAATGACCCGGCAAACATCCGCTTTTCATTAAAAAAACATTCCACGCAGGTACAGTCCATAGAGGATGAAAAACATGAAAGAGAGGATTACAAGTTTTAAATGCAACTAAGGCCCGAAGGCTTACAAATTAAAAAGATAAGATGCCCGTAATCCTTTTCTTGTTCCTCTCTTCAGGAGGTAGGTCAAGGAGGCGAGAAGGGCAAAAGGAGCGCCTAGGCGAACTACGGGTGCCAGAAGACACCAAAAGAACATCCCGGGGGCCGTCAAGGCTGGACGGTGATGGCAGCGCCGGAAGCGGGGCTCGAAGACGAGGCGGCAGGACGTCAGCACGCTGTCGAGGGCACCACGCCCTCGTACTCCGACCTGACGGCCTTGCCGCCAGCCCTCTTCCTCTTCCGCAGCCTCCCTACGCCAGCCGCCCAAGGAGACGACCCCGGGGAGTTCAAGGAGCCGGCGACACGGATGATGGGGTTGCCGGTGCCGCACGGAGCGGCGCCCGACACCTAGTCGGACCCGCCATCCTGCCGCCCGCTCCCTCGTCGTCGCTGTCACTCCCCTCCTCGTCACTCTCGCTCGAGGAGGAGCCTTCGCTATCGGAGGAGCTGTCCACGCAGCACCGCGCCCGGATGCCGAAGCACCCGAAGACCTTGACGGAGAGGAGATCGCCCTCCACCAACTTAAAATGGAGGGTGAGCCCCGCCGTCAAGCTGTGGATGCGGGCGAACGTCTTCCACCCTCGACCGAGATACATCACACCGGGGGCTGGGAATTCGGCGCGGACTCGTGTGCCGCTGATCCCACAGCCCCTCATGTGCAGTCTCAGAGTCTCGGGCGGGTCCAGCCGCACCACGTCCGCAAACGGAGCTGGGAGTTGGAGGCGATGACGAGGCGCCCGGCGCAGCTTGACAAAGAACTCGCAAGGGTCGTCCCCAGCATGGACCGCCGTGGGAAGAAGGGCCGCCGGCGGAGGCGAAGCCGACGCGCCGCCTCGTCCACCTCTTCCCCGAGCGCGACGGCCTCGTCCTTGACCTCGTCCACGACCTCGCCCCCTCCCTCTTCCCCTTACAGCTGGCTCCGCCACCACGGGTGCGGGAGAGGGAGGGAGGCGCTGTCTGGCCGCGACCCTCGCCGCCACTGATGAAGGACCGGGGTTCCCTTTCTCCATGGCGAATGAGAGAAAGGGGAGCAGGAGCTGGAGGAAGGAGAAGATGAGAGAATGCGGGCTTCCGTCCTCCCCTCCCGCTCCTTATAAAGGAGCGAGGTGGGGGCTCGGCCGCCCCGCTCAGCAAATCAAGACGCGGGAAGGCAGGGAGTTGGGGCCGACCCGCTGCCTCGACCCACGACGACCCCGTTTCCCGCCTCCGCCGTCCGCGATCCCAAGTGCATGGGAGCCGCATGGCAGGCGTGCAGAACTGAGGCGACGGATGGGGCGGCCTCTCCCCACCCCGTGATCGTGGGGAGTGGGCACCTCGAAAACCGCCCACGATCTCTCCCACGATGCCGCGTTTGACGCGTGCCGTGCGGGGAGGGCGCGGTGGATGCGGAGTGAGTTATAGCATGCCCTAGGCCGCGCGTGCCCGTGCACTGTTTTGGGCCTGGCCCAACAGTGCTCGGCACCGTGTATGGCCCAGGCCCGTGGGCTCCTGTCAGTGTACTAAAGTAGGGGTACCTTAGTATCCCGAACTTGTGCACGGGCAGTCGCAGCGACCCGCGGCAAGGCTTGCCGGGCGACCGCCAAGACCCTCCGTGGTTCCTTTAGGAGCCATTCAAGAACAAAGTATCCAAGGCCCCGGCAAGAGGAGCTTGCCGGGAAGGCTACTCGAAGCACAGAGACCCCGGCAAGAGGAGCCTGCCGAGAAGGAGACAAGACCCCAGCAAGAGGAGCTTGCCGGCAAGGAGACGAGACCCCGGCAAGAGGAGCTTGCCTGGAAGACCAACCAAAGCATCTCAAGAAGCTCGCTGCGGCGCACTGCGCGCCCCGACAAGGCCCGGTGAGCGACAAGCTCCCGGACGCGACAAGGCAACATCCGCGGCAAGGCGCTTGCCGCGGCAAGCTACTACTCCGCAGCCCGCGCTCCAGCTCGCCCACCACGTGTCGCTCTGGGACCACTCCTGGCGTACGTGGCGGGAGGCTATGCAGCCGGGGGCATGCGGTGGCAAGCAAGCACTGACAAGATAGCCATCGTGGCAAACGGTGGCGTTCCTAGCAGTCCCTCTCTGTACCGTCTAGGTGACACAGACAGGCATTTAATGCCTTTGTCCCCTGCCGTCAGGGTTAGGTATGATATGACTGTTGTAGGCGGTGGAGCCAACTACCACCTCTTTTACATTTTTACCCCCACCTCTGTTGCCACCTGTCGGCGACCCCTTAGACATATAAAAGGAGGCCCATGCGCAACAGAGAGGAGGAGGACGGCCATTCTCACGCTTGGCCTCGCCAGCTGCTTGAGTGTACTGTAGCACTCATCACTCCCGAGCAAGAACTCAATACAACCACCAAAGCAGGAGTAGGGTTTTACGCATCCGTGCGGCCCGAACCTGGGTAAATCGATCGTCTCGCTCGTGCGTTCGCCTCGATCTGCTCTTTGTGCATCCACCGCCCCCTGCCGAACCGAAAGGGGCTCGGTCCGCCGATCCCCATAGGTGTGCGAGGGATCAGCAACCCCCGACAAATAGCCTATTTGTTTTATATCTGTTTGCCCATGATATGAATGATGTCATACTATGTTCATCCTACTTTAAACCATGTCTCTTTATCCTTAGATGTCAACGAATGTGAGGAAATAAACAATACAGTAGGCATGCTACATGGACATATGTTCCGAAAGTGATTTTATTATGTAGTTGGCACTACAATACATGCTAATGTATTACAGTAGTTCGCCAAAATAAGTTATGTATAAACATTTAACTTACTTTGTTTGTTTTTGTCTCATTAGTAACTTATCTGGTACACTAATCTACAAGTTCAAACTTTCAAGAAGCTATGGAACAAATGATTGAACAGCCACAACCACCTGAAGGTGACGAGGCTACTACAGGCACAATGTCACCTCTTGCTGCAGTGTGTCAGTATCTCTCCACTAACAATGCAAAAAGCACCTTCCTGCGTAATTCTGGGTTGGTTGTCAAGGTAACCTCGTCCAAATCGCCTACTCAACAAAATCTTCCTGCTAGACAAAGTGATATATCTGTGCTCCAGACACAAGTCCAATCCCTTATGGACGTTGTTTCGGAAACAAGAATAGTGGTTGAGAAATGTCGTCAAGATATGAATGGTTTTGAAACCAGACTATCAGACATTCGCTTCATCACATTCTATAGCCTGAAACATTAGCACTCAGGTCAAATGATATGTGCTTCTATACATCTGATGGTGCTTTTATCTGGAAGGACTATAAACTTTATGCCAACAGGCATTTTGTTGTATGGTTGGAATTTATTTTGTTGTGATACAACATTTACGATGCTGCCTCAGGCTGCAGTAATTACGATGCTATTTTTGTATAGTGTAGGTTTATCTTAGTAATGTAATCGGCCGAAAGCTTCGTAGGAGCCCAACAAGCCAACATTCGTCGGGCCCATTCCAATTGGGCTAAAAACGATTACGGGCCGAAATTGGCATGTAGCCCACTAAAAATATCTGGGCCTAAATCATCATATTTTTCTGGTAGGCCTGTGCCCATAGTGGGCCTTTAACAGGGCTAAACATAATCTGGGCCCTCAAGTAAAAATAGGCTACTTACAGGTGTAAATATCTCGAGCCCATAAAATACATGGGCCTTTAATAGACCGAAAGTGAGATTGGGCCCTGATTGTGCCAAATAACACACTGGACTTTAACAGGCCGAAATTTGGATGGGTCGTAAATGCGCCGACCTAATACATGGGCCTTTAACAGGCCGGAACTTCGGTCGGGCTAGATTATCGTCATTTCTATATGGGCCGTTAATGGGCCCGATATGACGTTGGGCCACATATGGCCCATGGTTTACGTCCGGCTTTAACAGGCCGAAAATGACAACAAGCCAAAAGTGGCCCAAAGCTATAGTGGGCCTCTAACAGGCCGAATGTCATACATGGCCAAATATGACCCAAATCCTTCATGGTCGTTTATGGGCCGAAAGTTTTGATGGCCTGTAAATGGGCCCCAATGAAGCCGGACCTTTAACAGGCCGGAAATACACCGGGTCGTAATTCGGCCCAATTACTTAGCGGACTGTTAACGGGCCAGAAGTGACCATGGGCCGCGTTGATGACAAGTTTAGGACAGGCCATTGACGGGCCGATTTGACAGAGAATGTTGGGCCTTTAGCTGGGCCGGCCCATTATGGTCGGCAGAATCTTGCGGGCCTTTAGCTGGCCCGGCCCATTATGGTCAGCAAAATCTTGTGGGCCTTTAGCTGGGCCAGCCCATTAGGGTCTGCAAAATCGTGTGGGCCTTTAGCTGGGCCGGCCCATTATGGTCTGCTAAATTTTGTGGGCCTTTAGCTGGGCCGGCCCATTATGGTCCGCTAAATCTTATGGGCCATCGGTTGGGCCAGCCCATTTAATCTTTGTGGGCCACTTTTGGGCCGGTCCACATGTCAACATATCATAGGCCCATCTCGCCCGTTGGATCCGTCAGCCAATGAGAATTTTACACGTGGAAAATTGGCATTGGTCATGGCTGTTAACGGGTTATCAGATCCAAAATCCGACCCGATAGCTTAACGGCATTCCGTTACGGTCGACGCCACGTGTCGGTCACCCTTGACGAAAGCACTTCTGTGATGCGCGATTTATCGTCATGGAAGTGGACACTTCCGTGATGATAATTTTGGCAATGTCATGGAACACTTCTACGACAGCACAGGTATGACTATCTTGATTCTGTCATAAATTTGTCATGGATGTACATGCATGACAGAAAACACGACCTACTGTGACAAACACGTATCATCACGGAAGTGTATTTTTTTGTAGTGATGATTTCATATCTTTGCAAGTCTCTTCGAATTATCAGTTTAGTTTGGCCTACTAGATTGATCTTTCTTGCAATGGGAGAAGTGCTTAGCTTTGGGTTCAATCTTGCAGTGCTCGATCCTAGTGACAGAAAGGGAACTGACACGTATTGTATTGTTGCGATCGAGGATAAAAGGATGGGTTTTATATCATATTGCTTGAGTTTATCCCTCTACATCATGTCATCTTGCCTAATGCGTTACTCTGTTCTTATGAACTTAATACTCTAGATGCATGCTGGATAGCGGTTGATGTGTGGAGTAATAGTAGTTAATGCAGAATCGTTTCGGTCTACTTGACACGGACATGATGCCTATGTTCATGATCATGCCTAGATATTCTCATAACTATGCGCTTTTCTATCAATTGCTCGGCAGTAATTTGTTCACCCACTGTAATATATGCTATCTTGAGAGAAGCCACTAGTGAAACCTATGGCCCCCAGGTCTACTTTACATCATATAAGTTTCCGATCTATAATTCTAGTTTACTATTTATTTTGCAATCTTTACTTTTCAATCTATACAACAAAAATACCAAAAATATTTATCTTATTACCTTTATCAGATCTCACTTTTGCAAGTGGCCGTGAAGGGATTGATAACCCCTTTATCGTGTTGGTTGCAAGGTTCTTGATTGTTTGTGCAGGTACTAGGTGATTTGCGTGTAGTCTCCCACTGGATTGATACCTTGGTTCTCAAAAACTGAGGGAAATACTTACACTACTTTGTGGCATCACCCTTTCCTCTTCAAGGGAAAACCAACACATGCTCAAGAGGTAGCAGAATACATAACTGCTTCAGATGGAGCAAATGAAGGATTCTAGATGAAGGAGTTCAGATCCGATCTAGGTGTAATACCTAGTGCATCGGGTCCAATGAAAATCTTTTGTGACAATACTGGTGCAATTGCCTTGGCAAAGGAATCCAGATTTCACAAGAGAACCAAGCACATCAAGAGACGCTTCAATTCCATCCGCGATCAAGTCAAGGAGGGAGACATAGAGATTTGCAAGATACATACGGATCTAAATGTTGCAGACTCGTTGACTAAGCCTCTCTCATGAGCAAAACATGATCAGCACCAAGGCTCCATGGCTGTTAGAATCATTACCATGTAATCTAGATTACTGACTCTAGTGCAAGTGGGAGATTGAAGGAAATATGCCCTAGAGGCAATAATAAAGTTGTTATTTATATTTCTATCATGATAAATGTTTATTATTCATGCTAGAATTTTATTAACCAAAAACTTAGTACAAGTGTAAACACATAGTCAAACAGAGTGTCCCTAGTATGCCTCTACTTGACTAGCTCGTTAATCAAAGATGGTTAAGTTCCTAGCCATAGACATGTGTTGTCATTTGATGGACGGGATCACATCATTAGAGAATGATGTGATGGACAAGACCCATCTGTTAGCTTAGCATAATGATCGTTTACTTTTTCTACTATTGCTTTCTTCATGACTTATACATGTTCCTCGAACTATGACATTAGGCAACTCCCGGATATCGGAGAAACACCTTGGGTGCTATCAAACGTCACAACGTAACTGGGTGATTGTAAAGATGCTCTACAGGTCTCTCCGATGGTGTTTGTTGAGTTGGCATAGATCAAGATTAGGATTTGTCACTCCGTGTATCGGAGAGGTACCTGTGGGCCCTCTCGGTAATGCACATCACTATGATCCTTGTAAGCAATACGTCTAATGATTTAGCCACGGGATGATGCATTACGAAACAAGTAAAGAGACTTGCGAGTAACGAGATTGAACTAGGTATGATGACACCGACGATCGAATCTCGGACAAGTAACATACTGATGACAAAGGGAACAATGTATGTTGTTATGCGGTTTGACCGATAAAGATCTCCGTAGAATATGTAGGAGCCAATATGAGCATCCAAGTTCCGCTATTGGTAATTGACCGGAGATGTGTCTCGGTCATGTCTACATAGTTCTCGAACCCGTAGGGTCCGCATGCTTACCATTCAATGACGATTTGTATTATGAGTTTTGTGTTTTGATGAACCTAAGTTTGCTCAGAGTCCCGGATGAGATCACAGACATGACGAGTAGTCTCGAAATGGATGATACATAAAGATTGATATATTGGAAGGGTATGTTCGGACACCAGAATGGTTTCGGATAGGTTCGGGCATTTTCCGGAGTACCGAGGGGTTACCGGAACCCCACGGGGGGTTAATGGGCCTTCATGGGCCCTAGTGGAAGAGAGGAGGCGGCGGCCAAGTGGAGGCGCCCCCCCAAGCCCAATCCGAATTGGTTTACGGTGGGGGTGGCCCCCCTTTCCTTCTCTCCCTCTCCTCTTTCCCCCCTTCTCCTTGTAGGAATAGGAAGGGGGGCGAATCCTACTTGGACCGGGAGTCCAAGTAAGACTCCCCCCCTTGGCGCGCCACACCTTGGCCGGCCTCCTCCTCCCCCCCTTTATATACGTGGGGAGGGGGCACCCCAAAGACACACAAGTTGATCTTTTAGCCGTGCGTGGTGCCCCCTCCATAGTTACACAGCTCGGTCATATCATTGTAGTGCTTAGGCGAAGCCCTGTGTCGCTAACTTCATCATCACCGTCACCACACCGTCGTGCTGACGGAACTCTCCCTCGCCCTCAACTGGATCAAGTGTTCGAGGGACGTCATCGAGCTGAACGTGTGTTGATCACGGAGGTGTCGTGCATTCGGTACTTGGATTAGTTAGATCGCGAAGACGTTCGACTACATCAACCGCGTTACTAAACGCTTACGCTTTCGGTCTACGAGGGTGCGTAGACACACTCTCCCCTCTCGTTGTTATGCATCTCCTAGATAGATCGTGCGTGATCGAAGGTAAAATTTTTGAAATACGGTGTTCCCCAACAATGAATATGTTGCATTATTTGATTATATGTGTGGGACATGTAAGTTGAATGCATTTACTTATGATCAAATGAACTAAAATTTATTTTCTATGTCGCTAGCTAGCTAGCAAAGCATCATTATGTCTACCAGCTCACTCCATATTTACCCTCCAAACTTGATATCAATTGCATGCTACCTTTTTTACTTGCTTCTATTCATAGAACAACTCATATGAAGCAATATGGTTTATTTGTAACTTTCTACAAACATCATGCGAGAGCCTCATTAATTCTTATAAAAGATGCTTTACTCTGCGTAGAAACTATCGCGGCAACAAGGCATTTCTATTTATCCAACTATGCACGCCCTTCCCGATGCTCTGCCCGCTCGAAATCAAACATGCCCAACCAAGGGTTTCGTGTCCCCAAATCCTAATAGCTTTCTTCGGCACCTAGAAAACTGGGAGAGGTGATTTTTACCATGCAGCAGTTCATGCATGCACTTTGTGGGATGCACGATTCAAACAATAGATTCATCCTATGCATGACTTAAGCTCTTTATTACTTTGGGGGCCAACTTCATGCACACTTTGTAGGTGCTTTCATGTTCCACCAACCACACTATGCTTCCACTTTCGTAGGCTTTTTCTTTTGACTCCCAATTATAAATCTACTATGTCTTTTGAACTAAAAGTCCAATTTATATTTCATTTCCATATTTTTGTTCCTTGTGACGAGAGCATTCAAACAAGACCGTTCTTTAATACATTTTGATAAGTTTTAAAATTTACAAGTTTCAACAATTAAAACTTTATATCTATAATATTAACTTTTGTCAATTTTTACCAAGTTTCAAATATTAAAACTTAATCCTAAACCCCTAAACCCTAAAATATTACCTAAAATTAAAACCCTAGCACCAAACCTGTCGTGGAATTGTCACGGCAGATGTCCTAACGAAAGGACTTAGTCGTAGGGCCATCGCAACAAGGAAGCTTAAAGGGGTTAATCGGGACAAAGGACACGAGAGGTTTATACTGGTTCGGCCCCTTACGGTGAAGGTAAGGCCTAGTCTAGTTGATGTTGTATTGCTAGGTTTCGATGACCAAGGAGCGAATCCGCTAGCTTGGCTATCGATCTATTGTCTCTTGCCCTAAGCCGCCACCGGGTCGTCCCCTTATATATACGGGTTGACGCCTGGCGGCCTACAGAGTCCCGACTGGCTCATATAACGTGTCCGGCTCAGTGACTTCCTTCACATTCCTTTCTTTACAAGCCTTTCTTACTCATGGCGGTTTACAATCATGGGCCTCAAGCCGCCACTGGGCTTGGGCCTACTACAAGGTTTATACTAAACCATCGCCTTGTATATTCACTGAACTTTTAGTAACCCGCCATTAGGATTGACCCGACCCCTTCTGGGCGGGTCATACCTGGTAGTTATATCCCTAACATTACGCCCCAGGTTGATTTGAACCTTGTTCTTGTCAATCTCTAACACCTTAAACGAAATCCATTCTCCTCTATTTGTAAAAGCTCTTGTAACCCGCCATGACGTCATCTTCAGAAAATATGAAAATCTACCATGATGTCATCTTCAACGGATCCTTATCCTTAAATGTCTTCCGAGAATCGAGGCGTCCATTTAGCTGGATAATCATTACCTTGGTCTTCCTTGACTTTCACGCCTGCCTGTTCACTTATCCCCTTATAAATAGGCTTGGCCATTCCTTCCTCTTTCTTATTCTTCCTCTCGCACCTTCTCTGCCGCTCGAGCTCCGCCGCCGCTGCAGCGCACTGTCCTCCTCAACTTCGGACGCTACATCACCCTGATTCTGTCTAGAGAATGGCGGTGATCGTCCGCAGCAACTCCGCACCCGTAAACTATCACCTTCTCACCCCCATAGATCTGCATTAGGGTTCAAGAAGTTTTCTTCTTGTGTTCTTCGCTGTTCATCGTAGATTCGTTGCAACCTCTCTTACCGCACCCTCTTTTGATCTAAAAGTAGTGCAGAACTTACGCGGTAGCTGTTTCTCATCCATTTTAGATGCTAGCAAATCCCCTTCTCTTGTATAAATGCCTCTTTAGAACTGACGAACTCCTCTGTGCCCGTTTTTAGGTCTAACTTTATTTTTCTTTTCTGAACCATTTTGATCCATAATAATAGCCACAGCTTGGGAAACCTGTTTGTCTCAACACTTAGCCAATTTTGATTCTGGCAACCTTCGAATACTTTTTAGTCATGGCGGCTTATGACTCCGGCTTATTTTTCCTTTATATGTCATTAGCCCTTATTTAAGCCGCCATTATTCATTTGCATCGTGATCATGAACCTGTAACTTCATCAATAAATTGAACCAGCAAATTACTTTCTTTTTAGCTTCCCCTTTTTCATCATGCCGTCAAAAGCACCAACAGTCTGCAACTGGGTCCCCTCCACAGTAACTGAAGATAACTTGAAAGAGTTTGTCACCATTGGATTTTTGCCAGAGAAAAACATTATGTCTTATTGTGCTCCTGACTCGGACGAGGAACGGCCTAATCCTAAAGACGGTGAAGTTATTGTCTTCACTGACCACATGAATCGGGGTTTTTCACCACCTTGCTCAAAGTTCTTCAGAGAAGTTCTTCATTTTTTCAAACTTCACTCTCAAGATCTTGGACCCAACTCCATATCCAACATCTGCAATTTTCAAGTTCTCTATGAGGTGTATCTTCAAGAGGAGCCGACTATGGAACTCTTTAGAGAGTACTTTTATTTGAACCGCCAGAATGAGTGTACCAACGGCCCTGATACGTCTCCAATGTATCTACTTTTCCAAACACTTTTGCCCTTGTTTTGGACTCTAACTTGCATGATCTGAATGGAACTAACCCGGACTAACGCTATTTTCAGCAGAATTACCACGGTGTTATTTATGTGCAGGAGTAAACGTTCTCAAAATGACCTGAAACTTCACGGAGCCACTTTTCAGAAAATAAGAAAAATACCTGCAAAAGATGAAGGCCAGGGGGCCCACCACCTCTCCACGAGGGTGGGGGGCGTGCCTGCCCCCCTAGGGCGCTCCCCCTACCTCGTGGGCCCCCTGTTGCCTCTCCGACTCCAACTCCAACTCCATATATTGAGTTTCGGGGAGAAAAAAACAGAGAGAAGAAATCATCATGTTTTACGATACGGAGCCGCTGCTAAGCCCTAAAACCTCTCGGGAGGGCTGATCTAGAGTCCGTTCGGGGCTCCGGAGAGGGGAATCCGTCGCCATCGTCATCATCAACCATCCTCCATCACCAATTTGATGGTGCTCACCGCCGTGCGTGAGTAATTCCATCGTAGGCTTGCTAAACGATGATGGGTTGGATGGGATCTATCATGTAATCAAGTTAGTTTTGTTAGGGTTTGATCCCTAGTATCCACTATGTTCTGAGATTGATGTTGCTATGACTTTGTTATGCTTAATGCTTGTCACTAGAACCCGAGTGCCATGATCTCAGATCTGAACCTATTATGTTTTCATCAATATATGAGTGTTCTTGATCCTATTTGCAAGTCTATAGTCACCTATTATGTGTTATGATCCATTAACCCCGAAGTGACAATAATCGGGATACTTACCGGTGATGACCGTAGTTTGAGGAGTTCATGTATTCACTATGTGTTAATGCTTTGTTCCGGTTCTCTATTAAAAGGAGGCCTTAATATCCCTTAGTTTATGTAAGGACCCCGCTGCCACGGGAGGATAGGATAAAAGATGTCATGCAAGTTCTTTTCCATAAGCACGTATGACTATGTTTGGAATACATGCCAACATTATATCAATGAACTGGAGCTAGTTCTGTGCACCCTAGGTTACGACTGTTACATGATGAACCGCATCCGGCATAATTCTCCATCACCGATCCATTGCCTACGAGCTTTCCATATATTGTTCGCTTATTTACTTTTCTGTTGCTATTGCTATCATCACTACAAAATACCAAAAACATTACTTTTACTACTGTTACCTTTTGCTACCGTTACCACTACTATCATATTACTTTGCTACTAAATACTTTGCTGCAGATATTAAGTTTCCAGGTGTGGTTGAATTGACAACTCAACTGCTAATACTTGAGAATATTCTTTGGCTCCCCTTTTGTCGAATCAATAAATTTGGGTTGAGTACTCTACCCTCAAAAACTGTTGCGATCCCTATACTTGTGGGTTATCAAGACTATTTTCTAGCGCCGTTGCTGGGGAGCATAGCTCTATTCTTTGAGTCACTTGGGATATATATCTGCTTATCATTATGAAGAACTTAAGAGATCCAAAAACCAAGATCTATCCCTCAACTACGAGGGGAGGTAAGGAACTTCCATCTAGCTCTGCACTTGATGCACCTTCTGTTATGAGTAAGTTTGCGACACCTACACTTGCTTCTGCTATTCATTTTGATATGTCGCATGTTATTGATGATGTCACTTCTGCTATGCATGATACTTATGATGAAACTACCTCTATGCCTGATACTACTGTGCCACTTAGTGATTTTCTTGATGAACAACTTGCTAGGGCTAGAGAAACTAAAAATATTAAATCTGATGATACTGATGAAAGTGATGATGAAGAATCACTTGTTAATCCTAAGGGTTATGTTTTTGATCAAGAAGCTTCCTTTGCTATTTTAGCTTGCAAAAATAGAAATGAACTCAAAAGGTTATTAGCTAAATGGAGTAAGCAATCTCTAAATGATAGAATGAAACCTGATCCTGCTTTTGCTACTTCACCTATCTTTGTTACTGATAAGGATTATGAATTCTCTGTTGATCCTGATATAATTACTTTGGTTGAATCTGATCCTTTTCATGGTTATGAATCTGAAACTGTGTGGCACTTCTTACTAAATTGAACGATATAGACACCCTATTCACTAAAGATGAGAGAACTCATTACTTTTACATCCTCAAAATATTTCCGTTCTCATTAAAGGGTGATGCTAAGATATGGTTTAATTCTCTTGATCCTGGTTCTGTGCGTAGTCCTCAGGATATGATTTATTACTTTTCTGCTAAATATTTCCCTGCTCATAAGAAACAAGCTGCTTTAAGAGATATATATATAATTTTGTGCAAATTGAAGAAGAGAGTCTCCCACAAGTTTGGGGGAGGCTTCTCCAATTACTTAATGCTTTGCCTGATCATCCTCTTAAGAAAAATGAAATACTTGATATCTTTTATAATGGACTAATCGATGCCTCCAGATATTACCTGGATAGTTGTGCTGGTTCTATTTTCAGGGAAAGAACAACGGATGAAGCTAAAATTCTTTTGAATAATATGTTGACAAATGAAAATAATTGGACACCTCCGGAGCCAATTCCTGAGCCTATTCCTAAACTAACTCTGAAGAAGAGGGGTATTCTATTTCTCAGTCCTGAAGATATGCAAGAGGCAAAGAAATCTATGAAGGAAAAAGGTATTAAAGCTGAAGATGCTAAGAATTTACCTCCTATTGAAGAAATACATGGTCTTAACTTACCGCATGTTGAAGAAACATATAATCTTAATCCTTTACCTATTGAAGAAACTCATGGTCTTGATAACCCGACACAGGTAGTAAAGGTAAATTCTCTCTATAGATATGATAAAGCTGAAATCCCATTTACTAAATTTGCTAGCCCATGCTTAGATGAGTTTGATAAATTTATGGCTAAGCAAGAAGACTTTAATGCTTATTTTGGTAGACAATTGAAATAAAATTCAAATATGCTTGAACACTTGGGTGATTATATGGTTAATGTCAAAGGTGAACTTAAACTTGTTAGTAAACATGCTTCTATGGTTACCACTCAAGTAGAACAAGTACTTAAAGCTCAAAATGATTTGCTCAATGAATTGAATAGTAAAGATAATGATAATGTTGTTAGAGTGGCTACTAGAACTGGTAGAATGACTTAGGAACCTTTGTATCCTGAAGGCCATCCTAAGAGAATTGAGCAAGATTCTCAGAGAAATAATATAGATGTACCTAGTTCTTCTAAAAAGAAGAGAAAGAAAAATGATAGGACTTTGCATGCTTCTAGTGATCCTATTGTTGAAACATCTGAGAATCCAAATGATATTTCTATTTCTGATGCTAAAACACAATCTGGTAACGAACCTGAAACTAGTGGTAATGCTAATGATAATGTTCATAATGATGCTCAACCTAGTAATGATAATGACATAGAAATTGAACTTGTTATTGATCTTGATAACCCATAATCAAAGAATCAATGTTATGATAAAAAAGACTTTGTTGCCAGGAAACATGGTAAAGAAAGAGAGCCATGGGTTCAGAAACCCATGCCTTTTCCTCCCAAACCATCCCAGAAAAAGGATGATGAGGATTTTGAGCGCTTTGCTGAAATGATTAGACCTATCTTTTTGCATATGCAATTAACTGATATGCTCAAAACCAATCCTTATGCTAAGTATATGAAAGATATCATTACTAATAAAAGAAAGATATCAGAAGCTGAAATTTCCACCATGCTTGCTAATTATACCTTTAAGGGTGGAATACCAAAGAAACTTGGAGATCCAGGAGTACCCACTATACCATGCTCCATTAAAAGAAACTATGTTAAAACTGCTTTATGTGATCTTGGAGCCGGTGTTAGTGTTATGCCTCTCTCTTTATATCGTAGACTTGATTTGAATAAGTTGACACCTACTAAAATATCTTTGCAAATGGCTGATAAATCAACTGCTATACCTGTCGGTATTTGTGAGGATGTGCCTGTTGTAGTTGCAAACGTTACTATTTTAACGGACTTTGTTATTCTTGATATTCCCGAGGACGATAGTATGTCTATTATTCTTGGAAGACCCTTTTTGAATACTTCAAGGGCTGTTATTGATTGCACTAAAGGCAATGTCACTTTTCATGTTAATGGTAATGAGCATACGGTACACTTTCCGAGGAAACAACCTCAAGTTCATAGTATCAACTCTATTGGAAAAATTCCATCGATTATATTTGGAGGTTTTGAATTTCCTCTTCCTACTGTCAAGAAGAAATGTGATATTCTTATTATTGGAGATGTGCATATCCCCGTTGAGGTAACATAGTGTTATTCGAAATTTCTCCGGTTCCGTGTTATTCGTAATGAGTTCGTAAACACGACTTGATCAACCTTGTTAGTGGATTCCTTTTGATGATCATGAGATGGATGAAACTAGAAGGCACAACATTCTGTACCCCACTTTTACTTTATGTTATTTATATTAAATAAATTAAAAATAAATACTTTTCTGTCTATTATCTGATTATCCGTGCAATTTAAAACTACCTCGAAAATAAAAGTTCTCCAAATGCCCTGAACTTTAAATATGATTTTTTTTAGAATATTTGAGAATATTTGGCACTGAGAACACAGCAGGGGGTCAACCACCTGCCCACGAGGGTGGAGGGCACGCCCTACCCCCTGGGCGCGCCCTCCTGCCTCGTGGGCCCACGGTGGCCCTCCGCCACTTATCCTTTCACCCATACACTTCTTCTTCCTCCCACAAACACGAATAACTAGCTCAAACCCGAGTCCAAGCTCGTTTTTCTGCCATTTTTCTATCTCCTTGCTCAAAGCACCTCTCACAAAACTGCTTGGGGAGATTGTTCCTTGGTATGTGATTCCTCCATTGGTCCAATTAGTTTATGTTCTAGTACTTTATTCATCGCAAATTTTTGCTGGTTACGTGACCCTGTTCTTGAGCTTGCATGTCAAATTTATATGGTTCCAAGTAGTTTTGATGCATGATATAGGCCCTAGGCACTTGTAGGAGTAGTTTCTATCAATATTATTGAGTTTGGTTTTCTTTTATTTTGAAGTGACTAAAAATTTTCAAAAAATTTCAAAGGAAGAAATATGCTTAGGAAAATGTTCCAAGGTGGTTCTTCAAGGAAGCAAGGACCCAAGCTTGCAATGCGTGATGCTGATGACGAGCCACCAAGAGACGCTCCAGTGCGTCCTTGTGAATGGCCTTCTGAGAACTTTATGGATCGAGCGGGAATTAAAGAAGAATTTAACGCATATTTGCGTAATGCTGATCTTGTGAGCTTCGAGGAAGAGAAGTGCAGCCAGTATCACAACCTCACCAGTACCTTTGTGAGGAGGTTTGAATTTTCAACTTCACATAATTCTCCAACTGTCCTGTTTGATCTTTATGATAAATCTTACACTATGGACTTAGAGGATTTTACCACTGCATGCAAACTTCCACAATGGGGTAGTATAAGGGATCCTCGCAAATCTGAATTTAGGGATTTTCTTGCTAGCATAACTATGGGGGAATCTAGAGATATTACACAAGCTACCATAGGGAGCATTCACTTTCCTGCTATACATTACTTTGCTCTCTTCATAGGTAGATGCATGTAACATCTCAAATTTTCAATTTGGAATGTTATACAATAGATCATTATTGCATATCATATTTATTGCATTTTGGTTGATCCTAGAAATTTCACGCAACTCAAGGACCCTCTGAGAGAGTTGGGGATTTCGTTATTTTCATATTTGAGTTGTCTCAAATTTGAAAATAGGATCATTTGATTTTATTTATTTTATCTTCAATTATTTCTATTATAAAAATTATGAGAGAGGGAATAAAATGACTTTCCCAAAATAAAGAAATATTGAGGATTTAATAAAAAATCAAATAAGATTTTATTTTGGTTTTATTTGCTATTTTATTTGAATTTAGGAAAAACTGCCCGTTTTCAAAAATTGCATTTAGGGCCAAGAAAATGTTCATCATGTTCTAAATATTTTATTTAGATGGAGAAAATTTGTTTGGCATTTTTAGATTTTTATTTATTTTTCTAGAATTGTTTTAGTCGCAGCGAAATTGTTTTAAAAAAAAGAGACCCCGCGCCCGACTGGGCCAAGGGCCCAGCCGAGCAGGCCGGCCCAGCCCGCCTCCGCCGCCTCCCGACCGCCGCCGCCGCCGAGTCCAGGGAGGACCCGCCTCCTGAGGCCGCCCCTTCCCCAAGTCGCCGCCTCCCCCCCCCCCTCCCGCCCTTTATAAACCCCGCCGGACCCCCCTGGAGCCGCCCCACACCGCCGCCGCCTCCCCACGCCACCCGCGCCGCAGCAGCCCCCCTCCCCCCCACGCCGCTTACCGCGCCTGCCGCCACCCCGCCGCCATCGGAGCCCCGCTGGAGCCTCGCAGGAGGCCCGAGCTGAGGTAGCGGCCGCCCCGGTTTTCTGAGAAAAGTCGTTTCAGTTTTTTTAGAAAACCCGAGTTTTCGTTTTTTTAAATAGATCGGTTTTTCTCCGGTTTATTTATTTAGCAAGTGTTCACTCGTCTGTTCGTTTTAGCGAACGCGTTCATCGTTTAATTCCAGTTAACGAACGTTCGATCATTAACATGTTCATCGTTTTTCTTTTTCTCGGATTAAATCTGCGATTTCTGATCCGATGTTCGTTTTAGTTTAACTTTTCGCTCGTTTGTCGGAATCAGGCGATTCAAGCGCCTAGAGTTTTGTCTGGAAACCCTCTTTCCGTTTAACCAACTCAAACAAGTTTTTGCCTCAGTAAAAATTGTCCTAGATTCATATTAGTAAACGGAGCTTATTTCTTTTGCCGTTTGTCTTTCGTTGCTTCGTTCGATTTGGTTCTTTTTGCCAACCGGAGTTCTTAAGTTGAACTATCTGGTTAGATCTTTTATTCGAGTTTGACCTATGCATTAGTTGAGTACTTATTGCATGCTTGTTTGTTTGTTTGTGATAGAGTATCGGGAGTGCGCCGCTTGCTACTTCGAATCACTAGGTTTCACGGATCATCAGCAAGGCAAGTAACACTTTGATCATACTTCCTATTACCTAGTTTTTATTGCATTAGATCAATCCTCACACCATTGCATGATTAGGATCTAATTAAATTGTGGGTCTGGAAAGTAGATGAGGTAGTACCTATTACCTGTTATTATCAAACCTCTAGGAGTTACTTCTACGTTTGCTTGTTATGCCATGCTATGCTAGTAGACGTCGATTGGGTGAGTGAAATCCATGACAGATGGGAGATTGATAATTTGATGGTTTATCTAAGGTGGCAACTTAAATACACATCTGGGTGGATTGAGGCACCTGGGTATTCCAGCGATTGCCTGTTTTCCTTTTTGGACCGCCACCCATGCTCAAAGGGATCATGAGATTATTCATACTGGAAACTTCCGTGTGCAGCCAGAAGCTACTATGGGCTCTAGCATAGTTGACTAAGTTGTGCGAACTCTTACAGTGGTAGACTAGAAGATGTAGGGGATGTAGGTGGTACGGTATACCCGATCGGAAGGTGCTAGCGCTTCTGAAAGACTATGTCTCGGTCATCTGTTTCTCAAACACCCTGTAGTGCGAGAAATCCAACGGAGGAGACCGAGTCTTGTGGGGAAAAGTGCACAAACCTCTGCAGAGTGTATAAACTAATCATGATTAGCCGTGTCCCCGGCTATGGACATCTTGAGTATCTAGTACCTGGATTATCATGTGAATCTCATCATGTTACTCTAATTAATTTTGTTGGGTTTTTAATGATGATGTTTAATTGGGATTGAGAATGCTGTCAACCATTCTCAATGTTTAACAACTACCATGATAGTTAAATAAAATTTATTCCTTTGAAGTAGGGAAAACTGGCTTTACGCAAAACTGTAACCATAGAGCTTTCCACCAGCCAAATATGCATGTAGTATAGTGTTATTCTTCCATCATTCTCTATGTGTTACATTGCCAGCATATTCCATGTGCTGACCCATTTCGGGCTGCAATGTCCATGTTGCAGACTTTTCAGACGACGAGTAAGGTGCCTTTTAGGTTGTGGTTCTATACTCAGTGATGCCAATGGAGTTGATGGACTCACTTATCTTCCAAGCCTTCCGCTGTTATCATTATTAGATGGCCTTAAGCCATATTTATTGTAATAAGTTCTCTTTTGAGACACTCGATGTAATAAGTGTGTGATTGCTACTCTGTTAAAAATCCTTCAAGTACTGTGTGGTGTCAGCATTACTGATCCAGGGATGACACCTGAGCACAGAGATTGGACCGTTTGAGGTCTGGTCGCTACAAGATGGTATGAGAGCACATGCTAACTGTAGGACACGACCACTAAGCTAAAGCCCTAGATCACTACTCACTCTTCTCATTCTGACCTCTCATCTTTTCTACTCTTTTAGGATGGCGGATGCAAGGAACAAGTTCACCCAACCGGATGAAGATACACACTTTGGACGTCATTTGAAGGAAGTCACTAGATATCTGAACATAGGAGTACCAAGCTTCACCGGAACCTACAACGCCACTCTACCGAAAGAGGAGCGCTGGATGATTCAAGTTCCATGAAGAACATTCATGCCAGTCACTAAGCCCATAGAGTTTTCATTTGATGCACCAACATGGAGTCTAGGAAAGAGCATGGTAGCTGACATCGCCATGGGACGCATTGGAGAAGTTTACCACAATGATCTCAAGGATACTATCTACCAGATTTGTGGGCGCCAAGATGAGCACTGGGAGATGATCAGCACCAAGAAGGATAGATCAACTGCAGCTTTTATCCAGGAGTTAATCCAGCACATTCGACGTCAGGAGAACCAGATGTGCGCCGACATGATAGATCTGAAGAAGGCGAAGACAAGAATCAAGGAATTGGAGGAAGAACTCAAGGTTACACGTGAAGATTATGAGGAGGAAATCAAAGTACTAGTGGACAATAATGCCGACCTAACAATGAAGATTGGAATATTTATGGGAGGCCCTACACCAGTAGAGGAAGACGAAGAACCCAAGGAGATTCGCCCGGAAGACTACATCATCATCGACGACACCGACTCGGATCCATATGATAGCGATGATGAAGCTGGAGCAGATATCATGGAGTCTGCAACCGGAGAATATTTCTAGTAGACCACCCCAACAGTAGTAGTAGTCCCCCATGTAAATATAGTAGTCCGAGCACTTTTGTGATAGTTAGACCGATTGTATGCCCTTGTTTGATTGAATGAAGTGGAATTGTTTGTTTTGCCTCATGTGCATATGGGTAGTGTTTTCTCTCTAGACCCCTCTCTATTCTTAAATCTCATCTTTTCTAAACCCCTCAGATGCCTCCGAGACGTGACCCCGGATTTACCTTCCCACCGGAGCTCACTCAGTTGATCCAGCAGTAGAACACATTGATTCAGTTGCTAGTCCAGAACCAGAATCAAGGGAGCAACAACAACAACAACAACCCACCACCACCACCACCTGTTGATCACTTAGCCCGTTTTCTTAGGCTGAATCCACCGGTGTTTTCCAGTAGCACCGAGCCGATAGTAGTAGATGATTGGCTCCGCAAGACAGCATGGGAGTTGACCACGGCAAAATGCACAGATGCGGAAAAGGTGAAGTTTGCCGCACATCAACTTGAAGGACCCGCAGCATCATGGTGGGAGAATTTCACAGCCACTTTCCCTATCGACACTGTCACATGGGATCAGTTCCAGCAGGCTTTCCGTACTGGCCATGTTTCAGCATGAGCTATGGCCATGAAGAAGCATGAGTTTCGCAACTTGCGCCAAGGAGGACAGACAGTTGGCCAGTATGTGGAGGAATTTAGTAAGCTAGCACGTTATGCCCCAGATGACGTTGCTACAGATGCAGCTAAGCAGGAGAAGTTTCTGGAAGGACTGAATGATGAGTTGAGCATGCAGTTGATGATAGCAACCTTCAACAACTACCAGGAGTTGGTAGACCATGCTCTCATGATTCAAGGGAAGCAGCAGCAAATTGAGAACCGCAAGAGGAAGTATGGACAAGTGAAGTACAATTCAGGAGCTGAGCAAAAGCCACGTTTTACCCCTAGACCAGGAGGACATTTTCAGCATACCCATGGAGGAGGTAGCTTGCACAATCATAATGGCACCAAGACTGGTAATGGGAATGGAGGAAGCAACGGCCAGAACCGTACAAACCCATCAACCCCAGCCAAGAGAGACCTGAGCCAAGTCACTTGCTTTAAGTGCCAGAAGACCGCACATTATGCCAATGAATGTCCTAAAGCCTAGAATGGAAATGGCAATGGAAGCTCTCGGAAGAAGCCGAACCCTTTCAATAGGGGACAGGTGAACCACGTAAATGTGGAGGAGGTTGAAGCCCAGCCCGATGCAGTAATAGGTAAGTTTTTGGTTAAGTCATTTACTGCGCTCGTTCTTTTTGATACTGGTGCATCACATTCATACATATCAAGGGGATTTGTGGATAAGTATAAACTGCCAACCCAAGCCCTTAGGTCACCTATGTTAGTAACCTCGCCTGGAGCAGAGTATATGGCTAGTCTATGGTGTGATCGGTTACCATTAAGGATTGGTAACTACGTATTTCCCTCAGACCTAATAGTATTGGAATCTCAAGGATTGGATGTGATATTAGGCATGGATTGGTTATCGAAGTATGAAGGGAACATTGAATGTGCCAGTAAGTCAATTTTGCTTACCACCCCAGAAGGGACAAGGACCAAGTATGTATCCCGACATGTGCCGAAAAGGACTCAAGTAAATTGCCTAACAGTTGTGCAGAAGGAAGTGAAGGAAATATGCCCTAGAGGCAATAATAAAGTTATTATTTATTTCCTTATATCATGATAAATGTTTATTATTCATGCTAAGAATTTTATTAACCGGAAACATAATACATGTGTGAATACATAGACAAACAGAGTGTCACTAGTATGCCTCTACTAGACTAGCTCGTTAATCAAAGATGGTTATGTTTCCTAACCATGAGCAAAGAGTTTTTATTTGATTAACAAGGTCACATCATTAGTTGAATGATCTGATGGACATGACCCATTCCATTAGCTTAGCACCCGATCGTTTAGTATGTTGCTATTGCTTTCTTCATGACTTATACATGTTCCTATAACTATGAGATTATGCAACTCCCGTTTGCCGGAGGAACACTTTGGGTGCTACCAAACGTCACAACGTAACTGGGTGATTATAAAGGAGTACTAAAGGTGTCTCCAATGGTAGATGTTGGGTTGGCGTATTTTGAGAATAGGATTTGTCACTCCGATTGTCGGAGAGGTATCTCTGGGCCCTCTCGGTAATGCACATCACTTAAGCCTTGCAAGCATTGCAACTAATGAGTTAGTTGCGGG
Organism: Triticum monococcum; assembly: GCA_034509565.1. Lineage (NCBI taxonomy): Eukaryota > Viridiplantae > Streptophyta > Magnoliopsida > Poales > Poaceae > Triticum > Triticum monococcum. Next base: position 618,020,548 of record CM067847.1, on the reverse strand, counting down.
ATGATGTATTACGGAACAAGTAAAGAGACTTGTCGGTAACGAGATTGAACTAGGTATTGGATACCGACGATCGAATCTCGGGCAAGTAACATACCGATGACAAAGGGACCAACGTATGTTGTTATGCGGTCTGACCGATAAAGATCTTCATAGAATATGTAGGAACCAATATGGGCATCCAGGTCCCGCTATTGGTTATTGACCGGAGATGTGTCTCGGTCATGTCTACATTGTTCTCGAACCGTAGGGTCCGCACGCTTAACGTTACGATGACAGTTATTATGAGTTTATGCATTTTGATGTACCGAAGGTTGTTCGGAGTCCCGGATGTGATCACGGACATGACGAGGAGTCTCGAAATGGTCGAGACATAAAGATTGATATATTGGAAGCCTATGTTTGGACATCGGAAGTGTTCCGGGTGAAATCGGGATTTTACCGGAGTACCGGGAGGTTACCGGAACCCCCCGGGAATCATATAGGCCATAGTGGGCCTTAGTGGAAAGGAGAAGGGGGCAGCCCAAGGTGGCCGTGCTCCTCCCCCCTCTCCTAGTCCTATTAGGACTAGGAGAGGTGGCCGGCCCCCCCTCTCTCTCTCTTTCCCCCTTGAGGATTCCTATTCCAACTAGGATTGGGGGGGAGTCCTACTCCCGGTAGGAGTAGGACTCCTCCTGGCGCGCCCCAAGGCTGGCCGCACCTCTCCCCCCTTGCTCCTTTATATACAGGGGCAGGGGCACCTCTAGACACACAAGTTGATCATTGTGATCGTTCCTTAGCCGTGTGCGGTGCCCCCTGCCACCATATTCCACCTCGATCATATCGTTGTAGTGCTTAGGGGAAGCCCTGCGTCGGTAGAACATCAAGATCGTCACCACGCCGTCGTGCTGACGGAACTCCTCCCTGAAGCTTTGCTGGATCGGAGCCCGGGGATCGTCATCGAGCTGTACATGTGCTAAGAACTCGGAGGTGCCGGAGTAACGGTGCTTGGATCGGTCGGATCGGGAAGAAGACGTACGACTACTTCCTCTACATTGTGTCAACGCTTCCGTTGCGATCTACAAGGGTACGTAGATCATACTCTCCCCCTCGTTGCTATGCATCACCATGATCTTGCGTGTGCGTAGGAAATTTTTTGAAATTACTACGTTCCCCAACAATGGCATCCGAGCCTAGGTTTTATGGTTTGATGTTATTTTCATGAGTAGAACACAAGTGAGTTGTGGGCGATACAAGTCATACTGCCTACCAGCATGTCATACTTTGGTTCAGCGGTATTGTTGGACGAGACAACCCGGACCAACATTACGCGTACGCTTACGCGAGACCGGTTCCCTCGACGTGCTTTGCACATAGATGGCTTGCGGGCGACTGTCTCTCCAACTTTAGTTGAACCGAGTGTGGCTACGCCCGGTCCTTGAGAAGGTTAAAACGGAGTCTATTTGACAAACTATCGTTGTGGTTTTGATGCGTAGGTGAGATTGGTTCTTACTTAAAGCCCGTAGCAGCCACGTAAAACTTGCAACAACAAAGTAGAGGACGTCTAACTTGTTTTTGCAGGGCATGTTGTGATGTGATATGGTCAAGGCATGATGCTAAATTTTATTGTATGAGATGATCATGTTTTGTAACCGAGTTATCGGCAACTGGCAGGAGCCATATGGTTGTCGCTTTATTGTATGCAATGCAATCGCGATGTAATGCTTTACTTTATTACTAAGCGGTAGTGATAGTCGTGGAAGCATAAGATTGGCGAGACGACAACGATGCTACGATGGAGATCAAGGTGTCGCGCCGGTGACGATGGTGATCATGACGGTGCTTCGGAGATGGAGATCACAAGCACACGATGATGATGGCCATATCATATCACTTATATTGATTGCATGTGATGCTTATCTTTTTATGCATCTTATCTTGCTTTGATTGACGGTAGCATTATAAGATGATCTCTCACTAAATTATCAAGAAGTGTTCTCCCTGAGTATGCACCGTTGCCAAAGTTCGTCGTGCCCAGACACCACGTGATGATCGGGTGTGATAAGCTCTACGTCCATCTACAACGGGTGCAAGCCAGTTTTGCACACGCGGAATACTCAGGTTAAACTTGACGAGCCTAGCATATGCAGATATGGCCTCGGATCACGGAGACCGAAAGGTCGAGCGTGAATCATATAGTAGATATGATCAACATGACGATGTTCACCATTGAAAACTACTCCATCTCACATGATGATCGGTTATGGTTTAGTTGATTTGGATCACGTAATCACTTAGAGGATTAGAGGGATGTCTATCTAAGTGGGAGTTCTTAAGTAATTTGATTAATTGAACTTAAACTTATCATGAACTTAGTACCTGATAGTATCTTGCTTGTTTATGTTGATTGTAGATAGATGGCTCGTGCTGTTGTTCCGTTGAATTTTAATGCGTTCCTTGAGAAAGCAAAGTTGAAAGATGATGGTAGCAATTACACGGACTGGGTCCGTAACTTGAGGATTATCCTCATTGCTACTCAGAAGAATTACGTCCTGGAAGCACTGCTGGGTGCCAGGCCTGCTGCTGGAGCAACACCAGATGTTATGAATGTCTGGCAGAGCAAAGCTGATGACTACTCGATAGTTCAGTGTGCCATGCTTTACGGCTTAGAATCGGGACTTCAACGACGTTTTGAACTTCATGGAGCATATGAGATGTTCCAGGAGTTGAAATTAATATTTCAAGCAAATGCCCAGATTGAGAGATATGAAGTCTCCAATAAGTTCTATAGCTGCAAGATGGAGGAGAACAGTTCTGTCAGTGAGCATATACTCAAAATGTCTGGGTATAACAATCACTTGATTCAGATGGGAGTTAATCTTCCAGATGATTGCGTCATTGACAGAATTCTCCAATCACTGCCACCAAGCTACAAGAGCTTCGTGATGAACTATAATATGCAAGGGATGAACAAGACTATTCCCGAGCTCTTCGCAATGCTGAAAGCTGCGGAGGTAGAAATCAAAAAGGAGCATCAAGTGTTGATGGTTAATAAGACCACTAGTTTCAAGAAAAAGGGCAAAGGGAAGAAGAAGGGGAACTTCAAGAAGAACGGCAAGCAAGTTGCTGCTCAGGAGAAGAAACCCAAGTATGGACCTAAGCCTGAAACTGAGTGCTTCTACTGCAAGCAGACTGGTCACTGGAAGCGGAACTTTCCCAAGTATTTGGCGGATAAGAAGGATGGCAAGGTGAACAAAGGTATATGTGATATACATGTTATTGATGTGTACCTTACTAGAGCTCGCAGTAGCACCTGGGTATTTGATACTGGTTCTGTTGCTAATATTTGCAACTCGAAACAGGGACTACGGATTAAGCGAACACTGGCGAAGGACAAGGTGACGATGCGCGTGGGAAACGGTTCCAAAGTCGATGTGATCGCGGTCGGCACGCTACCTCTACATCTACCTTCAGGATTAATATTAGACCTAAATAATTGTTATTTGGTGCCAGCGTTAAGCATGAACATTATATCTGGATCTTGTTTGATGCGAGACGGTTATTCATTTAAATCAGAGAATAATGGTTGTTCTATTTATATGAGTAATATCTTTTATGGTCATGCACCTTTGAAGAGTGGTCTATTTTTGATGAATCTCGATAGTAGTAACACACATATTCATAATGTTGAAGCCAAAAGATGCAGAGTTGATAATGATAGTGCAACTTATTTGTGGCACTGCCGTTTAGGTCATATCGGTGTAAAGCGCATGAAGAAACTCCATACTGATGGGCTTTTGGAACCTCTTGATTATGAATCACTTGGTACTTGCGAACCGTGCCTCATGGGCAAGATGACTAAAACACCATTCTCCGGTACTATGGAGAGAGCAACAAATTTGTTGGAAATCATACATACCGATGTATGTGGTCCGACGAATATTGAGGCTCGTGGCGGATATCCTTATTTTCTCACCTTCATAGATGATTTAAGCAGATATGGGTATATCTACTTAATGAAACACAAGTCTGAAACATTTGAAAAGTTCAAAGAATTTCAGAGTGAAGTTGAAAATCATCGTAACAAGAAAATAAAGTTTCTACGATCTGATCGTGGAGGAGAATATTTGAGTTATGAGTTTGGTGTAGATTTGAAAAATTGTGGAATAGTTTCGCAACTCACGCCACCCGGAACACCACAACGCAATGGTGTGTCCGAACGTCGTAATCGTACTTTACTAGATATGGTGCAATCTATGATGTCTCTTACTGATTTACCGCTATCGTTTTGGGGATACGCTCTAGAGACGGCCGCATTCACGTTAAATAGGGCACCATCAAAATCCGTTGAGACGACGCCTTATGAATTGTGGTTTGGCAAGAAACCAAAGTTGTCGTTTCTTAAAGTTTGGGGCTGCGATGCTTTTTCGAAAAACCTTCAACCTGATAAGCTCGAACCCAAATCGGAGAAATGTGTCTTCATAGGATACCCAAAGGAGACTGTTGGGTACACCTTCTATCACAGATCCGAAGGCAAGACATTCGTTGCTAAGAATGGATCCTTTCTAGAGAAGGAGTTTCTCTCGAAAGAAGTGAGTGGGAGGAAAGTAGAACTTGACGAGGTAACTGTACCTGCTCCCTTGTTGGAAAGTAGTACATCACAGAAAACTGTTTCTGCGACACCTACACCAATAAGTGAGGAAGTTAATGATCCTGATCATGAAACTTCAGAACAAGATGCTACTGAACCTCGTAGATCAACCAGAGTGAGATCCGCACCAGAGTGGTACGGTAATCCAGTTCTGGAGATCATGCTACTAGATCATGATGAACCTACGAACTATGAAGAAGCGATGGTGAGCCCAGATTCCGCAAAGTGGCTAGAAGCCATGAAATCTGAGATGGGATCCACGTATGAGAACAAAGTATGGACTTTGGTTGACTTGCCCGATGATCGGCAAGCAATTGAGAATAAATGGATCTTCAAGAAAAAGACTGACGCTGATGGTAATGTTACTGTCTACAAAGCTCGACTTGTCGCAAAAGGTTTTCGACAAGTTCAAGGAGTTGACTACGATGAGACCTTCTCACCCGTAGCGATGCTTAAGTCTGTCAGAATCATGTTAGCAATTGCCGCATTTTATGATTATGAAATTTGGCAGATGGATGTCAAAACTACATTCCTGAATGGATTTCTGGAAGAAGAGTTGTATATGATGCAACCGGAAGGTTTTATCGATCCAAAGGGACCTAACAAAGTGTGCAAGCTCCAGCGATCCATTTATGGACTGGTGCAAGCCTCTCGGAGTTGGAATAAACGCTTTGATAGTGTGATCAAGGCATTTGGTTTTATACAGACTTTCCGAGAAGCCTGTATTTACAAGAAAGTGAGTGGGAGCTCTGTAGCATTTCTGATATTATATGTGGATGACATACTACTGATTGGAAATGATATAGAATTTCTGGATAGCATAAAGGGATACTTGAATAAGAGTTTTTCAATGAAAGACCTCGGTGAAGCTTCTTACATATTAGGCATAAAGATCTATAGAGATAGATCAAGATGCTTAATTGGACTTTCACAAAGCACATACCTTGACAAGATTTTGAAGAAGTTCAAAATGGATCAAGCAAAGAAAGGGTTCTTGCCTGTGTTACAAGTTGTGAAGTTGAGTCAGACTCAATGCCCGACCACTGCAGAAGATAGAGAGAAAATGAAAGATGTTCCCTATGCTTCAGCCATAGGCTCTATCATGTATGCAATGCTGGGTACCAGACCTGATGTGTGCCTTGCTATAAGTTTAGCAGGGAGGTACCAAAGTAATCAAGGAGTGGATCACTGGACAGCGGTCAAGAACATCCTGAAATACCTGAAAAGGACTAAGGATATGTTTCTCGTATATGGAGGTGACAAAGAGCTCATCGTAAGAGGTTACGTTGATGCAAGCTTTGACACTGATCCAAACGATTCTAAATCGCAAACCGGATACGTGTTTACATTAAACGGTGGAGCTGTCAGTTGGTGCAGTTCTAAACAAAGCGTCGTAGCAGGATCTACATGTGAAGCGGAGTACATAGCTGCTTCGGAAGCAGCGAACGAAGGAGTCTGGATGAAGGAGTTCATATCCGATCTAGGTGTCATACCTAGTGCATCGGGTCCAATGAAAATTTTTTGTGACAATACTGGTGCAATTGCCTTGGCAAAGGAATCCAGATATCACAAAAGACCAAGCACATCAAGAGACGCTTCAATTCCATCCGGGATCTAGTCCAGGTGGGAGACATAGAGATTTGCAAGATACATATGGATCTGAATATTGCAGACCCATTGACTAAGCCTCTTCCACGAGCAAAACATGATCAGCACCAAGGCTCCATGGGTGTTAGAATCATTACTGTGTAATCTAGATTATTGACTCTAGTGCAAGTGGGAGACTGAAGGAAATATGCCCTAGATGCAATAATAAAGTTATTATTTATTTCCTTATATCATGATAAATGTTTATTATTCATGCTAAGAATTGTATTAACCGGAAACATAATACATGTGTGAATACATAGACAAACAGAGTGTCACTAGTATGCCTCTACTAGACTAGCTCGTTAATCAAAGATGGTTATGTTTCCTAACCATGAGCAAAGAGTTGTTATTTGATTAACGAGGTCACATCATTAGTTGAATCATCTGATTGACATGACCCATTCCATTAGCTTAGCACCCGATCGTTTGGTATGTTGCTATTGCTTTCTTCATGACTTATACATGTCCCTATAACTATGAGATTATGCAACTCCCGTTTGCCGGAGGAACACTTTGGGTGCTACCAAACGTCACAACGTAACTTGGTGATTATAAAGGAGTACTACAGGTGTCTCCAATGGTAGATGTTGGGTTGGCGTATTTCGAGAATAGGATTTGTCACTCCGATTGTCGGAGAGGTATCTCTGGGCCCTCTCGGTAATGCACATCACTTAAGCCTTGCAAGTATTGCAACTAATGAGTTAGTTGCGGGATGATGTATTACGGAACGAGTAAAGAGACTTGCCGGTAACGAGATTGAACTAGGTATTGGATACCGACGATCGAATCTCGGGCAAGTAACATACCGATGACAAAGGGAACAACGTATGTTGTTATGCGGTCTGACCGATAAAGATCTTCGTAGAATATGTAGGAACCAATATGGGCATCCAGGTCCCGCTATTGGTTATTGACCGGAGATGTGTCTCAGTCATGTCTACATTGTTCTCGAACCATCGGGTCCGCACGCTTAATGTTACGATGACAGTTATTATGAGTTTATGCATTTTGATGTACCGAAGGTTGTTCGGAGTCCCGGATGTGATCACGGACATGACGAGGAGTCTCGAAATGGTCGAGAAATAAAGATTGATATATTGGAAGCCTATGTTTGGACATCGGAAGTGTTCCGGGTGAAATCGGGATTTTACCGGAGTACCGGGAGGTTACCGGAACCCCCCGGGAATCATATAGGCCATAGTGGGCCTTAGTGCAAAGGTGTAGGGGGCAGCCCAAGGTGGCCGCGCGCCTCCCCTCGCCCCTAGTCCTATTAGGACTAGGAGAGGTGGCCGGCCCCCCCTCTCTCTCTCTTTCCCCCTTGAGGATTCCTATTCCAACTAGGATTGGGGGGAGTCCTACTCCCGGTAGGAGTAGGACTCCTCCTGGCGCGCCCCAAGGCTGGCCGCACCTCTCCCCCCTTGCTCCTTTATATACAGGGGCAGGGGGCACCTCTAGACACACAAGTTGATCATTGTGATCGTTCCTTAGCCGTGTGCGGTGCCCCCTGCCACCATATTCCACCTCGATCATATCGCTGTAGTGCTTAGGCGAAGCCCTGCGTCGGTAGAACATCAATATCGTCACCACGCCGTCGTGCTGACGGAACTCCTCCCCGAAGCTTTGCTGGATCGGAGCCCGGGGATCGTCAACGAGCTGTACGTGTGCTAAGAACTTGGAGGTGTCGGAGTAACGGTGCTTGGATCGGTTGGATCGGGAAGAAGACGTACGACTACTTCCTCTACATTGTGTCAACGCTTCCGTTGCGATCTACAAGGGTACGTAGATCAGACTCTCCCCCTCGTTGCTATGGATCACCATGATCTTGCGTGTGCGTAGGAAATTTTTTGAAATTACTACGTTCCCCAACAGGAAGTACCAGTAGTGAAGGATTTCCCTGATGTATTTCCAGAAGAGTTGCCGGGCATGCCACCGGATAGAGACATTGAGTTTTTGATCGAGCTTTTGCCAGGCACGGGGCCAATATCTAAGAGACCATATAGAATGCCCGCAAAGGATTTGGAAGAAATTAAGAAGCAGATCAAGGAGTTACTAGATAAAGGATATATCCGCCCAAGTTCTTCACCTTGGGGATCACCAGTACTTCTAGTGGAGAAGAAGAATGGATCGTTAAGAATGGTTGTTGATTATCGAGGATTCAATGAAGTAACCACCAAGAACAAGTACCCACTACTGATGATCAATGATCTGTTTGATCGATTGCAAGGAGCTAAGGTATTTTCCAAGATCGACCTGCGATCGGGATACCATCAGTTGAAGATTCGAGAAGAGGATATACCTAAGACGGCTTTTACCACCAGGTATGGGATGTACGAGTATACCGTTATGTCATTTGGCCTGACTAACGCACCTACATATTTTATGAACATGATGAACAAAGTGTTTATGGAGTTTTTGGATAAGTTCGTCGTAGTGTTCATTGATGATATCCTAGTTTACTCGAAGGATGAAGAGGAGCATAAGGAGCATTTTCATTTGGTACTTGGTAAGCTCAGAGAACATCAGTTATATGCCAAGTTTAGCAAATGTTAGTTTTGGTTGAAGGAAGTTGGATTCCTCGGACACGTTATATCTGGAGAAGGTATAGCAGTAGATCCCAGTAAGGTTGACACTGTGACAAATTGGGAAGCGCCAACAACGGTTGGAGAGATCCGAAGTTTTCTTGGACTTGTAGGATACTACCGGAGATTCATTAAAAATTTCTCGAAGATTGCGAAACCTATGACGGAGTTGTTGAAGAAGGATACCAAGTTCATATGGCTAAGGAATGTGAGGCTAGTTTCCAGGAGTTGAAGAAACGCTTGGTTACATCACCAGTGTTGATTTTGCCAGATCAGACCAAGGATTATGAGGTGTATTGCGACGCTTCACGTCGAGGACTTGGAGCAGTGCTTATGCAAGAAGGAAGAGTTGTTTCATATGCCTCACAACAACTTAAGCCTCATGAGTTGAATTATGATACGCATGATTTGGAGTTAGCAGCTGTAGTGCATGCATTGAAAACTTGGAGACATTTTCTCATTGGAAACCATTGTGAGGTGTACACGGACCACAAGAGCTTGAAGTATATTTTCACACCAAAGGGGTTGAATCTCAGGCAAAGGAGATGGTTGGAACTCATCAAGGATTATGATATGAGATTGCATTATCACCCTGGTAAGGCTAACGTAGTAGCTGATGCATTGAGCCGTAAAAGCCATGTCAACACCCTAATGACGGGAGATTTACCAAGGGAGTTAGCCGAAAATCTTCGTGAGCTATGTTTGGAGATAGTTCTGAGAGGCTATGTAGCAGCATTGGAGATTCAGTCTACTTTGATGGATAAGATCAGAGAAGCTCAGAAGACCGACAAGGAGATTGCTTCTATTAAGGAGAAAATGAGCAAAGGAAAATCTAAAGGATTTCGTGAGGATGAGCACGATACCTTATGGTTTGAAGACCGTGTTTATGTGCCTAATGATTCGGAGATCAGGAAATCGATTCTGCAAGAGGCCCATAATTCACCATATTCGATTCACCCAGGAAATACCAAGATGTATTTGGATTTGAAGGATATTTTCTGTTGGACCGAAATGAAGAAGGATATTGCGGAGTATGTAGCCATTTGTTTTTTTTTTGACAGAAAGACTATAAGGGAACCCCCTAGGCAGAGCATCAGAAGCCAGCAGGATTGCTACAGCCATTCCGATACCTGAATGGAAGTGGGATAAGCCAGGCATGGATTTTATCACAGGATTGCCTAGAACTCGTTCAGGCTATGACTCGATATGGGTTGTAGTCGATCATTTGACAAAGGTAGCTCATTTCATTCCAGTGAAGACTACCTGTACTAGTGCCAAGTTGGCAAAGATATACATGACCAGAATCGTATGTCTGCATGGAATTCCAAGGAGCATTGTATCAGATAGAGGAACCCAGTTTACCTCAAAGTTCTGGAATCAGTTGCACGAAACTTTGGGTACCAGGCTAGAGTTCAGTCCAGCTTTCCATCCACAGACAGATGGACAAACCGAGAGAGTCAATCAGATTTTGGAGAATATGCTGAGAGTTTGTGCGCTAGATTAGGGATCTAGTTGGGACGAGAATTTTCCATACGCAGAATTCTCTTATAACAACAGTTATCAATCCAATTTGAAAATGGCCCCTTTCGAAGCCTTGTACGGAAGGAGGTGCAGGACCCCGTTGTCATGGGATGAAGTTGGAGAGCGTCAGTTGTTTGGACCAGATCTGATTAAGGAGTCTGAACAGAAAGTAAAATTGATTCCCGATAGGCTCAAGGTAGCTAGCCCAGTCCAGACAGAAGAGCTATGCAGATTCAAAACGCAAGGAGACAGTTCACGAAGTCGGAGACCGAGTTTATCTTCGAGTATCTCCACTTCGAGGAGTTAAGCACTTTGGAGTTAAGGGAAAGTTAGCGCCGCGTTTTGTAGGACCATACAAAGTTGTGGAGCGTATGGGAGAAGTAGCCTACAAGTTGGAATTGCCCGATGGATTGTCAGGAGTTCACAACGTGTTCCACGTTTCCCACTTGAAGAAGTGCCATGCAGAGATGGCTGATATACCGCTGAAAGATACAGTGCCGCTGGAAGCGATTCAGTTGGACAGTGATTTGACCTATGAAGAGAAACCAGTCAAGATTCTTGAGTATGCCAGCCGAGTCACCCGCAGCAAGGTTATCAAGTTTTGCAAAGTTCAGTGGAGCCACCACACGGAGGATGAAGCCACCTGGGAACGAGAGGAAGATCTGTTGAAGGACCACCCTCACCTATTTTCTAGCCAACCCGAATCTCGAGGGCGAGATTCATCTTAAGGGGGGTAGGTCTGTAACATCCCAAATTTTCAATTTGGAATGTTATACAATAGATCATTATTGCATATCATATTTATTGCATTTTGGTTGATCCTAGAAATTTCACGCAACTCAAGGACCCTCGGAGAGAGTTGGGGATTTCATTATTTTCATATTTGAGTTGTCTCAATTTTGAAAATAGGATCATTTGATTTTATTTATTTTATCTTCAATTATTTCTATTATAAAAATTATGAGAGAGAGAATAAAACGACTTCCCCAAAATAAAGAAATATTGAGGATTTAATAAAAAATCAAATAAGATTTTTATTTTGGTTTTATCTGCTATTTTATCTGAATTTAGGAAAAATTGCACGTTTTCAAAAATTGCATTTAGGGCCAAGAAAATGTTCATCCTGTTCTAAATATTTTATTTAGACGGAGAAAATTTGTTTTGGCATTTTTAGAATTTTATTTGTTTTTCTAGCATTTTTTTAGTCGCAGCGAAATTGTTTAAAAAAATGAAACCCCGCGCCCGACTGGGCCAAGGGCCCAGCCAGCCGCCGCCGCCTCCCGCCCGGGTCGGGATAGGAGTCCCGACCGCCGTCGCCGCCGAGTCCGGGGAGGACCCGCCTCCCGAGGCCGCCCCTTCCCCAAGTCGCCACCTCCCCCCCCCTCCTTTATAAACCCTGTCGGTCCCCTCTGGAGCCGCCCCACACCGCCGCCGCCTCCCCACGCCACCCGCGCCGCCGCAGCCGTCTCCCCCCCCCCCCCCCCCCGCCGCTGCCGCTTGCCGCCCCTGCCGCCGCCCATTGCCGCCGCCCCACACCACCCGCCACCGCCGGAGCCCCGCCGGAGCCTCGCCGGAGCCCCGAGCCGAGGTAGCCGCCGCCCCGGTTTCCTGAGAAAATCCGTTTCGGTTTTTTTAGAAAACCCGAGTTTTCGATTTTTAAAATAGATCAGTTTTTCTCCGGTTTATTTATTTAGCGAGTGTTCGCTCGTCCGTTCGTTTTAAAGAACGCGTTCATCATTTAGTTCCAGTTAACGAACGTTCGTTCGTTAACCTGTTCGCCGTTTTTCTTTTTCCCGAATTAAATCCGTGATTTTTCTGATCGCGATTTCTGATCCGATGTTCGTTTTAGTTTAACTTTTCGCTCGTTTGTCAGAATCAGGCGATTCAAGCGCCTGGAGTTTCATCTCGAAACCCTCTTTCCGTTTAACCAACTCAAACAAGTTTTTGCCTTTGTAAAAATTGTCCTCGATTCATATTAGTAAATGGAGCTTATTTCTTTTGCCGTTTGTCTTTTGTTGCTTCGTTCGATTTGGTTCTTTTTGCCAACCGGAGTTCTTAAGTTGAACTATCTGGTTAGATCTTTTATTCGAGTTTTGCCTATGCATTAGTTGAGTACTTATTGTATGCTTGTTTGTTTGTGATAGAGTATCCGGAGTGCGCTGCTTGCTACTTTGAATCGCTAGGTTTCACGGATCATCAGCAAGGCAAGTAACTCTTTGATCATACTTCCTATTACCTAGTTTTCATTGCATTAGATCAGTCCTCACATCGTTGCATGATTAGGATCTAATTAAATTGTGGGTCTGGGAAGTAGATGAGGTAGTACCTATTACCTGTTATTAACAAACCTTTGGGAGTTACTTCTACGTTTGCTTGTTATGCCATGCTATGCTAGTAGACGTGGATTGGGTGAGTGAAATCCATGACAGATGTGAGATTGGTAATTTGATGGTTTATCTAAGGTGGCAACTTAAATACACATCTGGGTGGATTGAGGCACCTGGGTATTCCAGTGATTGCCTGTTTTCCTTTTTGGACCGCCACCCAGGCTCAAAGGGATCATGAGATTATTCATACTGGAAACTTCCGTGCACAGCCACAAGCTACTATGGGCTCTAGCATATTTGACTAAGTCGTGCGAACTCTTACAGTGGTAGACTAGCAGATGTATGGGATGTAGGTGGTACGGTCTACCCGATCGTAAGGTGCTAGCGCTTCTGAAAGACTATGTCTCGGTCATCCGTTTCTCAAACACCCTGTAGTGCGAGAAATCCAACGGAGGAGATTGAGTCTTGTGGGGAAAAGTGTGCAAACCTCTGCAGAGTGTATAAACTAATCATGATTAGCCGTGTCCCCGGTTATGGACATCTTGAGTATCTAGTACCTGGATTATCATGTGAATCTCATCATGTTTCTCTAATTAATTTTGTTGGGTTTTTAATGATGATGCTTAATTGGGATTGAGAATGATGTCAACCATTCTCATTGTTTAACAACTACCATGATAGTTAAATAAAATTTGTTCCTTTGCAGTAGGGAAAAATTGGCTTTACGCAAAACTGTAACCATAGAGCTTTCCACCAGCCAAATATGCATGTAGTATAGTGTTATTCTTCCACCATTCTCTATGAGTTATATTGCCAGCATATTCCATGTGCTGACCCGTTTCGAGCTGCAACGTTCATGTTGTAGACTTTTCAGACGACGAGTAAGGTGCCTTTTAGGTCGTGGTTCTATACTCAGTGATGCCGATGGAGTTGATGGACTCACTTATCTTCCAAGCCTTCCGCTGTTATCGTTATTAGATGGCCTTAAGCCATATTTATTGTAATAAGTTCTCTTTTGAGACACTCGATGTAATAAGTGTGTGATTGCTACTCTATGATAAATCCTTCAAGTACTGTGTGGTGTCAGCATTACTGATCGAGGGATGACACCTGAGCACAGAGATTGGACCGTTTGAGGTCTGGTCGCTACAATGCATTAATGGTAAAGATGAGGTATGTCACATGTGTGTCCCTGACCTTAGTATTCTTAGGAGTGCTGTGTTTGGAGACCAATCTTATAATTTGGGAGCCATTGTTGCACGTAGGTTGCATCTTAATAGATTTAATGGAGATTTCTTTGGTGGGATTTATGCAACCCGCATAGCTAATTTTCTTGGTGTAGCCATACGCGAAGATGATATTGAATTTCCTACTACTTATCTAGATTTTAATGCTATGGTTCAGCACCAGTTTGTCGAGAGGAACGAATCACCTCTCCAGTATCGACTAATCTTTGACAGACGCTGTGTTGTTTGTATTACTCTCCCTGCTCCTGTCTTCTTTGATTATCAGGCAAAAGGAGGATATACTATTACCAGAGAGGAGGCAGATGAGTACGAGAGGAGAGAGGAGGCCGCTCATCGCCACACTGCTGCTCAGCAGGCGATAGCCGCTGCATCGCAGTACGACACCAGCTACTATTATGGATATCCGCCAGGCCAGCCGTGGCCATAGACCAACTTAGGCCAAAAGCCTAAGCTTGGGGGAGTACATATTTCCCACTGACATTACATTTATGTTCACACACTCATTGCTAGATGTCGGTGCTCATACTTTTTCATTATATCATCCATGCTAGTTTAATTTCCTGTTTATGCTTTCTTCTTGTGTGTTTAATAAACCTTAATAAAAACCAAAAAAATAGTTGTAGCTTTTAATCAGTTTAATTTCCATGCTTGTAGTAGTAATTAAAAAGAAAACCCAAAAAGATTTCATGTTCTTCTTTTTGCTTGTTGGGAGCTTTCCCGTGTAAATAGTTTTATTTCTTTTCTTTTCTTTGGGGGTCGATAGGAGAAGACCATAATTAAATTGTTGAAATGGCTCTTATATGCATACTTGTTGATCTGATAAAAGAGCCCATTTTGCCTTGTCTTCTCCTGTTTATTGAATGCTTGCAGATTCCAGCTTAGTCCAATGCATGCGCACTATTATTATTATTCACACTATTCAGTCGTGCAAGTCAAAGGCAATTATGACGATATATGATGGACTGACTGAGATGAGAAAAGCTGGTATGAACTCGACCTCTTTTGTTTTTGTAAATATGATTAGTTCATCGTTCCTGATTCAGCCTATTATGAATAAACATGTTTTCAATGACAACTAGAGATCATAGTTTCTTATGCCATGCTTGATTAGCTACGAGTTATAATGGTTTACCTTGCGTGCCAACATGCTATTAAAATGGTTATGATGTGGTATGATAGGGTGGTATCCTCCTCTGAATGATTTAAATGACTTGACTTGGCACATGTTCACGCATGTAGTTGAAACAAAATCAACATAGCCTTCATGATATTTATGTTCATGGTGGATTATATCCTACTCATGCTTGCATTCGGTGTTGATTAATTTTAATGCATGTTCGTGACTGTTGTCGCTCTCTAGCTGGTCGCTTCCCAATCTTTTGCTAGCCTTCACCTGTACTAAGCGGGAATACTGCTTGTGCATCCAAACTCCTTAAACCCCAAAGTTATTCCATATGAGTCCACCATACCTACCTATATACGGTATCTACCTGCCGTTCCAAGTAAATTTGTATGTGCCAAACTCTAAACATTCAAATAAATATCTTGTTTTGTATGCTCGTATAGCTCATGTATCAACTAGGGTTGTCTGTATCTTCCATGTTAGGCAGGTTATTCTCAAGAGGAGTGGACTCCGCTCCTCACTCATGAGATAAATGGCTAGTCACCGGGATGCCCAGTCCCATGCTTTATGCAAACTAAATCAAAATAACTGCAAACAAAACTCCCCCTGGGACTCTTGTTAGTTGGAGGCACTCGTTGTTTCGAGCAAGCCATGGATTGATGCTTGTTGGTGGAAGGGGGAGTATAAACTTTACCATTCTGGTTGGGAACCGCCTATAATGTGTGTAGCATGGAAGATATCGCCACCTCTTAGTTGTTATGTTGACAATGAAAGTATACCGCTCAAAATATTATTCACCTCTGTTTCAAAACGGAGCTCTGGCACCTCTACAAATCCTTGCTTCCCTCTGCGAAGGGCCTATCTATTTACTTTTATGCTGAGTCATCATCCTCTTATTAAAAAGCACCAGTTGGAGAGCACCGCTGTCATTTGCATTCATTACTGTTAGTTTACATTGAGTATGACTTGACTGGATCTCTTTTACCATGAATTACAATGTCTAGTCAGTCCTTGGTCTTTAAAGGTGCTCTGCACTTATGTTTTGCGGTCTCAGAAAGGGCTAGCGCGATACCATCTTGTTATATCATATTATGATTGTTTTGAGAAAGTGTTGTCATCCGAGATTTTTTATTATGGCTCGCTAGTTGATTATGCTATTGATATGAGTAAGATGAGACCTATGCATTATTGCAAATGTGGTTAGTTATAATCTTTGCTGAAAACTTGAATGCTGGCTTTACATATTCACAACAACAAGAGCAAACAGAGTTTGTAAAAGTTTTTCTTTATCACTTTCAGTTTGTCAACTGAATTTCTTGAGGACAAGCAAAGGTTTAAGCTTGGGGGAGTTGATACGTCTCCAACGTATCTACTTTTCCAAACACTTTTGCCCTTGTTTTGGACTCTAACTTGCATGATTTGAATGGAACTAACCCGGAGTGACGCTGTTTTTAGCAGAATTACCATGGTGTTATTTATGTGCATGAGTAAACGTTCTCAGAATGACCTGAAACTTCACGGAGCCACTTTTTAGAAAATAAGAAAAGTACCTGCAAAAGATGAAGGCCAGGGGGCCCACCACCTCTCCACGAGGGTGGGGGCGCGCCTGCCCCCCTAGGGCGCGCCCCCTACCTCATGGGCCCCATGTTGCCTCTCCGACTCCAACTCCAACTCCATATATTGAGTTTTGAGGAGAAAAAATAGAGACAAGAAATCATCGCATTTTATGATACGGAGCCGCCGCCAAGCCCTAAAACCTCTCGGGAGGACTGATCTGGAGTCCGTTCGGGGCTCCAGAGAGGGGAATCCATCGCCATCGTCATCATCAACCATCCTCCATCACCAATTTGATGATGCTCACCGCCGTGCGTGAGTAATTCCATCGTAGGCTTGCTGGACGATGATGGGTTGGATGGGATCTATCATGTAATCGAGTTAGTTTTGTTAGGGTTTGATCCCTAGTGTCCACTATGTTCTGAGATTGATGTTGCTATGACTTTGTTATGCTTAATGCTTGTCACTAGGACCCGAGTGCCATGATTTCAGATCTGAACCTATTATGTTTTCATCAATATATGAGTGTTCTTGATCCTATCTTGCAAGTCTATAGTCACCTATTATGTGTTATGATCCATTAACCCCGAAGTGACAATAATCGGGATACTTACCGGTGATGACCGTAGTTTGAGGAGTTCATGTATTCACTATGTGTTAATGCTTTGTTCCGATTCTCTATTAAAAGGAGGCCTTAATATCCCTTAGTTTCCGTAAGGACCCCGCTGCCACGGGAGGGTAGGACAAAAGATTTCATGCAAGTTCTTTTCCATAAGCACGTATGACTATGTTCGGAATACATGCCTACATTATATCAATGAACTGGAGCTAGTTTTGTGTCACCCTAGGTTATGACTGTTACATGATGAAACGCATCCGGCATAATTCTCCATCACCGATCCATTGCCTACGAGCTTTCCATATATTGTTCTTCGCATATTTTACTTTTCCGTTGCTATTGCTATCATCACTACAAAATACCAAAAACATTACTTTTACTACTGTTACCTTTTGCTACCGTTACCACTACTATCATATTGCTTTGCTACTAAATACTTTGCTACAAATATTAAGTTTCCAGGTGTGGTTGAATTGACAACTCAGCTGCTAATACTTGAGAATATTCTTTGACTCGCCTTGTGTCGAATCAATAAATTTGGGTTGAATACTCTACCCTCGAAAACTGTTGCGATCCCCTATACTTGTGGGTTATCAGGCCCCAGCTTGGAACTCGGCGGAATCTCAATTCAATGCTGACAAGGTGCCGTCTTTCCTTTAGTGGTCTTACCAAGCCATCCCAAAGATTGGAATCAAACCTGGTTCTACTGCCAAGACATATCACCAGCCGATGAAAAACCACTGCCGGGTTATCGCATGGGTCGTCTTGATTCCAAGTTTGTGCTCCCTGACAAGCTTACTCCTATTGAACGCAAGAAGCTTATCCCACCTATCAAAAAGATTCAAGCTTTATTGGGAAACGGCTTAACTGGAGTTGAGCTAATCCGTTGCTGGATCGCATGGCGGGTCATCCCTCTAAGCCGCCGATCCAAATTGATGTATGAATATGGCGGAGGCCCAGATGATTCTCTGCGTCATAGCTCTGTACAACTAATAGAAGAAGACATTGTTGTGATGTCAACCATCCTCGTAAATGGAAAATACGAGGACTGCAGTAAGGTTGGATTAAACCCCTTCTGCAAACTTAACACGGCACCAGAGGTGAAAAAAAACCTAACCTCTTTCTCTTTTTGTGTTTTCCTCAGTAGTTTAAATACTTGCATGACTTTTTAACCTGTTTATTTGTTTACATGCCAAAATCTGACTTCTGGAAGGCCAAGTATGATCATGAAGCTGCCAAGAAGGCTAGAGCTGCTGCCATAGCCGCCAGGAGAACGACCCGGAAGCCTAAGAAGAAGAAGACTGCATCTGACATGTTCCCGCTGGATGATGTTTCTGAGTCGGAGGTAGACCTTGACTCCCTTGGCCAATTTTTCAACTATCTTATTGACACTGACTATTTCCAGGATGACACGGGGGCCAGCCAGGCCGTGGAAGAAGAGGTAACTATCTCCTCCGACTCAGCCCCTTTTCCAAGACAGTAGTTTCGACTGGTAACCTGGAAAGTAAGGTTTTCGCACCCTTTGGCTTATTTGGACCCTCATTTTCTTTTGAAAAAGCGGCAACATGAGAGCCTCCGTCTGGCCCGGACTAATGATGATGACGAACCACCTTCTGACTTACAAAAAACTCCTCGAAAACGCCAGAATGAGATTTCTTTCACCTTTGTCCTTTGTTTTTATCCGTGAATCTATTTCCTCTTAAGCTTTAACTTTATTTTACTTTTGCAGGAGGTTTCTCGCTCTTCTGGCGACTCATCTCAGACTCAATTTCCGGCTTTCAAGACTGCCCCTGGGTAAGGAAAATCGTCTTTCCTCTACATCTTTAAAACTGCATCATTATACTAACTGTCTCATAAAAAATATTTCTTAGTGGTCAAGCAAAGTCCAAGAAAGCTAAGGTTATTAAACCGGCAGAAGACCCAAGAAATCATGCACCTGAACCGGCAACATCAACTCCTCGCGCTCAATCTGAAGTGCTAGAAGATCCGGCTGTCCATGCTCAATTGGACCCTCCCGAGCCGTTAGCTGATGAAACCATTGTTGATCCCTCCACTGTCAGACCATTTGGTTCAGCTAACCTGCCAGCGTCTTCTGACCATGACGTTCTGATCACTGACAACAGATTTGTTGTGCCGGGTAATCTGACTGTGCTGGCCAGGCATTCTGTCAAACAGGAGGCCTTAGAAAGGCAGAAAGTACAGTTTGATATCTCTCACTACACTCACCTGAATGTTAGTGACATACTGTTCGGCTATCTCAGTCATGTGCATTCCAGTCGTGAGTTGGAAATTGAGACGGTTAATCAATTACAACTGAAATATGAGGTATGTACTCCGGTTTATATATACTCTGCCAGCCCCCAAGTCTTCAGATTATGATGAACCTGAATGATCTGTAGACTTATGATATAGGTTGATACCTTGTCTTTAGATTTTTCCTAAGTCCAACAGAGTAGTATAAATTTTCACATGTAGTCCCCAAGGGCTGGCTCAATTTATCATAAATGAACCGGTACTTAACTTCTTAACTGTCTTAACTCAGCCCAAATTAGTATGATCCAACTGAACTTAAAAACTTTCTTAATGTCATGCATTAGCCCCCAAGTGCCAAGCGTTGTTACTTTGTAAAACACTTGGGACTTGAAACATAGAAGAGTCATGTTGCATAAAAATTGCTTTGGCAGACATTAGCCCCCAAGTGCCAAGTGGTATTGCGTTTGCAAAGTACTTGGTACTTCAATCATTATAACATTTAGTTAAATCTTGACACACCTGTGCATGCTTGTAGACCGCCCTAACTGAACTGGGCTCTCAATTGACGGATGCAAAGACCCGGCTAGTGGATCAGGAAGCAGAGAGAAAGACTGCTAATTCCAAACTTCAATTGAGTCTCTCTAAGACTGAAAAATTGAAGACCAGTTTGACTGAGAAGAAGAAATCCTGGGCTGATGAGAAGGCCTTGCTGATACAACGTGCCGAGACAGCAGAGGCGGCTCTTGAGGAGGTTACCACGGAGCTCACCGGCTTAAAAATAGTGTGTCTCAAATGGTCTCCACCATCTTCGGTAAGTCATTTGTATTAATCACTTATACTTTATTTTGACCAGGAATATAAGCCGCCTGCTGAGCCTTTGTTAAAAAACACTCGCAGGTCCACGAAGCAAAATTTTGAGCCAAGACAGTGTGACAAAACTGAAGGCGGTTTATACCTTGGTGGAGCAATTGTATACTGGCGCTCAACGAGCACTTGCTACTATCTCCCCTGCCAACCAAGGACCCAACAGTTTGAGTGATGTCTTGAAGAAGTTATCGATCTTACCCGCCAGGTTTCAACAGGTCAAACGATCTATTGGGGAACGTAGTAATTTCAAAAAAAATCCTACGCACATGCAGGATCATGGTGATGCATAGCAACGAGAGGGGAGAGTGTTGTCTACGTACCCTCGTAGACCATTCGCGGAAGCGTTATATCAACGCAGTTGATGTAGTCGTACGTATTCACGATCCTACCGATCCAAGTACCGAAAGCACGGCACCTCCGAGTTCTGCACACGTTCGGCTCGGTGACATCCTCGCCTTCTCGATCCAGCAAGAGGGGCAAATTAGTAGATGAGTTCC
Organism: Triticum monococcum; assembly: GCA_034509565.1. Classification (NCBI taxonomy): domain Eukaryota; kingdom Viridiplantae; phylum Streptophyta; class Magnoliopsida; order Poales; family Poaceae; genus Triticum; species Triticum monococcum. The sequence goes on along the minus strand of CM067847.1, from coordinate 617,999,684 downwards.
GGGAGCACGACGGCATGGTGACGGTGTTGGTGAAGAACAATCTTTGCAGGGCTTTGCCTAAGCACTAAGAAAACTATGACAAAGGGCAAACTAGAGGGGACGGGGTTGCCGGCACACGGCTTGGTGTTTCTTGATCTCTCTTGGGTGCTAGCCCTACCCCTCTATTTATATGTTGAGCCTTGGGGTTGAAACTTGGAGTAAAAGCCTCCACAAAGTCGGTTTCACCCGAAAGGCAAGAGTCCTTCTCGGACTCCAGGCCAGACACCAGGGTTCCCGGCGTCTGGCCCCTGGATTCCGCAAAACTTCCTTTTGCGCTATCCAAAAACCTTGTGGGCTTTCCCCTTTGGCCCAAATAAAGTGTTCTCGTGCCCAAACATTTTGGGAAACATCCGGAACCCCTTCCGGTGAATTCCGGAACCCTTCTGGTGACGAAACACTATTATCCCATATATCAAACTTTATCTCCGGACTATTCCGGAGTTCCTTGTCATGTCCATGATCTCATCCCATACTCCGAACAACATTTTGTCACCAACATACATAACTCATATAGTACTATATCATCAATGAACGTTAAGCGTCCGGACCCTACGGGTTCGAGAACTATGTAGACATGACCGAGACACCTCTCTGGTCAATAACCAATAGCGGGACCTGGATGCCCATATTGGCTCCTACATATTCTACGAAGATATTTATCGGTCAGACCGCATAACAACATATGTTGTTCCCTTTGTCATCGGTATGTTACTTGCCCGAGATTCGATCATCGGTATCTCAATACCTAGTTCAATCTCGTTACTAGCAAGTCTCTTTACTCGTTCCGTAATACATTATCCCACAGCTAACTCATTAGTTGCAATGCTTGCAAGGCTTATAGTGATGTGCATTATCGAGTGGGCCCAGAGATACCTCTCCGACAATCGGAGTGACAAATCCTAATCTCGAAATACGCCAACCCAACAAGTACCTTCGGAGACACCTGTAGAGCACCTTTATAATCACCCAATTACGTTGTGATGTTTGGTGGCACACAAAGTGTTCCTCCAGTAAACGGGAGTTGCATAATCTCATAGTCATAGGAACATGTATAAGTCATGAAGAAAGCAATAGCAACAAACTAAACGATCAAGTGCTAAGCTAACGGAATGGGTGTAGTCAATCACATCATTCTCCTAATGATGTGATCCCGTTAATCAAATGACAACTCATGTCTATGGTTAGGAAACTTAACCATCTTTGATCAACGAGCTAGTCAAGTAGAGGCATAATATGTCTCCAACGTATCTATACTTTTTGATTGCTCCATGCTATATTATCTACTGTTTTGGACATTATTGGGCTTTATTTTCCACTTATATATTATTTTTGGGACTAACCTATTAACCGGAGGCCCAGCCCAGAATTGTTGTTTTTGCCTGTTTTAGGGTTTCGAAGAAAGGAATATCAAATGGAGTCAAAACGGAATGAAACCTTCGGGAACGTGATTTTCTCAACGAACAAGACCCGGGAGACTTGGACCCTACGTCAAGAAAGAAAAGAGGAGGCCACGAGGTAGGGGGCGCGCCCTCCACCCTCATGGGCCCCCCTGTTGCTCCACCGACGTACTCCTTCCTCCTATATATACCTACGTACCCCCAAACAATCAGATATGGAGCCAAAAACCTAATTCCACCGCCGCAACTTTCTGTATCCATGAGATCCCATCTTGGGGCCTATTCCGGAGCTCCGTCGGAGGGGCCATCGATCACGAAGGGCTTCAACATCAACACCATAGCCCCTCCGATGAAGTGTGAGTAGTTTACCTCAGACCTACGGGTCCATAGTTAGTAGCTAGATGGCTTCTTCTCTCTTTTTGGATCTCAATACAATGTTCTCCCCCTCTCTTGTGGAGATCTATTCGATGTAATCTTCTTTTTGCTGTGTGTTTGTTGAGACCGATGAATTGTGGGTTTATGATCAAGTCTATCTATGAATAATATATGAATCTTCTCTGAATTCTTTTATGTATGATTGGTTATCTTTGCAAGTCTCTTTGAATTATCAGTTTGGTTTGGCCTACTAGATTGATCTTTCTTGCAATGGGAGAAGTGCTTAGCTTTGGGTTCAATATTGTGGTGTCCTTTCCCAGTGACAGTAGGGGCAGCAAGGCACGTATTGTATTGTTGCCATCGAGGATAACAAGATGGGGTTTTCTTCATATTGCATGAGTCTATCCCTCTACATCATGTCATCTTGCTTAAGGTGTTACTCTGTTTTTAACTTAATACTCTAGATGCATGCTGGATAGCGGTCGATGAGTGGAGTAATAGTAGTAGATGCAGGCAGGAGTCGGTCTACTTGTCTCAGACGTGATGCCTATATACATGATCATACCTAGATATTCTCATAACTATGCTCAATTCTGTCAATTGCTCAACAGTAATTTGTTCACCCACCGTAGAATACTTATGCTCTAGAGAGAAGCCACTAGTGAAACCTATGGCCCCCGGGTCTATCTTTATCATATTAATCTCCTACTACTTAGTTATTTCCTTTGCTATTTACTTTGCCTTTATTTTACTTTGCATCTTTATCAAAAAAATACCAAAAATATTATCTTATCATATCTATCAGATCTTACTCTCGTAAGTGGCCTTATAGGGATTGACAACCCCTATTTGTGTTGGTTGCGAGGATTTATTTGTTTTGTGCAGGTACGAGGGACTCACGCGTAGCCTCCTACTGGATTGATACCTTGGTTCTCAAAAACTGAGGGAAATACTTACGCTACTTTGCTGCATCGTCCCTTCCTCTTTGGGGAAAACCAACGCAGTGCTCAAGAGGTAGCAATAAGGATTTCTGGCGCCGTTGCCGGGGAGGTCTACGCAAAAGTCAACATACCAAGTACCCATCACATACCCTTATCTCCCGCATTACACTATTTGCCATTTGCCTCTCGTTTTCCTCTCCCCCCCCCCCAATTCACCCTTGTCGTTTTATTCGCCCTCTCTCTCTGTATCCTCCATCTCTTTCTCTATTTGCCTCTTTTGCCTGCTTGCTTTTTGTTTTTCTTGTGTGTTAGTTTGTTTACTTGTCGTTATGGCTAGTCCTTTACCTTCTGCCTCTATGTCTGAAATTGGGAAACTATTCTCGATAATAATTCTGATGCTCCTACTAAAGAACCCACTATCTCACAAACAAAAAGATTCCGTGTTGGTAGTGGTAATAATATCAGAAAAGGAGTTATTCAAGATTTCTTTACTTGTGCTGGTGCTTTACCCTCTATGGGTAGTTCTATCCTTCATAGAACTAGTAGTCTTCCGGACGCTATTGCCATGCTTGTAGTTGAACTTGATAGACAATTCATGCACATGCATCCTTCCATACAAAGGATTTTTCTGGAATTTTCTAATATTGAGCATTCTTCTGTTAAGCGTGCCACTACTATCTTTTTGGCTCATGAGTTTATATTCATAATAAAATAGGCCAAAGAAATCTTTGCACATTATAGAATGGACGCTTGCCGTCCTCCCATAGAGGCTATCCTCTTTGATCAAGAAGAAATAATGCATTTTCAATCTCTAGATTATGTTGCTTTCAATGAAAATCTTAGAAAAAGGGTTCCTACCAATGTTTTAGTTGATAGAATTTCTGAACTTAATGATGATTTGGCTATTCGAAATAATGAACTAGGATATTCTCTTGAATATAGGCTCACAAAGTTTTGTCAAAAGAATGCTTATAATGATGAATTGGTTGTGCAATATGAAGGACCAAAGGAGGAACCTATACCTCCCAAGGTTGATCTTGGGGACTTTTGTCCCATTAAATTTAGCCCTTTTGATTACTTTTGCTTGCCTCAAAGAAAACTTGCTGCCGAACGTAGAGAATATGAAATGAGTTTTAATAATTTATCTTACTATTATGGCAATACCTAAATCTATTCTTGCTTGTTATGCCTAGCTAGGGGCGTTAAACGACAGCGCTTGTTGGGAGGCAACCCAATTTTATTTTTATATCTTGATTTTTGCTCCTGTTTAGTAATAAATAATTTATCTAGCCTCTGTTTTGGTTGTGTTTTTGTGTTTAATTAGTGTTTGTGCCAAGTAGAACCATTGGGAAGACATGGGGAAAGTCTTGTTGAACTTGTTGTAAAAAACAGAAACTTTAGCGCTCACGAGAACTGCTGTCATTTTTATTTGGAAAAAGTGCTATTTAGTTAATTCTTTTTGCAGATGATTAATAGATAAGTTCCTCACGTCCAGAAATTTATTTTAGAATTTGTGGGGTTTCAGATCTTGCGCTAGCTACAGATTACTACAGATTGTTCTGTTTTTGACAAATTCTGTTTTTCGTGTGTTGTTTTCTTATTTTGATGAATCTATGGCTAGTAAAATAGTTTATAAACCATAGAGAAGTTCGAATACAGTAGGTATAACACCAATATAAATAAAGAATGAGTTCATTACAGTACCTTGAAGTGGTCTTTTATTTTCTTTCGCTAACGAGCTCACGAGATTTTCTACTTTAAGTTCTGTGTTGTGAAGTTTTCAAGTTTTGGGTAAAGATTTGATGGATTATGGAACAAGGAGTGGCAAGAGCCTAAGCTTAGGGATGCCCATGGCACCCCCAAGATAATCTAAGGACACCTAAAAGCCAAAGCTTGGGGATGCCCCCGAAGGCATCCCCTCTTTCATCTACTTCTATCAGTAACTTTACTTGGAGCTATATTTTTAGTCGCCACATGATATGTGTTTTGCTTGGAGCGTCTTGTATGATTTGAGTCTTTAATTTTTAGTTTACCACAATCATCCTTGCTGTACACACCTTTTGAGAGAGCCATACATGATTTGGAATTTGTTAGAATACTCTATGTGCTTCGCTTATATCTTTTGAGTTATATAATTTTGCTCTAGTACTTCACTTATATCTTTTAGAGCACGGTGGTGGATTTGTTTTATAGAAACTATTGATCTCTCATGCTTCACTTAGATTATTTTGAGAGTCTTAAATAGCATGGTAATTTGCTTAAAATCCTAATATGCTTGGAATACAAGATTAATAATAAAACTTTCTTATGAGTGTGTTGAATACTATGATAAGTTTGATACTTGATAATTGTTTTGAGATATAAAGATGGTGATATTAAAGTTGTGCTAGTTGAGTAGTTGTGAATTTGAGAAATACTTGTGTTAAAGTTTGTGATTCCCGTAGCATGCACGTATGGTGTACCGTTATGTGATGAAGTCGGAGCATGATTTATTTTTTGATTGTCTTCCTTATGCGTGGCGGTCGGGGACGAGCGATGGTCTTTTCCTACCAATCTATCCCCCTAGGAGCATGCGTGTAATACTTTGCTTTGATAACTTGTAGATTTTTGCAATAAGTATATGAGTTCTTTATGACTAATGTTGAGTCCATGGATTATACGCACTCTCACCCTTCCACCTTTGCTAGCCTCTCTAATATCGCGCACCTTTCGCCGGTATCATACACCCACCATATACCTTCCTCAAAACAGCCACCATAACTACCTATTATGGCATTTCCATAGCTATTCCGAGATATATTGCCATGCAACTTTCCACCATTCTGTTTATTATGACACACTCCATCATTGTCATATTGCTTAGCATGATCATGTAGTTGACATCGTACTTGTGGCAAAGCCACCATTCATAATTCTTTCATACATGTCACTCATGAGTCATTGCATCCCGGTACATCGCCGGAGGCATTCATATAGAGTCATATTTTGTTCTAAGTATCGAGTTGTAATTCTTGAGTTGTAAGAAAAATAAAAGTGTGATGATCATCATTATTAGAGCATTGTCCCAGTGAGGAAAGGATGATGGAGACTATGATTCCCCCACAAGTCTGGATGAGACTCCAGACGAAAAAAAAGAAAAGAGGCCAAAAAAAGAGAAAAGGCCCAAATAAAAAAATGAGAGAAAAAGAGAGAAGGGACAATGTTGCTATCCTTTTACCACACTTGTGCTTCAAAGTAGCACCATGATATTCATAGTAGAGAGTCTCTCATGTTATCACTTTCATATACTAGTGGGAATTTTTCATTATAGAACTTGGCTTGTATATTCCAATGATGGGCTTCCTCAAATTGCCCTAGGTCTTCATGAGAAAGCAAGTTGGATGCACACCCACTTAGTTTCTTTTTGAGCTTTCATATACTTATAGCTCTAGTGCATCCGTTGCATGGCAATCCCTAACTCACTCACATTGATATCTATTGATGGGCATCTCCATAGCCTGTTGATACGCCTAGTTGATGTGAGACTATCTTCTCCCTTTTTGTCTTCTCCACAACCACCACTCTATTCCACCTATAGTGCTATATCCATGGCTCACGCTCATGTATTGCGTGAAGATTGAAAAAGTTTTGAGAATGTCAAAAGTATGAAACAATTGCTTGGCTTTTCATCGGGGCTGTGCATGATTTAAATATTTTGTGTGGTGAAGATAGAGCATAGCCATACTATATGATTTTGCAGGGATAACTTTCTTTGGCCATGTTATTTTGAGAAGACATAATTGCTTAGTTAGTATGCTTGAAGTATTATTATTTTTATGTCAATATGAACTTTTGTCTTGAATCTTTCGGATCTGAATATTCATACCACAATTAAGAAGAATTACACTAAAATTATGCCAAGTAGCACTCCGCATCAAAAATTCTATTTTTATCATTTACCTACTCGAGGATGAGCAGGAATTAAGCTTGGAGATGCTTGATACGTGTCCAATGTATCTATAATTTTTGATTGCTCCATCCTATATTATCTACTGTTTTGGACATTATTGGGCTTTATTTTCCACTTTTATATTATTTTTGGGACTAACCTATTAACCGGAGGCCCAGCCCAGAATTGCTGTTTTTGCCTGTTTTAGGGTTTCGAAGAAAAGGAATATCAAACGGAGTCCAAACGGAATGAAATCTTCGGGAACGTGATTTTCTCAACGAACAAGACCCGGGAGACTTGGACCCTACATCAAGAAAAAAAGAGGAGGCCACGAGGTAGGGGGCACGCCTAGCCCCCCCCCCCCCAGGCGCGCCCTCCACCCTCGTGGGCCCCCTGTTGCTCCACCGACGTACTCCTTCCTCCTATATATACCTACGTACCCACAAACGATCAGATACGGAGCCAAAAACCTAATTCCACCGCCGCAACTTTCTGTATCCACGAGATCCCATCTTGGGGCCTGTTTCGGAGCTCCGCTGGAGGGGGCATCAATCACGGAGGGCTTCTACATCAACACCATAGCCCCTCCAATGAAGTGTGGGTAGTTTACCTCAGACCTACATGTCCATAGTTAGTAGCTAGATGGCTTCTTCTCTCTTTTTGGATCTCAATACAATGTTCTCCCCCTCTCTTGTGGAGATCTATTCGATGCAATCTTCTTTTTGCCGTGTGTTTGTTGAGACCGATTAATTGTGGGTTTATGATCAAGTCTATCTATGAATAATATTTGAATCTTCTCTGAATTCTTTTATGTATGATTGGTCATCTTTGCAAGTCTCTTCGAATTATCAGTTTGGTTTGGCCTACTAGATTGATCTTTCTTGCAATGGGGGAAGTGTTTAGCTGTGGGTTCAATATTGTGGTGTCCTTTCCTAGTGACAGTAGGGGCAGCAAGGCACGTATTGTATTGTTGCCATCGAGGATAACAAGATGGGGTTTTCTTCATATTGCATGAGTCTATCCCTCTACATCATGTCATCTTGCTTAAGGCGTTACTCTGTTTTTAACTTAATACTCTAGATGCATGCTGGATAGCGGTCGATGAGTGGAGTAATAGTAGTAGATGCAGGCAGGAGTCGGTCTACTTGTCTCGGACATGATGCCTATATACATGATCATACCTAGATATTCTCATAACTATGCTCAATTCTGTCAATTGCTCAACAGCAATTTGTTCACCCACCGTAGAATACTTATGCTCTCGAGAGAAGCCACTAGTGAAACCTATGGCCCTGGGGTCTATCTTTATCATATTAATCTCCTACTACTTAGTTATTTCCTTTGCTATTTACTTTGCCTTTATTTTACTTTGCATCTTTATCACAAAAATACCAAAAATATTATCTTATCATATCTATCAGATCTCACTCTCGTAAGTGGCCTTATAGGGATTGACAACCCCTATTTGCGTTGGTTGCGAGGATTTATTTGTTTTGTGCAGGTACAAGGGACTCACGCGTAGCCTCCTACTGGATTGATACCTTGGTTCTCAAAAACTGAGGGAAATACTTACGCTACTTTGCTGCATTGTCCCTTCCTCTTCGGGGAAAACCAACACAGTGCTCAAGAGGTAGCAAGGCATACTAGTGACACTCTGTTTGTCTATGTATTCACACAAGTATTATGTTTCCGGTTAATACAATTCTAGCATGAATAATAAACATTTATCATGATATAAGGAAATAAATAATAACTTTATTATTGCCTCTAGGGCATATTTCCTTCAGTCTCCCACTTGCACTAGAGTCAATAATCTAGATTACACAATAATGATTCTAACACCCATGGAGCCTTTGTGCTGATCATGTTTTGCTCGTGGAAGAGGCTTAGTTAACGGGTCTGCAACATTCAGATCCGTATGTATCTTGCAAATTTCTATGTCTCCCACCTGGACTAGATCCCGGATGGAATTGAAGCGTCTCTTGATGTGCTTGGTTCTCTTGTGAAATCTGGAATCCTTCGCCAAGGCAATTGCACCAGTATTGTCACAAAAGATTTTCATTGGACCCGATGCACTAGGTATGGCACCTAGATCGGATATGAACTCCTTCATCCAGACTCCTTCATTCGCTACTTCTGAAGCAGCCATGTACTCCGCTTCACATGTAGATCCCGCCACGACGCTTTGTTTAGAACTGCACCAACTGACAGCTCCACCGTTCAATGTAAACACGTATCCGGTTTGCGATTTAGAATCGCCCGGATCAGTGTCAAAGCTTGCATCGACGTAACCATTTACGACTAGCTCTTTGTCACCTCCGTAAATGAGAAACATGTCCTTAGTCCTTTTCAGGTATTTCAGGATGTTCTTGACCGCTGTTCAGTGATCCACTCCTGGATTACTTTTGCACCTCCCTACTAGACTTATAGCAAGGCACACATCAGGTCTGGTACACAGCATTGCATACGTGATAGAGCCTATGGCTGAAGCATAGGGAACAGCTTTCATCTTCTCTCTATCTTCTACAGTGGTCGGGCATTGAGTCTTACTCAACTTCACACCTTGTAACATAGGCAAGAACCCTTTCTTTGCTTGATCCATTTTGAACTTCTTCAAAACTTTGTCAAGGTATGTGCTTTGTGAAAGTCCAATTAAGCGTCTTGATCTATCTCTATAGATCTTGATGCCCAATATATGAGCAGCTTCACCGAGGTCTTTCATAGAAAAACTCTTATTCAAGTATCCCTTTCTGCTATCCAGAAATTCTATATCATTTACAATCAACAATATGTCATCCACATATAATATCAGAAATGCTACAGAGCTCCCACTCACTTTCTTGTAAATACAGGCTTCTCCAAAAGTCTGTATAAAACCAAATGCTTTGATCACACTATCAAAGCATTTATTCCAACTCCGAGAGGCTTGCACCAGTCCATAAATGGATCGCTGGAGCTTGCATACTTTGTTAGCTCCCTTTGGATCGACAAAACCTTCTGGTTGCATCATATACAACTCTTCTTCCAGAAATCCATTCAGGAATGCAGTTTTTACATCCATTTGCCAAATTTCATAATCAATCCCTTGAAGGTCTCATCATAGTCAATCCCTTGAACTTGTTCAAAACCTTTCACAACAAGTCGAGCTTTATATACAGTAACATTACCGTTAGTGTCAGTCTTCTTCTTGAAGATCCATTTATTCTCAATGGCTTGCCGATCATCTGGAAAGTCAACCAAATTCCACACTTTGTTCTCATACATGGATCCCATCTCAGATTTCATGGCTTCAAGCCATTTTGCGGAATCTGGGGTCACCATCACTTCTCCATAGTTCGTAGGTTCATCATGGTCTAGTAACATGACTTCCAGAACATGATTACTGTACCACTCTGGTGCGGATCTTACTCTGGTTGATCTATGAGGTTCAGTAATAACTTGATCTGAAGTTTCATGATCATCAACATTAACTTCCTCACTAATTGGTGTAGGCGTCATAGGAACCAGTTTCTGTGATGAACTACTTTCCAATAAGGGAGCAGGTACAGTTACCTCATCAAGTTCTACTTTCCTCCCACTCACTTCTTTCGAGAGAAACTCCTTCTCTAGAAAGGATCCAATCTTAGCAACAAATGTCTTGCCTTCGATAGAAGGTGTACCCAACAGTCTCCTTTGGGTATCCTATGAAGACACATTTCTCCGATTTGGGTTCGAGCTTATGAGGTTGAAGCTTTTTCACATAAGCATCGCAGCCCCAAACTTTAAGAAACGACAACTTTGGTTTGTTGCCAAACCATAGTTCATAAGGTGGCGTCTCAACGGATTTCGATGGTGCCCTATTTAACGTGAATGCAGTCGTCTCTAAAGCATAACCCCAAAACGCTAGCGGTAAATCAGTAAGAGACATCATAGATCGCACCCTGATGACCCAAAAGTATAGGGGATCTATCATAGTCCTTTCGATAAGTAAGAGTGTCGAACCCAACGAGGAGCAGAAGGAAATGATAAGCGGTTTTCAGCAAGGTATTCTCTGCAAGTACAGAAATAAGTGGTAACAGATAGTTTTGTAATAGGATAAATTGTAACAAGCAACAAGTAACAAAAGTAAATAAAGTGCAGCAAGGTGGCCCAATCCTTTTTATAGCAAAGGACAAGCCAGAACAAACTCTTATAATAGGAAAAGAGCTCCCGAGGACACATGGGAATATCGTCAAGCTAGTTTTCATCACGTTCATATGATTCGCGTTCGATACTTTGATAATTTGACATGTGGGTGGACCGGTGCTTCGGTGCTGTTCTTACTTGAACAAGCATCCCACTTATGATTAACCTCCATTGCAAGCATCCACAACTACAACAAAAGTATTAAGGTAAATGAAAGTGCAACTATCCCTAGGTGGTTTTGGTAATTCATAACAACATATAGCTCATTGAGCTAATGCTATTTCAAGATGGTTATTTCAGGAAAGCTCAATGATTGGCATGGCATGGATGTGAAAGTGGAACCCTCAAAATGCTAAGGACAAAGAATTGGCTCAAGCTCAAAAGTTAAAGACTCTTCATTTTATGTTTTAGTGATCCAAGATCACATTGAGTCTTTAGGAAAAGCCAATACTATCAAGGAGGGATGAGGTGTTGCTTAATGAGCTTCTTGCTTTATGTGCTTAATGATATGCTCCAAAATCCTCAGCTACTTTCCCATATCCACAAATGACCTAAACCCTAAGCCAAACTCGGTCATACCGATTCTTTCATTCCGGCACCACCGAGTTTCACTTGTCATTTGCCACTGCCAAACCCTAGCAATTCGGTCCTACCGATAAGGATCTCGGTCTCACCGAGATGGGCTTGCAAACTCTCTATTTCCCTTTCGTAACTTTTCGGTCTCACCGAAAGAGCGAATCGGTTCCACCGAGAATGCAAGGTAAACTCTATGTTTCCTTCTTGTAACTTTTCGGTCTCACCGAAAGAGCAAGTCGGTCCCACCGAGTTTGCCTAACCAACTCTCTGGTTATCTTATTGCCAAACTCGGTCTCACCGAGTTTGTGCAATCGGTCTCACCAAGATTACGTTATGCCCAAACCCTAACCGAATCGATCCTACCGAGTTGCATGTCAGTCCCACCGAAATTCCTAACGGTCACTAGGTTTACCATTTCGGTCCGACCGAGTTTTCTGATTCGGTCCCACCGAGATTGATAAATTGTGTGTAACGGTTGGATTTTGTGTCGAGGCTATAAATACCCCTCCACCTCCTCTTCACTTAAGGAGAGAGCCATCAGAACACATACACCATTCCAACTCATATGTTCTGAGATAGAGCCACCTACTCATGTGTTGAGACCAAGATATTCCATTCAAACCATATGAATCTTGATCTCTAGCCTTCCCCAAGTTGCTTTCCACTCAAATCTTCTTTCCACCAGATCCAAATCATATGAAAGAGAGTGAGTGTTGGGGAGACTATCATTTGAAGCACAAGAGCAAGGAGTTCATTATCAACACACCATTTGTTACTTCTTGGAGAGTGGTGTCTCCTAGATTGGCTAGGTGTCACTTGGGAGCCTCCGACAAGATTGTGGAGTTGAACCAAGGAGTTTGTAAGGGCAAGGAGATCGCCTACTTCGTGAAGATCTACCGCTAGTGAGGCAAGTCCTTCGTGGGCGATGGCCATGGTGGGATAGACAAGGTTGCTTCTTTGTTGACCCTTCGTGGGTGGAGCCCTCCGTGGACTCGCGCAACCGTTACCCTTCGTGGGTTGAAGTCTCCATCAACGTGGATGTAGGATAGCACCACCTATCCGAACCACGGGAAAAACATCCGTGTCTCCAATAGTGTTTGAACTCTCCAAACCCTTCCCTTTATATTCTTGCAAGTTGCATGCTTTACTTTCCGCTGCCAATACACTCTTTGCATGCTTGCTCGAATTGCGTAATGATTGCTTGACTTGTCCTAAGATAGCTAAAATTGCCAAGAACTAAAATTGGGAAAAGGTTAAGTTTTTATTTAGTCAAGTAGTCTAATCACCCCCCCCCTCTAGACATACTTTCCATCCTACAAGTGGTATCAGAGCTTTGGTCTCCATTTGCCTTGATCTCCATAGCTTTTGGTGGTCATAGCCTTGGTTTCACAACCTAGGAGAGTATGGCATATAGCGAGGGAAACTATCACCATAGAGGTCCTTACTTTGATGGTAATAATTTTGCTAGTTGGAAGCATAAAATGAAAATGCATATTCTTGGACATAACCCTGCCGTATGGGCTATTGTTTATGTTGGCTTGCAAGGTGAGTTCTTCGATGGGAGGGAACCAAACTGTGAAGCTACCACGGATGAGTTGAAGATGTTGCAATACAATGCTCAAGCTTGTGATATTCTCTTCAATGGATTGTGCCCCGAAGAATTCAACAAAATCAGCCGCCTTGAGAATGCAAAGGAAATTTGGGACACTTTGATTGATATGCACGAAGGTACCGACTCCGTCAAGGAATCCAAGTTGGATGTGCTCCAAAGTCAACTTGACAAGTTCAAGATGAAGGATGGTGAAGGTGTCGCCGAAATGTACTCTAGGCTTGCTCTCATCACAAATGAGATTGCCGGCTTAGGAAGTGAAGAGATGACCGATAGATTCATCATCAAGAAGATCCTAAGAGCCTTGGATGGGAAATATGACACCGTGTGCACAATGATTCAAATGATGCCCAATGACAAAGATCTCAAGCCAACGAAAGTGATTGGAAGGATTGTTGCTCATGAGATGTCACTCAAGGATAAAGAGGAACTTCACAACAAATCAAGTGGTGCCTACAAAGCCTCATGTGAATTCCCCACATCATCAAGTGAAAAACAAACCTTCAATGAAGAATTGAGCTTAATGGTGAAGAACTTCAACAAGTTCTACAAGAGTAGAAGCAAAGATAGAAGCTTCAAGTCAAGGTCCTACAATGACAAGAGATCTTCTAGTCGAGAGCGAAACTGCTACAATTGTGGAAGACACGGACACTATTCCAATGAGTGTACGGCTCCCTACAAGAGAAGAGAAGATTCTCCAAAAAGAAGAAGCAAAGAATCACCACCAAGAGAGAGAAGGAGTAGAGATGATCGTTATGAACGGAGATACTCACGGAGAAGCAAGGATTCGGAAAGGAAGGAAAAATCATCAAGGAGCTACACAAAACGAAGACATCAAGCTCATGTTGGTGAATGGGTATCCGGCTCCGACTCCGACAGCCACTCCGAGAGAAGTTATCACTCTGACTCCGAAGATACTCAAGATGAAGGTGTTGCCGGTCTAGCACTTGTGTCAACCAACTCCTATGACATATTTGACTCACCAAATGAAGGAATTGGAAGATGCTTCATGGCCAAAGGTCCTAAGGTAACACACCCCGAGTACGTTGACTTTAATAGTGATGAGGATGACTTGCTAGGTGATGATGACTTGCTTGTTAACAACTCTAGTGATGAGTACTATGATGAAACATCAATTAATCATGCTAAAACGAATGACAATGATAAGGAGAAGATTGAGGCTCTAACTAAAGAACTAAACACTCTTAAGTTAGCTCATGAAACTATCTTCCAAGATCATCGAGAACTTTTAAGAGATCATGAGAAATTATGCTTCGAAAAGCTCAATCTTGAGCAAGAGCATGAGTTCTTAAAGGCAATCAATGATGATCTCCGCAAGAAAATTTCTTCTTACATTGCCAAGCGTTTACTATTATCCACTTACATGCCTCAAGTCAAGTCTAGTAACAAGAACAAGAAAGATTCTTCCTCTAGTAGTAACAATGATCATGCTAAATCCAATATTGTTGCTTCTAGTAGTTCTCTTGATTCCACTAATGATTCTCTTAGCCAAGTTACACTTGAGCAAGACAAATAGCTTATTGAAGGGAATCATAGAGAAAGGAGTGTACAAGAGCCTTGCCGGGAGTAAGCAATTCAAGGAAATTGTGCGCAAGCAAGGAATGCACCGGAAGAATCAAGGTGTTGGTTTTGAACGAAAGTTCAATGCCAATGGAGTTGAATGGGAAGAAGATCAATACCCCAAGACAAAGTTTGTTCCTCAACAAGAGAAGTATGACACTTCTTTCAAGGGGACACAAGCTCAAGATGATCTTCCGCCACAAGACTACAAGCAAACAGGCAAGGACAAGCTTCAAGAGGAGATTGATGCATTTAAAGAAGCTCCTAAGACCTTAGTCAAGTGGATTCCCAAGACCACGTCAAGTTCCACCTCATCAAGTACGACTACAACTCCAAGGATTCCCATCAAGATGGTGTGGATCCAAAAGAAGAAGAACTAGAGAGTTCTTGAGGGTGACTCCGCCAACATATTTCACTCTCATCATTTTGGCAAGAACAAGTGCAATCAACTTCCACATCATGCACTAGTTCAAGGAGTCACAAACCCTCTTGTTGGTAAGACAAGGGACAAGGTAACCTAAAGTTTTCATGGACATCATCTTGTGTATGCATCACTCTATGTCTATGGATATCCTTGTTTGTTCCTTGTGGGACTAACCCATGTAGGTATTGAAAGTGCAATTCACTCAAATGGATAGCTCCAAGTGATCTACATCAACATTGAGCATCCACATCTTCAACATCTACATGAAGTCATCATCGACAAAACCCAAGGTTAGTTCATCCCTCTTAGGGGGGATATCACATCTAGGGGGAGCTTTACTCTAAGACTTGAGCTAAAGCAACTCTAAAGATGTGAATACAACAATGCTTTATGTAAAAGTGGTAACCCCACTTGAGCTTAAACGATGAGTATGACCTACGATCAAGTGTTCTCACTTGACTCCTAAGTCAATATACTCATATATAGATGACCCAGTCATCGCAAATTGCTTGATAGATGCTAGAATTGTTTGCGCATGCTTTGCCACATTTTTCATTTGCCATCTTATTGTGTGAGCATGTTGGTGCATATTTTACTCATTCGAGGACATCCACTTGTTGTTTTGATTGTTTGGCTTTATCTTCTTTTGCCAAGTGGATGGACAAGAATGCCTAAGAACCTCCTCTACCTATCTATGCTTTTCTCATCTCAAACTCTCTTCATGCTGCATCACAAAACTTGATCAAGTCAGATTCGAACCACTCTGTGTGAGGAGCGCTCGGAGTCCCCGATTCGTCATAGACTTAAACTTCCAAAACCTCTTTGTGATTCTCGGTCTGACCGATACCATACTTTCGGTCCTACCGAGATCATTAAGTTGATCTAGGTTTTCGATCTCGGTGCAACCGATTTGAACCACTCAGTCACACCGAGTTGCAATAACTGTATACAGTTTTGCATCTCGGTGCCACAGAGTTGTTCCACTCGGTCACACCGACGGGGTCGGGCTATATATAGTGACGGGCAGAATTTTGGAAATTTCTCCGAAACCTCTTCGCCCGCGCATACCCCGCTCTGCCTCCTGGGTCTCCGAATCGTCCTCCTCGCCGCCAGCAGCCTCAAGTCGCGGGTCTCCATCGCCGTCAACGGAATTTTTGCCCCGCCGTTGCCGCCTTAGCGAGTCTCCGCTGAACTAGGGTATGGACTCGATCTTTGTGCTATTCTTCAATCCGATTCCTAGCACATTGTGGTCATCATGATTCTTGCCACATTTGATAAGCTCCTATCCAGTCAATGAACTTGTAGATTAGGTTTAATTCAAAAAATTTAGGGTTAGGTTTCTGCCGAAACCATCTCGGACCCACCGAGTTGAAAAACTCGGTCCCACCGATTTGGCTTATGCCATTGCACAAGTAAAACTCGGTCTGACCGAGAATTACTTATCGGTGTGACCGATTTTGGAACTCTGTGAAACCCTAGCAGTCTCGGTGCCACCGAACTGTGACTCGGTCTGACCGAGTTCACTAGTTCTGGTGCTAACACTGCTTCGGTGTCACCGAGTTTGAAAATCGGTAGATCCGAGATGATCTCAGTGGGAAACTAAAACTAAGTTTTTGAATTATTCTTTTGCAAAAATCTCTGCATTTTGTGATGCTCATCTACTCTATCTCATCTATAATCTATTCACAGGGTCAGCAGTCAGTTTGCATCATGTCAGACCAGAGTGACAGCCAGAACTTGTCAGAGCAGCAAGTGCAGTTGAGTGAGGGAACTAGCCCCTCAAGCTCCTCAGATGATGGCAGCAGGAGCACACCCAGCAACCTGCCTAAAGCTGCTACACGTCAAAGGAAGAAGAGAACCTCGGATTCTGAAGATGAGGACTATGTGGCAGAGGAAGAGGCCACATCAAAGAGAGCTGAGCCAGCAGCAGGCACAAAGCCAGGCCTGAAAATCAAATGGCCAGCAAGCAGGCAGCCCATGTCAAAGGCTAGGGCTTCAACTATGAAGCCTGCTCCCATTGAGCCCATTGCTGCTGAGGGCAAAAAGAGGAACGAACGAGTGAAGAAGACTGTGGCCAGAGTGCTTGGGAAGGCCTCCATCATGGTAGATGAGGAGGAGGAAGAAGAAGAGGTTGCTGCACCAGCACCCAAGGCAGCCAAACTTATGGGAGATGCCATAAGGTCAGGGACAGCTGCATCTAAGCCTAAGAGTGCACCCAAGAGAAACACCAGAAGCATCCCAACCACTGAGAAGAACAAGGCCCTAGTGCCTGAAGTTGCAGAGGAAGAAGAAGAAGAGCGTGTCCTTAGGAAGCTCAAGCCCAAGATCCCAGACCACAACGATGCTCATCCTGTGGCTGAGGATATGAAGCTCGGGAGAGATTCAGGGCTGAGGAAGTGGAGAGAAGCAGATCCGTATGCTTCTAGGAGAAGGACTGCAGTGGACTACCAATTTCATACCAAGGAGCAGCAGGATTTCTATGAGACTGTTTTGCTTGACAAGAAGCCAATTGTGTGTGACATGAGATGGGTCGACTGGACCTACATAAAGGAGAATGAGGAACACTACCCTGGAGTACATGACAGTTTCAGTGCATGTGGAGTGGCAGACTTTGTTGGGCAGAAGCTCACAAAGTGGAACGAGGAGCTAATCATGCAATTCTACTCCACAGCACACTTTTATCCGGATGGCAGGATCACTTGGATGTCAGAGGGTACAAGGTACCAATCCACTGTTGAGGAATGGGCGAGGTTGATCAATGCCCCAGAGGAGCAAGCAGATGACTTGGACATTTATGCCAAGAAGAAGATGGACCACAACACCATGTCCAACATGTACAAGGAGATTCCGACTGAAGCACTTGACACGTTCAAGTTTGGCTCAGTGCACTATCTTCTGTCAGGATTGCCTACGATCAATTGGATCCTTAGACACACTCTTCTGCCCAAGTCTGGAGATCACAAGATGATCAGAGGTCACGCAATCAATTTGCTTCATGTTTTTGACGTGCCTCAAAAATTCAAAGTCATGAGTCTCATAGTGGAAACAATCAAGAGGACAGCAGCAGACCAGAAGAGGAGCTATGGATATGCCCCACAGATTCAGGAGCTCATCAACTCCAAGATGGGCACGGGCATATACCTCTTGGATAAGGAACATCTGCCCATCCGTCCAGATTTCGAGGATAACCAAGTGGTCATGACTGAGAATGAGCCATCATCTGTCCATGCACAAGCTCAGAAGGAGAAGGCGAAGAAGGAGAAAGCTGCCAGGATGCCTACTCAAGCGGAGGCATCTGATTACTTTCTGAAAACCAAACAAGAGTAGCTTGGTTACCTGATTGCGTCCACCCTGCGTATTGAGCAAGGACTTGCCACCCTGACTCAGAACCAGGCAAGCCTAGAGAGGATCATGCAACAGAGGTTCTATGACATGGACATCAAGGTGATAGAGATATAGACGGTCGTGGAGCAGCTTCAGGAGGACATGAATGAGAGGAGAGGCAGGACCACGACTGATGCTTTTGCGAGGGTGCCACGAGGTCCAAGGTCGTCTGCACTGCCAGTTGCTGACACCAGAGCCACAACGTCTGCGCCAGCCACAGCCTCAGTTCCACCAGCTCCAGCATCCACTTCAGCCTCGATTCCGACCACGTCTACCGAAGGCTTCGTCCTTGGAGTGCTCCGGACTCCACCACCACCTGAAGATCAAGCCTGAGCGTCGACTTAGCACTATGCATTTTCTAGGAACTTTTTGGTAACTTGTTGCCAAAGGGGGACAAAATGTATAGATCATAGGCTTCGAGAGAGAGTGTTGCTTTTATTCTCTCTTGTTTATTTGGTGGTTTTCCGAACTTTGTTTGCTTGTGTGTGAGATACTACGTCCTTATGTTTGTGAGACATCGATGATCATGTGTCTGATCATAAGCTACACTTAATGTTTGCTTAATGCTTGCTTAAATATTATCATTCTATCTATCGTTTGTGATCATTCACTATTCTTGGTGATGAGTGCATGTATTTCAATCTTATCATTTTTTAGCGCTCCACCAAGATGTATGTGACATGGAAGAGTAACCCGTGATTCTAACTCCTTGTGCATTTGCAGTCCAAAGCAAATTTTAAATATGCACAAATTTAGGGGGAGCTCTTATTTGTCACATACTTCTCAAAGCGACGATATATTTCATGCTTATTATCATTTGTCAAAGCTTTGATCTATATGTTGTCATCAATTACCAAAAAGGGGGAGATTGAAAGTCCAACTATCCCTAGGTGGTTTTGATAATTCATAACAACATATAGCTCATTGAGCTAATGCTATTTCAAGATGGTTATTTCAGGAAAGCTCAATGATTGGCATGGCATGGATGTGAAAGTGGAACCCTCAAAATGCTAAGGATAAAGAATTGGCTCAAGCTCAAAAGTTCAAGACTCTTCATTTTATGTTTTAGTGATCCAAGATCACATTGAGTCTTTAGGAAAAGCCAATACTATCAAGGAGGGATGAGGTGTTGCTTAATGAGCCTCTTGCTTTATGTGCTTAATGATATGCTCCAAAATCCTCACCTACTTTCCCATATCCACAAATGACCTAAACCCTAAGCCAAACTCGGTCATACCGATTCTTTCATTCCGGCGCCACCGAGTTTCACTTGTCATTTGCCACTGCCAAACCCTAGCAATTCGGTCCTACCGATAAGGATCTCGGTCTCACCGAGATGGGCTTGCAAACTCTCTATTTCCCTTTCGTAACTTTTCGGTCTCACCGAAAGAGCGAATCGGTTCCACCGAGAATGCAAGGTAAACTCTATGTTTCCTTCTTGTAACTTTTCGGTCTCACCGAAAGAGCAAGTCGGTCCCACCGAGTTTGCCTGACCAACTCTCTGGTTAGCTTATTGCCAAACTCGGTCTCACCGAGTTTGTGCAATCGGTCTCACCAAGATTACGTTATGCCCAAACCCTAACCGAATCGATCCTATTGAGTTGCATGTCAGTCCCACCGAAATTCCTAACGGTCACTACGTTTACCATTTCGGTCCGACCGAGTTTTCTGATTCGGTCCCATCGAGATTGATAAATTGTGTGTAACGGTTGGATTTTGTGTGGAGGCTATAAATACCCCTCCACCTCCTCTTCACTTAAGGATAGAGCCATCAGAACACATACACCATTCCAACTCATATGTTCTGAGATAGAGCCACCTACTCATGTGTTGAGACCAAGATATTCCATTCAAACCATATGAATCTTGATCTCTAGCCTTCCCCAAGTTGCTTTCCACTCAAATCTTCTTTCCACCAGATCCAAATCATATGAAAGAGAGTTGAGTGTTGGGGAGACTATCATTTGAAGCACAAGAGCAAGGAGTTCATTATCAACACACCATTTGTTACTTCTTGGAGAGTGGTGTCTCCTAGATTGGCTAGGTGTCACTTGGGAGCCTCCGACAAGGATGTGGAGTTGAATCAAGGAGTTTGTAAGGGCAAGGAGATCGCCTACTTCGTGAAGATCTACCGCTAGTGAGGCAAGTCCTTCGTGGGCGATGGCCATGGTGGAATAGACAAGGTTGCTTCTTCGTGGACCCTTCGTGGGTGGAGCCCTCCGTGGACTCGCGCAACCTTTACCCTTCGTGGGTTGAAGTCTCCATCAACGTGGATGTAGGATAGCACCACCTATCCGAACAACGGGAAAAACATCCGTGTCTCCAATAGCGTTTGAACTCTCCAAACCCTTCCCTTTATATTCTTGCAAGTTGCATGCTTTACTTTCCGCTGCCAATACACTCTTTGCATGCTTGCTCGAATTGTGTAATGATTGCTTGACTTGTCCTAAGATAGCTAAAACTGCCAAGAACTAAAATTGGGAAAAGGTTAAGTTTTTATTTGGTCAAGTAGTCTAATCACCACCCCCCCCCCCCCCCCGCTCTAGACATACTTTCGATCCTACAGTAAACCTAACCATAGCATGAAACATGTGGATCCAAATCATCCCCTTATGAAGCAACGCATAAACTAGGGTTTAAGCTTCTGTCACTCTAGCAACCCATCATCTACTTATTACTTCCCAATGCCTTCCTCTAGGCCCAAATAATGGTGAAGTGTTATGTAGTCGACGTTCACATAACACCACTAGAGGCTAGACAACATACATCTTATCAAAATATCAAACGAATACCAAATTCACATGACTACTAATAGCAAGACTTCTCCCTTGTCCTCAGGAACAAACGTAATTACTCACAAAGCATATTCATGTTCATAATCAGAGGGGTAATAATATGCATATAGGATCTGAACATATGATCTTCCACCAAATAAACCAACTAGCATCAACTACAAGGAGTAAGCAACACTACTAGCAACCTACTAGCACCAATCCCGAACTTTGAGACAAGAATTGGATACAAGAGATGAACTAGGGTTTGGAGATGAGATGGTGCTGGTGAAGATGTTGATGGAGATTGCCCTCTCCTGATGAGAGGAGCGTTGGTGACGATGATGGTGATGATTTCCCCCTCCCGCAGGGAAGTTTCCCCGGCAGAACAGCTCTGCCGGAGCTCTAGATTGGATCCTCCAAGGTTCCGCCTCGTGGTGGCGGAGTCTCGTCCCGAAAGGTTCCTTCTTATCTGATGGACGTCGGAGAGCCACCAGGGGGCCCACGAGGTAGGGGAGCGCGCCCTGGGGGGCGCCCCCACCCTAGTGAGCAGGGTGTGGGCCCCCTGGCCTTCATCTTTGGCGAGGATTTTTCTTTATTTATTTTAAGATGTTCCATGGAGTTTCAGGAATTTTGGAGTTGCGCAGAATAGGTCTCTAATATTTGCTCCTTTTCCAGCCCAGAATTCCAGCTGCCGGCATTCTCCCTCCTTATGTAAACCTTATAAAATAAGAGAGAATAGCCATAAGTATTGTGAAATAAAGTGAAATAACAGTCCATAATGCAATAAATATCGATATAAAAGCATGATTCAAAATGGACGTATCAACTCCCCCAAGCTTAGACCTCGCTTGTCCTCAAGCAAAAAGCCGACAATAAATATGTCCTCATGTTTAGAGGTAGAGGCTTCGATAAAAATAAAGTACGGACATGAAGGCATCGTGATTATTCTCATAACAACAACATATATAGATTTTGTCATATGATTACTTATGTTCAAGTGATGATCTATTCACAATGCAAAAGTATAAATCATAAACCTTATTGGGCTCCGACAAACTATAATCTTAGTCATTGAAGCAATTGCAATTTATCATAACATCGGAAAGAGTCTATGTCAGAGCTAAAAAGAAAGTCCACATACTCAACTATCATTTAGTCCTCCATAATTGCTAACACTCACGCAATACTTGTGGTTACAGAGTTTTAATCGGACACAGAGAAAGATAGGGGCTTATAGTTTTGCCCCACAACCTTTTACCTCAAGGGTAATGTCAACAATAATGGTTCATGCTCCCGCACATCCAATTAGATATAGATATATATATATATATATATATATATATATATATATATATATATCATGTTCTTTCCAACATGCTGAGCTTGCCAAAGGATAAAATGAAAAAGGAAAGGTGAAGATCACCGTGACTCTTGCATAAGGTAGAAGATGATAATAAAAGATAGGCCCTTCGCAGAGGGAAGCAGAGGTTGCCATGCGCTTTTATAGTTGGATGCACAAAATCTCAATGCGAACGAATGTCACTTTATATTGCCCCTTGTGATATGAACCTTTATTATGCAGTCCGTCGCTTTTATTACTTCCACATCACAAGATCGTATAAAGCTTATTTCTCCCACATCAATCAATCATACATATAGCAATTTTTATTGCTTTGCACCGATGACAACTTACTTGAAGGATCTTACTCAATCCATAGGTAGATATGGTGGACTCTCATGGCAAAACTGGTTTAAGGGTATTTGGAAGCACAAGTAGTATTTCTACTTGGTGCTGGGAATTTTTCTAGCATGAGGGGGAAAGGCAAGCTCAACAAGTCAGAGGATCCATGACAACATACTTTATCTCAGATATAAGAAAGACATAACTCATTACGTTGTCTTCCTTGTCCAACATCAACCCTTTAGCATGTCATATTTTAATGAGTGCTCCCAATCATAAAAGATGTCAATGATAATATATCTATATGTGAAAACCTCTCTTTCCTTATTACTTCCTATTAATTGCAACAATGACCAAAGCTATGTCTGCCAACTCCCAACAACTTTTAATCATCATACTCTTTCTATGTGAAGTCATTACTCTCAATAAGATCAATATGAACTTTTTTTCTTTTTTTCTTTTTCTCTTTTCTTTTATTCACCCAAGATCATGGCAAAATAATCAAGCCCTTGACTCAACACTAATCTTTATTATATTTAGCTCACATACTCGATTACAAAGAGAGATCATAAAGCAAAACTCAAAACTAGAGAATGCCATAAACTTTATTCTACTAGAACAAGATACTACTATTAGGATTGAACTAAGAAAAACGGTAAAGATAGGAGTTGTGATTGTGATATGATACCGGGGCACCTCCCCCAAGCTTGGCAGTTGCCAAGGGGAGTGCCCATACCCATGTGATTATATCTCCTTTGTCGGTGAAGAAGGTGGAGGTGACGGATAATCGCACATCGAGCGTGAGAGGTCCTCCAGCTTGCGAATAATGCCCTTGAGTGCGACAATATGCTCCTTCAACAAAATATTTTCTTGTGTGAGATACTCGTTTTGTATATGAGCTAACTCAATCATCTTGAAAGCTTCGATCTCAGGTGGGGTAAGAAGGTTATGATCAAGTTGAAGGATGTCTTTTGCTACCGGAGCTTGATCCTCCGTGGCCTTCTTGATCCTTTCATCCTTGTTGACCCTCGTGGGTTCTTCCCTCTTCAGATCTATCTTCATTAGCCAAGCATCGTTGTCACCATTGTTGGAGGAGGGAGACGACATGATGCCTAGCCTGGAAAACCCTAACAGAAAACAGCTCGAAACAAGAACAGAGGAGATTTGTGTGATACGGGAGTCAAAACCTTCGGGAGGTTATATAATGCATTTTTACCGACCAAAATACGTAACGTGCAAGAAAACAAAGTCCGAAAGGCACACGAGGTGCTCATGAGGTAGGGGGCGCGCCCAGAGGGGTAGGGCGCGCCCACCACCCTTGTGGGACCCTCGTGTCCTTCCCGGGCTGCTACTTATTTTTCTATTTTTCTAAATATTCCAAAACGGACAAATGTTGCCTTAAAAATTGTTTTGGAGTCGGTTTACTTACCGTACCACATACCTATTCCTTTTCGGAGTATGAAACATTCCGAAAAGTGTCCCTTATGTATTCCTCCGGGGTTACGGTTTCAATAATATTGGTTTCAACATTTATGGCATTACCTGAGATATAATGTTTGATTCTTTGACTGTTTACCACCTTCGGATTTATGCCTTCAAAGTTGTTGATTTTTATGGCACCAGAACGATAGACCTCCTCGATAACGTAGGGGTCTTCCCACTTAGAGAGAAGTTTTCCTGCAAAAAATCTTAAACGAGAGTTGTATAGCAATACATAATCACCTACATTGAACTCACGCTTTTGTATCCTTTTGTCATGCCATCTTTTAACTTTTTCTTTAAACAACTTGGCATTTTCATAAGCTTGGGTTCTCCATTCATCAAGTGAGCTAATATCAAATAACCTCTTCTCATCGGCAAGTTTAAAATCATAGTTGAGCTCTTTAATAGCCCAATACGCCTTATGTTCTAGTTCGAGAGGTAAGTGACATGCTTTTCGATAAACCATTTTATACGGAGACATGCCCATAGGATTTTTATATGCAGTTCTATAGGCCCATAATGCATCATCAAGTTTCTTGGACCAATTCTTTCTAGACCTATTAACAGTCTTTTGCAAAATTAATTTGAGCTCTCTATTGCTCAACTGTACTTGACCACTAGACTGAGGGTGATAAGGAGATGCAATTCTATGATTAACATCATATTTAGCAAGCATTTTACGGAAAGCACCATGAATAAAGTGTGAACCACCATCAGTCATTAAATATCTAGGGACTCCAAACCTCGGAAAAATAACTTCCTTAAGCATTTTAATAGAAGTGTTGTGATCAGCACTACTAGTTGGAATAGCTTCTACCCACTTAGTAACGTAATCAACAGCAACTAAAATATGTGTGTATCCATTAGAGGCAGGAAAAGGTCCCATATAACCAAAGCCCCAAACATCAAATGGTTCAATAACAAGTGAATAATTCATAGGCATTTCTTGATGTCTACTAATATTACCAATTCTTTGACATTCATCACAAGACAAGACAAACTTACGGGCATCCTTGAAGAGAGTAGGCCAATAAAAACCAGATTGCAATACCTTATGTGCAGTTCTATCTCCAGCGTGGTGTCCTCCATAAGCCTCGGAATGACACTTGCGTAGGATCTGTTCCTGTTCATGCTCAGGTACACAACTTCTAATTACACCATCTACTCCTTCTTTATAAAGTTGTGGGTCATCCCAAAAGTAATGTCTCAAGTGATAGAAAAACCTTTTCTTTTGCTGGTATGTGAAGCTAGGTGGTATAAACTTAGCAACAATATAATTAGCATAATCAGCATACCATGGAGTACTATCAGAAGTACTTATAACATTAATTGTTCATCTGGAAAGCTATCATTGATAGGTAGTGGGTCATCAAGAACATTCTCTAACCTAGACAAGTTGTCTGCAACGGGGTTCTCAGCTCCCTTTCTATCAACAATATGCAAATCAAATTCTTGTAGCAAGAGAACCCATCTAATAAGTCTAGGTTTAGCATCTTTCTTTTCCATAAGGTATTTAACAGCAGCATGATCAGTGTGAATAGTTACTTTAGAATCAACAATATAAGGTCTGAACTTATCACAAGCAAATACAACTGCTAAAAGCTCTTTTTCAGTAGTAGCATAATTTCTTTGAGCATTGTCTAGAGTCTTACTAGCATAATGAATAACATTTAATTTCTTATCGACTCTTTGCCCTAGAACAGCACCTACAGCATAATCACTAGCATCACACATAATTTCAAAGGGTAAATTCCAATCAGGTGGCTGAACAACAGGTGCAGAGACTAATGCTTTCTGAAGTATTTCAAATGCTTCTACACAATCATCATCAAAGACAAATGGTATATATTTTTGCAATAAATTAGTCAGAGGCCGAGAAATTTTTGAGAAGTCCTTAATGAACCTCTTGTAAAATCCAGCGTGACCAAGGAAACTTCTTATACCTTTGATGTCCTTGGGAGATGGCATCTTTTCAATTGCATCAACCTTGGCTTTATCAACTTCAATACCTCTTTCAGAAACTTTATGCCCCAAGACAATACCTTCATTAACCATAAAGTGGCACTTTTCCCAATTCAAGACAAGATTAGTTCCTTCACATCTCTGCAAAACTTGATCAAGATTGCTCAAGCAATCATCAAAAGAGGAACCATAGACGGAAAAATCGTCCATGAAAACCTCACAAATCTTTTCACAAAAGTCAGAGAATATAGCCATCATGCATCTTTGAAAGGTAGCAGGTGCATTACATAAACCAAAAGGCATACGTCTATAAGAAAAAGTACCAAAAGGGCATGTAAAAGTAGTCTTTGATTGATCTCTAGCCGACATAGGTATTTGAGAGAAACCAGAATAACCATCTAGAAAGCAATAGTGTGTATGTTTGCATAATCTTTCTAGCATTTGATCAATAAAAGGTAAGGGGTAATGATCTTTCTTAGTAGCTTTATTTAATTTGCGGAAATCAATTACCATCCTATAACCTATGATAATTCTTTGTGGAATAAATTCATCTTTATCATTAGGAACAACAGTAATACCTCCCTTCTTAGGGACACAATGGACAGGACTATCAGCAACGGGATAAATTATACCTGCCTCCAGAAACTTGAGTATTTCTTTTCTTACCACTTCTTTCATTTTAGGATTGAAACGTCGTTGAGGATCACGAACTGGTTCGGCATCTGCTTCCAAATTTATTTTATGTTGACATAGAGTGAGACTAATGCTCGTAAGATCATCAAGAGTATATCCAATAGCAGCACGGTGCTTCTTCAGAGTTTTCAGCAATCTTTCTTCTTCATGCTCTGAAAGGTTAGCACTAATAATAACAGGATATATCTTTTTTTCATCAAGATAAGCATATTTAAGATTATCAGGCAATGGTTTAAGCTCAAACACGGGATCACCCTTGGGTGGAG
The DNA here is from genome assembly GCA_034509565.1 of Triticum monococcum. Classification (NCBI taxonomy): domain Eukaryota; kingdom Viridiplantae; phylum Streptophyta; class Magnoliopsida; order Poales; family Poaceae; genus Triticum; species Triticum monococcum. Next base: position 617,972,408 of record CM067847.1, on the reverse strand, counting down.
GAGGATCCCCTAAAATTTCAACAGGCAAATTGTGTTGTAGAATAGGTTCCTGTTTAAAGAATACTTCATTTATTTCCCTTCTTTCATTCATGAACATATCATTTTCATGGTCTAGCAAGTAGTGTTCTAAAGGATCACTAGGAGGTACGGCAATAGAGGCAAGACCAATAATCTCATCCTTACTAGGTAATTCTTCCTCACGATGTTGTTTACTAAATTTAGAGAAATTAAACTCATGAACCATATCATCCAAGCCAATAGTAACAACATTCTTTTCGCAATCTATCATAGCATTAACAGTGTTCAAGAAGGGTCTACCAAATATAATGGGACAAAAGCTATCTTGCGGAGAAGTAAGAACAAGAAAATCAGCAGGATATTTAGTTTTCCCACACAAGACTTCAACATCTCTAACAATTCCCATCGCTGAAATAGTATCTCTATTGGCAAGTTTAATTGTGACATCAATATCTTCTAATTCAGCAGGTGCAATTTCATGCTTGATTTCTTTATACAAGTCATAAGGTATAACACTAGCACTAGCACCCATATCACATAAGACATGATAACAATGATCTCCTATTTTAACAGAAATAACAGTCACGCCTACCACAGGTCTATGTTTATCTTTAGCACAAGGTTTAGCAATTCTAGCAGTTTCACCTTCGAACTGAATAACATGCCCATCAATATTATCAGACAATAGATCTTTAACAATAGCAATATTAGGTTCTACTTTAACTTGCTCAGGGGGTGTATAAGTTCTAATCTTGCTTTTACGAACAACAGTTGAAGCTTTAGCATGATCCTTTACTCTAACAGGGAAAGGTGGTTTCTCAACATAAGAAGTAGGAACAATAGGATCATTATAAGTGACGGTCTTTTATTCAACTTTAATAGGTGCAGCTATTTTTACTTCTATGGGAGGATGATATTTAAACCACTTCTCCTTAGGGAGATCAACATAAGTAGCAAAAGATTCACAGAAAGAAGATACTATCTCAGAGTCAAGCCCATATTTAGTGCTAAACTTACGGAAAATATTGGTGTCCATAAAAGATTTAACACAATCAAACTTAGGTGTCATACCTGACTCCTTACCTTCATCGAGGTCCCAATCTTCACAGTTGCGTTTAATTCTATCCAACAAATTCCATCTGAATTCAATAGTCTTCATCATAAAAGAGCCAGCACAAGAAGTATCGAGCATGGTTTGATTATTATGAGAAAGCCGAGCATAAAAACTTTGCATAATTATTTCTCTCGAGAGCTCATGATTGGGGCATGAATATAACATTGATTTAAGCCTCCCCCAAGCTTGAGCGATGCTTTCTCCTTCGCGAGGCCAGAAATTATATATATAACTGAGATCACGATGAACAAGATGCATAGGGTAATACTTTTGATGAAATTCCAACTTCAGTCTTTTATAGTTCCATGATCTCATATCATCACATAGCCTATACCATATCAATGCGTCTCCCTTCAAATATAAAGGGAAGACCTTCTTCTTAGCAACATCATCAGGTATACCTGCAAGCTTAAATAATCCACGAACTTCATCCATATATATTAAGTGCTCATCACGATACTTTGTTCCATTTCCTGTAAAAGGGTTAGCTAGCAGTTTTTCCATCATACCCAAAGGAAATTCAAAAGGAGTTTCATTTTCAATAGGTTCAGTAGGTTGAGGAGCAACTCTTTGCTCTACTGGACGGGGTGAAGATACCCCGAACAAGCCCCTCAGAGAATTACTTTCCATAGTAACAAGTGATAGTAAATTTCTGCACACTACATAAATTTTTCCTTACCAAATTCCACCTACCAAAGGCGCTACACTCCCCGGCAACGGCGCCAGAAAAGAGTCTTGATGACCCACAAGTATAGGGGATCTATAGTAGTCCTTTAGATAAGTAAGAGTGTCGAACCCAACGAGGAGCAGAAGGAAATGATAAGCGGTTTTCAGCAAGGTATTCTCTGGAAGTACTGAAATAAGTGGTAACATATAGTTTTGTAATAGGATAAATTGTAATGAGCAACAAGTAACAAAAGTAAATAAAGTGCAGCAAGGTGGCCCAATCCTTTTTATAGCAAAGGACAAGCCGGAACAAACTCTTATAATAGGAAAAGAGCTCCCGAGGACACATGGGAATATCGTCAAGCTAGTTTTCATCACGTTCATATGATTCACGTTCGACACTTTGATAATTTGATATGTGGGTGGACCGGTGCTTGGGTGCTGTTCTTACGTGAACAAGCATCCCACTTATGATTAACCTCTATTGCAAGCATCCGCAACTACAACAAAAGTATTAAGGTAAACCTAACCATAGCATGAAACATGTGGATCCAAATCAGCCCCTTACGAAGCAACGAATAAACTAGGGTTTAAGCTTCTGTCACTCTAGCAACCCATCATCTACTTATTACTTCCCAATGCCTTCCTCTAGGCCCAAATAATGGTGAAGTGTTATGTAATCGACGTTCACATAACACCACTAGAGGCTAGACAACATACATCTTATCAAAATATCAAACGAATACCAAATTCACATGACTACTAATAGCAAGACTTCTCCCTTGTCCTCAGGAACAAACGTAATTACTCACAAAGCATATTCATGTTCATAATCAGAGGGGTAATAATATGCATATAGGATCTGAACATATGATCTTCCACCAAATAAACCAACTAGCATCAACTACAAGGAGTAATCAACACTACTAGCAACCTACTAGCACCAATCCCGGACTTTGAGACAAGAATTGGATACAAGAGATGAACTAGGGTTTGGAGATGAGATGGTGTTGGTGAAGATGTTGATGGAGATTGCCCTCTCCCGATGAGAGGAGCGTTGGTGACGATGATGGTGATGATTTCCCCCTTCCGGAGGGAAGTTTCCCCGGCAGAACAGCTCTGCCGGAGCTCTAGATTGGATCCGCCAAGGTTTCGCCTCGTGGCGGCGGAGTCTCATCCCGAAAGGTTCCTTCTTATTTTTTTTCTTATCGAAAGACTTCATATAGGAGAAGATGGACGTCGGAGAGCCACCAGGGGGCCCATGAGGTAGTGGCGCGCCGTAGGGGGGCGCCCCCCACCCTCGTGAGCAGGGTGTGGGCCCCCTGGCCTTCATCTTTGACGAGGATTTTTATTTATTTATTTTAAGATGTTCCGTGGAGTTTCAGGACTTTTGGATTTGCGCAGAATAGGTCTCTAATATTTGCTCCTTTTCCAGCCCAGAATTCCAGCTGCCGGCATTCTCCCTCCTTATGTAAACCTTGTAAAATAAGAGAGAATAGCCATAAGTATTGTGACATAAAGTGAAATAACAGTCCATAATGCAATAAATATCGATATAAAAGCATGATACAAAACGGACGTATCACACCATATCTAGTAAAGTACGATTACGACGTTCGGACACACCAATACGCTGTGGTGTTCCGGGTGGCGTGAGTTGCGAAACAATTCCACATTGTTTCAAATGTAGACCAAACTCGTAACTCAAATATTCTCCTCCATGATATGATCGTAGAAACTTTATTTTCTTGTTACGATGATTATCAACTTCACTCTAAAATTCTTTGAACTTTTCAAATGTTTCAGACTTATGTTTCATTAAGTAGATATACCCATATCTGCTCAAATCATCTGTGAAGGTGAGAAAATAACGATATCCGCCACGAGCTTCAATATCCATTGGACCACATACATCTGTATGTATGATTTCCAACAAATCTGTTGCTCTCTCCATAGTTCCGGAGAACGGCGTTTTAGTCATCTTGCCCATGAGGCACGGTTCGCGAGTACCAAGTGATTCATAATCAAGTGGTTCCAAAAGTCCATCAGTATGGAGTTTCTTCATGCGCTTTACACTGATATGACCTAAACGGCAGTGCCACAAATAAGTTGCACTATCATTATCAACTCTGCATCTCTTGGCTTCAACATTACGAATATGTGTATCACTACTATCGAGATTCATCAAAAACAGACCACTCTTCAAGGGTGCATGACCATAAAAGATATTACTCATATAAATAGAACAACCATTATTCTCTGATTTAAATGAATAGCCGTCTCACATCAAACAAGATCCAGATATAATGTTCATGCTCAACGCTGGCACCAAATAACAATTATTTAGGTCTAATACTAATCCCGAAGGTAGATGTAGAGGTAGCGTGCCGACGGCGATCACATCGACATTGGAACCGTTTCCCACGCGCATCGTCACCTCATCCTTGGCCGGTGTTCCCTTAATCCGTAGTCCCTGTTTTGAGTTGCAAATATTAGCAACAGAACCAGTATCAAATACCCAGGTGCTACTGCAAGCTCTGGTAAGGTACACATCAATAACATGTATATCACATATACCTTTGTTCACCTTGCCATCCTTCTTATCCGCCAAATACTTGGGGCAGTTCCGCTTCCAGTGACTTGTCTGCTTGAAGTAGAAGCACTCAGTCTCAGGCTTAGGTCTAGACTTGGGTTTCTTCTCTTGAGCAGCAACTTGTTTGCTGTTCTACTTGAAGTTCCCCTTCTTTTTCCCTTTGCCCTTTTTCTTGAAACTAGTGGTCTTATTGACCATCAACACTTGATGCTCCTTCTTGATTTCTACCTCCGCGGCCTTTAGCATTGCGAAGAGCTCGGGAATCGTCTTATCCATCCCTTGCATGTTATAGTTCATCACAAAGCTCTTGTAGCTTGGTGGCAGTGATTGAAGAACTCTGTCAATGACACTATCAACAGGAAGATTAACTCCTAGTTGAGTCAAGTGATTATGATACCCAGACATTTTGAGTATATGTTCACTGACAGAACTATTCTCCTCCATCTTGCAGCTATAGAACTTATTGGATACTTCATATCTCTCAATCCTGGCATTTGCTTGAAATATTAACTTCAACTCCTGGAACATCTCATATGCTCCATGATGTTCAAAATGTCGTTGAAGTCCCGGTTCTAAGCCGTAAAGCATGGCACACTGAACTATCGAGTAGTCATTAGCTTTACTCTGCCAAACGTTCTTAACGTTGTCAGCAGCATCTACAGCAGGCCTGGCACCCAGCGGTGCTTCGAGGACGTAATTCTTTTGTGCAGCAATGAGGATAATCCTCAAGTTACGGACCCAGTCCGTGTAATTGCTACCATCATCTTTCAACTTTGCTTTCTCAAGGAATGCATTAAAATTCAACGGAACAACAGCACGGGTCATCTATCTACAATCAACATAGACAAGCAAGATACTATCAGGTACTAAGTTCATGATAAATTTAAGTTCAATTAATCATATTACTTAAGAACTCCCACTTAGATAGACATCCATCTAATCTTCTAAGTGATCACGTGATCCATATCAACTAAACCATAACCGATCATCATGTGAAATGGAGTAGCTTTCAATGGTGAACATCACTATGTTGATCATATCTACTATATGATTCACGCTCGACCTTTCGGTCTCAGTGTTCTGAGGCCATATCTGCATATGCTAGGCTCGTCAAGTTTAACATGAATATTCTGCGTGTGTAAAACTGGCTTGCACCCGTTGTAGATGGACGTAGAGCTTATCACATCCGATCATCACGTGGTGTCTGGGCAGGACGAACTTTGGCAACGGTGTATACTCGGGGATAACACTTTTATCTTGAAATTTAGTGAGAGATCATCTTATAATGCTACCGTCAATCAAAGTAAGATAAGATGCATAAAAGATAAACATCACATGCAATCAATATAAGTGATATGATATGGTCATCATCATCTCGTGCTTGTGATCTCCATCTCCAAAGCACCATCATGATCACCATCGTCACCGACGCGACACCTTGATCTCCATGGTAGCATCGTTGTCATCTCGCCAATCTTATGCTTCTACGACTATCGCTACCGCTTAGTGATAAAGTAAAGCATTACAGGGCGATTGCATTGCATACAATAAAGAGACAACCATATGGCTCCTGCCAGTTGCCGATAACTCAGTTACAAAACATGATCATCTCATACAATAAAATTTAGCATCATGTCTTGACCATATCACATCACAACATGCCCTGCAAAAACAAGTTAGACGTCCTCTACTTTGATGTTGCAAGTTTTACGTGGCTGCCACTGGGCTTAGCAAGAACCGTTCTTACCTACGGATCAAAACCACAACGATAGTTCGTCAAGTTGGTGTTGTTTTAACCTTCGCAAGGACCGGGCGTAGCCACACTCGGTTCAACTAAAGTTGGAGAAACTGACACCCGCCAGCCACCTATGTGCAAAGCACGTCGGTAGAACCAGTCTCGCGTAAGCATACGGGTAATATCGGTCCGGGCCGCTTCATCCAACAATACCGCCGAACCAAAGTATGACATGCTGGTAAGCAGTATGACTTATATCGCCCACAACTCACTTGTGTTCTACTCGTGCATATGACATCTACGCATAAAACCTGGCTCGGATGCCACTATTGGGGAGCGTAGTAATTTCAAAAAAAATCCTACGCACACGCAGGATCATGGTGATGCATAGCAACGAGAGGGGAGAGTGTTCTCTACGTACCCTCGCAGACCGTTCACGGAAGCGTTATATCAACGCGGTTGATGTAGTCATACGTCTTGACGATCCGATCGATCCAAGTACCGAAAGCACGGCACCTCCGAGTTCTGCACACGTTCGGCTCGGTGACGTCCTCGCCTTCTCGATCCAGCAAGAGGGGCGAAGTAGTAGATGAGTTCCGGCAGCACGACGGCGTGGTGACCGTGTTGGTGAAGAACAATCTTCACAGGGCATCGCCTAAGCACTATGAAAACTATGACGGAGGACAAACTAGAGGGGATGGGGTTGCCGGCACACGGCTTGGTGTTTCTTGATCTCTCTTGGGTGCTAGCCCTACCCCTCTATTTATATGTTGAGCCTTGGGGTCAAAACTTGGAGTAAAAGCCTCCACAAAGTCGGTTTCACCCAAAAGGCAAGAGTCCTTCTCGGACTCCAGGGCCAGACGCCAGGGCTCCCGGCGTCTGGACCCAAACGCCAGGGACCCTGGCGTCTGGCCCCTGGACTCCACAAAACTTCCTTTTGCACTTTCCAAAAACCTTGTGGGCTTTCCCCTTTGGCCCAAATAAAGTGTTCTCGTACCCAAACATTTCGGGAAACATCCTGAACGCCTTCCGATGAATTCCGGAACCCTTCCGGTGACCAAACACTATTATCCCATATATCAAACTTTATCTCCGGACCATTTCAGAGTTCCTCATCATGTCCTTGATCTCATCCCGAACTCCGAACAACATTTGGTCACCAACATACATAACTCATATAGTACTATATCATCAACGAACGTTAAGCGTGCGGACCCTACGGGTTCGAGAACTATGTAGACATGACCGAGACACCTCTCTGGTCAATAACCAATAGCAGGACCTGGATGCCCATATTGGCTCCTACATATTCTACGAAGATATTTATCGGCCAGATCGCATAACAACATACGTTGTTCCCTTTGTCATCGTCATGTTACTTGCCCAAGATTCGATCGTCGGTATCTCAATACCTAGTTCAATCTCGTTACCAGCAAGTCTCTTTACTCGTTCCGTAATACATCATCCCGCAACTAACTCATTAGTTGCAATGCTTGCAAGGCTTATAGTGATGTGCATTACCGAGTGGGCCCAGAGATACCTCTCCAACAATCAGAGTGACAAATCCTAATCTCGAAATACGCCAACCCAACAAGTACCTTCGGAGACACCTGTAGAGCACCTTTATAATCACCCAGATACGTTGTGACGTTTGGTGGCACACAAAGTGTTCCTCCGGTAAACAGGAGTTGCATAATCTCATAGTCATAGGAACATGTATAAGTCATGAAGAAAGCAATAGCAACAAACTAAATGATCAAGTGCTAAGCTAACGGAATGGGTCTAGTCAATCACATCATTCTCCTAATGATGTGATCCCGTTAATCAAATGACAACTCATGTCTATGATTAGGAAACTTAACCATCTTTGATCAACGAGCTAGTCAAGTAGAGGCATACTAGTGACACTCTGTTTGTCTATGTATTCACACAAGTATTATGTTTCCGATTAATACAATTCTAGCATGAATAATAAACATTTATCATGATATAAGGAAATAAATAATAACTTTATTATTGCCTCTAGGGCATATTTCCTTCACGATCCCGTGCTAGAGCCGGAGCCCTGACTGCCCTGAGCCGCTCCAAAGCCTGGGTACCGGATTTAGACCCAGTGGACGTGGCTAAGGGGTACCTGCTACCTCTTGAGCACTGCGTTGGATTTCCTTGAAGAGGAAAGGATGATGCAACAAAGTAGCGTAAGTATTTCCCTCGGTTTTTGAGAACCAAGGTATCAATCCAGTAGGAGGCTGCGTGTGAGTCCCTCGTACCTGCACAAAACAAATAACTCCTCGCAACCAATGCGATAAGGGGTTGTCAATCCCTTCACGGTCACTTACGAGAGTGAGATCTGTTAGATATGATAAGATAATATTTTTGGTATTTTTGTGATAAAGATGCAAAGTAAAATAAAAGCAAAGGAAAAAACAAAGGAAATAACTAATTATTGGAAGATTAATATGATGAAGATAGACCCGGGGGCCATAGGTTTCACTAGTGGCTTCTCTCAAGAGCATAAGTATTTTACGGTGGGTGAACGAATTACTATTGAGCAATTGACAGAATATCTAGGTATGATCATGTATATAGGCATCACGTCCGAGACAAGTAGACCGACTCCTGCCTGCATCTACTACTATTACTCCACTCATCGACCGCTATCCAGCATGCATCTAGAGTATTAAGTTCATGAAAATAGAGTAACGCCTTAAGCAAGATGACATGATGTAGAGGGATAAATTCATGCAATATGATAAAAAAAACCATCTTGTTATCCTCGATGGCAACAATACAATACATGCCTTGCTGCCCCTACTGTCACTGGGAAAGGACACCACAAGATTGAACCCAAAGCTAAGCACTTCTCCCATTGCAAGAAAGATCAATCTAGTAGGCCAAACCAAACTGATAATTCGAAGAGACTTGCAAAGATTACCAATCATACATAAAAGAATTCAGAGAAGATTCAAATATTGTTCATAGATAATCTTGATCATAAACCCACAATTCATCGGTCTCAACAAACACACCGCAAAAACAAGATTACATCAAATAGATCTCCACAAGAGAGGGGGAGGACATTGTATTGAGATCCAAAAAGAGAGAAGAAGCCATCTAGCTAATAACTATGGACCCGAAGGTCTGAGGTAAACTACTCACACTTCATCGGAGAGGCTATGGTGTTGATGTAGAAGCCCTCCGTGATGGATGCCCCCTCCGGCGGAGCTCCGGAACAGGCCCCAAGATGGGATCTCGTGGATACAGAAAGTTACGACAGTGGAATTAGGGTTTTGGCTCCGTTTTTGATCGTTTGGGGGTGCGTAGGTATATATAGGAGGAAGGAGTACGTCGGTGGAGCAACAATGGGCCCACGAGGGTGGAGGGCGTGCCTGGGGGGTAGGCGTGCCCCCCTACCTCATGGCTTCCTCCTTTATTTCTTGACTGTGACGCCCCCGATTCAATCGTACACTAATCATACATGCAAACGTGTACGATCAAGATCAGGGACTCACGGGAAGATATCACAACACAACTCTACAAATAAAATAAGTCATACAAGCATCATATTACAAGCCAGGGGCCTCGAAGGCTCGAATACAAGAGCTCGATCATAGACGAGTCAGCGGAAGCAACAATATCTGAGTACAGACATAAGTTAAACAAGTTTGCCTTAAGAAGGCTAGCACAAACAGGGGTACAGATCGAAAGAGGCGCAGGCCTCCTGCCTGGGATCCTCCTAAACTACTCCTGGTCGTCGTCAGCGGGCAGCACGTAGTAGTAGGCACCTCCGGTGTAGTAGGAGTCGTCGTCGACGGTGGCGTCGGGCTCCTGAGCTCCAACATCTGGTTGCGACAACCAGGTAGAAGGGATAGAGGGAAAAGAAGGAGAAAGCAACCGTGAGTACTCATCCAAAGTACTCGCAAGCAAGGAGCTACACTACATATGTATGCATTGGTATCAAATGGAATAAGGCTATTATATGTGGACTGGACTGCAGAAAGCCGGAATAAGAGGGGGGTAGCTAGTCCTTTCGAAGACTACGCTTCTAGCAGCCTCCGTCTTGCAGCATGTAGAAGAGAGTAGACTGAAGTCCTCCAAGTAGCATCACATAGCATAATCCTAACCGATGATCCTCCCCTCGTCGCCCTGTTAGAGAGCGATCACCGGGTTATATCTGGCACTTGGAAGGGTGTGTTTTATTAAGTGTCCGGTTCTAGTTGTCATAAGGTCAAGGTACAACTCCGGGTCGTCCTTTTACCGAGGGACACGGCTATTCGAATAGATTAACTTCCCTGCAGGGGTGCACCACATACCCCAACACGCTCGATCCCATTTGGCCGGACACACTTTTCTGGGTCATGCCCGGCCTCGGAAGATCAACACGTCGCAGCCCTACCTAGGCACAACAGAGAGGTCAGCACGCCAGTCTAAACCCTATGGCGCAGGGGTCTGGGGCCATCGCCCTTTGCACACCTGCACGTTGCGAACGCGGCCGGAAGTAGAACTAGCCCCCTTAATACAAGAGCGGGCTTACGGTCCAATCCGGCGCGCGCCACTCAGTCGCTGACGTCACGAAGGCTTCGGCTGATACCACGACGTCGGGATACCCATAACTACTCCCGCGTAGATGGTTAGTGCGTACAGACCAAATGGCCAGACTCAGATCAAATACCCAGATCTCGTTAAGCGTGTTAAGTATCCGCGAACACCGAACAGGGCCAGGCCCACCTCTCTCCTAGGTGGTCGGAACCTGCCCTGTCGCTTCGCCACAAAGTAACAGTCGGGGGCCGTCGGGAACCCAGGCCCACCTCTACCGGGATGGAGCCACCTGCCCCTTCAGCCCCCAACTCCGAACAGTACCACAGGTAATGTAACTGTGTAAAGTATATAGTATATGCCCGTGATCACCTCCCAAAGTGATCACGGCCCAGTAGTATAGCATGGCAGACGGACAAGAGTGTAGGGCCACTGATGGAACACTAGCATCCTATACTAGGCATGTAGGATTGCAGGTAAAGGTAACAACAGTAATAACAAGGACAAGCTATGCATCAGGATAGGAATAACGGAAAGCAGTATCATGCTACACTACTCTAATGCAAGTAGTATAGAAGAGAGTAGGCGATATCTGGTGATCAAGGGGGGGGGGCTTGCCTGGTTGCTCTGGCAAGAAGGAGGGGTCGTCAACACCGTAGTCGAACTGGGGGTCGCCGGCAGTCTCGGGGTCTACCGGAAAGAAGTAACGGGGGGAACACAATAAATAATAAAGCAATCAAAGCAACACAAAGCATAACATGGTAATACGCGGTGCTAGGGGTGACCTAACGTAGTAGTAGGCGATACCGGTGAAGGGGGGGAAACATTCGGGAAAGTATTCTCGGTGTTTCGCGTTTTCGGACAGACGGACCGGAGGGGGAAAGTTGTGAGTTCGATAGATTAGGGATGTGAGGTGGACGAACGGGCTGCGTACTCGGATTTGTCTCGTCGTTCTGAGCAACTTTCATGTATAAAACTTTTTCATCTGAGCTACGGTTATTTTTCTATGAATTATCAAAGTTTTAATAATTTCTCAAATATTCTTAATTCGAATTTAAAAAGCAACATTACTTTTGTCACCTAGTACTCCTCTAGTCATAATCTATTACATGTGGGGACAGGGGGTAGTCATCAGTTGACCAGTCAAGGTTGACTAGTCAACAGGGTCAATGTGGGGCCCATATGTCAATGACACCGATTTTGCATTTTCTTTTAATTGGATAATTAGAGGTGGGGGCCACATGTCATAGGCTAGCATATAACCTAAACAATTATTATATAACCTAACTAATCTAGATTAGCCTAAACTAATTAACACATGGCCGGCCACCCACACAGAACACTCACGCACACACACGGCCATGGCAAAGCAATGAGTAGCAGCAGAAGTAAGAGGAGCGGCGGCGGCTAAATAGCATCGGCGATGGCAACGGCTAAGTGAGCAACGATAGCACCAGCAAGCAGCAGTGCAGCCGCAAAAGCATAGCAGCAGCTAGCAAAGCAAAGAAGTGAGCAGCAGTACAGAGGAGCAGCGGCACAATAGCAAGTAGAGCAGCAGTGCAACGGCACCAGCAAGTAGAGCAGAGTAGCGACAGGAGCAGCAACGCAGCGCAAGGAGCAGCAGGGGCGCGTGTGGCTGCAGCAGTAGGCAGGGCTACGCGGGCGCGCGCCTTAGCGCGGCCAGGGAGCGGCGGGCAGCACGGCGCATGGCGACAGCAGCAGGCAGTAGCAGGCAAGCAATAGAGCAGCGGCAATGGACGCGAGTGCGGACGGGCACAACCACTCGCGGGCGCGGCCGGGCATAGCGGAGCGCGAGGCTGGGGCAAGGCTTGGCCACGGCGAGCTGGGCTACGGGCATGGCCACGATGAGCTTTGACCACGGCGGAACGACGATGGAACGGAGGGGAAACAGGGGAAAGGTAGTGGCGCTCACAGGGGAGGTGGATGACGCGTCAGGCGTGGAGGAGGAGCTCTGATGAGGTAGATCGGGCGCGGGGCAGCGGCGGCCGTAGACGAGGAAGACGTGTCGATCCCGGCGATGTGGTGGAGCCCGGCTCGTGTTCGTCGGCGTAGGGGCGTAGCGTTCGGTAGAGGAGATCCTGGACAAGCTCGTAGGTCGCGGGGACGAAGGAGAGCGCGCGGGCGAGTTCGGCCATGGTGATGGCTCTTCGGGTGTGCGTGGGAGAGAAGGAGGCGACGCGAGGAAGAGGGGGGAGAGCAGCTAGGGTTCGTCTACGACTTTGGGAGGCTCTTGTAGACATCAGGGAGAAGCTGGATGTGCGCCGCGTGGCAATCCACGGACACGGATGTGCGGACGGCGTCCAGCACGCTCCTGGTGTACAGGAGGTTAAAGGAGACTTCGGGGTGGGCTGGGCCTGCTTCTGTAGCAGTTGGGCCAAAGTGCATAGTAGTAGTTAGGCCTTTTACTTTTTCCTATAATTATCTTTCTGTTTGGCTTTTCCTAATAGTGTTGTATTTTTTGTTGAGCTACTAAAAGAGTACAGTTAAATGTGCCACTTAGCACATATATACTAGGCAAGATTTTGAAGCAGCACACAAGGTTCCAAATTATTTTGAATAGTTTAACTATTTGTTTAGGTTGAAATGGTTCAAATAAATACTGATGGTTTAGTTTAATTAGGTTAGGGCCACTTTAAATATTCAAAGGAGGTTGGTTCCTACATGACAAATAGTTAGGGGACATTTTTAACCCATTGAACTTTTTTTGTGTTTGAAGAAATAATAATTTGATTTGTTTTTGGAATTTGAATTTGACCCCGGGTTTGAATCAACGCGAGATTAACGATAGTAATCGTGGTGATGTGGCATCATTAGTAGAGGGTTACTGTAGCATAATTATCTGGGCGTCACAATTCTCCTCCACTATAAGAAATCTCGTCCCAAGATTTAAGAGGTGGTGTACGGGGGAAATTTGTGGTTGTGAAATTCTAACGGATCTTCTCGGTCTTGGTTGCTCCTCTCGAAGAGGTCGATCCATTACATTGATGTCTTCATTTCTCTGCTTCAGGTTATCGTGATGAAATCGGCATTCTTCCTTCGGGAATTCCAACGTACTTACAAAAGAATAAAGGGTGGGTATTCCGGGAGAACGGACCTCTGCAAGGTTGACTATCTGGTCAATAACATCGGGGAAGGTGGTGGAAAGTAACTCTCGAATTGAAACTTTAAGAAAATATCGAGAGCAATGTAAGGAGGTATCATGGGAAGTTTTGAGCGGGCAGGCAATCGTTCGATGCCTGTTACAGGGCATGAAAGGGGTTCAAAGCAACGGGAATACGTATTGCCTCTAATACCAGAATTGATGATCTCTCGGAAGGTAGCTCATGAATTACTTATGAAGCCAAACATGGAGAATAACCATTAGAAACAGGGTTGTACAGGAGAGTCAGGTTTCGATCCTGTGGAACTGTGGGTTATGGGCCCACCATGTGGGTTAAAAGTAGGAAGGGTGCTGACATCTCGCACGGTCAGGGTGGCCAGGCATGTCAAAGGATAGCCTGTCAGTTATGTCGGCAACAACATCGGTACCAAGGGCGAGGAACGAAGAGAACCATTTTCCTGCTCGTTGAAACGAGGCGGACCAATAGGCAAAATTCTCGTCCATCGGTGGCTACCGGAATGTCATCAACAATAGTAACAGGGTCTTGCTGTCAGAATTGTACAACGAGGTGTTTACACAAGCAGGAGAATGTTACTGCTTAGATCATATAGATCACAAGAAGGTTAAACCAAACAATGGAAAGGAAAATATGATTACCACATTGACAGAACAATGGAAAGGAAAATGTGTTAAAACACATATTCCCGGGGTATATCCTTCCCACGGACAAGTAGGGCATGATATCCATGATAGGATTTAAAGTAGAAATCTCTTTAGGTAAGGGGAGAGAAATTTCATGACATTACCCATACAGCGGTGTTTGGATAAGTTTGATAAAGAAAATTTATCATTGTGTTTCAGATGTTATTATTGATGATCGGAGTACCACAGACATGCTTCGAGATAGCACTGACATGTTCTTCAAGCAAAGGTCAAACTTTGGATACACAAAGGATCCATCAGGAACAACTCATAGAATAAGTCTTGCAATAGGTCCTCCAACCAAGTGTGCTAGACATGACATCACCTTATTGGGTTATAGAAAGACCAATGTTATGACTCTTGGAAAATGTTCCAACCATCATATCTGACCGAGTTTCAGATCTGGTTGGTGTGAGGATACCTCAGACTCGGGATGAGAAGAAGAGGTGCAACACATTGACGGGATGGTGTTGCAAGATTCTCGGGAAATGAACTATGAAGGCAAGTCCCGAATCATGAGTTCACCATTTAACCAAGGAGAGGAAGAAGGGGTGGCTGATGAACTCAGCGACAATTCATTGAGATTTCCAAAAGATGGATCTCCACAATTAGGTGAACAAGGGGATGACAACTGTCAGATAAAACGATACAATGAGGTATGCTCAAGGAAACATACCCATTTAAACATTGGTTGAAAGGTGCACCAAAATATGGGCTGGGTCGCACGAACAATGTTAGAATGGTGACTTAATGAACAAAAGAATTAGAATGAAACTATCAATCATTCACTACAAGCAATAGGGTTGCTAGAAGTTTTGAATTCACACCTCAAGGTTCAATTGCCGGTATTCCGATTAGAATCAACACGGGGACCAAGAATGAACAGATATGGCGAGAAGTAATACTATAACAAGAATCCTTAAGAGGTGGTGTAATTCTAACAACATTCTTGAGATAAAAGATGGTAACACTCCAAGCTAAAGAAGAACAAATGTTGGATAGCAAGGAAGTCAAGGTATAACACAAAACACGGACAAGTTTGTGTTGAACGGAAGGCAATAAAGTGGTCGATGATAATACCATTCATCGAGGGAAAGGATGGTATTTCTCATCATGAATTCAATTGATATCCTGGAAGAGCTCAGAATGTTGATGATGATCATGACAAATTATGTCGAGAGGTTTCCTGGAGATGTAATCGATCGGCGATGACATCAAGTCAAAGGAATGATGAAGCAAAATGATCTTGGGACCATGAGTAGGACACAAACTCGAATTCAAGCTTGTCGTTCAAGATGGAACAAAAAGACAAGGAAGATTGACGTAAGCTTAGCTCATCACCGAAAGTTGTGCTCTGGGAATAAGGACCAAGTAGCACAGTTAAAATCTAGCACATTAATGATATAGCCGATCAGGCTAGGAATGACTTGAAGGGTTAATAAATTCATAAGCAATGGAGATTACTTAGAGCTATTGAATCGGAGTGCGAAATTGATTCACTTATTAGTGTCCTTGAGTGTCTAACAACTCATAACCCGGGGAAAATTGGAATCGGTGAGAACTAATACTTGAAGAACTCATAAGAAGTAATATGGTTCTGTGATATTATCGAGATACCACGGGGTAATACTCGACGACAGATCAAAGTAGAGGTTGGACTGGGGTATTGCTCTGCAGAAGACAAGTGCTTAAACTTTCAAGAGAAATGGTACCTAAAAGAGAACATGGTCGAAACCACGATTGCAAAAGGCCAGATCCCAGATATAATATGAACTTATACCAAAGGAATAATTTAATTTAAGAGAAGCTTTAACGATAAGATCTACATCGTGTCCATGGGCATGAACACAAAATTCAAGGTCGACTCCCACTTCTCCAATGCATAACCTTTCATTCACTTCTCACTTTTGAAGAAGTTGTAGTGTTGAAATTTCATCTGGCAAAATACCAGAAGTGTATGACTCGTGAAAACTTTCGAGTTCACACAGTTTAGAGAAGGCATATGTTCAACCCATAGGGGCTTCTTAGAAACATATACCACAAGTTTCAAGGGTAAATATCACAAGCTCGAAAGTAGAGCAAGGTTGAGAAAGTACATGATACAATTTACCAAAGGCATTATGTATCCAAGGGAAGGCTCACAAGGTTATTGAATATGAAGGACGCTGCCGGATAAAATCCATTAAAGGATCTGCCGGTCCATAACAGAGCTAACGTGAGCATCGGCACACAACCAGAGGAAGTAACAATGCAAAGGCATTGGATTATGGAAACAACTGACTAATCCAGAGCTCAAATGCAAAGGAATTATGATTTTCAAATCAAGGGATCAGAAGCGGTTCTGATTAGGGATGGATAAGTTGAATAGCCTTAGGGGTACAATAGACGGCAATTGGATCTATTGAGAACCAGCTCATGTTTAAGATGACGTCTGAGCCGGAAAGATAATTTAAAAGAATCAACTGATGATTGCGTGCATTCGCACTCATGTTGAATCAATAGGATCAAAAAGACGATGCCTAAGGATACTAACGAATATTGCCAGACATATGGAAACCATCCATCATGCAAGCAGACAAGTATTGCAGAGCAATAAGCTACTAAGGATTTTTGGAGGATCGAATAGTATTTCGAAGACCATTGTGAAACACATGAACAACTGGGGGATGAGCGGATACTCGATAAGTGCGAGGATTATCCGTAGGGGTATTCAGGTGACAAGGAACAGCAAGGCAGTAAGCTGAAAGGATTATCGAAGCAACGATGAGTATTTCGGGGTATCTTGTAATAACAAGACCAACTGGGGATGAATGTAAGAATAACAACTGCAAGTAGTTATCCATAAGGGTTGACGATGGAAGGGGAATTGCAAACGCGATGAACACAAGTTCTCGGGTTAACAGCGGAGTGTATCTTCAGGGTCTTCGCGTGCAGCAGACGATCATCAGTAATAAGGGGGCTCTCAGGGTGAAAGTGATAATGAGATCCTAATGTTAGATTTACCAAAATTCATTTAACCCGAATAGAAGAGAGTTCAGATTCCCGGAGTAAAGATCGAGGAGTAAAAAATCCTAATACCACCCAATGACGTCGTGGGCCCATGGGCCGCACAGCCATGTTAGTAAAAGTTTTGTAAAGTCTAGACTCAACTTCGGCCAAGGAGTGTGGAAGGGGGATTCCTACAGGCAGTCGGCTCTGATACCAACTTGTGACGCCCCCGATTCAATCGTACACTAATCATACATGCAAACGTGTACGATCAAGATCAGGGACTCACGGGAAGATATCACAACACAACTCTACAAATAAAATAAGTCATACAAGCATCATATTACAAGCCAGGGGCCTCGAAGGCTCGAATACAAGAGCTCGATCATAGACGAGTCAGCGGAAGCAACAATATCTGAGTACAGACATAAGTTAAACAAGTTTGCCTTAAGAAGGCTAGCACAAACAGGGATACAGATCGAAAGAGGCGCAGGCCTCCTGCCTGGGATCCTCCTAAACTACTCCTGGTCGTCGTCAGCGGGCAGCACGTAGTAGTAGGCACCTCCGGTGTAGTAGGAGTCGTCGTCGACGGTGGCGTCGGGCTCCTGAGCTCCAACATCTGGTTGCGACAACCAGGTAGAAGGGATAGAGGGAAAAGAAGGAGAAAGCAACCGTGAGTACTCATCCAAAGTACTCGCAAGCAAGGAGCTACACTACATATGTATGCATTGGTATCAAATGGAATAAGGCTATTATATGTGGACTGGACTGCAGAAAGCCGGAATAAGAGGGGGGTAGCTAGTCCTTTCGAAGACTACGCTTCTAGCAGCCTCCGTCTTGCAGCATGTAGAAGAGAGTAGACTGAAGTCCTCCAAGTAGCATCACATAGCATAATCCTAACCGATGATCCTCCCCTCGTCGCCCTGTTAGAGAGCGATCACTGGGTTATATCTGGCACTTGGAAGGGTGTGTTTTATTAAGTATCCGGTTCTAGTTGTCATAAGGTCAAGGTACAACTCCGGGTCGTCCTTTTACCGAGGGACACGGCTATTCGAATAGATTAACTTCCCTGCAGGGGTGCACCACATACCCCAACACGCTCGATCCCATTTGGCCGGACACACTTTTCTGGGTCATGCCCGGCCTCGGAAGATCAACACGTCGCAGCCCTACCTAGGCACAACAGAGAGGTCAGCACGCCGGTCTAAACCCTATGGCGCAGGGGTCTGGGGCCATCGCCCTTTGCACACCTGCATGTTGCGAACGCGGCCGGAAGTAGAACTAGCCCCCTTAATACAAGAGCGGGCTTACGGTCCAATCCGGCGCGCGCCACTCAGTCACTGACGTCACGAAGGCTTCGGCTGATACCACGACGTCGGGATACCCATAACTAATCCCGCGTAGATGGTTAGTGCGTATAGACCAAATGGCCAGACTCAGATCAAATACCCAGATCTCGTTAAGCGTGTTAAGTATCCGCGAACGCCGAACAGGGCCAGGCCCACCTCTCTCCTAGGTGGTCGGAACCTACCCTGTCGCTTCGCCACAAAGTAACAGTCGGGGGCCGTCGGGAACCCAGGCCCACCTCTACCGGGATGGAGCCACCTGCCCCTTCAGCCCCCAACTCCGAACAGTACCACAGGTAATGTAACTGTGTAAAGTATATAGTATATGCCCGTGATCACCTCCCGAAGTGATCACGGCCCAGTAGTATAGCATGGCAGACGGACAAGAGTGTAGGGCCACTGATGGAACACTAGCATCCTATACTAGGCATGTAGGATTGCAGGTAAAGGTAACAACAGTAATAACGAGGACAAGCTATGCATCAGGATAGGAATAACGGAAAGCAGTATCATGCTACACTACTCTAATGCAAGCAGTATAGAAGAGAGTAGGCGATATCTGGTGATCAAGGGGGGGGGCTTGCCTGGTTGCTCTGGCAAGAAGGAGGGGTCGTCAACACCGTAGTCGAACTGGGGGTCGCCGGCAGTCTCGGGGTCTACCGGAAAGAAGTAACGGGGGGAACACAATAAATAATAAAGCAATCAAAGCAACACAAAGCATAACATGGTAATACGCGGTGCTAGGGGTGACCTAACGTAGTAGTAGGCGATACCGGTGAAGGGGGGGAAACATTCGGGAAAGTATTCTCGGTGTTTCGCGTTTTCGGACAGACGGACCGGAGGGGGAAAGTTGTGAGTTCGATAGATTAGGGATGTGAGGTGGACGAACGGGCTGCGTACCCGGATTTGTCTCGTCGTTCTGAGCAACTTTCATGTATAAAACTTTTTCATCTGAGCTACGGTTATTTTTCTATGAATTATCAAAGTTTTAATAATTTCTCAAATATTCTTAATTCGAATTTAAAAAGCAACATTACTTTTGTCACCTAGTACTCCTCTAGTCATAATCTATTACATGTGGGGACAGGGGTAGTCATCAGTTGACCAGTCAAGGTTGACTAGTCAACAGGGTCAATGTGGGGCCCATATGTCAATGACACCGATTTTGCATTTTCTTTTAATTGGATAATTAGAGGTGGGGGCCACATGTCATAGGCTAGCATATAACCTAAACAATTATTATATAACCTAACTAATCTAGATTAGCCTAAACTAATTAACACATGGCCGGCCACCCACACAGAACACTCACGCACACACACGGCCATGGCAAAGCAATGAGTAGCAGCAGAAGTAAGAGGAGCGGCGGCGGCTAAATAGCATCGGCGATGGCAACGGCTAAGTGAGCAACGATAGCACCAGCAAGCAGCAGTGCAGCCGCAAAAGCATAGCAGCAGCTAGCAAAGCAAAGAAGTGAGCAGCAGTACAGAGGAGCAGCGACACAATAGCAAGTAGAGCAGCAGTGCAACGGCACCAGCAAGTAGAGCAGAGTAGCGACAGGTGCAGCAACGCAGCGCAAGGAGCAGCAGGGGCGCGTGTGGCTGCAGCAGTAGGCAGGGCTACGCGGGCGCGTGCCTTAGCGCGGCCAGGGAGCGGCGGGCAGCACGGCGCACGGCGACAGCAGCAGGCAGTAGCAGGCAAGCAATAGAGCAGCGGCAATGGACGCGAGTGCGGACGGGCACAACCACTCGCGGGCGCGGCCGGGCATAGCGGAGCGCGAGGCTGGGGCAAGGCTTGGCCACGGCGAGCTGGGCTACGGGCATGGCCACGATGAGCTTTGACCACGGCGGAACGATGATGGAACGGAGGGGAAACAGGGGAAAGGTAGTGGCGCTCACAGGGGAGGTGGATGACGCGTCAGGCGTGGAGGAGGAGCTCTGATGAGGTAGATCGGGCGCGGGGCAGCGGCGGCCGTAGACGAGGAAGACGTGTCGATCCCGGCGATGTGGTGGAGCCCGGCTCGTGTTCGTCGGCGTAGGGGCGTAGCGTTCGATAGAGGAGATCCTGGACAAGCTCGTAGGGCGCGGGGACGAAGGAGAGCGCGCGGGCGAGTTCGGCCATGGTGATGGCTCTTCGGGTGTGCGTGGGAGAGAAGGAGGCGGCGCGAGGAAGAGGGGGGAGAGCAGCTAGGGTTCGTCTACGACTTTGGGAGGCTCTTGTAGACATCAGGGAGAAGCTGGATGTGCGCCGCGTGGCAATCCACGGACACGGATGTGCGGACGGCGTCCAGCACGCTCCTGGTGTACAGGAGGTTGAAGGAGACTTCGGGGTGGGCTGGGCCTGCTTCTGTAGCAGTTGGGCCAAAGTGCATAGTAGTAGTTAGGCCTTTTACTTTTTCCTATAATTATCTTTCTGTTTGGCTTTTCCTAATAGTGTTGTATTTTTTGTTGAGCTACTAAAAGAGTACAGTTAAATGTGCCACTTAGCACATATATACTAGGCAAGATTTTGAAGCAGCACACAAGGTTCCAAATTATTTTGAATAGTTTAACTATTTGTTTAGGTTGAAATGGTTCAAATAAATACTGATGGTTTAGTTTAATTAGGTTAGGGCCACTTTAAATATTCAAAGGAGGTTGGTTCCTACATGACAAATAGTTAGGGGACATTTTTAACCCATTGAACTTTTTTTTGTGTTTGAAGAAATAATAATTTGATTTGTTTTTGGAATTTGAACTTGACCCCGGGTTTGAATCAACGCGAGATTAACGATAGTAATCGTGGTGATGTGGCATCATTAGTAGAGGGTTACTGTAGCATAATTATCTGGGCGTCACATTGACGTAGGGTCCAAGTCTCCTGGATCATGTTCGGTGAGAAAATCACGTTCCCGAAGGCTTCATTCCGTTTGGACTCCGTTTGATATTCCTTTTCTGTGAAACTCTGAAATAGGCAAAAAACAGCAATTCTGGGCTGGACCTCCGGTTAATAGGTTATTCCCAAAAATAATATAAAAGTGGATAATAAAGCCCAATAATGTCCAAAACAGTAGATAATAGCATGGAGCAATCAAAAATTATAGATACGTTGGAGACGTATCAGTACCCTACCGTGAAGGAAGAGGGACTCCATTTGAGCAAGATGACTTTATTGCCTGTGTGAGGGGAGTTCGTCCTCAAGCTACCATTCTTGGAGAGGATACCAACATCGACAAATATCAATCGGGTTTTCATATGGAGAATAAGAAGATGGTGACTCCCTCTTATAAAGTGACGGATCTTATCCCGCCGGTTCATCAACACATTTTTGCCCCAGAAATTAACCCAGCCGGCCTAATTGACGATGACGCTGAGTTCATTGCTCTGAACGGCTTTGACTGGTCCAATCCCAGCTTCCAACCAGTGGAGGGAGGTGAGCCGGCCAGGGGGAGTCATAACCATCTGAACAATCTAGCTTTTAGCTTAAGACCTGCTTAGGAGAGAAAAAACAGTCTAACCTTTTGGGCTCTCAATGCCTTGTAATAGGTTAGTTTGAAGACTGCATATTTTGCCTATGCCATCGTGCATAAGATGTTGCATATGACTCTTTACCCATGATGTCAATATATGCGTTACATCCTTGGTTACATCTGTAATGTTTTAACTCTGTTCCTGTAAAAGATGAAAAAACTGTCCTGGCGGTTTAGCACCGGACGGGTCAAAAACACCCGATATATGACTATGAAATTATCATAGTGGAAAAACAGAACCAGATGTAAGATAAACAAGGCTGAAAAAACCTTTGATTAACGAAAACACAGAGAAATTTGTTCATGAATGACACTGTCATACCTGTGTTCTTTGAACCTGGACTGCCGGTTTACATGACCCGGATGATGAGGTTGATGACCCAATCTTTTGTATAAGTCAATACTTCCATATGTCTGATGACTATTATGCCTTGGCAACTCATTGTCAAATAACCGAGCCGGTTTAATTTGAAACCATACTGACAGTTAGATTTGAGATGATAAAAATAGTAAGACAAAACACTAGGCCTCAGACAATGTAAATCAAAACATTTAAAAACTAGAGGCTTCTGATTCGAATACGATTAGTAAACCGGACCAAAGGGGTTAATGCTAAGATTCAAATACGATCATATAGCCCCCAGTGGCTTTGGCGTTGCGCCGATCAAGAGGGTACCGACAGCTATGTTCTCTTTGGTTCGAATACGACCTATGTTTGAATAGGAAGCCCCCAAATGACCTTGAGAGGTTTTTAACGACCCTGATTCGAATACGATCCAAGTCAGACCCAAAAGGGGTTAAGCTATGATTCGGATATGATCAAGAAGCCCCCTAGTGAGTTTGGCTTTGAGCCGATCAAGAGGGTTACGACAGCTATGTTCTCTTTGGTTCGAATACGACCTATGTTTGAACATGAAGCCCCCTAGTGACCATGAAGTTTATGGCTAGATTCGAATACGTCCTGAGCCTGACCAAAAGGGTTAAGCTAGATTCGGATACGTTCCGCCCCTTAATAGTCGTTTAAATAATGAAAATAGTAAAGACATATGATCACTGAAGAGGAAAAGGACAGAGGTCCTGATTTATTACTTATCATAATATATACAACGTCAAAGTATGTACATGACGAGAGCTGGTGGCTCAGGTGTAGTATGGCCGAAGCTGGGCAATATTCCACGGCTGGCGGGTCTCCTCCTCCGACTTACGTGAGTCTTTGTGCTCTCGAACGTCAATAAGGTAATATGACCCGTTGTTTAAGTTCTTACTGACCACAAAGGGCCCTTCCCAAGGTGGGGATAGCTTGTGTGTGTCGGACTGATCCTGGATGAGTCGGAGCACCAAGTCGCCTTCTTGAAAGGTTCTAGTTTTAACCCGACGGCTGTGATAACGGCGCATGTGTTGTTGATAAATTGTTGATCAGGCTGCTGCCAAATCTCGTTCCTCATCTAACAAGTCAAGTGCATCCTGTCGGGCTTGTTCATTATTAGCTTCAACATAAGCCGCCACACGGGGCGAGTCATGACGGATGTCACTAGGCAGGACTGCTTCTACTCCATAAACCATGAAGAAAGGTGCATAACCTATAGACCTGTTAGGAGTGGTATTGATACTCCATAGCACCGAAGGTAACTCCTCTACCCAACAACCTGGTGTTCATTGTAAAGGAACCATAAGCCGGGGCTTGGGACCTTTTAAAATTTCCTGATTTGCTCTCTCAGCTTGACCATTAGATTGGGGGTGAGCTACTGAAGAAATATCAAGCCGGATATGCTCACGTTGACAAAACTCCTCCATAGCACCTTGGGACAAATTAGTGCCATTGTCAGTTATAATGCTGTGTGGAAACCCAAAGAGAAAAAACACCTTTTTCATGAACTGAACCGCCGTGGCTGCATCACACTTGCTCACTGGCTCTACCTCAACCCATTTTGTGAATTTTTCAACTGCCACCAAAAGATGTGTCTTTTTATCTTTGGATCTTTTGAAAGGTCCAACCATATCAAGCCCCCAAACTGCAAATGGCCAAGTCATTGTAATCATCCGCATTTCTTGAGCCGGTACGTGTGCTCGTCGTGCGAACTTTTGACATCCATCGCACCTACTGACCAGATCCTCTGCATCAGCGTGAGCCGCTAACCGGTAAAAGCCATGACGAAAAGCTTTGGCCACTAGAGATTTTGAGCTGGCATGATGACCACAATCTCCCTCATGGATCTCACGAAGAATCTCTTGACCTTCTTCAGGAGAGACACATCGTTGAAACGCCCTAGTGACGCTGCGATGATACAACTCACCGTCAGAAATTGTCATTGACTTGGACCGTCGGGTTATCTGTCGGGCCAGGGTCTCGTCCTCTGGCAACTCGCCCCGGGTCATGTAAGCCAAGAACGGTACTGTCCAATCTGGAATGACATGAAGAGCCGCCACCAACTGTGCCTCCGGGTCAGGAATGGCCAAATCTTCCCCTGTAAGCAACTTAACAGGCGGGTTATGTAAAATATCTAAAAAGGTGTTAGGTGGCACCGGCTTACGCTGAGATCCCAACCGGCCTAAGGCGTCAGTTTCTTCATTCTTCTTGCGGTCAATGTGTTCCAGTTGATAACCCTTAAACTGCCCTGCAACAGCATCGACCTCACGGCGATAAGCCGCCATGAGAGGATCCTTAGAATCCCACTTGCCTGACACTTGTTGAGCCACCAGATCTGAGTCTCCTAGGCACCGTACCTGGATTAAACTCATTTCCTTATCCATTCGAAGACCATGAAGCAAGACATCATACTCAGCTGCATTGTTAGTGCAAGGAAACATCAATCGTAACACATAACGAAATTTGTCACCTCAAGGAGAAGTTAGAACAACTCCAGCCCTCGAGCCTTCCAATTGTCTGGACCCATCAAAGTGAATCGTCCAATATGTGTTGTCTGATTTCTCCTCTGGCATCTGCAACTCTGTCCAGTCATTAATGAAGTCAACCAGCGCTTGAGATTTGATTGCAGTACGTGGCACATACTTCAAACCATGATACCCAAGTTCAATAGCCCACTTGGCGACTCGTCCCGTGGCTTCTCTATTTTGAATAATGTCTCCTAGAGGAGCAGAGCTAACCACAGTGATTGGGTGGCCCTGAAAGTAATGCTTGAGCTTCCGGCTTGCCATGAACACCCCATAAACAAGCTTCTGCCAGTGTGGATATCTTTGTTTAGATTCAATGAGCACCTCACTGACGTAGTAAAACGGCCGTTGGACCGGATGTTCCTTGCCAGCCTCCTTGCGCTCCACAACAATGGCCACACTGACAGCACGTGAGTTAGCAGCCACATACAACAACGACTCTTTCTCAACCGGAGCAGCAAGAATCGGCGGCTCAGCGAGCTGTTTCTTCAGATCCTCAAAAGCAGAGTTAGCAGCGTCACTCCAGACAAAGGCATCCGCCTTCTTCATCATTTGATACAAAGGCATCGCCTTCTCCCCTAACCAGCTTATAAAATGGCTTAAGGCTGCGATGCAATCCGCCAACTGCTGAACGTCATTGATGCACGCCGGTTTAGCCAGGGATGTAATTGCTTTAATTTTCTCCGGGTTAGCCTCAATACCTCTGTTAGACACCAAAAAAACCCAAGAGTTTGCCAGCTGGGACTCCAAAAACACACTTGGTCGGGTTAAGCATCATCTTGTAGACCCAGAGGTTATCAAAGGTCTCCTTCAGATCAGTTACCAAGGTTTTCTTCTCTCTGGATTTCACCACTATATCATCCACATAAGCATGAACATTACGCCCAATCTGATTGTGAAGGCAATTCTGCACACATTGTTGATAAGTCGCCTGGGCACTCTTAAGCCCAAAAGGCATAGACACATAGCAGAAGGCTCCAAACGGAGTGATGAAAGCTGTCTTCTCCTGGTCCTTAACTGCCATCTTGATCTGATGATAACCCGAATAGGCATCCAAAAAACTCAAACGCTCGCAACCCGCCGTAGCATCAATGATCTGATCAATACGAAGGAGAGCAAAAGGGTCAGCCGGACAAGCCTTATTTAAATCGGTGTAATCCACACACATACGCCAGGTGACGTTCTTTTTGAGTACAAGCACCGGGTTAGCCAACCACTCCGGGTGAAAAACTTCAACAATGAACCCAGCCGCCAAGAGCCGGGCCACCTCTTCTCCAATCGCCTTGCGCCTTTCCTCGTTAAACCGTCGAAGAAACTGCCTGACTGGCTTAAATTCGGATCAATATTGGGAGTGTGCTCAGCAAGTTCTCTCGGGACACCCGGCATGTCAGAAGGCTTCCATGCAAAGATGTCCCGGTTCTCACGGATGAACTCGATGAGCGCGCTTTCCTATTTTGGATCCAAGTTAGCACTGATAATGAACTGTTTGGATGAGTCGCCAGGCACAGAATCAGCCATCTTGGTGTCATCAGCTGATTTGAATTTCAACATCGGTTCATGCTCCGTAGTTGGCTTCTTCAAAGACGCCATGTCTGCCGGGTCAACATTACCTTTATAAAACTTTAATTCCTTTGTTGCACAAACAGACTCAGCATAAGCAGCATCACCTTCTTCACATTCCAGGGCTATTTTCCGGCTTCCATGTACTGCGATGGTGCCTTTATAACCCGGCATCTTGAGCTGCAGATATACATAACACAGCCGAGCCATGAACTTGGCATAAGCTGGCTGTCCAAACAGGGCATGATATGGGCTTTTGATCTTAACTACTTCAAAAGTTAACTTCTCAGCCCTAGAATCGTATTCATCCCCAAAGGCTACTTCCAGCTCAATCTTACCAACTGGGTATGCTGACTTATCAGGTACAACACCATGAAAAACAGTGTTGGATTGTTTAAGACTCTTGTCAGTCAACCCCATGCGATGAAACGTCTCATAATAGAGGATGTTGATGCTACTGCCTCCGTCCATGAGAACCTTAGTAAACTTATATCCACCAACCTGAGGTGCCACCACCAAAGCCAAGTGACCCGGATTATCAACCTGGGGAGGGTGATCCTCCCTACTCCACACAATAGGCTGTTCTGACCATCTCAAATAACGTGGAACCGCCGGCTCAACAGCGTTTACAGCCCTCTTATGAAGTTTCTGGTCCCTCTTGCACAAACTAGTGGTAAATACGTGGTACTGCCCACTGTTCAGCTGTTTCGGGTTACTCTGATACCCGGACTGCTGCTGCTATTGCTGCTGATTACTTTGGCCGGATTGCTGATTATAACCACCTTGGTTACCCAGATGGCCCTAGCCGTGAAAACCGCCTTCGCCTGAGCCGGCGCCCGGGCCATGAAAGCCGCCGCCACCTGAACCGCCGCCAGGTCCGCAGTTACCATCGAACATGTTGGAATTTTTAAATGCCTTCATGATCGTACAGTCCTTCCACAGATAGGTAGATGGCTTCTCCCGGGTGTCGTGTCTTGGGCAGGGTTCATTCGGTAGTTGCTCAAGGGTGGGACCTGACCCGCCTGACCGAGGAGGTGGCCTCCCCTTGCGCTATTGGTTGTTTCCCTGTGTACTAGTGTTAGCCACAAACTTGTCAGCCTTACGTTTATTACCTCCTTGATTCGCTGGGTTATGCTGGTGACCCTTGCCATTGCCGTTCTTTTTTCCCTTCACTGCCTTCTCTTCATCAGACGCGGGATCCTTGGTACTATCTGAATCAACATATTTGACCAAAGCCGCCATCAACTGGCCCATGTCATGACAATCACGCTTGAGCCGCCCCAGCTTCTGCTTCAGAGGTTCAAAATGGCAATTTTTCTACAACATTAAGACCGCAGAGCCGGCATCCATCTTATCAGATGAATGTATTATCTCCTTGACCCGGCACACCCAATGGGTCGTGGACTCACCTTCCTCTTGCTTACAGTTAGTCAAGTCCACGATTGACATAGGTTGCTTACATGTATCCTTGAAGTTCTAAATGAACCGGGCTTTTAACTCCGCCCATGAGCCGATGGAGTTGGGTGGCAACCCTTTCAACCAAGTGCGAGCTATTCCATCCAACACCTAGTGAAATATTTAGCCATTGCTGCATCGCTGACCTCCAATAGCTCCGTCGCCATCTCATAACTTTCAATCCATGCCCCAGGCTGCAAGTCGGCCGTGTAATTAGGCACTTTACGAGGCCCCTTGAAATCTTTTGGCAAGCGCTCATTACATAGAGCCAGCACCATGCAAGGGACACCTCCTATCCTTGTGGCCACTCCTGCCTCAACAGAGGTTGCTGGATAAACCGAAAAAGTCTGATGAGCCGCCTGCTCAGCTGCCAGTTGAACCGCCCGCTCAGCTTCCTGGCGGATCCTCTCCTGATCTACCAAGTTAAAGGCTCCATCCTGCGTCGGGTCATGCCTGCGCGGTTGGTTACGGCGTTGGGCATTGCTTGACATAAACGCCGAGTCCATATGCCTGCTATAGCTCGGGCTCCGGCTTGGGCGAGGGGTTGAGTGGATTCTGTCTCGACTATAAGAGTGCGCATCCTACTGTGCCAGGGCTGTCTGAAGAAGTTCTCTGACCCTTCGTGTTTCGATCACCGTTGGAGAGTCGCCTTCCATTGGGAGAGCCGCCAGACGAGCCGACGCGGCAATTAAATTCTCCAAAGGGTTGGAGAAGTGACCCGGTGGTACTGGCGTGTAATGAGGCGGAGCAGTATTCACACCGGGTGGTTCCATAGCCCTCGGCTGAACCGGTGCCCCCGTCACGGGTGTTGTGAACCAGTTTGCCTCCGGCGAGTTGCTGGGACCGGCCCCGGGTGTGTGGAAAAGGTTCCTAGGATCGTAAGTCAGAGGCAGACGTGACTGAGTTTTCTGGTGTCTTCTCCTCATGACCTCGTCTGACGCGTTCAGATCCACCAAGAGCCGGAAAGTCTTCGCTTGAAGCTGCCGAGCACGATCATCCAAAGCCGCCCGGTCCGCAGGCATCCTGACATCTTCTGCTGCTAAATTTTCCTTGGCTTGTGCCACCTCCGCGTCATGCCGAGCCTTATCCGCCGACTCAACCACAGCTGTCAACAGAGCCGTCATCTTATCCATGAGGTCCATTAGTACCTGAGCCGGGGGCGCGCGGGGTCTCCTGACTCGGCTGCTGCCGACCCGGTGGTTATTGTTGCTGCAGCCGTAGAATTCTGCCGGGGTTGAGTGTCAGCCATGAAGACTCCGGCTTGATTCGGCGGCTCAGAGGGGTCCAGAATACTGCTGCCATTGGAACAGCCCCCAAGCACGCCTTCCTGTAGTTGATACAAAGAATCTATCTCGCCTGTGGACGACGCGCCGTCAGAGCAGATGGCCGTCTCACCACCGTCTATCGATCCTTCAGAAAATTCCCCTCCATGGATGCAACCCACGAAGGCCCGCCGCACGGCAGATTGAGCCCGGGCGGGTCTCGCGCGCTGAGCCGTCTCAATGAGTTTGGTGCAGATGTCCGGCTCAGGGCCTGGCTCGCCGATCCGACCGATGAAAACATGGATTCCACCAAAGGGGACCTAGTACCCGTACTCAATCGAGCCGGCGTCGAGGCCCCAGCCTTCGTCGTCGATGTAGAGCTTGCCGCGACGACTCTTGGTCATCCGGCCCACAGCGTATCCCTTGAGCCCTTCGAAGTTTCCCTTCAAGAACTCAAATCCACCGTGCGCTAGCCCCACGGTGTGGGCGCCAACTGTCATGGAATTGTCACAGCAGATGTCCTAGCGAAAGGACTTAGTCATAGGGCCATCGCAACTAGGAAGCTTAAAGGGGTTAATCGGGACAAAGGACACGAGAGGTTTATACTGGTTCGGCCCCTTACGGTGAAGGTAAGGCCTAGTCCAGTTGATGTTGTATTGCTAGGTTTCGATTACCAAGGAGCGAGTCCGCTAGCTTGGCTACCGATCTGTTGTCTCTTGCCCTAAGCCGTCACCGGGTCGTCCCTTTATATACACGGGTTGACGCCTGGCGGCCTACAGAGTCCCGGCCGGCTCATATAATGTGTCCGGCTCGGTGACTTCCTTTACATGCCTTTCTTTACAAGCCTTTCTTACTCATGGCGGTTTACAATCATGGGCCTCAAGCCGCCTCTGGGCTTGGGCCTACTACAAGGTTTATACTAAACCATCGCCTTGTATATTCACTGAACTTTTAGTAACCCGTCATTAGGATTGACCCGACCCCTTCTGGGCGGGTCATACCTGGTAGTTATATCCCCAATAAAACCCTAAATCTAAACATAAACTTAATATTACGAATTGAGTTGATTCATATGGGACTTGTTAAAACTTGTTGAAGTTTGGCAAAAAAAAGTAATTATTATGAATTCAAGTTTTAATATTTTAAACTTGGTGAAATTGTAAAAATTGTCAAAATTTATTCTAGAGTGGTTTAAAAATATTCATAGCAAGGATCACAATATGCAAACGAAACATATATTAGCCTTTCAGTTCAAAAGATATAAGAGATTCAAGATTGGAAGTGAAATAAAAACACATGGGGAGAGAGAAACTAGCATGGTGTGATGGGTGGACAACTCACAAAGTCACTCATGAATGGGATAAAGGTGGGCTAACACATCACATTTCCCCACAGTAATTATACACTAAGCCATTAGCATGTTTTTCAATCACGGTGGAGATCAATGGCGTGCAAAATTTGTGCTAAGATCGTTGTGTGTTTCACCGGTAAAATGGAAACTAGAGTCTATTCGCGGCTTACAATGGACGAACGCTTTGTTTAATGCGGGTTGCATGCACCAAAGTTGTTTTTTCTAATGTTTGATGTGCGCACCAAATTGAGTTTG
Organism: Triticum monococcum; assembly: GCA_034509565.1. NCBI lineage: Eukaryota > Viridiplantae > Streptophyta > Magnoliopsida > Poales > Poaceae > Triticum > Triticum monococcum. The sequence goes on along the minus strand of CM067847.1, from coordinate 617,941,306 downwards.
GAACCTATGAGTGATCCACGTCCCCTGGACTTCTAGTGGAAACCTACTTGCGCTCGTAGGACATGTGAGTGACTCGACTACTAATCTGTCTTTGCCTGTGCCACACCAGACATGTGTTGATCAAAATTAGCCATGACGTGTTCATGATTGAACAAGAACCTAGCCATATGGGAAGGTCCTGACGCTACAACAAGAATGACCAGCATGGCCATGTAGGTGGCTACTCTGAATCTCCCCTTGATCACTTTATCTACCCTCCCCATTTTTGAGACCCCCATCATGCATGGTTGACTTTGAATTGTTGTTTACGCAGTTGGTTGCTGTGGTAGGTCACAAATTGCACCACGATTTAGGTAATCATGTATATCTCACAGGGTCACATTTATCTCTCAATCGTCTATTTCAAATTAGCATGCATTATGCCTTGATTCATGTCTGCCAGTGTACCGTTGTTATTAAATTTGGACTATTGGACCTGATTATTGGCTCCCATTAATTTTTTTGCATCAAAACAATCTCAAGAAAGAAGTACCGACATCAGTAACGGACTACCTGAGACGTAGTGTTCTACAAGAAAAAAACAAAAAGTGGTTACCCCGAATGAGCTGACTTTGAGTAATTTACTTACAAAAGCAACTTTGTTTGCTCTATCCTTCTAGTTATGCTTTGTCAGGTTGTCATTAGTCATGATAACCCCATGGGAGAGGTACCAAACAAAGATTTTAAACTTTAGGGGTATTTTAAGTTTTCAAATAAGCGAAATTGACAATGTGTATCCATTAGATCCCTATGCATAGATTTGATGTTGATTGAACACACATGTCAGGACACATCTAGACATAGATCAAACCCCTACCCCAGTTAACCAGTCTAGCATTTCTGCCCATGCCAATAATTTTGCAGCAATGAGAACTCACATAGAGCTGACATTCATCGGCATCGAGCACCTCACTTCCACCACACAACACCTAGCAAAGTACACATACAAAAACATGGTAACACATTAATAGCATATCAGCCCTTATTTCATCAATAGTGGAAAACATATAGACACGTTTGAAATACGAAACTTCATGAGGATATTGATAACGAGATCGATATACCAACATATATCATATTTACATATCATAGAATATTTATTGATTATATTTTTATCATTTAATAATTACTAAATAAAAGATACAAAATAATAAGCCAGTGCCAACATATTTATTGTTACATGGCATACCAAACACATTTAACATACAAGAAACGGAAACCTTCACAATGCATATCTTAAAATATACTAAGACGTTAAAACCTCGTGATACTAAACATTTGTTAATTGAGTGCTCACCAATATCGACTATATCATGTCTTATCAAGTATTAGGTGAATGCACATGCACATACATCAAATAATACAATTACTCACACAAACTTCTGAATGACACAATTAGACCACAAAACTGGATCCAATAGCATAAGACATGGAAGCAACCAGGGAGTTGTTTGTAGTTTGATCTAGACATAGGATCAAAGGATCATCAAACATGTGGACATGTAAAATTCAAAGTACCACATTTTTTTTCACACAACATAAAATTTGGGCTATCACGATATCATGGTTTGATACATTACCATGTAAGAAACTTGTGTTGTTAGAAATTCCACATTTGAAGTCCAGACATCACTTTTTTTTGAGGAATCACCGGGCGGAGAGTTCTCCCACCTGAATATATTGCTCAAAAGCGGTCAAAGCCAAGAGCCACCTGGGGGAGAGTTCTTCCACATTTGAAGCCCGCACATCACTATTTGTTCGCAGCTATAAGTAATCCTGTAAAACTTCGAAAAAGTATTGCAGAGACCGAGCTCCACATAGCTCTTTATTTTTTTTCAGCGAAAATACTATTTTCACACATTGAAAAAATCTGAAAAAAGTCTATACATACATGTGTATTTGTATTATACACGTATGAAATTTCATGAACATATATGTTTTCATGTAGTGTATATGAAAAAGATAAATACACAGATTAATATAGGCTATATCTTTGTTGTTTTTATGTCAGATATTTATCTTTTTTGTGTAGCACACAAATAACTGAATTACATGATGAAACTTTTTACCTACTTGACAAACATGCATATGTATTTGTATAAAAAAATGATATTTTTTGAAACTTTTAAGTATATTTTGATTTTTTTTGGCAAAACGGGCTCAATGGAGCCCGGCCTCTGCAACGCCGCACTCTGTAAAACATGTCCTATTATGTTTTCCCACGCAAGACTTCTTTCGCGTGCCGAAATCATTTATCCGTGCAATTGGACGAGTCCTATCAAAAAAGTTGAGGGTACAAGGTCTCAAGTTTTGGTACTCCCTCCGGCATGGTTTAGTAGGCGCGCTTGTAAATTCTCTGGGACCTAGGTGGTTATCTATTGGTTGTGAGATGGCCTAAATAGCATTCACACTACGCATGCATATAGAAATAGTATATCGGAGTACTAATTAGCTACTAGAAATAAATGCAATGTGCCCTAAACCTTGTTTATTATGGAAACGCATGCAAATTTAACTGTGCCTTCTAAACTGTGACGGAGGGAGTAAGACAAATTGAACCATGCCATTAATTGGGTTTATTGACATGCACATCCTCCTCTATCCATGTGTACAACAAATACAATCGCTCATACAATCTAGGCCTAATTAGACTGATTTTGGATCTACAAGTAAAAGTAATCATTAAATTCACCATATCACGCAAAATATCAACTGGTAAATTGACCATATCGTGCACGAAATGCCACAACCAATATAGCCTCGTAAAATCAGCTAATGAATAAAGAGCGAATTTTACACAAAATACAAAAAGTAAAGTAGAACAATATACCATCTATATCAAGCAAAATGTTACTGCGCCATATATAAGTAACTACAACCACGGACAAATATCAGCAGCAGTCAGCGCAATCAAATTGGTGATATGGAGTATTTGGAGATCTCCAATCTCTATCTTTTATACGCCATAAATCGAGCAAAAAAAGCTACCCCTACCCGACGTCATCGCCGCCGTCCCTCTCGCTTCTCTCCCTCCTTTTATACCCTCGCCTTTGCTCCCACCACCAGCACCACGCTGACAGGACAGACACATCCCAGCTCCACGCAGGAGCAGCCACGCCCCATTCTTGTCGCTGCTAGTTTACTCGCCTCTCGTCTGCTAACGAGCGTGCTGCTATGGAGGCGGCGGAGCAGATTGCGGTGGTGTGGAAGCAGGTCCGCGGCCCGGTCATCGCGCCGCTGCTGCGCGCGTCCGTGATGGTCTGCCTCGCCATGTGCGTGATCCTGTTCGTGGAGAAGGTGTACATGGCCGTCGTCATCGCGGCGATGAGGCTGATCGGCCGCCGCCCCGAGCGGCAGTGGCGGTGGGAGCCCCTCCGCGACGACGACCCCGAGCTCGGCAACGCCGCCTATCCCATGGTCCTCGTCCAGATCCCCATGTACAACGAACGCGAGGTGAGCACTGTCTACGCTCCACAGCCTAGAGGAAAGAGAGAGCACGAAACCACGTCGCTGTACGGATTTTACTGTATTGGCTGCTGACAATCTGCCATTTGCTGGCAAAATCTTTCGCTGTAATGCCGCCCTCCGATAAAAATTGTAGGAGTTCTACTTACTTTTTTTGTATGGTTGACTCGCAGGTTTACAAGAAGTCGATCGGGGCGGCGTGCGGGCTGTCCTGGCCGTCGGATCGGATCGTCATCCAGGTGCTGGACGACTCCACGGACCCCGCCATCAAGGTAAACCGCATAGGCATACGCGCACAAACCATAAGCATTTTCTCCAACTTCCAGCACATTTCCAGTATCCATAAGATTGAGGTAGTTCAGACTTTTCATTTACCGTGGTTTCTTCAGAAAAAGAAGCACACGCATGTATATACGCACTTAGCATATATCAGTACACGTGCGGTTGTTTGTTGAATTTTTTTTCAAATTTTTTCATCTGTTCATCTTCAATCATGGCAGTACAACGAACACTGGAAATAATAAAAATTACATCCAGACCCGTATACAATCTAGCGACGACTACAAGCACTGAAGCAAGCCGAAGGCGCGCCGTCGTCATCGCCCCTCCCTCGCTGGAGCCGGGCAAAACTTGTTGTACTAGACAGTCGGGAAGCATCATGCTAAGGCGTCATAGGACCAACAGATCAGAACAGCAACCGCTGTGGTTGAAGAGTAGCGCAGATCGGAAGGATCCAACCTGAAGACAGACGAACATAGACGAACAACGACAAAATCCGAGCAAATCCATCAAGAACAGATCCGCCGGAGACACACCTCCACATGCCCCCCGACGATGCTAGACGCATCATCAGGATAGAGACTGGGCGATGAGAACCTGATTCCATCTTCAAAGAGCTGCCGCCATCTCGTCTTCCTGAGGCCCTATCCGCCGGGAGACACGGAAAACCTAGCATTTTCTTATGGCAGGAAGTGTGCGAAAAGAGCGCATAACATGCACATGCTCACCCATTGTTGTTTCTTTAATTCTTTTATTACAATTGGTACATACGGCCATTAACGTGAACTGCATGCATATACTATATGCAATTATGCACGGATCCTGATGTTTTTATTTCGTGATCGCGTATACCACGGTGCAGGAGCTGGTGCAGGCGGAGTGCCATCGGTGGGCGAACAAGGGTGTAAACATCAAGTACGAGATCCGGGACAACCGGCGCGGGTACAAGGCCGGCGCGCTCAAGGAAGGCATGAAGCACGGCTACGTCAAGGACTGCGACTTTGTGGTCATCTTCGACGCCGACTTCCAGCCCGAGCCGGACTACCTGAGCCGCGCCATGCCCTTCCTCGTCCACAACCCCGAGATCGCCCTCGTCCAGGCCCGCTGGGTATTCGGTACATCATCTCGGGCATCCCTTCTTGGTTTGGCCGAAATTCTATACTGCATGGTGCTGACATTTCTCTTGCTGCTGCTGATTCTGTGTGGGTGAGCAGTGAATGCAAATGAGTGCTTGATGACAAGGATGCAGGAGATGTCCTTGGACTATCACTTCAAGGTGGAGCAAGAAGTGGGTTCCTCAGCTTATGCCTTCTTTGGCTTCAATGGTAATAAACATTTGATCTCGCAATATATGAGTGTCACCATTTACATTTGTGAGGCCTCTGTGTTTCCTTTTGACCAATTATAAGCTTCTGTCTCTTTTTCCTGTGTACATAAATAGGAAAAGGCAAACATGGCATCAAATCACACTGTCAGAAAATCGTATGCAATTGCATCAGTGTACCATTTGCCTTCTGTGTCAGCTCTTCCACGAAACAATACTAGGAAACCAAGGGACACAATAGTATTATTAGAACAAGCATAGGTTGCAACATGATCAGAGTTACCATTAGGCAGATAATCAATTGCGCCAACGATTTTGATGTTAGGCAGCTCTAGGTCTAACCGGGAAAAAGATACAGAAAAAACACAAAGGTTGATAGAGATAACACAACTGAAGGATCAAATTCCCCATATATATTTTCCTGGACTAACTAACAGATAGTAGTACATACTTGAACATGGATTTTAGCAGCAGCCAGCAGTCACACTTTGCATCACCTGATCCGTCTTCTTAACATGCAAAATACTTGTTTAACAGGAACCGCTGGTGTGTGGCGCATATCTGCTCTGAATGAGGCAGGTGGCTGGAAGGACCGAACCACAGTCGAAGACATGGACCTGGCTGTCCGAGCAAGCCTCAAGGGATGGAAGTTTGTGTACCTTGGTGATCTCAGGGTAAATATGCACCAGTAACCTATCAGTTTCATGCAAGAAAACCACTGCATCACTTTGCACTCCTTATATGAACCATGTGCTGAACTTGTAAATGTTGTTTCAGGTTAAAAGTGAGCTCCCAAGTACGTTCAAGGCATTTCGGTACCAGCAACATAGATGGTCGTGCGGGCCTGCAAATCTGTTCAGGAAAATGTTGATGGAGATTGTCAAAAATCAGGTCACTTGCACCAAGCTAGTATATTTTGAAATTTCTGTTACAGATAAAATTTATTGCTAACAAGCTATATTGATCTTGATGCAGAAAGTGACGCTTTGGAAGAAAATCTACGTCATCTACAACTTCTTTCTCGTGCGCAAGATAATCGGGCACATTTTGACGTCTGTGTTTTACTGCCTTGTTATCCCAGCCACAGTTTTTGTTCCTGAGGTTGAGATACCAAGGTGGGGTTACTTCTACATTCCAACCGTTATCACCCTTCTCAATGCTGTTGGGACTCCAAGGTACCAATCATCTCATCTATGCAATTTGTTTAAAAGGTGATGAACCTAAACCTCCTAACTTCGACACATGTGTATTAACATGAGAAATCATCAATTGATGCAGGTCTTTTCACTTGGTTATCTTTTGGGTACTGTTTGAGAATGTCATGTCATTGCATAGAACAAAGGCGACCTTCAGCGGTCTACTGGAGTTAGGGAGGGTGAATGAGTGGGTGGTGACAGAAAAGCTTGGTGATGTTTTGAAGATGAAAATACAAAGCAAAGTTACCAAGAAGCTGCGAATGCGGATAAGAGAAAGGTACATTATCATAATTGGCTTACTCATGCGCATCTCTCAACTCTCGTTCCTAAACTTTAATATGGAATCAGGTTGCAGCTTTTGGAGCTTGGTGTTGCAGCCTACATCTTCTTTTGTGGAAGTTATGACCTTTTGTTCGGCAAAAGATATTACTATATCTTTCTCTTCATGCAATCCATCGCTTTCTTTGTCGTCGGTGTGGGTTTTGTTGGGACACTTGTCCCCAACTGATAATGCTCTCCATTCATGGTGTAATGTTGTCCCGAAAGATTCAGTGTAACAGCACTGGAAGAGAAGACATAGATAGATATATAGGTTTGTTTTAGCTGGTAGGCATGTGCTGTGAAGCACATTACTTAGGTGATGATCAAGAAGGCTTGTTAGAGCCTCTGCATTACCGCAGTAGATTGCTGAGGTTTAATCATTTGTCCGAAAAGAATAACATAAGGGAGTTTGTTCATTCAGTCTTAGCAGGCACGGTTTGTTGTGGGAAGAGGAGGAAATAGTGTCTGGTGCCTCAACTTTGCCCACCTGAAATACTATAAGGATGATCTACTTGTTTATCTCCAGTTTTTACCCATAATTTATATCTTGTCGACGTTAAGCGCAATAAACATTCGGGAAAGTTTCATTCAGGCAACTGTTGTTGGAAACAGAGTTAGTATGGCACTAGCTGACCTGAGTATGTTGCTTCCAGAGAAACCAGCTGTTCTATCTCTTTCCGAACGACCGACTGTGCTGTATCATTCAGAAACATCCCCTTCAGATGGTACTGGCGGTACTGCCTGTCAGTCCATGGATACAGCTGAATTGCGACAAACGACAAGGCCAGCATCGTCACTCAACAAATCGCAAGGATTTATGAACATCTCCGACCAGCAGCGATTGCCGATCCTTTCCACCATAGCTCACACTCGCAAGGAGTGCTCGTTGATCGAGCGGGCCAAGGCATTGCAGGCTTCATATATCTCCCAACTCTCGTCGTGGTATGTGTCTCTGGCGAGGAAGACGTGCTTCTTCCCCTGGACTTCGACGGCGCTCCAAGCAGGGTCCTTCCGAATGCCCAGCGACTTCATGGACTCGTGCATACCGGCCACGCTGTCCCACATGTCGCAGGCAGCGTACGTGTTCGCGAGGACGACGTACTTGCCGGCATTCCCCGGCTGCAGCCGAAAGAAGCGCTGCGCGGCAAGCTCGACCAGCCCCACGTCGCCGTGCTTCCTGCAGGCGCCCAGCAGCGCGCCCCAGACCACCGAGTGCTCCTGGCAGTCCGGCAGGTTCTTGACAAGCTCGTAGGCTTCGCGGAGCCTGCCGACCCTGGCGAGCATGTCGACCACCGCGGCGTAGTGCGCGCCCTTCGGGGTGAGCCCGTAGTCCGACGGCATGGACGAGAAGTGCATCAGACCCTCATCAACGAGCCCGCCGTGCGCGCAGGCCGAGAGCACAGCGAGGAACGTCACGTCGTTCGGCCGGAACCCGTCGCGCGTCATCTCGCCGAAGAGCGCCAGCGCCTCGCGCACGTGGCCGTGCTGGCCGTGCCCGGAGATGAGCGCGGTCCACATGGTGACGTTCCGCTCCGGCGCGGCCGCGAACGCCCGGCGCGCGTCCTCGGCGCTGCTGCACTTGAGGTACATGTCGACGAGCGCGCTGTTGGCGAACACGTTGACGGCGGCGACGGCGGACTTGATCATGACGCCGTGCACGCGCCGGCCGTGGTCCAGCGCGGCCATCCTGGCGCACGCGCAGAGCACCGACGCGAACGTGAACTGGTCCGGTCTCAGCCCCTCCGCCCGCATCAGGCCGAACATGCCCACCGCCTGCGCCTCCTCGCGCCCGCGCGTGCACCCGGATATCATCGCGTTCCACGCCACGACGTCCCTCCGCGGCATTCCGTCGAGCAGGTCCCGGGCGACGCCGAGCTCCCCGATCTTGGCATAAAAGATCAGCAGCTTGGTGGCCATGTAGTCGCCGCATCTGAAGCCGGTGGAGACCATGCGCGCGTGGATCCTCTTGCCGAGCCTCGCGTCCCTCCGGTTCACGCACTCTTGCAGCAGAAGAGAGTAGGCGCTCGAGACGGCGCACACGGCGCTCCGGTGGAGGAGGCTCACGGCCCGAGAGAGCTCCCCCGCGATGCACAGCGACCTCAGCTTTCGCGCTAGGCTACTCGAGTCCATGGCCTAGGGAAATCAGGCAGGGTCAGAACAGGGGAATTAACCGTAGCATGTTTTAGCTGCTCAGAAGCATGTTGCTGTTCTGAATTACAACGGAAACCTTCCTGTTTCAAAGATAAAAACAAGGGCTTGCATATCAGCATGTAGTTCTGTAGTAGCTAGTTAGGGCATCTCTAGCAAATCATGCAACCGCGCGTCCCATAAAATGTGTATAACAAGGGACACGTTTGTGGGATCCGTTCGGCCGGAGCGCTCGTCGCGCCGTAAATTTTTCATAAAACATCAAACATATTACACATATGGAGGGAAATTGGTGGAGTGGATGCGGCGCGGGGCAGCCGGAGGCGGCACCTAGGGGCGGGGATTTGCGGCGGCGGCGGCGGGTGGAAGCGGACGGAAATGCTTCACGCCAAAGGAAAGGGAAGGCTGCAAAATCAGGTGGATTCCCGCACGTATGGAGGAAATGGGCTCGCGGATGCGGGATCCCACAAAAAAAAAATTCAAGACGGCCCGATTTGGCGGATCTGCTTGAATCGGGGATACGGGATGGATCCCGCAAAACCGGCGGTTATTTTAGCAGATGGCCTGGTTTGCGGGATCTGCTAGAGATACTCTTAGGCCTAGTGAAAACTTAGACAGACTTTTTCTCAAAGTGTTTTCCGTGCTTTCCCTCGGCGACTATGACAAACTCTCGCCACCAAACTTCGCCGGCAAGCGCCTCCCCTCTGCCTGTTGCTCGGAACCGGGAGGGGGGTCTCGATTCCTTCGCTCTAGCTAGTAATTTAGGTTATGGTTTTTTAGTCCTCGCAGGTGCGGTATTGGAAGGATGGCGTCGCTTCTTCTTCGAGTTTGACTTCCAGCCTTGGATCCTCCTCGAGTTCATCCATCTGGATATAGTCGATGGAGCTCCGATATACATTTTTGCCATCTCCTTGGGGTAGTGAGGTTACGATTTCTCGTCATGCGTGCACGACGAAATAATTTGGTGTCAGTTGCTTCAGATCTATTCGAGGGTTTAACAACGACGACTATGGCTCCAGGGCACTGGTCCTTAGGGGCACGTGCACGAAGACTTCCTAATAGTCATCGACAAGGTCAAGCTAGCTCCAATAGGGGAGCGGCAACACCGGTGTGTCGGTGGCTTGTTCTGGCGATGGTAGTGATCATTCAATGGTCTAGAGATCTTGATTTAATTTTTATTATGTTTGAGGTGTTTTGTACTTTCGATGAACTTTTATAATAGATATGGGTCTTCTTGCAAAAAAAAACACTTCTCAATATGTTCTGTTTGCAGGGCTGGCCATCGTACAATTGCATCAACTTTCACTGGATCCATTGCAACACATGCTCCAAAGAGGACATGTCCCAGATAATCAACTTGAGGTTGTGCAATGGTATATCTGGACATTTTTGTAGAGAGGTTGTTGTCCCTTAGTGTTTGGAATAGTTGTTGCAAGTGTTTGATGTGTTCAGTCATATCAGAATAGTAATGAGTATTGAAGGAAATATGCCCTAGAGGCAATAATAAAGTTATTATTTATTTCCTTATTTCATGATAAACGTTTATTATTCATGCTAGAATTATATTAACCAGAAACATAATACATGTGTGAATACATAGACAAACAGAGTGTCACTAGTATGCCTCTACTTGACTAGCTCGTTAATCAAAGATGGTTATGTTTTCTTACCATGGACAAAGAGTTGTTATTTGATTAACGGGATCACATCATTAGGTGAATGATCTGATTGACATGACCCATTCCATTAGCTTAGCACCCGATCGTTTAATATGTTGCTATTGTTTTCTTCATGACTTATACATGTTCCTATGACTATGAGATTATGCAACTCCCGTTTGCTGGAGGAACACTTTGTGTGCTACCAAACGTCACAACGTAACTGGGTGATTATAAAGGTGCTCTATAGGTGTCTCCAAAGGTACATGTTGGGTTGGCGTATTTCGAGATTAGGATTTGTCACTCCGATTGTCGGAGAGGTATCTCTGGGCCCTCTCGGTAATGCACATCACATAAGCCTTGCAAGCATTGCAACTAATGAGTTAGTTGCGAGATGATGTATTACGGAACGAGTAAAGAGACTTGCCGGTAACGAGGTTGAACTAGGTATTGAGATACCGACGATCGAATCTCGGGCAAGTAACATACCGATGACAAAGGGAACAACGTATGTTGTTATGCGGTCTGACTGATAAAGATCTTCGTAGAATATGTGGGAGCCAATATGAGCATCCAGGTTCCGCTATTGGTTATTGACCGGAGACGTGTCTCGGTCATGTCTACATTGTTCTCGAACCCGTAGGGTCCGCACGCTTAAGGTTTCGATGACAGTTATATTATGAGTTTATGACTTTTGATGTACCGAAGGAGTTCGGAGTCCCCGATGAGATCAGGGACATGACGAGGAGTCTCGAAATGGTCGAGACGTAAAGATCGATATATTGGACGACTATATTCGGACATCGGAAAGGTTCCGAATGATTCGGGTATTTTCGAAGGTATAGGGGAGTTACGGGAATACGAGGAAGAAGCAATGGGCCTTAATGGGAAGGACCAGGAGGTGGCGCGCGCCCTTCCCAAGCCCAGTCCGAATTGGACAAGGGGTTTGGGGCGCGGCCCCTCTCTCCCTTCCTTCCCCTCTTCCCCCCTTTCCCCCTTCTCCTAGTTGGACTAGGAAAGGTGGAAACCTACTCCAACTAGGAGTAGGAATCCTACTCCTCCTTGGCGCGCCCCAAGGGCCGGCCGGCCTCCCCCTTGCTCCTTTATATACGGGGGCAGGGGGCACCCCATAGACACAAGTTGATCCACGTGATCATATTCTTAGCCGTGTGCGGTGCCCCCTTCCACCATAGTCCTCGATAATATTGTAGCAGTGCTTAGGCGAAGCCCTGTGACGGTAGTACATCAAGATCGTCACCACGCCGTCATGCTGACGGAACTCTTCCCCGACACTTTGCTGGATCGGAGTCCGGGGATCTTCATCGAGCTGAACGTGTGCTAGAACTCGGAGGTGCCGTAGTTTCGGTGCTTGATCGGTCGGGCCGTGAAGACGTACGACTACATCAACCGCGTTGTGCTAACGCTTCCGTTGTCGGTCTACAAGGGTACGTAGATCATACTCTCCCCTCTCGTTGCTATGCATCACCATGATCTTGCGTGTGCGTAGGAAATTTTTTGAAATTACTACGTTCCCCAACAGTGGTATCAGAGCCAAGTTTTATGTGTTGATGTTATATGCACGAGTAGAACACAAGTGAGTTGTGGGCGATATAAGTCATACTGCTTACCAGCATGTCATACTTTGGTTCGGCGGTATTGTTGGACGAAGCGGCCCGGACCGACATTACGCGTACGCTTACGCGAGACCGGTTCTCCCGACGTGCTTTGCACAAAGGTGGCTAGCGGGTGACAGTTTCTCCAACTTTAGTTGAACCGAGTGTGGCTACGCCCGGTCCTTGCGAAGGTTAAAACAACACCAACTTGACAAACTATCGTTGTGGTTTTGATGCGTAGGTAAGATTGGTTCTTGCTTAAGCCCGTAGCAGCCACGTAAAAGTTGCAACAACAAAGTAGAGGACGTCTAACTTGTTTTTGCAGGGCATGTTGTGATGTGATATGGTCAAGACATGATGCTAAATTTTATTGTATGAGATGATCATGTTTTGTAACCGAGTTATCGGCAACTGGAAGGAGCCATATGGTTGTCGCTTTATTGTATGCAATGCAATCACGCTGTAAAGCTTTACTTTATCACTAAGCGGTAGCGATAGTCGTGGAAGCATAAGGAGGAAGACTCCATCCAGCAGTAGCACAACGGCATGGTGGTGGTGGTGGAGCGTGGCAATCCTGCAGGGCTTTGCCAAGCACCATGGGAGAGGAGAAGGACTTGGGAGAGGGGAGGGGCTGCACCAAAGGCAAAGGTCAGAAGTCCTCCATCTCCCCCACTATATATAGGGGGGCCAAGGGGGGCGCCGGCCCTAGGAGATCCAATCTCCTAGGGGGGAGGTGGCCTAGGGAGGAATCCCTCCTCCCCAAGGCACCTAGGAGGTGCCTTCCCCTTCTAGGACTCTTCCTTTAGGGTTTCCCCCACACTAGGCGCATGGGCCATAGGGGAAAGTGGCGCCCCAGCCCACTTTGGGCTGGATCCCTTCCCACTTCAGCCCATGGGACCCTCCGGGATAGGTGGCCCCACCCGGTGGGCCCCCGGGACCCTTCCGGTGGTCCCGGTACAATACCGATGACCCCGAAACTTATCCCGATGGCCGAAATAGGACTTCCTATATATAAATCTTTACCTCTGGACCATTCCGAAACTCCTCGTGACGTCCGGGATCTCATCCGAGACTCCGAACAACATTCGGTAACCACATACAAACTTCCTTTATAACCCTAGCGTCATCGAACCTTAAGTGTGTAGACCCTACGGGTTCGGGAACCATGCAGACATGACCGAGACGTTCTCCGGTCAATAACCAACAGCGGGATCTGGATACCCATGTTGGCTCCCACATGTTCCACGATGATCTCATCGGATGAACCACGATGTCAAGGACTTCATCAATCCCGTATGCAATTCCCTTTGTCTATCGGTACGATACTTGCCCGAGATTCGATCGTCGGTATCCCGATACCTTGTTCAATCTTGTTACCGGCAAGTCTCTTTACTCGTTCCGTAACACATCATCCCGTGATCAACTCCTTGATCACATTGTGCACATTATGATGATGTCCTACCGAGTGGGCCCAGAGATACCTCTCCGTCACACGGAGTGACAAATCCCAGTCTCGATTCGTGCCAACCCAACAGACACTTTCGGAGATACTTTTAGTGTACCTTTATAGCCACCCAGTTACGTTGTGACGTTTGGCACACCCAAAGCATTCCTACGGTATCCGGGAGTTGCACAATCTCATGGTCTAAGGAAATGATACTTGACATTAGAAAAGCTTTAGCATATGAACTACACGATCTAGTGCTATGCTTAGGATTGGGTCTTGTCCATCACATCATTCTCCTAATGATGTGATCCCGTTATCAACGACATCCAATGTCCATGGTCAGGAAACCGTAACCATCTATTGATCAACGAGCTAGTCAACTAGAGGCTTACTAGGGACATGGTGTTGTCTATGTATCCACACATGTATCTGAGTTTCCTATCAATACAATTCTAGCATGGATAATAAACGATTATCATGAACAAGGAAATATAATAATAACTTATTTATTATTGCCTCTAGGGCATATTTCCAACAGTCTCCCACTTTCACTAGAGTCAATAATCTAGTTCACATCGCCATGTGATTAACACTCACAGGTCACATCGCCATGTGACTAACACCCAAGAGTTTACTAGAGTCAGTAGTCTAGTTCACATCACTATGTGATTAACACTCAATGAGTTCTAGGTTTGATCATGTTGCTTGTGAGAGAGGTTTTAGTCAACGGGTCTGCAACATTCAGATCCGTATGTACTTCGCAAATCTCTATGTCATCTCCTAGATGCTGCTACCACGTTCTATTTGGAGCTATACCAAATAACTGTTCTACTATACGAATCCAGTTTACTACTCAGAATAATCTGGATTAGTGTCAAAGCTTGCATCGGCGTAACCCTTTACGACGAACTCTTTTACCACCTCCATAATCGAGAAAATTCCTTAGTCCACTAGTTACTAAGGATAACTTTGACCGCTGTCCTGTGATCCATTCTTGGATCACTCTTGTACCCCTTGACTGACTCATGGCAAGGCACACTTCAGGTGCGGTACATAGCATAGCATACTGTAGAGCCTATGTCTTAAGCATAGGGGACGACCTTCGTCCTTTCTCTCTATTCTGCCGTGGTCGAGCTTTAAGTCTTAACTTCATACCTTAGAACTCAGGCAAGAACTCCTTCTTTGACTGATCCATCTTGAACACCTTCAAGATCATGTCAAGGTATATGCTCATTTGAAAGTACCATTAAGCGTTTTGATCCATCCTTATAGATCTTGATGCTCAATGTTCAAGTAGCTTAATCCAGGCTTTCCATTGAAAAACACTTTCCAAATAACCCTATATGCTTTCCAGAAATTCTACATCATTTCTGATCAACAATATGTCAACAACATATACTCATCAGAAATTCTATAGTGCTCCCACTCACTTCTTTGGAAATACAAGTTTCTCATAAACTTTGTATACACCCAAAATCTTTGATCATCTCATCAAAGCATACATTCCAACTCCGAGATGCTTACTCCAGTCCTTAGAAGGATTGCTAGAGCTTTGCATACTTATTAGCATCTTTCAGGATTGACAAAACCTTCCATTTGTATCACATACAACTTTTCCTCAAGAAAATCGTCGAGGAAACAATGTTTTGATATCCTATCTGCAAGATTTCATAAATAATGTAGTAATCGCTAATATAATTCCAACAGACTCTTAGCATCGCTACAGGTGAGAAAGTCTCATCATAGTCAACTCCTTGAACTTGTCGGAAAACATCTTAACGACAAGTCGAGCTTTCTTAATGGTGATACTTACCATCATTGTCCGTCTTCCTTTTAAAATCCATATGTACCTAACAGCCTTATGACCATCAAGTAGTTCTTCCAAAGTCTACACTTTGTTTTCATATATGGATCCTCTCTCGGATTATATGGCCTCGAGCCATTTATCGGAATTCGGGCCCACCATCGCTTCTCCATAGCTTGTAGGTTCATTATTGTCTAGCAACATGACTTCCAAGACAGGATTACGTACCACTCTGAAGTAGTACACATCCTTGTCATCCCACGAGGTTTGGTAGTGACTTGATCTGAAGTTTCATGATCACTATCATAAGCTTCCACTTCAATTGGTGTAGGTGCCACAGGAACAACTTCCTGTGCCCTGCCACACACTAGTTGAAGAGACGGTTCAATAACCTCATCAAGTCTCCACCATCCTCCCACTCAATTCTTTCGAGAGAAACTTTTCCTCGAGAAAGGACCCGATTCTAGAAACAATCCCTTATTGCTTTCGGATCTGAGACAGGAGGTATACCCAACTGTTTTGGGTGTCCTATGAAGATGCATTTTTCCTCTTTGGGTTCGAGCTTATCAGCCTGAAACCTTTTCATATAAGCGTCGCAGCCCCAAACTTTTAATAAATGACAGCTTAGGTTTCTCTAAACCATAGTTCATACGGTGTCATCTCATCGGAATTACGTGGTGCGCTATTTAAAGTGAATGTGGTTGTCTCTAATGCCTAACCCATAAACTATCGTGGTAATTTGATAAGAGACATCATGGTATGCATCATATCTAATAGGGTGCAGTTATGATGTTCGGACACACCATCACACTATGGTGTTCCAGGCTGTATTAGTTGTGAAACAATTTCCACAATGTCTTAATTCTGTGCCAAACTCGTAATTCAGATATTCATCTCTATGATCATATCATAGATCTTTTATCCTCTTGTCACGACGATCTTTCAACTTCACCCTAAAATTACTTGAACCTTTCAATAATTCATACTCGTGATTTATCAAGTAAATATACTCAACATCTACTCAAATCATCTGTGAAGTAAGAACATAATGATATCCACTACATGCCTCAGCACTCATTGGACTGCACACATCAAAATGTATCACTTCCAACTAGTTGCTTTCCATTTTACTGAAAACGAGGCTTTCAGTCATCTTGCCCATGTGGTATGATTTGCATGTCTCAAGTGATTCAAAAATCAAGTGAGTCCAAACGGTCCATTTGCATGGAGTTTCTTCATGCATATACACCAATAGACATGGTTCGCATGTCTCAAACTTTTCAAAAACGAGTGAGCCCAAAGATCCATCAACATGGAGCTTCTTCATGCGTTTTATACCGATATGACTTACGTGGCAGTGCCACAAGTAGGTGGTACTATCATTACTATCCTATATCTTTGGCATGAACATGTGTATCACTACGATCGAGATTCAATAAACCATTCATTTTAGGTGCAAGACCATTGAAGGTATTATTCAAATAAACAGAGTAACCATTATTCTCCTTAAATGAATAACCGTATTGCGATAGACATAATCCAATCACGTCTATGCTCAACGGAAACACCAAATAACAATTATTTAGGTTTAACACCAATCTCGATGGTAGAGGGAGCGTGCGATGCTTGATCATATCAACATTGGAAACACTTCCAACACATATTGTCAGCTCACCTTTAGCTAGTCTCCGTTTATTACGTAGCTTTTATTTCGAGTTACTAACACTTAGCAACCGAACCGGTATCTAATACCCTGGTGCTACTAGGAGTACTAGTAAAGTACACATCAACACAATGTATATCCAATATACTTCTATCGACCTTGCCAGCCTTCTAATCTACCAAGTATCTAGGGTAATTCTGCTCCAGTGGTTGTTCCCCTTATTACAGAAGCACTTAGTCTCGCGTTTGGGTTCAACCTTGGGTCTCTTCACTAGAGCAGCAGCTGAATTGCCGTTTCATGAAGTATCCCTTCTTGCCCTTGCCCTTCTTGAAACTAGTGGTTTCACCAACCATCAACAATTGATGCTCCTTCTTGATTTCTACTTTGGTGTCAAACATCGTGAATATCTCAAGGATCATCATATATGTCCCTGATATATTATAGTTCATCACGAAGCTCTAGCAGCTTGGTGGTAATGACTTTGGAGAAAACATCACTATCTCATCTGGAAGATCAACTCCCACTCGATTCAAATGATTGTTGTACTCAGACAATCTGAGCACAAGCTCAACAATTGAGCTTTTCTCCTTAGTTGGTAGGCTAAGAAAATCGTCGGAGGTCTTATACCTCTTGACGTGGGCACGAGCCTGAAACTCCAATTTCAGCCCTCGAAACATCTCATATGTTTCGTGACGTTTCAAAACCGTCTTCGGTGCCTCAACTCTAAACCGTTTAACTGAACTATCACGTAGTTATCAAAACGTGTATGTCAGATGTTCGCAACATCCACAGACCACGTTCGAGGTTCAGCACACTGAGCGGTGCATTAAGGACATAAGCCTTCTATGAAGCAATGAGGACAATCCTCAGTTTATGGACCTAGTCCGCATAATTGCTACTATCAACTTTCAACTACATTTTCTCTAGGAACATATCTAAACAGTAGAACTAAAGCGCGAGCTACGACATAATTTGCAAAAATCCTTTTGACTATGTTCAGGATAAACAAGTTCATCTTATGAACTCCCACTCAGATAGACATCCCTCTAGTCATCTAAGTGATTACATGATCCGAGTCAACTAGACCGTGTCCGATCATCACGTGAGACGGACTAGTCAACGTCGGTGAACGTCTTCATGTTGATCGTATCTTCTATACGACTCATGCTCGACCTTTCGGTCTCTTGTGTTCCGAGGCCATGTCTGTACATGCTAGGCTCGTCAAGTTAACCCTAAGTGTTTTGCATGTGTAAAACTGTCTTACACCCATTGTATGTGAATGTAAGGATCTATCACACCCGATCATCACGTGGTGCTTCGAAACGACGAACTTTAGCAACGGTGCACAGTTAGGGGAGAACACATTCTTGAAATTGTTTATGAGGGATCATCTTATTTACTACCGTCGTTCTAAGTAAACAAGATGCAAAACCATGATAAACATCACACGCAATCAAATAGTGACATGATATGGCCAATATCATATTGCTCCTTTTGATCTCCATCTTCGGGGATCCATGATCATCATCGTCACCGGCATGACACCATGATCTCCATCATCATGATCTCCATCATCGTGTCTTCTTGAAGTTGTCACGCCAACGATTACTTCTACTACTACAGCTAACGGTTAGCAATAAAGTAAAGTAATTACATGACGTTTAAGTTGACACGCAGGTCATAAATAAATAAAGACAACTCCTATGGCTCCTGCCGGTTGTCATACTCATCGACATGCAAGTCGTGATTCCTATTACAAGAACATGATCAATCTCATACATCACATATATCATTCATCACATCCTTTGGCCATATCACATCACATAGCATACCCTGCAAAAACAAGTTAGACGTCCTCTAATTGTTGTTTGCATGTTTTACGTGGCTGCTATGGGTTTCTAGCAAGAACGTTTCTTACCTACGCAAAAACCACAACGTGATATGCCAATTGCTATTTACCCTTCATAAGGACCCTTTTCATCGAATCCGTTCCGGCTAAAGTGGAAGAGACAGACACCCGCCAGCCACCTTATGCAACTAGTGCATGTCAATCGGTGGAACCGGTCTCACGTAAGAGTACGTGTAAGGTTGGTCCGGGCCGCTTCATCCCACAATACCGTCGAAACAAGATTGGACTAGTAACGGTAAGCATATTGAACAAAATCAACGCCCACAACTACTTTGTGTTCTACTCGTGCATAGAATCTACGCAATAGACCTAGCTCTGATACCACTGTTGGGGAACGTAGCAGAAATTCAAAATTTTCCTACGTATCACCAAGATCTATCTATGGAGAGACCAGCAACGAGGGGAAGGAGAGTGCATCTACATACCCTTGTAGATCGCTAAGCGGAAGTGTTCAAGTGAACGGGGTTGATGGAGTCGTACTCGTCGTGATCCAAATCACCGATGATCCTAGTGCCGAACGGACGGCACCTCCGTGTTCAACACACGTACAGCCCGGTGACGTCTCCTACGCCTTGATCCAGCAAGGGGAGAAGGAGAGGTTGAGGAAGACTCCATCCAGCAGCAGCACAACGGCGTGGTGGTGGTGGAGGAGCGTGGCAATCCTGCAGGGCTTTGCCAAGCACCATGGGAGAGGAGAAGGACTTGGGAGAGGGGAGGGGCTGCACCAAAGGCAAAGGTCAAAAGTCCTCCATCTCCCCCATTATATATAGGGGGGCCAAGGGGCGGGGCGCCGGCCCTAGGAGATCCAATCTCCTAGGGGGCGGCCTAGGGAGGAATCCCTCCTCCCCAAGGCACCTAGGAGGTGCCTTCCCCTTCTAGGACTCTTCCTTTAGGGTTTCCCCCACACTAGGCGCATGGGCCATAGGGGAAAGTGGCACCCCAGCCCACTTTGGGCTGGATCCCTTCCCACTTCAGCCCATGGGACCCTCCGGGATAGGTGGCCCCACCCGGTGGGCCCCCGGGACCCTTCCGGTGGTCCCGGTACAATACCGATGACCCTGAAACTTATCCCGATGGCCGAAATAGGACTTCCTATATATAAATCTTTACCTCCGGACCATTCCGGAACTGCTCGTGACGTCCGGGATCTCATCCGGGACTCCGAACAACATTCAGTAACCACATACAAACTTCCTTTATAACCCTAGCGTCATCGAACCTTAAGTGTGTAGACCCTACGGGTTCGGGAACATGCAGACATGACCGAGACGTTCTCCGGTCAATAACCAACAGCGGGATCTGGATACCCATGTTGGCTCCCACATGTTCCACAATGATCTCATCGGATGAACCACGATGTCAAGGACTTCATCAATCCCGTATGCAATTCCCTTTGTCTATCGGTACGATACTTGCCCGAGATTCGATCGTCGGTATCCCGATACCTTGTTCAATCTTGTTACCGGCAAGTCTCTTTACTCGTTCCGTAACACATCATCCCGTGATCAACTCCTTGATCACATTGTGCACATTATGATGATGTCCTACTGAGTGGGCCCAGAGATACCTCTCCGTCACACGGAGTGACAAATCCCAGTCTCGATTCATGCCAACCCAACAGACACTTTCGGAGATACCTGTAGTGTACCTTTATAGCCACCCAGTTACGTTGTGACGTTTGGCACACCCAAAGCATTCCTACGGTATCCGGGAGTTGCACAATCTCATGGTTTAAGGAAATGATACTTGACATTAGAAAAGCTTTAGCATATGAACTACACGATCTAGTGCTATGCTTAGGATTGGGTCTTGTCCATCACATCATTCTCCTAATGATGTGATCCCGTTATCAACGACATCCAATGTCCATGGTCAGGAAACCGTAACCATCTATTGATCAACGAGCTAGTCAACTAGATGCTTACTAGGGACATGGTGTTGTCTATGTATCCACACATGTATCTGAGTTTCCTATCAATACAATTCCAGCATGGATAATAAACGATTATCATGAACAAGGAAATATAATAATAACTTATTTATTATTGCCTCTAGGGCATATTTCCAACATGCTCCTGCAATAGGTTTTACCAAGCGGTGCATCAAGGACATAATTCTTCTGTGCAGCAATGAGGATAAACCTCAGATCACGGATCCAATCCGCATCATTGCTACTAACACCTTTCAACTTAGTTTTCTCTAGGAACATATCAAAAATAAAACAGGGGAGCTAAACGCGAGCTATTGATCTACAACATAGATATGCTAATACTACCAGCACTAAGTTTATGATAAAATTAAGTTCAATTAATCATATTACTTAAGAACTCCCACTTAGATAGACATCCCTCTAATCCTCTAAGTGATCATGTGATCCAAATCAACTAAACCACGTCTGATCATCACGTGAGATGGAGTAGTTTCAACGGTGAACATCACTATGTTGATCATATCTACTATATGATTCACGCTCGACCTTTCGGCCTCCGTGTTCCGAGGCCATATCTGTTATATGCTAGGCTCGTCAAGTTTAACCTAAGTATTCCGCGTGTGCAACTGTTTTGCACCCGTTGTATTTGAACGTAGAGCCTATCACACCCGATCATCACGTGGTGTCTCAGCACGAAGAACTTTCGCAATGGTGCATACTCAGGGAGAACACTTATACTTTGATAATTTAGTGAGGGATCATCTTATAATGCTACCGTCAGTCAAAGCAAGATAAGATGCATAAAAGATAAACATCACATGCAATCAATATAAGTGATATGATATGGCCATCATCATCTTGTGCTTGTGATCTCCATCTCCGAAGCACCGTCATGATCATCATCATCACCGGCCATCGTAGCATCGTTGTCGTCTCGCCAATCTTATGCGTCCACGACTATCGCTACTGCTTAGTGATAAAGTAAAGCACTACAGGGCGATTGCATTGCATACAATAAAGCGACAACCATATGGCTCCTGCCAGTTGCCGATAACTTGGTTATAAAACATGATCATCTCATACAATAAAATTTAGCATCATGTCTTGATCATATCACATCACAACATGCCCTGCAAAAACAAGTTAAACGTCCTCTACTTTGTTGTTGCAAATTTTATGTGGCTGCTACGGGCTAAGCGAGAACCGTTCTTACCTACGCATCAAAACCATAACGATAGTTTGTCAAGTTGGTGCTGTTTTAACCTTCGCAAGGACCGGGCATAGCCACACTCGGTTCAACTAAAGTTGGAGAAACTGACACCCGCCAGCCACCTGTGTGCAAAGCACGTCGGTAGTGAAGGAAATATGCCCTAGAGGCAATAATAAAGTTATTATTTATTTCCTTATATCATGATAAATGTTTATTATTCATGCTAGAATTGTATTAACCGGAAACATAATACATGTGTGAATACATAGACAAACAGAGTGTCACTAGTATGCCTCTACTTGACTAGCTCGTTAATCAAAGATGGTTATGTTTCCTAACCATGAACAAAGAGTTGTTATTTGATCAACGAGGTCACATCATTAGTTGAATGATCTGATTGACATGACCCATTCCATTAGCTTAGCACCCGATCGTTTAGTATGTTGCTATTGCTTTCTTCATGACTTATACATGTTCCTATGACTATGAGATTATGCAACTCCCGTTTACCGGAGGAACACTTTGGGTACTACCAAACGTCACAACGTAACTGGGTGATTATAAAGGAGTACTACAGGTGTCTCCAATGGTAGATGTTGGGTTGGCGTATTTCGAGATTAGGGTTTGTCACTCCGATTGTTGGAGAGGTATCTCTGGGCCCTCTCGGTAATACACATCACATAAGCCTTGCAAGCATAATAACTAAGACGTTAGTTATGAGATGATGTATTACGGAACGAGTAAAGAGACTTGCCAGTAACGAGATTGAACTAGGTATTGGATACCGACGATCGAATCTCGGGCAAGTAACATACCGATGACAAAGGGAACAACGTATGTTGTTATGCGGTCTGACCGATAAAGATCTTCATAGAATATGTAGGAGCCAATATGGGCATCCAGGTCCCACTATTGGTTATTGACCGGAGACGTGTCTCGGTCATGTCTACATTGTTCTCGAACCGTAGGGTCCGCACGCTTAACGTTACGATGACAGTTATTATGAGTTTATGCATTTTGATGTACCGAAGGTTGTTCGGAGTCCCGGATGTGATCACGGACATGACGAGGAGTCTCGAAATGGTCGAGACGTAAAGATTGATATATTGGAAGCCTATGTTTGGACACCGGAAGTGTTCCGGGTGAAATCGGGATTTTACCGGATTACTGGGAGGGTTACCGGAACCCCCGGGAGCCAAATGGGCCTACATGGGCCTTAGTGGAAAGGTGAGAGGGCTGCCCACAAGGGCTGCACACCTCCCCCTCCCCCTAGTCCTATTAGGACTAGGAGAAGGGGCCGGCCACCCTCTCTCTCTCTCCCCTTTAAGGATTCCTAGTTGGACTAGGATTGGAGGGGGGAGTCCTACTCCCGGTAGGAGTAGGACTCCTCCTGCGCCTCCCTCCTCTTGGCCGGCCAGCCCTCCCCCTCTCATCCTTTATATAAGGGGGCAGGGGACACCCCAAGACACACAAGTTGATCCTTGAGATCGTTCCTTAGCCGCGTGCGGTGCCCCCTGCCACCAAATTCCACCTCGGTCATATCGTTGTAGAGCTTAGGCGAAGCCCTGCGTCGGTAGTACATCAAGATCGTCACCATGCTGTTGTGCTGACGGAACTCTTCCTCGACGCTTTGCTGGATCGGAGCCCAAGGATCGTCATCGAGCTGAACGTGTGCTAAGAACTCGGAGGTGCCGGAGTAACGGTGCTTGGATCGGTCGGATCGGGAAGAAGACGTACGACTACTTCCTCTACGTTGTGAGATCGCTTCCGTAGTCGGTCTGCGTTGGTACGTAGACAATACTCTCCCCCTCGTTGCTATGCATCACCATGATCTTGCGTGTGCGTAGGAAAATTTGAGAAATTACTACGTTCCCCAACAGTGGCATCCGAGCCTAGGTTTTATGGTTTGATGTTATTTGCACGAGTAGAACACAAGTGAGTTGTGGGCGATACAAGTCATACTGCCTACCAGCATGTCATACTTTGGTTCGGCGGTATTGTTGGACGAGACGATCCGGACCAACCTTACGCGTACTCTTACGCGAGACCGGTTCCCTCGACGTGCTTTGCACATAGATGGCTTGCGGAAGACTGTCTCTCCAACTTTAGTTGAACCAAGTGTGGCTACGCCCGGTCCTTGAGAAGGTTAAAACGGAGTCTATTTGACAAACTATCATTGTGGTTTTGATGCGTAGGTGAGATGAGTTCTTACTTAAGCCCGCAGCAGCCACGTAAAACTTGCAACAACAAAGTAGAGGACGTCTAACTTGTTTTTGCAGGGCATGTTGTGATGTGATATGGTCAAGGCATGATGCTAAATTTTATTGTATGAGATGATCATGTTTTGTAACCGAGTTATCGGCAACTGGCAGGAGCCATATGGTTGTCGCTTTATTGTATGCAATGCAATCGCGATGTAATGCTTTACTTTATTACTAAGCGGTAGTGATAGTCGTGGAAGCATAAGATTGGTGAGACGACAACGATGCTACGATGGAGATCAAGGTGTCGCGCCGGTGACGATGGTGATCATGATGGTGCTTCGGAGATGGAGATCACAAGCACAAGATGATGATGGCCATATCATATCACTTATATTGATTGCATGTGATGTTTATCCTTTTTATGCATCTTATCTTGCTTTGATTGACGGTAGCATTATAAGATGATCTCTCACTAAATTATCAAGAAGTGTTCTCCCTGAGTATGCACCGTTGCCAAAGTTCGTCGTGCCCAGACACCACGTGATGATCGGGTGTGATAAGCTCTACGTCCATCTACAACGGGTGCAAGCCAGTTTTGCACACGCAGAATACTCAGGTTAAACTTGACGAGCCTAGCATATGCAGATATGGCCTCGGAACACGGAGACCGAAAGGTCGAGCGTGAATCATATAGTAGATATGATCAACATAACGATGTTCACCATTGAAAACTACTCCATCTCACGTGATGATCGGTTATGGTTTAGTTGATTTGGATCACGTGATCACTTAGAGGATTAGAGGGATGTCTATCTAAGTGGGAGTTTTTAAGTAATATGATTAAATTGAACTTAAATTTATCATGAACTTAGTCCTGGTAGTATTTTGCAAATCATGTTGTAGATCAATAGCTCGTGTTGTTGCTTCCCTGTGTTTATTTTGTTCCTAGAGATAATTGTGTTGAAAGATGTTAGTAGCAATGATGCGGATTGGATCCGTGATCTGAGGTTTATCCTCATTGCTGCACAGAAGTATTATGTCCTTGATGCACCGCTAGGTGACAGACCTATTGCAGGAGCAGATGCAGACGTTATGAACGTTTGGCTAGCTCAATATGATGACTACTTGATAGTTTAGTGCACCATGCTTAACGGCTTAGAATCGGGACTTCAAAGACGTTTTGAACATCATGGACCATATGAGATGTTCCAGGAGTTGAAGTTAATATTTCAAGCAAATA
Source organism: Triticum monococcum (assembly GCA_034509565.1). NCBI lineage: Eukaryota > Viridiplantae > Streptophyta > Magnoliopsida > Poales > Poaceae > Triticum > Triticum monococcum. The sequence goes on along the minus strand of CM067847.1, from coordinate 617,915,856 downwards.
CCCGAGTTGAGAGACATGAAGTCTCCAGCAAGTTCTATAGCTAAAAGATGGAGGAGAATCGCTCAACTAGTGAGCATGTGCTCAGATTGTCTGGGTACTACAATCACTTGAATCAAGTGGGAGTTAATCTTCCAGATAAGATAGTGATTGACAGAATTCTCTAGTCATCATCACTAAGTTAGTAGAACTTCGTGATGAACTATAATATGCAAGGGATAACGGAAACAACTCCCAAGCTCTTCGTGATGCTGAAATCAACGAAGGTAGAAATCAAGAAAAACATCAAGTGTTGATGGTTGACAAGACCACTAGTTTCAAGAAAAGGGCAAAGGGAAGAAGGGGAACTTCAAGAAGAACGGCAAGCAAGTTGCTGCTCAAGTGAAGAAGCCCAAGTCTGATCCTAAGCCTGAGACTAAGTGATTCTATTGCAAAGGGACTGGTCACTGGAAGCGGAACTACCCCAAGTGATTGGCGGATAAGTAGGATGGCAAAGTGAACATAAGTATATTTGATATACATGTTATTGATGTGTACTATACTAGTGTTTATAGCAACCCCTCAGTATTTGATGCTAGTTCAGTTGCTAAGATTAGTAACTCGAAACGGGAGTTGCAGAATAAACAGAGACTAGTTAAGGGTGAAGTGACGATGTGTGTTGGAAGTAGTTCCAAGATTGATATGATCATCATCGCACACTCCCCTATACATTCGGGATTAGTGTTGAACTTAAATAAGTGTTATTTGGTTTTTGCGTTGAGCGTGAATATGATTTGATCGTGTTTATTGCAATACGGTTATTCATTAAAGTCGGAGAATAATTGTTGTTCTGTTTACATGAATAAAACCTTCGATGGTCATACACCCAATGAAACAAGTCCGTTGGATCTCGATCATAGTGATACACATATTTATAATATTGAAACCAAAAAGATTCAAAGTTAATAATGATAGTGCAACTTATTTGTGGCACTGCCGTTTAGGTCATATTGGTATAAAGAGCATGAAGAAACTCCATGCTGATGGGCTTTCGAAATCACTTGATTATGAATCACTTGATGCTTGCGAACCATGCCTTTTGGGCAAGATGACTAAAACTCCGTTCTTCGGAACAATGGAGCGAGCAACAGATTTGCTGGAAATCATACATACTGATGTATGTGGTCCGATGAATATTGAGGCTCGCGACAGGTATCATTATTTTCTGATCTTCACAGATGATTTGAGCAGATATGAGTATATCTACTTGATGAAACATAAGTCTGAAACATTTGAAAAGTTCAAAGAATTTCAGAGTGAAGTGGAAAATCATCGTGACAAGAAAATAAAAGTTTCTACGATATGATCGCAGAGGTAAAATATTTGAGTTACGAGTTTGGTCTTCAATTAAAACAATGTGGAATAGTTTCACAAAATCATGCCACATGGAACACCACAGCATAATGGTGTGTCGTAACGTCATAACCGTACTTTATTGGATATAGTGCAATCTATGATGTATCTTACCGATCTACCATTATCGTTTTGGGGTTATGCATTAGAGACAGCTGCATTCACGTTAAATAGGGCACCATCTAAATCCGTTGAGACGACACCATGTGAACTATGGTTTGGCAAGAAACCTAAGCTGTCGTTTCTTAAAATTTGGGGTTGCGATGCTTATATGAAAAAGTTTCATCCTGATAAGCTCAAACTCAAATCAGAGAAGTGCGTCTTCATAGGATATCCAAAGGAAACTATTGGATACACCTTCTATCACAGATCCGAAGGCAAGACTTTTGTTGCTAAAATTCGGAAACTTTTTGGAGAAGGAGTTTCTCTCGAAAGAAGTGAGTGGGAGGAAAGTAGAACTTGACGAGGTAACTGTACCTGCTCCCTTATTGGAAAGTAGTACATCACAGAAAACTGTTTCTGTGACACCTACACCAATTAGTGAGGAAGCTAATGATGATGATCATGTAACTTCAGATCAAGTTACTACCGAACCTTGTAGGTAAACCAGAGTAAGATCCACGCCAGAGTGGTACGGTAATCCTTCTCTGGAAGTCATGCTACTAGATCATGATGAACCTACAAACTATGAGGAAGCGATGATGAGCCCAGATTCCGCGAAATGGTTTGAGGCCATGAAATCTGAGATATGATCCATGTATGAGAACAAAGTATGGACTTTGATGGATTTGCCCGATGATCGGCAAGCCATAGAAAATAAATGGATCTTCAAGAGGAAGACGGACGCTGATAGTAGTGTTACTATCTACAAAGCTAGAATTGTCGCAAAAGTTTTCGACAAGTTCAAGGTGTTGACTACAATGAGTTTTTCTCACTCGTATCTATGCTTAAGTCTGTCCGAATCATGTTAGCAATTGCCGCATTTTATGAAATCGGGCAAACGGATAAACAAAACTGCATTCCTTAATGGATTTATTAAAGAAGAGTTGTATATGATGCAACCAGAAGGTTTTGTCAATCCGAAAGGTGCTAACAAAATGTGCAAGCTCCAGCGATCCATCTGTGGACTGGTGCAAGCATCTCGGAGTTGGAATATACGCTTTGATAAGTTGATCAAAGCATATAGTTTTATACAGACTTGCGGTGAAGCCTGTATTTACGAGAAAGTGAGTGGGAGCACTACAGCATTTCTGATAAGTATATGTGAATGACATATTGTTGATCGGAAATAATGTAGAATTATTCTGTAAAGCATAAAGGAGTATTTGAAAGGAGTTTTTCAAAGAAAGACTTCGGTGAAGCTGCTTACATATTGAGCTTCAAGATCTATAGAGATAGATCAAGACGCTTGATAAGTTTTTTCAATGAATACAAACCTTGACAAGATTTTGAAGTAGTTCAAAATGGAGCAGTCAAAGAAAGAGTTCTTGCCTGTATTACAAGGTGTGAAGTTGAGTAAGACTCAAAGCCCGACCACGGCAGAAGATAGAAAGAGAATGAAAGTCATTCCCTATGCCTTGGCCATAGGTTCTATAAAGTATGTCATGCTGTATACCAGATCTATTGTATACCCTGCACTGATTTGGCAAGGGAGTACAATAGTGATCTAGGAGTAGATCACTGGACAGCGGTCAGAATTATCCTTAGTGAAATAAGGATATGTTTCTCGATTATGGACGTGACAAAAAGGTTCGTCGTAAAGGGTTACGTCGATGCAAGTTTTTGACACTGATCCAGATGAATCTAAAAGTCTCAATCTGGATACATATTGAAAGTGGGAGCAATTAGCTAGAGTAGCTCCGTGCAGAGCATTATAGACAAAGAATTTTGCAAAATACTTACGGATCTGAATGTGACAGACCCATTGACTAAAATTATCTCACAAGCAAAACATGATCACACCTTAGTACTCTTTGGGTGTTAATCACATAGATATGTGAACTAGATTACTGACTCTAATAAACCCTTTGAGTGTTGGTCACATGACGATGTGAACTATGGGTGTTAATCACATGGTGATGTGAACTATTGCTGTTAAATCACATGGCGATGTGAACTAGATTATTGACTCTAGTGCAAGTGGGAGACTGAAGGAAATATGCCCTAGAGGCAATAATAAAGTTATTATTTATTTCCTTATATCATGATAAATGTTTATTATTCATGCTAGAATTGTATTAACCGGAAACATAATACATGTGTGAATACATAGACAAACAGAGTGTCACTAGTATGCCTCTACTTGACTAGCTCGTTAATCAAAGATGGTTATGTTTCCTAACCATGAACAAAGAGTTGTTATTTGATCAACGAGGTCACATCATTAGTTGAATGATCTGATTGACATGACCCATTCCATTAGCTTAGCACCCGATCGTTTAGTATGTTGCTATTGCTTTCTTCATGACTTATACATGTTCCTATGACTATGAGATTATGCAACTCCCGTTTACCGGAGGAACACTTTGGGTACTACCAAACATCACAACGTAACTGGGTGATTATAAAGGAGTACTACAGGTGTCTCCAATGGTAGATGTTGGGTTGGCGTATTTCGAGATTAGGGTTTGTCACTCCGATTGTCGGAGAGGTATCTCTGGGCCCTCTCGGTAATACACATCACATAAGCCTTGCAAGCATAATAACTAAGACGTTAGTTATGAGATGATGTATTACGGAACGAGTAAAGAGACTTGCCAGTAACGAGATTGAACTAGGTATTGGATACCGACGATCGAATCTCGGGCAAGTAACATACCTTTGACAAAGGGAACAACGTATGTTGTTATGCGGTCTGACCGATAAAGATCTTCGTAGAATATGTAGGAGCCAATATGGGCATCCAGGTCCCGCTATTGGTTATTGACCGGAGACGTGTCTCGGTCATGTCTACATTGTTCTCGAACCGTAGGGTCCGCACGCTTAACGTTACGATGACAGTTATTATGAGTTTATGCATTTTGATGTACCGAAGGTTGTTCGGAGTCCCGGATGTGATCACGGACATGACGAGGAGTCTCGAAATGGTTGAGACGTAAAGATTGATATATTGGAAGCCTATGTTTGGACACCGGAAGTGTTCCGGGTGAAATCGGGATTTTACCGGATTACCGGGAGGGTTACCGGAACCCCCCGGGAGCCAAATGGGCCTACATGGGCCTTAGTGGAAAGGTGAGAGGGCTGCCCACAAGGGCTGCGCACCTCCCCCTCCCCCTAGTCCTATTAGGACTAGGAGAAGGGGCCGGCCACCCTCTGTCTCTCTCTCCCCTTTAAGGATTCCTAGTTGGACTAGGATTGGAGGGGGGAGTCCTACTCCCGGTAGGAGTAGGACTCCTCCTGCGCCTCCCTCCTCTTGGCCGGCCAGCCCTCCCCCTCTCATCCTTTATATAAGGGGGCAGGGGACACCCCAAGACACACAAGTTGATCCTTGAGATCGTTCCTTAGCCGTGTGCGGTGCCCCCTGCCACCAAATTCCACCTCGGTCATATCGTTGTAGAGCTTAGGCGAAGCCCTGCGTCGGTAGTACATCAAGATCGTCACCACGCCGTTGTGCTGACGGAACTCTTCCTCGACGCTTTGCTGGATCGGAGCCCGAGGATCGTCATCGAGCTGAACGTGTGCTAAGAACTCGGAGGTGCCGGAGTAACGGTGCTTGGATCGGTCGGATCGGGAAGAAGACGTACAACTACTTCCTCTATGTTGTGAGATCGCTTCCGCAGTCGGTCTGCGTTGGTACGTAGACAATACTCTCCCCCTCGTTGCTATGCATCACCATGATCTTGCGTGTGCGTAGGAAAATTTTCGAAATTACTACGTTCCCCAACAGGTAGAACCAGTCTCGTGTAAGCGTACGCGTAATGTCGGCCCGGGCCGCTTCATCCAACAATACCGCCAAACCAAAGTATGACATGCTGGTAAGCAGTATGACTTATATCGCCCACAACTCACTTGTGTTCTACTCGTGCATATGACATCTACGCATAAAACCAGGCTCGGATGCCACTGTTGGGTAACATAGTAATTTCAAAAAAATTCCTACGCACACGCAAGATCATGGTGTTGCATAGCAACGAGAGGGGAGAGTGTTGTCCACATACCCTCATAGACCGAAAGCGGAAGTGTTAGCACAACGCGGTTGATGTAGTCGTACGTCTTCATGATCCGACCGATCAAGTACCGAACGTACGGCACCTCCGAGTTCAGCACACGTTCAGCCCGATAACGTCCCTCGAACTCCGATCCAGCTGAGTGTTGAGGGAGAGTTTCATCAGCACGACGGCGTGGGGACGATGATGATGTTCTACCGACGCAGGGCTTCGCCTAAGCACCGCTACAGTATTATTGAGGTGGACTATGGTGTAGGGGGGCACCGCACATGGCTAAAAGATCAAACGATCAATTGTTGTGTATCTGGGGTGCCCCTGCCCTCGTATATAAAGGAGCAAGGGGGGTGCGGCTGGCCTAGAGAGGGGCGCGCCAGGAGGAGTCCTACTCCTACCGGGAGTAGGACTCCCCCCCCTTTCCTTGTTGGACTAGGAGAGAGAGGGGAAAGAGGTGGAGGAGAAGAAGGAAGGGGGGCGTCGCCCCCCTCTCCTTGTCCTATTCGGACTAGGGGGGAGGGGCGCGGCCCATGCCCTGGCCGCCTCTCCTCTCTTTCCACCAAGGCCCACTAAGGCCCATTAAATTCCCGGGGGGTTCCGGTAACCTCCCGGTACTCCGATAAAATCCCGATTTCACCCGGAACACTTCAGATATCCAAACATAGGTTTCCAATATATCAATCTTCATGTCTCGACCATTTCAAGACTCCTCTTCATGTCCGTGATCACATCCGGGACTCGGAACAACCTTCGGTACATCAAAACATATAAACTCATAATATAATTGTCATCGAAACGTTAAGCGTGCAGACCCTACGGGTTCGAGAACTATGTAGACATGACCGAGACACGTCTCCGGTCAATAACCAATAGCGGAACCTGGACGTTCATATTGGCTCCCACATATTCTATGAAGATCTTTATCGGTCAGACCGCATAACAACATACGTTGTTCCCTTTGTCATCGGTATGTTACTTGCCCGAGATTCGATCGTCGGTATCTCAATACCTAGTTCAATCTCGTTACCGGCAAGTCTCTTTACTCATTCCGTAATACATCATCCCGCAACTAACTCATTAGTTACAATGCTTGCAAGGCTTAAATGATGTGCATTACCGAGAGGGCCCAGAGATACCTCTCCGACAATCGGAGTGACAAATCCTAGTCTAGAAATACGCCAACCCAACAACTACCTTCGGAAACACCCGTAGAGCACCTTTATAATCACCCAGTTACGTTGTGATGTTTGGTAGCACACAAAGTGTTCCTCCGGTAAACGGGAGTTGCATAATCTCATAGTCATAGGAACATGTATAAGTCATGAAGAAAGCAATAGCAACAAACTAAACGATCAAGTGCTAAGCTAACGGAATGGGTCAAGTCAATCACATCATTCTCCTAATGATGTGATCCCGTTAATCAAATGACAACTCATGTCTATGGTTAGGAAACATAACCATCTTTGATCAACGAGCTAGTCAAGTAGAGGCATACTAGTGACACTCTGTTTGTCTATGTATTCACACATGTATTATGTTTCCGGTTAATACAATTCTAGCATGAATAATAAACATTTATCATGATATAAGGAAATAAATAATAACTTTATTATTGCCTCTAGGGCATATTTCCTTCAGGGAAATGGTGAGATTTTACACTAGCAAACTGGTAGCCAGACTTGCCTTCCAAGTTCAGCCGCCACCTTTGCTATCACCAACGCCACCTACCACTAATGATGCACGATTTGGCTTCAGAGACCAAGATTTTACTATAGGGGAAGTGATCCGTTTCAACCTATGTAAAATTGAACTGCTCCCGAACTATGTTCACTCCGAACCGCCGCCAACGATGGCACACCGTGACCGGGATCTAAAGAAGAGGGGGATTTTAATGAAGATCCAAACCCTAGACCGTACTCAGATCCAAAACTACGTCAAGGAACTTACAACTCATGGTACCAATTGTGAGGTTCAGAGTTAACTAACTCCTAAACAAGTAGAAATGGAGATTTTGGTAGAAAAGTAGCTAATTTGATAGGAGATTTTCTAGGGTTCTAGTCATGCTTGGATAAGCACAATACGGGCCAGTTGGAACACGGTGGCTAGGGTTTTACCCAGTACAAGAATTGGTACTTACAACCCATATCCTTGGCTTGTATAGTGAACGGTGCTTGTTGTCGGATTTCAAATAGCGATCCACATGAGGATAGGGACCGTCCGATCTGGAATCAACGTCAAACACGTCATGGCCTTGGGCGAAGCGATACGATGCAGTGTAGACAAATTTTTTTTTTGAGAAATCTCGTATACCATTAAACAGATGTCAAATTACAACACGAAATCACGAAGAACATGATAGAAAAAGAGAGGACACATGTCCAGAAACATTTGCAAGAAAACTCCATCAAAGCAGATTTCTGCAATAGCCATCATTGCCACTTGTCGTCTTTGGAGGCGAAGAAACACCATCGCCCATAAAGGCTTTGTGAGCCAAAGGAAAGGCCTGCCACCGGCAAGGCCATTGTTGTTGTGGCGCATTGACCGGGGATCATCCCTGTGCTTCTCGAAACCCAGATCCGCTCCATGCCATCGATGTCGTCGAGGCAAAACACCGGAACTGCCACCCACAAGCCTCCAACCTTATTCTTGGACCTTAATCCCCTCCCCCCCCAAAAAAAAACAAAGACGGCATCACACGAGTTCCGCCATAGACACAACAAACACCACCACTCCACCAGATCCGCGCATCAAGAAAACGATGGAATAAGGTTCGGTTTTGCTAGAGCTCATCTAGATGAGATTTAATTTGGTCTCATTCACCTTTTATAGCCATTGAATGTAGTGCTATAAGATGCGTGTGTGCTGACGTGGGTTGTATCCGTTCTTGTTTTCCAGGTGAATGAGACCAAATTACGTCTCATCTAGATGAGTTCTAGGTACTCCCAATAAGGTTACCGCAGATCCATCGATTTCACCATTGAGGACGTCATCGAGATGAGGCTGAGATTGGGGAGTTTTTATTCTGAACGCCGGCGTCACCGCCATCCAAACACCGCCATGGAACACACTAAACCTAACGTTAACTACAGCCGAGCGGAGAGCTGGGGTTCCCTCACCCATCCGTCGCCGGAACGACGACCGGAGGGCAAGAGAACCACCGGCAGAGCGCGGGCGAAGCGGTTAGAGATCGAGTGCTGAGGAAGAAAATAGCACGACAAACCGGTACGCAGCTTAACTGAAGATTTTAGACACTTGCGGGGACCAAGATTCAGAGGTCTTGACAGCTACCTGAGCCCATGGCCTACGGAAATCACAGCTTCTGGATTTCTGCTCCGTCTTTTCGATCTGCAGTACAACTTCTCTGGCCCTCACAGCCTCTCTAATGGCGCTTTGTGCTACTACTTACAGGTTGAAGAAGGAAGAGGCACAAGAAAACCAAGGCTACATACATGTACACCAAAAACTCATACATGTCCAGATCTAGCATATACAGCTGAAAATTCGTCTCATTTCCCATCTTCTTCTAGCTTTATCTTCTTCCTAGTCTTCGGAGTTCCATCAGAGATCAGACATAGTAGATCATGCCGACCTCGAGGGTGGAGGCGTGCGGGACGGTGACGGCGTAGTTGGGGCCGCGGCTGTTCCTCCGCAGGAAGTCGTAGCCGAAGTTGATCACCAGCCGCCGGAGGAAGCTGGACCCGGTCTTGGCCTTGACGTAGCAGTGGCCCAGGATGAAGGCCATGCCGGCCTCCCGCGCGTCCGTGAGCTCCCGCAGCTCCTCCTCCACGCCGGCGTTCGGCCGCGGGGTCGACGCCGGCAGCACGAACCTCACCCTCTTCCGGACGCCCGTAGCCGGCGCTGGCGTTGCTGTCGGCGTTGGCGTTGGCGTTGGCGACGGCGACTGTATCTCCCTCTCCCCCCTGGCGGCGCGCGAGGGCCCGACCGTGCTCTCCGACGCCGCCGCGCCGCCGAGGCCCTCGTCCTCCATCATGCGCATCCTGCCGGAGGCCACGACCGTCATCCGCTCCTCGTCCCTGTCGACCACGCCCGGCGTCAAGCCGTTGGTCTTGGAGGCGCCGCCCCCTGACCGGATGAACTCGGCGACGCTGCACACGAGGTCCTTCTCGAACTCCTGGTCGTCCATCTGCACGTCGTGGTACCCGTACCGGACGATGCACCGGTAGATCCTGTACTCCTTCGGCCCGATCCTTCCGACCAGGAACCGCTCGTCCGGCGAGACGTGCGGGATCGGGACGTTCTTGATGCACATGAAGATGAGCACCTGCTCGTCACCAACATCAGAAAAATGGTGTGAATGTCAACACACTTCTGAATGTCTGACAAGGTAAGCCGGTCAAGATTCAGAAGAAGAGGAATCTGCAAATACCTGATGGAATGCAGGCAGATTGGTGACAAAATGGGAGAAGATGGCAGGGATGCCGCTGTCGAGCTCGGTGTGTATGAGGCCGATGCCGCGGACACGGACGATGCCGAGGTTCGGGCTCAGGCCAAGGAGCCAGTTGATGGAGACCTTGTTCTGAAGATCGAACTCGTACTTCTTGATGGTGCCATAGTGCCAGATGCACATTACCATCATGAAGACGAAGGCGAGGACGATGGGGACCCAGGCTCCTTCCCTGAACTTGATGAGCGCCGCCGAGAAGTACAGCGCCTCGATAGTGCCGAAGAACACGATGAACCCGATTGCCAGGAATATGCTCTTGTGCCAGCACAGGACTATCACCAGCGACATCAGACATGTGGTGACCAGCATGACGGTTATTACAGCCAACCCTGTTTTACAGAAACATCACCACATCATCATTCATATGTATAGAGTCAATTTAACAGGGGATAAGGTGATTCAAAACTTATTAACATGGTATACCTGATGCATTGCCCAAGTGTTTTGTGTCTCTGAAGCCAATGGTTACAGCTAAGCACAGTATCATCAGGATCCAGTTGATCTCTGGAATGTAAATCTGCCCATGTACTTGGGCGGAGGTGTGCACGATCTTCACCCGGGGAAAGCAGCCTAGGGAAGTGCACTGCTTGATCATCGAAAATGTGCCGGTGATAACAGCTTGGCTGCCGACAACCGCCGCGAGAATGGCGATTGCCAGAACTGGCCATCTAATTACCTCTGAAAATGCCAAAAATGCAGACATTTTAAAACACAGCACAAGGAGAACAACAATTTAATATTATTCTCGCCACTGGCAAAAGATCCGAGGAACATGACTTGCCTGGCACAGACACGTAGAATCCGACCCTGTAGTCACCTTCCAGGATATGATGCTTAGACAGATAAGCAGCTTGGCCCATGTATGCAAGGATCAATGATGGGTAAACCATGCAAGTAAAAGCAATCTGCATCCAGGAAACTGTTATCAGAGACAAATTATTCGCCAGTAAAATGAGCATGCAGCAGCCATTTCTTCACCTGTATCGACAACTGGTTGAAATGCCCCAGATCTGCGAACATCGCTTCAGATCCTGAAAGAGAAAAGTCACTTTATATTAGAGGTCATGATCCACAGATCAAGGCACTGAAAAATGGTTACTGAGCATTTTACCTGTAACACAGAGCAGTATTCCCCCCAGTGACATCCAACCTCCTCTCTGTGTTTTCTTCAAGAACTTGTACATGTAATACGGAGATAACGCTTGATACACATGAGGCTCCCATTTCACAATATTGTAAACACCAATCATGCTTATGCATAGAAGCCATGCGATCACGATCGGGGCGAAAATGAATCCCACACGGTGAGTACCATAGTGTTGCAGTGCAAACAGGCACACCAATATGAAGCAAGCAAGAGGCAATTCCACATCTGCAGAATCACAATGACTAGCTACTATTAGAAATGAGTTTTAAATATAGCAGAACAAATCCACAACAAAAAGAATCGATAAAGGACAGTGCACACATGTGCAGGCATAAATCAAGTCGACAAAGGCTAAAGTATTGGTATGGAGAAGAGAAACGAAGTTCCTATGCTCTGAATTAAGGAATTTTCTTCAGCATATGTTCCGCTTGTCAAGATACCATATTTGTGCCGTCGGTCTTTTCTTCTTTCAACAGCACATTGAACTAAACAAGCATAACATTGTAGACGATGGTCATCTCTAACTCCAACTACATTTCCAACACCATTATCACACGGAAAGTACCGTTAGTTGGAGCTATGAGTGGTGAGGAAATTGGTCCATTTTCCTGCTCATAACAACTGTTAGGCATGCGATGACTACTGGCAGTAGTCCCTTATTTGGTACCCACACATCCCTGTCTGTGATCATGCTCAGTTTCTCGAAACTGAACTGAAGTACTGCACACACACTGCTACATCTTGGCACGCAACTGATCATCTGAGTTGGCTAAGGCAATTTCGTTGCAGTTAACTTTCACCATCCACTGTTTCATCGGCCGCTGGCTATGCCAATTCGTTCATGTCCTTGCAGTTAACTTTCACCACCTACTGTTTCATTTGGCCGGTTTTACCACCGACAACCCGGATCGGCCACATTATCTACCATTGCTAGGTAAAACTTTCAGGTAAAAAGAAGTGGTAGGCATCAAATTAGTGATCTACTCCCTCCGTTCCATATTACTTGTGGCTGATTTAGTACAACTTTGTACTAAATCAGGGACAATCAGCGACAAGTAAATCAGCGACAAGTAATATGGAACGGAGGGAGTAACAGGGAAGCAATTCCACAACTGTTCAGACCTTGACTCAAAAACAGTAATAGGGAGGACAAATCTGCCTTGTAAATCCAAAGCAATAGAAAGAAAGAGGGCCATGGCCATGATTGGATCCTTACATTTGTGATGCCCCTTCTCCATGGATAACTCCAGCCCGGACACCGCGGAGAAAACTGCAGAAACAGACCCACGATCTCCAAATCAGCAATCCACATCGTAATAAACAGTCCAAAAATAGTAGTAGCACTCCACTGTTGGATCCGAATTAACAGCATCTTGTTTGGCGATTTGGCAAGAAGACGCACCGGAGATGGCCGGCGTGAGGACGCCGTCGCCGATGACCATGCAGGTGCCGACGAGGGCCAGCACGAGCAGGACCCGCTGCAGCACCTTGTGGCGCTCCAGCACCCGCCTGACGCTGGCGGCGGCGCCCCCGCCGCGCCCGCCCAGCGCGTCGGCATTGTCGTACTCGAGGTACTTCTTGGCGGCGGCGCCGCCGGCGTCGGAGAACTGGTCCTCGTCCCCGGGCTCGGCGCCGCGGCCCGGCGGGAGGAGCGCGGCGCGGGCGTGGCGACAGAGGAGGGAGTAGAGCGCGAAGGTGCCGCCCTCGCCGTTGTCGTCGGCGCGGAGGACGACGCAGACGTACTTGAGGAGCGGCACGAGGGTGAGCGTCCAGAAGACGAAGGAGAGCACGCCCAGGATCTCCTCGTTGGTCTCCGAGTGCTGGATGTCGTCCGCGAACGCCGCCTTGTACACGTACAGCGGCGACGTGCTCAGGTCGCCGTACACCACCCCGAGGCTCTGGTACGCCAGGCTCAGCGTCATCCGCCACGGCAGCCGCTTCCTCCCCTCTCCCCGCCTCCCCTGCCGCACAGCCAGAACGCGTGACAAACATCAGAAGCGAAAATAAATAAAAGGCACATTCAGCCAAGACGACGGCCGGCAAGGTTGGCCTGGCCCTCGATCGAGGTTTTCAAGAATCATCAGAAAGGCAACTCCGGCGGCCATACCGTGCTCTCCGGCGGAGTGCCCGGGGCAGCCGCGGCCTCAGGGTCCATGGTAGGGGCGCTCTTCATCCGCTCCCCCTCCACCGCTCGATCGGCCGGCCCTGTTTGTACACGCTCGGAAGTGTATGTACTGCCTTGCGGGGAGTTGGGAGTTGGTGCTGCCGGGACGTTCTTGAATTCTGGGAGTGTGCAGAAACCGGCAGGAGACGCGAATGGGGGTGGGAGGATTAGGTGGGATATATCTGGAGCCCTCGAGGTTTTTTACGGGAGGTCAAAGGAGCAGGTTCGGCGGGAGGCGGCACAGCATTGGCGTGAGCCGCCTGCGGAGGCAGAGGCGGCAGGGCCGGGGGCGGGGCACGGGGGGAGGGAGGGGAGGGCGGAACTGTGGAAGGGGACGAGAAGCAGGGGATCAACGGGGGACTAGAATACGGGGGCGAGGGTGGTAGTGGGGCAGGAGGAGCAAAACCGCAAAAAAGCCATGGCGAAAGCTGCGGTTTTTTCTTTCCTTTGCTTTTGGTGCGGAATAAATGGAACTCGCTCGCGCCTAGTTGTTGTTTTCGACGTGGCCGGCTCCCCCCTCATCCTCTGCGGATGCTCCCTGTGGCCTACTACCGCTGAGGATTCTTCAACATTAAATGTGAATGAAAATGTTTCAACATTAGTGCGAACGAATGAAAATGTTAAACATTGTAACATTAATGTGGAGTGCAGCTCAGACTGTAACTCTGGCAGGAATTGAAATAAAAATGTCTGTAAGCACTTATTGGGTGAGTTTATGAGTTTATTGCACGCAAGAAGTAGTGCAGGGATCAGTTTCTAAATTTAGAGGTTACTACATGCAAGAAGCAGTGTTGCATGGTTATGTGCGGTTGCGCACTACTAGTAGTACTATAGTTGGCTAGAAGCTTAGTGATTTTGAGCGGTGTGTTAACAGTAGTTCAATTCACTCACATGCTGCACAAAGATGATAGATTGGGAGATGTTATGTGTCTGCATTTGTATATGGCTGGAAGCATGTACTAGTCATGTGAGGTTGATGTTTCATTTGTAGTAGATTAGTATTTTGAAGTACATGGACAGTCAATCACACTGTAATTAGTGCACTAAACTAAGATTCAAATTATTGTTAGTTTATGATACTCGAGATGTTGGCATCTAATAGCATACATGCCCATTTTAGAAATATTACAACCACATGTAATCATACTCTAAACTCAAACTCAGCGCTTATATGATCTTAGGTTGTGCTGGTGCAGCAGGTGCACCAAAAAACAACCAGTTAAATTGACTAGATAGGTAAGATGTGGATGAAAACTACATTAAATTCTCAGAGCCATCTTGTGTCGTATATGTTTCTTGAAAAAATTGGTAACATTGTAATGGCGTGCATTTATAATTCAAAACAAAATCTCTGACACCAGTAATGTAATAATCTACAAAGTTTTAGGGCATCTTTGATTCTTAGGATTAAAAATGCGAAATAGGGGGGAGGGGGGGGGGGGGTTGATTACTATGGCATAATAGGGGGGGTGATTACTATGGCATGCCAACTTGATTCCTTTAGGATTGTGATTGTGATAAAGAATATTTAATTGGCCAATCAACAAACCAAAAGAAGGTTTAAGTCGATAAAAACATCTCCTGTGAACTGTAGTGCAAATAAATCCCTCAAAATTTTCATATATGTTTTATCCTACATATCAAACAATCCACACAGAAAAATTCATAAAGGTCTCAATCATCAACCAAAAAACTTCTTGCAATTCATAGCCGAATAGCAAACCTTTTGCCAAATGTTTTTTGAGGAAAAAAAGGCCTACTTTGGCAGTGCAGTTTTTAAAATACCATAGTATTTCAAAACTTCGGTATTGCAATGCATGTGTAACGAATACTATGGTTTTAAAAAAACTGCAATTTTCTCAGTTTTAGAAAAACTACCGGTATGTTTGGTTGGTGTTGTTTTACAGTAGTTTTCACCGATAGTTACACAACTTAATCTAACTTTCTATGCCTACTGAGCTACACAACCGGATCAATCAGTGTGTGCTAACGACCACCTGGCTGCATGCAACGCTGTATGACCTTTTGATCTCTAAGCTAGTAAGTTGGAGACTTGATCGGCTGGAGCTAATTACAAAGAATAGGAATCAATATCCCGTTTAACTAGTGTGGTGCATGCCATGGAGAGGAATGAATCAATACTACGAAAGGATACTGCCGTGTGGCTAGCTATGCTTACAGACCAAGCTGCACGGTAGTCAATGTGCGGACGACATGAATGAGTTTTCCTCAGTTTGAGAAAAAAGAGGTCCACACCTTTTTTTTAATACTTCAAAAAACCACAGTATTAAGAATACCACTGTTTATGATGCTACATTTTTTGGTATAGCCAAACACCTCTAAGTATTCAAAACTACAGTTTTTGAAAAAACTGTGGTATTCTAGTAATACTTTGAAAATACTTTGCATCCAAACAGGGCCTTAACTTACCCAACGACAATCCTCTCATCCCCTGGTCAAGCCCGTCTTCCAACATCTCCACACAGAGGATCCACCCTCAGACCAAGCGAGGGGCCCGCGCGCACGTTTAGCTACGCCCTGCTAGTCTACCCGTCCCAAGCAACCAAACGATCTCACGGCGACCCCACACCGAAAACCCAACCAGGCCCCAGCCGGTCAGCCACCACAAGAGATACGCTAGCCAGCGCGGCGTGCGAGGGGTGCGGTCGACGTGCAGCCGGCGAGGAGGTGATATGCGAGTGCGCTTCTCACTTGACACTTGACAGCGCGCCCGCGCCCGCCCGCCCAGTGGCGGGCTCCAGGTGTCGCGGCCCACGGCGAGGCCCACCTGGTGGCGACCCAAAATCGGTGACGTGGCCCGCACTATGCGAGGACGTGCGTGCGTGGGGACCCGGCCGCACCACACCGCACACCGGTCTCGCGTCTCCCTTTTGTTTTGTTCGGTTTCCCTCGGCGCGACGCGGACGGGACGCGACGGGCCGGGCGACGGGACGACGCCGCCCCTCGCCCAGCGCTGGAGCTGTTTTTTCACCGTCACGGTCTCACCGCGCGCTGCCACGCGTCGGGTGGTAGGCGTCTTGCCGGGTCTCGCCTCGCCCACGCTCCGGGGACCGGCGGACGGCGACGTGCGTGCGTGGTGACCTGCGTTGGACGGCACCCGTTCGGTGTCTTGCTCCATGGCGGCAGGTGGACCACGTCCTGGTTGGTTTGAAATATGCAAGTCAATGTAACTGACGTCCTGGTATATCAAGGTGCAAGCAGGGCGGGTTGCGGTTGCCCGCCGGACGTCAAAGCGGGAGCCACCTGGTTTAGCGGGCCAACGCGGCTGCCCGCCTCAAACCGCATGATTATTAGCGGACAATGCGGCAGTCCGCATGTGACTGCAAAGACCCGCCAGGCACATGTACTATACAGCTCCGTCCCAACGTTGTACAGTCATAAATTCATCACAAGACTACAAGAGCCACATATATCACGGTAAGCTACTTGTTTCAGCCTTTCAAGACAGCAATGTGCGCACATCAGTGTACTCATTCAGCAAACTAGTAGTATGTACAACAGCAAGAGAACCCTTTGATTTCTGAAACATTATGCTCATTCAGTAAACTCAACAGTGTTAAAACATATTACTGCAAAAGGTAAGTGGCATGAATTACTACAACTAAATTCAACAAGATAGCAAGAATTCAATTAACTACTATAGCTAAATCAGGAGACTCCTGATATGAAACTGACTGATAATATACAAAAAGCTTCAGATGCTTCGTCACTTGTACAAAAAGCTTGATCTTCTGGGCTTAATACTGCTGCGGATGCCGGTGCCGAGGGTCTCCAAATATACTGCTACTGATGCCGAGGGTCTCCAAATATATTGAACGGAGGTTCTGCATATGAATAAGGTGTACGATATTTAGCCAATGGATGAAATTAGAATATACTCGAGAGAAGAACAGGAAGTTGTCTCCAACCGCTATGTATCTCATCTTCTAAAAAAGAACTTCACTGCCAAACTAAACTCATAAGAAAGTTTGCAAGCTCTGACTTCAACTAAAATATGTATATAAGTTAGCTAGCTTTTGTGGAAATTAAATGCATTTTACTAGTTAACCTGTTGTTGTGATTATTCAAGGAAAAGAAACAAGCATGCAGAATTTCAGGTCCTGAAACTGAAACAGAGCAAAAAAAAATGTAAACAGAGAAAAAACTGATGTTTATGTATCACACCTTGACAAAAACTGATGTTCACTACCATTATATAGTTTCTGGAATAAAAAACTAAGATGTATTTCAAGATTAGGCTTACCTAATGTTGCAATCAATGAGCATCAACATCGCCATTTGTACTATAAATAACATCATTTATTATCGTGCCAACATGATTAGTTCCTGTAATGAGAGAAAAAAATGTTAAAGATTTATCATCATAACACCAAAAAAATGCTAAATATCACTAAAAACATAGTTTGTTACCGCGAGGTCGCATCCAGTCTTGTAGACAGATTAATGCCTCTACAGTGGTAGGAAGCAATCTGGTCCTATAGTCACTGAGTATTCTTCCTCCAGTGGAGAAGGCCGACTCTGATGCTACACTAGATGCAGGTGCAGCCAATACATCCTTTGCTATCCGAGATACTATGGGGTACTTGTGTGCATTATTGGACCACCAACATGGTATGTCGAAGCCATCTTCTTGCGGGCAAACATCATCTTTTAGGTAAATATCAAGTTCACTCAGCTTTGCTCGATTTTCTTGATTTTGCTTAACTTGTTTGTTCCATTGATCCCATGTTGGATTCAGACTATGCACGAATCGCCTAAACCCATCATATTCCACTATGGAGAATGGCAATTCATGAACGACAATCATCCTCATCAACTCCCAATGTGCTCTGTCGGGGTCATATTTCCATTTTTCTACACTATTTGGATCCGATTGTGGCATGGCTGATATAACCGAGTCGAGAAACTCATTGACCTTGCCTCTTTCCTCACAAACTAACAAATGCCTGATGCATTGACTAGTACCGGCTATTCTTGTACAAATAAAAACTCTCTTGCAATATTTACAGTGTGCTTCCTTGATTTTGTTGCCATCATACACAGGATCATAATCATTCCAGATTTCAGATTTAAGTTTCCTTCTTTTTCTTTTATGTGAAAGACCTAAGAAATTTGAGATGAACAAATAACGTATGCCAAGACATTTGCGATATGCGCACAATTGACATTAAAACTTAACGTGTGTGGCGATGATCGTTTCACACCTAATCTTGGAGATGCCTGAGATAACACGACATTAACCCCTAGGGATCCCACTATGGGCACCAGTAACGGTGACCTCAGCCTCTTCTTTGCGAGTCTTTGCTTTTCTCCTGAGTAACCTGTTTTCAATTATACAAATAATGCATAAGTAAGAGCACAATTTTCAATTAATTTGTATTTGGTTGCAAATAATACTGGGCCCAATTGCAAATAATATATAAGTTAACATTTGCATTTCCAATCTCTACATCTAGTAGTTCTTGAGCTCTCATGTATGTAAACATATGAACTATTCGAAAGAACTATCTCAGTTCACCCTCTCTCTGTACAAGCTACTAATACAAACAGAGAGTAGATGACCCATCAAGATTAAAAGGCAAGGGAGCTACATGTACCTTGGTGAGGATCTTGGGTCATTGGGACAAGGGAACAAAGTGTTGCAGCTGCATCGACTTCATCAGTTGACACATGCCCTTTGTTCTTGGATGCATGCCCTTTGTTCTTGGAGGATAGGAAAGGGCGCGGCAAGGTTGCAGGAGCCCTTGCTGAAGCGGAAGGTGACGAAACAGCAGCTCCAATCAAGGAGGGAAGCAACGGAGAAACCACAGCTTCAGCATGTGAGGGAGGCAGTGGAGGGACAACATCTCCATCGAGGATTTCAGTAGGGCAGTCCCGATGTGGAGATGGCACCGCCGACACCACCATGATTGCTCAATAAACAAGGAGTTCTTCTGACCGTATGTCACAGGAACGCAAAGGAACCTCCACCCAGGCAAAACATACATGAGCATTGCATCATATACATCAACTTAATGAGAATACCAAAGATGATAACACTTTATATGGCTTGAAATTCTGTCAACAAAGGGACAACAGCCTACAAATCGACCGCTCCAAGATTCTCACACATCTACGCCCACAAGCACAGCCTACCAGGCTAACAACACGAATAGCAAATCCGTGACATCAGGAAACCGCAGCAACAATGTGTAAGGGCTTATTTATCCCTACGGTGTTTTGGTGATTGATGACAATGCATTTGCGGACTAATCATGTGCTTTGAGTGCTTTCATATATTCATCCTTCGGCACGGAACGATTATTTCCCCTCGGCGCTCTACTCAAGACGGTGTAGTCTATTCCGTGACTTTGTTGGTGGACTAAGTTTCGTAGTAGTCACCGTACTATCAAGAGGGGGTCCGCTTCGGTATGGCTTGGGTGGAATCAACACGTACACGTTCTCATCACACCCTCCGTTTCTTTCCGCACCTATGGGGCCTTTCTTTCCCTCCTTCCTCTGCTTGTCCAGGACCCAGCGGTAGTACCGCGGTCCACAGCGGTAGTGCGGCTGAGACTCCCTAAGCGGTAGTACCGCTCTCGGAGCGGTAGTACCGCTCCCCGAGCGGTAGTACCGCTGGGTGGCCTCAGCGGCAGTACCTCTGTGGTTCCGTGCTACTGCCGTCCGGTCACTGCGTCTGTAGCGGTAGTACCGCTCCTCGGGGCGGTAGTACCGCTTGCTGGGCTCAGCCACAGTACCGTGGTGGCATGGTGCTCCTTCCGCTTCGATTCTTGCGCGCATTTTCTCGTGTCGGGTTTTGCGGTACTAGCTACGGCAGTAGTGGCGGTAGTACTGCTTGAGAGCGGTAGTACCGCTCTACCTCCGCGGTAGTACCGCCCTGGGCCCCTGCCCCAGGCCTTCTCTTCTAGCGCGGTAGTACCGCTGAGGGGGAGCGGTAGTACCGCTTGAGGGCGGCAGTACCGCTCTGCCTCCGCGGCAGTACCGCCCTCTGCGGGGCTGAGTGGGGGGTAATGGTTGACTTGTTTCCCCCACTATAAAGGGCTCCTTCTCCTCCCTCTTTGCCTCACCTCTTCCACCAACCTTCATTATTGCCCAAGCACCATTTATTGCTCAAGCTCCATTGCATACCCCAAGCTTCCTCTTGCCCGATCTATCTCCCTAGCCAATCAAACTCGTTGATTTGCTCGGGAGTGGTTGAGAAGGCTCCGATCTACACTTCCTCCAAGGGATTTTTGATTCCCCCATTCATCCTTAGCGGATCTTGTTACTCTTGGGTGTTTGAGCACCCTAGACGGTTGAGGTCACCTCGGAGCCATATTCCATTGTGGTGAAGCTTCGTGGTCTTGTTGGGAGCCTCCGATTAAGTTGTGGAGTTTGCCCCAACCTTGTTTGTAAAGGTTCGGTCGCCGCCTTCAAGGGCACCAATAGTGGAATCACGGCATCTCGCATCGTGTGAGGGCGTGAGGAGAATACGGTGGCCCTAGTGGCTTCTTGGGGAGCATTGTGCCTCCACACCGCTCCA
The DNA here is from genome assembly GCA_034509565.1 of Triticum monococcum. Taxonomy (NCBI): domain Eukaryota; kingdom Viridiplantae; phylum Streptophyta; class Magnoliopsida; order Poales; family Poaceae; genus Triticum; species Triticum monococcum. Next base: position 617,894,988 of record CM067847.1, on the reverse strand, counting down.
ACGGAGACGTACTTCCCCTCAAAAGGAAGGAACTTCGGTAACACATCCTCGTCTTCACCGGATCCACTCTTGGTTATCTCTTACCTTTACTTGTGCAAGCTCTTTAGTGTTTATTCCCTTGCTTGCTTGTGTGCTTGTTGTTGTTGCATCATATAGGTTGCTCACCTAGTTGCACATCTAGACAACCTACTTTGATGCAAAGATTAATTTGGTAAAGAAAAGCTAAAAATTGGTAGTTGCCTATTCACCCCCCCCCCCCTCTAGTCAACCATATCGATCCTTTCAATTGGTATCAGAGCCTCGTCTCTTTATTAAGGACTTTACCGTCCAAAGAGTATGGTTGATACCGTAGACGGTGCGGAGGAACACTCCGGTGTGAATCCTATCTCGTCTACGGGCGATGGGGGAACTTCGGTCTCTCGTGAGGAGTTCAATGTAGCCTTGGAGACATTGAAAACCTCCATGACGACCGAAGTTGAAAGCATGTTTACTAAATTCCTTGAGGGGCTTAAACTATCCACCGCACCATTGAAAGTGGGGGATCCCGCCAACAAGGTGTCGGATGCTACCCCCGACAAGGGGGAAGCTAGTAGTGAAAAGGCTCCTTCTTTGAGTGGCAAGAATGGCACCGGCATCTTTGCCCATGTGGAACCACCACTTGTTTATGGTGGACCGGTTCCTTCTACTCATTTGAATCATGCCGGTCCTCCTCCTAAGATTGTGAAAAATGAGGATTTTGATTCTTGGGTTTACCGCTTTAAACGTCATTTAAATCATGTGAACACTAACCTTTGGAGAATCATTGAAGAAGGTTTTTACCCACATGATCCAAGCAACCTCACTCCTCGAGAAGCCGCGGACAATCAATTCAATGAGAATGCTCTCTTCATCATTCAAGATGCAATTCCACCCGAAGACCTACCTCATCTTCGCCCTTACTCCTTGGCCAAAGATGCATGGCATTGTGTCGTGTCTCTCTACCGGGGAAGCGCAAGCATTCAACGCTCCAACTATGAAGTGGTACAAGATGAGGCCGATGAGTTTGCAATGAAGGAAGATGAAGAGCCTCGTGAGCTTTTTCGGAGAGTCACCAAACTCGCGGTCTCACTACGAGATCATGGGAGCAAGGACACGGATGATAATTGGATCAAGCGCAAATTCCTCAAGGCAATGATGCCCTACCACAAGGCCATGTCCTCCGTCATCCGCCAAAGACCGGACTTCCACACTTTGACCTCAAGCGAGGTGTTGGATGAGTTTGTGGCCATGAACATCTTGGACAAGACCGCCGACAATGCGGTGCTCCGGTCTCAACGGGCAAAGAAGCCCAACCTTGCTTTGAAGGCCAAGCTCACCGTGGAAGAAGAAGAAGAGGAAGAAGAGGAGAGCAACCCCGAAGATACAAAGTATGCATATCATGAACACATGGCTCTTGCTTCAAGGCAATTTTGGAGCAAGAAAAACTCGAGGCCCAACTTTAGCAAAAACAACTCAAGTGGGACAAGGGGCAAGCAACGTGTAAGGACTTGCTACAATTGCGGCAATGTGAGTCATTTCATTGCGGAATGCCCGTATGAGAAGAGGGAAGATAATGGTGGCAAACTCATCCGAAAGGACAAGGCCAAGTCGTTCCCCAACAAGAACAACTTCACCAAGAAGACTCCTCCCAAGGCCTTGGTTGTGCAAGAAGAGTACAATGAGGATGATGACGATGATGAAGATGATGAGACGGTTGCCATGGCCTCCGTTGCCATTGCAACAACGTCACAAGTGTCTCTCTTCGACTCACCCAACGAGAGCACCAACGCCAAGTGCCTCATGGCTAAAGCCACCAACAAGGTAACCCCCAACATCAAAACTACCATCATTAATCATCCTTCCCCATTGGATTGCATGAATGAAGTTGAGGGAGCTAATGTGGAGGCTAACGAGTTTGAGGCCTTTATGGGTAAACTCAAGGGAAAATCCAAGAAGCACTTTGTTGCTCTCTTGGAACAACTTGGTGAGGCCAATGACATGATCGAGGCTCACGAAGACACCATCTCGAAGATGGAAGGGCATAGTCGTGACTATGCCGATGAGATTTCGGATCTTTCCAATGCTCTTGAGGAAGAGTGTGGTCTTCCTTTGGCTCTTGAGGAGTCACACAACGTTGATCATGCTAAGTTAGAGAAAGATTATGATCATGTCCTAGTTGTGTCTCGTGTACTAAACTCCGAGAAGGCCAAACTCGGGGTTGATCTTGCTAGACTCAAAGAGGAGTTTGATATACTCGACAAGGCCCACAAGGCCTTGAAGGGTATTCACGCGAGTCTCAAGGAGTCTCATGATCAACTCCAAGTGAAGCTAACTAAGGAGAAAGCAACTTTTCCTCATATGGTTTTACTTGATAACGCAAATGCTACTAACCCGTGTTGTGAGCATATGCATCTTGTTGAGGAAAATGCATCGTTGAAGGCGCAACTTGAGAGAGGCCTTGTGGCGTGCATACAAGGCAAGAAGAACCTCAATGATCTCTTGATCAACCAAAAGGGAGGTGTGGCGAAGGAAGGGGTTGGGTACGTCCCCAACTCCAAGAACAAGAAGAAGGATGACAAGACCAAACGACCTCCTCCCCTCATGCAAACTTTTGTGAGGGCGGGAGAGAGTGTTCCCGTGGAGAAGAAGAAGAACAAAGTCAAGAAGGGCAATGTCACCTCACCCAACAAGGCCGGCGATTTTAATCCTTCTTATGTGTTGTGCCGTGCTAGTGATGGGCATGTTTATGCCAAATTTGTTGGCTCTCTTCATGAGTACATTGAATGGTCTATTTGGGTTCCTAAGACCCTTGTTACTAACATCAAAGGACCCATTACAAAATGGGTACCTAAAACCAAGCATTGATCTCTTGTAGGTGTTTGCTTCCGGTGGTGGATCATGGTTGCTCGACAGCGGAGTTACAAATCATATGACCGGAAGCAAGGACTTGGTGGTGGACGTGCGCACGGTTCCATCTATGCCCACCAATGTCGAATGGGGTGACGCCTCATCTTCTAAGGTATTGGGACTTGGCAAGGTGGTCATCTCTCATGATCTCACGATCGAGAAGGTCATGCTTGTTGAGTCCCTTGCATACAATTTACTTTCCGTTCGTCAACTTGCAATCATGGGCTTTGCCACTTTCTTTGATATCGATACCGTGGCCCTCTTGTGGAGCAAGACTCTTAAAGTAGCCTTTGTTGGGCATGTCGAGAACGGTCTATATGTGATTAACTTTTCGGAGCGACCCACTAAGACCGCGACATGCCTAATGGCTAAAGTTGATGTGGGATGGCTTTGGCATCGCCGTTTAGCCCATGTCAATATGAGATCTTTGCAAAGTCTCCTAAAGGGGGACCATGTCCGTGGACTAACGAATGTTAGTTTTGCTAAAGATCGTGCTTGCAGTGCCTGTATCGAAGGAAAGCTACATGAGAAGGCTCACCCTCCCACGACTATCATTTATTCAAAAAGGCCTTTAGAGCTCCTTCACATGGATCTCTTTGGGCCTCCGTCCTTCGATAGTCTTGGAGGAAGAAAGTATTGCTTGGTGATTGTGGATGACTACTCAAGGTACACGTGGGTGTATTTCTTCAAGAGGAAGAGTGAGACCCAACAAACCGTCATTGACTTTGAAAATGAAGCACAACGTCAACACAATGCAAAGATTTTGACGATAAGAAGTGACAACGGCACCGAGTTCAAGAACTACACCTTGGATGAATTTCTTAGTGATGAGGGAATCAAGCATCAATATTCCGCACCGTACACCCCTCAACAAAACGGTGTTGCGGAGAGGAAGAACCGGACGTTGATGGATGCGGCAAGGACCATGATGGCGGAGTTCAAGTCTCCATACAACTTTTGGGCCGAAGCCATCAACACTGCGTGTCATGCATCAAATCGGCTCTACCTCCGCAAGGGTTTGAACAAGACTCCGTATGAGATACTCACCGGTAACAAGCCCAACCTCAAGTACTTCCGGGTGTTCGGGTGTAAGTGCTTCATTCTCAAAAAGGGTGTTCGTTTGTCTAAATTTGAGGCTAGAGCTTATGAGGGCATATTTGTTGGTTATGCTACAAACTCTCATGCTTACCGTGTCCTCAATAAATCCACGGGACTTATTGAGGAGACGTGTAACGTGGAGTTTGATGAAAATAACGGCTCCCAAGTGGAGCAAAGTGGCACTTGTGATGTAGGTGATGAAATTCCTCCTCAAGCCATAAGAAGAATGGGTGTTGGTTTCATCCTACCCATTGAGGAACCCCTTGTGGCCGAAGGAGAAGGACAATGCTCCACTCAAGTGGAGCCATCACCAACCCAAGGCCCACACGCTTCCGAAGAACAAAGTGAAGGCCCTCAACCTCATGAACAAGACCAAGGGCAACATCATGCTCAAGACGGTGTTGACACACCAAGTGATGCCCAAGGTCAAGTACTCTCCCTCGAGCATGTTCAAGACCAAGAACAAGCTCATGACGACACTCAAGATAATCAAGTAACCGCTCCTCAACTCACTGCCGAGGAGGAATTAGAGCGTCGGGCCGCCAAGGTTGCTTCCAAGCTCTCCACCAAAGACCATCTCATGACGAATGTGCTTGGAAGCTTAAGAAAGGGGGTAAGCACTCGTCGACAATTAGCAAATTATTGTGAGCATCATGCGTTTGTCTCTTGTGTGGAACCCCACAAGGTTTATGAGGCGCTAGAAGATCCGGATTGGCTTAATGCCATGCATGAAGAACTCAACAACTTCGAGCGCAACAAAGTGTGGAGATTGGTGCCAAGGCCAACGGGGACCCACAATGTTATTGGAACCAAGTGGATATTCAAGAACAAGCAAGATGCCCATGGGATTATCGTTCGCAACAAGGCTCGTTTGGTAGCACAAGGCTACTCCCAAGTCGAGGGTATCGACTACGGTGAAACCTTTGCTCCCGTTGCTCGTCTTGAATCCATTCGCATGTTGATTGCATATGCTTCTCATCATAACTTTAAGTTACATCAAATGGATGTGAAGAGTGCTTTTCTTAATGGTCCCATTAATGAATTGGTGTACGTCAAGCAACCCCCCGGGTTCGAGGATCCCTACTTTCCCGATCATGTGTATCAACTCGATAAGGCACTCTATGGCCTTAAACAAGCCCCACGTGCGTGGTATGATCACCTTACCGAGTTGTTACAAGACCGTGGGTTTGAAGTTGGGGTAATCGACCCCACTCTTTTTACTAAGAAGGTCAAAGGGGAGTTGTTTGTGTGCCAACTATATGTTGATGATATTATCTTTGGTTCTCCTAACAAAGCCTTCAATGAGGAATTTGCCGCTCTCATGACCTCAAAGTTCGAGATGTCCTCCATGGGGGAGTTGAAGTTCTTTCTAGGGTTCGAAGTGAAGCAAAGAAGAGAAGGAACCTTCATCAATCAATCCAAATACACTCAAGACATGCTCAAGAGATTCAAGCTAAGTGACGTCAAGACGGCTTCCACCCCAATGCCCACCAAGTGCCAACTCGACCTTGATCCAAATGGTAAAGTGGTGGATCAAAAGGTATATCGTTCCATGATTGGTTCCTTGCTTTACCTTTGTGCATCTAGACCGGACATCATGTTGAGTGTGGGAATTTGTGCACGGTTTCAAGCCGCACCTAAGGAGAGTCACTATGTGGCGGTCAAACGAATCTTTCGATATTTGGCTCATACCCCAAACTTTGGCCTATGGTACCCAAGAGGATCAAACTTCAAGCTTGTAGGGTTCTCGGATTCCGATTGGGCGGGAGACAAAGTGGATAGGAAGTCCACTTCCGGAGGATGCCAATTCCTTGGTTGCTCTTTGGTAAGTTGGTCTTCCAAAAAGCAAAGTTGTGTGTCTCTCTCGTCCATCGAAGCGGAGTATGTTGCGGCCGGTAGTTGTTGTGCACAACTCTTGTGGATGAGGCAAACTTTGAAGGATTACGGTGTCACTTGTGACAAAGTGCCTCTTTGGTGTGATAACGAAAGTGCCATCAAGATTTCTCTCAACCCGGTGCAACACTTCAAGACGAAGCATATTGAGATTCGGTATCACTTCATCCGGGATCACATCAGGCGAGGAGAGATCGAGCTCAACTATGTCAACACTCATGACAACCTTGCAGATATTTTCACGAAGCCCTTGGATGAAGCAAGATTTCGCGAGTTAAGGCATGAGCTAAATATCATTGATTCGAGCAATGTTGCTTGAACCCGTGAACACCCTACCTCACTCAATTTGTTGTCTAGTGTAGGTGTAGTCATGGACATAGGGGGGGTGTTGTTCTCTCAATGAACTCTCCTTCCCCCCATTATGCATAAATTGATCAAGTCTTTCACTTTTTGCCATTGTTGATGGCACATGTGCTTAAAAGACGAGTTTTGGTCATGGGCCCAAGGTTAAAATCTTCGCGGCGCCATACCTCTTGACTCAAACATAGGTGGCTTCGGCCACCGCCCTCTCTTGGCCTCTTGCTGGTGTGCTTCTTTCCTTTTTCTTCGTTGCGGTTTCTTTTTTTTGAGCTAGGCCTTGTGATCTAGTTGTCGCCGTGTGCTGGGGCGGTACTGCCGCTGCTGGTGAGCGGTACTACCGCTGGTAAGTGGTACTACCGCTCCCAGCGCGGTACTACCGTGGTGGGGTGGGGGCCAGGGGTTTTTATAGGGGCAGGGGAGGTTTCTTCCTCCCCATACCCATTCGCTCGCCCCCTCGTGCCTCTCTCTCTCTCCAGCACCGTTTCGGCGCGGAAGGGCTCCAGTGGATCTCCTCCTCCGGGGCATCCCTCTCCATTTCCTTCGGTGGAGTCGATCCCCACCTCGTCCTCTTGCCATGGATGCCGGTATTGCCCCCGTTCCTTCTCTCTTTTGGTCTTGTGTTTAGATCTTGTGCTTTGGGGGCAATGTTGGTTGCATCTCTAGATTTTTGGCTAAATCTAGGCTTGAGTTAGTTGGAGTAGGCAACTAGATCATCGAGATTGATGTTTGGTAGGATTATGTTTGAATTTGGTAGGCCGGTAGTACCGGATCTGTCCACGGTAGTAGCAGGCCACTGTTTCACCGCCCCAAGCTTTGAAACTGCTGTGCATCCGCCTCAAGCGGTACTACCGCTCCCCCTGGAGCGGTACTACCGCTTGACCTCGCGCGGTACTACCGCTCCCTCAGGGGCGGTACTACCGCTCGGGGCGGTACTACCGCTGGTAGGGCACGGTACTACTGCTGCATGCCAACTTCCATCATTCTCCTACATTGCCTTTGATTTGTTTGTTGGCTTATGCTCGTCTCTTCTGTTTGTTTTGCGTCTTTTGTGTGTTTGGCTCCAGGTGATGACAGTTCTGAGCAGCATGGTCGCCGTATCAACCCTGGACGTGCCACCTCCAAGCGTTACCGGACCTCAGAGCCTGCCGGTGTTTCTTCCAGCACTCAGCCGCCTCCAGCGAATGCTTCAGCGAGTGTTCCTCCTCCTCCTCAGCACCAGAAGCAAGCCGCCAACAAGCCAAAAGGGAAGACTGTGACTGAGATGAACAACAAGGAGTTCTGGGAGAAGCGTCGTCGCAACCCCTATACGGTGGACCAAGAACCCACTTTGGTCAACCGCCCGTTCTGGAACCGTTTTCAGTTTGCCATCTTTTTTGATGTGATCAAGGCCAAGAAGAATCTGTTTGTTGATGTTCGCTCTATTGACGTTGATGCCATGGAGAAGGATCCAGAGTACTTTGGGGAAGCCCTTCAGATGTGCACTCAGCTGAACATTCTCAGGATCATGCAGTTCAACAAGGATTTCGATGCGGATCTGTTGGCTCAGTTCTTTGCCACCGTTCACCTTGGAACAGATGGTGACCGGACCCTGACCTGGATGACCAATGGCAAGCTGCTTTCTGTCAAGTGGCGGGCGTTCATGGAGTTGCTTGATGTGGTGGATCACGGGCTTGAGACTCCAGTCGGTTTCCGTCCTCACCGCAATGATACCTCCACCCATAAGCAAGCCCTTTGGCCCTACTGCACTGTCAAGATCCACCCTGTCACTAAGAAGAAGACCTACGAGCTGTCTCCGTATCTGGACATTCTTCATCGTGTCTTCCGTGAGACTCTCTTCCCTCGCATTGGGAATCTGGATATGGTCCACTCTTATCTCGTGGACATGCTTCTTTTCTGTCAGCATGAGAAGGAAGCAAACACTGGAGAGAGCCTGGATATCTCTCATGTCATGTGGTCTGAACTTGTCTCCGCCGTGTCTGAGCGCAAGTGTCCTATCTATGGTCCCTTCATCATGAGGCTCATTGAGAGGGCCTGGGCACAGACCTACCCCAGAGTGCTGCTAGAGACTGGAGATTTAGTTTCCCATGAGGTCAAGCGTCTGAGGAAGAAGGACAACTGGTCTGCACCTCACACAGGGGGTCCTTCTACTGCTGCCACCGGGGGCCCGTCTGCCGCTGCAACTGCCATGGACACTGAGGGTGGGGATGCTCCTCCTGGCCATGATGAGGACCTTGGCCACTCCAGTGCAGAACCATCATGGGCCCAGAAACTCAAGTGCAAGATGAAGAAGCTCTTCTGTATGGAGTCCCATGGTCAGTATATGACTCATGTGGCGGAGAAGAATGCCAGGTCGCGCCACAAGGAGCTCATGCGCCAGCTGGGCGCCACAGTTGTCAGTGGATCCGAGGGACAGATCACTGAAGAGGAGGACTGGATACATCAGAACTGCCACTGGACCGACTCCGATGCCGAGCAGTTCTCTCCCCACGATGCAGATGCAGAGATGTGATGATCACCTGGAGTCGTAGTGTCTCTCTCGACCTTTTTGGTGTCTCGCTGCCAAAGGGGGAGAGAGTGTAGGGATTTGATTTGCTCGTTTCGCTTCTTGTGTCGTGCTTTGCTTTTAGTCTTGTGCGTTTCCCTTGGTTTGGTTTGTTGTGAGACTTAAGTTCCCGTCATATGGTGTAAGACATATGCTACCTTAGCTATCTTATCTATGTTTATGCACCTCGGTATCTTATAGCTTGCTTATCCTATCATATATGTTGTTCTCATGTATCTTACTTAGGTTGTTTGGTCTCTAAAATATAGCGGGAGCTGTGATCCTAGTGTGTGTGCCCCTCAGTCCCTAGTACTCATCTAGTTTGCACACATCCAGGGGGAGCCTATCTATATTTTAGAGGCGTGAGCTCTCTTGCATTCTTTGTCATTACTCTTTTTGTGCAAATCCCGTATTGTCATCAATCCACCAAAAAGGGGGAGATTGTAAGGGCTTATTTATCCCTACGGTGTTTTGGTGATTGATGACAATGCATTTGCGGACTAATCATGTGCTTTGAGTGCTTTCAGATATTCATCCTTCGGCACGGAACGATTATTTCCCCTCGGCGCTCTACTCAAGACGGTGTAGTCTATTCCGTGACTTTGTTGGTGGACTAAGTTTCGTAGTAGTCACCGTACTATCAAGAGGGGGTCCGCTTCGGTATGGCTTGGGTGGAATCAACACGTACACGTTCTCATCACACCCTCCGTTTCTTTCCGCACCTATGGGGCCTTTCTTTCCCTCCTTCCTCTGCTTGTCCAGGACCCAGCGGTAGTACCGCGGTCCACAGCGGTAGTGCGGCTGAGACTCCCTAAGCGGTAGTACCGCTCCCCGAGCGGTAGTACCGCTGGGTGGCCTCAGCGGCAGTACCTCTGCGGTTCCGTGCTACTGCCGTCCGGTCACTGCGTCTGTAGCGGTAGTACCGCTCCTCGGAGCGGTAGTACCGCTTGCTGGGCTCAGCCGCAGTACCGTGGTGGCATGGTGCTCCTTCCGCTTTGATTCTTGCGCGCATTTTCTCGTGTCGGGTTTTGCGGTACTAGCTGCGGCAGTAGTGGCGGTAGTACTGCTTGATAGCGGTAGTACCGCTCTACCTCCGCGGTAGTACCGCCCTGGGCCCCTGCCCCAGGCCTTCTCTTCTGGCGCGGTAGTACCGCTGAGGGGGAGCGGTAGTACCGCTTGAGGGCGGCAGTACCGCTCTGCCTCCGCGGCAGTACCGCCCTCTGCGGGGCTGAGTGGGGGGTAACGGTTGACTTGTTTCCCCCACTATAAAAGGGCTCCTTCTCCTCCCTCTTTGCCTCACCTCTTCCACCAACCTTCATTATTGCCCAAGCACCATTTATTGCTCAAGCTCCATTGCATACCCCAAGCTTCCTCTTGCCCGATCTATCTCCCTAGCCAATCAAACTCGTTGATTTGCTCGGGAGTGGTTGAGAAGGCTCCGATCTACACTTCCTCCAAGGGATTTTTGATTCCCCCATTCATCCTTAGCGGATCTTGTTACTCTTGGGTGTTTGAGCACCCTAGACGGTTGAGGTCACCTCGGAGCCATATTCCATTGTGGTGAAGCTTCATGGTCTTGTTGGGAGCCTCCGATTAAGTTGTGGAGTTTGCCCCAACCTTGTTTGTAAAGGTTCGGTCGCCGCCTTCAAGAGCACCAATAGTGGAATCACGGCATATCGCATCGTGTGAGGGCGTGAGGAGAATACGGTGGCCCTAGTGGCTTCTTGGGGAGCATTGTGCCTCCACACCGCTCCAACGGAGACGTACTTCCCCTCAAAAGGAAGGAACTTCGGTAACACATCCTCGTCTTCACCGGATCCACTCTTGGTTATCTCTTACCTTTACTTGTGCAAGCTCTTTAGTGTTTATTCCCTTGCTTGCTTGTGTGCTTGTTGTTGTTGCATCATATAGGTTGCTCACCTAGTTGCACATCTAGACAACCTACTTTGATGCAAAGATTAATTTGGTAAAGAAAAGCTAAAAATTGGTAGTTGCCTATTCACCCCCCCCCCCTCTAGTCAACCATATCGATCCTTTCACAATGAATCCCCCGTAACTAATCAACCAGTGGACCAGTCGCTGGGCGAGGACGCAACCTTGAACCAGAGCAAGAAAGGGGAAGGGGAAGGGGGAGAAGCCCGTACCCGGCAAGGACGTCGAAGTTCCGCAGCAGGCCGTCGGGGCGTGCGCACAAATTGGGAGGGGACTTGGCAGTGGCGCCGGAGGCGAGGGTGGCCGGGAGGTGGAGGGTGTCAGCGGCGAGGAGCAGGCCGTCGTCGAGGAGGTGGCAAAGGAGAAGCGTCAGGTGGGCGAAGCAGCAGCCGCCGCCGCCATCGTGGGCAGGCACTAGGTTTTTTGTTCGAAGCTAGGTTAGGACTTATGCGGGATTGCGGCAAGCCTGCTGGACTCAGCAGTGAAGGAAATATGCCCTAGAGGCAATAATAAAGTTATTATTTATTTCCTTATATCATGATAAATATTTATTATTCATGCTAGAATTGTATTAACAGGAAACATAATACATGTGTGAATACATAGACAAACAGAGTGTCACTAGTATGCCTCTACTTGACTAGCTCGTTAATCAAAGATGGTTAAGTTTCCTAACCATGGACAAAAGAGTTGTTATTTGATTAACGAGGTCACATCATTAGTTGAATGATCTGATTGACATGACCCATTCCATTAGCTTAGCACCCGATCGTTTAGTATGTTGCTATTGCTTTCTTCATAACTTATACATGTTCCTATGACTATGAAATTATGCAACTCCCGTTTGCCGGAGGAACACTTTGGGTATTACCAAACGTCACAACGTAACTGGGTGATTATAAAGGAGTACTACTGGTGTCTCCAAAGGTAGATGTTGGGTTGGCGTATTTCGAGATTAGGATTTGTCACTCCGATTGTCGGAGAGGTATCTCTGGGCCCTCTCGGTAATGCACATCACCTAAGCCTTGCAAGCATTGCAACTAATATGTTAGTTGTGAGATGATGTATTACGGAACGAGTAAAGAGACTTGCCGGTAACGAGATTGAACTAGGTATTGGGATACTGACGATCGAATCTCGGGCAAGTAACATACCGATGATAAAGGGAACAACGTATGTTGTTATGCGGTCTGACCGATAAAGATCTTCGTAGAATATGTAGGAGCCAATATGGGCATCCAGGTCCCGCTATTGGTTATTGACCGGAGACGTGTCTCGGTCATGTCTACATTGTTCTCGAACCGTAGGGTCCGCACGCTTAAGGTTTCGATGACAGTTATATTATGAGTTTATGAGTTTTGATGTACCGAAGGAGTTCGGAGTCCCGGATGAGATCGGGGACATGACGAGGAGTCTCGAAATGGTCGAGACGTAAAGATCGATATATTGGACGACTATATTCGGACATCGGAAAGGTTCCGAGTGATTCGGGTATTTTTCGGAGTACCGGGTAGTTACGGGAGAAGTAATGGGCCTTGATGGGCTTTAGTGGGAAGAGGAAAAAGGCTGCTGCGCCCCCCTCCCCTCTAGTGCGAATTGGACTAGGGAAAAGGGGGCCGGCCACCGTTCCTACTCCTCCACTTCCTTCTCCCTTCCTCCCCTCTTGGTGGACTCCTACTAGGACTTGGAGTCCTAGTCTCCACACCTGGCGCGCCTCTCCTAGGCCGGCCGCCCCTCCTCCCTTGCTCCTTTATATACGGAGGCAGGGGGCACCCCATAGACACACAAGTTGATCCACGTGATCGTTCCTTAGCCGTGTGCGGTGCCCCCTGCCACCAAATTCCACCTCGATCATATTGTTGCAGTGCTTAGGCGAAGCCCTGCGTCGGTAGTACATCAAGATCGTCACCACGCCGTCGTGCTGACAGAACTCTTCCTCGACGCTTTGCTGGATCGGAGCCCGAGGATCGTCATCGAGCTGAACGTGTGCTAAGAACTCGGAGGTGCAGGAGTAACGGTGCTTGGATCGGTCGGATCGGGAAGACGTACGACTACTTTCTCTACGTTGTGTGATCGCTTCCGCAGTCGGTCTGCATTGGTACGTAGACAACACTCTCCCCTCTCGTTGCTATGCATCACCATGATCTTGCGTGTGCGTAGGAATTTTTTTGAAATTACTACGTTCCCCAACAGTGGCATCAGAGCCTAGGTTTTATGGTTTGATGTTATATGCACGAGTAGAACACAAGTGAGTTGTGGGCGATATAAGTCATGCTGCCTACCAGCATGTCATACTTTGGTTCGGCGGTATTATTGGATGAAGCGGCCCGGACCGACATTACGCGTACGCTTACGCGAGACCGGTTTCCCCGACGTGCTTTGCACATAGGTGACTTGCGGGTGACTGTTTCTCCAACTTTAGTTGAACCGAGTGTGGCTACGCCCGGTCCTTGCGAAGGTTAAAACGGAGTCTATTTGACAAACTATTGTTGTGGTTTTGATGCGTAGGTAAGATTGGTTCTTGCTAAGCCCGTAGCAGCCACGTAAAATTTGCAACAACAAAGTAGAGGACGTCTAACTTGTTTTTGCAGGGCATGTTGTGATGTGATATGGTCAAAACGTGATGAGTTATAAGTTTTTGTATAAGATGATCATGTTTTGTTGAAGTTATCGGCAACTGGCAAAAGCCTTATGGTTGTCTATCTATTGCATAAGATGCAAGCGCCCAATAATTGCTTTCCTTTATCGCTATGTGATAGCAATAGTTGCAAGAGCAAGTGTTGGCGAGACGACCACGTGACGACACATTGATATAGATCAAGATGATGGAGATCATGGTGTCATGCCGGTGACGATATAGATCATGACAGTACTTTGGAGATGGAGATCACAAGCACAAGATGATGATGGCCATATCATATCACTTATATTGATTGTATGTGATGTTTATCTTTTATGCATCTTATCTTGCTTTGATTGACGGTAGCATTATAAGATTATCTCTCACTAAATTATCAACAAGTGTTCTCCCTGAGTATGCACCGTTGCCAAAGTTCGTTGTGCCCAGACACCACATGATGATCGGGTGTGATAAGCTCTACGTCCATCTACAACGGGTGCAAGCCAGTTTTGCACACGCAGAATACTCAGGTTAAACTTGACGAGCCTAGCATATGCAGATATGGCCTCGGAACACAGAGACCGAAAGGTCGAGCGTGAATCATATAGTAGATATGATCAACATAACGATGTTCACCATTGAAAACTACTCCATCTCACGTGATGATCGGTTATGGTTTAGTTGATTTGGATCACGTGATCACTTAGAGGATTAGAGGGATGTCTATCTAAGTGGGAGTTCTTAAGTAATATGATTAATTGAACTTAAATTTATCATGAACTTAGTCCTGATAGTATTAGCATATCTATGTTGAAGATCAATAGCTCGCGTTGTTGCTTTCATATGTTTATTTTGATATGTTCCTAGAGAAAATTGTGTTGAAAGATGTTAGTAGCAATGATACGGATTGGATCCGTGATCTGAGGTTTATCCTCATTGCTGCACAGAAAAATTATGTCCTTGATGCACCGCTAGGTGACAGACCTATTGCAGGAGCAGATGAAGACGTTATGAATGTTTGGCTAGCTCAATATGATGACTACTTGATAGTTTAAGTGCACCATGCTTAATGGCTTAGAATCGGGACTTCAAAGACGTTTTGAACGTCATGGACCATATGAGATGTTCCAGGAGTTGAAGTTAATATTTCAAGCAAATACCCGAGTTGAGAGATATGAAGTCTCCAACAAGTTCTATAGTTAAAAGATGGAGGAGAATCGCTCAACTAGTGAGCATGTGCTCAGATTGTCTGGGTACTACAATCGCTTGAATCAAGTGGGAGTTAATCTTCCAGATAAGATAGTGATTGACTAAATTCTCTAGTCACCATCACCAAGTTAGTAGAACTTCGTGATGAACTATGATATGCAAGGGATAACGGAAACGATTCCCAAGCTCTTCGTGATGCTGAAATCGATGAAGGTAGAAATCAAGAAAAACATCAAGTGTTGATGGTTGACAAGACCACTAGTTTGAAGAAAAGGGCAAAAGGGAAGAAGGGGAACTTCAAGAAGAACGGCAAGCAAGTTGCTGCTCAAGTGAAGAAGCCCAAGTCTGGTCCTAAGCCTGAGACTAAGTGCTTCTACTGCAAAGGGACTGGTCACTGGAAGCGGAACTGCCCCAAGTATTTGGCGGATAAGAAGGATGGCAAAGTGAACAAAAGTATATTTGATATACATGTTATTGATGTGTGCTTTACTAGTGTTTATAGCAACCCCTCAGTATTTGATATTGGTTCAGTTGCTAAGAGTAGTAACTCGAAACAGGAGTTGCAGAATAAACAGAGACTAGTTAAGGGTGAAGTGACGATGTGTGTTGGAAGTAGTTCCAAGATTGATATGATCATCATCGCACACTCCCCTATACTTTCGGGATTAGTGTTGAACTTAAATAAGTGTTATTTGGTTTTTGCGTTGAGCATGAATATGATTTGATCATGTTTATTGCAATACGGTTATTCATTAAAGTCAGAGAATAATTGTTGTTTTGTTTACATGAATAAAACCTTCGATGGTCATACACCCAATGAAACAAGTTCGTTGGATCTCGATCGTAGTGATACACATATTCATAATATTGAAACCAAAAGATGCAAAGTTAATAATGATAGTGCAACTTATTTGTGGCACTGACATTTAGGTCATATTGGTGTAAAGCGCATGAAGAAACTCCATGCTGATGGGCTTTTGGAATCACTTGATTATGAATCAGTTGATGCTTGCGAACCATGCCTCATGGGCAAGATGACTAAGACTCTGTTCTTCGGAACAATGGAGCGAGCAACAGATTTGTTGGAAATCATACATACTGATGTATGTGGTCCGATGAATATTGAGGCTCGCGACAGGTATCATTATTTTTGATCTTCACAGATGATTTGAGCAGATATGAGTATATTTACTTGATGAAACATAAGTCTGAAACATTTGAAAAGTTCAAAGAATTTCAGAGTGAAGTGAAAAATCATCGTAACAAGAAAATAAAGTTTCTATGATCTGATCATAGAGAAGAGTATTTGAGTTACGAGTTTGGCCTTCAGTTAAAAACAATGTGAAATAGTTTCACTACTCACGCCACAAGGAACACCATAGTGTAATGGTGTGTCCGAACGTCATAACCGTACTTTATTAGATATAGTGCGATCTATGATTTCTCTTACCGATCTACCACTATCGTTTTGGGGTTATGCATTAGAGACAGCTGCATTCACGTTAAAAAGGGCACCATCTAAGTCCGTTGAGACGACACAATCTGAACTGTGGTTTAGCAAGAAACCAAAGTAGTCGTTTCTTAAAGTTTGGGGTTGTGATGCTTATGTGAAAAAGTTTCATCCTGATAAGCTCAAAACCAAATCAGAGAAATATGTCTTCATAGGATACCCAAAAGGAGACTGTTGGGTACACCTTCTATCATAGATCCTAAGGCAAGACATTCGTTGCTTATAATGGATACTTTCTAGAGAAGAAGTTTCTCTCGAAAGAAGTGAGTGGGAGGAAAGTAAAACTTGATAAGGTAATTGTACCTTCTACCTTATTGGAAAGTAGTTCATCACAAAAATCTGTTCTTGTGACTACTACACCAATTAGTGAGGAAGCTAATGATGATGATCATGTAACTTCAGATCAAGTTACTACCGAATCTCGTAGGTAAACCAGAGTGAGATCCGCACCAGAGTGGTACGGTAATCCTGTTCTGGAGGTCATGTTACTTGACCATGATGAACCTACGAACTATGAGGAAGCGATGATGAGCCCAGATTCCGCGAAATGGTTTGAGGCCATGAAATCTGAGATATGATCCATGTATGAGAACAAAGTTTGGACTTCGGTTGACTTGCCCGATGATCGGCAAGCAATTGAGAATAAATGGATCTTCAAGAGGAAGACGGACGCTGATAGTAGTGTTACTATCTACAAAGCTAGAATTGTCGCAAAAGGTTTTCGACAAGTTCAAGGTGTTGACTACGATGAGAGCTTCTCACTCGTATCCATGCTTGAGTCTGTCCGAATCATGTTAGTAATTGCCGCATTTTATGAAATCTGGCAAATGGATAAACAAAATTGCATTCCTTAATGGATTTATTAAAGAAGAGTTGTATATGATGCAACATAAGGTTTTGTCAATCTGAAAGGTGCTAACAAAAATGTGCAAGCTCCAGCGATCCATCTGTGGACTGGTGCAAGCATCTCGGAGTTGGAATATACGCTTTGATGAGTTGATCAAAGCATATAGTTTTATACAGACTTGCGGTGAAGCCTGTATTTACAAGAAAGTGAGTGGGAGCACAACAACATTTCTGATAAGTATATGTGAATGACATATTGTTGATCGGAAATAATGTAGAATTATTCTGTAAAGCATAAAGGAGTGTTTGAAAGGAGTTTTTCAAAGAAAGACTTTGGTGAAGCTGCTTACATATTGAGCTTCAAGATCTATAGAGATAGATCAAGACGCTTGATAAGTTTTTTCAATGAGTACATACCTTGACAAGATTTTGAAGTAGTTCAAAATGGAGCAGTCAAAGAAAGAGTTCTTGCCTGTATTATAAGGTGTGAAGTTGAGTAAGACTCAAAGCCCGACCACGGCAGAAGATAGAAAGAGAATGAAAGTCATTTCCTATGCCTTGGCCATATGTTCTATAAAGTATGTCATGCTGTATACCAGATCTATTGTATACCCTGCACTGATTTGGCAAGGGAGTACAATAGTGATCTAGGAGTAGATCACTGGATAGCGGTCAGAATTATCCTTAGTGAAATAAGGATATGTTTCTCGATTATGGACGTGATAAAAAGGTTCGTCGTAAAGGGTTACGCCGATGCAAGTTTTGACGCTAATCTAGATGACTCTAAGTCTCGGTCTAGATACATATTGAAAGTGGGAGCAATTAGCTAGAGTAGCTCCATGCAGAGCATTGTTGACATAGAAATTTGCAAAATACATGTGGATCTGAATGTGGCAGACCCGTTGACTAAGATTCTCTCACAAGCAAAAAATGATCAAACCTTAGTACTCTTTGGGTGTTAATCACATAGCGATGTGAACTAGATTACTGAATCTAGTAAACCCCTTGGGTGTTGGTCACATGGCGATGTGAACTATGGGTGTTAATCACATGATGATGTGAACTATCGATATTAATCACATGGTGATGTGATCTAGATTATTGACTCTAGTGCAAGTGGGAGACTGAAGGAAATATGCCCTAGAGGCAATAATAAAGTTATTATTTATTTCCTTATATCATGATAAATATTTATTATTCATGCTAGAATTATATTAACCGGAAACATAATACATGTGTTAATACATAGACAAACAGAGTGTCACTAGTATGCCTCTACTTGACTAGCTCGTTAATCAAAGATGGTTAAGTTTCCTAACCATGGACAAAAGAGTTGTTATTTGATTAACGAGGTCACATCATCAGTTGAATGATCTGATTGACATGACCCATTCCATTAGCTTAGCACCCGATTGTTTAGTATGTTGCTATTGCTTTCTTCATAACTTATACATATTCCTATGACTATGAAATTATGCAACTCCCGTTTGCCGGAGGAACACTTTGGGTACTACCAAACGTCACAACGTAACTGGGTGATTATAAAGGAGTACTACAGGTGTCTCCAAAGGTAGATGTTGGGTTGGCGTATTTCGAGATTAGGATTTGTCACTCCGATTGTCGGAGAGGTATCTCTGGGCCCTCTCGGTAATGCACATCACCTAAGCCTTGCAAGCATTGCAACTAATATGTTAGTTGTGAGATGATGTATTACGGAACGAGTAAAGAGACTTGCCGGTAACGAGATTGAACTAGGTATTGGGATACCGACGATCGAATCTCGGGCAAGTAACATACCGATGATAAAGGGAACAACGTATGTTGTTATGCGGTCTGACCGATAAAGATCTTCGTAGAATATGTAGGAGCCAATATGGGCATCCAGGTCCCGCTATTGGTTATTGACCGGAGACGTGTCTCGGTCATGTCTACATTGTTCTCGAACCGTAGGGTCCGCACGCTTAAGGTTTCGATGACAGTTATATTATGAGTTTATGAGTTTTGATGTACCGAAGGAGTTCGGAGTCCCGGATGAGATCGGGGACATGACGAGGAGTCTCGAAATGGTCGAGACATAAAGATCGATATATTGGACGACTATATTCGGACATCGGAAAGGTTCCGAGTGATTCGGGTATTTTTCGGAGTACCGGGTAGTTACGGGAGAAGTAATGGGCCTTGATGGGCTTTAGTGGGAAGAGGAAAAAGGCTGCTGCGCCCCCCTCCCCTCTAGTCCGAATTGGACTAGGGAAAAGGGGGCCGGCCACCTTTCCTACTCCTTCACTTCCTTCTCCCTTGCTCCCCTCTTGGTGGAGTCCTAGTAGGACTCCACACCTGGCGCGCCTCTCCTAGGCCGGCCGCCCCTCCTCCCTTGCTCCTTTATATTCGGGGGCAGGGGGCACCCCATAGACACACAAGTTGATCCACGTGATCGTTCCTTAGCCGTGTGCGGTGCCCCCTGCCACCAAATTCCACCTCGATCATATTGTTGCAGTGCTTAGGCGAAGCCCTGCGTCGGTAGTACATCAAGATCGTCACCACGCCGTCGTGCTGACGGAACTCTTCCTCGACGCTTTGCTGGATCGGAGCCCGAGGATCGTCATCGAGCTGAACGTGTGCTAAGAACTCGGAGGTGCCGGAGTAACGGTGCTTGGATCGGTCGGATCGGGAAGACGTACGACTACTTCCTCTACGTTGTGTGATCGCTTCCGCAGTCGGTCTACGTTGGTACGTAGACAACACTCTCCCCTCTCGTTGCTATGCATCACCATGATCTTGCGTGTGCGTAGGAAATTTTTTAAAATTACTACGTTCCCCAACAAGCAGCGTGACCGCTTGGGCCCGTTACACACGAGGCGGTCAGCCCAACGGCATTTTGCGGGCTATTTTTGCGGGGCGGCGTGGCGGCCAAGCGGGATGTCCCGCGCCGCTTGTTAAAGTCATGCACACATACACCTTCCACGCCCTAAAATTTAGGGCATGGAAGGTGTATGTGTGCATGACTTTAACAAGGCACGCAGACAAGTCAAGATGAAAACTCGAAGCAATGGAAAAACGTAGTCAAATCCAGATTCTTTTGATTGCTATATACTGTACACAAGGGTGAACATGTTCCCCACACACTCATGTGAATATTAAATTAAAAAAATACAAGAAAAACTTATAAAATTCTGAACGGGGTATGAAACAGTCAACAATTCTACTCATTTGTGAAGTTTCGTGATGTAGTGATACCCATAGTATTCTTAGAGAACAAAATACAACTAGGACAATACTATTCATTAAACAGTGTTTTATTGTTCTTTAATATTGCCTCAATTTTGTCGTTTTTGCCTAGATTACTACCGATGTGATTTCTTCGCAAAACTTCATATGTGAGTATACCAATTGACTATGTATATTACATAAAAGATTCAGATTTTTTTGATTTTTTTTCAGTATTTGTTTTGAATTTACTATTCACAGGGGTGCGCGTGGAACAATGTTCATGAAATTTCGCGTCCAAACAAGGCTCCATTTTTTATTGAGTTCACTAAGAATTAGAGCATCTACAGCTGGATATGTCAAATATGGCCCCTCAAACGCCCGCGGACGCGTCCGGGCGTGTCCGCGGGCAGTTACCGTGCATGCCTCAAATTTCACGAGTTGCATCCGAACGTCTCATATTAGATTCTTAAATACATACAAGGACATACAAACGAAATAAACCTGCGTACTACGTCGATCACCTAGTTACTCATCGTCGGAGATGTGGACGATCTCCGTGCCCGGCTTCGGCAACATGGGCGGCGGGCCGGCGCCTCCGACTACTCCGCTCTGGCCTCCTCCTCCTCCTCTATCTCCACATCGAGTTCGGCGAAGAGCGCGTCGGACGCCGCCTGCTCCTAACAGAGGAAGACCTAGTTGGCATCCACATAGGCCTCGTCTGGATGGACTCCAGGATGGCCTGCTGCTCCGCCATCTCCTCCGATTGGGCGACGGCGAACTCCAGCTCTGCCTGCTCCATGTTGAAGACTGGCAGCTGTTGCTCCGGCAGCTCCGGCTCCGACTGCTCCGCCTCAATTGGAGCCAGCTACTCTTCCTCCTCCTCCGGCTTCAGCGAGTCCGGAGGCAGCCCGGCAGCGCTGCGGGCAGCGTGCGCGGCTTGTCTCGCCCGAATCTCCTGCTGGATCTCGTAGCGGAGCTCTGCTTAGTATGTGATCTTCCTCCGGACCATGGCGGAGCGTCGGAGTGTGGGCAGAGTGCTGGAGCGGGAGAGGGATGAGGTGGATGGGCTTGGACTGGCGGCGCAGAGAGGGGGGTGGGTGGATGGGCTAGGGTTGTGGGATGCCCGCCAGTTTAAATAGGCGGAATTGGTCTCGGGCAGCGAGCCGGAACAGCGCCACGCGACGTTCACACCGCGGCGATGGAGGAGGCGTCCGTCAGGCCGTCGGGTTTTCGGGCAAGTCCGCGTGGGACCCCTTCGTCAGTCCTACGTGGCGGGCGTGCCCGAGCAAGCCCGGGTGCCCCCATATCCGCCCCATATTTGGGCTGGATATGAGGGGTGCTGGTCAGCCTAGGCGTTTGAGGCCCGTTTAAGGAGCCCTTCTCGGTCGAAAATCATGACCGGTAAGTGACCGGGCGGCCCGCCAGGGCGTATGAGGCGGGTTTGAGGCGTCTGGCTGTAGATGCTTTTATTGTCCTGCTCAGAGATGCGATGTGGCGGCGGCCCTCTGTAGATGGAATAAGGTCCTCCTCGCCTAGCCCTATTTCAGCGATGTTTCTAGCATCGTTAGAGGGCGCGTGGAGGTGGATCCGATCTTCGCTCGTTTGTGTTCATGTGTCTACAGGCTGGGTCCTCCCAATCTATGCTTCTCTTCATCGGCGGCAGTTGTTGTTCTGGTGCGCTGGTCCTATGGTGCCTTAACACGAAGATTTCTCGATTGTCTACTACAACAAAATTTGTCTGACTCCGATGAAGGAGGGGCGATGACTGTGGCGCGGCTTCGCCTCGCTCTAGTGCTTATAGTCGTCGCTAGGTGGTGTACAGACCTAGATGAATTTTTTGGTGTTCTTTATATTATCATGACAATTGAGAAAATACTCCCTCCGATCCTTTACGTAAGGTGTATTTGTTCTTTTATAAAATTCCACATATGCATTTCTTCTATTCCTCAAAATTCCGCTTTTAGCCCTCTAGGAAAAAGGAAAGTATCTCTCCACAATTGCATGTATCTCTCCTTGTAAAGAAAAAAAAGAAAAGTATATATATCACCCATTTACATGTATCTCTTACTTTTCTAGCCTAAATGATTTACTTACCACTAATCGATGATTTAGCCAAGGTTAGTTTTGTCCTAACTTGTGTATAATTATGTGCCTTGATCATCATGCCAAAAATAATACACCTTACATAAATGAATGGAGGAAGTAGATCGGAAGTGTCTCTCGCAAAAAAAAAAGACTAGTAGTATGGAGCACTCCACTATATAAGAATACTAGATGATACCCCGCGTGTTGTTGCGGGAATACTTTGCAAAATATTTCAATGTGATTCGTTGTATGAACTGTGAATATTTTATGTAATAATATAAAAAACTAAAACTAAAAATACATAAAAGTTATTATGTTTGATACTATATTGCTGTAATGTGTTTATTAAATATATATAGCATGATAGAATGAAAATTCTCATTTATGTTTGCATATTGAAATGAGTCTTTTTTCATTCATGTCATGATGAAGTGGCATGCTTGCATGCTGAAAGGCATACAATACTGTGGGTGTTTTTCTTATACATAATATGCGATGATGTGACATGTTTGTATGTTGGGAGAAATAGTTAGTAAAGGCTAACTATTTAGATATAAAAAGATATCATTCTATTTCTATCACACAATTGACACACGACCCGTCTCTGGAATGCCAAAAGAAATTCCGGCATGGGTTGGTGCATCGACGTCTTCACGTACCATCGGTTCCTACTTCGACGACACTGTGTTTTGGCTACCCTTTTTCCGAGCAATCATACACTGCACCTTCATTTTCCTCTCTCCCGACGGAAACGGTATCGCGATCAATCTCTCGCAAGCAAAGAAAACCAACAAATGTGGTGTCAGTGGACCTTTCGAGATACATACATATAACCAAACCATTTTTTTAATGTCCTAATCCTAACCGGCCCTACAAATAACGAGTGAGACGTAGAAAAACCAAAGCGGCACCTGCCGCCATGGACAACGACTCCATCGGGAGGCATGGTGCGCGTCCTTCTTTATCATGGCTGACCTAATTAAATTTGGTCCTGGCTCCATCATCGGTTTGTCTTCTTGCGCTTTGGCCTGCCGAGATGATTAGATGAGGATGGATGACGGTCCTAATCTTGGTCCATATGGACCATATCGCATACTACACCTTACCTTACGTATGCATACATAGCTTTTGAGATGTCAAAACATATACGTATATTGCAATATCTTCAAGTCATTTGTTTCGAGACATGCTTCCTCCGTTTCAAAATAAACGACTCAAGTTTGTATTAACTTTAGTATAAAGTTAATGCAAAGTTAAGTCTCTTATTTTGAGAAGGAGGTAGTATAATATTGAACGTCAGACAGCATAGTATTTCATTTTTTCAGGCCAAGAACATGTCCTTCTCTATAAAGTTTATTCGACGGCTAATCTCGTGGACGTAGTTGCGTGCCTTGGTGATCGCATCATGCATCACGTACGCAATCCCATATAAATACGTTTGTTGATGTTGATGTTGATGAGCACCACTTTTGGACCATCATGATGAAGGCCAGAAGAAGGCTGCATGGATCCACCCTCACTTGCGCGGATCTGGGGTGGTAGGCCAAGGTGGAGCACGCGTCGTACTATAGTAAAACATCAAAAACTTATGGACCGAGACAAACGTGCAGAGTCCCCCCAACCTAGAAGCATCGCCCCAAAAGGTTCCTGTCTGTCTGCCAAGACTGATGCAAAATGCAAAACACATGCCCGTTGATCTTCATGATTCAACGCTCGTGCTAGCTAGCTAGAGGCGTGTAGAAATGCTTACTTTTCACCATCACATGTATACACCATACAAGTGCACCTTTTTTAACATGCGGTTATATACTCCATCGGCCCAGAATTACTTGATGCTGAAATGGATGTATTTAACGCCATGTAATTTCATACGGAGGTAGTACGTCAGTACACCTGGTGGGGCAATGCAGCTTCATTAATTGTCCTTTACTTTTATGATAAAAGGGATTAAATCCTTGATTTTTCATTAATCACCCCAAGCAATACAGGCTGTAATTTACAGTTGTTCTTCGAAAGTGAAACCAAAACAAAATTGCCTAGCAGCCATCTACAAGTCTACTCTGGAATTAAGAGAAATCACCACACACAAGCTCGAGAATAGTCTACCATGGTCCAATCTTTCCCCTGAGTTTCATAATAGTCGATGACATTTTAGAGCCATGCATTCTTGAGCCCATAGGGTGGCTTTCATATCCCGTTACGGCCTTACGGTTATAGAGCTTCACAAGGACAAAACTGTTAGCGATAGTTTTTCAGGAGCCTAGAAAGCAACCCCTGGAAGTTAAGATCCACTTGGGAAGCATCACCCCTTCGGAATATATGGTACTTCTGAGTGTTAATGTCCCGTTGCTAATGGAATCAAGTGGCATGCATCACTGCGTGCACAAAGGATTTTGTCCCTTTGTTCAGAAAATTAGGAAGTAGCGACCGGCTGGTATCCTTCTAGAAGCCCATGTCAGGTGATCCATTATAGAGAGAGATGCATGGCTAATTCTCTAGAAGCTCAAGCTTGATCACTACGGCGACCAATTGGTACTTCATTAGTTTCTTTTTACTTCACACAGTAGGTTTGTCTTAAGTCAAACTTTATAAATTTTAATCAAATATATATTAATAAACATCAGCGTCTATAATATCAAACAAATACAATATGAAAATATATTCCATGATTGACCTAATGACATTGATTCGTATTTCCCCCTATTAACTTGGTCAAACATTAAATCTGTCTTGAGATGAACCTCATACGCGAACTAAAAAGAAACAAAGGGAGTATCTTTCTAGAAGCCCGAGGCTGGCACTGCAACACAAATTATTGGTTTGTATATGTTACAAGGCGCCATATTTGTGGACACTTCTTATATGTAATGGTGCAAAGAAGTACTTTTATTCATACAAATCTAAAACTTAAAACATTCTCAATAAGAGGAAACAGTGGAAACGAAGATGACTAACAAAGACCTTGGTAAAAAAATGGAAGTTACATATTTTTAATCCGTCCTTTCCAACATCAGCCTTTGCATTTTCCCCCTTGCCTCCAAAGAAATTGCAAATGGTACAATAACCTCGAAGTTGAGAATTCGATGCCGCTAGATATACTGTGGTTGAGGAGACATCACGAAGTAAATTGCCGAATCGCTATTTCGTTGCCACACCCACCAGGGAAAAGACAAAGCACGAATAAATTAAACAAGAGAACCAAACATCCACAACCAAGATAGGTTAAGGCGCCAATAAAATCCATTGGGTCAAGAGGTATGCATCCTTCGAACGCAAACACCATCTCTCATTGATGTAGATCGCAACGTCATTGATAGAGTGGAGATGAAGTCGGAGCTTATAAGATCTTTACTCATAGGGTCATCAAGAACATATAGACCTTTCATAGAGTATCTAAATCACCGCATGTCGATTGGGATCCTACCTCCTAGCCTTAGATCAACTACTATAGGTGATGGGAACCAATGAGAATGCATGATGAAGATAAGGGAGCCACCAAGAATGCACCCTAACTAGAAGCTAGTGTGCAATCATGTCGCCGCGAGAGGAGTCAAGGAGCAACCTACTGTTGTGTAATCATACCATCCTTATTGGAAATATGCCCTAGAGGCAATAATAAATTGGTTATTATTATATTTCCTTGTTCATGATAATCGTTTATTATCCATGCTAGAATTGTATTGATAGGAAACTCAGATACATGTGTGGATACATAGACAACACCATGTCCCTAGTAAGCCTCTAGTTGACTAGCTCGTTGATCAAAAGATGGTTACGGTTTCCTGACCATGAACATTGGATGTCGTTGATAACGGGATCACATCATTAGGAGAATGATGTGATGGACAAGACCCAATCCTAAGCCTAGCACAAGATCGTGTAGTTCGTATGCTAAAGCTTTTCTAATGTCAAGTATCATTTCCTTAGACCATGAGATTGTGCAACTCTCGGATACCGTAGGAGTGCTTTGGGTGTGCCAAACGTCACAACGTAACTGGGTGGCTATAAAGGTTCACTACAGGTATCTCCGAAAGTGTCTGTTGGGTTGGCACAAATCGAGACTGGGATTTGTCACTCCGTGTAACAGAGAGGTATCTCTGGGCCCACTCGGTAGGACATCATCATAATGTTCACAATATGACCAAGGAGTTGATCACGAGATGATGTGTTACGGAACAAGTAAAGAGACTTGCCGATAACGAGACTGAACAAGGTATCGGGATACCGACGATCGAATCTCGGGCAAGTACAATACCGTTGGACAAAGGGAATTGAATACGGGATTGATTGAATCCTCGACATCGTGGTTCATCCGATGAGATCATCGTGGAACATGTGGAAGCCAACATGGGTATCCAGATCCCGCTGTTGGTTATTGGCCGGAGAGTTGTCTCGGTCATGTCTGCATGGTTCCCGAACCCATAGGGTCTACACACTTAAGGTTCGATGACGCTAGGGTTATTAGGAAGACTTGTATGTGATTACCGAATGTTGTTCGGAGTCCCGGATGAGATCCCGGACGTCACAAAGAGTTCCCGAATGGTCCATAGGTAAAGATTTATATATGGAAAGTTGTTGTTCGGGTTCCGGGAAAAGTTCGGTTTTTTCTGATATTGTATCGGGAAGCTTCCGGAAGGTTCCGGAGGTCCAGAAAATGTTCCACCACGTCCAATACAACAGCATGGGCTGTAGGGGGGCGCCCTAACCTTAAGGGGCCAAGGGCACCAGCCGGAGAACTGCCACTCCATCACCACCACACCGTCGTGCTGCTGTTGGACTCTCTTCCTCAACCTCTCCCTCCTCCTTGCTGGATCAAGGCGTGGGAGACGTCTCCGTTCCGTACGTGTGTTGAACGCGGAGGTGCCGTCCGTTCGGCGCTAGGATCATCGGTGATTTGGATCACGACGAGTATGACTCCATCAACCCCGTTCACTTGAACGCTTCCGCTTAGCGATCTACAAGGGTATGTAGATGCACTCTCCTTCCCCTCGTTGCTAGATTACTCTATAGATTGATCTTGGTGATGTGTAGAAAATTTCAAATTTCTGCTACGATCCCCAACAGTGACATCATGAGCAAGGTCTATGCGTAGTTTCTATGCACGAGTAGAACACAAAGCAGTTGCGGGCGTCGATATTGTCAATTTACTTGCCGTTACTAGTCTTATCTTGATTCGGCGGCATCGTGGGATGAAGCGGCCCGGACCGACCTTACACGTACTCTTACGTGAGACTGGTTCCACCGACTGACATGCACTAGTTGCATAAGGTGGCTAGCGGGTGTCTGTCTCTCCCACTTTAGTCGGATCGGATTCGATGAAAAGGGTCCTTATGAAGGGTAAATAGAAATTGGCATATCACGTTGTGGTTTTTGCGTAGGTAAGAAACGTTCTTGCTCTAAACCTATAGCAGCCACGCAAAAACTTGCAACAACAATTAGAGGACGTCTAACTTGTTTTTGCAGCATGTGCTGTGTGATGTGATATGGCCAAAAGGATGTGATGAATGATATATGTGATGTATCAGATTGATCATGTTCTTGTAATAGTAATCACGACTTGCATGTTGATGAGTATGACAACCGGCAGGAGCCATAGGAGTTGTCTTAATTTATTTATGACCTGCGTGTCAACTTAAACGTCATGTAATTACTTTACTTTATTGCTAAAGCGTTAGCTATAGTAGTAGAAGTAATAGATGATGAGACAACTTCAAGAAGACATGATGATGGAGATGTTGGGGAACGTTGCAGAAAACAAAAAAAAATTCCTACTCATTTCACCAAGATCCATCTAGGAGTTCATCTAGCAACGAGTCACGAGATGCATCTACATACCTTTGTAGATCGCGTGCGGAAGCGTTCAACGAACGGGGATGATGTAGTCGAACACGACGTGATCCAAATCACCGATGACCGAGTGCCGAACGGACGGCACCTCCGCGTTCAACACACGTACGGGACGGGAGACGTCTCCTCCTTCTTGATCCAGCAAGGGGGAGGAGAGGTTGGTGATGATCCAGCAGCACGACAGCGTGGTGGTGGATGCAGGGCGTCACAGTAGCAGGGCTTCGCCTATACTACAAGAGAGAGATGTAACAGGGAGAGAGGGAAGCACCAAAAGCGTAGCCTCAAGTCCCTCCTCTCCCTCACTATATATAGGGGTGCCAAGGGGGGGCCGGCCCTAGGAGATGGATCTCCTAGGGGGGGGGGGCGGCCAAGGGTGGGGGGCTTGCCCCCCAAGGCAAGGGGGCGCCCCCCCTTTAGGGTTTCCCCTAACCCTAGGCGCATGGGCCCCTTAGGGGGTGGCGCCCCAGCCCACTAAGGGCTGGGTTCCTTCCCACTTCAGCCCATGGGGCCCTCCGGGATAGGTGGCCCACCCGGTGGACCCCCGGGACCCTTCCGGTGGTCCCGGTACAATACCAGTAACCCCGAAACTTGTCCCGATAGCCGAAACAGCACTTCCTATATATAATTCTTTACCTCCGGACCATTCCGGAACTCCTCGTGACGTCCGGGATCTCATCCGGGACCCCGAACAACATTCGGGTTACTGCATATACATATCTTCACAACCCTAGCGTCACCGAACCTTAAGTGTGTAGACCCTACGGGTTCGGAAGACATGTAGACATGACCGAGACGACTCTCCGGTCAATAACCAACAGCGGGATCTGGATACCCATGTTGGCTCCCACATGCTCCACGATGATCTCATCGGATGAACCACGATGTCGAGGATTCAATCAACCCCGTATGCAATTCCCTTTGTCAATCGATATATTACTTGCCCGAGATTCGATCGTCGGTATCCCAATACCCCGTTCAATCTTGTTACCGGCAAGTCACTTTACTCGTACCGTAATGCATGATCCCGTGACCAGACACTTGGTCACTTTGAGCTCATTATGATGATGCATTACCGAGTGGGCCCAGTGATACCTCTCCGTCATACGGAGTGACAAATCCCAGTCTTGATCCGTGTCAACCCAACAGACACTTTCGGAGATACCCGTAGTATACCTTTATAGTCACCCAGTTACGTTGTGACGTTTGGTACACCCAAAGCACTCCTACGGTATCCGGGAGTTACACGATCTCATGGTCTAAGGAAAAGATACTTGACATTGCAAAACTCTAGCAAACGAACTATACGATCTTTATGCTATGTTTAGGATTGGGTCTTGTCCATCACATCATTCTCCTAATGATGTGATCTCGTTATCAATGACATCTTATGTCCCAGGAAACCATGACTATCTGTTGATTAACGAGCTAGTCAACTAGAGGCTTACTAGGGACATGTTGGTGTCTGTTATTCACACATGTATTACGATTTCCGGATAACACAATTATAGCATGAATAATGACAATTATCATGAACAAGGAAATATAATAATAATGCTTTTATTATTGCCTCTAGGGCATATTTCCAACAGTCTCCCACTTGCACTAGAGTCAATAATCTAGTTACATTGTGATGAATCGAACACCCATGGAATTCTCGTGTTGATCATGTTTTGCCCTAGGGAGAGGTTTAGTCAATGGATCTACTACATTCAGGTCCGTATGTACTTTACAAATATCTATGTCTCCATCCTGAACATTTTCACGAATGGAGTTGAAGCGACGCTTGATGTGCCTTGTCTTCTTGTGAAACCTGGGCTCCTTGGCAAGTGCAATAGCTCCAGTGTTGTCACAGAAGAGCTTGATCGGCCCCGACGCATTGGGTATGACTCCGAGGTCGGTGATGAACTCCTTCAACCAAATTGCTTCATGTGCTGCCTCCGAGGCTGCCATGTACTCCGCTTCACACGTAGATCCCGCCACGACGCTCTGCTTGCAACTGCACCAGCTTACTGCCCCACCATTCAAAATATACACGTATCCGGTTTGTGACTTTGAGTCATCCAGATCTGTGTCGAAGCTAGCGTCGACGTAACCCTTTACGACGAGCTCTTCGTCACCTCCATAAACGAGAAACATCTCCTTAGTCCTTTTCAGGTACTTCAGGATATTCTTGACCGCTGTCCAGTGTTCCTTGCCGGGATTACTTTGGTACCTTCCTACCAAACTTACGGCAAGGTTTACATCAGGTCTGGTACACAGCATGGCATACATAATAGAACCTATGGCTGAGGCATAGGGGATGACACTCATCTCTTCTATTTCTTCTGCCGTGGTCGGACTTTGAGCCGAGCTCAATTTCATACCTTGTAACACAGGCAAGAACCCCTTCTTAGATTGATCCATATTGAACTTCTTCAATATCTTATCAAGGTATGTGCTTTGTGAAAGACCTATGAGGCGTCTCGATCTATCTCTATAGATCTTGATGCCTAATATATAAGCAGCTTCTCCAAGGTCCTTCATTGAAAAACTCTTATTCAAGTAGGCCTTAATATTGTCCAAGAGTTCTATATCATTTCCCATCAAAAGTATGTCATCTACATATAATATGAGAAATGCTACAGAGCTCCCACTCACTTTCTTGTAAACGCAGGCTTCTCCATAAGTCTGTGTAAACCCAAACGCTTTGATCATCTCATCAAAGCAAATGTTCCAACTCCGAGATGCTTGCACCAGCCAATAAATCGAGCGTTGGAGCTTGCACACCTTGTCAGCATTCTTAGGATCGACAAAACCTTCCGGCTGCATCATATACAATTCTTCCTTAAGGAAACCATTAAGGAATGCCGTTTTGACGTCCATTTGCCATATTTCATAATCGTAAAACCCGGCAATTGCTAACATGATTCGGACAAACTTTAGCTTCGCTACCGGTGAGAAAGTCTCATCGTAGTCAACCCCTTGAACTTGTCGATAACCCTTAGCGACAAGCCGAGCTTTATAGATGGTCACATTACCATCCGCGCCTGTCTTCTTCTTAAAGATCCATTTATTCTCTATGGCTCGCCTTTCAACGGGCAAGTCAGTCAAAGTCCATACTTCGTTTTCATACATGGATCCTATCTCGGATTTCATGGCTTCTAGCCATTTGTCGGAATCCGGGCCCGCCATCGCTTCTTCATAGTTCGAAGGTTCACCGTTGTCTAACAACATGATTTCCAAGACAGGGTTGCCGTACCATTCTGGTGCGGAAAGTGTCCTTGTGGACCTTCGAATTTCAGTAGGAGCTTGATCAGAAGTATCTTGATCATTATCATTAACTTCCTCTCTAGTCGGTGCTGGCACCTCAGGAACATTTTCTTGAGTTGCGCCATTTTCCGGTTCAAGAGGTAATACTTCATCAAGTTCTACTTTCCTCCCACTTACTTCTTCCGAGAGAAACTCCTTCTCTAGAAAGGACCCATTCTTGGCAACAAAGATCTTGCCTTCGGATCTGAGGTAGAAGGTATACCCAATAGTTTCTTTTGGGTATCCTATGAAGACGCATTTTTCCGACTTGGGTTCGAGCTTTTCAGGTTGAAGTTTCTTGACATAAGCATCGCATCCCCAAACTTTTAGAAACGATAGCTTAGGTTTCTTCCCAAACCATAATTCATACGGTGTCGTCTCAACGGATTTCGACGGAGCCCTATTTAAAGTGAATGCGGCAGTCTCTAAAGCATAGCCCCAAAAAGATAGCGGTAGATCGGTAAGAGACATCATAGACCGCACCATATCTAATAGAGTGCGATTATGATGTTCGGACACACCGTTTCGCTGAGGTGTTCCAGGCGGCGTGAGTTGTGAAACTATTCCACATTTTCTTAAGTGTGTGCCAAATTCGTGACTCGAGTATTCTCCTCCACGATCTGATCGTAGAAACTTGATTTTCCTGTCATGTTGATTCTCGACCTCACTCTGAAATTCCTTGAACTTTTCAAAGGTTTCAGACTTGTGCTTCATCAAGTAAATATATCCATATCTACTCAAATCATCAGTGAGGGTGAGAACATAACGATAGCCACCGCGAGCCTCAACACTCATTGGACCGCACACATCAGTATGTATGATTTCCAATAAGTTGGTTGCTCGCTCCATTGTTCCTGAGAACGGAGTCTTGGTCATTTTACCCATAAGGCATGGTTCGCACGTGTCAAATGATTCATAATCAAGAGACTCTAAAAGTCCATCTGCATGGAGCTTCTTCATGCGTTTGACACCTATGTGACCAAGGCGGCAGTGCCACAAGTATGTGGGACTATCATTATCAACCTTGCATCTTTTGGCACTCACATTATGAATGTGTGTAGTATTATGTTCGAGATTCATAAAGAATAAACCATTCACCATAGGAGCATGACCATAAAACATATCTCTCATATAAATAGAACAACCATTATTCTCCGATTTAAATGAGTAGCCATCTCGAACTAAACGAGATCCCGATACAATGTTCATGCTCAAAGCTGGTACTAAATAACAATTATTAAGGTTTAAAACTAATCCCGAAGGTAAATGTAGAGGTAGCGTGCCGACGGCGATCACATTGACCTTGGAACCATTCCCGACGCGCATCGTCACCTCGTCCTTTGCCAGTTTCCGCTTATTCCGCAACCCCTTCTTTGAGTTACAAATGTGAGCAACTGCACCGGTATCAAATACCCAGGAGCTACTACGGACACTAGTAAGGTAGACATCAATTACATGTATATCACATATACCTTTTGTTTTGCCGGCCTTCTTGTCTGCTAAGTATTTAGGGCAGTTCCGCTTCCAGTGACCGCTTCCCTTGCAATAAAAGCACTCAGTCTCGGGCTTGGGTCCATTCTTTGGCTTCTTCCCGGCAGCTTGCTTGCCGGGCGCGGCAACTTCCTTGCCATCCTTCTTGAAGGCTTTCTTACCCTTGCCCTTCTTAAACTTAGTGGTTTTATTGACCATCAACACTTGATGTTCCTTCTTGACTTCTACCTCCGCTGATTTCAGCATTGCAAACAACTCAGGAATGGTCTTTTGCATCCCCTGCATGTTGAAGTTCATCACAAAGCTCTTGTAGCTTGGTGGAAGCGACTGGAGGATTCTGTCAATGACCGCATCGTCCGGGAGATTAACTCCCAGCTGAGACAAGCGGTTATGTAACCCAGACATAGTGAGTATGTGCTCACTGACAGAACTATTTTCCTCCATCTTACAGCTGAAGAACTTATCGGAGACTTCATATCTCTCGATCCGGGCATGAGCTTGGAAAACCATTTTCAGCTCTTCGAACATCTCATATGCTCCATGTCTCTCAAAACGCTTTTGGAGCCCCGGTTCTAAACTGTAAAGCATGCCGCACTGAACAAGGGAGTAGTCGTCAACACGTGTCTGCCAAGCGTTCATAACGTCTTGGTTCTGTGGGACGGGAGCTTCACCTAGCGGTGCTTGTAGGACGTAATCTTTCTTGGCAGCTATGAGGATGATCCTCAGGTTCCGGACCCAGTCCGTATAGTTGCTACCATCGTCTTTCAGCTTGGTTTTCTCTAGGAACGCGTTGAAGTTGAGGACTACGTGGGCCATTTGATCTACAAGACATATTGTAAAATATTTTAGACTAATGTTCATGATAATAAAGTTCATCTAATCAAATTATATAATGAAATCCCACTTAGATTAGACATCCCTCTAGTTATCTAAGTATTACATGATCCGAGTTAACTAGGCCGTGTCCGATCATCACGTGAGACGGACTAGTCAACGTCGGTGAACATCTTCATGTTGATCGTATCTTCCATACGACTCATGCTCGACCTTTCGGTCTTCTGTGTTCCGAGGCCATGTCTATACATGCTAGGCTCGTCAAGTCAACCTAAGTGTTTGCATGTGTAAATCTGTCTTACACCCGTTGTATGTGAACGTCTGAATAAAACATCCGATCATCACGCGGTGTTTTGAAACAGCGAACTGTCGCAATGGTGCACAGTTAGGGGGAACACTTCTTGAAATTAATATGAGGGATCATCTTATTTACTACCGTCGTTCTAAGTAAACAAGATGCAAAACATGATAAACATCACATGCAATCAAATAATAAACGTGACATGATATGGCCAATATCACATAGCTCCTTTGATCTCCATCTTGGGGCTCCATGATCATCTTGTCACCGGCTTGACACCATGATCTCCATCATCGTGTCTCCATGAAGTTGCTCGCCAACTATTACTTCTACTACTATGGCTAACGCGTTTAGCAATGAAGTAAAGTAATTTACATGGCGTTTCTCAATGACACGCAGGTCATATAAAAGAATAAAGACAACTCCTATGGCTCCTGCCGGTTTTCATACTCATCGACATGCAAGTCGTGATTCCTATTACAATAGCATGAACATCTCATACATCACATATAGATCATTCATCATTCATCACAACTTTGGCCATATCATATCACAAACCACTTGCTGCAAAAACAAGTTAGACGTCCTCTAATTGTTGTTGCAAGTTTTACGTGGCTGAATTAGGGTTCTAGCAAGAACATTTTCTTACCTACGTGAAAGCCACAACGTGATTTGTCAACTTCTATTTACCCTTCATAAGGACCCTGTTCATCGAATCCGCTCCAACTAAAGTGGGAGAGACAGACACCCGCCAGCCACCTTATGCAACTAGTGCATGTTAGTCGGTGGAACCGGTCTCACGTAAGCGTACGTGTAAGGTTGGTCCGGGCCGCTTCATCCCACAATACCGCTGAAGCAAGAAAAGACTAGTAGCGGCAAGAAAGTTGACAAATCCACGCCCACAACAAATTGTGTTCTACTCGCGCAAGAAGAACTACGCATAGTCTTAGCTCTGATACCACTGTTGGGGAACGTTGCAGAAAACAAAAAAAAATTTCCTACTCGTTTCACCAAGATCCATCTAGGAGTTCATCTAGCAACGAGTCACGAGATGCATCTACATACCTTTGTAGATCGCGTGCGGAAGCGTTCAACAAACGGGGATGATGTAGTCGAACACGACGTGATCCAAATCACCGATGACCGAGTGCCGAACGGACGGCACCTCCGCGTTCAACACACGTACGGGACGGGAGACGTCTCCTCCTTCTTGATCCAGCAAGGGGGAGGAGAGGTTGGTGATGATCCAGCAGCACGACGGCGTGGTGGTGGATGCAGGGCGTCACAGTAGCAGGGCTTCGCCTATACTACAAGAGAGAGAGAGAGATGTAACAGGGAGAGATGGAAGCACCAAAAGCGTAGCCTCAAGTCCCTCCTCTCCCTCACTATATATAGGGGTGCCAAGGGGGGGGGGCGCCGGCCCTAGGAGATGGATCTCCTAGGGGGGGGGGGGCGGCCAAGGGTGGGGGGCTTGCCCCCCAAGGCAAGGGGGCGCCCCCCCTTTAGGGTTTCCCCTAACCCTAGGCGCATGGGCCCCTTAGGGGGTGGCACCCCAGCCCACTAAGGGCTGGGTTCCTTCCCACTTCAGCCCATGGGGCCCTCCGGGATAGGTGGCCCCACCCAGTGGACCCCCGGGACCCTTCCGGTGGTCCCGGTACAATACCGGTAACCCCGAAACTTGTCCCGATAGCCGAAACAGCACTTCCTATATATAATTCTTTACCTCCGGACCATTCCGGAACTCCTAGTGACGTCCGGGATCTCATCCGGGACCCCGAACAACATTCGGGTTACTGCATATACATATCTTCACAACCCTAGCGTCACCGAACCTTAAGTGTGTAGACCCTACGGGTTCGGGAGACATGTAGACATGACCGAGACGACTCTCCGGTCAATAACCAACAGCGGGATCTGGATACCCATGTTGGCTCCCACATGCTCCACGATGATCTCATCGGATGAACCACGATGTCGAGGATTCAATCAACCCCGTATGCAATTCCCTTTGTCAATCGATATATTACTTGCCCGAGATTCGATCGTCGGTATCCCAATACCCTGTTCAATCTCGTTACCGGCAAGTCACTTTACTCGTACCGTAATGCATGATCCCGTGACCAGACACTTGGTCACTTTGAGCTCATTATGATGATGCATTACCGAGTGGGCCCAGTGATACCTCTCCGTCATACGGAGTGACAAATCCCAGTCTTGATCCGTGTCAACCCAACAGACACTTTCGGAGATACCCGTAGTATACCTTTATAGTCACCCAGTTACGTTGTGACATTTGGTACACCCAAAGCACTCCTACGGTATCCGGGAGTTACACGATCTCATGGTCTAAGGAAAAGATACTTGACATTGCAAAACTCTAGCAAACGAACTATACGATCTTTATGCTATGTTTAGGATTGGGTCTTGTCCATCACATCATTCTCCTAATGATGTGATCTCGTTATCAATGACATCTTATGTCCATAGCCAGGAAACCATGACTATCTGTTGATTAACGAGCTAGTCAACTAGAGGCTTACTAGGGACATGTTGGTGTCTGTTATTCACACTTGTATTACAATTTCTGGATAACACAATTATAGCATGAATAAAGACAATTATCATGAACAAGGAAATATAATAATAATGCTTTTATTATTGCCTCTAGGGCATATTTCCAACAGGAGATCATGGTGTCATGCCGGTGACAACGATGATCATGGAGCCCCGAAGATGGAGATCAAAAGGAGCAAAATGATATTGGCCATATCATGTCACTATTTGATTGCATGTGATGTTTATCATGTTTTACATCTTATTTGCTTAGAACGACGGTAGCTTAAATAAGATGATCCCTCACTAAAATTTCAAGAAAAGTGTTCCCCTAACTATGCACCGTTGCGAAGGTTCGTCGTTTCGAAGCACCACGTGATGATCGGGTGTGATAGATTCTAACGTTCGAATACAACGGGTGTTGACGAGCCTAGCATGTACAGACATGGCCTCGGGACACATGCAAAACACTTAGGTTGACTTGACGAGCCTAACATGTACAAACATGGCCTCGGAACACGGAAGACCGAAAGGTCGAACATGAGTCGTATAGAAGATACGATCAACATGAGATGTTCACCGTTGATGACTAGTCCGTCTCACGTGATGATCGGACACGACCTAGTCGATTCAGATCATGTTTCACTTAGATGACTAGAGGGATGTCTATCTGAGTGGGAGTTCATTAAATAATTTGATTAGATGAACTCAATTATCATGAACATAGTCTAAATTGTCTTTGCAAATATGTTGTAGATAAATAGCTCATGTTGTAGCTCCTTGTTTCAATATGTTCCTAGAGAAAGATTAAGTTGAAAGATATTGTAAGCAATGATGCGGACTAGGTCCGCAGTCCGAGGAGTGTCCTCACTGCTACACAGAAGGCTTACATCTTTGATGCACCGCTCGATGTGCAAACCCCTACAACGTCGTCTGTGGATGTTGTGAACACCTGACAGACACATCCTGATGACTACTTGATAGTTTAGTGCACCATACTTTACGGCTTAGAATCGGGATTCCAATGACATTTTGAACGCCATAGAACATATGAGATGTTCCAAGAGCTGAAATTGGGATTTCAGGCTCATGCCCGTGTTGAGAGGTGTGAGACCTCTGACAAGTTCTTTTGCCAACAAGATGGAGGAGAATAGCTCAGCTAGTGAGCATGTGCTCAGAATGTCTGGGTGCTACAATCACTTAAATCAAGTGGGAGTTAAACTTCCAGATAAGATAGTGATTGATAGAGTTCTCTAGCCACTATCACTAAGCTACTAGATCTTCGTGATGAACTATGACATGCAAGGGATGGAGTTGATCCCGGAGCTATTCGCGGTGTTTAAGACCGCAAAAGGTAGAAATCAAGAAGGAGCATCAAGTGTTGATGGTTTAACAAGACCACTGGTTTCAAGAAGGGCAAGGGCTAGAAGGGAAACTTCATGGATGGCAAACCAGTTGCCGCTCCAGTGAAGGAACCCAAGGTTGAACCCAAACCCGAGACTAAGTGCTTCTATTGTAAGGGGAATGGTCACTGGTAGCGGAACTACCCCAAATGCATGGTAGATAAGAAGGCTGCCAACTTCAACAAAGTATATACGTGTTATTAATGTGTACCTCACTAGTACTCCTGGTAGCACCTGGGTATTGGATACTGGTTCAGTTGCTATTATTGGTGACTTGAAGCAAAAGCTACGGACTGAACGAAGACTGGCTAAGGGCGAGGTGACGATGTGTGTTTCCAAAGTTGATGAGATCACCATCTCACGCTCCATCTGCCTTCGGGATTAGTATTGAACCTAGATAAATGTTATCAGGTGTCTACGTTGAGCATGAATATGATTAGATCATGTTCATTGCAATACGGTTATTCATTTAAGTTAGAGAATAATGGTTATTCTGTTTACATGAATAATACCTTTCATGGTCATGCACCCTATGTGAATGGTTCATTGAATCTCGGTCGTGGTAATACACATGTTCAAGCCAAAAGATGTAGAGTTAATAATGAGAGTACCACTTTCTTGTGGCACTGCCGCTCAGGTCATATTGGCGTAAGATGCATGAAGAAACTCCATATCGATGGATGTTTGGAGTCACTTGATTTTGAATCGCTTGACACATGCGAGCCATGCCTCATGGGCAGGATGACTAAGACCCCTTTTTAGGTACAATGAAATGGGCAAGTGACTTGTTGGAAATCATGCATGCTGATGCGTGTGATCTAATGAGAATTGAAGCATGCGGTGGATATCGCTATTTTCTCATCTTCACTGATGATTTGGGTAGATATAGGTATATCTACTTAATGAGCACAAGTCTGAAACGTTTGTAAAGTTCAAGCGATTTCAGAGTGAAGTTAGGAATCATCATAACAATAAGATCATGTTCCTACGATCTGATCAAAAGGGGATTTTCTGAGTTATGAGTTTGGCAATCACTTAAGACATTGTGGAATTGTTTTGCAGTTGAAGCCACCTGGAACACCATAGCATAATGGTGTGTCTGGACGTCGTAATCGAACCTTATGAGATATGGTGCGATCTATGATGTCTCTTACCGATCTACCGCTATTATTTTGAGGTTATGCATTAGAGACAGATGCATTCACTTTAGATAGGACACCATATAAGTCCGTTGAGACGACATCGTGTGAACATTGGTTTGGCAAGAAACCAAAGTTGCCGTTTCGTAATGTTTGGGGCTGCGATGCTTAAGGCTTCAGCCGGAGAAGCTCGAACCCAAAGCGGACAAACACATCTTCATAGGATACCCAAAGGTGACAGTTGGGTATACCTTCTATCTCAAATCCGAGGGAAAATTGTTTGTCACTCGGAACGGGTCCTTTCTCGAGAAGGAGTTTCTCTCGAAAGAATTGAGTGGGAGGAAGATAGAACTTGATGAGGTTGTCGAACCTTTACTTCAACCAGAGAGTGTTGCAACACAGAAAGATGTTTTCTGTGGCGCCTACATCTGTTGAATAGGAAGTTAATGATAGTAATCATGAAGCTTCGGATCAAGTTGCTATCGAACCTCATAGGTCGACAAGGATATGTACTACTCCTGAGTGGTACGGTAATCCTGTCTTAGATATCATGTTGTTAGACAACAATGAACCTACGAGCTATGGAGAAGCGATGGTGGGCCCGTATTCCGACAAATGGTTAGAATCCATGAAATCCGAGATAGGATCCATGTATCAGAACAAAGTATGGACTTTGGTGGACTTGCCCGATGATCGGCAAGCCATTGAGATAAATGGATCTTTAAGAAGAAGACGGACGTGGGCGGTAATGTTACCGTCTATGAAGCTCGACTTGTGGGAAAGAGTCTTTTCACAAGTTCAAGGAGTTGACTACGATGAGAATTTCTCACCCGTAGCGATGCTTCAGTCCGTCGGAATCATGTTAGCATTATCTGTATTTTTCGATTATGAAATCTGACAGATGGATGTCAAAACGAGTTTTCTTACCAGTTTTCGTAAGAAAGAGTTGTATGTGATATAATCAAAGTTTTGTCGATCCTAAGGATGCTAAAAGGTATGCTGGCTCCAGCGATCCTTCTATGGACTAGAGCAAGCATCTCGGAGTCAGAATATATGCTTTGATGGAGTGATCAAAGCTTTTTGGTTTATACAATGTTTGCTAGAAACTTGTTTTTACAAGAAAGTGAGTGGGAGCAAGACAACATTTCTGATAAGTATATGTGGATGACATATTGTTGATCCGAAATAACGTAGAATTTCTGGAAAGCATAAACGGTTGTTTGAAGAGTGTTTTTCAAAGGAAGACCTGGATAAAGCTGCTTACATATTGGGCATCAAGATCTATAGAGATAGATCAAGACGCCTGATGGTTCTTTCAAAGAACGCACACCTTGACATGTTCTTGAAGGAGTTCAAAATAGATCAGTCAAAGAAGGGGTTCTTACCTGAGTTGTAAGGTGTGAAGTTGATTAAGACTCAAAGCTTGAC
This sequence comes from Triticum monococcum, assembly GCA_034509565.1. NCBI lineage: Eukaryota > Viridiplantae > Streptophyta > Magnoliopsida > Poales > Poaceae > Triticum > Triticum monococcum. The sequence continues at coordinate 617,854,477 of CM067847.1, read as the reverse complement.
CACGGCAGAAGAAAGAAGAAAGACGAAGGTCGTCCCCTATGCTCTTGTCATAGGCTCTATACGGTATGCCATGCTGAAGTACCGCACCTAATGTGTGCCTTGCCACATGTCTGGCAAGAGGGTACAAAGGTGATCTAGGAGTGGATCACCAGATAGCAGTCAAAATTATCCTTAGAGGAATAAGGAAATGTTTCTCGGTTATGGAGGTGATAAAGAGTTCGACATAAAGAGTTACGTCGATGCAAGCTTAACACCTATCCGGATAGCTCTGAGTAGAGATACCGGATACGTATAATGGAGCAATAATTTGGAATAGCTCCAAGTGGAACGTGGTAGCAGCATCTACGATATAAAGTTTTGCAAAATACATAGGGATCTGAATATGGCAAGACCCGTTGACTACAACCTCTCTCACAAGCATAACATGATCAAACCCAGAACTCATTGAGTGTTAATAACATATTGATGTGAACTAGATTATTGAGTCTAGTAAACTCTTTGGATGTTGGTCACATGGCGATGTGACCTGTGAGTGTTTAATCACATGGCGATGTGAACTAGATTATTGACTCTAGTGCAAGTGGGAGACTGTTGGAAATATGCCCTAGAGGCAATAATAAATTGATTATTATTATATTTCCTTATTCATGATAATCATTTATTATCCATGCTAGAATTGTATTGATAGGAAACTCAGATACATGTGTGGATACATAGACAACACCATGTCCCTAGTAAGCCTCTAGTTGACTAGCTCGTTGATCAAAAGATGGTTACGGTTTCCTGACCATGGACATTGGATGTCGTTGATAACGGGATCACATCATTAGGAGAATGATGTGATGGACAAGACCCAATCCTAAGCATAGCACAAGATCATATAGTTTGTCTGCTAAAGCTTTTCTAATGTCAAGTATCATTTCCTTAGACCATGAGATTGTGGAACTCCCGGATACCGTAGGAATGCTTTGGGTGTGCCAAACGTCACAACGTAACTGGGTGGCTCTAAAGGCACACTACGGGTATCTCCTAAAGTGTCTGTTGAGTTGGCACGAATCGAGACTGGGATTTGTCACTCCGTGTGACGGAGAGGTATCTCTGGGCCCACTCGGTAATGCATCATCATAATGAGCTCAATGTGACTAATGAGTTAGCCATAGGATCATGCGTTACGGAACGAGTAAAGAGACTTGCCAGTAATGAGATTGAACAAGGTATCGGGATACCGACGATCGAATCTCGGGCAAGTACAATACCGTTGGACAAAGGGAATTGAATACGAGATTGATTGAATCCTCGACATCGTGGTTCATCCGATGAGATCATCATGGAACATGTGGGAGCCAACATGGGTATCCAGATCCCGCTGTTGGTTATTGGCCGGAGAGTTGTCTCGGTCATGTCTGCATGGTTTCCGAACCCGTAGGGTCTACACACTTAAGGTTCGATGACGCTAGGGTTATTAGGAAGACTTGTATGTGATTACCGAATGTTGTTCGGAGTCCCGGATGAGATCCCGGACGTCACGAGGAGTTCCGGAATGGTCTGGAGGTAAAGATTTATATATGGAAAGTTTGTTCGGGTTCCGGGAAAAGTTCGGTTTTTTCCGGTATTGTATCGGGAAGCTTCCGGAGGATTCCAGAGGGGTCCGGAGGTCCGGAAAATGTTCCACCACGTCCAATACAACAGCATGGGCTGTAGGGGGGAGCCCTAACCTTAATGGGCCAAGGGCACCAGCCCCCCAAGGCCCATGTGCATGGGAGAGGGGAAACCCTAAGGGGGAGGGCCTCCACTTGACTTGGGAGCACTCCTCCCCCCTTGGCCGCCGCCCCTAACCCTAGATGGGATCTAGGGGGGCCGGACCCCCTCTCTCCCCACCTATAAATAGTGGAGGGGTGGGAGGGCGGCCACACCCTTGAACCTGGCGCAGCCGCTCCCCTCCAATACCTCTCCTCCTCCGCGTGAGCTTGGCGAAGCCCTGCCGGAGAACTGCCACTCCATCACCACCACGCCGTTGTGCTGTTGTTGGACTCTCTTCCTCAACCTCTCCCTCCTCCTTGCTGGATCAAGGCGTGGGAGACGTCTCCGTTCCGTACGTGTGTTGAACGCGGAGGTGCCGTCCGTTCAGCGCTAGGATCATCGGTGATTTGGATCACGACGAGTATGACTCCATCAACCCCGTTCACTTGAACGCTTCCGCTTAGCGATCTACAATGGTATGTAGATGCACTATCCTTCCCCTCATTGCTAGATTACTCCATAGATTGATCTTGGTGATGTGCAGAAAATTTCAAATTTCTGCTACGATCCCCAACAATCCTATCTAGCTTTTGAACCGTAAACCAAAAAATATTCTACCACACTATCCTTGGAACCCCACATATTTTCTTGCAAATAAAATATCAATTATTCCAAGAAGGGGTTCAACCTAGGGTGCGGGGGAGGTGGGGTGAGGGTTAGTGGAACGAACCGAGGGTGATTGCCATCATCTAGAAATTTGGCCGGACAAGCTCAACCAATTTTTAGAGAGAATATTCCACCGGTAGCCCTCATTCCTCTCACTATGTGAGCCAAACACGCCACGACTTATTCAGTTAGGAGGAAATAAAAATGTAGGAATTAGGAATAACACATGTGTGGAATAAAATGACAGTTTCCAATCTAAGGAAATGCATTGCCTTGTTCGTAAGCAAAAAGGCTATGATTAGATGTGCAGTTTTCTCCAAACACACTGAAAATGAACAACATTCTTAAGGTATGGTTGTGCTTGTTTCCTCTGCGGTCCTTATTCATATGGCTTTTGTGTGAAAAACCTCAAAATCTAATGAGCCCAAATATTTAGAAACACCTAATATTTTCACTATAGCTTATGGTTTGGAGGGTGGGAAAAGGGTAAAAGGGATTGTAAAGACTAGTATTTTTTGACCCGCAAACCCTAGAACAATTGTTGTATGGTATATTCTATTAAAGTAGAATAAAGTGCAATATATACATTAGAGGAAAACTAAAAATAACAAATAACAAAAGAAAGAAATGAAAACAAGGAGTGGCACATTTGAAATTAACCAATGCATGTTTTTGTACAATCTAGAAGACTCCACGGTTGAATTCAAGCATAATGCACAAACCTCAAAACACAAGCACTTCTTCTTTATTCTAGAATCTTTCATATCATAATTGCCCAAACTTTTTTTTCTAGATGAATTGCCGTTTTTTTATTTTATGCTTTACAATGCACAATCCCATGAATCTTAAAATAGATTAACTTTTTAATAAAAACTAATTGATGTTGAATGAGATAAACTATAAGAATTAAACGAGCAAGCTTACATGCTATAGTGTGGTATTTATTCATAATTTGGTTGCCAAATCTCATGCGTGCAATGCACGTGTACCTTACTAATACTATTAAGTATACGAAAAAATGATTATCTTTTCTTTTAAATACGTGCATGCCCTAGAGCATGCCCAAAAAACGTCCAAGGACGCGCCCGATCGTGTTTGTTTTGAGCCCCTATTTGTCCATGCATCGAGCCATGCTCTTTATTTTCTCCTTTATATGAGGGTTCCGATTGGGCCATATTTTTTCTTGTCTCTCATGTCCAGGCACTAACCGAGCGCGTCCGCGGATGTTTGAGGAGGATTTGAGGGGACCGACTATAGATCCTCTATAAAACCAAAAAATGAAATGAAGGGACCAACATGCTTGAGTAGTGCATCTAAAATCTACTCAAAGCCAAAACCCGAATGAACGGTTTGTAGATGAGCATGGGTTATACTTCATGAGCTCATATCCGGAGGAGGACGACATATTCTCTTGTTTCTTTATCGGAGCAGCTGGCAATGTGGGGGCAAAAGTTGCAACCATGCGCATGCGTGCTTGCATATACCCTAAAACCCACCACCAAAGGTGATTAACAAATGAACCCGTGACGATCATACCTAACGCATCTCCAGCCTTTTATACAACGACGGCATGCAGAATTCATCCTGCACGTACCCCTTGTTTTAGTCTTCGCAGGCATTAAATTGCACAACAGTGCGTCGACAGCATTTTAATCAGGTCGGCAGATTACTACTAGATTATTGCCGCCGGGACACAGCAAATTCCAGACTTATTCGAATAAGCGATCGATACCTCTGTGCATCGATCAAAGACTGTTCTGTGCCATGCGCTGTCAGGCAATTTTTTCGCTGACAGAAAATCTTGGCTCAGTTGGCATCGATCTACAAAGTTACATTCCGCGCCATGCCCTGTGAGGGAGAAAATCGATGGTGCCCTGTCAGACAAATAGATTACTGGTAAACATAATAAAGTAGACTCATGCGAGAAGGTGATTTGATCTGAACTTGGAAGAAGAGGACAGAAGATGGACGGCAGCATCCGGTGGCCGGCTTGTGCGTCATGGTGAGTCATAGCAAATCATGGGATCTGGTATATCAACGAATAAAAGATGAGGGGCTGCCGACACAGACAGCTGTATTTGGACTTCTCGCGGTTAGAAAAAAGAGCAGAGCTCGGATCGATGGGATTGATCCTCCTCGACTAAGTGACCATCGAATCGCTTTACTATTATATGCTGCTAGTAGTAACATTTGTAACCTGGTGCATGCATTACTTAATCATGTGGCTCTTAGCCTCTTACCATGTCATCCAGCTCGCTGCAAACCCAATCCACGAAGTTAGAAAACACACACTCATGGACGATTGGTTGGGGTTGATCCTCCTTCACTAATAAAGCATATTGTACGTGGATCATGCAGCCTCGAACACTGGATGCAAAATACGCCACTCTCCCTTGAGGCGTGAGCTCCAAATTAACCTAACCCACCCAGCTCACATCCAATGGCTGGCTTGCACACCTCTCTCTCAAGTTCAAACTAAGGCGCGATCGACAGCAACATGAGCTCATGTTCATCTACCAACTTCTGTTGCTACCAGTGTAATATGTGGATGATGCTCACTGGTCGACGTACGTGGAATTATTTTTCTAGCCGATCCATGGAATTAAGTAGTGACATTATTGGAGAGGGAACTTCTCCTCTGAAGCATTTCCTTATCGACTCAATCTTTTTATTCCCTCCCAATTTTCTATCTGCCATTTGGCCTACTTGAAGTAGAATGTCTGCACCGTCAGAAGATCTCCTAGCTACAGACGACGACCAGCCCACAACAAGCTAGTATTGGAGCGTCTCCAGCCGTGCCCTCACCCCCCCCCCCTCTCACGATTTTTTCATGCCGGCGTCCAAAAATCGGCCCAGTTGCCCCTCCGAAGCCCCTTTTTTGCAAGTTTGGGTCAAAACTGATCCCGCGGACCCAGACCGAACCCGGCGCGTTGGGAAGCGCATGGGGCGCCTGGGGACGCGATTTTGATGCGAACGAGGATGGGCCTGCTGAGTCAGTGAGACGCCGCTTCGTCGTCCTTATCGTCTCGGTTCCCGCGGAAATCAATGCCAAGGCTGGCCAAGACTGCCGCGCTGTCGCGCTGGTTAGTCTTCATTGATGCCTCACGGGCGGCGCGGTGAAGGCGCCATCGATGCGCGCCCCGCCCGCTCTCGCCACGCGTTGCCCGGCATGCAGCCTCTCCCTGCCCCCGCTACGGCTATAAAAGGCGACCTCCCCGTCAGTGAACGCCACAGCTCTCATCCTGCCTCGCGTCCGCCACACAAAGCAACACCCCGCCCCCCTTCCCGCCGACGAGGAAAATGACCGTGAGTTTCCCAGGCGACGACACGGCGGCGAACGGCTTTGGCCGCCGCCATCTTGAAGAGCCGGAGGCGCGCCTCCTCTGCGAGGCCAAATATCCGGCGCCCCCGGACATGCGTGTCCCGGGGAACTGGAAGTTGAGCGTCGCCGGCGTCTCGGTGCTACCGGTGCCCGAAGGGACGGCAAGGACGGCCAAGATCGCCCGCATCCGCTCGTCGATACCGGAGGAGCAGCGAAATGAGCCGAGATACGCCGCCGACAGCCACACCCTATGGACGATTCGTGCCAGATCACTGATTTTACACAAATTTATATGAGTGGCGATATTTGGTAACGACCTAGGGGCGACGAGTGGGAATAGAGTCGTCCCCACGCGCCAAGCTAGCACCGATTCACCTCCATGCAGTTTTTTTTCGGCGTCCTGTAGGACCGAACGACGGGAGATGCTCTTACTACATCTAGCTTAACAGAAACAAAAAGGTCTCACGAAGCATACTCGCGATGCAACATATCCTATCCCCATCGAAACCAAACCGAGATGCTCGCCGTCGCCGTCGGTGTCTGTCTTCTCCCCGTATGCAAGTGGATGGAGCCACACCTTCCGGCCACGTTGAAAGCGCAGCGCACTGCCATTTTCGGGAAAATGGCCGGAGAAAACGACGGCGCTGCCGAAACAGCCAGGCCACGGAAAGCGAAGACGAAAGAGGAGTCCTCCTCGCCTCTCCGGCGTCGACCGACCGATCGCCGGCGTTTGCGTGTGTGGGCTCGCAAACGGAGATGCCTCTCGACCGGTGGTCAAAAGTTACCCTGGAGGGACGTGCGAGGTGCACATCTTCTTCTACCTTGCGTGCGGAAGTCCTGGATTGCCTAATGACTGTACAAGTCTTATTGGGATCAGCACGGCGATGTCCCCGCGACCGGTTTTGCATAGTCGAGGTCGCTTTCGCGGCGGCGACGCGCCTTTCAGTGTGACTAGGCACTAACAGACAGTGCACTACAGACCACCTTTTGATTAGAATTCAGAAATCTGTGGCATCGTCACGAATTTGCAGAGCGACATACATGTTTCCTGAGCTCGCTAGAAATTTACACGAATCCCACTTGGCACTTCATCGATGGATCTCTCGGTGTCTTTACTAATTAATACGTGGTGAATGCTGAACAACTCTTTTTTCTGAGATGATCAGTGAGAAAGTTCTTGTGTAATATGGCACCGTCCCATCTCAAATACCCTCTGATTATATTATTACATTATTATTAGGTCGTCACTGACTTCGGATAATCGCGGTATCTTGTGGACACCCACAAGCTGGGGCTCCAAGTTGGCTACGGAACTGGAATAGACATCTCAATTATTGGAGAATATATATCTCCCGGCTCTTGGAATCAATCCCAAAATCAACACTAGCTTAGCTACTTGTATCTGCATGGTCGCATGCGTTTCCTGTTCATCGCATCGCACCTAACTTATCTCCGGGACAAAGGGCTCGCCGCACTGGTGATTCGTTTGCATGTCTCCACTGGTACAAGCACTGCAAGGTTCTAGTCAACACAGCAGAGATTGCATGTCTCCCACACTCGGACCAACACTGTAATTAAGCTAGATTCTCTCTCAAGACAAGATTACATCCTACCGTTGAAACGGCGAACACTCGATCCACACGTGGCCGCGCAATCATCCATGCGTCCATCCAAGCGTGTAACAAAAAACTTGCATGCATGCATGCTGGATATACATTACTGGCGACACGATATTTACTTACGCCTGATGATCACTTCGATCGACCTGACGGCCATGGCACAGCACACCATTTATTCATGGCGACTTCACGTCACAAGATAGTATTAAAATATCTGGCTTTGATCTCTTCTCACTGTCTAGCTACCCGTGGTTGGTCTTCCATGATTTGGCCAACGACCAACCATAAAAAGATCGAAGATCGGACACCACTTTTCACTGTGCGTTTCGATGCCCATTGCAGCATGTCGATCGTGGAGGCGACGACAACAACTTGTGAAACCTCGTGATCGCGTGAGTCATCGCGCACCCATCTACCGGCGCCGTCTATTCATCAGTGGATCGAGTTCCGGGCGATCGATCGATAAACCTTTGGTGAAGCCTACAGGCGGTAAAAGGGATAGCCAGCTGCGGCCCCGAGCATATGCTTTGCTTATCTCGGTGGAGAAGTCGATTTCCTCCCTGGTTTTAGATCCATCGGGAGGATTCCGTCTTTTCTTTTTCCAGCCGTCAGCTGGTTGGACGATCGATCGGTATTACAAGTAGGTATGTTGGTGGAGACGACCGGATTAAAGAAGCTGGGCACTGACCTTTTCGGAGGTGTGCTTAGTGGGTGATGCAATTGATTAGGCGCTGATTGGACTCAGGTGTTTGTGTGCATGCTTGGTTGTGTGGTTACGTTGCGCCGGTGGGAATATATACCTGCATGTGGGTTCAATATTTTCTAGGAGTATTCGTGATATAAACTAGGGGTTGCATGCATCACTCTGATGCAGAGGTCGAGAGTAATCCTTCTTTTCTAAAAAAAATACGTGATATAAGCTTTACTTTCTCATTGCACATAAATATGGTGATCCGTTTGAGATGCGGAATGCTTACCAGGAAAAACATGTTGTCAGGCAAAATGTGGATGGACTTCTATGTTAGGCCAATCAAAAAACTAAAAAAAAAGAGGCCCTAAAAAAATATGAGTTCTACAATTTCTACTACTACAGTCTACATGTATTGTAGTTTTGCATGAAGCTAAGAACATGGTTTTGGATGGTGTGCCTGGAGAAAACTCCAGTGAGGCATGCAGAACGGAAGCGCACGCCTACTTCGTAAGGCAAAGAAGCCAAAGATAACAGTTTTCTTTTTCTTTTCCAAATCATGTTTGGTCTTACCACCACAATACACTGAGTGCTCGGCTCTGAAAAGCATCTACTTTCTAAATTCGTCAGTTCTGCATGCTTCTTTAGGCCGCCATCCAAGTCATATCTGGAGAGTTATTATTGAAGAGATACGTTGAAGCAGGGCGTAGTCAAGCGCATTGGCCATGGTGCAACAAGAAGTATATGGAATGAGAACTGGCTCCCTCGTAATGAAATGTTGAAACCTAATAGTTGTTTGATCCTAACCCTCCAAATACTGGTGCGGAATTGATCGACGCCACTTCAGCATCATAGAACAAACAGCTAGTCTTTATGTCGATGGATGTGCGCGTTATTCTGGGCATACCTTTGTGGACAAGAAACATGAAATATTTCTGGAGCTGGAATTTTGTGAGACGACAATTTTTCGGTGAAATCGGCCTACACGATGCTCGTTGCCACAAGGCAGGGGAGAGAGGCGTGGCTCGAGCTCTGCCGGTTTTTAGAGGGGTTTATGGAAGACTCAAGTTCCAGCCAAGGTTCGGATGTTTTTATGGAGGCTATCTAGACATTCAATGCCAACTATCGTTGTTAGAGCTCACATGCATATGACTGACACAAAACGCATGTGGTTTCTGCTAGAAGCCTGATTCATGAAAGCATTCGATGGTTGTGTACAGTTTCCAGATGCACGTGGGCCTTTGGTTGATGATGAGTGAGCTCAAACCTTAGTGGCGACTTCTGAACAAAACGCAAAAAACTGACTGTTCACACTTATCGAGCCACTATCGTATGCTCTTTTTGTGAAGGTCCTAGTCACCCTTTAGGCAATATGGGACGCAAGATGCAAAGCTATTCACGAAGTCATTTCTCAAAGCCCCCAAACTATCCACTCTTTCATCAACAGATTTATTTCCGAGCTCGTAATGATTAAAGACAACAAGCCCATGGCTGATCCTGTTGGAGACGGTGGTTGGTCGTGTCAAATTTGCAAAACGTACCTAATTTTTTTGCTACATTGTGACAAGCCAGGCAACGAGATGACCCCGCTGCTCACCCAGCGCCGGAGCTGGGCTTTCTTACTTTCACCGCGTGTTGCCACACATCGGGTTGTAGGTGTGTTTAGCCCGGCATCTTGCCGAGTCTCGCCACGCGTCCTCTCCCACGCTCCGGGGACCGGCGACCGGCAACGTACGCGGTGACCATGTTGGACGGCACCCGGTTTAGTTTTTTGCTCCATGGCGGTAGGTGGACCACGTCTTGGTTGGTTTGGAAGATGGATGTCAATGTAACTGGGCGTCCTATCTTCAATAGATGATGAAAATTTGGAGATGTAAAAGTGGTCATTGTATAATTTACATCATCAAAGAGTGCATTTTACATCTTAAAAAAAAGGCAACTCCAACAGATGATGTATATTTGTGATGTAAAACTTCAACTTCAATAGATGATGTATATTTGTGATGTAAAACTAGCAACTTCAACTACTACTTCATTTGAAACATAATTCAAGCACAACAAGTTCAACTACTACTTCAATTCAAACATAATTAAACATAGTTCGAATTAAAATATAAATCAAATGACTACTACTTTAATTTAAACTACTACATCCATCAAAGTACAACTACTCCAAGGACTACTACACTACACCATGCATCAGAATTCCCTACCAACGTTTGTTGGAAAAAAGTCACTATTACCGACCCATAATCTATCAGGAAAAATTCTAACGGACTGTGGGTCGGGAAATGTCTATACAGTGACGCACTGTCGGTCGGGAAAGCCACAACATATATCATCCAACGGTCGGTCAGGAATTCCTATATGGCCCATGGGCCGTCGGTCGGTAAATAATCCCGACCAACAATCCGATGCTAAATGGGCCTCGCGCGCGAATGGCCAAATTTTCAGCGCCAATAACTGGCCCAGCCCGCGAACATTTCCCCCCAAAATCAATAGCTCCTTCGTACATTCTCCACGCACGCGCGCAGAGGCAGCCAAATCCCTAGATCTTCGCCGCCTGGGCTCCCGCTGATCGATCCACGCCATCCCACCACCGCCCCACGCTGCCTGGAGCTACCGCCGGTCTATCCCCACGCCGCTCCACCACCGCCCCACCCCCACGCCGCCCTCCCTTTGCAACGCCGCCAACGCCGCCCTCCATCTGCAGCGCCGCACAACGCCGTCCTATCTCTTCACCGACGGCCCCACGCCCTAGTGCTCTCTCTTTGGTCGTCCGCCTCTCTCTAACTGGCAGTCGGCGTGCGAGCATCCGGAAGCGCCCGCCACCTTCCCAGGCCCGACCTACCCCATCTCCGCCATCCAGATCTCGAAGACACACCTAGCGGCCCTGCAAGGGCATCGATGCGGCTGAGGTCCATCTCTTTGTCTCCCTCCCCCCTCTATCTCTCTCTCCCTAAGCTTCTTGTGATAGTGGGCTGGTGGGGAACAGAGAGCTACGGTGGTGGGGAACAGGGAGCTCCGGCGGTGGGGAAGGAATACACACTTTTCTTCTTCTCTAGTTTGTTGTGTACTGCTGATAGTCTGATTGTGAGATATTTTGAAGGTAGAAAATGTGCTAATCAATCTACAGAGTAAAAGCTTTGTGGTAGCAATATGAACTAATTTTAGAAGTTGAGTTGTTGTGTGCAAATACTTTTTGTTTCCATTGCAAAATTTGTCCTTTAATTCCACCGTGCCAATTGAAAAGAATTTGTAGTCTTCTGGATGACCTGAAGCTAAATATTGTCATGCATATGGATTGACCTTGCCAACATTATCTATTACTTCACTAAAAAGCACCATCTTGACTTTTAGAATCATGTTTCCTTTAAAAAGTGCAACTCAGGCACTCAGGCATACATCCAGAAAACTGGAGTCACTGAAACATACAAGTTAGCTGACCTGACTTTATACCTAAATTTCAGTAATAGAAATTTTAAACTTGAGTTTCTCTTTTGTTTACCGGAGTAGATTTTGCAGTGGAAGAAAGCATGGCAGAGAGCTGCAAGCATATAACGCACAACATCTCAAAAGCTGTAGTCTGCTTGTTCATCTTTCTCTTGTTTTTTCTGTAGGTAGCACAGAGGACCACTGTTGTTAACATTGAGTTGACGAAGAGAAGTCGTAGAATATTTGCTGCAACCACTCAAGCGAGTTTCAATTCTCTGCCCCACTCAAGTACAGAGGCCCTCCATATGTGTGGATGTCATGAACATGTAGAGATGCCTCCTTATGTTTGACTGATTTTTATATTGTCTAATTTGTTTGGTTATTAGGATTCTTGCTCCCAAGTCCCAACAGCACAGCTTCCAGCAATGGCGCAACGATCCCCATCCGTGTTTGTCACTGCATGCTCCACCAGTTGGTGAGTCAACCACAACTTTGATCCGTTTCATTTATGGTGGTATCTGCCTTTACTATGTGTACTACCATTGAATTCTTTATATGATTCTTCCTTTTTCTCGGCAAGGTTACTATGTTGAAGATCCATTGATGCTGAGTAGTCTAGTGTTATTGTGTCATCATTGTATGACAGAAGAATCACAAGATGACATTGGTAATGTTTTACGTGTGTGATACGTCTCCAACGTATCTATAATTTTTGATTGTTTCATGCTATTATATTATTTGTTTTGGATGTTTATGGGATTTATTAACGTTTTTATATTATTTTTTGGACTAATCTATTAATCCAGAGCCCAGTGCCAGTTTCTGTTTTTCCCTTGTTTTAGAGTATCACAGAAAAGGAAAATCAAACAAAGTCCAATTGACCTGAAACTTTACGTATCTTATTTTTAAAACGGAAGCAATCTAGGAGACTTGGAGTAGACGTCAGGGAAGCTTCGAGGGAGGCACGAGGCAGGGAGGCGCGCCCTACCTCTTGGGCGCGCCCCCATCCTCATGGGCCCCTCGTGGCTCCCCTGACCGACTTCTTTCGCCTATATATGTCCATATAGCCTAAAAACATCAGGGAGCAGAATAGATTGGGAGTTCCGCCGCTAGAAGCCTCCGTAGCCACCGAAAACCAATCTAGACCCGTTCCGGCACCCTGCCGGAGGGGGGAATCCCTCTCCGGTGGCCATCTTCATCATCCCGGTGCTCTCCATGACGAGGAGGGAGTAGTTCTTGTTGGGGAACGTAGTAATTTCAAAAAAATTCCTACGCACACGCAAGATCATGGTGATGCATAGAAACGAGAGGGGAGAGTGTTGTCTACGTACCCTCGTAGATCGAAGCGGAAGCGTTATATCAACGCGGTTGATGTAGTCGAACGTCTGCACGATCCGATCGATCCAAGTACCGAAAGCACGGCACCTTTGAGTTCTGCACACGTTCGGCTCAGTGACGTCCTCGCCTTCTCGATCCAGCAAGAGGGGCGAAGTAGTAGATGAGTTCCGGCAGCACGACGGCGTGGTGACGGTGTTGGTGAAGAACAATCTCCGCAGGGCTTCGCCTAAGCACTACGAAAACTATGACGGAGGATAAACTAGAGATGACGGGGTTGCCGGCACACGGCTTGGTGTTTCTTGATCTGTCTTGGGTGCTAGCCCTACCCCTTTATTTATATGTTGAGCCTTGGAGTCGAAACTTGGAGTAAAAGCCTCCACAAAGTTGGTTTCACCCGAAAGGCAAGAGTCCTTCTCGGACTCCAGGGCCAGACGCCAGGGTTCCCGGCGTCTGGGCCCAGACGCCAGGGACCCTGGCGTCTGGCCTCTGGACTCCGCAAAACTTCCTTTTGCGCTTTTCAAAAACTTCGTGGGCTTTCCCCTTTGGCCCAGATAAAGTGTTCTCGTGCCCAAACATTTCGGAAAACATCCGGAACCACTTCCGGTGAATTCCGGAACCCTTCCGGAGATCAAACACTACTATCCACATATCAATCTTTACTTTCGGACCATTCCGGAGTTCCTCGTCATATCTGTGATCTTATCCAAAACTCCGAAGAACATTCGGTCAGCAACATACATAACTCATACAGTACTATATCGTCAACGAACGTTAAGCGTGCGGACCCTACGGGTTCGAGAACTATGTAGACATGACCGAGACACCTCTCTGGTCAATAACCAATAGCGGAACCTGGATGCCCATATTGGCTCCTACATATTCTACGAAGATCTTTATCGGCCAGACCGCATAACAACATACGTTGTTCCCTTTGTCATCGGTATGTTACTTGCCCGAGATTCGATCGTCGGTATCTCAATACCTAGTTCAATCTCGTCACTGGCAAGTCTCTTTACTCGTTCCGTAATACATCATCTCGCAACTAACTCATTAGTTGTAATGCTTGCAAGGCTTATGTGATGTGCATTATCGAGAGGGCCTAGAGATACCTCTCCGACAATTGGAGTGACAAATTCTAATCTCGAAATACGCCAACCCAACATCTACCTTTGGAGACACCTATAGAGCACCTTTATAATCACCCATTTACGTTGTGACGTTTGGTAGCACACAAAGTGTTTCTCCGATAAACGGGAGTTGCATAATCTCATAGTCATAGGAACATGTATAAGTCATGAAGAAAGCAATAGCAACATACTAAACGATCGGGTGCTAAGCTAATGGAATGGGTCATGTCAATCAGATCATTCAACTAATGATGTGACCTCGTTGATCAAATAACAACTCTTTGTTCATGGTTAGGAAACATAACCATCTTTGATTAATGAGCTAGTCAAGTAGAGGCATACTAGTGACACTCTGTTTGTCTATGTATTCACACATGTATTATGTTTCTGGTTAATACAATTCTAGCATGAATAATAAACATTTATCATGATATAAGGAAATAAATAATAACTTTATTATTGCCTCTAGGGCATATTTCCTTCAGTCTCCCACTTGCACTAGAGTCAATAATCTAGATCACATCACCATGTGATTAACATCGATAGTTCACATCATCATGTGATTAACACCCATAGTTCACATCGCCATGTGACCAACACCCAAAGGGTTACTAGATTCGGTAATCTAGTTCACATCGCTATGTGATTAACACCCAAAGAGTACTAAGGTGTGATCATGTTTTGCTTGTGAGAGAATCTTAGTCAATGGGTCTTTCACATTCAGATCAGTTATGTATTTTGCAATTTTCTATGTCTACAATGCTCTGCACGGAGCTACTCTAGCTAATTGCTCCCACTTTCAATATGTATCTAGATCGAGACTTAGAGTCATCCAAATCAGTGCCAAAACTTGCATCGACGTTACCCTTTACGGCGAACCTTTTTGTCACCTCCATAATCGAGAAACATATCCTTATTCCACTAAGGATAATTTTGACCGCTGTCCAGTGATCTACTACTAGATCACTATTGTACTCCCATGCCAAAATTAGTGTAGGGTATACAATAGATCTGGTATACATCATGGCATACTTTATAGAACCTATGGCTGAGGCATAGGGAATGACTTTCATTTTCTTTCTATCTTCTGCCGTGGTCGGGCTTTGAGTCTTACTCAATTTTCACACCTTATGACACAGGCAAGTACTCTTTCTTTGACTGTTCCATTTTGAACTATTTCAAAATTTTGTCAGGGTATGTACTCATTGAAAAAACTTATCAAGTGTCTTGATCTATCTCTATAGACCTTGATGCTAAATATGTAAGCAGCTTCATTGAAGTCTTTCTTTGAAAAACTCCTTTCAAACACTCCTTTATGATTTATAGAATATTTCTACATTATTTTTGATCAACAATATGTCATTCACATATACTTATCAGAAATGTTGTAGTGCTCCCACTCACTTTTTTGTAAATACAGGCTTCACCGCAAGTCTTTATAAAACTATATGCTTTGATCAACTTATCAAGGCGTGTATTCCAACTCCGAGATGCTTGCACCAGTCCATAGATGGATCGCTGGAGCTTGCATATTTTGTTAGCATCTTTAGGATTGACAAAACCTTCTGGTTGCATCATATACAATTCTTCTTTAATAAATCCATTAAGGAATGCAGTTTTGTTTATCCATTTGCCAGGTTTCATAAAATGCGGCAATTGCTAACATGATTCGGACAGACTTAAGCATAGATACGAGTGAGAAACTCTCATCGTAGTCAACATCTTGAACTTGTCGAAACCTTTTGCGACAATTCTAGCTTTGTAGATAGTAACACTACTATCAACGCCCGTCTTCCTCTTGAAGATCCATTTATTTTCTATGGCTTGCCGATCATCGGGCAAGTCAACCAAAGCCCACACTTTGTTCTCATATATGGATCCCATCTCAGATTTCATAGCCTCAAGCCATTTCTCGGAATCTGGGCTCATCATTGCTTCCTCATAGTTCGTAGGTTCGTCATGGTCAAGTAACATGACCTCCAGAATAGGATTACCGTACCACTCTGGTGCGGATCTCAATCTGGTTAACCTACGAGATTCGGTAGTAACTTGATCTGAAGTTACATGATCATCATCATTTAGCTTCCTTATTAATTGGTGTAGTAGTCACAAGAACAGATTTCTGTGATGAACTACTTTCCAATAAGTGAGAAGGTACAATTACCTTATCAAGTTTTTTACTTTTCTCCCACTCACTTCTTTCGAGAGAAACTCCTTCTCTGGAAAGGATCTATTCTCAGCAACGAATATATTGCTTTCGGATCTGTGATAGAAGGTGTACCCAACAGTTTCCTTTGGGTATCCTATGAAGACACATTTCTCCGATTTGGTTTTGAGCTTATCAGGATGAAACTTTTTCACATAAGTATCGCAACCCCAAACTTTAAGAAACGACAATTTTGGTTTCTTGCCAAACCACAGTTCAGATTGTGTCGTCTCAACGGACTTAGATGGCGCCCTTTTAAACTTGAATGCAGCTGTCTTTAATGCATAATCCCAAAACGATAGTGGTAGATTGGTAAGAAACATCATAGATCGCACCATATCTAATAAAGTACGGTTATGACGTCCGGACACACCATTATGCTGTGGTCTTCCAGGTGGCACGAATTTGTGAAACTATTCCACATTGTTTTAATTGAAGACCAAACTCATAAC
The DNA here is from genome assembly GCA_034509565.1 of Triticum monococcum. NCBI lineage: Eukaryota > Viridiplantae > Streptophyta > Magnoliopsida > Poales > Poaceae > Triticum > Triticum monococcum. Next base: position 617,837,884 of record CM067847.1, on the reverse strand, counting down.
TCAAATATTTGTCTTCGCGATCAGATCATAGAAAACTTTATTTTCTTGTCACGATGATTTTCCACTTCACTCTGAAATTCTTTGAACTTTTCAAATGTTTCAGACTTCTGTTTCATCAAGTAGATATACCCATATCTGCTCAAATCATCTGTGAAGGTCAGAAAATAATGATACCCGCTGCAAGCCTTGATATTCATCGGACCACATACATCAGTATGTATGATTTCCAACAAATCTATTGCTTGCTCCATTGTTCCGGAGAACAGCGTTTTAGTGATCTTGCCCAAGAGACATGGTTCGCAAGCATCAAGTGATTCATAATCAAGTGATTCCAAAATCCCATCAGCATAGAGTTTCTTCATGCGCTTTACACCAATATGACCTAAACGGCAGTGCCACAAACAAGTTGCACTATCATTATTAACTTTGCATCTTTTGGCTTCAATATTATGAATATGTGTATCATTACAATCGAGATCCAACAAATCATTTTCGTTGGTGTGTATGACCATAGAAGGTTTTATTCATGTAAACAGAACAACAATTGTTCTCTAACTTAAATGAATAACCGTATTGCAATAAACATGATCAAATCATATTTATGCTCAACGCAAACATCAAATAACACTTATTTAGGTTCAACATTAATCCTGAAAGTATAGGGAGTGTGCGATGATGATCATATCAATCTTGGAACCACTTCCAATACACATCGTCACTTCACCCTTAACTAGTCTCTGTTCATTCTGCAACTCCCGTTTTGAGTTCCTAATCTTAGCAACTAAACTAGTATCAAATATTGAGGGGTTGCTATAAACACTAGTAAAGTACACATCAATAACATGTATATCAAATATACTTATGTTCACTTTGCCATCCTTCTTATCCGCCAATCACTTAGGGTAGTTCCGCTTCCAGTGACCAGTCCCTTTGCAGTAGAAGCATTTAGTCTCAGGCTTAGGACCAGACTTGGGCTTCTTCACTTGAGCAGCAACTTGCTTGCTGTTCTTCTTAAAGTTCCCCTTTTTCCCTTTGCCCTTTTTCTTGAAACTAGTGATCTTGTCAACCATCAACACTTGATGCTCTTTCTTGATTTCTACCTTCATCGATTTCATCATCATGAAAAGCTCGGGAGTCGTTTTCATCATCCCTTGCATACTATAGTTCATCACGAAGTTCTACTAACTTGGTGATGGTGACTAGAGAATTCTGTCAATCACTATCTTATCTGGAAGATTAACTCCCACTTGATTCAAGCGATTGTAGTACCCAGACAATCTGAGCACATGCTCACTAGTTGAGTGATTCTCCTCCATCTTTTAGCTATAGAACTTGTTGGAGACTTCATATCTCTCAACTCGGATATTTGCTTGAAATATTAACTTCAACTCTTGGAACATCTCATATGGTCCATGACGTTCAAAACGTCTTTGAAGTCCCGATTCTAAGCCGTTAAGCATGGTGCACTTAAACTATCAAGTAGTCATCATATTGAGCTAGCCAAACGTTCATAACGTCTGCATCTGCTCCTGCAATAGGTCTGTCACCTAGCGGTGCATCAAGACATAATTCTTCTGTGCAGCAATGAGCATAAACCTCAGATCACGGATCCAATCCGCATCATTGCTACTAACATCTTTCAACACAATTTTCTCTAGAAACATATCAAAATAAACATATGAAAGCAACAACGCGAGCTATTGATCTACAACATAGATATGCTAATACTACCAGGACTAAGTTCATGATAAATTAAAGTTCAATTAATCATATTACTTAAGAACTCCCACTTAGATAGACATCCCTCTAATCTTCTAAGTGATCACGTGATCCAAATCAACTAAACCATAACCGATCATCACGTGAAATGGATTAGTTTTCAATGGTGAACATCATTATGTTGATCATATCTACTATATGATTCACGCTCGACCTTTCGGTCTCCGTGTTCCGAGGCCATATCTGCATATGCTAGGCTCGTCAAGTTTAACCTGAGTATTCTGCGTGTGCAAAACTGGCTTGCACCCGTTGTAGATGGACGTAGAGCTTATCACACCCGATCATCACGTGGTGTCTGGGCACGACAAACTTTGGCAACGGTGCATACTCAGGGAAAACACTTCTTGATAATTTAGTGAGAGACCATCTTATAATGCTACCGTCAATCAAAGCAAGATAAGATGCATAAAAGATAAACATCACATGCAATCAATATAAGTGATATGATATGGCCATCATCATCTTGTGCTTGTGATCTCCATCTCCGAAGCACCGTCATGATCACCATCGTCACTGGCGCGACACCTTGATCTCCATCGTAGCATCGTTGTCGTCTTGCCAATCTTATGCTTCCACGACTATCGCTACCGCTTAGTGATAAAGTAAAGCATTACAGCGCGATTGCATTACATACAATAAGGCGACAACCATATGGCTCCTGCCAGTTGCCGATAACCCGGTTACAAAACATGATCATCTCATACAATAAAATTTAGCATCATGTCTTGACCATATCACATCATAACATGCCCTGCAAAAAAAAAGTTAGACGTCCTCTACTTTGTTGTTGCAAGTTTTACGTGGCTGCTACGGGCTTAAGCAAGAACCAATCTTACCTACGCATCAAAACCACAACGATAGTTTGTCAAGTTGGTGCCGTTTTAACCTTCGCAAGGACCGGGCGTAGCCACACTCGGTTCAACTAAAGTTGGAGAAACTGTCACCCGCTAGCCATCTTTGTGCAAAGCACATCGGGAGAACCGGTCTCGCGTAAGCGTACGCGTAATGTCGGTCCGGGCCGCTTCATCCAACAATACCGCCGAACCAAAGTATGACATGCTGATAAGCAGTATGACTTATATCGCCCACAACTCACTTGTGTTCTACTCGTGCATATAACATCAACACATAAAACCTAGGCTCTGGTACCACTGTTGGGGAACGTAATAATTTCAAAAAAATTCCTATGCACACGCAAGATCATGGTGATGCATAGCAACGAGAGGGGAGAGTGTTGTCTATGTACCCTCGTAGACCGAAGCGGAAGCGTTATATCAACGCGGTTGATGTAGTCGAACGTCTTCATGATCCGACCGATTCAAGTACCGAAAGCACGGCACCTCCGAGTTCTGCACACGTTCGGCTCGGTGACGTCCTCGCCTTCTTGATCCAGCAAGAGGGGCGAAGTAGTAGATGAGTTCCGGCAGAACGACGGCGTGATGACGGTGTTGGTGAAGAACAATCTCCGCAGGGCTTCGCCTAAGCACTACGAAAACTATGACGGAGGATAAACTAGAGAGGACGGGGTTGCCGGCACACGGCTTGGTGTTTCTTGATCTGTCTTGGGTGCTAGCCCTACCCCTCTATTTATATGTTGAGCCTTGGGGTCGAAACTTGGAGTAAAAGCCTCCACAAAGTCGGTTTCACCCGAAAGGCAAGAGTCCTTCTCGGACTCCAAGGCCAGACGCCAGGGTTCCCGGCGTCTGGGCCCAGACGCCAGGGACCCTGGCGTCTGGCCTCCGGACTCCGCAAAACTTCCTTTTGCGCTTTCCAAAAACTTCGTGGGCTTTCCCCTTTGGCCCAGATAAAGTGTTCTCGTGCCCAAACATTTCGGAAAACATCCGGAACCACTTCCGGATAATTCCGAAACCCTTCCGGAGATCAAACACTACTATCCACATATCAATCCTTACTTCCGGACCATTCCGGAGTTCCTCGTCATATCTGTGATCTTATCCAAAACTCCGAACAACATTCGGTCACCAACATACATAACTCATACAGTACTATATCGTCAACGAACGTTAAGCGTGCGGACCCTACGGGTTCGAGAACTATGTAGACATGACCGAGACACCTCTCTAGTCAATAACCAATAGCGGAACCTGGATGCCCATATTGGCTCCTACATATTCTACGAAGATCTTTATCGGTCAGACCGCATAACAACATACGTTGTTCCCTTTGTCATCGGTATGTTACTTGCCCGAGATTCGATCGTCGGTATCTCAATACCTAGTTCAATCTCATCACTGGCAAGTCCCTTTACTCGTTCTGTAATACATCATCTCGCAACTAACTCATTAGTTGTAATGCTTGCAAGGCTTATGTGATGTGCATTACCGAGAGGGCCCAGAGATACCTCTCCGACAATCGGAGTGACAAATCGTAATCTTGAAATATGCCAACCCAACATCTACCTTTGGAGACACATGTAGAGCACCTTTATAATCACCCATTTACGTTGTGACGTTTGGTAGCACACAAAGTGTTCCTCCGGTAAACGGGAGTTGCATAATCTCATAGTCATAGGAACATGTATAAGTCATGAAGGAAGCAATAGCAACAAACTAAACGATCAAGTGCTAAGCTAACGGAATGGGTCAAGTCAATCAGATCATTCATCTAATGATGTGATCCCATCAATCAAATAACAACTCTTTGTCTATGGTTAGGAAACATAACCATCTTTGATTAATGAGCTAGTCAAGTAGAGGCATACTAGTGACACTCTGTTTGTCTATGTATTCACACATGTATTATGTTTCCGGTTAATACAATTCTAGCATGAATAATAAACATTTATCATGATATAAGGAAATAAATAATAACTTTATTATTGCCTCTAGGGCATATTTCCTTCAGTTCTCCCTCGGGGCTGAGAGTATGTACCAGTAGCTATGTGTTTGATCTCTCTCTCTCTCTCTCGTGTTCTAGAGGTGGTACGATCTTGATGTATCGCGAGCTTTGCTATTATAGTAGGAACTCTATGATAGATCGAACGGAAAGAATAGCTTCATGTTATTTTACTACAGACTATTGAATAGATCGATCATAAAGGATAACTTTGAGGTGGTTTCGTACCCTACCGTAATCTATTCATTTGTTCTCCGCTATTAGTGACTTTGGAGTGACTCTTTGTTGCATGTTGAGGGATAGTTATATGATCCAATTATGTTATTATTGTTGAGAGGACTTTGCACTAGTGAAAGTATGAACCCTAGGCCTTGTTTCCTAGCATTGCAATACCGTTTGTGCTCACTTTTATCATTATTACCTTGCTGTTTTTATATTTTCATATTACAAAAATCTATATCTACTATCCATATTGCACTTGTATCACCATTTTTTCGCCGAACTAGTGCACCTATACAATTTACCATTGTATTGGGTGTGTTGGGGACACAAGAGACTCTTTGTTATTTGGTTGCAGGGTTGTTTGAGAGAGACCATCTTCATCCTACGCCTCCCACAGATTGATAAACCTTAGGTCATCCACTTGAGGGAAATTTGCTACTGTCCTACAAACCTCTGCACTTGGAGGCCCAACAACGTTTACAAGAAGAAGGTTGTGTAGTAGACATCAAGCTCTTTTCTTGCGCCGTTGCTGGGGAGGTTAGCGCTTGAAGGTATATCTTTAGATCTTGCAATCGAATCTTTTTGTTTCTTGTTTTATCACTAGTTTAGTTTATAAAAGAAAATTACAAAAATGGAATTAAGGATGCCTCATATGCTTCATCTTTTCATTGTCTTTTGTGAAAATAAGGATTCCGATAATTGTGCTCAAGTGCTAGAAGAAGAATGCATTAGAATGTTTGGCACTAAATATTTGAATGATGAGCATGATTGCAATGTTGTTAGTATGAATTCTTTGAATATCCATGATGCTAATGATATGCAAAGCCACAAGCTTGGGGAAGTTATGTTTGATGAAGATGATATTTTTTGTCTCCCAAGTTTTGATGAGCAAATTTATTTTGATGATAGCATGCCTCCTATTTATGATGATTATATTGATGAAAGTGGGTTTGGAAGAGTGTGTCAACTTTAGGAAGTGTTGATCCCACTATTTTAGAGGATGTTGAATCTTATTGAGATAATTATCAAAGCGGGTTTGGGGAGGTCATGACTTTATTTAGTAATGATTCCACTATTTCGGAAGAGGTTCCAATTGATTATGTGAACAAAGTTGCTATCTATGATGATTATTGTGATGACATGTATGCTATAAAGAATAAGGATAACCATGAAACTTGTCATCATGATTTTAGTTTTCAATTGGATTATGCCTCACATGATAGTTATATTGTTGAATTCATTCATGATGCTACAGGAAATTATTATGACGGAGGAACATATGCTTGCAGGAATTGCAATAATATCAACTTTCCTCTCTATGTGCTTAAAATCCGGAAGTTATGCTTGTTTTACCTTCCTATGCAAGTTGATTCTTATTCTCATAAGTTGTTTGCTCACAAAATCCCTATGCATAGGAAGTGGATTAGACTTAAATGTGCTAGTCATATTCTTCATGATGCTTTCTTTATGTTACAATTCTTATCTTTTATGTGAGCATCATTGAAATCATCATGCCTAGCTAGGGGCATTAAACGATAGCGCTTGTTGGGAGGCAACCCAACTTTATTTTTGTTCCTTGCCTTTTGTTCCTGTTTAGTAATAAATAATTCATCTAGCTTCTATTATGATTGTGTTTTTATGTTTTAATTAGTGTTTGTGCCAAGTAAAGCCTTTAGGACCTTCTTGGGTGATTGTTATTTGATCTTGCTGTAAAAAACCAGAAAGTATGCGCTCACGAGAATAATTTTCATTTTTTTACCAGAGAGCGATAAAATACCAATTCCACTTGCAATAGATTAATAAACAAATTGCCTAGGACTTCCTAATTTCTTAGGATTTTGGGGTTCCAGAAGTTTGCATTAGTTACAGATTACTTCAGACTGTTCTGTTTTTGACAGATTCTGTTTTTCATGTGTTGTTTGCTTATTTTGATGAATCTATGGCTAGTAAAAGAGTTTATAAACCAGAGAAAAGTTGGAATACAGTAGGTTTAACACCAATATAAATAAAGAATGAGTTCATTACAGTACCTTGAAGTGGTGTTTTCTTTTCTTTCGTTAACGGAGCTTACGAGTTTTCTGTTAAGTTTTGTGTTGTGAAGTTTTCAAGTTTTGGGTAAAGATTCGATGGACTATGGAATAAGGAGTGGCAAGAGCCTAAGCTCGGGGATGCCCAAGGCACCCCAAGGTAATATTCAAGGACAATCAAGAGCCTAAGCTTGGGGATGCCCCGGAAGGCATCCCCTCTTCTGTCTTCGTTCATCGGTAACTTTACTTGGATCTATATTTTTATTCACCACATGATATGTAGGTTTTGCTTGGAGCGTCATTTTATTTTCTTTTGTTTTGCTTGCTGTTTGAATAATATAATAAGATCTGAAATTATTAAATGTTAGAGAGTCTTCACATAGTTGCATAATTATTCGACTACTCATTGATCTTCACTTATATCTTTCGGAGTAGTTTGTTGTTGCTTTAGTGCTTCAATTATATCGTTTTAGAGCACGGTGATGGTCTTATTTTATAGAAATAGATGAACTCTCATGCTTCACTTATATTATTTTGAGAGTACTAAACAACATGGTAATTTTCTTTGGTTATGAATTTAGTCCTAATATGATAGGCATCCAAGTGGGATATAATAAAAACTTTCATATAAGTGCATTGAATACTAAGAGAAGTTTGATACTTGATGATTGTTTTGAGATATGGAGACGGTGATATTAGAGTCATGCTAGTAGAGTAGTTGTGAATTTGAGAAATACTTGTGTTGAAGTTTGTGATTCTCGTAGTATGCACGTATGGTGAACCGTTATGTGATGAAGTCGGAGCATGATTTATTTATTGATTGTCTTCCTTATGAGTGGAGGTCGGGGACGAGCGATGGTCTTTTCCTACCAATCTATACCCCTAGGAGCATGTGCGTAGTACTTTGTTTCGATAACTAATAGATTTTTGCAATAAGTATGTGAGTTCTTTATGACTAATGTTGAGTCCATGGATTATACGCACTCTCACTCTTCCACCATTGCTAGCCTCTCTAGTACCGCGCAACTTTCTCCAGTACCTTAAATCCACCATATACCTTCCTCAAAACAGCCACCATACCTACCTATTATGGCGTTTCCATAGTCATTCCGAGATATATTGCCATTCAACTTTCCACCGTTCCATTATTATGACACGCTTCATCATTGTCATATTTCTTTGCATGACATGTAGTTGACATCGTATTTGTGGCAAAGCCACCGTTCATAATTCTTTCATACATGTCACTCATGAGTCATTGCACATCCCGGTACACCGCCAGAGGCATTCCTATAGCTTCATATTTTGTTCCAAGTATCGAGTTGTAATTCTTGAGTTGTAAGTAAATAAAAGTGTGATGATCATCATTATTAGAGCATTGTCCCAAGTGAGGAAAGGATGATGGAGACTATGATTCCCCCACAAGTCGGGATGATACTCCGGACGAAAAACATGAGAGAAAAGGAGAGAAGGGGCACCATGATCTTCATGACAGAGAGTCTCCTATGTTGTCACTTTCATATACTAGTGGGAATCTTTCATTGTAGAACTTGTCTTGTATATTCTAATGATGGGCTTCCTCAAAATGCCCTAGGTCTTCGTGAGCAAGCGAGTTGGATGCACACCCACTAGTTTCTTTTATTGAGCTTTCATACACTTATAGCTCTAGTGCATCCGTTGCATGGCAATCCCTACTCACTCACATTGATATCTATTGATGGGCATCTCCACAGCCCGTTGATACGACTAGTTGATGTGAGACTATCTTCTCCTTTTTGTCTTCTCCACAACCACCATTCTATTTCATCATAGTGCTATATCCATGGCCCATGCTCATATATTGCGTGAAGATTAAAAAAAGTTTGAGAACATCAAAAGTATGGAACAATTGCTTGGCTTGTCATCGGGGTTGTGCATGATTTAAATATTTTTGTGTGATGAAGATAGAGCATAGCCAGATTATATGATTTTGTAGGGATAGCTTTCTTTGGCCATGTTATTTTGAGAAGACATGATTGCTTAGTTAGTATACTTGATGTATTATTAATTTTATGTCAATATTAAACTTTTGTCTTGAATATGATGGATCTGAATATTCTTGCCATAATAAAGAGAATTACATGGATAAATATGTTAGATAGCATTCCACATCAAAAATTTTGTTTTTATCATTTACCTATTCAAGGACGAGCGTGAATTAAGCTTGGGGATGCTTGATACGTCTCCGACGTATCTATAATTTTTGATTGTTCCATGCTATTATATTATCTGTTTTGGATGTTTATGGGCTTTATTAAACACTTTTATATTATTTTTGGGACTAACCTATTAACCTAGAGCCTAGTGCCAGTTTCTGATTTTACTTGTTTTAGAGTATCGCAGAAAAGGAAAATCAAACGAAGTCCAATTGACCTGAAACTTCACGAAACTTATTTTTGAAACGGAAGCAATCCAAGAGACTTGAAGTAGACGTCAGGGAAGCTTCGAGGGAGGCACGAGGCTGGGAGGTGCGCCCCGACCCTCGTGGTTCCCCTGACCGACTTCTTTCACCTATATATGTCGATATACCCTAAAAACATCAGGGAGCGTAATAGATCGGGAGTTCCGCCGCCAGAAGCCTCTGTAGCCACCGAAAACCAATCTAAACCTGTTCCGGCACCCTGCCGGAGGGGGGAATCCCTCTCCGGTGGCCATCTTCATCATCACGGTGCTCTCCATGACGAGGAGAGAGTAGTTCTCCCTCGGGGCCGAGGGTATGTACCAGTAGCTATGTGTTTGATCTCTCTCTCTCTCTCTCTCTCTCTCTCGTGTTCTTGACGTGGTACGATCTTGATGTATTGCGAGCTTTGCTATTATAGTTGGATCTTATGATGTTTCTCCCCCTCTACTCTCTTGTGATGAATTGAGTTTTCCCTTTGAAGTTATCTTATCGGATTGAGTCCTTAAGGATTTGAGAACACTTGATGTATGTCTTGCACGTGCTTATCTGTGGTGACAATGGGATATCATGTGATCCACTTGATGTATGTTTTGGTGATCAACTTGCGAGTTCCGTGACCTCGTGAACTTATGCATAGGGGTTGGCACATGTTTTCCTCTTGACTCTCTGGTAGAAACTTTGGGGCACTCTTTGAAGTTCTTTGTGTTGGTTGAATAGTTGAATATGAGATTGTGTGATGCATATTGTATAATCATACCCACGGATACTTGGGTGACATTGGAGTATCTAGGTGACATTAGGGGCTTTGGTTGATTTGTGTCTTAAGGTGTTACTCTAGTACGAACTCTATGATAGATCGAACGGAAAGAATAACTTCATGTTATTTTACTACGGACTCTTGAATAGATCGATCAGAAAGGATAACTTTGAGGTGGTTTCATACCCTATCATAATCTCTTTGTTTGTTCTCCACTATTAGTAACTTTGGAGTGACTCTTTGTTGCATGTTGAGGGATAGTTATATGATCCAATTATGTTATTATTGTTGAGAGGACTTTGCACTAGTGAAAGTATGAACCCTAGGCCTTGTTTCCTAGCATTGCAATACTGTTTGTGCTCACTTTTATCATTATTACCTTGCTGTTTTTATATTTTCAGATTACAAAAACCTATATCTACTATCCATATTGCACTTTTATCACCAGCTTTTCGCCGAACTAGTGCACCTATACAATTTATCATTGTATTGGGTGTGTTGGGGACACAAGAGACTCTTTGTCATTTGGTTGCAGGGTTGTTTGAGAGAGACCATCTTCATCCTACGCCTCCCACGGATTGATAAACCTTAGGTCATCCACTTGAGGGAAATTTGCTACTGTCCTACAAACCTCTGCACTTGGAGGCCCAACAACGTTTACAAGAAGAAGGCTGTGTAGTAGACATCAGTGTGATGTTGCCTGATCCATGTACTGCCATACGTGTGAGTGTTGCCGATGGAGGCATTGGTCCTGCTAGGACAGGTATAGATGGATTAGTTCTTAAAGCAAGTGATATTGAAAAAAGCAAGTGTTGTGTATGATCCTCTAATTTCTATGTTTTCAGCAATGTACTCACATAGTGTGTCTTTTACAGGAGGAAAAATGGCAAGCGCAAACGGAAAAGGTAAAGATGGTGGGGTCACTGAGGAACAATTGAAAGCGGTAGAGTATGAACTACAGAGAAGTAGGACCAGTGAAGAAAATGATAAACAGTTGGCGGCGGCATGAGCAACAAGAGCTTCTATGTAGGAAGATATGGAAGAAAACCAAGCCCCGAACAAAAAAGAAAGGTATGTAGCTTCCATCACATTCATTTTATACCTGAAGCAAGCAAATGTAGCTTTCAACACTAACCTATATATCTATGCAGGCACCCTTAGTGCACCTATAATCGCGAATGAAGGACGTGTTTTGAGGTCTAGGGTATCAAAAGATCAAGATCATGTTGATCCTGAGCAACAGCCATCCAAAGGTATCTGCAGCGGGTTATACTTGCTCACATTTTAGCCTAATGTCACTTGCTAGAATTGTTGTATGATTATGTTAATTTTCTAGCTTGAAGAGATTACTCGTGAGCTTGATGATGAAGGTAGTCAAAAGAAAGGTGGAAGAAAAATTACTCGAAAGGCTAACATATATGCAAGGCTGAATCGACCCAAAATCCATATCCCATTTAATGGGAATGGCCAACCTGTTGTGCCAGATGCAACCGATCTTTCCAATTTCATTGGTACTTTGGTGAGGAAGCATATACCACCTGCAGAGTTAGATTGGAGAGATGTTGATGTACAAAAAAAAGTTATTAGTGTGGGAGACCTTGAAGGTATATATGGGCATAATTTATTACTTACACACTCTTTTTTAATGCCGTCTAACTGAGTTTCATGTGCAGCAAATGCAGGAACGAATGAACCGAATGGAATTGATGTTAACTTCACAAGGAGCGCATAATTTGCAAACTCCTAGCTCGCAGGATGGATCCAATGCTCGACAAGTAATAAACTATTTCCACATCTTTTCATTGCATCAATAATCCATCTTGCACGCAATAACTCTGTTTCCTTGTTATTGTCTCGTGGAACTCATAAGTTGAAACTGAGGAAGATGACGATGATGGTGAGGAAGATGATGAAGATCCCTTTGCTCATAGAAGAGTTGTTGCAAAGCTCCCTGCAAGAAGCTCATCAGCTCATGAAGATGAAAGCCTCGTAATCTTATCATCCTTACCTATATGTTTAAATTCTATTTTGTTTTCATGTTTCTAAAACAATCATTGATTTAGATTGGTATGGATGTCCTTCTATATGCATGGATTAGTCCTGAAACTCATGTTGCTAAGCCAACAATTATCTCAGTTGATCCAGTCACTGTTGTGGGAGAAGAGCCCCTTGGACCAACGACTTATGATGTTCTTGTCAATGTTGCAATCAGAAGGGATGCTATGTTGCCTTATGAATATGATAGTTTACGATTGATTGGTGATGCTATCACAAGGTATGTTGCATGGCCATCTAACAAGGTAACCACCAACAATGTGTGTTTGGTCCACTTGCCTTGATTTGTTTGACGTGTGATACTGACTCATGACCACTTTGCTAGATGAAGCCCTACAAGCCAGGGGCATCTTCCTCGTCCCGCCGCTAAGGTACTATACAAGAGATGCTTCTTGGTGCTTTCTTTTGCTTAAAGTACACAAGTTGCTAAGGTACTATCACACACCAAAAAGTTATAGCACAGCCATTGTGACCCCACACATCAGCCATCAAGATACTCCAAATAGCACCAACGATGTACTAGACAGTGATGTACTAGACTTGTAGGAGATGTACAAGTGTGCAATAATGGCTAAATTTAATTTAATTTGTGCACTAAAGTACATCTACATTTCTGAATATAATGGTCAGGTGCAGTCCAAGTTTTGGATCTTAAAGTGGTCATACAATTTTTTTAGTTCTTCCACTAGCAATAAATTAGATTCATGTCCATATAGTACATAGTATCCTTATACCGAATCCTGATTCATGTCCATAAAGTAGTCATACAATTTTTTTAGTTTTGCTATTTACAGAATCCTGTTTCTAGGCCCATATATTACATCCTATCTTCTTTATTTCTCTTATGCATAACCTGCGGGTTTCATAGGTTCTAGCTCTTATACCTATAAAGATTTGTATGTACAGTACATATGCTTCTCTGAAATTAATGGCTTACTTTAATATAATTTGTGGCACTGACGTGCATATGTAATTCTCTGATGGTTTTCTAAATATAATAGTCAGGCACACTACAATCTTTTCCACCCCAGATAAAAGAAAGAATATTGGTGTTTTTTCTAGAAAAACTGACCATCGTGAGTCTGTACCTGAATGTGTTGCCCCCAACACTACAAAAAGACACATCCGTGACATTTTGGGCCGAACGAATTTTTTTTCTGTCATACATATGACACTTCTATGACGATAATTGTGACAAAACCCGGTATCATCATAGATGTGGTGGGCTCCTACTTCTATGACAAAAAATCATGACAGAAAATGGGCTTTTCGTCCTGGGCGGGCCGGAGACGTAGCTGCATGACATTCTTTGGGCCGTCCATGACGGAAAAAACCGTGGTAGAAGCGAGGGGGAGGAAAATTTCGGGGAGTTCCCGGTTACGGTGGGAGGTCGGGGGCCGAGTGATGCGCGTTTCTCTCGTACACATACGCCCGTGTGTGCGAGGCGTTGGCTCTAACTGAACCCGAGCGATTGCACTGCAGGCTACGCATTACTGAACCCGAGCGATCGATCGATGGTTGTTAACTGAACCTGATCGAGCGATTCCTTGGCTACTGCTGCTAACTGAAGCCGATCGATGGGATGAACAGTGAGAATTGCGGGGGGGGGGGGGGGGGGTGGATGAACAGTGAGCGGTGGCGTTGCCTCTGGATGAACAGGACCCCGTGGTGTGGTGGAGGACTGGATGAACAGTAGGCGGTGGAGGGGTGGATGAACAGGACCCCGTGGTGTGGGGGGGGGGGCAGGATGAACAGTAGACGATGGAGTGGTGCCATGGAGGGGTGGTTGAACAGGACCCCGTGGTGTGGAGGGCTTGATGAACAGTAGACGGTGGAGGGGTGGTTGAACAGTAGCCGGTGGAGTAGCGCGCGGTGGAGGCTGGATGAACAGGAGCCCGTGGAGGCTGGAGGAGGTCGACGGTGGATGAACAGTAGCTCGTGGAGGCTGGAGGGGGTCGACGGTGGAGATGAACAGTATCCCGTGGAGTCCCGTTTTGCGGTACGCCACACCCCTCCAGATGAACAGGACCCCCGTTTCGACCGTAGCGCTCCAACACAAGTCCATTTCCTCCGTTTTGTGGTACGCTACACCCCTCCCGATCAACAGGACCCCCGTTTCGACCGTAGGAGGTCTGTTTCCTCCGTTTTGCGGTACGCCACACCCCTCCCGATCAACAGGACCCCCGTTTCGACCATAGGAGGTCTGTTTCCTCCGTTTTGCTGTACGCCACACCCCTCCCGATCAACAGGACCCTCGTTTCGACCGTAGGAGGTCCGTCGTTGTGCGGTACGCCAGGCCTCATTTCCATCGCCTCTTCCGTCCAAGCCCTCCCGATGAACACGACCACGCATTCCGTTCTGACCCAGCCGCGTTGCCTCCCGATGAACACGACACATTCTGTTGCCTCCCCATGAACACGACGACGACGCTGTTTCTCCTTTCGACCCAGCCATGTACACGAGCCCTCGCCGTACGTATGCGCGAGTAGGCGTTCGAGACCCCGCCCGTATGTACACATACGTGGCCGTATTTTCTTTCTTGCACCCTGGCCGCTGTACGTACATGTACATGCTATGTGCGCGCCTCTACTACGACACGTGCGCGCCTCCACATCCACCAGTATATATGTACGTACACGTTCGCGACCAGAATGACAACGCTACGTACGCTTCGACCAGGTGGGTCCCGACTGTCAGACACTTCCTTGCGTGCGAAGGTGTAGCTGGTGTGTCTCAGCAGTCAGGGGGGAAATATTTTTTTCACGAAATACGGTGGCCCGTCTGGTGGGTCCCTGCTGTCAGGTGGAGGAATCATTATTTTCCGCTTAATAAGGAGGCACTTCCTTGCTGCCGCCGTGGACCCAGCTGTCAGCCTCTCCACGTACAGTCCACGTCCGATGGAAGTCGTTCCTTGACCATATTGACCACGCCGCGCCGAGAGCACCAGGGCGATGGACGACGGCGAGGCCTAGGAAGGGGACGACGAGGAGCCGGGGAAGACGCGGCAATGGAAGCCCCCCCGCGCGCGGAGAGGAGTACGAGGGTTCACTGGTTCGGCTGCGATGTGAGGCTGCCGTCGCCGCTGGGCCTGGCCAGCAGTGGGAATAGTAGGGGGCGGAGGCCTCCGTGGCAGCACAGCCGGCCACGGGAGGCAGGAGCATGCAGCACGACCGGCGCTGCTTTGGGCGGCTGGAGCAAGAAGACCAGAGGTTGAAGAAGCACTACGCCCGTTGGATGGACATCGTACGGTCACTGGAGCTAGAATCGTTCATATTGACTAAGTTGACAAAGCCCTCCATCCCCGTCAACTTTGTTGGCCCACAAGTCATCGTCCCACTATGGTGGGTCCCAGCTAGCAGGGGGTATTCATTTTTTTGTGCGTAATAAGGAGGCACTTCCTTGCATGTGAAGATATAGCTGGTGGGTCTGACATGTCAGCGGGGGGAACGTTTTTTCGCGAAATACAGAGGCCCTTCCGGTGGGTCCTAGCTATCAGGTCCTTGCAAAAAGGGAAAGAAAATCAAAGACTTGGGAAGGCGTATCGAACAAGCTAGTGTACTAGTAAAGAGACGTTTCTGAGTTTTAGAAAAAAGAAAGACGTGCTCTTGTAGCTGGTTCGAATCCAAACCTAGACTATGACTATATATGGTGCTATGCTACTCTGCAAGTAATGAAACTGACATATCCAACGTTCGCTTCTCCTCTTCTCTACTTACTTTGCCTAGCATCAGAAGCTCTGGCTGCAACAACCATGTCCGCTGGCTGCTCGTCCACCTGCTCTTCAGCAGGCAACAACCAGATATGCGCCAAGTCGCAACCCGTACCATCGCCCGTGGGTCTCATCACACCCTCGGCGGCACGCGCACCGCAGCCGATTGCTCATCGCAACCCGCTGCCGTTGGTGTGGTGCCACTACTGCAAATCACGCAGAGTCATTCGTCGCGTCTCAACCACAATCCACAACCCTGGCGGAGTCTTCTACAAATGCCCGAATCATGGGGTAATAATATGCTTAAGTGTTGTTCTGCTGCTTTCAGTTGCTGATTTTTTAATAGTTTGGTTGATGATCTACCAATTTGATTCGTGTAGAAAAGGGAAGATTCGTGTGATTTGTATTTCTGGGAAGTTGCTGATGTGGGGGAATGCAACTACGCTGATTATTTGGTTAGCCGAGGAATCCCAATACCAGCAGGTTGGGGTGTTGGACAAGTAACTGAAGGAACGGCAGAAGAGGAAGATGCAAAGCAGAAGGTTAAAGATGCAGTTCCTCTGATCATGGCCAAGCAACAGCTGCTGAACGGCCTTGACAGCAATGAGGAGATGAAAGAGTTTGTGAAGATAATGGGCAAAATCGATGTGCTCTGTAGGATGATTGTCTCTTTATTTGCAGTGTATGTAGCACTCGTAATGAATGAAACCTGTGTAGCAGGCTGGGCGCAGTGTTTTGAACATCTAATGTTTTCTATTAACGGAAATCAGGGGGTATCCCCTTTTGCTCATATAAATAAATAAATAGCAGAGGCCCTATCGGGTCAGCTTTGTTCTCATTCAAAGACGTCGAGCAAATTGCAGTCCAATAGCAAACTATGTCATCAAATTCAAGAGTCATAGCCAAATATGAGTACAACTAAACAACAATGTCATCATGTTTTAGTTGTCATACAATCACCAAACACAAATCAGCATACATAACAAGTGATGTTCTCACAGCAAAATACTAAACAACATGTTCATCAGGTTTCAGTTGTCATAGCAAACACAATTTCACATAGTAGATAAAAAACGTCTTCTGATAGGCAAATATGACAAAAGCAATGTAATCATCATCCGCATCAGCAGCGTCAACATCTTCGCCATGTGTATCAGTCTGAATCGTAATTCCCCATGGTGTCATCTTCTTCTTCGTCCTCAACGTCCTCGAACGTTGGCTTCTTCTTGATCAACTCTTGTATGTCCACAACACGACAGGCAATCTTTTCGCTGGCGTCATTGGCATGATGGTTCTCAAAGATATTAGGAACATCTGTGTTATCTTGTACATCAGGAGCAGTGTAAGCATCATCTTGTTGTGCAACTTCATTAAACGAATTCCTTTGCTCAAACCTTTGCAATACTCTCCAGTCATCGCTACGTGCAAATGTGTCTTCCAAGAAAAATATCTGTGTTGCTTGATTTGCCAAAATAAAAGGCTCGTTGGTCCGGTATGCCGCCTTGACATTGATGGATTTGAAATAATCATCAGCTCTGGGTTTTGCGATCCTGGAAAACAGGTTATACCAACGACAGCACAACAGAACCACACACCGATGATCCTCGAAACTGGAGATATACTGCAACTGAACAATGTCTGTTATGTTAGCATACATTTCAGTTGTCTCTTTGTCATACGTATCCGTGCTCGTGATGTCACTGTTTTGTGTCTTCCTGCCTTCGTCTCGTGCAAGGGTGTCGTAGCGCACATCTCCAACAACGCAATATTCATAATGTCTTACCCGAGTATCAGGACCCATTGCTAGTGAGTAAAGGGCATCATCAACTGCCTGCCCATCCTCCCACATCTTCTTAACATATGGTTATAAAATAGACAAGCTGATCATCTTATGTACTCAATATATTAAAAAAACTGATAGTGCACTTCAAAATCTTATATGGTTCTTGAACCATTTCGCAAATCCTGCCGTAACCAGTTTGTCAATGTTTCTTGGATTTTGCGGCAGTAACTCCTCTTTGTAGATGCTGCACAACATAGTGATCGTATCAAACATCTAAATATGTAAGAATGTGCTGCAAGTTTGGTAGATTACGATGTATAAGCTGTAGTACTGCACTTACTTGATATAAGGTAGTATCTCAGGACAGTTATTCAACACATACCAAACCATTTTGTCCAAATCTTTAGGTTTGTCCTCTTGTCGACTCTTCCCTGTAACTCGAACACAATAATCGAAAACATTGAGCCCGGGATTGTCTTCACCCACCTCTTTGCTAAGCTGATCAGCTGTTTCAATGTATTTTGAGCAGAATGTCAACGCTTCTGTAGCAATGGAGGCCTCTGCAATGGAACCCTCGGGTCTAGCTCTGTTCCTAACATAGCCCTTGAAAGTGCCTAGCCACCTTTCAATAGGGTACATCCAGCCATACTGTACTGGACCTCTAAGTAGTGCCTCATCAGGTAGATGAACAGCCAAATGCACCAGCACATCAAAGAAGGCTGGAGGATATATCTTCTCAAGGTCGCATAGGATAGTTGGTATCTCGTCTCTAAGACGCTCCAAAGCATCTATCCTGATATTCCTACTGCAGAGTTCCCTGAAGAATTGTCCCAACTCTGCAACTGCTCTGTATAAGTCAGGGCGGCCCAATCCTCTAAGGATAACAGATAAAACCCTTTGAAGTAGGACGTGGCAGTCATTCATTTTCAACCCTTGTACCTTGTTTCCATCTGCACTGACTCTCCTTTCAGGGTTGGAAGCAAATCCATGTGGGAATTTCACACGTGACAGGACCTCACAGAATTCTTTTCTTTTTACCTTGTCCAAGACATTCACAACTGGTGCCATATCCCGTGGTTTACCTTCATCTTGCACCTGCAAATCCTATTTGATACCCAGGTGTGTCAAATCAATCCTAGATTTTAAGGTATCTTTCGTCTTGCCTTCAATATTAAGAAGTGTGCCGATAATGCTATCACATATATTTTTCTCGTTGTGCATCACATCAAGATTATGCCGCAGATCCAAATCTTTCCAATACTCCAAGTCCCACAAAGTGGACCTGCGGGTAAACAATAATCTCTCTTCTGCCCTGCCATGCTTCTTTTTCCCGCTACCATTATCAGGATGGTTTCCTGGTGTAATATGCCTGACCTTCTCTAATTCCACTTGCAACTCATCGGCGGTGAGCCTCTTTGGCGCATCACAGTTTTCATGCTTTGCATTGAACACATGTCTTCAGTATTTTCTAGGAAGCGGCTTGTCCTTGGCAAGGAAACGACGGTGTCCAATGTAACAGATCTTGCTAAGTATTGTGTATGACAGCAGATTCCTGTCAGAGCGAACACATGCATTGTAACCATGTGTCGTTCGCCCTGACATAGTGCCCAAAGCCATATAGTCATGGATGCACCAAATTATAATAGCACGCAGAAAGAAATCAGCTGGTGGGCTGCTATATAGGTCTCGAGTGAGAACACCCTTCTATAGCTGTTGAAGTTCCTCCACAAGAGGCTCCATGAACAAATCAAAATCCTTTCCAGGACTTTTTGGACCTGGGATGAGCAAGGCCATCATGTAGTTTGATCCTTTGGTGGAGACATTTGGAGGCATGTTGTAAGGGATAACAAGCACTGGCCACATGCTATATGTGGCGCTCTGGTGGCCAAATGGGTTAAATCCATCTGAAGCTAAGCCAAGTCTAATGTTTCTCAGGTCAGCAGCAAACTCTTTGTGTTTATCATTGAAGCTTTTCCACTCACTACCATGAGATGGATGGCTCATTACATTCTGATCTCTGTACTCCTGCTTCCTAGAATGCCACAGTACATCCTCTCTTGTTTCAGCATCATGAAACAACCTCTGCAATCTTGGTGTAATTGGAAAATGTCTCAGAACATTATGAGGAATCCTCTTCACAGCATCGCCATATTTCCATCTTGATGATTTGCATTTTGGGCATTCACTTAAGTTGGCATAATCCTTCCGGAACAGAACACAATTATTCTTACAAACATGGATCATATCATATCCAATTCCAACTGCACGAAGGAAATTCTTCATTTTACTGTAGGTGTGTGGCAGCTCAGACGCATCTGGGAAAGATTCGCGGAAAGGAGCTAACATTGCATCGAATGATTTGTTGGTCATCCGCTCAGATGTCTTCACGTGAAGAAAGGTGACCATAGCTGAGAATACTGACATCTTATTTCCTGGGGTGACAACAACGTTGCATTGTTCCAACATGCGGGCCCACCATTTTTCTTCTGTAGGTGAAAGTTCACGGAATGCACGAGCATTTCGTAGCATTGTTTCAATGTTGGTCAAACTCACTGGCTCCACCACCACCGCCTCCTCCTCCTCTTCCACCTGAGCATCAGGCAGATCAAGATGGTGATCTGCTGCTTCCATGTAGTTAATAACATTGACGTTCATAGCTTCACCATGATGAACCCACCTAGTATATGTGACCGACATCCCATACAAGTGTAGATGATTTTGCACAGTTGACTGGGGTCTTGTAACTGAATTCATACAACTGCTACACGGGAAGAGCACATCTGATTTCGGACCATCGTACTCAGCTCTGATAAAGTTCATGAAGTTTTCAACCCCCTCGACATATGCAGCGGAGAATCTTCGAGCAGAAGTTATCCAAGTCCTGTCCATCTATTAGACATACAAATTAGTTCTTCTACTAGATATTACAGGAAAAACATATATGCTTTTTTATGAAGTCCAGAAAAAAATACCTAGGTCGATGTCTAAAGCTATGGCAAGATATTTGGACGAGCAGATCTAAGTAACGAAATATATGTAAAGCTAATTCAGCAAACAGATTTGAGTGCCAAATTATGGCAGGCTGTTTCAGCAGTCAATGAGGCCGAGCACACAGCCATCGAACTATCGAAGGCCATCACAGCAACAAAGATCGAGTATAAAACGGTGTAGAGCTATTTCACCTAACAGATTGGCTACTAGACCATGGCAATCTACGTCACAATAAATATATGGCAGGATATTTTAGAACTAATCAGCCTTGGCATGCCATCTCAGCTAAGCAGATTGAGTGCAGAATAGGGCAAGGAAGCTTCTTAAGCAGAGCATATTGACAGTAAACTACTTCGGCAAACAGTGAGATTAACATCGTCTATCAGCTAACATTCAGCGCTACACCGACATGAACGGGGCCTCAGTCTAGAATGCGCGTACCGTGGGAGAAGCTGACCGCCATGCGTCTCCACATGAACGTCGCCAGCAGTAGCGGCGCTGACCGCCGTGCGCCTCCACAAGAATGTAGCCAGAGGTGGCGGCGCGGCTAGAGGATGGCAGTCTGCGAGAGCGTACTGTGGGAGTGAGAGGATCGCCGAACCACGGCGCCGACGTATCGGCGCGGCGGGGAGGGCGGCTTTGGCGGAGCGAATGGAGTGGATGGGGATAGGGGGGGAGGGGGGGGGGTTGGGGAATATTATTGGCTAGTTGGCCGAAGGGAGGTTGAATCGGATCTGGGGGGAATTTTTGGGTGTGTGTGTGGGGGGGGGCGGAGGATTTTCGCGCGGTGGGCGGGGGGAGTTTGGCGCATGGTCGGTTTCTCCAAGTGCAGTCCCACGTTTCAGTGAAGAGGCAAGCCGAAGCGCGTTCCGTTTGTGTGAGCCATGTGCAGGACCGAACGTGTGTGGGGTGCAATGCAACCGCGACAGGAGTGCTGTGAGTGTATCGCATTTTTTCCTTTTAAACTAGGTGCTTCGCCCCCACAAAAAAATCTATTGCTTCGCGCGATCCATTGATACTACTACTAGTAATCCGGTAATCCCGACTAAAACGGCACGGCCGGGTCTTTTCCCGCGTGATATGCTGGGAGGTTGGCTTAGTTGGTTTTTTTAGGACGAGTAATGGTGCACCTACGTAATCCCAGTTACGTAATTAACGTAATGTGAAACGTGTGAGCTGTTGATTGTAGATTGGGGGGAGGGAGGGGCCCACCACCATGAAAATTAGGGGAGGAGAGAGAGAGGCAATTTATGTCAACCCTTTCATAGGTTCCCGTAGATGTAGAAAGATGTGTCCGATCCTGCAATATAGGCCGTCCGATCTATATCTAACGGATAGGAAGGAAACTATGACAATTTACCTGCACTCCTCTCCACATTTGCAGATAAGGCTTTCCCTCCTTCATCCTTTTCTCCCACAAGATCTTGATCTTCCGTGCAACGCACGGGCATCTTGCTAGTACTCCTACAATATGTAGATTATTGTGAAAGTTCATATACACCAGCCGAGATTAATGCAAACACGACAGATTTTCATTACATTTCAAACTTTTATAGGACAAAAAAAAATAAAAGAAACCCGACCATAAACCTATTCTACGGCGGCGACCGATGTCCTCCATCGGTGATCTCCATGTACGGGGGCTGGGTTCAAGACCCGTGAAGTGAAGGTGAGGTCTCCGGTGAGGAAAAGCAGAACACGGGAGACGGACCGGCCAGTCGGCACACCATGCCCTGCCGCCTCCCATGCCCTACTCATCCTCGGAGGAGTCCCCGACCTCGGCGGTGCCGGACGTTGGACGGCGGCAAGTAGGGCGCGTGGCTGACGGTGCTCCCGTCGTCGGCCGCCAGCGTGGCCACCGCTTGTGCGGCGACTTCAGCGAGGGCGGCGACCTCGAGCTCCATCCCCGAAGACAAGCTCTCCCGCAGAGCGTTCGTGCTTGCGGTCATGGAAGATGTGGTTCCAGGTAGGAGGACGATGCGATATGGTGTGGAGGTTAGCTGGGCGTTGCCGCTTTAAGTAGCGCATTCCGGTGAGGCCGGCGTCCGGGTGCGTCATTAAGTCGCCGAGTTG
The DNA here is from genome assembly GCA_034509565.1 of Triticum monococcum. Lineage (NCBI taxonomy): Eukaryota > Viridiplantae > Streptophyta > Magnoliopsida > Poales > Poaceae > Triticum > Triticum monococcum. The sequence continues at coordinate 617,815,192 of CM067847.1, read as the reverse complement.
TTCCTCGGGCACCGAGCCTCTTAATGACGACATATGAACGGACGGCATGAATGCGGGCAGCTGGTGCCGGCTGGGAACGCACCGCGCGATGGTGCGAGGGACGAGGGTTTTGGTGTGCCAGGGTAGTCAGCTGCGGTCGTGGAAACATTGCTCGCATGCGATCCCCGCATGTCATTGAAAAAGCAAGACGACCCGGCATGGTCTCAGGTCCAGAGGATGTAGTTGGCCATGCTACACCACTCCGCGGACGCGTCGCGGTGCCCCGTGCATCCTCGACGAGCCGGGTGTTGGGGTGTGTTTGGATTGTGGCCAAAGTGCACCTTGCCAAAATTTTGGTCATGACCAAAAGATTGGTCTTTGTTTGGATGGTTGCCATTTTTTTTGGCATGCCAGTGAACTCTAAACAACTCTAGTTCATTTTTCTTGCCAATGTCGGCCAAATCATGGGCAACCAATACCTCAACCAAAATTTTGGTCATGACCCAAAGATTGGTCTTTGTTTGGATGGTTGCCATTTCTTTGGCATGCGAATGAACTCTAGCCAACTCAAGTTCATTTTTCTGGCCAATGTCTGCCAAATCATGGGCAACCAATACCTCAACCAAAATTTTGGCTACCCAATGCTTTGATGGGGCAACCTTGGGCACAAACCAAACATATCATTGGTCGTGCCACAGCACTAACGCCACCCTCGGCTAACTAAAACCGACCGTGTCTAGCAACGATATGAGTGTGTCGCTCACCGCGGTCGCCGTGTCCAGAGGCGGTGCTGGAGCTGCGCCCCGTTGTTGGCCCCAACGACCCACATGAACGGTTGTCGGTGGCGAGGAGGTCGTGGGCCAGCTCCTCCATTGGACTAGTCTGCGCTACGTCGTCCTGACGGGTGTGCCCCACATGTCTGTTTCCCTATTTTCCCGGCCATATTCGAGCGTCAGTGCTCCGCGTTGCGCATTAGGCGTTTCACTATGTAGGCCAAGCGAGACAACTTATTGTTTATTTGAGCCGTTCAAGTATAATCATGTGGCGTTTGCTTATTTCTCATTCCTCTCCAACCCTCTTGTCCATCGATCATGTCGCCCTCCAGTCGAGTCCATCCTCCCGCATGCCTCATTTGAACATTCCGCCGAGTATCATTCGCATGTACCCACCCTAGTCCTCTTTCAATAGATCTCCGGACCCCGAGATGAAATCGAGAGGGAACAAGTGGGGGCACGTGATACCTAAGGCGGATTCAAAATTTTGAACCGGTGATCATAGCATCCGCAAATCATATATAAAGGGTATTCAATGTTCGTTTCGTTTTTGAACGTACAATATACTCCCTCATATCCTTTCTACTCGCTCCTTCCATCTATATTGGGCCTAATGCATTTTTCAAGACCGCCTTTGACTATTGACAAGATTAATAGTACATGACATGTATAATGCGAAAATTATATCATTGGAAGCTCCTTTCACATACGAATTTGATGGTATGCTTTATTTAAGTTGCATGTCATATATTATTGCTCTACCTTTTGGTCAAAGTTAGCCTCGAAAACGCATTAGGCCCTATACAGATGGAAGGAGGGAGTAGTTTACATACAAGTTTTATGTGTAGTCAAAGTATGGCCCAGTTCTTTTGAGCAGATTGTGGAGAATTTTGGACTGGAAAATCTGGAGCCAAAAGAACTCGTTTTGACTTCCAAAATCTGGAGAGGATTCTGTAGAATCCTAGTGCAATCCAAAAGCAGCCAGAAAGCTAGATTTTCCCAAAATCCCGAGATTTTGGCAAGTCCCACCTCTGAAAACGTTTCATAATATAGGAATACCCCTATCCCATGGAGAAATTACGCCCAGAATGCCACCAGCCCATACACGCGCTGGAGAGAAAACGCTCGAGCGAAGCGCTCGACCGCCCCTGTTCGCATCAGGGGAAAATGCTCGGCCGCCCTGTTCGCGAGGGCTAGGGTTTGCCGCCGCCGCCTGGCCCTTGCTGCCGCGGCCGCCCGCCTGGCCCTTGCCGCCGCGGCCGCCCGCCTTATCTCCCTCCGCCGCCCCTCTTCCTTCCCTGCTCCTCCTCCCCTCCGCCGTATCTCTGCGAACACTGACGGCCACCAGCACTGCACATCGACGACCACCGGCGCTGCACCTCGACGGCCACCGGCGCTCCACCTCGACGGCCACGAGCAGCCCATGTGAGGAGCAGACCACACCCACGGTGAGGCATCCTTCCCTGTCTCTGTTCTTCTTTTTTCTTATGCTATGGATAGTAGACAGATGGATGGATTGATTGCTCATGGATAGATGGATGGATTGATTGCTGATGCTGGTAGATGGATGGATGGTGCTAATTTTTTTGTGTGTGCTACTGTCAATGCTACAATGGTATTTGCTACTTGCTACTGTATGGATGTCTGGTTGTATTGGTGCTATTGCTACTGTACATTGATTTTTATGGTAGAATGATAATGGTAGAATGCTAATGTGATAATGATGAATGGTAATGGTAGATGGAGAAAGTCAAAGAACCCAAAGCAAATTGGGACAGTGCTGCTCATACAATTTATATGAATGCGTGCATAGAGGAGGTTCGAGCAAATAACCGCAACGGTGGTTATTTGTCGGACATAGGACAAGCTAATTTGCATAAAAAGTTCAACGAACGCTCTGGAAGAAACTATTCGACCCGGCAAATCAAAAATAGGTGGGGTGTATGTGGAAGCGAGTACAACACATGGAAGACATTGATCCAGCAAGCATCTGGCTTAGGAAGAGATGGGCATACACACACTATTGCAGCTACAAATGAGTGGTGGGCATTGAGATAAAGGTATTGTTGTCGTCATGTAATTTCTTAAATAACAAGTCATGTTGCTTTATTTTTTGATATTAACCTATGGTGCTATATGATTACAGGCACATCCAGAAGCTGCCAAGTTTCGCTATGCTCCACTAGCGGAGGAGGAAAAAATGTCAGAGGTTTTCGATATTACTTGTGTCACAAATGAGCATGCGAGGGTGCCAACTCCCTCGTATCAAGGTGATCCCTCTCGAATCAGTTTGGAGGATGACCCAGGGTGTGATAGTCATGAAGGCCAAGTTACCCCTATTCAAAATCGAGGCAAGGGTGGGAAGAAGAGGGCGTGTCCTTATTCGCCAAGTCCAAAGATGAATGACAAGTGGGCAAGTGAGAATGCTAAAAATGAGGCTTTTGTACGCATGGTGGACATCTTTGGTGCAAGAGACAAGAGGGATGCAGAGGAGATTGCAAGGGAGAAGAGGGATGCAGAGGAGAGGGCAAGGGAGAAGAGGGATGAAGAGGAAAGGGCAAGGGAGAGGAGGGATGCAGAGAAGAGGGATGTAGAGGAGAGTGTGGATCCAACAAGACAAGAGATTAAACAAATGATGGCCATGGTGGAAGCGGATGGTGCAAAACCAGGAAGTGATGAGCATTTCTATGCTACATTTCTTTTCATGGAAAAGAAATATCGTGATGTTTTCTCCACTTTCACGGCTCATGAATCTGTTGCAAGGCTTGGATGGATAAGGAGGATGTGGGAGCTCAATAATAAGTAGAACATCTATGTTTTAATTGCTTTCTACCAGACTATTTACTTGTAATGTTGTGAGCTAAGCTACTTGCTTTGGACGTGTACTTTTGTGAACTAAGCTATTTGCATTGGAGATGTACTGTTATCTAAACTATGTTGTATCTAATATTACACTATGTGCATATTGTTGTGGCAGATGGATAAATCTAGAAAGAAACAAGAAGAAAAGGAATTTGAGGCGGCCATGATTGCATTTGCTCTGGATGTGGCGTCGTCAAGTGTGACACTGCCGTACGCACCAAGAAAGTTACATCTTGTTACAGGCCTCCAATGGGTAGAAGAGAAGGAGAAAGATGCAAAATCTTTCTATGCTATGTTCAGAATGAGGAGGTCAGTGTTTCGCACATTGCATGATCTGTTAGTTCAGAAGTATGGGCTTGAGTCAACTTCCAACATTTCATCCAAAGAAGCATTGGCACAATTTTTATGGACTGTGGGTACATGTCAGACAACTGATAATGTCGCAGATCGGTTTGCACACAGTCGTTCTGTCATTAATAAAAAATTCCACGAGGTTTTGGAGTGTGTAGACCGCATGGCCGGTGATTACATAAGACCAATTGATCCAACTTTCTCTGAACCACACCCAGTACTTAGAAAAACAAAGTTTTGGCCTCATTTTCAACATGCTATTGGAGCCATTGATGGAACACACATTAAGGTGATTGTGCCTAAGGAGTTGGAGCCCCAACACAGGAATAGGAAAGGTTACACAAGTGAAAATGTTATGGCAGTGTGTGATTTTGATATGAGGTTCAAGTTTGTTGTTCCCGGATGGCCCGGATCTGTTCATGACACACGTGTATGGAGCGATGCCATAGTTCGTTATGATCACTTTCCGTTATGATCACTTTCCTCAACCCCCCACAGGTAACATCTTGCATGTATCCATATTGTTATATACATGATGGTATGTTGTACATTTCTAATTTCTTTTGTTGATGTCATACTGTAGATAAATATTATCTTGTTGACTCCGGATATCCAAACAGGGTTGGATATCTATCTCCATACAAAGGGCAACGATACCATGTACCAGATTTCCAACAGCACCCACCAGTTGGGAGATATGAGACATTCAACCATCGACATTCTTCTTTGCGAAATGTCATCGAAAGAACATTTGGTGTCCTCAAGATGAAATGGCGAATTCTTGGAGATGGAGGCATACCTCGGTACAAACCGGAGACCCAAAAGATGATTGTCACTGCATGCATGTGTCTCCACAATTGGATTCGTGATAGCAAGTTACGTGATGAGCATTTTGACAAGTTCGACAATGATGCATATGTGCAACCTCGATTGCCGTTTACAGGTGCCAATGCTCTACCACCAGAAGATGATGGTACCATGAACGCAGTACGCGAGGCGATTGCTGCTAGTCTCGTACCATGAGATTATCCATTTTTTAGTTCATCCACTTTTGTAATGAACAAATCTTTAAATCCATTCTAAATGTAATATTCAGCACTTTTTATGACATTCATAAACCACTTTCATACTCATATTCGACTACATACTGTTAGAAACAATAAGGTGTTAATAAATTCATCAAACATTTTCTGTCTAAGGGTACTACAGACATTTCAACACACAACTCTTTCCAGAATATCAACCTACAATCCCAGAAAAGAACTCGGCAACAGATTCTGGGAGAATTTTCCAAAATCTTGATTCTGCAGAATCCTGTGTGAAAAGAACTGGGCCTATATATACTTTGATAAAAAAGGTATCAACATTCAACAACGCCCAATCAATATTGTTAGATTCGTACGTACTCCTAGATTTGTACTCGAGATGGTTTCCAATTTGACTATTGACAAGATTAATAGTACATGAGATGTATAATGTGAAAATTATATCATTGGAAACTCCTTTCACATACGAATTTGACCGTATGCTTTGTGTAAGTTGCATGTCATATATTATTACTCTAACATTTGGTCAAAGTTAGCCTTGAAAAATGCATTAGACCCTGTATGCTTTGTGTAAGTTGCATGTCATATATTATTACTCTAACATTTGTGTAAGTTGCATGTCATATATTATTACTCTAACATTTGGTCAAAGTAGTATAGTGGAAGTGGATCCTCTGATGTAGGTATCCCTGCCTTACCCTCCCTTTCAGTCACTTACTGGCGGACCCCATGCTTGCTAGGCCCCACATGTCAGTTACTCAATGGGTTCGGCCACGTCAGGAGATCCTCATCCGTAGTAATACTTCCTCTGTTTTTATTTACTCCGCATAAAACGGAGGGAGTGGTGGTATAATAAATGACGCAGGCGGGGGAGGGGGAGGGACGTCGGTTTGCTCTCAACTGTGGTCCCACAAGCGAGCGAAAATGCAAGACGAAGCGCATTCCATTTGGTGGGCGACATGGAGGGTCCAGCGTGCCGGGCTGCAACGCGAACACGACAAGAGCGATGTACAGTCAAAACCGATTGACCGGTCGTCACCGGAACCACTATTCACACCAGAACCTTCGCTGCTCGGCCTACGCCAGCCACTGCCCTAAAACCACACCAAATCTCCAGCCATTCCCCCACCTTTCGATCCCCTAGCCCGCATCAAGCGTCCCCTAGTTCGTCGGAAAGCCATGGTGTGCTGCAAGATCACTTACTACAAGATGTTGACGCCGGAGCGCCACGCAAAAATCGCGGTGGCGGTCGGCGCCACAGACCTCCGTTCCCAAGCTCGCTTTGCGGCGGGCCAATCTCCGAGTTCTCTGGAGCCAAGCTACGTGGATGAGGAAGCCGATCCAATGTTCATGGCAAGGTCGCGGCGTAGAAGGCCCCTGATGGGTATGAGACGATGGACGTCGACTTCGTGCCGGCGTCCGAGTCCCGCATGGTGCAGGCGGACCAGCGGTTCAACATGGCGATACTAAAGGAAGACCGGGAGGCAGAGGCTCAACTCGACACGGAGCGCACGCATGCCGCTGCCATCGAGGCTCTCCTGCAGGTGGAACCGGATGTCATGGATGTGAACCGGGCGGCGGAGGCTCAACTTGAGGTGGAGGCTCAACTTGAGGCGGAGCGCGCGGATGCCGCTGCCATCAAGACCCTCCTGCAGGCGGAACCGGACGTCCTGGACTTGAACCAGGCGGCAGAGGCTCGACTCAACGCAGAGCGCGCGGATGCCGCTCTCATCGACGCCCTCCTGCAGGCGGAACCAGACATCCTGGACTTGAATCGGGCGGCGGAGGCTCGACTCGACGCAGAGCACGCGGATGTCGCTGCCATCGAGGCCCTCCTGCAGGCAGAACCGGACGTCCTCGACTTGAATCGGGCTGTGCTCTCGTCCGTGCGGAGCGCCCGCACGCTCCGCTTGAACGAGTAGCTGGAGGCCGAGGACGACCACGGTGCGGAGACACACGTCGGCAAAGATGGTTGGTTCGCGCCGGCAGCCAAAGACGACGAGGACGTCTCTTTCTGCGAGCAGTGATAGTTTTTCTTTATGTTGTTGTTTTCATGGATCTTTTGCTATGTAAAAACATATATTTGTTATGCAAGTCGCCTAACTTGGGTCAGTCTACCATTTCAGGCGGTTGGAAGAATATCCTACGTCTCCTAACTCTTCTTTCCTTCTTCCTCACCTCTTCTTCTTCCCCAACAGACCACCGCATGGGCCGTATAGATACTCCCCAACATGCGGTTGGATAAACATACTCTATGAACGAAAATTATGTGTCAGCGATAGGATGGCTGAGTTTGGTGTGTTCACATGCGACAACACGTGTCAGTGAGGGTGCGTTCCCTTGGTTGGGTTTGCGGCGTGCAGGAACGACTGTGTGAGGGTGCGGTGCGACCACGGCGTGCAGGAGCGACCTTGTGAGGGTGCGGTGCGACTGCGATAGCCGTGCGCAAGTGTACCTCCTTCTCATTTTGAAAACTTTAGGCAAGCTGGGCAAAAATGTGTGGCGAAGTTTGGCAATGCAAGGCCTAGACCCAAACAGGATAAGTACGTACTCCCTCCGTTTCTTTTTAGTACGTACTAGGAGTACTAGTGTTAAAAAAGAAAGGCTGGGTTTTCCTTCGCGGGATTTAATCAATACAAATCCTCGTTTCACGTGTCAATTAATGCGTATTTTCTTCTCCAAAGACCAAAGAGCTAACCATCTCACTCCTCATCGCTTGATTAATGCAGCGCCATGCAAACCGGCCTTCTCACTTCCGCATGCATGCACGGGATATTAATGTCCTTGGTTGCTAACCCCATCAATTTTGCCTCGATTAGTGTTAGTGGCCCTTTCCAAATTGTAATTTTGATATACTGGCCTTGTGTGCAAAAAAATGGAGGTAGTAACTATATTTGACTTCCTTCCCCATTGCGGTGACGTCGACTATATTTTTTGTGTGGTGGTTTGGCGAAGTGTGTTCGACGGAGAACACCATTTGCATCCAGGAAGTCCTTTACTAGTACTACTAGGAGTAACTAATGCGGTGAGATGGCTTCTCAAAGAAGACGATGGAGAAGCGGAGTCAGCGAAGAGTGAAATGATGGTTGCTTCGTTCGTGCTTTTGTGATTTGACACCTCACTGCTTTGTGATTTGTGATAGAAGGGACAGGGGAGTAGACTCTGTGCTCTATATTGTAGTACTACATGCGTCCAAGCATGGGAGAAAGAGGAGAGACATTGCATTTTTCTATTCCTTCAATCAATCAATCACGGATCTTCGGTTCCATCTTTTTCGCTTTGGCAACACCGTCCACAATGGTTCCCACGATGCCAAAAGCTATTTTCACATTTGGCTACACATTGTGGATGCCCTTAACCGTACCACTTGGTTTTGCTCCTGTGTGCTATCTATACAGATCTCAATTATATTGATCTAAAAAATTATAGAATCGAGATTAGTAAAAAGGAGGTGATTTTGCCGCGCGGATGGCGGGGGAGGTTTCTTATTTGAGCAATGCTACATCCACGTAATGGTTACGTAAAGTTACGAACTGATGTGATGTGGGACTATTTGATTAGATTCAAGGAGAGGATTAGGCCCACCCCACCTGAAAATCAGGGGGGCATATATATATTAGATGGAAAGTATACGTAGCATCTACGTAGCCCTTTGTAAGTCTAGGATTAGGCTTCTTATTTTCGGAGGACATTGTCCTGGTGGTTTGCTAACATGCGGTCCCATGTGTCAGTGCTTTACCAAGCCGATCCGCGTCCCACATGAGGCAGAACAACGGCATAAGCAACACGTGGTTAAGTTGAAGAAGATGAGGGAGAAGCGGATTCAGCAACGAGTGAAATGATGGTTGCTTCGTCCCTCCAGCTTAACTGCGGGAAAGGTGCAGCTTTGTGATTTGACGCCTCATTGCTCATTACTACGCCGGCGCCATGACTGGGGTGCTTCACCCCGGCTGCTCTGTACTGTATTCTGGTATGGCACGTGGACCCGGTGTCGTGGTTCTAACTCTGACAGTGATGTAGGGGGGTGTGTATGGAGAGGCTAGATCTCAGCTATGGAGAGGTTGTAAACACACCAGGATGTACGAGTTCAGGCCCTTCGCGGAGGAAGTAACAGCCCTATGTCTCGGTGCCCGGAGGCGGTCGATTGGATTATAGGTGTGTGAATAACAGGGGTGCGAACCCTTGCTATTGAGGAGGGGGGTGGCTTATATAGAGTTCGCCAGACCCCTCCGGCCCTCAGTAATGCGGGGTTAAAATACATTAAGACTGGGCGTTAGTGGTAACGTCCCTAATAAAGTGCTATGATGACCATAAAGACTACTTAATAGCCGACCGTTTGCCTGCGGAGTGACTTTAGATCTCCTGTCAGTCGAGTGGTTGGCTTCGTGGTCGAGTGATGGCTTCCTGGTCGAGTGTCTTGAATCCGTCGAGTGGGATACCTTCAAGTCGATTGAAAGGTGACTTCTTCTAGGGATGTCCTTGGGTAGGTCCATGCCCCTACCCTAAGTACATAGCTTCATCATTAGACCCCGAATGGATCGAGGTTCATGTGGGGAAGGAGTTGGGGGTCCTTCCGTCTGGTTCTTAGCGTCATATGAATGTCTTGTACTGGATCAATCGTCACGGATGACGTTGTCAACTTCTTTCGGTCACCTTGATCCATTCTTGATCTCTCATCGAGTGAATTTCCTTACTTATGAAATACTGAGTGCCGGCGCGAGCGGGATCTTCTATTTGACGAGTTGTTCTGCAGCCCGCGGATTTTGCGGATTTGAATTTCGGGAAGCGAGCGGGACGGGAGCGGCCGCAGTAATCGGATGGGATAGGATGGAAGTTCCTCGATCTTTGTGCCACCTTTTTCGCCACGTACCATGCGCGCGCCTATTGCAGGATCTGACGGGATCGCCTGGGCCTACCGGTCAGCCACTCGGAAGCGGCTCCTTATAAGTTGCCAGCTCGGGGCTCCCCAACAGTGTGCTCTCGCCCTTTCTCTTCCCCCCGCAAGGTCCTCTGCCACCTCCGCTCTCACCCTAGCGCCGTAGGTCCGTTCGAGCCTCGCCGGCGACGATGGTGAAGGACAAGACATCGGCTTTGGAGCTCGCGAAGAAGGCGGCGGCGCAGGGGAAGGGGAAGAAGTCCGCCCGAGGCGGATCTTCCTCGAGGACTGCTCTGCCCAGGGATTGGATCCAGGGTGACTAGATGCCGTCGGTGATTCGGCAGGAAGACCTTGACGACATGGTCGAGGGGGGAGTCATTCCCCATGAAGCTACGCGTCTCCCGGGGAGAGAAATCGAACCCCAACCTTGTGACGGTGAGTGCGTCCTCCTCGCCACCCATATCGACTGCGGATTTTCTCTACCTCCTCATCCTCTTTTCCGGAGCTTTTTGAACTTCTTCAGAGCGCAGCTCCACCATTTCACTCCCAATTCCATCGTGTATCTTGCCGCTTTCTTTTCCTTGTGCGAAAGTTTCTTGGGTTGCCACCCTCATTGGGGACTCTTTAAACACATCTTCACTTGCCGTTCCCAATCGGTAAAGAAAGCTAAGTCAAGTGACGAACGGACGCAAGTGATCCAGCTGTGCGGGGGCCTGGCGATCCAGATGAGGGGAAAAAGTTCTTTTCCGTCTATCACCTTTCCCGAGTCGGTCCGTGGTTGGCAGGCGACCTGGTTTTATTGCCAAGACCAGGTGACTCCAGGGCAGTCGACCGGGCTTCCTCCTTTCTCTCTGGACCGAGCTCAAAAGCCTGCCTCTCTGAAAGTGCTGCCGGGGGAAAAGGCGCAAGTCAAGGTACTGGTTGGTCGAGTGGTTCAGCTTGTTCGAGAGGGCGTGCCCGGCATGGACTTGCTGGAGGTCTTCCTTAGGAGGCGCATCCAACCTCTCCAGGCTCATGACCACCCGATGTGGCTGTACTCGGGTCTCGAGGACACCACTCGGATTCACCCAGAGGAGGTCACTGATGAGATGCTGGAGGGGTGGCTGTCGAGCATCACAGGGAACAAAGACAACCCCCGAGGAGCCAGGAGGGTCCCTCCGCTCGACAACTCATATGAAGTGGACCAGGTTTGACCTTGTGTTCCCGACTGAGATCTTGCTTTCTTTATTTGCTCTCTTCGAATCGATCGACTGACTTTCGACTTGTCTGCCGTTCTCCAGGCAACTACGGAGATGTACTCGACACCCAACGGAGAACAGGAGCAGGACGAGGAAGGGGAGGCGAGTGGAGGCGAAAGCAGAGACGAACAGGGAGAGTGGGAATCTGACGGCGAAGGAGAGGGAGACAACGACGTCGACTCTAGCGAAGAGGAGGAGGAGGAGGAAGCTGGACCTCCCCGCTCGGAAAGGCGATCCAAGCTTACACACGACCCTGCGCGGGAACGAGGTAAGGCGACTGCTCCCGTTGGGTAGTCGTCGAAGCGCCCTCGGACCTCTTCTCCAGCACCGACTGAAAAAGCTCCCAAGCACTCTCGCGCGGCACCGTCCAAGCCACCCAAGGCTCTGCCCAAGATGAGGATGACTGTCCCCACCATTTCTGGGTAATGATAGAACTTGTTCTCCTTTGTCGACCGTGGACGGATCCTTGGTCGATTCACTGAGCCAACTGACTGTCTTTCAAAATTTGTAGTGCTGCTACTTCTGAGATCTCCGCCAAGGACGATGATCAAGAGATGGAGGATGCTGTTACTTCCAACCCTGGTATGATTACTGATGTTCTGCCTTGAATCGACTGACGATTTCTCATAACTCCGGTCGACTGAATTTTTCTCGTAGCTCCTTCTCATGTTATTAACCTTCCTGACGACGACGACGAAATGCCACCAAGAGTGAGGCGGAACAGGAAAGCGTCGGCTGGCGAGACCCCACAATCCACTCCAGCGCCTGAGGCCGTAGCTCGAGACGGTGGTGATACCACTCGGGCTTCTGTGACTTTCACCATTCCTCTGACGAGTGTGCGGCCCTCGACGTCGACTGCAAATCCGCCTTCGCTCTTTGCCACACACCACGTCCCTGAGGACCAAGTGGATGCAGCTAAGGAAGCTGTACGCCAGGTAGGGATCATGATGGAGCAGGTCAAGGTGGTTCGAGAAGCCAGCCAAGCAGCTTATGACGCAAGTTCAGCTCTTCAGAGTAACGTCCAGGTCAGTCAATTCACTGCTTGTTCTGTCAGGGTATGCTGTCTGAAGAATCTCTTTTCTGAAGATCTTTAAATCTGTACACCCACTGGGTGTGTCTGTTAAGTCTTGGACGAGTGGGGGCACGCTTAGTGCACCCACTGGGTGTAGTCCCCGAGACTACGGTGGACTGCTGGCAGTCGACTGTAGTCTTTATATTGTGTTGCTGTAGTTGTACTTCTTCACTCGGTCTGGTTAGGCCATGTCGAATAACACTATATCCGGTCGACTGCGGGCAGTCGATTTTTTTTGCAAAACCAGTGGGGGCACGCCGAGTGCACCCACTGGGTGTAGTCCCCGAGACTACTGTTGAATGTTTTTGATTCAGCTGTAGTCTTAGAAACGCCATCATTGTCTCTTGGTTACTCGGAAGCAACTTATCTTGGACCTCTGTCGACTGATTTTTGCAGAAATCCTGTGGACTTGTGGCCCTCTATATTGAGTTGAAGAACAAACAGATCCAACTCAACCTTGACTTGAAGCTTGCTCAACAGAACCTGCAGAAGGCGCAAGAAGAAGCAAAAGGTATGGCTGGTGAGGTTTCTCATTCTTGACGAGTGACTTTTCTTTCTTGTCTGTTCTTGATGTTGAGCTCACTCGACGTTCTGTAGATAACTAGAGGAAGCTCTGAAGAAGAAGGATCGAGATCTTGCCGAAGCGCAAAAGGAGGCCTTGAGCAAAATGAAGCTTGTAGAAGAGAAACTGGCTTTGGTCGGAACTCTTGAGCAGGAGAACTCCAGACTGAAATCTGCTCTCAAAACAGCTAATCAAGAGGTCAGCCGACTGAAGAACGACAAGATGGTTCTGCACGACAAGGCGGGTGAGCTGGCGGGGAAGAGGAACGATCTGGAGGCTTATCTCGGTGGACTCGCCAAGAAGCTGTTCGTCATGCTCGAAGGTAATTACTCCGACCCGACTGTCTTCCAGCTACCAAGCCTGTGTAGGGCCACTGTCTTATTCTTGAATCGTGTTCGCAGAATTCTGCCAGAGCTTCGAAGAGGAAACCAGTCGAGTGGAGCCAGGCTTGGACCCCACCATTTCTCTCGTGAAGGACGAGGCTGCTATGAACGTGCTCCGAGTGGAGTCTCGTGTTACCAGCGTTGTTGACTATCTTGCTCGGCTGAAGGTTGCGATGTCGCGGATCGACACATCACTCTGGCCTGGGACGACGCTTCAGAACAACCTCGAGTCCCTGATGGCTCGACTGAATGAAGTCCCGGGTCGAGTGGCGGAATGGAAGAAATCTTCTGCTAGATGTGGTGCTGATGTCGCTCTGTCTCTGGTCCGCGTGCATTGCAAGGAGGCGTGAGAAGAAAAGCTGGCCGCCATTCAAGTTGCCAACACCAGGAAGCACAGCTTTCAAGACTTCATGGAGACTTTCACCGCTGCCGCTACTCATATCGCAGACGGGATCGACTTGGACGAGTTCGTCGTACCATCCAGTCCTCCGCCTGAGGAATGAAGAACTTTTATACTTCAGTTTAAATTTGCCTCGGAATGCCGAGTGGATTTGTAACCGTTAAACTCTGCCGAGCCGAGGGCTCGAGTACTTTGATCTGAGGTTTGGGACCTTTAGGCCTTATCTGAACTTGATTTCTCGTTGAATATCTTCATGGATTGATCCGTCGAGTGGAACTTGATCTTCACTCGGAATAACCTTGTATTTGTGGTGTAACTCCGAAGGAGAAGGTAGCAGTCGATTTGCGCCTCGTCGTCTTTGCGGATTGGGTTGTATTCTGTACTTAGGCGAGCGCTGGGCTGCAGCTAAGCCTCCGAGTGGGAGGTTTGCTCTCACTCGGTAGGATTTTTAAACACTTAGGTGAGCACTAGGCTGCAGGTAAGCCCCCGAGTGGGAGGTTTGCTCTCCACTCGGTAGGATTTTTCAAACTTAGGCGAGCACTGGGCTGCAGCTAAGCCCCCGAGTGGGAGGTTTGCTCTCACTCGGTAGGATTTTTAAACGCCTAGGCGAGCACTGGGCTGCACCTAACCCCCGAGTGGGAGGTTTGCTCTCCACTGGGTAGGATTTTTCAAACTTAGGCGAACACTGGACTGCAGCTAAGCCTCCGAGTGGGAGGTTTGCTCTCCACTCGGTAGGATTTTTAAACGCTTAGGCGAGCACTGGGCTGCAGCTAAGCCCCTGAGTGGGAGGTTTGCTCTCACTCGGTAGGATTTTTAAACACTTAGGCGAGCACTGGGCTGCAGCTAAGCCCCCGAGTGGGAGGTTTGCTCTCCACTCGGTAGGATTTTTAAACACTTAGGCGAGCACTGGGCTGCAGCTAAGCCCCCGAGTGGGAGTCTGGCTCGCCACTCGGTAGGATTTTTAAACGCTTAGGTGAGCACTGGGCTGCAGCTAAGCCCCGAGTGGGAGGTTCGCTCTCACTCGGTAGGATTTTTAAACGCCCAGGCGAGCACTGGGCTGCAGCTAAGACCCCGAGTGGGAGGTTAGCTCTCACTCGGTAGGATTTTTAAACGCTTAGGCGAGCACTGGGCTGCAGCTAAGCCCCAGAGTGGGAGGTTTGCTCTCCACTCGGTAGGATTTTTAAACACTCAGGGGAGCACTGGGCTGCAGCTAAGCCCCCGAGTGGAAGGTTTGCTCTCACTCGGTAGGATTTTTAAACACTTAGGCGAGCACTGGGCTGCAGCTAAGCCCCCGAGTGGGATGTTTGCTCTCCACTCGGTAGGATTTTTCAAACTTAGGCGAGCACTGGGCTGCAGCTAAGCCCCCGAGTGGGAGGTTTTCTCTCACTCGGTAGGATTTTTAAACGCTTAGGCGAGCACTGGGCTGCAGCTAAGCCCCCGAGTGGGAGGTTTGCTCTCCACTCGGTAGGATTTTTCAAACTTAGGCGAACACTGGACTGCAGCTAAGCCTCCGAGTGGGAGGTTTGCTCTCCACTCGGTAGGATTTTTAAACGCTTAGGCGAGCACTGGGCTGCAGCTAAGCCCCGAGTGTGAGGTTCGCTCTCACTCGGTAGGATTTTTAAACACCTAGGCGAGCACTGGGCTGCAGCTAAGCCCCGAGTGGGAGGTTTGCTCTCACTCGGTAGGATTTTTAAACGCCTAGGCGAGCACTGGGCTGCAGCTAAGCCCCCGAGTGGGAGGTTTGCTCTCACTCGGTAGGATTTTTAAACGCTTAGGCGAGCACTGGGCTGCAGCTAAGCCCCCGAGTGGGAGGTTTGCTCTCCACTCGGTCGGATGTTTAAACACCTAGGGGAGCACTGGGCTGCAGCTAAGCCCCCGAGTGGGAGGTTTGCTCTCACTCGGTAGGATTTTTAAACGCTTGGGCGAGCACTGGGCTGCAGCTAAGCCCCCGAGTGGGAGGTTTGCTCTCACTCGGTAGGATTTTTAAACACTTAGGCGAGCACTGGGCTGCAGCTAAGCCCCCGAGTGGGAGGTTTGCTCTCCACTCTGTAGGATTTTTAAACACTTAGGGGAGCACTGGGCTGCAGCTAAGCCCCCGAGTGGGATTCTGGCTCGCCACTCGGTAGGATTTTTAAACGCTTAGGCGAGCACTGGGCTGCAGCTAAGCCCCCGAGTGGGAGGTTTGCTCTCACTCGGTAGGATTTTTAAACGCTTAGGCGAGCACTGGGCTGCAGCTAAGCCCCCGAGTGGGAGGTTTGCTCTCCACTCGGTAGGATTTTTAAACACTTAGGGGAGCACTGGGCTGCAGCTAAGCCCCCGAGTGGGAGGTTTGCTCTCACTCGGTAGGATTTTTAAATGCTTGGGCGAGCACTGGGCTGCAGCTAAGCCCCCGAGTGGGAGGTTTGCTCTCACTCGGTAGGATTTTTAAACACTTAGGCGAGCACTGGACTGCAGCTAAGCCCCCGAGTGGGAGGTTTGCTCTCCACTCGGTAAGATTTTTAAACACTTAGGCGAGCACTGGGCTGCAGCTAAGCCCCGAGTGGGAGGTTCACTCTCACTCGGTAGGATTTTTAAATGCCTAGGCGAGCACTGGGCTGCAGCTAAGCCCCCGAGTGGGAGGTTTGCTCTCACTCGGTAGGATTTTTAAACGCTTAGGCGAGCACTGGGCTGCAGCTAAGCCCCCGAGTGGGAGGTTTGCTCTCCACTCGGTAGGATTTTTAAACACTTAGGGGAGCACTGGCTGCAGCTAAGCCCCCGAGTGGGAGGTTTGCTCTCGCTCGGTAGGATTTTTAAACGCTTGGGCGAGCACTGGGCTGCAGCTAAGCCCCCGAGTGGGAGGTTTGCTCTCACTCGGTAGGATTTTTAAACACTTAGGCGAGCACTAGGCTGCAGCTAAGTCCCCGAGTGGGAGGTTTGCTCTCCACTCGGTAGGATTTTTAAACACTTAGGCGAGCACTGGGCTGCAGCTAAGCCCCCGAGTGAGAGTCTGGCTCGCCACTCGGTGGGATTTTTAAACGCTTAGGCGAGCACTGGGCTGCAGCTAAGCCCCCGAGTGGGAGGTTTGCTCTCACTCAGTAGGATTTTTAAACGCTTAGGCGAGCACTTGGCTGCAGCTAAGCCCCCGAGTGGGAGGTTTGCTCTCCACTTGGTAGGATTTTTAAACACTTAGGGGAGCACTGGGCTGCAGCTAAGCCCCCGAGTGGGAGGTTTGCTCTCACCCGGTAGGATTTTTAAACGCTTGGGCGAGCACTGGGCTGCAGCTAAGCCCCCGAGTGGGAGGTTTGCTCTCACTCAGTAGGATTTTTAAACACTTAGGCGAGCACTGGGCTGCAGCTAAGCCCCCGAGTGGGAGGTTTCCTCTCCACTCGGTAGGATTTTTAAACACTTAGGCGAGCACTGGGCTGCAGCTAAGCCCCCGAGTGGGAGTCTGGCTCGCCACTCGGTAGGATTTTTAAACGCTTAGGCGAGCACTGGGCTGCAGCTAAGCCCCCGAGTGGGAGGTTTGTTCTCACTCGGTAGGATTTTTAAACGCTTAGGCGAGCACTGGGCTGCAGCTAAGCCCCCGAGTGGGAGGTTTGCTCTCACTCGGTAGGATTTTTAAACACTTAGGCGAGCATTGGGCTGCAGCTAAGCCCCCGAGTGGGAGGTTTGCTCTCCACTCGGTAGGATTTTTAAACACTTAGGCGAGCACTGGGCTGCAGCTAAGCCCCCGAGTGGGAGTCTGGCTCGCCACTCGGTAGGATTTTTAAACGCTTAGGCGAGCGCTGGGCTGCAGCTAAGCCCCCGAGTGGGAGTCTGGCTCGCCACTCGGTAGGATTTTTAAACGCTTAGGCAAGCACTGGGCTGCAGCTAAGCCCCCGAGTGGGAGGTTTGCTCTCACTCGGTAGGATTTTTAAACGCTTAGGCGAGCACTGGGCTGCAGCTAAGCCCCCGAGTGGGAGGTTTGCTCTCACTCGGTAGGATTTTTAAACACTTAGGCGAGCATTGGGCTGCAGCTAAGCCCCCGAGTGGGAGGTTTGCTCTCCACTCGGTAGGATTTCTAAACACTTAGGCGAGCACTGGGCTGCAGCTAAGCCCCCGAGTGGGAGTCTGGCTCGCCACTCGGTAGGATTTTTAAACGCTTAGGCGAGCGCTGGTTGCAGCTAAGCCCCCGAGTGGGAGTCTGGCTCGCCACTCGGTAGGATTTTTAAACGCTTAGGCGAGCACTGGGCTGCAGCTAAGCCCCCGAGTGGGAGGTTTGCTCTCGCTCGGTAGGATTTTTAAACGCTTAGGCGAGCACTAGGCTGCAGCTAAGCCCCCGAGTGGGAGGTTTGCTCTCACTCGGTAGGATTTTTAAACACTTAGGCGAGCATTGGGCTGCAGCTAAGCCCCCGAGTGGGAGGTTTGCTCTCCACTCGGTAGGATTTTTAAACACTTAGGCGAGCACTGGGCTGCAGCTAAGCCCCCGAGTGGGAGTCTGGCTCGCCACTCGATAGGATTTTTAAACACTTAGGCGAGCGCTGGGCTGCAGCTAAGCCCCCGAGTGGGAGTCTGGCTCGCCACTCGGTAGGATTTTTAAACGCTTAGGCGAGCACTGGGCTGCAGCTAAGCCCCCGAGTGGGAGGTTTGCTCTTACTCGGTAGGATTTTTAAACGCTTAGGCGAGCACTGGGCTGCAGCTAAGCCCCCGAGTGGGAGGTTTGCTCTCACTCGGTAGGATTTTTAAACACTTAGGCGAGCATTGGGCTGCAGCTAAGCCCCCGAGTGGGAGGTTTGCTCTCCACTCGGTAGGATTTTTAAACACTTAGGCGAGCACTGGGCTACAGCTAAGCCCCCCGAGTGGGAGTCTGGCTCGCCACTCGGTAGGATTTTTAAACGCTTAGGCGAGCGCTGGGCTGCAGCTAAGCCCCCGAGTGGGAGTCTGGCTCGCCACTCGGTAGGATTTTTAAACGCTTAGGCGAGCACTGGGCTGCAGCTAAGCCCCCGAGTGGTAGGTTTGCTTTCCACTCGGTAGGATTTTTCAAACTTAGGCGAAACGGATTCGCAGCTAAGTCACCCACTGGGGGATTTCGTACGCAAACAAAAGTGACAGCAATTATTGGAACACTCTTGCCTTTGATAAAAATGAACTACAGAAGTTTTTCTTATTACATCTCGTCCAAGGGAGAACTCAAGTGTAAAAGGGGCGGAGCAGTTCCGCATTCCAAGCTCGCGGCTCGTCGATCTGGCGATCAACATTGTAGAGGTCATACGCTCCATTGTGGAGGACTCTGGTGACGATGAAGGGGCCTTCCCAAGTAGGAGCAAGCTTGTGTGGTTTCTGTTGATCCACTCGGAGGACCAAATCTCCTTCTTGGAAGGCTCGACTCTTCACATTTCTGCCGTGGAACCGACGCAAGTCTTGCTGATAAATGGTCGATCTGATCATGGCCATTTCCCTCTCTTCTTCTAGGAGGTCGACTGCGTCTTGCCGGGCTTGTTCTGCTTCATCTTCGGTATAAAGTTCGACTCGGGGTGCGTTGTGAAGAAGATCACTCGGCAGAATTGCTTCGGCTCCATAAACCAGAAAGAATGGAGTTCTTCCAGTCGACTGGTTTGGGGTGGTCCTGAATCCCCACAGAACTGACGGAAGCTCGTCGACCCAAGCACCTGTCGCGTGCTTGAGATCATGCATCAGTCGAGGCCTTAGTCCTTTGAGAATCAGACCATTTGCCCTTTCAGCTTGTCCATTCGACTAGGGATGGGCGACCGATGCGTAGTCGACCCGTGTGCCTTGTGAGGCGCAAAAAGCTCTGAATTTGTCTGAATCAAAGTTTGATCCATTGTCGGTGATGATGCTATGCGGGACTCCATATCTGAATGTTAACTCCCTGATGAAACTGATGGCAGGGTAGGCATCACGATTCTTGATAGGTTTAGCTTCGATCCATTTGGTAAACTTGTCGACTGCCACAAGCACATGAGTGAAGCCGCTCCTGCTTGTTCTCAACGGGCCAACCATGTCCAGTCCCCAAACAGCGAAGGGCCAGACGAGTGGAATGGTCTTCTGGGCCGACGCAGGCTCGTGCGACATGTTGGAGTAGAACTGACACCCCTCACACTTGTCGACTATCTCCTTTGCCATTTCATTTGCTCTTGGCCAGTAAAATCACGCTCGGTATGCCTTGGCCACGATGGTTCGAGAAGACGCGTGGTGACCACAGGTCCCCGAGTGGATATCGTCAAGATTATCTGCCCTTCTTCTGGTGTTATGCACTTCTGACCGATTCCAGTCGCGCTTTCTCTATACAACTGTCCCTTTATGACTGTGAAGGCCTTGGATCGACGGACGATCTGTCGAGCCTCTTCCTCGTCCTCTGGGAGTTCTTTCCTTAGGATATACGCGATGTACGGGATCGTCCAGTCGGTAGTGATTGCCAAGACTTCCATGATTAGGTCGACCACAGCAGGGACTTCGACTTCAGTCGGATCTGTGGCACTTTTCGGCTGTGGGGCTTCTTCTGTAAAATGATCTTCTTGGACTGACGGCGAGTGGATGTGCTCCAGGAACACGTTGCTGGGAATGGCTTCTCTCTTGGAGCCTATCTTTGCCAAATCGTCAGCCGCCTGATTTTTCAGTCGGGGGATGTGATGGAGCTCTAACCCCTCGAATTTCTTTTTCTAACTTTCTCACTGCATTGCAATAACCAGTCATTGCCGGACTTCTGACGTGCCACTCCTTCATCACCTGATTAACCACCAAATCTGAGTCGCCATAGACCATGAGGCGACGGACGCCGAGTGAAATGGCCATGCGCAACCCATACAAAAGTGCTTCATATTCTGCTTCATTATTGGAGGAATCGAAGTGAATCTGGAGAATGTATCTGAGCTTATCTCCTCGGGGGGAGACTAATACTACCCCAGCACCGGAACCATTCAGCATCTTAGATCCATCGAAGAACATGGTCCAGTGCTCCGAGTGAACTTGAGTCGGAAGTTGCTGTTCAATCCACTCGGCGACGAAATGTGCGATTGCTTGGGACTTAATAGCCTTCTTTGCTTCAAACTTGATATCTAAGGGAAGGAGTTCAATCGCCCACTTAGCCACTCGACCAGTTGCATCTCTGTTGTGCAGAATCTCTAACAGCGGGGCGTCGCTGACGACTGTAATGGAGTGGTCAGAGAAGTAATGTGCAACCTTCTTCGTGGTCATATAAATCCCATATACAAGCTTCTGGTAATGAGGATATCTTTGTTTTGAAGGGGTCAAAACTTCAGACACATAATATACTGGGCGCTGAACTTTGAAGGCCTTTCCTTCTTCTTCCCGCTCGACCGTAAGTACTGTACTGACAACTTGTCCTGTGGCTGCAATGTAAAGCAGCAGAGGCTCTTTACTGATTGGGGCAACAAGCACCGGCTGGGTGGAGAGCAAAGCTTTGAGCTCTGCAAATGCTGCATCAGCTTCTGGAGTCCACTCGAACTTGTCAGACTTCTTCATCAGTCGGTAAAGAGGCAACATCTTTTCACTGAGACGAGAAATGAATCGACTTAGAGCAGCCAAGCAGCCTGTAAGCTTTTGGACATCGTGCACACGCACCGGACGCTTCATCCGGAGTATGGTACCAACTTTTTCAGGATTGGCGTCGATCCCTCGTTCGGAAACGAGAAAACCGAGTAACTTTCCACCTGGAACTCCGAATGTGCACTTTGATGGATTGAGTTTGATGTCATACCTCCTGAGGTTGGCAAAGGTTTTAGCAAGGTCAGTCCGCAGGTCGGAACCTTTCTGTGACTTGACCACAATATCATCCATGTATGCCTCCACATTCCGACTGATTTGAGTGAGTAAACACTTCTGAATCATCCTGATGAACGTGGCTCCGGCATTCTTGAGGCCGAACGGCATGGTGGCGTAACAGAAGCATCCGAATGGAGTGATGAAAGCCGTTTTGATCTCGTCGGGTCCATACAAACGGATCTGATGGTACCCGGAATAGGCGTCTTGAAAAGACAATGTCTCGCACCCCGCGGTCGAGTCGACTATTTGGTCGATGCGAGGGAGCGGAAAATGATCTTTCGGGCAGGCCCAATTGATATGTTTAAAATCAATGCACATGCGAAGTGACTTGTCCTTCTTGGGGACCATGACGACATTGGCGAGCCACTCGGAGTGGTAAATCTCTCGGATGAACTCCCCTGCTAAGAGCCGAGCCACCTCCTCGCCAATAGCTTTCTTCTTCTGGACGGCGGACCGTCAAAGATGTTCTTTCACAGGCTTGAATTTTGGGTCGACTCGTAGACGGTACTCAGCTAGCTCTCTGGGAACTCTAGGCATGTCAGAGGGCTTCCATGCGAAGATGTCCCAGTTCTCACGGAGGATCTGGACGAGCGCTTCTTCCTATTTGGAGTCGAGCATCGTTGAGATGTGAGCCGGGGCAGCATTGGGGTCGGTCGGGTGAATGTGGGCTGGCTTTGTTTCGCCGGACGACTGAAAAGCTGATTCTGAAGCAGGCTTCTTGGCTCATAATAATTCACTCAGATCGGCGATCTTCTGGTACTCTTGCAGCTCGACCACTGCCATCTGAGCCTCAGTGATCTTTGAGCCTTTCTGAAAACACTCTTCTGCTTTCTTTCGATTGCCTGTAACAGTGATCACACCTCTAGGGCTAGGCATCTTCAGTTTGAGATACACGTAACACGGTCGAGCCATGAAGCGTGCATAAGCTGGCCTGCCCAAAATGGCATGATAAGCGCTTTGGAAGTCCACAACCTCGAATGTCAACTTTTCCTTGCGGTAATTCTTCAAATCACCGAAAACCACATCAAGAGCAATCTGGCCGAGTGATTCGGCTTTCTTCCCGGGAATGACTCCGTGGAACCTCATGTTATTGGTACTGAGACTGGACATCGGAATGCCCATCCCTTTCAATGTTTCTGCATACAGTATGTTCAGGCCACTGCCACCATCCATCAGGACTTTGGTTAGTCGAGTGCCTTCGACAACTGGGTCGACCACCAAAGCTTGCCTCCCAGGGGTGGCAATGTGCGTAGGATGATCAGACTGGTCGAATGTGATGGCAGTCTGAGACCACTTCAGATAACTGGGTGTTGCCGGAGCAACCATATTCACCTCACGGTTAATGACTTTCAGTCGACTTTTGCTTTCGACATCAGCAAAAATCATCAGGGTGGAATTGACTTGGGGGTATCCATCGTCACTATCTTCCTTGTCCTCAACTCCGTCTGACTCTTTTTCCTTATCTTTGGACTGCTTGCCCTGAAACTGCTGGATCAGGAGCTGGCATTGTCGAGTGGTGTGCTTTGGGTAAATAAGATTACCCTCTTCATCTTTCTTGGTGTGGATGTGACATGGCAGATCCAAAACATCATTTCCATCTTGATCCTTGACTTTCTTGGGCTTCTAGGGCCCCTTGGGTTTTCCCTTGAATTTTCCCTGGGTTACGGCCAGGGCCTCCCCAGAGGCGGCTGGCTCGGCCTTCCGCTTCTGTTTCCGACTGGAATTTCCTCCGGTTCTTGGGCGACTGCCTTGTGCTTGCCACTCCAGAGTCGATCTTCGTCTTCACCATTAGCATATTTGGTGGCAATCTCCATCATCCGATTCAGAGACATCTCTCCAGTTCAACCGAACTTCAGATTCAATTCTCTGTACTTAACGCCTTCTTTAAAGGCACAAACTGCTTGATGATCCGGTACATTCTCAACTGTGTGATGCAATGTGATCCACCTCTGGATGTAATCCCTCAGAGTTTCATTCGGTTTCTGCATGCAAGACCACAGTTCTGTAAGGCCTGCAGGTCGCTTGCATGTTCCCTCAAAGTTGTGACAAACACTCGGGAGAGGTCCTCCCAAGTGTAGATGTTGCTGGGTGCCAACTGATTTAGCCACGCTCTGGCTGAGCCCTCTAACATGAGAGGCAAATGCTTCATAGCCACCTCATCATTGCCACCGCCAATCTGTACAGCCACTCGGTAATCTTCAAGCCAAGTGTCAGGTTTAGACTCACCGGTGAACTTGCTGACTCCCGTCGCCAACCTGAAGTTGGGAGGAATCACTGCGGCTCTGATGGCCCGACTGAAACACTCTGGCCCCGAAACATGTACTCTGCTGCTGGCAGGCGCATCTCTGTCGTGGCCTTCTCGGTGAGCTCTGTTCCTGTCAACCAAACCTTGAACGAGGACGGATCTCGCATCAAAGCCTGGGTCCCTGGGGTCGACTGGAATCCTCCGCCCAACACCATGAGGGCGTCTG
The DNA here is from genome assembly GCA_034509565.1 of Triticum monococcum. Taxonomy (NCBI): domain Eukaryota; kingdom Viridiplantae; phylum Streptophyta; class Magnoliopsida; order Poales; family Poaceae; genus Triticum; species Triticum monococcum. The sequence continues at coordinate 617,791,418 of CM067847.1, read as the reverse complement.
TCATCTCGCTGTCGAGGCGCATATGACCCACTCCTCGGGGGAGGGGTTGGCACTCGATGTCGATCATCACGATCGAATCAGTGATCATACCGCTCATTTCTTCTGTACTGATCGTGCCGGTCTCCACGTCCCTCACGCCTCGTGGGCGATCTTGGGCTGTGAGCCTACTGGACTGTATCCGTTGCAACGGATCGACTATGGATCCTATTTCGCGACTGAGAAACAGCGGAATTCTGGTTTCCCGCCGCCCGGAGCAACGCTCTGATCTGCAACAAGCCCTTGCCAGCCTCTGACTGGGAGGCCTGAATCGATTCTGCTATACGGGCCGCGGCGGCCAAATTCTGAACTGGGGTTCGATATACCTGCGTCAGCGGGAAGAGCTGACGTCGACTGGACTCGGGAGCTTGCTGACGCGCTTGCTCGTCGAGTTTTCGCTGGAGATTCTCCAGTCGAGTGCGCTCGGCCAAGTTAGCCAAGCGCGCGTCCTCTAGGGCCCGGGCCTCGGGGGTTTCTCCGACGATAGGAGTGTGGAGTGCGTCCATGTTCCGGCAGCGAAGCTCCTCTCGCTGCAATGACGTGAGAGGTTCGGGGAGATACTCATCGTGGGGATGCGACGGGTCGCTCCCACACGCGCCTTCGTCGGTGCGAGGGAAACCGGGAGGACTGTGTTCCATCGACCGCCAGAACCTCAGCCGCTGGGTCGCTGCTGTCGCACTCGGATGCGGTCTCCGCGGAGCCAGTCGAACAGGCCGTAGAGGGATTCGTCGGGCTCGATTGCTGCAACTTGTGGGGCGGCCGACTGGCGAGCCACGGCATGCCTCACCCACCTCTGAAGTCTCGACCGACCGGAGCGCTTGCGCCGGTGGGAGACAGGGCGGGGAGACGACACGGGGGCCGACCGATACTGGGTCGACGGCTGCCGCAGGAGGACGCCATGAACGCATGCGCGGAAGTGCGTCGCACCGCGGACGGGGAGAGCGTCGATGTCGAGTGGAGCCTCCTGAAGCCAAGCGGAGTCGTCAGCGATGAACGTGAGCGCGCCGAGACGGATCTCGCGGCCCTCCACCAAAACTCCGCACGAAACCATGATCAAAGGGATCGGAAAAATCGCAACTTCTCCAACTAAGCGCTAAGATTCCGGCCCCACGGTGGGCGCCAACTGTCGTGGTTCTAACTCTGACAGTGATGTAGGGGGGTGTGTATGGAGAGGCTAGATCTCAGCTATGGAGAGGTTGTAAACACACCAGGATGTACGAGTTCAGGCCCTTCGCGGAGGAAGTAACAGCCCTACGTCTCGGTGCCCGGAGGCGGTCGATTGGATTATAGGTGTGTGAATAACAGGGGTGCGAACCCTTGCTATTGAGGAGGGGGTGGCTTATATAGAGTTCGCCAGACCCCTCCGGCCCTCAGTAATGCGGGGTTAAAATACATTAAGACTGGGCGTTAGTGGTAACGTCCCTAATAAAGTGCTATGATGACCATAAAGACTACTTAATAGCCGACCGTTTGCCTGCGGAGTGACTTTAGATCTCCTGTCAGTTGAGTGGTTGGCTTCGTGGTCGAGTGATGGCTTCCTGGTCGAGTGTCTTGAATCCGTCGAGTGGGATACCTTCAAGTCGATTGAAAGGTGACTTCTTCTAGGGATGTCCTTGGGTAGGGCTCCTAGGACAGGTCCATGCCCCTACCCTAAGTACATAGCTTCATTACCTGGTAGCTTGATGTCCCACAAGTCGGCGAAAGGGACTAGAAGATTTATGAAAGCGAGCGCTCCACTCTTACGACGGAGGAGTAGACGACACGACGACCCAGTGAACTGTCACTTGTACTATATAGTACTAGTATAGTTTTGCTGTTTCGCATGATCCATCGATACAAACCCGATTAAACAGGAAAGGGCGGGATTTTCCCCGCGCGGTAGATGATACTGGCCATACATTTCGAAGGCAATTTTAATGTATGCAAACTGAATAATTATAAGTAACAATATGATATCTAGTAAAACTAAAAACACATATGATTTATTGTGTTAGAGTGTAGTAGTAGTGCTGTATTGCATAGTTGTTAGATGTAACATGCGAGAACGTGTAGAGATGTAGTTTTGGAGGGCCTACAGAGAGAAAAGCGTAATACGGTCACCAAACTTCAGAATAAGCTGATTACGGTCACTATATACGTTTTGCGGTGATTATACGGTCACTTGCTCACAGCTCAGCATCGGATTGCACTCTGTTGACCGGCCAAATAGTCTGCGTGGTGCCATGTTGACTAGTTAAATTGACCACGTTCGTTGTGTTGGAAATATGCCCTAGAGGCAATAATAAAATGGTTATTATTATATTTCTTTGTTCATGATAATTGTCTATTGTTCATGCTATAATTGTGTTATCCGGAAATCGTCATACATGTGTGAATACATAGACCACAACACGTCCCTAGTGAACCTCTAGTTGACTAGCTCGTTGATCAAAAGATAGTCATGTTTTCCTGACTATGGACATTGGAAGTCATTGATAACGGGATCACATCATTAGGAGAATGATGTGATGGACAAGACCCAATCCTAAGCATAGCTCAAAGATCGTGTAGTTCGTTTGCTGTAGCTTTTCCGAATGTCAAGTATCATTTCCTTAGACCATGAGATTGTGCAACTCCCGGATACCATAGGAGTGCCTTGGGTGCGCCAAACATCACAATGTAACTGGGTGACTATAAAGGTACACTACAGGTATCTCCGAAAGTGTCTGTTGGGTTGGCATGAATCGAGACTGGGATTTGTCACTCCGTATGATGGAGAGGTATCTTTGGGCCCACTCGGTAATGCATCATCATAATGAGCTCAACGTGACCAAGTGGTTGATCACGGGATCATGCATTACTGTATGAGTAAAGTGACTTGCCGGTAACGAGATTGAACGAGGTATTGGGATACCGACAATCGAGTCTCGGGCAAGTAACGTACCGATTGACAAAGGGAATTGTATATAGATTGATTGAATCCTCGACATCGTGGTTCATCCGATGAGATCATCGAGGAGCATGTGGGGGCCAACACGGGTATCCAGATCCCGCTGTTGGTTATTGACCGGAGAGTTGTCTCGGTCATGTCTGCGTGTCTCCCGAACCCGTAGGGTCTACACACTTAAGGTTCAGTGACGCTAGGGTTGTTGAGATATTAGTATACGGTAACCCAAAAGTTCTTCAGAGTCCCGGATGAGATCCCGGACATCACGAGGAGTTCCGGAATGGTCCGGAGGTGAATATTTATATATAGGAAGTCAAGTTTCGGCCATCGGGAAAGTTTCGGGGGTAATCGGTATTGTACTGGGACCACCAGAAGGGTCCCGGGGGTCCACCGGGTAGGGCCACCTATCCCGGAGGTTTCCATGGGCTGAAGTGGGAGGGGAACTAGCCCCTAGTGGGCTGGTGTGCCCCCCTTGGGCCTCCCCTGCGCCTAGGGTTGGAAACCCTAGGGGTGGGGGCGCCCCACTTGGCTTGGGGGGCACTCCACCCCCTTGGCCGCCCCCCTTGGAGATTCAATCTCATAGGGCCGGCGCCCCCCTAGGGGTCCTATAAATAGTGGGGGGAGGAAGGGAAGCCACACCCTAGCCCCTGGCCTCTCCCTCTCCTTCCCGTGACACTCCATCTCCCTGTGCTTGGCGAAGCCCTGCCGAGATCGCTGTAGTTTCCACCAACACGCCGTCGTGCTGCTGGATCTCCATCAACCTCTCCTTCCCCCTTGCTGGATCAAGTTGGAGGAGACGTCTTCCAAACCGTATGTGTGTTGAACGCGGAGGTGCCGTCCGTTTGGCGCTAGGTCATCGGTGATTTGGATCACGTCGAGTACGACTCCATCAACCCCGTTCTCTTGAATGCTTCCGCGCGCGATCTACAAGGGTATGTAGATGCACTCCTCTCTCCCTCGTTGCTAGATGACTCCATAGATTGATCTTGGTGATGCATAGATAATTTTAAAATTCTGCTACGTTCCCCAACAGCGGCATCATGAGCTAGGTTTATGCGTAGTTTCTATGCACGAGTAGAACACAAAGCAAATGTGGGCGTCGATATTGTCAATTTGCTTGCCGTTACTAGTCTTATCTTGATTCGGCGGCATCGTGGGATGAAGCGGCCCGGACCGACCTTACACGTACGCTTACGTGAGACTGGTTCCACCGGTTGACATGCACTAGTTGCATAAGGTGGCTGTCGGGTGTCTGTCTCTCCCACTTTCGTCGGATCGAATTCGATGAAAAGGGTCCTTATGAAGGGTAAATAGAAATTGGCATATCACGTTGTGGTTTTGGCGTAGGTAAGAAACGTTCTTGCTAGAAACCTATAGCAGCCACGCAAAAACTTGCAACAACAATTAGAGGACATCTAACTTGTTTTTGCAGCATGTGCCGTGTGATGTGACATGGCCAAAAGGATGTGATGAATGATATATGTGATGTATGAGATTGATCATGTTCTTGTAATAGGAATCACAACTTGCATGTCGATGAGTATGACAACCGGCAGGAGCCATAGGAGTTGTCTTTATTTATTTACGACCTGCGTGTCAACATAAACGTCATGTAATTACTTTACTTTATTGCTAAAGCGTTAGCCATAGTAGTAGAAGTAATAGATGACGAGAAAACTTCAAGAAGACACGATGATGGAGATCATGATGATGGAGATCATGGTGTCATGCCGGTGACAACGATGATCATGGAGCCCCAAAGATGGAGATCAAAAGGAGCGAATGATATTGGCAATATCATGTCACTATTTGATTGCATGTGATGTTTATCATGTTTTACATCTTATTTGCTTAGAATGACGGTAGCTTAAATAAGATGATCCCTCGTAATAATTTCAAGCAAGTGTTTCCCCTAACTGTGCACCGTTGCGAAGGTTCGTTGTTTCGAAGCACCACGTCATGATCGGGTGTGATAGATTCTAACGTTCGAATACAACAGGTGTAAGCCAGATTTACACACGCAATACACTTAGGTTGACTTGACGAGCCTAGCAAGTACAGACATGGCCTCGGAAGACAGAAGACCAAAAGGTCGAGCATGAGTCGTATAGAAGATACGATCAACATGAAGATGTTCACCGAAGTTGACTAGTCCGTCTCACGTGATGATCAGACACGACCTAGTTGACTCGGATCATGTTTCACTTAGATGACTGGAGGGATGTCTATCTGAGTGGGAGTTCACTGAATGATTTGATTAGATGAACTTAATTATCATGAACTTAGTCTAAAATCTTTACAATATGTCTTGTAGATCAAATGGCCCATGTTGTCCTCAACTTCAACGCGTTCCTAGAGAAAACCAAGCTGAAAGATGATGGCAGCAACTATACGGACTGGGTCCGGAACCTGAGGATCATCCTCATAGCTGCCAAGAAAGATTATGTCCTAGAAGCACCGCTAGGTGACGCACCCATCCCAGAGAACCAAGACGTTATGAACGCTTGGCAGTCACGTGCTGATGATTACTCCCTCGTTCAGTTCGGCATGCTTTACAGCTTAGAACCGGGGCTCCAAAAGCGTTTTGAGAGACACGGAGCATATGAGATGTTCGAAGAGCTGAAAATGGTTTTCCAAGCTCATGCCCGGGTCGAGAGATATGAAGTATCTGACAAGTTCTTTAGCTGTAAGATGGAGGAAAACAGTTCTGTCAGTGAGCACATACTCAAAATGTTTGGGTTGCATAACCGCTTGACTCAGCTGGGATTTAATCTCCCGGGTGACGCGGTCATTGGCAGAATCCTTCAGTCGCTTCCACCGAGCTACAATAGCTTTGTGATGAACTTCAATATGCAGTGGATGGAAAAGACCATTCCTGAGGTATATTCAATGCTGAAATCAGCAGAGGTGTAAATCAAAAAGGAACATCAAGTGTTGATGGTGAATAAAACCACTAAGTTCAAGAAAGGCAAGGGTAAGAAGAACTTCAAGAAGGACGGCAAGGGGGTTGCCGCGCCCGGTAAGCAAGCTACCGGGAAGAAGCCAAAGAATGGACCCAAGCCCGAGACTGAGTGTTTTTATTGCAAGGGAAGTGGTCACTGGAAGCGGAACTGCCCCAAATACTTAGCGGACAAGAAGGCCGGCAACACTAAAGGTATATGTGATATACATGTAATTGATGTGTACCTTACCAGTACTCGTAGTAGCTCCTGGGTATTTGATACCGGTGCGGTTGCTCACATTTGTAACTCAAAGCAGGAGCTGCGGAATAAGCGGAGACTGGTGAAGGACGAGGTGACGATGCACGTCGGGAATGTTTCCAAGGTCGATGTGATCGCCGTCGGCACGCTGCCTCTACATTTACCTACGGGATTAGTTTTAAACCTCAATAATTGTTATTTAGTGCTAGCTTTGAGCATGAACATTGTATCTGGATCTCGTTTAATTCGAGATGGCTACTCATTTAAATCCGAGAATAATGGTTGTTCTATTTATATGAGAGATATGTTTATGGTCATGCTCCGCTGGTGAATGGTTTATTCTTAATGAATCTTCAGCGTAATGTTACACATATTCATAGTGTGAATACCAAAAGATGTAAGGTTGATAATGATAGTCCCACATACTTGTGGCACTGCCGCCTTGGTCACATAGGTGTCAAACGCATGAAGAAGCTCCATGCCGATGGACTTTTGGAGTCTCTTGATTACGAATCATTTGACACGTGCGAACCATGCCTCATGGGTAAAATGACCAAGACTCCGTTCTCAGGAACAATGGAGCGAGCAACCAACTTATTGGAAATCATACATACTGATGTGTGCGGTCCAATGAGTGTTGAGGCTCGCGGTGGCTATCGTTATGTTCTCACCCTCACTGATGACTTGAGTAGATATGGGTATGTCTACTTAATGAAACACAAGTCTGAGACCTTTGAAAAGTTCAAGGAATTTCAGAGTGAGGTTGAGAATCAACATGACAGGAAAATCAAGTTCTTGCAATTAGATCGTGGGGGAGAATACTTGAGTCACGAATTTGGCACACACTTAAGAAAATGTGGAATAGTTTCACAACTCACGCCGCCTGGAACACCTCAGCGTAATGGTGTGTCCGAACGTCGTAATCGCACTCTATTGGATATGGTGCAATCTATGATGTCTCTTACCGATCTACCGCTGTCATTTTGGGGCTATGCTTTAGAGACTGCCGCGTTCACTTTAAATAGGGCTCCGTCGAAATCCGTTGAGACGACACCGTATGAATTATGGTTTGGGAAGAAACCTAAGCTGTCGTTTCTAAAAGTTTGGGGATGCGATGCTTATGTCAAGAAACTTCAACCTGAAAAGCTCGAACCTAAATCGGAAAAATGCGTCTTCATAGGATACCCTAAAGAAACTATTGGGTATACCTTCTACCTCAGATCCGAAGGCAAGATCTTTGTTGCCAAGAATGGGTCCTTTCTAGAGAAAGAGTTTCTCTCGAAAGAAATAAGTGGGAGGAAAGTAGAACTTGATGAAGTATTACCTCTTGAACCGGTAAGTGGCGCAGCTCAAGAAAATGTTCCTGAGGTGCATGCACCTACTAGAGAGGAAGTTAATGATGATGATCATGAAACTTCAGATCAAGTTGCTACTGAACTTCGTAGGTCCACGAGGACACATTCCGCACCAGAGTGGTACGGCAACCCTGTCTTGGAAATCATGTTGTTAGACAATGGTGAACCTTCGAACTATGAAGAAGCGATGGCGGGCCCAGATTCTGACAAATGGCTAGAAGCCATGAAATCCGAGATAGGATCCATGTATGAAAACGAAGTGTGGACTTTGACTGACTTGCCCGATGATCGGCGAGCCATAGAAAACAAATGGATCTTTAAGAAGAAGACAGACGCGGATGGTAACATAACCATCTATAAAGCACGGCTTGTCGCTAAGGGTTGTCGACAAGTTCAAGGGGTTGACTACGGTGAGACTTTCTCACCCGTAGCGAAGCTGAAGTCCGTCCGAATCATGTTAGCAATTGCGCATTCTATGATTATGAGATATGGCAAATGGACGTCAAAACGGCATTCCTTAATGGTTTCCTTAAGGAAGAATTGTATATGATGCAACCGGAAGGTTTTGTCGATCCTAAGAATGCTGACAAGGTGTGGAAGCTCCAACGCTCGATTTATGGGCTGGTGCAAGCATCTCGGAGTTGGAACATTCATTTTGATGAGATGATCAAAGCATTTGGGTTTACGCAGACTTATGGAGAAGCCTGCATTTACAAGAAAGTGAGTGGGAGCTCTGTAGCATTTCTCATATTGTATGTGGATGACATACTGTTGATGGGAAATGATATAGAATTATTGGAAAGCATAAAGGCCTACTTGAACAAGTGTTTTTCAATGAAGGATCTTGGAGAAGTTGCTTGTATATTAGGCATCAAGATCTATAGAGATAGATCGAGACGCCTCATTGGTCTTTCACAGAGTATGTACCTTGACAAGATATTGAAGAAGTTCAAAATGGATCATTTAAAGAAGGGATTCTTGCCTGTATTGCAAGGTACGGGATTGAGCACGGCTCAATGCCCGACCATGACAGAAGATAGAGAAAAGATGAGTGTCGTCCCCTATGCCTCGGCCATAGGGTCTATCATGTATGCTATGCTGTGTACCAGACCTGATGTAAACCTTGCCGTAAGTTTGGTAGGAAGGTACCAAAGTAATCCCGGCATGGAACACTGGATGGCGGTCAAGAATATCCTGAAGCACCTGAAGAGGACTAAGGATATGTTTCTCGTTTATGGAGGTGACGAAGAGCTCGTCGTAAAGGGTTACGTCGATGCTAGCTTCGACACAGATCTGGATGACTCTAAGTCACAAATCGGATACGTGTATATTTTGAATGGTGGGGCAGTAAGATGGTGCAGTATCAAGAAAAGCGTTGTGGCGGGATCTACATGTGAAGCGGAGTACATGGCAGCCTCGGAGGCAGCACAAGAGGCAATCTGGGTGAAGGAGTTCATTACCGACCTAGGAGTCATACCCAATGCGTCGGGCCCGATGACTCTCTTCTGTGACAACACTGGAGCTATTGCCCTTGCCAAGGAGCCCAGGTTTCACAGGAAGACCAGGCATATCAAGCATCGCTTCAACTCCATTCATGAAAGTGTTCAAAATGGAGACATAGATATTTGTAAAGTATATACGGACCTGAATGTGGCAGATCCGTTGACTAAACCTCTCCCTAGAGCAAAACATGATCAACACCAGAACTGCATGGGTGTTCAATTCATCACAATGTAACTAGACTATTGACTCTAGTGCAAGTGGGAGACTGTTGAAAATATGCCCTAGAGGCAATAATAAAATGGTAATTATTATATTTCTTTGTTCATGATAATTGTCTATTGTTCATGCTATAGTTGTGTTATCCGGAAATCGTAATACATGTGTGAATACATAGACCACAACACGTCCCTAGTGAGCCTCTAGTTGACTAGCTCATTGATCAAAAGATAGTCATGTTTTCCTGACTATGGACATTGGAAGTCATTGATAACGGGATCACATCATTAGGAGAATGATGTGATGGAGAAGACCCAATCCTAAGCATAGCTCAAAGATTGTGTAGTTCGTTTGCTGTAGCTTTTCTGAATGTCAAGTATCATTTCCTTAGACCATGAGATTGTGCAACTCCCAGATACCATAGGAGTGCCTTGGGTGTGCCAAACGTCACAACGTAACTGGGTGACTATAAAGGTACACTACAGGTATCTCCGAAAGTGTCTGTTGGGTTGGCACAAATCGAGACTGGGATTTGTCACTCCGTATGATGGAGAGGTATCTCTGGGCCCACTCGGTAATGCATCATCATAATGTGCTCAATGTGACCAAGTGGTTGATCACAGGATCATGCATTACGGTACGAGTAAAGTGACTTGCCGGTAACGAGATAGAACGAGGTATTGGGATACCGACGATCGAGTCTCGGGAAGGTAACGTACCGATTGACAAAGGGAATTGTATACGGATTGATTGAATCCTCGACATCGTGGTTCATCCGATGAGATCATCGAGGAGCATGTGGGAGCCAACATGGGTATCCAGATCCCGCTGTTGGTTATTGACCGGAGAGTCGTCTCGTTCATGTCTGTGTGTCTCCCGAACCCGTAGGGTCTACACAGTTAAGGTTCGGTGACGCTAGGGTTGTTGAGATATTAGTATACGGTAACCTGAAAGTTGTTCGGAGTCCCGGATGAGATCCCGGACGTCACGAGGAGTTCCGGAATGGTCCGGAGGTGAATATTTATATATAGGAAGTCAAGTTTCGGCCATCGGGAAAGTTTCGGGGGTAATCGGTATTGTACCGGGACCACCGGAAGGGTCCCGGGGTCCACCGGGTAGGGCCACCTATCCCGGAGGGCCCCATGGGCTGAAGTGGGAGGGGAACCAGCCCCTAGTGGGCTGGTGCGCCCCCCTTGGGCCCCTCCTGCGCCTAGGGTTGGAAACCCTAGGGGTGGGGGGCGCCCCACTTGGCTTGGGGGGCACTCCACCCCCCTTGGCCGCCGCCCCCCTTGGATATTCAATCTCATAGGGCCGGCGCCCCTAGGGGTCCTATAAATAGTGGGGGGGAGGGAGGGCAGCCGCACCCTAGCCCCTGGCCTCTCCCTGTCCCTGCCGTGACATTGCTCCACCTCCCTGTGCTTGGCGAAGCCCTGCCGAGATCGCCGTAGTTTCCACCACCACGCCGTCGTGCTGCTGGATCTCCATCAACCTCTCGTTCCCCCTTGCTGGATCAAGTTAGAGGAGACGTCTTCCCAACCGTACGTGTGTTGAACGCGGAGGTGCCGTACATTCGGCGCTAGGTCATCGGTGATTTGGATCACGTCGAGTACGACTCCATCAACCCTGTTCTCTTGAACGCTTCCGCGCGCGATCTACAAGGGTATGTAGATGCACTCCTCTCTCCCTCGTTGCTAGATGACTCCATAGATTGATCTTGGTGATGCGTAGAAAATTTTAAAATTCTTCTATGTTCCCCAACACGTTGTGGGTCCCACCTGTCAGTTCGCATAGGCAAAAGGTCAGATAAACACAAATTTACGCAGGCGTGACAAGGCTCCAACCAGTGCGCGGGAATCACCTGGTTGTGTATGTGTCTGTCAGGGCCTGATGTGTGTGCATGCACGTGTAGGTTGAGCACTTGAGCGTGAGAGTGTGTGTTGGTCGTGTGGTGTACTAGTGCGTGCATGCATGCGTCCGTGTGTGCGTGTGAGTGTTGCGTGCGTGCGTGGCTGCGTGTGTACGTGTGATTGTTGCGTGCGTGCGTGGGTGCATGTGTTTGTGTGAGTGTTGCATGGATGCAGTTCATGTGCATGCGTGCGTGTGTGTATAATCACCACACCAGCTCATGTGTGTTAAAACAGACGGCTCAGCATACCAATACAAGGCCACCTTGTCCGCTATGCCCGCGGTCATGACTTCGAACCACCGTCCAAATATTTTTTTTGTCGTTTGTTTTCATTCTTACTACCAAGATGCCCGTGCGTTGCACGTAACATCAAGATGCATTTGTATGACTTGTTTATCTTGTGAGAGAAAAGGATGAACGAGGGAAGGCCTTATTTGCAAATGTGGAGAGGTGTGTGGGTACCTTTTTTGCAAAATTGCCATAGTTTCTTTCCTATCCGTCAGATATAAATCGGACGGCCTATATTGCAGGATGGCAGGCACACCATCATCACCAACTCTGTTTTTATAAGAGTTTATTTTATGTATTTTATAAGAGTGTAGATGTATAGTAGATACAAGTCGATAGGTGGGCACGATGGTAGTGAGATAATGTGATGGAACACCAGAGTGCCACGTGGAGCGTTTAACTGGTCAACTAGTCATGTCATGAGCAAATACAGAGTTGTACGGTGAGCCCGTGACTGCATAATAACCACTAAACATAAATGGTGACCGTAATGAGTGGATTCTGAAGTCCAATTTACGTATCGTGCTTTCGCTACAAATACAATGATCGTCATTGCATATATCGCGAGATAAAGATGAAACATGCCTGAATTTTCTGGGGGGCTTACTTTTAGAGGACCTGGAGATAGTTTTGTATGCATACGTGAAAGGGCGTACAGGGGGGTATGCGATGGAGAGAGAGAGAGATGCTCTTCGTTTCTCTTTATTATGACTAACTTTGTATATAGTATAAAAATATACAAATTCACAGTGCGGAATAAATATCATTGTGGGCACCGTGCAATGCAAATTAGCGTTCGTACTCCTCCATATAACTTTGTAATGTTGTATATATGTAGAAACTCTAAAATATTTTTTTGGCCACACTTTATTCAAAAGGAATGTTATATGCAAAATAAACATGAAGAGAGGGCTTTTTAGATCAATGGGGTACGTGATGTAACATGTGTGAATGTGTAGTTGATGCATTTGGCGGGGCCTACAGAGGTATGTGTTTGTATTACGTATTCGAGAGAGGCATGGATAGAGGGGCTGATGGGGGGGGTGTGGGAGAGATAGCACGAGAAATGAGAGTTGTCTAGAGAGAGAGACGAATATGACGTCACGACAAGAGATTCCATTCCGTTGAGTGTGTATATGCAAGGGGGGAGGGAATAGAGGCACCAGGAGAAATTTTCTATGTGTGTGGTGTTTGTGTTGGTATTTGTGGGTGTGAGAAGATAATGAGACGTGGGGGCAGAGGGTGTGTCACCGCGTGAGGTCCGGTGGGTCGAGGTGAGGCCCTTCGTTCTGTTCCGTCCTGCGCCACATTGGTTGGCCCGTGACGCATTTAGGAAGACCCATGGATGACTAGTCATACAAGACAAAGATAGCAGAATTGTGAAGGACTCTGTGTCCACTGACAAAGCTGGCTAGGATTTGTAACCCTAGGTTCTCGGACTAAGGTAACCCTTTTATCTCTGATATTACTATTCATCCAACCTAACTTTAAGGGGCATCCTACAGAATGCTCTGCTAGAATCATACTCGTCGATTAGGAAGAGAGGTGTGAGACAATGTGTGAGAGACAAGCGTAAAGATAATGTGCGTACATGAGACATGTAGGCAGGTCCATGTATATAGAAAGGGTCGATGAGGATTGTGCGTGTGTATGTTTGCGAGAGGAAGAGTGCTTGTGATAAAGGTTAGTGAAAACAGTTGTAAATGGTTACGAGAGAGAGGGAGGGTTATATCTAAAGCATGTGTGCGAGAAAGACACCTCGGGAGAGAGTGTGTGAGCATGTGTGAGAGACCACCGATGGAGAGTGAAACTACACGTAAAAGACTGCTCTACACATTGATTAAAGATATAAATTGTATCCAAATATTAGGATGGGATCATGATATTTGCAATTCGCGTAAGGAGCGGTCATTGATCCATCAGACATCTAGATTCTATCGAATTTGAGCATTCCTATGTTATTATTCGACACAATTGATCCACATAGTTAGTATTTTGAACTCCAGACAATGCATCGCTTTAGCAATCGAATATAAACATGAGTATAGTTCATGTTGTGTGTGTAAAGCACACTATACATACGAAAGTTACACAATGGACATTATAAATAGCTACTACCTATGAACTAGCATACATTTGAATTCAACTTAAGGTGGTTTAAAAAAACCAAATTCAACATGAAGTCCATTCAATTATTTGAATTTGATACCATGGCATTTGTAAACCATACCTAAATTATGGGGGCACCAATCTTTGCTCTGATTTTGTACATAATAGCATATGTAGTCGTGTACAAAATAGATTCAAATTTAGCTCCTCCATTCCAAAATAATCGTAGTTATAGGATTTTCAAGTGTCAAAATTTCAAAAAGAAGCGGATAACTTAATGAGGTTCTCAAACATACAAGGTCAAATATAATGTTGTATATTTAGGTCAATCCTCATAGTTCAAGAGTACTCTAAATGTGAATGCTTGTGTTTCAAAATTTCGAACGAAGCGACAAAAGTGCCTCTAATCGCCCGAAACCGCGTGAGACCAATGTTTGGTAGTACAAGAAAATTACTTTTCTAATAACTCCGACCCGTGAAACCTACCGGCCCAACGTCCAAAGGTCTAAACCGGGGTAGGTATGTAGCTTTATCTAGACGCCACACAACCGCATCCGAAAAACATTCATACACAATGGCGCCTAAGCACACATGCGCGTGGCCGAAATCGCTCCCGCCCACTATTTGGGACACCTGGGATTACCATCCTACCCCGACCCGCAGTAGGTCCCAAATTTAAGAGGGGGGAAAAGTTTGTACTTTCCCCAAATTTCAAACAAGCGCGTCCCATCTTCTGTTCAAAAAAGCGAAAAACAAGCGCATCCCAGACCAAAACATGGTTCCCCCCACCCGTCTGATTCCCCATTCGTACTGCGTGGGCGCCAAAACTACCTCTCCACCAGCCGCGAAACCCCGGCGTCCTCCGTCCGCCACCCCATCCCACCCATCAACCGCCGCCCTCCATCACGCCGGAGCCGATACCCCGACGTCGTCGTCCACCGCAACCTTAACCGCAATGCCCTCCACGGCTAGTAGTTGAAGCCGAGGCCGAGCCGTCAGTACCCGAGCCAGTTCAACCACCCCGTCCTGCGCCTCACCGCTGCCGCTCCAACTTCGCCACCCTCCACCGCACCGGAGCTGTTCCTGCTACGCCGTCCTTCGCCGCCTCGGATCTGCTTCCCCTCCGCCGACATACGGCCATGGCAACCGTCAACAATTTGGCCATGGGTTCGTACAAGCATGCACCCTCCAGAACATCGGTTTCCCCGATAAAAACAAGAAGATCGGTGCGACATGTGGGGGTGACCACACTGGCAACCAAAAAAGGTACTCCTCTTCCGTTATTCGTGCAAATCTTACGTCTCTGCTTGCACGGTATTCATCCCACAGAAGACACTGGTTGACCGCTTCTTCTTGATACTAGATGTTCCTAGTAACTCGCGATGCACAAGGTTTCTCCTCATATACTATTTCACCTTAGCTAGAGGTCCGTCACCCCCCTGAATTTCAATTTCTGGCCACTTTATTCCCAATTAATGGAAGCAATCCCCGGCGTAACAGGCGCTAGTACGCCTATTACGCCGGGGAAGTAGCGCCTTGGTGTTTTATCATAGGGGCATGTGCGACCTAGAGCTACAGGCGCCCGATCTGGAGGTCGACCGGGATTAAAGGGATGGCCTGGGGGCGCTGCCAAGCACGACGGTGGTGTGAGGTCGATGGGAGGGCAGGGCGGCGGAGGCAGGGGTCTGGGCCGATGGTCGCTGGCGGTTCAAGGAAGATCGTTAACAGTGACTGGCGGGAGGTAGACGAAGGCCATCTGCCCGTTCCTTATAGATCGGACGGTTCATTAAAAAATCGACTGACTTATTTATTTTCAGTCGACTGTTATCTTAGATATGACCACATGTGGTGGTGTGCTGGAGGAGTACCTGCATTTCCTGTGCTCATATATTACCAAATCATATGGAGTAGAATCTAATTTTGTTTGCCATGCAATGTTGTAGAGCTATCATATGTCTCCTATCATTTATTTTTCAGCCACCTGCTATCTGCTACTTTTATAGTGCACTAGTTCTGCACACACTTCACCCTTACTTTCACTGTTGTGTTTTTATGCAAGGGTATTTCAGACTCTGCTGCCATGAGAGAAGCCAAAAAGAAAAGAGATAAGTCGCTCTAGCTTGTTGTGCGTCTAGGCAAGACACGTTTCAACGCTTTAATGGGTGCAGTGTCAGCAGATGGAGACGGGGAACATAGCTCTGGAGTTGATGACCTCGCTCGCAATGAACCACCATCCCAGGTGCTTGCTTTAACTTTGCGGTGTCATATGTGGTTGCATTTTCCATATGGTGTCTAGCTTGTACTCGAAAGGCCGAAGTCGATAAGATAAGGAAAGATATTTTTTTACATGAACCACCATCCCGTGAGCACCAGAAGACAAATAGCTAGTCAGGGCACTGGCCGAGCCAGTGACAAGCCCAGCAAAGATAGGCATCACTTGGAAGCCAACTAAAAAGCTGCGATGGTGGCGAAGCAGCCCGCCTCCCACCAGGCTCTCAGGTCCTAGATGATCATGCTCACCACTCCAGCCGGATGTCTAGCTTGTATTGCTTCCAATTTGGTTAAATTGCATCTGCTTAGCTTACACATTATACCTTTGAATATGACATGCCTTTTTGTTTTTGGTACATACTAGTACATCTGTGTATTAACCATGTTCTTACATCAAACTAATGTTCTTGTGTATCCCTCATCAATCGCTTATGACGAGGCATGCAGGCAAGGGGACTACTCCTCATTTAAAGAATGCAGCGTCAGCCTCCCGACATGATTCTCAAGAAACAGAAATGCTACATGAAGATACTGCACGTAGCTCTGTAGTTGATTACAGCATTTCCCCTACACTAGCATCGCAGGTGCTTGCTCTAACTTGGCAGCGTGATATGTGGTTGCATGTTGCATATGGTGTCTAGATTGTAATTCTTCCAATCTGGTTAAACTGCATGTGCTAGTCTTCTTAGCTTATACATTATACCTGTTAATGTGACATGCCTTCCTGTATTTAGTACATAGTACATCTGTCTATTAAGCATGTCCTTACATAAAACTATTGTTTTTTTGTATCCCGCATCAATCAACATGACGAGACACCTTTAGTATATGCAGTGTGATATTAGTTGCATCTTTCATATGATTTATAGCATGCGCTGCTTCGAATTTGTTGAAATTCCATTTATGATGGGACGCTTTTAACTTGGCAGAGTCATATTGGTTGCATCTTTCATGTGGTGTCTAACTTGCATTGCTTCTTATTTGCTTGAATGGTTTCTGCTTAGTTTACACAAACAGTTGTGAACATGCCATGCCGTCCTGTTTTTCATACATATTCCATCATGGTATCATGTGTTTGCCTTACATCAAAGTAGTGATTGTCAGTATCATGCATGAATGAGTTCTGAAGAGACAATTTTATTGCTTTTTCTTGTCGGTTTTACTTGACAATTCAAAATCAATAAAGCGGAAGGAAGTTAGCAAGGCAGCGGATAAAGGTGCTCCTTCCGAACGGAGGGCCTCTACAGTTTCTACTCCTTCACACCCCAAGATGATTTCCAAGACAACACATGCATAGGCACTCAACAAAGCTGTGTTTATGATGAGCACGTCTCCCCTAGTGCAACATCACCGGTGCTCCCTCTAACTTGGCACTGTTATATGTGGTTGCATGTTATGTGTGATGTCTAGCTTGTATTGCTTCTAATTTTGTTGAATTCCATCTGCTTACTTTACACATTATAATTGAGTAAGACACGTGTTCCTATTTCTAGAACATACAATATCTGTCTATCACACCATGTTCTTACATCATATTACTACTGGTGTGTAACCTGCAACAATCACTTATCATAAGACACGTTTGACTTCTGAGTGTGATATAGGTTACATCTCACATTCTTTTCTAGCTTGTACTACTAATTTGTTGGAATGGCATTTATGACGAGACAGTTTTAACTTGGTAGAGTGATATTCGTTGCATCTTTCATATGGTGTCTAGCTTTCATTGCTTCTAATTTGTTGAAATGCCTTCTCCTTAGTTTACACATCATAAGCTGTCAATATGCAATGGCACTAATGACGGGAGACCTCTAACATGGTAGTGTGATGTTGTTTGCATCTTGCATATGATTTATTTCTTGTACTGCTTCACATTTGTTTAAACGCCATTTATGATGAGACACTGTTAACTTGGCAGAGCGATATTTGTAGCATCTTTCATATGGTGTCTACCTTCCATTGCATTGCTTCTAATTTGGTGAAATGTCTTCTTCTTAGTTTACACATCATAGTTCTGGTTATCTCTTCCGTCCTGTTTTTCATACATATTACATCCTCCTATCATGTGGTTGTCTAACATCAAAGTTCAGTTCGTCTGCATCACGCATCAATTTGTTCTGAAGAACTAAATTGTTATTCGTTTTTCTTGTCAGCTTGACTTAACATGGCACAGAGAAAGAGGAAGAAACACATAATGGCAGGGAATGAGAAGCGGATGAATCCTGCAGATTCTGCTGGTACTGATGGTGCAATAGAAGGTCAAAGTCCAGCAGAAAATTCTACAAACACGGCATCCCATGCTACACGAGTTGCAAAAAAAGATAAACAGAAACAAATAGCTGCCACCAAACAAGCAGAGACAGCCCTAGTTCTTGCAACACCTACCACAGTACTACCAGCTGCACGACATACTCATGCGTCAACTGAGCTAGCAGCACGTTCCCAAGCTCCCTTGCCACCTGACACTACTTCCCAAGCACTCTTGACACAAGACGAGTTGGCAATATCAGATGAACCTTGTGAGCTTCAACAGCAAGAAGGTAGTTGCTGGAGTCAAGTTACACTTGCATGCTTCTTTATATGTAGTCTCACAGTTTGATGTACACTAACACTTCCTATGTTTGTTGTTGGACTAGCACCTAGGTGCAAGAGGAAAAAAACATCAGGGATAATGCTCAATAGGTTAACTAAATCTAGAGGAGGAAGAATGGAGATCCGTTTTGAGGCAGGTTTAAAAAGGCCACGTGATGCTATAGAGTCAGCCAAGTTAGTATCAGAGGCAGCGGTTGCTGTTAGGTGTCATGTACGTATCCTCCCAACATGGATTCAGTACAGGAATGACAAAGACGAAACCCAGTTCAACACTTTCCTCGACCATTTATCTGTAAGTATGGTTATATATGGAAACTAGTAATATTGTCTTGCTCTGTCCAATACTTTCTAGGTTGCTGATAATGAGACTCCCATAATTTTTCAACAGATGAGGTTCAAGTTGGATAGCCAAGATGATGCAACCAGACAAGCTTGCACCCATGTTTTCAAGTCTGCTCTGTGACAGTATCGGTATAACTTGAGGAAAAATCACTTTGAAGGCAAGGCTAACGGTGAACTTGCCCAAAGATCTCCAATGGAAAATATATCTGATGAAGACTGGAGAGGCCTCGTTAAACACTGGTCCGGTCCGAAGTATCAGATACATTATATATATATATATATATGTCATCAGATCACATGTTGAAGTCCTATTTACGCATGTGCCATACAAATCTATCTTCTTGTAGGTGAACTGTTCAAAGAACAAGGCCAACCATACGAAAGTGAAATTCCAACAGACGACAGGATCTCGTAGCTATATTGCACACTGCGAGGCTCTTGTAATTAGCTGTTGTTTCACTCTTTTCGTTGTACCATATTATCAGATCTATATTGACTTGTTCCAAATGCAGAGGAAAGCCCGCAAGGACCAAAAAGTACCTGAACCAAATGATGTGGAAATCTTCAAGGACTGTCACACCAGCAAGAAGAAGGGCATGACTACACCAGTCAAAGCCGCTGTTGTAAGTCCTTAATCCTCATGCCTTTTAACTAGTACTTACTTTGACTTGTGCCTTGAACTGCATGGTTTGCAGCCAATGTCTATTACTCTTTTCAATTTTATACACAATTATATTAGCGTATCATTGCACCTTACTAGGTTTAAAAGAGAGGAGTGATGTTCCTTTCATCTTGACCCGTAATCTAGTTCCGTGCTGGACTTTCCGACACAACATTACAATTGCCTGTTTGTCTGTCCTCAGTTGTTTTGTGATATGAATGATATCATACTATGCTTACCGTATTATAAACTTCGTCTGTTCATCCTTAGACCTCAATACAATGTGAAGAAATTGACAATACATTAGCGATGGTACATGGTCATATGTTTGGAACTTGGTTTTATTATGTACTTTGCAATAAAATACAACTAATATTTTACATGGGTTCACTAGAATAAGTTCTGTATATAGACCAAAGCTATTTTTTTTGGTTTTGTTGCCTCCTTAATATCTTCTGTTCTGGTACTACTAATGTAAAACCTCAACTTTTCAGCGAGCTATGGAAAAAATGGTGGAACCGCCACCTTCTGAAGGTGGCGAGGCAACTATAACCGCAATGTCAGCTCTTGCTGCAGTGGGTCAGTACCTATCCACTAACAGTGCCAAAAGCATGTTCCTGCATAATACTGGGTTGGTTGTTAAGGCAATATCGTCCAAACTGCCTCATGATCAAGATATGCAAGCTCAAAGCAATGTTGTATCTGCGCTCCAGACACAAGTCCATTCCCTAACAGAGACCCTTTGTGAAACAAGGAGAAACATTGCTCAATGTCGTCAAGATATGCATGGTTTTGAAACCAGACTATCAGACATTTGCTATGTTGTTCAGGAGCCTAGGGGAAATGAAGGCGAGGGTTATGGTGCTCCATCGGACAATACAACATGAAAATGTAACAGTCATGTCAAATGAACTGAGCTTCTGAACTTCTGGTGGTGCATTTATCTGCTAGACTGTTAAGTTTTATGCCAACCTTCCTTTTGTTATATAGTTGTAATTTGTTTTGGTGCGATACAAATTGTATTCTTAACGTGCAGCCACCGCTTGAAGAAAACAGCAAGCCATTTTTGTATAGTGTAGGGTGTTCCCTATATTTGCACTGGTGGCGATCTTTGATGCCGAGTGGATGTAATCTGTGCAATTGCCTTAATAGCCTAGCGTTAGTTTCGGCCTTATTTATTTCCTAGTCTTCTTTTTCCCTGGTTTGCTAGTGGCCTCAACTACCATGGGCCATATACGGGCCATAGGATCCATGGGTCACCTACGGGCCGTCGATAAATGGGCTTGTAATTGGTGGGCCTCGGGCCGTCGGATAAATGTGCCTACATGGGCCATAATCGGGTGTAATTGGTATCGGCCCAGCACGGTAAGAGTACGTAGGACAACAAAGGCTTAATTCTGTCACAGGCATAACGGGTCATTAATGGGCCAGAATATAGGACGGGCTGGAAACGGGGCAAAGGGTTAACAGGCCAGAAACGGTCCGACTCTTGCCATGGGCTGATTTTGGCCCATTAGGGTAACATGCCAGTAAAGGGCCGACTCTTGCCATGGGCCGAATTTGGTCCATTAGTGGAACAGGCCAGTAACGGGCCGGAAGTAATCGAGGGTCGAAAAGGAGCCCAAGAATGTATGGGCCGTCGATAGGCCGAAAGCTAATACGGGCTGGAAACGGCCCATGTAAATCACGGGCCGTTAACGGGTATAAAGAAAATCACTGTTCATTATGGGCTGGACTCACCATGGGCCTGTAATGGGCCGAAAGATACGAAGGCCTCATATGGGCCGAAAGACGTCGTGGGCCATACATGAGCCGAAAGTGAAATGGGCTGGTATTATATTCGACGGCCCACATGACGTTGTTGGGCCGATTTCCTTTAGGGCCTAATGGGTCGTGAGTTAACGGGCCGTAAAATGGGCTATTCGCGAAGAGACCATTAACAGGCTTTTCATGGGCCAACCCGTTAACTTTTGACCAAGTCAAACGGGCCGGCTTTGTAAGCTAAATAGGACACTGTTGGGCCGTGCCACGTGTCGACATATCATAGGCGCCTATCTGACCCACTGACGAGCTGACACGTGTTTCGTCCGGCCAATAAGAATTTTACACATGGAAATTTCCCATTGGTCGGGGCTGTTAACGGGTTATCGGATCCAAAACACGACCCGATAGCTTAACGACGTTCCGTTACAGTGGATGCCACATGTCGGTCACCCTTGACGAAAGCACTTCTGTGACGCGCGATATATCGTCATGGAAGTGGACACTTCCGTGATGATAATTTTGGTAATGTCATGGAACACTTCTATGACAGCACAAGTATGACTATCTTGATTCTGTCATAAATTTGTCATGGATGTACATGCATGAGAAAAAAGCGACCTACTGTGACAAACACGTATCATCACGGAAGTGTATTTTTTTGTAGTGCAATAATTGGCCGTATGCTAAACTGCGGCCAGATGATGCATATTGCTCATATTTCTTGATGAAATATATTCCATGGCCATCTGGCGTTGATGCTTTATTATGTGTAACGCAGTACAAATTCTAATTAAAAATGTTGTCACATTATTTAGGACTTGCCCTGTTTCTTATAACACTAAAACCCCACGCCATTGATGCTTATGCAACTATTATATTCGCCATTGTCTCTATGAATGCATGAATTCACTGGTGACTTTGTATCCTTTGTTGGTAAGACATACAAAAGGACCATGAAGGAGCCATGAAGATGGCAGTTCGCGTTTGCTAGACATCTTGTGTAATGGAGCAAGAACAGTGTGTTTTAGGAATCATTTTGTGGACCTATATGACATCTTGTCATCTAGGTATTTTGTGTAATGGAGCAAACAATGAATCGATGGGCATGCATCTATCATTTTGTAAACCTATCAAGTGATTCGGTTACTGAAACATATAAATGTTTGAAGGCTTATGAGAATGAACTACTGTTTTATCCTTCTTTGGTCATGATTTAGTTTTTTTGTGAGTACATGCAAGTTAGTAAACTTGATTGATATTGTGTTGTGATGAGATATGCAACTTGATTGATATTGTATAAAGCAGATGAGAAATATATAACAGGTTCGTATTTATTGCTCAGTTAAACTAAATGCTGACGAACTATTGGCACTGCACCACAACACAAATGCAATGGCATGTAATCTGCCGGGAGAAGGCCCTTGAGAGGGCAGATAAACTGCTGGGACAGAGTTTCTCCCGGCAGATAGAACTGCCACAAGAACGGCTGCCGACAAAACTATTTCCCGACAGATACAAATCTCCCGACAGTTCTGCTGCCAGGAGGCCTCATTCTCCCGGCAGATTGATGTGTATGCCGGTAATCTAATTGTCGGCAGTTATGATAATCCCTGGCGGATAGTCTGCCCTTGACTTTCACTAGCCACAGTTTTCCTGATCCTGGTAGCATGTATATTTATTTTTATTTATTTTCGCATAGTAATTGACTCAATATTCAGTAGAAAATCTCAAACACATAATGACTAAAAATTCAGCACTTCAACATTCATACATGCATTCAGTAGCATCCAACTACATCAATAAATAGAATTTACATAAGAAAATAAGATTTCTTTTGTTCAAACTAAGCTAAACTAATGGTTTGAGCTTGACACACATCTACAACCATGTCCAGGAAGACAAATTGCTTGTTCAGAACCTTTTTGTTGGATGACTTCATTAGATGTCTTGTGAATAGCAGACTCACGACCATCATGTGAAACTGCATAATTTAAACAGGACCGCATGTTTCCCGCAGAAGAATCACCAAGCTTGCAATGCTTTTGAAGATCAGAGCTCAACCTCGCGCCACAAGATTGTGTTGTTGCTATGAATACAAGAAACATCATGTAGACATCCTAGTTGACTGGTACAACTGCTATCACTTAAAAGTTTTGTAGCACTCTAGCAATCTCATCCTTGTGACAGAACTTACAAGCTTGAGACACAACTTGTTGAACTGCAGAGAAAACAAAATCAAGTTTAAAATTTTCAAAGTACAAACTAGCAACATCTACAAACTAACAAAATATTAACATCAAACAAGGAATAGCTTTAAAAACATCTAATGAAGATATGACAGCTAACATGTACTTTTTCTAGAATATTTCAGACTTTTAGTGTGTGTATATCTAGGAATATTACTATCAATGATTATAAATGATAAATTTTGACACTTCCAAATACAATTCCGGATGTATAGTACATAGTAAGCAGTAAAATACAAGGTCAAACAAGTAGTACACATGAGAAAACTGCATGCCAAGCATAGCATGTTTATACTCCCTCATCCGAAAAAGCTTGTCCCTCAAATGGATGTATCTAGTTGGTGCAATACAAAAATTTGAGGCACAAGCTTTTTTGGATAGAGGGAGTACTTATCAAAGACAGCATCATGCAGGAACATACAGATAATAAAAATTTCTCATGCCATTTGATGATTAGTTTTGTACCATGTATAGGCCGGAGACAATATATCTTCCATTTTTAAAGGAAAGGAAGGGCATCACTCCTACCAAGATCTCCTAAGTTGCAAGAGTAAACTACTCGTGGTAGAAGTCCATGCTACCATATTACAAGTTCTATCAAGTTCATCACTCCTATCACGATCTTCCAAGTTTTCTAACCAAAGTTACATTAAAAGAGAACATCAAAAGGGATATTACCAGAGTGTGCAAAAGTGCTGCATGTTAGAGAAGAATGCCACAATAAAACATCATAAGTTTAGTTGCATGGATATCCCAACACAATAAAATTAGGAACTCACTCCGAAGGAAGATCGCCAACATGCATCCAATCAGCATCCTTGTCTTCATAGGTTAGGACATACTCATGGTCCCTAAGAGCATCGGTCCTAGAACCATGAGCAAACCTCTTCCATGTTGATGTTTTGCAAGAACTTGTTCTGCCTGTAATACTATGATTTTACTTATGAATCTGCTTCCTTGAAATATAAAGCAATTTTAGAGGAAAGCAGAAAATACCTATAGTTACAGAAAGTTCTATAAGTAAGGCTAGGAATATTATTTATACTATTACAGAGGCAGCATGCTATTCAATTGATACAATGGAAGATAGTATATAAAAGTTGAACATCAACAGACTAACCGAACCAGGTTGCCAAAAGCTGCTTTACAAACCAGAAAATGCATAAGGAAAAATCATTTCTAACTTCACATTTACTATAGGCTAGATATTAACCTATATTTGGTAACTTACATGTACAAACAACAAAGGAAAATAACACTGCATATATACAGGGCCTGTCCTGGCTTTTTTGAGGCCCGGAGCATACTTAAAAAATGGGGCCCATCAAGACAGCAACTACTACATAGTGCATAATTTCATTCAAATATATATATATATATATATATGACACAATTTTATTCGACTTCAAATTTCAATAGAATAATGGGAACACCTGAATCATTGGAGGAGAAAAGTAGAGATTGAATTGTCCAATTCCAAACATCTCGGACTTCAATGGTCCTTGCTGTCCTCGATTCCCTATTTGAGCAAACTGTACACAAAGAGAAGACCAATCAGGGAGCCAAAATTAAACAAACTATAAAAAGATCAAATAGAAAATGGACTGAAAAAATACTAGATCTTTTTGAGGCGGCGTCCATCCTGGTTGCAAAGCAAATGGGGCTGATGATGTTCTGCCAGCCTGCCCCTGCCGCTACTCACTGAATGGGCTGGACTACTTATAGGCAGTGTGTTGCAGGAAAAAAAAGAGAAATCTATTAGGAAGTGATAATGAAAAAATTAAGGGTGATCAAAGGAACCAACCATAATCAATAATGTTAGGTGATTTGGAAGAGGAGCAGGACTGTGAACAAGAAGACGGACAAGGGGAGAACAAACGGCGGTTGTGGTGTGAGCCCCTGGCTAGATCGATGGAACCTAGAGCTAGATGCCTCTCATGTTCATCGTGCTGATTCGATTCAAGGATTGTATCAGCTACTCTTTTACCCAGGGCCAGCCCTACATATATATAGTTGGAAATAGATTAAATGAAAACAACAACAGTCACCAGTGATGAAGCAACTGAACATCCTCTCGAACTCACGGGAAATATTCTCGTGGCTCAAGTAAGTCTTAAGGTCGACTTTCCTTGGGTATTCTGTCTCGCTTCTACCTTCATTCTCTGCCTTGGTCTTTCTGCGTTGGCAGCTAGCCTGTTCTTCCGCTAGCTCCAGACATGCAGCCACTCAAAAACTTCTTCACTAAAGATGCATAAAAAACACTTGCTATCAGATCAGGTCAAAGAAAACAACAACTGAATGCATGGTTTTTTAAAAGAGACATCAGCCTTGTGAACGTTAGTGTAGGCCATGCCACAGCTCGCAAATGTCACTCCATATTTATCCAGATAGTACAAGACCTGATTGCTAGCTAATTCCACATATCCATCTTAGAGAATGTAATGTCTGCTACAATAATACTAGCTCGTGTGAGACTGTAAATAGTAGTTTAAGTACAGCTGATGAAAACTTCCCAAGTAGATGTAAACTGGTATAGCACTGATTAAACAAACTACAACAGATCCTTCTAGCACATGGGTCAAACAATTGCTGCTATAAGGATCCAATTGTTTGTACCATGTAAGTGTCCAAATTTTGGATCACACATCAGCACAAAAGCTCACGAAAGACAAAACAATCTGGATTATCTACTAGAAGAGAGGAGAAATCCGTATGTTACCAGGCTGTTGGCATCTTCTTGTTCCTGGTCGCTCACTTCCGTGTCACTTGCAGGGGTGACACCGGGGCACCCAAACCTAGCCGCCAAACTACAATCATGCCGTTGCCGCCAGCTGCAACGAAGGTGGCCACCATAAGCATATGCCCGCTTCCTAGCTTCACGCTCCGCTTGGGCCGCCCGGATCTGGAGTTGTGCCCCGCGCCCCGTTGGCCCCCTCTTGAGCACGTCCTTCGCCGGATCCGGGGGCCGCGCAACCGCGTCCTTCCTTGCCGCATCCCCGTGGTAGATCCGCGGTGTGGGCAACGACTTCGTCCTCCTCCACCCATCGCGTCTCACTCCCTTCCCGTCCTTGTGTAGATAGTCTGGAACGAAGAGGCGAAGGGTGGCTGGCGACAATAATCCGGGAGGGATCCAGCACTGCGACGGGATGCTTGGGGGTGGCGAATGGTGGTCGGGCACAGCGGAAGGTGCTCAGCGGCGGAGGTGGTCGGGGTGGAAGCTAGGGCAGGTCAATTTGGATGAGGTTGTGATTTGGGGCAGGCTGCGGACTAGCTAGGGTGCGGCTGAGATTCCTTTGTGTGAAACATTCGGGCTTCGGGCGCTCGGCCCAGTTATTTCACTCCCCGGCAGATAATGGGTCGGGCTTTAGTTGCGCCGGCAGATACTATGATGTGAAAAGTAGTCTTTATTCCCGGCAGTATGGCTGCCCTCGTTTGTATACTTCTACCGGCAGTTTACTTGCCTTTAAGTAATTTTGCCGGCAGTTATATGATTCCCGGCAGACTGTATGCCCTTATTCAGATATTTCTCCCAGCATTTAACTGCCCCTAATCAAGGGTTGTGGTGCAGTGTGGCTGGGAAAAGGAAATAGCGTCCTATTATCGGTCGGCAAAGGCTTACGCCAGGGCCAACAGAGAGTCGGTTGGTAAAAAAACAACACCATACAATTGTCCGTCGGGAAAGATACATAGCAGGGCCAACAGAATATCAGTCGGTGAAGATTGCACCGTCAAACAGTCGGTCGGGAAAAGTTCTAGGACAATACCAACAGAAAATCGGTCGGGGAAGGTTCATGGTACTGCCAACAGAAGTTCGGTCGGCAATGTCATGTATCGCCATCCAACTGTCGGTTGGCAAAAGGCTTTCCCGTCTAGACTTTTCCCAACAAACACCATTGGTCGGCAATACTCTTTCCCGACCGACTGTCTGTCGGCGGACGCTGTTTTTCTGACCAACCTGTCTGTCACGGATGCAGTGATGTGGTGTAGTGCTACTAGTTGAAACAACTACTTGAACTACATATAAAATGAGACTAATCCTCATCAGAGATCTTGAATTGCTCACAAAACTCATCCTTGCTCGGGTCATCGCACCCCTCGTCGTCCTCCGAGTCACCCTAGTTCTCCGAGCCAGACTCGACGGGGATCACCGTTGAGGCGCCGGCCTCATTCTCCTTCTTCATCCCCTTCTTCTGCTCAACCTCGCGCTTCCAGTAGAATCAGCGCTCAGCTTGGAGATACTCCGGATGCTCCCGTGCGAACCTTTCCATAGCCACCTCGTCACTCTCGCCGGGAGTAACATGAGTGGTCCGCCTCATCATCATCATCATCATCATCATCATCATCATCATCATCATAATCATCATCTCCTCCATCCGGATACTCTCCGACACGAGGAACACCGCATCCACACGGGACACATTTTCCAGGAACTTGAGCTCCGTCCTCGGCCTCCCGGCATGCCATGCTGCCACGTCGTACGCACGCACGACCTTGTCGACGGTGGAGTATGTGCCGAACCAAAAGCGGCGGCCCTCTTTGTAGAACCCCACGTCGGAGTTTCCGGTGCCGGATGGATTCACATGCATGCCGAAGAAACCCCATCTTGCTCTTCGGGACCTTCTTCGGTGAGATGGCGGCAATGACTACATGGCGGCTGAATTGGGATGGTGGCGTCGGGAAGGATTCGAGGTGGCGCTGGCGGGCGGCGGTGGTGTGGGGGCTGGGCGGTGGCGGATGAGCGACAGTGACGATGAAAATGGTGGCGGGGATAAATCCGGCGGCGGCGGTGGAGCGGTGAAAAATACGGGCGATTCGCAGCATGCGGGCGGGGCGACGGTGGGGTGGTAGCAGGGCGGATGCTTGGCGGTCGAGTGGTGGTTCTGGATACGGCGGAAACGATGTAGGGGACGAATTGGGCGGCGGACCCGGGTTGGCGGAAAAATGCCTGACCCGCAGCATGGGGCGGTAGGCAGCGTTCAAAATGCGGCGGAACCGGCGGCGGGGGTGGTGGAGCAGCTAGACCTGGCTGTTGGGGAACGTAGTAAATTCAAAAAAATTCCTACGCACACACAAGATCACGGTGATGCATAGCAACAAGAGGGGAGAGTGTCGTCCACATACCCTCGTACAACGTAAGTGGAAGCGTTATGAGAACGTGGTTGATGTAGTCGTACGACTTCACGATCCGACCGATCCAAGTACCGAATGTACGACACCTCTGAGTAAGCACACGTTCAGCTCGGTGACGTCCCACGAATTCTGATCCAGCAGAGGTTCGAGGGAGAGTTCCGTCAGCACGACGGCATGCTGACGGTGACGATGATGCTATCGATGCAGGGCTTCGCATAAGCACCGCTACGATATGACCGAGGTGGATTATGGTGGAGGGGGGCACCGCACATGGCTAAAAGATCAACCGATCAACTTGTGTGTCTTGGGGTGCCCCCTGCCCCCGTATATAAAGGAGCAAGGGGGGAGGCCGGCCGGCACTAGCAGGGCGCACCAGGAGGAGGAGTCCTCCTCCTAGTGGGAGTAGGACTCCCCTTTCCTAGTCCCACTAGGAGGGGGAAGCAAGGAGTGGGAGAGGGGGAAAGGCAAGGGGGCGCTCCCCCTTCCTTGTCCTATTCGGATTCAAGGGGAGGGGGCGCGCGGCCTACCCTGGTCGGCCCCTCTCTCTCTCCACTAGGGCCCATTAACCCCCGGGGGGGTTACCCCCCGGCACTCCGGTAAAAATCCCGATTTCACCCGGAGCCATTCCGATGTCCAAATGTAGGCTTCCAATATATCAATCTTTATGTCTCGACCATTTCGATACTCCTTGTCATGTCCGTGATCATATCCGGGACTCCGAACTACCTTAGAGACATCAAAACACATAAACTCATATTATCGATCGTCACCGAACTTTAAGCGTGCGGACCCTACGGGTTCAAGAACTATGTAGACATGACCGGGACTCATCTCCGGTCAATAACCAATAGCAGAACCGGGATGCTCATATTGGTTCCTATGTATTCTATGAAGATCTTTATCAGTCAAACCGCATAACAACATACGTTGTTCCCTTTGTCATTGGTATGTTACTTGCCTGAGATTCGATCGTCGGTATCCTCATACCTAGTTCAATCTCATTACCGGCAAGTCTCTTTACTCGTTCCGTAATGCATCATTCCGCAACTAACTCATTAGTCACAATGCTTGCAAGGCTTATAGTGATGTGCATTACCGAGAGGGCCCAGAGATACCTCTCTGACAATCGGAGTGACAAATCCTAATCTTGATCTATGCCAACTCAACAGTTACCATCGGAGACACCTATAGAGCACCTTTATAATCACCCAGTTACGTTGTGACGTTTGGTAGCACACAAATTGTTCCTTCGGGACTGGGGAGTTGCATAATCTCATAGTCATAGGAACATGTATAAGTCATGAAGAACGCAATAGCAACAAACTAAATGATCATCGTGCTAAGCTAATGTATGGGTCAAGTCAATCACATCATTCTCTAATGATGTAATCCCGTTAATCAAATGGAAACTCATGTCTATGGTTAGGAAACATAACCATCATTGATTCAGCGAGCTAGTCAAGTAGAGGCAAACTAGTGACACTCTATTTGTCTATGTATTCACACATGTTCTAAGTTTCCGGTTAATACAATTCTAGCATGAATAATACACATTTATCATGATATAAGGAAATATAAATAACAACTTTATTATTGCCTCTAGGGCATATTTCCTTTAGTCTCCCACTTGCACTAGAGTCAATAATCTAGATTACAAAGTAATGATTCTAACACCCATGGAGTCTTGGTGCTGATCATGTTTTGCTCGTGAGAGAGGCTTAGTCAACGGGTCTGCAACATTCAGATCCGTATGTATCTTGCAAATCTCTATGTCTCCCTCCTTGACTTGATCACGGATGGAATTCAAGCGTCTTTTGATGTGCTTGGTTATTTTGTGAAATCTGGATTCCTTTGCCAAGGCAATTGCACCAATATTGTCAGAAACGATTTTCATTGGACCCGATGCACTAGGTATGACACCTAGATTGGATATGAACTCCTTCATCCAGACTCCTTCATTTGCTGCTTCTGAAGCAGCTATGTACTCCGCTTCACACGTAGATCCCGCCACGACACTTTGCTTAGAACTGCACCAACTAACAGCTCCATCGTTCAATAAAAATACATATCCGGTTTGTGACTTAGAGTCAACTGGATCAGTGTCAAAGCTTGCATCGACGTAACCATTTACGATGAGATCTTTGTACCTCCATAAACGAGAAACATATCCTTAGTCCTTTTCAGTTATTTCAGGATGTTCTTGACCGTTGTCCAATGATCCACTCCTAGATTACTTTGGTACCTCCCTGATAAACTAATAGTAAGGCACACATTAGGTCTGGTACACAACATTGCATACATGATAGAGCCTATGGCTGAAGCATAGGGAACATCTTTCATTTTTTCTCTATCTTCTGTAGTGGTCGGTCATTGAGTCTGACTCAACTTCACACCTTGTAACACATGCAAGAACCCTTTCTTTGCTTGATCCATTTTGAACTTCTTGAAAACTTTATCAAGGTATGTGCTTTGTGAAAGTCCAATTAAGAGTCATGATCTATCTCTATAGATTTTGATGCCCAATATTTAAGCAGCTTCACCGAGGTCTTTCATTGAAAAACTCTTATTCAAGTATCCTTTTATGCTATCCAAAAATTCTATATCATTTCCAATCAACAATATGTCATCCACATATAATATTAGAAATGCTACAGAGCCCCCACTCACTTTCTTGTAAATACACGCTTCTCCAAAAGTCTGTATAAAACCATATGCTTTGATCACACTATCAAAACTTTTATTCCAACTCCGAGATGCTTGCACTAGTCCATAGATGGATCGCTGGAGCTTGCACACTTTGTTAGCACCCTTTGGGTCGATAAAACCTTCAGGTGGCATCATATACAACTCTTCTTCCAGAAATCCATTCAGGAATGCAGTCTTTACATCCATTTGCCAAATTTCATAATCATAAAATGCGGCAATTGCTAACATGATTCGGACGGACTTAAGCATCGCTACGGGTGAGAAGGTCTCATCGTAGTCAACTCCTTGAACTTGTCAAAAACCTTTTGCAACAAGTCAAGCTTTGTAGACAGTAACATTACCGTCAGCGTCAGTCTTCTTCTTGAAGATCCATTTATTCTCGATGGCTTGCCGATCATCGGGCAAGTCAACCAAAGTCCACACTTTGTTCTCATACATGGATCCCATCTTAGATTTCATGGCCTCCAGCCATTTTGCGGAATCTGGACTCATCATCGCTTCCTCATAGTTCGTAGGTTCGTCATGGTCAAGTAACATGACCTCCAGAACAGGATTACCGTACCACTCTGGTGCGGATCTTACTCTGGTTGACCTACGAGGTTCGGTAGTAACTTGATCTGAAGTTACATGATCTTCATCATTAGCTTCCTCACTAATTGGTGTAGGAGTCACAGGAACAGATTTCTATGATGAACTACTTTCCAATAAAGGAGCAGGTACAGTTACCTCATCAAGTTCTATTTTGCTCCCACTCACTTCTTTTGAGAGAAACTCCTTCTCTAGAAAGGATCCATTCTTAGCAACGAATGTCTTGCCTTCGGATCTTTGATAGAAGGTGTACCCAACAGTCTCCTTTGGGTATCCTATGAAGACACATTTCTCCGATTTGGGTTCGAGCTTATCAGGTTGAAGCTTTTTCACATAAGCATCGCAGGCCCAAAATTTAAGAAACGACAACTTTGGTTTCTTGCCAAACCACAGTTCATAAGGCGTCATCTCAACGAATTTAGATGGTGCCCTATTTAACGTGAATGCAACCGTCTCTAAAGCATAACCCCAAAACGATAGCGGTAAATCAGTAAGAGACATCATAGATCGTACCATATCTAGTAAATTACGATTACAATGTTCGGACACACCATTACGCTGTGCTGTTCCGGGTGGCGTGAGTTGCAAAACTATTCCACATTGTTTCAAATGAAGACCAAACTCGTAACTCAAATATTCTCCTCCACGATCAGATCGTAGAAACTTGATTTTCTTGTTACGATGATTTTCCACTTCACTCTGAAATTCTTTGAACTTTTCAAATGTTTCAAACTTATGTTTCATCAAGTAGATATACCCACATCTGCTTAAATCATCTGTGAAGGTGAGAAAATAACGATACCCGCCGTGAGCCTCAACATTCATCGGACAACACACATCAGTATGTATGATTTCCAACAAATCTGTTGCTCGCTCCATAGTTCCGGAGAACGGCGTTTTAGTCATTTTGCCCATGAGGCATGGTTCGCAAGTACCACGTGATTCATAATCAAGTGATTCCAAAAGACCATCAGAATGGAGTTTCTTCATGGACTTTACACCAATATGACCTAAACGGCAATGCCACTAATAAGTTGCACTGTCATTATCAACTCTGCATCTTTTAGGTTCAATATTATGAATATGTGTATCACTACTGTTGAGATTTGTCAAAAATAGACCACTCTTCAAGGGTGCATGACCATAAAAGATATTGCTTATATAAATAGAACAACCATTATTCTCAGATTTAAATGAATAACCGTGTCGCATCAAACAAGATCCAGATATAATGTTCATGCTCAATGCTGGCACCAAATAACAATTATTCAGGTCTAAAATTAATCTCGAAGGTAGATGTAGAGGTAGCTTGCTGACCGTGATCACATCGATTTTGGAACCATTTCCCACGCGCATCGTCACCTCGTCCTTAGCCAATCTTCACTTAATCCGTAGCCCCTGTTTCGAGTTGCAAATATTAGCAACAGAACCAGTATCAAATACCCAGGTGCTACTGCAAGCATTAGTAAGGTACACATCAATAACATGTATATCATATATACCTTTGTTCACCTTGTCATCCTTCTTATCCGCCAAATACTTGGGGCAGTTCCACTTCCAGTGACCAGTCCCTTTGTAGTAGAAGCACTCATTCTCAGGCTTAGGTCCAGACTTGGGCGTCTTCACTTGAGTAGCAACTTGCTTGCCATTCTTCTTGAAGTTCCACTTCTTCCCTTTACCCTTTTCTTGAAACTAGTGGTCTTGTTGACCATCAATACTTGATGCTCCTTCTTGATTTTTACCTCCGCAGCCTTTAGCATTGCGAAGAGCTCGAGAATCGTCTTATACGTCCCTTGCATATTATAGTTCATCACAAAGCTCTTGTAGCTTGGTGGCAGTGATTGAAGAACTCTGTCAATGACACTATCATCAGGAAGATTAACTCCCAGTTGAGTCAAGTGGTTGTGGTACACACACATTCTGAGTATATGTTCACTGACAGAACAATTCTCCTCCATCTTGCAGCTGTAGAACTTATTTGAGACTTCATATTTCTCAATCCAGGCATTTGCTTGAAATATTAATTTCAATTCCTGGAACATCTCATATGCTCCATGATGTTCAAAACATCGTTGAAGTCCCGGTTCTAAGACGTAAAGCATGGCACATTGAACTATCGAGTAGTCATCAACACGCGACTGCCAGGCATCCACAATGTCTGCAGTTGCTGGCGCGGGTGGTACACCTAGCGGTGCTTCCAGGACGTAATTGTTTTGTGCAGCAATGAGGATAATCCTCAAGTTACGGACCCAATCCGTGTAATTGCTACCATCATTTTGAACTTTGCTTTCTCAAGGAACGCATTAAAATTCAATGGAACAACAACACGAGCCATCTATCTACAACAGCATAGACATGCAAAATACTATCAGGTACTAAGTTCATGATAAATTAAAGTTCAATTAATCATATTACTTAAGAACTCCCACTTAGACAGACATCCCTCTAATCATCTAAGTGATCACGTGATCCATATCAACTAAACCATGTCCGATCATCACGTGAGATGGAGTAGTTTTCAATGGTGACCATCACTATGTTGATCATATCTACTATATGATTCACGCTCGACCTTTTGGTATCAGTGTTCCGAGGCTATATCTGCATATGCTAGGCTCATCAAGTTTAACCCGAGTATTCTGCATGTGCAAAACTGGCTTGCACCCGTTGTATGTGAACATAGATCTTATCACACCCGATCATCACGTGGTGTCTCGGCACAACGAACTTTCGCAACGGTGCACACTCAGGGAGAACACTTATACCTTGAAATTTAGTGAGAGATTATCTTATAATGCTACCGTCGATCTAAGCAAAATAAGATGCATAAAAGGTAAACATCACATGCAATCAATATAAGTGATATGATATGGCCATCATCATCTTGTGCCTATGGTCTTCATCTCCAAAGCACCATCATGATCACCATTGTCACCGTCTTGATACCTTGATCTCTATTGAAGCATCGTTGTCGTCACGCCAACTATTGCCTCCATGGCTATCGCTACCGCTTAGTGATAAAGTAAAGCAATTACATGGCGATTGTATTTGATACAATAAAGCGACAACCATATGGCTCCTGCCAGTTGCCGATAACTGGGTTACAAAACATGATCATCTCATACAATAAAATTTAGCATCATGTCTTGACCATATCACATCACAACATGCCCTGCAAAAACAAGTTAGACATCCTCTACTTTGTTGTTGCAAGTTTTACGTGGCTACTACGGGCTGAGCAAGAACCGTTCTTACCAACGCATCAAAAACCACAACGCGGTATAGTGATTACTTTTTGATCTTCAGAAAGAACCCTGTTCATTGAATCGGATTCAACTAAAGCTGGAGAAACAGACACCCACTAGCCACCTGTGTGTGAAGCATGTCGGTAGAATCAGTCTCGCGTAAGCGTACGCGTAATGTCGGTCTGGGCCGCTTCATCCAACAATGCCGCTGAATC
Organism: Triticum monococcum; assembly: GCA_034509565.1. NCBI lineage: Eukaryota > Viridiplantae > Streptophyta > Magnoliopsida > Poales > Poaceae > Triticum > Triticum monococcum. The sequence goes on along the minus strand of CM067847.1, from coordinate 617,756,119 downwards.
AAGAATCAACTAGTAACGGCAAGCAATGTGTATATAACCACGCCCAAAACTCCTTTGTGTTCTACTCGTGCATATAACATCTACGCATAAACCTGGCTCGGATGCCACTGTTGGGGAACGTAGGAAATTCAAAAAAATTCCTACGCACACGCAAGATCATGGTGATGCATAGCAATGAGAGGGGAGAGTGTCGTGCACGTATCCTAATAGACCATAAGTGGAAGCGTTATGAGAACGCGGTTGATGTAGTCATACGTCTTCACGATCCGACCGATCCAAGTACCGAACGTACGGCACCTCCGTTCAGCTCGGTGACGTGCCACGAACTCCGATCCAGCAGTGCTTCGACGGAGAGTTCCATCAGCACGACGGCGTGATGACGGTGATGATGATGCTACTGATGCAGGGCTTCACCTAAGCACCGCTACGATATGACCGAGGTGGATTATGATGGAGGCGGGCACCACACACGGCTAAAAGATCAACTGATCAACTTGTGTGTCTTGGGGTACCCATGCCCTCGTATATAAAGGAGCAAGGGGGGAGGCCGACCGGCTCTAGCAGGGCGCGCCAGGCAGAGGAGTCCTCCTCCTAGTGGGAGTAGGACTCCCCTTTCCTAGTCCCACTAGGAGGGGGAAGGAAGGAGTGGGAAAGGGGGAAAGGCAAGCCCCCCCCCCCCCCACGCTTCCTTGTCCTATTCGGACTCAAGGGGAGGGGGCGCGCGGCCTGCCCTGGCCGGCCCCCCTCTCTCTCCACTATGGCCCAACAAGGCCCATTAACCCCCGGGGGGTTCCGGTACCCCCCCCCCCCCCCCCGACACTCCGTTAAAATCCTGATTTTACCCGGAACCATTCCGATGTCCAAATGTAGGCTTCCAATATATCAATCTTTATGTCTCGACCATTTCGAGACTCCTCGTCATGTCCGTGGTCATATCCGGGACTCCGAACTACCTCCGGTACATCAAAACACATAAACTCATATTACCGATCGTCACCGAACTTTAAGCGTGCGGACCCTACGGGTTCGAGAACTATGTAGACATGACCGAGACTCGTCTCAGGTCAATAACCAATAGCGGAACCTGGATGCTCATATTCGTTCCTACATATTCTAAGAAGATCTTTATCGGTCAAACCGCATAACAACATACGTTGTTCCCTTTGTCATCGGTATGTTACTTGCCCGAGATGCGATCGTCGGTATCCTCATACCTAGTTCAATCTCGTTATCGGCAAGTCTCTTTACTCGTTCCGTAATGCATCATTCCGCAACTAACTCATTAGTCACAATGTTTGCAAGGCTTATAGTGATGTGCATTACCGAGAGGGCCCAGAGATACCTCTTCGACAATCGGAGTGACAAATCCTAATCTCGATCTATGCCAACTCAACAAGTACCGCCAGAGACACCTGTAGAGCACCTTTAAAATCATCCAGTTACGTTGTGACGTTTGGTAGCACACAAAGTGTTCCTCCGTTACTCGGGAGTTGCATAATCTCATAGTCATAGGAACATGTATAAGTCATGAAGAAAGCAATAGCAACAAACTAAACGATCATCGTGCTAAGCTAACGGATGGGTCAAGTCAATCACATCATTATCTAATGATGTGATCCCGTTAATCAAATAAGAACTCATGTCTATGGTTAGGAAACATAATCATCATTGATTCAACGAGCTAGTCAAGTAAAGGCAAACTAGTGGCACTCTATTTGTCTATGTATTCACACATGTACTAAGTTTCCGGTTAATACAATTCTAGCATGAATAATAAACATTTATCATGATATGACGAATTATAAATAATAACTTTATTATTGCCTCTAGGGCATATTTCCTTCACGGGCGTGGGGGCGGGCGGGCGGGCGGCGGAGGCAGTGTGACTGCCGAGTGGGGAAGAAGATGCGTGGTGGGCGAAAGCGAAATGAAGGTAGTTGTTTCGTTGATGCGCGACCGGCAGTTTTACGTCACCTAAAGGTGGAGATGCAAATTTGCATCTCCAGATGTTGTATTTTATATCACTTGGGTCAGGTCATGTAATTTTTTTTACATGTATATCATTTGTTGAAGGTGGAGTTTTGATTTCGAAGATGCAAAAATTAGTTATTTTTGCATCTACATCTTTTATTGGAGATGCTCTTAGGGTATGCAAGACAAATTATGGTCAAAACTCATTGTACTAAAAAAAGCAAGCTAAATCCAAATCATTTTGCTGAGCACTGCATTGTAGAAAAATAAATACATATCAAACTATCGGTCCCACAATTGACACACAACCTTTCCCTGGGATGCCAAAAGATATTCAGCATAGGTTCCATCCGTTCCTAATTGGACGACATTAGGTTTTGGCTATACCTTCCGAGCAATCATACACTACACCTTTATTTTCCTCTCTCCCGACCGAAATGACACTGCGCAAGCAGAGAAAACAAAATAAATGTAGTATGTAGCATCACTGGACATTTCGAGACACATATAAGCAAACTTTTTTTTAATGTCCCAACCGGCCCTACAAATGACGAGTGAGTCGTAGAAATACCAAAGCGGCACCTGCCGCCATGGACAACGATTCCATCGGAGTGGCATGATGTGCGTCCTTTTTTTATCATGGCTGACCTAATTTAATTTGGTCCTGCCTCCATCATCAGTTTGTCTTTTTGCGATGTGGCATGGCAAGATATGACTAGATGAAGATGGATGACTATCCTAATCTTGTTCCATATGGACTATATCGTATACTACACCTTACTTTTTTTCCGAGGAAACTTTTGATTTACTAATCTTCAATCATGGCAATACAACGAACACCAGAAATAATGAAAATTACATCCGAATCCATACACCACCTAACGACAACTACCAGAATTAAAGCGAGCCGAAGGCGTGCCGCCATGATCGCCCCTCCTTCGGCAATTTCCCATATTTATACAGATGTAGAAGTATGTGGAGAAACATATGAAAATGACCATTTTGCCCCTAGTTTTTGACACCATCCTCGGATTGAGCCCCACCAAACTATGTGTTACGTGCCTAAAATCCCGGGGCCGTGTCAAGACACTCGCCGTGGTGGTTAGTTTTTTTCTATTTTTGCCAGAGTCAGGCACAACTTGTTGCAGTAAACAGTCGGAAAGTCGTCATGCTAAGGACCCATAGGACCAGCGCACAAAAACAAGAATCGCCGCTGATGAAGACAAAGATCGAAAGAATCCAACCCGAAGACACATGAACGTAGACGAACAAAACCAAATCCGAACAAATGCTAATGTGAATCCAAAGACGCAACACTGGAACTGAGACTAGGCGACGAGACCTTTATTCCATCTTCATGGTGCCGCCGTCGTCTCGCCTCCCCGAGCTGAACACAAATCCTAACAAAACTCAAAGGAACGACTAGCAATACGGAACCCTCCCGCCAGCCCTTACCAGGATCCACCACGCCTCCATAGCCCTAGGACAACTAAAAACGGGGCGGACTTGCGGCGGCGCCGACGAGAGACACGAACCCTAGCTTCTTTTAGAATGAGGAGGCGGCGGCTGCGTGTATACTACACCTTACTTACGTGTGCATATCTTCTGAGAAGAACGTATATGGTACCATGCAAAAAAAGAGAATGTATATATTGTACTTGTATCTTATATTTATTTATTTTTCAGTTTTATCGTGGTTTCCTGCCCGAAGGATATAATACTCTACTTAAATCGTACTAAGTCTAAGACACTTATGAAACGAAGAGAGTATATAGTATTAAACTCTGAATGGAATAGTGTTTTTGGAAGGATATGCAACATTAATTAGTGAATTATTGCACAGTCTTTTCTTGCCTACGCCATGTCCTTGTCTGTATAGTTTATTGGTACGTGGACGTACTTTGCCGGCCTTGTGTAAAGGCTATCGCCCCGCTTTATAGATAAAGCAAGCTGTCACATAACAACCAGTACACGGAAAGGTTCACATCATACACACAAGTCTCACAACAAGAAGTATAAGAGGTTCTGCTCAGGATACAGCTCAACAGCCCAAAGAAAAAAAAAGGCCAGATCACTCCCGGCCCCTAATCCGCCTCGAGGAGGGGGGGGGGGGGGTGGGTGGCGGAGGAGGGGGCGGCGACAAACGGACAACCATCGAGCGGAGGTCGGTGATGAAGGCAGAGATGGCGTCATGGTCCTGGGGGCGGCTAAGTGGCCGCCAAGGCTGCAAGTAACCAGACAGTTTGAAGAGGGCGTCAGTAGCACGTCAAAGTGGAATACGCTGAATCACAAGCCTATTGTGAATCGTCCAGAGGGTCCAAGCGAGGGTCCCAATCTCCAACCACCTAATGTGGCGAGAATGCGGGGGAGGCCGGGAGTTCAGCGAACAGGTCGGGGAAATTGGTGTGGCACCAATTGCCACCAACCACCTCTCTAAAGCAGCTCCAAATAAATTGAGCGGACACGCAAGAGAAGAAGATGTGATTCAAATCTTCGGGGACACCACAGAGCGGACATAGACCACTACCAGGGCCATTGCGCTTACGCGGACCTCCACACCAGACGGGGTCCGCCCATGAATCCATTGCCACATGAAGATTGATACGTCTCCAACGTATCTACCTTTTCTCATGCTTTTCCTCTTGCTTTGGACTCTAATTTGTATGATTTGAATGAAACTAACCCCGGACTGACGTTGTTTTCAGGAGAACTACCATGGTGTTGTTTTTGTGCAGAAAAAAAAATTCTCGAAATGGAATGAAACTTTGCGAGGATTTTTTATATCAATAATAAGAATTTCTGGAGCCAAGACCCACCAAACAGGGGCCCTTGGGTGGGCACAACATATCATGGCACGCCCCCCTCTCCTGGCGCCCCCAGGTGGGTTGTACTCACTCACCTGGTGGCCCCGCCGACGACCTCCCTGATACTATAAATTCACATATTTTGATAAAAAAATCAGAGCAAAAGAATTATTGCGATCCACAAGACGGAGCCGCCGCCAAGCCCTATTCTTCCTCGGGAGGGCAGATCTGGAGTACGTTGGGGCTCCAGAGAGGGGCATCTTCGTTCTTCGTCATCACCAACCCTTCTCCATCACCAATTCCATGATGCTCCCCATTGGGAGTGAGAAATTCCTTTGTAGGCTCGCGCGGCCGGTGAGGAGTTGGATGAGATTCATCTTGTAATCGAGTTAGTTTTGTTAGGGCCTGATCCCTAGTATCCACTATGTTCTTAGATTGATGTTGATATGACTTTGTCATGCTTAATGCTTGTCACTTTGGGCCCGGGTGCCATGATTTCAGATCTGAACCGTTTATGTTATCATCATTATATCCATATTCTAGATCCGATCTTGCAAGTTATAGTCACCTAGTACGTGTTATGATCCGGCAACCCCGGAGTGACAACAACCGGGCCCACGCCCAGTGATGATCGTACTTTCAGGAGTTCATGTATTCACTATGTGTTAATGCTTTGGTCTGGTTCTCTATTAAAAGGAGGCATTAATATCCTTTAATTTCCAATATGGACCACGCTGCCACGGGAGGGTAGGACAAAAGATGTCATGCAAGTTCTTTTAATAAAGCACGTATGACTATTTACGAAATACATGCCTACATTATATCGATGAAGTGGAGCTAGTGCCGTATCGCCCCAGGTTATAACTGTCACATGATGAATATCATCCAACAAGTCACTGATCCAATGCCTATGAATTTATCCTTATTGATCTTGCTGCGTTATTATTGCTATTATCACTGTTACACTTGCTATAAATTACTGCTATCACTATTACTATTACCGTTGCTGCTATCACTATTATCAAAACTATCAAACTACTTTGCTACTGATCACTTTGCTGCAGATAATTAATCTTCAGGTGTGGTTAAATTGAAAACTAAGCTGCTAATACCATCAAATATTCTTTGGCTCCCCTTGTGTCAAATCTATAAATTTGGGTTGAATACTCTACCCTCCAAAACTATTGCGATCCCCTATACTTGTGGGTTATCAAGACCTTTTTCTGGCGCCGTTGCCGGTGAGCATAGCTATATTTGTTGAGTCACTTGGGATTATTTTCATATTATCACTATGAAGAATCTAAAGTATCCAAAGACTAAGATATTTCCCTCAAGGACAAGGGGAGGTGAGGAACTGCCATCCAGTTTTGCTTTAGATTCACCTTCTGTTATGAATAAACTTGCAACACCACCACATGCTATTAATTCTGATATGTTGCAAGTTATTGATGATGCTACTTCTATTATGAATGATGCTTATGATGATGCTAGTACCTTGCTTGATAATGATGATGTGCCACTTGGTGAATTTTTGATAAACAAATTGCTAGAGTTATACAGCATGATGTTGTTGAATCTGATGATGAGCTTGAAACTGAATCTCCTGAAACACCTGCTACAACTGCCTTCCTAGATATGAATTGCCTAAGGTACCAGAAGGTTATGTTATGAGTGAAGAAGCAACTAGAGATATTCTTGTTTGTAATGATAGAGATGATCTAGAGAAATTACTACAAAAGTATAAAGAAAAATCTCTGAATGCTAGAATGAAATGTGATCCTAAGTTTGCCACTTCACCTATCTTTATTGATGATAAGGATTATGCATTCTCTATCGACCCAGAGTTAATTACTTTGGTTGAATCTGATCCTTTCCATGGTTATGAAACTGAAACTGTTGTGGCACATTTTAATAAGTTGAATGACATAGCCACCCTTTTTGCTCATGATGAGAAAACTCGCTACTGCTTTATTCTCAAATTATTCCCTTTCTCATTAAAGGGTGATGCTAAAGCTTGGTACAACACTCTTGCTCCTGGTTGTGTGCGTAGTCCCAGGATATGATTCATTACTTCTCTGAAAAATATTTTCCTGCTCATATGAAACAAACTGCCTTACAGAAAATATTTAACTTTGCTCAAACTAAAGAAGAGAGTCTCCCACAAGCTTGGGGGAGGCTTCGCCAGTTACTTAATGCTTTGCCTAATCATCCTGTTAAGAAAAATGTAATACTTGATATCTTCTATAATGGACTAACCGATGCATCTAGGGACTTCCTAGATAGTTGTGCTGGTTGTGCTTTCAGGGAACGAACTATTGCTCAAGTTGAAGAAATATTGAATAACATATTGAAAAACTATGATGATTGGACTATTCCTGAACCACCGCCTAAACCCACTCCGAAGAAGAGGCGTATATTATATCTCAGTCCTGAAGATATGCAAGAGGCAAACAAATCTATGAAGGAAAAATGTATTAAATCTAAGGATATTAAAAATTTACCTCCTATTGAAGAAATACATGTGCTTAATACACCACCAATGCCTAAGGTGGTATAGATAAATTCTCTTATGAAGTTTAATGACAATGATAATCCTCACAATATGCATCCTAGTCAATGCCTTTATGAGTTTGAAAACTACATTAGGAAACAAGATCACTTCAATGCAAATGTTATGAAACAATTGAAATACAATTCTGATATGATTGCTCAATTGAGTGACTTGTTATTTAGAATATCAAATGATGTTAGAGATGTTGGAAAACATGCTTCTATGGTTCAAACTCAATTAGAACAAGTTGCTAAATCTCAAAAAAGAATTACTTGATAAAATGAATCATAATATGCATGACTTTGTTGTTAGAGTTGCAACTAGAGGAGGTAAAATGACTCAGGAACCACTTTATCCTGAGGAACACCCTAAAATAATTGAGCAAGATTCACAAAGAGCTAACACTAGTGCACCTAGTCCTTCTAGAAAGAAAAAGAAAAAGAAAAATGATAGGACTTTGCACACTTCTAGTGAACCAGAAATAGAAAAACCTCATGATAATGAAAATGAAGTTTCTATCTCTGATGCTGAAACTCAATCTGGTAATGAACACTCACCTAATGATAATAAAAAAGATAATGATGAGGTTCATGAAGACTCTCAACCAAACAATGATATTGAGATAGAACCACCTGTTGATCTTGATAACCCACTGCTACCTCTTGAGCACTGCGTTGATTCTCCCTTGAAGAGGAAAGGGTGGTGCAGTAAAGCAGCGTAAGTATTTCCCTCAGTTTTTAAGAACCAAGGTATCAATCCAGTAGGAGACCACCCGCGTGTCACCTCGTACCTACACACAAGAATAAGAACCTCGCAACCAACGCGATAAAGGGGTTGTCAATCTCTTCACGGCCACTTGCAAGAGTGAGATCTGATAGAGATGATAATAATAAGATAAGTATTTATGGTATTTTTATGATATAGATTGAAAGTAAAGATTTCAAAATAAACGGTAATGGAAATAACAGTAGATTAATATGATGGAAGATAGACCCGGGGGGCCATAGGTTTCACTAGTGGCTTCTCTCAGGATTGCATAAGTATTACGGTGCGTGAACAAATTACTGTCGAGCAATTGACACAAAAGCAAATGATTATGAGAATATCTAGGTATGATCATGTATATAGGCATCACGTCCGAGACAAGTAGACCGAAATGATTCTGCATCTACTACTATTACTCCACACATCGACCGCTATCCGGCATGCATCTAGAGTATTAAGTTCATAAGAACAGAGTAACGCCTTAAGCAAGATGACATGATGTAGAGGGATAAACTCATGCAATATGATGTAAACCCCATCTTTTTATCCTCGATGGCAATAATACAATACGTGTCGTTTCCCTTTCTGTCACTGGGATCAACCACCACAAGATTGAACCCAAAGCTAAGCACTTCTCCCGTTGCAAGAAAGATCAATCTAGTAGGCCAAACCAAACTGATAATTCGAAGAGACTTGCAAAGATAAACCAATCATACATAAAATAATTCAGAGAAGATTCAAATATTGTTCAGAGATAAACTTGATCATAAACCCACAATTCATTGGATCTCGACAAACGCACCACAAAAAGAAGAGTTACATCGAATAGATCTCCAAGAGAATCAAGGAGAACCTTGTATTGAGATCCAAAGAGAGAGAAGAAGCCATCTAGCTACTAGCTATGGACCCGAAGGTCTGAGGTAAACTACTCACACATCACCGAAGGGGCCATGGAGTTGGTGTAGAGGCCCTCTGTGATCAATGCCCCTCCAGAGGAGCTCCAAAAAAGGCCCCAAGATGGGATCTCTTGGGTATAGATGGTTGCGGCGGTGGAAATAGGGTTTCGTGGTGGTCCTGGATGTTTGCAGGGTATATGGATATATATAGGAGGAAGAAGTAGGTCGGTGGAGCAACAAGGGGCCCACGAGGGTGGAGGGCGCGCCCAGGGGGGTAGGCGCGCCCCCTGCCTCGTGGCTGCCTCGTTGATTGCTTGACATCCACTCCAAGTCCCCTGGATCATGTTTGTTCCAAAAATCACATTCCCGAAGGTTTCATTCCGTTTGGACTCTGTTTGATATTCCTTTTCTACGAACCACTGAAATAGGAAAAAACAACAATTTGGGCTGGGCCTCCGGTTAATAGGTTAGTCCCAAAAATAATATAAAAGTGTAAAAATAAGCCCATTAACATCCAAAACAGGTAATATAATAGCATGGAACAATCAAAAAATTATATATGCGTTGGAGACGTATCACCCACAACCTAAAAATAAAAGATATGACAAAAGAGACTTTGTTGCTAGAAAACACGGTAAAGAAAGAGAACCGTGGGTTCAAAAACCTATGCCTTTTCCACCTAAGCCAACTAAAAACAATTATGATGAAGAATTTGAACTCTTTGCTGAAATGCCAAGGCCAGTCTTTTTGCGTACTCGCTTGACTGATATCTTGAAAATGCCTCCTTATGCAAAATATATGAAAGGCATCATCGCAAATAAGAGAAAAATACCGGAAGCTGAAATCTCCACTATGCTTGCTAATTATACTTTTAAAGATGGAGTACCTAAAAAACTTGGAGATCCGAGAATACCAACTATACCTTGCTCTATCAAGAAGAATTATGTGAAAACTGCTTTGTGTGATTTAGGAGCTGGTGTTAGTCTTATGCCTTTCTCTTTATATAAAAGACTTGATTTGAATAAACTCACACCTACTGAACTATCTTTGCAAATGGCTGATAAATCAACCGCCATACCTATCAGTATCTTGAGGATCTGCCCGTTGTTCTTGCTAATGTTACTATTTTGACTCACTTTGTTATACTTGAGATGCCTGAGGACGACAAGATGTCGATTATCCTTGGTAGACCCTTCTTGAATACTGCAAGGGCTATTATTGGTTGCAATAAAAGCAAATTCACTTTCCATATTAATGGCAAGGAGCATACGGTGCACTTTTCGAAGAAACAATTCCAATTGAATGGTATTAATGTTATTGAAAAAATCTCCGACAATCACTATTAGAAGTTTTCAAATATCCCCATTGAGATAACTTAGTGATTTACGAAAGTTCTTTGGTTTCATGCTAATCGAAAGTGGTTGTTAATAAGACTTGATCAACCTTATTAATGGATCATTTTTGAACGGTGTGAAGTTGATGAATTTAGTAAGCACTACTTTCTGTCCCTACTTTTTATTCTATGTTTTTATTAGTTAAATAAGATAAAATGCCATGTTTTGTCTGTTTTCTGAATTTCCCGTGCAATAAAAAATGACCCAAAAATAAAAGTTCTCAGAATGCCCTAAAAATTTAATATGATTTTTTCTAAATATTTGAGAATTTTTGGTGCAATAAACATCAGAGGGAGGTGCACCAGGTGGGCACAACCCACCTGGGTACGCCAGCACCCCCAGGTGCGCCCCGGTGGGTTGTGGTCCCCACGCGGTCCCCCCTCACTTACCTCTTCATACCACATCATCACTTACCTCCAGAAAAAAATCCCCATTGCTCTCTCTCCCGTGTTCTTGAGCTCAAACCCGTGGATTTCGATCTCTTTGCCCGAAGCTCCATTTTCGAAACTGTTTTGGGGGATTGTTGCTTGGTATGTGACTCCATCACTTGTCCAATTAGTTTGTGTTTTAGTGGTTTCTACTTTGAATAATGAGCTACTCTTGGTGCTGATGTAGATGTGCTTGCATGTTGAATTCTTAGTGTTCTAAGTAGTTTGAATGCTTGCTATGGCCTCTATGTATCCCTATGAGTAGTTGCTATCAATCTTACAAAGTTTTGTGCGTTACTATTGATCTTGGTGCGTTACTATTGCTATCATCACTGTTTCACTTGCTACAAATTACTGCTATCACTATTATCAAAACTATCAAACTACTTTGCTACTGATCACTTTGCTGTAGATAATTAATCGCCAAGTGTGGTTGAATTGACAACTCAGCTGCTAATACCTTCAAATATTCTTTGGCTCCCCTTGTGTCGAATCTATAAATTTGGATTGAATACTCTACCCTCGAAAACTGTTGCGATCACGTATACTTGTGGGTTATCAAAGATCCAAATCTTTAGGGGAAGGTAGACGGACCAAACCTCCATAAGGGGAGGGGGCGGGGGAGGGGGAAATGGCCCAATAGAGGGACTTGGTGGAGAATTGGCCCGACGGGTCTAGGTGCCACCGAACTAGATTCGGGCCAGCGTCCACCAATGGCTCGTGGAGGGCAACGCAGTCAAGCAACCCATGCCAGGCGGCAGAATCCGGAGGCCCAAATGGCCTCCGGAAGGCAAGGCACCCTAAGTCAATAAGGGCCCTCTCGACAGAGATCCCAGGATCAACGGCGATGGAGAAGAGGTCAGGGAAGCGCGCGGCGAAGGGGATGTCTCCCGCCCACCGGTCAAACTAGAACAGAGTCGCAGCCCCAGACCTAACCGCGATGGAGGTCCCAATGCGAAGAACCGGGAGCAGTTGGATGACTGACTACCAGAACTGGGAGCCGCTAGGTCTCTGACAGAAGGCGAGGGGTTGCCCACGGAGGTACTTGTTTCGGATGATGTCTAACTAGAGACCACCTTATCCTTGCGCAATATGCCATAGCCATCGGGATAAGAGGGCGATGTTCATGCGCTTAGAGCACATGATCTCGAGGCCCCCTTGCTCCCAAGGCTTGCATATGTTTGGTCAGCTAACCATATGGTTTTTTTGTTTATTGTTGTCGCTTGCCCAGAAGAATCGAGCCTGGACTTTAGCAATATCATGATGTAGAGTCTTGTGCAGGCTGTAGAAGCTCATGAGGAACAAGAGGAGACTGGATAGGGAGGAGTTGATGAGAATTGTCCGGACCGCCTTAGAAAACCACCTACACTGCCAAGGCTCAATGCGCGTCTGTAGCTTGGCCACGGTCGGCCGCAAGTCGGCAACGGTGAGCCAAGAGTCACTAATGGGCGTCCCCAAGTAGGTCACGGGGAAGGCGCCCAAGCGGTAGTTAAGTCGGTTGGCAATGTCCAGGCATTTGTCTGGAGAGTATCCCATCACCATCACATCTCTCTATTCTAAGTTGATCTTAAGGCCTGACACCTGTTGGAAGCAGAGGAGGAGGAACTTCAGATTGCAGATGTCTGTCTCCGAGCCTTCCACCATAATAATGGTGTCATCAGCGTACTGGAGGAGGAAGATCCCAGCACCGCCGGCCAGATGGGGAGTGATCCTACAAATATGGCCCGCCGCCTTTGCCTTGTCCAGGATGGCGGCAAGAGCTTCCACCACCATGTTGAACAAGAATGTGTTGGGGAACATGATGGTAGCTGGAACTACGTCGGTATTTCCCTGGAGAGGGAGGGATGACGTAGCACAGTGACGGTAGGTATTTACCTCAGTTATGAAACCAAGGTATCGAACCAGTAGGAGAACTAAGAAACACAATGTAAGCAGCACCTGCACACAAATAACAATACCTCGCGACCCGGCGTGTTAAAGGGGTTGTCAATCCCTTCTGGTGTACATCGCCTCAAGATAGGAAAACATACGTGAGGTAAATTTAGTAGATTGATAGATCGAACGCCAAATAAAATAAATAAAGATAAAACACAGCAAGGTATTTTTGGATTGTTGGTTTAATAGATCTGAATAAAAATGCAAAGGAAAAGTAGATCGCAAGGAAAATATATGAGGAAGAAGACCCGGGGGTCGTAGGATTCACTAATGGCTTCTCTCGAGAAAAATAGCAAATGGTGGGTAAACAAATTACTGTTGGGCAATTGATAGAACTTCAAATAATTATGACAATATCCAGGCAATGATCATTACATAGGCATCACGTCCAAGATTACTAGACCGACTCCTGCCTGCATCTACTACTATTACTCCACACATCGACCGCTATCCAGCATGCATCTAGTGTATTAAGTTCATGGAAAAACGGAGTAATGCAATAAGAATGATGACATGATGTAGACAAGATCCGTTTATCTATATGGCAGTAGATATAGATCTCGTCTTTTTATCCTTAGTAGCAATAATACATACGTGTCAGTTCCCTTTCTGTCACTGGGATCAAGCATCGTAAGATCAAACCCACTACTGGGCACCTCTTCCCATTGCAAGATAAATAGATCAAGTTGGCCAAACAAAACCCAAATATCAGAGAATAAATAAGAGGCTATAAGAGATCATGGATATAAGAGATCAAAGAAACTCAAATAACTTTCATGGATATAAAAAGATATGACTGATCATAAATTCAAAGTTCATCTGATCCCAACAAACACACGCAAAAGAGTTACATCATATGGATCTCCAAGAGACCATTGTATTGAGAATTCAGTGAGAGAGAGAGAGAGAGAGAGAGATGGAGAGAGAGGGAGGGAGGGAGAGAGAGCCATCTAGCTACGAACTATGGACCCGAAGGTCTACAAAGCACTACTCACGCATCATCGGGGAGGCACCAATGGAGGTGGTGAACCCCATCCGAGATAGTTTCTAGATTGGATCTGGTGGTTCTGAACTCTGCGGCGGCTGGATGAATATTTCGTCGATGCCTTTAGGGTTTCTAGAATATTGTGGTATTTATAGAGCAAAGAGGCGGTCCGGGGGTACCCGAGGTGAGCACAACCCACCAGGGCGTGCCTGGGCCTCCTGGCGCCCTGGTGGGTTGTGCCCCCCTCGGGGCACCTCCCAGGTGCAACCAGGGCCCATTGCCTTCCTTCTAGCACATAAAAAATCTTCGTAAAGTTTCGTGGCATTTGGACTCCGTTTGATATTGATTTTCTGCAATGTAAAAAAACATGGAGAAAACAACAACTTGCACTTGGCACTATGTCAATAGGTTAGTACCAAAATGATATAAAATGACTATAAAATAATTATAAAATATCCAAGATTGATAATAAAACATCATGGAACAATCAAAAATTATAGATACTTTGGAGATGTATCAGAATGTAGCATGCAATTTCAAAAAAAATCCTACGATCATGCAAGATCTATCTAGGAGATGCATAGCAACGACATGTGGAGAGTGTGTCTGTCGGCGTTCTGGGAACGGGGGTCCCCAGACTTGCCTGCCTGCGGCCTGTGACGTGGCTCAAGCGGGGGCCCCGCGCGGCCCATCTTCATCAGCTCAAGCTCGAAGACCCTCGCGAGGGGCCAAGCCTCGCGGGGCGGACGACAGGAAGCTTCCTCAGTGGCAGCCTCATCAGGCAGGCTCACGAGGAGGCGGAGAGATCAAGGAAGGGGTACCTCGCGAGGAACCCGTGATGCAAGCCATGACGATCGAGGCCAGGCGGGCGCCGGCCTGTGCAGTGTCCTTGTTTCCCTTTTGGTGCAAAGGGGGCAAGCACAGGCCAATGCATCATGCAAAGGTTACCATTCCGGTGCAACGAGACCAAGACCAGCCAGACGGCAGGACGGAGGTCACCGTGGAGCCCAAGACGGCGTCATCGCCAGTGCTTTTGGCAGCCGAAGACCACCTTTGGCCAGGATAGCTTCTACTAGATGTCCCCCTTCGAAATGGCTAATTGTTGGCGACCTTCCCGCTCATTATTTGGGGAGAGGCCCAGGGCCTCTATAAATAGAGCTAGCTACCACAGAGTAGGGGGAGACCCCCCGGAGAGGTCTGGTAGAACCCCTAGTATAGAGAGAGAGGCGACTGAACTCACCCTAGCAGTTCATCGCACCAGCTCAAGAACACCTCTCGCGAGGCTGTTCTTCCCTTGTACTATCCATCATCAGCCCCAGAGGCAATCCACCACACCACACACTGGAGTAGGGTATTACACCACAACGGTGGCCCGAACCAGTATAAACATCGTGTCTCTTGTGTTGTTCATCATTTTCATCTTAGTTCGCATGAGAGGATCGGACGTAGATCGGTAGGGGAGAGATCTCCACGCGCACCCCAGTGTTCGAACCTCAAGGGTCTGCCGGAACCCGAAACACAACAGTGTCCATGTACCCTCATAAACCCAAAGCATAAGCGTTAGGTTAACGCGGTTGATGTAGTCGAACGTCTTCATGATCCAGCCGATCCAAGTACCGAACGTACGACACCTCCATGTTCAACACATGTTCAACTTGATGACGTCCCTTGAACTCTTGATCCAGCAGAGGGTCGAGGGAGAGTCCCGTCAGCACGACAGCATGGTGACGGTGATTGTGATGTGATCCGTGCAGGGCTTCGCCTAAGCACTACAACGCTATGACCGGAGGAGTAAACTATGGAGGGGGGCACCCCACACAGCTAAGAGAAACATTGGTGTGCCTTTGGGGTGCCCCCTTCCCCCATATATAAAGGAGGGGAGGAGGAGGAGGCCGACCAGGGGGGCGCCATGTGGGGGGGGGAGTCCTACTAGGAGTAGGATTTGGCCCCCCTTTTTCCTTTCTTCCACCGGAGGGAAAAGGAAGTAGAGGGAGAGGGAAAGGGAAAGGGGGGCCGCACCCCTCCTCCTTGTCCTATTTGGACTCCCTAGAAGGAGGAGCGCTCCACCCCCCCCCCCCCCCCCGCGGGCTTCCCTCTCTCTCCCTTAGGCCCATGTATGGCCAACACTTCCCCGGGGGGTTCCAGTAACCCCTCGATACTCCGGAAAAATACCCGAATCACTCGGAACCATTCCGGTGCCTGAATACTACCTTCCAATATACGAATCTTTACCTCTCAACCATTTCGAGACTCCTCATCATGTCTGTGATTTCATCCGCGACCCCGAACAAACTTCAATCACCAAAACACATAACTCATAATACAAATTGTCATCGAATGTTAAGCGTGCGGACCCTACAGGTTCGAGAACTATGTAGACATGACCGAGACACATACCCGATCAATAACCAATATAGGAACCTAGATGCTCATATTGGTTCTACATATTCTATGAAGATCTTTATCGGTCAAACCGCATAACAACATACGTCATTCCCTTTGTCGTCAGTATGTTACTTGCCCGAGATTCGATCGTCGGTATCATCATACCTAGTTCAATCTCGTTACTGGCAAGTCTCTTTACTCGTTCTGTAGTGCATCATCCTGCAACTAACTCATTAGTCCCATTGCTTGCAAGGCTTATAGTGATGTGCATTACTGGGATGGCGTAGAGATACCTCTCCGATACACGGAGTGACAAATCCTAATCTCGATCTATGCCGACCCAACAAGCACCTTCGGAGACACCTCTAGAGCATCTTTACAATCACCCAGTGACGTTGTGACGTTTGAGAGCACACAAGGTGTTCCTCCGGTATTCGGGAGTTGCATAATCTCATAGTCAGAGGAATGTGTATAAGTCATGAAGAAAGCAATAGTAATAAAACTTAACGATCATTATGCTAAGCTAACGGATGGGTCTTGTCCATCACATCACTCTCGAATGATGTGACCCCGTTCATCAAATGACAACACATGTCTATGGTTGATGGCCCACAAGTATAGGGGATCAATTGTAGCTCTTTTCGATAAGTAAGAGTGTCGAACCCAACAAGGAGCAGAAGGAAATGACAATTGGTTTTCAGCAAGGTAATGTGTGCAAGTGCTGAAATTGTAAGTAACAGAGTAGTTTGATAGCAATATAATTTGTAACGAGCAAGTAACGATAGTAGTAACAAAAGTGCGCAAGGTAGCCCAATCCTTTTAAGGCAAAGGACAGGCCAAAACGGTCTCTTATGATAAGCAAAGCGTTCTTGAGGGTACACGGGATTTTCATCTAGTCACTTTCATCATATTGACTTAATTCGTGTTCGGTACTTTGATAATTTGATATGTGGGTGGACCAGTGCTTAGGTGTTGTTCTTACTTGAACAAACCTACTACTTATGATTAACCCTCCCGCAAGCATCCGCAACTATGAGAAAAGTATTAAGAATAAATTCTAGCCATAGCATTAAACTTTTGGATCTAATCGGTCCCTTATGGAATAGAGCATAAACTGGGGTTTAAGCTTCTATCACTCTCGCAACTTGTCGGTGTCAAAACCGGCGAATCTCGGGAGGGGGTCCCGAACTGTGCGTCTAAGGCGGATGGTAACAGGAGGCAGGGGACACGATGTTTTACCTAGGTTCGGGCCCTCTTGATGGAGGTAAAACCCTACGTCGTGCTTGATTATTCTTGATAATATGAGTAGTACAAGAGTTGATCTGCCACGAGATCAGAGAGGCTAAACCCTAGAAGCTAGCCTATGGTATGATTGTATGTTGTCCTACGGACTAAAACCCTCCGGTTTATATAGACCCCGGAGGAGGCTAGGGTTACACAAGGTCAGTTAAAAAGGAGGAGATATGCATATCCGTATTGCCTAACTTGCCTTCCACGCCAAGTAGAGTCCCATCCGGACATGGGACGAAGTCTTCCATCTCGTATCTTCATAGTCCAGCAGTCCGGCCAAAGGATATAGTCCGGCTGTCCGGAGACCCCCTAATCTAGGACACCCTCAGTAGCCCCTGAGCCAAGCTTCAATGACGATGAGTCCGACGCGCAGTGTTGTCTTCGGCATTGCAAGGTGGGTTCCTCCTCGAATACACCACGAAAGAGTTTGAATACAAGGATAGTGTCCGACCCTGCAAAATAAGTTCCACATACCACCGTAGAGAGAATAATATTTCCACAAATCGAATCTGCTGACACATTTTGGCAGCATGACATCACGCCACGGCCCGGTAATTATTTGAACCATTTTTCTTTAACCAGCCCCGCACATAACGCGAGGCGGTTTCTTGACACGTCTTGTTAAAGCAGAGATCGTGTTTCCCGTATCACGGGATTCTCATCAATACAAACGTGGGTAACCCAACCATGCCTGTTGGTATGACTCCTAGATCTTAGGTAAGTCTCGAACGACCACGAGGAGGACGCTTGATATTCATCCCCTTTATAAAGGGACAGGGCTTTTTCTTTTTTCCCTCCCGCGCTCAATCGAATCCTTCCCCCGCCTCGAGTTCTAACACCCAAAGCCCAGGTCAGACGCTTCGGACCGTCAATCATGTTTGGATCCAGCCTTCAAGGCCAGTGGATGCCTTCCTCCATCACAGAGGAGGACATCAAGAAGTTGAGGGAGGCTAGATATCTGACCGCCAAAATTTCGCATAGGCTGCCCGCCCGAGGGCAGGTCGTCCCTACTCCCGAACCCAACGAGAGCGTTGTGTTCGTCTCCCACTTCCTTCGAGGACTAGGCCTCGCTCTGGATCCCTTTGTTAGGGGTCTTATGTTCTATTACGGGCTGGATTTTCATGATCTGGCCCCAGATTCCCTTCTTCACATCTCGTCATTTATTTTCGTTTGTGAGGCCTTCCTCCGCATTACCCCTCACTTCGGCCTGTGCTCAAGACCTTCGATGTGAAGCCGAAGATGGTCGAGGGGCAGTACGCAGCGTGCGGAGGTGCTCTAATAAGCAAAATTGCTGACGCTCCATGGCCAAAGGGTTCCTTTCCAGAGGTGTCTGCATTGTGGCAGCGGGAGTGGTTTTACGTCACAGCTCCCCGAAGTGCCAAGTGGGTAGCTGCCCCCACCTTTCGCTCGGGCCCTCCACCACAACTGATGTCATGGATCAGCAGGGGGCTGAGCTGGGGTCCAGCCAAGGACTTGCCAATACTGCAGAGCCGTATCCGAGATCTCTTTGATGGAGATTTCAGTATGCTTATGGTAATGCAAGTTATGCTGGTTCGTCGAGTCTAGCCTTGTAAACGCCGGCCCCTCCGCATGTGGGAATTCAACCCGGAAGGACCACGCACTATTCAGAATTTCCTCGGCATGACGCACGAGGAGATGTACAAATTGTTCTTTGGACCCCAAATAGAGTGTCTGGACACTACCGAGGATGTGGGCCTGAGCTGCAACCGCCCTGCTGCCCAAGTAATTAATCCCATGGCCGAACACACTGTCCTTTTATTTATGATGATATCATTCTGAAGAATCGCTCTTTGGCTAGGACTGGATAAGAAAGGCGAAGATGATCCGGTGTTCGGCCCCCCTTCCTGAAGGCTTGGACAATCTGGTGCTGGAAAAGATGCTCGAGCCAGCACCTGGTCTAGTGCCCTCAAAGGAAGATGAAGGGGGGAATAAAGAGGGCGAAAGAGGGCCTGCATCGCTACCTATTCCAATCGAGGGAATGAGCGCCTCCGCGAGGGAGGATAACCAAGGGGAAGAATCTTACATTCTCTGTCCCCGGGGAAGGAAGAGGACTACCTCTGAAGATCCGGAAACTATGGTTTCCAAACGGGAGAAGAAATCTCCGCCGGAGGGTCCTGCCTCGGAGGGTATTCTTGCCGCACAATGTCCGCACGGGGATCAGCCCTCTACCGAGCTGTAAGCAATCAAAAAGTACTTCATAGTGAAGATATCCTACCTTACTTCCAAAATAATAACCGATGCTTGTAAATTGAAGTCCGGATCGCAACCCTTCTTGACAGAGTTCATCTTCGAGGGATCTTCTTCCGGAGATGATGGAGAGCGAAACACCTCCCTCGGACTCCCTAGCTCAAGAAGCGGGCGACCTTGAAGTGTCGTCGCGAAGGGTATCTCCGGATCCAATATCGCCAAAGGATAACCCTTTGGTTGCCCGGCGTCCCCAGTATCCGGCTCCTGAGGAGAGCGACAGGAAGGGTCCGTACTGTGTGCGGTCGGACGCGCTGAGGGATCTTCTGGGGAAAGCTGTCGTCTCAGAAGCGCATCGTACGATAATGGGTACGGTAATTGAAAGGATTTCATCCGCCGATAGCGGTTTGCACGAAGCTTTTATGAGTCTGCTGAAAGGCTTCGAGGTACGTAAAATAATGTATGCCTTTTAATAGTACCGCATACGTTAGGTATGCCCATGCAGATAATAGCCACTGAGACTCTGGTTGTCGTTGAGAACGGCGGCAAACAGAGGATCATAGTCCCAGGTAATAACCAGACCGCCTTTATGTGCAGGTGGTTGAAGCTCCGGTGGCTAGCCAGACTGATGGTTTTGCCAGACTAAAGCGGAAATTGGATGCGCAGATGCGGACATCGTGCTTGTCAACAAGCGGCTTGACGAGGCACAGGGTGAGTGATTTTTCTGGTGATCGTCACATAATAAGAGCAGCATGATGCCAGTATCTTTAATATGTTGTGACTGCAGATGGAGCGGCCACTGTGGAGACCCTTCGGGCGGAGCTTGCCCGAGCCAAGGAGCCAGCAAGGAGTAGCAATGCGGCCGCTTTTCAAGCGACCGAAGAGTTAAGGGCCGAACAGGCCGCACATTGCGAGAGCAAAGAAAAGATTGCCAAGATGGCCGTGGAGTTAAAAGATGCTGCTGACCGTTACCAGCTTCTTGAAGAGGAAAACCGGGCGAAGGCGACGGACCTGGAGAAGGCCCGGGTGGCTGCCAACGAAACCCGCTCCAAAATTAGAGCGACGAAGGAGGAGCTGAATCAAGCTGCAGATATCGTGTCTAGGAAGCCCTTCTTGTTGCGGACTAAGTTCGGAGATCCGAAGTATGCTCCTCTGGACCGGCTATGGATTTCTGCAGACGCGCACATGGATTTGGCTGCAAGTGCTGCTGATGCACCCGAGTACTTCAAGGATCAGAAGGGTCCCGAAGTGGAAAAGCTGTTTTGGTCACAGTTTCACGCGCCAGTCCGTCCACTGCTGCTGAATGAGCGATTGATCGGTTGGGCCGAGCTCCATAGGTTGTCCGGACTTGCCATGAGGTCCGTTGTGGATCACCTGTTGCCGGGAGGGCCATGGCCGAGTAGCTACTTTAGCTTAGTGCAACAATTCCTTGAAGCTGCGCCACGCATCGATGCTGTAAAGAGATCAACATGCATAGAAGGTGTGCAGATGGCCCTTGCCCGTGTGAAAACATACTGGGCGGAGATGGAGGCCACCACTGTTGTGGCACAGGGTTCGGCCATAGGCCGAGTGGCTGCCGAGGACTACTTTGAAGAAGTCCTTGAAGGCGCTCGCTTGATAGAGGCTCAGTGCTCGAAGAATATTATTTTTCAGTGACATGTAGTCCCATTGTACAAACAATGTTTTATTGAATTTATCAAGGCTGTATTTATACTTTTGCCCGAAAGTGCTATGATACCTCCTGTGCGGTCGTTTATGTATATATGTATATAACCTGAAAGATGGCAGTCGTCGGCTTCAGCCCCCACGCATATAATGCGGGGGTGTTCGTAGAAGACGCATGTTCACACTTGATCCAACATCTTGGTCCATTAAGGAGGTGATAGCGCAACGAACTAGGCAACTGGACTATAATGCTTTAACACTTTCACTTAGCCAGAGGAGTTTGACAGTGGGGCTACTATATAGCCCCTGGTGGCTCCGCGCTCATCTGGATTCGGGGCGCGTACATGCCTAGCCGAGAAACGGCCCTTCCTTAAGGCGGAGGAATCCCGAAGATTTCGCTAGGTCATCGAGTGGTTGACCAGTCTCACGCTATATCATGACAGTCAGTTTTCGGCTTTCTCTACTAAGGTGCTCGTCCGGATGAACCAGTGCACAATCGCAATAGTTCTCCTGGTGCTGCCTTAGCCGATAGAGCAGAACGGAAGGCAGCAAAACATAGGAGCCGGGAAAACCCAACATTTGACCAAAGATATGATTCGGAGCTAATGCATATAAGGCCAAACTCGGAACACCGAACACTCCCTAAGGTATTCGGTCTTTATGATGTAAACCGGGCCGAAACAGTGCCCTTTGTAATAAGCCCCTGGTGTCTAGGCACGTGCAATATTCTGACGTGGCCACATGCCAATACGTCAACATCCTTCTCAATTGTACTGAGAATCCGGGGGATGTGTATCAACAAGAGACAGTAAGAAAGGTTTACGCAGGGTCTTAATCTAAAAAGAGTCCTTGGAACGGGTCCCTGCTGCACGTTTGCGCGTGTGTCTCCATTGTGCCGTATCCTGGGCGGGTGTACCACGAAGGTCATCTGTAAAAGAGAGGAACTTAGTTGACAAGTTGTCATGCAAAAAGGTAGGTTATACTAAAGAAACCATGTACAATTCAAGATGAGTAAAGTTGAGCCTAATTGCCACTTGTTTGCGCGCGTTGAGCCCCTTGTATTGTAATAGGGGTATAGCCATCAAACCTGTATCGATTACATATAGATGTGCCGGACTCGTCTAACCGCGTCCGTGGTCTTAACGACCTGTCAGATGCTTTAGTTGGTGAAGCCGTTCAGCCGCACGGTCTTCCGCGCGCAAGGAGCGCTCAATATTTCCATTTACTGTAATGATGCCGCGCGGACCGGGCATCTTAAGCATGAGAGAAGCGTAATGCGGTATTGCGTTAAAGCGAGCGAAAGCTTCGTTTGCGAGTAGTGCTTGATAACCACTTTGGAACGGAGCGATGTGGAACGTTAAATTTTCGCTGCGGAAGTTATTGGGAAAGCCGAATATAACCTCTAGTAGGAGGGAGCCCGTGCAATGGGCCTCCGGGCCTGGCATTACTCTTTTAAAGGTAGTATTGTTGTGGCTAATTTTTGTTGGGTATATCCCCATTTTGCAGACTGTATCCTGATATACCAGGTTTAGACTGTTGCCGCTGTCCATCAGGACTCGTCTGAAGTGGTATCCGTCAATTATTGGGTCTAATACCAAGGCAGCCCATCCTGCACGCCGGATACTTGCCGAGTAATCCCGATGGTCGAAAGTGATCGGTTGGGACGACCAGTGGCAGAACTCCGCGGTGATAGGCCCTGGGACATGTGTCTCTAGGAGTGCCTCTTTGTTTTTCCCCTTTGTCACGTGTAACACATTTACTGTTTTGACTTCTGGTGGAATTTCTTCTGTTCCCCAGTGCTTTGCTTGCGAGGCTCGTCCTCGTCTTTGCTTGGTGTATCCTGCCCCTTATGTTCGGCGTTGAGCTTGCCGGACTGCTTGAAGACCCAACATTCTCTATGGGTACGATTTGCAGGTTTATCGGGGGTGCTATGGATCTGACATATTTGGTCCAGAATCTTGTTTAGGCTAGACAGTTCGTCTCTGGTGCCTTTGCAGGGCAAGTTTTGCTGACCTGGTCGAGAGCTTCTGAATCCGGCGTTTACCGCCGTGCTCTTCGGGCTGTCTTCTTTATTCCGGCGCTTGTTTTTGCTACGTCGTGATTTCCCAGTTCCATCCCTGACTTCGGATGTACTTGGGTCGCTGGTGCTGCATCGGGCTAACCAGCTATCCTCGCCCGCGCAAAAGCGGGTCATGAGGCTTGTTAATGCTTCCATTGTTCTGGGTTTTTCTTGGCCGAGGTGTCTGGCAAGCCATTCGTCTCGAATGCTATGCTTGAAAGCTGCTAAGGCTTCGGTGTATGGACAGTCGACTATTTGGTTCTTTTTAGTGAGGAAACTGTTCCAAATCTTTCGGGCTGTTGATTTATATGACTTAAATCATCTGCATCCGGTGGTCGGACATAGGTCCCTTGAAAATTTGCCCGAAAGGCGTCTTCGAGCTCTTCCCAGCTTCCAATGGAATTTTCGGGGAGGCTTTTAAGCCAGTGCCGAGCTGGCCCTTTGAGCTTGAGGGGTAAGTACTTGATGGCGTGGAGATTGTTTTCTCGAGCCATATGGGTATGGAGGATGTAGTCCTCAATCCAGACCCCAGGGTCTGTCGTTCCGTCATACGCCTCTATGTTTACGGGTTTGAATCCCTCTGGAAATTCATGGTCCAACACCTCATTGGTGAAACATAGGGGGTGTGCGACACCCCTGTATTTGGGTGTACTGTGGTGTTGTGATGTTTGTTGTGTTGCATTGCATGCTGGAGCGCGCTTGTGTGGCCCGTAGATGGATCTGGTTGCGCTGTCCTTTTGATGCAAGCCCTCATGTGGATCGCGTACTGGCTTATGTGCGGCGGCGTCTGCCGCTCTATGTTGGCCATGAGGTCGTCTATCCGACCGGATTGCCGTTTTGTTTTTTGGTTGCGGGGGATCTAAGGCCTCCTCATCGAATTCAGGTAGCAACTTTCGCTTCGGGTAGCTCTTGGTGTGGCGATTACCGCCGTACTTCGCTGCAGTGTTGAGTACTTCACTCCATCTGATACTGAGTGTGTCTTGTGCAGCCCTAAGCCTTTGCTTCAGCTTTTTCAGACTCCTCGCAGCGGCAACAAGCCTTTGATGGGCATTCTGTTGCTCCTGGTGCCTGTCCGGTGTGATGTCGTCCGGACTGTTATCTTCGACGGAGTCGGGTTGTTCGGTTTGATTCTCTGTGTTGCCGTGGTCGGGCGATGGTTCACCTTGCTCTATCGCTGGGTCTATATGATCGATGTTTCTACCGAGGCAGGATTTGGAGCAGCACTCATGCCGCCGCTTTGACTGCTTCTTGAGGGAACAACCCTTCGCCGCGTCCTTCCGTTCCTCGTCGTCGTTTTCTTTGGCTGTGTCCACCATGTATACATCATATGATGAAGTGGGCATCCAGTGCCCTATGGGCAGTGGTTCCTGTTCGTCTCCTACATTGTCGTCCATACCGTCGATGTCTTCGGAGTCGAAGTCGATCATGTTGGTCAAATCATCGATAGTGGCTACTAAGTGGGTGGTGGGTGGGCACCGAATTTCTGTGTCATCCGCATCCCAATCCTGCCGAACATAGTTCGGCCAGGACTCTCCTGATAGGGAGAGAGACCTTAATGAGCTCAGTATGTCGCCGAAGGGCGAGTGCTGAAAGATATCCATGGAGGTGATCTCTATGATCGGCGCCCAGTCGGATCCGATAGGCACGGGCGCAGGCGGTTCAGAGTCCGTGGCCGGGGAAGAATCCGGTAATTTGGCGCCATGGCTCTTGTGAAGGGTAAGGTCGATACTCGGCTCGATCTCCGATGAAAATGCGGCCTCCGTGGCGGGGTCTATCCACCCGTCCCTAGATGCTGTAATTGGCTCTGAATTGAGGGTCGGAGCGGTCGCTGGTGCGATCTCCCGAACACTGTCCAATGGTAGAGCTAAATCATGCTCATCATGACCGTGCGGCGCACTCGGCAAGGGCTCGAATCCGTCGAAGATCGAGTCTCCGTGGATGTCGGCTGTATAGTTTAAGTTTCCAAATCTGACCTGATAGCCAGGGGTGTAGCTCCCGATCTGCTCCAGATGGCCAAGTGAGTTGGCCCGCAGTGCGGAGCCGCCGAATACAGAGATCTGTCAGGGGAGAAAAGTCTCACCTTGGACTGCATCGCTATCGATGATTGAAGGATCCATCAAGCCTAATGATGACGACATAGAGGAACTCTCAATGAAAGCACCAATGTCGGTGTCAAAACCGGTAGATCTCAGGTAGGGGGTCCCGAACTGTGCGTCTAAGGCAGATGGTAACAGGAGGCTTCTTGATGGAGGTAAAACCATACGTCCTGCTTGATTATTCTTGATAATATGAGTAG
The DNA here is from genome assembly GCA_034509565.1 of Triticum monococcum. NCBI lineage: Eukaryota > Viridiplantae > Streptophyta > Magnoliopsida > Poales > Poaceae > Triticum > Triticum monococcum. The sequence goes on along the minus strand of CM067847.1, from coordinate 617,730,490 downwards.
TACAAGAGTTGATCTACCACGAGATTAGAGAGGCTAAACCATAGAAGCTAGCCTATGGTATGATTGTATGTTGTCCTACGGACTAAAACCCTCCGGTTTATATAGACACCGGAGGAGGCTAGGGTTACACAAGGTCGGTCACAAAGGAGGAGATATGCATATCCGTATTGCCTAGCTTGCCTTCCACGCAAAGTAGAGTCCCATCCGGACACGGGACGAAGTCTTCAATCTCGTATCTTCATAGTCCAGCAGTCCGGCCAAAGGATATAGCCCGGCAGTCTGGCGACCCCCTAATCCAGGACTCCCTCACAACCCATCATCTAATTGCTACTCTACAATGCATTCCTGGGCCCAAATATGGTGAAGTATCATGTAGTCAACGTTCATATGACACCACTAAGGGAATCACAACATACATCCTACCAAAATATCAAACACATATCAAGTTCACATGATTACTTGTAGCATGATGTATCCCATGACATCAAGAACAAAAGTAACTACTCACAAATGACAATCATGTTCAAGTGCATAGGGGTATTAAATAGCATATTGGATCTGAACATATAATCTTCCACCAAATAACCTATATAGTAATCAACTACAAGATGTACTCAACACTACTAGTCACGCACAAGCACGAATCTATAGTTCCGGTAACAAGATTGGACACAAGAGATGAACTAGGGTTTGAGAGGAGATTGTGTTGTTTGAGATGTTGATGGAGATTGCTCTCCCCGAGATGGGAGAGTTGTTGGTGATGATGATGAAGATGATTTTCCCATCCGGGAGGGAAGTTCCCCCGGTGGAATCGCTCCGCCAGAGGGAAAAAGTGTTCCTACCCAAGTTCCGCCTAGAGACGGTGGCGCTCTATCCTGAAAGTCCTCTCCTTATTTTTTCTAGGTCAAATGACTTATATACCAGAAGATGGGCGCGCCTGGGCTCCCTGGCGCCCAGGTGGGTTGTGCCCACTTGGTGGGCCCCTCTGGTACCTATTTGCTACAATATTCCTCAAATAATCCATAAAAAATCTCTGTGAAGTTTCAACTTGTTTGGAGTTGTGCAGAATAGCTGGCCTGATGTAGCTTTTCCGGGTCCAAATTTCTAGCTGCCGGAATTCTCCCTCTTTGTGTATAACTTGCATATTATGACAGAAAACACATTAGAATTACTCAAAAAAGTATTATTATGGATAAAACATTATAAATAACAGTAAGAAAACATGATGTAAAATGGACGTATCAATGGTCAGGAAACATAACCATCTTTGATTAACGAGCTAGTTAAGTTGAGGCATACTAGGGACACTTCTGTTTTGTCTATGTATTCACACATATACTAAGTTTTCGGTTAATAAAATTCTAGCATGAAAAATAAACATATGTTATGATATAAGGAAATATAAATAACAACTTTATTGTTGCCTCTAGGGCATATTTCCTTCAGAATGGGGAGAAGGGGTTGCCTTGTCTAACCCCACAAAGGGTGGGGAAGTAGGGTCCAATCTCCCCATTGATTTTCATGATGGTGCGACCGTAGGAAACCATCTGCATCATGCGGGTGACCTAACGGTCGTCGAAGCCCTTCCGGAGCAAATCTTCCTGAAGGAAGGGCCAACTGACTGTATGGTAGGCCTGATGGAAATCGATCTCAGGAAGATCGCCTTGAGGTGCTTAGATCGAACCTCATGGAGGAGTTCATGAAGGACTAGCACCCCGTCGAGGATATAGAGCCCTTGGATGAGGGCCGACTTGTTGGGTGGGTAATGCGATCCTCAAGTAGGGTCACCCTATTCGCATACCCTTTTGCCAAGATCCGGAAGATCATGTTGATCACTGTGATCGGATGGAACTGGTGGATGTCCGACGCCCCAGGCACTTTGGGGATGAGTGAAATGATCCCATGGTTGAGGCGCCTGAGGTCAATGGATCCCACATAGAACTTGTCGAAGATGGCCATGATCTCGGGTTTGATCACATTCCAGAATGTCTGGAAGAATTTCACCGGCAGGTCGTCCGGACCGGGGGCCGAGGTTGGGTTCATGCCTCTATTGGCCGCCCAAACCTCGCTCTCGGAGAAAGACCGCTGGGGGCCGCATTCTCCTTAGGGGATACCCACTGGGGGCCGTCCCAGCAGTCAGGGGACAGAGAAAGACCTCTCCAAGGGGGGGGAGAGAAGAGGGTTTTGTAGAACCCGTCGACGTGAGCGCGAATGTCACAAGGGGACTGCAAGAGCGTCGTGCCATCCTAGAGCAGAGGGATGGTGTTGCGCCAATGAAGACCATTAGCAATGGCCTGTAAGTAGGCCGTGTTCATGTCTCCCTTCAAGACCCATTTCCGGGAGCCATGCAAACGCAAATATGCTTCCTCATTGGTGTAAATGACACAGAGTTGATCTTCCAGGTCATATCGAGAGAGCCACTCCTCAGGGGAGAGGCCAGACACGTCAACCCGGAGGTCAAGGGCTGGATGGCGGTCAACATGGCCTTCTTACGCTCACAGAGATCACGACCTAGGTTGGCGCTCCACCCCTTCATGAACTGCCGGCCCCGCTTGGCACAAAACTACCGAGGGAGGACGGGGGTGTGGGTGGGCACTGATAACCCACAAGTATAGGGGATCGCAATAGTTTTCGAGCGTAGAGTATTCAACCCAAATTTATTGATTTGACACAAGGGGAGCTAAAGAATATTCTCAAGTATTAGCAGCTGAGTTGTCAATTCAACCACACCTGGAAACTTAATATCTGCAGCAAGGTATTTAGTAACAAAGTAATATGGTAGTAGTGGTAATGGTGGCAAAAGGTAACGGTAGCAAAAGTAATATTTTTGGGTTTTATAGTGATTGTAACAGTAGCAACGGAAAAGTAATTAAGCGAAGAACAATATATGGAAAGCTCGTAGGCATTGGATCGGTGATGGAGAATTATGCCAGATGCGATCGATCATGTAACAGTCATAACATATTGTGACACAGAACTAGCTCCAGTTCATCACTGTAATGTAGGCATGTATTCCGAATATAGTCATATGTTCTTATGGAAAAGAACTTGCATGACATCTTTTGTCCTACCCTCCCGTGGTAGTGGGGTCCTAATGGAAACTAAGGGATATTAAGGCGTCCTTCTAATAGAGTACCGGACCAAAGCATTAACACATAGTGAATACATGAACTCCTCAAACTACGGTCATCACCGGTAAGTATCCTGATTATTGTCACTTCGGGGTTAACGGATCATAACACATATTAGGTGACTATAGACTTGCAAGATAGGATCAAGAACTCTCATATATTGATGAAAACATAATAGGTTCAGATCTAAAATCATGGCACTCAAGCCCTAGTGACAAGCATTGAGCATAGCAAAGTCATAGCAACATCAGTCTCAGAACATAGTGGATACTAGGGATCAAACCCTAACAAAACTAACTCGATTACATTATAAATCTCATCCAACCCATCACCGTCCAGCAAGCCTACGATGGAATTACTCATGCACGGCGGTGAGCATCATGAAATTGGTGATGGAGGAAGGTTGATGATGACGATGACGATGGATTCCCCTCTCCGGAGCCCCGAACGGACTCCAGATCAGCCTTCCCGAGAGAGTTTAGGGCTTGGCGGTGGCTCTGTATCGTAAAACGCGATGAATCATTCTCTCTGATTTTTTCTCCCCGAAGGTGAATATATGGAGTCAAGGTTGAGGTCGGTGGAGCGTCAGGGGGCCCACGAGGCAGGGGGCACCCAAGGGGGTAGGGCGCGCCCCCACCCTCATTTACATGCTGTGGGCCCCCTGACGTGGATCTTTCTACCAGTATTTTTTATATATTCCAAAATAATTCTCCGTTGATTTTCAGGTCATTCTGAGAACTTTTATTTCTGCACAAAAATAACACCATGGCAATTCTGCCGAAAATAGCGCCAGTCCGGGTTAGTTCAATTCAAATCATGCAAGTTAGAGTCAAAAACAAGGGAAAAGTGTTTGGAAAAGTAGATACGTCCGACACGTATCAACTCCCCCAAGCTTAAACCTTTTCTTGTCCTCAAGCAATTCAGTTGATAAACTGAAAGTGATAAAGAAAAACTTTTACAAACTCTGTTTGCTCTTGTTGATGTAAATTTGTAAAGCCAGCATTCAGGTTTTCAGCAAAGATTATGAACTAACCATATTCACAATAGCATTTAGGTCTCATGTTTACTCATATCAATGGCATAATCAGCTAGCGAGCAATAATAATAAATCTCGGATGAAAACACTTTCTCAAAATAATCATGATATGATATGACAAGATGGTATCTCGCTATCCCTTTTTGAGACCGCAAAACGTAAATGCAGAGCATCTTTAAAGATCAAGGACTGACTAGACATTGTAATTCATGGTAAAAGAGATCCAGTCAAGTCATACTCAATGTAAACTAACAGTAATGGATGCAAACGATAGTGGTGTTCTCGAACTAGTGCTTTTTAATAAGAGGATGATGAATCAACATAAAAGTAAATAGATAGGCCCTTCGCAGAGGGAAGCAGGGATTTGTAGAGGTGCCAAAGCTCAGTTTTAAAATAGATATGAATAATATTTTGAGCGGTATACTTTGATTGTTAACATAACAACCGAGAGATCTCGATATCTTCCATGCTACACACATTATAGGCGATTCCCAAACAGAATGGTAAAGTTTATACTCCCCCTCCACCAACAAGCATCAATCGATGGCTTGCTCAAAACAACGAGTGCCTCCAACTAACAAGAGTCCTGGGGGAGTTTTGTTTGCAGTTATTTTGATTTGATTTTCATAAAGCATGGGACTGGGCATCCCGGTGACCAGCCATTTTCTCGTGAGTGAGGAGCGGAGTCCATTCCTCTTGAGAATAACCCGCCTAGCATGGAAGATGTAGACAACCCAAGGTGATACATGAGCTATTCGAGCATACAAAACAGAATGTTTATTTGAAGGTTTAGAGTTTTGCACATACAAATTTACTTGGAACGGCAGGTAGATACCGTATATAGGTAGGTATGGTGGACTCATATGGAACAACTTTGGGGTTTATGGAATTGGATCCACAAGCAGTATTCCCGCTTAGTACAAGTGAAGGCTAGAAAAATACTGGGAAGCGACCAGCTAGAGAGCGACAACAGTCATGAACATGCATTAAAATTAATCAACACCTAATGCAAGCATGAGTAGGATATAATGCACCACAAACATAAATATCGTAGAGGCTATGTTAATTTTGTTTCTACTACATGCGTGAACATGTGCCAAGTCAAGCCACTCGAATCGTTCAAAAGAGGATACCACCCTATCATACCACATCACAACCATTTTAATAGCATGTTGGCACGCAAGGTAAACCATTATAAACTCTTAGCTAATTAAGCATGGCATAAGCAACTACAATCTCTAATTGTCATTGCTAATATGTTTTTTTCATAATAGGATGAATAAGGAATGATGAACTAATCATATTTACAAAAACAAGAGAAGTCGAGTTTATACCAACTTTTCTCATCTCAATAAGTTCATCATATAATCATCATTATTGCCTTTCACTTGCACGACCGAATAGTGTGGATAGTAACAATAGTGCATGTGCATTGGACTAAGCTGGAATCTGCAAGCATTCAATTCAAGAGAGAAGACAATGTAATATGGGCTCTTTGTTAGATCAACAATAATGCATATAAGAGCCACTCAACATTTCATTATGATCTTCTCCTCTCGACCCCCAAAGAAAAGAAACAAAAATATCTACACGGGAAAGCTCCCAACAAGCAAAAGAAGAACGAGAAATATTTTTAGGTTTTCTTTTTAATTATTACCATTACAGTCATGGAAAGTAAACTAGCTAAAAAGCTACAACAAATTTTTTTGTTTTTTCTTAAGGTTTATCAAACGCACAAGAAGAAAGCATAAAAAGGAAAATAAACCAGCATGGATATTACAGTGAAAAAGTATGAGCACCGACAACTAGCATGAGTGTGTGAACATGAATGTAATGTTAGTGAGAAATACGTACTCCCCCAAGCTTAGGCTTTTGGCCTAAGTTGGTCAATGGCCATGGCTGGCCTGGCGGATATCCAAAGTTGTAGCTGGGGTCGTACTGAGAAGAATCCCCCTGGTGCCACTGGTTGGCGATCTCTTTCGGATTCCACTGATAAACAAACTGCCAGTGAGGATCAAATTGTGATTCTGGCTCTGGCTCCGTAGCTGATGTGGGGTTTTGGTAGGCGTGAATGGCCTTCGGCGGAAGAAGGTACTTGCCTGCAGATAAGTCAAACAAGGAAGGAGCAGGCAAAGTAATAGTCTCAGGGTGATTTTTATCAAATATCAACTTGTACTTAAGCATCTTTTCCTTATTTTTAACGATAAAATCATGCGCTACCATACTCTTATTGTCTAGAAAAACTGGAGGCAGCAACTTCTCTTCCTTCTCATAATGCCTAATAGGCAAAGATACCTCCCAAGATGGGGCCCTTAGTGCGGTTATGATTTAACCGCTTTGCAATAATATCACCCATACTAAATGTGTCATCACGGAACAAGGCATGGCACAAAATAACAATATCAGGGGCGCTAAGGTTGCCACAGTTTCCGTGACCAATTAAGCATCTACTAGCAAATATTGCAAAGTAACTTAAAACAGGAAAATGTATGCTAGTGATTCTCGCATCGGAAACTTTCCTCATTTCCGCGACAACAATTGTATAAATAAACCCTTCCACATAGTCACGATACGGTTCCTCTATACTGCCCTCAAAAGGGATCAAACAAACCCGACAAAAATCACGAAGTGACATCTCCTTATGCTCATCATATAAATAAAATTCCACCGAAGGTGGTGAGCTCCTAGCATGGAAACGAAAGTTCTGCACAAATATATTGGTGAGTAAGAGATACTGTTCGGGTTGGTCGTGGAGGAAGGCGGTAAGGCTTGCATTCTCAACCAATTCATAGAAATCATCATAAATCCCGGCTGCTCTCAAGAAATCATCACAAGGCCATTCACACGGCCGAACCTCCGCGATGCGAGGGAGATTATACTTGGACTTCTTGTTCTCTTCACTTTGTTTATCCTTCGAGCTTCGGCTCGATGAGCCCCTCAAAAATCTCCTCATCTTTTTCTGAAATTTTCTAAAAAATTTAGCAACTCCAAAATAAAAGTGAACCAAACTCAACAAAATTGATAGCAACTACTCCTACAAGTGCCTAGAGACTATATCATGCATTAGAACTACTTGGGACCATATAAATTTGACATGCAAGCTCAAGAATAGGGTCACCTAGGTGACAAAAAATTGCAATGAATAAAGCACTAGAAAAAAAACTAATTGGACCATTAGAGGAGTCACATACCAAAGAACAATCACCCAAAGCAGTTTTGTGAATGGAGCTTTGAGCAAGGGGATCGAAAATGGCAGCAAGATGAGCTTGAACTCGTGCTTGAGCTGGCTAGTGATTTTTTTGGGAGGAAGAAGGAGTGTGTGGTAGCTGGTATAAGTGGAGGGGAGCCACCATGGGCCCACGAGGCAAGGGGCGTGCCCAGGGGGTGGGCGTGCCCTGGACCCTCGTGGCCAAGTGCTTGCTCCCCCTGATAAGTTGTCAGTGCTAGATATTCTCAAATATGCTAGAAAAAATCATATTTAATTTTCCGGGCATTTGCAGAACTTTTATTTCCAGGGTATTTTTTATTGCATGGATAATTCAGAAAATAGACAGAAAAATACTATTTTTGCTTTATTTAATATAAATAACAGAAATTAAAAAGAAGGTACAGAGAGTTGTGTTTTCTAAATTCATCCATCTCATGCTCATCAAAACAAATCCACTAACAAGGTTGATCAGGTCTTGTTAACAAACTCATTTCGAATAACATGAAACCGTAGAATTTTCAAATAACACTAGGTTACCTCAACGGGGATGTGCATGTCACCAACAATAAGAATATCATATTTGTTCTTGACAATTGGAAGAGGAAATTCAAACCTCCAATAGTGATTGTTGAAATTTTTCCAATATAATTGATACTGTGGACTTGAGGTTGTTTCCTCGGAAAGTGTACCGTATGTTCATTACCATTAACATGAAAAGTGGCATTGCCTTTGGTGTAATCAATAACAGCCCCCTACAGTATTCAAAAAGGGTCTTCCAAGAATAATAGACATACTATCGTCCTCGGGAATATCAAGAATAACAAAGTCCGTTAAGATAGTAACGTTTGCAACCACAACAGGCCCATCCTCACAAATACTGACAGGTATAGCAGTTGATTTGTCAGCGATTTGCAAAGATATTTCAGTAGGTGTCAGCTTATTCAAATCAAGTCTACGATATAAAGAGAGAGGCATAACACCGGCTCCAAGATCACATAAAGCAATTTTAACATAGTTTCTTTTAATGGATCATGGTATAGTTGGTACTCGTGAATCTCCAAGTTTCTTTGGTATTCCACCCTTAAAAGTATAATTAGCAAGCATGGTGGAAATTACAACTTTCGGTATCTTTCTTTTATTAGTAACTGAGGGAGTCCTGGATTAGGGTGTATCCGGACAGCCAGATTATATCCTTTGGCCGGACTGTTGGACTATGAAAATACCAGATTGAAGACTTCGTCCCGTGTCCGGATGGGACTCACCTTGGCGTGGAAGGCAAGCTTGGCAATACAGATATGTAGTTTTCCTTCCTTGTAACCGACTCTGTGTAACCCTAGCCCCCTCCGGTGTCTATATAAACCGGAGGGTTTTAGTCCGTAGGACAACATACAATCATACCATATGCTAGCTTCTAGGGTTTAGCCTCTCTGATCTCGTGGTAGATCAACTCTTGTACTACTCATATTATCAAGAATAATCAAGCAGGACGTAGGGCTTTACCTCCATCAAGAGGGCCCGAACCTGGGTAAAACATCGTGTCCCCTCCCTTTTGTTACCATCCGCCTTAGACGCACAGTTCGGGACCCCCTACCCGAGATCCGCCGGTTTTGACACCGACATTGGTGCTTTCATTGAGAGTTCCACTGTGACATCGCCGTAAGGAAGGACGCCTCGTCTCGTTGATAAAAACAACATTCCTGCCGGGGGAGCCCTGGCTGTCGGCCAAACTCTCCGGCTAGGCAGTTTTATCATGACCGCCCGTTCGGCCGCTGCGCCGACGATGACTTCTTGGGTCATCAAAAACAGCCTCCATGTCGGCTCAGAATTTGCCGAGCAGATGGATCCAATGGAGCTATCTTCCCTAAACGAGCTCTTGGATCGTATCGCCGCCTTGGGAGTCGCTACAGACTATGATTGAATTGGACTTAAACCCGATCAAAGGGATATTAACTCTCCACCGGTCACCCATCATATTGCGGTGGTGGAGGAACAATGCGGCGATTCTTCCTCTATCTTGAGGACTAACTATGTCTGGATTCCCGAACTCTCCGAGCCGGAGACCCGTTTACGGGAGGACATCACCCAAGCCCTGAACCTAGAGTCAGGTAGCGGGCCAGATTTATCGGGCAACATCCCAGAATCTGAACTTCCAAGATCAGAAACTCCTTGGCCCCTGGGTCTCAGATCGGGTAGGGGTTCGGACTCAAATCCACCCACCCACCCAGACATAAATGATCTTTCCCACATCAGGCAAGAGCCCCATGAAACAGTACATCATTATTGGGCCAGATTCCTCCTTGTGATGAACAAGGTTAAGGACTGTCGCAAGGAAGACGCAGTCTCATTTTTCTGCAATAATTGCACGGACAAGGGAATCTTTAATGCCTTAAGTCGCCATGACATATCACACTTTGCTGACTTGGCGTCCATAGTACGCAAGTACTGCGCGATGGAAAGCGCCTGGAAAACCGAAATGAAATTTTGGGATAATCTAGCACGGAATATACACCTAGTCCGAAGTAAGAGGGTGCACTATCATAAGACACCCGAGTTAGTTACAAGAAACAAAAACCCTCTATAGGGTATGGAACCGTATTGGAGGGATGGCTCAACGGCCCCTCCAAAATTCATAATACAGTGGATACCACACCAACACACAACCTTAGAGCATGTTGGGTACTCCGGCAGGTGGCCAAAAGTGGTGAGGATCTTCTCATCCCAAATACCACAGAGCATCATCCCGTGGATAACAATACGGTATTAATAGTCTTCGAAACCTTCGCATCAAATAATAGGGGCAAGCGAACACTCCGCAGCCTCGCCGAAATCTGCCACGTGGCAGCAATGAACCCAGTGACGAACCTAAATTCCGAACAGCCCGAGCACCAGCTGCACTGGTCCTCAGTCCCATTGTGGACGACTTTCGACTCACCAAAGTACTCATGGACGGCGGCAGTGGATTGAACCTCATCTATGAGGAAACTCTTCAAAAAATGGAATAGATTAGAACCACATTGAGCAAAGCAGCACAACCTTCAGAGGAATCATCCCTAGTCGGGAAGCACGCTGTGCCGGGAAAATCACACTAGATGTGGTATTCGGCACGCCGGAGAACTATAGGTTCAAAGAAATTACATTCCAAGTGGCCCCGTTCAGTAGTTGATACCACGCCCTTTTAGGATGGGAGACGTTCACGATCTTCCAAGCCATACCCCATTATGAGTACATGAAGCTCAAACTGCTCGGGCCCAATGGAATAATCACTCTCGCTAGTGATCCGGACACAGCACTCCGTGCCGAAAACAAAACAGCCGCATTGGCCCTCGAGGCATTTTCTAAAGCCCTTTCGGCCAACGAGTTAACTGCGCTACGCTCCACAGTGGACAGGGACGACGTGATACTTGACAAGGGATCCAAGTCCACCTCTTTTAAACCAGCGGATGAAATAGTCAAATTCCAAGTCCACCCAACGGACCCTACAAAAACAGCCTCCATCGGGGCACAGCTAAACCACGCCATGGACGCCGCACTACGAGAGTTCCTGCACGAGAGTTCGAACATATTCGCCTGGCACCCCTCAGACATGCCAGGAATCCCACACAGGCTGGCCGAGCATAGCCTCAATATTCTAAAGGGATTCAGGCCGGTCAAGCAGACTCTTCGGCGTTTCTCTGAACCTAAGAGACAAGCTATGGGAGAAGAACTAGCCAAGTTATTAGAGGCCGTATTCATTAGAGAAATAAAACACCCAGTCTGGCTAGCAAACCTGGTGATGGTACCAAAGCAGGACCAATCCTGGTACCTGTGTGTCGATTTTAAGGACCTCAACAAGGCCTGCCCAAAGGATCCCTTTCCCCTCCCCCGCATTGATCAAATTATCGATGCTACCGCAGGACATGAGTCATTGTGTTTCCTTGATGCATACTCCGGCTACCACCAAATCAAGATGGCGGAGTCTGACCAAGCCGCAACGGCATATATCACACCATACGACCCCTTCTGTTTCAACACCATGCCTTTCGGGCTCAAAAACGCCGCTGCAACATATCAACCCATGATTCAGACATGTCTGGAGAAACAGATCGGCAAAACAGTAGAGGCATACGTAGATGATGTGGTCTTAAAAACCAAACACATGGACTCTCTAATAGATGACTTGAGGCTCACATTCGACAACCTCCGAAAATACGACATCAAGCTCAATCCGGAAAAATGTGTTTTCGGTGTACCAGCCGGAAAGCTCCTGGGCTTCATTGTCTCCAGTAGAGGAATTGAAGCTAATCCGGCCAAAATCCGAGCTCTGTCACAGTTGGCTACCCCAACAGACCTCAAACAAATCCAGAAATTAACTGGATGTGCGGCGGCTCTAAGCCGCTTTATCTCTCGCTTAGGAGAAAAGGCATTACCCCTTTATCGCCTCCTTCGGCGCACCGAACACTTCAAGTGGACGGACGCTGCCACAGCCGGATTGGAAGAAATAAAAGCCATACTGGCAACCAACCCAATCCTGGCCGCACCAAACATCGGCGAACCAATGCAGTTGTACATTGCGACAACTCATCAGGTTGTAAGCGCAGTGCTCATCGTCGAACGAGAAGCGGACGGACATAAATTCCCCCTTCAAAAGCCGGTATATTATGTATCCACTGTCCTCACTCCATGCAAGTCACGATACCTGCATTATCAAAAGATGGCCTATGCGGTATTCATGGCATCCCGGAAGCTGCGACACTACTTTCAAGAGTGTTCGATTATAGTAGCCTCGGAAGTGCCACTTAATGATATTATAAACAACCGCGACGCCACGGGCCGGATTGCCAAATGGGCCATTGAGCTCCTCCCGTTCGACATAACATACAAACCCCGGCAAGCCATTAAATCGCAAGTATTGGCCGAGTTTGTCGCCAGATGGACGGAAGTCGAACTACCTAAAGAGTACGGCGCATACTCCAATTGGATCATGCACTTCGACGGCTCCAAAATGCTGGCTGGTCTGGGGGTTGGCGTTGTCCTGACGTCCCCAACCGGACATACAGTCCAATACGTACTACAAATACTGTATGCAGACTCCAACAACACAGCCAAATACGAAGCCCTGTTACATGGTCTTCGGATGGCAGTTTCCATGGGGATTCAACGCCTGGAGGTGCGTGGGGATTCGAACCTCGCAATATCCCAAATAAATGGAGACTTCGATGCCAAGGATTCAAAGATGGCGGCCTATCGAAACGTCGTCCTAAAGATGTCATCTCGGTTCGAGGGGCTCGAATTTCACCATGTGGCTCGAGAAAACAATCAGGCGGCGGATATCCTCGCCCGCATCGGCGCAAAACGCGATGCGATCCCCCCAACATCTTTTTGGAGAGGTTGTTTAAGCCATCCGTGGTATGGGAAGGGGACACCGGTAACAATTGTCCGGACCCGGCCAAAATACCCGATACCGAACACTCTGACATAATCGGAGGCTCTGCCACCGAAATAATACCTTCAGCCCACGTAATAATGGCCATCATCGCCCCATGGACAGAACCATTCCTGACCTACCTAACTAGAAAGGAACTTCCCGAGGACCAAATGGGGCACGCTGCATAGCGCAGCGATCTAAAGCTTACAGGGTCCATGAGGGAGAGCTGTATAAAAAAGTACTACCATAATCCTTCAAAGGTGCATCTCCGGGGAGGAAGGGCGGAAGCTTTTGGCAGAAATTCACGCCGGACTCGACGGCCTCCACGCCGCAGCCCGGGCCCTTGTAAGCAAGGCCTTCCATACAGGTTTTTATTGGCCGACGGCCCGGGCAGACGCACAGGCCTTGGTCCAACGCTGCGGCGGTTGCCAGCCTTTTGCAAACCAAAGCCACATGCCACCCACCGGCCTCCAAAGAATCCCTATTACCTGGCCCTTCGTGGTCTGGGGGCTTGACATGGTTGGACCCCTTAAAGGGGGAACCCATAAGAAAAAATACTTACTGGTTATGGTGGATAAATTCACCAAATGGATAGAAGCCAAACCTGATAAAACGGCCAAATCCGGACCGGTGATAGACTTCATATCCGGGGTTGTACACCGTTATGGCGTCCCCCACAACATCATCACTAACAACGGCACAAACTTCACGGCCGACGAGGTAAAACTCTGGTGCAGCAACATGGGCATCAAGCTCGATTATGCTTCTAGCTATCACCCACAAACCAATGGCCAAGTTGAGCGAGCAAATGGTCTTATCATGAGCGGCATCAAAACCAGACTAGTGCGGTCCTTAAAGGAGTCTAACACGCACTGGGTAGAGGAGCTCGACTCCGTACTCTGGGGGCTGCGGACCACGCCGAGTCATACTACCGAATACACACCCTTCTTTATGGTGTATGGCACAGAGGCGGTTCTGCCCTACGACATAATTGATGACTCACCTCGAGTGCGCATGTACAAAGAAAGAGAAGCCGAGCTCGATCGGCAGGATAGTCTGGACACACTAGAGGAGGAGCGTGACGTGGCAAAAGCCCGTTCCGCATTTTATCAGCAACAGGCTCGCAGAAACCAAAGCAGAGAAGTACAGGCCAAAACTTATAATGTTGGCGAGTTAGTTCTACACCTGCCGGAGAAGAAAAAACCAAGCTCGAGCCCAAATGGGAAGGTTCCTTCATTATTGACCAAGTTCTGACCGGTGGAGCGTACCGTCTGCGGGATGCATCGAATAATCGACTTGAGCCGAACCCATGGAACGCAGCCAAACTCCAAAGATTCTACGCCTAGCGCCGGACTCTATGTTCGTCTCTTTCCTCTGTCCATTTTTTGCATATACATTATATGTCTTTTTTCTCTTTCTTTGTTTTTTTCTTTCTCAAGGCCTTCAAGGGCCAACTTGTGCCCCGCTTGCACACTATTGACGCGCTAACCACGCCCATTATACCTGGGGGCTTCTTACACGGAAGCTTAATTATTTATCTGAGCTTCATGCCCCGCACATGTGTTATTATTCCGCATGTACCTTTTCTTCACCATTATATGCATGGATATGACTTAAGTTTTGGCCAAGCTGGGTTGCCTAGCTCTTGTATTTATGCCCTACATTCCCGTTAATTCGGCTAGGGCATAAGGGGAGCACCTCTGCGATTGTTACTGCCGGGTCAGCCGGATGTGTACCTCGGACTGGGTGAAGACGAAAGCTAGCGTTCTTAAGGGAATACTCGGTCGGTGAACAAAAGATGATTTTTATTTATTTTCCTTATGTGCCCCCAGATGTTTTTGCCTGTGTTTCCTCTTGCAGTCTGGACATGCACTTTAGGGCATGCGTACCTAGGGAAAGGAACCCCTAACGGAACTATTCTCCCTGGAAGATGTTTCTTACTACCCATGTAATATAGCATAACTAGTTGGATACTTGTCAGTCCAAGCACTAATGACCCCTACGCATGGTTTCCACGCATACCCCGGTTCTTATATAACTGAGCGGGTATTGGGACACACTCTGGACTATCGGGTCCTGAGATTGAAGCGAAAAGGTCCGCCATGACAAATGATTTACAATCCGGCTAGAAGGAATTATACATGTCACTTTAATTACATAGTCATGTAGACTGACTAAATTCCTCTTCTATACCATCCAACAGGTTGTCTTGCCTACAATCCTGTTGGGAATACTTTGCGGCTAATTCTACTTGCCCATACACTAAGCTAACGGGGATCTCTTTCCCATCGGGCCCCACAGGTCCGACCTCGTCCATGTGGTTTCGGTCAGCCTTGGTATACCGCATCTTCACCATGGCCCAGGCTTCCCTAGCACCTTGAAGGCAGGCCGATATCTTCCATAATCGGAAGCGCCGCCGCGCTCCCTTGAGCTTCTCCGCAAGCTCTCTAATGCCTTCTGACAGGGAGACGGATGCCATAGGGCCTGGGCAATACCTTGCATCACCTGCCGAACTTGTTCGTGCAGTCGTGAGAGCTCGGGTAGAAGATCACCCGCAGACCCGGGAATCTCCTCCGCGGGACGACCCGGCAGCATACCTGCAGACATAATTCTATTAGCCAGCTTCTCCGCCGCCCCCCTTTTAAGGGTTCATCCAAGCACTTACTGAAAAAGCCACGTCGAAGCCCCTTATTCTCCTTCTCGGAGTCCGCAAGCTGGGCTCGAACATCCTTCAGTTCCATGCTCAGCTTGGTATTGGCGTTTTGGAGATTGTTTTTCTCCCGCCTGACCTCAGTTAGCACGCGTTCGCTAGCCTTTAGCTGTCATACGACATGCTGGTCCTCCGGATTCTCCCTGGATTCATCTGCAATATCTATTGTTAGATCTGCAGCCACACCGCATGCTATATGGTACCTATCATTCTTTGAAAGAAAATTTACCAGCTGAGGACTTTTTAGGTTCCTTCAATGCGGCAACGGAGGCCCGAAGTTGGGTCTTGCATTCCTCCAGCTCCTGTGACAGTCGAGTATTCTTCTCTGTAAGAACATGCACAATAGATGATCCGTAAATCAGTTCTGCTAACTGTTTCAAGTCTCAGGGGCTACTGATACATATAATCATCAGATTTGCTTACCCGTACATCCCTTACATACTGGTCCATGGCTCTGGCTAGACCATTTTGAGCAGCACAGAGGTATGCGTCTCCAGAATTGAAGGCATCAAATGCCTCTGGTGAGAAGCAAGCGTCACAGAGTACGGCCCGGCGACGCCTATGATTCATGGCGCTCTCCACTTCTGAATTTGTAGCGGATAGTCTATCCGCATCCTCGGTAGGGGGAGTATCCGGCGTCCGCCCCATGTCGGCTTCCGCCTCTATGTCCGGTCCTGGAGCCCGACTGGTGGAAGCATGATCGGCAGCCTCACCGGACATATTCCGGCGAGCGTTTTTTTCTGTTAAAGAAACATGGACGTCATTACATTTTGAGAAAGACGACAACCATAGAGCGGGGTTTTTGTCATACCTCTGCGCCAGCGTCTCCGTCCTGACCACCTTCCCTTTTGGCCTACCCGGCCTCGGTGCCTCTTATTTGCGAGTTGCTGCGGGTTCGGCACGGCGTCCCGAGTGCCTTCCCTGTAAAATACCATATGTATATGGTAGGTGAAGTATCTAAAAGGGGATCCTAGTTTTTGGAGTTGGGATTTTGGTTTTTCTTACGAGCGACACAGGGAGCAGTCCGGGATAGTCAGCCGTAATGGCCACCATGGCGTCATGACAGCTCAATTGATAGAACTGCCGGTCTATCATCTCCACGAATATGTCCGGATCTTCTTCAAGTCCGGGACCGAGGGCCCGGTCGGGGTCCTCTGGTTGTGGGGATGGGCTGTTGACCTCCCTTACGGCTTTTCGCAGTTCCTGCCGTAAAATGGCAAGGTGAGTACCTACGACAAAGAATGTGGGAAGAATGGGAGTAAGGGGATATAACTCACCCAGCTTGGAGGGTTGTACATGGAGAATCCATCCCATGGCTTGATGCGGATGAACTCCTCTTCCTCTCCCTTGAACAGCTCGGACAGGATTTTTGCTAAAGCAGCCGCGTTGTCCGGACCCTTACGCCCGCAACGGGTGGCATTGTCTTCCCCGTTAAAACACCACAGGGGGTGCCCTCGATATTGAAGTGGCTGCACTCCCCGCATTATGCATATTGACATAACCTCGGTTACTGTCAATCCTGATTGAGCCAGCGCTTTAATCCGGTTCATCAGGTAAAGGACTTCTCTGTTGTCTTCCTCTTGAGGGCTCCGTGGGCGCCAGCTGCGGCGTTTCTTTAGAGGAGCATTGTTGAACTCAGGAAGACCCTGCCGAACAGGGTCCGGAAGGGGGACGTCCTCCATATAAAACCATTTCGAAGGCCAGTCCTCGGACGTCTTCTTCGGAGTACCGGACAGGTATCCGGTTTCGGCGATGCGCCATATTTTGGCTCCACCCACTTGATAAAGTGACCCCTCCTATGTGTGGGGGACGAGGCAAAGTAACCTTTTCCACAGCTCGAAATGAGCCTCGCAGCCCAGGAATAACTCGGAGAGGGCAACATAGCCGGCGATGTGTAATATGGAAGTAGGGGTGAAATTATGCAGTTGGAGGCCGTAAAACTCCAGGAGCCTGCGGAGGAACAGATGAATTGGAAATCCGAGTCCCCTTAATAAGTATGGAACAAGGCATACCCGCTCCCCCGTAGAGGGGCTGGGGAAGCTCTCCGCTTGCTCCCCGCCATTGCAGGTGGCAAGCCCAGCTCGGACGGGAACCATATATGCTGGAGGGAGAAATCCCTTAGTCTGCAGTTCGACTAATCGACTGTGTGGGACAGAACACTTCTCCCAATCACCGGGCTTAGGGCTACGGTGCGGGAAGAGGAGCTGCGGAGGTTGGCCATGCTGGAGTGGATTTTTCTGAAGCACGCTCTGATGGATTCTCACTGGGGGAGGATGATATGGTTTGGATCTAAGAATCCCCATCCCTTTAATAGAAAATTTATTTATCTGGCTAGGGGGCGAATGTAAAAACGCCCTGGCTCCTCGTATTCATTCGACGCGTGGGAGATAGCCCTTATTGGGCGCAGAAGCCAAGAGGTCCAACATTTATGGGGCCGAACACTGCTTAACAAACATTCAAAATTTGGAGAAGAACCCGCCTTGCAATGCCGAAGACAATACTGCGTGTCGTACTTGACGTCATTGAAGCCTGGTTCGGGGGCTACTAAGGGAGTCCTGGATTAGGGCGTATCCGGACAGCCGGATTATATCCTTTGGCCGGACTGTTGGACTATGAAAATACAAGATTGAAGACTTCATCCTGTGTCCGGATGGGAGTCTCCTTGGCGTGGAAGGCAAGCTTGGCAATACGCATATGTAGATCTCCTTCCTTGTTACCGACTCTGTGTAACCCTAGCCCCCTCCGGTGTCTATATAAACCGGAGGGTTTTAGTCCGTAGGACAACATACAATCATACCACAGGCTTGCTTCTAGGGTTTAGCCTCTCTGATCTCGTGGTAGATCAACTCTTGTACTACTCATATTATCAAGAATAATCAAGCAGGACATAGAGTTTTACCTCCATTAAGCGGGCCCGAACCTGGGTAAAACATCGTGTCCCCTGCCTCCTATTACCATCCGCCTTAGATGCATAGTTCGAGATCCCCTACCCGAGATCCGCCGGTTTTGACACCGACAGTAACAATATCCTTCACGTACTTAGCATAAGGATTCATTTTAAGCGTAACAGTCAAATGCATACGCAAAAAGATAGGTCTAATAATTTCAGCAAAGCGCCTAAAATCCTCATCATCCTTTTTCTTGGATGGTTTAGGAGGAAAGGGCATGGGTTTCTGAACCCATGGTTATCTTTCTTTACCGTGTTTCCTAGCAACAAAGTCTCTCTTATCATAATGTTGGTTCTTTGATTGTGGGTTATCAAGATCAACATCAGGTTCGATCTCTACATTATTGTCATTACTAGGTTGAGCATCATCATTAACATTATCACTAGGTTCATGTTCATTACCAGATTGTGTATCAGCATCGGAGATAGAGATATTATTGGGATTCTTAGGTGTGTCAATAACAGCTTCACTAGAAGCATGCAAAGTCTTATCATTTTTCTTTCTCTTCCTTTTAGAAGGACTAGGTGCGTCAATATTAATTCTCTGAGAATCTTGCTCAATTCTCTTAGGATGATCCTCAAGATACAAAGGTTCCTGAGTCACTTTACCTCCTCTAGTTGCAACTCTAACAACAAAGTCATTATTTTCACTATTCAATTCATTGAGCAAATCATTCTGAGCTTTAAGTACTTGTTCTACTTGAGTGGTAACCATACAAGCATGTTTACTAATAAGTATAAGTTCACCTTTAACACTAGCCTTATAATCACTCAAGTGTTCAATCATATAAGCATTATGTTTCAATTGTTTGCCAACATAAGCATTGAAGTTTTCTTGTTTAACAATAAAATTATCAAACTCATCTAAGCATTGGCTAGCAGACTTATTACGAGGAATATCACCTTCATCAAATCTACAGAGAGAATTTACCTTTACTACATGTGTCGGGTTATCAAGACCGTGTGTTTCTTCAATAGGTGATGAATTAAGGCCATGTATTTCTTCAACAGGAGGTAAATTCTTAACATCTTCAGCTTTTATACCTTTCTCTTTCATAGATTTCTTTGCCTCTTCCATACCTTCAGGACTGAGAAATAGAATACCCCTTTTCTTCGAAGTTGGCTTAGGAGTTGGTTCAGGAAGTGTCCAATTATTTTCATTAGTCAACATTTGTTCAATAGCATTTCAGCTTGATCAACAGTTCTTTCCCTGAAAACACAACCAGCACAACTATCCAGGTAATTTCTGGAAGCATCGGTTAGTCCATTATAAAAGATATCAAGTATTTCATTCTTCTTGACAGGATGATCAGGCAAAGCATTAATTAATTGGAGAAGCCTCCCCTAAGCTTGTGGGAGACTCTCTTCTTCAATTTGCACAAAATTATATATCTTCCTTAAAGCAGCTTGTTTCTTATGAGCGGGGAAATATTTAGCAAAGAAGTAGTAAATCATATCCCGGGGACTACGCACACAACTAGGATCAAGAGAATTAAACCATATCTTAGCATCACCCTTTAATGAGAACGGAAATAATTTAAGGATATAATAGTAGCGAGTTTTCTCATCATTAGTCAAGTGGGTAGCTATATCATTTAATTTAGTAAGATGTGCTACAACAGTTTCAGATTCATAGCCATAGAAAGGATCAGATTCAACCAGAGTAATTAGCTCAGGATCAACAGAGAAATCATAATCCTTATCAGTAATAAAGATAGGTGAAGTAGCATAAGCAGGATCATATTTCATTCTAGCATTCAGAGTTTTTTCTTTAAGCTTAGCTAATAGTTTCTTAAGATCACTTCTATCATTGCAGGCAAGAAAGTCTCTAGCAGTTTCTTCATCCACAATAGGCAATTCATATCTAGGGGGAGAATCTTCATCATCACTTCCATCAATATTATCAGTTTCAATAATTTCATTTCTCTAGCCCTAGCAAGTTGTTCATCAAGAAATTCACCAAGTGGCACGGTAGTATCAAGCATAGAAGTAGTTTCATCATAAGTATCATGCATAGCAGAAGTGGCATCATCGATAACATGCGACATATCAGAATTAATAGCAGAAGCAGGTTTAGGTGTCGCAAGTTTACTCAAAACAGAAGGTGAATCAAGTGCAGAGCTAGATGGCAGTCCCTTACCTCCCCTCGTAGTTGAGGGAAAATCTTGGTTCTTTGATCTTTCAAGTTCTTCATAATGATAAGCAGATATCAATCCCAAGTGAATCAAAGAATAGAGCTATGCTCCCCGGAAATGGCGCCAGAAAATGTTCTTGATAACCCACAAGCATAGGGGATCGCAACAGTTTTCGAGCGTAGAGTTTTCAACCCAAATTTATTGATTTGACACAAGGGGAGCCAAAGAATATTCTCAAGTATTAGCAACTAAGTTGTCAATTCAACCACACCCGGAAACTTAATATCTGCAACAAGGTATTTAGTAGCAAAGTAATATGATAGTAGTGGTAACGGTGGCAAAAGGTAACGGTAGAAAAAGTAATATTTTTGGGTTTTATAGTGACTGTAACAGTAGCAACAGAAAAGTAAATAAGCGAAGAACAATATATGAAAAGCTCGTAGGCATTGGATCAGTGACGGAGAATTATGCCGGATGCGACCGATCATGTAACAGTCATAACATAGGGTGACACAGAACTAGCTCCAGTTCATCAATGTAATGTAGGCATGTATTCCGAATATAGTCATATGTGCTTATGGAAAAAACTTGCATGACATCTTTTGTCCTACCCTCCCATGGCAGCGGGGTCCTAATGGAAACTAAGGGATATTAAGGCCTCCTTCTAATAGAGTACTAGACCAAAGCATTAACACATAGTGAATACATGAACTCCTCAAACTACGGTCATCACCGGTAAGTATCCCGATTATTGTCACTTCGGGGTTAACGGATCATAACACATAATAGGTGACTATAGACTTGCAAGATAGGATCAAGAACTCTCATATATTGATGAAAACATAATAGGTTCAGATCTGAAATCATGGCACTCGGGCCCTGGTGAAAAGCATTAAACATAGCAAAGTCATAGCAACATCAATCTCAGAACATAGTGGATACTAGGAATTAAACCCTAACAAAACTAACTCGATTACATGATAAATCTCATCGAACCCATCACCGTCCAGCAAGCCTATGATGGAATTACTCATGCACGGTGGTGAGCATCATGAAATTGGTGATGCAGGAAGGTTGATGATGATGATGACGACGGATTCCCCTGTCCGGAGCCCCGAACGGACTCCAGATCAGCCCTCCCGAGAGAGTTTAGGGCTTGGAGCTGGCTCCGTATTATAAAACGTGATGAATCCTTCTCTCTGATTTTTTCTCCCCGAAAGTGAATATATGGAGTCAAGGTTGAGGTCGGTGGAGCGTCAGGGGGCCCACGAGGCAGGGGGTGCTCCTAGGGGGGTAGGGCATGCCCCACCCTCGTTTACAGGCGGTGGGCCCCCTGACGTGGATCTTTCTTCCAGTATTTTTTATATATTCCAAAATAATTCTCCGTTGATTTTCAGGTCATTCCGAGAACTTTTATTTCTGCACAAAAATAACACCATGGCAATTCTGCTGAAAACAGTGTCAGTCCGGGTTAGTTCCATTCAAATCATGCAAGTTAGAGTCCAAAACAAGGGCAAAAGTGTTTGGAAAAGTAGATACGATGGAGGTGTATCAGGCACGGGCCTCCACCCAGCGAGCACCGACGGTCTCCACGAAGCCGGTTTGGGACAACCAGAATGTCTCGCACCGGAAGCGAGGGGGAATCGGGGGGCGCACATTGGCGGAGGATAAGAGGAGGGGGACATGATCAGAGCCAATCCTGGTGATGCCCGAAGGGAAGCCAGGGGGTGGCGAAGGTCCCACTCTGAGGAGACTTGGACCCGGTCCAGGATAGACCGGGTCGGGGCCGCCTGGCGATTGGTCCAGGTAAACCCGGCACCAATCCTATCTATGTCGCGAAGGCCAAGATCAACAATGCAGTCATTAAACATTTGCATCCGTGCAAAGTTGACATGCGAATTGCTCTTGTCCTCCGCCAATAGGAGGAGGTTAAAGTCACCCCGGACCACCACGAGGAGCGTGGCGGCCGACTGATACGTCTCCAACGTATCTACTTTTCCAAACACTTTTGACCTTGTTTTGGACTCTAACTTGCATGATTTGAATGGAACTAACCTGGACTGACGCTGTTTTCAGCAGAATTGCCATGGTGTTATTTTTGTGCAGAAATAAAAGTTCTCGGAATGACCTGAAAATCCATGGAGATACGTTTTGTAATTAATAAAAAATATTGGCGAAACAATCAGCATCAGGGGGCCCACACCTTGTCCACGAGGGTGCAGGGCACGCCCCCTGCCTCGTGGGCCCCCTGAGACTCCACTGACGTCAACTCCAACTCTATATATTCACGTTCGGGGAGAAAAAAATCAGAGAGAAGGATTCATCATGTTTTACGATACGGAGCCACCGCCAAGCCCTAATCTTCATCGGGAGGGCTGATCTGGAGTCCGTTCGGGGCTCCAGAGAGGGGAATCTGTTGCCATCATCATCGTCAACCTTCCTCCATCACCAATTTCATGATGCTCTCCGCCGTGCATGAGTAATCCCATCGTAGGCTTGCTGGACGGTGATTGGTTGGATGAGATTTACCATGTAATCGAGTTAGTTTTGTTAGGGTTTGATCCGTAGTATCCATTACGTTCTAAGATTGATGTTGCTATGACTTTTCTATGCTTAATGTGTCGGAGTAAATAGCCATGGGTAGCCTAGCAAGCTTCCCCTGGCCCTCCTGAAAAAATTACGAGCTCGTCCGGCTCTCAAGAACCCAAGACCTGGGGCCGCCTTCCCTTTGCCGGCTGCCATCCAGGCCGGCTTCGGGAGGCGGCCCGACTTTAGCCCTCATGAAGAAAGCCATGGGAGGGCCGGCTTCGAGAAGCCGGCCGCAAGAAGGCCGACTTCAAGAAGCCGGCACCCATGAAGCGATCAAGACCATACCCTCAAAGTTTGCATCCACCTAGCGATGATGAAGCAGGGCATGGCTACAGTGATGCCTGCCACCCCCAAAACCCGGAGCATGACCGGAACAGTGCGACGTACGGGTGGCCACGACCCGCCCGGCGCGACACTATTGCCATGACGACCCTGACGCCATCCACGACGGGCCACCAGCGTGGCCCATGAGGCGGTGGGTCCCTTCGGGCAGAGAGACACCCGAAGGCGGCCACACCTCCTCCCAGTCGGCCCGAGAGAGAGCCGGCTCCCCATAGCCTGCTTGCCATCCTCCTCGAAGCAGACGCCCCATTAAGGAGACAAGACATGGTGAGGCTACAGTAATCGCCCGCCGGGCGGCGGTACTGTAGCCACGCCTACCACGACCAAGCCCACGTCATCAGAATAGAGCAACAGTAACCAGCCACCGACCAGGCCCTGGACGGTGGGGCCTGCTTGTCGGCCAAGAAGCCAGCAGCCGGCGGGACCCATCAGTCGGTGGGCCCCAACGACCGGCGCAGAAGCCGGCGAGCGCAGTCACAGACGGCTAGGCCCCGCGCCCAGCTGGATTACCATTGTACCCCCTGGGGGTAGGCCTATATAAACCCCCCAGTGCACCCATGCAAAGGGTTCGACCCCCAAGCTAGTCTTAGACACCATACGAGGAGAAGAAGCAGGCTAGCCGTGCCCTTCTTCATCCTTCCACCAACACAGCTCAAGGAGCATTGTGTAGCTACTTGTTCATCTAGTGATCATGCGGAGACCCCGTAGAGCAGCAGTAGGGGTGTTATCTCCACGGAGAGCCCCGAAGCTGGGTAAAGTCCGCCGGCGTGATTATCTTCGCCTCATCCCGTTTCCAGGCACCGGCGATGTCTTACTGGCTCCCACAATGATAAGCCATCCATTGGCATATGTCGCACCTACCACCCGGCATTTGGCGCCCACCGTGGGGCCAGGTGCACCGTCGTCTGGAGACCTGTTCTGGACGGGAACCCTCTTCCTCCCCAGCGAGCGTAGCCAGCCCAGCACGCCCGAGGGCGCTTGCCACGACGCGCTGCAAAGCGTCACCGACATCTGCGCGGCGAGCAGCCTCACTGATCTCCTCGACGAAACCCGCATCTCCGACCAGCTCGCCTCTGATGCGGGCACCGACCACCTCGCCAACCTCCTCGGCCAGCTCCACGTCTCCAGCGAGCCCGCTGTGGACCTGGAGTCGGTTGGCTCCACCGACCCGATGCCTGTCGACTCCGACACGGCCTCCTATGACACCTTCCCCACCAACGTCGCGATCTACAACGACTCGCTTCCTCGGACTGACGACCGCGATACTATCACCACTAAGGTGATGGTCATCAGCCACGGCGGCCCGGCCGACGAGAGCACCCACGACGCCCCGCGCGCGGCGGCGCACGACTTGTCCGTCCCCCTCCCGGCTGACGCCGACGACGAAGCACTGGAGGCACGCCGCCTCACCCTCCTCGCGGAGGGCCGAAGGCTGGCTTCCATGAGACGCCTCAATGAGGCCTACCAGCGCGAAGCTGACTGCGCCGCCTTCAGCACACCGACCCCGGGTGGGCCAAGCCGGGCCGGCGTTGTCAGGCAACGCGGCGCTGTCATCGCTGACGCGCTAGGAGTCGACCGCCCGGTCTATGCCACTCCACTCGAGAACTTGCATGCCGCCCAGGCGGCCGTAGACGAGTTGGACGGCCTGGAGGCCGAATAACTCCCCCACATGACCCGGCGCATAAAGCAGTTGATTGACGCGGCCGCTCAGCGGCAAGAAGCCGACGCCCGTGCGGGAAGCCCTCCCCCACGCCGGGATCACGACGCGACGTCACGAACGCCGACTACGAGTAACACCCGCGCGCAGCGCGAAAAAGAGCCGGCTTCCAGCCGAAGCCGGACCCGAATCTCCATCGAGCGAGACGCGGACGGCCGTCCCCGAGCCATGGAATGGCGGGGCAACCCGCCTCCGCCTCGACCTCGTGGAGAGAGATATCCCACCCCACCGCCAGTGGCGCACCCGACTCTTAGCGGCCGACTAGGTCGCCGCGAAGGGGTCAGCGAGAACGACGCCCGCCATCGGATCGCCCGCCTAGTGAGATCCCTAGCGCTGGAAGAAGAAGACGATGTCGGCCCGCCTTGTTTCGGCCCCCGCATCCGCGACGAGCCCTTCCCCAAAGGGTTCTCGCTCCCAAGAGACACGCCCAAGTACAACGGCTCCGTGAAGCCGGAAGATTGGTTGATTGACTACTCCACGGCGGTCAGCATAGCCAACGGCAACCGGCGCATTGCCGTGAAGTACGTGCCCCTCATGCTGCAAGGCACGGCGCGGACCTGGCTCAACAGCCTCAAGCCTCTCAGCATCAACAGCTGGGTAGATTTCACCGAAGCTTTCGTCTGCAACTTCACCAGCACCTACAAGTGGGCTCCCAAGCCCAGGCAGCTCTCCCTGTGCGTACAGGGCCCAGCCGAGTCCACATGCGACTACCTCACGCGTTGGGCCGAGCTCCGCAATTCTTGCGAAGGGGTGCACGAGGTGCAAGCCATCGAATACTTCACTGCCAAGATGCTGAAGCCCTACTTTCAAGAGCATCCCATCACGGTCGTATGCACTGCCCCGCTGGCCGAGATCATAGGCAGCCGTGATGCATCCGGCTGGGTGGCGAAGTGGGCCATCGAGCTGGCCCCTTACATGATATTCTATCAGCCCCGCACTTCCATCAAGTCCCAAGCACTGGCCGACTTCCTCGTCGATTGGGCCGAGACCCAGTACCTGCCGCCGGCTCCCGACTCCACTCATTGGCGCATGCACTTCGATGGGTCCAAGATGCGCACCGGCTTGGGCGCCGGTGTCATCCTTACCTCTCCCAAGGGCGACAAGCTCAGATACACGCTGCAAATTCACTTTGCCGCCTCCAACAATGTAGCCGAGTACGAGGCGCTCATACATGGGCTCCAGCTTGCCAAGGAACTCGGCATTCGCCGGATCCTGTGTTATGGTGACTCGGACTTGGTGATCCAGCAATCATCCGGCGACTGGGACGCCAAGGACACAAATATGGCAAGCTACCGCTTCCTGGTGCAGCAAATCAGTGGATAATTTGAAGGATGCGAGTTCCTCCACGTACCGCGAGCCGACAACGAGCCAGCCGATGCCCTGGCTCGGATAGGCTCCACTCGGCAAGCAATACCAACCGACGTCGCCCTACACCGCCTCCTCAAGCCGTCCATCAAGCCGTCTCCAGAATCCGACTCCAGCTTCGTACCGCCCGACCCCGACGCGGCCGGATCTGGCTCGAAGAACCAAGCAGGCGACCCGGGAACTTCAGTACTCGGCCCGGGGACTGCAGTAACCGGCTCGGGGACTGCAATAGCCGGCCCGGGGACTGCACCAGCACAACAGCCGGCGGCCGACTCCAGCATTTCATCACCCAGCCCGCCCACCCTGGTGGGGGTAGCCACACTGGCAATAGAAGAAGTCGCAGCTCCATCATCGGCTCAGTCCATCCTCAACTTCCTAGTAAACCAAGATCTGCCGGCTGACGAAACAGAGGCAAGACAAGTCCAACGTCGAGCCGGAGCATACATGATCGTCAACAGAGAACTCGTCAAGCGCAGTGTCACTGGAGTCCTCCAACGATGCGTCGAGCAAGAGAAGGGCGTTGCAATCCTCAGAGACATTCACCAAGGAGAATGCGGCCACCATGCGGCCTCAAGATCACTCGTCGCCAAAGCTTTCCGCCATGGTTTCTTCTGGCCGACTACTTTGGATGACGCCAAAGAATTAGTCAAATATTGCAAAGGGTGCCAACTCTTCAGCTCCAAGCAACACATGCCGGCTTCGGCACTCAAGACCATTCCCATCACCTGGCCCTTCGCCGTGTGGGGATTGGACATGGTGGGCCCATTCAAGACGGCGCGTGGCGGCATGACGCATTTACTCGTTGCCATCGACAAATTCACCAAGTGGATTGAGGCAAAGCCGATCAAGAAGCTGAATGGGCCGACTGCCGTGACATTCATCGCAGACATAACAACTCGGTACGGCGTGCCACACAGCATCATCACCGACAATGGCACGAACTTTGCCAAAGGAGCCTTGGCACGTTTCTGCGCAGCACAAGGTATCCGGCTGGACTTAGCGTCCGTCGCCCACCCGCAGTCAAACGGCCAGGTCGAGCGAGCCAATGGCCTCATCCTCTCCGGCATCAAGCCCCGACTGGTTGTGCCACTGGAGCGTTCAGCCGGCTGTTGGCTCGACGAGTTGCCGGCTGTCCTCTGGAGTCTGCGCACTACCCCAAACAAGTCAACCGGCTTCACTCCTTTCTTCCTCGTGTACGGTGCCGAGGCGATCATCCCAACCGACATCGAGTTCGACTCGCCTCGGGTAACCATGTACACAGAGGCGGAGGCCAAGGAAGCACGAGAAGATGGCGTCGACCTGCTGGAAGAAGGCTGGCTGTTAGCCCTCAGCTGGTCTGCCATCTACCAGCAGGGATTGCGCCGCTACCACAGTCGGAGGGTCAGGCCAAGATCCTTCCAAGAGGGCGATCTTGTGCTCCGGCTGATCCAGCGAACAGCCGGCCAGCACAAGCTCTCGGCCCCTTGGGAGGGCCCCTTCGTCATCAGCAGAGCTCTAGGCAACGACTCCTACTACCTAATCGATGCGCAGAAGCCCAAGGCACGCAAGAGAGACGACTCCGGCAAGGAGTCGGAATGACCATGGAACGCCAACCTCCTTCGAAGATTTTACAGTTGAAATGCAGTATGTATCATGTTAACTTCTGTACTAAGTACGAGACAATAGGCCCCCCGAGGAGGACTCGGGGACTGCCATCTTTTATCTACGAATGAAAAGTATCATGCTTATGACCTTGTCATTTCATTTACTTGTTTTGTCCGGCACCGGGTTCGACTAGTCGGCCCGGGGACTGGCCGACTGGAGTTATATTAGAAGTCTTACCCGCGGTCAGACAAGTAGTGTGCCGACACCCAGGCTTAGCTCTTGCCAAAGCCGCAGTTCGAAGAACCGGCTGTTCGGCTGGCAAGAGTCAAAAGCAGGAAAGGGTGCGCACACGAAAAATGGCTAGGGACCAACGGACTAATATAACGAAAGCCGGTTCGCCGCCTACCGCCGACCGACTACCAGAGTAGCCGGCCGGATGGTTTCCATTCACTTCACTTCAATCCAAGAAAGCTCGAGTACTTGCCTCCCCAAAGTGGGAAGGCGGCAAAGGAAAAAGGCTAAGGATAGAAAGCATACGCGGATGGAAACCAAACATGCACATAATAATATTTACATAAAAGACCTCCAAGAGGCCAGCATTCAACATAGTTTGAATACACCCCTAGTGGGTGGAACTGCGAAAGCTTAAAGATTCTTCAAAAGACAACTAGCAGGAAAAATAAAGACGGCAGGTCAAGCTGGCGGAGCGACTGATGAGCTGGGCTGGTCGGTGGAGGCGGTTGTGCCGGCTGGAGGAGTGGCCGGCTGGCGAACCTCGGCTTGATCACCGCCTCCCGCAGAGGGCGCGCTTCCGCGCGCTTCATTGCTGGAGGCACGGTCAGCCTGAGGCCGGCCAGTTGTTCCGCTAGCCGGCTCGACGTTTTCACCGTCCTCTTCCTCGTCGTCTTCGCCCTTGTCGCTGGAGGCGATCTCCTCTGCCGAGTCCTCGCCCACCGCCGGGTTCAACCCTAACCACTCCTCCGGCTGGGCGACGCCATCATCATTGATTTCAGGCGCGAAGACGGTGGTGTCGGTGCACTCGGCGATCGTCGAAGCACCCTGGGCGATAGCCGGCCGCACTTCTTCCAGCTCCGCATCGGCCTCCAGCCGCCAAGTGCGCAGCTGGTCCAGGTTCAACCCCGGGTACCAAGCACGAACGAATTCCAATGCCCGCCCGGCTCCAAGACGGGCCGCCGACGCCTTCCAAGCTTCAAAACGACCAACTGCGACCTCCAGCCAGTCGGCAGTCCGGCTTGGGGTGCGGGGGATCGTCTCGGCGGGCCAGAGGGCGGCCAGCACCTGCGCCCCGGCACGCTGGAGTCGGCGAAGCATCCGGTGAGCCGGCTGCAGCCATGCCTGGATCGCCAAGAGCTGCTCCTCCAGCGTCCGATTGGCGTCCGACGCGATGATGACTCACGCCTGACGGCGCGCCTTGCGGTGGGCCTCGATGGTTTGGGCGGCAAGGGCGGAGTAGCCGGGAAAGTAGTCTGCACAAGAAAACGGGCAGCAGCACAAGTCAGGTCAAAACCCAGGCGGCAAGGGACAGGAGAGGAGCGAGGAAAGTTACGATCGATCAAGTCCTCGATGCGGCCGAAGCCGTCATCCAGCGCTTGCCGGGTCTCAGCCCAACTCGCCGCCTCAGTCTCAAACTCCGCCTTCAGGGCGGCCTCGCTGTCCTGTGCCTTCTGCAGCGCCGCCTTGTGGCTCTCCTCCTGGTCAGCCAGCTTCTTGGCCAGGCGGTCACGCTCCTGGACCAAGTCGGCGTACTCGGCGTCCTTGGCGCCAAGGGCGGCCTGCGCTTCGCCGAGCTCCTTCCTCAAGTCGGCGTTGGCCCCTGAAAGCACGAAGGGAAAAAGAGAAAACCAATAAGGAAAAAGTCGTCAAGGAAGATCCGACCCGACTGCTCAGCAGCCGGCCTGAATCTCGGGGACTACACCCAGTGGGAGCGCTGACGCGCCCCCACAGGAGATAGACAAGTTCAAGCACTTACTTCGGCTGTTGACCAGGTCGTCGGTCCTCCGACTCAACTCCTGAGCCTGGGAGTTGGAGGCGGCAGCACGAGAGTTATGATATTCCTGAAAGTTCAGACAGGAAGCAAGAATAAGGTTGTCGTCAAGAAAGATCCGACCCGACTGCTCAGCAGTCGGCCCGAATCTTGGGGACTACACCCAGTGGGTGCGCTGACGCGCCCCCATGAAAGAAATCAAGAAGCCAACACGGCCAAGAATAGAAAACTCACCCGGATGGCGGTCCGCGTCGACAAGAACTCCTGGGTGAACTGCTGCAACAGGGCGGCATGTGCTTGAAGCCGGCTCCGGACCCCTTGAGCCGCCACATTCAGCTCGCCCGTTCCCCCGCTGGGAGTCCACTCGGACATGGCGGTGCTGGCCGCCTCCAGGGCCTCCGCCGACTGGCCGGCGCCCGCAGCTCGGCGCGACTCCGGCGGAGCCGCGTTTCCCCCCGCACGCTGACGCATCACCAGCTGCACCTCGAGGCCGGCTCCGCCCGCTGGCTCACCCCTAGCTGGCTCCTCCGGAGCCGCTGACGATTGGCCGCCTTGGCCCACTCCGGTTGGCATTGTCGCCGGCGCCTTCTCCATGAGGACCAAGAGGTCCTCTCCCCTCTCCATCAGCGGCGGGTCTTGGACGATTTCCTCCGCCAGGGGCAATGCGGTGTCCGGGGCCACGGATCGGAGGGGGATGGCAAGCAGTGGAGGGGGCGGGTGTCGTGGTTCTAAGTCTGACAGTGAGGTAGGGGGTATGTATGAAGAGGCTAGACCTTAGCTATTGGGAAGTTGTAAGCACGCAAGGTTTACGAGTTCAGGCCCTTCTCTGAGGAAGTAACAGCCCTACGTCTTGGTGCCCGGAGGCGGTCGATTGGATTATGCGTGAGTAAGATTACAGGGGTGCGAACCCTTCATACTGAGGAGGGGGGTGGCTTATATAGAGTTCGCCAGCCCTCTCCTGCCCTTAGTAATGCAGGGTTTAAGGTACATTTAACGTGGGCGTTACTGATAATGTCCCTAATAAAGTGTCATGATGATCATAAAGACTACTTAATAGCTGACCGTTTGCCTGGGAGTGATTTGAGGTCTCCTGGCGGTCGAGTGGTTGGCTTGTTGGTCGAGTGACAGCTTCTTGGTCGAGTGTCTTGGCCCCGTTGAGTGGGACACCTTAGAGTCGATTGAAAGGTGACTTCCTCTAAGGATGTCCTATGGTAGGGCTCTTAGGACGGGTCCGTGCCCCTACCGTAGGTGCATGCCTTCATCATTAGCCCCCGAACGGATCGAGGCTGGAGTGAGAAAAAAGGGTTTGGGACCATTCCAACCGACCCTTCGGGTTATTATAGGTGCTTCGTTCTGGGTCGACTGTCACGGACGACGTTATTAACCTCTTTCAGTCGCCTTGATCCGTTCCAGGCCTTTCATCGAATGGATTCTTTTACCTGCGAGGAATCGGGCGCCGGCGTGCGCGGGATTTCCGTTTTGCCAAGTTGTTCTGCACCCGGCGGAGATCGCGGGATTCGGATTTTTTGGGAAGCGCGCGGGACGGGGGCGGCCGCAGTAATCGGGAGTGACAGTGCGAAGGCTCCTCGATCCCCGCACCGCCTTTTTTGCCATGTACAGCGCGCGCGCCTGCCAAGGGATTTGACTGGATAGCTCGGGCCTACCTGTCAGCCACTCGGGAGTGGCCCCTTATAAATAGTTGGCCCGGAGTCTCTCTTCAGTACGCGTGCTCATCTCTTCTACTCCTCTCTCTGTCTCTCTGTCGTCTCCTCCGCTTCCTTCACTCTCGCCCCGCCACCACAAAAACCAGCCCGAGACCTTGCCGGCGGCGATGGTGAAGAGCAAGACGACCGCCCTGGAGCGCGCGAAGAAGGCGGCGGCGGCCGGGAAGGGGAAGAAGTCTGCGCGCGGGGGTTCTTCTTCTCGGACGGCCCTGCCCAAGGGGTGGATCCAGGGCGACTGGATGCCCTCGGTGCTTCGTGAGGAGGACCTCGACGATATGGTCGAGGGAGGAGTCATCCTCCACAAGGCGGCGCGTCTTCCGGGGAGAGAAATCGAGCCCCAGCCACGTGACGGTGAGCGCGTCCTCCTGGAGACTCACATTGACCGTGGTTTCTCCTTGCCGCCCCACCCTTTTTTCCGCAATTTCCTGAATTTCTTCGGGGCGCAGCTCCACCACTTCACTCCGAACTCCATAGTCTATCTCGCCGCTTTTATTTCTATGTGCGAGGCGTTTCTGGGAGGCCGCCCGCACTGGGGACTTTTCAAGCATATCTTCACCGTTCGCTCTCAGTCGGTGAAGAAGGCTAAGTCGAGTGACGAGAGGACACAGGTGATCCAGCTGTGCGGGGGCTTGGCGATCCAGACAAGGGGGAAAAGTTGTTTTCCCTCCATCACTTTCCCGGAGTCGGTTCGAGGGTGGCAGGCAACTTGGTTCTACTGCCAGGATCAAGTGACCCCGGGGCAGTCGACTGGACTCCCACCCTTCACCCTCGACCGAGCTGAAAAGCCGGCTTCTCTGAAGGTGACGCCCGAAGAAAAGGCCCATGTCAAGATACTGGCGGGTCGAGTGGTCGAACTTGTCCGTGAGGGCGTGACGGGGATGGACCTGCTCGAAGTCTTCCTCAGGAGGAGAATCCAACCCCTCCAGGCTCGGGATCACCCGATGTGGTTGTACTCCGGCCTCGAGGACTCCACTCGGGTCCACCCAGAGGAGGTCACCGACGAGATGTTGGAGGGGTGGCTGTCAAGCATTACAGGGAACAAAGACAACCCCCGAGGAGCCAGGAGGGTCGTTCCACTCGACAGCTCTTATGAGGTCGACCAGGTGTGTATTTGCATTTTCAACTGAAATCTTGCTTTCTGCACTGGTCTTCTTTTGAGCGAGTCGACTGACTTTCCATTTTGCCTGCTGTCTTTTAGGCGACCACTGAGATGTATTTGACGCCCAATGGGGCGCAGGGGTCGACTGAGGAAGGTGAGGGGAGCGGTGGTGAGAGCGGGGACGACCAGGGCGAGTGGGAGTCAGACGGCGAAGGAGAGGAAGGCGACGACATCTTCTCCAGCGAGGAGGAGGAGGAAGAAGCCAAACCTCCCCGCCCAGAGAGACGATCCAAGCTCGTGCACGACCCGGCGCAGGGACGTGGTCAGGCGACTGCCTCTGTCGGGCCATCGTCGAAACGCCCTCGGACCTCTTCTCCGACACCGACTGGGAAGGTTCCCAAGCAACCGCGCACGACGCAGTCCAAGCCGCCCAAGACTCTGCCGAAGATGAAGATAACTGTCCCTGTCATCTCTGGGTAACAAGCTTTGACTTCTTTCGTCGATTGGAGGACAGATCCTGAGTCGACTCATTATGCTGAACTGGTTGATTCTTCGAAATTTGCAGTGCTGCTACCTCCGAGGTCTCACCCAAGGATGACGACCAAGAGATGGGGGACGCTGCAACCTCCAACCCTGGTACGATCATCGACGTTTTGTTTTTGAGTTGACTTGGTCATTTCTTGCAATTCTTGTCGATTGAAAGTTCTTCCTGCAGCTCCTCCTCAAGTTATCGACCTCCCGGATGATGATGACAATGAGCCGCTGAGGATAGGGAGGACCAGGAGGCCGTCGACTGACAAGGCTCCCCAGCCTGCTCTGGCGCCTGAGGCCGCGGCACGGGACGGCGGCGATGCCCCTCGGGCCTCTGTGTCCTTCGCCAATCCCCTGTCGAGTGCGCAGCCTTCGGCATCGGCTGCCAATCCGACTGCCAATCCTCCGTCGAGTGCGCAGCCCTCGGCATCGACTGCCGATCCGACTTCACTCTTTGTCGCGTACTCTGCCCCTGAAGACGAAGTGGCCGCTGCGAAGGAGGCCATACACCAGGCAGGGGTCATGATGGAGCAGGTGAAGAGGGCTCGGGAGGCCAGCCAGACGGCTTACGACGCGAGTTCGGCGCTTCAGAGTAACGTCCAGGTCAGTTGACTTGATGTTTGTTTGTTTGAAGAGTCTTTCTCTCTCTTTCTCTTCCTTTTTTGAAGATCTTTGTATCTGTACTTGTACACCCACTGGGTGTGTTTTCTCTTTGGTCGAACCAGTGGGGGCACGCTGAGTGCACCCACTGGGTGTAGTCCCCGAGACTACGGTCGAATATTTTTTATTCGGCTGTGGTCTTAGAAACGTCACCATTGTTCCTTAGTTACTCGGGAGCAACTTATCTCGAACGTCTGTCGGCTGGTTTTTTCTTTTGCAGAGATCTTGCGAACTTGTCGCTCGTTATGCTGAATTGGAGAAGCAGAAGATTCAGCTGGACCTTGATTTAGAGCTGGCCAGGACGGAGTTGCAGAAGGTCAGGGAGGGCGCCGCAGGTAAAGCGACTTTGTCGACTGGTTCTATTTTCAGGCTTGGGCATTCCTTTGCTGTTTCTGATTCATTCGCCGTTTCTTTGTAGGAGAATTGGAAAGAGCGTTGGCGAGGAAGGACCAGGACCTGGCTGTTGCCCGTAAGGCGGCGGACGACAAGATGGTTCTGGCCGAACAGAAGCTGGCTTCGGTCAGCCAGTTGGAGCAAGAGAACATTAGGTTGCAGGCCGCTCTGACTGATGCCAACAAGCTGGCTGCCAGTTGGAAGAAGAAGCACCTCCTCTTGGGTGAGGAGATGGAAGGCGTCGCCCGTAGGAGGGACGACCTGGAGAGCTTCCTGAGGAGCCTCGCCAAGAGGCTGTACATCAAATTTGAAGGTGCACATCTAATTTTGACTATTTTGTACTTTTTGTGTCGACTCAATCCTATGGTCGTTGGCTTATCCTTAGGTCTTGTGTGCAGAATTCTGTCAGAACTTCGAAGAGGAGACCGGGCGGATCGAAATGGGTCTTGACCCAATCAATTCCCCGGTGAAAGACGACACTGCCATGAACTTGCTCCGAGTGGAATCTCGAATCGACGGCGCCGTGGATTACCTGGCTCGACTGAAGGTTGCCGTGTCGCGGATCGACTCGACACTTTGGCCAGAATCTGCGCTCCAGAACGATCTCGAGTCTCTTATGGCTCGACTTGACAAAATCCCCGATCGAGTGCAGGAGTGGAAGATGTCCTCTGCCCGGTGCAGCGCTGACGTGGCTCTATCCTTAGTCCGTGTTCATTGCAAGGAGGCGCGAGAAGAAAAGCTGGCCGCCATCCAATTCGCCAATACCAAGAGGCATAGCTTCCAGGACTTCATGGAGACCTTCATCGCTGCAGCTACTCGCATTGCGGACGGGATCGACTTGGATGAGTTCGTCGCTCCTGCCAGCCCTCCTCTTGAGGAGTGAGAAAACTTTTTATGCCTTTCCTTAAATTAGCCTCGGGATGCCGAGTGGATTTGTAGTCGTTTAAACTCTGCTGAGCTGAGGGCTCGAGTACTTTGATTCGGGGCCCGGGGCCTTTTATGCTTTATCCGAACTTTATTTTTGCTGAATGTCTCTGTGGTCTGGAACTGTCGTGAGAGGCTTGATGGCCGACCCCCACCCTGTCGTTGTACATTGTATTTGTGGCGGAGCTCTCGGGAGAAGGTGGCAGTCGACCCACACTCCGTTGTTGTACATTGTATTTGTGGCGGAGCTCTCGGGAGAAGGAGGTAGTCGACCCACACTCCGTTGTTGTACATTGTATTTGTGGCGGAGCTCTCGGGAGAAGGTGGCAGTCGACCCACACTCCGTTGTTGTACATTGTATTTGTGGCGGAGCTCTCGGGAGAAGGTGGCAGTCGACCCACACTCCGATGTTGTACATTGTATTTGTGGCGGAGCTCTCCACTCGGTAGGATTTTTCAAACTTAAGCGAGTGTCTGAGTGCAGCTAAGTTTCTTCGTGGAGAACTTAGGCGAGTGCTGAACTGCAGCTAAGCCCCCGAGTGGGAGGATTGCTCTCCACTCGGTAGGATTTTTCAAACTTAGGCGAGTGTCTGACTGCAGCTAAGTGTCTTCATGGAGAACTTAGGCGAGTGCTGAACTGCAGCTAAGCCCCCGAGTGGGAGGATTGCTCTCCACTCGGTAGGATTTTTCAAACTTAGGCGAGTGTCTGACTGCAGCTAAGTCTCTTCGTGGAGAACTTAGGCGAGTGCTGAACTGCAGCTAAGCCCCCGAGTGGGAGGATTGCTCTCCACTCGGTAGGATTTTTCAAACTTAGGCGAATGTCTGACTGCAGCTAAGTT
Source organism: Triticum monococcum (assembly GCA_034509565.1). Taxonomy (NCBI): domain Eukaryota; kingdom Viridiplantae; phylum Streptophyta; class Magnoliopsida; order Poales; family Poaceae; genus Triticum; species Triticum monococcum. The sequence continues at coordinate 617,694,148 of CM067847.1, read as the reverse complement.
TCTTCGTGGAGAACTTAGGCGAGTGCTGAACTACAGCTAAGCCCCCGAGTGGGAGGATTGCTCTCCACTCGGTAGGATTTTTCAAACTTAGAGGAGTGTCTGACTGCAGCTAAGTCTCTTCGTGGAGAACTTAGGCGAGTGCTGAACTGCAGCTAAGCCCCCGAGTGGGAGGATTGCTCTCCACTCGGTAGGATTTTTCAAACTTAGGCGAGTGTCTGACTGCAGCTAAGTCTCTTCGTGGAGAACTTAGGCGAGTGCTGAACTGCAGCTAAGCCCCCGAGTGGGAGGATTGCTCTCCACTCGGTAGGATTTTTCAAACTTAGGCGAGTGTCTGACTGCAGCTAAGTCTCTTCGTGGAGAACTTAGGCGAGTGCTGAACTGCAGCTAAGCCCCCGAGTGGGAGGATTGCTCTCCACTCGGTAGGATTTTTCAAACTTAGGCGAGTGTCTGACTACAGCTAAGTCTCTTCGTGGAGAACTTAGGCGAGTGTTGAACTGCAGCTAAGCCCCCGAGTCTGAGGATTGCTCTCCACTCGGTAGGATTTTTCAAACTTAGGCGAACCGGATTCGCAGCTAAGTCACCCACTGGGGGATTTCGGATACATACAACGGTGACAACAATTATTGGAACACTCTTATTTCTGATAAAAATGATCCTTAGGAGTTTTTCTTATTACATCTGGTTTAAGAGCGGACTTAAGTGTAAAAGGGGCGGAGAAGCTCCGCGTTCCAAGCTCGAGGTTCGTCGATTTGTCGATCAACATTGTAAAGGTGATATGCTCCATTGTGGAGGACTCTGGTGATGATGAAGGGGCCTTCCCAAGTGGGAGCGAGCTTGTGAGGTTTCTGTTGATCCACTCGGAGGACCAAATCTCCTTCTTGAAAGGCTCGACTCTTCACATTCCGGGAGTGGAATCGACGCAAGTCCTGCTGGTAAATGGTCGATCTGATCATTGCCATCTCCCTTTCTTCCTCCAAGAGGTCGACTGCGTCTTGCCGGGCCTGCTCTACTTCATCTTCGGTGTAAAGTTCAACTCGAGGCGCATTGTGAAGGAGATCGCTTGGCAGGACAGCTTCGGCTCCATAAACCAGAAAGAACGGGGTCCTTCCAGTCGACCGGTTAGGGGTAGTCCTTAATCCCCATAGCACTGACGGAAGCTCGTCGACCCAAGCGCCTGCCGCGTGTTTGAGATCACGCATCAGCCGAGGTTTTAGCCCTTTGAGAATCAGACCATTTGCTCTCTCAGCCTGTCCATTCGACTGGGGATGAGCGACTGAGGCGTAGTCGACTTGTGTGCCTTGAGAAGCGCAAAATGCCCTGAAATCGTCCGAATCAAAGTTTGACCCGTTATCAGTGATGATGCTGTGTGGGACTCCATATCTGAATGTCAACCCTCTGATGAAACTGATAGCGGTGCTAGCGTCAAGGCTCTTTATGGGCTTAGCTTCGATCCATTTGGTAAACTTGTCGACTGCCACAAGCACGTGAGTGAACCCACTCCTTCCCGTTCTCAAGGGGCCAACCATGTCCAATCCCCAGACGGCAAAGGGCCAGACGAGCGGAATGGTTTTCAGGGCTGACACGGGCTTGTGTGACATGTTGCAGTAGAACTGGCAGCCCTCGCACCTGTCGACTATCTCTTTCGCCATCTCATTTGCCCTTGGCCAATAAAATCCAGCTCGGTATGCTTTAGCCACAATGGTCTGAGAGGACGCATGGTGACCGCAGGTTCCCGAGTGGATATCGTTGAGGATTATTTGACCTTCTTCTGGCATTATGCATCTCTGGCCGACTCCGGTCGCACTTTCTCTGTACAGCTGTCCCCTTATGACTGTGAAGGCCTTAGATCGGCGGACGATCTGTCGAGCCTCCTCTTCGTCCTCCGGGAGTTCTTTCCTTAGGATATATGCAATGTATGGTATCGTCCAGTCGGGGGTGACTGCCAAGACTTCCATGATCAGGTCGACTATTGCAGGCACTTCAACTTCAGTCGGGTCCGCGGCACTTTTCGGCTGCGGGGCTTCTTCTGTGAAAGGATCTTCTTGTACCGACGGCGAGTGAATGTGTTCCAAGAACACGTTGCTTGGAATGGCTTCTCTCTTGGAGCCTATCTTTGCCAAGTCGCCAGCTGCCTGGTTTTTCAGTCGGGGGATGTGGTGGAGTTCCAACCCCTCGAACTTCTTTTCTAGCTTCCGTACTGCATTGCAGTATCCAGTCATTGACGGACTCCTGACATCCCATTCCTTCATCACTTGATTAACCACCAGATCTGAGTCGCCATAGACCATGAGGCGACGGACGCCGAGTGAAATGGCCATGCGCAACCCATACAAAAGTGCTTCATACTCTGCTTCGTTATCGGAGGAATCGAAGTGAATCTGGAGAACGTATCTGAGCTTATCTCCTCGGGGGGAGACCAGAACTACCCCCGCGCCCGAACCATTCAGCATCTTGGATCCATCGAAGAACATAGTCCAGTGTTTCGAGTGAACTTGAGTCGGAAGTTGCTGTTCAATCCACTCGGCGATAAAATCCGCGATCGCTTGAGACTTGATGGCTTTCTTTGCTTCAAACTTGATGTCTAAAGGAAGGAGTTCAATTGCCCACTTGGCCACTCGACCAGTTGCATCTCTGTTATGCAAGATCTCCGATAATGGGGCGTCGCTGACGACTGTAATGGAGTGGTCAGAGAAATAATGTGCAACTTTCTTCGTGGTCATGTAAATCCCATATACAAGCTTCTGGTAGTGGGGGTATCTTTGTTTTGAAGGGGTCAAAACTTCAGACACATAATAAACATGGCGTTGAACTTTGAAGGCCTTCCCTTCCTCTTCTCTCTCGACCGTAAGTACTGTACTGACAACTTGTCCCGTGGCTGCAATATAAAGCAGCAGAGGCTCTTTGCTGATTGGAGCAGCTAGCACCGGCTGGGTGGAGAGCAGAGCTTTGAGTTCCGCAAACGCTGCATCAGCTTCTGGAGTCCATTCGAACTTGTCAGACTTTTTCATCAGTCGGTAAAGAGGCAACACTTTTTCACCAAGTCGAGAGATGAATCGACTTAAGGCGGCCAAGCAGCCTGTAAGTTTTTGGACATCATGCACACGTACGGGACGCTTCATCCGGAGTATGGTTCCAATTTTTTTAGGATTGGCGTCGATTCCCCGTTCGGAAACGAGAAAACCGAGTAGCTTGCCACCTGGAACTCCGAAAGTGCATTTTGACGGATTGAGCTTGATATCGTACCTCCTGAGGTTGGCGAAGGTTTCAGTAAGGTCAGCCCGTAGGTCGGAACCTTTCCGGGATTTGACTACGATATCGTCCATATACGCCTCCACATTCCGACTGATTTGAGTGAGTAAACACTTCTGGATCATTCTCATGAATGTGGCTCCGGCGTTCTTGAGGCCAAACGGCATGGTGACGTAACAGAAGTATCCGAATGGAGTGATGAAAGCTGTTTTGATTTCATCGGGCCCATACAGACGGATCTGATGGTACCCGGAGTAGGCATCTAGAAAAGACAATCTCTCACATCCCGCAGTTGAGTCGACAATTTGGTCGATGCGAGGGAGAGGAAAATGATCTTTCGGGCAGGCCTGATTGATATGCTTGAAATCAATGCACATGCGGAGTGACTTGTCCTTCTTGGGGACCATGACAACATTGGCGAGCCACTCGGAGTGGTAGATCTCTCGAATGAACTCAGCTGCTAAGAGCCGAGCCACTTCTTCGCCGATAGCTTGTTTTTTCTGGACGGCGGACCGCCGCAGATGTTCCTTCACGGATTTAAACTTTGAGTCGACTCGTAGGCGGTGCTCAGCCAGCCCCCTGGGAACTCCGGGCATGTCAGAGGGTTTCCATGCGAAGATGTCCCAGTTCTCACGGAGGAGCTGGATGAGCGCTTCTTCCTATTTGGAGTCAAGCGTTGTTGAGATGTGAGTCGGAGCTGCGTCGGGGTCGGTCGGGTGAATGTGGACCGTCTTCGTTTCGCCGGCCGACTGAAAAGCTGATTCGGAGGCAGGCTTCTTAGCCCGCAGCAATTCACTCGGGTCGGCAGTCTTTTGGTACTCTTTCAGCTCGACTACTGCCATCTGAGCGTCGGCGATCTTTGATCCCTTCTGGAAACATTCTTCTGCTTTCTTCCGGTTGCCTGTAACAGTGATCACACCTTTGGGACCAGGTATCTTTAATTTAAGATACACGTAGCATGGTCGAGCCATGAAGCGTGCATAAGCCGGCCTGCCCAAGATGGCGTGATAAGCACTCTGGAAGTCCACAACTTCAAACGTTAACTTTTCCTTGCGGTAATTCTTTGAATCACCGAAAACCACATCAAGAGCAATCTGGCCGAGTGACTCGGCTTTCTTCCCAGGAATGACTCCGTGGAAGCTCATGTTACTGGTGCTGAGTCTGGACATCGGAATGCCCATTCCTTTCAAGGTTTCCGCGTACAGTATGTTCAGGCCACTGCCATCGTCCATCAGGACTTTGGTCAGTCGAGTGCCTTCGACAACTGGGTCGACCACCAAAGCTTGCCTCCCAGGGGTGGCAATGTGTGTTGGATGATCGGACTGGTCGAACGTGATGGCCGTCTGGGACCAATTTAGGTAACTGGGAGTTGCAGGGGCAACCATGTTCACCTCCCGGTTTATGACTTTCAGTCGACTTTTGCTTTCGACATCGGCAAAAATCATCAGGGTGGAATTGACCTGGGGGTATCCATTGTCGCTATCATCCCTGTCCTCAACCCTGTCTGGCTCTTTCTCTTTATCCTTGGGCTGCTTGCCCTGAAACTGCTGGATCAGGAGCCGGCATTGTCGAGTGGTATGTTTGGGGTAAATAAAATTACCCTCTTCGTCTTTCTTGGTGTGGATGTGACATGGCAAATCCAAAACATCATTCCCATCCTGATCCTTGACTTTCTTGGGCTTCCAAGTGCCCTTGGGTTTCCCCTTGAAGTTTCCCTGGGCCACAGCCAGGGCCTCCCCGGGAGCGGCTGGCTCGGCCTTCCGCTTTTGCTTCCGACTGGAGTTTCCTTCGGTTTCTTGGGCGACTAACTTAAGTTTGCCGCTTCGGAGTCGGTCCTCGTCTTCTCCATTAGCGTACTTGGTGGCAATCTCCATCATCCGATTAAGGGACATCTCTCCGGTCCGGCCAAATTTCAGATTCAACTCCCTGTACTTGACCCCTTCCTTGAAAGCGCAGACTGCTTGATGGTCAGGCACGTTCTCGACCGAGTGGTGCATGGTGATCCACCTCTGGATGTATTCCCTCAGTGTTTCATTCGGCTTCTGTATGCAAGACCGCAGCTCTATAAGGCCCGCAGGGCGCTTGCATGTCCCTTCGAAGGTTGTAACAAACACTCGGGAGAGATCCTCCCAAGTGTAAATGCTGCTGGGCGCCAGCTGATTCAGCCACGCCCTAGCTGAGCCTTCCAACATGAGGGGTAAATGCTTCATGGACACCTCGTCGTTGCCGCCACCGATCTGCACAGCCACTCGGTAATCTTCGAGCCACGTGTCAGGCTTGGACTCGCCGGTGAACTTGCTGATTCCAGTCGCCAGCCGGAAGTTGGGTGGGATCACCGCGGCTCGGATGGCTCGACTGAAACACTCAGGCCCCGAGGCGTGTGCCCTGCTGCCGGTGGGCGTATCTCTGTTGTGGCCCTCTCGATGAGCCCTGTTCCTGTCCACCAGACCTTGAACGAGGATGGATCTCGCGTCAAAGCCTGGGTCTCTGGGGTCGACTGGGACCCTCTGCCCAGTGTGATGAGGGCGCCTGTCGTCTCGATGCTGAGGTGCATATGATCCACTCCGTGGAGGAGGGGACGGCACCCGACGCCCATCATCACGGTTGAGTCGGTGATCGTATTGCTTGTTCCCCCTATACCGATCGTGCCGGTCTCCATGCCCCTCACGCCTCGGGGGTGATCTCGTGCTGTGAGCCGACTGGACGGTCTCCGTTGTGACGGATCGACTGTGGATCCTGTCCCGCGACTGAGAGACGGCGGAATTCTGATTCCCCGCTGCTCGGAGCAATGCTCTGATCTGCAGCAATCCTCTTCCGGCCTCCGACTGGGAGGGCTGGATCGACTCCGCTATGCGGGCCGCGGCAGCCAGGTTCTGAACCGGAGTTCGGTACACCTGTGGTGGCGGGAAGAGCTGCCGTCGACTGGGTTCGGGTGCCTGCTGGCGTCGACTGGACTCGGGAGCCCGCTGACGCGCCCGCTCGTCGAGAGCCCGCTGTAGGTTTTCCAGTCGAGTGCGCTCGGCTAGATTAGCCAAGCGCGCATCCTCCAAGGCCCGGGCCTCGGGGGTTTCTCCAACAATAGGTGTGTAGAGCGCGTCCATGTTCCGGCGACGAAGCTCCTCCCGTTGCAATGACGTAAGAGGCTCGGGGAGGTATTCGTCGTGAGGGTGCGATGGATCGCCCCTGTCGGCACCATCGTCAGCACGAGCGAATCCGGGGGGACTGCGTGTCCCCTCGACCGCCAGGACCTCCGCCAGGGGGTCGCTGCTGTCGCACTCGGAAGCAGACTCCATGGAGCCAGTCGACAGATCGAACAGGCCGCAGAGGGATTCGTCAGGCTCGATTGCAGCGACCTGCTGGGTCGCCGACTAGCGGGCCACGGCGCGCTTCATCCACCGCTGGAGCCTCGACCGACCCGAACGCTTGCGCTGGCGGGAGACAGGACGGGGAGATGGCACGGGAGTCGACCGATATGGGGTCGATGGCTGCCTCAGGAGGACGCCACGGACGCACGCGCGGAAGTGCGTCGCACCGCGGACGGGGAGCGTGTCGACGTCAAGCGGCGCCTCCTGGAGCCAAGCGGAGTCGTCGGCGATGAAAGCAAGTCGGCCGAGACGGATCTCGCGGCCCTCCGCCAAAGCTCCGCAGGAAAACATGATCGAGTGGATCGAAAAAATCGCAACTTCTCCAATTTAGGCGCTAAGACTACTGCCCCAAGGTGGGCGCCAACTGTCGTGGTTCTAAGTCTAACAGTGAGGTAGGGGGGTATGTATGAAGAGGCTAGACCTTAGCTATTGGGAAGTTGTAAGCACGCAAGGTTTACGAGTTCAGGCCCTTCTCTGAGGAAGTAACAGCCCTACGTCTCGGTGCCCGGAGGCGGTCGATTGGATTATGCGTGAGTAAGATTACAGGGGTGCGAACCCTTCATACTGAGGAGGGGGTGGCTTATATAGAGTTCGCCAGCCCTCTCCTGCCCTCAGTAATGCAGGGTTTAAGGTACATTTAAGGTGGGTGTTACTGATAACGTCCCTAATAAAGCGTCATGATGATCATAAAGACTACTTAATAGCTGACCGTTTGCCTGGGAGTGATTTGAGGTCTCCTGGCGGTCGAGTGGTTGGCTTGTTGGTCGAGTGACAGCTTCTTGGTCGAGTGTCTTGGCCCCGTCGAGTGGGACACCTTAGAGTCGATTGAAAGGTGACTTCCTCTAAGGATGTCCTATGGTAGGGCTCTTAGGACGGGTCCGTGCCCCTTCCGTAGGTGCATGCCTTCATCAGCGGGCACGCTGGCGATGACGGTGCCGAGCTTGCTCTGGAAGAATTCTCCCCAGAGCTCCAGCGTGGGGAGCACGCCCAAGAAGCCTTCGCAGAGGGAGACGAAGGCCGACAGCAGCATCACCGCATTGGGCGTGAGGTGATGCGGCTGTAGGTTGTAGAACTCGAGGAAGGAGCGCAGAAATCCGCTCGCCGGAAGGCTGAAGCCGCGCAAGAAGTGCGAGCGGAAGACGACCCGCTCGCCTTCCTTCGGTGATGGCGAGATCTCCATCTCCGGCGCCAGGCGGACCCGCACGAGGTTCGCGCCAGGCAGGCGCCGGGTCTGGCGGAGGAACTCCACATGATCGTCGTGGACATTGGAGCCGTCCCACGAGCTCGATAGCGCCATGAGAGCGTGACGACGCGGCGGCATGGCGGCGCTGAGATGGGAAGCTGCGGCGACAACAAGAAGAAGAAGGAAGACAAGGGGGAGCGGAGTGGGGGAGAGCGTGCGAACCTCTGCCTCTCCCCCTCCTCCCCCTACTTATAGGCTCACGCGGCGGAGCCGAGGAGGTGCGGCGTGGGGGGCGTGGGGATCGATCGTGCCCACTCCCCCATGTCCCGCGTTTATTACGCCTTAACTGCGAAATAAAACCGCCACACAAAGGCGAGCGGTCCACCTGGGCCGCAGAAGATCAGCGCTCGGGCCGAGGCCAGGGAGTGGCGGGCCCGGGCCTGCGGCGGCGTCCCGTCGTGCGCGTGGACTGGCAGGCTTCCGCTGCCACATGGCCCACGGGTGGGCCCGCAATCAGCACGTGGGTCAAACGCCATCTCGCCTGCAAGATGCAAGAGCAAAGCCGGCTCCTCGGGGTGAGAAGCTAACCAAGCTTCTTGTCCTTCTGTCCGCCTCGGAGCTCGATCAGCTTCGGGGACTACTGTCGGAGTAAATAGCCATGGGTAGCCTAGCCAGCTTCCCCTGGCCCTCCTGGAAAAATTACGAGCTCGTCCGGCTCTCAAGAACCAAAAACCTGGGGCCGCCTTCCCTTTGCCGGCTGCCATCCAGGCCGGCTTTGGGAGGCGGCCCGACTTTAGCCCTCATGAAGAAAGCCATGGGAGGGCCGACTTCGAGAAGCCTGCTGCAAGAAGCCCGACTCCAAGAAGCCGGCACCCATGAAGCGATCAAGACCATACCCTCAAAGTTTGCATCCACCTAGCGATGATGAAGCGGGGCGTGGCTACAGTGATGCCTGCCACCCCCAAAACCCGGAGCATGACCGGAACAGTGCTCCGTACGGGTGGCCACGACCCGCCCGGCGCGACACTGTTGCCACGACGACCCTGACGCCATCCACGACGGGCCACCAGCGTGGCCCACGAGGCGGTGGGTCCCTTCGGGCAGAGAGACACCCGAAGGCGGCCACACCTCCTCCCAGTCGGCCCCAGAGAGAGCCGGCTCCCCATAGCCAGCTTGCCATCCTCCTCGAAGGAGACGCCCCATTAAGGAGACAAGACACGGTGAGGCTACAGTAATCGCTCACCGGGCGGCGGTACTGTAGCCACGCCTAACACGACCAAGCCTGCATCATCAGAATAGAGCAACAGTAACCAGCCACCGACCAGGCCCTGGACGGTGGGGCCTGCTTGTCGACCAAGAAGACGGCAGCCGGCGGGACCCATCAGTCGGCGGGCCCCAGGGACCGGCGCAGAAGCCGGCGAGAGCAGTCACAGACGGCTGGGCCCCGCGCCCAGCCGGATTACCATTGTACCCCCGGGGGGTAGGCCTATATAAACCCCCCGGTGCACCCATGCAAAGGGTTCGACCCCCAAGCTACTCTTAGACACCATACGAGGAGAAGAAGCAGGCTAGACGTGCCCTTCTTCATCCTTCCACCAACACAGCTCAAGGAGCATTGTGTAGCTACTTGTTCATCTAGTGATCATGCGGAGACCCCACAGAGCAGCAGTAGGGGTGTTATCTCCACGGAGAGCCCCGAAGCTAGGTAAAGTCTGCCGGCGTGCTTATCTTCGCCTCATCCCGTTTCCAGGCACCGGCGATGTCTTACTGGCTCCCACAATGATAAGCCACCCGTTGGCATATGTCGCACCTACCACCCGACATAATGCTTGTCACTAGGGCCTGAGTGCCATGATTTCAGATCTGAACCTATTATGTTTTCATGAATATATGTGAGTTCTTGATCCTATATTGCAAGTCAATAGTCACCTACTATGTGTTATGATCCGGTAACTCTGAAGTGATAATAATCGGGATCACTCCCGGTGATGACCGTAGTTTGAGGAGTTCATGTATTCACTAAGTGTTAATGCTTTGGTCCGGTATTCTATTAAAAGGAGGCCTTAATATCCCTTAGTTTCCAATAGGACCCCGCTGCCACGGGAGGGTAGGACAAAAGATGTCATGCAAGTTCTTTTCCACAAGCACGTATGACTATATTCGGAATACATGCCTACATTACATTGATGAACTGGAGCTAGTTTTGTGTCACACTATGTTATAACTGTTGCATGAGGAATCACATCCGACATAATTATCCATCATTGATCCATTGCCTATGAGCTTTTCACACATTGATCTTTGCTTAGTTACTTTTCTGTTGCCACTGTTACGATTGCTACAAAAACTACTACTGTTACTTTTGCCACTGTTACCGTTACTTCAGTACTACTTTGCTACTAAATACTTTGCTGTAGATATTAAGTCTTTCAGGTGTGGTTGAATTGACAACTCAACTGCTAATACTTGAGAATATTCTTTGGCTCCCCTTGTGTCGAATCAATAAATTTGGGTTGAATACTCTACCCTCGAAAACTATTGTGATCCCCTATACTTGTGGGTTATCAAGACCATTTTCTGGCGCCGTTGTCGGGGAGCATAGATCTATTCTTTGAGTCACTTGGGACTTATATCTATTGATCACTATGAGGAACTTGAAAGATGAAAGAACCAAGACTTTTCCCTCATCTACGAGGGGAGGTAAGGAACTGCCATCTAGCTCTGTACTTGATTCACCTTCTGTTTTGAGTAAACTTGAGACACCTACTCCTGCTATTGATTCTGATATGTCACATGTTATTGATGATGCCACTTTTTCTATGCATGATGCTTATGATGAAACTACTTCTATGCTTGATAATACTGTGCCATTAGGTGAATTTCTTGATGCACAACTTGCTAGGGTTGGAGAGAATGAAATTATTGAAACAGATAATATTGATGAAAGTGATGAAGATTCTCCCCCTAGATATGAATTGCCTGATGTGCCTGAGGGTTATGTTATGGATGATGAAACTTCTAGAGATCTTTTTTCTTGCAAAGATAGATATGATCTTAAGAAACTATTAGCTAAGCTAAAAGAAAAGACTTTGAATGCTAGAATGAAATATGACCATGCTTTAGCTACTTACCTATCTATATTCCTCATAAGGATTATGATTTCTCTGTCGATCCTGTGTTAATTACTTTGGTTGAATCTGATCCTTTTAATGGCTATGAATCTGAAACTGTTGTGGCACATCTTACTAAATTGAATGATATAGCCACCCTATTCACTCATGAAGAAAAAAATCGTTACTACTATATCCTTAAGTTATTTACATTCTCATTAAAGGATGATGCTAAAACATGGTTTAATTTTCTTGCTCCTGGTTGTGCGCGTAGTCCGCAGGATATGATATATTACTTCTCTGCTAAATATTTCCTCGCTCATAAGAAAGAAGCTGCCTTAAGTGAAATATATGTTTTTTGTGCAAATTGAAGAAGAGAGTCTCCCACAAGCTTGGGGAGGCTTCTCCGATTACTTAATGCTTTACCTGATCATCCCCTCAAGAAAAATGAAATACTTGATATCTTTTATAATGGAGTAACCGACGCTTCTAGAGACCACCTAGATAGTTGTGATGGTTGTGTTTTCAGGGAAAGAACTGTTGAGCAAGATGAATTGCTATTCAATAATATATTGAGTAATGATAATGATTGGACACTTCCTAAACCAACTCCTAAGAAAACTCCGAAGAAAAGGGGTATTCTATTTCTCAGTCCTGAAGATATGCAAGAGGCAAATAAATCTATGAAAGAAAAGGGTATTAAAGCTGAAGATGTTAAGAATTTACCACATATTGAAGAAATACATGGTCTGAATAACCCGACATAGGTAGTAAAGGCAAATTCTCTCTATAGATTTGATGAAGGAGATATTCCTCGTAATAAGTCTGCTAGCCAATGCTTGGATGAGTTTGATAATTTTATTGTAAACAAGAAAACTTCAATGATTATGTTGGTAGACAATTGAAACGTAATGCTTATATGGTTGAACACTTAAGTGATTATATGTCTAGAGTTAAAGGTGACCTTAAACTTATTAGTAAACATTCTTCTATGGTTACCACTCAGGTAGAACAAGTGCTTAAAGTACAAGATGATTTGCTCAATGAATTAAATAATAAGAAAAATGATAATGATGTTTGAGTTGTGACTAGAGGGGGAAAATGACTCGAGAACCTTTGTATCCTGAGGGCCACCCTAAGAGATTTTAGCATGACTCACATAGAACTAATGTTGATGCACCTAGTCCTTCTAAGAAGAAGAAAAAGAAAAATGATAGGACTTTGCATGCTTCTAGTGAACGTTACTATTTTAACGGACTTTGATATTCTCGATATTCCCGAGGACGACATTATGTGCATTATCCTTGGTAGACCCTTTTTGAATATTGCAGGGGCTGTTATTGATTGCAACAAAGGCAATGTCACTTTTCATGTTAGTGGTAATCAACATACGGTACACTTTCCGAGGAAACAACCTCAAATTCACAGTATCAATTCTATTGGAAAATTTTCAATGTTTACTATTGGAGGTTTTGAATTCCCTCTTCCTACTTTATAGAAGAAATATGATATTCTTATTGTTGGGGACATGCAATCCCCTTTGAGGTAACCTAGTGTTATTCGAAAATTTTCCGGGTTCATGTTATTCGGAAAGAGTTTGTTAACAAGACTTGATCAACCTTGTTAGCGGATTCCTTTTGATGAGCATGAGATGGATGAAGTTAGAAAGCACAACTCTCTGTACCCTCCTTTTACTTTTTGTTATTTAGATTAAATAAAGAAAAAATAATAATTTTTGTCTATTTTCTGAATTATCTTTGCAATAAAAATACCCCGAAAATAAATGTAACATCCCAAATTTTCAATTTGGAATGTTATACATTAGACCATCATTACTTATCATATTTTATTGCATTTTGTTTTGATCCTAGAAATTCTACGCAACTCAAAGACCCATGCAGAGAGTTGGGGATTTCGTTATTTTCATATTTGAGTTTTCTCAAATTTTGAAAATAAGGATCGTTTGATTTTAATTATTTTCTCTTCATATATTTCTTTTATGAAAAATAAAAGAGAGGGGATAAAATGACTTCCCCAAAATAAAGAAATATTGGAGAATTAATATTAAAATCAAATAAGATTTTATTCGGAGTTTTGCCGCTATTTTACTTGGATTAGGAAAAATATGCATTTTTCAAAATTGCATTAGAGGCCCAAATAAATGTTCATCTTGTCCATTAGATTTTTAGAGGACGGAGAAAATTTATTTCAGGATTTTTAGGGTCCATCTAGTATTTCTTTTCTTTGTTTTTCTGAGCGGAATTATTAAAAAAGAGAGTCAACCGACCTAGTCGGGCCATAACCGACTAGGACTCTAACCCGGCCAGCCTCTTTATAAGCCAAGGCGCAACTCGAAACCCTAGCCAGCCCCGCTGCCGCCGCTGCCACACGCCGCCGCTGACGCACGTCGCCGCCGGAGCCGCGCCGCCGCCGCCTCACTCGCTCGCCACCAGAGCCACCACGCCCACCGCCGACCAGAGCCGTCCCTCCGCCGTCACCGGACCTCGTCGAGGTAGCCGCTGTTTTTTTAAAACCGATTGGTTTTATTCCGAAAACCTATATTTGTTTTTTGTTGTTTAGATCGGTTCGGTTTTCCGTTGGATTATTTAATTAGCGCCTAGATCTTCATCTCGAAGCCCTCTTTCTGTTTAACCAACTTGAACAAGATTTTGCTACTGTAAATTTGTCTTAAGTCCAGATTAGTAAACTGGTCTTGTTTCTTTCACAGTTTGAGTTTCGTTGCTTCGTTTAATTTGATTCTTTTTGCAAACCAGAGTTCTTAAGTTGAACTTTCTGGTTAGATCTCTTATTTGAGTTTTACCCGTGCTTCTAGTGAGTGCTTATTGTATTCTTCTTTGTTTGCGATAGAGTACCCGGAGTGCGAAGCGTGCTACTACGAGTCTCTAGGTTTCATGGATCATCAGCAAGGCAAGTAACACTTTGACCATACATCTTTGCTACCTAGTTTGATTGCATTAGATCAATCCTCAAACACTTGCATGATTAGGACCTGATTAAATTGTGGGTTTGGTAAGTAGTTGAGGTAGAACCTATTACCTGTTTTATTATCAAACCCTGGGAGTTACTTCTACGTTGCTTACATTGCTATGCTATGCTCGTAGACGTGGATTGGGTTTGAGAGTATTCATGACAGATGTGAGTTATTAATTAATGGTTCAACTTAAGGTGGCAACTTAAATTCACATATGGGTGGGTTGCTTGTGGGCACCTGGAGAATCCGGTGTTGTCCTGGGATATCCCGGAGGACCCGTGTGATAATCCTATGGCCCGCCACCCAGGCTCAAAGGGATCATAAGATTATTCATGCTAGAAACTTCCGTGTGCAGCCACAAGCTATTATGGGCTCTAGCATAGTTGAGTAAGTTGCGTGAAGCTCTCGAAGAGGTAGACTAGCAGATGTAGTGGGTTGTAGGTGGTACTTTCTATCCAGAGTAGAGAGTTAATGCTTCTGAAAGACTGTGTCTCAGTCATCCGCTTCTCAGACACCATGTAGTGTGAGAAATCCAACGGAGGAGGTCGAGCCTTATGGGGAAAAGTGCGCAAACCTATGCAGAGTGTATAAACTAATCATGGTTAGCCGTGTCCCCAGTTATGGACATCTTGAGTATCTGGTTCTTGGTTTATCGTGTTGATCTCATCACTGTTAATATAATTTGATTGGGTTTAATGATGATGATTAATTGGGATTGAGTTGGAGGAACCTTCTCAATGTTTGACAACTACCATGATAGTTAAATAAAATTTATTCCTTTGTTGTAGGGAAAAATTGGCTTTTCGCAAAAACATATTAACCATATAGCCTCCACCAGCCAAATATGCATATAGTGATAGCATTTATTTTGTTCATGTTCTTGTGTTACCTTGCCAGCGTATTCCATGTGCTGACCCATTTTTGGGCTGCAACGTTCATGTTGCAGACTTTTCAGACGACGAGCAAGGAGCCTTAGGTCGTTGTCTTTCACTCAGTGATGCCATTGGAGTTGATGGACTCACTTTATCTTCCAAGCCTTCCGTTGTTATCGTATTAGATGGCCTTTAGCCATATTTATTGTAATAAGTTCTCTTTAGAGACATTCGATGTAATAAGTGTGTGATTTCTACTCTGTTATAAATCCTCAAGTACTGTACGTGTCAGCATTTCCGATCCAGGGATGACACTAATGCACAGAGATCAGACTGTTTGAGGTCTGGTCGCTACAAGATGGTATCAGAGCACATGCTGACTGTAGGACACGACCACTAAGCTAAAACCCTAGATCACTACTCTCTTCTCATTTCTGACTCCTCTCCCTTTTCTACTCTTTAGGATGGCAGATGCAAGGAACAAGTTCACTCAACCGGATGAAGATACGCCTTTTGGACGACACTTGAAAGAAGTTACTAGATACCTGAACATCGGAATACCAAGTTTCATCGGGACCTACAATGCCACTTTACCAGAAGAGGAGCGCTGGATGATTAGAGTTCAAGTTCCAGGAAGGACGTTCGCGCCAGCCACTGAGCCCATAGATTTTTCCTTTGATGCACCAACCTAGAGTCTAAGTAAGAGCATGGCAGCCCACATCACCATGGGACGCATTGGAGAAGTTTACCACAAGGATCTCAAGGATACTATCTACCAAATTTGTGGGCGCCGAGATGAGCAATGGGAGATGATCAGCACCAGGAAGGATAGATCTATTGCCGCTTTCATCCAGGAGTTAAACCAGCACATTCGTCGCCAGGAGAACCAGATGTGCACAGGCATGATAGATCTGAAGAAGGCAATGACCAGGATCACAGAGCTGGAGGAAGAACTCAAGTCTACATGTGATGGATACAAGGAGGAAATGACGATACTAGTGGAGATGAATGATGATCTGACAAGGAAGCTAGGAGTATTCATGGGAGACCCCGCGCCAGGAGGAGAAGACGATGATTCCACTTGCCCGGAGAACTACAACATCATCGATGACACCGACTCGGACCCCGACGATAGCGATGATGACTATGTTGATGAAGCTAGAGCAGAAATTATGGAGTCTTCCACCGATTAATTTTTCTAGTCGACCACCGTATCAGTAGTAGTATTCCCCCGTGTATATAGATTAGTCCGAGCAGTTTTGTAATGATAGTTAGACCGATTGTATGCCCTTGTTTTGAATTGATTCAAGTGATATGATTTAGTTTGTCTCATGTGCATATGGGTATTGTTTTCTCACTAGACCTCATTCTATTCTATTCTCTTCCCTCTAAACCCTGAGATGCCTCCAAGACGTGACCCCGGATTTACTTTCCCGCCGGAGCTCACTCAGTTGATCCAGCAGCAAAATGCCTTGATGCAGTTGTTAGTTTAGAACCAAGGCAACAACAACAACAACAACAACAACAACAACAACAACAACAACAACAACAACAACAACAACAACAACAACAACAACAACAACAACAACAACAACAACAACAACAACAACAACAACAACAACAACAACAACAACAACAACAACAACCCACCACCACCACCTGTTGACAACTTAGCCCGTTTTCTGAGGTTGCGGCCGCCAGTGTTTTCAAGTAGCACCGAGCCGATAGTTGCAGATGATTGGCTCCGCAGGATTGGAAGGGAGTTGACCACTACAGGATGCACAGATGCTGAGAAGGTGCGTTTTGCCGCGCACCAATTGGATGGACCAGTAGCCTCATGGTGGGAGAATTACAGAACCACTTTTCCTATAGCCAATGTCACTTGGGAGTAGTTTCAGCAAGCATTCCGTACCGCCCATGTATCAGCATGAGCTATGGCTATGAAGAAGTGCGATTTTCGCAACTTACGCCAAGGAGGACGCATTGTTTGGGACCAAGTCGGGCCGTAACCGACTAGGACTCTAACCCGGCCGACCTCTTATAAGCCGAGCCGCACCCCGAAACCTTAGCCAGCCTTGCCGCCGCCGCCGCGCGCCGCCGCCGCCGTTGCCGCACGCCGCCGCTGCCTTGCCCGCTCGCCGCCGTCGCCGGACCTCATCGAGGTAGTCGCCGGTTTTTTAAAAAAACCGATCAATTTTATTCTGAAAACCTAGATTCGTTTTTTGTTGTTTAGATCGGTTTGGTTTTCCGTCGGTTTATTTAATTAGCGAACGCCTGTTCGTATGTTCATTTTAACGTACGGTTTTCACGTGTTAACTACAGACAACGAACGTTCGTTCGTTAGCCTGTTCGTCAGTTTTCTTTTTCTAGGGTTTTTTTCCACGATTATTTTCGATCGCGATTTCTGCCCTAATCTTCGTTCTAGTATAACTTTTCGCTCGTTTATTGGAATCAGGCGATTCAAGCTCCTAGATCTTCGTCTCGAAGCCCTCTTTCTGTTTAACCAACTTGAACAAGATTTTGCTCCTGTAAAATTTGTCTTAAGTCCAGATTATTGAACGGATCTTGTTTCTTTCGCAGTTTGAGTTTCGTTGCTTCATTTACTTTGATTCTTTTTGCAAACCAGAGTTCTTAAGTTGAACTTTCTAGTTAGATCTCTTATTTGAGTTTTACCCATGCTTCTAGTGAGTGCTTATTGTATGCTTCTTTGTTTGCGATAGAGTACCCGGAGTGCGAAGCGTGCTACTATGAGTCTCTAGGTTTCACGGATCATCAGCAAGGCAAGTAACACTTTGATCATACTTCTTTGCTACCCAGTTTTATTGCATTAGATCAATCCTCAAACACTTGCATGATTAGGATCTGATTAAATTGTGGGTTTGGGAAGTAGTTGAGGTAGAACCTATTACCTATTTTATTATCAAACCCTGGAAGTAGACGTGGATTGGGTTTGAGAGTATTCATGACATATGTGAGTTATTAATTAATGGTTCAACTTAAGGTGGCAACTTAAATTCACATCTGGGTGGATTGCTTGTGGGCACCTAGAGAATCCAGTGTTGTCCTAGGATTTCCCAGACGACCTGTGTGATAATCCTACGGCCCGCCACCCAGGCTCAAAGGGATCATAAGATTATTCATGCTAGAAACTTCCGTGCGCAGCCACAAGCTATTATGGGCTCTAGCATAGTTGAGTAAGTTGCGTGAAGCTCTCGAGGAGGTAGACTAGCAGATGTAGTGGGTTGTAGGTGGTGCTGTCTATCCAGAGTAGAGACTTAATGCTTCTGAAAGACTATGTCTCGGTCATCCGCTTCTCAAACACCATGTAGTGTGAGAAATCCAACGGAGGAGATCGAGTCTTGTGGGGAAAAGTGTGCAAACCTCTGCAGAGTGTATACACTAATCATGGTTAGCCGTGTCCCTGGTTATGGACATCTTGACTATCTGGTTCTTGGATTATCGTGTTGATCTCATCACTGTTAATATAATTTGATTGGGTTTAATTATGATGATTAATTGGGATTGAGTTGGAGGAACATTCTCAATGTTTAACAACTACCATGATAGTTAAATAAAATTTATTCCTTTGTTGTAGGGAAAAATTGGCTTTTCGCAAAAACATATTAACCATACAGCCTCCACTAGCCAAATATGCATATAGTGATAGCATTTATTCTGTTCATTATTCTTGTGTTACCTTGCCAGCATATTCCATGTGCTGACCTGTTTTCGGGCTGCAACGTTCATGTTGTAGACTTTTCATACGACGAGTAAGGAGCCTTAGGTCGTTCTCTTTCACTCAGTGATGCCGTTGGAGTTGATGGACTCACTTTATCTTCCAAGCCTTCTGTTGTTATCGTATTAGATGGCCTTTAGCCATATTTGTTGTAATATGTTCTCTTTCAAGACATTCGATGTAATAAGTGTGTGATTGCAACTCTCTTATAAATCCTCAAGTACTGTGCGTGTCAGTATTACCGATCCAGGGATGACACTGATGCACAGAGATCAGACTGTTTGAGGTCTAGTCGCTACAATAAAAGTTCTCAAAATGTCCTGAAAATGAAATATGATTTTTTTGTAGAATATTTAAGAATTACTGGCACTGAGAACACACGGGGGGCCCACCATCTGGCCACGATGGTGCAGATCGCGCCCACCCCCCTGGGCATGCTCCCTGCCTCGTGGACCTCACGTGGAACCCCTCCACTTATTCCAGCACCGACTCACTTCGTCTTCCTCCAGAAAAAGTCGTCCCATAGCTCAAACTCATGTTCTAGCTCATCCTGCTGCCATTTTCGATCTCCTTGCTCAAAGCTCCATTCACAAAACTGTTTGGGAGATTGTTCTTCGGTATGTGACTCCTCCAATGGTCCAATTAGTTTTTGTTCTAGTGCTTTATTTATTGAAAAAATTTGCTGCTAAGGTGACCATGTTCTTGAGCTTGCATGTCAAATTTATATGGTGCAAAGTAGTTTTAATGCATGATATAGCCTCTAGGCACTGGTGGGAGTAGTTGCTATTAATTTTGTTGAGTTTGGTTCACTTTTATTTCGAGTCCTAAAAATTTCGGAAACTTTTCAGAGAAAGAAAATGTTGAAGAGATTATTGAGGGGCTCTTCGAGCCGAAGCTCCAAGGATAAGCAGAATGAGGAGAATAAAAAGCCCAAATACAATCTTCCTCGCACTGCGGAGGTTCGGCCGTGCAAATGGCCTTGTGATGAGTTCTTCATAGCCGTTGGAATTCATGATGACTTTTATTACTTGGCTAATAATGCAGGCCTCACCGACTTCCTCCGCGACCAGCGCGAACAGTATCTCCTACTCACTAATATTTTTGTGCAAAATTTTTATTTCCATGCTAAGAAATCACCACCTTCGGTGGAGTTTCACTTATATGATGAGGTTAAGGAGATGTCACTCTATGATTTTTTCGGGTCTGCAAGATACCCTTTGAGGGCAGCATCTAGGAACCACATCATAGTGATGTGGACAGGTTTATTGATAGAATTGTCGTATGAGAAATTATGAAAGTTTCCGATGTGAGAATTACTAGTATACATTTTCCTGTTCTACGTTACTTTGCGATTTTGCTAGTAGATGCTTAATTGGTCGCGGGAACAGTGGAAATATTAGTTCACCTGATATTGTCATTTTGCGCCATGCTTTATTTCGTGGTACAACTTACAGCTTAGGCGCTATTGTTGCTAAACGAAGTCTGAACCGTACAAAGGGCCCCATCTTCGGAGGCATCTTTGCTTCACGACTTGCTGAACACTTTGAGATACCTATTAGGCATTATGAGAAAGAGGAGAAGTTCTTGCGCCCAATTTTTCTAGATTATAAGAGCATGGTAGCACATGATTTTACTGTTAAAAATAAGAAGAAGATGCCTAAGTATAATTTGATATTTGATAAAAATCACTGTGAGATTATTACCTTGCTTGCACCCTCTTTGTTTAACATACTTTCAGGCACGTACCTCACCTTACCCGAGGCCATTTATGCATACTGGAGGCTGACACAAGTCCCAGAACCTGAGCCTGAGCCATCACTTGACCCTTATCGACAGTCAATTTATCAGTGGGATCCGGAGGAGATCGCCAACCAGTGGCATACTGAGGACCCTCCTCAGTACACCGGAGAGAGTAGCTTCGATCAGTGGCCATAGACCAACTTAGGCCAAAAGCCTAAGCTTGGGGGAGTACGTATTTCTCACCGACATTACATTCATGTTCACACACTCATTCTAGTTGTCGGTGCTCATACTTTTTCATTGTACCATCCATGCTAGTTTATTTTCTTTTCTAAGCCTTCTTCTTGTGTATTTGAAAAACCTTAAGGATAACCAAAAAAATTAGTTGTAGCTTTTAACTAGTTCACTTTCCATGCCTGTAGTAGTAGTAATTAAAAGAAAACCCAAAAATATTTCTTGTTCTTCGTTTGCTTGTTGGGTGCTTTCCCATGTAAATAGTTTTATTTCTTTTCTTGTTCTTTAGGGGTCGAGAGGAGAAGACCATGATGAAAATGTTGAGTGGCTCTCATATGCATTATTGTTGAATTAACCAAGGGCCCATATTACATTGTCTTCTCCCTTGTATTAAATTCTTGCAGATTCCAGCTTAGTCCAATGCACGTGCACTAATATTATTATCCACACCGTTCGGTCGTGCGAGTGAAAGGCACTAATGATGATATATGATGGACTGATTGAGATGAGAGAAGATGGTATGAACTCGACCTATCTTTTTTTTGTAAATATGATTAGTTCATTATTCCTTATTCAGCCTATTATGAATGAAACATGTTTGCAATGACAGTTAGAGATTATAGTTGCCCATGCCATGCTCAATTTGCTAGTAGTTTTTAATAGTTTACCTTGTGTGCCAACATGCTATTAAAATGGTTGTGATGTGGTATGATAGGATGGTATCCTCCTTTGAATGATTCGGGTGGCTTGACTTGGCACATGTTCATGCATGTAGTTCAAAAAAATCAACATAGCCCTACGATATTTATGTTCATGGTGATTTATATCCTACTCATGCTTGCACTCATTGTTAATTAATTTTAATGCATGTTGATGACTGTTGTCGCTCTCTAGTTGGTCACTTCCTAGTCTCTTTCTAGCCTTCACTTGTACTAAGGGGAATACTGCTTGTGCATCCACTTCCATAAACCCCAAAGTTATTCCACATGAGTCCACCATACCTTCCTATAAGCGGTATCTACCTGCCGTTCAAATTAGATTTGTATGTGGCAAACTCTAAACCTTCAAATGAAATTTTGTTTTGTATGATCGAATAGGTCATGTATCAACTAGGGCTGTCTATATATTCCATGCTAGGTGGGTTATTCTCACGATGAATGGACTCCGCTCATCACTCACGAGAAAATGCCTGGTAACCGGGATGCCCAGTCCCATGCTCAAATCAAAATAATTGCAAACAAAACTCCCCCAGAATTGTTGTTAGTTGGAGGCACCCGTTGTTTCGGTCAAGCCATGGGATTGACGTTTGTTGGTGGTGGGGGAGTATAAACTTTACCATTCTGTTTGGGAACCGTCTATAATGTGTGTAGCATGGAAGATATCAAGATCTCTTCGTTGTTATGTTGAAAATTAAAGTATACCACACAAAATATTATTTATCTCTATTTCAAAACTCGAGCTCTGGCACCTCTACAAATCCCTTCTTCCCTCTGTGAAGGGCCTATCTATTTACTTTTATGTTGAGTCATCATCCTCTTATTAAAAAGCACCACTTGGAGAGCACCGCTATCATTCGCATGCATTGCCATTAACTTACATTGAGTATGACTGTGACTGGATGTCTTTTACCATGAATTGCAATGTCTAGTCAGTTCTTGATCTTCAGGGGTGCTCTGTATTTATGTTTTGCGGTCTTAGAAAGGGCTAGCGAGATACCATCTTGTTATATCATGTTATGATTGTTTTGAGAAAGTGTTGTCATCTAAGATTTATTATTATTGTTTGCTAGTTGATTATGCCATTGATATGAGTAAACATGAGACCTAAATATTATTGTGAATATGGTTAGTTCATAATCTTTGCTGAAAACTTGAATGATGACTTTACCTATTTGCTACAATAAGATCAAACAGAGTTTGTCAAAGTTTTTCTTTATCGCTTTCAGTTTTTCAACTGAATTGCTTGAGGACAAGGAAAGGTGTAAGCTTGGGGGGAGTTGATATGTCTCCGACGTATCTACTTTTCCAAACACTTTTGACCTTGTTTTGGACTCTAACTTGCATGATTTGAATGGAACTAACCTGGACTAGCGCTGTTTTCAGCAGAATTGCCATGGTGTTATTTTTGTGCAGAAATAAAAGTTCTCGGAATGACCTGAAAATACACGGAGACACATTTTGGAATTAATAAAAAATACTGGCGAAAGAATCAGCATCAGGGGGCCCACACCCTGTCCACGAGGGTGCAGGGCGCGCCCCCCTGGGGCGCGCCCCCTGCCTCGTGACCCCCCTGAGACTCCACCGATGTCAACTCCAACTCTATATATTCACGTTCGGAGAGAGAAAATTCAGAGAGAAGGATTCATCGCATTCTACGATACAGAGCCGTCGCCAAGCCCTAATCTTCATCGGGAGGGCTGATCTGGAGTCCGTTCGGGGCTCCGGAGAGGGGAATCCGTCGCCATCGTTATCATCAACCTTCATCCACCACCAATTTCATAATGATCTCTGTTGTGCGTGAGTAATCCCATCGTAGGCTTGCTGGACGGTGATGGGTTGGATGAGATTTACCATGTAATCGAGTTAGTTTTGTTAGGGTTTGATCCCTAGTATCCATTATGTTCTAAGATAGATGTTGCTATGACTTTGCTATGCTTAATGCTTGTCACTAGGGCCTGAGTGCCATGATTTCAGATCTGAACCTATTATGTTTTCATGAATATATGTGAGTTCTTGATCCTGTCTTGCTAGTCAATAGTCACCTACTATGTGTTATGATCCGGTAACCCCGAAGTGACAATAATCGGGATCACTCCCGGTGATGACCATAGTTTGAGGAGTTCATGTATTCATTAAGTGTTAATGCTTTGGTCCGGTACTCTATTAAATGGATGCCTTAATATCCCTTAGTTTCCAATAGGACCCCGCTTCCACGGGAGGGTAGGACAAAAGATGTCATACAAGTTCTTTTCCATAAGCACGTATGACTATATTCGGAATACATTCCCACATTATATTGATGAACTGGAGCTAGTTCCGTGTCACCCTACGATATAACTATTGCATGACAAATCACATCCGACATAATTATCCATCATTGATCCATTGCCTATGAGCTTTTCACATATTGATGTTTGCTTAGTTACTTCTCTGTTGCCACTATTACGATTTATACAAAAACTACTACTATTACTTTTGCCACCGTTACTGTTACTTCCATACTACTTTGCTACTAAATACTTTGCTGCAGATATTAAGTATTTTAGGTGTGGTTGAATTGACAACTCAACTGCTAATACTTGAGAATATTCTTTGGCTCCCCTTGTGCCGAATCAATAAATTTGGGTTTAATACTCTACCCTCGAAAACTGTTACGATCCCCCATAGTTGTGGGTTATCACCGACACCTTTCGGTGGAGCTCCTCAAGGAAGGTGGCAAACCTACTATGGTCTGTAGGGCCGTAGACGATGATAACCTCCCACTTGAAGTTAAGATCCCACTCATAGAGCTCCATGCTAACAAAGAACTGTCCCTGATCCATACTGCCCACCTCGAAGGTGGCATCCTATACACCTAAAATAATGCCACCAGAATGGTCAGCAATCCCACTAGAAGGGAGACAATGCCAAGCAAAAAGGTGGGAGCTCAGCCGATCTAGCTCCGGCAGAGAGAATTCATTGCGCATGGTTTCCTGGATGGCGATTATGTCAATGTGTTCATCTTGCATGTATTCGACGAGTTGGCAGCGTCGGCCATTGATACGTCTCCAATGTATCTATATTTTGTGATTGCTCCATGCTATATTATCTACTGTTTTGGGCAATATTGGGCTTTATTATCCACTTTTATATTACTTTTGGGACTAACCTATTAACCGGAGGCCCAGCCCAGATTTGTTGTTTTATGCCTATTTCAGTGTTTTGAAGAAAAGGAATATCAGACGGAGTCGAAACGGAACGAAATCAACTGGAGAAGTTATTTTTGGAAGGAAACACACCCGATGGACTTGGACCCCACGTCAAGGAAGGAACAATGTGCTCACGAGGGTGGGGATGCCCCCCTAGGGCGAGGCCCCCCTGTCTCGTGGGACCCCCGTGGCTCCTCCGACGTCCTCCCTATACCCATATATACCCACGTGACCTAAAACTTCCAGAACGCGACATAGATCGGGAGTTCCGCCGCTAGAAGCCTCCGTAGCCACCAAAAAACAATATAGACCCATTCCGACACCCTGTCGGAGGGGGCAATCCTTCTCCGGTGGCCATCTTCATCATCCCAGTGCTCTCCATGACGAGGAGGGAGTAGTTCTCCCTCGGGGCTGAGGGTATGTACCAGTAGCTATGTGTTTGATCTCTCTCTCTCTCTCGTGTTCTTGAGATGATACGATCTTGATGTATCGCGAGCTTTGCTATTATAGTTGGATCTTATGTTTCTCCTCCCCCTCTTCTCTCTTGTAATGAATTGAGTTTCCCCTTTGAAGTAATCTTATCGGATTGAGTCTTTAAAGATTTGAGAACACTTGATGTATGTCTTGCCGTGGATATCTGTGGTGACAATGGGATACCGCGTGCCACTTGATGTATGTTAAGATGACCAACTTGCGGGTTCATGAACCTATGCATAGGGGTTGGCACCCGTTTTCGTCGTGATTCTCTGGTAGGAACTTTGGGGCACTCTTTGAGGTCCTTTGTGTTGGTTGAATAGATGAATCTGAGATTGTGTGACGCATATCATATAATCATACCCACGGATACTTGAGGTGACATTGGAGTATCTAGGTGACATTAGGGTTTTGGATGATTTGTGTCTTAAGGTTTTATTCTAGTACGAACTCTAGGGCTGTTTGTGACACTTATAGGAATAGCCCAACGGATTGATTGGAAAGAATAACTTTGAGGTGGTTTCATACCCTACCATAATCTCTTCGTTTGTTCTCCGCTATTAGTGACTTTCGAGTGACTCTTTGTTGCATGTTGAGGGATAGTTATGTGATCCAATTGTGTTAGTATTGTTGAGGGAACTTACACTAGCGAATGTATGAATCCTAGGCCTTGTTTCAACGCATTGCAATACCATTTACGCTCACTTTTATCATTTGTTACCTTGCTGTTTTTATTGTTTCAGGTTACAAATACCTTTATCTACTATCCATATACCACTTGTTTCACCATCTCTTCGCCGAACTAGTGCACCTATACAATTTACCATTGTATTGGGTGTGTTGGGGACACAAGAGACTCTTTGTTATTTGGTTGCAGGGTTGCTTGAGAGAGACCATCTTCATCCTATGCGTCCTATGGATTGATAAACCTTAGGTCATCCACTTGAGGGAAATTTGCTACTGTCCTACAAACCTCTGCACTTGGAGGCCCAACAACGTCTATAAGAAGAAGGTTGTGTAGTAGACATCAAGCTCTTTTCTGGCGCCGTTGCCGGGGAGATGAGTGCTTGAAGGTATATCTTTAGATCTTGCAATCGAGTCTTTTAGTTTCTTGTTTTATCACTAGTTTAGTTTATAAAAGAAAACTATAAAAAATGGAATTGAGTTTGTCTCATACGCTTCACCTTTTTAATATCTTCCGTAAGTATGATGGAAAGGATAATTGTGCTCAAGTGCTAGAAGAAAAAAAATATAAAATGTTTGGCACTAAATATTTAAATGATGAGCATGATTGCAATGTTGTTAGTATGAATTCCTTGAATATCCATGATGCTAATGATATGCAAAACCACAAGCTTGGGGAAGCTATGTTTGATGAAAATGATATGTGTTTTGCTTGGAGAGTCAATTTATTTTGGTAGAATTTGCTTGCTGTAATTTAGAATAATGTTTTGCATCTTTTATTTCAAGAAAAGTGGCATTGATAGCCTTTACTATGCCTATTTTAGAAGTCCACATGTTGCTGTTTGAAAACAGAAAGTTTACCGTTGTTGCAATAATTCCCTAGAAAAGCCAGAATGTGATAAAATGTTGAAACCTTTTGCATATTAAGCTCTGATAAATTTATTACAGTGTAAATTTTCTTTCATAATTTCTGTATCTAGGTAAGTATGGATGTTGCAGCATTCTTTACAGACTATCCTGTTTAGGAAGATTGCTGTTATGTTTGCATTGTTTGCATATGTTTGCTTCTTTAATGATTCTATTTGAGGATAGGACTATTAAATATGCAGCAGCATTTAGTATGCAATTTTGAATAATAATTTTAGTGATTTGCTACAGTAGAGTATGATAAGGTTTTTCCAATGGTTTATACTAACTTATCTCACGAGTCCTTGTTGAGTTTTGTGTGGATGAAGCCTTTGAGATTTAGGGAGACCGTGATATGAGAGGAATTAAGGAGACACAAAATCTCAAGCTTGGGGATTCCAAAGGCATCCCAAGATAATATTTCAAGAAGTATCAAGCTTCTAAGCTTGGAGATGCCCCGGTTGGCATCCCACCTTTCTTCTTCAACAACTATCGGTTAGTATCGGTTGATCCTAAGTTTTTGCTTCTTCACATGATGTTTGCTATTCTTAGAATGTCATTTTATTTTGCTTTGCTTGCTGTTTGAATAAAGTATCAAGATATGAAATTATTAAATGTTAGAGAGTCTTCACATGGTTGCATAATTATTCAACTACTCATTGATCTTCACTTATATCTTTCGGAGTAGTTTGTCATTTGCTCTAGTGCTTCACTTATATCATTTAGAGCATGGTGGTAGTTTCATTTTGAAGAAATAAATGAACTCTCATGCTTCAATTATATTATTTTGAGAGTCTTAAATAGCATGGTAATTTGCTTAAAATCCTAATATGCTAGGTATTCAAGAATAATAAAATTCTCTTATGAGTGTGTTGAATACTATGAGAAGTTTGATGCTTGATGATTGTTTTGAGATATGAAGATGGTGATATTAGAGTCATGCTAGTTGAGTGGTTATGAATTTGAGAAATACTTGTGTTGAAGTTTGTGATTCCCGTAGCATGCATGTATGGTGAACCGTTATGTAACGAAATCGGAGCATTAGGTGTTTATTGATTGTCTTTCTTATGAGTGGCGGTCGGGGACGAGCGATGGTCTTTTCCTACCAATCTATCCCCCTAGGAGCATGCGCGTAGTACTTCGCTTCAATGACTAATAGATTTTTGCAATAAGTATGTGAGTTCTTTATGACTAATGTTGAGTCCATGGATTATACGTACTCTCACCCTTCCACCCTTGCTAGCCTCTCTAGTACCGCGCACCTTCCGCCGGTAACATAAACCCACCATATACCTTCCTCAAAATAGCCACCATACGTACCTATTATGGCATTTCCATAGCCATTCCAAGATATATTGCCATGCAACTTTCCACCGTTCTGGTTATTATGACACACTCCATCATTGTCATATTGCTTTGCATGATCATGTAGTTGACATTGTATTTGTGGCAAAGCCACCGTTCATAATTTTTCATACATGTCACACTTGATTCATTGCATATCCCGGTACACCGCCGGAGGCATTCATATAGAGTCATACTTTGTTCTATTATCGAGTTGTAATCATTGAGTTGTAAATAAATATAAGTGTGATGATCATCATTAAATAGAGCATTGTCCCAAAAAAGGCCAAAGAAAAAAAAAGAAGGCCCAAAAAAACAAAAAGGGGCAATGTTACTATCCCTTTTTCCACACTTGTGCTTCAAAGTAGCACCATGATATAGCGAGTCTCATATATTGTGCTTCAAAGTAGCACCATGTTCTTCATATAGAGATTGTCTTGAGTTATCACTTTCATATACTAGTGGGAACTTTTCATTATAGAACTTGGCTTGTATATTCCAATAATGGGCCTCCTCAAGTGCCCTAGGTCTTCGTGAGCAAGCAAGTTGGATGCACACCCACTAGTTTCTTTTGTTGAGCTTTCATACACTTATAGCTCTAGTGCATCCGTTGCATGGCAATCCCTACTCACTCACATTGATATCTATTGATGGGCATCTCCATAGCCCGTTGATACGCCTAGTTGATGTGAGACTATCTTCTCCCTTTTTGTCTTCTCCACAACCACCATTCTATCCCACCTATAGTGCTATATCCATGGCTCACGCTCATGTATTGCGTGAAGATTGAAAAAGTTTGAGAACATCAAAAGTATGAAACAATTGCTTGGCTTGTCATCGGGGTTGTGCATGATTTAAATATGTTGTGTAGTGAAGATGGAGCATAGCCAGACTATATGATTTTGTAGGGATAGCTTTCTTTGGCCATGTTATTTTGAGAACACATAATTGCTTTGTTAGTATGCTTGAAGTATTATCATTTTTATGTCAATATGAACTTTTGTCTTGAATCTTATGGATCTGAATATTCATGCCACAATTAAGAAGAATCACATTGAAATTATGCCAACTAGCATTCCACATCAAAAATTATCTTTTTTATCATTTACCTACACGAGGACGAGCAGAAATTAAGCTTGGGGATGCTTGATACGTCTCCAACGTATCTATAATTTTTGATTGCTCCATGCTATATTATCTACTGTTTTGGGCAATATTGGGCTTTATTATCCACTTTTATATTACTTTTGGGACTAACCAATTAACCGGAGGCCCAGCCCAGATTTGTTGTTTTATGCCTATTTCAGTGTTTTGAAGAAAAGGAATATCAGACGGAGTCGAAACGGAACGAAATCAACTGGAGAAGTTATTTTTGGAGGGAAACACACCCGATGGACTTGGACCCCACGTCAAAGAAGGAACGAGGTGCTCATGAGGGTGCCCCCCCTAGGGCGCGCCCCCTGTCTAGTGGGACCCCCGTGGATCCTCCGACGTCCTCCCTGCACCCATATATACCCACATGACCTAAAACTTCCAGAACGCAACATAGATCGGGAGTTCCGCCACCAGAAGCCTCAGTAGCCACCAAAAACCAATCTAGACCCATTCCGGCACCCTGTCGGAGGGGGGCAATCCTTCTCCGGTGGCCATCTTCATCATCCCGGTGCTCTCCATGACGAGGAGGGAGTAGTTCACCCTCGGGGCTGAGGGTATGTACCAGTAGCTATGTATTTGATCTCTCTCTCTCTCTCGTGTTCTTGAGATGATACGATCTTGATGTATCGCGAGCTTTTCTATTATAGTTGGATCTTATGTTTCTCCTCCCCCTCTTCTCTCTTGTAATGAATTGAGTTTCCCCTTTGAAGTAATCTTATCGGATTGACTCTTTAAAGATTTGAAAACACTTGATGTATGTCTTGCCGTGGATATCTGTGGTGACAATGGGATACCGCGTGCCACTTGATGTATGTCAAGGTGACCAACTTGCGGGTTCATGAACCTATGCATAGGGGTTGGCACACGTTTTCGTCATGATTCTCCGGTAGGAACTTTGGGGCACTCTTTGAGGTCCTTTATGTTGGTTGAATAGTTGAATCTAAGATTGTGTGATGCATATCGCATAATCATACCCACGGATACTTGAGGTGACATTGGAGTATCTAGGTGACATTAGGGTTTTGGTTGATTTGTGTCTTAAGGTGTTATTCTAGTACGAAGTCTAGGGCTGTTTGTGACACTTATAGGAATAGCCCAACGGATTGATTGGAAAGAATAACTTTGAGGTGGTTTTGTACCCTACCATAATCTCTTTGTTTGTTCTCCGCTATTAGTGACTTTGGAGTGACTCTTTGTTGCATGTTGAGGGATAGTTATGTGATCCAATTATGTTAGTATTGTTGAGGGAACTTACACTAGCAAAATTATGAACCCTAGGCCTTGTTTCAACGCATTGCAATACCGTTTACGCTCACTTTTATCATTTGTTACCTTGATGTTTTTATTATTTCAGATTACAAATACCTTTATCTACTATCCATATACCACTTATTTCACCATCTCTTCGCCGAACTAGTGCACCTATACAATTTACCATTGTATTGGGTGTGTTGGGGACACAAGAGACTCTTTGTTATTTGGTTGCAGGGTTGCTTGAGAGAGACCATCTTCATCCTACGCCTCCTACGGATTGATAAACCTTAGGTCATCCACTTGAGGGAAATTTTCTACTGTCCTACAAACCTCTGCACTTGGAGGCCCAACAACGTCTACAAGAAGAAGGTTGTGTAGTAGACATCAAGCTCTTTTCTGGCGCCATTGCCGGGGAGGGGAGTGCTTGAAGGTATATCTTTAGATCTTGCAATTGAGTCTTTTAGTTTCTTGTTTTATCACTAGTTTTGTTTATAAAAGAAAACTATAAAAAATGGAATTGAGTTTGTCTCATATGCTTCACCTTTTTAATATCTTTCGTAAGTATGATTGAAAGGATAATTGTGCTCAAGTGCTAGAAGAAGAAATATATAAAATGTTTGGCACTAAATATTTAAATGATGAGCATGATTGAAATGTTGTTAGTATGAATTCCTTGAATATCCATGATGCTAATGATATGCAAAGCCACAAGCTTGGGGAAGCTATGTTTGATGAAGATGATATTTTTTGTCCCCCAAGTTTTGATGAGCAAATTTATTATGATGAAAGCATGCCTCCTATCTATGATGATTATTGTGATGACACGTATGCTTTAAAGAAGAATAATAACAATGAAACTTGTCATCTTGATTTCAATTTTCAATCCCATGATAGTTACTTTGTTGAGTTTGCTCCCACTACTATTAATGAGAAGAATTTTGCTTATGTGGAGAGTAGTAAATTTTCTATGCTTGTAGATCATGAAAAGAATGCATTAGGTGCTGGTTATATTGTTGAATTCATTCATGATGCTACTGAAAATTATTATGAGGGGGGAACATATGCTTGTAGGAATTGCAATAATATCAAGTTTCCTCTCTATGTGCTTAAAATTTTAAAGTTATGCTTGTTTTACCTTCCTATGCAAGTTGATTCTTGTCCCCACAAGTTGTTTGCTCACAAAATCCCTAAGCATAGGAAGTGGGTTAGGCTTAAATGTGCTAGTCATATTCTTCATGATGCTCTCTTTATGTTTCAATTCTTATCTTTTATGTGAGCATCGTTGAAATCATCATGCCTAGCTAGGGGCGTTAAACGATAGCGCTTGTTGGAAGGCAACCCAACTTTATTTTTGTTTCTTGCTTTTTGTTTCTGTTTAGTAATAAATAATTCATCTAGCCTCTTTTTAGATGTGTTTTTATGCTTTTAATTCGTGTTTGTGCCAAGTAGAACCTTTGGGAAGACTTGGGGAGAGTCTTGTTGATCATGCTGTAAAAAACAGAAACTTTCGCGCTCACGAGAATTGCTGCCATTTTTATTTGGAGAGTCATATTTAGTTAATTCTTTTCGCATATGATTAATAGATAAATTCCTCAGGTACAGAAATTTATTTGAGAATTTTATGAGTTCTATAAGTATACGTTTGATCCAGATTACTACAGACTGTTCCGTTTTTGACAGATTCTGTTTTCATTGTGTTGTTTACTTATTTTGATGAATCTATGGCTAGTAAAATAGTTTATAAACCATAGAGAAGTTGGAATACAGTAGGTTTAACACCAATATAAATAAAGAATGATTTCATTACAGTACCTTGAAGTGGTGATTTATTTTCTTATACTAACGGAGCTTACGAGTTTTCTGTTAAGTTTTGTGTTCTGAAGTTTTCAAGTTTTGGGTAAGGATTCGATGGACTATGGAATAAGGAGTGGCAAGAGCCTAAGCTTGGGGATGCCCAAGGAACCCCAAGGTAATATTCAAGGACAACCAAGAGCCTAAGCTTGGGGATGCCCCGGAAGGCATCCCCTCCTTCATCTTCGTTCATCGGTGACTTTACTTTGAGCTATATTTTTATTCGCCACATGATATGTGTTTTGCTTGGAGCGTCAATTTATTTTGTTAGAATTTGCTTTCTGTTATTTATAATAATATTTTGCATCTTTTATTTCAATAAAAGTGGCATTGATAGCCTTTACTATGCATATTTTAGAACTCCACATCTTGCTGTTTGAAAACAGAAAGTTTACCGCTGTTGCAATAATTCCCTAGAAAAGTCAGAATGTGATAAAATGTTGAAACCTTTTGCATATTAAGATCTGATAAATTTATTACAGTGGAAATTTTCTTTCATAATTTTTGGAGCTAGGTAAGTATGGATGTTGCAACATTCTTTACAGACTATCCTGTTTAGGCAGATTGCTGTTATGTTTGCATTGTTTGCATATGTTTGTTGTTTAATGATTCTATTTGAGGATAGGACTATTAAATATGCAATGTTGAATAATAATTTTAGTGATTTGCTACAGTATAGTATGATAAGGTTTTTTTGCAATGGTTTATACTAACTTATCTCACGAGTCCTTGTTGAGTTTTGTGTGGATGAAGCTTTTGAGATTTAGGGAGACCATGATATGAGAGGAATTAAGGAGACACAAAAGCTCAAGCTTGGGGATGCCAAAGGCATCCCAAGAGAATATTTCAAGAAGTATCAAGCGTCTAAGCTTGGGGATGCCCCGGTTGGCATCCCACCTTTCTTCTTCAACAACTATCTGTTAGTATCTGTTGATCCTAAGTTTTTGCTTCTTCACATGATGTTTCCTATTCTTAGAATGTCATTTTATTTTGCTTTGCTTGCTGTTTGAATAAAGTATCAAGATATGAAATTATTAAATGTTAGAGAGTCTTCACATGGTCGCATAATTATTCAACTACTCATTGATCTTCACTTATATCTTTCGGAGTAGTTTGTCATTTGCTCTAGTGCTTCACTTATATCATTTAGAGCATGGTGGTAGTTTTATTTTGAAGAAATAGATGAACTCTCATGCTTCACTTATATTATTTTGAGAGTCTTAAATAGCATGGTAATTTGCTTAAAATCCTAATATGCTAGGTATTCAAGAATAATAAAATTCTCTTATGAGTGTTATGAATACTATGAGAAGTTTGATGCTTGATGATTGTTTTGAGATATGGAGATGGTGATATTAGAGTCATGCTAGTTGAGTGGTTATGAATTTGAGAAATACTTGTGTTCAAGTTTGTGATTCCCGTAGCATGCACGTATGGTGAACCGTTATGTAACGAAGTCGGAGCATGAGGTGTTTATTGATTGTCTTCCTTATGAGTGGCAGTCGGGGACGAGCGATGGTCTTTTCCTACCAATCTATCCCCCTAGGAGCATGCGCGTAGTACTTTGTTTCGATGAATAATATATTTTTGCAATAAGTATGTGAGTTCTTTATGACTAATGTTGAGTCCATGGATTATACGTACTCTCACCCTTCCACCCTTGCTAGCCTCTCTAGTACCGCGCACCTTTCGCCGGTAACATAAACCCACCATATACCTTCCTCAAAATAGCCACCATACCTACCTATTATGGCATTTTCATAGCCATTCCGAGATATATTGCCATGCAACATTGCACCATTCCGTTTATTATGACACGCTCCATCATTGTCATATTGCTTTGCATCATCATGTAGTTGACATCGTCGTTGTGGCAAAGCCACCATTCATAATTCTTTCATACATGTTACTCTTGATTCATTGCACATCCCGGTACACCGCCGGAGGCATTCATATAGAGTCATATTTTGTTCTAAGTATCGAGTTGTAATTCTGAAAAAAAAAATTGAATTTTTTTTATTTTCAAATTTCTGAATTATTTTAACCTCTAGTCTGTAATCACCACCCCTCATCACTTCTCAATTTATCCTCTAATAACCCCTTATCATTCCAAATCATCTAACTTCCCGAACGGTCACCCATCCTCCCACTCCCCCAGCCTAAGCACGCTTAACTTCCGGGTTCTATTCTCCCTCGTTCCAAGTCTGCACTTGTTGTTTTCCTGACAATACTAAGATGTCAATCCTATTAACCTTCAGGAGTTGCTTGAGCATGAAGTGACATATTTCATAGTTTTATTTTGAAACTATTGTTTTAAAAAACAATAATTATTTAGTAACACTAATATTTCTTGAATAATTAGTTTGACCACAGTTTGACCACAGTTTGGCCAGATTTGACCAAAATTGAAATAACTGAAATAATTATTTAGTAACACTAATATTCTAGAATAATTAGTTTGACCATTGTTTGACCACAGTTTGCCCACTATTTGAATTTTTTTCGATTTTTTCACTCTAGATCTTAAAAGCCCCGTAACTTTTTTTCTAATCGGTTTTTGAGGATTTTGAAAATGTTTAACGGGGTTCCCGGTGTTAAATTTGGATGTAACTTTTCGAGTAGATGATTTTTCATATAAAAAACTTTTTCATCCGA
This sequence comes from Triticum monococcum, assembly GCA_034509565.1. Taxonomy (NCBI): domain Eukaryota; kingdom Viridiplantae; phylum Streptophyta; class Magnoliopsida; order Poales; family Poaceae; genus Triticum; species Triticum monococcum. Next base: position 617,659,437 of record CM067847.1, on the reverse strand, counting down.
GTTAGTATGCAAAAGTTATGCCCATTTTTACAAATTTCAGAGAGATTTTGCAAATAAAGTCAAAATTCACATTTGCAAATTTTCCCAACAACTAGACCGCATATCACATGAGAAACTTATTTTTTTTTATTTTTTTTGACATTTCCATCATTTTATTTTATTTTTTTAAGACTGAAAAGGCGATCCACGGGGGGGGGGGGGTAGAGTTTGAAAATGGGACCTTTAGTACCGGTTCGTGGCACGAACCGGGACTAAAGGTCTCAACCCCATTAGTCCCGGTTCGTGCCTCAAACTGGGACTAAAGGTCTAATCTTTAGTCCCGGTTTGAGGCACGATCCGGGACTAATGGTCATCGCACCCTTTAGTCCCGGTTCATGTCTTAAACCGGGACTAAAGGGCTCGAGTGAACCGGGACTAATGCCTTAGCCGCATGAACCGGGACCAATGCTCACATTAGTCCCGGTTCTAGACTGAACCAGGACTAATGGGCTAACCCGGCCTGGACCAAAGCCCTGTTTTCTACTAGTGATTTCAGATTACAAATACCTTTATCTACTATCCATATACCACTTGTTTCACCATCTCTTCGCCGAACTAGTGCACCTATACAATTTACCATTGTATTGGGTGTGTTGGGGACACAAGAGACTCTTTGTTATTTGGTTGCAGGGTTGCTTGAGAGAGACCATCTTCATCCTACACCTCCTACGGATTGATAAACCTTAGGTCATCCACTTGAGGGAAATTTTCTACTGTCCTACAAACCTCTGCACTTGGAGGCCCAACAACGTCTACAAGAAGAAGGTTGTGTAGTAGACATCAGCCATCATGGCCGAAGCCTCGGATGTTCGAGAGAAGGGAATGCATTAAGGAGCCATTGGGAGGCTACTTGACCCTTGGACACGACACACACTTTGGGCGTGAAGAGCAGTAGTCCGAGATCGCACGCGGCCACGTAGTTCCACCGCCTCCAATGGGAAGCGGTCACCGGCCCTACGGAGCTGAGCAGGGATGGCTCCCGCAGCCGAGATCGGGTGAGCAAAGTCGCACGGGCTTCCGCCAATCTACTGTCGAGATTCTCTCATACCCAGATTGCCTTGATCTGGACTAAGGGGGGCGCAGCCTCCCACTTGAAGACGATCGTGGAGTCTGTCGCAACCTTGCCAAGGTGACCAAGTGGAACCGACTCGAGCACGGAAAACGAGCAAGTAGTAGCTGAAGGGGAACGGCATGGGTACTTGGCTCCAGATTCCGAGCAGCGGCCTGGAGCTCCACCCGCTCAGGGATGGGCAGAGCTGGGCTACCCTCCAGTCGGGCAGCGTCGAGCCGAGCGTTGCGGTGGGAGGCCGTCACCGGGGAGGAGGAAGACCGGCCGCGGCGGGAGTATGTGGCGGACCGCGGTGGGGGAGGCTGAGAGGCCATCGGGGTGGTCACCAGGGTCTCCCCATCTATGTCATGGGCCGTCGCGGGGACGAGCTAGACCGCTGGCCCGGCACAACCGAGGAGCAGAGGGGTCGGGGGAGGAGACGGCAGCGCGGGGTCAGGGACGGGAAGGACCAGGGCCACCACCGATAGCAGAGATGGCGGGGGGTCCGTGGCCGGAGGTAGGAGGTCGTCCGCGGGAGGGTGGGGCGTCACAGAGGGCAACACGCTTGGAGGGCGAGCACATCCACTCTGGGTGACTCGACGGGCAGGGAGGCCGGGGGAGCCAAGTCCTCCGGAGCGGCAGCTGAGGGATCCTGATGTCTACTACAAAACCTTCTTCTTGTAGAAGTTGTTGGGCCTCCAAGTGCAGAGGTTTGTAGGACAGTAGCAATTTTCCCTCAAGTGGATGTCCTAAGTTTTATCAATCCGTGGGAGGCGTAGGATGAAGATGGTTTCTCCCAAACAACCCTGCAACCAAATAACAAAGAGTCTCTTGTATCCCCAACACACCCAACACAATGGTAAATTGTATAAGTGCACTAGTTCGGCGAAGAGAAGGTGATACAAGTGCAATATGGATGGTAGATATAGGTTTTTGTAATCTAAAAATATAAAAACAGCAAGGTAACTAATGATAAAAGTGAGCGTAAACGGTATTGTAATGCTAGGAAACAAGGCCTAGGGATCATACTTTCACTAGTGCAAGTTCTCTCAATAATAATAACATAATTGGATCATATAACTATCCCTCAACATGCAACAAAGAGTCACTCCAAAGTCACTAATAGCAGAGAACAAACGAAGAGATTATTGTAGGGTACGAAACCACCTCAAAGTTATTCTTTCTGATCGATCTATTCAAGAGTTTGTACTAGAATAACACCTTAAGACACAAATCAACCAAAACCCTAATGTCACCTAGATACTCCAATGTCACCTCAAGTATCCATGGGTATGATTATACGATATGCATCACACAATCTCAGATTCATCTATTCAACCAACACAAAGAACTTCAAAGAGTGTCCCAAAGTTTCTACCGGAGAGTCAAGAAGAAAGCGTGTGACAACCCCTATGCATAAGTTCATGAGGTCACGGAATGTGACGCCCCAAGACCGGAGCTTCAGATGCCTTCCAGGGTTTCTGGGTTTCGTCATGTGTTTTGTTTTTGGTTCGTTGCGTCTTGTGCATTGCATCATGTCATCATGCCATCATATCATTAATTTTTGCAACTCAACTAAATAAACCGTATGGATCTTCGATCCGTTTAAATTGAGGGAACTCACATGGTGGTTTCTCTTTAAAACATACCCTCCCGATATTTATTGAGATATTATAAAATATTCCTTTATTTTGGAATTACCTTTAACACACTAGCAATAATCACATGTCTTTTCTGCTTCAAGTTTGGCCCCCAAACTTTGCCCATAATTTCTTTCATCGTTTTCCCGATCTCCACAAAATTCCGAACATTTTTGGACTCTCCAAAATTGTTTTCCTAATTCAAACTTATTTGAATCACATTCAAATATGTTCAAATGCAATCCTTCCAAAATGGTGTCAAATGTATTTTCTTGGATCAATCTCATTTTGTGAGCCCTGGAAGAATTGGCCTCCTGCACAAATTCTTTCTCTATCTCTTTCTTTCGCTCCTTTTCTTTCTTTGTTGTTTTTCTGAAAGAAAATGGCAGAGAGGATATATTTTTAGAAGAAAGAGAGGAGAGGGAGAGCCCAATCCAGCAAGCCCAGCCGGCGCCCTTACCACTGGACCGGCCTTTTGGCCCACCTAATCCTAACCTAGGCCCCGACCCTCTTTTTTTGACCTCTCCCTCTCGCTCCCACTAGTGCCGCCAGGAGCCGAGACCCATCTTCCTCGCGCAGCTACCTCCCGATCCCATCGCCCCTCTCCCTCGATCCCCTCCTGCTTCCCTCCATCGCACCGTCCCTCAAACTCCTGCAAGCCCGTGACCTCCGCTGCCTCGAGAGCACCTCCTACCCCCCGAGCGCCACCCCATGGAGTCGCGCCCCCTGCTCCGGTGAGCCCTAGCTCCGCCGCCACCGGAGGTCGACCCGGTGCCCAATCCCCTCGTCGGCCTCCTCTGCTTCGCCGTCCATGGCCACTGCTTGCTCGCCATGGCCTCCTGCCACGGAGCAGCCGCTGCCCGTCGCCTCCCTCTGTCCTACCCCACCTCAGCGCCGCCGTCCTCCATGGCCGCAGCCAGCCGAGTGAAGCTCCCGCTGCTGCACCTCGTGGCCAGGGTTTCCCCCCTTCCTCTACTGCTCCAGACCGCACCTTCGTCCAAGTCCATCAGAGGACCTTCGCTGCAACCATGATGCCTAAGCCGCCGACCTTGTCGGGCCTCTACCTCCGTCTCGCGCCCGTAGCCATGCTCTTGATCGAGAGGAGCTTGATCCCGAGCGCTTCTGCCCGTCCATGCCGTCCCTGCGCCTCGGCGCCCCTTTGCTCTGTTGCACGTCCATGGCATCCTCGTCGCTCAAGCCTTGCCCTGCACCCTGCTGCCTTCGGTTGCTATTGGTTTGTTTGGTCATCATGGACATGTTGCTACAGACGCCAAGTACGACTACACCATGGAGATACACGAACGAATACACGGCTACGACAAGTGTACCTCTACATCCTGGAGTCGCTAAGTACCACACCAAAACGCAAGTACAACAAGGAACCTCGAAGGACTTGGATATGCCAAGTTCCGCTCCGTACGTGTACGACTACATCGGGTGGTGCGACAAGCCTCGACAACGTGTACATCTACTCCGTCAAGACCGGACCGACAAGTACACCAACGTCATGTGTACAATGACCGTCACAGAAGACCCGGGTAGCAAAACGTCAAGTACCTATGACCGAAGAACGCCATGTACCTCTCCGAAAAACGAACATGTACCACTACGTCCGGAGACCTCGAACCCGTCAAGTCTGACAATGATTGTGTACAACTACCGACGACATGCATGTTGCCAAGTACCCTCTCCGGATCGTCATGTTCGACTACTAATAAACATGTACCACTACCGTCGCTGAGATCGCGAGAACCTCTACCGTCGACCCTAGAGCATGAGGGAATGAGTACTTCCACTACGAAAATCCCGAGAACGTCTACTTCCCCTTCTCCGCTTCGAACTTGATCCGTTGCGATAATGCATGCTTCGAAGGTATAACCCCGAGACGACCGTCCGAGAACGTTTGCATGTGTTGTATGAGATGCACCCGTTGTCTGCATCGTGTCCGAGTTGTCACTTGCTCGGTCCTCCTCTTTTGCCGCTAACCCGTGGGGACCCGGTATCTAGGAGCACCCTACCATCCTTGCATGACACGCTCCCGTCACTTTTCCTTTTGCACCCGTATCCCCGTGAGCTACCGGAACCGATATGGTGTCGTGGCATCATTTTCGGATTCGTCGTCGTGGCACCCTTTCTTTCCGCCACGATGATAAATACTTCATAGTATGTTCATGTCAACATTTTCAAAAATTGCATAAAACTCGCATATGCCATTCGCATCATGATAACAACATTTAAAATGGTTAAAAGTGTTGTTTGCTTAAATTAGTAATTGCACATGAGGTTTTACCGGAATTTTTGTTTGATGTTTCCGGCCTCATTTAAAATGCCTAACTATGTATTTTACTCATGTTTCAACTCTTGCCATGTTTAAACAAGATTTAATATTGTTGAGTACCTAACCGGGAGAGAACTAAATAATTGATGTGGTGTTTCGTCAGTATGCAACTCGTTGCATATTGAGCTCCACTTAACTTGTAGTTGTGCTTGTGCATTTTGCCATGCCATGCATATTTAAACCGGACATGCATCATACTTGTTTGCGCATCATGCCATGTTTATGTGATGGTTGTTTACTATGTTGTTTGCTTCTTTCCGGGTGCTTCTCTCGTTAGATTCGGTTTCGTTCTGGAGTTGTGAGGATCCGTTCGACTACGTCTGTTTGTCTTCTTCATGGACTCGTTCTTCTTCCTTGCGGGATCTCAGGCAAGATGACCATACCCTCAAAATCACTTCTATCTTTGCTTGCTAGTTGCTCGCTCTTTTGCTATGCCGCGATACCTACCACTTGCTATATCATGCCTCCCATTTTTCCATGCCAAGCATCTAACCCACCTTTCCTAGCAAACCGTTGTTTGGCTATGTTACCTCTTGGCTCAGCCCCTCTTATAGCGTTGTTAGTTGCAGGTGAAGATTGGAGTTTGTTCCTTGTTGGAGCATGTTTATTGTTGGGATATCACAATATCTCTTATTTACTTTAATGCACCTATATACTTGGTAAAGGGTGGAAGGCTCGGCCTTATGCCTGGTATTTTGTTCCATTCTTGCCGCCCTAGTTTCTGTCATACCAGTGTTATGTTCCTTGATTTTGCGTTCCTTACGCGGTTGGGTTATAATGGGAACCCCTTGACAGTTCGCCTTGAATAAAACTCCTCCAGCAAGGCCCAACCTTGGTTTTACCATTTTCCACCTAAGCCTTTTTCCCTTGGGTTCTGCAGACTCAAGGGTCATCTTTATTTAAACCCCCGGGCTAGTGCTCCTCTGAGTGTTGGTCCAACTTGTCAGCCGCCGGTGGCCACCAGGGGCAACTCTGGGCTGGCCTACCGGAAGTTTGGACAATCCGGTGTGCCCTGAGAACGAGATATGTGAAGCTCCTATCGGGATTTGTCGGCACATTCGTCTGGCTTTGCTGGTCTTGTTTTACCATTGTCGAGATGTCTTGTAACCGGGATTCCGAGTCTGATCGGGTCTTCCTAGGAGAAGGAATATCCTTCATTGACCGTGAGAGTTTGTGATGGAATAAGTTGGGACACCCCTGCAGGGATTTGATCTTTCGAAAGTCGTGCCCGCGGTTATGGGCAGATGGGAATTTGTTAATGTCCGGTTGTAGAGAACTTGACACTTCACTTATTTAAAATGCATCAACCGCGTGTGTAACCGTGATGGTCTCTTCTCGGCGGGGTCCGGGAGGTGAACACGGTGTTGGAGTTATTCTTAAACGTAAGTAGTCTAGGTTCACTTCTTGATCATAGATTCTCGGCCGTGATTTGTGAAAGTGCAACTATCCCTAGGTGGTTTTGGTAATTCATAACAACATATAGCTCATTGAGCTAATGCTATTCCAAGATGATCATTTCAGGAAAGCTCAATGATTGGCATGGCATGGATGGTGAAAGTGGAACCCTCAAAATGCTAAGGACAAAGGATTGCCTCTAGCTCATATGCTCAAGACTCTTCATTTTACATTTTAGTGGTCCAAGATCACATTGAGTCCATAGGAAAAGCCAATACTATCAAGGAGGGATGAGGTGTTGCTTAATGAGCCTCTTGCTTCATGTGCTTAATGATATGCTCCAAAATCCTCAGCTACTTTCCCATATCCACATTTGACCTAAACCCAAAGCCAAACTCGGCCCTACTGATTCTTTCTACCCGGCGCCACCGAGTTTCACTTGTCATAGCCATTGCCAAACCCTAAGCAAATTGGTTCTACCGATAGGGATCTCGGTCTCACCGAGATGGGATTGCAATTTCTCTGTTTCCTTTTCGTAACTTTTCGGTCTCACCGAAAGAGCGGATCGGTCCCACCGAGATTGCAATGTAAACTCACTGTTTCCTTTTCGTAACATTTCGGTCTCACCGAGAAGAGTGAATCAGTCCCACCGAGTTTGCCTGACCAACCCTCTGGTTAGCTTATTACCAAATCGGTCTCACCGAGTTTGTGTAATCGGTCTCACCGAGATTACGTTATGCCCTAACCCTAACCATATCGGTCCTACCGAGTTGCATGTCAGTCCCACCGAATATCTCTAACGGTCACTAGGTTTACTATTTCGGTCCGACCGAGTTTGTTGATTCGGTCCCACCGAGATTGATAAATTGTGTGTAATGGTTGGATTTTGTGTGGAGGCTATATATACCCCTCCACCTCCTCTTCACCCGTGGAGAGAGCCATCAGAACACATCTACACTTCCAACTCATATGTTCTAAGAGAGAACCACCTACTCATGTGTTGAGGCCAAGATATTCCATTCCTACCACATGAATCTTGATCTCTAGCCTTCCCCAAGTTGCTTTCCACTCAAATCTTCTTTCCACTTAATCCAAATCCTGTGAGAGAGAATTGAGTGTTGGAGAGACTATCATTTGAAGCACAAGAGCAAGGAGTTCATCATCAACCCACCATTTGTTACTTCTTGGAGAGTGGTGTCTCCTAGATTGTCTAGGTGTCACTTGGGAGCCTCCGACAAGATTGTGGAGTTGAACCAAGGAGTTTGTAAGGGCAAGGAGATCGCCTACTTCATGAAGATCTACATCTAGTGAGGCAAGTCCTTCGTGGGCGATGGCCATGGTGGGATAGACAAGGTTGCTTCTTCGTGTACCCTTCGTGGGTGGAGCCCTCCGTGGACTCGCACAACCGTTACCCTTCGTGGGTTGAAGTCTCCATCAACGTGGATGTAGGATAGCACCACCTATCCGAACCACGGGAAAAAGATCCGTGTCTCCAATTGCGTTTGAATTCTCCAAATCCTTCCATTTACATTCTTGCAAGTTGCATGCTTTACCTTCCGCTGCCAATATACTCTTTGCATGCTTGCTTGAATTGTGTGATGATTGCTTGACTTGTCCTAAAATAGCTAAAATCTACCAAGACCTAAAATTGGGGAAAGATTGAGTTTTTATTTGGTCAAGTAGTCTAATCACCCCCCTCTAGACATACTTTCGATCCTACAAGTGCTATTAGAGCTTTGGTCTCCATTTGCTTTGATTTCCATAGCTTTTGGTGGTCATAGCCTTGGTTTCACAACCTAGGAGAGTATGGCGTCTAGCGAGGGAAATTATCACCGTAGAGGTCCTTACTTTGATGGTACTAATTTTGCTAGTTGGAAGCTTAAAATGAAAATGCATATTCTTGGACATAACCCCGCCGTTTGGGCTATTGTGTGTGTTGGTTTGCAAGGTGACTTCTTTGATGGGAGAGAACCAAACCGTGAAGCTACCGCGGATGAGTTGAAGATGTTGCAATACAATGCTCAAGCTTGTGATATTCTCTTCAATGGATTGTGCCCCGAAGAATTCAACAAAATCAGCCGTCTTGAGAATGCAAAGGAAATTTGGGACACTTTGATTGATATGCACGAAGGTACCGACTCCGTCAAGGAATCCAAATTGGATGTGCTTCAAAGTCAACTTGACAAGTTCAAAATGAAGGATGGTGAAGGTGTCGCTGAAATGTACTCTAGGATTGCTCTCATCACAAATGAGATTGCCGGCTTAGGGAGTGAAGAGATGACCGATAGATTCATCATCAAGAAGATTCTAAGAGCCTTGGATGGAAAATATGATACCATGTGCACATTGATCCAAATGATGCCCAATTACAAAGATCTCAAGCCAACGGAGGTAATTGGAAGAATTGTTGCTCATGAGATGTCACTCAAGGATAAAGAGAAACTTCACAACAAATCAAGTGGTGCCTACAAAGCCTCATGTGAAGCCCCTACATCATCAAGTGAGAAACAAAACTTCAATGAAGAATTGAGCTTAATGGTGAAAAACTTCAACAAGTTCTACAAGAGTAGAAGCAAAGATAGAAGCTCCAAGTCAAGGTCCTAGAATGACAAAAGATCTTCTAGTCGAGAGCGAAACTGCTACAATTGTGGAAGACCCGGACACTATTCCAATGAGTGTACTGCTCCCTACAAGAGAAGAGAAGACTCTCCAAAAAGAAGAAGCAAAAGAGAAGAATCACCACCAAGAGAGAGAAGGAGTAGAGATGATCGTTATGAACGAAGACACTCACGGAGAAGCAAGGATTCGGAAAGGAAGGAAAAATCATCAAGGAGCTACACAAAACGAAGACATCAGGCTCATGTTGGTGAATGGGTATCCGGCTCCGACTCCGACAACCACTCCGAGAGAAGTTATCACTCCGATTCCGAATATACTCAAGATGATGGTGTTGCTGGTCTAGCACTTGTGTCAACCAACTCCTACGATATATTTGACTCACCAAATGAAGGAATTGGAAGATGCTTCATGGCCAAAGGTCCTAAGGTAACACACCCCGAGTATGTTGATTTTAATAGTGATGAAGATGACTTGTTAGGTGATGATGATTTACTTGTTGAGAACTCTAGTGATGAATACTATGATGAAACGTCAATTAATCATTCTAATCAAGATAAAACGAATGACAATGATAAGGAGAAGATTGAGGCTCTAACTAAAGAACTAAACACTCTTAAGTTAGCTCATGAAACTATCTTCGAAGATCATCGAGAACTTTTAAGAGCTCATGAGAAGTTACGCTTTGAAAAGCTCAATCTTGAGCAAGAGCATGAGTTTCTAAAGGCAATCAATGATGATCTCCGCAAGAAAAGTTCTTCTTACATTGCCAAGCGTTTACTCTTATCCACTTACATGCCTCAAGTCAAGTCTAGTAACAAGAACAAGAAAGATTCTTCCTCTAGTAGTAACAATGATCATGCTAAATCCAATATTGTTGCTTCTAGTAGTTCTCTTGATTCCACTAATGATTCTCTTAGCCAAGTTACACTTGAGCAAGAAAATAGCTTATTGAAGGGAATTATAGAGAAAGGAGTGTACAAAAGCCTTGCCGGGAGTAAGCAATTCGAGGAAATTGTGCTCAAGCAAGGAAGGCACCGGAAGAATCAAGGTGTTGGTTTTGAACAAAAGTTCAATGCCAATGGAGTTCAGTGGGAAGAAGATCAATACCCCAAGACAAAGTTTGTTCCTCAACAAGAGAAGTATGATGCTTCCTTCAAGGGGACACACGCTCAAGATGATCTTCCACCACAAGACTACAAGCAAAAAGGCAAGGACAAGCTTCAAGAGGAAATTGATGCATTTGAAGAAGCTCCTAAGACCTTAGTCAAGTGGATTCCCAAGACCACTTCAAGTTCCACTTCATCAAGTATGACTACAACTCCAAGGATTCCCATCAAGATGGTGTGGATCCAAAAGAAGAAGAATTAGAGAGTTCTTGAGGGTGACTCCGCCAACATACATCACTCTTATCATTTTGGCAAGAACAAGTGCAATCAACTTCCACATCTTGCACTAGTTCAAGGAGTCACAAACCCTCTTGTTGGTAAGACAAGGGACAAGGTAACCTAAAAGTTTTCATGGACATCATCTTGTGTGTGCATCACTCTATGTCTATGGATATCCTTGTTTGTTCCTTGTGGGACTAACCCATGTAGGTATTGAAAGTGCAATTCACTCAAATGGATAGCTCCAAGTGATCTACATCAACATTGAGCATCCACATCTTCAACATCTACATGAAGTCATCATTGACAAAACCCAAGGTTAGTTCATCCCTCTTAGGGGGGATATCACATCTAGGCGGAGCTTTACTCTAAGACTTGAGCTAAAGCAACTCTAAAGATGTGAACACAACAATGCTTTATGTAAAAGTGGTAACCCCACTTGAGCTTAAACAATGAGTATGACCTATGATCAAGTGTTCTCACTTGACTCCTAAGTCAATATACTCATATATAGATGACCTAGTCATCGCCAATTGCTTGATAGATGCTAGAATTGGTTGTGCATGCTTTGTCACATATTTCAATTGCCATTTTATTGTGTGAGCATGTTGGTTGCATATTTTACTCATTCGAGGACATCCACTTGTTGTTTTGATTGTTTGGTTTTATTTCCTTTTGCCAAGTGGATGGACAAGAATGCTTAAGAACCTCCTCTAGCTATCTATGCTTTTCTCGTCTCAAACTCTATTCATGCTACATCACAAAATTTGATCAAGTCAGATTCGAACCACTCTGTGTGAGGAGCACTCGGAGTCCCCGATTCATCATAGACTTAAACTTCCAAAACCTCTTTGTGATTCTCGGTCTGACTGATATCCTACTTTCGGTCCTACTGAGATCATTAAGTTGATCTGAATTTTCGATCTCGGTGCAACCGATTTGAACCATTCGGTCACACCGAGTTGCAATAACTGTATACAGTTTTGCATCTCGGTGCCACCGAGTTGTTCCACTCGGTCACACCGACAGGGTCGGGCTATATATAGGCACGGGCAAAAATTTGGAAATTTCTCCGAACCCCTTCGCCCGCGCGATAGCTCGCTCTGCCAACGTGATCTCCGGATCGTCTCCTCGCTGCCAGCCGCCTCCAGTCGCTGGTCTCCATCGCCGTCAACGGAATTCAACCCCGCCGTTGCCGCCGCAGCGAGTCTCCGCCGAACTAGGGTATGGACTCAATCTTTGTGCTATCCCCAATCTGATTCCTAGCACATTGTGATCTTATTGTTTCTAGCCATGATTGAAACACTCCTATCCAGTCAATGCGTTTGTAGAATAGGATTGATTCGAAAATTTTAGGGTTAGGTTTCCGCCGAAACCATCTCGGACCCACCGAGTTGAAAAACTCGGTCCCACCGATTTGGCTCGTGCCATTGCACAAGTGAGACTCGGTCTGACCGAGAATTACTAATCGGTGTGACCGATTTTGGAACTTTGTGAAACCCTAGCACTCTCGGTGCCACCGAACTATGACTCGGTCTGACCGAGTTCACTAGTTTAGGTTCCAAAACTGCTTCGGTATCACCGAGTTTAAAAATCGGTAGATCCAAAATGATTTCTGTGGGAAACTAAAACTAAGATTTTGAATCATTCTTTTGCAAAAATCTCTGCATTTTATGATGCTCATCCACTCTACCTCATCTATAAACTGTTCACAATGTCAGCAGTCAGCTTGTTCATCATGTCAGATCAGAGTCATAGACAAAACCTGTCAGAGCAGCAAGTGCACATGAGTGAGGGCACCAGTCCCTCCAGTTCCTCGGATGAAGGCAGCAGGAGCACTCCTAGTAACTTGCCAAAAGCTGCCACCAGACAAAGGAAGAAAAGAACCTCAGAATCAGAGGATGAGGACTATGTGGCAGAAGAAGAAGCCACTTCCAAGAAAGTTGTGCTCAAGAAGGAATATGGCTCAGCTCAAAGCACAAAGCCAGGATTGAAAGCTAAAAGGCCAGCAGGAAGGCAGCCTATTTCAAAGGCTAGAGCATCTACTCAAGTCCCTTTGGGATCTGAACCCAAAGAGGCTGCTGCAGAAGGGAAGAAGAGGAAGGAGAGGATCAAAAATACCACTGCTAGAGTGCTTGGGAGATCCTCAATCATGAGAGATTCTGAAGAGGAAGAGGAAGAAGAGGTTGCTGCACTAGCACCCAAGGCACAAAAGCTTATGGGTGATGCTATAAGATCAGGGGCTACTGCATCCAAGCCCAAGGAAGCACCCAAGGCTGCATCAAAGGCCAAGACAGCTCCAAAGAGGAACAAAAGTTCTATGACTTGGATGTCAAAGTAACAGAGATTCAGTCTGCAGTGGAGCAACTTCAAGATGACATGCAGGAGAGGAAAGGGAAGACTACAACTGATGCATTTGCCAGAGTGCCACGAGCTCAGAGGTCGACTGCAGTGCCAATTCCTGAAACCAGAGCCACCACCTCCGCTCCAGCCATAGCACCAGCCCAACCAGCTCCAGCATCTACTTCAGCTCCAGCTCCAACCACGTCTACAGAAGCCTTCGTCCTTGGAGTGATCCAGACTACACCACCACCAGAAGATCAAGCCTGAGAGTCGATCTAGCACTATGCATTTTCTAGGAACTTTTTGATAACTTGTTGCCAAAGGGGGAGTAAAATGTATAGATCATAGGCTTCGAGGGAGAGAGAGAGAGTGTTGCCTTTATTCTCTCTTGCTTTATTTGGTGGTTTTTCAAACTTTGTTTGCTTTTGGTTGAGATACTTTGATATGCTTGTGAGACATTGATGATCATGTGTTTGATCATAAGCTACACTTATGCATGCTTGATATATCTTATCTATCTTATGTGATCATTCACTTTCTTTGGTGATGAGTGCATGTATTTCATTCTTATCTTTTTGAGCGCTCCACCAAGATGTATGTGACATGGAAGAGTAACCCATGACTCTAACTCTTTGTGCATTTGCAGTCCAAAGCAAATTTTTAAATATGCACAAATTTAGGGGGAGCTCTTACTTATCACATACTTCTCAAAGCAACCATATATTTCATTCTTATTATTATTTGTCGAAGCTTTGATCTATATGTTGTCATCAATTACCAAAAAGGGGGAGATTGAAAGTGCAACTATCCCTAGGTGGTTTTGGTAATTCATAACAACATATAGCTCATTGAGCTAATGCTATTCCAAGATGATCATTTCAGGAAAGCTCAATGATTGGCATGGCATGGATGGTGAAAGTGGAACCCTCTAAATGCTAAGGACAAAGGATTGCCTCTAGCTCATATGCTCAAGACTCTTCATTTTACACTTTAGTGGTCCAAGATCACATTGAGTCCATAGGAAAAGCCAATACTATCAAGGAGGGATGAGGTGTTGCTTAATGAGCCTCTTGCTTCATGTGCTTAATGATATGCTCCAAAATCCTTAGCTACTTTCCCATATCCACATTTGACCTAAACCCAAAGCCAAACTCGGCCCTACCGATTCTTTCTACCTGGCGCCACCGAGTTTCACTTGTCATAGCCATTGCCAAAGCCTAAGCAAATCGGTTCTACCAATAGGGATCTCGGTCTCGTCGAGATGGGATTGCAATTTCTCTGTTTCCTTTTCGTAACTTTTCGGTCTCACCGAAAGAGCGGATCGGTCCCACCGAGATTGCAATGTAAACTCATTGTTTCCTTTTCGTAACATTTCGGTCTCACTAAGAAGAGCGAATCGGTCCCACTGAGTTTGCCTGACCAACCCTCTGGTTAGCTTATTACCAAATCGGTCTCACCGAGTTTGTGTAATCGGTCTCACCGAGATTATGTTATGCCCTAACCCTAACCATATCGGTCCTACCGAGTTGCATGTCAGTCCCACCGAATATCTCTAACGGTCACTAGGTTTACTATTTCGGTCCGACCGAGTTTGTTGATTCGGTCCCACCGAGATTGATAAATTGTGTGTAATGGTTGGATTTTGTGTGGAGGCTATATATACCCCTCCACCTCCTCTTCACCCATGGAGAGAGCCATCAGAACACATCTACACTTTCAACTCATATGTTCTGAGAGAGAACCACCTACTCATGTGTTGAGGCCAAGATATTCCATTCCTACCACATGAATCTTGATCTCTAGCCTTCCCCAAGTTGCTTTCCACTCAAATCTTCTTTCCACCAAATCCAAATCCTGTGAGAGAGAATTGAGTGTTGGGGAGACTATCATTTGAAGCACAAGAGCAAGGAGTTCATCATCAACACACCATTTGTTACTTCTTGGAGAGTGGTGTCTCCTAGATTGGCTAGGTGTCACTTGGGAGCCTCCGACAAGATTGTGGAGTTGAACCAATGAGTTTGTAAGGGAAAGGAGATCGCCTACTTCGTGAAGATCTACCGCTAGTGAGGCAAGTCCTTCGTGGGCGATGGCCATGGTGGGATAGACAAGGTTGCTTCTTCGTGGACCCTTCGTGGGTGGAGCCCTCCGTGGACTCGCGCAACCGTTACCCTTCGTGGGTTGAAGTCTCCATCAACGTGGATGTAGGATAGCACCACCTATCCGGACCACGGGAAAAACATCCGTGTCTCCAATTGCGTTTGAATTCTCCAAACCCTTCCCTTTACATTCTTGCAAGTTGCATGCTTTACCTTCCGCTGCCAATATACTCTTTGCATGCTTGCTTGAATTGTGTGATGATTGCTTGACTTGTCCTAAAATAGCTAAAATCTGCCAAGAACTAAAATTGGGAAAAGATTGAGTTTTTATTTGGTCAAGTAGTCTAATCACCCCCTCTAGACATACTTTCGATCCTACAATTTGCCTCCTCTTCTTGCTCTCATTTGCGTAAGTTAGCCACCATATAAGCTAGTGCTTGCTGCAGCTCCACCTCATACATTTTCCCCTACCTATAAGGTTAAATAGTCTTGATTGCGAAGGTGTGAGATTGCTGAGTCCCCGTGACTCACAGATTTCCTTACAAACCCAGTTTGCGGGTGCTGATGATACCGTGCAGGTGACACAACCGAGCTCAAGGAGGAGCTCGATGAAGATCGTGTTCATTGTGTTGTTTCGTTTCCAGTTGATCAGTAGTGGAGCCCAGTTGGGGCGATCGGGGATCTGTAGCATTAGGGGTAATCTTCTCTATTTTGGTTCCGTAGTCGGACCTTGACTGTATCTGGTTGATGTAATGCTTTATTCATGTATTGTGTGAAGTGGCGATTGTAAGCCAACTCTGTACCTCTTTCTTATTCACTACATGGGATGTGTAAAGATTACCCCTCTTGCGACATGCCTACAGTGCGGTTATGCCTCTAAGTCGTGCTCTGACATGTGTGAGATATAGCCGCATCATGGGTGTTACACGGAACTCGTAATTTGATCACCAAAACATACATCAAGTAGATCATGTGATATCCCATTGTCACCACAGATAAGCACATGCAAGACATACATCAAGTGTTCTCAAATCCTTAAAGACTCAATCCGACAAGTTAACTTCAAATGGAAAACTCAATTCATCACAAGAGAGTAGAGGGGGAGAAACATCATAAGATCCAACTATAATAGCAAAGTTCGCGATACATCAAGATCGTGCTGAATCATGAACATGAGAGAGAGAGAGAGATCAAACACATAGCTACTGGTACATACCCTCAGCCCCGAGGGTGAACTACACCCTCCTCGTCATGGAGAGCGCCGGGATGATGAAGATGGCCACCGGAAAGGGATTCCCCCTCCGGCAGGGTGCCAGAACGGGACTAGATTGGTTTTCGGTGGCTACAGAGGCTTGCGGCGGCGGAACTCTCGATCTAGGTTTCTTTCTGGAAGATTGGGGTTATATAAGAGGTGTTGGAGTAGGGAACAAGTCAGGGGGGTCCCCGAGGCGGCCACAAGGTAGGTGGCGCGCCCAGGGGGTAGGGCGTGCCCCCACCCTCATGGGGTGGCCTCGAGACTCTTCTGGCCCATCTCCGGTACTCTGTGGGCTTCTTCTGGTCCAAAAATAATCTCTGTGAAATTTCCGGTCAAATGGACTCCGTTTGGTTTTCCTTTTCTGCGATAATCAAAAACAACGAAAAAACAGAAACTAGCACTGGGCTCTAGGTTAATAGGTTAGTCCCAATAATAATATAAAATAGCATATAAATGCATATAAAACATCCAAGGTTGATAATATAATAGCATGGAACAATCAAAAATTATAGATCCGTAGGTGGGCTTGGCGAGGAGCGAGGGGAGGAAGCTAGGAGGACTACCATCCCCACGCTGGAGGTGTCGCTCTCTGTAGACAGCTTAGCCAGGGAGCCGGCAGAGAAGGCGAGGGCTTGCAGGGGGGCCAAGGGAGCCAGCCCAACCTGCCAGCCACCGCTGCTAGAAGAGGGAGCCTGCAGGTCTGGCGATGGAGAACGGGAGCGACTATCATCGGAGGCATCATCCTCTGAGCGGGTGGGGCGGGGGTGGTGACGGCCGTGGTAGTCCCCGCCGGCACCATGATTGCCACCATGGTGGCTGTCGCTGGTGAAGCGAGGACGTCCCACATGGTTGGGAGGCTCGAGAGCAATCCGGAGATCGAAGCCCTGGTCGTTGAAGAACACCCGGACGGTGGTGCGGAGCTTGGAGGAGTCCAGGCACTTGATCTTGACCCAGACCTCCTCCTCTTTGCGGAGGGAGAGCTCGTCCATAACCACGACCTTGCCAAAGATCCGAGACATCTGGCGGATGACGCGCTCGGATCTCGCAGCGTCGGGGAGGCCATCAATGAGGATTCAGGCCGTGTCGAGGACAACCACCGCCTTTGGGTCGAGAATCGGCTCGGAGATGTCGACGACGATCTTATTGAGGGCGAGCGTGATCTGATCACTGTGAGTAGCAGAGTCGTGGCTGAGGGCATCGGAGAAGATCACGGTGAACTCAGCCCCGGAGGTCGGGTGACCTGCCAGTCCCACTGGCGGCGATACAGGTGGTTGAGCTCGGCCTCGATCATCTCGAGCGAGGCCACCCCATCCAACACCGTCACGATCGCCTGGAGGGAATGGGTGGGCGAAGCGATGTCGGGGATCTCGATATGGAAGAAGCCCAAACCCTCGATCATGTGGCCGTACATCCGAAGCTTGTCGGTCCACGGCATGTCCGGGCAAAGAAGGGCGGGGTGGCCCGGATCCTTGCAAATGTAGCAACACGATGGATTGGAGCAGTTGACTTGGACATGGACAGACTCCCCACAATTGAAGCAGGGGGAAAGGGGAGGTCGAAGGCGGGACCCCGTGGTGCGGCAGAACCAGTAGCAGCCACGGCCGGGGTGGCGGGGGCCCGCCCTTGGCGGCGCTTCTTCTTGCGGTTGGCCCCCTGACGTCCTCGGTTCTGCCCGCCCCCGGCTCCCGTGCTAGGCTGTTCAAGCAACAACCGCGAAGTGGGGGGAGGGCATACTTTCGGGGCGAGGTAGGGGCTGGAGGAGCCTGGGAGCGCGAAGGGGATGAGCGGGGAAGCGAGGGGCTGCGACGCCAACGGTGGGCTGGGGACGGGGAACGGCACCGCGCCGCCCGCTAGTCACCCGACGCGGGGGGAGGGGGGAGCTAGAGCCGTCGCGGTGGTCGGAGCGGCTCGGGGAGCGGCGGTTGTCCCGACGACTCTTTCCTGGTCCCAGAGCTCGTGGCGGAGGGCATCATGGGAGGGGCGGGAGGGGGATCCCTCCGATCCTCATACTGACGCTTGCGGCGAGCTTGACCGTCGTCCCACTCCCGGGTCATGGCCGGGGATGGGAGTAAAGGAGGGAGACCGGACGGGGCGTGAAGCGGCGGCGGGAGAGCGAGGACCGGGAAGGGAGCGCGGACCGGAGGGAAGATGGAGCGGGGGGGATGGGGCGGCAGCTGCGCGGGGGTGGGGGATGGGGAGGTGCCTCGAGGCCAAATCCACCTCACAGGGACGCTGGGCCTAGGGCATCCAGCAGACCCATGGGAACGGTCTGGCCCACCACATCCGGCCCAAGGGGGCTTGAGCAGATAGGATGGGAGTTGGCCCACGGCCCGACAGCGCAAGGCCCGGGGGGCGGGGAGGCGCGCCCGCTCAGAGTGTAGTGTTTCCCCTGTTGGCTCAGTCCCGACGCCGAGTACTTCCGGCGATGGCGATACAACCGACGACGAACAACGACGAAGCGAAGCGACGCTGACTAGCTTGGTTTCTGCCCCAAGCGGCAAGATGTGCACGTACAAAGCTAGCACCAGTCTCCGATCGATTCGTTTGTCAGAGACGTACTAGTACTAATTGCACTACTGCTGAAATTAGACCGATTCCAGCTAATAGCTCATGTACGCACACGCCGAAACAATATTGATCGCCAAAGGCTCATCCCGAGCCTTGTTTTCTTTATTGAATCAACTCCACGGTTCAAAAACTTCTCTCGGTTCAAAGTCTTAGTTAGCATATCCGCCAGTTGATCATCAGTGCAAACGTAGTTGACCTTTATCTTCTCTTTTTCCACGCAGTCCTTTATGTAGTGATACATCGTATCAATGTGCTTGCTTCTTTCATGCCGCACTGGATCCTCGCGTAGAAAAGTTATAGAATCGTCGTCAACATTGAGCACCGCTGGTTCCGGATCTCGATCCATGAGATCACCGTGTAGCTTTCCTAGCCACACACCTTGACACATCGCAGCTGCAGCTGCAATATACTCTATTGCATCAACTGCAGGTGGTTCGCCCTTCTTGATTAGCTCAACACGAGGTTTCATTGAAGCGTCAATTGGATTGCAATTTTTCATGCCATAGCTTTGAAGTACCTTTCTTGTGTATGCCTCCTGGCATAATGTGATCCCTTCAGTCTTTTCTTGTACCTCTATCCGGGGGTAGCAGCTCAAAAGACCTAGATCATCCATCTTGAAAAGCTCTTTCATTTGTAGCTTGAACTTTACAATCACCTCTTCATCTGCTCCAGTAATTAATAGGTCGTCAACGTAGATGCCAACTAGTAGACGATCCCTTCCTTCACCTCTCTTGTACATTGCATGCTCTAGTGGGGCTTTCTCAAATCCAAGAGAAATTAACGTCTGATCAAGTTTGATGTTCCACTCTCGAGGTCCTTGCCATAGCCCATACAAGATTTTGTGTAACTTCAGTACCTTGTGCTTATCTCCCTCTTTGATGAAACCCGGTGGTTGATTAACATACACATCTCCTTCTAACTCGCCGTTCAAAAACATAGATTTTACATCCATGTGATTTATCTTTCATGATTCCTGAACCGCGAGAGCGATGAGTAGTCTTACCGATTCCATCCTTGCACCGGGAATGAACACTTCTTCGAAGTCCACACCTTCCTCTTGCACATATTCTTTCGCTACTAGCCTCGCTTTATGCTTCACGGACCCTTCGGCATCTTTCTTGATCACAAATTCCCACTTGAAATCCATGGCTTTTTCATTGTGGAGAAGATCCACAAACTTGCATGCATTATTGTCGTGGATCGACCTCAACTCCTCTTCCATTGCCCGACGCCAACATTCCTTCGTATTTGCGTCCTCCAAATCCACCGGTTCCTCGACGCTTTCTAGACACCGTCGTCCACTCCTTTTCATCTTTTCCGGGTCAAGCGTCCGAAGAGTTTTCTCCAAATATGGGTGTAACACCGGTTTAAGATGCATGGGTGTAGATGAAGTTGTCCTCGTCTCCTGTGTCTTTGGAGACAATGTTTCATTTTCTGCTATGCACTGTTCTTTTGGCAAAGCAAAAAATTCATTACATGCTTCGCATGAAACATCCCTTCGGCTGCTAGCATGGTCATCGTGCGTGACTTCCCAAGCTAGACTTCCAGCCGCCACTACTGGTGGGCCTTGCCCATCTGCTGTGCTGCAACTTCTACTCGGTGAGCCACTAGGTGACGACCTTAGCACACCACTTGAGCCACAAAACGCTCCTGCTGGGCTGCGTTCCTCCAGTCGAACATACCTCTTCTCTGGTTGGACTGCACGCCTGCCTGTTACTAGCCAGCGTGGCACGGCTGCTGCGCAAGTGCCACCGGACTCCATCGAGTCGTTAATGCTTTCAGAACTCCTCGTCCATGTTTCACTTGTGCAAGTCACCGCACGACTCGATGCACCGGCTTCCGGCACGGTCATATTTGCTGCATACGTGTCTACTTTTGCATCAGCATATTTTGATACGTGGTCTTGAGGTGCCACGTACGCCAAATTGGCATTCGTGTCCGTCGCATCGACAAATTTCAGAATTACGTTCCGTATCAGTAGCTTCGGCACAAGTTTTGAAAATACCAATCAGGTTTGTAACAGGGCTGCTTCTCCACGGTCGAGCACACGCAGCTATCGTTTCATCCGCTCCAGCAAAGTTGTCACTTACGTTCATAGCATGGACATAAGTTTCGGAATCACTTCCCGCATCTGTAGCTTCAACACAGGTTTCCGAACCACGATCATGATGGCAAACTTTTTCTTCCACGAGCGCGACAGTTTCTTTAGCCGACACTCGAAGAACTCGATCCTCTTCGTCCACGAGTTCACTCATCAACATCATGTCACCATCATCTCTTTGCTGGGCTATCAGCGCCTTCTGCTTCGGTGCTTCCTCGCAGTCAGCCTTGAAGTGGCCGAGGAGTCCACAGTTATAACACCTCACTTTCCTGATGTCAAACTTTCTCCTTGATGGTGGTGCAGCCTCATTGTCTGAGTCGTCGTCCGAGTCGGCGAAGCTCTTTCTTGCCGAACGCTGCTTTCCCTTCTTCTTGCTGCTGCTCGTGGATCCGCCTTGCTTTTCATTTGACAAAGCGATCCACTGCGCCTTTGTGAGCATCACAAGCTCGTCGTTCCTCCCGTCCCCAAGACTGTACCGCATTCGCTCACCGTGAGCCTTGTACCGTCCAACAAGATCGTCGATGGAGAGAGTCGCGAGATCGACGCACTGCTCGATCGCCGTGACAATTTGTAGGTAACGGGGAGGGGCCGCGCGCAAGAACCGCCGGACAACCGAGGTCTCCGTGAGGTTTTCTCCAAGCGCGCGAATCCGATTGACGAGAGTAGCCACGCGTGAAGCGAACGCATCCACGGACTCATCATCGCCCATGATCAAAGTCTCGTAGTTCCTTAGGAGAGTTTGGAGATTGGCTTGCTTGACACGGCTGTGTCCCTCGAACATGAGCTTCAGCGTATCCCACACCTCCTTCGCCGTTGCTTTGGTGATTAGGTGCTAGAGGACATCCATCGGCATCACCGAGTAAATCGCCGACGCCGCCTGCCGATCCTTCCGGTGCTCGGCTCCCTCCTTCTTGAACGCGTCCCCTCCGGGATCCATCGCGTCCCATAACTCGTTGGCGCGGAGGCCACACTCCATGAGGGCCTTCCAGACCCCGAAGTTCTCGCGATCAAACCGTGGGTACGACGAAGTCGCCGGAGCAGCAATTACCTTAGCCGCACCGGAGTACTCCGCCAGCTGCTTGTTCTTCTTGTCATCCACCATGATCCTCCATTACTAGAAGATCAACCTTGCTCTGATACCAATTGTTGGCTCAGTCCCGACGCCGAGTACTTCCGGCAATGGCGATACGACCAACGACGAAGCGAAGCGACGCTGACTAGCTTGGTTTCTGCCCCAAGCGGCAAGATGTGCACGTACAAAGCTAGCACCAGTCTCCGATCGATTCCTTTGTCAGAGACGTACTAGTACTAATTGCACTACTGCTGAAATTAGATCGATTCCAGCTAATAGCTCATGTACGCACACGCCAAAACAATATTGATCGCCAAAGGCTCATCCCGAGCCTTGTTTTCTTTATTGAATCAACTCCACGGTTCGATACAAGTTTACAGGAGGTATATAGTGTTACTATTCATCACCCAGGGCGTAGAATAAGTTATTCTTCATCCGAGGTAATCTTACGATCATGTCATAATTAAATTACGTTTGGAATTCAAATAGTTACATTCCTATTGATTCACTACGTAAAATTTGGCATAAAAAATTAAAAATATAGGTCATAAGACAAGAAAATTTGCAGTTTATGTGTATTTTACACTATGTTTTTACGTTTGTAATTTTACATAACATAAAATATTTTTTACAACGATTATATATTTTCTTACGGTCTCTTTTTACGTTAGAAATAAGACAAAACTTACGGAACGTAAAATTACGGTGCATTGATGGTAAAATAGAGGGGGTGAAGAATAACTATTCCTCAACCAGGGTGACGAATAGTCAATCCCTATATATATATATATATATATATATATATATATATATATATCAGCCTAGCTAGCTATCCCCGCTCACATACATGCACGTGTATATCTAGGCGATTGTTCCGTATACAATCCGGGTACGGCAACTAACGTCGGGTTTAACTCCAACATCCCCTCTACCAACGGTCGCCGCCGCCGCCGGGGTAGGAGAGCTGCGAAGGGCCGGCCGAAGACCCAGGGGGGAGGGAGGCCCGGAACTGTAACTGCGAGGATCCGAACGAGGCGATGAAGGGGCGGAACGGGGATCGACGCGCGGGGAGGGCCGGGGCCAGCAGGACGCCGGCGAGCGCCGGCCAGGGGGACAAGGGCGACGGCCCCGGCGAGGCCAGCGAGGGGCACCAGGACGAGCGAGCCGGACCCAGCTCGGAGCGACCAGCCACACCCCAGGCACAACGGCGGCGACCTCCATCCCTCCGCAAGGCGGCGCCTTGGGCCTCGGACGAGCGAGCCGAGCTTGCCGGTCGCGTCTGCGACATCCGCCGAATGCCAGAGGACCAGACACTCCCGAGGGAGGCCGGACCCGTAGCCGCACACGGCGGAGCACCAAGAGCAGGGGCACGGGAAGGGGATGGGTCACCACCGCGGACGCCATCAGGGGAGGTCGGCTCCTCATCGGCCAGGTCGGACCAACGGACGCGGGGAGCAACAGGGCCGGGCGAGGAGGGAGCAGTGGCCGGAGTCGACGTCGCGAGGCGGCGGCCGGGCACTCCGGCAGCACGCCAGGCGAGGCGGGAACACCGGCGAGGCGGACCGGGGGCGGGAGGCCCGAGTCGCCCGAGTCGCGAAAGCGCTCCATCCAGTCATCCTTGTGCTGGTTTGGTCATCGCATCATGCATCACGTAGGAAATCCCATATGAATACGTTTGTTTGATGTTGATGAGCACCACTTTTGGACGATCACGATGAAGGCCACATGAAGGCTGCGTCGATCCACCCTCACTTGCACAGTTGCACCAGTCTGGGGTAGAGGCAAGGTCGACCACGCGTAGTACAAGAATTGAGGAGTGTCCCGCCAACAAAAAAAAAAAAGAGAGTAGTTAGGACTTAGGACAAAGGTGCAGATACCCCCAACCTAGAAGCATGGCCCCAAAAGGCTCCTGTCTGTCTTTGAAGGCTAATGTAAAATGCAAAGACACGATCTAGTGACCTTCATGATTAACGCTCGTGCTAGCTAGAGGCGTGTAGAAATGCTTAGTTTCACCATCACGTGTAGACACCCATACAAGTACACCCTTTTTCCCCCTAACACGCGCTTATATATGTCAGTACACCTGGTGGGGCATGCAGCTTCACTGTCCTCAAAGAAGTGGCTTCAACATTATTATTTTTCATAAATGGGTCAAATCCCCGAGTTTTCATTACTGGCATTACAGTTGTCCTTCGAAATGAAACCAAAACAAAATTTGCTTGCAGCTATATACAAATTGTCTACCGATAATCCTACACCACAAAAAGGCTTGAGAATAGTCTACCATGGGATTTAGAGGAAACACCACAAAAAAGCTCAAGAATAGTATTACCATGGACCAATGTTTTATTGGGTTTCATAAGAGTCAATGGCATGTTGGAGCCATGCATCCTTGAGCTCCTAGGGTAGCTTTCATATATACCGTTATGGCTTTACGGTTATGTAGCTTCACAAGGACAAAACCGTTAATAGTAGTTTTTCAGGAGCCCAGAAAGCAACCCTTGGAAGTTAAGATCCACTTCGGAAGCATCACCAATTTAGAATATATGGTACTTCTGATTCGAAGTGTTCGTGTCTCGTAGCTAATGGAATCGAGTGCCCTGCCATCACTGCTTGCACAAGGTTTTTGTCCCTTTGTTGAGGAAAAATAAATATGTAGGAACCAATTGGTGTCGTTCTAGAATCTCTAAGCCAGACGATCTATTTTTCGAAGAAATGCAGGCAGAATGCAGAGCTAATTTTCCAGAAGCCGGTTGCTACCCTTCTAGAAGTCAAAACCTATCACTTCAACAAAAGTTGCTAGTTATGTTGCAATAAGGCACCATTCATTTCATAACACTTCTATGTAATGGTGCAAAGAGCTAATTCTGTATATTTGAAAATAGCTATTTTGTACACTTAAAAAGTTTTAAGTTTGTAATATTATATACTTTTATTCATACAGTAAAAGAACACTTAAAAATAAAAAATAGGAAACCAATTTAAATGAACACAACTAACAAAGACCCATGTAGAAATGAAAGTTACATAAAATCTTTTAAATCATAGCTTTTCTATAGATTTTCTTCTTTTTTCTCCATTTTTCTGTAGATTTTACCTAATTCTATAAAAAATCTCTATTTTTCTATGGATCAGGCAGGGCCTTAAATCCTATTTGGTTCGGGGTTAGTTTATGTTTTGGCTTGACTGCCAAATATAGATGAGTTATGTACGGTAAAGTAACCTGGCTGATCGGTTTAGTTTGGGCATTGACAATCTCAAAATCAAAAAGCGGGTGCTTACTCAACAAGTTCCTTAGCAAGGAAGGTGTTTGCAAGAGTTGTTGCATAACAAATACGTACATTATAAAACAGTATCCGTAGTAGAAGCAGAGCCTACCGATTCACTGTTTTGGAAGGGATTGATAAAGGTCAAATCTTCCTTTTTTTTAATCAAGGTTCCTTTAAGGTTGGTGATGGCCAATCGACACATTTTTGGGAAGTTATCTGGCCGGGTGACACTCCATTTGCTCTACAATGTCCGACCCTTCACAATATTTTGTTTAGAAAGGATGCATTTGTGGCCGACATTGGTGACATCGGTTCATGGAGCTAGCCACTGAACATTCAATTTCGCAGGGCTTTACTTGGTGGTAAATGAACAAAAAGGCTCCATTTAGTTCGTAGATTGATGTCGATCAGTCTAACACAAATGGCAGATGCGTTTCAATGGAGATTGAATACCAATGGTCTTTTCACCATAAAAGTGCATGTATGCAGACCTTATGAATTCCAAGCCCATTTTTGCAGACGCATTTCAAAAACAAAAGTTCATTCTAAATTAATGTTTTCATGTAATTTCTTCGAAGAGATGTACTTCTTACCAAAGATAATCTGGCAAAATGTAACTGGCCGGGTAAAACAATGTTGTTGTTGTGATAAAAAAAGTAAACAATTCATCATTATTCATGTCTTGCCATTGATTAACTAATTTGATTATTAATGTCTTGCCATTGATTAACTTAATTTGGTGCACAATTCACGTTATTTATAATTTGCCTCCATCAATGAGTATATCAAATTTGTTTGAGAATTAGTTGGGCGGTATTCACAAACAACCCAACGGCCACATCTGTGTGGGAGTTTCCGCCCTTCTTTGGGCAATTTGAATTTGCTGTAACGAGTGTGTTTTTAATAATCTATTCGAAATGTTTTGCAATATATCTTTAGAGCTACGGGTTCAAACAGTACTTGGTCATCACTGCAGTGCGCGGGAGCTTATGGCCTTTTAATGTGGTCCTGTTTTATTTATTTATTACTTTTATTGTAAGTGGTCATTTGGACTTGCTTGATTTCTATTTAATAAAATGAGTGTGCACATCTTTATGATGCAAAGGTTAGGGTTTTTTCCTTTTCGAAAAAGAAACGTAGCTGACTAGAGAAGAACATGCTCACTTGTATTTGTAGCGCGCATGTGTGCACGCTAAGGCATCTTTCTTGTAAACTTTTCAGGGTATTTTTTTTATCTGTATGTTTTAGTAGTATGATTTTTTTAGGGAATACAAAAATACACATGCACGCATTACCCAAAACCAAAATCAGAATGAACGGGATGTAGATGAGCACGGATTATCCTTTCATGCTCATGAGCTCATATTCTCTTGTTTCTTTATGTGGGGGCCAAAGTTACAACCATGCAGCATGCGTGCTTGCATATAGCCTAAAACCCACCACCAAAGGAGATTAACAAATGGACCCGGGGCGATCATACCTAACGCATCTCCAGTCTTTTATACCGCACGTATCTGTTGTTTTAGTCTTTGTAGACATTAAGTTACACTATTTCATAATATAAGAGCGTTTTTAACACTACACAACAGTGTGTCGACAACACTTAATCAGGTCGGCAGATTACTATATTGTTGTTGTCGGCACACAGCAAATTCCAGACTTATTCGAATAAGCGACCGATACCTCTGTGCCATGCACTGCCAGGCAATTTTTTTGCTGACAGAAAATGTCGGCTCAGTTGGCATCGATCTACAAAGTTACATTCTGTGGCATGCCCTGTCAGGAAAAAACGATAGTGCACTGTCAGACAAATAGATTACTGGTAAACAAAAATAGAGTAGACTCATGTGAGAAGGTGATTTGATCTGAGGTTGGAAGAAGAAAGGGAATGGAAGGCAGCATCCGGTGGCCGGCTTGCGCGTCATGTTGAGTCATACCAAATCATGGGCGGTCACCGGATCTGATATATCAACGAATAAAAGATGAGGTGTTGCCGACACAGACAGTTGTATTTGGACTTCTCGCGGTTAGAAAAAAGAGCAGAGCTCGCATCGATGGGATTGATCCTCCTCGACTAAGTGACCATCGAATAGCTTTACTACTCCCTTCATTCCTAAATATTTGTTTTTTTAGAGATTTTAAATGGACTATCACATACGAATATATATAGACGTAGTTTAGAGTGTAGATTTACTCATTTTACTTCATATGTTGTTACTTATTGAAATCTCTAGAAAAACAAATATTTAAGAATGGAGTAAGTATTATATGCTTCTAGTAGTAACATTTGTAACCTCGTGCATGCATTACTTAATCATGTGGCTCTTAGCCTCTTACTGTTAGAATAAATCCGAGGCCATCGTTGATCATCCGAGGACCAAGCAATCACACGAGCACGACACCGAGATTTGTTAACGAGGTTCACCAATATGGCTACATCCCCGGGGCCTGACTATGGGCGCTCCTCCCCATGACACCGCTACAATACCGCACCCGGTCGCCCTGGACACCGGCACATACCGCCAGCTTCCCCTGCGTTCCGGTGCTATTATTTTGGCATAGGTTACATCGTGTGTCTACCCCCGCTATATAAGAGAGGCCTAGGATACAAGTGTCCTATTAGGACACAACTCCACATCCTATGTAAACACAATACAACTCCTAGTCCAACTGTAACCTACCTTGTACATAATATTCGACACAACTCTAACAAACTCCACCTTAGCGAATATTCTCCACCACCTTGAATTCGTCAATGCGTCAAACTTCCATGTACATTGGACTTGAGCTTATCCCGTGAGTACCGCTGCTACTCCAAAGACTCCATGTGACTCCACCTGCAACTTGTAGTCCCTTCTTTTCTTGACCACAGTCAACACTCGAGCAAAATTAAGTTCCTTGTTACTCTAGTCCGTGCTCCCAACTTTCAGAGTATCAGTCCAACGCCATCACATACCGATCGCTGACCTGCGTGAAAGTGAACAACTCACATATTGGGTGTCACACGTAAGAGTTACCTGAACTCAACATCACCGCTCCTTTCTTGTCTGTCCTGTCTGAAACTTGAAGGAATTTCACCGTTGCTTGTAGTCATCCCGAGTCAAATTCGCAGTTGTATCACCACATGTATGACCACCAGATCCCTGGCCCGTCTCCATGCCTCATGCATACCGCACGCCTCACCGCTATCCCGGTCGAATCTCAAGGGTCGTGAACCCACACCACTCAACCCCCACTGCAGAGTATCACCGATCATCACCGACCGATGACGAGTTTCACGCTTCCGTCAGACCACTGGGCTCCAGTCCGAACTGCATGTCACTCGCTTTTTTCCCCGCTTGCTGAATAGGCTTCGATTCCCTGGATCCTTACATCGTAGCCCCTCAATCCAGCTCCACCTTCAACATGACTCCATGGTAGATGATCAATCCATCCCTGCGCCTCATCGACTTCAAGCTCCGTGTATACACCACCTTGAATCAATCCCGCGCCATAGTCTTGTCGAAGCCGCACAAGCCTCGGGCATGTGCACCACGTGTTTCCACGTCCAGAAGTCGGTCACCATCAGCATCACGCTCCTATGTCGTCGTTGCTGAAATCACCGCTGTCTTCTGCTTTGACCGACATCCCCGTCGATCCGTCAGACAACTCAGTCTGACCTAGCCGAAAACGTTCGACTGTATGACACGCTCGAGGCTCCCAAATCATCTTCCGCGAATTTCCATCCATCACATCACAACTCCATCCTAGCTGAATTGACTTCCCGCAACGCCTTCAAGCATCCTTGTAGTGCCAACAAATTTTCACTCTTGTCTGCCGTAACCCAAGGTTTTCAGTTCCGCGGAACTTCTTCACCTAAAACATAGTACCCGCTGGTGCCATGGTTCTTTGTACGGCTGACCCTGCGAAAAATTAACCGAGCTTCCACCGCAATGCTTCAAGTACACAAGCAAAACCTGATGAGGTACACCCCTATGTACTAATAGCAAAATCCAACCAAAAAACCTTTGATCTTCACGTGGTGACTCCCTTGCACAAAACTTGCAATGCTAGCTTTTGAACTGTCAACGTCCCTGCTAGTTTCAATGGATATGTATCACTTGACGGATCTTTCCCTTACGCTGACTGATTTACCTTCGGCCTTATAAGCATGTGCAGTTTTTTTTTCACAAACAAAATCTCGTTGTATCCTGGACTCCAAACCCAATTGTCTCTGGCCTACTCGTGCAGCTCTCAGCAACCCACCGATTCGAGCCAGCCTCCCCTGCCACTTGCTTGCCTTGCGCACTAGCCTCATGGGCCTCGAAAGCATGCCTTCTATCTGTGCTTCCTTGGACCGCTGCCTGTAGCCCACACATACGGCCACGCCCAAGGACTCCTGTTGCCGCACGCTAGGTTACGCCGCCGCGGTACCGCCTTACGGATCAATCTCGAATCAACTGATCCGTCGAGTTACCAGGAACCTGCCCACTGCTTCTGATCACTTTACATGCAACAGTCCGATCGCTGCCCGACGTCCCGCACGCACATCATGCTGCCGCAGCTGGTCTCCGTCGCACTCTTCCTCTAGATCAACGCCACGACTTTTTTTTGAACCTTGCTCATGATACCACTTGTTAGAATAAATCCGAGGCCATCGTTGATCATCCGAGGACCAAGCAATCACACGAGCACGACACCGAGATTTGTTAACGAGGTTCACCGATATGGCTACATCCCCGGGGCCTGACTATGGGCGCTCCTCCCCATGACACCGCTACAATACCGCACCCGGTCGCCCTGGACACCGGCACATACCGCCGGCTTCCCCTGCGTTCCGGTGCTATTATTTTGGCATAGGTTACATCGTGTGTCTACCCCCGCTATATAAGAGAGGCCTAGGATACAAGTGTCCTATTAGGACACAACTCCACATCCTATGTAAACACAATACAACTCCTAGTCCAACTGTAACCTACCTTGTACATAATATTCGACACAACTCTAACACTTACCGTGTCATCCAGCTAGCTGCAAATCTAATCCACGCAGTTAGAAACGCTCATGGACGATT
This sequence comes from Triticum monococcum, assembly GCA_034509565.1. Taxonomy (NCBI): domain Eukaryota; kingdom Viridiplantae; phylum Streptophyta; class Magnoliopsida; order Poales; family Poaceae; genus Triticum; species Triticum monococcum. The sequence continues at coordinate 617,629,216 of CM067847.1, read as the reverse complement.
GGTTGGGGTTGATCCTCCTTCACTAACAAAGCATATTGTACGTGGATCATGCAGCTTCGAACCCTGCATGCAAGTACTCTAGTCTACCTAGAGGGCGTAAGCCAGCTCCAAACCCAACCCACCCAGATCACAACCAATGGCTGGCTTGCACACCTCACTCTCAAGTTCAAACTAAGGCGCGATCGACAGCAACATGAGCTCATGTTCATCAGCCAACTTCTGTTGCTACCAGTGTAATATGTGGATGATGCTCACTGGTTGACGTACGTGGAATTATTTTTCTAGCCGATCCATGGAATTAAGTAGTGACATTATTGGAGAGGGAACTTCTCTCCTGAAGCATTTTCTTATCGACTCAATCTTTTTATTTCCTCCCAAATTTCTATCTGCCATTTGGCCTACTTGAAGTAGAAGGTCTACACCGTCAGAAGATCTCCTTGCTACAGGCGACGACTAGCCAGAACAAGCTAGTATTACTACATCTAGCTTAACAGAAACAAAATGGTCTCACCAAGCATACTCCCGATGCAACACATCCTATCCCCGTTGAAACCAAACCGACTGGGCCGGCCCTGGGGGTATGGCGGAGGGGCAATGGCCCAGGGCCCAGGCTGGGAGGGGGCCCATGATTAGGATACATATCGTATACAGCCTAGTAAAAAATACATAAGAAAAAAACTATACAAGAGAAATGAAAGGACACAATAGCTATGCGCTAGACCCATAGCTAGATGCCCTAGGTAGCCATCGTGAAGCGTCGCGCCAGCCACACGGCCACTCGCTTCGCTTGTGTGAAACAAATCAATCTAAGATCTGGTCTTGTGCCTTCGTCCCTCGTCTGTTCGTCTTCCTGACTTCATCCTCTCGTCGACCGCCGCTGGTTGTCGTCGCTGCACGCGCTGCTCAGCCATCCGGCAAGACGGCAATACAGTATGTATCCATCCATGTATCATATTCCTGTTCCATCCCCCGATTCCATCCAAAGCTAAACTTCAGCAGTTTCTTTGATTCTTTAGTACGTATTCAACTATTCATCCCTGATCCATCCTAATTTTCTGTCATGTTGTGTACTCCCTTCGTTTCAAATATGGACTAGAACCATAACAAGTAATTTGGAACGGAGGGAATACATGTCTAGGATTTCAATCATCTGATGTATAGATTTCTAATTCTTTGTATTCTATTTTCTTCATTATTTTAGAACATTAGCCTGCCATCTTACCTAAGAAAAAGCATTTGTCAGGTGCTGAAAAAATAAGAAAAAGGAAAAAAAATGATCTAAAATACAGGGGCCCATGTCGTTGAGTTCGCCTAGGGCCTCCCAAAACACAGGGCCGGCCCTGCAAACCGAGATGCTCGCCGTCGCCGTCGGGGTCTGTCTTCTCCCCGTATGCAAGTGGATGGAGCCACACCTTCGGGCCACGTTGAAAGCGCAGCGCACTACCATTTTCGGGAAAATGGCCGGGGAAAACGACCGCGCTGCCGAAGCAGCTAGGCCACCGAAAGCGTAGACGAAAGAGGAGCCCCCCTCGCCTCTCCGGCTCGACGGACCCATCGCCGGCGTTTGCGTGTGTGGTCTCGCGAAGGGAGATGCCTCACTGGCGGTCAAAAGTTATCTTGGGGCACATCTTCTTTTACCTTGCGTGCGGAAGTCTCGGATTGCCTAATGACCGTACAAGTCTCTTATTGGGATCAGCACCGCGATGCTTTCGGGTCGGCATTGGAGGTGTCTATGCGACCAGTGTTGCGTCGACGTCGTGCGGCGGCAACGTCGATTTCAGTCCGGCTAGCGGTGCCAGGCAGACCATTTGGGGTTTCATCCATGCATCGATCGAGATCTCACTGTCTTAAGAGTTAATACGTGCAACTAAAAAATAGTTAATACGCGGTTAGCACACTATTGGAATTTTCGTATACGCCGGGTGTGGGCGTCTTCGCCGAGAGCCAAAACACGGGCACTCGGCAAAGTAAAAAACGCCAAGAGCCGCACTCGGGAAATAGAGTAAGCCAGCAAACACACGACATTGCATACAGTATTGCTCGGCAAATAGGCTATACTCGGCAAAGCGACTATTTGCCGAGGGCCATCTGGCCACACACGGCAAAGTTTTGCCACGTGGCACATTCGGCAGCGACTAACGGCATGGTTACGGTTACAACTCTTTGCCGAGTGTGGCGCTCAGCAAAGATTTAGTCCCATTTCGCCTGCTGACTAGCAAAATGACCTATTTAAAAATAGTTCAATAGTCCAACTGTAGTAAGTTTCGGTCTTCTCTCATTACTAAGAGTCCATACAGTCACTATGAATCTTCTAGTGGCGGTTACCCGAGAGTGGCTCTAGGTAAACGAGCAGTTGCCGAAAGTGGCTCTCGGTAAAGATAACGCCACCATCAAAGTTTAGTCCCACCTCGCCCCCCGAGAAAGTTCTGCACCTGCTTAAATACCTTCATTTATTAGATTGTCACAAGCATTGGTCTTCTTTGCACTCTATTTGGAGGATATGCAGGATGAGTATGATTTATCATCTGTATTCATCGTATATATTCTTCAAGTAGAGAGCATGGATGACTGATGTATTTTTTTCGCTATACTCGGCTTCCCGAGAGTTGCTCTCGGTAAACGAGCAATTGCCGAGACTGGCTCTCGGTAAAGATAAGGCCACCATCAATGTTTAGTCCCACCTCGCCTACAGACAAGCAACAAGACTTGTTTAAATATAAATAGTGGGATAGTCCAGATGCAATAAGCTTCGGTATTCATTACACCCTTGTTAAGGAGATGGATTATTTGTGATGTCGATGGTAGGATTGCTTGAGATCTAGCACCGTGTCATCACATGGCCTCTGTAGGGTGTGGTAAAAGTTTGGACGTGTTTCCAGTAAGCCGCCCCTGAGGCCGCTTGTAAACCGCAGCGTCTCTGAGCTAGTATCTACTAGGTATCGAGAGGGAACATGTCCGGTTTGTGCAGGAAATGTCGGTCGTGTTGATCCGTTGGCCTCAAAACTTCTCATGCTCTAAGAGGGGGCAACCGCATGGCACGTGCCACGGCCTCACATTTTTTGGGGACGCGCGCAATATTCGAGAAATTTATTGCTCTGCTAGGGTTTTATCGCCGGGAATTGCAGATCAGCAAGGTGGCACATGAAATCATGCTTAGCGGCATGGGGAATCATTTGTGATGTCTTTGTGGCATGCCTACACCTTGCACAGACGAGGGAGGGGCATGCCTTGCCACCGGGTTACCAAAAGTACCTCGGTGTCATTCCTGATGCAACCGTTGAAATCTTCGGAAAATCGTACGATGGTAGGATTGCTCGGGATTTGGCATGGTGTCATCACAGGGCCTTTGTAGGGTGTGGTAAAAGTTTGGACGCGTTTCGAGTAAGCCTCCCTTGAGGCCGCTTGTAAACCGCAACGTCTCCGAGTTAGTATCTGGGTATCGAGAGGGAACGAGTCCCGTTTGTGCAAGAAGTGTTGGTCCTGTTGCTCCGCTGGCCTCGAAACTTCTCGTTCTCTAAGTGGCGGCGACCGCATGGCACAAGCCACGGCCTCGCATTTTTCGTGGACGCGCACAATATTCGAGGAATTTATTGCTCTGCTAGGGTTTCATCGCCGGGAATTGCAGATCAGCAAGGTGGCACATGAAATCATGCCGGGTAGCGGCATGGGGAATCATTTGTGATGTCTTTGTGGCATGCCTATGCCTTGCATAGACGAGGGAGGGGCATGCCCTGCCACTTGGTTACCAAAAGTACCTTGGTGTCATTCCTAATCCAACCGTTGAAATCCTCGGAAATCGTACGATGGTAGGATTGCTTGGGATCTGGCACGGTGTCATCACAAGGCCTCTGTAGGGTGTGGTAAAAGTTTGTACGCGTTTCGAGTAAGCCTCCCCTGAGGCCGCTTGTAAACCGCATCACCTCCGAGCTAGTATCTGGGTATCGAGAGGGAACATGTCCGGTTTGTGCAGGAAGTGTTGGTCTTGTTGCTCTGTTGGCCTCGAAACTTCTCATGCTCTAAGAGGGGCAACTGCATGGCACGTGCCACGGCCTCGCATTTTCCGGTGACACGCGCAATATTCGAGAAATTTATTGCTCTGCTAGGGTTTCATCGCCCGGAATTGTAGATCAGCAAAATGGCACATGAGATCATGTCGGGTAGCGGCATGTGAATCATTTGTGATGTCCTTGTGGCATGCCTACTCCTTGCACAGATGAGGGAGGAATGTCATTTCCGAGTGCCGATCTCGGTATGTTTGCCATTTCTGAGTGTGCTTTATTCTTTGCCGGGCGTTCCTCTCGGAAAAGGTGTGAAACCGAGATCTAGGTCTTGTACCTTTACCTAGAGTCGCACCGACAGACGCTTGATAAAGGTCGGCGAACACTTAACCCCCGGATGGTCTCTTCTCTCTCTCTCTCTCTCTCTCTCTCTCTCTCTCTCTCACTTCTCTCTCTTTCTCACCCCCCCACCACCACACCCCACCGGCGCCCCCCCTGCCCCAGCCGCCGCCCTCCGCACCGGTGCCCCCCGACCCCACCGCCGCCCTCCCCACCGGCGGCCCCCGCCCCACCGGCGCCCCCCAGACCCCACCGGCGCCCCCCCCGACCCCACCAGCACCCCCTCCCCAACCCCGCTGGCACCACCTCCCCCTCTCAGCGAGCTTCATCCCCCCTCCCCGATCTTGTATTTATGCATGAGTGTATGTATGGATGTCTAGATTTTTATATGGATGCAGGGATTGATGGATGCATGGATTTTTATATGGATGCAAGGCTTGATGGATGTATGAATGTATATATGTATGTATTAATGAATGGATTGATGCATGAACTTTTTTTGTAGTAATTTTTTTGTAGTTTTTGTTATGTATCAATATATAAATGGATGTATGTACGTATGCATGAATGCATAGATGGATGCAAAGAAGTATGGAAGAATGTAGATAATTGTTAATTTTTTGTATAGATAATTAATTGTTGATGCATCTAATAGTTCTTGTTGTTTGTATGGATGCTATATGGAGGAAGAAAATCGACTTTTGACGATGGCGGTCAATCTGGGCGAGTTCTTCTTGTGATATACACTTGTCACGCACGATTGACTCACCTAGCTTGACCATTACCAAAAGTCGAAATATCCGTGAGATAGTGTCCACCATATATACCACCAGCAGAGAGAGTTCCACCATATATACGTGAGAGAGATGAGAGTTGTTATTGGAGGAAGAAAAACGTCTTTTGCCGATGACGGTCGACCTGGGCGAGTTCGTCCTGTGATATACATTTTTCACGCACGATGGACTCGCCCAGCTCAACCATCATCGAAAGTCAAAATATTCGTGAGATAGTGTCCACCATATATACCACCACCAGAGAGAGTTCCACCATATATACATGACAGGGATGAGAGTTGTTATTGGAGGAAGAAAATCGTCTTTTGCCGATGGCGGTCGACCTGGGCGAGTTCGTCCTGTGATATACATTTTTCACGCACGATGGACTCGCTTAGCTCGACCATCACCGAAAGCTGAAATATCCGTGAGATAGTGTTCATCATGATTAATTTGCTTAGAGAAGTAATCTTTGATGTTTAATTCTTATGCTATTTTTCATTGTGTGATGAAAGGTGTTAGCACCGATCGATTTCGTGGCTATGGCTTGCTCCGACGATGCATCTTCCATTAGGGTCGACTCCACGGTCAAGGGGAAGCTCGCTGAGGACCACTTGGCGGCGCTCATTGAGAAGAACCCGCAGCTGATCCTATTAAAGTATTTTGAGGATCTGACCAAACAAGAATCCCCCAGCCAAGGAGAAGAAGGCCCCACCACGTAAGGAGTGTGACGACTCGACGCCATTGAGTCCACCGACGTACATTCCCGATGACGGTTGGCCCTCCACCGTGGGGGATGCCCCGGCGTGCTCTGACTCCACGATCACCGGTTTCACGGACTACACCTCTGAGTAGTCCACCTAGATAGTTTGGCGTTGATTTAGTGATGAGTCGTGTAGGTGCTGATATGGACTTCTTAGATTGCCACTTGCGATGCTTTTGATTGTAGTATGAGTGATGAACGCTTACGTGGATTATGTATGATGTGCTATTTTTAACCTTGCATTATTTCTCTACCTTTTTTTCTCTATCTTTATAGATGTAGTGGTATGCGGTGTACAGAGGTAGATGTCGAGGAGTCTACGATTCATGGTCTGAATGCAATGAACAAGTGATTTACTATGAAGGCAGCTCCCACGACTCGTTCAATAGCAGAGAGAAGGCATAGTATCATTACAATTAGCATGTGCTTAAGCAGAAGAGAAAATCTGAATTAGTGGGTTCAGTGGATGGGTTGACTGGATGTGCTAGCCAGAAACAGCTTATCAGGTTTAGTGGATGGAAGAACGTGATAATTCTTCTTCAATTTGTGATAATTGTGGTGTTACTTTTATCTTGTGGTCACATGTAGAAATGCATTGGCCACTTTATGGTTTAGTAAATAGGAATTTGTACTAAAGAGCTACAAGGTTGTGATCTCAAAAGAAGTTCGTGTGAACTATTTTATGTAATGATTATGTGAGTTTGTTGTTAGGCATTGAGACTTGAAATGCTTGTTTGTGTATTGTATATAATTGTTGCGGCACGGAATAGGGGGGAAGCAATAAAAAATTGTCTGAAAACGGATCTTTGCCGAGAGCTGCTCTCGGTAAAGTGGCACACTAGCTGTTGGCTGGGGCGGCCTTGCCGAGAGTCACTCTCGGCAAAGTGGCATGCGCCAGCTGTTGGCTGTGGCATCTTTGCTGAGAGCCACTCTCGGCAAACAACTGACGGAACTACCTGACGTAAAAGTCACTTTATTTTGCCGAGTTATATTGTTTGGCTCTCGACAAAGTTTTTGTCGAGTGCCCGTGCCCTGGCTCACGGCAAATTCCTGTTAAGAGGGAGGTGTATGCCGGGTGGCTTTTGCCAAGTGTAGCACTCGGTAAAGGTTTTGCCGGCGGTTATAGGCCCTTTGCCGAGTGTCCGTGGTACTCGGCGTATAACTAGATTTCAATAGTGGCAACTCTTTGTGTGATGATGAGGCAGAAAATTCTCGTGTAATTTGGCACCGTCCGATCCCAAATTCTCTCTGATTGTATTATTACGTTACGTCACTAGCTTCGGATAATCGTGATATCTTGTGGACAGACACACAAGTTGGGGCTCCAAGTTGGCTACGGAACTCGAATAGACATCTCAATTATTGGAGAATATATATCTCCCGGCTCTTGGAATCAATCACAAATCAACACTAGCTAGCTACTTGCATCTGCATGGTCGCATGCGTTTCCTGTTCATCGCATCGCTCCTAACTTATCTCCGGGACAACGGGCTCGCTGCACTGGTGATTCGCTTGCATGTCTCCACTGGTACAAGCACTGTAAGGTTCAGTCAACACATCAGAGATTGCATGCCTCCCCCACTAGGACCAACACTGTAATTAAGCTAGATTCTCTCTCAAGACAAGATTACATAGTACCTTTGAACGGCGAGCACTCGATCCACACGTGGGCGCGCAATCATCCATGCGTCCATCCAAGCGGGTAACAAAAAAAATTGCATGCATGCATGCTGCATATACACAGCACACCATTTATAATTTATTCATGGCGACTTCACGTCAGAAGATAGTATTAAAATATCTAGCTTTGATCTCTTCTCACTGTAGATCCGGGTGTTCTTCTTCCATGATTTGCCCAACGACCAACCATAAAAAGATCAAAGATCGACGCCACTTTTCACTGTGAGGATCGATGCCGATCGCAGCAAGTCGATCGTGGAGGGGATCCTTGCTGGGGCCGGCCGGCCGGTCTGCTTATCCCAGCGACGACGACAACAACCTGTCAAGCTCGCGATCGCGTGAGTCATTGCGCACCGACCCATCGGCGCCGTCTATTCATCAGTGGAGTTGCGGGGATCGATAAACCTTGGTGAGCCCTAAAGGAGATAAAAAGGATAGCCAGCTGCGGCCCCGAGCATATGCTTTGCTTATCTCGGTGGAGAAGTCGATTTCCTCCCTGGTTTTCGATCCATCGGGAGGATTCTGTCTTTCTTTTTCCTGCCGTCAGCTAGTTGACGATGCAATTAGGTATGTTGGTGGAGGCGATGGGATTAAAGAAGCTAGGCACTGACCTTTTCGGAGGTGTGCTTAGTGGGTGATGAAATTGATTAGGCGCCGATTGGACTGAGGTGTTTGTGTGCATGCTTGGTTGTGTGGTTGCGTTGCGCCGGTGGAAATATATACCTGCATGTGGGTTCAATATTTTCTACTCGTGATATAAGCTGTACTTTCTCATTGCACATAAATATAATGATCCGTTTGAGATGCGGAATGCTTACCAGAAAAAACATGGTGTCAGGCAAAATGTGGATGGACTTCTATGTTAGGCCAATCAAAAAACTTTTAAAAAAAGAGGCCCTAAAAAAAGCTGAGTTCTACTGCATGTTCTTTTGTGTGGCGATTTCTACTACCAGTCTACATGTAACGTAGTTTTGCATGAAGCTAAGAACATGGTTTTGGAAGGTGTGCCTGGAGAAAACTCCAGCGAGGCATGCAGAGCCGAAGCGCACGCCTACTTCGTAAAGCTAAAAGCATCTACAGCTGTTCGGCCCCCTAAAATGCCGAAAAAACGTTATTTAAGGTCGAATCAGCGTATAATTTCAGCGTGGGGGTGATTGTGTTCCCAGTCGTCGCCCGAAGGCGCTCCCAAATCGGCACAAACACGACACAAACACGGCACAAACTCGACGATTTTATTCAAATTTATACAAAAAACAGAAGACAACTACGCCTAGCCCTACTACGCCGCTGCCGCCTGTCTTCTACATGCCGAGGAGCATGTAGAACCAGATGTAGTCGCCACCGTCGTCGTCGTCATCGTCCCCGCCATCCTGCGTCCCGCCGGAGCCGCCGTCGTCCCTGCTGCACCCCTGACCAGGGTCGCTGACGCGCGGGGGGTTGGACGGCCCGGCGCGTCCTCGTCGTCGCTGTCAAGGACAACAACGCCGCCCTCGTCACGTCCGCGGCGCGAGCTTTGATCTCCTCGTAGGCCCGGCGATGGCTCCTCCACCTGCTCGTGGACATAGTCCGCCTTCGCCCACTTGAGGGTGGTCTCGTCGGCGGCGGCCATCTCCGCGTGCTCCTTCTTAACGGGGAGCAACCCCGGCTCGGTCTTCGTCCGGACGAGGCGGAGGGAACGAGGGGAGGGCTGGCCGCCCTTGTTGATGACGAGGGCGCCGCTGCGGGTGTGGCACCCAAGCGGCGTCTCCTGCGGCTCCGGCTTGACGGGGCGGAGTGCCGGCGACCCGGAGGAAAGCGAACCGGAACCCAACGACGAGGAGGTCGCCGTCTCCATTCGCCACAGCGTCCAGGAACTACCGCGGTTGCGAGAGAAGGATGGGGGCGCCGGGTACTCGAGGCGCGGCATGTTGCCAGTCTCGATGTGGTCGAGGAACGGCTTCGAGGGTGCGGCCGGGCACGCCCCACCATTTGCACTGTCCGTTGGCGTTTAGGCGGCTGCGGGGGATGCCGCCGTTTGTAGAGGCGACCTGGTCGACATGGCGGCGGTCGAAGTACATCGTCCACAATGTGTGGCTGTCGGCGGCGTACCTCGGCTCGTTCCGCAGCGCCTCTGACAGCGACGAATGGATGCGCGCTATCTCGGCGCGCCGTTCAGCCCCGGAGGATACCGGGACGCCGCCGACGCTCAGTCTCCATGAGCCCGGCACCCGCATCTCCGGGGGCGCCGGGTAGTCGGCCTTGTAGAGGACGCGCGCCTCGTCCTCGTGCAGATGGCGTCGTCTGGGTAACGCTCGACCATTGCTTGTCGGCGGGGGGAGAGTGGGAGAGAGGGGGGGCAAGAGGTGTCGAGTTGTGGCTTTCATCGGGGGGGGGGGGGGGGTCGGCTTTTATAGCCAAAGATGGTCGGTGAGAAGCTGCCTGCCGGGTGCCGCGCGGCGGGAGCGGGCGGGACGCATGTCGCGGCGCCTTCATGGTGCGGCCCGTGAGGAATCAATGGAAGGCTGATCGGCACAGCAACCTTGGCATTGATTCCCGCGGGAACTGAGGCGATGAGTACGACGAAGGCGGCGAGTCGCTGACTCGGCGAACCCACTCCTTTTCACGCCAAAATCGTTCCCCCGGTCGCCCCCCAGCGCGCCGGGTTCGGCCTGGGTCCGCCGACACCAAAATTGGCCTGAGACGGCGCAAATTGGGCTTCTTGGGGCGCGGCTAGGCCGAATTTTCCGCACCGGCGCGAAAAAAGGGGTCTGAGGGGTTTGTTGGAGACGCGGCTGGAGATGCTCTAAGAAGCCAAAGATAACCGTTTTTTTTTAGTTTTCAAATTACAACCACAATTACACTGAGTGCTTGGCTTCTGAAAAGCATCTACTATTTAGATTCGTCAGTCCTGCATGATTCTTTAGGCGGACATCCAAGTCATATCTGGACAGCAATTATTGAAGAGATACGCTGAAGCAGGCCTTAATCAAGCGCATTGGCCATGGTGCAACAAGAAATATATGGAACAAGAACTGGCCCTTGCAATGAAATGTTGAAACCTAATAGTTGTTTGATCCCTAACCCTCCAAATACTGGTGTGGAATTGATCAAGCCACTTCAGCATCATGGAACAAACATCTAGTCTTTATGCCGATGGATGTGCGCGTTATTCTTGGCATACCTTTGTGCACAAGAAACATGAAATATTTCTGGAGCTGGAATTTTGTGAGACTTGACAATTTTTCGGTGAAATCGGCCTACATGATGCTTATTGCCACAAGGCAGGGGAGAGAGGCATGGCTCGTTGGTCTGCCGGTTCTTAGGGAGGCTTATGGAAGATTCATGTTCCAGCCAAGGTTCGGATGTTTTTATGGAGGCTATATGGACATTCAATCCCGGCTAACGTTGTTAGAGCTCACATGCATATGACTGACAATAAACGCATGTGGTTTCTGCTGGAAGCTTGATTCACGAGCATTCGATGGTTGAATGTAGAGTCTTTTTACGGTACCCTCGTACTCCCCAAGGCCTATGTGGAGTACGAACTAAATCCAGTCATTAATATTGGAGGGCGTTAGAGACATTTTACAGTTCATGTGGCGGTTTGATTACCCTAATCCAATTAACTTGTGTCTACGGCGCCGCCACAGCGACCAAATCAGCCGCCGCCATCTCAGTTTCTGAGATCCGTCGCCGTTGTTATAGACGAATCTGCCAGCGCTGCTGAAATCAAAACGATCTCCTTTGTTATAAACGAATCTGCCGGCGTTACTGAAATCAAATGGACCGCCCCTGTAATTTGCTGATCATAAATTCCCTCATGTCCATATTCAATCAACAGTATTGATTGACGGTAAACTAACGTGATTCAGAAATCATTGTTGGATCGTTCATGACTGCATGATTTTGTGTTTCTCTTCGCCAAGGGAAGAAGGACCATATGCTGGTGCATGATCGAAGAACTCGCTGGCGCATGATCGAAGGTGCATAAGTTGGAGCATGATCAAAGAACTCGCTGCAGCTGACCGCCGGAATAGCATCATACTAGTCATCTTGGATCTGAGTCTAGCTCTTGTACATAACGAATATACCCTCGTAATTAAGGTACTCCCTGGTATTTGGCTGCAGTACTCCTCCATGCTTATAATGGAGTACCATTTAAGCACGCCCGTTGGATCTGAACAAATGGATGACTCATATTAAAGTCAGGGTACTGTAAAAGAACTCATAATAACTGAATGTAAAGTTTCCGAGATGCACGTGGAATTTGGTTGATGACGAGTGAGCTCAAACCTTAGTGGCGACTTCTAGACCAAACGCAAAAAACTGGCTGTTCACATTTATGGAGTCACTATCTTATGCTTTTTTTTGAATTTTTTGTGAAGGTCTTGGTCACCCCGACGAGGACATGTATCTGGGGTAGGGTCCTAGGCCTGACATACATACCCTATCCAAGGACACCACATACAAGAATCCAAGGCTCACAAAGTTAGGAAGGAGTCGTCGACTGGGATACCCGTAGCTTACAAGTCACTCGGACGCAGGATTCACTCGGTGACCTCCCAACACTCGACTGTCGTCAGTCGACCACATAAGGCCTAGGGTCACCTAGAGATAGCAATGGTCAGACAATCAGTTCGTCACCTTGAAGAGCATCTAATGCTGACGTTACCTGTAATGCCCGCGTCCTTTAACTCTCCCATTGAACCCTTGGGTAACGGGGCTTTGACGAGGGGCTAGCGGACTCTATACAAGCCGCCCCTCCACCCCTGCACAAGGGTTCGCACTTCTTGTAACACAACACTTCAGAAAAACAAACTCCCGCAGCACCGAGACGTAGGGTCTTTACCTCTTCCAAGAGGGGCCTGAACTCGTAAATCCGAGTGTACAACCACACCGTAGCTAGGCTTTGCCCTCCTATACGTACCCCTATACTCTACTGTCAGATCTGTTCCCACGACAGCTAGCGCCCACCATGCGGCAGGTGTTTAAGCGACTTCCAGCGTGGTTGCGTTCTTCAAACATCTCCATCATGATTTCCGGCGGCGGACTGTCCCTGGTCGTGAGATCCGTCTCAGCGCTCTCTGCTTCATCGCCTTGCATCAACAGATTTATGCAAAGCTATTCACGTAGTCATTTCTCAAAGTCCTCAGGCTACCCACTCTTGCATCAACAGATTTATTGCCGAGCTCAAAATGATTAAAAACAACAAGCCCGTGGTTGATCCTGTTGGAGACGGTGTGGTTGGTCGTGTCAAATTTGCACCACATACCCATTTTTTTACTCCGCTGTGACAAGCCGGGCAATGAGATGACGCCGCTGCTCACCCAGCGCCAGAGCTGGGCTTTCTTACTTTCACCGTGTGTTGCCACACATCGGGTTGTGGGTGTGTTTACCCCGGCATCTTGCCGAGCCTCGCCTTGCGTCCTCTCCCATGCTCCGGGGACCGCCGGTCGGCAACGTACATGGTGTCCATGTTGGACGGCACCCGGTTCGGTGTTTTGCTCCACGGTAGTAGGTGGACGACGTCTTGGTTGGTTTGAAAGATGGAAGTCAATGTAACTGACGTCCTATCTCCAATAGATGATGAAAAATAGGAGATGTAAAAGTGGGTATTGTATAATTGACATCACCAAAAGTGCTTTTTACATCTTCAAAAAAAAAAGCCAACTCCAACAGATGACGTTTATTTGTGATGTAAAACTCCAACTCCAGTAGATGATGTATATTTGTGATGTAAAACTTGCAACTTCAACTACTACTTCATTTGAAACATAATTAAAACATAACAAGTTCAACTACTACTTCATTTCAAACATAATTAAACATAGTTTGAATTAAAATATAAATTAAATAAATACTATAATTTAAACTACTACATCCATCAAATTACTACTACTCCAAAGACTACTACTAGTTGAAACAACTACTTGAACTACATAGAAAATGAAACTAATCCTCATCGGAGCTCTTGAATTGCTCACAAAACTCGCCCTTGCTTGGGTCGTCGCCCCCATCATCGTCCTCTGAGTCACCCCGGTTCTTTGAGTCAGACTCGACGGGGATCACCGTCGAGGCGCCGGCCTCGTCCTCCTTCTTCACCCCCTTCTTCCGCTCGGCCTCCGGCTTCCAGAAGAACCGGCGCTCAGCCTGGAGATACTCCGGATGCTCATGTGTGAACCTCGCCATAGCCACCTCGTCACTCTCGCTGGGAGTAACATGAGTGGTCAGCCTCATCATCATCATCATCATCATCATCATCATCATCATCATCATCATCATCATCATCATCATCTCCCCCAACCGGATACCCTCCGACACAAGGAACTCCGCATCCACCCGGGACTCAATCTCCGGGAAGTTGAGCTCCGTCCTCGGCCTTCCGGCATGCCATGCTGTCACGTCATACACACGCGCGGCCTTGTTGGCGGTGGAGTATGTGCTGGACCAAGAGCGGCGGCCCTCATCGTAGGACTCCACGCGGGACGGCCTCGCACGAATGCCGAAGAACGCCGTCTTGCTCTTCGAGATCCTCTTCGGCGACACGACGACAGTGTCTACGCGGCGGCCGAATTGGGATGGCGGCGTCGGGGAGGATTCAAGGTGGCGGTGGCGGGTGTCGGTGGTGTGGGGGCTGGGCGGTGGCAGATGAGCAGCGGCGACTACAGAAACGGCGACGGGGATGAATCCGACGGTGGCGACGGTGGAGCGCCGGTGGGGTGGTGGCTGGGCGGGTGCTTGGCGGTCGAGTGGTGGCTGCGGCCATGGCGGAAACGGCGGTGGGGACGAATCGGGCGGCAGCCGCGGGCTGGCGAAAAAACGCCGACCCGTGGCATGCAGTGGTGGGCAGTGTTCGAAACATAGCGGAACCGGTAGCGTGGGTGGCAGAGCAGCCGGATTTAGCACAGGGCGACGGCAGCATGCTGTGGTGGGAGGGAGGGCGGCAAGTGAAGTGCGACAGGCGGTTGGGCAAGAAGACATGTGGTGGGCGAAAGCGAAATGAAGGTACTTGGGTGGTCAACGCGCAACCGACGGTTTTACATCACCTGGTGGTGGAGATGCAAATTTGCATCTCCAGGTGTTGTATTTTACATCACTTGGGCCAAGTGATGTAATTTATGTACATCTACATCATTTGTTGGAGGTGGGTTTTTGGCTTTGGAGATGCAAATTTTAGTTATTTTTGCATCTACATCTTCTATTGAAGATGCTCTTAGGGTAAGCAAGACAAATCATGGTCAAAACTCATCGTAGAAAAAAAGCAAGCCAAATCCAAATCATTTTGCCGAGCACTGCATTATTGGTCACCCTAGGTTGTTTGGGATCACAGACTTCGGACATTTTAATTAAATAAAGGCAACGGCCCTCATCGTAGGACTCCACGCCGAAGTTGCCGGACGACTTCGCACTCATGCCTAAGAACACCGTTTTTCTCTTCGGGATCTTCTTCGGCGACATGGCGGCAGTGTCTACACGGCGGCCGAATCGGGATGGCGATGTCAGGGAGGATTCAAGGTGGCGGTGGCGGGCGGTGATAATCCCCAAGTGCAGGGAATCATCATAGCAATTCTCAAAGGTGGAAGTGATAAGTATGGAGTGTCGAACCCACAAGGAGCTAAAGGTAAGATCTATATTCTCTCAATCCCTATCTGCCACTGATACGACTCTACGTACACCAAACGTTTGCTTCCAACTAGAAAGGAGAAATAAAACTACATTGTGGGTATGAAGAGGATAACTTTGCATGATATCGGAGAGCTAAAATATAAAAGTAGGTGTTTTTATCATAAAGTTAGAATATATTACTAAATATTATAAATAGCGAGTGTGGAATAATGATGGGTCGGTGTACAGAATTGTCTTAGGCAATTGTTAACAAGACCGGTGGTCGTCATTGCAATTTCATATGAGGGAGAGACATAAGCTAACATACTTTCTCTTCTTGGATCATATGCACTTATGATTAGAACTCTAGCAAGC
Source organism: Triticum monococcum (assembly GCA_034509565.1). NCBI lineage: Eukaryota > Viridiplantae > Streptophyta > Magnoliopsida > Poales > Poaceae > Triticum > Triticum monococcum. Next base: position 617,613,704 of record CM067847.1, on the reverse strand, counting down.
ATCCGCAACTACTAAAGATCATTAAGGTAAAACCCAACCATAGAATTAAAGCATCAAGTCCCCTTTATCCCATACGCAACAACTCCCTTACTCGGGTTTATGCTTCTGTCACTCAAGCAACCCACTATAAGTGAATCATGAACATATTGCAACACCCTACAGCGGGAATCCCTCAGGCTTGCATGACACGGAGGGCACAATAGGACAGCACCAAAATAAAACATACAACTCATACCAATCTAGATCATCAATCAACCCAAAGACAAAGGATATCTACTCAAAACATCATAGGATGGCAACTCATCATTGGATCATAATATGTGGCATAAAGCACCATGTTCAAGTAGGGATTATAGCGGGGTGCGGGAGAGTGGACCGCGTAAAAGAGATGAGGATGGTGATGATGATGATGAAGACGATCATCGTGCGATGATTCACCTCCCGATGGCACTTCGGCGCCACCGAGAGACAGGAGAAGTTATCCCCTTGTGCTTCCTCCACCATGGCCTCCCCCTGGATGGGGAGAGGTTCCCCTCTGGTCCTTGGCCTTCATGGTGATGATAGACCCTCCGAGATCCTCCTCCATGCCCTTCGGTGATGATGGCCACCTCCGGCAGGGTGCCAGAGAGGGCCTAGATTGATTTCTCGTGGCTATAGAGGCTTGCGGCGGCGAAACTTCCGATCTAGGTTATTTTCTGGAGGTTTGGGCATTTATAGGAGAGGTTGGCGTCGAGAACAAGTCAGGGGCCCCACAGGAACTTCACAAGGGCGCGCCTCCCACCCTCGTGGGGCCCATGGGACTCCCCTCCGGTAGATTTTTGTTCCAGTATTTTTTATATTTTCCCGAAAAATTCTTCATTGATTTTCATCGTATTCCGAGAACTTTTATTTGTGCACAAAAACAACACCATGGTAGTTCTTCTTAAAACAGCGTCAGTCCAGGTTAGTTCTAATCAAATCATACCAAAATCATATGAAACTATTGTAAACATGGCATGAATACTTCATAAATTATAGATACGTTGGAGACGTACCAGCATCCCCAAGCTTAATTATTGCTCGTCCTCGAGTAGGAAATGATAAAAGAAATAATTTATGAAGTGTGAATGCTAGCACGTGCATAAATTTGATCAATGATAGTTCCAATCACTTTTTCTAGCATCATTATATATCATAACAATAGCTCAACTCATAAGTCTTCTCTTGATCAAGTAACAAGCTATTCAACTGTTAAAGTATAGATCATAAACTTTCTTGAGAACTAACAAACTGTGCTCTTAGTCATCAAACAATAACAATTCATCTTATTTCAGGAAGAGTCTATGTAAGAGCTTTGATTCAGCAAACTCTACATACTCAACTATCATTTAATTTTTCACAATTGCTAATACTCATGTGATATTAATGGGTTCAAAGTTTTAATCGGACAAAGAGAAAGATAGGGGCTTATAGTTTCGCCTCCCAACCTTTTACCTCGAGGGTAATGTCAACAATAATAATTTATGAAAACCTACATCCAAGTGGATATATATATATATATATATATATATATATATATATATATATATATATATATATATATATATATATATATCCGGATCGCTCCAACACAAAGTGCTTGCCAAAGAAAAAGTGTAAAAAGGGAAAGGTGATGACCATCATGACTCTTATATAAGGGTATAGAATATAAAAGTAAAAGCTAGGCCCTTCGCAAAGGGAAGCAGAGGTTGTCATGCACTTTTATGATTGGATTCACAAAATCTTAATGCAAAAGAACGTCACTTTATATTGCCACTTGTGATATGGACCTTTATTATGCAGTCCGTTGCTTTTATTTCTTCCACATCATAAGATCGTATAAAGCTTATTTTGTCCACACTAATAAATCATACATATTTAGAGAGCAATTTTTATTTCTTAATGATACGTCTCCAACGTATCTATAATTTTTGATTGCTCCATGCTATATTATCTACTGTTTTGGACATTATTGGGCTTTATTATCCACTTTTATATTATTTTTGGGACTAACCTATTAACCGGAGGCCCAACCTAGAATTGCTGTTTTTTTGCCTGTTGTAGGGTCTCGGAGAAAAGGAATATCAAACGGAGTCCAAACGGAATGAAACCTTCGGGAACGTGATTTTCTCAACGAACAAGACCCGAGAGACTTGGACCCTACGTCAAGACACAGAAGAGGAGGCCACGAGGTAGGGGGCGTGCCTACCCCCCAGGCGTGCCCTCCACCCTCATGGGCCCCCTGTTGCTCCACCGACGTACTTCTTCCTCCTATATATACCTACATACCCCCAAACGATCAGATACGGAGCCAAAAACCTAATTCCACCACCGCAGCTTTCTGTATCCACGAGATCCCATCTTGGGGCATGTTACGGAGCTCAGCCGGATGGGGCATCGATCACGGAGGGCTTCTACATCAACACCATAGCCCCTCCGATGAAGTGTGAGTAGTTTACCTCAGACCTATGGGTCCATAGTTATTAGCTAGATGGCTTCTTCTCTCTTTTTAGATCTCAATACAATGTTCTCCCCCTCTCTTGTGGAGAACTATTCGATGCAATATACTTTTTGTGGTGTGTTTTTGAGACCGATGAATTGTGGGTTTATGATCAAGTCTATCTATGAACAATATTCGAATCTTCTCTGAATTCTTCTATGTATGATTGGTTATCTTTGCAAGTCTCTTCGAATTATCAGTTTGGTTTGGCCTACTGGATTGATCTTTCTTGCAATGGGAGAAGTGCTTAGCTTTGGGTTCAATCTTGCGGTGTCCTTTCCCAGTGATAGTAGGGACTTGTTGCCATCGAGGATAACAAGATGGGGTTTTCATCATATTGCATGAGTTTATCCCTCTACATCATGTCATCTTGCTTAAGGCATTACTCTGTTTTTAATTTAATACCCTAGATGCATGCTGGATAGCGGTCGATGAGTGGGGTAATAGTAGTAGATGCAGGTAGGAGTCGGTCTACTTGTCTCGGACGTGATGCCTATATACATGATCATACCTAGCACTACAAAAAAAGACACATCCGTGACATTTTGGGCCGAATGAAAAAATTTGTCATACATATGACACTTATATTATGATAACAAACCCGGTATCATCATAGATGTGGCGGGCTCCTACTTCTATGACAAAAAATCATGACAGAAAATGGGCTTTTCGTCCTGGGCGGGCTGGAGACGCAACTGCATGACATTCTTTGGGCCATCCATGATGGAAAAAACCATGGTAGAAGCGAGGGGGAGGAAAATTTCGGGGAGTTCCCGGTTAGGGTGGGAGGTCAGGGGCCGAGCGGTGCGCGCTTCTCTCGTACACGTACGCGCGTGTGTGCGAGGCGTTGGCTCTAACTGCACCCGAGAGAGGCGTTGGGCTCTAACTGAACCCGAGCGTTTGCACTGCAGGCTACGCGTTACTGAACCCGAGCGATCGATCGATGGCTGTTAACTGAAACCGATCGAGCGATTCCTTCGCTACTGCTGCTAACTGAAGCCGATCGATTGGATGAACAGTGAGCGTTGGGGGGGGGGGGTTGGATGAACAATGAGCGGTGGCGTTGCCTCTGGATGAACAGGACCCCGTGGCGGAGGGCTGGATGAACAGTAGACTGTGGAGGGGTGGATGAACAGGACCCCGTGGTGTGGAGGGCTGGATGAACAGCAGACGGTGGAGGGGTGCCCGTGGAGGGGTGGTTGAACAGGACCCCGTGGTGTGGAGGGCTGGATGAACAGTAGACGGTGGAGGGGTGCCCGTGGACGGGTGGTTGAACAGAACCCCGTGGTGTGGAGGGCTGGATGAACAGTAGACGGTGGAGGGGTGGTTGAACAGTAGCCGGTGGAGTAGCGCGCGGTGGAGGCTAGATGAACAGGAGCCCGTGGAGGCTGGAGGAGGTCGACGGTGGAGATGAACAGTATCCCGTGGAGTCCCGTTTTGCGGTACGCCACACCCCTCCCGATGAACAGGACCCCCGTTTCGACCGTAGCGCTCCAACACAAGTTCATTTCGTCCGTTTTGCGGTATGCCACACCCCTCCCGATCAACAAGACCTCCGTTTCGACCGTAGGAGGTCCGTTTCCTCCGTTTTGCGGTACGCCAGACCCCTCCTGATGAACAGGATCCCGTTTCGAACGTGGCCAGTCGAACACAAGGCCGTTTCCTCCATTCTGCGGTACGCCAGGCCTCGTTTCCATCGCATGTTCCGTCCAAGACCTCCCGATAAACACGACGCATTTTGTTGCCTCCCCATGAACACGACGCATTCCGTTGCCTACCCATGAACACGACGACGACGCTGTTTCTCCGTTCCGACCCAGCCATATACTCGAGCCCTGGCCGTACGTATGCGCGAGTAGGCGTTCGAGACCCCGCCCGTATGTACACATACGTGGCCATATTTTCTTTCTTGCACCCTGGCCGTTGTACGTACGTGTACATGCTATGTGCGCGCCTCTACTACGACACGTGCGCGCCTCTACATCGACCAGTATATATGTACGTACACATTCGCGACCAGAATGACAACGCTACGTACGCTTCGACCAGGTGGGTCCCGACTGTCAGGCACTTCCTTGCGTGCGAAGATGTAGTTGGTGGGTCCCAGCAGTCAGGGGGGCGAAATATGGTGGCCCGTCCGGTGGGTCCCCGTTGTCAGGTGGAGGAATAATTATTTTGCACATAATAAGGAGGCACTTCCTTGCTGCGGCCATGGACCCAGCTGTCAGCCTCTCCACGTACAGTCCACGTATGATGGAAGCCGTTCCTTGACAACATTGACCATGCCGCGCCGAGAGCACCAGGGCGGTGGACAACGGCGAGACCTAGGAAGGGGACGACGCGGAGCCGGGAAAGACGCGGAAGTGGATGCCCACGCGTAGAGGAGTACGAGGGTTCACTGGTTCGCTGCGGTGTGAGGCTGCCATCGCTGCAGAATAACAGGGGGTGTGGGTGAGTAGAGGGATGGCCTGGCCAGCGGTGGGAGTAGTAGGGGGCGGTGAGGCCTCCGCCGCATCGCAGCCGGCCACGGGAGGCAGGAGCACGAGGCACGACCGACGCTAGTTTGGGCGGCTGGAGCAAGAAGACCAGAGGTTGAAGAAGCACTACGGCCGTTGGATGGACATCGTACGATCACTGGAGCTAGAATCATGCATATTTACTAAGTTGACAAAGCCCTCCGTCCCCATCAACTTAGTAGGCCCACAAGTCAGCCTCCCACCAAGGTGGGTCCCAGCTAGCAGGGGGTATTCATTTTTTTGAGCGTAATAAGGAGGCACTTCCTTGCGTACGAAGATATAGCTGGTGGGTCCAAGCTGTCAGCGGCGGTAATGTTTTTTTCGCGAAATACAGAGGCCCTTTCGGTGGGTCCCTGATGTCAGGTGGAGGAATCATTATTTTGCCCGTAATAAGGAGGCATTTCCTTGCGTGCGGCCGTGGACCCAACCGTCGGCCTCTCCACGTACAGTCCACTTCAGATGCATGTCGGTCGTTGACCATGTTGACCAGGCCGCGTCGAGAGCACCAGGGCGGTGGACGACGGCGAGGCCTAGGAAGGGAACGACACGTAGGCAGGGAAGACTCGGCAGTTGTTTCCCACGCAGAGGGGAGTACGACTGTACGAGGGTTTACTGGTTTGTCTGCCATCGCCGGAGAATAACAGCAGGTGTGGGTGAGTAGAGGGATGGCTAGGCCAGCGATGGGAGTATGGTGGGGCGGTGAGGCCTGCGCGGCAGCACAACCGGCCGCGGGGAGGAGGGAGCAGGCAGTCCCGCCGGTGCTTATTTGAGCGGCTAGAGCAGGAAGAGCAAAGATTGAAGAAGCACGACGGCTGTTCGATGGACATCCAACAGTCACTGCTTGTGCGTCAACCTTTTTTTAGGAAAGCCTCAAATCTATGGAAAACAGCATACAACCCATCTGCCATTATTTCTAATAATTCACACCGCATTTGCTAATTCTTAAGGTTTTTTCGAGCCCATATTCTTTTTGTTAGCATTACAGCCCATATTGTGGCCACAGTTAAAAAATTAATGAAATTTTGCATATTTCGGTGTGGTCCGAACTATTTTTAATCTCGAAATGCGACTCAGATTCAAACTGATTTTAAAAATAAATGTATATCAATATAAAATCCAACAAATTCTCCATGCATAAAAATTAATGTAATTTAAAATCTCGAAATAAAAAAAATTTAAACTAATTGCCGATTTGATGTGTTTTAAAAATGTACATCCCATTTCTCATTACTGATGGGTCATTTTCTCAGCTAGCCGAATGAAGCTCTCCTCGTCTTGAAAGATTTGCAGCCCAACAGTCCTGACAAAGCAACTTGGCAAATCACAAAAAAACTGGGCTGTGGCCGTGGCCGTGGACCCAGCTGTCAGCCTCTCCACGTACAGTACTCTTTTGATGGAAGTCGGTCGTTGACCACATTGACCACGCCGCGCTGAGAGCACCAAGGCGGTGGGCGACGGCAAGGCCTAGGAAGGGGACGGCGCAGAGCCGGGGAAGACGCGGCAGTGTATGCCCACGCGGAGAGGAGTACGAGGGTTCACTGGTTCGGTTGCGGCGTGAGGCTGCCGTTGGCGCAGAATAACAGGGGGTGTGTGTGAGTAGAGGGATAGCATGGGCCAGCGGTGGGTGTAGTAGGGGCGGTGAGGCCTCCGCGGCATCATAGCCGGCCACGAGAGGCAGGAGCTCGCGGCACTACCGGCGCAGCTTTGGGCGGCTGGAGCAAGAAGACCAGAGGTTGAAGAAGCACTATGGCATTGGATGGACATCCTACGGTCTCTGGAGCTAGAATCGTTCATTGACTAAGTTGACAAAGCCCTCCATCCTCGTCAACTTAGTAGGCCCACAATTCAGCCTCCCACCATGGTGGGTCCCAGCTAGCAGGGGGAGTATTCATTTTTCTGTGCGTAATAAGGAGGCACTTCCGGTGGGTCCGAGCTGACTGTGGGGGAATGTTTTTTTCGCGAAATATGGTGGTCTGTCCGATGGGTCCTAGTAGTCAGGGGCAAATGTTTTTTCGCAAAATAAGGTGGCCCGTCCGATGGGTCCCAGCAGTCAGGGGGAAACGTTTTTTCCGCGAAATACTGGTGGCCCATCCGGTGGGTCCCTGCTGTCAGGTGGAGGAATAATTATTTTGCGCGTAATAAGGAGGCACTTCCTTGCGGCTGTCGTGGACCCAGTTGTCAGCCTCTCCATGTACAGTACTCTTCCGATGGAAGTCGGTCGTTGACCACATTGACCAAGCCATGCCAAGAGCACCACAACGGTGGACGACGGCGAGGCCTAGGAAGGGGATGACGCGGAGCCGGGGAAGACGCGGCAGTGTATGCCCACGCGGAGAGGAGTACGAGGGTTCACTGGTTCGGCTGTGGTGTGAGGCTACCGTCGCCGCACAATAACAGGGGAGTGGGTGAGTGGAGGGATGGCCTGGCCAGCGGTGGGAGTAGTATGGGGACGGTGAGGCCTCTGCGGCAGCACAGCCGCCACGGGAGGCAGGAGCAAGCGGCACGACCGGCGCTGCTTTGCGCGACTGGGGCAAGAAGACCAGAGGTTGAAGAAGCACTACTACCGTTGGATGGACATCGTTGACCACGCCGCGCCGAGAGCACCAGGGCGGTGGACGGCGGCGAGGCCTACGAAGGGAACGACACGGAGCCGGGGAAGACACGACAGTGGCTGCCCACGCGGTGGAGAGTACGAGGGTTGACTGGTTCGGCTGCCGTTACCGGAAAATAACAGGAGGTGTGGGTGAGTAGAGGGATAGCCAGGCCAGGGATGCGAGTATGATGGGGCCGTGAGGCCTTCCCGGCAGCACTGCCGGCCACGGGAGGCGGGAGCAGGCGGTTCCGACGGCGCTGGTTTGGGCAGGAAGATCAGAGACTGAAGAAGCACGATTGCCGTTAGATTGACATCTAACGGTCTGACGCTGGTAGAGTTGATTGTTGACTAAGTTTCTTTTTTGAGAAACCTTGTGTACGCATGAACTTAGTAGGCCCACAAGTCAGCCTCCAAATCTGTGGCACGCAACATAAAGCCCATTTGCTATTTTTTATAATTTGCAGCCCATTTGCTAATTCTTAAGTAATTTATTACAGCCCAGTTTCTGCCCAGGACGACGGTCAAAAAGTCCAACCTTATTTTGCATATTTCGGTGGAGTCCGAACTATTGTAATCCCGAAATGATAAACATTTTTAAGAACTTATTGATTTGCCAAAAAAAATCTTTGTAAGCAAATAAGACGTGGGACAATTTAGTTGGTTTAAGGAAAAACCAGTGGTAAAAAATCAGCGCTGGGTGGGAAAAACAACAAAAATAAGGATGTAAATATGAAAAAGGAATTTTTTGTGTTTTCAATATAATGATACGTGTATATGAACTAGTAAAACTATAGGTAGAGATTAGAAAACGGATGTAGGACATGCCTTTCAAGAGGAAAATATAACTGGGTTGTGCGTTTGATTCAGTAAAAAAACTGCCTGCGGATGTTGTAAGACAAAATATAACTAATGCTGGCGGGCCAGAGGCCAGTAGATACCTGCTGGATCTTTGTGCCTTGTTGTCGTCATGGGCTAGGCCTGTTAAAAACAAAACAACCTGGGCAATCTACAACCCAGTTGAACTTGCTCGACCTGAAAAAACAATATACGTGCTCAATAAACGAGAGAATTCTGCAAGTACAGACTGATAACTGGGATGCAACATGGATATTTTTTATCGTGATAATAAGTGCGTGCACTTGTTTCGAAAAAATTGGAGAACTAGAAATTTGAACGGCGGGTGCTTATGCTACCCATCAAATAAAAATCAGGTGCCTGAAAATTCGTTTCGAAACAAATGATTCAGCTTTATATCCACGTCGACCATCTGCATGATGGTTGGAAGCAAATGCAAGTTCATACCAAAAGATCATTAACAACAATACCAACTTGCGGACGACAAGGTAGTACAACTACCAATACCAAACTAACTTATAATCTTTTTACTCCTGGCCCTAGTGTTCGTCTGGTAGAAAATCTTGCAGAGGACCAGCTCCCGCTACTTCTCTTGCTCCAGGTCCCCGAGGTGGTACTAGTGCATCACCCAGTTGGTCCTTTGTTGGTCGAAGTTCTTGTTGGTGTGCAGCACCAGAACCTTTTTTGCTGCCCGTCTGTCGGCCGTTGACCATCACCGGCAAGGTATTGCCGGTCTTGTGCCACATCGCGTGCATGCCCCATTCCAACTATATCTTGCGACGCGTCCACGCGCCCCTTTTGAATGCCCTGGAATTGCGCTGGAAGAAATGCTTCCTTAGGCCACTCAGTGTGATACCTGCAGTATTGTGGAATACAAGTTTTAGTGTACCTAGTTGGCATTTTCATAACATCGTTAGCATGCTGCAGTCACTTGTTTCACTTTTTATTAACTGTCAAATTGTAATTGCTTCACCAGGTCTGCGTCTAAAAAGAAAAATAGAGATATAAACAAAGGAATATGTTTGTGCAAGTAGACGGCCGATCGGTGTCTTACCTAGAAGTTTCTCAGGTTGGGTGTAACATATGCCGTGCACGCTTTCGATGGTTGGTATGAACAAATCGATGAGAGACTAAAATCTCACGCTGTCAGCACTCACTTTGTCCTCAAGGTGCTCGATCAGCTCCTGATCCGTGGGATCGAACTTGACGCCAGCCGGCAGCACGGGCCAATCCTTCTTTGACTTGCATCGGTAATTCCAGTTATATGGTACTCAATGTATGATCAATCGACTGTTTTAAGTGAATGATGAAAGATTTCGACAGATAAGTGGTACTTCAAATCTGAAGTCCAGAATACCCGAACACGCCGCCGGGATTATTGCACTAGTAGAAAAAGGGTCAAACGTGAAGCACATTAGTGCCGGTTTGTATTTGAGCCGGCACTAATGTATACATTAGTGCCGGTTCCAACGGCTAGCCGGGCCGCTTTCATTAGTACCTGATCGTGGCGAACCTTTAGCACCGGTTCGTGCCACGAACCGGTACTAATGAGAGTGGTGGCAGGATGTTGTCAGACTGGGGCCCCTCCAGCCCCTTTAGTACCGGTTCGTGGCACGAACCGGTACTAAAGGTCGTCCTACATAAACCCTTCGTCCACCTGAGCTTGCTCTGTTCTTCCCCTTTCCCCTCTCCTCGCTGTTCTTCCCCTCTTCCTCTCGAGCTCATCACACATTTTGCCCAAAATGTGTCAAGATTTGAAGGCCCCCATCCATTCAAATGATCACAAAGGTTAGCAACTTTGTCCTTTCATCTCTCATTGCTATATTAGCTCTTGCAATGCTTTATATAGTGATTAATTTTTGAGTTTAGTAATTTGGGAGGATGTATATATATGTGCTAGTATTTGATCTATATGCAATTTGAGGTCAAAAATAACACTTAGTTTGCATATGTAGGTGTGGTTTACTTAGTGCCTTCTAAATCTCCGTCGTAACCACCGTCGATCGCCCGCACCGTGCGGTCACCAGCACCACCTTGTGGTGAGCCTCTTGTTCATGAAATTCTATATAAAAATTGATGTTTGTGTGATTTGGATATATAGTTACTCGTATAATTATCTTACCGTACGATGTTTGTTATACATATAGTGCCATGTTTTTGATATCCGTCCCCGTCGGCCCTCGTCCTTGTTATGATTCGGATGTGGTATGTATATTCTCTTTTAAAACTAGTTGCATTTCGTGCTTATGACAAATTATGCCCATCAAGTTGACATAGAAATTTTTTCTAGGAGGTATGTGAACCGGAAATTCCAACCGAACCTATTGTCGAGAGGTTAAATTTAGTTGAAAGAGAAAACGAGTACTTGAAAGAAAAATTGAAAAGAATTGAGGGGGAGAAGATGGAATTGGAGTTGCATGTTGCCGATGTCGTCGATGATCACAAGATCAAGATGGAGAAAATGCGCTTGAAGATTAGAAAGATTAGAAAATATGCCATTGATAGTGAGGCTTGGTATCATTATGCTGTTGGATCCATTGTTACCTTAGTTGCGATCTTGATCACATTTGTTGTTGCATTTAAATGCTTTAGCTAGAGAGTTATTTGTTTGTTGCATTTAAGTGTTGTATGAACTTTATGTATGAACTTGTATTAATTTGGTCTATTCGGTGTTGTGTAATGAAGATGAGCCGGCAATGGATGTACGATGACCGATGCTCTCCCCAGTTTGTTGAGGGCGTGCATACTTTTCTGTTTGCGGCTGAGGCAAACAAGCGGGCGGATGGTTTTATGCCTTGTCCATGTGCTGGCTGTAAGAATGGTCACAATTACTCTATGTCAAGAACCATTAACGTCCACCTGTTTAAGTCTGGTTTCATGCCCCACTTAATGTTTGGACCAAGCACGGAGAAAGAGGGGTTATGATGGAAGACAATGAAGAAGAAGAGGACGACGACAGCTATCCTGGCCATGGGTTCCCTGAATACGATGATACAACAACGGGGGAAGAAGCTGAGCCGGTAATGCAGGAAGAAGCTGAGCTGGCAATGCGGGAAGAAGCTGAAGAAGAGGCATCAGATGAGCACGTTGATGATCTAGGTCGGGCCATTGCCGATGCAAAGAGAAACTGCGCAAGTGATTTGGAGAAGAAGAAGTTGCAGCGCATGTTAGAGGATCACAAAAAATTGTTGTACCCGAATTGCGTAGGTGACAAGAAAAAGCTGGGCACCACACTGGAATTGCTGCAATGGAAGGCAGAGAATGGTGTATCTGACAAGGGATTTGGAAAGTTGCTGGTAATGATAAAGGATATGCTTCCAAAGGACAACGAATTGCCCGAGAGTACATACGAAGCAAAGAAGGTTGTCTACCCTCTAGGGTTAGAGGTGCAGAAGATACATGCATGCCCTAATGATTGCATCCTCTACCGCGGTGAGTACGAGGATTTGAACGCTTGCCCGGTATGTGGTGCATTGCGCTATAAGATTAGCCGCGATGACCCTGGTGATGTCGAGGGCGAGCGCCCCAGGAAGAAGATTCCTGCCAAGGTGATGTGGTATGCTCCTATAATACCACGGTTGAAATGTTTGTTCCAAAACAAAGAGCATGCCAAGGCGATGCAATGGCATAGAGAAGACCGTAAGAAAGACGGAAAGTTGAGAGTACCCGCTGACGGGTCGCAGTGGAGAAAAATCGAAAGAAAGTATGGGAAGGAGTTTGCAGATGACGCAAGGAGCGTATGGTTTGTTCTAAGCGCAAATGGCATTAATCCTTTTGGGGAGCAGAGCAGCAACCATAGCACCTGGCCTATGACTCTATGTTTGTATAACCTTCCTCCTTGGTTGTGCATGAAGCGGAAGTTCATTATGATGCCAGTGCTCATCCAAGGCCCTAAGCAACCCAACAATGACATTGATGTGTACCTAAGGCCATTAGTTGAAGAACTCTTACAACTGTGGAATGGAACAAGTGTACGTGCGTGGGATGAGCACATGGGGGAAGAATTTGACCTAAAGGCGTTGCTGTTCGTGACCATCAATGATTGGCCTCCTCTCAGTAACCTTTCAGGACAGAAAAACAAGGGATACCGCGCATGCATGCACTGTTTGGACGATACCGACAGTATATATTTGGCTAATTGTAAGAAGAATGTGTACCTGGGACATCGTCAATTTCTTCCGAGCAGGCATCCCGTAAGAAAGAAAGGCAAGCATTTCAAAGGTGAGGCGGATCACCGGACGAAGCCTCGCCACCGTACTGGTGCTGATGTACATGATATGGTCAAGGATTTGAAGGTGGTCTTTGGAAAGGGTCCTGGTGGACAACCTGTTCCGAATGACGCTAACGGACGCGCACCCATGTGGAAGAAGAAATCTATATTTTGGGACCTGCCCTATTGGAAATACCTAGAGGTCCGCTCCGCAATCGACGTGATGCACGTGATGAAGAATCTTTATGTGACCCTGCTTGGCTTCTTGGGCGTGTATGGGAAGACAAAAGATACACCTGAGGCACGGGAGGACCAGCAACGTATGCACGGAAAAGACGGCATACATCAGGGTCATGCAAGCTACACTCTTACCAAAGAAGAGAAGGAAATCTTCTTTGAATGCCTGCTCAGTATTAAGGTACCGTCTGGCTTGTCGTCGAATATAAAGAGAATAATAAACATGGCAGAGAAAAAGTTCCAAAACCTAAAGTCTCATGACTGCCACATGAATATGACGCAACTGCTTCCGGTTGCATTGAGGGGGCTTCTACCGGAAAATGTTCGATTAGCCATTGTGAAGCTATGTGCATTTCTCAATGCAATCTCTGAGTAGGTAATCGATCCAGAAATCATACCAAGGTTAGAGAATGATTATGTGCAATGTCTTGTCAGTTTCGAGTTGGTGTTCCCACCATCCTTCTTCAACATCATGACACACGTCCTAGTTCACCTATGCAAAGAGATTAACGTTTTGGGTCCTGTATTTCTACACAATATGTTCCCCTTTGAGAGGTTCATGGGAGTCTTAAAGAAATATGTTCATAACCGTGCTAGGCCAGAAGGAAGCATCTCAAAGGGCCGTCAAAATGAGGAGGTCATTGAGTTTTGTATTGACTTTATTCCTGACCTTAAGCCGATTGGTGTTCCTGAATCGCGGCATAAGGGCAGACTGGATGGAAAAGGCACGCCAGGAGGGGAACGAATAATATGTATGGACGGACATTCTCTCACTGAAGCACACTACACAGTTCTACAGAATTCCGCCTTGGTGGCTCCGTATATGGATGAACACAAGAATTTGCTACGCTCCAAGCACCCGGAGCGGTCTGATGACTGGATTACACGTGAACAAACCAGGAGTTTCGCCAGCTGGTTGCAGACACATACCATGCATGACACCTCTATTGAAGATGACCTGTACTTGCTGTCCCAGTTACCATCTTCGAATATAATGACTTTCAAAGGGTACGAGATAAATGGTAATACATTTTACACGATCGCCCAAGATAAGAAGAGCACCAACCAAAACAGTGGTGTCCGCTTTGATGCAGAAACCAAGACGGAAAAGGAAACATATTATGGTTATATACAGGACATATGGGAACTTGACTATCGACGTGGTTTGAAGGTCCCTTTGTTTTGGTGCAAATGGGTCAATATGACACGAGGCGGGGTAACTGAAGACCCGCAGTACGGAATGACAACAGTGGATCTCAACAATCTTGCATATGCAGACGAACCATTCATCCTAGCCAATGATGTGGCACAGGTTTTCTATGTGAAGGACATGTCTACCATGCCAAGAAAAAGAAAAGATAAGGAAGCGAATGCATCGTACGATGAGCCAAAGCGGCACATAGTTCTTTCTGGGAAGAGAAACATAGTGGGAGTGGATGACAAGACAGACAAGTCAGAAGATTATGAAAAGTTTGATGAAATTGCTCCATTCACAGTGAATATTGACCCGAGGATCCCGTTAAATGATGAAGATTTTCCATGGTTACGACGCAAAGGGACACACGCAAAGAAAAAGTTTCACACCCAAAGATTTGGGATGTGATCGGCTTCACTATCATCACTTTCTTCTGTGTTTCACACCCAGAAGGAAATCTCTGTAATAGTTAGGGTAGTTAATTATGTGTTTTGGCATTTGAAACGCGAAGAAATTTTATGTGCAAACAAATTCTTTCATGCCTTTACTGATTTTTAAAGTTAAGTTATTCACAAACTAGTGATTCACACTAATTTCAAATAATTCAAAATTTAAACTATTCAAATTTGAAAACTACGGGCACTAACAGAAAGTTTGTAATTTTTTGTACCTAAAGCAAAAATATTCACAAAGAAACTCTAAATACACAAAAAACAACTCAATAATAAATAAAGCAAAAAAAGCCCGCCTACTAGGCCAGAGCGGCCTGCATACGACTAGAAACCCAACCTGTTGTTGGGCCAGGATGCAGGCCCGCAAAGGCCCAGTAGGCGAACAGGACAGCACAGAACATGTTGGCCGAGTAGGCCTGCTTTGGAGAGGAGCTCGAGAGAGCTACCGCACGGGGGTTTATAAACCAGTGCGGTCGCCCCTCGGCTAGCGAGGTGGGACTAAACTTGCGCACCGCACCTGCGCCAGCGCACCCCCTTTAGTACCGGTTCGTGGCACCAACCGGTACTAAAGGGGGGCCTTTAGTACCGGTTGGAGCCACAAACCGGTACTAAAGGGGGTGCGGTTCCCGCCGCTTGGCCTGGCCAAAAGAGGCCTTTAGTACCGGTTGGTGGCTCCAACCGGTACTAAAGGTGCCTTCTATATATACAACACTTATGAAAATTTCATTCTCCCTCTGTTTCTTCCTCTGTTTCCCCATTGAAGCACCGCCCGCGCGCCCCGATCGATCGACGCCGTCGCCACCCCCGTCCCCGTTGCCGCCCCGGTCCCCGTCGCCGCCCTCGTCTCCGTCGCCGCCCCGGGCCCGTCCCCGTCGCGTCGTCCCCACGTCACCGCCTCTGCGTCACGCCCTGGCCCGTCGCCGCCCCCGGCCGTCGCCTCGCCGTTGCCGTCGCCCCGCTGTGAGCTCTCCCCCTCTAACCCCTCTCCCTCGCCCCCGGCGGCCACCATGGGCGGCGCCGCCCCTCCCCGAGCCCATACACACACAAGCATGATGAACACACACACACACACACACGTACATATGTATGAATTAATGCATGTATATATTAGTATATATGTATTTTGTATGTTTAATTAGTTTAGATTTTTTAGATTATTATTTTTTACTAGTATATATGTATGAATGCATGTTAGATGGATATAATTAGTGTTTAATTAGTATGGAAATTTTTTATATAATGTTGTTTTTCAGTTTTAGTAGCGACCAAAAATGAAACTCTTGCATGAAAGACCGGATTTGTTTTAATGGATGTATAAAAGTTGTGTTTTCTGTTTTTAGTGTTAGATGCTTAATTAGTATGAAATAGCACATCGAATTTTGACATATGCAATGATAGCATAATTAGTGTTATATAGAAATGTTAGAAATTTTAGTTATCAAAATCCAATCATTAAAAAAATGTTACTTTTTGCGGGCATATAGCTAGTATTTGTTCTCGACGATGCCCGGCCCGCATCCTCGCCGTCGACCCGTCCGCGACGACGTCCGACTGACCCATGTCCGGGACTGTGCTCCGCCGGGCTGGCACTGGGAGGTGCTGCCTGGAGGGGCGCGCCGCTTGATGAGGAACCCGACCCCGGGTCCCGTCGTCGACCCTGATCTCATTTGGTGGCGTTCGCGTGGGCCAGTTTCGGTGCGGAGGGAGCCGACCCCGCCGGAGGTGGTACGTCGTCGTGTCAGGGAGGAGGACGAGCACGTCCATCGCTACATGGTTGCATTAGAGGGCGGCAGGTTCTCCAATACTTGGCAGTTTCTTCAAGGATCTCACTTCAGCTATGATCCTGTGAGGGTTCCTTCTCTTTGGGTGTCCACCGCCCGCGCCGCAGGAACCGCGAGTGTCCTAGATTCTTCTGTAGTATTCGATCTTTGTTAGCTACCTATCCAGTGATGTACTCGATATATAATATTCAAGACGATGTATTCGAGATTATATATTATTCGAGAGGATGTATTCGAGATTATATCTATTATTCGAGATGATGTATTCGAGATTATATCTATTATTTGAGACGATGTATTCGAGACAATGTATTCGAGATTATATCTATTATTCGAGACGATGTAATTTGAATACTAAATTGTTTTATGTTTCTTTTGGCATAGTTAAATAAAAGCTATGGCGGACAATACCGACAGAGAGGGAGAACAGACCATGTTCGATATAATACGCGGGCCAAATGATGATCAGAATGAAGAAGATTATGACGGCTCCGAATTTCTAAACAACACCGGAGAGGGTGATATGATATTCGATCGCGACGACCGAATTGATGAGGTCATGAACTACGATTATGACAACACCGGAGAGGTATATATATTTATATAAGTAGGCATCTGGTGATCATCACATGTTTTAAATGAGTTGAAGATATATTAACGAATCGATCTTTCTTCTTTCAGCCATCCGGATCGAGCAAATCTTAAGGCAACAGGATGAAACGAGGCCCGAACAAAAAGTTGAAGGAGGGCGTAAAGTATAATATCGAGGCAATCAAACCTAATGGTGAACCATTAGCGCCTAAGAAGATTGCGGACAAGTTCGTTCGTCAGTGCGGAGTTCTTGTGAAGGACCAACTCCCGATCTCCCGACAAGAATGGAGAGAGCCAGCAAAGCCACGTCCAGATCTTACTTTTGTCGACGACAGACAAAAAAGTCTGCTTTGGGATACTCTCATGGAACATTTCACCCTACCAGATCATTTCACAGAAGCAGATGTGTAGAAAGTCAAGGACGCTGCTCTTAGGAAGATGGCGGTTGCATTCAAGAACCACAAGAATCGTGAATGGGACAAGTACGTCAAGGGAGGAAGGAAGACTCCGGTATTCGAGGGAACACTAGAGAATCAAAGTGCTCATTGGGACGATTTCGTGAAATTCAAGGATTCAGAATTAGCTAAGGAACGGTTGAGAATAAACAAGAAGAATGCCGAAAAAAGGATAAGTTCCATAAGCTGGGGCCAGGTGGCTACGCGGTGGCAATGCCTAAGTGGGTTAAGTCTGAGAAAGAGATGGAGGATGCAGGTGTCACTCCGGTTACTAAGAGCTGGCCCCCAGGTGCAGGACTTGGTTCTATGCGCATGGGGGGAGTTGGACCCGAAGACAGGCAAAGTTTCGACGAAGGCATGTCTGAACGGAGCCGACGATAATATACTTGTTGCAATAGAAGAGGCTCGAATGGGGGTGTTCCAGCCCAATAGAGAGAACGACGAGCTTACGCGTGCCCTGGGAAATCCTGAACACCCGGGAAGAACACGAGGCAAGGGCGCTATTCCGTGGTATGAGGGGTTTTCGGACTGGAACGCCGACTACAGAACCCGTGCGAGAAGGAAGATTGCGGAGGAGAAGCAGAGGAAGATGGAGGAGGAGAAGAGGAAGCTGGACTATGAACGGCTTCAAGGCCTAGAATCAGCGCACGCAGACTTGGTAGTCAAATTCCAGCGGCAGCAGGAGCAGATCGACTCACTTAGCCAGCAAAGGGGGTCTCAGCAGCTGCAGCAGCTAGCGGATGATCCAGCATTGGATACCACCGCCCCATCCATGCCGAGAAGCAGCGTGGGTTCCGCCTCGTTTGACGCAATGCTGGATAGATACCCCGTGGATGACATCGTGGAGAACACTAACTGCGAGGTACACTTCAAAATTAAGAACATATCCTTGAAGGTGGCGGACGGCGTTGCTTATACAAATTCTCCTGATGCAACCTTCCATTGCAACCCGATTCTAGCAGGCTATGCTCGTGTCGTGGTTGATGAGGTGGTGGACCAATATTTGGGGCTAGAGCTTGACATTCCTGGAGGTGACGAGGAGCACACACTCGGAGATGCCAAACATCGTATCATCCTATGGAGAAAGGATTGCATCATCTTTCGAAGGCCACCGACACCGCGTCACCCGACTCCTCGTCCACCAAGTCCGGCAAAGTGTCAGGCCACTCCTCCTCCAAGTCCGACACAGCGTCAGACGTCCACTCCTTCTCCAAGTCCGGCACAACCTCAGGCCACTCCTCCTCCAAGTCCGGCACAGCTTCAGTCCACTCCTCCTCCAAGTCCGACACAGCGTCAGACGTCCACTCCTCCTCCAAGTCCGGCACAACCTCAGGCCACTCC
This sequence comes from Triticum monococcum, assembly GCA_034509565.1. Classification (NCBI taxonomy): domain Eukaryota; kingdom Viridiplantae; phylum Streptophyta; class Magnoliopsida; order Poales; family Poaceae; genus Triticum; species Triticum monococcum. The sequence continues at coordinate 617,594,960 of CM067847.1, read as the reverse complement.
TCCTCCAAGTCCGGCACAACCTTAGGCCACTCCTCCTCCAAGTCCGGCACAACCTCAGGCCACTCCTCGTCCAACTCAGCCCCGTCAGCCGTCTCTGCCGCCTCAGCAATCGTAGAAGAGACACCCCGAAGCTATGGTGCGTAGCGGTACGAGTCGAGGTCATAGTACAGGAAGTACAGGCGGAGGCAAGCGATATAAATATGGTCCAAACCTCACTACTCCTCTTCCTGAGAGGGCTTACGACAGGACCGAGGAGCAAACCAATGCCATAGTGTGGGCAGAAGTTGACGCCCATTTTGGACCGAAACCGCCACCGCCGCCAAGGGAGAAAGTGCCTGTGGAAGTAGTTGACCACTTCATTCATATGGCTCAACCACCAGCTCCTAAGCCTGTTGACACGGACTATGAGCGCCACATCAGGAAGTTACATCGACAACGTCTACAGAAGGAGGCGAGCTCGAGCTCGAGCAAACAACAAGCAGCTGTTAAAAATGCGGGAAAACTGTTGCCCAGCTGGGAGAACAGGCGGCGTAATCGATCCCCCCGCTTGTTGTGCCGCCAACAACATGTGACAGTACGCGCGCCTAATATTATTGTGGGCAAACAGTTTACGTTCCCGAGGTGGGCGATGTGGTAATAACCCAGGAGCATATAATGCAGGCTGAAACTCTCAACATCACTGTTGGACAACTCCTCGAGATCGAGGACATGCCTGTGCTTACAGAGGAGGAAATAAAACGGAAATATGCCCGGGGCCAACCTTTGGTCAAGCCAGAAGAGGTCACGAAGCTCCCAACGAGAATGTATGAATTGCATCAATGGTACATGGACATTACCAAGAGATCCGATCGAGAGTCCCTCATGGTGCAAGTTAAGAAGGATCATTACTACTATCAGAAACTTGTGATCGTTGAGTATTCTGAACTGTTTCAGTTATACAATCAAGACGCACTCGACAAATCTATCGTCAGTTGCTATTGTCTGTAAGTGATTTCTTTCTATAATTTAAGTCTCAAGCTAGCTGTAGTGATCCTTTTGATCAGTCATTACCTGTAATTATCCTCACTATATTCTTTTCTGTGGTATTATGCAGGATGAAGATGTATGAAATGAGAAAAGGTGGACGCTATGGCATTGGGTTCATTGACCCAAACACCGTTAATGAATACACATGGAAAATAAACAAGCATCATGAAAAGCAGGTAGAGGACAACATGCTAGAGTTCTTGAAGCGCCTCAAATACAATGAAGATATACTACTTCCTTACAACTTCCAGTGAGTCACACTTTCTTGTACTACAAATTCTCTGTTTTTGCCTACTAGCTAGCTACATGTTTTTGCTTACATATGCCCGCTTAATTAAGACATGCAAACGTGTGTGCATACGGATTTCACTGGATCTTGTGTATCATTAAAGTTGACGCCGGAACAGTTCAAATACTGGACTCACTACTCAAAGAAAATAGTGACTATAATATCTTGTTTGGGATAGTCAACAGGTAATTTCAATCATTATTAACTATATATCTCGGCCTATTTAGTTCGTCATTTCATGATATGAACTATTTAATAACCCCTTTATTCATTTTCTTTGTCGGTGGGCAGGGCTTGGGCAAGGTTCATCAGCGTCACGGAAGGCGAATGGAAACGACAGCTGAAATGGTTTCAACCCAAGGTAAGTAATTAAGTAGTACTAGCTAGCTAGCTGCCATCTCTTTAATTATCATGCTTGATTAATTATTATCTGATCAAATTAAATTCCATTCTCGTAATAAAGGCCCTGAATTAGGCGCAGGGGACTGATCTGTGTGCATTCTGCGTTTGCGAGAACATTTGCATGATGGCGTCCAAAAGGAGCAGATCTCAAAGACAGGAATGGGTACGCTTGTCAGAACACTATTCACAATTTTTACACCATTATCGATATCTAGTCACACAACTAATACACATGCATATTGATCTCCTTCTTAACAGTTCAAAGAGGTGCGGGACAAGCTCCTAGAAATGGAGCGCGTAGAACATTCCCTTCTGGGTCGAATACCAGAGTCGACGACAATTTTTACACCATTATCGATATCTGGTCACACAACTAATACAGATGCATATTGATCTCCTTCTTAACAGTTCAAAGAGGTGTGGGACAAGCTCCTAGAAACGGAGCACGAATCAGGTTGTGCATATCTGCCGTTGGCATGAATCACATCGCCGCATGTCGGGTTTGCAAAAGCCATCCATCGCATGGAAGCTTGATGCCTTTCACACACTGAAGATTATCTGGCAACAAGCTGTGTTGACGAATCTCTGGATATGGTGATTCATGAAACCCATGATATGATGTGTAAACACAGCCCCCCTCGCGAATGGAAGGTGCATAGCACAGTAATCGTCACCGGTGATATGATTGATGATTGGTTGGATGATCGGATAATTGAGCCCGAGGAACAAGGAGTGGTTGCCGAGGCTGTAAACCCGCCTCCAGTTGAATACGCCTGGCCCAAGGGAGCTAGGATCTTTCTCGAACATGAAGCAGCCATAGCCATCAATGTCACGAATGCCCCATGCATTGTACTGCATGTGGTTTGATGTAATGATTTGTCAATTTGGTATGTGCGAATGAGCATCAAATGACCGCCGTCAGCTCAACGAGCGATAAACCACCACCCATCGGCTGGTATGATTCTAGGCCCTAGAATCATGAAGGCCAGCGCATTCGCGTCTGCTGCAACAATTCAAATTAGAGACCAAAAGGACAAAAATAAACAATCATGTTCAGAGTATGTGTGGAATTAAGATTATTATGACAGTGACACATATCATAGACAGATAATTGCAATGCTGTGGTCATAATCATACCCCAAGTTAAAAAAAATAAGCCAATGGCTTTCATATTCTAGCAATATGTCATGGTTCAAACATCATGTAACAATGAGAGGAAAACAGCTATGACAGTGCCTACTCATATTCTACCATAGCACTTGTTGGGGAACGTAGTAATTTCAAAAAAATTCCTACGCACACGCAAGATCATGGTGATGCATAGCAACGAGGGGAGAGTATGATCTACGTACCCTTGTAGATCGCAACGGAAGCGTTGACACAACGTAGAGGAAGTAGTCGTACATCTTCTTCCCGATCCGACCGATCCAAGCACCGTTACTCCGGCACCTCCGAGTTCTTAGCACACGTTCAGCTCGATGACGATCCCCGGGCTCCGATCTAGCAAAGCTTCGGGGAGGAGTTCCGTCAGCACGACGGCGTGGTGACAATCTTGATGTTCTACCGACGCAGGGCTTTGCCTAAGCACTACAACGATATGATCGAGGTGGAATATGGTGGCAGGGGGCACCGCACACGGCTAAGGAACGATCTCAATGATCAACTTGTGTGTCTAGAGGTGCCCCCTGCCCCTGTATATAAAGGAGCCAAGGGGGAGGGGTGCGCCGGCCAGGGAGAGGGCGCAGGAGGAGTCCTACTCCCACCGGGAGTAGGACTCCCCCCCCCCCCAATCCTAGTTGGACTAGGTTTCCCAAAGGGGGAAAGAGAGAGAGGGGGGGCGGCCCCTTCTCCTAGTCCTAATAGGACTAAGGGAAGGGGGGCGCGCGGCCACCTATGGGCTGCCCCTTTTCTCCTTTCCACCAAGGCCCATGAAGGCCCATATGGCTCCCGGGGGGTTCCGGTAACCTCCCGGTAATCCGGTAAAATCCCGATTTCACCCGGAACACTTCCGATATCCAAATATAGGCTTCCAATATATCAATCTTTATGTCTCGACTATTTCGAGACTCCTCGTCATGTCCGTGATCACATCCGGGACTCCGAACAACCTTCGGTACATCAAAATTCATAAACTCATAATAACTATCATCGTAACGTTAAGCGTGCGGACCCTACGGTTCGAGAACAATGTAGACATGACCGAGACACTTCTCCGGTCAATAACCAAAAGCGGCACCTGGATGCCCATATTGGCTCCTACATATTCTACGAAGATCTTTATCGGTTAGACCGCATAACAACATACGTTGTTCCCTTTGCCATCGGTATGTTACTTGCCCGAGATTCGATCGTCGGTATCCAATACCTAGTTTAATCTCATTACCGGCAAGTCTCTTTACTCGTTCCGTAATACATCATCCCGCAACTAACTTATTAGTTGCAATGCTTGCAAGGCTTAAGTGATGTGCATTACCGAGAGGGCCCAGAGATACCTCTCCGACAATCGGAGTGACAAATCCTATTCTCGAAATACGCCAACCCAACATCTACCATTGGAGACACCTGTAGAGCTCCTTTATAATCACCCAGTTACGTTGTGACGTTTGGTAGCACACAAAGTGTTCCTCCGGCAAATGGGAGTTGCATAATCTCATAGTCATATGAACATGTATAAGTCATGAAGAAAGCAATAGCAACATACTAAACGATCGGGTGCTAAGCTAATGGAATGGGTCATGTCAATCAGATCATTCAACTAATGATGTGACCTCATTAATCAAATAACAACTCTTTGTTCATGGTTAGGAAACTTAACCATCTTTGATTAACGAGCTAGTCTAGTAGAGGCATACTAGTGACACTCTGTTTGTTTATGTATTCACACATGTATTATGTTTCCGGTTAATACAATTCTAGCATGAATAATAAACATTTATCATGATATAAGGAAATAAATAATAACTTTATTATTGCCTCTAGGGCATATTTCCTTCAGTCTCCCACTTGCACTAGAGTCAATAATCTAGATTACACAGTGATGATTCTAACACCCATGGAGCCTTGGTGCTGATCATGTTTTGCTCGTGGAAGAGGCTTAGTCAACGGGTCTACAACATTCAGATCCGTATGTATCTTGCAAATCTCTATGTCTCCCACCTGGACTAGATCCCGAATGGAATTGAAGCGTCTCTTGATGTGTTTGGTCCTCTTGTGAAATCTGGATTCCTTTGCCAAAGCAATTGCACCAGTATTGTCACAAAAGATTTTCATTGGACCCGATGCACTAGGTATGACACCTAGATCGTATATGAACTCCTTCATCCAGACTCCTTCGTTCGCTGCTTCCGAAGCAGCTATGTACTCCGCTTCACATGTAGATCCCGCTACGACGCTTTGTTTAGAACTGCACCAACTGACAGCTCCACCGTTTAAAGTAAACACGTATCCGGTTTGCGATTTAGAATCGTCCGGATCAGTGTCAAAGCTTGCATCAACGTAACCTCTTACGGTGAGCTGTTCGTCACCTCCATACACGAGAAACATATCCTTAGTCCTTTTCAGGTATTTCGGGATGTTCTTGACCGCTGTCCAGTGATCCACTCCTGGATTACTTTGGTACCTCCCTACTAAACTTATAGCAAGGCACACATCAGGTCTGGTACACAGCGTTGCATACATGATAGAGCCTATGGCTGAAGCATAGGGAACATCTTTCATTTTTTCTCTATCTTCTGCAGTGGTCGGGCATTGAGTCTGACTCAACTTCGCACCTTGTAACACAGGCAAGAACCCTTTCTTTGCTTGATCCATTTTGAACTTCTTCAAAATCTTTTCAAGGTATGTGCTTTGTGAAAGTCCAATTAAGCGTCTTGATCTATCTCTATAGATCTTTATGCCTAATATGTAAGCAGCTTCCCCGAGGTCTTTCATCGAAAAACTTTTATTCAAGTATCCCTTTATGCTATCCAGAAATTCTATATCATTTCCAATCAGCAATATGTCATCCACATATAATATCAGAAATGCTACAGAGCTCCCACTCACTTTCTTGTAAATACAGGCTTCTCCAAAAGTCTGTATAAAGCCAAATGCTTTGACCACACTATCAAAGAGTTTATTCCAACTCCGAGAGGCTTGCACCAGTCCATAAATGGATCGCTGGAGCTTGCACACTTTGTTAGCTCCCTTTGGATCGATAAAACCTTCCGGTTGCATCATATACAACTCTTCTTCAAAAAATCCATTCGGGAATGCAGTTTTGACATCCATCTGCCAAATTTCATAATCATAAAATGCGGCAATTGCTAACATGATTCTGACAGACTTAAGCATCGCTACGGGTGAGAAGGTCTCATCGTAGTCAACCCCTTAAACTTGTCGAAAACCTTTTGCGACAAGTCGAGCTTTATAGACAGTAATATTACCATCAGCGTCAGTCTTTTTCTTGAAGATCCATTTATTCTCAATTGCTTGCCGATCATCGGGCAAGTAAACCAAAGTCCATACTTTGTTCTCATACATGGATCCCATCTCAGATTTCATGGCTTCAAGCCACTTTGCGGAATCTGGGCTCACCATCGCTTCTTTATAGTTCGTAGGTTCATCATGATCTAGTAGCATGACTTCCAGAACTGGATTACCATACCACTCTGGTGCGGATCTCACTCTGGTTGATCTACGAGGTTCAGTAGTATGTTGTCCAGAAGTTTCATGATCATCATCATTAGCTTCCTCACTAATTGGTATAGGTGTCGCAGAAACAGTATTCTGTGATGTACTACTTTCCAATAAGGGAGCAGGTACAGTTACCTCATCAAGTTCTACTTTCCTCCCACTCACTTCTTTCGAGAGAAACTCCTTCTCTAGAAATGATCCATTCTTAGCAACGAATGTCTTGACTTCGGATCTGTGATAGAAGGTGTACCCAACAGTCTCCTTTGGGTATCCTATGAAGACACATTTTTCCGATTTGGGTTCGAGCTTATCAGGTTGAAGCTTTTTCACATAAGCATCGCAGCCCCAAACTTTAAGAAACGACAACTTTGGTTTCTTGCCAAACCATAGTTTATAAGGCGTCGTCTCAACGGATTTTGATGGTGCCCTATTTAATGTGAATGCGGCCGTCTCTAAAGCATAACCCCAAAATGATAGCGGTAAATCAGTAAGAGACATCATAGATCGCACCATATCTAGTAAAGTACGATTACGACGTTCGGACACACCATTACGCTGTGGTGTTCCGGGTGGCATGAGTTGCGAAACTATTCCACAATTTTTCAAATGTACACCAAACTCGTAACTCAAACATTCTCCTCCACGATCAGATCGTAGAAACTTTATTTTCTTGTTACGATGATTTTCAACTTCACTCTGAAATTCTTTGAACTTTTCAAATGTTTCAGACTTATGTTTTATTAAGTAGATATACCCATATCTGCTTAAATCATCTGTGAAAGTGAGAAAATAACGATATCCGCCACGAGCCTCAATATTCATCGGACCACATACATCGGTATGTATGATTTACAACAAATCTGTTGCCCTCTCCATAGTACCGGAGAACGGTGTTTTAGTCATCTTGCCCATGAGGCACGGTTCGCAAGTACCAAGTGATTCATAATCAAGTGGTTCCAAAAGCCCATCAGTATGGAGTTTCTTCATGCGCTTTACACCGATATGACCTAAACGGCAGTGCCACAAATAAGTTGCACTATCATTATCAACTCTGCATCTTTTGGCTTCAACATTATGAATATGTGTATTACTACTATCGAGATTCATCAAAAATAGACCACTCTTCAAAGGTGCATGACCATAAAAGATATTACTCATATAAATAGAACAACCATTATTCTCTGATTTAAATGAATAACCGTCTCGCATCAAACAAGATCCAGATATAATGTTCATGCTTAACGCTGGCACCAAATAACAATTATTTAGGTCTAATATTAATCCCGAAGGTAGATGTAGAGGTAGCGTGCCGACCGCGATCACATCGACTTTGGAACTGTTTCCCACACGCATCATCACCTCGTCCATTGCCAGTGTTCGCTTAATCCGTAGTCCCTGTTTCGAGTTGCAAATATTAGCAACAGAGCCAGTATCAAATAACCAGGTGCTACTGCGAGCTCTAGTAAGGTACACGTCAATAACATGTATATCACATATTCCTTTGTTCACCTTGCCATCCTTCTTATCCGCCAAATACTTGGGGCAGTTCCGCTTCCAGTGACCAGTCTACTTGCAGTAGAAGCACTCAGTTTCAGGCTTAGGTCCAGACTTGGGTTTCTTCTCCTGAGCAGCAACTTGCTTGCCGTTCTTTTTGAAGTTCCCCTTCTTCTTCCCTTTGCCCTTTTTCTTGAAACTAGTGGTCTTGTTGACCATCAACACTTGATGCTCCTTCTTGATTTCTACCTCCGCAGCTTTCAGCATCACGAAGAGCTCGGGAATAGTCTTGTTCATCCCTTGCATATTATAGTTCATCACGAAGCTCTTATAGCTTGGTGGCAGTGATTGGAGAATTCTGTCAATGACGCAATCATCTGGAAGATTAACTCCCAATTGAATCAAGTGATTATTATACCCAGACATTTTGAGTATATGCTCACTGACAGAACTGTTCTCCTCCATCTTGCAGCTATAGAACTTATTGGAGACTTCATATCTCTCAATCCGGGCATTTGCTTGAAATATTAACTTCAACTCCTGGAACATCTCATATGCTCCATGACGTTCAAAACGTCGTTGAAGTCCCGATTCTAAGCCGTAAAGCATGGCACACTGAACTATCGAGTAGTCATCAGCTTTGCTCTGCCAGACGTTCATAACATCTGGTGTTGCTCCAGCAGCAGGCCTGGCACCCAGCGGTGCTTCCAGGACGTAATTCTTCTGAGCAGCAATGAGGATAATCCTCAAGTTACGGACCCAGTCCATGTAATTGCTACCATCATCTTTCAACTTTGCTTTCTCAAGGAACGCATTAAAATTCAACGGAACAACAGCACGAGCCATCTATCTACAATCAACATAAACAAGCAAGATACTATCAGGTACTAAGTTCATGATAAGTTTAAGTTCAGTTAATCAAATTACTTAAGAACTCCCACTTAGATAGACATTCCTCTAATCCTCTAAGTGATTACGTGATCCAAATCAACTAAACCATAACCGATCATCACGTGAGATGGAATAGTTTTCAATGGTGAACATCGTTATGTTGATCATATCTACTATATGATTCATGCTCGACCTTTCGGTCTCTGTGTTCCGAGGCCATATCTGCATATGCTAGGCTCGTCAAGTTTAACCTGAGTATTCTGCGTGTGCAAAACTGGCTTGCACCCGTTGTAGATGGACGTAGAGCTTATCACACCCGATCATCACGTGGTGTCTGGGCACGACGAACTTTGGCAACGGTGCATACTCAGAGAGAACACTTCTTGATAATTTAGTGAGAGATCATCTTATAATGCTACCGTCAATCAAAGCAAGATAAGATGCATAAAAGGATAAACATCACATGCAATCAATATAAGTGATATGATATGGCCATCATCATCTTGTGCTTGTGATCTCCATCTCCGAAGCACCGTCATGATCACCATCGTCACCGACGCGACACCTTGATCTCCATCGTAGCATCGTTGTCGTCTCGCTAATCTTATGCTTCCATGACTATCACTACCGCTTAGTAATAAAGTAAAGCATTACATCGCGATTGCATTGCATACAATAAAGCGACAACCATATGGCTCCTGCCAGTTGCCGATAACTCGGTTACAAAACATGATCATCTCATACAATAAAATTTAGCATCATGCCTTGACCATATCACATCACAACATGCCCTGCAAAAACAAGTTAGACGTCCTCTACTTTGTTGTTGCAAGTTTTACGTGGCTGCTACGGGCTTAAGCAAGAACCAACCACCTATGCATCAAAACCACAACGATAGTTTATCAAATAGACTCCGGTTTAACCTTCTCAAGGACCGGGCGTAGCCACACTCGGTTCAACTAAAGTTGGAGAGACAGTCGCCCGCAAGCCATCTATGTGCAAAGCACGTCGAGGAAACCGGTCTCGCGTAAGCGTACACGTAATGTTGGTCCGGGTCGTCTCGTCCAACAATACCGCTGAACCAAAGTATGACATGCTGGTAGGCAGTATGACTTGTATCGCCCACAACTCACTTGTGTTCTACTCGTGCAACTAACATCAAACCATAAAACCTGGCTCGGATGCCACTGTTGGGGAACGTAGTAATTTCAAAAAATTTCCTACGCACACGCAAGATCATGGTGATGCATAGCAACGAGGGGAGAGTATGATCTACGTAGCCTTGTAGATCGCAACGGAAGCGTTGACACAACATAGAGGAAGTAGTCGTACGTCTTCTTCCCGATCCGACCGATCCAAGCACCGTTACTCCGGCACCTCCGAGTTCTTAGCACACATTCAGCTCGATGACGATCCCCGGGCTCCGATCCAGCAATGCTTCGGGGAGGAGTTCCGTCAGCACGACGGCGTGGTGACGATCTTGATGTTCTACCGACGCAGGGCTTCGCCTAAGCACTACAACGATATGATCAAGGTGGAATATGGTGGCAGGGGGCACCGCACATGGCTAAGGAACGATCTCAATGATCAACTTGTGTGTCTAGAGGTGCCCCCTGCCCCTGTATATAAAGGAGCCAAGGGGGAGGAGTGCGCCGGCTAGGGAGAGGGCGCAGGAGGAGTCCTACTCCCACCGGGAGTAGGACTCCCCCCCCCCAATCCTAGTTGGACTAGGTTTCCCAAAGGGGGAAAGAGAGAGAGGGGGGGCCAGCAAGTCTCTTTATCGGTCAATTACCAATAGCGGGACCTGGATGCCCATATTGGCTCCTACATATTCTACGAAGATCTTTATCGGTCAGACCGCATAACAACATACGTTGTTCCCTTTGTCATCGGTATGTTACTTGCCCGAGATTCGATCGTCGGTATCCAATACCTAGTTCAATCTTGTTACCGGCAAGTCTCTTTACTCGTTCCGTAATACATCATCCCGCAACTAACTTATTAGTTGCAATGCTTGCAAGGCTTAAGTGATGTGCATTACCGAGAGGGCCCAGAGATACCTGTCCGACAATCGGAGTGACAAATCCTATTCTCGAAATACGCCAACCCAACATCTACCATTGGAGACACCTGTAGAGCTCCTTTATAATCACCCAGTTACGTTGTGACGTTTGGTAGAACACAAAGTGTTCCTCCGGCAAACGGGAGTTGCATAATCTCATAGTCATATGAACATGTATAAGTCATGAAGAAAGCAATAGCAACATACTAAACGATCGGGTGCTAAGCTAATGGAATGGGTCATGTCAATCAGATCATTCAACTAATGATGTGATCTCGTTAATCAAATAACAACTCTTTGTTAATGGTTAGGAAACTTAACCATCTTTGATTAACGAGCTAGTCTAGTAGAGCCATACTAGTGACACTTTGTTTGTTTATGTATTCACACATGTATTATGTTTCCGGTTAATACAATTCTAGAATGAATAATAAACATTTATCATGATATAAGGAAATAAATAATAACTTTATTATTGCCTCTAGGGCATATTTCCTTCAGCACTTACTACTACTGTTCTCATATCAACTCTAAGCAATAACATGTGTTGTTATAAAAATCTTGTAAATGAGAGTAACATATGGCAATCATGATGTTATGCTCATAATATGTATTCTAACAATCATTAGATGCCAATTGTTCTCATATCAACTCTAACAATAACATGTGTGGTCATAAAAATCTAAGAAATGGGAGGAACATATAGCAATGATGTGGTTATAGACATGCTATGCATTCTAAATTTGTAAAAAATGAACAGGCAGTCGTATTCATAAGGTAAAGATGAGATGAGATAGAACAATTACACGACGATAGATTCCACCAATATAGGTAGCCAATCTGTGTGTCGACCGCGTAAACGATGCCTCGTGCACTATAGCATCAGACAGAAATGTTTCCTTAACAGGATTGATGATGAGCCATAACCATGTATGGCGACCGGATTCCAGATAGACTAATCACTTGTTGAACAAGCAATGAGCTTGTAATCCATGTAGTCTTCTGATGGTGTGGGCACTTTGCAGATTACAACTTTCTGCGAACAGCGGTCGAGCCAAAAGCTTGACGCGTCTCGTGCGTAGTAGGCAGGAGTGTCCGGCGGGCCACAAGGCTTGATGGCGGCGGTATCCAACGATGGAAGGGTGATCTCTCGCTGGGTGTAGATATCCACGAGACGCCACAGACTACCGGTGTGGTGGATGAGGACGATCCAGTTGGCCTTCATGCCCGCCCAATAGTGGCTGCGCATGAAGGACAGGTGGACGGGTAGTGGTAGCATGTCGAGGGGCACCATGGCAACCTCCGTAGGATCGTCAAGTCGGTGTCTGGGCCACCTGCGAGGATCGGGCATCAGCAAGCAGGGTGTCTTGAAAAGAGCCAGCCTATTGCAGACGAGTAGACGGTACAAAGACACCGAGAATGCAGCTAGACGGACGGTGCTAAGTAGGTCCATACAACTACAGATCTGCTCCAAGAGAACATCGGGGAGGGAATTCCAATCGCGGCTCTACGTGTTAGTCGGTTCTGCCATTGGGGTTTTCGGTGCCTGCGAGCCAGCGGGGAAGTGGATTCGGGCGAGCGATTGAAGAAGCTTCTCCTCGTGTGGCCGAGCAGTGAGCGGGGGGATATGGTACGCGCGAGCTACCAAGGAAGATGGCGCGGGCGGGCGAGCAGTGAGCGGGGGTAAATGGTGTGCGGCCGACCATGGGGAAGAGAGGAGGAAGAAGAAGAGAGGAGGAAGAAGAAGAGACTAGTTGAATAGTTCTCTCTGACCGAGATGGGGAATAAATGGATCGCGAGGACTTCCTTTCTACAGTATCCCAATGCCTCTACACTCACTTCACTCATTTTGCTCCGTACCTAGTCACTTGTTGAAATCTGTAAAAGACAAATACTCCGTATTTGGGAACAGAGGGAGGCTTTTACTCCGTACTATTTGGGAACAGAGGGAATATCACCATATGGAGGGAACAGAGAAAGCTTGAAATATGAACATGTCAATGGGAGGGAGTAAGCTCCATGCATGCATGCATGCATGCAACATGCAACACTCACACGTAGACACGGACGCACGCAACACCATGCACCCATGCGGCACACAGCACACGACGCAACACACACGCTCACGCTCAAGTGCTCAACCTACTCCCTACGTCCGTGAAAGACTGTACATTTACAGATTTACACATTGACCAGGGCATAATTAACGCCCAAAAGCAGCAGACTTATGTGTGCATGCGACCATTGAGATAAGAAGATTAAATGAAGGTCGTTGCATGCTGTAATTAAGGATAGACATGTAGCCTATACCTACATCACAAGTTGGTGCATTAGTCAATCAATATCGATTTAGATTAAAAGGCTAAATGCATTGGAAGTGTAGATGTACATCATGTAGTACACTCTTTGTTGGAAGACCGAGGGAGGACACGTGCATGCACTCACATACACAGCCAGGGCGGTACGCGCGCAAGGGTTGGACTCGTGTCGCGCCTGCGTAAAGTTTTGTTTAACTGATTTCTTTGCTCTGCCAACTGACAGGTGGGACCCAGAAACCAGGTGACAATTTAAACAGTCAACAAAGTGCCACGTCGACTATGTGGCCGGTTAGTAGGGTGCAATACGGTGCTCTACGATGATCTAGTAATCGCATAATCGCCGCCAAACTATATATAGTGACTGTAAAGAGCGTACTGTTACATACGTTGACCGCCATTGTATTTTTCTCGTTTCAAATTAAGCCATATTAATCAGAAAGGATGCAGTATGGACTACTACTACTACTAGTACTAGTACTGCTTTGATGTGTCCCGTCAACTCGCCGAACGAGGAGAAGCTTGCTTACTACGCCTCTCCCTCGCCCACGCGCGCGGTGGTTCGTAGTTCGAGGAGAGGGTTTTGACTACAGCGCCCTCTCCCTCTCCCTCGCCCTCGCCCTTGCGGTGGACGTGCAGCAGTTCAATCGGTGCCAGATTGCCAGAAGCATATTGTATTGTAGTATCATCATTGTTGGACCTTCCGAAGAGGCGAAGAGCCAAGTGCAAGTTTCATACGAGTACGAACTATTGAACCTCCCGAAGAGGCAAAGAGCCAAGCGCAAGGTTTTATAGGAGTTGTCGTCCTAGTAGGAGTGTACTAGTACAACTATAGCGAATGATGCTACTGTATGATGCCGCCACGTCACGTATATCCAAAGCTGTGCCACCTTTTTTTTCTCGAAGAGCGTGTTGGAGCCCGTGCAACAACCACACAAGTTGCACGTACACATAACATATTTACTATTAATAAATTCTAAAGAACAAATGCTAGTATGCCACACAAGTTCATCTCCAACTCATGTGATAAATTTGTGCACGACTAGTCTACATATATTCACAGCGCTACCATTCAGAATTACCGTACTCCACTTACACGTTATAGATGGGCTACATGTCCTCCTCCAGGTTCCAGTCCCAGGTGTTCTTCATGGATGGCACGATCCATAGCGGTGGGAAACGGGAATCATTGTCGCAACTTTCTAGTCCGGTTCCACACGATGGAGACTCATCCAAGCTGAAGCGGCATAAATCAGGGATAGTGTGTCCCAGCATGTCGTTCATCCGGCGGTGCGCACTAAAGACACAACCATGCTTCATGAATGGCAGGCCTTCCATGTCGTGCACGGAAGGTGGCATCCGCTTCACAATGGGGTAGCTGTCCCCGATGAAAAACGAGTACTCTCCAAGAGTGTTCCTCGGCACCCACGTAGCATCACGGGGGTCGAACTCGGCGCCGTTCATCTGGTACACGCGGCATCCCAGATCTGGACACATGGTGACGTACATAGTCAAGGTCCATGCATAATAATGTTGTGCTCAAATGTGGCGGTCAGTAATACTATGCAGCAAATAGTACTACTCCGGTATAGAGGAAGTAAAATAACCGGCTTATTATATATAGCCACTCTTGGCTACATGGATGAGATAGTAAGACATGGAAAAACAAAAATGGTGGCAGCTAGTGAGTTCAAGTCTTCAAGGGCCTAGCTAGCTATACACGTCCTCCAAGGTAAAAAGTACTCCTACTAGTACTACAAAGTATACTACTAGTACAACAATGAAAGAGAAGGCGAGAGGGTTAAAAAATGGAATAATTGGGTAGATGGTGACGGTCCGATCGTGGTAGATTATGTGACCATGTTCCACATCAGTGGTACCATGGGTAACGACTGCTAAGATAGTTGATCCCAATATGCCAAAGTCAACTATAATGTTCCAGGTTAGACCGAATCGCGGATGCAAATGCACATCTAGGATCGGCGATCTTATTTTGATCGGGGGATGACTGGTCCCTGCAAAATAATGGAGTACCATTAGGGATGCAAATGATGGTTTGTGCATTCTGTTTGTAATCTCCCGTACCGTAGGATGTCAACCAGATGAAACAAGTCCCCTGGCTTGTCACCGCGAAGATGCGGCCTAGATGGCACACGACGTCTTCTAACGTGTAGGGGTACAAATCTTCCACCGCCAACATGCGCCGGCCTCTGCCGTTACTGCCTCCTGCATTGATGGAAATCCTTATGTCGAACACCGCGATGAGATAGTAATCGTCGTACCCGTGTTGCTTTATCAGCGGGTCCGCAATTGCTATCTTCTTCAACCTCATGTAGGCATCATCATACGTATTCTTGCCCAGCCAGTCTGGAAGGCCGATCCCAATGGTGGAGAAGGGGTCTACCGGAACGGCCGCACTGCTGTGGATGTTGTGCAAAATGATGGTGGTATCCGGCCGGAGGTATGCAAGCCAATCTTTGTTGGCAGCAACCCAGACCTATATATAAGACCGTGGGTAGCGAAGATATTATGGGATGGAAATGGAATAACTAAGTACTACATGATCAAACTCCATTACTGACCTACTCATCGGACAAAATCCGACTACCTCTCAACGTCGGCAACTCTAGCGGAGTCAACGTGCAACCATGGCCAGGGAGCGGTGGACTATTCGAAGGATTGTCCCATAGAAGAACCTTCTCCTCGAGGATGCATGGAAGACCAACAAGCATGGCCTGTTGAAGCAGCGTCTTGAAAAAGTTGGTGCAGGAAGCACCAAGTCTTGCGGCGTTGAGGACGTCGGAGCGGCATGCGATTTCTCCCATAGGATCGTCGTCCAAGGTCTCCCAGCCCCGACGAGGAGGAGAACCTCCTGGCGAATCCATGGGAGCAGCGACGAACTGCCTTCTCTTCGGGGGGAGGGGAACTGGCGAGGAGGAGATAAGAGCGTAGTAACCGCAGGGCCTCGTCCCTTCCAACTGTAGATCGTTCCTCAGCGAAGGGGTGAGGCTATTATTTACTACCAGTACTCCCGTCGATTCTTTTTACTCTGCGCATAAGAGCTGACCCGAATACCAAGGCAGGGGCTCGCTGCATGCTTTCTGGACAGAAATACCCCTCGCGCATGGATGAGAGGAGTTAGCAGCTATAAATGCCCCATGCAGCCCATTGGCTGTCTGCCCGCGTTCTCCTCTCTCTGCATGCTGCATGGATGTCTCCCTCTCTCTCACATGACTGCATGCGGTGGCGCTGGCCTATGAGAAGCTCGCGTGGAGATAGCAATCTTCTCTCCAGAAGAAATTTTTTTGAAAGAAAGGGATTATGGAATGTTATGGGATTGCATTATACTGTAAATAATAGCACTAGTAAGAAATTTTTGGCACTAGGTAGTAGTTCTTGCCGGGGATTAAGAAATTTTGGGTATGTTTTTGCCATTTTTTGTACACGCCAACTAGTGTCAAAAAACGTCTTACATTATGTGACGGAGGAGTACGTACTCGTACTGTAGCAGTACTAGTACTACTTTTCTCAACTAGTAGTGCGATGTACTGTACTTCTTGTCTAGTCTAGTATAGTGCACCAGTTTTGAACTCTTGAATCTCAGGGCCAAGGAGCTAAAGTTGGAAGTGGAGGGTACTACTGTTCTCTAGAACCATCGATGTAGTATAAATGCAGGGGAAGTACACCTGCGTAGTGGCCTAGTGGGTACTCTCAGTGCTCTATTCAACCGCTCCTCTCACGTAGCTGGCCTACTCAGCCGCTCCTCTCACGCACACATTAGCAGCCTGTTTATCAGCGACGGTTACTGCGGGGGCAGAACATTTGAGTTATTTGATACAGCGAGACTAGGGTTTTCGCTTCCATTTGTGGAAGTGTAATGGATCTCGTCGAACTTTGTTAGTAGTTCCTTCTTTATGAATGAGATGAAGCAAAGCTTTTGCCTCTGTTTCAAAAAAAAACACGGCAAGAGGAATTTCTTTTATAGTAGAGCCGACAATGGAGTGAAGTCCATGCATGCAACGCCACAAGCTATAGAGTAGTAGTAGAGCACTTTACGTATAGAGCCATATTGCACAGTTCCCAATGCCCCACCGGGCTTTTCCGGCTCCTCAGGCTTAATTGGGAGGCGCTAGTTTAAATATGCTACTAGCTGGAAGCTGCAAGCGAGGTGCGGCTAGGGCGAGCACGCGAGCCATGGGATGCTGGGAAGGAAAACCCGTTCACATGGCTAGGATGTCCAGTGCACCCAGATTGTGGGGCCGCACATCCGCTTGACTTCAAAACTCAAACTACCCGTGTAAAATATTGACTCACAGCGAAGTGTAGTAGTACTATTTAAAAAAAAAGGTCGTCGTGCGTTCGGCCGGGATCGAACCCACAAAACGAGGTATACACTCCCGCAACCACTAGTAGTACTCGTTGGAGTACAACACAACCTAGAATCACCTTTTGTCCCTAGTAGTACGTACATTGTTCCTTACAAGAAACCCCTAAGAGCATGGTTAATAGTATAGCCAGCTGCTGGCTATAAGCCAGTGCCATGTCATCTATAGCCCATCTTATAGCCAACATGTAGTAGTAGTTTATTTCTTATAGCCCACTAACTCAGCTCTATTGTACTTGCTCTAATAATGCAAGAAACCACTAAAATGCCAAGAAACTACTACCACTTGCATACATGGCAGACTTAAGATAAGACTACCTTATCAACCATTGTACATGATCTTACCAACAAAAATCCTCGAATGACCTCCTACCTCCGGCCCGTCCACCTAGTCATCCTCGGCCATGGGACGCAGCTACCGCCACCGGCAAAAGGCAAGGTCAAAACTGTCGGCGGTGCGGAGCCCATGTTGTGGCAGCCCGGATGCCAGCTCCGTCCGGCGCTCGCGGCCGCTAGCTAGCCAAGATAGCTCCGTCCAGCTGCTTGTCTGCAAGGTTTGCTAGCTATATTGGCAAGGCAGCGCGGCGGCTTGCTCGCGCGCGCCGCGCTAAGGCCAGTCATCTGGCTCGAGCGAAGGCCAGCGCGGCAGCTTGCTCACTCGTGAGTCACGCTCGGGCCAGCCTGCCAACCTGTGCGGAGGCCAGCGCGGCGTCCGGCCCGTCCGGTGGAGCGGTGGCCAACTCGCTCATCACCGGCGCCACCGACGAACACACATCAGTATTGTTTCAAGTAATGTTCAGGAAAAATAATGATTTGAGGGGGAATAACATGATAGAAGGTCATATGTGGGTCCCTCGTGTCAATGGTCAAACAAAATGTGTTGGTTTAAGTTGCCTCGTTAACACGGACATGTGCGCCAACCCTGTCATAAATGGGTTTAAACGAACCTAATCGGTAGGAGTACTAGGTAGTTTTTGGCGTGGATTAAGAAATTTTGGGTATGTTTTTGCTATTTTTTTACAATAGATTCCTCCTAGGGCTGGTTGAAAGTGGTAGTTTTTTGTTTAATACTCTTGATATTGTAAGTAGGAGTGAAAGTTAAGCTTTGGAAGCCAATAAGCAAGGATAGTTACATAGTGCATATGTGTACATGATTGAAAGTAAATATCAACCATGAGTGACTAATATCTTGATGGAAAACTCGAAACTATGGAATACTAGGAAAACAAATGCATGGTTGGAAATACTAGCAATGTTCATGTCCGTTGCAACGAATCATAATTAGAATAATACTTATTCAAAAACTTGGTACAAAACACTCTAATTTTGATATACATATGTCACTAGAGATATATTATGTTTCAATTAGAATATATTCCTTGGGATGTTTTGGTGAGGTCGGGGAGGGATGTGGTTGGTTTTAAGATACTAATTATGGGTTTTTCGGCAAATTGGTAGACAAGTGGGATGTTGGTGAGAAAAGGCAACAACTTACCTCACAATCGTTAGATGTAGATCTAATGGTCAGAAACGACGGATGGCAGACACACTAGCATCACCAACTTAGTCTTGTGTAGGAGTACTAGCAAGATCCGTGCATTGCACGGAACATCAAGATGCATTTTTTAATAAAACACTTGTTGTGGTTGACCCTTGCGGGAGTAATCCCATGTGTAAAAACTAATGATATCTCAAGAAATATGAGATAAGGTGAAGAGGAGTGGGGTGTGGTGGTGGTTGGTGGTCGAACTAAGCGGAGGCATGGGGATTGATGATGCCGGCAGTGGCCACCAGGCCAGTTTGTTCCAGAGGCTTCCTTTCTTAATTGCTCAACAATGAGGTTTGTTGGAGATAAGGATGAACGAGGGAAGGCCTTGTCTGCAAATGTGGAGAGGGGTGCAGGTATCTTTTAGTTTAATTTCCATCCGTCAGATATAGATCGGACGGTCTATATTGGAAGATGGCACATATACCATCATCACCAACTCAGTTTTTTTATAAGAGAAGAAATATAAGTATGGAGATACAAACGTATTATCGATACTTGCTTCCGTAAACTAGCATCTACATTCTATTCAACGCCTCGGCATGTGGGGCCTTAGCACAATGACTTCTTGACTGTGTAAAACGAAGATTTTCCCGTCGCCGACAAGGAGGGGGTGATGGCGGCGCGCTTTTTGGCTTGCTCTAGTCCTAGTAGTCATACTAGGTGGTCTAAGCACGTGTAGATTTATTCTTTTTCATGTCTCGTGTTCGCCGTACTGCCACGACTGTTCATGAATAGACGGTAAGTTATTCACGGGGAAACCCTTGTTGAGCGCGTTTGCGAGAGAGAGAGAGAGAGAGAGAGAGAGAGAGAGAGAGAGAGAGAGAGAGAGTGCGTGTGTGATATGTTAGAGACTGAGGCAATGATAACAGATTCTTTATGTCTATGTGTGTGGAGGATAGAGAGAGACATGTACATGGGGCTTTGTGTTGTGTAACGTGGAGACACATATATACATAATTAGAGAGTGAGTGTGTGAGATACACATGCAGACATGAGGAAAGATGAGGATATAGGTAAATGGGTGTTTGTGCACGCGTTTGTGTGTGAGAGGGAGAGAGTGTATGTGGAGTAGAGAGACCACTGATGATGTAAACCTAGTATAAGGGAAGGGGGAATGGTGTGACATGTGTAGTAGCGAGATAGCATGGGTGCAGGCGGGGGGAGCAGACTATTTGGAAGAGACATCGAGTGTGTGTGTCGGAGAGGGGTGTGAGAGCGAGAGAAAGAGAGAGCTAGCGACGGAGAGAGAGAGAGAGAAAGGAAGAGAAGGGGCGAGAGGGGTCGTTTGTGTACATAAATGGCGTATAGATAGGGAGACAATGTTGATGTTGTCCAAAATTGGCCTATGAACGGAGACGCAAGGGAAGCGACTCATCGTGTGTGTGATAGGGACTTCATGAGAGAGCTAGAATAGATGGTGTAGAGAACAATGTGCGAAATCGAGAATGATTATACATTAGGGAGCTATCCAAAGAGTCACGACATATATGTATACAGGGAAGGAGCTGGGGCGGGTCCGCATGTGGGAGAGATAGAAATAGGAGAGTGGTGCACAAGGAGACAAAGTGTGCTTGTTTGTAGTGGGGGTGGTGTGTGAGGTGAGTGCGCGAGAACCACATAACTAGGGAGATAGACGTTTGGGGGCGACGTTTTGTGTGTATGGGAAATATACACTCTACATAGTGCGTGTGCTTGGGTAAGAGAGATAGCGGGAGACCTAGAGAGTGAGGGAAGAGATGTGTGCATGCCCGAGAGACAAAGTGATAGAGACCTATGTTGGGATCCAGACTTTACAAGAGAGAGGGGTGTTAATGTGCTCGTGTGCTGGTGTTTGGGGGAGAGAACGACTTCTCTGTGTGTGTGTGTGGGGGGGTGTGGTTGAATTCAGATAAAGAGTGAGGTGTCTATATTTGAGGGACTTTATCGTAATTGAGATATTGTGCACTCATGGTTGATCAATTTGTTTCACAGTTTGTACTATGAGATAACGATACTTTTGAACATGCGTGATATACCTTGATGTACCAGAATTACAAACCTAAGATTGGAATTTTGGAATTCGACTCCATCATTAGCTTTTGTAATTCATTTAAACGGAGGTACATTTTTTAGCCGAGATTTCGTGATTTCAAATTCATATATCAAACCTAGAGATATACACATATGGGCATGTTCAAACTTTATAATCATCCACTTTATTCATACACATACACATTTTTGCTTTTGTCATTATATTTAGGATAAACACATTTGGAATTTCATTTGCATTGGACCGTATGATGGTATTTGCTTGTAGTAGCTCAATGATCCATATTTGAATTGAATGGACAATCTCAGTTTCGAGTTGGAGACATTGATTTTCAAAACTTGCACATTTTTTTGCGTGCAAAACAAACAAATTGTCGGCCATGATTTCATAGTCGACCGTACGAGAGCAGAATACTTATAATTTTAGGCGCCAAAAGCTTTCAAACTTCCCACTCACACCGAAATATCACGCGCCCGAAAGTTTAGCTCTGCGATATTCCTGTTTTACCCCTACCACATGAACAGAAAAGGGCTGCTTTGGTAACTCCATTGTTTTCCCCTCTTTGCCCCCAACATTCTTCCCCAGAGCCCCTCCCCTTCCCACCCCGACCCCCCCCCCCCCAACCACGGCAAGCCGCCGAATCTAGTCCTCCGCCGCAGCGGTGGACCTCACACCCCGTCGGATCTACCTTCCGCACCTTGGAACCCCCAACTGCCAACTCACCACTTCACCGGAGCCGCTTCAGCGACTGGCTTGTCCACCGCTCCAGATCTCCTTAACCGCCATCATGGTCCACCGCACCGGATCTGCTTAACCGGCGCCCTCGTCCACCACAACGTAGGCCCTTCGCTGACCCCCTCGTCTGCCCCTTCGCTGGCCCTTCATACAAGCCCTCGTCCACCGCAACAGATCCGCCTCACCGAAAGCACTGTACAACGCGCCCGCCGAAGCCTTCATCCACTGCGCCGGACCCGCTCCACGCACGCCATATTCAACTCCACTGGCCCTGCTTTACCGACGCCGTAGCCTCATCAGGTTATTTCGATTTGTACTCCTTCGGTTTTTCTCTTTATCGTGCAACTGTTCTGTTACCACAAATGAGCTTTCTTGTATGTTGACAGGCGCTGCAACCGTAGCACCGGAGCCGCTTCAGCGACGGCGACAGCCGGCCCAAACTCAACCGCAACACGAGCACCATCGACGATCCTTAGCTATCAAGTATGACAACGATACCCATACGCCGCCGAGAATCAGGTACTATCCAACGGCCGGCGCGTACGTTCACTTTCCTAGCATAAGCACCGCACCTTTGAATTTCTTCAGGGCATCATTCAGTTTTTCATGAGACGCGTTATTCTACTTGCACCTGTAGGGCCATACTTCTGGCAGTGAACATGTTACATGTGCTAAATTACATACCAGTGCACATATAGTTAATATGCTTTAGTTTTGTTCTGATGCCACCTGTTGGTTCCATCAGACCGCTTAATGTTCTCTATGCTTAATTACACATCAGCAAACTAGCATGTGGTTTCGCTGCTTTTTGTTCGTTTTACCCTACATTTTCTGATGCTAGCTATTACATCACTGCTCCGAGCCTCTGTTCATTACTTGTTTGTGTGTTCTTGATCTTCCCAAGTTACATGACTAATTTGATGCTTCTATTAATTATGGAGCTGCCAACCCCATCAAGCAAAATATTTGTTCTTTTGGGGCTGCCACCTCGAACAAGCATAAAAATAGAGGGAAGCAGATATACTCCCTCCGATTCTATTTACTCTGCGCATAACTCTTGACCCGCATACCAAGGAGGGCACTGGTTTAATTTTTCTGGACTAATTTGCCAATTAATTAGGGCAGAGGCGGATGGGGCGGGTCACAAAAGGAAACCAGCGCTAGGAATCGGCAACGCGCAAACTAATACGAGAAAACTGAGAAAACGTTATACGCAAAGTAAAAAGAATCGGAGGGAGTATTGTCGTGTATGCACACACCCTTATTTCATTAGTTTAGATGAACCATTGATGATCAATTCGGACCAGTGCATGCGATTAAAATTAATTTTACCTAAATATATGGTGCAGAATAAACTACAACAGCTAGATTTGCAACCACGGGATGCTGACGATATATTCAAAGAACATTGCAACAGCAGCTAGGCTTCACAACAACATATGGTAAGCCAGTGTGTTTTAGTATATGTGAAATGTAATGCGAGTGGGCTGCTTTCTTGGCTTGTGCCCTCAACGTGTAATCCTACCGAATTACCAATAGTTCAGTTGTCTGCTTTGCTGTATTGCTTGATTCGAATGTTTATTTGTTGTTACGCTATACCTGAGTTGGCCAATACGTCAGCTGTGCCTGCTGTACTATCGTAAAGAAATGCATGCCTATTTCATTTGAGTCCTTAACTTTTCCTCTCAACTTCATCAGAAGACTATCTTCGTAGTTTATATGAGGCCACACTGTTAAGTGCTTTCTCAAATTATTTCAACTGCTTAGATGCCTTGGCAACTTAAATATAGCGGTTGTACACTCCCTTTCAACTAGGGATGTCAACTGGGTCCGTTTAATCCCGATTAAAGTCCACTAGTGGTATGATAGTTCAAAAGATTTTTTGTTTTTTTGAGGAAAATGAACTAGGGAGGTAGCAAAAACTAACTAGATGGGACTGGCGGATTTCGTTTATTTGCCACTTACATCCCTAGTTTCATCTTACCATTTTAATTTCTTTTCGGCTGATGCTGGTTCGAACCATTTAAATATAGTTTGCCATGCTCGGCAATAATTCGTCCGTCATTTACCATGTAAGCTTACTGCCTGGATCATACGATAACTATCTCTTACTAATGTCCAGCGGAAACCTTTCAGGATGCCGTTCACACTAGGACACAATGTACAACCCCAAAATCTACTTGTGGAAGCAGTGCACCATCCATGTTACCAGATGGTAGCAGTTCAGAGGCAACACCACCGGAGAGCAGTCTGAGCACAGATATTATAGTTCTTGAGGCTCTACTAGAGGCAGAAAGAGATGGTGTGGCTGCCATGAATGAGGTAATATTTATCTTGAGGCTGGAAATTACGGAATTAGCGGCACGCATTATGCAAGCAACCCAAGAATTGGAGGAAGTAAGAATCTTGCATTTGAAGACGGAGGAGGTCCTGCTGTTTCTTCTATCTGAAGCCCAAGATAATCCTGGTTCTTCTTTAGATACCAGTTGAAATTTTCATTAGATTATTGTACTTGCATGTTGTGTCATGTCTCTGAATGGATTATGTTGCAAGACCCCCTATGTTGTCCATGTGTTGCAATGATCCGGATTTTTTAGGCGAGGTAACCTCGGAACTTTTATGATTGACATAAGGTGAACTGTTTGTCATGTGAGCATATTGTATTGGATGAAATAATTGTTCGACTCAGAGTGTATCCAACCTACTGAATTCGAAGATCACGGCATTTCTAAATCATAATCATATATAAAGGTGGAATAAGTCTTTGTTGTGGTTTTGAAGAAATAAATAACAAAACATATAGTTATCTGTGGATATTCGTAATCGAATACAAATTGGATTTGAATTTAGTTTGCCAGGTCCTAGGGCAAATGTGAATGCTAATTCTCCCAAGTTTTGAACGAAGCGGCTAATTTGTGGGCTGCGCGAAGCAAGTGTTTGCGAGATGAAAATTACTGTCTACCCCTGACACTTGACATCCTTATCGACAGGATTTACACTGCTGTCGATAGGGGTAGACTAGTAACTTCAATCAGACGTGACACGACGGCCTCTGAGCCCATTCAGACACGGTGGGCGGCAAAACACGTTTGATTCAAGCTCGTCCGAAAGACATGTGTCTCTTCCTCCATTTCCCCATTCATACATGGTGGGTGGGAAAACAAACTCTCCTCGTTCGAAATCGATGTAGGCTTATATTTTAAATATGGGCAGATGTGTAACTTCCATCAGACGTGAAACAACCGCCCTACCTGTCAGCCCCGTTCATACACCATGGGCGCCAACCGTGGGCGGAAAAACCCCCTCTCCTCGCCCGAAATCGATGTAGGCTAATATTTTAAATAGGGGCAGATGTGTAACTTCCATCAGACGTGACACAACCGCCCTACCTGTTAGCCCCGTTCATACACCGTGGGCGGCAAAACACCCTCTCCTCGCCCGAAATAGTTACTCGCAAATATTTGGGAGATGTGAGATTACCGTCCTATCCCCCACCGACGTGATGTCCGAAATTTTAAACGGAGGATAAGTTCGTAACTTTCCCCCATTTCAGAGAAGTGCATCCCAAAGTTTGAGATCCCCCTCCCCTCCATTTCCCCATTCATACACCGCCGGTGGCACGACAACCTCCGCACTGCGGCCAGCCTCCTCCGTCCGCCACCCCATACTCCACCTTGCCGGAGCCACTACCCCTACCCCATCGTCCACTGCAAGAGATGGACGTCTCTCATCCACGGCGCTGGACCAGGATCCTTTCATCACCTTCTCTCGCTTCATCGGCGCTGTCGTCCACCTTGCCGTTGCCGCTCCTACGACCGCCTCGTCCACGGCAACAGGATATATCCCCCGACCCGGCCGTTTGCTGTCTAAAGTCTTCTTCCCCGCCACCGACAGCCATCGCACCCGCAACACCCTCAACGTATCAGCATAGGCCTACACGGCGTCGCAAGAGAGGTGGTACTCTTCCATATGTGCTTAAGTTATTGATCTCACCCGGAAAATAGATCGTAATTTATTTACTGAACTTTTCTTGTCCGTACCAAATCGTAGTGGCTAGTTGAAAGCAAACATTGGTTGCGAAGTAGCTTTGTCCGGTTTGCACCTTCAGATCCGCCATGGCACGGGCACTATACTCGTAAAGCTTATGGTTTCCCCCCCTTATATTCACTACCATCATCGTAGGTGCTTCATGTCGTGCTAGCACTCCTCCTCAAGACCTCAACCCAAAGCTTACGTGTTGAAATACGAATCTGATATGATGCTCATATCACTAAAACAAAAAATGTTTAATTGGTCACCTAATGTTACTATATTCGTTTTGAAAAGCATGTGCGCCACCCACTGGTCCAGCTAGTTCCACTTTCCTGATTTTTCTCTTGATGCTTAGGGTTTTCCCCTTTTATCTACTCTACTATGATTTGCGTAGGTGCTTTCTGTCATACTAGCATTACTCCACCCTTCAAGCTAAACAACACAACACTCAGAATTCAAAAGCTTACTTGTTCAAATATGATTGTGATATGATACTAATATTAGTTAACCGACACATTTAATTGGTTAGCTAAAAGTCCCACTTGAGTTTCCAAATGCATGTTGCGACATATAGAGAGACAGCATAATTGCATTTCTTTGTCACTTGTTGACCGTACTTTCTTGTACATACCAAATCTTAGTTGTTATTTCAAAGCAAACATCGGTTGTTAACTACCCTTTGCGCGGTTTGCAGCTTCAGATCTGCCATCCCACTGCCACGGTCAATATTGTACTCATCATGCTTATGTTTTCCCCATTTTATGATGACCACAATCAGCCTACGTGGTTTGTGTCATAATAGCACTGCTCCACCCATCGAGCTAAACAAGCTTAGTTGTACAAATTCATATATGATATTATTGCTGATATTAGTAAAACTGAGAGATGTTTGATTGGTTAGCTAAATGTTCCTACTTTAGTTTCGAAATGCATGTGAGCCACATATGGAGAGACCAGAAAGAATAGTATTTCTCTGTGCGCTCTGGTTCATCATGGGTAGCCAACCGACATTGTATTAAAACACTTGTAATATCTTCAATCTGCTTGCTCTTCTGCTCTTCTCTAAGATGATACTCTTCTCTTGCGGTCGACTGGTCAGGTCGAGTTGTTCTCCCTTAGTATATTTTGTATCTGTCAGGTCAGGTCGACTTGTTCTTCTTTACTATATATTGAAGCTATCATCTGCGAAGTGTCATCACTTCTGGAGCTCTCATATTTTGAGTAGTAGGCCACATTATATTAATGCACACAACAAATTACAGCATGCATGGCATCTTTTAAAAGAATTGCAGAGATAGCACAAAGGGGTTTACAGGGAGGCAGTATCGGATTAGAATCACTTCTGCATTACAAAGAAAATCGCACTTGTTTTTATGTTTTCATGCATGTCAGATATTGAACATTATCAAAATGAATATGTGAATGGGCGCACGAGAGGAATATTGCGGAATGATCCACTGCCTAACAAACTTGGCATGGTGGAGGATGGCCAATCTTATTCACCCATCAAGGTGCTTGCTCTAACTTTGCAAAGTTGTATTGGTCGCACATATTTTGCTTCTGACCTCTTGCATTACTTTTACTTTGTTACACCATCTACTTAGTTTAAGCATCATATATGAGTATATGCCATATCTATCCATTTTCTATACCTATTCCATGTGTCGTCACACTATGTTTTTCCAGTCAAATGTTGTTCTTTCGTAATAGGTGTCCAAAAGGAAGCGGGTGAGTGCAGGTCGTCAAGGAGTACAAACTAGGTATTTGGAAAAGGTAGTGATACCTGTTAAATCAGATAGATCAGAAGCCACAGAAAACACAGGCCCAACTGTACCACACTTTACCCCAACTCCAGTGGCCAAACCCCTATTAGAACTGCTAGGAGCCGAGCGTCAGGTACTGTCTATGATATAAATTCAAAATTTGAAATCCTAAATTTCTGCTTGTGCCTTACCTTTTCTCTTGTATGAAAACTAATTTCAGATGAATCTCCTTGCTCAAAGGATCATACGATCTCAAAACAATAATGGGCTCTGCATTGCTCTTGTCAGTACCTCTCTCCCTTTTGCCTTGTAACGCTGCACTTAATTAATTGCTATTTGATTATGTATCATTAGTCTGCACCTGAGCTTCATTATCCTCTGTTTCTTCCAATATTATTTGATCTATATTTACTCTTTGCAAAATGTAGAATAATGGCAACACTTATAATGAATTTTCTTTGGGGAATTTATTGAATTATCCTTCCATCAACATGGAGAAGGGCTTTGTCCAGCCCGTGTTAACATGTAATGTAAGTTCATCCTTCTCAAGCCTTCAAACTTTGTTCTAGTATAGATTTGGATATGCATCATTTCCTCCACTGTTGTTTGCTTTGCTGTTTACATCTGATTAGATGTTTGCAACAACTACCAGTTTCAAATTTTAGTTGTAAAAGCATGTTCCTTATGCAGAACAGATCCATTTATTTTCTTATATAATTGTGAAACTTTTTACGTGTCTCCTTGTTTCTCTTTTAGACTCGTATCTCTTACGCCAGGCAGAACTTTAGGGAAGATAGTGAGCTAAACCATCTTGAGGATAGCGAGATGACCCCAAGGTCCTATCTTGATGAAGACAGTGAGTTGAAGCTACTCACCAGCAGGTGTGAGACAACCTCTGTGTAGTCGCTGCCTCAATCAGTTCGACTTCTTCAGTCTCAACTTAAAGCGGAAAGGCTTGCTTCAGCTCAGCTCCGACTTGAAGTCAAAGATGCAATGAAGATGTCAGAGGACTGCCGTGCGCACCATCATGCCTTAAATCTAGTGTTGATGCATCTATCGTTGACACAACTGAGGTCTACTCAGCTTCTTCAGCTGTTTGGTGGGGGGCGACCTGGCCAGGCCTAGTGCCTTCTGAAGTGCTCTCAGTTTTGTATATTCTTTTGTCGGCGCGTTTATTTGCACTGGTGGCGAACTTTGATGCCCAGTGGATGTAATATGTGTGATAGCCATGATAACCTAGCGTAAGTTACTTGCTTATTTATTTCCTTGTTGTCTTGTTTATTTGTTTGCTTCTAGTCATTGCAGTTCTTTTTCCGCGGTTTGCTAATGGCTGCAATAACCTATTTTTTAAAACTAGGCCACAATAACCATGGGCTAATATTTACTGTAGTGACACTGGGCCTCCTATGGGCCATAGAAACAGCGGGCCTTCTACGGGTCGTAGAAACAATGGGCCTTCTACGGGCTGTAGAAACAATGGGCCTTCTACGGGTTGTATCATCAATGGGCCTTATACGGGCAGTATGATCAATGGCCAAACATGGGCCAATAACAGGCCGCATTATGGCCCTAAATGGGCTAGAGTTGGAATCGTTCGTTCATGGGCCGACCATAACGGGCCATCGTTAATAGGCCGTATTTGATGACGCTATGAAAATGGCCCAACGTATTAACGGACCACAAACGGGCCGACTGTAACCACGGGCTGAATTTGGCCCACAAGCAGAAAATGACAGTAATGGGACGTAAGTAAACGAATGCTGGAAATGAGCCCAAGAATAAATGGGCTCTGAGAAGGCTGAAAGATAACATGGGCTGGAAACGGCCCAACGGAATACGGGGCCGTTAATGGGTATAAAGTGATACACTGTTCATTACGGGCCAGTTTCACCACGGGCCGTTAATGGGTGTAAAGTGATACACTGTTCATTAAGGGCCAGTTTCACCACGGGCCGTTAGTAGGCCAAGAGTTACATAGGGCCTCATATGGGCTGAAAGACGTCATGGGCCATACGTGGGCCAGAAGTGAAAACGGGCTGGAATCATATTGGGTGGCCCAGATGACGCTACTGGGCCTAATTCGGATAGGGCGTAACGGGCCTTGGGTTAGCGGGCTGTAAATGGGCTATATGCGAGCAGGCCGTTAACAGGCTTTATATGGGCCGGCCCGCCACCTTTTGACCAAGTCAAACGGGCCGGCCTTTTCACAGGAATGGGCCTCTGTTGGGCCGTGCCACGTGTAGACGTATCATAGGCGCCTATGTGACCCACTAACGAGCTGACACGTGTTTCGTCCGACCAATAAGAATTTTACATGTGGAAATTTCCCATTGGTCGGGGCTGTTAACGGGTTATCGGATCCAAAACCCGACCCGATAGCTTAACGGTGTTCCGTTACAGTGTATGCCACGTGTCGGTCACCCTTGACGAAAGCACTTCTGTGACGCGTGATTTATAATCATGGAAGCGGACACTTCCGTGATGATAATTTTGGTAATGTCATGGAACACTTCTATGACAGCACAGGTATGACTATCTTGATTCAGTCATAAATTTGTCATGGATGTACATGCATGACAAAAAACGTGACCTACTGTGACAAACACGTATCATCACAGAAGTGTATTTTTTGTAGTGTAGATATTCTCATAACTATGCTCAATTCTGTAGATTGCTCAACAGTAATTTGTTCACCCACCATAAAATACTTATGCTCTCGATAGAAGCCACTAGTGAAACCTATGGCCCCCGGGTATATCTTTATCATATTGATCTCCTACTACTTACTTATTTCCTTTGCTTTTTACTTTTCCTTTATTTTACTTTGCATCTTTATCACAAAAATACCAAAAATATTATCTTATCATATCTATCAGGTCTCACTCTCGTAATTGGCCGTGTAGGGATTGACAACCCCTATTCGCATTGGTTGTGAGAATTTATTTGTTTTGTGCAAGTACGAGGGACTCGCGCGTAGCCTCCTACTGGATTGATACCTTGGTTCTCAAAAACTAAGGGAAATACTTACGCTACTTTGCTGCATCATCCCTTCTTCTTCGGGGAAAACCAACGCAGTGCTCAAGAGGTAGCAAGAAGGATTTCTGGCGCCGTTGCTGGGGAGGTCTACACAAAAGTCAACATACCAAGTACCCATCACATACCCTTATCTCCCACATTACATTATTTGCCATTTGCCTCTCGTTTTCCACTCCCCCACTTCACCCTTGCCGTTTTATTCGCCCTCTCTATCTATCTATCTATCTATGCTCCATCTCTTTCTCTATTTGCCGCTTTTTGCCCGCTTGCTTTTTGCTTGTGTGTTAGTTTGCTTGCTTGTCAGCATGGCTCAAGATAACACTAAATTGTGTGACTTCAGCAATACCAACAACAATGATGTCATTAGAACTCCGGTTGCTCCTCTTACCGATGCTGAATCTTGTGAAATTAATACTGCTTTGCTGAATCTTGTCATGAAAGATCCGTTTTCCGGCCTTCCTAGTGAAGATACCGCTACCCATCTAAATAGCTTCGTTGATTTGTGTGATATGCAAAAGAAGAAAGATGTGGATAATGATATTGTTAAATTGAAGCTATTTCCTTTTTCACTTAGAGATCGTGCTAAAGCTTGGTTTTCGTCTTTGCCTAAAAATAGTATTGATTCATGGAATAAGTGCAAAGATGCTTTTATCTCGAAGTATTTTCCTCCCGCTAAGATCATCTCTCTTAGAAACGATATTATGAATTTTAAGCAACTTGATCATGAACATGTTGCACAAGCTTGGGAGAGAATGAAACTAATCATACGTAATTGCCCTACTCATGGTTTAAATTTGTGGATGATTATACAAATTTTTTATGACGGATTGAATTTTTCTTATAGAAATCTTTTAGATTCGGCCGTGGGAGGCACTTTTATGGAAATCACTTTAGGAGAAGCTACTAAACTCCGAGATAATATTATGGTTAATTATTCTCAATGGCATACTGAAAGATCTACTAATAAAAAGGTGCATGCGATAGAAGAAATTAATGTTTTGAGTGGAAAGATGGGTGAACTTATGAAATTATTTGCTAATAAGAGTGTTTCTTCTGATCCTAATGATATGCCCTTGTCTACTTTGATTGAGAATAATAATGAATCTATGGATGTGAATTTTGTTGGTAGGAACAATTTTGGTAACAACGCGTATAGAGGAAATTTTAATCCTAGGCCTTATCCTAGTAATCCCTCTAGTAATTATGGTAATTCCTACAACAATTCTTATGGAAATTATAATAAGATGCCCTCTGATTTTGAATCTAATATTAAAGAATTTATTACTTCACAAAATAATTTTAATGCTTTGATTGAAGAGAAATTGCTTAAGATTGATGAGTTGGCTAGGAACGTTGATAGAATTTCTCTTGATGTTGATTCTTTGAAACTTAGATCTATTCCACCTAAGCATGATGTCAATGAGTCTCTCAAAGGCATGAGAATTTCCATTGATGAGTGCAAAGAAAGAACCGCTAGGATGCGTGCTAAGAAAGATGCCTTTATAAGAGCGTGTTCCTCTAGTTCCTATGAAAATAATGAAGGAAATATGCCCTAGAGGCAATAATAAAGTTATTATTTATTTCCTTATATCATGATAAATGTTTATTATTCATGCTAGAATTGTATTAACCGGAAACATAATGCATGTGTGAATACATAGACAAACAGAGTGTCACTCGTATGCCTCTACTTGACTAGCTCGTTCATCAAAGATGGTTATGTTTCCTAACCATAGACATGAGTTGTCATTTCATTAACGAGATCACATCATTAGGAGAATGATGTGATTGACTTGACCCATTCCGTTAGCATAGCACTTGATCGTTTAGTTTGTTGCCATTGCTTTCTTCATGACTTATACATGTTCCTATGACTATGAGATTATGCAACTCCCGTTTACCGGAGGAACACTTTGCGTGCCACCAAACCTCACAATGTAACTGGGTGATTAGAAAGGTGCTCTACAGGTGTCTCCGAAGGTACTTGTTGGGTTGGCGTATTTCGAGATTAGGATTTGTCACTCCGATTGTCGGAGAGGTATCTCTGGGCCCTCTCGGTAATGCACATCACTTAAGCCTTGCAAGCATTGCAACTAATGAGTTAGTTGCAGGATGATGTATTACGGAACAAGTAAAGAGACTTGCCGGTAACGAGATTGAACTAGGTATTGAGATACCGACGATCGAATCTCAGGCAAGTAACATACCGATGACAAAGGGAACAACGATGTTGTTATGCGGTCTGACTGATAAAGATCTTCGTAAAATATGTGGGAGCCAATATGAGCATCCAGGTTCTGCTATTGGTTATTGATCGGAGACGTGTCTCGGTCATGTCTACATTGTTCTAGAACCTGTAGGGTCCGCACGCTTAAGGTTTCGATGACAGTTATATTATGAGTTTATGAGTTTTGATGTATTGAAGGAGTTCAGAGTCCCGCATGAGATCGGGGACATGACGAGGAGTCTCGAAATGGTCGTGACGTAAAGATCGATATATTGGACGACTATATTCGGACATCGTAAAGGTTCCAAGTGATTCGGGTATTTTCGGAGTACCGGAGAGTTACGGGAATACGTATTGGGCCTTATTGGGCCATACGGGAAAGAAAGAAAAGGGCTTCAAGGGTGGCCGCACCCCTCCCCTTAGTCTAGTCCGAATTGGACTAGGGAAGGGCGGCGCCCCCTTCCTTCCTTCTCCTTTTCCCTTCCTCTTTTTCCTATTCCATATGGGAGGTGGAATCCTACTAGGACTAGGGAGTCCTAGTAGGACTCCACAATTGGCGCGCCCCCTCCTAGGGCTGGCCTCCTCCTCCCTTGCTCCTTTATATACGGGTGCAGGGGGGCACCTCAAAGACACAACAATTGATCATTGATCTCTTAGCCGTGTGCGGTGCCCCCTCCACCATAATCCTCAATAATATTGTAGCGGTGCTGTTGACACCTGATTTTGGCAAGATACAGAGTGAAAGGGTTTTCAGCATGAGAAAGTTTCATATCGTCGAGTGGAACAACTTTGGTGTTTAGACTATCGCCATACGACCTCATCTCAGTGGCCGAAGCTGTACTCCAAGTGACAAAATTTAATGTTCTAAGTGCTTTTCGGTCGATTACACCCTCAATAAGACCTCAGATGAAGGAGCACACTTAAGGAATTGTCTTCGCCTCGTCGAGGCAATCGATTTTGATATATAAATCATCTCAATTCGAGTTCATATGCAAAAGTTAGAGGCAATACACTGCAGACCGAACCTCAACGGAAATATGGCGCGAGGTGCTAGACACTTGTCTGATAGGTTGCGCGAGTAATTCGGCCATCAAGACGGCCTTGAATCGGAAAACCTTCAACACGGAAAAGTTTCGTCTCGTCGAGCTGATCGATTTTCGTATATAATTCATCTCAATCCGAGGTCGTATGAGGCCTGGAGAGACAAATCAAAATCAAGCTATGTTTTCAGTCGGAAAATCCGAGTGAAAAGTTTACCGTCCGAGTGAAAGTTTACGGTCGAGTGAAAATTTACCGGTTGAGTGAAAATATAGTCATCCGAGTGGAAATATGGTCATCCGAGTGAAATTGTCCTCTAGGTGAAAATATTCCGAGTGAAAAGTTTACCGCCCGAGTGAAAGTTTACGGTCGAGTGAAAATTTACCGATCGAATGAAAATATAGTCATCCGAGTGGAAATATGGTCTTCCGAGTGAAAAGTCCAGTTGGACGATCCAAGTGAATGACTCTAATCCGAGTGGATGAGCTCGGATCCGAGTGAAATTGAACATATGCCTGAAAGTTTATCAAGATGACCTCGGATGAAGAAGTGTTCAATACAGAAGTTGTGCGTATCATCAAGATGGTAAACTTTGATTTTGGAGTCGTCATCATCAGAGATAGTATATGGCCTACAAACTCACTACGAGACTCGGATAATCCAGTCTACCGCAAGACCAAGTCCGACTGGAAGATAAAGATGACCTCGAAAAGTATTCAATATGGCCTTATTTGAAAGAGTGATCAACATGAGAATTGTTCGTATCGTCGAGGCGCACGAGTTTGATATTTGGGCCGTCTTGATCGGAGATCATATGCAAGCCCGGCGGCCCGCGCAAGAAGGAAGACAGAGTTTGGGCCAGATTCAGACTGAATCCGAGTTGGAATAGAATTAGGACTCTAGGACGTGAATTGATGTAATTTTTCTTGTAAGGAAAGCCTAGACGAATCCTTTACTTGTACGGGAAGTCCAGCCGCCTCTTAGATATGTTGGGGGTGATGGCCGATTGAACAACACACAATCGAACAAATCAATATACTACTTTTCCATCTACGTTTTATCTCTCCACCGTTTTTCTATCTCGTTCTTCGCTGTTCTTCGTGTTTGAGAGCTGCGAATCCCAAGGCTCTAGGGGCGAGCGAATCGACCTAGGGCAGCCCATAGCCGCCGCACTCCCTGACGGGGTCCCTCCCGGGGGTGTGGGGTTTTCGGGTCTGCAAAAGCGCCCGTCGATTGTCTTGCGCATCGCGCTGTCGGTCGGGTCTCCTTCGACGTGAGCTGCGGTGCATCACCCCCGGCGTCGAGGGTACACGTGACGTGTTCGTGTGTCAACACACTTTTTGGCGACTCCGCTGGGGATCGAAGTTCAATCATGATCATCCACCATGTCCGATCTTCCCAAGCCATCTGAGGTAGACGCCGATAACATCATTAAGCCCAGTCTTGATGAGATATCGGCCGATCATCGCCAAGTCTATGAGGAGTACAAGAAGGCGCGCGAGGAGAAGGACCTGCAGGAGTTCCTTGCAAAATTCAAGAAAGATCGCCAAGGCAACATCACTCCGATTGAAGAAATCAAGTTCCCTCCTCTTCAAACTGAACAGGTTAAACCTTCTGTAAGTACTGCCTTTTCTCCTGAGCAGTGGGCTGAGATTGAAAGTCGTATTGCTGATGGTAACAATCTAGTCTATCAAACTTTCATAGAAAATACTAATGCTCATAAGAATATATCTCAATCGTCTAGTGGTAATGGTGGTGTAGCTGCTAGTGTGCAAAACCCTAATCTATCTTTGCCCATCTCATCGGCGCCTCCCATGCCGATGACTTATTATCCTACCCAAACAAATCAGATTGTGGCTGCACCCATTAATCCTATTATGAGCATGCCAGGTTCGGTGGCAACACCGAACCAAACCCTACCTACAGCTACATCCACTCGACCATTACCAAATTATGGGTCGACATACATGCCACAATTCCTACCTATAGCTAGTAACCCTGCTCCTCCTATGCCACTGCCACAAGCTTCATCGTCCACTATGGATGATGGTCTAGCTAATCTTAGAGAGGAGATGGCTAAAATGCTTCGAGAGAATTTTGGAGTTGAGTTACCTCGGAATCGGATTTACCAAAAGCCGTACCCCGAGTACTTTGATGCCATCCAGTGCCCTCCAGGATATAAAATTCCAGATTTTGTTAAATTTAATGGAGAAGGCACAAAAACCACATGGGAGCATGTTAGTCAATATTTAGCACAATTGGGTGAGGCAGGCTCATTGAATGAATTGAAAGTGCGTTTATTTCCTTTATCATTAACTGGTACCGCATTTTCATGGTTTTCTTCTTTACCCCATGGTTCCATTCGGGTTTGGTCGCAGCTAGAGCAGAAGTTTCATGATCACTTTTATAACGGCGACAATGAACTCAAGTTGTCACATCTAACATCGGTTAAACAGAAGCATGATGAATTGGTCTCCGATTACGTCAAGAGATTCAAAGAAACAAAAAACCGGTGTTTTAGTTTGGTGATAACTGAGAGGGACTTGGCAGACCTAGTGCTGAGTGGTTTGAGAACTCCCATTAGAAAAAAAAACTAGAAGGCTACGAGTTCTTAAATATCAACCAAGTCTTACAAAGGGCTTTGGCTCAGGAAAGCCGAAGCAAAGACCTCAAAGAAGTGCATAGGTACAAAGCCGATCGTCCAAAGATGAATATGGTGGAATATGACAGTGATCACTCGAACGATGGGGGTGATGTTTTTTCTACTGAATTTGTTTGGCCATCTAAGGCCAAACCATTTACTTGCAATGATCTGAAACCGATTCATAAGAATCGTGATGAAGAGATGAAGTTTACTTTTAACATTGCTAAGTGTGATAGAATATTTGATGCTTTGTTGCAGGCTAAGATTATTAGAATATCTCATACTTTACCGCCGTTTGAAGAGCTAAAATGGCGTGCTTATTGCAAGTATCATAATTCTTTTTCTCATACTACTAACGATTGCAATGTTTTTCGACGACAGATACAATCGGCCATTAATGATGGACGATTGAACTTTTCTGAGATGCAAGTTGATAAACAACCTTTTCCAATGAATACCATGTGTTTGGAGGGGAAGAAACTACTCATTCGGCCGGAGGTAGCCGAATCTGCTAATAAAGCTAATGTCATTGTTGGTGAGCCCAGGAAAGACAAGGAGGACAGCAAGGTCTTGGGGAGACAAGTTGTGCTTGATAAGCAACCCGATGGCAAGGAAGTGATCAAAATCACCATCAAGAACCCTACACTCGGGGGGCAACCGCAAGTGCAAGAAAATGCTCGTGTTAAATTTGTCAAGCCCAAGAGTTCGGAAGTTGGCAAGTGGAAGAAGAATGAAGCTAAAGTGCAGCGCAAGCGGATCAAGCCAACTTTTGATATGTTGTTGTCCAAGTATGCTAACCACTCGGCCGGTTCTAGTTTCAATCGACCGACTCATCTGAAATGACCAAGGTCACCATCAGCTGATATGTTCAGTCGCTATACAAAACCGAGTGGACCAAGGGCGCAATTTCCAGGAGATTATACGCAATCTGTTTGGGATCGACTTAACTGCTCATATAATGGCCGACTCAACATCGGTGACTATCAGTCAGCTGGTCAAAATATGCGACCGAGTGGAAATTATCCGAGTGTAAGAATGCACCCAGGTGGAAGTCATCTGAGTGAATTCCATCCGAGTGAATTCCATCCGAGTGGATTCCATCTGAGTAAAAAGGTGCGCTCGAGTGGAAATTTCATGCATCTGGAAAGTCGAAAAGAATGGCGTGTTAAATCACCAAGTGTTGCAGCAATTAAGTCGGCAAAAGGCAAGGAGAAAATGGATGCCGACTCACTTATCTTGGGCACCGAAACATTCGCCATACGACAGCCGATTGTGCATAGCAATCCGACTGAGCCGATACTTGCTATCGCGCCAAAGCACTGGGCCAATGACCATGAAGCAAGCACCAGCCAGGTAAAAACGAGAGATCCTAAATACACTCAGCCAAAGTGGTGTCCTCCAGGGCTAACAAAGACACAAAAGAGGAAACTACAGAGGTTAAGGAGTCAAGAGATGGCAGAAAAGGAGGCCGAGAAACAAAGGGATAAGTTGTTCAATGACACTCGACCCATGGTTCCGGCAAAACAAGTGTGGAGGCCTAAACAAATAAAAGATACAATAGCTTCTACATCTATCACAGCAACACCTACATCACCAAAGGAGGACGATGCAATAGATATCACATCGTCTGTGACACTTCTTACTTCTCCTTCACTCGGACAAATTTCAGAATCGGTGGATGCACTCGAAGAGGAGGCTGATATGTTGGACTATGAGTCTACGCCGGTTCATGAAGGTATGGATATCAATATGGTGTATTACTTACCTGCTGAGTTTCGTGCTGTAGATGAAGAAGGGGAGGTGGCTCAGCTGGATTTTGGCCCTAAAACGCAATATTCAAGAAGCCAAAAGAACCAGTAACGCATCTGAAACCATTATATCTTAGAGGTCATATCAATGGGTCGCCGCTCACTCGGATGCTTGTTGATGGTGGTGCTGCGCTAAATCTTATGCCCTATTCGGTCTTCAAGAGATTGGGTTTGCCTGGTGAAGAATTGATCAAGACCAATATGGTGCTCAATGGATTTGAAGGCAAAGAGAAAACTGAAGCCAAAGGTGTCATGTATGTGGAGCTTACAGTCGGAAGCAAAACTTTGGCTACTGCATTCTTTGTCGCTGAGGTGCAAGGTAACTACAACGTCATACTAGGCCGTGATTGGGTTCATGCAAACCAGTGCGTGCCATCCACTATGCACCAGTTTTTGATTCAGTGGGTTGATGATGAAGTGGAAGACATTCATGCGGATAACTCGGCCTCTGTTGCTTTGGCCGATTCATCGGTGGATTGGCAACATCCCAATGCTACTTGCTTGACGGGACGTGACTTATCAGAGTTTGATTTTCTCAGCGCGACCAAGAATGGTTTTGTGCCTGTCTCTTTAAAGCCGACTGAATGCAATCGGCTCCAAGGTATGATATGTTTAAATGGATCCTAATTCCGAGTGGTTACAAAAACGTCTTGTAAAGTATCGGTCGAGTGAGAACGATATGTATGAGTCTATAGAGGAGTTGGATGACATGGATAAACTTGGACAAGGTTTTACATCAGCCGATCCATTAGAAGAGGTAGATATTGGAGATGGTTCAGTCACTCGACCGACATTTATAAACAAAAATTTGAAAGCCGATTGTAAAGCTAAGTTAATCGAGCTATTGAAGGAATATGTTTGTTGTTTTGCGTGGGAATATCATGAGATGCCAGGTTTAAGCCGAGAGCTAGTGGAGCATCGGTTACCTATAAAGGCCGGTTCTAGACCATATAAACAGCCGGCCAGAAAGTTTAATCCAAAAACATATGACCGGATCAAGGAAGAGATCAGTCGACTGCTTGAAGCTAATTTCATTCGACCTTGCAGGTATGCCGAGTGGATTTCTAACATTGTCCCAGTGGAGAAGAAAGGATCCGGCAAGTTGAGGGTGTGCATTGACTTCAGAGATTTGAATAGGGCCACACCCAAAGATGAGTATCCTATGCCAATAGCCGATATGCTTATTAATGATGCTTCTGGACATAAAGTTATTAGCTTTCTAGATGGTAATGCCGGATACAACCAAATTTTTATGGCCGAAGAGGACATGTACAAGACTGCTTTTCGATGCCCTGTTTTCCTTGGTTTATTTGAGTGGACAGTGATGACATTCGGATTAAAAAATGCTGGCGCCACATATCAAAGGGCTATGAATTTGATTTTTCATGATTTACTCGGTGTCATACTTGAAGTTTATATTGATGATATTGTTGTCAAATCGGATGCTTTTGAATCTCACTTGGCCGATTTGCGTTTAGCTTTTGAAAGAATGAAAAAGTATGGACTGAAGATGAATCCTTTGAAGTGTGCTTTCGGCGTGTCAGCTGGCAAGTTTTTGGGTTTCATTATTCATGAAGATGGCATAGAGATTGATCCCAAAAAGATAGAGGCCATACAGAAAGTGGAAGCTTCAACATGCAAGAGAGATATGCAAAAGTTCCTTGGCAAGGTCAATTATTTGAGAAGGTTCATAGCTAATCTATCAGGGAAAGTTGATGCATTTACTCCTATCCTTCGGTTGAAGAATGATGCTGATTTCACTTGGGGGGCAAAACAGCAAGAAGCATTTGATATGATCAAGAACTATTTGTGCACTCCTCCGGTGATGAGAGCACCCAAGCATAGGGAACCCTTCAGACTTTACATTGCAGCAGAGGAAAGAGTTATTGGTGCTGTTTTAACTCAAGAGACCGAAGGAAAAGAGCATGCCATCACTTATTTGAGCCGCCGCTTATTGGACGCGGAGACAAGGTATACATTTATTGAGAAATTATGTCTATGCTTATATTATGCTTGCACAAAATTGAGACATTATTTAGTGCCGAGTGTTTTCATAGTAGCTTGTCAAACCGATGTCATTAAATACATGTTGCATAGGCCAATTCTTAGTGGTAGAATTGGCAAGTGGGCTTATGCTTTGATTGAATATGATTTGGCTTATGAATCTCTAAAATCCATGAAAGGCCAAATTGTTGCTAATTTCATTGTTGAACATCGGATTAATAACAAGCATGATGTTGATATGAACCTTGTTTCATTAGTACCATGGAGATTATACTTTGATGGTTCAGTTTGTAGCAATGGCCAAGGTGTTGGTATTGTTTATATATCTCCTCATGGTGCTGTTTTTGAAGCCTCATGCCGCTTAGAATATTTTTGCACAAACAATCAAGCCGAATATGAAGCATTGTTATTCGGCCAGGTGCTACACATATTGAGGCTTATGGTGATTCGTTACTAGTGGTGCAACAAATATCCAAAGTCTTTCAGTGTTTGGACGAATCACTTAATGTTTATCTTGATAGATGTCTAGATATAATTTTTACTTTGGATTACTTTAGCATTGCTCATATTTCTAGACATGACAATTGGAAAGCAAATGAATTGGCACAACAAGCATCCGGATATCATGTTGGTCATGGCATGTTTCATATCTCTCAAAGACCGATGTCTTGTCTTGCCAATATGGGAGAGGCCGAACCTGAACCCACTGATTCGGCCATTAGCAAAAAGTCTAGTGCAGGTAACAATCCCGACTGGAGGAAACCCATTGTTGATTACTTGTGCAATCCGAGTGAAAGGGTGGACAGGGCTGTTCGGTGTATGGCTTTCAAGTATACAATGAGAGATGATGGTCTTTATCGCCGAATCGTCGATGATGTTCTTCTAAAGTGTTTGGATGAGGACCAGGCAAGAGTTGCTATGGGAGAAGTACATGAAGGTATTTGTGGCACTCACCAGTCGGCTCCCAAGATGAAATGGTTATTGCGACGTGCTGGGTTTTATTGGCCGACTATGATTAATGATTGCTTCAGATATTATAAGGGGTGTGAAGCTTGTCAAAAGTTTGGTGATATTCAATTGGCTCCTGCTGCTATGCTACATCCTATTATCAAACTGTGGCCTTTCAGAGGATGGGGTTTAGATTTCATTGGACAAATCCATCCATCTTCCTCAAAAGGGCATCGGTTCGTATTGGTGGCAACTGATTATTTCACTAAATGGTCTGAAGCAGTACCTCTCAAGAACATGACCCATACGGAGGTAATTCAATTCATAACCGAGCACATTATTCATAGATTCGGTATTCCTCAAACGTTAACTATAGATCAAGGTTCATCTTTCATGTCACACCAAGTCAGAGAGTTTGCCGAATCTTATAACATAAAGTTGCTCAATTCCTCTCCATATTATGCCCAAGCTAATGGACAAGCTGAGTCTAGCAATAAAATTTTAATCAAGCTCATCAAGAAGAAGATTGAGGATAATCCAAGGAGATGGCATGACTTGTTGTCTGAGGCATTATGGGCACATAGAATCTCAAGGCATGGTGCTACGAAAGTGACTCCATATGAGCTAGTATATGGTCAGGAGGCTGTTTTATCGGTGGAAGTAAATTTGAATGCTTTGAGAATAGCCAAACAAAATGATTTATCGGCAATAGACTTCTATAACTTGATGATGGACAACATTGATGAGGTTGCTGATAAACGTTTGGCTGCTTTGAACGCCATAGAGAGAGATAAGTTGAGGGTGGCAAGGGCTTACAATAAGAAAGTTAAGTTGAAGAATTTTCAAGTTGGTGATCTCGTTTGGAAAGTGATTCTGCCAATTGGTTCAAGAGATAGAAAATTTGGGAAGTGGTCTCCGAGTTGGGAAGGTCCTTTTAGGATTACAAGAGTTGTTCTTGGAAATTCATATTTGGTGGAATCAATACAAGGGGCATTGTTACCTCGAGCTCTCAATGGCAAATATTTGAAGAAGTACCACCCGAGTGTGTGGCAGGAAGCCTAAGTAGGCAATGGCCGATATACGATTATCGCCCTTAGCACAAACATGGCCGATACATAATGATCGCCCTGAGAAAATAGATGGCCGATGGAGTGTTGACATCGTCCTTAGAACGAACACTATGCATATTATTTTTCGGCATGTAAGCTTTGCCGAAAAACATGGGGGCATGTGTTGACACCTGATTTTGGCAAGATACAGAGTGAAAGGGTTTTCAGCATGAGAAAGTTTCATATCGTCGAGTGGAACAACTTTGGTGTTTAGACTATCGCCATACGACCTCATCTCAGTGGCCGAAGTTGTACTCCGATTGACAAAATTTAATGTTCTAAGTGCTTTTCGGTTGATTACACCCTCAATATGACCTCAGATGAAGGAGCACACTTAAGGAATTGTCTTCGCCTCGTCGAGGCAATCGATTTTGATATATAAATCATCTCAATCCGAGTTCATATGCAAAAGTTAGAGGCAATACACTGCAGACCGAACCTCAACGGAAATATGGCGCCAGGTGCCAGACACTTGTCTGATAGGTTGCGCGAGTAATTCGGCCATTAAGACGGCCTTGAATCGGAAAACCTTCAACATGGAAAAGTTTCGTCTTGTCGAGCCGATCGATTTTCGTATATAATTCATCTCAATCCGAGGTCGTATGAGGCCTGGAGATACAAATCAAAATTAAGCTATGTTTTCAGTCGGAAAATCCGAGTGGAAAGTTTACCGTCCGAGTGAAAGTTTACGGTCGAGTGAAAATTTACCGGTTGAGTGAAAATATAGTCATCCGAGTGGAAATATGGTCATCCGAGTGAAATTGTCCTCCAGGTGAAAATATTCCGAGTGAAAAGTTTACCGCCCGAGTGAAAGTTTACGGTCGAGTGAAAATTTACCGATCGAATGAAAATATAGTCATCCGAGTGGAAATATGGTCTTCCGAGTGAAAAGTCCAGTCGGACGATCCAAGTGAATGACTCTAATCCGAGTGGATGAGCTCGGATCCGAGTGAAATTGAACATATGCCTGAAAGTTTATCAAGATGACCTCGGATGAAGAAGTGTTCAATTCAGAAGTTGTGCGTATCATCAAGATGGTAAACTTTGATTTTGGAGTCGTCATCATCAGAGATAGTATATGGCCGACAAACTCACTACGAGACTCGGATAATCCAGTCTACCGCAAGACCAAGTCCGACTGGAAGATAAAGATGACCTCGGAAAGTATTCAAGATGGCCTTATTTGAAAGAGTGATCAACATGAGAATTGTTCGTATCGTCGAGGCGCAGGAGTTTGATATTTGGGCCATCTTGATCGGAGATCATATGCAAGCCCGGCGGCCCGCGCAAGAAGGAAGACAGAGTTTGGGCCAGATTCAGACTGAATCCGAGTTGGAATAGAATTAGGACTCTAGGACGTGAATTGATGTAATTTTTCTTGTAAGGAAAGCCTAGAAAAATCCTTTACTTGTACGGGAAGTCCAGCCGCCTCTTATGTATGTTGGGGGTGATGGCCGATTGAACAACACACAATCGAACAAATCAATATACTACTTTTTCATCTACGTTTTATCTCTCCGCCGTTTTTCTATCTCGTTCTTCGCTGTTCTTCGTGTTTGAGAGCTGCGAATCCCGAGGCTCTAGGGGCGAGCGAATCGACCTAGGGCAGCCCATAGCCGCCGCACTCCCTGATGGGGTCCCTCCCGGGGGTGTGGGGTTTTCGGGTCTGCAAAAGCGCCCGTCGACTGTCTTGCGCATCGCGCTGTCGATCGGGTCTCCTTCGACGTGAGCTGCCGTGCATCACCCCCGGCGTCGAGGGTACACGTGACGTGTTCGTGTGTCAACAGGTGCTTAGGCGAAGCCCTGCGACGGTAGAACATCAAGATCGTCACCATGTCATCGCGCTGACGGAACTCTTCCCCGACATTCTGTTGGATCGGAGTCCGGGGATCGTCATCGAGCTGAACGTGTGCTAGAACTCGGAGGTGCCATAGTTTCGGTGCTTGATCGGTCGGGCCGTGAAGACGTACGACTACATCAACCGCGTTGTGCTAACGCTTCCGCTTTCGGTCTACGAGGGTACATGGACACACTCTCCCATCTCGTTGATGTGCATCACCATGATCTTGCATGTGCGTACGATTTTTTTTGAAATTGTTACGTTCCCCAACAGTGGCATCCGAGCCTAGGTTTTATGCGTTGATGTTATGCACGAGTAGAACACAAGTGAGTTGTGGGCGATATAAGTCATACTGCTTACCAGCATGTCTTACTTTGGTTCGGCGGTATTGTTGGATGAAGCAGCCCGGACCGACATTACGCGTACGCTTACGCGAGACTGGTTCTACCGACGTGCTTTGCACACAGGTGGCTGGCGGGTGTCAGTTTCTCCAACTTTAGTTGAACCAAGTGTGGCTACGTCCGGTCCTTGCGAAGGTTAAAACAT
This sequence comes from Triticum monococcum, assembly GCA_034509565.1. Classification (NCBI taxonomy): domain Eukaryota; kingdom Viridiplantae; phylum Streptophyta; class Magnoliopsida; order Poales; family Poaceae; genus Triticum; species Triticum monococcum. The sequence goes on along the minus strand of CM067847.1, from coordinate 617,550,115 downwards.
CACCAACTTGACAAACTATCGTTATGGTTTTGATGCATAGGTAAGAATGGTTCTTGCCCAGCCCGTAGCAGCCACGTAAAACTTGCAACAACAAACTAGAGGGCGTCTAACTTGTTTTTGCAGGGCATGTTGTGATATGATATGGTCAAGACGTGATGAGATATAAGTTGTTGTATGAGATGATCATGTTTAGTTGAAGTTATCGGCAACTGGCAAAAGCTTTATGGTTATCTCTCTATTGCATAAGATGCAAGCGCCAAATAATTGCTTTACTTTATCGCTATGCGATAGCAATAGTTGCAAGAGCAATTGTTGGCGAGACAACCATGTGACGACACATTGATATAGATCAAGATGGTGGAGATCATGGTTTCATGCCGGTGACGATGGAGATCATGATGATGCTTTGGAGATGGAGATCAAAGGCACAAGATGATGATGGCCATCTCATGTCACATATTTTGATTGCATGTGATGTTTATCTTTTATACATCTTATTTTGCTTAGTTCGACGGTAGATTTATAAGATGATCTCTCACTAATTATCAAGGTACAAGTGTTCTCCCTGAGTATGCACCATTGCGAAAGTTCTTCATGCTGAGACACCACGTGATGATCGGGTGTGATAGGCTCTACGTTCAAATACAACGAGTGCAAAACAGTTGCACACGGGGAATACTCAGGTTAAACTTGATGAGCCTAGCATATAACAGATATGGCCTCGGAACACGGAGACCGAAAGTTCGAGAGTGAATCATATAGTAGACATGATCAACATGGTGATGTTCACCATTGAAACTACTCCATCTCACGTGATGATCGGACATGGTTTAGTTGATTTGGATCACGTGATCACTTAGAGGATAAGAGGGATGTCTATCTAAGTGGGAGTTCTTAAGTAATATGATTAATTGAACTTTAACTTATCATGAACTTAGTCTTGGTAGTATTAGCATATCTATGTTGTAGATCAATAGCTCGCGATGTTGCTCCCCGTTTAATTTTTATATGTTCCTAGAGAAAACTGAGTTGAAAAATGTTAGTAGCAATGATGCGGATTGGACCCGTGATCTGAGGATTATCCTCATTCCTGCACTGAAGAATTATGTCTTTGATGACCGCTAGGTGACAAACCTATTGCAGGAGTAGATGCATACGTTATGAACCTTTGGCTAGCTCAATATGATGACTACATGATAGTTTAGTGCACCATGCTTAACGGCTTAGAATCGGGACTTCAAAGACGTTTTGAATGTCATGGACCATATGAGATGTTCCAGGAGTTGAAGTTAATATTTCACGTAAAATACCCGAGTTGAGAGATATGAAGTCTCCAACAAGTTCTATAGCTAAAAGATGGAGGATAATAGCTCAAGCAGTGAGCATGTGCTCAGATTGTCTGGGTACTACAATCGCTTGAATCAAGTGGGAGTTAATCTTCCAGATAAAATAGTGATTGACAGAATTCTCTATTCACCATCACCAAGTTAGTAGAACTTCGTGATGAACTATAATATGCAAGGGATGACGAAAGTAATTCCCAAGCTCTTAGAAAAACGTAGAAATCAAGAAAAACATCAAGTGTTGATGGTTAACAAGACCACTAGTTTCAAGAAAAGGGCAAAGGGAAAGAAAGGGAACTTCAAGAAGAACGGCAAGCAAGTTGCTGCTCAAGAGAAGAAGCCCAAGTCTAGACCTAAGCCTGAGACTAAGTGCTTCCACTGCAAAGGGACTGGTCACTAGAAGCGGAACTACCCCAAGTAATTGGCGGATAAGAAGGATGGCAAAGTGAACATAGGTATATTTGATATACATGTTATTGATGTGTACTTTACTAATGTTCGTAGCAACCCCTCGGTATTTGATACTGGTTCAGTTGCTAAGAGTAGTAACTCGAAACGGGAGTTGGAGAATGAACAGAGACTAGTTAAGGGTGAAGTGACGATGTGTGTTGGAAGTGGTTCCAAGATTGATATGATCATCATCGTACACTCCCTATACTTTCGGGATTAGTGTTGAACCTAAATAAGTGTTATTTGGTGTTTGCGTTGAGCATGAATATGATTTGACCATGTTTATTGCAATACGGTTATTCATTTAAGTAAGAGAATAAATTGTTGTTCTGTTTACATGAATAAAACCTTCTATGGTCATACACCCAATGAAAATGGTTCGTTGGATCTCGATCGTAGTGATACACATATTCATAATATTGAAACCAAAAGATGCAAAGTTAATAATGATAGTGCAACTTATTTGTGGCACTCCATTTAGGTCATATTGGTGTAAAGCGCATGAAGAAATTCCATGCTGATGGACTTTTGGAATAACTTGATTATGAATCAGTTGATGCTTACGAACCATGCCTCCTGGGCAAGATGACTAAGACTTCGTTCTCCGGAACAATGCAGCAAGCAACATATTTGTTGGAAATCATGCATACTGATATATGTGGTCCGATGAATATTGAAGCTCGCAGCAGGTATCATTATTTTCTGATCTTCACAGGTGATTTGAGCAGATATGAGTATATCTACTTGATAAAACACAAGTCTGAAACATTTGAAAAGTTCAAAGAATTTCAGAGTGAAGTGGAGAATCATCGTAACAAAATAAAAAGTTTCTACGATATGATCGCAGAAGTAAAATATTTGAGTTATGAGTTTGGCCTTCAGTTAAAACAATGTGAAATAGTTTCACTACTCACGCCACCTGGAACACCACAGTGTAATGGTGTGTCCGAACGTCGTAACCGTACTTTATTAGATATGGTGCGATCTATGACGTCTCTTACTGATTTACCGCTATCGTTTTGGGGTTATGCATTAGAGACAGCTACATTCACGTTAAATAGGGCACCATCTAAATCCGTTGAGACGACACCGTATGAACTATGGTTTGGCAAGAAACCTAAGCTGTCATTTCTTAAAGTTTGAGGTTGCAATGCTTATGTGAAAAAGTTTCAACCTGATAAGCTCAAACCCAAATCGGAGAAGTAAATCTTCATAGGATACCCAAAAGAAAATTTTGGGTACACCTTCTATCACAGATCCGAAGGCAAAATATTCATTGCTGAGAATGGATCCTTTCTAGAGAAGGAGTTTCTCTCGAAAGAAGTGAGTGGGAGGAAAGTAGAACTTGATGAAGTAATTGTACCTGCTCCCTTATTGGAACATAGTTCATCACAGAAATCTGTTCCTGTGACTACTACACCAATTAGTGAGCAAGCTAATGATGATGATCATGTAACTTCAGATCAAGTTACTACCGAACCTCGTAGGTAAACCAGAGTGATATCCGCACCAGAGTGCTACGGTAATCCTGTTCTAGAGGTCATGTTACTTGACCATGACGAGCCTACGAACTATGAGGAAGCGATGATGAGCCCAGATTCTGCGAAATGGCTTGAGACCATGAAATCTGAGATGAGATCCATGTATGAGAACATAGTATGGACTTTGATTGACTTGCCCAATGATCGGCGAGCCATTGATATTAAATGGATCTTCAAGAGGAAGACGGACGCTGATAGTAGTGTTACTATCTACAAAGCTAGAATTGTCGCAAAAAGGTTTTCGACAAGTTCAAGGTGTTGACTACCATGAGAGTTTCTCACTCGTATCTATGCTTAAGTCTGTCCGAATCATGTTAGCAATTGCCGCATTTTATGAAATCTGGCAAATGGATAAACAAAAATGCATTCCTTAATGGATTTATTAAAGAAGAGTTGTATATGATACAACCAGAAGGTTTTGTCAATCCTAAAGGTACTAACAAAATATGCAAGCTCCAGCGATCCATCTATGGACTGGTGCAAGCATCTCGGAGTTGGAATATACGCTTTGATAAGTTGATCAAAGCATATAGTTTTATACAGACTTGCGGTGAAGCCTGTATTTACAAGAAAGTGAGTGGGAGCACTACAGCATTTCTGATAAGTATATGTGAAAGACATATTGTTGATCGGAGATAATGTACAATTATTCTGCAAAGCATAAAGGAATGTTTGAAAGGAGTTTTTCAAAGAAAGACCTCGGTGAAGCTGCTTACATATTGATCATCAAGATCTATAGAGATAGATCAATATGCTTGATAAGTTTTTTCACTAAGTACATACCTTGACAAGATTTTGAAGTAGTTCATTATGGAACACTCAAAAAGGAGTTCTTGCCTGTGTTACAAGGTGTGAAGTTGAGTAAGACTCAAACCCGACCACGGCAGAAGATAGAGAGAGAATGAAAGTCATTCCCTATGCCTCAGCCATAGGTTCTATAAAGTATGCCATGATGTGTACCAGACCTATTGTATACCTTGCCCTGAGTTTGGCAAAGGAGTACAATAGTGATCTAGGAGTAGATCACTAGACATTGGTCAAAATTATCCTTAGTGGAATAAGGATATGTTTCTCGATTATGGAGGTGACAAAAGGTTCGTCGTAAAGGGTTACGTCGATGCAAGTTTTGACACTGATCCAGATGACTCTAAGTCTCAATCTGGATACATATTGAAAGTGGGAGCAATTAGCTAGAGTAGCTCCGTGCAGAGCATTGTTGACATAGAAATTTGCAAAATACTTACGGATCTGAATGTGGCAGACCCGTTGACTAAACTTCTCTCACAAGCAAAACATGATCACACCTCAGTACTCTTTGGGTGTTAATCACGTAGCGATGTGAACTAGATTATTGACTCTAGTAAACCCTTTGGGTGTTGGTCACATGTCGATGTGAACTATGGGTGTTAATCACATGGTGATGTGAACTATTGATGTTAAATCACATGGCGATGTGAACTAGATTATTGACTCTAGTGCAAGTGGGAGACTGAAGGAAATATGCCCTAGAGGCAATAATAAAGTTATTATTTATTTCCTTATATCATGATAAATGTTTATTATTCATGCTAGAATTGTATTAACCGGAAACATAATACATGTGTGAATACATAGACAAACAGAGTGTCACTAGTATGCCTCTACTTGACTAGCTCGTTGATTAAAGATGGTTATGTTTCCTAACCATAGACATGAGTTGTCATTTGATTAACGGGATCACATCATTAGGAGAATGATGTGATTGACTTGACCCATTCCGTTAGCATAGCACTTGATCGTTTAGTTTGTTGCTATTGCTTTCTTCATGACTTATACATGTTCCTATGACTATGAGATTATGCAACTCCCGTTTACCGGAGGAACACTTTGTGTGCCACCAAATATCACAACGTAACTGGGTGATTATAAAGGTGCTCTACAGGTGTCTTCGAAAGTACTTGTTGGGTTGGCGTATTTCAAGATTAGGATTTGTCACTCCGATTGTCGGAGAGGTATCTCTGGGCCCTCTCAGTAATGCACATCACTTAAGCCTTGCAAGCATTGCAACTAATGAGTTAGTTGCAGGATGATGTATTACGGAATGAGTAAAGAGACTTGCCGGTAATGAGATTGGACTAGGTATTGAGATGCCGACAATCGAATCTCGGGCAAGTAACATACCGATGACAAAGGGAACAACGTATGTTGTTATGCGGTCTGACCGATAAAGATCTTCGTAGAATATGTGGGAGCCAATATGAGCATCCAGGTTCCGCTATTGGTTATTGACTGGAGACGTGTCTCGGTCATGTCTACATTGTTCTTGAACCCGTAGGGTCCGCACACTAAAGGTTTCGATGACAGTTATATTATGAGTTTATGAGTTTTGATGTACCTAAGGAGTTCGGAGTCCCAGATGAGATCGGGGACATGACGAGGAGTCTCGAAATGGTCGGGACGTAAAGATCGATATATTGGACGACTATATTCGGACATCGGAAAGGTTCCGAGTGTTTCGGGTATTTTTCGGAGCGCCGGAGAGTTACAGGAATACATATTGGGCCTTATTGGGCCATACGGGAAAGAAGGAAAAGGGCCTCAAAGGCGGCCGCACCCCTCCCCTTAGTCTGGTCCGAATATGACTAGGGAAGGGGGGCGCCCCCTTCCTTCCTTCTCCTTTTCCCTTCCTCTTTTCCTATTCCATATGGGAGGTGGAATCCTACTAGGACTAGGGAGTCTTAGTAGGACTCCACACTTGGCGCGCCCCCTCCTAGGGCCGGCTTCCTCCTCCCTTGCTCCTTTATATACGGGTGCAGGGGGCACCCCAGAGACACAACAATTGGCCATTGATCTCTTAGTCATGTGTGGTGCCCCCCTCCATCATAATCCTCGATAATATTGTAGCTGTGCTTAGGCGAGGCCCTGCGACGGTAGAACATCAAGATCGTCACCACGCCGTCGTGCTGACGGAACTCTTCCCGGACATTCTGCTGGATCGGAGTCCGGGGATCGTCATCGAGCTGAACGTGTGCTAGAACTCGGAGGTGTCGTAGTTTCGGTGCTTGATCGGTCGGGCCATGAAGACGTACGACTACATCAACCGCGTTGTGCCAACGCTTCCGCTTTCGGTCTACGAGGGTACGTGGACACACTCTCCCATCTCGTTGATGTGCATCACCATGATCTTGCATGTGCGTAGGAAATTTTTGAAATTGCTACGTTCCCCAACAAATAAAGATGAAGATCTAAAAGTTATTGATGTGTCCCCTATTAAATCTTTGTTTTGCAATATGAATCTTGATAATGATGGGACTGAATATGATCCACCTTTACCTAGAAGGCGTTCCAAGAATTCGAAATTTGTTGATCTTGATGCTAAAATTGATAAAAGTGGGATTGAAGAAATTAAAACCCTAGATGTTACTAAACCCACAGTTATGGATTTTAAGGAATTTTCTCCTCATGCTTATAGTCAAAATAAAGCGTTTACCAAACATATCGTTGATGCCTTGATGCAATCTTATGAAGAAAAACTTGAATTGGAAGTTTCTATCCCTAGAAAGCTTTATGATGAGTGGGAACCAACTATTAAAATTAAAATTAAAGATCATGAATGTTATGCTTTATGTGATTTGGGTGCTACTGTTTCCATGATTCCAAAAACTTTATGTGATTTGTTAGGTTTCCATGATTTTGATGACTGCTCTTTAAACTTGCACCTTACGGATTCCACTATTAAGAAACCTATGGGAAGAATTAATGATGTTCTTATTGTTGCAAATAGGAATTATGTGCCCGTAGATTTTATTGTTTTTGACATAGATTGCAATCCTTCATGTCCTATTATTCTTGGTAGACCTTTCCTTAGAACGATTGGTGCAATTATTGATATGAAGAAAGGAAATATTAGATTCCAATTTCCATTAAGGAAAGGCATGGAACAATTTCCTAGAAACAAAATTAAATTACCTTATGAATCTATTATGAGAGCCACTTATGGATTGCCTACCAAAGATGGCAATACCCAGATCTATCCTTGCTTTTTATGCCTAGCTAGGGGCGTTAAACGATAGCGCGTGTTGGGAGGCAACCCAATTTTATTTTTATTACTTGATTTTTGCTCCTGTTTAGTAATAAATAATTTATCTAGCCCCTGTTTTGGTTGTGTTTTTTGTGTTTAATTAGTGTTTGTGCCAAGTAGAACCGTTGGGAAGACTTGGGGAAAGTCTTGTTACACTTGCTGTAAAAACAGAAACTTTAGTGCTCACGAGAACTGCTGCCATTTTTATTTGGAAAGTGATATTTAGTTAATTATTTTTTTCAGATGATTAATATATAAATTCCTCACTTCCAGCAATTTATTTTAGAATTTTTGGGGTTCCAGATCTTACGCTAGCTACATATTACTACAAACTGTTATGTTTTTGACAGATTCTGTTTTTCGTGTGTTGTTTGCTTATTTTGATGAATCTATGGCTAGTAAAATAGTTTATAAACCATAGAGAAGTTGGAATAAAGTAGGTATAACACCAATATAAATAAAGAATGAGTTCATTACAGTACCTTGAAGTGGTCTTTTGTTTTCTTTCGCTAACGGAGCTCACAAGATTTTCTAGTTTAAGTTTTGTGTTGTGAAGTTTTCAAGTTTTGGGTAAAGATTTGATGGACTATGGAACAAGGAGTGGCAAGAGCCTGAGCTTGGGGATGCCCATGGCACCCCCAAGATAATCTAAGGACACCTAAAAGCCAAAGCTTGGGGATGCCCCGGAAGGCATCCCCTCTTTCGTCTACTTTTATCGGTAACTTTACTTGGAGCTATATTTTTATTCACCACATGATATGTGTTTTGCTTGGAGCGTCCTGTATGATTTGAGTCTTTACTTTTTAGTTTACAACAATCATCCTTTCTGTACACACCTTTTGAGAGAGTCATGCATGATTTGGAATTTGTTAGAATACTCTATGTGCTTCGCGTATATCTTTTGAGTTATGTAGTTTTGCTCTAGTACTTCACTTATATCTTTTAGAGCACGCTGGTGGATTTATTTTATAGAAACTATTGATCTCTCATGCTTCACTTAGATTATTTTGAGATTCTTAAATACCATGGTAATTTTCTTAAAATCCTAATATGCTTGGTAGACAAGATTAATAATAAAACTTTCTTATGAGTGTGTTGAATACTATGAGAAGTTTGATGCTTGATAATTGTTTTGAGATATAAAGATGGTGATATTAAAGTTGTGCTAGTTGAGTAGTTGTGAATTTGAGAAATACTTGTGTTAAAGTTTGTGAGTCACGTAGCATGCACGTATGGTGAACCATTATGTGATGAAGTCAGAGCATGATTTATTTTTTGATTGTCTTCCTTATGAGTGGCGGTCGGGGATGAGTGATGGTCTTTTCCTACCAATCTATCCCCCTAGGAGCATGCGCGTAATACTTTGCTTTTATAACTTGTAGATTTTTGCAATAAGTATATGAGTTCTTTATGACTAATGTTGAGTCCATGGATTATACGCACTTTTCTCACCCTTCCACCTTTGCTAGCCTCTCTAATACCGTGCACCTTTCGCCGGTATCATACACCCACCATATACCTTCCTCAAAACAGCCACCATACCTACCCATTATGGCATTTGCATAGCCATTCCGAGATATATTGCCATGCAACTTTCCACCGTTCCGTTTATTATGACACACGCCATCATTATCATATTGCTTAGCATGATCATGTAGTTGACATCGTATTTGTGGCAAAGCCACCATTCATAATTTCTTTCATACGTGTCACTCTTGATTCATTGCATATCCCGGTACACCGCCGGAGGCATTCATATAGAGTCATATTTTGTTCTAAGTATCGAGTTGTAATTGTTGAGTTGTAAGAAAAATAAAAGTGTGATGATCATCATTATTAGAGCATTGTCCCAGTGAGGAAAGGATGATGGAGACTATGATTCCCCCACAAGTCGGGATGAGACTCCGGACGAAAAACAAAAAAAGGGAGAAAGAATAGAGGCCATAAAAAAGAGAAAATGCCCAAAAAAATGAGAGAAAAAGAGAGAAGGGACAATGTTACTATCCTTTTACCACACTTGTGCTTCAAAGTAGCACCATGATATTCATGATAGAGAGTCTCCTATGTTATCACTTTCATATACTAGTGGGAATTTTTCATTATATAACTTGGCTTGTATATTTAAATGATGGGCTTCCTCAAAATGCCCTAGGTCTTCATGAGCAAGCAAGTTGGATGCACACCCACTTAGTTTCTTTTTGAGCTTTCATATACTTATAGCTCTAGTGCATCCGTTGCATGGCAATCCCTACTTACTCACATTTATATCTATTGATGGGCACCTCCATGGCCTGATACGCCTAGTTGATGTGAGACTATCTTCTCCCTTTTGTCTTCTCCACAACCACCATTCTATTCCACCTATAGTGCTATGTCCATGGCTCACGCTCATGTATTGCATGAAAATTGAAATTTTTTTGAGAATGTCAAAAGTATGAAACAATTGCTTGGCTTGTCATCGGGGTTGTGCATGATTTAAATGTTTCGTGTGGTGAAGATGGAGCATAGCCAGACTATATGATTTTGTAGGGATAACTTTCTTTGGCCATGCTATTTTGAGAAGACATAATTGCTTTGTTAGTATGCTTGAAGTATTATTATTTTATGTCAATATTAAACTTTTGTCTTGAATCTTTCGTATCTGAATATTCATACCACAATTAAGAAGAATTACATTCAAATTATGCCAAGTAGCACTCCGCATCAAAAAATCTGTTTTTATCATTTACCTACTCAAGGACGAGCATGAATTAAGCTTGGGGATGCTTGATACGTCTCCAACGTATCTATAATTTTTGATTGCTCCATGCTATATTATCTACTGTTTTGGACATTATTGGGCTTTATTATCCACTTTTATATTACTAGGAAATGTGCCCGTGCGTTGCAACGGGAGAAATAAATGCTTGCACGTCCCTAGCGACCCATCCGTGATGTCACTTGTAATTTTGCTACTTTCGCCAATCATGGACAAGTTATCCATATATTCAAGGATGTTGGGCGCCCCCTATCTCATTTACACTTGATGCATGTATCATTCCCACACTCCGCGAGCTTCACCGAGGAGCAAACACCGATTGTCTTGAAGTAATATGTACAATGTCGATGTAACTTTTAAGCAGTGAAGCAAATCAAGGCTCTCGTGTGACTGGATGATGGACCTTGTTAAGATTCGCAGTAGTAAAAAAGGTGCTAGCCATGATAAGACTTCGGTAGGTAAACAATTCATTGCCTATTGGTTGCAAATTTTTGAATGTTTGTTTGGAAATTAGGAAATATATACAAAACACTTTTAATAATGTGACCAGTTAAGGAAATTCGAATTTCCATGCAAAAATGTAACTTTTGTGAGCCACAAATAAGATCTAGACGCAACATAAGGTATACGATTGACAAAGCGAGTGAGGTGGGGTTTCATATAGCAGAGAAGCCTTCAGTATTCATCCATGATGTTGACCTCTATCTTGATGGTGTCAGCGCAAATGGGCCTAGCCCCGGAAAGAGTTGAAATAGGTGTCCGTCTCTAGCTCCTGCACCACGTTCTTCATGACGTCCAACGTGATGGAGCCTGTCCTGAGACACCCGCATTTTTCTATCAAAAAATCGAGCCCGTAGGTAAAATACCTACAAATCATATGCATAGTGTCATTTTTTTGCTCGAGTGGTCTAAGAATTAACACATAATTCTTCCTCGCAAAAATACACATAATTCTAAATTCTCACGAACCAATTCATCACTTAATATGAATTAATTTTATATTTATTTATTTATTTTCCTGCATGTTTCCTCCCATTAATTATTACCTAATTCTAATTTCCATCAATTACGGATGTCTCCTTCCTATTTTTATCTATATCAAACCAATGACATCCGTCCTTCCCTTCTTTTTCTTTTTCGACATGCCTTTTTTCCTTCTTTATTTTCTTCGCTTTCCCTTTTTCTATGTTTCTTTCCTTATATAAGTGGGCGTCTTATTTGGTTCTCTCTCCAAAGATCATGGCATCTCTTTCCTTTCATTCCTTATTCTTTTGAAATGCCATATCCCTTCTTGTTTTTCTCTCTTTCCTTCTTTATATTACACGTCTCTTTTCTTTCCTTCGTTTATTTTCATCTATTTCCTTCCTTTATCTCTCTTTCCTTTTTTATATTACTGGGTAGCTTATTTACTTCTTTATTGATTCCCGAGATCGCTCCTTGAAGCCGAGAAAACTCAAAGACATATATAAATTAGGGGGATTTGGTGTAAGAAAGCGAGGCAGGACTATTTAAAAAGTTGTTTGATGTCACAGTGTATAATAGAGCAATAGCCGGGTCAGTTGGTCCCGACATTGATTATTGTACAAGAGGTTGCGAGTTTGAATTGGTGTGCCATCCATTATGTATTAGCATCGGGCCATGAGCCACCTTTTTTGGGTCGTGGCATGTTCGCTGGTGAGGCTTCGTTTCGGCTGTGTGGGCCGTGCGCCTCTCAGCGGGCTTAATTTTTTTCATTTATTTGGACTGCGAATTGGTTTACGATTAGTACCACCTCGTGTATCTTTAATATGAGATACATCAAAAGTTGTGATGAACGGATGAAAATATTGGCGAAACGCATCTTGCTTTATTAGTAGGTATAGATTTTTGGGACTAACCTATTAACCGGAGGCCCAGCCCAGAATTGTTGTTTTTTGACTGTTTTAGGGTTTCGAAGAAAAGAAATATCAAACGGAGTCCAAATGGAATGAAACCTTCGGGAACATGATTTTCTCAACGAACAAGACCCGGGAGACATGGACCCTACGTCAAGACACAAAAGAGGAGGCCACGAGGTAGGGGGGCGCGCCTACCCCCCCCCCCCCCCAGGCGCGCCCTCCACCCTTGTGGGCCCCCTATTGCTCCACCGACGTACTCCTTCCTCCTATATATACCTATGTACCCCGAAACGATCAGATACGGAGCCAAAAACCTAATTCCACTGCTGCAACTTTCTGTATCCACGAGATCCCATCTTGGGGCCTGTTCCGGAGCTCCGCCGGAGGGGGCATCGATCACGGAGGGCTCCTACATCAACACCATAGCCCCTCCGATGAAGTGTGAGTAATTTACCTCAGACCTACGGGTCCATAGTTATTAGCTAGATGGCTTCTTCTCTCTTTTTGGATCTCAATGCAATGTTCTCCCCCTCTCTTGTGGAGAACTATTTGATGTAATCTTCTTTTTGCGGTGTGTTTGTTGAGACCTATGAATTGTGGGTTTATGATCAAGTCTATCTATGAACAATATTTGAATCTTCTCTAAATTCTTTTATGTATGATTGGTTATCTTTGCAAGTCTCTTTGAATTATCAGTTTGGTTTGGCCTACTAGATTGATCTTTCTTGCAATGGGAGAAGTTCTTAGCTTTGGGTTCAATCTTGCGGTGTCCTTTCCCAGTGACAGTAGGGGCAGCAAGCCACGTATTGTATTGTTGCCATCGAGGATAACAAGATGGGGTTTTCGTCATATTGCAGGAGTTTATCCCTCTACATCATGTCATCTTGCTTAAGGTGTTACTCTGTTTTTAACTTAATACTCTAGATGCATGCTGGATAGCGGTCGATGAGTGGAGTAATAGTAGTAGATGCAGGCAGGAGTCGGTCTACTTGTCTTGGATGTGATGCCTATATACATGATCATACCTAGATATTCTCACAACTATGCTCAATTCTGTCAATTGCTCAATAGTAATTTGTTCACCCACCGTAGAATACTTATGTTCTCGAGAGAAGCCACTAGTGAAACCTATGGCCCTCGGGTCTATCTTTATCATATTGATCTCCTACTACTTAGTTATTTCCTTTGCTTTTTACTTTGCCTTTATTTTACTTTGCATCTTTATCACAAAAATACCAAAAATATTATCTTATCATATCAATCAGATCTGACTCTCGTAAGTGGTCGTGTAGGGATTGACAACCCCTATTCGTGTTGGTTGTGAGGATTTATTTGTTTTGTGCAGGTATGAGGGACTCGCACGTAGCCTCCTACTAGATTGATACCTTGGTTCTCAAAAACTAAGGGAAATACTTACGCTACTTTGCTGCATCATCCCTTCCTCTTCGGGGAAAACCAACGCAGTGCTCAAGTGGTAGCACTTGCAACAATGACAACTTACTTGAAGGATCTTACTCAATCCATAGGTAGATATGATGGACTCTCATGGCAAAACTGGGTTTAAGGATATTTGGAAGCACGGGTAGTATCTCTACTCGGTGCAAAGAATTTAGCTAGCATGAGGGGGAAAGGCAAGCTCAACATGTTGGATGATCCAAGACAATATAACGTTTCGAATATAGCAAAACATAACCATTAAGTTGTCTTCCTTGTCCAACATCAACTTTTCATCATGCCATATTTTAATGAGTGTTCACAGTTGCAAAAGATGTCCAAGATAGTATATTTATATGTGCAATCTCTCTTCCTTCAATATTCTTTCATGAATTGTTCAAGTGACCAATTCTGCATTTGCTAACTTCCAATAAGTTTACTACTTATACTTATTATGTGTGAAGTCATTACTCCCCATGTTGTAAGCATATGAAACGTATATAAATTCAGATTTATGATATTCAATTCATTCAACCATTTACTCATAGGATATATGTGAAGCACGTGAGTAAATGACAAACTACTCCAAAAAGATATAAGTGAACAATATTGAGTAGTCAAATAATTAAATAGTCATGGGAGGATTCTATTTCATTCAAGATCTCAGATCCAATGATTTATTCAAACATCAAGTAAAATTGAAAATACGCTCCAAGCAAAACACATATCATGTGACGAATAAAAATATAGCTCCGAGTAAGGTATACCGATAGTTTTGAAGACGGAAGAGGGGATGCCTTCCGGGGCATCCCCAAGATTAAGCGCTTGAGTCTTCCTTGAATATTACCTTGGGGTGCCTTGGGCATCCCCAAGCTTAGGGTCTTTCCACTCCTTATTCTCCTCATATCGATATCTCACCCAAAGCTTGAAAACTTCAATCACACAAAACTTAACAAAACTTCGTGAGATAGGTTAGTATGATAAAGAGTAAACCATTCACTTTGGTATCGTCAAAGACAAGGTTCATAATTGTTCTCACACAATGCCTACTTTACTAAATCATTTCTACAATTTATATTGATAAATATAAGCCATAGAAACTAGAAAACAGGCAAACTATGCAATGAAAACAGAATCTGTCACAAACAAAACAGTCTGTAATGATCTGAACACTAACCATACTTCTGCTACTCCAAAAATTATGAAATAAATTAGTGGACGTGAGAAATTTGTCTATTAATCTTCCGAAAAAAGAATCAACTCAATCGCACTCTTCTGTAAAAAAATGTCAGCTAATCTCGTGAGCGGAAAATTTGTTTTTTACAGCAAGATCATATTAACTTTCACCCAAGTCTTCCCAAAGGTCTTACTTGGCACTTTATTGTAACAAAAGCTATAATACATGATTAATACAGTAGGTTAATCATGATAATACACAAAAACAGTAAGGGTAAATATTGGGTTGTCTCCCAACAAGCGCTTTTCTTTAATGCCTTTTAGGTAGGCATGATGATTTCAATGATGCTCACATAAAAGATAAGAATTGAAATATAAAGAGAGCATCATGAAGAATATTACTAGCATATTTAAACCTAACCCACTTCCTATGCTTAGGGATTTTGTGAGCACACAATTTATGGGAACAAGAATCAACTAGCATAGGAAGGCAAAACAAGTATAACTTCAAAACTTTAAGCACATATAGAGGAAACTTGGTATTATTGTAACTCCTACACACATGTATTCCTCCCTCATAATAATTTTCAGTAGCATCATGAATAAGTTCAACAATATAACCATCACATAAAGCATTCTTTTCATGATCTACGAGCATACAGATTTTACTACTCTCCACATAAGCAAAATTCTCCTCATTTGGAATAGTGGGAGCAAACTTCTTCTAAATCAATTTTAGATGATAGTATTATTCATAATCCAAAAGATATAAGTGAAGTTCATGGAGCATTCTACAATTACTATAGACTAACCAATATCCAAGCTCAAAATATATAAGTGAAGCACACGAAGCATTCTATAAAACCATACTCAAAAGATTTAAGTGAAGCACAAAGAGAAATTCTATAAGATCATACTTAAAAGATATAAGTGAAGCACATGAAGTATTCTATAAATCAATAAAGGGATATCTCATACTAGCATGGTTCTTAAAGGAAAAACAAAAACACAAAGGACACAAATTATGTGAACAAAACAAAAACCGAGGTATAACGATAATTGTTGCAGGAGAAGGATGGGATGCCAACCGGGGCATCCCCAAGCTTAGATCCTTGAGTATCCTTGAAATATTTACTTGGGGTGCCTTGGGCATCCCCAAGATTTAGCTCTTGCCTCTCTATATTCTTCTCATATTGATAGCTCATCGATCTTCGAACACTTAATCCACACAAAACTTTAACAAAAACTTTGTGAGATCCGTTAGTGTAATAAAGCAAATCACTACCTTCAGGTACTATTGCAAACTTATTCCGATTTTATATTAGAACTATATCTACTATATTCCAACTTCACCATGGTTCATACCCCCTGATACTACCCATAGATTCATCAAAATAAACGAACAACTCATAGAAAAACATATCTGTCAAAACAGGATAGTCTGTAGTAATCTGAAAGTTTAGTAAACTTCTGTAGCTCCAAAAAAAATCAAAAAAAGTATGACAATTTAAACAATTTATACAGAAGTAATGTGCGAAAAGTTTTAGACCCATTTGACTTTCCAGTCAAAATGTAAAATCACGCGCTACAGCCAAAGTTTCTATTTTTGTACTGAACATAGTAATCAAGCAATCTAATCATCCTAAAACCGAAGCTTGGCACATTATTTTTATAATACAATGGATATATACAAGGGGATAATTATTTTCAGAGAAGCTTCCATGAATTTTTTTTACATCATTTCCATGAGCATGAACACAAGTGTTCAAGGTCGACCCTCATTTCTTCAATGCATAATCTTCCAATCACTTCTCTTATTGAAAAACATTTTAGGCATGAGAGGCAAGTAAATTTTTTTGTATTTTCATTCTTAATTTTTTTTGTAATGTTTCACCCACAACTAAATATAAACAAAAAGGAAAAACAAAATATACTTAGTGAAGAAAGCAAACAAGCACACACAAGAATATCAACCCCACGCTATTGCTCCCCCGCAACGACGCCAGAAAAAGAGCTTGCTAATCCCCAAGTGCAGGGAATCATCGTAGCAATTCCCAAAGGTGAAAGTGATAAGTATGTAGTGTCGAACCCACAAGGAGCTAAAGGTAAGATCAATATTCTCTCAAGCCCTATCTGCCACTGATACGACTCTACGTACACCGAACATTTGCTTCCAACTAGAAACGAGAAATAAAAGTACGTTATGGATATGAAGATGATAACTTTGCATGATATCGGAGAGCTAAAATATAAAAGTAGGTGATGCTCTCATAAAGTTAGAATATATTACTAAATATTATAAATAGCGAGTGTGGAATAATGATGGGTCGGTGTGCGGAATTGTCTTATGCAATTGTTAACAAGACTAGTGGTCGTCATTGCAATTTCATATGAGGGAGAGGCATAAGCTAACATACTTTCTCTTCTTGGATCATATGCACTTATGGTTGGAACTTTATCAAGCATCCGCAACTACTAAAGATCATTAAGGTAAACCCAACCATAGCATTAAAGCATCAAGTCCCCTTTATCCCATACGCAACAACCCCCTTACTCGGGTTTATGCTTCTGACACTCAAGCAACCCACTATAAGCGAATCATGAACGTATTGCAACACCCTACAGCGGGAATCCCTCACACTTGCGCGACACGAAGGGCACAATAGGACAGCACCAAAATAAAACATGCAACTCGTACCAATCTAGATCATCAATCAACCCAAAGACAAATGATGTCTACTCAAAACATCATAGGATGGCAATACATCATTGGATCATACTATGTGGCATAAAGCACCATGTTCAAGTAGGAATTACAGCCGGGTGCGGGAGACTGGACCGCGTAAAAGAGATGAGGATGGTGATGTTGATGAAGACGATACTGCAGCGATGATTTCCCTCCCGATGGCACTCCGGCGCCACCAAGAGAGAGGAGGAGAAGTTCTCCCCCTTGTGCTTCCTCCTCCATGGCCTCCCCCCTGGATGGGGAGGGGTTCCCCCTCTGGTCCTTGGCCTTCATGGTGATGATGGCCCCTCCGGGATCCTCCTCCATGCCCTTCGGTGATGATGGCCCCCTCCGGCAGGGTGCCAGAGAGGGCCTAGATTGATTTCTCATGGCTACAGAGGCTTGCGGCGGCGGAACTTCCGATCTAGGTTATTTTCTGGAGGTTTGGGAATTTATAGGAGAGGTTGGCGTCAAGAACAAGTCAGGGGGCCCCATGGGAAGTCCACGAGGCACAAGGACGCGCCCGGGGGGTGGGCGCGCCCCCCACCCTCGTGGGGCCCACAGGACTCCCCTCCGGTAGATTTTTGTTCCAGTATTTTTTATATTTTTCAGAAAAGTTCTTCGTTGATTTTCATCGCATTCTGAGAACTTTTATTTCTGCACAAAACAACACCATGGTAGTTCTGCTGAAAACAACATCAGTCCGGGTTAGTTCTAATCAAATCATACCAAAATCATATAAAACTATTGTAAACATGGCATGAATACTTCATAAATTATAGATACGTTTGAGACGTATCAGGCGGCGTGGTGTGGGGGCTGGGCTGTGGCGGATGAGTGGCCGCGACGACGAAAATGGCAGCGGGGATGAATCCGGCGGCGGCGGTTGAGCGCCGGTGGGGTGGTAGCTGGGCGGGTGCTTGGCGGTCGAGTGCTGGCTACGGCCATGGCGGAAAAGGCGGTTGGGACGAATCGGGCGGTAGCCGCGGGCTGGCGGAAAAACGTCCGACCCACGGCGTGCAGTGGTGGGCAGCGTCCGAAACGTAGCGGAACCGGCGACGCGGGTGGCAGAGCAGCCGGATCTAGTGCGGGCCGACGATGGCGTGCTGCGGTGGGCCGGCGAGCGGCGGGGGCACTGCGACAGGCGGCTGGGGAAGAAGACGTGTGGTCAGCGAAAGCGAAATGAAGGTAGTTGGGTGGTTGATGAGCGACCGGCGGTTTTACATCACCTGGAGATGGAGATGCAAATTTGCATATCCAAGTGTAGTATTTTACATCACTTAAGTCAAGTGATGTAATTTTTGTACATCTACATCATCAATTGGAGGTGAGTTTTTGGCTTTGAAGAGGCAAAAACTAGTTATTTTTGCATCTACATCTTTTATTGAAGATGCTCTTAAGATATGCAAGACATATTATGGTCAAAACTTGTCATACAAAAAAGTCAAGCCAAATCCAAATCATTTTGCTGAGCACTGCATTATCAGCCACCCTAGGTTGTTTGGGATCACAGACCTTTCAGTCACTTTGATTCATAAAAGGATTACATGCATCATTCTGATATAGAGGCCAGGAGTAATTCTTCTTTTTTTTTTGCTTAGCACTACATTTATAGACAAATAAATACATATCATATTATCAATCCCACAATTGACACACAACCTATCCCTGAGATGCCAAAAGATATTCAGCATAGGTTCCATCCGTTCCTAATTTGGCGACACTAGGTTTTGGCTATACCCTTTCCGAGCAATCATACAGTACACCTTTATTTTCCTCTCTCCCGTCCGAAACGACATCACACTCAATTTCTCTGGTACCATCGATGCAAGCAAGAAAACAAACAAATGTAGTCTCACTGGAGCTTTCTAGATACATAGGAACTTAGTATTATGTCGTGATTTGAATATAAGCATACTTTCTTAAAAAAAAAGATACATATATATAATCAAACCTTTTTTTTATGTCCCAACCGGCCTAACAAATATCGAGTGAGACGTAGAAATACCAAAGCGGCACCTGCCGCCATGGACAACGACTCCATCGGACTGGCATGAGGTGCGTCCTTTTTTACCATGACTGACCTAATTTAATTTGGTCCTGGCTCCATCACCAATTTGTCTTCTAGCACTTTGGCCTGCCAAGATATGACTAGATGAGGATGGATGACTGTCCTAATCTTGGTCCATATTCGATGCAAAAAAAAAAAAACTTGGTCCATATGGACCATATCGTATACTACACCTTACTTACGTGTGCATATCTTTTGAGAAGAACGTATATTGTACCATGGAAAAAATGTACGTATAGATATGTTGTACTAATATATCTTAAATTTATTTATTTTCAAGTTTTGTTATGACTAGCTCATATGCCTGTGTGTTGCAATAGGAGAGAAAAATGATGTGCTCCGCTGCGATGTAAAAATTGATTGTCATTAAGCAGGTTTGCTGGTTGAGAATAAGTTTGATGATGACAAAAATGATGAATCAATTGACAACCTGATTATTTGTATTTTTATATAATTGGCATGCATTCGCACTTGTTAATAGCTCTCATAAATTTTGATAAGTGTATTAAAAAGCAATCTGGCAAAGGACTACATTGAAGGACATAATAATTATATTTTCTAAAACATGATAACTATATCAAAAGAACCTCATAGATGGTAGCTAGAACAAAGAACTTGTTTTTTTTTTAGTAACCTGCTAAGATAAAAGAGAAGCTAGGGTACAATCGGCAACACATGCTCATTAGTCAGCGTGCAAGCTAGTGGCCAACGGACGATGGAAAAGGAGGTGGCAGAACATACAGTAGTTCAACAAGCAAATGCGACAATCGCCATTCAGTTCGCATGATGGGAGAGAGCATTAGAGAGGGGATTAACTTGTGGCTCACTAATATGAATACTCAAGATGGGGCTAGCAAAGTGACATGGAAAGTTTGCATCCAAACGTCATTCTCATGGCCGGGTTGAGGTGATGCACACCATCCGGTTCAGGTTCACGGATGACACGGCTCGTGGTGCACGTGGTCAATGACAATAATAGGATGATAGACATTGTCTGTACGGGTGGTGACATCTCGATGAATTGATAGGTGCGAGTAATTGAAAATTTTCTCACTGACGACAAAGTAGGCTTGTGACGGTTGGCGTAGATTGAATGGTGAAATTTGTCATCCATGATATATGATTTGAGCTCTTTTTCGTCTGAATGGATTCTACTTGTTGATGAGGTCCCGGTGGTCGAGGGTCCGACCAACAAATCTCTTGTGCGTAGGGGATGATGATGGCGTCTGTTGGCCATGTAAGGTGACAGCTTAGAACAGGGAATGTGTGCGTGAACTGAACATATAGGAAGAGACCCAAGGTGGCCCAACAAAGCCCAGTTCTAACAGAGGATGGTCATGCCTCTTGAAATCTCAAAATCAGTCGTCCCAGCTTTGCGGCATTAAAGTGGCTCCATCGGGGCCATCGGTGAAGCACTTGTTATTCGCGGATGACAGTCTGCTGTTTTTAGGGCGTGTTACTGAGACAAAGCATGTGTCAAACCTTCTGGAGACTTATTGTTCAGCCTCGGGTCAGAGGATAAATAAGGAAAAATCATCAATATTCTTTAGGAAAGGATGTCCACAGATTGTGCGTGATGCGGTGAAGGGTCACCTGCAGGTCCTAACGAGTCCCTCACAGAGAGGTATCTTGGTATGCCAACCGATGTGGGGCATTCTAAAACAAAGACGTTTAAATTTTTGAGTGACCATATATGGGAAAAAGTGAAGGGATGGATGGGCAAGCTTTTATCAGCACGAGGAAAGGAAGTTCTCATCAAGTCTGTGGCCCAAGCAATCCCGGTGTATATATGGCACGTTTCAAGCTTCCCAGAGGTCTGTGTGAGCATTTAAATACTGTTATCCGTAAATTTTGGCGGGGTTGCTAGGATGGCAAGAGGAAGCCAGCTTGGGTGTCTTCGAAGCTAATGACAAGGCCCAAATATCTGGGAGGCATGGGTTTCAGGGACCTCGAAATATTTAATCTAGCCTTACTGGCTCGACAGTCCTGGAGGAACCAGCAATCATTGGATTCTCTAAGCTCAAGATTGCTTAAAGTGGTGTATTTCCCTGAGGGAACTTGTTATAGCATATCTCTCTCAAGGTAGTTTTGGTGATTGATGACAATATGTTTGCGGACTAATCATGTGCTTTGTGTTGTTCACAGATTCATCCCTGGCTTGAGACGTCTTCTTCCCTTCGGAGTGTCTTTCAAGACAGTGTAGCTCTTCCGTTTCTCTCTCGGTGGACTAGTTGCGTAAAGTGCACCGTACTATCAAGAGGGGGTCCGCTGGGGTATTGAATGGGTGGAATCAACATGTACATATCAGCTTCTCACCCTCCGAGCTTTTCCATTCCATTGGAGAGATCTCTCCTCTTTTCTTTGTCCTGTCTGGGTTCCAGCGGTAGTACCGCGCAACCCAGCGGTAGTACCGTTGAAGAGTCACAAGCGGCAGTACCGCTCCGCAGCGGTAGTACCGCCCGTGACTCCATAGCAGTACTACCGCTGGCCTGCCTGGCACCACCGCCTCGTCCTCAGCCTCGATGGAGAGATCCTCTCTCTCTCTCTTCTTTGTCCCAGCGGTAGTACCGCACTACCAGCGGTAGTACCGCCGAAGGGTCACAAGCGGCAGTACCGCTCCGCAACGGTAGTACCGCCTGTGACCCCGCTGTTGTACTACCGCTGGGCTGTCTGGCTCCTACCGCCTCGACTCGAGGGCTCTTTTTCTCGTGTCGGGTTTTGCGGCACTGGTTGCGGTTGTAGGGGCGGTACTACCGCTCGCTCAGCGGTAGTACCGCCCCCGTTAGCGATACTACCGCCCTGTGCGGGGCTGGTTGGTGGGGCAATGGTTGGTTTGTTGCCCCCACTATAAAAGGGGTCCCCTTCTTCTCCTTTGACTTACCTCTTCCCCCTCAAGCTCCATTTATTGCTCAAGCTCCACTAAATGCTCCAAGCTCCATTTTCGCCCGATCTATCTCTCTAGCCAATCAAACTTGTTGATTTACTCGGGAGTGGTTGAGAAGGCCCCGATCTACACTTCTACCAAGGGATTTTCGATTCCCCCACTCATCCCTAGCGGATCTTGTTACTCTTGGGTGTTTGAGCACCCTAGACGGTTGAGGTCACCACGGAGCCATAGTCCATTGTGGTGAAGCTTCGTGGTTTTGTTGGGAGCCTCCGATTAAGTTGTGGAGATTGCCCCAACCTTGTTTGTAAAGGTTCGGTCGCCGCCTTCAAGGGCACCAATAGTGGAATCACGGCATGTCGTATTGTGCGAGGGCGTGAGGATAATACGGTGGCCCTAGTGCCTTTCTTGGGGAGCATTGTGCCTCCACACCGCTCTAACGGAGACGTACTTCCCTTCAAAGGGAAGGAACTTCGGTAACACATCCTCGTCTTCACCGGACCCACTCTTGGTTATCTCTTACCTTTACTTGTGCAAGCTCTTTAGTGTTACTTCTCTTACTTGCTTGTTTGCTTGTTGGTACTGCATCATATAGGTTGCTCACCTAGTTGCACATCTAGACAACCTACTTTGATGCAAAGTTTAATTTGATAAAGTTAAGTTAAAAATTGGTAGTTGACTATTCACCCCCCCCCCCCCCCTCTATTCAACCATATCGATCCTTTCAATTAGTATCAGAGCCTCGTCTCTTTATTAAGGACTTACCGTCCAAAGAGTATGGTTGATACCGTAGACGGTGTGGAGGAACACTCCGGTGTGAATCCGATCTCGTCTACGGGCGATGGGGGAACCTCGGTCTCTCGTGAGGAGTTCAATGTGGTCTTGGAGACATTAAAAACCTCCATGACGACCAAAGTTGAAAGCATGTTTACTAAATTTCTTGAGGGGCTTAAACTATCCACCGCACCGTTGAAAGTGGGTGACCCCGCCAACAAGGTGACAGATGCTATCCCCGACAAGGGGGAAGCTAGTAGTGAAAAGGCTCCTTCTTCTAGTGGTAAGAATGGCACCGGCATCTTTGCCCATGTGGAACCACCACTTGTGTATGGTGGACCGGTTCCTTCCACTCATTTGAATCATGCCGGTCCTCCCCCTAAGATTGTGAAAAATGAGGACTTTGATTCTTGGGTTTACCGCTTTAAACGTCATTTAAATCATGTGAACACTAACCTTTGGAGAATCATTGAAGAAGGTTTCTATCCATATGATCCAAGCAACTTCACTCCTCGAGAAGCCGCGGACAATCAATTCAATGAGAATGCTCTCTTCATCATTCAAGATGCAATTCCACCCGAAGACCTACCTCATCTTCGTCCCTTCGCCTTGGCCAAAGATGCATGGTAGTGTGTTGTCTCTCTCTACCGGGGAAGCGCAAGCATTCAACGCTCCAACTATGAAGTGGTACAAGATGAGGACGATGAGTTTGCAATGAAAGAAGATGAAGAACCTCGTGAGCTTTATCGAAGAGTAACCAAACTCGCGGTCTCACTACGAGATCACGGGAGCAAGGACACGGATGACAATTGGATCAAGCGAAAATACCTCAAGGCAATGATGCCCTATCACAAGGCCATGTCCTCCGTCATTCGTCAAAGACCGGACTTCCACACTTTGACCTCAAGCGAAGTGTTGGATGAGTTTGTGGCCATGAACATTTTGGACAAGATCGCCGACGATGCGGTGCTTTGCTCTCAAAGGGCAAAGAGGCCTAACCTTGCATTGAAGGCCAAGTTCACCGTTGAAGAAGAAGAAGAGGAAGAAGAGGAGAGCAACCCCGAAGATACGAAGTATGCATATCAAGAACACATGGAACTTGCTTCAAGGCAATTTTGGAGCAAGAAAAACTCGAGGCCAAACTTTAGCAGAAACAACTCAAGTGGCTCGAAGAGCAAGCAACATGTAAGGACTTTCTACAATTGCGGCAACGTGAGTCATTTTGTTGCGGAATGCCCATATGAGAAGAGCGAAGACAATGGTGGCAAGCTCATCCGAAAGGACAAGGCCAAGTCGTTCCCCAACAAGAGCAACTTCACCAAGAAGACTCCTCCCAAGGCATTGGTGGTACAAGAAGAGTACAATGAGGATGATGATGATGATGAAAGTGATGAGTCGGTTGCCATGGCCTCTGTTGCCATTGCGACGACTCCACGGGTATCTCTCTTCGACTCGCCCAATGAGAGCATCACCGCCAAGTGCCTCATGGCTAAAGCCACCAACAAGGTAACCTCCAACATCAAAACTACCATCATTAATCATCCTTCTCCGGCGGATAGCATTAATGAAATTGAGGAAGATAATGTGGAGGCTAATGAGTTTGAGGCCTTTATGGGCAAACTCAAGGGAAAATCTAAGAAGCACTTTGTTGCTCTCTTGGAACAACTTGGTGAAGCCAATGACATGATCGAGGCTCACGAAAACACCATCACTAAGATGGAAGGGCATAGTCGTGACTATGCCGATGAGATTTCGGATCTTTCCAATGCTCTTGAGGAAGAGTGTGGTCTTCGTTTGGCTCTTGAGGAGTCACACAACGTTGATCATGCTAAGTTAAAGAAAGATTATGATCATGTCCTCATTGTTTCCCGTGTGCTAAATTCCGAGAAGGCCAAACTTGGGGTTGATCTTGCTAGACTCAAAGAGGAGTTTGATATACTTGACAAGGCCCACAAGGCCTTGAAGGGTATTCACGCTAGTCTCAAGGAGTCTCATGATCAACTCCAAGTGAAGCTAACTAAGGAGAAAGCGACATTTCCTCATATGGTTTTAATTGACAATGCAAATGTTACTAACCCGTGTTGTGAGCATATACATCTTGTTGAGGAAAATGCTAAGTTGAAGGAGCAACTTGAGAGAGGTCTTGCGACTTGCATACAAGGCAAGAAGAACCTCAACGATCTCTTGATCAACCAAAAGGGAGTTGTGGCCAAGGAAGGGGTTGGGTACGTACCCGACTCCAAGAACAAGAAGAAGAATGACAAGACCAAAAGACCTCCTCCTCTCATGCAAACCTTTCTGAAGGACGGAGAGAGTGCCTTCAAGGATAAGAAAAAGAACACTGCAAAGGGCGGCAATGTCAAGAAGGGCAATGCCACCCCTCCCAACAAAGCCGGCGATTTTAACCCTTATTATGTGTTATGCCGTGCTAGTGATGGGCATGTTTATGCCAAATTTGTTGGTTCTCCTCATGAGTACATTGAATGGTCTATTTGGGTTCCAAAGACCCTTGTTACTAACATAAAAGGACCCATTACAAAATGGGTACCTAAAACCAAGCATTGATCTCTTGTAGGTGTTTGCTTTCGGTGGGGGATCATGGTTGCTCGATAGCGGAGCTACAAATCATATGACCGAAAGCAAGGACTTGGTGGTGGACGTGCACAAGGTTCGATCTATGCCCACCAATGTCGAGTGGGGTTACGCCTCATCTTCTAAGGTATTGGGACTTGGCAAGGTAGTCATCTCTCATGATCTTACGATCGAGAAGGTCATGCTTGTTGAGTCCCTCGCATACAATTTACTTTCGGTTCGTCAACTTGCAATCATGGGCTTTGCCACTTTCTTTGATATCGATATCGTGGCCCTCTTGTGAAGCAAGACTCTTAAAGTAGCCTTTGTTGGGCATGTCGAGAACGGTCTATACGTGATTAACTTTTCAGAGCGACCCACTAAGACCGCGACGTGCCTAATGGCTAAAGTTGATGTGGGATGGCTTTGGCATCGCCGTTTAGCCCATGTCAATATGAGATCTTTGCAAAGTCTCCTCAAGGGGGACCATGTCCGTGGACTAACGTATGTTAGTTTTTCTAAAGATCGTGCTTGCAGTGCCTGTATCGAAGGAAAGCTACATGAGAAGGCTCACCCTCCCACGACTATCATTTATTCGAAGAGGCCTTAGGAGCTCCTTCACATGGATCTCTTTGGGCCTCCTTCCTTCGATAGTCTTGGAGGTAGGAAGTATTTCTTGGTGATTGTGGATGACTACTCAAGGTACACGTGGGTGTATTTCTTCAAGAGGAAGAGCGAGACCCAACAAACCGTCATTGACTTTGCAAATGAAGCACAACGTCAACACAATGCAAAGATCTTGACAATAAGAAGTGACAACGGCACCAAGTTCAAGAACTACACCTTGGATGAGTTTCTTAGTGATGAGGGAATCAAGCATCAATATTCCGCACCCTACACCCCTCAACAAAATGGTGTTGCGGAGAGGAAGAACCGGATGTTGATGGATGCGGCAAGGACCATGATGGCAGAGTTCAAGTCGCCGTACAACTTTTGGGCCAAAGCCATCAACACCGCGTGTCATGCATCCAATCGGCTCTACCTCCGCAAGGGCTTGAACAAGACTCCATATGAGATACTCACCGGTAACAAGCCCAATCTCAAGTACTTCTGGGTATTCGGGTGTAAGTGTTTCATTCTCAAGAAAGGTGTTCGGTTGTCTAAATTTGAGGCTAGAGCTTATGAGGGCATATTTGTTGGTTATGCTACAAACTCTCATGCTTACCGTGTCCTCAATAAATCCACGGGACTTATTGAGGAGACGTGTAACGTGGAGTTTGATCAGAATAACGGCTCCCAAGTGGAGCAAAGTGGCACTTGTGATGTAGGTGATGAAATTCCTCCCCAAGCCATAAGAAGAATGGGTGTTGGCTTTATCCTACCCATTGAGGAACCCCTTGTGGCCGAAGGAGAAGGACAAAGCTCCACTCAAGTGGAGCCATCACCAACCCAAGGCCCACACACTTCCGAAGAACAACATGAAGGCCCTCATCCTCAAGAACATGACCAAGGGCAAGATCACGCTCAAGACGGTGTTGACACATCATGTGATGCCCAAGCTCAAGTTCTCTCCTCAGAGCAAGTTCAAGAACAAGAACAAGACCAAGACGACGCTCAAGATGATCAAGTGAACACTCCTTGTCTCACCCCCGAGGAGGAATTAGAGCGTCGTGCCGCCAAGGTTGCTTCCAAGCTCTCCACCAAGGATCATCTCATGACCAATGTGCTTGGAAGCTTAAGAAAGGGGGTAAGCACTCGTAGACAATTAGCAAATTATTGTGAGCATCACGCGTTTGTCTCTTGTGTGGAACCCCACAAGGTCTATGAAGTGCTAGAAGATCCGGATTGGCTCAATGCCATGCATGAAGAACTCAACAACTTCGAGCGCAACAAAGTGTGAAGATTGGTGCCAAGACCAACCGGGAATCACAATGTCATAGGAACCAAGTGGATATTTAAGAACAAGCAAGATGCCCATGAGATTATCATTTGCAACAAGGCTCATTTGGTAGCACAAGGCTACTCCCAAGTCGAGGGTATCGACTACGGTGAAATCTTTGCTCCCGTTGCTCGTCTTGAATCCATTCGCATGTTGATTGCATATGCTTCTCATCATAACTTTAAGTTACAACAAATGGATGTGAAAAGTGATTTTATTAATGGTCCTATTAATGAGTTGGTTTACGTCAAGCAACCCCCCGGGTTTGAGGATCCCTACTTTCCCGATCATGTGTATCAACTCAATAAGGCACTCTATGGCCTTAAACAAGCCCCACGTGCATGGTATGACCACCTTACCAAGTTGTTACAAGACCATGGTTTTGAAGTTGGGCTAATCGACCCCACTCTTTTTACTAAGAAGGTCAAAGGGGAGTTGTTTGTGTGCCAATTATACGTTGATGACATTATCTTTAGTTCTCCTAACAAAGCTTTCAATGAGGAATTTGCCGCTCTCATGACCTCAAAGTTCGAGATGTCCTCCATTGGAGAGTTGAAGTTCTTTCTAGGGTTCGAAGTGAAGCAAAGAAGAGAAGGAACCTTCATCAATCAATCCAAATACACTCAAGACATGCTCAAGAGATTCAAGCTAAGTGACGTCAAGCCGGCTTCCACTCCAATGACCACCAAGTGCCAACTTGACTTAGATCCCAATGGTAAAGTGGTGGATCAAAAGGTATATCGTTCCATGATTGGATCCTTGCTTTACCTTTGTGCATCTAGACCGGACATCATGTTGAGTGTGGGAATCTGTGCACGGTTTCAAGCCGCACCTAAGGAAAGTCACTATGTGGCAGTCAAACGAATCTTTCGATATTTGGCTCATACCCCAAACTTTGGCTTATGGTACCCAAGAGGATCAAACTTCAAGCTTGTAGGGTACTCCGATTCCGATTGGGCGGGAGACAAAGTGGATAGGAAGTCCACTTCCGGAGGGTGCCAATTCCTTGGTTGCTCTTTGGTAAGTTGGTCTTCCAAAAAGTAAAGTTGTGTGTCTCTCTCGTCCACTGAGGCGGAGTATGTTGCAGCTGGTAGTTTTTGTGCACAACTCCTATGGATGAGGCAAACTTTAAAGGATTATGGTGTCACTTGTGACAAAGTGCCTCTTTGGTGCGACAATGAAAGTGCCATCAAGATCTCTCTCAACCCGGTGCAACACTTCAAGATGAAGCATATTAAGATTCGGTATCACTTCATCCGGGATCACATTAGGCGAGGAGAGATCGAGCTCAACTATGTCAACACTCATGACAACCTTGCAGATATTTTCACGAAGCCCTTGGATGAAGCAAGATTTCGCGAGTTAAGACATGAGCTAAATATCATTGATTCAAGCAATGTGGCTTGAACCCTTGCACACCCCACCACGCTCAATTTGCTGTCTAGTTTAGGTGTAGGCATGGACATAGGGGGAGTGTTGTTCTCTCAATGAACTCTTCCTCCCCTCATTATGCATAAATTGATCAAGTCTTTCACTTTAGCCATTGTTGATGGTACTTGTGTTTCAAAGACGAGTTTTGGTCATGGGCCCAAGGTTAAAATCTTCGCGGCGCCATACCTCTTGACTCAAACATAGGTGGCCTCGGCCACCACCCTCTCTTGAAGAGGTGTGTCTTGGTCGTTTGCTGGTGTGCTCTTTTTTTCTTGCTGTTTTGTTTTTCCTTCGAGCAAAAGCCATGTTGTTAGGTTGTCGTGGCATGCTGGGCAGTACTACCGCTGGTGGTGCGCGGTACTACCGCCCGCCAGCACGGTACTACCGCTAAGGGACGGGACTAGGGGGTTATATCGGGGCAGGGGGAGTTTTCTTCTCCCCCATACCCATTCGCTTCGCCCCCTCTTTCCTCTTCCTCTCTCCAGCCTCAACTCGCCATGGGAGGGCTCCGGTGGATCTCTGTCTCTGGGGCATCTCTCTCCATTTCCTTCGGTGGAGTCGTTCCCCACCTCGTTCTCTTGCCATGGATGCTGGTATTGCCCCCCGTTCCGTCTCTCCTTTTGTCTCATTTTCAGATCTTGTTTCTTAGGGGCAATGGTGGTTGCATCTCTAGATTTTTGGCTAAATCTAGGCTTGAGTAGGTTGGAGAAGGCAACTAGACTATCTAGATTAGAGTTTGGTAGGAATATTTTTGAATTTGGCAGGCCGGTAGTGTCGGATCTGACCACGGTAGTAGGAAACAGTTGTTTCTCCGCCTTGTGGTGTAGGAAACCGTTGTTTCTCCGCCTCGAGCAGTACTACCGCTCTCATTGGAGGGGTAGTACCGCTTGACCTCGAGCGGTACTACCGCTTTCTTTGGTGCGGTACTACCGCTTGGGCGGTACTACCGCAGGCATGTCATGGTACTACCGCTGCCTGCCAAATTCCATCATATTCCTGCCTTACCTTGATCATTTTTGTTGTGTTTGTTGGCGTATGCTCGTTCTTTCTGGTTGTTTTGCGTGTTCTTGTGTTTGGCTCCAGGTGATGACCATTCTGAGCATCAAGCTTGCCGTATCAACCCCGGGCGTGCAACATCAAAACGCTACCGCACCTCTGAGCCTGTCGGTGGTTCCTCTAGCACCCAACCGCCTCCAGTAAGTGCATCTGCAAGTGTTCCTCCACCTCCTCAGCAATCGAAGAGATCCGCCAACAATCCAAAGGGGAAGACTGTGACTGAGATGACCAACAAGGAGTTTTGGGAAAGGCATCGCCGCAATCCCTATGAGGTGGACCAAGAACCCACTTTGGTCAACCGCCCGTTCTGGAACCGATTTCAGTTTGCCATCTATTTTGATGTGATCAAGGCCAAGAAGAATCTCTTTGTTGATGTTCGCTCCATTGAAACCGATGCTATGGAGAAGGACCCGGAGTACTTTGGCGAAGCCCTTCAGATGTCCACTCAGCTGAACATTCTCAGGATCATGCAATTCAACAAGGATTTCGATGCAGATTTGGTGGCTCAATTCTTTGCCACCGTTCATCTTGGGACGGATGTCGACAGAACTCTGACATGGATGACCAATGGCAAGCTGCTTTCCGTCAAGTGGAAGGCTTTCATGGAGTTACTTGATGTGGTGGATCACGGGCTTGAGACTCCAGTCGGTTTCCGCCCTCACCGCAATGATACGTCCACCCACAAGCAAGCACTTTGGCCCTACTGCACTGTGAAAGTTCACCCAGTGACTGAGAAGAAAACCTATGAGTTGTCTCCGTATCTGGACATTCTTCATCGTATCTTCCGTGAGACTCTCTTTCCTCGCATCGGGATTCTGGATATGGTCCACTCTTATCTCGTGGACATGCTTATGTTCTGTCAGCATGAGAAGGAAGCAAACACTGGAGAGAGCCTGGATATTTCTCATGTCATGTGGTCTGAACTTCTCTCTGCCGTGTCTGAGCGCAAGTGCCCGATATATGGTCCATTCATCATGAGGCTCATTGAGAGGGCCTGGGCACAGATCTATCCCAGAGTGTTGCTGGAAACTGGAGACTTGGTTTCTCATGAGATCAAGCGTCTGAGGAAGAAGGACACTTGGGTCACCCCAGTGCCTCAAATAGGGGGTTCGTCTGCTGCTGCTGCTGCCATGGGGACCGAGGGTGGGGCTGCCACTGATGATCACGGGGAGGACTTTGGGCCTTCTAGTACAGAACCGTCGTGGGCACAGAAGCTTAAACGCAAGATGAAGAAGCTTTTCTGCATGGAGTCTCATGGTTAGTACATGACTCATGTGGCGGAGAAGCATGCCAGGATGCGCCATAAGGAGCTCATGCGTCAGATGGGAGCGACAGTTGCCAGTGGTTCTGAGGGTCAGATCACTGAAGAGGAGGAATGGATTCATCAGCATTGCCCTTGGACCGACTCCGATGCCGAGCAGTTTTCGACCCACGATGAAGATGCAGACGATCACGCTGAGATGTGATGTTCGAGATCCTCAGCTTCCCATCACCTGGAGTCGTAGCGTCACTCTTTGCCCTTTTTGGTGTCTCGCTGCCAAAGGGGGAGAGAGTGTAGGGATTTGTGTTGTTGCCGTGCTTTCAGTGTGTGTGTGTGTGTGTGTGTCGTCTTGTGTTTTCTTGTGTGTTCTCTCGGTGTCTTTGTTTGGTTTGGTTTGGTGCCTGTGAGACCTAAGTTCTAGACATATGGTGTCAGACATATGCTCCCTATCGCTACCTTATTACTTATGTCTATTTAGTAGTGTAGTTTATTATGAGTTGCATGCTTGTCCTGTTTTATACTCTTCTCTCATATATCTTGTGCTTAGAATTGTTGGACTATAAAATATAGGGGGTGTTGATCCGGATGTGTGTGTCTTGCTTTCCGAATGCTCCTCTAACTAGGTGCACACATTCTGGGGGAGCCCGTCTATATTTTGTAGTTCTTAGTTTTCTTACATTTAGTTCTTTTCCTTGCGCAAATCCCTAGTTGTCATCAATCCACCAAAAAGGGGGAGATTGTTACGGCATATCTCTCTCAAGGTAGTTTTGGTGATTGATGACAACATGTTTGCGGACTAATCATGTGCTTTGTGTTGTTCACAAATTCATCCCTGGCTCGAGATGTCTTCTTCCCTTCGGAGTGTCTTTCAAGACGGTGTAGCTCTTTCGTTTCTCTCTCGGTGGACTAGTTGCATAGAGGGCACCGTACTATCAAGAGGGGGTCCGCTGGGGTATTGAATGGGTGGAATCAACACGTAAATATCAGCTTCTCACCCTCCGAGCTTTTCCATTCCATTGGAGAGATCTCTCCTCTTTTCTTTGTCATGTCTGGGTTCCAGCGGTAGTACCACGCAACCCAGCGGTAGTACCATTGAAGAGTCACAAGCGGTAGTACCGCTCCGCAGCGGTAGTACCAACCGTGACTCCATAGCAGTACTACCGCTGGCCTGCCTGGCACCACCGCCTCGTCCTCAGCCTCGATGGAGAGATCCTCTCTCTCTCTTCTGTGTCCCAGCGGTAGTACCGCACTACCAGCGGTAGTACCGCCGAAGGGTCACAAGCGGCAGTACCGCTCTGCAGCAGTAGTACCGCCTGTGACCCCGCTGATGTACTACCGCTGGGCTGTCTGGCTCCTACCGCCTCGACTCGAGGGCTCTTTTTCTCGTGTCGGGTTTTGCGGCACTAGTTGCGGTTGTAGGGACGGTAGTACCGTTTCAGAGCGGTAGTACCGCCCTTACCACCACGGTAGTACCGCGCTGGGTCCAGATCCCTGCTGCTCTTCTCTGAGCGGCAGTACCGCTCGCTGGAGCGGCAGTACCGCTGGCTCAGTAGCAGTACCGCCCCCGTTAGCGGTACTACCGCCCTGTGCGGGGCTGGTTGGTGGGGCAACGATTGGTTTGTTACCCCCACTATAAAAGGGGTCCCCTTCTTCTCCTTTGACTTACCTCTTCCCCCTCAAGCTCCATTAAATGCTCCAAGCTTCATTTTTGCCCGATCTATCTCTCTAGCCAATCAAACTTGTTGATTTGCTCGGGAGTGGTTGAGAAGGCCCCGGTCTACACTTCCACCAAGGGATTTTCGATTCCCCCACTCATCCCTAGCGGATCTTGTTACTCTTGGGTGTTTGAGCACCCTAGACGGTTGAGGTCACCACGGAGCCATAGTCCATTGTGGTGAAGCTTCGTGGTTTTGTTGGGAGCCTCCGATTCAGTTGTGGAGATTGCACCAACCTTGTTTGTAAAGGTTCGGTCGCCGCCTTCAAGGGCACCAATAGTGGAATCACGGCATCTCACGTTGTGTGAGGGCGTGAGGAGAATACGGTGGCCCTAGTGGCTTCTTGGGGAGCATTGTGCCTCCACACCGCTCTAACGGAGACGTACTTCCCTTCAAAGGGAAGGAACTTCGGTAACACATCCTCGTCTTCACCGGATCCACTCTTGGTTATCTCTTACCTTTACTTGTGCAAGCTCTTTAGTGTTACTTCTCTTGCTTGCTTGTTTGCTTGTTAGTACTGCATCATATAGGTTGCTCACCTAGTTGCACATCTAGACAACCTACTTTGATGCAAAGTTTAATTTGATAAAGTTAAGTTAAAAATTGGTAGTTACCTATTCACCCCCCCCTCTAGTCAACCATATCGATCCTTTCAGAACTATTATGGATGCTGATCTAGGAGCTCGACCTTCTCAGATATGGAGAGCGATTCTGGAGGGAAGGGACATTATGAAACAGGGAGTCATCCGCAGAATTGGAAAGGGCCAGAGTACGAGCATATGGAACGATAACTGGATTCAGAAAGCCACATACTTAAGGCTGATACTATCATTGGTGAATAACCCCCCGCGGCTGGTATATGAACTAATGCTCCCAGCATCAGCCACATGGAATGTTGATTTGTTCAAAACTGTGTTCTTACAATCAGACGCGGAGGAGATCTTAAAGATACCATTATGCACGAGAAACATAGATGATTTCTGGGCATGGCATCATGATAAGAAAGGAAGGTTCACAGTTAGCTCGGCTTACAAGCTAATGGTAAACGTCAAGATCGAAGGGGAAAATCATCTAGAGGGGCGGGTGGAGCCTCGGACATGAGTAGAGAATTGGCATGGTCCTCTCTCCCTTCAAAAGTAAAAAGTTTCTCATGGCGGCTTGATAAGCACACACTGCCAACCATGGATATTCTGAAAAGAAAAAACATGTCAACTGTTGATGCATGCCCTTTATGTGGGGCAAAGGACTCATGGAGACATGCGCTTATCGGATGTACAATGGCCCGATGTACATGGGCACTCTCAGAGGAGAGTCTGGTTGAAACAATGACGGAAAACGCCCACCAGTCTACAAAGAACTGGATCTTTGATCTACATTAAGAGTTGAGTCACGACTAGTTTACAAAGTTGGTCATTACGCTGTGGGCAATCTGGTATGTCAGGAGGAAAGTTGTGTACGAATCCATATTCCAAAGTCCATATATCAAACAAATGCATTCGTCCTCTCTTAGTTGCATGATCTTCTCATATGCGAGCCCGCAAGTTCAAGGCATAGTGGGAATATACAGGTGACAAGGGAGCAACATTGGCTTCCTCCTTCAGAAGCCACGACTAAGTTAAACATGGATGGTGCAGTAGCACGAGATGGACTGCGTGGAGCAGCGGCTGCAATATGTCGAGATTGCCATGGAAACTATCTGGAAGCCTCGGCCCTTATATTTCATGTGCATGTTCCGGTCATTCTGGAAACATTGGCAGTAAGGGAGGCTCTCGCGCTCGCGACTGATCTCAACCTCTAGCGCCTAAATATTGGTTCTGATTGCCAGGAGGTGATTATCGATATTCAGCAGAGAAGATGTGGGGCGAACGCAGCTATCACCAAAGAAATCACAGAGGCCGTGACTGATTTCCAGTCATGTATCTGTTGGGGAACGTAGTAATTTTAAAAAAATTCCTACGCACACGCAAGATCATGGTGATGCATAGCAACGAGAGGGTAGTGTGTTGTCCACGTATCCTCATAGACCGTAAGCGGAAGTGTTAGCACAACGCGGTTGATGTAGTCGTATGTCTTCACGATCCGACCGATCAAGTACCGAACGTACGACACCTTCGAGTTCAGCACACGTTCAGCCCGATGACGTCCCTCGAACTCTGATCCAGCCGAGTGTTGAGGGAGAGTTTCGTTAGCACGATAGCGTGGTGACGATGTTGATGTTCTACCGACGCAGGGCTTCGCCTAAGCACCGCTACAGTATTATCGAGGTGGACTATGGTGGAGGGGGCGCCGCACACGGCTGGGAGAGATCAACTTGATCAACTTGTGTGTCTAGAGGTGCCCCCCTGCCCCTGTATATAAAGGAGCAAGGGGGGAGGCGGCCGGCCTAGGAGGAGGTGCGCCAAGGGGGGGCCACCTTGTCCAATTGGAGTAGGAGAGAACGAAAGAGGGGGAGAGGGAGAAGGAAAAGGGGGCTGCACCCCTTGTCCAATTCGGACCAGAGGGGGGCGCAGGCCTCCTTCTTTTTGGCCTCTCTCCTCTATTCCCGTATGGCCCAATAAGGCCCATATACTCCCCGGCGAATTCCCGTAACTCTCCGGTACTCCGAAAAATACCCGAATCACTCGGAACCTTTCCGAAGTCCGAATATAGTTGTCCAATATATCGATCTTTACGTCTCGACCATTTCGAGACTCCTCGTCATGTCCTCAATCTCATCCAGGACTCCGAACTCCTTCGATACATCAAAACACATAAACTCATAATATAACCGTCATCGAACTTTAAGCGTGCGGACCCTACGGGTTCGAGAACTATGTAGACATGACCGAGACACATCTCCGGTCAATAACCAATAGCGGAACCTAGATGCTCATATTGGCTCCGACATATTCTACGAAGATCTTTATCGGTCAAACCGCATAACAACATACGTTGTTCCCTTTGTCATCGGTATGTTACTTGCCCGAGATTCAATTGTCAGTATCTCAATAC
Organism: Triticum monococcum; assembly: GCA_034509565.1. Classification (NCBI taxonomy): domain Eukaryota; kingdom Viridiplantae; phylum Streptophyta; class Magnoliopsida; order Poales; family Poaceae; genus Triticum; species Triticum monococcum. The sequence continues at coordinate 617,514,058 of CM067847.1, read as the reverse complement.
CTAGTTCAATCTCGTTACCGGCAAGTCTCTTTACTCGTGCCGTAATACCTCATCTCGCAACTAACTCATTAGTTGCAATGCTTGCAAGGCTTAAGTGATGTGTATTACCGAGTGGGCCCAGAGATACCTCTCCGACAATCGGAGTGACAAATCCTAATCTCGAAATACGCCGACCCAACAAGTACCTTCGGAGACACCTGTGGAGCACCTTTATAATCACCCAGTTACGTTGTGACGTTTGGTAGCACACAAAGTATTCCTCCGGTAAACGGGAGTTGCATAATCTAATAGTCATAGGAACATGTATAAGTCATGAAGAAAGCAATAGCAACATACTAAACGATCGAGTGCTAAGCTAACGGAATGGGTCAAGTCAATCACATCATTCTCCTAATGATGTGATCCCGTTAATCAAATGACAACTCATGTCTATGGTTAGGAAACATAACCATCTTTGATCAATGAGCTAGTCAAGTAGAGGCATAGTAGTGACACTCTGTTTGTCTATGTATTCACACGTGTATTATGTTTCCGGTTAATACAATTCTAGCATGAATAATAAACATTTATCATGAAATAAGGAAATAAATAATAACTTTATTATTGCCTTTAGGGCATATTTCCTTCAGTATCTTCCTTTATGAAAGTAGGGTTTGTAATTTTGAGGCTCATTCACTAGCCAAGTATGCTTGTAATCTAGCATTAGGCCATCATTTTTGGTTGGGAACTCCGCCTGACCAAATTCTTGTACCCCAAAAAATTACTCAATAAAGGTTTCGAGACTTTCTGAAAAAAAAAGAGGATTGTCATGCCAGCGTCGCCACAACGTACGAAACAGACCAAAGGACCAAAAAAGTGAAGAAACATCCATCATTTCTTTAATATGGGTAGGTATGGTTATAGATTTTCTCGGTTGAGGTATATAACACTCAACTTAAACTGTACTAAGATTACTAAGACACATATTTTGAGACGAAGAGGTATATAATATCAAACTCCAAACAGAATAGTGTTTTTTGAAGGATATGCATCATTAATTATTGAACTATTGCACAGTCTTTTCTTGCCTACACCATGTCCTCGTTTGTACACTGGTAATCTCGTGGACGTACTTGCCGGCTTTGTGTTGCTTGGTCATCGCATCATGCATCACTTATACAATCCCATACAAATACGTTTGTTGATGTTGATGACAGGGCCGGCCCTGGGCCATGGCGGCGAGTGCGACGGCCTAGGGCCCAGCCCGAGCAGGGGCCCATATCCTGTGCATGTATAGTATATATAGTATATTCACAAAAAAATAGTACTAGTACGCAAGCGAAATAGCCCAGCCCATGAAGAAGCGAGCAGCCACGCCGTCTCTCCCAGTCCCCCGGAAACACGCCGCCAGCCGCAAACCAATCGTCTACTTAACTCTGGCTCGACTCCTTCCCATTCTCATCTTCTTCCTCTTCCCCAAATCCAATTCATTGCCCCTTGTCCGAGTTCCTAAGAGGCCACGACCCCAACTCCACAAGCTAATTAATGAATTTTCCGTTAGTATCACACTTCAGTGGGTTTCTTTGCATCCTACAAATACCCCAAGGGCACCGACGAACGGATCCACATAGGCGAGCCGGCCAGCGGCGACACACCCTGTGCCCTGGCAGGAACACGAATCCACAGAGGCGAGCCGGTCAGGATCCGACTGTCCGGTGGTGGAGAGTGGAGACGTGGAGTCCAAGCACATCCTCCTAATTTTTTTTTGCATCTCAATTTCCCCCCTTTTTGCGTCTCAATTTTTCCCCTTGTCTATTTTCTGTTTATGATGAATTCATGTGCTGATGTTTAACCTTCTTGATTCTAGGACCGGCCATGGCAATCTAGAGCAGTGTAGAGCTGCGTGGGATACTGGGATTTCCTATATTTACTCCAAGAGATCAAGAACAGGATTCAAGAAGTCAAGATTTCAGGTGTTATCTCTCCATTTTTCTGTAACCATGTTGCCAAAAAAGCATTTATCTGGTTGTGCGAAAAGGAAAAAGAAGAAACTTGTAGATGAATTCATTGGAACTCAAAAGGGTGCTATTCATAAATTCGTTTTACAAAAATCCACTGCCGAGAATCCAGATGTATTAGCTATTCATAGTGTTGAAGAAAAACAATCTGATGAAAACTTAGTGGAGGAAAATGTTGACATCGACGATTCTACAAATTTGGGTGGCCATGAGAATGTTTCTGATACTGAAAATCCTAAAGAAGATGAACACAAATCTTCTAGTTCAGATATTTATGACCCTAGAACTTGGGAAATTCTTGACAATAAATCAAGAGACATTCTAATAGAGAAAGGGCCTACAAGGGATTTAAATCTTGTGTATCATCCAGATGATAACGGTAGACATTTTTCAAATGCCTACTACTCAAGAAATCTAAGTAATGAGGAGGTTAGTGATAGGAAATGGTTGGTGTACTCTAAGGATGCGAATAAAGTTTACTGTTTTTGCTGCAAATTGTTCAAATCGGAAGGTAACAAAAGTCTGTTAGCATCCGAGGGACTAAGTGATTGGCAACATCTTAGCCAGAGGCTCAAACTTCATGAGAATAGTATTGAGCATATCACTAACATGAATACTTGGAATGAGGTAAGGCTGAGACTAAATAAAAATCAAACAATTGACAAAGATTTGCAGCAAGAAATTGCAAAAGAAAAAGAGCGATGGAGACAAGTTTTAATAAGAATTGTTGCTGCTGTGAAGTTTCTTGCTAAACATAATTTGGCTTTTCGAGGATCGAATGAGAAACTTTATCAAGATAACAATGGTAACTTTTTGGGAATAATATAAATGATGGCAGAATTTGATCCTATAATGCAGGACCATATTGGCGTATTCAAAATAGTGAAATTCATCATCACTATCTTGGCCATAAGATTCAAAATGAGCTGATTGATATTCTTGCACAAGGTGTTAAAAGCACTATCATAAGAATAATTAAGGATGCCAAATATTTCCCTGTAATTCTAGATTGTACCCCTGATGTAATACATCAAGAACAAATGACTCTAATTGTGAGGTGTGTAAACATGTCAAGTAACACTACAAAAATAGAAGAGTATTTTCTAGAGTTCTTGAAGGTCGATGATATATCTGGACTAGGACTCTTCAATGAGTTAGTAGGTGCCCTTAAATCTCTTGATTTGAATGTTAATGATGTTAGAGGTCAAGGCTACGATAATGGTTCTAACATGAAAGGAAAACATCAAGGTGTTAAAACACGTTTGCTTGAAATAAATCCTAGAGCATTGTACATGCCATGTTCCTGTCATAGCCTCAATCTTACACTTTGTGACATGGCAAAATCATGTAGCAAAGCTATTACCTTCTTCGGAGTTGTGCAACGAATTTATACATTGTTTTCCGGTTCTACTAAAAGATGGGAGGTATTGGTCAATAAAGTTAAAGATCTAACTTTGAAATCTTTGTGTGATACTCGCTGGGAGAGTCGAATAAAAAGTTTCCAAGCTATTCGGTATCAAGCTCCTCAGATATTGTTAGCTTTATTGGAATTGGAAAGAACTTCTAGTGATGACCCAAAAACTAAGAGCGATGCACATTCTTTGGTTACTGCACTTAATAATTTTGAATTTTTACTTGGTATGGTCATTTGGCATGACGTTTTATTTACCATAAACACTATAAGTAAGAAGTTGCAGTCTAAATTTGTTTGCATTGACATTACCCTTAAGAAAATTGAAGGTGCAATCTCATTTTTCAGAAGTACAGAACTGATGGCTTTACATCTAGTTTAAATATTGCAAAAATGTGACGCCCTCGATTCAATCGTATACTAATCATACACACAAATATGTATGATCATGATCAAGGACTCGCGGGAAGATATCACAACACAACTCTAGACACAAATTAAAATAATACAAGCTTTATATTACAAGCCAGGGGCCTCGAGGGCTCGAATACATAAGCTCGAATACACAAGAGTCAGCAGAAGCAACAATATCTGAGTACAGACATGAGTTAGACAAGTTTGCCTTAAGAAGGCTAGCACAAAAGCAACATCGACCGAAAAGGCAAGGCCTCCTGCCTGGGAGCCTCCTAACTACTCCTGGTCGTCGGCGGTCTCCACGTAGTAGCAGGCATCGGCGGTGGCATCTGGCTCCTCAGCTCCGACATATGGTTGCATCAACCGGAAAGAAGAAGAAGAAAGCGGGGAAAGCGGGAACAAAGCAACCGTGAGTACTCATCCAAAGTACTCGCAAGCAAGGATCTACACTACATATGCAACATTATCAAAGGAAGGCTGTATATGTGGACTGGGCTGCAGAAATGCCAGAATAGAGAGAAGGGCTAGTCCTATCGAAGACTAGCATCTTCTGGAAACCACCATCTTGCAGCAACAGGAGGGAGTAGAGTAGCATAAAGTAAAGTAGCAGTAGTGTTGTCAACCTCGGCCGGAGATCCTTTCTCGACTCCCTGCGAGAAAGCAATCCCAGAGCCATACTATCCATTTCTCATCACCATCCATTTCTCATCACAATCCATTTCTCATCATAATCCATTTCTCATCACAAGTATCCAGTTCTAGTTGTATCGATCGGGATACAACTCCAAGTGTCCGTTACCGTAGGACAAGTATCGATAGATGTTTTCTTCCCTGCAGGGGTGCACCAACTTACCCACCACGCTCAATTAACTCCGGCCGGACACACTTTCCTGGGTCATGCCCGGCCTCGGCCAAACAATACGCCGGAACCCGACCTAGGCTTAATAGAGAGGCCAGCACGCCGGTCTAAACCTATGCCCCCAGGGGTCATGGGCCATCTCCCCGGGAACTCCTGCACGTTGTGTACGCGGCCGGTGAGCAGACCTAGCTACCTCCTTCAACAAGGTAGGTGCTTACCAGTCCAACTCGGTGCGCGCCGCTCAGTCTCTAACGTCTATTAAGCTTCGGCTGATGCATACGACGCAGAACGCCCATACTATGCCCACGTGATGGTTAGTGCTATCAGGCCAGAGGCCCCTCGGATCAAATATCCAAATCGTAGTGGATTAGGAACGCGCGGTAACAAGCAGAGACTCACGAAAGATGTGACCCCGTTGCCCCGTCTCGAGGACTTGCGGCAAGGGCTAGGAATGTCCGTCCACGCCTCGTAATTATCTCGCGGGCACCTTCCAGGTCCGCCCGACTCCACATCACTCTCAATTAAGCTCGCGCGGGTACCCCTCAGGGCCAACCCGTCTTTAGTAATAGGGTCCAGTGTAAAGTCATAGTAACCATAGTAACCGTATGTCTAACACCAAGGGGAAAACCTAAGGAATCACCCTTGTCAGATTCCCACTCGATGTAAACATCAAGGTGAACGTAAGAGGAACCACCCTCGAGGTTCACACTTGAGGGGTTGCACGACAGAGTCGTATCGGAAGTGGTTAAGGAGGAAATCACCCTCGATGACCACGACCGAATAGCTACTCTACAAAGATCTCATCAGGAGTGATGTATGAGGTTCCACCCTCGACACTCGATGGTAACTCTGCAGAGTCGAGCAACAAAGGGGCGTGATGTGACGTGAGGTGTCGGGGCCTGGTCTTCGATCCCGTTGATCGGGTCTTCTGATAATCCAGCGGGGTAGTCAGGTCAAGTGGGGGGTCACTGATGGGTCTCTAACCAACCTATACTAAGCAGTTTAGGATAAGCAGGTAGGTAACAATAGCAGGTTACAATAAACAAGCTATGCAGCAGAATAGGAGCAAACAATAATAGTAGAAAAATCTAATGCAAGCATGAGAGAATGGAATGGGTGATATCGGGATGATCAAAGGGGGGGCTTGCCTGGTTGCTCAGACGAGAAGGAGGGTCGTCGGTGACGTAGTCGATCACGGCGGCATCGGCAGCCGTCACGGGTCTACCAAAGAGAAGAGGGGAGAAACAGTAAATACATAGCAAGCAAGTGCATAACAGGACAACATGCAGAGCTACACGTGTGTTGACACACGAACATGTCACGTGTACCCTCGACGCCGGGGGTGATGCACCGCAGCTCACGTCGAAGGAGACCCGACCGACAGCGCGATACGCAAGACAGTCGACGGGCGCTTTTGCAGACCCAAAAACCCCACACCCCCGGGAGGGACCCCGTCAGGGAGTGCGGCGGCTATGGGCTGCCCTAGGTCGATTCGCTCGCCCCTAGAGCCTCGGAATTCGCAGCTCTCAAACACGAAGAACATCGAAGAACGAGAGAGAAAATGGTGGAGAGATAAAACGTAGATGAAAAAGTAGTATATTGATTTGTTTGATTGTGTGTTGTTCAATCGGCCATCACCCCCAACATATATAAGAGGTGGCTGGACTTCCCGTACAAGTAAAGGATTCATCTAGGCTTACCTTACAAGAAAAATTACATCAATTCACGTCCTAGAGTCCTAATTCTATTCCAACTCGAATTCAATCTGAATCTGGCCCAAACTCGGTCTTCCTTCTTGCGCGGGCCGCCAGGCTTGCATATGATCTCCGATCAAGACGGCCCAAATATCAAACTTGTGCGCCTCGACGATACAAACAACTCTCATGTTGATCACTTTTTCAAATAAGGTCATCTTGAATACTTTTCGAGGTCATCTTTATCTTCCAGTCGGACTCGGTCTTGCAGTAGACTGTATTATCCAAGTCTCGTAGTGAATTTGTAGACTATATATTATCTCTCATGATGATGACTCCAAAATCAAAGTTTACCATCTTGATGATATGCACAACTTCTGTATTGAACACTTCTTCATCCAAGGTCATTTTGATAAACTTTCGAGCACATGTTCAATTTCAGTCGGACTTGAGCTCATCCACTCAGATATTAGATACTTTCACTCGGATCGTCCGATTGGACTTTCACTCGGAAGACAATCTTTCACTCGGATGACTATATTTCCACTCGGATGACTGTATTTCCACTCGGATGACTATATTTCCACTCGGAAGGCACTATCTTATTCAATCGGCAAGTTTTCGTCCCGATGGTAATCTTCTCACTCGGAATATTTTCACCTCGACGACAATTTCACTCGGATGATCATATTTCCACTCGGATGACTATATTTCCACTTGTATAATAATAAGTTCATCCGGTCAGCAAATTTTCACTCGACTGGGAAATTTTCACTCGACCGTAAATTTTCACTCGGATGGTAAACTTTTCACTCGGATTTCCGACTAAAAACATAGCCCGATATTGATTTGTCTCTCCATGCCTCATACGATCTCGGATTGAGACGAACTATAAATGAAAATCGATCGGCTCGACGAGACGAAACTTTTCCATGTTGAAGGTTTTTCGATTCAAGGCCGTCTTAATGGCCGAATTACTCACGGAACCTATCAGACAAGTGTCTGGCACCTCGCGCCATATTTCCGTTGAGGTTCGCTCTGCAGTGTATTGCCTCTAACTTTTGCATATGAACTCGGATTGAGATAATTTATATATCAAAATCGATTGCCTCGATGATACGAAGACAATTCCTTAAGAGTGATACTTCATCCAAGGTCATCTTGAAGACGTGATTGGCCAAAAACCACTCGGAACATTAAATTATGCCACTCGGAGTATAGTTTCGGTCCGTAGGATAAAGTCGAATGAATATAACCGAAACATCAAAGTGGTTCCACTCGGCGACGTGACTCTTTTCATGCTGAAAACCCGTTCACTTGAGATCATCTTCATTGCAATCTGTATCTTGCCAAAATCAGGTGTCAACACATGCCCCCCTATTTTTCGGCAAAGCTTGCATGCCGAAAAATAATATGCATAATGTTTGTTTTAAGGACGATATCAACACTCCAATGTCCATTTATTTTTCTCAGGGCGATAATTATGTATCGGCCATGTTTGTGCTAAGGGCGATAATCGTATATCGGCCATTGCCTACTTAGGCTTCCTGCCACACACTCGGGTGGTACTTCTTCAAATATTTGCCATTGAGAGCTCGAGGTAACAATGCCCCTTGTATTGATTCCACCAAATATGAATTTCCGGGAACAACTCTTGTAATTCTAAAAGGACCTTCCCAACTTGGAGACCACTTCCCGAATTTTCTATCTCTTGAACCAATCGACAGAATCACTTTCCAGATGAGATCACCAACTTGAAAATTCTTCAACTTAACTTTCTTATTGTAAGCTCTTGCAACCTTGAACTTGTCTCTTTCTATGGACTTCAAAGCAACCAAACTTTTATCGGCAACCTCATCAATATTGTCCATCATCAAGTTATAAAAGTCTACTGCCGATAAATCATTTTGTTTGGTTATTCTCAAAGCATTCAAATTTACTTCCACTGGTAAAACGGCCTCTTGACCATATACTAGCTCATATGGGGTCACCTTCGTAGCACCATGCCTTGAAATTCTATGTGCCCACAAAGCTTCAGACAACTACTCATGCCATCTCCTTGGATTATCTTCAATCTTTTTCTTGATGAGTTTGATTAAAATTTTATTGCTAGACTCAGCTTGTCCATTAGTTTGGGCATAATATGGAGAGGAATTGAGAAACTTTATGTTATAAGATCCGGCAAACTCTCTGACTTGGTGTGACATGAAAGATGAACCTTGATCTGTTGTTAACGTTTGAGGAATACCGAATCTATGAATAATGTGCTCGGTTATGAATTGAATTACCTCTGTATGTGTCATGTTCTTGAGAGGTACTGCTTCAGACCATTTAGTGAAATAATCAGTTGCCACCAATACGAACCGATGCCCCTTTGACGAAGATGGATGAATTAGCCCAATAAAGTCTAAACCCCATCCTCTGAAAGGCCACGGCTTGATAATAGGATGCAACATAGCAGCATGAGCCAATTGAATATCACCAAATTTTTTACAAGCTTCGCACCCTTTATAATATCTGAAGCAATCATTAATCATAGTCGGCCAATAAAACCCAGCACGTCGCAATAACCATTTCATCTTGGGAGCCGACTGGTGAGTGCCACAAATGCCTTCATGTACCTCTCCCATAGCAACTCTTGCCTGGTCCTCATCCAAACACTTTAGAAGAACATCATCGACTATTCGGCGATAAAGACCATCATCTCTCATTGTATACTTGAAAGCCATACGCCGAACAGCCCTGTCCACCCTTTCACTTGGACTGCACAAGTAATCAACAATGGGCTTCCTCCAGTCGGGATTGTCACCTGCACTAGACTTTTTGTTAATGGCCGAATCAGTGGGTTCAGGTTTGGCCTCTCCCATATTGGCAAGACAAGACATCGGTCTTTGAGAGATATGAAACATGCCATGATCAACATCATATCCGGATGCTTGTTGTGCCAATTGTCATGTCTAGATATATGAGCAATGCTAAAGCAATCCAGAGTAGAAATTGTATCTAGACATCTATCAAGATAAACATTAAGTGATTCGTCCAAACACTGAAAGACTTTGGATATCTGCTGCACCACTAGTAACGAATCACCATAAGCCTCAATATGTGTAACACCTATAGCAAGTAACATCTCTAGGCTGAATAACAATGCTTCATATTCGGCTTGATTGTTTGTGCAAAAATATTCTAAGCGGCATGAGTCTTCAAAAACAGCACCATGAGGAGATATATAAACAATACCAACACCTTGGCCATTGCTACAAACTGAACCATCAAAGTATAATCTCCATGGTACTAATGAAACAAGGTTCATATCAACATCATGCTTGTTATTAATCTGATGTTCAACAATGAAATTAGCAACAATTTGGCCTTTCATGGATTTTAGAGATTCATAAGCCAAATCATATTCAATCAAAGCACAAGCTCACTTGCCAATTCTACCACTAAGAATTGGCCTATGCAACATGTATTTAATGACATCGGTTTGACAAGCTACTACACAAACACTCGGCACTAAATAATGTCTCAGTTTTGTGCAAGCATAATATAAGCATAGACATAATTTCTCAATAAATGTATACCTTGTCTCTGCGTCCAATAAGCGGCGGCTCAAATAAGTGATGGCATGCTCTTTTCCTTCGGTCTCTTGAGTTAGAACAGCACCAATAACTCCTTCCTCTGCTGCAATGTAAAGTCTGAAGGGTTCCCTATGCTTGGGTGCTCTCATCACCGGAGGAGTGCACAAATAATTCTTGATCATATCAAATGCTTCTTGCTGTTTTGCCCCCCAAATGAAACCAGCATCATTCTTTAACCGAAGGATAGGAGTAAATGCATCAACTTTCCCTGATAGATTAGCTATGAACCTTCTCAAATAATTGACCTTGCCAAGGAACTTTTGCATATCTCTCTTGCATGTTGGAGCCTCCACTTTCTGTATAGCCTCTATCTTTTCGGGATCAATCTCTATACCATCTTCATGAATAATGAAACCCAAAAACTTGCCAGCTGACACGCCGAAAGCACACTTCAAAGGATTCATTTTCAGTCCATACTTTTTCATTCTTTCAAAAGCTAAACGCAAATCGGCCAAGTGAGATTCAAAAGCATCTGATTTGACAACAATATCATCAATATAAACTTCAAGTATGACACCGAGTAAATCATGAAAAATCAAATTCATAGCCCTTTGATATGTGGCGCCAGCATTTTTTAATCCGAATGTCATCACTGTCCACTCGAACAAACCAAGGAAAACAGGGCATCGAAAAGCTGTCTTGTACATGTCCTCTTCGGCCATAAAAATTTGGTTGTATCCGGCATTACCATCTAGAAAGCTAATAACCTTATGTCTAGAAGCATCATTAATAAGCATATCGGCTATTGGCATAGGATACTCATCTTTGGGTGTAGCCCTATTCAAATCTCTGAAGTCAATGCACACCCTCAACTTACCGGACCCTTTCTTCTCCACTTGGACAATATTAGAAATCAACTCGGCATACCTACAAGGTTGAATGAAATTAGCTTCAAGCAGTCGACCGATCTCTTCCTTGATCCGGTCATATGTTTTCGGATTAAATTTTCTGGCCGACTGTTTATAAGGTCTAAAATCGGCCTTTATAGGCAACCGATGTTCCACTAGCTCTCGGCTTAACCCTGGCATCTCATGATATTCCCATGCAAAGGAACAAACATATTCTTTTAATAGCTCAATTAACTTAGCCTTACAATCAGCTTTCAAATTTTTGTTTATAAATGTCGGTCGAGTGACTGAACCATCTCCAATATCTACCTCTTCTAATGGACCGGCTGATGTAAAACCTTGTCCAAGTTTATCCATGTCATCCAACTCCTCTATAGACTCATACATATCGTTCTCATTGGACCGATACTTTACAAGACGTTTTTGTAACCACTCAGAATTAGGATCCATTTAAACATATCATATCTTGGAGCCGATTGCATTCACTCGGCTTTAAAGAAACGGGCACAAAACCATTCTTGGTCGCGCTGAGAAAATCAAATTCTGATAAGTCACGTCCCGTCGAGCAAGTAGCATTGGGATGTTGCCAATCCACCGATGCATCGGCCAAAGCAACACAGGCCGAGTTATCCGCATGAATAACTTCCAGTTCATCATCAACCCACTGAATCAAAAACTAGTGCATAGTAGATGGCACGCACTGGTTTGCATGAACCCAATCGCGGCCTAGTATGGCATTGTAGTTACCTTGCACCTCAGCGACAAAAATGCAGTAGCCAAAGTTTTGCTTCCGACTGTAAGCTCCACATACATCACACCTTTGGCTTCAGTTTTCTCTTTGCCTTCAAATCCGTTGAGCACCATATTGGTCTTGATCAATTCTTCATCAGGCAAACCCAATTTCTTGAAGACCGGATAGGGCATAAGATTTACCACAGCACCACCATCAACAAGCATCCGAGTGAGTGACGCCCCATTGATATGACCTCTGAGATATAATGGTTTCAGATGCGTTAGTGGTTCTTTTGGCTTCTCGAATATTGCGTTTTTAGGGCCAAAATCCAGCTGAGCCACCTCCCCTTCTTCATCTACAGCACGAAACTCGGCACGTAAGTAATACACCATATTGATATCCATACCTTCATGAACCGGCGTAGACTCATAGTCCAACATATCATCCTCCTCCTCGAGTGCATCCACAGATTCTGAAATTTGTCCGAGTGAAGGAGAAGTAAGAAGTGTCGCAGATGATGTCATATATGTTGCATCGCCCTCCTTTGGTGATGTAGGTATTGTTGTGGTAGATATAGAAGTTGTTGTATCTTGTATTTGTTTAGGCCTCCACACTTGTTTTGGTGGAACCATGGGTCGAGTGTCATTGAACAACTTATCCCTTTGTTTCTCGGCCTCCTGTTCTGCCATCTCTTGACTCCTTAACCTCTGTAGTTTCCTCTTTTGTGTCTTTGTTAGCCCTGGAGGACACCACTTTGGCTGAGTGTATTTAGGATCTCTCGTCTTTACCTGGCTGGTGCTTGCCTTATGGTCATTAGCCGAGTGCTTTGGCGCGATAGCAAGTATCGGCTCAGTCGGATTGCTATGCACAATCGGCTGCTGTATGGCGAATGTTTCGGTGCCCAAGATAAGCGATTCGACATCCATTTTCTCCTTGCCTTTTCCCGACTCAACTGCTGCAACACTTGGTGATTTAACACGCCATTCTTTTCGACTTTCCAGATGCATGAAATTTCCACTCGGGCGCACCTTTTTACTCTGATGGAATCCACTTGGATGGATATCACTCGGATGGAATTCAGTCAGATGGAATCTACTTGGCCACATTTTTTCACTCGGATAGCTTCCACCTGGGTGCATTCTTACACTCGGATAATTTCCATCCGGTCGCATGTTTTGACCAGCCGACCGATAGTTACCGATGTTCAGTCGGCCTCTATATGAATAGTCAAGTCAATCCCAAACAGATTGCGTATGCTCTTCTGGAAATGGCACCCTTGGTCCACTCGGTTTCATATACTGACTGAACATATCAGTTGATGGTGACCTTGGTCGCTTCAGATGAGTCGGCCGATTAATGCTAGAACCGTCCGACTGGTTGGTGTACTTGGACAACAACATATCAAAAGTTGGCTTGATCCGCTTGCGCTGTACTTTAACTTCATTCCTTTTCCACTTGCCAATTTTTGGACTCTTGGGCTTGACAAATCTCACACGAGCATTTTCTTGCACTTGCAGTTGTCCCCCGAGTGTAGGATTCTTGATGGTGATTTTGATCACTTCCTTGCCATCGGGTTGCTTACCAAGCACAACCTGTCTCCCCAAGACCTTGTTGTCCTCCTTGTCTTTCCTGGGCTCACCAACAATGACATTAGCTTTATTAGCAGATTCGGCTACCTCCGGCCGAATGAGTAGCTTCTTCCCTTCCAAATCCATGGTATTCATTGGAAAAGGTTGTTTATCAACTTGCATCTCAGAAAAGTTCAATCGTCCATCATTAATGGCCGATTGTATCTGTCGTCGAAAAACATTGCAATCGTTAGTAGCATGAGAAAAAGAATTATGATACTTGCAATAAGCACGCCGTTTTAGCTCTTCAAACGGCGGTAAAGTATGAGATATTCTAATAATCTTAGCCTGCGGCAAAGCATCAAATATTCTATCACACTTAGCAATGTTAAAAGTGAACTTCATCTCTTCATCACGATTCTTATGAATCGGTTTCAGATCATTGCAAGTAAAGGGTTTGGCCTTAGATGGCCAAACAAATTCAGTAGCAAAAACATCACCCTCATCGTCCGAATGATCACTGTCATATTCCACCATATTCATCTTCGGACGATCGGCTTTGTATCTATGTACTTCTTTGAGGTCTTTGCTTCGGCTTTCCTGAGCCAAAGCCCTTTGTAAGACTTGGTTGATATTTAAAAACTCGTAGCCTTCTAGCTTTTCTCTAATGGGAGTTCTCAAACCACTCAGCACTAGGTCTGCCAAGTCTCTCTCGGTTATCACCAAACTAAAAAACACCGGTTTTTTGTTTGTCTGAATCTCTTGACGTAATCGGAGACCGATTCATCATGCTTCCGTTTAACCAATGTCAGATGTGACAACTTGAGTTCATTGTCGCCGCTATAAAAGTGATCATGAAACTTCTGCTCTAGCTGCGACCAAACCCGAATGGAACCATGTGGTAAAGAAGAAAACCATGAAAATGTGGTACCGGTTAATGATAAAGGAAATAAATGCACTTTTAATTCATTCAATGAGCCTGCCTCACCCAATTGTGCTAAATATTGACTAACATGCTCCCATGTGATTTTTGCGCCCTCTCCATTGAACTTAACAAAATCTGGTATCTTATATCCCGGAGGGCACTGGATGGCATCAAAGTACTCGGGGTACGGCTTTTGGTAAATCCGATTCTGAGGTAACTCAACTCCAAAATTTTCTCGAAGCATCTTAGTCATCTCCTCTCTAAGATTAGCTAGACCATCATCCATAGTGGACGATGCAGCTTGTGGAAGTGGCATAGAAGGAGTAGGGTTATTAGTTGTAGGTAGGAATTGTGGTATGTACGTCGACCCATAATTTGGTAGTGGTCGAGTGGATGTAGCTGTAAGTAGGGTTTGGTTCGGCGTTGCCACCGAACCTGTCATGCTCATAATAGGATTAATGGGTGTAGCCACAATCTGATTTGTTTGGGTAGTATAATAAGTCATCGGCACGGGAGGCGCCGCTGCAATAGGTAAAGCCAGATTAGGGTTTTGCACACTAGCAGCTACACCATTATTACCACTAGACGATTGAGATATATTCTTCTGAGCATTAGTATTTTCTATAAAAGTTTGATAGACTAGATTGTTACCATTAGCAATACGACTTTCAATCTCAGCCCAGTGCTCAGGAGAAAAGTAGTACTTACAGAGGGTTTAACCTGCTCGGCTTGAAGAGGAGGGAACTTGATTTCTTCAATCGGAGTGATGTTGCCTTGACGATCTTTCTTGAATTTTGCAAGGAACTCCTGCAGGTCCTTCTCCTCGTGCGCCTTCTTGTACTCCTCATAGACTTGGCGATGATCAGCCGATATCTCATCAAGACTGGGCTTAATGATGTTATCGGCGTCTACCTCAGATGGCTTGGGAAGATCGGACATGGTGGATGATGATGATTGATCTTTGTTCCCCAACGGAGTCGCCAAAAATTGTGTTGACACACGAACACGTCACGTGTACCCTCGACGCCGGGGGTGATGCACCGTAGCTCACGTCGAAGGAGACCCGACCGACAGCGCGATACGCAAGACAATCGACGGGCGCTTTTGCAGACCCGAAAACCCCACACCCCCGGGAGGGACCCCGTCAGGGAGTGCGGCAGCTATGGGCTGCCCTAGGTCGATTCGCTTGCCCCTAGAGCCTCGGAATTCGCAGCTCTCAAACACGAAGAACAGCGAAGAACGAGAGAGAAAAACGGTGGAGAGATAAAACGTAGATGAAAAAGTAGTATATTGATTTGTTCGATTGTGTGTTGTTCAATCGGCCGTCACCCCCAACATATATAAGAGGCGGCTGGACTTCCCGTACAAGTAAAGGATTCATCTAGGCTTTCCTTACAAGAAAAATTACATCAATTCACGTCCTAGAGTCCTAATTCTATTCCAACTCGAATTCAGTCTGAATCTGGCCCAAACTCCGTCTTCCTTCTTGCGCGGGCCGCCGGGCATGCATATGATCTCCGATCAAGACGGCCCAAATATCAAACTTGTGCACCTCGACGATACGAACAACTATCATGTTGATCACTTTTTCAAATAAGGCCATCTTGAATACTTTTCGAGGTCATCTTTATCTTCCAGTTGGACTCGGTCTTGCAGTAGACTGTATTATCCGAGTCTCGTAGTGAATTTGTAGGCTATATATTATCTCTGATGAAGATGACTCCAAAATCAAAGTTTACCGTCTTGATGATATGCACAACTTCTGTATTGAACACTTCTTCATCCAAGGTCATTTTGATAAACTTTCGAGCACATGTTCAATTTCAGTAGGACTTGAGCTCATCCACTTGGATATTAGATACTTTCACTCGGATCGTCCGATTGGACTTTTCACTCGGAAGACAATCTTTCACTCGGATGACTATATTTCCACTCGGATGACTGTATTTCCACCTGGATGACTATATTCCCACTCGGAAGGCACTATCTTATTCAATCGGCAAGTTTTCGTCCCGATGGTAATCTTCTCACTCGGAATATTTTCACCTGGACGACAATTTCACTCAGATGATCATATTTCCACTCAGATGACTATATTTCCACTTGGATAATAATAAGTTCATCCGGTCAGCAAATTTTCACTCGACTGGGAAATTTTCACTCGACCGTAAACTTTCACTCGGATGGTAAACTTTTCACTCGGATTTCCGACTGAAAACATACCCCGATCTTGATTTGTCTCTCCAGGCCTCATACGATCTTGGATTGAGATGAAATATATATGAAAATCGATCGGGTCGACGAGACGAAACTTTTCCGTGTTGAAGGTTTTTCGATTCAAGGCCTTCTTGATGGCCGAATTACTCACGCAACCTATCAGACAAGTGTCTGGCACCTCGCGCCATATTTCCGTTGAGGTTCGCTCTGCAGTGTATTGCCTCTGACTTTTGCATATGAACTCAGATTGAGATGATTTATATATCAAAATCAATTGCCTCGACGAGACGAAGACAATTCCTTAAGAGTGCTCCTTCATCCAAAGTCATCTTGAAGACGCGATTGGCCAAAAACCACTCGGAACATTGACTTATGCCACTCAGAGTATAGTTTCGGTCCGTAAGATAAAATCGAATGAATATAACTGAAACATCAAAGTGGTTCCACTCGGCGACGTGAATCTTTTCATGCTGAAAACCCGTTCACTCGAGACCATCTTCATTGCAATCTGTATCTTGCCAAAATCAGGTGTCAACGACGTGTTCTAACGCGGTGCTACACGTTACCGGCGAAGGGGATAACATCCGGGAATGCTTTCCGGAAGTTTGGCATTTTCGAACAAACGAACCAGAGGGGACAGGTTCGATGTTTGCTATGCTAGGGATGTGTGGCGGACGAACGGACCGCGTATTCGAATTCGTCTCGTTGTTCTGAGCAACTTTCATGTAGAAAACATTTTCATCCGAGTTACAGATTATTTTCTATGATTTATCGAAGTTTAAAGCATTTTCTGAAATTTCTGGATTTAATATTAATTCGAAAATATTCCAGTTAATCACTGGGTGCACCCGGTGCAGTGCACCCAGAGTTGTGCTAGTGGATGACAGTGGGGCCAGTCAACACCTAGCCAGCAGTTGACTGGTCAGTTTGACTAGTCAAGGGAGTCTAGTGGGACCCGCATGTCATTGTCTCTGACTCTAGTAGGTTAGCTAACTTTGTTTAATTAACAGCGGGGCCCATCTGTCATTGAGTTAGTAGTCTAACTAATGTAGAAAAAAGTTAATTACCCTAATTAGTGGGAGGGGTTAAACTAATGGGGGAGTTAGAACCCCCAAATTAAGCGGGGCCGGCCCGAGTAGGCAACGACCAGGCGGCCAGAGGGGAACCACGCACGCACGCGCGTGGGCGGAGGAACCCAGCTCGGCCGACGGCGAGCAGTGGTGGGGGAGCCGACAGGTGGATGCCAGCGCGGGAAGCGGCCGCCGGCACGGCCCCGGCTCGGCTAGGCGCGGCCAAGCGGGTGGCGCAGGCAGGGTGGCTGGAGGCGGGCTCGGTGGCACGTAGCTTCGAGGCCACGGAGGGCGCGCAGCTAGGGAGCAGTGCGCTGCGACATGGGAGAGGCGGCGGCGACAGCAAATAATCAAAAGCAGCAGTGCTAGCAGGCAGCTACTAAAGTAGACAGCAGCGGCAGCAGGAGGGGGCCAAGGGCAGCGGGCGGTTGGGCTGCAGGGCAGCGACTGGCGCGGCTGAGGGGAGCAGGGCGCGCAGGTGTGTCCGGGTCGCGTACTGGGCGCAGTAACTAGCGACGGCGGGGAGCACCGCGGGCGAGGGCGGAGGCGACCACGGACAAGAGCGGGCGGGCACGACAGTGGTGGCTGCTACGGGATGGAAAGAAGGGAGGAAAGTATGGGACAGTGAGCTCACAGGGGCTCGGGAGCGACTCGGGGAGGCGGCGAAGCAGAGGAGCGCATGCGAGGAAGGACGACGATGCCGGCGAGCTGCAGGGCAGTCCGGCTCGTCCTGGTGCTCGGGAAGGACGAGGACGAGGGCGTCGGTCCTCCTAGAAGCCTTGGCATGGCTCGGGGAGGAGGGTGGCCGCGGTGATTCCAGAGCCACGGCGACCGCGGCGCTCGGCTCTGATCCAGATCGAGAGAGAGGCGAGCGATGGAGGAAAGGAGAGGTGGCAAGTGTTCTAGGGTTTGGCAGTGGACTCGCAAGGATGCTCTTATCCAACTACACGACCGCGGGATGGTCGACACGGCGACATCCGCAGCGTGGACGGGCGTGCAGAGTCCACGCCATGGCCTCTATTCCCTCTGTACAGAGGTTGAAGGAAAAGGCCCTGGTAGTGGGCTGGGCCATTTACTGTAGTAGGTAGAGCCCATTAGCACAGTAGCTAGTTTGCCTTTTCCTTTTTCTTTTCTAGAAATCAAAATGCTACTGCTTGTCAATTATTCCGAGCACCAAATGACTCTTGTAAAATGTGCCACATGCCACAATAAATACTTTGAAATATTGAAGTTGCAAAAAATTGTTTTGAGCATTTGGAAATGTTTACACACTTTTAGAAATTGAAAGGGACAATTTAATTGTTGTTGGACCACTCAAATAATTTCCAGGAGCATTTTTGGAATCCAACGGAGGTAGGTTTCATCATGACAAATACTTAGAGAATATTTGCCACATTGTGAACTATTTTTCTGGCTCATTTGCGGATGCAAATAATTGACTTGCAATTTGAATTGAAATGGTCCCATTATTTTGGCAAGTGGCATTTTGGCTTAGGAAAGCATGACGACAAGGCATCATTAGGGGGGATTACTGTAGCAAGATTCTCGGGGCTTTACAAATCTCCTCCACTACAAGAAATCTCGTCCCGAGATTTAAGTGCGGAAGTAAAGAGTAACTTCGGGAGAACTGACCCTTATAGGGTTAATTATCTGGTGAACAATTCAAGGAAAGTGGCAGATGTACCTCTCGAGTTGAAACTTAAGAAAACATCGAGAGAAAAATATGAAGGTACAATAGGAAGTTTCAAGCGAGTGGAAAAACGATCGATACCCGAACAGAGTGTGAGAAGGGGGTTCAGAGCATCGGGAATAGATCATCTCTCAAAGGGTGGCTCGTGATAACGCACAAAGCCAAGAGCGCAGGATACTTCGGCATCAAGGTTGTACAGGAGAGTCAGGCTTCGATCTTGTGGAACTATGGGTTATGGGCCCACCATGTGGGTTAAAAGTAGAAAGAGCGGTGTCATGTTACACGGTTATGATAGCAAGCTTTGTCGGAGGATGGTCTGTCAGTTATGTTGGCAACCACGTTGGTACCAAGGGCGAGGGACGAAGAGAACCATATTCCTGCTAGTTTAACGAGGCGGACCAATCGGCAAGGTTCGCGTCCATCGGTGGTTACCGGAATGTCGTCAACAATAGTAACAGGGTGTCACTGACAAGGTTGTACGTCGGGGGTGTTTTATAAGCAGGGAATTATTTCTACTTATATCATATAGATCACAAGAAGGTTAAACAAACCAATGGAAAGGAAAATGAAATTATCGGATTAATGAGACCAATGGAAAGGAAAATGTGTTTACACACCAGAATTGGGTGTATATCCTTCCCAAGGGGAAGCGGAGTAGGATATACATGATATGACAACAAGTTCAAAAGCATTTAGATAAGGGGCGAGGGAAGAATCATGATATTACCCATACAACGGTGTTTGGATAATAGATCAAGGAACATTCGACAATGTGCTTCCAATGTTCTTGTTGATAGCCGGAATACCTCAGTCATGCTTCGAGGTAGCATTAACATGGTGTTCTAAGTAGGGGTTGGAGTTGAAGATCACAAGAAATACTCAAGGAACAATTGCAGGAATAGCAAGGAGTACAAGGTATAACCAAGACATGATCAAACATGTGTTGGAAAGAAGACAAGGGGGTTGTCGGTGATAACTCAAATCATCGAAGGTCAAAGTATGGTATTTCTCACCATGAATTCAATTGTCATCTCAACAGAAGTCAAAATGTTGATGCAGATCACGACACATTTGTCGAGAGGCTCTACAAAGATGTCACCGAGGAGTGACAACATCAAGCAACAGGAAGGATGAAGCGAAAGGCTATTGGAACCACGGATAAGACACAAACTCGAAATCAAGCTTGCTGTTCAAGGCGAAATGATATGACGAGGAAGATCGACGTAGGCTTAGCTCATCGTCAAAAATTCTGTTCCGAGAAGAAGGACCAGGTAGCACAGTTTAAAATTTAGCACGATAATGATATAGCCGATCAGGCTAGGAATGACTTGAAGGGTTATTAAACTCATAAGCAACGAAATTTACTTAGAGTTATTGAATCATAGTGCGGAATTGATTCATTTATCGGTGTTCTCTATTGATAAACAACCCAGAACCCGTGAAGTGATAATGACAGGGAAAGGTTAGTGCTTCATCAAAAGTTCAATAGATGTAGTGCAATGGCATGATATCCTCGAGATACCAGGGGTAATACTCGAAGGTAGAGTAGAATAGATGCTTGACAGGCAAAAAATATCTGGAGAAGACAAATACTTTAACTTGTCCGAGAAATGGGCTCGAAGAAGAACAATATGGTTGGAACCACGGTTGCAAAGGACCGAATATAGATAAAAAAGAACTTAACATAAGGGGATTATTATTATCACAAGGAGCTTCCATGATAAGTTCCACATCGGGCCCATGGGCATGAACACAAAGTTCAAGGTCGACTCCCACTTCTTCAATGCATAACCTTCCATTCACTTCTTGTTTTCTATGAAGTCGTAGTGTTGAAATTATATCTGGCAAAACGCCAGAAGAGTATGACTCGTGAAAACTCTCGGGTTCACATGGATTAGGGATGGCATAGGTTCAACCCATAGGGGCATCTTAGGAACATATACCACAGACTCCAAGAGTAAATAACACCAGCTCGGAAGGTAGAGCATGGTTGACAAAAGCAGAGGATACAAATTGTCAAAGACATTATGTATCACAGGAATAACTCACAAGAATTTTGAATGTGAAGGATACTATTGGATAATAACCCAGCAATGGGCCTGCCGGTCCAAAATGGAGCTGATGTGAGTATCGGTACTCAATCAGAGGAAGAAAGAATGCAAAGGCATCGGATTATAGAACATCTGAATAATTCAATGCTTAGATAACAAAGGAATTATGATTTCCAAAACGAAGGATCAGAAGCAGACGCTCTGATCAAGGATGGATAAGTAGAATAGATCTAGGGGCACAATCGATGACAAATAGATTAGTCAAGAACCAGCTCATGTTAGAAGTGATGTCTGAGCCAAAAGGACGAATTTCATAAGGATCAACTGATGATTGCATGCATTCACAAACATGTTGAATCAATAGGATCGGAAAGTCAACCACAACGGACTTCAATGGATATTGCTAGACATATGGAATTAACCATCATGCAAGCAGGTAGTGAAGAACAAAAGCAATAAGCTACTGAGGATTTCGGGAGATCGAATAGTATTTCAAAGAATTTTGTGAAACACATGAACAACTAGGGATGATCGAATCCTCGATAAGTGTGAGGAATTACTCGTAGGTGTATTCATGTGGAAAAGAGCTACAAGGCAGCAGCTCAAAGGATTCTTAAAAAGTCGGAGAATAATTCGACGTATCTTGTAACAACAAGAGCAACTGGGAATGATTGTATGAACGGCAAGTGTATTTAGTTATCCATAGGGAATTATCGATGGAAGGGAATTGCAAAAGCGATGGACACAAGGGTCTCGGAAAAACATCAAAAAGTATCTTCTGGGTCTTTTGATGAACCAAACCATCATCTGAAATAAAAGGGGCTCTCCGGGAGGAAGTAGTTACGAGATCCTAGTGTTAGAGTTAGCAAATTCATTTAACCCAAATAGAAGAGCGATCAGAGTCCAAGAGTAAAGACGAGGAATAAAAGATCCTAACACCATCCAATGGCGACGTGGGCCTATAAGACACACAGCCAGGTTAGTAAAAGTTTTTAGTGACTAGACTTAACTTCGGCCAAGGAGTTGGAAAGGGGGCTACCTACAGGCAGTCGGCTCTGATACCAACTTATGACGCCCTTGATTCAATCGTACACTAATCATACACACAAATATGTACGATCAAGATCAAGGACTCACGGGAAGATATCACAACACAACTCTAGACACAAATTAAAATAATACAAGCTTTATATTACAAGCCAGGGCCCTCGAGGGCTCGAATACATAAGCTTGAATACACAAGAGTCAACGGAAGCAACAATATCTCAGTACAGACACGAGTTAGACAAGTTTGCCTTAAGAAGGCTAGCACAAAAGCAACATCGATCGAAAAGGCAAGGCCTCCTGCCTGGGAGCCTCCTAACTACTCCTGGTCGTCGGCGGTCTCCACGTAGTGGCAGGCATCTGCGGTGGCATCTGGCCCCTGGGCTCCGACATCTGGTTGCATCAACCGGAAAGAAGAAGAAAGGGGGAAAAGGGGGAACAAAGCAACCGTGAGTACTTATCCAAAGTACTCGCGAGCAAGGATCTACACTACATATGCAACATTATCAAAGGAAGGCTGTATATGTGGACTGGGCTGCAGAAATGCCAGAATAGAGAGAAGGCCTAGTCCTATCGAAGACTAGCATCTTCTGGAAACCACCATCTTGCAGCAACAGGAGGGAGTAGAGTAGCATAAAGTAAAGTAGCAGTAGTGTTGTCAACCTCGGCCGGAGATCCTTTCTCGACTCCCTGCAAGAAAGCAATCCCAGAGCCATACTATCCATTTCTCATCACCATCCATTTCTCATCACAATCCATTTCTCATCATAATCCATTTCTCATCACAAGTATCCAGTTCTAGTTGTATCGATCGGGATACAACTCCAAGTGTCCGTTACCGTAGGACAGGCTATCGATAGATGTTTTCTTCCCTGCAGGGGTGCACCAACTTACCCACCACGCTCCATTAACTCCGCCCGGACACACTTTCCTGGGTCATGCCCGGCCTCGGTCAAACAATACGCTGCAACCCGACCTAGGCTTAATAGAGAGGCCTGCACGCCGATCTAAACCTATGCCCCCAGGGGTCATGGGCCATCTCCCCGGGAACTCCTCCGCGTTGCGTACGCGGCCGGTGAGCAGACATAGCTACCTCCTTCAACAAGGTAGGTGCTTACCAGTCCAACCCGGCACGCGCCGCTCAGTCGCTGATGTCTATTAAGCTTCGGCCGATGCATACGATGCAGAACGCCCATACTATGCCCACGTGATGGTTAGTGCTATCAGGCCAGAGGCCCCTTGGATCAAATATCCAAATCGTAGTGGATTAGGAACGCGCGGTAACAAGCAGAGACTCATGAAAGATGTGACCCCATTGCCCCGTCTCGAGGACTTGCGGCAAGGGCTAGGAATGCCCGGCCACGCCTCGTAATTATCTCGCGGGCACCTTCCAGGTCCGCCCGACTCCACATCACTCTCAATTAAGCTCGCGCGGGTACCCCTCAGGGCCAACCCGTCTTTAGTAACAGGGTCCAGTGCAAAGTCATAGTAACCATAGTAACCGTGTGTCTAACACCAAGGGGAAAACCTGAGGAATCACCCTTGTCAGATTCCCACTCGATGTAAACATCAAGGTGAACGTAAGAGGAACCACCCTCGTGGTTCACACTTGAGGGGTTGCACGACAGAGTCGTATCGGAAGTGGTTAAGGAGGAAATCACACTTGATGACCACGGCCGAATAGCTACTCTACAAAGATCTCATCAGGAGTGATGTATGAGGTTCCGCCCTCGGCACTCGATGGTAACTCTGCAGAGTCGAGCAACAAAGGGGCGTGATGTGACGTGAGGTGTCGGGGCCTGGTCTTCGATCCCGTTGATCGGGTCTTCTGATAATCCAGCGGGGTAGTTGGGTCAAGTGGGGGGTCACTTATGGGTCTCTAACCAACCTATACTAAGTAGTTTAGGATAAGCAGGTAGGTAACAATAGCAGGTTACAATAAACAAGCTATGCAGCAGAATAGGAGCAAACAATAATAGTAGCAAAATCTAATGCAAGCATGAGAGAATGGAATGGGCGATGTCGGGATGATCAAAGGGGGGCTTGCCTGGTTGCTCAGACGAGAAGGAGGGTCGTCGGTGACGTAGTCGATCACGGCAGCATCGGCAGCCGTCACGGGGTCTACCGAAGAGAAGAGGGGGAGAAACAGTAAATACATAGCAAGCAAGTGCATAATAGGACAACAGGCAGAGCTAGACGTGTTCTAACGTGGTGCTACACGTTACTGGCGAAGGGGATAACATCCGGGAATGCTTTCCCGAACTTTGGCATTTTCGGACAGACGAACCAGAGGGGAAAGGTTCATTGTTTGCTATGCTAGGGATGTGTGGCGGATGAACGGACCGCATATTCGGATTCGTCTCGTCGTTCTGAGCAACTTTCATGTAGAAAACATTTTCATCCGAGTTACGGATTATTTTCTATGATTTATCAAAGTTTAAAGCATTTTCTAAAATTTCTGGATTTAATAATAATTTGAAAATATTCCAGTTAATCACTGGGTGCACCCGGCGCAGTGCACCCAGAGTCGTGCTAGTGGTTGACAGCGGGGCCAGTCAACACCTAGCCAGCAGTTGACTGGTTAGTTTGACTAGTCAAGGGAGTCTAGTGGGACCCGCATGTCATTGTCTCTGACTCTAGTAGGTTAGGTAACTTTGTTTAATTAACAGCGGGGCCCATCTGTCATTGAGTTAGTAGTCTAACTAATGTAGACAAAAAGTTAATTACCCCAATTAGTGGGAGGGGTTAAACTAATGGGGGAGTTAGCACCCCCAAATTAAGTGGGGCCGGCCCGAGTAGGCAATGACCAGGCGGCCAGAGGGGAACCACGCACGCACGCGCGCGGGCGGAGGAACCCAGCTCGGCCGACGGCGAGCAGTGGTGGGGGCGCCAGCAGGTGGATGCCGGCGCGGGTAGCGGCGGCCGGTGCGGCCCCGGCTCGGCTAGGCGGGCGGCGCAGGCAGGGCGGCTGGAGGCGGGCTCGGTGGCGTGTAGCTTCGAGGCCACGGCGGGCGGGCAGCTAGGGAGCGATGCGTTGCGGCATGGGAGAGGCGGCGGCGACAACAAATAATCAAAAGCAGCAGTGCTAGCAGGCTGCTACTGAAGTAGACAGCAGCGGCACCAGGAGAGGGGCCAAGGGCAGTGGGCGGTCGGGCTGCAGGGCAGCGACTGGCGCGGTTGAGGGGAGCAGGGCGCGCAGGTGTGTTCAGGTCGCGTACGGGGCGCGGTAACTAGCGACGGCGGGAAGCACCGCGGGCAAGGGCAGAGGCGACCGCGGACAAGAGCGGGCGGGCACGACAGTGGTGGCTGCTACGGGATGGAAAGAAGGGAGGAAAGTAGGGGACAGTGAGCTCACAGGGGCTCGGGAGCGACTCGCGGAGGCGGGCGAAGCAGAGGAGCGCATGCGAGAAAGGACGACGATGTCGGTGAGCTGCGGGGCAGTCCGGCTTGTCCTGGTGCTCGGGAAGGACGAGGACGAGGGCGTCGGTCCTCCTGGAAGCCTTGGCGCGGCTCGGGGAGGTGGGTGGCCACGGTGATTCCAGAGCCACGGCGACCGCGGTGCTCGGCTCCGATCCAGATCAAGAGAGAGGCGAGCGAGGGAGGAAAGGAGAGGGGGCAAGTGTTCTAGGGTTTGGCAGTGGACTCGCGAGGATGCTCTTATCCAACTACACGACCGCGGGATGGTCGACACGGCGACATCCGCAGCGTGGACGGGCATGCAGAGTCCACGCCATGGCCTCTATTCCCTCTGTACAGAGGTTGAAGGAAAAGGCCCTGGTAGTGGGCTGGGCCGTTTACTATAGTAGGTAGAGCCCATTAGCACAGTAGCTAGTTTGCCTTTTCCTTTTTCTTTTCTAGAAATCAAAAAGCTACTGCTTGTCAATTATTCCGAGCACCAAATGACTCTTGTAAAATGTGCCACATGCCACAATAAATACTTTAAAATATTGAAGTTGCAAAAAATTGTTTTGAGCATTTGGAAATGTTTACACACTTTTAGAAATTGAAAAGGCCAATTTAATTGTTGCTGGACCACTCAAATAATTTCCAGGAGCATTTTTGGAATCCAACGGAGGTAGGTTTCATCATGACAAATACTTAGAGAATATTTGCCACATTGTGAACTATTTTTCTGGCTCATTTGAAGATGCAAATAATTGACTTGCAATTTGAATTGAAATGGTCCCATTATTTTGGCAAGTGGCATTTTGGCTTAGGAAAGCATGACGACAAGGCATCATTAGGGGGGATTACTGTAGCAAGATTCTCGGGGCGTTACACAAAATCTATTGCATCTGCCATGGATATTGAAGCTAGATTTCTGACAAAACGTCGTGTTACGATAAAAAGACATTTTGATGAAAATAATGACGATGAAGAAAATGTTATAAATGCAGAAGCGCAAGCAGCTGAGGAGGAGTCCTTTAGAGTTAAACATTTTCTAGTCATCATAGATGTAGCGGTTGCTTCACTAACCAAAAGATTTGAGGATTTGAAGTCATTTGAAAGTATATTTGGTTTCTTGTTCAACTCCGAAAAATTGAAGCCTTTGGATGATAAAGAACTTAGAGAATGTTGTACTAAATTTTCAAATACGTATTCTCATGGTAGCTCGTCAGATGTTAATTTAGATGATTTCTGTTCTGAATTAAGAGTGCTTCAAATGACTTTACCAAATAGATTAATGTCAGCAGATGAGATTTTTGATTTTGTTAGAGCTGCATATTGCTATCAAAATGTGTCCATTGCTTATCGAATCCTCTTAACTGTTCCTGTTACTGTAGCATCTGCTGAAAGAAGTTTTTCAAAACTAAAATTACTAAAGAATTATTTGAGATCAACTATGTCACAAGAGAGATTGAGAATGGCTTGGCCGTGTGCTGTATTGAGAAAGATATGTTGGACAACATTGATCTTGACACTATTATTAGTGATTTTGCCTCTAAAAATGCTCGAAGGTGTCGCTTCTCTTAAGTATGCCATTCACTTCTTTTTGTGTATTTTTCAGGTGGCTCCTGATGTTTGGTGATGCACATTTGTGAATGGACTGCTAGAGTTGGAGTTGTAGCTTCTGTCGTGTTGGATCAAGAATTGAGAACAATTTAGTTAAGAGTTCAGACAAGATTTGTGGGTTGTTGGAGCGTGTATCCTTATCTTGTAATCATTTGATATATCCGTGGACCGTGGTGTATTAGGACCATATTTGCTAATGAAATTTACGCTTGCTTTTATAATGACTTTTTGCTGTACATTGAAGTTTTTTTGACTATTATATAGTTTAAGGACCCATTTTCTCAGTTCGCACAAGGGCCTCTAGAATGCCAGGATCGGCCCTGGTTGATGAGCAGCACTTTTGGACGGTCATGATGAAGGCCACGTGAAGGCTGCATCTATCCACCCTCACCTTGCACCGACCTGGGGTAGGCCAAGGTAGAGCACGCGTAGAACAAGAACTGAGGAGTGTCCTGCAAAACAAAAAACAGAACTGAGGACAAAGGTACAGAGCCCCCAACCTAGAAGACTGACCCCAAAAGGTTCCTGTCTATTTCTGAAGACTGATGCAAAATGCAAAACACATGGTCTAATGGCCTCTATGATTAACGCTCATGCCATAGAGGCGTGTAGACATTTGCTTAGTTTCACCATCATGAGTAGACGCCCATACAACTACACCTCTTTTTTCTTCTTATAACACGCGCTTATATATGTCAGTACACCTGGCGGGGCATGCAGCTTCACGGTGCTCAGTGTTAGAAGGGAGAGAGGGGATTGGTGAAATTGTTGTTGTATTGCTTGAGCCTCGTGGGCATATATATATATATATATATATATATATATATATATATATATATATATATATATATATATATATAGTACATGGTCATATTGGAGTACAAGGAAAGGTAGAATAAATCCTACACTATCCTACGTTTCCTAAATAACATTGATACTCAACACCCTCCGCAGTCACAATGGTAGCGATGCAGATGGTGAGACTGGAGAAAATCCGAAGGCAAGCCGACGGACACCCCCCCCCCCACAGTCGTAACGGTCGATGCATCGCGAAAGTCGTGGCTGGAGTGAAAACCGACGAGGTTGCACAAGCAAGGCGGTAGCCCTTTGTGCCGATGTCGATGTAGCCGAAAGCGTAGGGTGATGTAGCCGTGTGAGGGACGCCGTGGTCGATGTCGAGTTGGGGTGGCCGGTGTCGAGGTAGTCGCCGTGGACCGGGAAGAAGAGCGATGACGGTGGCCTGAGGAGGAGGCGGCGGCGGCTAGGTCAGAAGCGCGGCGACGGTGCTCGAAGTAGGCAAGGAAGAACCCAACAGCGTGACGAGGACCGGCGCGGACGATGGAGTTCCCATGCCTAGGGAGGCGGCGCGACGCATACCACGTAGAAGTCGACGCGCAGGGATGGCGGAATCGATCGTGCTCCGAAACACTACGGCCCGAAGGGGCGACGCAGCGGCAACGCGCGGGTCGGGGGCGACGGCGGGGAAGACCTCAGGGCGGTTGCAGGGACCACGTGCCACGCTCGCTACGGCCCATGGAGCGACGCAGCAGCAGTGCAAGGGTCGATGCAGCCTCGGGGATGGCCTGGAGCGGACAACCTCAGGGCGGGGGTTGATCGCGGCACTACGGCCCAAAGGGGCAACGCAACGGCAGTGTGCGGGTTGGTGCAACCACGGGGACGGCCTCATGGCGACGGCAAGGACCATGCACCGCGGCACGACGGCCCGAAGGCGGCGCTGATCGGTGCAGCCATGGGGAGAACCACGGGGCGGAGGCGGTGCGGCCCGACGGGGCGATGAAGTGGCAGCCCGTTACTCGGTCGGTGGAGGGCGCGCTGAACTAGGCGACAGAGTTGTGACGGCCGGCGTAGATCGACGAGCGGGTCAGCGCACGGATGACGGCTGTGAGTGGCTGCATGTCGCGCGAGGCCACCAGGTCGGGGCGACACGTGGACGACGGCTGTTAGGGGTCACCTGTCGCGCGAGGCCGTGGGATCGGTGAAGAGGCTGGCCGGTCGCGCCAGTGTTAGAGTAGAGGCGCACGGGGGTCGACGGCGGCAACGGGCGACGCAAACCGATCAATTATAGATCAGAAAATCAAAAAGATAAAACTACCGATCAAGGTGACCGATGGGAGAGAGAAAAATCCGAAGCAAGGGTTAGGGAAAAGGATTCTCAAGGGCAGACGGTCAACACGGCCATTGGACGAACCCTAGGTACAGCCGGCACGGTCCTCGACAGCGGTCATGGAGGCCGACCGCTACGGGGCGGCGTGCTAGCGGAAGCGTCGGGCGGCGGCTAGGATTTAGATCGGTTAGGTTGATACCATGTTAGAAGGGAGAAAGGGGATTGGTGGAATTGTTGTTGTATTGCTTGAGTCTCGTGGGATTTAGAGAAAGGTAAAATAAACTATATACTATCATATATTTCCTAAATAACATTGATACTCGACGCTCAGGGGGCGGCTTTCAAGTATTATTACTTTTTAACAAATGAGGTTAAATCCCTGAGTTTTCATTACTGGCATTACAGCTGTCGTCATAATGAAACCAAAACAAAATTTGCTTGCAGCCATCTACAAATTGTCTACCGATAATCCTACACAACTAAAAAGCTCAAGAATAGTCTACCATGGGATTTAGAGAAAACACCACAGAAAAAGCTCAAGAATAGTATTACCATGGTCCAATCTGTCATTGAGTTTCATAATAGTCAATAACATGTTAGAGCCGTGCGTCCTTGAGCTCCTAGGGTAGCTTTCATATATACCGTTACAGCCTTACGGTTATATAGCTTCACAAGGACAAGACCGTTAATAATAGCTTTTCAGGAGCCTAGAAAGCAGCCATTGGAAGTTAAGATCCACCTGGGAAGCATCACCAATTCAGAATATATGGTACCTCTGATTCGAAGTGTTCGTGTCTGGTTGCTAATGGAATCGAATCACTTATTACTAATTTTACTAATTTTACTAAAATTAGTACAAAGTCGAATCACTTATTTTGAGACAGAGGTAGTAATTTTTCATACTTAAATAGAGTTATGTTTTTAATATTATATACTTTTATCCATACAGTAAATACACTTGTTATTACAATGAGGAAACCAATTCAAATAAACACAACTAACAAAGACTCAGGTAGAAACGAAAGTTACATAAAATCTTTTAAATCATAGCTGTTCTATAGATTTTCTTCATTTTTCTCAATTTTTTCTGTAGATTTTCCCTAATCCTATATATTTTTTCTTTATTTTTCCTATGGATCAGACAGGACCTTAAACCCTATTTGGTTTGGGGTTAGTTTATGTTTTGGCTTGACCACCAAACATTGATGAGCTATGTACGGTTAAGGTAACCTGGCTGATCAATTGGTTTGGGCATTGAAAATCTCGAAAACAAAAAATAGGTGCTTACACAACAAGTGGGTGTATATGTTTCTTAGCAAGGAACGTGTTTGCAAGTGTTGTTGCACAACAAATACTTACATTCTAAAACGGTATCCATAGTAGAAGCAAAGCCTATTGAATCACCGTTTTTGAAGGACTTGATGAAGGTCAAATCTTCCTTCTTTAATCAAGATTCATTTAAGGTTGGTAATGGCTAATCAACACGTTTGAAAAGATATCAAGCCGGGTGACACTCCATTTGCTCTATAATATCCAACCCTTTACAATATTGCATTTAGAAAGGAGGCATTGGTGGCCTCGGTTCTTGGAGCTAGCCACAGAACATTCAATTTCGCAAGGCTTTACTTGGTGATAAATGAACAAAAAGGCTCCATTTAGTTCGCGGTCAATCTAACACAAATGTCAGATGTGTTTCAATGGAGGTTGAATACCAGTGGTAATTTCACCATAAAAGTGCATGTATGCCGACCTTACGAATTCGAGGCAAATTTTCCGCAGTCACATTTTAAAATCAAAAATTCATTCTAGATTGAAGTTCTCATGTGATTTCTTCAAAGAAATGTAGTTCACCAAAGATAATCTGACAAAACGTAACTGGCAAGGTAAAAGAAAAGTTGCCATTGTGATAGAAAGGAAAATAATTCATCATTAATCATGTATTGTCCATTGACTAACTTTTTTTGAAAAGAAGGTAGATAGCTTTCTACCTTATATTTCAAAACAGGCCAAGCCTGGGGACCGAAGGTCAATTACATGAAGCTTATATTTGGCACCCAAGGTGCCCTAGCTATAAGCTGCCAGCATATGAAGAGGGGTGGGGTGGTGTGCTAAGCTAGAAAAAGTAACCAAGCGGCTATAGCATCATGATCATCTTGTTTATGGCACCTATTCTTCCACAAACGGAGCAACTGTGCGACGTACTGCTTTATATACGGCGATGACCATCTCTTGTAGTTGAAAATCCTGTCATTTATGGCGTGCCATGTAGTAACGGCAGAGGCAGCGAAGAGGGTGTTGAATTTGCTGGTTGCTGGCCACCGTTGCTGAGCCCGCTGTATGAAGCTGAAGATGTCCGAGGAATTGGAAGCAAGGGTATCGAGATCAAACAGTTGCCAAATGACTGTAGCCGGAGAGCAACGTAACACCAAGTGCAGAGCAGATTCAGCAGCAGGGCAGATATCACAGTCTTGATGTGTAACGATGGACCTCCACTGTTTCTTCATCATGTTTTCCCGGGTATTGAGCCGCCCCCGGAGCAAAAGCCATAGGAAGACGCGGTGTTTGAGGGGAATGATCTTGTCCCAGATCCACGCACCGTAGTCACATGAAATGCCTCTGAAAGTGAGCAATTTGTAGATGTGAGCAGCACGGATGGGCTTGCTATGTATGGCAGAGATCCTGACATCCGGGTTGTGAGAGACAGGTGCAGCCGTAAGCAAGAGAGAATGAAGCAGGTGCAGTTCTTGGCTGGCTGCGTCAGAGAGGTTCGGGTGCAGCTGGACTTGCCAAGTTGCTAGAGAGAACTGAGAGGCCACTGAGCAAGCTTGGTCGGTGGCAAAGGTGTATAAGGTAGGCAAGGCAAAGCGTAGCCGTCCCACTGGTTGCCAGATATCATGCCAGAACGATATAAGTTCCCCTGAGCCCAAGAAGCACCTAGAAGAGTCGATAATCATACCGGTGTACTTCTTGAAACCCTTCCAGATAGCTGTGTCCCGATAGCAGGGCCGCAAGGGCAGCTTATTGTGGCAGTATTGCTGTGCGAACCATTGATAACAGGGAGCATCTGAGTGTTGCAGAACTCGAGCAATAAACTTAGCTAACAAAGCTTGGTTGTGTGCAGGCAAATCACGCACCCCCAAGCCACCAGCATAACGCGGCATGGTGACAAAGTGCCAAGCTACTAGGCACTGGCCATCTTTTGCGGTGTTCGTGCCTTGCCACAAAAAAAGACCTCAACAGCCCCTCTAACTTCCGTAAGGACTCCTGTAACGCCTCGAGACCGATGTGCCAGGTGTCCTCCAGTTTTTCGCTGTTGTTGCCTTGTCATTGCTTGCGTGTCATGCATTAAATATCATGTCATCATGTTCATTTCATTTGCATACGTGTACGTCTCATGCATCCGAGCATTTTCCCCGTTGTCCGTTTTGCAATCCGGCGCTCCGTTCTCCTCCGGTGGTCATTTCTATCTTTCTCTCGTGTGTGGGTATTAAATATTTCCAGATTGGACCGAGACTTGTCATGCGGCCTTGGTTTACTACCGGTAGACCGCCTGTCAAGTTTCGTATCATTTGGACTTCGTTTGATACTCCAACGGTTAACAGAGGAACCGAAAAGGACTCATGTGTGTTGCAGTCCAACACCCCTCCAAAGTGGCCCAAAACCCACATAAACCTGTTCCATCATCTTGGTCGTTCGATCACGATCGCGTGGCCGAAAACCGCACCTCATTTGGACTCTCCTAGCTCCCTCTACCTATATATATGTGACTCTCCCCGAATTTTTCGCGCGGTCCAACCCTAGATCCAACTCCCTCCGCGCCGCTAGACATGTCCGCCCGGCGGCCGGACGCGTCCATCTCGCCGGCCACCTCACTCCGCCCAATAGCATCGTGCCACGTCACCACCGCCGCCACTTTCAGTCACTCAGGGTGCGCCACCGCATCCCAGCCACTTCCTCTCTCCCCTCCCCACCGCGCCGGCCCGCGGGGCCCACGGCAGGCCCGCCCGGGCCCGGATCTGGTCGCCACCGCCCGACCGCGCGCCCCCGCGCCTCCGCCCGCTGCCCGTCACCGACGAGCCCCGCCACGGCCGCGCCGAGCCGCACCGCTCCCCTCGCCGCGGCAGCGCTCGTCGCCGGCGCCGCCCATCACCGCTCGGCACCGCCTCCGCCGCATGGCCCGCCCCGCCGCCTCGGAAGTGTGCGCCGCCGCCGCCATGCGCCGCCATGATTCCTCGCCGCCGGCCGCTTCGTTCGACGTGGGCCGCCACCTCGTTCGCCGGCATCCTCCGCCACTGCCTCGCCGGCGTCGTCCTCCGGCGAGCCCGTGTCTCCTTCTTCGTCACCGGCCCCCTCTCCGTCGTCTTCTCCGGCGAACTCTGGCGAGATCTCGTCGGGATGCACGAGATCCACCCATCCTCCCAACCAAACAGCCGAATCCTTCACGCACCATGCCGTCCCGCTTCTCCTCATCCCGCGTTGACTTTCGCGGAGGTATAATTCTACCAAGTCCCCGAAATTCCCAGATCCATATGCCCATGTGTTGGAAATATGCCCTAGAGGCAATAATAAATTGGTTATTATTATATTTCCTTGTTCATGATAATAGTTTATTATCCATGCTAGAATTGTATTGATAGGAAACTCAGATACATGTGTGGATACATAGACAACACCATGTCCCTAGTAAGCCTCTAGTTGACTAGCTCGTTGATCAATAGATGGTTACGGTTTCCTGACCATGGACATTGGATGTCGTGGATAACGGGATCACATCATTAGGAGAATGATGTGATGGACAAGACCCAATCCTAAGCATAGCACAAGATCGTGTAGTTCGTGTGCTAAAGCTTTTCTAATGTCAAGTATCATTTCCTTAGACCATGAGATTGTGCAACTCCCGGATACTGTAGGAATGCTTTGGGTGTGCCAAACGTCACAACGTAACTGGGTGGCTATAAAGGTGCACTACGGGTATCTCCGAAAGTGTCTGTTGGGTTGGCATGAATCGAGACTGGGATTTGTCACTCCGTGTGACGGAGAGGTATCTCTGGGCCCACTCGGTAGGACATCATCATAATGTGCACAATGTGATCAAGGAGTTGATCACGGGATGATGTGTTACGGAACGAGTAAAGAGACTTGCCGGTAACGAGATTGAACAAGGTATCGGGATACCGACGATCGAATCTCGGGCAAGTATCGTACCGATAGACAAAGGGAATTGTATACGGGATTGATCGAATCCTCGACATCGTGGTTCATCCGATGAGATCATCGTGGAACATGTGGGAACCAACATGGGTATCCAGATCCCGCTGTTGGTTATTGACCGAGAACGTCTCGGTCATGTCTGCATGGTTCCCGAACCCGTAGGGTCTACACACTTAAGGTTCGGTGACGCTAGGGTTATAGAGATATTAGTATGCGGTAACCCGAAAGTTGTTCGGAGTCCCGGATGAGATCCCGGACGTCACAAGGAGTTCCGGAATGGTCCGGAGGTAAAGATTTATATATGGGAAGTCTTGTTTTGGTCGCCGGAAAAGTTTCGCGCATTATCGGTATTGTACCGGGAGTGCCGAAAGGGGTCCGGGGGTCCACCTGCCCCAGGGGCCACATGGGCTGTAGGGGTGTGCGCCTTGGCCTATATGGGCGAAGGGCACCAGCCCCAAGAGGCCCATGCGCCAAGAGATAAGGGAAAGGAAGAGTCCTAAAAGGGGAAGGCACCTCCTAGGTGCCTTGGGGACGATGGACTCCTCCCTGGCCGCACCCTTCCTTTGAGGAAGGGCCAAGGCTGCGCCCCCCCCCCTCTCCCTTGGCCCTATATATAGTGGGGGGGAGGGAGGGCAGCCACACCTAAGCCCTGGCGCCTCCCTCTCCCTCCCGTGACACATCTCCCTCCTCCCGCGGCGCTTGGTGAAGCCCTATTGGAATCCCGCTACTTCCACCACCACGC
Organism: Triticum monococcum; assembly: GCA_034509565.1. Taxonomy (NCBI): domain Eukaryota; kingdom Viridiplantae; phylum Streptophyta; class Magnoliopsida; order Poales; family Poaceae; genus Triticum; species Triticum monococcum. The sequence goes on along the minus strand of CM067847.1, from coordinate 617,478,805 downwards.
CGTTGTGCTGCTGGATCTCCATCAACCTCTCCTCCCCCCTTGTTGGATCAAGAAGGAGGAGACGTCACTGCTCCGTACGTGTGTTGAACGCGGAGGTGCCGTCCGTTTGGCGCTAGGATCATCGGTGATTTGGATCACGACGAGTACGACTCCATCAACCCCGTTCTCTTAAACGCTTCCGCGCGCGATCTACAAGGGTATGTAGATCTACTCCTCCCTCGTTGCTAGATGACTCCATAGATTGATCTTGGTGACACGTAGGAAAATTTTGAATTATTGCTACGTTCCCCAACAGTGGTATCAGAGCTAGGTCTATGCGTAGTTACTATGCACGAGTAGAACACAAAGCAGTTGTGGGCGTTGATTTTGTCAATTTACTTGCCATTACTAGTCTTATCTTGATTTGGCGGCATCGTGGGATGAAGCGGCCCGGACCAACCTTACACGTACGCTTACGTGAGACCGGTTCCACCGAGTAACATGCACTAGTTGCATAAGGTGGCTGGCGGGTGTCTGTCTCTCCCACTTTAGTCGGATCGGATTCGATGAAAAGGGTCCTTATGAAGGGTAAATAGCAATTGGCATATCACGTTGTGGTTTTGCGTAGGTAAGAAACGTTCTTACTAGAAACCCATAGCAGCCACGTAAAACATGCAAACAACAATTAGAGGACGTCTAACTTGTTTTTGCAGGGTATGCTATGTGATGTGATATGGCCAAGAAGAATGTGATGTATGAGATTGATCGTGTTCTTGTAATAGGAATCACGACTTGCATGTCGATGAGTATGACAACCGGCAGGAGCCATAGGAGTTGTCTTTATTTATTATATGACCTGCGTGTCATTAAACAACGCCATGTAATTACTTTACTTTATTGCTAACCGTTAGCTGTAGTAGTAGAAGTAATAGTTGGCGAGACAACTTCATGAAGACACGATGATGGAGATCATGATGATGGAGATCATGGTGTCATGCCGGTGACGATGATGATCATGGAGCCCCGAAGATGGAGATCAAAAGGAGCAATATGATATTGGCCATATCATGTCACTATTTGATTGCATGTGATGTTTATCATGTTTATACATCTTATTTGCTTAGAACGACGGTAGTAAATAAGATGATCCCTCATTAAAATTTCAAGAAAGTGTTCCCCCTAACTGTGCACCGTTGCGAAAGTTCGTCGTTTCGAAGCACCACGTGATGATCGGGTGTGATAGATTCTTACGTTCGAATACAACGGGTGTTGACGAGCCTAGCATGTACAGACATGGCCTCGGAACACATGCAAACACTTAGGTTGACTTGACGAGCCTAGCATGTACAGACATGGCCTCGAAACAGAGAAGACCGAAAGGTCGAGCATGAGTCGTATGGCAGATACGATCAACATGAAGATGTTCACCGATGTTGACTAGTCCATCTCACGTGATGATCGGACACGGCCTAGTTGACTCGGATCATGTAATCACTTAGATGACTAGAGGGATGTCTATCTGAGTGGGAGTTCATAAGATGAACTTAATTTTCCTGAACATAGTCAAAAGGTCTTCGCAAATTATGTCGTAGCTCACGCTTTAGTTCTACTGTTTAGATATGTTCCTAGGGAAAATTTAGTTGAAAGTTGATAGTAGCAATTATGCGGACTAGGTCCGTAAACTGAGGATTGTCCTCATTGCTTCATAGAAGGCTTATGTCCTTAATGCACCGCTCAGTGTGCTGAACCTCGAACGTCGTCTGTGGATGTTGCGAACATCTGACATACACATTTTGATAACTACGTGATAGTTCAGTTAAATGGTTTAGAGTTGAGGCACCGAAGACGTTTTGAAATGTCGCGAAACATATGAGATGTTTCGAGGGCTGAAATTGGGATTTCAGGCTCGTGCCCACGTCAAGAGGTATAAGACCTCCGACGATTTTCTTAGCCCACAAACTAAGGGAGAAAAGCTCAATTGTTGAGCTTGTGCTCAAATTGTCTGAGTACAACAATCATTTGAATCAAGTGGGAGTTGATCTTCCAGATGAGATGGTGATGTTTCTCCGAAGTCATTACCACCAAGCTGCTAGAGCTTCGTGATGAACTATAATATATCAGGGACATATATGATGATCCTTGAGATATTCGCGATGTTTGACACCACAAAAGTAGAAATCAAGAAGGAGCATCAATTGTTGATGGTTGGTGAAACCACTAGTTTCAAGAAGGGCAAGGGCAAGAAGGGATACTTCATGAAATGGCAAATCAGCTGCTACTCTAGTGAAGAAACCCAAGGTTGAACCCAAACCCGAGACTAAGTGCTTCTGTAATAAGAGGAACAGCCACTGGAGCAGAATTACCCTAGATACTTGGTAGATGAGAAGGCTGGCAAGGTCGATAGAAGTATATTGGATATACATTGTGTTAATGTGTACTTTAGTAGTACTCCTAGTAGCACCATGGTATTAGATACCGGTTCGGTTACTAAGTGTTAGTAAACTCGAAATAAAAGGCTGCGGAGTAAACGGAGACTAGCTAAAGGTGAGCTAGCGATATGTGTTGAAAGTTTTTCCCAAGCTTGATGTGATCAAGCATCGCACGCTCCCTCTACCATCGAGATTGGTGTTTGCGTTGAGCATAGACATGATTGGATTATGTCTATCGCAATACGGTTATTCATTTAAGGAGAATAATGGTTACTCTGTTTATTTGAATAATACCTTCAATAGTCTTGCACCTAAAATGAATGGTTTATTGAATCTCGATCGTAGTGATACACTTGTTCATGCCAAAAGATATAAGATAGTAATGATAGTACCACCTACTTGTGGCACTGCCACGTAAGTCATATCGGTATAAAACGCATGAAGAAGCTCCATGTTGATGGATCTTTGGACTCACTCATTTTTGAAAAGTTTGAGACATGCTAACCATGTCTATTGGTGTATATGCATGAAGAAACTCCATGCAGATGGATCGTTTGGACTCACTTGATTTTGAATCACTTGAGATATGCAAATCTTACCACATGGGCAAGATGACTGAAGAGCCACGTTTTAGTAAGACGGAACAAGATAGAAACTCGTTGGAAGTAACACATTTTGATGTGTGCAGTCCAATGAGTGCTGAGGCGTATAGTGGATATCGTTATGTTCTTCACAGATGATTTGAGTAGATGTTGAGTATATTTACTTGATGAATCACGAGTCTGAATTATTGAAAGGTTCAAGTAATTTCAGGGTGAAGTTGAAAGATCATCGTGACAAGAGGATAAAATATCTATGATATGATCATAGAGATGAATATCTGAATTACGAGTTTGGCACATAATTAAGACATTGTGGAAATCGTTTCACAACTAATACAGCCTGGAACACCATAGTGTGATGGTGTGCCCGTACATCATAACTGCACCCTATTGGATATGATGCATACCATGATGTCTCTTATCGAATTACCATGATAGTTTATGGGTTAGGCATTAGAGACAACCACATTCACTTTAAAAGGGGCACCACGTAATTCCGATGAGATGACACCATATGAACTATGGTTTAGAGAAACCTAAGCTGTCATTTCTTAAAAGGTTTGGGGCTACGATGCTTATGTGAAAAAAGGTTTCAGGCTGATAAGCTTGAACCCAAAGCGGATAAATGCATCTTCATAGGACACCCAAAAACAGTTGGGTATACCTCCTGTCTCAGATTCAAAAGCAATAAGGGATTGTTTCTAGAATCGGGTCCTTTCTCAAGGAAAAGTTTCTCTCGAAAGAATTGAGTGGGAGGATGGTGGAGACTTGATGAGGTTATTGAACCGTCTCTTCAACTAGTGTGTGGCAGGGCACAGGGAGTTGTTCCTGTGGCACCTACACCAATTGAAGTGGAAGCTTATGATAGTGATCATGAAACTTCAGATCAAGTCACTACCAAACCTCGTGGGATGACAAGGATGCGTGCTACTTCAGAATGGTACGTAATCCTGTCTTGGAAGTCATGTTGCTAGACAACAATGAGCCTACGAGCTATGGAGAAGCGATGGTGGGCCCAGATTCCGATGAATGGCTCGAGGCCATAAAATCCGAGAGAGGATCCATGTATGAAAACAAAGTGTAGACTTTGGCAAAACGGCTCGATGGTCGTGAGGCTGTTGAGTACAGATGGATTTTAAAAGGAAGACGGACAATGATGGTAAATGTCACCATTAAGAAAGCTCGACTTGTCGTTAAGATGTTTCCCGACAAGTTCAAGGAGTTGACTACGATGAGACTTTCTCACCCGTAGCGATGCTAAGAGTCTGTTGGAATTATGTTAGCGATTACTGCATTATTTATGAAATCTTGCAGATAGGATGTCAAAACATTGTTTCCTCGACGATTTTCTTGAGGAAAGGTTGTATGTGATACAACCGGAAGGTTTTGTCAATCCTGAAAGATGCTAATAAGTATGCAAAGCTCCAGCAATCCTTCTGAGGACTGGAGTAAGCATCACGGAGTTGGAATGTGTGCGTTGATGAGATGATCAAAGATTTTGGGTGTATACAAAGTTTATGAGAAACTTGTATTTCCAAAGAAGTGAGTGGGAGCACTATAGAATTTCTGATGAGTATATGTTGTTGACATATTGTTGATCAGAAATGATGTAGAATTTCTAGAAAGCATACAGAGTTATTTGAAAAGTGTTTTTCAATGGAAAACCTGGATTAAGCTACTTGAACATTGAGAATCAAGATCTATAAGGATAGATCAAAACGCTTAATGGTACTTTCAAATGAGCACACACCTTGACATGATCTTGAAGGTGTTCAAGATGGATCAGTCAAAGAAGGAGTTCTTGCCTGAGTTTTAAGGTACGAAGTTAAGACTTAAAGCTCGACCACGGCAGAACAGAGAGAAAGGACGAAGCTCGACCACGGGATGATGTGTTACGGAACGAGTAAAGAGACTTGCCGGTAACGAGATTGAACAAGGTATCGGGATACCGACGATCGAATCTCGGGCAAGTATCGTACCGATAGACAAAGGGAATTGTATACGGGATTGATCGAATCCTCGACATCGTGGTTCATCCGATGAGATCATCGTGGAACATGTGGGAACCAACATGGGTATCCAGATCCCGCTGTTGGTTATTGACCGGAGAACGTCTCGGTCATGTCTGCATGGTTCCCGAACCCGTAGGGTCTACACACTTAAGGTTCGGTGACGCTAGGGTTATAGAGATATTAGTATGCGGTAACCCGAAAGTTGTTCGGAGTCCCGGATGAGATCCCGGACGTCACGAGGAGTTCCGGAATGGTCCGGAGGTAAAGATTTATATATGGGAAGTCTTGTTTTGGTCGCCGGAAAAGTTTCGCGCATTATCGGTATTGTACCGGGAGTGCCGAAAGGGGTCCGGGGGTCCACCAAGGGGGTCCACCTGCCCCAGGGGGGCACATGGTCTGTAGGGGTGTGCGCCTTGGACTATATGGGCCAAGGGCACCAGCCCCAAGAGTCCCATGCGCCAAGAGATAAGGGAAAGGAAGAGTCCTAAAAGGGGAAGGCACCTCCTAGGTGCCTTGGGGAGGATGGACTCCGCCCTGGCCGCACCCTTCCTTGGAGGAAGGGCCAAGGCTGCGCCCCCCCCCCCCTCTCCCTTGGCCCTATATATAGTGGGGGGAAGGGAGGGCAGCCGCACCTAAGCCCTGGCGCCTCCCTCTCCCTCCAGTGACACATCTCCCTCCTCCCGCAGCGCTTGGCGAAGCCCTGTTGGAATCCCGCTACTTCCACCACCACGCCGTCGTGCTGCTGGATCTCCATCAACCTCTCCTCCCCCCTTGCTGGATCAAGAAGGAGGAGACGTCGCTGCTCCATACGTGTGTTGAACGCGGAGGTGCCGTCCGTTCGGCGCTAGGATCATCGGTGATTTGGATCACGACGAGTACGACTCCATCAACCCCGTTCTCTTGAACGCTTCCGCGTGCGATCTACAAGGGTATGTAGATCCACTCCTCCCTCGTTGCTAGATGACTCCATAGATTGATCTTGGTGACACGTAGGAAAATTTTGAATTATTGCTACGTTCCCCAACACCATGTTCATCGTGTCGTAACTTTGCATCCATGGCTCCGATTCATGCATATAGCATATCGAATTGTTCGTCTCAGAGAGTACATCATTTCATTCCATTGCATCATTTCCATTTGAGCTCATCTTGATGCCCGAAATGCTGTTATAAGAGGGCTACTTGAGATAATTGTCAGATCTGCTACTCCATTTAGACATTTGTCATTTTTGCCATGATTATTGTGTGCATGATATGCCCTGTTGCTCTACATATGTTTTGTTAAGGGTTTTGTCATCTTTCCAGAGGTGCAACCCATGTATTTTGTGATGTGTGTGGTGCTTAGTGCAAGCTTGCAAAGTGAGGCACTTGGTAATCCTGTTTTCAGGGACTTAGCAATTCCACTAAGTCCTTGAGCTGTTTATCTCATGTTGTCATATGTTCATGTTGTTTCCTAGTGATCCGTGCCTCTTTTGAGGATGATCAGTAAGGATGTTCTATTAATCTTGTAGTGCTCTATCCATCCATGTCTTTGTTTGCAATTATGGAACACCCTAGCTTGAGTCAATCGAGCTCTACTTTTGCTACTTCGTGAATCTGGGCAGATTGTCAACTTGTTTGCAATTTTGCCGATGTTGTTGTAGTTGATCCGTGCATGCTATGTAATTGTTCTTGCCATGTCTAGCTTGCATTTTGTGTGTTCTTGATAGATGTATGCTTAGCTTTTCATGACTTGCACCGTAGTGAGTGCATCGAGCTCGTTAACATGCCTACTTGAGTTATGTTTCAGCATGTGCCAGTTTTCACTAAGTCTGAAAACTGGTTATGCTTTTGCTATGTTCGCATGCTTGTTAATATATTTTCTGATCTCTTTTGGCTCAAGGTCACTAAGGGACTTTTGTTAAGCTTTTTGAGTAGCTCCATGCCATGTCTTACTTTGCCTTGTTCAGGTCCTGTAGCATGTAGTTTTGTTGCTCTAAAGTGGGCTACCTGATCTGAAATTCCAGACAAGTGTTAATTTAACTAAGTCTGAGATCTGTTTACCATATGCATTTTTGCCATGCTTGTTTGAACCTGTTAATGTATGAATTGGTCGTAGCTCAGTGTTCATCTTTTGTTAGGCATCATGAATGGATCCCTACCATGTATTTTGTTGCCATGTTTGAGTGCTGTAGCATGTTTGTCTTGTTGCATTTAGATGGCTACTTGCTGATAATCGCAGATCGGTGCCATATTTGAATTGCTTGCCATTTCCAAACCATAACTCCGATTCCGGCATTCTTTATATCGTTTTCAAGCGATTTCATCTCATCTTTCCAGTGGCACACTTGGATTTCCAAGTTGAGGCCAGGTGCATTCATTCCCTTGCAAATCATGCATATGCATCGCATACCGCATCCCACATATCATACCATGTTCATGTGTTGGTTGTTTACTATGTTGTGTGCTTCTTTTCCGGTGTTTGCTTCTTCGGGTTGGTTCCGATAACGTCGCGTTTGTGAGGACCCATTCGCCTACGTCCGTTTGTCTTCTTCATGGACTCGTTCTTCTTCCTTGCGGGATTTCAGGCAAGATGACCATACCCTCGAAATCACTTCTATCTTTGCTTTGCTAGATGCTCGCTCTTTTGCTATGCCTATGCTGCGATACCTACCACTTGCTTATCATGCCTCCCATATTGTTAAACCAAGCCTCTAACCCACCTTGTCCTAGCAAACCGTTGATTGGCTATGTTACCGCTTTGCTCAGCCCCTCTTATAGCGTTGTTAGTTGCAGGTGAAGATTGAAGTTTTGTTCCTTGTTGGAACATGGAGATGTTGTTCCTTGTTGGAACATGTTTACTTGTTGGGATATCACAATATATCTTATTTAATTAATGCATCTATATACTTGGTAAAGGGTGGAAGGCTCGGCCTTATGCCTGGTGTTTTGCTCCACTCTTGTCGCCCTAGTTTCCGTCATATCGGTGTTATGTTCCCGGATTTTGCGTTCCTTACGCGGTTGGGTTATAATGGGAACCCCTTGACAGTTCGCTTTGAATAAAACTCCTCCAGCAAGGCCCAACCTTGGTTTTCCCATTCGCCACCTAGCCTTTTTCCCTTGGGAGTCGCGCATCCCGAGGGTCATCTTATTTTAACCCCCCCTCCCCCCCCCCCCCCCGAGGCCAGTGCTTGTCTAAGTGTTGGTCCAACCCAGAGCACCGTGCGGGACCGTCCCTTGGCAACTTGGGTTACGTTGGCTCCCGTACGCTTAGCTTATCCGGTGTGCCTTGAGAACGAGATATGTGCAGCTCCTATCGGGATGTCGGCGCATCGGGTGGTCTTGCTGGACTTGTTTTACCATTGTCGAGGATGTCTTGAAGAACCGGGATACCGAGTCTGATCGGAATGTCTCGGGAGGAGGTATATTCCTTCCTTGACCGTGAGAGCTTGTCATGGGCTAAGTTGGGACACCCCTGCAGGGATTTGAACTTTCGAAAGCCGTGCCCGCGGTTATGGGCAGATGGGAATTTGTTAACGTCCGGTTGTAGAAAACCCGAAGTCAACCTTAATTAAAATGAATCAACCGCGTGTGTAACCGTGATGGTCTCTTTCCGGCGGAGTCCGGGAAGTGAACACGGTTGTTGGACTTATACTTGACGTAGGTTGCTATAGGATCACTTCTTGATCATAGTTTCTTGACCGCGCTTTGCCTTCTCTTCTCGCTCTCTTTTGCGAATATGTTAGCCACCATATATGCTAGTCGCTTGCTGCAGCTCCACCTCTTACCTTTTACCTTACCCATAAGCTTAAATAGTCTTGATCGCGAGGGTGCGAGATTGCTGAGTCCCCGTGGCTCACAGATACTTCCAAAACCAGCTTGCGGGTGCCGATGAGACCGTGCAGATGACGCAACCAAGCTCAGGAGGAGCTCGATGAAGATCTTGTCCTTTGTGTTGCCTCGTTCTAGTTGATCAGTAGCGGAGCCCAGTTGGGGTCGATCGGGGACCTTTGTCGCATTTGGGGTTCTTCTTTTATTTTGGTTCCGTAGTCGGACCCTGATTGTATTTGGATGATGTAATGCTTTATTCATGTATTTGTGTGAAGTGGCGATTGTAAGCCAGCTATGTATCTTTTCCCTTATGTATTACATGGGTTGTGTAAAGATTACCTCTCTTGCGACATTGCTTTCAATGCGGTTATGCCTCTAAGTCGTGCTTCGACACGTGGGAGATATAGCCGCATCGAGGGCGTTACAACTCCTTAGGCCAACAGAAACATGACATGAAGTAGCTGGAGATGCTGGCCAAAACTGAGTTGATGAGGGTGAGCCGTCCTCCCCAAGACAAGAGAGTAGCCAACCAGCCGGATAACCTTCTGTCCACCTTGTGGATGACTGGTAGCAGCATGTCATGTCGGATCTTATGCAAAGAAAGAGGTAGGCCAAGGTAAGTGCATGGAAAACTTGAGGCTGGGCAACCAAACAATCCAACAATCGCATATGTGATATTGTTGTCCATGCAAATAGGAATGTGGGTGCTCTTATGGTAATTTATCTTTAGCCCTGAGAATTCTGAGAAGTCAAAAAGAATTTGTTTGATGATAAGTACTTGTTCAACGCTTCCATGGAACAGGATCAAGGTGTCGTCGGCGTATTGCAGCACTGGGAACATTCTGTCAGAGCCAAGTGAGTGAATTAGGTTGCCTTTTGGAAAAGCTGAGCAGCATAGCCGTTGCAGAACATCAGCCACTAGAATTAAAAGATACAGTGAAATAGAATCGCCCTGCCGAAAACCCCTCTTAGTGGTGAAGGAGTCCCCCAATTCCCCATTCAGCATAACTTTGGAAGTTGTTGTAGACAGCAGAGATTCGAGCCATCTGATCCAGCGTCGAGGAAAGTATCTAGCCGTGAGAATGCTGAAAAGGCATGACCAACTGACGATGTCAAAGGATTTTTGAAAATCCAACTTAAGAGCCACCATGGGTAATTTTCTCTTGTGAGCTGTTTGTATCATGTCAGCAGCCATGGCAAAGTTTTCTACAATAGCACGGCCCTTGGTGAAACTGGATGGCAAGCTGTGAACTAGGTTTGGGATGTGGACTTGAAGCCTTCTAGTCAGCACTTTGCTTGCAAGCTTCGGCACACTATGTACAATAGAGATTGGCCTGAAGTCCTTTAGCTCGAGTGGTGTGTCCTTTTTGGGCAGGAGGGAAATGTGAGCCAAGTTGATGCCTTTCAAGTCTAACTGGTTCTGGTACAGCTGAGAGAAGAAAAGCTGGAGATCCATCTTGATGTCGCCAAGGAAGGCTTTATAGAACTCGTTGGTGAAGCCGTCCGGGCCAGGGCTGCGGTTGTTCGTGAAGGAAATATGCCCTAGAGGCAATAATAAAGTTATTATTTATTTCCTTACATCATGATAAATGTTTATTATTCATGCTAGAATTGTATTAACCGGAAACATAATACATGTGTGAATACATAGACCAACAGAGTGTCACTAGTATGCCTCTACTTGACTAGCTCGTTAATCAAAGATGGTTATGTTTCCTAACCATGAACAAGGAGTTGTTATTTGATTAACGAGGTCACATCATTAGTAGAATGATCTGATTGACATGACCCATTCCATTAGCTTAGCACCCGATCGTTTAGTATGTTGCTATTGCTTTCTTCATGACTCATACATGTTCCTATAACTATGAGATTATGCAACTCCCGTTTACCGGAGGAACACTTTGGGTACTACCAAACGTCACAACGTAACTGGGTGATTATAAAGGAGTACTACAGGTGTCTTCAATGGTAGATGTTGGGTTGGCGTATTTCGAGATTAGGGATTGTCACTCCGATTGTCGGAGAGGTATCTCTGGGCCCTCTCGGTAATACACATCACATAAGCCTTGCAAGCACTGCAACTAATATGTTAGTTGTGAGATGATGTATTACGGAACGAGTAAAGAGACTTGCCGGTAACGAGATTGAACTAGGTATTGGATACCGACGATCGAATCTCAGGCAAGTAACATACCGATGACAAAGGGAACAACGTATGTTGTTATGCGGTCTGACCGATAAAGATCTTCGTAGAATATGTAGGAGCCAATATGGGCATCCAGGTCCCGCTATTGGTTATTGACCGGAAACGTGTCTCGGTCATGTCTACATTGTTCTCGAACCGTAGGGTCCGCACGCTTAACGTTACGATGACAGTTATTATGAGTTTATGCATTTTGATGTACCGAAGGTTGTTCGGAGTCCCGGATGAGATCACGGACATGACGAGGAGTCTCGAAATGGTCGAGACGTAAAGATTGATATATTGGAAGCCTATGTTTGGACATCGGAAGTGTTCCGGATGAAATCGGGATTTTACCGGAATACCGGGAGGGTTACCGGAACCCCCCGGGAGCTAGATGGGCCATAATGGGCCTTAGTGGAAAGGAGAAGGGGCTGCCCTAGATGGGCTGCGCGCCCTCCCCCCTCCCCTAGTCCTACTAGGAGTAGGAAAGGGGGGGCCGGCCACCTCCTCCTCTTTCCCCCTCCCGGGAATCCTAATTGGACTAGGATTGGAGGGGGAGTCCTACTCCCGGTGGGAGTAGGACTCTCCTGCGCCCCCACCTTGGCCGGCCAGCCCCTCCTCCCTTGCTCCTTTATATACGGGGGCAGGGGGCACCCCATAGACACACAATTGATCCTTGAGATCGTTCCTTAGCCGTGTGCGGTGCCCCCTGCCACCAAATTCCACCTCGATCATACCGTTACAGTGCTTAGGCGAAGCCCTGCGTCGGTAGTACATCAAGATCGTCACCACGCCGTCGTGCTGACGAAACTCTTCCTCGACGCTTTGCTGGATCGGAGCCCGAGGAACGTCATCGAGCTGAACGTGTGCTAAGAACTCGGAGGTGCCGGAGTAACGGTGCTTGGATCGGTCGATCGGGAAGAAGACGTACGACTACTTCCTCTATGTTGTGTGATCGCTTCCGCAGTCGGTCTGCGTTGGTACATAGACAACACTCTCCCCTCTCGTTGCTATGCATCACCATGATCTTGCGTGTGCGTAGGAAATTTTTTGAAATTACTGCGTTCCCCAACAGTTCGGCGAGTGGTTGATAGCATCAACAATTTCTTCCCAGGTGAACTCCCTCTCTAGACATGACAGATCGTCGGGTGCATACAGCTGGCCAAGCTGAACGGTGGGCAGAAAAGGAGAGGGTTGGCCCAGAAGAGCAGAAAAGTAATCCGTTGACAACTTGAGCTTCTGTTGATCAAAAAATTCGACTCCTTCCTTGACGAGCCCTCTGACCTTGTTTCGTTGTGCATGACCATTGGCAGCAGCGTGGAAAAACTGCAATTCTCATCTCCGGAAACACACCAACGTAGTTTTGCCCTCCGTCGCCAGTATTCAGTTTGCCATAAAACAAGCAGCTACGCCTTCTGTTTTGCAAACAACCTCAGGGCCCTCTCAAGCTGAAATAAAGACCTCCGCTCTTCGACTGCATCGAGGTAGTTTACCAATGCCTTGTTATTTGAAGAGAGCAGATCTAAGCTGGCCTTGTTCCTTTTCCACTGTTTGATGGCAGCAGAAACTCGTCTAAATTTATGGTTGATAAGAGAGGCAACTGAGGGGATCGGCCTGGTGCCCTAATGCCAACTGTTATGAATGATAGATCTTGTTTCCTCCATCGGCAACCATTGTTTTTCTATTCTGAAAAACTTGATTTTTACCTGTATGCTATCAAACTGAACCAGAATAGGCACATGATCCGAGGTGACAGAAGGCACGACAGAAGCGGATGTCTGGGAGAAGGACAACAGCTAGTTAGCATTGATGAGCACATGATCCAACCGAACCATGGTCGGGTCCGCTCGTTTGTTCGACCAGGTGTACCTGCGGTTGCAAACATCAGCATCATCTAGCCCATGAGATCTGATCCAAGCATTAAACTTGTCCATCATAGCCCAGTTGACTCTACCACGTGAATTTTCCTCGGCGAATCGGTACATGTTGAAGTCGCCGAGGATAGCCCATGGTTCAGACAGCAGGCCAGAAACGTTGTCCAACTCATCGAAGAAAAGCTGACTCTCCTGGTGGGTGTAAGGAGCATACACCATAGTGATCACAAAAACTGATGCAGATGACGTTGATGAGAACCTGACGGTGACATGGTATCTATGGGTTGCAACAATCTGTCCTGAGAAAGCAGAGGCGTCCCAGGCGACCAAGAAACCGCCCGAGGGGCCTGCAGAGGGCATGATCGCCTAGTTGTTGAGGTGAGGAGGAAGAAAACTCCACAACTTCAAAATTGGGGCAGTTTCCAGCTTTGTTTCCTGAAAACAGACAATGCTAGGTTGACAGGAGGTTAGAACATCACGAACCAAAGAACATTTGTTCTCATCACCTAGGCCTCGTACGTTCCAGATAAGGAGTTTCATGGATCAAGGTGAGAAAAACTGCCTGTGCATGAACGAGGAAAAAAGCAAGGCTAGGTATGAGCATGAGCAGGCGGAAACATGCAGCAGTAATATATGGGAAGCAACGTAGATGCAACAAAGGATAAAAGAAAGATCCAGAATAACATAGGGGAACATCTTAACATCATCAGAGATACAGACCATACACATAAACCTAAGCAGACTGATAGACTGACTTGCAACTGGTTTGACAGGATGGTGGCTAAGACTGAACATAAACCTAAAGCATAGGCATACAGAACTAGGATCGACAACTCCCGGAATGGCACCAGACATAAACCTATCAGAATGATCCTTAAACATCCGAACCAAAGCGCGCACCCATGGAAGAAGCAGAGGAACTGTCCGAAGAGCCAGAGCAGTCTGCACCAGCGTTCGAGGAGGAAGAAGCTTAAGCGAAGATGGCATCCACGTTGAGGTCGCAGCACTTAGCGATCTGCTTGAGCTTGCCGCTGGTCATGGACTTGGGGGTGCTGTCGAACTAGAGATCGAGCAGTTCAGCAACAGGCACCACCTTGGTCTTCTTGCGGCGGTAGGCGTTGGAGGAGGGCCGCCGACTAGGGCCACCTTGGTCCCGTTGACTAACTTGATTTGGTGTACAATTCACGTTACTTATAATTTGTCCCTATCAACGAGTATGTCAAATTAGTTTGAGAATTAATTGGGCAGTATTCACGAAAAACCAAAGGGCCACATCGGTGTGGAAATTAGCGCCCATCTTTGGGGAATTTCAAATGGCCGAAATGAGTGTGTTTTCGACAGATAATCTATTCCAAATGTTTTACAAGTTATCTTTAGAGCTACGGATTCAAACCGTGTGCAGTCATCACTGTAGTGCGCGAGAGCTTATGGCCTTTGGATGCAACCGGCTAGAACGATTGCACGAGGTTTGTTCAACCAATATGACTAGATGTGGCCTTTGGATGCAAACACATTACCCAAAACTAAAACCCGAATGAACGGGATGCAGATGAGCATGGATTATCCTTCCATGCTCATGAGCTCATACCCGGAGGAGGGAGGATATATTCTTTTGTTTCTTTATTATCACCGCAGCTGGCAAGGGGGGGGCAAAAGTTGCAACCATGCGCATGTGTGCTTGCATATACCCTAAAACTCACCACCAAAGGAGATTAACAAATGGACCCGTGACGATCATACTTAACGCATCTTCAGCCTTTTATACAACGGTGGCATGCAGAATGCGTCACGTATCCGTTCTTTTAGTCTTCATAGACACTTTTTTTAGAGAAGTCTCCGTAGATTAAAATTAGAGAAATGTATACCTTTTGTCCTCAATTTTTAATGAAGTCTAGATTTGGTCCCTCAACTCAGAAACCAGACAACTTGCACCCCTAACTAACGAAACCGGAGAAGGTTTGTCCCTGGTCTCGATTTTGACCGCTTTTGGTGCCGACTGACCCCTCTTTTGACCAGTGCTGACTAAAATTCGCGTAATTTTTTCATATCCATGAACTTTTTGAAATTCACATACTCTTTTCAAATCCACATAGTTTTTTCAAGGCCGTGAGATTTTTTCAAAAACAAACATACCTTTTTTCAAATCCGTGAACTATTTTGAAATTTGTGTACTTTTTACAAATCCAGCGTACTTTTCTCAAATCAGTGTATTTTTTTCAAGTTCGTGTAATTTTATCGAATCCAAGTATTTTTTTCAAATCCATGAACTGTTTTTGAAATTCACGTACTTGTTTCAAATCCGCATACTTTTTAAAGTTCGTGTATTTTTTCAAATCCGAGTTCCTTTTCCATTCCATGAACTTTGTTTGAAATTCACATACTTGTTTCAAGTTGACATATTTTTTCAAATCCACACATTTGTTTTCTAATTCGTGTAAAAGATATTCAAATCCGCGTATATTTTTAAGTTCGCATAAAATTTTCAAATCCAAAAAAAATATGCGTGAATATGAATAAGTATGTCAATTTTTAAAAATTACATGAATTTGAAAAAAAACCACATGAACATTAAAGAAGTACGCGGATTTAAAAAAAGTACGTGAACTTGGAAAAAGTACGCAGATTTGGAAAAAAGTACACAAATTCTTAAAAAGTTCACGTATTTGAAGAAAGTACCCAAATTTGAAAACATTAAGCTGATTTGGAAAAGGTACGCGAATTGAGTTGGCACGGTCAAAACCGGGTTGGGACAACATCAAAACCGGTCAAAACCGTGACCAGGGATGAATCTTGGCCGGTTTCAGTAGTTAAGGATGCAAGTTGTCCGGTTTTGAAGTTAAGGGACCAAATTTAGACTTTGTCAAGAATTGAGGGATTGAAAGTATACTCTTCTCTTAAAATTACACAACAGACCGTTGACAACATTTAAACTCAGCTAATGATCAAATGACAGATTTAATCAGGTCGGCAGATTACTAGATTTTTGTTGTCGGGATACAGAAAGTTTCAGACTTACGATCTAAGACTATTCTGTACCATGCGCTGTCAGACAATTTTTTCGCTGACAGAAAATCTTGGCCCAGTAAGCATCCATCTGCAAAGTTACATTCCGTGCCATGCCCTGTCAGGGGAAAAAATCGATAGTGCTCTGTCAGACAAATAGATTAGTTATAAAAAATAAAGCAAAACCCAGGAGAGAAGGTGATTTGATATGAGCTTGGAAGAAGAAGACAGGATGGACGGCAGCATCTGGTGGCCGGCTTGTGCGTCATGGCGAGTCATAGCAAATCATGGGCGCTCACCGGATCTGATATCAAGGAATAAAAGATCAGAGATCGCCGACACAGACAGTTGTATTTCGACTTCTCGCGGTTAGAAAAAGGAGCCGAGCTCACGTCGATGGGATTGATCCTCCTCGACTAAGTGACCATCGAATCGCTTTAGTATTTTGTGCTGCCAGTAGTAACATTTGCAGCCTCAAACACTGCAAGCTTTACTTAATCATGTGGCTCTTACCATGTACGCCAGCTAGCTGCAAGTCCAATCCATGTTAGTTAGAAAACACACACTCATGGACGATTGGATGGGATCGATCCTCCTCCACTAGTAAAGCATATTGTACGTGGATCATGCAACCTCGAACACTGCATGCAAATACTCTGCTCCAAATTAACCTAACCCACCCAGCTCAGATCCAATGGCTGGCTTGCACACCTCTCTCTCAAGTTCAAACTAATCACGATCGACAGCAACATGAGCTCATGTTCATCTACCTACTTCTGTTGCTACCAGTGTAATATGTGGATGCTGCTCACTGGTCGACGTACGTGGAATTATTTTTCTAGCAGACCCATGGAATTAAGTAATGGCATTATTGGAGAGGGAACTTCTCCCCTGAAGCATTTCCTTATCGACTCAATCTTTTTATTCCCACCCGATTTTCTATCTGCCATTTGGCCTAGTACTTGAAGTAGAAGGTCTACACCGTCAGAAGATCTCCTAGCTACAGAGGACGACTAGCCAGAACAAGCTAGCACTACTGCATCTAGTAGGCTAGTAGCTTAACAGAAACAAAAGGGTCTGATCAAGCATACTCGCGATGCAACACATCATATCCCCATCGAAACCAACCGAGATGCTCGCCGTCTCCGTCGGTGTCTGTCTAGCTCCTTCCCGTATGCAAGTGGATGGAGCCGCACCTTCGGGCCACGTTGAAAGCGGAGCGCAGTGCCATTTTCGGGAAAATGGCCGGGGAAAACGACCGCGCTGCCGAAACAACCAGGCCACGGAAAGCGAAGACGAAAGAGGAGTCCCCCTCGCCTCTCCGGCGTCAACGGACCCATCGCCGACGTTTGCGTGTGTGCTCTCGCGAACGGAGATGCCTCGACCGGCAGTCAACAGTTATCTTGGAGGGACGTGCGAGGTGCACATCTTCTTCTACCTTCCGTGCGGAAGTCTCGGATTGCCTGATGACCGTACAAATCTTGTTGGGACTGGCACGGCGATGCTTTCGGGCTTTGGAGGTGTCCCCGCGACCGGTTTTTGCATAGTCGAGGTCGTTTTCGCGGAAGACGATCCGACTATGCACTATCAGACACTGCATTACAGACTACATTTCGATCAGAATTCAGAAATCTGTGGCATCGTCACGAATTTGCATGCATCCCACTTGGCACCTCATCCATGGATCTCTCGCTGTCTTTTTTTTTTTTGAGCAAAAGAGGGGGGGACTCCCCTCCCATTTCATTAACTAAACCAGCGCACGAGAACAAGTTCAAGTAGCAAGTAATCTTCAGGCCTAGACGACTACCCCTTTAAGAGGGAAATACCAACCTAAGTAGTTCAAACATAGATCAACATATATCTCTAGGCCACAGGCGGCAAGGACAGCAAGAGGACGCAACCTCGAAATCGGATAAGAGCAAAAGACAAGTGACAAACTTACTAGCTTAAACAAGAATAGAGGGCAGGCCCGCTTCAGCATGTCAGACGCAGCACTCCAGTCCTCCATCCTTGTGATGCCTTGTAGATCTCACTTACTACTCGTTCGATTAGCTTTGCCCCCAGCATCAGTAAGCTTTGTTCTGGGTTTTTTTCCTGCAAAACAGACCAATCCACAGTCCAGTTGCATGCGAGTTTTATCAGAATCATAAGATAATTAACTTTCTTATCTTGAAAAACAATATCATTTCTGCATTTCTAGATGGACCACAATATGGCCGATATTCCAACTAACACAAGTTTTTTCTCAATCTTAGCAAAAAGAGCAAGTGTATGGAGGTCTCACAATATGGCCGATTTCCAGGTCCCAAACAATCATCTATCCCATTCGGAGTTGTTTTCAAATTTACTAGGCTCCACAAAAGTCTAGCAGCAGAGCAAGTGAAGAACAGATGATCTATTGTTTCATCTTGTCCACAATAAACACAACCATGTCTCCCTCTCCACCCTTTTCTGATTAGATTATCTTTGGTCAACACACTTTTTCTAGCAATAACCCAGAAAAGCATTTTAATTTTTGCTGGAGTTTTGATTTTCCAAAGAATTTTTTGTGGGAATCCCACCTCAATTTTGATCAAGGGGTGGTATAACGATCTAACCGAAAATTGTCTGTTGGCTGTCAGCATCCACTGTGGCTGATCTTTGCCTTCCTACATTCTCACCCGCTCACATCTTGTTTTCAAACTATCCCACAGAGCATGTTTGTTTGCAGGTAAATTTCTTCTAAATTTGAACCCAGCCCAACCCATATTGATGGCCTCGGCCACCGAAATGTTATGGTTCAAATTGATGTAATAAAGACTTGGGTAGGCCTCTTTTAGAGGTTTAGATCCCACCCACCAATCCTTCCAGAAACGTGTACCTTTACCACTGTCTTAACTAAGATGTGGTGAACGCCGAACAACTTTTTTGTCAGAGATGATCAGTGAGAAAGTTTTTGTGTAATTTGGCATCATCCCATCTCAAATCTTGCGTGACAAGCCAACTAACCCTACAATATTGGCTTGTCACGCAAGACCAAATACCACTTAGGATAACCGCGATATTTTGTGGACAGACACACAAGTTGGGGGTTCCCGCAAAAAAAAGATACACAAGTTGGGGCTCCAAGTTGGCTACGGAACTCGCATAGATATCTCAATTATTGGAGAATATATATCTCCCGGCTCCTGGAATCGATCCCGAAATCAACACTAGCTAGCTAGCTACTTGTATCTGCATGGTCGCATGCGTTTCCTGTTCATCGCATCGCACCTAACTTATCTCCCGGACAAGAGGCTTGCATGTCTCCACTGGTACAAGCACTGCAAGGTTCCAGTCAACACAGCAGAGCTTGCATGTCTCCCCTCAGACGAACAAAGTAACTAAGCTAGATTCTCTCTCAAGACAAGATTGCAGTAGAACGGCGAGCCCTCCATCCAGACAACCACACGTGCGCGCGAAATCATGCATGCTGGTTACATTACTGGCGACACGATGTTTACTTACTACGCCTGATCACTTCGATCGACCTGACGGCCATGACACAGCACACCATTTATTCATAGCGACTTCACGTCAAAAGATAGTATTAAAATATCTAGGTTTGATCTCTTCTCACTGTAGAACCGGGGGTTGGCAGCAAGTCGATCGTGGAGGCGATCCCGGCTGGGGCCGGCCGGCCAGCCGGTCTGCTTATCCCGGCGACGACAGCAACTTGCCAAGCTCGCGTGAGTCATCGCGCACCCATCGATCGGCGCCGTATATTCATCAGCGGAGTTCCCGGCGATCAATAAACCTTAGTGAGCCTCTAAAGGCGATAAAAAGGATAGCCAGCTGCGGCCCCGAGCATATGCTTTGCTTATCTCGGTGGAGAAGTCGATTTCCTCCCTGGTTTCCGATCCATCGGGATGATTCTGTCTTTTCTTTTTCCTACCGTCAGCTGGTTGGACGATCGATCGGTGTTACTATGGCTGTGTTCGGCAATCGTCTGTTCCTTCGCCCGGGAGTGGAGCGTACGTGCGGAGCACCCTATTGGCCGCTTCTCAAATTTATACGGTATGCCGCTCCGCTTCGCAGGGGAGTTACGGAGCGGAGGGATTCCAAACGCAGCCTATCTGTTGATGGAGACGATGGGATTAAAAAGGTGATGGCCTTTTCGGAGGTGTGCTTAGTGGGTGATGAATTGATTACGCGCTGATTGGATTGGACTCAGGTGTTTGTGTGCGTCCTTGCGTGCTTGCTTTGGTTGTGTGGTTGCGCTGGTGGGAATATATACTTGCACGAGGGTTTAATATTTTTTTTTAAGAGTAATTTCAGGAATAAATGCAAGCATCAAGAATTGATCTCTGATAAGCCAGGGATACCATAGTTCCTTTAACCATCCAACGTTGGTTCGCAGATTCAATATTTTCTAGTCGTGATATCAGCTGTACTTTCTCGTGGCACATAAATATAGTGATGTGGAAAGCTTTGCCAAGAATAAGATGGTGTCTGCCCAAATATGGATGAACTTTTATCTTCAGAACGAGGCCCTAACTGAGTTCTACTACATGTGTTCTTCCTTTTTATTTTATTTTTAGACTTACTACTACATAAAGTACTATTCTAGTTTTACTTGAAGCTAAGAAACATGGCTTTGGATGGTGTACCTAGCGAAAACTCCAACGAGGTATGTAGAGCGGAAAGCGCATGGCTACTTCAAAAGGCAGAGAAGCCAAAGATAACAGTTCTATTATCCCACAAAAAAAGGAAAAAGAAAAACGATAACAGTTCTTTTTTTCTTTTCAAAATGGTCTTACGACCGCAAGGCCAAATGGGCCGTACCGCCACCCTGAATTTTATGCGATGCGTTCGCTAGCAGAGTCCTCCAAACCGGCGCCTCCTACGCCCAAATATGCCAGCCCATCAGGCGTGCGACCGATCGCTCGCCCATGGCGCACCTGGTTTTGTCTCATTCAACTGTTCACCGGTCCACAGTTGACCGGTCAACCATTTACTTTTGGTTAAAAGTTAAAAACACAAAAATTCGAAAAAATGTTCACAAAACAAGAAAAAATCACGATTTTGCGGAATAAGTTTACGGATTTGAAAAAAGTTCATCGATTTTGAAAAAGTTCACAAATTTTTAAAAAAATCATGGTTTTTTGCAAAGAAGTCAATTTTTTTAATAAAATTTCATCATTTTTAAAAAAAATTGACGCAATTAAATAAAGGAAAAAGGAAACAGAATAAAAAAGAAAACACAGAAAACCCTGGTGCAAAACACAGAAAAAATCAAACAAGAAGAATATGGGCCCGCCTACTACTATACCTAGTGTACAGAGGGTGTGCGCCCTAAACGAAATTGCCTTTAAGCAGCGCTTAAGGCGCCGGGACGCTAAGGACAATTATTTCTTTTTCTTTTGATGCGACAGTTATTTTTTGGGAAAATTTTGTTTTTGCCATTCTAGATTTTGCCAATTTTCCTTATGCCACTCTAGATTTTAACATTTCAGTTATGCCACTCTTAGCTTTTGACAATTATCACAATTGCCATTCCATTTTGTCAAAAGCTAGAGTGGCAAAAGTGAAATAAAATTAATTTGCTATTGCCACATAATGACAATTGTGATATTTTTCAAAAGCTAAAAGTGACAATACTGAAATGTCAAAAATCTAGAGTGATATAAGAAAAATTGGCAAAATCTAAAGTGGCAAAAACAAAATTTTCCCTTATTTCTTTTGTCACACCTCGTTACTTCACATCTGCTAAAAAGAACCTTGTTACTTCACAAACCGTAGAGTAAAGAAAAGAAATCACAAATTCGCAAAGATCACTCTATCTCGTCCAATATATCGATCTTTACGTCTCGATCATTTCGAGACTCCTTGTCATGTCCCCGATCTCATCCGGGACTTCGAACTCCTTCGGTACATCAAAATACATAAACTCATAATATAACCGTCATCGAACTTTAAGCGTGCGGATCCTACGGGTTCGAAAACTATGTAGACACGACCGAGACACGTCTCCGGTCAATAACCAATAGTGGAACCTGGATGCTTATATTGGCTCCTACATATTCCACGAAGATCTTTATCGGTCAAACCGCATAACAACATATGTTGTTCTCTTTGTCATCGGTATGTTACTTGCCCGAGATTCGATCGTCGGTATCTCAATACCTAGTTCAATCTCGTTACCGGCAAGTCTCTTTACTCATTTCATAATACATCATCCCGCAACTAACTCATTAGTTGCAATGCTTGCAAGGCTTAAGTTATGTGCATTACCGAGAGGGTCCAGAGGTACCTCTCCGACAATCGAAGTGACAAATCCTAATCTCGAAATACGTCAACCCAACAAGTACCTTCGGAGACACCTGTAGAGCACCTTTATAATCACCAAGTTACGTTGTGACGTTTGGTTGCACACAAAGTGTTCCTCGGTGAACGGGAGTTGCATAATCTCATAGTCATAGGAACATGTATAAGTCATGAAGAAAGCAATAGCAACATAGTAAACGATCGTGTGCTGAGCTAACGGAATGGGTCATGTCAATCACATCATTCTTCTAATGATGTAATCCCGTTAATCAAATAACAACTCTTTGTCCATGGTTAGTAAACATAACCATCTTTGATTAACGAGCTAGTCAAGTAGAGGCATACTAGTGACACTCTGTTTGTCTATGTATTCACACATGTATTATGTTTCCGGTTAATACAATTCTAGCATGAATAATAAACATTTATCGTGATATAAGGAAATAAATAATAACTTTATTATTGCCTCTAGGGCATATTACCTTCAGTCTCCCACTTGCACTAGAGTCAATAATCTAGATCACATCGCCATGTGATTTAACATCAATAGTTCACATCACCATGTGATTAACATCCATAGTTCACATTGTCATGTGACCAACACCCAAAGGGTTTACTAGAGTCAATAATAGAGTTCACATCTCTATGTGATTAACACCCAAAGAGTACCAAGGTGTGATCATGTTTTGCTTGTGAGAGAAGTTTAGTCAATGTGCCTGCAACATTCCGATCCGTATGTATTTTGCAATTTTCTATGTCAACAATGCTCTGCACGGAGCTACTCTAGCTAATTGCTCCCACTTTCAATATGTATCCAGATTGAGACTTAGAGTCATCTGAATTAGTGTCAAAACTTGCATTGACGTAACCCTTTACGACGAACCTTTTGTCACCTCCATACTCAAGAAACATATCCTTATTCCATAAAGGATAATTTTGACCGATGTCTAGTGATCTACTCACTATTGTACTCCCTTGCTAAACTCAGTGTAGGGTATACAATAGATCTGGTTCACAGCATGGCATACTTTATAGAACCTATGGCTGACGCATAGGGAATGAATTTCATTCTCTTTTTATCTTTTGTCATGGTCGGGCTTGGAGTCTTACTCAATTTCACACCTTGTAACACAAGCAAGAACTCTTTCTTTGACTGTTCCATTTTGAACTACTTCAAAATCTTGTCAAGGTATGTACTCATTGAAAAACTTATCAAACGCCTTGATCTATCTCTATAGATCTTGATGCTCAATATGTAAGCAGCTTCACCGAGGTCTTTCTTTGAAAAACTCCTTTCAAACACTTCGGTATGCTTTGCAGAATAATTCTACATTATTTCCGATCAACAATACATCATTCACATATACTTATCAGAAATGCTGAAGTGCTCTCACTCACTTTCTTATAAATACAGGCTTCACCGCAAGTCTCTATAAAACTATATGCTTTGATCAACTTATCAAAGCGTATAGTCCAACTCCAAGATGCTTGCACCAGTCCATAGATGGATCGATAAAACCTTCAGGTTGCATCATATACAACTCATCTTCCAGAAATCCATTCACGAATGCAGTCTTTACATCCATTTGCCAGATTTCATAAAATGTGGCAATTTGCTAACATGATTCGAACAGACTTAAGCATCGCTACGAGTGAGAAGGTCTCATCGTAGTCAACTCCTTGAACTTGTCGAAACCTTTTGCGACAATTCTAGCTTTGTAGATAGTAACACTACTATCAGCATCCGTCTTCCTCTTGAAGATCCATTTAATCTCAATGGCTCGCCGATCATTGGGCAAGTCAATCAAAGTCCATACTTTGTTCTCATACACGGATATCATCTCAGATTTCATGGCCTCAAGCTATTTTGCAGAATCTGGGCTCACCATCGCTTCCTCATAGTTCGCAAGTTCGTCATGGTCTAGTAACATTACCTCCAGAACAGGATTACCATACCACTCTGATGCAGATCTCACTCTGGTTTACCTACGAGATTTGGTAGTAACTTGATCTGAAGTTACATGATCATCATCATTAGCTTCCTCACTAATTGGTGTAGTAGTCACAGGAACAGATTTCTGTGATGAACTACTTTCCAATAAGGGAGCAGGTACAGTTACCTCATCAAGTTCTACTTTCCTCCCACTCACTTCTTTCGAGAGAAACTCCTTCTCCAGAAAGGATCCATTCTCAGCAACGAATATCTTGCCTTCGGATCTGTGATAGAAGGTGTACCCAACATTTTCTTTTGGGCATCCTATGAAGACGCACTTCTCTGATTTGGGTTTGAGCTTATCAGGTTGAAACTTTTTCACATAAGCATTGCAACCTCAAACTTTAAGAAATGACAGCTTAGGTTTCTTGCCAAACCATAGTTCATACGGTGTCGTCTCAACGGATTTAGATGGTGCCCTATTTAACGTGAATGCAACTGTCTCTAATGCATAACCCCAAAACGATAGTGGTAGATCGGTAAGAGACATCATAGATCGCACCATATCTAATAAAGTATGATTATGACGTTCTGACACACCATTGCACTGTGGTATTCCAGGTGGTGTGAGTAGTGAAACTATTTCACATTGTTTTAACTGAAGGACAAACTCTTAACTCAAATATTTTACCTCTACGATCATATCGTAGAAACTTTTATTTTCTTGTTACGATGATTCTCCACTTCACACTGAAATTCTTTAAACTTTTCAAATGTTTCAGACTTGTGTTTCATGAAGTAGATACCCATATCTGCTCAAATCATCTGTGAAGGTCAGAAAATAACGATACTTGCCGTGAGCCTTAACACTCATCGGACCGCATACATCAGTATGTATTATTTCCAATAAGTCAGTTGCTCGCTCCATTGTTCCGGAGAACGGAGTCTTAGTCATCTTGCCCATGAGGCATGGTTCGCAAGCATCAAGCGATTCATAATCAAGTGATTTCAAAAGTCCATCAACATGGAGTTTCTTCATGCGCTTTACACCAATATGACCTAAACGGCAGTGCCACAAATAAGTTGCACTATCATTATTAACTTTGCATCTTTTGGTTTCAATATTATGAATATGTGTATCACTATGATCGAGATCCAACAAACCATTTTCATTGGGTGTGTAACCATATAAGGTTTTATTCATGTAAACAGAACAACAATTTATTCTCTTACTTAAATGAATAACCGTATTGCAATAAACATGATCAAATCATATTCATGCTCAACGCAAACACCAAATAACACTTATTTAGGTTCAACAGTAATCCCGGAAGTATAGGGAGTGTGCGATGATGATCATATCAATCTTGGAACCACTTCCAACACACATCGTCACTTCACCCTTAACTAGTCTCTCTTCATTCTGCAACTCCCGTTTCGAGTTACTACTCTTAGCAACTGAACCCGTATCAAATACCGAGGGGTTGCTACGAACACTAGTAAAATACACATCAATAATCTGTATATCAAATATACCTTTGTTCACTTTGCCATCCTTCTTATCCGCCAAATACTTGGGGCAGTTCCGCTTCCAGTGACCAATCCCTTTGCAGTAGAAGCACTTAGTCTCAGGCTTAGGACCGGACTTGGGCTTCTTCACTTGAGCAACAACTTGCTTGCCGTTCTTCTTGAAGTTCCCCCTCTTCCCTTTGCCATTTTCTTGAAACTAGTGGTCTTGTCTACCATCAACACTTGATATTTTTCTTGATTTCGACCTTCATCGATTTCAGCATTACGAAGAGCTTGGGAATTTTTTCCGTTATCCCTTGCATATCATAGTTCATCACGAAGTTCTACTAACTTGGTGATGGTGACGAGAGAATTCAGTCAATCACTATCGTATCTGAAAGATTAACTCCCACTTGATTCAAGCGATTGTAGTACCCAGACAATCTGAGCATGTGCTCACTGCTTGAGCTATTATCCTCCCTCTTTTTAGCTATAGAACTTGTTGGAGACTTCATATCTCTCAACTCGAGTATTTGCTTGAAATATTAACTTCAACTCCTGGAACATCTCATATGGTCCATGACATTCAAAACGTCTTTGAAGTCCCGGTTCTAAGCCGTTAACCATGGTGCACTAAACTATCAAGTAGTCATCATATTGAGCTAGCCAAACGTTCATAATGTCTGCATCTACTCCTGCAATAGGTCTGTCACCTAGCGGTGCATCAAAGACATAATTCTTCTGTGCAGCAATGAGGATAATCCTCAGATCATGGATCCAATTCGCATCATTGCTACTAACATTTTTCAGCATATTTTTTCTCTAGGAACACAATAAACTGGGAGCAACATCGCGAGCTATTGATCTACAACATAGATATGCTAATACTACCAGGACTAAGTTCATGATAAATTAAAGTTCAATTGATCATATTACTTAAGAACTCCCACTTAGACAGACATCCCTCTAATCTTCTAAGTGATCACGTGATCCATATCAACTAAATCATGTCCGATCATCACGTGAGTGAAGGAAATATGCCCTAGAGGCAATAATAAAGTTATTATTTATTTCCTTATTTCATGATAAATGTTTATTATTTATGCTATAATTGTATTAACCGGAAACATAATACATGTGTGAATGCATAGACAAACAGAGTGTCACTAGTATGCCTCTACTTGACTAGCTCGTTAATCAAAGATGGTTATGTTTCCTAACCATAGACAAAGAGTTGTTATTTTATTAACGGGATCACATCATTAGGTGAATGATCTGATTGACATGACCCATTCCATTAGCTTAGCACCCGATCGTTTAGTATGTTGCTAATGCTTTCTTCATGACTTATACATGTTCCTATGACTATGAGATTATGCAACTCCCGTTTGCCGGAGGAACACTTTGTGTGCTACCAAACGTCACAACGTAACTGGGTGATTATAAAGGTGCTCTACAGGTGTCTCCAAAGGTACCTGTTGGGTTGGTGTATTTCGAGATTAGGATTTGTCACTCCGATTGTCGGAGAGGTATCTTTGGGCCCTCTCGGTAATGCACATCACATAAGCCTTGCAAGCATTACAACTAATGAGTTAGTTGCGAGATGATGTATTACAGAACGAGTAAAGAGACTTGCCGGTAACGAGATTGAACTAGGTATTGGATACCGACGATCGAATCTCGGGCAAGTAACATACCGATGACAAAGCGAACAACGTATGTTGTTATGCGGTCTGACCGATAAAGATCTTCGTAGAATATGTAGGAGCCAATATGGGCATCCAGGTCCCGCTATTGGTTATTGACCGGAGATTTGTCTCAGTCATGTCTGCATTGTTCTCGAACCGTAGGGTCCGCACGCTTAACGTTACGATGACAGTTATTATGAGTTTATGCATTTTGATGTACCGAAGTTAGTTCGGAGTCCCGGATGTGATCACGGACATGACGAGGAGTCTCGAAATGGTCGAGACATAAAGATTGATATATTGGATGACTATATTCGGACACCGGAAGCGTTCCGAGGAAGTTTCGGATAAAACCGGAGCACCGGGGGGTTACCGGAACCCCCCGGGGGTTAATGGGCCTCATGGGCCTAAAGTGGAGAAGAGGAAAGGGCTGCCAGGGCAGGCCGCGCGCCCCCTCTCCCCCTAGTCCGAATTGGACAAGGAGGGAGGGGCGGCGCCCCCCCTTTTCCTTCTTTTCTTCCACCTCTCCTACTTGGACAAGGAAAGGGAGGGGAGTCCTACTCCCGGTAGGAGTAGGACTCCTCCCGCGCGCCTCCTCTAGGGCCGGCCGCACCCCCCCCCCCCTTGGATCCTTTATATACGGAGGCAAGGGGGCACCCTAGGACACACAAGTTGATCATCTTGATCATTCCTTAGCCGTGTGCGGTGCCTCCTTCCACCATATTCCACCTCGGTCATATTGTTGTAGTGCTTAGGCGAAGCCCTGCGACGGTTGAACATCAAGATCGTCACTACGCCGTCGTGCTGACGGAGCTCCTTCCCGAAGCTTTGCTGGATCGGAGCCCGGGGAGCGTCATCGAGCTGAACGTGTGCCAAGAACTCAGAGGTGCCGGAGTAACGGTGCTTGGATCGGTTGGACCGGGAAGACGTATGAATACTTCATCTACGTTGCGTCAATGCTTCCGCTTCGGTCTACGAGAGTACATAGACAACACTCTCCCCTCTTGTTGCTATGCATCACCATGATCTTGCGTGTGCGTAGGAAAATTTCTGAAATTACTACATTCCCCAACAATGGCATCCGAGCCTAGGTTTTATGGTTTGATGTTATATGCACAAGTAGAACACAAGTGAGTTGTGGGCGATATAAGTCATACTGCCTACCAGCATGTCATACTTTGGTTTGGCGGTATTGTTGGATGAAGCGGCCCGGACCGACATTACGCGTACGCTTACGCGAGACCGGTTCTCCCGACGTGCTTTGCACATAGGTGGCTTGCGGGTGACTGTTTTCCAACTTTAGTTGAACCGAGTGTGGCTACGCCCGGTCCTTGTGAAGGTTAAAATGGCATCAACTTGACAAACTATCGTTGTGGTTTTGATGCATAGGTAAGATTGGTTCTTGCTTAAGCCCGTAGCAGCCACGTAAAACTTGCAACAAACAAAGTAGAGGGTGTCTAACTTGTTTTTGCAGGGCATGTTGTGATGTGATATGGTCAAGACATGATGCTGAATTTTATTGTATGAGATGATCATGTTTTGTAACTGAGTTATCGGCAACTGGCAGGAGCCATATGGTTGTCGCTTTATTGTATGCAATGCAATCGCCCTGTAATGCTTTACTTTATCACTAAGCGGTAGCGATAGTCGTGGAAGCATAAGATTGGCGAGACGACAACGATGCTACGATGGAGATCAAGGTGTTGCGCCAGTGACGATGGTGATCATGACGGTGCTTCGGAGATGGAGATCACAAGCACAAGATGATGATGGCCATATCATATCACTTATATTGATTGCATGTGATGTTTATCTTTTATGCATCTTATCTTGCTTTGATTGACGGTAGAATTATAAGATGATCTCTCACTAAATTATCAAGAAGTGTTCTCCCTGAGTATGCACCGTTGCCAAAGTTCGTCGTGCCCAGACACCACGTGATGATCGGGTGTGATGAGCTCTACGTCCATCTACAATGGGTGCAAGCCAGTTTTGCACACGTAGAATACTCAGGTTAAACTTGACGAGCCTAGCATATGCAGATATGGCCTCAGAACACGGAGACCGAAAGGTCGAGCGTGAATCATATAGTAGATATGATCAACATAATGATGTTCACCATTGAAAACTAATCCATTTCACGTGATGATCAGTTATGGTTTAGTTGATTTGGATCACGTAATCACTTAGAAGATTAGAGGGATGACTATCTAAGTGGGAGTTCTTAAATAATATGATTAATTGAACTTAAATTTATCATGAACTTAGTCCTGGTAGTATTTTGTAAATCATGTTGTAGATCAATAGCTCGCGTTGTTGCTTCCCTGTGTTTATTTTGATATGTTCCTAGAGAAAATTGTATTGAAAGATGTTAGTAGCAATGATGCGGATTGGATCCGTGATCTGAGGTTTATCCTCATTGCTGCACAGAAGAATTATGTCCTTGATGCACCGCTAGGTGACAGACCTATTGCAGGAGCAGATGCAAACGTTATGAACGTTTGGCTAGCTCAATATGATGACTACTTGATAGTTTAGTGCACCATGCTTAATGGCTTAGAATCGGGACTTCAAAGACGTTTTGAACGTCATGGACCATATGAGATGTTTCAGGAGTTGAAGATAATATTTCAAGCAAATACCCGAGTTGAGAGATATGAAGTCTCCAACAAGTTCTATAGCTAAAAGATGGAGGAGAATCGCTCAACTAGTGAGCATGTGCTCAGATTGTCTGGGTACTACAATTGCTTGAATCAAGTGGGAGTTAATCTTCCAGATAAGATAGTGATTGACAGAATTCTCTAGTCACCATGACCAAGTTAGTAGAACTTCGTGATGAACTATAGTATGCAAGGGATGACGAAAACGACTCCCGAGCTTTTCATGATGATGAAATCGATGAAGGTAGAAATCAAGAAAAACATCAAGTGTTGATGGTAGACGAAACCACTAGTTTCAAGAAAAGGGCAGAGGGAAGAAGGGGAACTTCAAAAAGAACAGCAAGCAAGTTGCTGCTCAAGTGAAGAAGCCCAAGTCTGGACCTAAGCCTGAGACTGAGTGCTTCTACTACAAAAGGACTGGTCACTGGAAGCGGAACTACCCCAAGTGATTGGCAGATAAGAAGGATGGCAAAGTGAACATAAGTATATTTGATATACATGTTATTGATGTGCACTTTACTAGTGTTTATAGCAACCCCTCAGTATTTGATACTAGTTCAGTTGCTAAGATTAGTAACTCGAAACGGGAGTTGCAGAATAAACAGAGATTAGTTAAGGGTGAAGTGACGATGTGTGTTGGAAGTGGTTCCAAGATTGATATGATCATCATCGCACACTCCCTATAAATTCGGGATTAGTGTTGGACCTAAATAAGTGTTATTTGGTGTTTACGTTGAGCATGAATATGATTTGATCATGTTTGTTGTAATATGGTTATTCATTTAAGTAAGAGAATAAATTGTTGTTCTGTTTACATGAATAAAACCTTATATGGTTACACACCCAATGAAAATAGTTCGTTGGATCTTGATCATAGTGATACACATAATCATTATATTGAAACCAAAAGATGCAAAGTTAATAATGATAGTGCAAATTATTTGTAGCACTGCCGTTTAGGTCATATTGGTGTAAAGCGCATGAAGAAACTCCATGCTGATGGGCTTTTGGAATCACTTGATTATGAATCAGTTGATGCTTGTGAACCATGCCTCATGGGCAAGATGACTAAAACTCTGTTCTTCGGAACAATGGAGCGAGCAACAGATTTGTTGGAAATCATACATACTGATGTATGTGGTCCGATGAATATTGAGGCTCGCGATAGGTATCATTATTTTCTGATCTTCATAGATGATTTGAGCAGATATGAGTATATCTACTTGATGAAACATAAGTCTGAAACATTTGAAAAGTTCAAAGAATTTCAGAGTGAAGTGGAGAATCATCGTAACAAGAAAATAAGGTTTCTACGATCTAATCGCGGAGACAAATATTTGAGTTACGAGTTTGGTCTTCAATTAAAACAATATGGAATAGTTTCACAAATTCGTGCCACCCGGAACACCACAGCATAATGGTGTGTCCGAACGTCATAGCTGTACTTTATTAGATATAGTGCAAATCTATGATGTTTCTTACCGATTTACCACTATTGTTTTTGAGGTTATGCATTAAAGACAGCTGCATTCACGTTTAAAAGGGGCACCATCTAAGTCCGTTGAGACGACACAATCTGAACTGTGGTTTAGCAAGAAACCAAAGTTGTCGTTTCTTAAAGTTTGGGGTTGTGATGCTTATGTGAAAAAGTTTCATCCTGGTAAGCTCAAAACCAAATCGGAGAAATATGTCTTCATAGGATACCCAAAAGGAGACTGTTGGGTACACCTTCTATCACAGATCCTAAGGCAAGACATTCGTTGCTTATAATGGATCCTTTCTAGAGAAGGAGTTTCTGTCGAAAGAAGTGAGTGGGAGGAAAGTAGAACTTGATAAGGTAATTGTACCTTCTCCCTTATTGGAAAGTAGTTCATCACAAAAATTTGTTCCTGTGACTACTACACCAATTAGTGAGGAAGCTAATGATGATAATCATAAAACTTCAGATCAAGTTACTACCGAATCTCGTAGGTAAACCAGAGTGAGATCCGCACCAGAGTGGTACAGTAATCCTGTTCTGGAAGTCATGTTATTAGACCATGACGAACTTGCGAACTATAAGGAAGCGATGATGAGCCCAAATTCCGCAAAATGACTTGAGGCCATGAAATCTGAGATGGGATTCATGTATGAGAACAAAGTATGGACTTTGGTTGACTTGCCCGATGATCGGCAAGCCATAGAAAATAAATGGATCTTCAAGAGGAAGACGAACGTTGATAGTAGTGTTACTATCTACAAAGCTAGAATTGTCGCAAAAGGTTTTCGACAAGTTCAAAGTGTTGACTATGATAAGAGTTTCTCACTCGTATCTGTGCTTAAGTCTGTCCGAATCATGTTAGCAATTGCCGCATTTTATGAAATCTGGCAAATGGATAAACAAAACTGCATTCCTTAATGGATTTCTTAAAGAAGAGTTGTATATGATGCAACCAGTAGGTTTTGTCAATCCTAAAGGTGCTAACAAAATATGCAACCTCCAGCGATTCATCTATGGACTGGTGCAAGCATCTCAGAGTTGGAATACATGCTTTGATAAGTTGATCAAAGCATATAGTTTTATACAGACTTGCGGTGAAGCCTGTATTTACAAGAAAGTGAGTGGGAGCACTACAACATTTCTAATAAGTATATGTGAATGACATATTGTTGATCGGAAATAATGTAGAATTATTTTGTAAAGCATAAAGGAGTGTTTGAAAGGAGTTTTTCAAAGAAAGACTTCGGTGAAGCTGCTTATATATTGAGCATCAAGATCTATAGAGATAGATCAAGACGCTTGATAAGTTTTTTTAATAAATACATACCTTGACAAGATTTTGAAGTAGTTCAAAATGGAACAGTCAAAGAAAGAGTTTCTTGCCTATGTTACAAGGTGTGAAATTGAGTAAGACTCAAAACCCGACCACGGCAGAAGATAGAAAGAGAATGAACGTCATTCCCTATGCCTTGGTCATAGGTTCTATAAAGTATGCCATGTTGTGTACCAGATCTATTGTATACCCTACCACTGAGTTTGGTAAGGGAGTACAATAGTGATCTAGGAGTAGATCACTGGACAGCGGTCAAAATTATCCTTAGTGGAATAAGGATATGTTTCTCGATTATGGAAGTGAAAAAAGGTTCGTCGTAAAGGGTTACGCCGATGCAAGTTTTGACACTAATCTAGATGACTCTAAGTCTCGGTCTAGATACATATTGAAAGTGGGAGCAATTAGCTAGAGTAGCTCCATGCAGAGCATTGTTGACATAAAAATGTGCAAAATACATGCGGATCTGAATGTGGCAGACCCGTTGACTAAGATTCTCTCACAAGCAAAACATGATCACACCTTAGTACTCTTTGGGTGTTAATCACAAAGCGATGTGAACTAGATTACTGAATCTAGTAAACCCTTTGGGTATTGGTCGCATGGCGATGTGAACTATGGGTGTTAATCACATGATGATGTGAACTATCGATGTTAATCACATGGTGATGTGATCTAGATTATTGACTCTAGTGCAAGTGGGAGACTGAAGGAAATATGCCCTAGAGGCAATAATAAAGTTATTATTTATTTCCTTATTTCATGATAAATGTTTATTATTTATGCTATAATTGTATTAACCAGAAACATAATACATGTGTGAATACATAGACAAACAGAGTGTCACTAGTATGCCTCTACTTGACTAGCTCGTTAATCAAAGATGGTTATGTTTCCTAACCATAGACAAAGAGTTGTTATTTGATTAACGGGATCACATCATTAGGTGAATGATCTGATTGATATGACCCATTCCATTAGCTTAGCACCCGATCGTTTAGTATGTTGCTAATGCTTTCTTCATGACTTATACATGTTCCTATGACTATGAGATTATGCAACTCCCGTTTGCCGGAGGAACACTTTGTGTGCTACCAAACGTCACAACATAACTGGGTGATTATAAAGGTGCTCTACAGGTGTCTCCAAAGGTACATGTTGCGTTGGCGTATTTCGAGATTAGGATTTGTCACTCCGATTGTCGGAGAGGTATCTCTGGGCCCTCTCGGTAATGCACATCACATAAGCCTTGCAAGCATTACAACTAATGAGTTAGTTGTGAGATGATGTATTACAGAACGAGTAAAGAGACTTGCTGGTAACGAGATTGAACTAGGTATTGGATACCGACGATCGAATCTCGGGCAAGTAACATACCGATGACAAAGGGAACAACGTATGTTGTTATGCGGTTTGACCGATAAAGATCTTCGTAAAATATGTAGGAGACAATATGGGCATCCAGGTCCCGCTATTGGTTATTGACCGGAGATTTCTCTCAGTCATGTCTGCATTGTTCTCGAACCGTAGGGTCCGCACGCTTAACGTTACGATGACAGTTATTATGAGTTTATGCATTTTGATGTACCGAAGTTAGTTCGGAGTCCCGGATGTGATCACGGACATGACGAGGAGTCTCGAAATGGTCAAGACATAAAGATTGATATATTGGATGACTATATTCGGACACCGGAAGCGTTCCGGGGAAGTTTCGGATAAAACCGGAGCACCGGGGGGTTACCGGAACCCCCCGGGGGGTTAATGGGCCTCATGGGCCTAAAGTGGAGAAGAGGAAAGGGCTGTCAGGGCAGGCCGCGCGCCCCCTCTCCCCCTAGTCCGAATTGGACAAGGAGGGAGGGGCGGCGCCCCCCCTTTTCCTTCTTTTCTTCCACCTCTCCTACTTGGACAAGGAAAGGGAGGGGAGTCCTACTCCCGGTAGGAGTAGGACTCCTCCCGCGGGCCTCTTCTAGGGCCGGCCGCACCCCCCCCCCTTGGATCCTTTATATACGGAGGCAAGGGGGCACCCTAGGACACACAAGTTGATCGTCGTGATCGTTCCTTAGCCGTGTGCGGTGCCCCCTTCCACCATATTCTACCTCGGTCCTATTGTTGTAGTGCTTAGGCGAAGCCCTGCGACGGTTGAACATCAAGATCGTCACCACGCCGTCGTGCTGACGGAACTCCTCCCCGAAGCTTTGCTGGATCGGAGCCCGGGGAGCGTCATCGAGCTGAACGTGTGCCAAGAACTCGGAGGTGCCGGAGTAACGGTGCTTGGATCGGTTGGACCGGGAAGACGTACGACTACTTCCTCTACATTGCGTCAACGCTTCCGCTTCGGTCTACGAGGGTACGTAGACAACACTCTCCCCTCTCGTTGCTATGCATCACCATGATCTTGCGTGTGCGTAGGAAAATTTCTGAAATTATTACATTCCCCAACAGTGAGATGGAGTAGTTTCAATGGTGAACATCACTATGTTGATCATATCTACTATATGATTCACGCTCGACCTTTCGGTCTTCGTGTTCCGAGGCCATATCTGTTATATGCTAGGCTCGTCAAGTTTAACCTGAGTATTCCGCGTGTGCAATTGTTTTGCACCCGTTGTATTTGAACATAGAGCCTATCACACCCGATCATCACGTGGTGTATCAAAAACTTTCGCAACGGTGCATACTCAGGGAGAACACTTATACCTTGATAATTTAGTGAGAGATTATCTTATAAAGCTACCGCCGAACTAAGCAAAATAAAATGTATAAAAGATAAACATCACATGCAATCATGGTATGTGACATGATATGGCCATCATCATCTTGTGCCTTTAATCTCCATCTCCAAAGCATCATCATGATCTCCATCGTCACCGGCATGACACCATGATCTCCATCATCTTGATCTATATCAATGTGTCGTCACATGGTCGTCTCACCAACAATTGCTCTTGCAACTATTGCTATCGCATAGCGATAAAGTAAAGCAATTATTTGGCGCTTGCATCTTATGCAATAGAGAGATAACCATAAGGCTTTTGCCAGTTGCTGACAACTTCAACAAAACATGATCATTTCATACAACAAATTATATCTCATCATGTCTTGACCATATCACATCACAACATGCTCTGCAAAAACAAGTTAGACGTCCTCTACTTTGTTGTTGCAAGTTTTACGTGGCTGCTACGGGCTGAGCAAGAACCGTTCTTACCTACGCATCAAAACCACAACGATAGTTTGTCAAGTTGGCGTTGTTTTAACCTTCGCATGTACCGGGTGTAGCCACACTCGATTCAACTAAAGTTGGAGAAACTGACATCCGCCAGCCACCTGTGTGCAAAGCACGTCGGTAGAACCAGTCTCGTGTAAGCGTACGCGTAATGTCGGTCCGGAGCGCTTCATCCAACAATACCATCGAACCAAAGTGTGACATGCTGGTAAGCAGTATGACTTATATCGCCCACAACTCACTTGTGTTCTACTCGTGCATATTACATCAACGCATAAAACCAGGCTCGGATGTCACTGTTGGGGAACGTAGTAATTTCAAAAAAAATCCTATGCACACGTAAGATCATGGTGATGCATAGCAACGAGAGGGAAGAGTGTGTCCATGTACCCTCGTAGATCGAAAGCGGAAGCGTTAGCACAACGCGGTTGATGTAGTCGTACGTCTTCACGATCCGACAAATCAAGTACGGAACGCACGACACCTCCGAGTTCAGCACACGTTCAGCTCGATGACGTCCCTCGAACTCCGATCTAGACAAGCTTTGAGGGAGAGTTCCGTCAGCACGACGGCGTGGTGACGATGATGATGTTCTATAGACACAGGGCTTCGCCTAAGCACCGCTACGATATTATTGAGGTGGACTACGGTGGAGGGGGGCACCGCACACGGCTAAGAGATCAAGAGATCAATTGTTGTGTCTAGAGATGCCCCCTGCCCCGTATATGAAGGAGCAAGGGGGGAGAGGCGGCCGGCCAAGGAGGGTGCGCCAAGGTGGGAGTCCACTCCCACCGGGAGTAGGATTCCTCCTTTCCTTGTTGGAGTAGGAGAAGGTAAGGCAAAAGGAGAAGGAAGGAAAGGGGCGGCCCCCTCCCTAGTACAATTCGGACCAGTCCATGAGGAGGGGTGCGGCCACCCTTTGAGGCCTTTCTCTCCTTTCCCGTATGGCCCATTAAGGCCCATTACGAATTCCCGTAACTCTCCGGTACCCCCAAAAATACCCAAATCACTCGGAACCTTTCCGATGTCCGAATATAGTCGTCCAATATATTGATCTTTACGTCTCGACCATTTCGAGACTCCTCGTCATGTCCCCGATCTCATCCGGGACTCCTAACTCCTTCGGTACATCAAAATACATAAACTCATAATATAACCGTCATCGAACTTTAAGCGTGCGGACCCTACGGGTTTGAGAACTATGTAGATATGACCGAGACACGTCTCCGGTCAATAACCAATAGCGGAACCTGGTTGCTCATATTGGCTCCTACATATTCTACGAAGATCTTTATCGGTCAAACCGCATAACAACATACGTTGTTCCCTTTGTCATCGGTATGTTACTTGCCCGAGATTCGATCGTCGGTATCTCAATACCTAGTTCAATCTCGTTACCGACAAGTCTCTTTACTCGTTTCGTAATACATCATCCCGCAACTAACTCATTAGTTGCAATGCTTGCAAGGCTTAAGTGATGTGCATTACCGAAAGGGTTCAGAGGTACCTCTCCGACAATCGGAGTGACAAATCCTAATCTCGAAATATGCCAACCCAACAAGTACCTTTGGAGACACCTGTAGAGCACCTTTATAATCATCCAGTTACGTTGTGACGTTTGGTAGCACACAAAGTGTTCCTCGGTAAACGGGAGTTGCAGAATCTCATAGTCATAGGAACATGTATAAGTCATGAAGAAAGCAATTGCAGCATACTAAACGATCGTGTGCTAAGCTAACGGAATGAGTCATGTCAATCACATCATTCTCCTAATGATGTGATCCCGTTAATCAAATAACAACTCTTTGTCCATGGTTAGGAAATATAACCATCTTTGATTAACGAGCTAGTCAAGTAGAGGCATACTAGTGACACTCTGTTTGTCTATGTATTCACATATGTATTATGTTTCCGGTTAATACAATTCTAGCATGAATAATAAACATTTATCATGATATAAGGAAATAAATAATAACTTTATTATTGCCTTTAGGGTATATTTCCTTCAATTGCATGTGTGATAGTTGGCACAACCTGTGAAGGTGTGAGTTATGTGTTTCTTTCGTAGATTTTTTTTTCAAATCTATTAAACGGTGTGTCCGAACCACAAACCATTTTCACTGTTGTGTTTCTCGCCTCAAGATCATCGAAACTACCTCCAATATTAATAGGTTTAGACAATTTTCGAAGACCCCGGAAATAGAAAAAAGAAAAACTGAGAACAAATGGAAACAAGAAAACCAAAAGCACAATTTGTGCCTTTTCACTTTAAGGGCGGAAGCATAGCTACGCTTCACCGTGAAGCACAACTCTACTTTTCACTTACCAGAAGCACAATTGTTTTTCACTTAGAGCAACTATCGAAGATGTCGTAGATTGCGGTACTGTAAAATCAATTTACCGGACAGCATGAACTGCTTTCGCAGTACTTCAAAAAGAAAACCGGCAACACTCCGGCAAGGCTCAGGCGCTGCTTCGGTAGTTAGCCTACTCCGGCAATGCTCCGGCGGCCGCTCCCGAGCTCCTTCGGCTGCCGCGGCCGCCCGCCTAATCTAATAATGCTCCGTCGGCCACCGCCGAGCTCTTCCACCTGCTCCGGCGACACTCTGCCTAGTTCCTTTGCTCGATAATCCTAGACCTACGAGTCTTTACGTCACTGTTACATGACCCCGAATTTAAGGGTGGGGCCAATCCCCCAACTAATGGCAGTCCTCCAAATCACCCCCTACGTAACATACATAAATAATTTCACGTAGATGTAGCATCGCTCTTCCTTGCTACTGACAGCAGCCTCATGCTTTTTTATCTTTGCCATTTAATTTTTTCATTTAACACATATGCAATTAATTAGTTGTTTGATAATACGGGAACAATCAGCAAAGTCTATCAAATGTTTGGATGGTGGATACACTGTCCATGATAAGAATAGAAGCGGGGGCTAGGTTAGTTATAGGCCACACGCTACACCACATGGGATTATGAGCTTGTCGGGCTGGTGGGCTGAAGACTTGTAGCGCTCCGAAAAGCCTTCAATTGGGGCCCTGTTCCTTCTCATGGGCTGGACATCCGTGGGCCTATTCAAGAATGACTGATTTGAGGAATTGGCAGGTTTACTGCCTATATATTAAGAGGGAAAAAACATACTACAAAGTTGGTGTTACAAATGTTGGGTTGATACCGGTGTGCGTCACCGTTGA
The DNA here is from genome assembly GCA_034509565.1 of Triticum monococcum. Taxonomy (NCBI): domain Eukaryota; kingdom Viridiplantae; phylum Streptophyta; class Magnoliopsida; order Poales; family Poaceae; genus Triticum; species Triticum monococcum. The sequence continues at coordinate 617,439,601 of CM067847.1, read as the reverse complement.
TACATTAGCGCTAATCCGGCTCTGGTTCAGTTGCGTTTTCACATCAGATAGCCATTGAATGGAAAGGTTTGGCTGACGAATGCTAGCTTTGTCCCAGCTTTTAGCACTACAAACTTTCATTCTGTGTGTATTGATCTTCTTGCACAACTTTCTTCTCTTCTTCAAGCTAAACAAACGGTTCTTGTGGATGAAGGTCACACCATCAACGTCTGGCATGTCGGTGACCCTAAACAGGGAACCACACTCTCAGTCCTAGCGCATCACGGCTGCGTCGCCATTCATAAAAATGCATCTCGTTTATTTGGCTTACTCCAGTATGTCACGAAGACCTAACACTTGTAAGATCGATGTAAAACATTTCTCGCTATATATATATATATATATATATATATATATATATATATATATATATATATATATATATATATATATATATATATTGTTACTATTCATCACCCAGGGTGCAGAATAAGTTATTCTTCACCCGAGGTAATATTACGATCATTTCATAATTAAATTACGTTTGGAATTCAAATAGTTACATTCCTATCGATTCACGACGTAAAATTTGACATAAGAAAATAAAAATATAGGTCATAAGACAAGAAAAATTACAGTTTATGTGTATTTTACACTATGTTTTTACATTTGTAATTTTACATAACATAAAATATTTTTTCGACGATTATATATTTTCTTACGGTCTCTAAGAAAAAATTACAGAACGTAAAATTACGGTCCATTAATGGTAAAATAGAGGGGGTGAAGAATAACTATTCCTCATCCAGGGTGACGAATAGTCAATCCTTATATATATATATATATATATATATATATATATATATATATATATATATATATATATATATATATATATATATATATATATATATATATAAATCTCCTTGAACAGTAAGATTTGATAAACCAAAGGTAGTCTGCGGCTTCCGTGATCGGACTATCAATGGGACGGCAGGGCATGCTGGTATATATAGCTGCACCATTTGTATGGAGTCATGAGCATGGTTCTTGCTGTTCATGCTGTCATACAGCCTTCGTGCTAAGCCAACTCTCTCAGAAGAGGAACGAAACCTGTGATTGCTTCACGTGATTCTTCTTCTGTTGAATCCGAGGCGCAGTACGCTTGTTCCCTTTCAGGGTCTACGTACGCAACGGACTGGGCCACCGGTTCCGGCTCGTAGCCACATTCGGACTCGGCCGGCAGAAGAAGCACGACGCACCCACCCATCAATAAAAGCAGATAGGTGCCTTATGTGTTTCTCTTATCTCATCACAACGAGCAAGCTCACGCGCACGTATTGCTACTGCTACTAGGGCAGACATGGCGCGAGCGACGAAGCTCGTGCTGCTGACGGCCTGGCTCGCCGTGGCGGTCTTGCTGATGTCCCTGTGCATCGCCATCGGCGACGCCGACACGAGGGCCGTCCCGAGCCAGAGCCACCGTCTGCGTCGCCCACGGTTCCACTACGAGTCCGACTACCTGTACATCGCCGACGCTTACATGGGGCCCATACGGGTCGGGCCCAACGGGTACCTCTACATGCGGCGACAGTGCTCGCCGTGGCAGCTCACGGTCTGCCCCTTCGCATCGCGGATGGAGCTGTCGTTGATCAGGGGATAGGCATTGTCTACGTATTTCGTCACGGTTCACACCGCCGGTTGAAGCATCGACGAAACGTTCTAGTACGAAGAGCAAGTTATAGCTTTTTAAAAAAAAAGGAGGATGACCTCTGGCCTCTGCATTTGGGAGATGCATACGGCCACTTTATTGATTATACTCGAGGATCTTACAAAGTATTACAACAATGTATCTGAATCCACCATCTTGGCAACATATGCCGCTACTCCTATCCAAAATGATGAAGGGGTGCTAGCTGGGCCACTATCCAAACCACTCCCCTAAGCCTAACATCAAAAGCCGGAAGCCGAAACTCATTCGGAAGCCCCAGCCGAGCCACATACCGGGTCTGGGGCACAATCCGGTCAGACGCACTCGTGTGTCGTCACCGCCATTTTCCACAGGTCCGTCTTCAGATCATATTGAGGCTTCTACCTTGTCTGCCCACTCCGCCATCGACGTCACCATGATGCCAGACAGCAACCTCCTCCTGCGCGAGTCCATCTTCGTGCATCGGACGCCGAGCCTCCACAGCGCCATGCCGCCGATATCTGCCGCCATCAATGCGTGAGATGAAGCACCGCTCCACCATCCCCCCAGCCAGCACTTACTTCAAAACGATGCCCCCAGGAGGGAAAGCGATAAAACGCCATCATCGTCCGATTCGAAAGACCCAGATCTAGGGTTTCCCCCGGAGCATGCCGAGCCTGATGACGCAGACTGCAACGACGATGCCTCGACAAGGGAACGACATCCAAGACGCCACCATCGTCCGCCATGACCATAGTCGGCGCAATTTTCATCGGCAGTTGCTCCACCAGACGTGCGTCGCCGACGTTGCTGGTCCCTTCAACCGGAGCAAACTCCAAAACAATGCCCTAAAGAGGGACTACGATGCAAAAGCGCCGCCATTGCTCGATCCCAAGGAGATCTAAGGTTTTCCCCGGAGTTGCCCGCGCTGTCAAGGACCAAACAAGGGTAGAATCCCGCGGATCTGCCCAGCTGCCGACGAGTCGCACCCACCACCGTGCCGACGGCAGACCAGCGATCAAGGCCCACGCATGGGCACAGATCCAGCTGCGCCACCGCGAACCGATCCGGTCACGCCGCCGCCGTCCCTGGCGGCCGTGACGCACCAGATCGCGAGGCCTCCTGCCGCGGGGAAGCGAAGTCGCCGAGGCGCCGCCACCACCCGCCGTGGCGTCCGGCCCGCCCGCCACGCTTCGGCACGGGGGCGCCGGCCCGCGCCAGCCCCACCCGAGCGAGAGGGCCCGAGTCCCCGCCACCGCCGGCGACGGCAAGGCTTCGCCTGGCCGCGCCCTTGGACGGCGGCAAGGGAGGAGGAGGAGTGGGGGAGGTCCCGCCGACGGGATCTGGTGGCCTCCCGGTCGCCCACGCGGGGGGCGGCTCGGGAGGGGAAGGGGGAGGAGGAGGGACCGGAATCGATTTTTTATATTAATTTTTTTAAACGGAGGCAAAAGCTTTGACTCGTCTCATTAATTAAGAAGAGTTTCGAAATACATGACCGGCCGTCCATGAACGGCCTCCATTCGATAGCCTATTCTCGCGGCATAAGAGAGCTCAAATGCTTGGCCCCCGCCAACCCTCAAAGCCTGGCTTGGGCCTTAATTCTAGATGTGATTACATATGGCATGGAGGACACATTCCTAAACACTCTCGCATTCCGCTCGTTCCAAATTTTTCATGAAACCAACATGACGACATATGCGAGGCCCTTTCTCACATTGGCATTAACGCCCACCATGTGGTGCCACCAGTCCTTAAAGTTGTCGAAGCTACTCAGTCAGCGATGAATAGCCTACTCCATGCTATTCATTGTCGATTTTTTTTAATAAACTTGACCTTCTATTATATTCATATAAAATGTTTGGCCAAGCAAAAAAAGTCCATTTTATTGTTGATGGAAAACAAACAAAAGCAACACTATATATAAGTTACTATTCACACCTTTTGTCCTTGAATTTGTTTCCCTGTAGTCGACGTAAATTTTTTCCTTCGTGAAACTTTTTGTACGAGTACAACAGAAGGTAAATTTTATTTCATAAAATGTTTCAGAGTTTTTTGACTTTTTATTGAAATTTTAATGTTTTCCCCATATCAGATGTATATACACCCGAGAGCCAAAAGAAGGAAAATTCCAAAACTTTTTATGAAATAAACTTCACCAGCTGTTGTATTCGACAAAAATCAACACTATATACAACTTACCATTCACACTTCTTGTCCTTGAGATTTTGTTTTTTCACTGAAGTGATGGATTTTTTTTCATTCGTGAAACTTTTTATACGAGTACAACAGAAGGTCAAGTTTATTTAAAAAAAGTTTCAGATTTTTTATAATATTTGTATTCTTTTTCCCATATCAAGTGTATGTACACCCAACAACCAAAGGGTATTTCCTGTAAGACTAGAAAATCCCCTTTGGCTCTCGGGTGTATGTACAGCTGATATAGGAAAATTTCAAGAAAAGTAAAAAAATGTGAAACATTTTTTAAAATAAACTTGACCTTCTGTTGTACTCATATAAAAAGTTTCACCAAGGAAAAACTTCATGCCGACTTCAGGGCTAAAAAACAAAATCTCAAGGAAAAAGTGCCAATAGCAACTTGTATGTAGTGTTGTTGTTTCTTTCACCAACAATACCATGTAATTTATTTCCTAGGATAAACTTTTTATACGAATACAACTGAAGGTCAAGTTTATTACAAAAAAGTTTTGGAATTTTTTGACTTTTTCTCAATCACTATTTTTTTTCATATCGGGTGTTTAGACACCGAGGAGGTAAACGTGCTTGTCCGTATGACAGGACAAGCACATTTGGTTCGTGGGTGTATATGCATCCTATATGAAAAAAAAGTAATTACAAAAAAGTCAAAAAATGAAACTTTTTTTAACTAACGATGACTCTCTGTTGTATTTGTATAAAAAGTTTGGTCTAAGAAAAATATTCATGATACTATAAAATACAAAATCAACATTATATACAAGTTATTATTCACACTTTTTGTCCTAGTGATTTTGATCTTTTTGTCCTGAAGTCAACGCGCATTTTTTTTCCTTCGTGAAACTTTTTATACGAGTACAACAAAAGGTGTAGATTATTGAAAACAAGTTTATGATTTTTTGACTTAATTTTTTTTTCCATATCTGGTGTATATACACCCATGATTCAAAGGGTATCTCCCGACTAGCCTTTTCTTGTTTCAACCCTCCTTTCGGTTAGTGCACAATTAGATGTACTACCTCGCTCTAGAATTAGCTGTCACTAAAATGAGTGATTCTACAACCGTCGCTGAAATGAGTGAATCTACAAAATGTGTCTAGATACACTCATTTCAATGACACCTAACTCTAGATCGATGGAATAGTAATTAATCCTATGACGGTCTTGGAGTTCACCATTTGGTTAGAGCAAAAAGTAGATCTATCTAGTGGTATGTCATATCAAATGATGCATCACGTGAACCATTTACCAATCCGCATACGCTACAAAGAGAAGAAAAGACAATAAAATAAACACATTGCTCTGTGAATCGACTGGTTTTGCTAACCTTAATATTTAGTCAAGTCCTAAATAATGAACATGCCATATACTTTATCTGTCACGGATTGATAATGAAAATGCAACCTTCAGACTGACAACAGAGAAGTAATGTACACTGATGTGAGTGTCAGGCATAGTTTTTCCGGGCTGCGGCAACGCACGGTTTTCCTTCTAGTATGTGGCTATGTGCTCTGTTTTGGATGCCATCCAAAAGTATGGAAGGCTTGTTAAGAGATCTCATGGACAAAGATATAACAAAAGGGTTACGAATAGATTGGTAATATTAGTTCAAATAAAGTAAATCAGCCTGTCATAGCGAGACACATTAGATGTATGCATGCATATTCGACACCGACTGTTTCTACTCTTGAGTGGAGTTTCCGAGCATGAACTTTGTGAACTATGAAGCTTTATCCAAAAAAGGAATCTTTGTGAAGAGGAGCTCATACTCTTTTCATGAAAATTCCATAAGAACTGATGGTTGATGTTTCAAAATTTCCGTACAAAATCATGCACGTATAAATCATACAATTCTGCAAAATTCTAACTTCAAATGAGTGAGAATTAAGATATTCTAGCTCCAAAACTACGACTGCATTTCCCCTAGTAGCAGACTGCTTGTGTCGAAGCGCTGGAACTGCCAGTCCGCCGTGCGGTTGCTGTCGAAGTCAGTGAAGTTGTCGCCCACGCCCATGGCCATGGGGTACCCGTACCCGCCAGATGGTGGTGTGTTGACGTAGTCCCTGCCGGTGACGACCTGAGCAGAGTAATCGGGTGGAAGAGTACCGTCGGCAAGGTCAGGGTAGACCCAAGTGGCATGGCTGCATCGCACAACTCGTCGGTGGCCCACATGGTCAGATCAGTCCAGTCGTAGTCAGCATTGCCAAAGCCAGGCGCGAGCATCTCGCCGCCGCTGGAGTAGTTGTAGTCAGCATTGGGGAAGCCCGGCGCGAGCATCTTGTCGCCGCCGGCCGAGTAGTTGTAGTCAGCATTTGCGAGGCCTAGCGTGAGCATATCGTCAACGCCGGCCGAGTAGTTGTAGTCAGCATTGACGAAGTCCGGCGCGAGCATCTCGTCGACGCCGGCCGAGCAGTTGTTGTCAGCATTGGTGAAGCCTGGTGAGAGCATCTCGTCGCCGCCGCCCGAGTAGTTACCGCCGACGCATTGGAAGCCGCCGCACCCTTGCTGCGTCTGGAAGGGATCGTCCCATGAGAATTGCGAGAGTTGGCCCTCGTTGTTCCCAGCGTGGAACGGCACCATCTGCAGCTGCTGGAAGCCGGGGGCGTCCATGTCCACGGGGTTGCCGCCACCGTGCCCCAGCTGCTGCGGCATGAAGGCGTCGTCGGAAGAATCCTCGAGCGAGCCGTGGCCGCCGTCGGCAGGTATGCCCAGCGCCTCCATCCTGTCTCCCGTGGCCCGCAGCGCCGCGTCGATGGTCTCGAGCAGCCCCCGCGCCTCCTCCAGCGTCATGCCGGTGAGCGCGGCGTCCCAGTCCGCGAGCGCGCCGGGGCAGCCGTGCCGCGCCCGGGCGAGCTTGGCCTTCTCCTTGCCCAGCTCCGTCTCCATGTAGCTCCGCTGCGTGTGCCGCGCGCGGGCCTCCGCCGGGACGGCGCGCCGGTACCTCTCGAGCACTCCCTCCTCCGACTCCCACACGAGCGGCGGAGCCCCGGCGCCGGCAGAGCAGACGAGCGCGACCGGGACCGCGCAGAGCGTGGCGAGCTCCGACGCCTTCTTCTGCAGCCCCTTGGTCCTCCTGGCGTGGGTCTCGGCGCGCGCCCGCGCCTTCTCGATGAGCCTCATGGGGACCTTGCGGCGAGCCATCGTGGCTGCAGACCTGCGGTGCTTATTCTTTGCTTCTTCCTCTGCTCCTCCGATCAGACCCGCTTGGCTTGGCTGGCTGGTTGGAGCTCTCCGGCGAAGCGGCCGGTATATATAGATAGAGTATACGTGACGCAGGCTTCTGTGCGCCGGAGGCGGAGGCGGAGGCGGATTCGTCCGTCTCTCCCGGACGCGGCGGGCGCCATGAGTGCTACCTAGTACCTAGGCAGTAGGCACTGGGCCTGTTAAGCCCCGTAATTTAGCATTAGTCTGGCTTAGCGCCAAACAAATGATGCTGTAGGCTGCAAGCTGCGGTTTAAAACAGTACTTGAGGCCGTGATTAGCCAGAAAAGGCAAGTGATTATAACGTACTCCGGAGATACGTACACGGTATGGTGGTGGGAAACCGCTTCGATCCCGGTAGAGAGGCTCGGTGAATCCGGTTTAGAACATCTCCAGCCGTTGCCCCACGGCGCCTAAAATCATCGTCTGCGGTGAGCCGGCGTAAAAAATCGGTTTGGAGATAAATTGGTCCTCAGCCGCCGGCTTCAGGGCTGCCCCAGGCGCGTTTAAAAAAGAAAACGTTCGGCTAAGCACATCTAAATTTCGACAAATTTTGACATATATTAGATATGTTCGCGGATTTTTACATAGCAAATATATATTTAATCTAAAAAAGGAACAGGCTGAACGCGTAGTAGTTGCCGTCATCGCCGCCATCCTCGCCGCCGTCGTCATCGTCGGCCTTCTCCTTCTTGACGCGGCCGTCCCTGGTGGACCCCTGCCAGGCGTCGCCATGGCAGACTGGTGGCGGCGGCGGCGCGTCGTCGTCGTCGCTGTAGTCGATGACGACGACTCCTCCTTCGTCGCGGCCTTGGCGGCGCTGCGCGAAGCGCCGCAGGACGGCGCACTGGCGCTCCCTCGCCATCTTCAGGGAGTCCTTGCACGCTCATTCCAGGGTCGCGTCGTCGTCAAGCTCCACGTCGCCGTGTTCCGTCTTCACGGCGGGGAGACCCGGCTCCGTCTTCACCGGTGCGAGCCCCGGCTCCGTCTTTGGCTTGACGAAGCGCGGAGGAGCCGACGAGGAGGCGCGCCGGCCGCCCTCATTGATGACGATGCCGGTGCTGCGAGTGCGCCGGTTGAGGGGCATATCCGCCACGGGCTCGGCCTTGACGCCGAGCAGCGCCGGAGAGCCGGAGGAGTGTGAAGAAGAGTGTGAGGAGAAAGAAGACGAGGTGCTGAACCTCCCGGGCATCCATTGCCCGTCGCGTCGGCGGTGGGCTGGGGCGGCCGCCCTCGCCGGGGGGTATGCCAGCGACGGGTTGTTGCCGCCCTCAAGGTGCGTCAGCACGCCCTTGAGCGTGCGGCCGGGGACGCCCCACCACAGGTGGCGCCCCTCGCTGTTCTTTGTGTCGCCCACCACCGGCGCCCCGTTGGTGGACGTCAGCCTCTGCTGCTGACGGCGCTCGAAGTACGCCGCCCACGCCGCGTGGTTGTCGGCGGCGTACTGGGGGAGGGCGAGCTGCTCGTCGGTGAGGGAGGCGTGCACGATCTCCACCTCTGTGGTGAAGTAGGAGGCGCGCGCCACGGTGTCGGGCAACAGGGGAATGGGCACTCCCCCGTTGCTGAGCCTCCACCCCATCGGGCCGGCGTGCATGTCCGGCGGCGCCGGGATGTTGGCCTCGAACAGGAGCCACGACTTCTGTTCACGGAGCGAGCGGCGGCCGAAGCCGTTGGCCGCCGCCTCGTCGCCGGGGAAACGTTCGGCCATCGGGACTGTCGCTGGGGGGAGAGGGAGGGCTCGGCGGCGGCGCACAGGGGAGGGAGAGGGAGGGCTCGGAGGCGGCGGCGCACGGGAGAGGAAGAGCTCGGTGGCTATGGTTGGTGTGGCCAGAGGCGAGGGAGGCCATCGGCTTATATAGCCGCGCCCGTGTGTACGCGTGGCGGGAGGGGAGGCGTCGCCGCGCCGCCCGTGAGGAATCAATGGCAAGGCTGACCGGCAGTAGCCTTGCCATTGATTCCCCGCGGAAAACCGAGGTGTTTTGGGGGAAGACGAGGCGCGGTGTCGCTGACGCGGCTGGCCCGCGGCTCTTTCGCGTCAAAATCGCTCGCCCCAGCGTCCCCGGGCGCTCCCCAGCGCGCCGGGTTCGGTCTGGGTCCGCCGACGCTGATTTCGGTTCAGCCCGGCGAAAATCGGGCTCCTGAGGATGCGACTGGGCTGTTTTTTCAGCGGCGGCGTGAAAAAAATCGCCCGGGAAAACCGTTCTGAGGACGAGGCGCAAGATGCTCTAATGCGGCATCATTGAGAGGAGGTGTCCCCGATCCCAGCACGGCCAGCACCGTCGCTGGCGCGTCCGCGCACGTCCTCCTGAGGCATCATGCCCGATGCTAGATGCCGGCGGAGCGCCAGCGGGCCGCACGCCGCAGTTTTGGAACTAATCGGCGTGTAGGTTTTTAGATGAACATTTTGCTGATGCAGAGTTCAGTGAACCTGCTGAACAACCTGCACCGCTGAACCAGCAGAAAGCAAAAGCCAGGATAAATATTTGCCTGAGACTCGCACTGATCAAACTAATAAATGCAAACAGTTAACATGGCACAAAGTTTGTAACTCAGGATCCAACAGAGCGAGAGATGTCTTGCAAGTCCAGAAAGATGATGAAAAAGAGTCTCCCTCGCTTTATATTATAACCACATTAATTATAACAATTGCGGGCACGGCTGCCTTCGATCCTGACGAGACCCAAAGCCAAGACGGCCGAGTGCCCTTCATGCCTGCCACCTTTGATGAAGCTGGCATGGACGACCCTTCATGCAAGATCAGGTCGGCATGGGCAGCACGCCAGCACCTACCCGCTCGATCATGAATTTCTAGAGGACTACAGCCTTGACGAAGATGATGAAGTGGACATCGACAGGGAGCCTTTATTCGAGGACGAGCTCGCCAACCAAGCCGGCGCATACAAGAAGCGCAAAAGCAAGCGGATGAAGGCATACACACAGTCGAAGGAAACTCCTTTGTGAGTGTTGGAGTGCATTGGACAAGACCCCAAGGTCGGTGCCGAGCAAAACCCATCTACCTTTTGGCTTTGCGTTCATCGTGAGTACCATGAACGCAAGAAGTTCGCGCTGTACCAAATGGAGAGCAAGCGCGGGTGGGTGTCTCACTCAAAGCGATGGAGGGTGATACAACAAGAGTGCAAAAAGTTTTGTGCAGCCCTGGAGAGCATCCAAGCATGTCCTGTGAGCGGCCTCGGCCTCAGAGATATGGTATATATGCACCCTCTTCGTACCCGTTTTCGTTGTGCCTGCATGTCCATTTGCCCATATAATTGCATGATATTCATTTGTAGGCATTCCAAGCTTTAGAGGCATTGAAGGCCCAACATCACGGCAAGTCCTTCAACCTCACCTATTGTTGGATGATCATCAACGGGGAGGAGAAATTCAAGGCGCAATATGCCGCCGCTAAGGCGTGTGGGGGCAGGAAGTCATCAAGGAGCATGGGGAGGGCGAGAAGGCACGGCCGCGGGGGAAGACCAACTCCAAGAAGAAGGACAAGCGTGATGCGGCGCCAATTGCCTTGCATGCAACTTTGGAGGGCATGATGCGCAAGAAGAACACAAGGGAGGAGAAGCCCCGACAAGACAAGGAAGACCAAATGAACGTCTTCATGGAGATCCAAAGGAGGAGGCTTGAGCTTGATGCGGAGAAGCAAGCCAAGATGCTCGAGTTGGAGGTGGAGAAGCAAGCGAAGATGCTTGAGATCGAGGCCGCCAATGCCAAGACCAAGACAAAAGAAGTGGCGCTCGCTAGCATGATGACGGGGGTGGAGATCATAAAGGTGGACTTGAGCATGGTGCCGCCGAGGAAGAGGTCATGGTTCAAGAAGATACAGACCGACATGCTCAAGTTCGATGACGAGTGATCTATGGCAGAGAGCGTCATCCTCTTTTTTGTATGTCGGCAAGTGTGCTGGCATGACCACGGCCGAGATGGAGTGGTGGAATTATCTTCCTTTTTTGTGTGTTGGCATGTGTGCCGGCCGCTGGCAAGTGTGTCAGCATGAACCGTGCGGTGAATTTTTTTTGGAGGCTGGCATGGTGCCGGCATGAACTCTAAGCGATGGCATGGCCGCTGGCATGATCTATGGCCGCGGACCTTCTAAAAATTGTGTGTAGACATGAAGTGAGTCGGCGCATTGGACGCATGGCCAACCCAAACGCAAAACGGGATGGACGACGAGCAGGCGGCCGACCCAAACGGATGAAAAGCGGACAAAGCGAGCGTCGTTTTGGTCGGTGCGTTGGAGTTGCTCTAATGGTTGTTTGTAAAATTTAATTTTACGTTAGGGCTTAAATAAACATTGTATAAAAAGTAAACATCCAAGTTTTGTTGTGATCCAAATTAAGATCAATATCATGAGTGTTGTTCATGGCCATTCTAATATTTACGTAGCAAATATGGATGTATCTTACCGTCGCTGAAAAGACCTTTATATTTGTTTGATGGTTTTTACATTGCTTCTTCTGTATGTAAGAAATGATACAACAGTTCAATTGTATTGTTTTTTCAAATTATATGGAGGTTTGGAGAACAAATATTATACATTGCTAAATGCTATTGGCTGAAATAAAAATTAAAATGGCAGATGTTATTATTATTTCTATTAACTAGCAGGTTCGCCCGCGCATTTGCACGGCTAGAGTTCCTTCATATTTGTATATCTTCTCCATGTTGTTTTAGGTCTTGACATGGTTTTCTATTATATAACCATGACCGGTATGTAAAATTAGGCATGCACAATCTGATGAATCTACACTGTTATTATCTGGTCCCGTAATAATTAATATTGCAGATGATGCTTCACCTACACACATACGTAAGATGTGATGCTTGTAAATATTTATGTATTTGGTTCGGTGGTTTGGGGATGTACTAAACTGGATGGATGTGGGTTTCCTCCTTTTGATCATTTTTAGGACATCAATATTAGTTATAGTTATATTTTCTTGTAAAATTTGTTAACAGAAAATTATTTATGATATTATAGTTGTCATTCTCCGCATTTAATTTCCTTGTCTCGCTTCTTGTCATCCGCTTCTCCGCGTGTCGCTCCTCAACCTTTCGTTGGGAATTCCTATAGATGCACTTTACAAACTTCAAATGAGAGTTACATCATTAATAATGTCTAGTAAAGTAATTTTTTCGATTGTAGTAAAATATAATTCAACGAATCGCCATTCCAGTCAAATACTTCTGAATCATAAACACGCGCAACTAAATTATGTGCCACCTGATTCGCATCCCTAGGGCAAAAAGAAAAATTACCGAACCAATTCTTTGCACGCTCTATCAGTGTTCATTCAGTTTTATCGTTAGGATCAACAGTAATCAAATAATGCAATAATTTTAGTATGTGTCGATTAACATGGTGGATATTTTTTACGGGGAACATGGTTATTTATTTGTCTCTTATTTCAATTATATTATACTAATAATCATCGAGTTTGCATGATTTAATCATTAACATGACCAAATAAATTATTTGCTCTCTGTTTTGCATCTCTAGACAGTGACAGAAGTCCCACCCAACTAATTCTTTGGCGCTCTGACTATAAATGTGAGCCGTATAGGGACTATTAATCATAACAGTCCATATTAGCTCATCAGGTTGGCAAGTCGCTCCACTCCCCAAAATAGTTGATACAGAATCTCATGTTGACTGTTCTAAGAAAAATTTCACGTTCAACTGCTTCTTATTTTTCTTGTCCGTTCATCCAATTTTATAATTATAGGCAAGCGTAACGAAGGTCGGTCGATACTTTTTAGGAAAAAATTGGGCCAATCGGTCTATGCTGGAATCCGATCCGAGCTGGCCCAAGTAGCGTTAGCATGGCTGGCTTATTAATCTACTACTCCCTTCGTCCCATAATGTAAGACGTTTTTTGACAGTGTCAGAAAACGTTTACATTATGAGACGGAGGGAGTACAAAACTGTAGTGTGGCTGGTTTTTGGTATTTGTTTTTTTCTTAGAGATTTTTTTCTCCTAGAAATCTCCTGGTAGAAGTTGAACCGGCCTGGTTTCGATGTACTCCACACGCGAAGATGGACTCCTATACGCATTATACGTATACATGGTTGCACTTTTTCCATTATATTATAAAACATGTGTATGTGACAGATTTTGCATGTCCAAACAATATAATAATAGATAATGCTTTGACTTTAAAAAAAATAGATAATGCTTTGCACCCTTTCCATCATAAGACACGGACGTGACAGATTTTCATGTTCTCTTTTTTTTATTCTTATATACCTCTCCTTGTTCTATACGGATTATGCTTTGCCCTTTTCCATCCTAACACATAAACGTGACAGGCTTCCTATGTTCCCAAAGAAAGGCATATACACAATACTTGTATGTAACGTTCACATCTTTAAATCTCAGCCTTTAATCTCTAAAATTAGTGATTGAGATAATTTAAGAGATGTGGATGAACGTGGTGTCTTATTTATCTTCTACCTTAAGTATATAATACTAGATAGATAGATGTTTTGTAACACAGGTAACTCCGTTGAAATTTTCGTTATCTATTTTTGTAAGGCTTTTACAGGTTCTTACCGGTGGCCCACAGCGGCTATGGTTCAGTTGCGTTTTCATTATCAGATAGCCAGTGAATGGAAAGGTTTGGCTGATGAATGCTAGCTTTTTCCCAGCTTTTAGCAGCACAAACTTACATTCCGTGGGTATTGATCTTCTCGCACAACTTTCTTCTCTTCTTAAAGCTAAACGGAAGGCTCCTGGAGCTGAAGGTCACCAGCAACGTCTGACATGTCCGCGACCCTAAACAGGGAACCACTGTCTCAGTCCTAGAGCATCAAGGCTGTGTTGCCATTCATAAAAATGTATCTTGTTTATTTGGCTTACTCCAGTATCTCACGAAGACTTAACACTTCTAAGATCAACGTCAAACATTTCCTTTTACCAACACATTTCCTTTTCTCATAGTTTCCTTGTGCACAGTTTGTAATAATCAATGTCTTCAGGTCTCTTCAGGCTCCAATTTGGACTCGTTTTTTAGGACAAGCAAGTTTGGTACCTGGGTATATGTACACCCTATATGAAACAAATAGTAATTACAAAAAAAAGTCAAAAAATAAACTTGACCTTCTGTTGTATTCATACTATCAAATATGTCCGTGCGTTGCAACGGAAAAAAAACAATTAAATTATGCCAGGATGAGATAAGGACTTTTAAAATGTCATTTCATAAATTATGCCTGAATAGTGTCATTATGAGATAAGGGACTTCTAAAAAGTTGATTCAAAAACTGAAAATATGATGGTCTCATCATGATTTGATTTCCTAAGGCGCCACAAGAAATATATTTTTTAGGCTGAGCAAACTGCAATGATAGACCCTGCCTGAGCTAGACTGGTGAATGATCTGCCTCGCCTTGACCTGGCATCGCGGCGTTTTTCATGACCAGTAAAACTATAGTACCAAAATAGATATATCTATGTATGGAGGCAAATTAGACATTTAATCATTTTCATATAAGCTTACAAAAACTAACCCATAGGAAGTTGTGTCAATTTTTTTGGGGCCCAGCGTTGTGTAGACCACAAAAATCCTTTTTATACCCGATGCACGATAGACTAAATAAAATCATAAAGCTACCTTTAAAGATCCCCTAAAAGAACTCTATGTAAGCGGTGGTTTGTTTTGTTTGTTATTTACGGATCTGTTTGAATTTTTATAAATTTTTTTCTAAAATTTCATGAACATTATTTCCAAATTCCCGAATATGTTTTGAATACACATCTCTGAATTAACGGACATTTTATGATTTCTCAAAAAATTCTAAAACTCACAACTTTTTGAAATTTGGAATTTTTGGAAATCTCGGATTAATTTAAAGAAGGAAAATAAAAAACAGAAATAATAATAAGAAAAAGGCAAAAAAGAAATAAAAAATAGGGGGTGTCACGCCTCTCACACATGGGCCGGCCCATACGCATGCCGGGAGGAGGAGGTGCGCTTGCATTAAGAAAGAAAATAAGAAAAAAAAAAGGGGTGGATCCTAGGATAGAACGCAGGTCTCCGACCTGGGACACTGAGGTCTTGGCCACTGCTTTACTTCTCTGCTTGTTATATGAGGGTAACACTATATAAGAATCAAAGCCCAAGGAGACTTTGAAAACCACCCGAATCATTTTCTTCGCATATGGGTGGCATAGTGGATAATTTATAGCAACTTCAGGGGTAGTATTTAGACGGACGACCAGAAGCAGTAATCTCTTTATTATTAGGTAGAGATAAGAAGTTTAGCCATGAAAAAAGAAATCCATGGCATTGTTGGTGACAAAAAAATAAACATTGTATACAAGTTACTATTTACACTTTTGTCCTTGAAATTTTCTTTCCCCCCTGAAGTCTACGGGAATTACTTCCTTCCTGAAACTTTTTATATGAGTACAAAAGGTCAAGTTTATTTTAAAAAAGTTACAATTTTTTTGACTTTTCTTGAAATTTCTATTTTTTCTCATACCAGGTGTATACACACACGCGCGAGAGAGACAAAGGGTATTTTTGGCAAGACTGGACAAGCACGCCTAATTCCTGAGTGTATATACACCCCATATGAAAAAACAAGCATTACAAAAAGTCCAAAATTTCTGAAACTTTTTTTGAAACAAACCTGACCTTCTATCGTATTCGTATAAAATGTTTGGCCAAGCAAAAAAAAATCCATTTTATTGTTGATGAACAACAAACAAAAGCAGCACTATATACAAGTTACTATTCACACTTTTTGTCCTTGAATTTTTTTCCATGAAGTTGACGCGAATTTTTTCCTTCATGAAATTTTTTGTACAAGTACAACTGAAGGCCAATTTTGTTTCAAAAAATGTTTCAGACTTTTTTGACTTTTTCTTGAATTTTTTACGTTTTCCCCACGTCAGGTGTATATACACCTGAGAGCCAAAATGGTATTTCCCGTAAGACTGGACAAGCACGTTTGGTTTCTGGGTGTATATACGCCCTAAATAAAAAAATAGTAACTACGAAAGTAGTCAGAAAATTACGAAACTTTTTGTGAAATAAACTTGACCTGCTGTTGTATTCGTATAAAATGTTTGGCCAGCGAAAAAATTCCATGGTATTGTTGGTTAAAATAAAAAAAATCAACACTGTATACAACTTATTATTCACACTTCTTGTCCTTGTGATTTTTTTTGTATTGAAGTGAAGGATTTTTTTTTCCTTCGCGATACTTTTTATACGAGTACAAGAGAAGGTCAAGTTTATTTAAAAAAAGTTTCAATTTTTTTGTTTTGTTTTAAATATTTTTATTCTTTTTCCCATACCAAGTGTACACCCAACAGCCAAAGGTATTTCCTATAAGACTGGAAAATCCCCTTTGGCTCTCGGGTGTATAAACAACTGATATAGGCAAATTTCAAGAAAAGGTGAAAAAATGTGAAAGAATTTTTAAATAAACTTGACCTTCTGTTGTACTCATGTTAAAAGTTTCACGAAGGAAAAACTTCACGCCGACTTCAGGGCTAAAAGACAAAATCTCAAGGTAAAAGTGTCAATAGTAACTTGTATATAGTGTTGTTGTTTTTTTTTTCAACCAACAATACCATGGAATTTATTTCCTAAGACAAACTTTTCATACGAATATAACTGAAGGTCAAGTTTATTATAAAAAAATATTTGGAATTTTTTGACTTTTTTTCAATCACTATTTTTTCATATCGGGTGTTTAGACACCGAGGAGGTAAACGTGCTTGTCCCTAAGATAGGACAATCACATTTGGTTTGTGGGTGTATATACATCCTATACGAAAGAAAGTAATTACAAAAAAGTAAAAAAAAAGAAACTTCTTTAACTAAATATGACTCTCTGTGGTATTTGTGTAAAAAGTTTGGTCTAATGAAAATATGTTGGGGAACGTAGTAATTTCAAAATTTTCCTACGCACATGCAAGATCATGATAATACATAGCAACGAGGGGGAGAGTCTGATCTACGTACCCTTGTAGATCGCAACGGAAGCGTTGACACAACGTAGAGGAAGTAGTCGTACGTCTTCTTCCTGATCCGACCGATCCAAGCACCGTTACTCCGGCACCTCCGAGTTCTTAGCACACGTACAGCTCGATGACGATCCCCGGGCTCCGATCCAGCAAAGCTTCGGGGAGGAGTTCCGTCAGCACGACGGCGTGGTGACGATCTTGATGTTCTACCGACGCAGGGCTTCGCCTAAGCTCTACAACGACATGATCGAGGTGGAATATGGTGGCAGGGGCCACCGCACACGGCTAAGGAACGATCTCAATGATCAACTTGTGTGTCTAGAGGTGCCCCCTGCCCCCGTATATAAAGGATCCAAGGGGGAGGGGCTGGCCGGCCAAGAGGAGGGCGCAGGAGGAGTCCTACTCCTACCGGGAATAGAACTCCCCCCCCCAATCCTATTCCAAATAGGACTCCCAAGGGGAAAAGAGAGAGAGAGGTGGCCGGCCACCTCTCCTAGTCCTAATAGGACT
Source organism: Triticum monococcum (assembly GCA_034509565.1). Taxonomy (NCBI): domain Eukaryota; kingdom Viridiplantae; phylum Streptophyta; class Magnoliopsida; order Poales; family Poaceae; genus Triticum; species Triticum monococcum. The sequence goes on along the minus strand of CM067847.1, from coordinate 617,422,018 downwards.
AGGGGAGGGGGGAGGCGCGCAGCCCACCATGGCAGCCCCTTTCACCTTTCCACTAAAGCCCAATAAGGCCCATATGGCTCCCGGGGGGTTCCGGTAACCTCCCGGTATCCGGTAAAATCCCGATTTTACCCGAAACACTTCCGATATCCAAATATAGGCTTCCAATATATCAATCTTTATGTCTCGACCATTTCGAGACTCCTCGTCATGTCCGTGATCACATCCGGGACTCCGAACTACCTTCGGTACATCAAAATGCATAAACTCATAATAACTGTCATCGTAACGTTAAGCGTGCGGACCCTACGATTCGAGAACAATGTAGACATGACCGAGACACGTCTCCGGTCAATAACCAATAGCGGGACCTGGATGCCCATATTGGCTCCTGCATATTCTACGAAGATCTTTATTGGTCAGACCGCATAACAACATACGTTGTTCCCTTTGTCATCGGTATGTTACTTGCCCGAGATTCGATCGTCGGTATCCAATACCTAGTTCAATCTCGTTACCGGCAAGTCTCTTTACTCGTTCTGTAATACATCATCCCGCAACTAACTCATTAGTTGCAATGCTTGCAAGGCTTGTGTAATGTGCATTACCGAGAGGGCCCAGAGATACCTCTCCGACAATCGGAGTGACAAATCCTATTCTCGAAATACGCCAACCCAACATCTACCATTGGAGACACCTGTAGAGCTCCTTTATAATCACCCAGTTACGTTGTGACGTTTGGTAGCACACAAAGTGTTCCTCTGGCAAACGGGAGTTGCATAATCTCATAGTGATAGGAATATGTATAAGTCATGAAGAAAGCAATAGCAACATACTAAACGATCGGGTGCTAAGCTAATGGAATGGTTCATGTCAATCAGATCAATCAACTAATGATGTGACCTCGTTAATCAAATAACAACTCTTTGTTTATGGTTAGGAAACTTAACCATCTTTGATTAACGAGCTAGTCTAGTAGAGGCATACTAGTGACACTCTGTTTGTCTTTGTATTCAAACATGTATTATGTTTCCGGTTAATACAATTCTAGCATGAATAATAAACATTTATCATGATATAAGGAAATAAATAATAACTTTATTATTGCCTCTAGGGCATATTTCCTTCAGTCTCCCACTTGCACTAGAGTCAATAATCTAGATTACACAGTAATGATTCTAACACCCATGGAGCCTTGGTGCTGATCATGTTTTGCTCGTGGAAGAGGCTTAGTCAACGGGTCTGCAACATTCAGATCCGTATGTATCTTGCAAATCTCTATGTCTCCCACCTGGACTAGATCCCGGATGGAATTGAAGCGTCTCTTGATGTGTTTGGTCCTTTTGTGAAATCTGGATTCCTTTGCCAAAACAATTGCACCAGTATTGTCACAAAAGATTTTCATTGGACCCGATGCACTAGGTATGACACCTAGATCGGATATGAACTCCTTCATCCAAACTCCTTCGTTCGCTGCTTCCGAAGCAGCTATGTACTCCGCTTCACATGTAGATCCCGCTACGACGCTTTGTTTAGAACTGCACCAACTGACAGCTCCACCGTTTAAAGTAAACACGTATCCGGTTTGCGATTTAAAATCGTCCGGATCAGTGTCAAAGCTTGCATCAACGTAACCTCTTACGGTGAGCTCTTTGTCACCTCCATATACGAGAAACATATCCTTAGTCCGTTTTAGGTATTTCAGGATGTTCTTGACCGCTGTCCAGTGATCCACTCCTGGATTACTTTGGTACCTCCCTGCTAAACTTATAGCAAGGCACACATCAGGTCTGGTACACAGCATTGCATACATGATAGAGCCTATGGCTGAAGCATAGGGAACATCTTTCATTTTCTCTCTATCTTCTGCAGTGGTCGGGCATTGAGTCTGGCTCAACTTCACACCTTGTAACACAGGCAAGAACTCTTTCTTTGCTTGATCCATTTTGAACTTCTTCAAAATCTTGTCAAGGTATGTGCTTTGTGAAAGTCCAATTAAGCGTCTTGATCTATCTCTATAGATCTTTATGCCTAATATGTAAGCAGCTTCACCGAGGTCTTTCATTGAAAAACTCTTATTCATGTATCCTTTTATGCTATCCAGAAATTTTATATCATTTCCAATCAGCAATATGTCATCCACATATAATATCAGAAATGCTACAGAGCTCCCACTCACTTTCTTGTAAATACAGGCTTCATCGAAAGTCTGTATAAAACCAAATGCTTTGATCACATTATCAAAGCGTTTATTCCAACTCCGAGATGCTTGCACCAGTCCATAAATGGATCGCTGGAGCTTGCACACTTTGTTAGCTCCCTTTGGATCGACAAAACCTTCCGGTTGCATCATATACAACTCTTCTTCCAGAAATCCATTCAGGAATGCAGTTTTGACATCCATCTGCCATATTTCATAATCATAAAACGCGGCAATTGCTAACATGATTCGGACAGACTTAAGCATCGCTGCGGGTGAGAAGGTCTCATCGTAGTCAACCCCTTGAACTTGTCGAAAACCTTTTGCGACAAGTCGAGCTTTATAGACAGTAACATTACCGTCAGCGTCAGTCTTTTTCTTGAAGATCCATTTATTCTCAATTGCTTGCCGATCATTGGGCAAGTCAACCAAAGTCCATACTTTGTTCTCATACATGGATCCCATCTCAGATTTCATGGCTTCAAGCCACTTTGCGGAATCTGGGCTCACCATCGCTTCTTCATAGTTCGTAGGTTCATCATGATCTAGTAGCATGACTTCCAGAACTGGATTACCGTACCACTCTGGCGCGGATCTTGCTCTGGTTGATCTACGAGGTTCAGTAGTATCTTGTTCTGAAGTTTCATGATCATTATCATTAACTTTCTCACTTATTGGTGTAGGTGTCGCAGAAACAGTTTTCTGTGATGTACTACTTTTTAATAAGGGAGCGGGTACAGTTACCTCGTCAAGTTCTACTTTCCTCCCACTCACTTCTTTCGAGAGAAACTCCTTCTCAAGAAAGTTTCCGAATTTAGCAACAAAAGTCTTGCCTTCGGATCTGTGATAGAAGGTGTATCCAATAGTTTCCTTTGGATATTCTATGAAGACACATTTCTCCAATTTGGGTTCGAGCTTATCAGATTGAAGCTTTTCCACATAAGCATCACAGCCCCAAACTTTCAGAAACGACAACTTTGGTTTCTTGCCAAACCATAGTTCATAAGGCGTCGTCTCAATGGATTTTGATGGTGCCCTATTTAACGTGAATGTGGCCGTCTCTAGAGCGTATCCCCAAAACGATAGCGGTAAATCGGTAAGAGACATCATAGATCGCACCATATCTAGTAAAGTACGATTACGACGTTCGGACACACCATTACGCTGTGGTGTTCCGGGTGGCGTGAGTTGCGAAACTATTCCACAATTTTTCAAATGTACACCAAACTCGTAACTCAAATATTCTCCTCCACGATCAGATCGTAGAAACTTTATTTTCTTGTTACGATGATTTTCTACTTTACTCTAAAATTCTTTGAACTTTTCAAATATTTCAGACTTATGTTTCATTAAGTAGATATACCCATATCTGCTTAAATCATCTGTGAGGGTGAGAAAATAACGACATCCGCCACGAGCCTCAATATTCATCGGACCGCATACATTTGTATGTATGATTTCCAACAAATCTGTTGCTCTCTCCATAGTACCGGAGAATGGTGTTTTAGTCATCTTGCCCATGAGGCACGGTTCGCAAGTACCAAGTGATTCATAATCAAGTGGTTCCAAAAGTCCATCAGTATGGAGTTTCTTCATGCGCTTTACACCGATATGACCTAAACGGCAGTGCCACAAATAAGTTGCACTATCATTATCAACTCTGCATCTTTTGGCTTCTACATTATGAATATGTGTATCACTACTATCGAGATTTAACAAGAATAGACCACTCTTCAAGGGTGCATGACCATAAAAGATATTACTCATATAAATAGAACAACCATTATTCTCTGATTTAAATGAATAACTGTCTCGCATTAAACAAGATCCAGATATAATGTTCATGCTCAACGCTGGCACCAAATAATAATTATTTAGGTCTAATATTAATCCCGAAGGTAGATGTAGAGGTAGCGTGCCGACCGCGATCACATCGACTTTGGAACCGTTTCCCACGCGCACCGTCACCTCGTCCTTAGCCAATCTTCGCTTAATCCGTAGTCCCTGTTTCGAGTTGCAAATATTAGCAATAGAACCAGTATCAAATAACATGTATATCACATATATCTTTGTTCATCTTGCCATCCTTCTTATCCGCCAAATACTTGGGGCAGTTCCGCTTCCAGTGACCAGTCTGCTTGCAATAGAAGCACTCAGTTTCAGGCTTAGGTCCAGACTTGGGCTTCCTTTCCTGAGCAGCAACTTGCTTGCCGTTCTTGTTGAAGTTCCCCTTCTTCTTCCCTTTGCCCTTTTTCTTGAAACTAGTGGTCTTGTTAACCATCAACACTTGATGCTCCTTCTTGATTTCTACCTCCGCAGCTTTCAGCATTGCGAAGAGCTCGGGAATAGTCTTGTTCATCCCTTGCATATTATAGTTCATCATGAAGCTCTTGTAGCTTGGTGGCAGTGATTGGAGAATTCTGTCAATGACGCAATCATCTGGAAGATTAACTCCCATCTGAATCAAGTGATTGTTATACCCAGACATTTTGAGTATATGCTCACTGACAGAACTGTTCTCCTCCATCTTGCAGCTATAGAACTTATTGGAGACTTCATATCTCTCAATCCGGGCATTTGCTTGAAATATTAACTTCAACTCCTGGAACATCTCATATGCTCCATGACGTTCAAAACGTCGTTGAAGTTCCGATTCTAAGCCGTAAAGCATGGCACACTGAACTATCGAGTAGTCATCAGCTTTGCTCTGCCAGACGTTCATAACATCTTGTGTTGCTCCAGCAGCAGGCCTGGCACCCAGCGGTGCTTCCAGGACATAATCCTTCTGTGCAGCAATGAGGATAATCCTCAAGTTATGGACCCAGTCCGTGTAATTGCTACCATCATCTTTCAACTTTGCTTTCTCAAGGAACGCATTAAAATTCAACGGAACAACAGCACGAGCCATCTATCTACAATCAATATAAACAAGCAAGATACTATCAGGTACTAAGTTCATGATAAATTTAAGTTCAATTAATCATATTACTTAAGAACTCCCACTTAGATAGACATCCCTCTAATCCTCTAAGTGATCACGTGATCCAAATCAACTAAACCATGTCCGATCATCACGTGAGATGGAGTAGTTTCATCGGTGAACATCATTATGTTGATCATATCTACTATATGATTCACGCTCGACCTTTCGGTCTCCGTGTTCCGAGGCCATATCTGTATATGCTTGGCTCGTCAAGTATAACCTGAGTATTCCGCGTGTGCAACTATTTTGCACCCGTTGTATTTGAACGTAGAGCCTATCACACCCGATCATCACGTGGTGTCTCAGCACGAAGAACTTTCGCAACGGTGCATACTCAGGGAGAACACTTCTTGATAATTTAGTGAGAGATCATCTTATAATGCTACCGTCAATCAAAGCATGATAAGATGCATAAAAGATAAACATCACATGCAATCAATATAAGTGATATGATATGGCCATCATCATCTTGTGCTTGTGATCTCCATCTCTGAAGCACCGTTATGATCACCATCATCACCGGCGCGACACCTTGATATCCATCGTAGCATCGTTGTCGTCTCGCCAATCTCATGCTTCCACGACTATCGCTACCGTTTAGTGATAAAGTAAAGCATTACATCACGATTGCATTGCGTACAATAAAGCGACAACCATATGGCTCCTGCCAGTTGCCGATAACTCGATTACAAAACATGATCATCTCATACAATAAAATTTAGCATCATGTCTTGACCATATCACATCACAACATGCCCTGCAAAAACAAGTTAGACGTCCTCTACTTTGTTGTTGCAAGTTTTACGTGGCTGCTACGGGCTTTAAGCAAGAACCAATCTCACCTACGCATCAAAACCACAACGATAGTTTGTCAAATAGACTCCGTTTTAACCTTCTCAAGGACCGGGCGTAGCCACACTCGGTTCAACTAAAGTTGGAGAGACAGTCGCCCGCAAGCCATCTATGTGCAAAGCACGTCGAGGGAACCGGTCTCGCGTAAGCGTACGCGTAAGGTTGGTCCGGATCGTCTCGTCCAACAATACCGCCGAACCAAAGTATGACATGCTGGTAGGCAGTATGACTTATATCGTCCACAACTCACTTGTGTTCTACTCGTGCAATAACATCAAACCATAAAACCTAGGTTCGGATGCCACTGTTGGGGAACGTAGTAATTTCAAAATTTTCCTACGCACACGCAAGATCATGGTGATGCATAGCAACGAGGGGGAGAGTCTGATCTACATATCCTTGTAGATCGCAACGGAAGCGTTGACACAACATAGAGGAAGTAGTCGTACGTCTTCTTCCCGATCCGATCGATCCAAGCACCGTTACTCCGGCACCTCCGAGTTCTTAGCACACGTACAGCTCGATGACGATCCCCGGGCTCCGATCCAGCAAAGCTTCGGGGAGGAGTTTCGTCAGCACGACGGCGCGGTGACGATCTTGATGTTCTACCGACGCAGGGCTTCGCCTAAGCTCTACAACGATATGATCGAGGTGGAATATGGTGGCAGGGAGCACCGCACACGGCTAAGGAACGATCTCAATGATCAACTTGTGTGTCTAGAGGTGCCCCCTGCCTCCGTATATAAAGGATCCAAGGGGGAGGGGCTGGCCGGCCAAGAGGAGGGCGCAGGAGGAGTCCTACTCCTACCGGGAATAGAACTCCCCCCCCCCCCAATCCTATTCCAAATAGGACTCCCAAGGGGAAAAGAGAGAGAGAGGTGGCCGGCCACCTCTCCTAGTCCTAATAGGACTAGGGGAGGGGGGAGGCGCGCAGCCCACCATGGCAGCCCCTTTCACCTTTCCACTAAAGCCCAATAAGGCCCATATGGCTCCCGGGGGGTTTCGGTAACCTCCCGGTAATCCGGTAAAATCCCGATTTTACCCGGAACACTTCCGATATCCAAATATAGGCTTCCAATATATCAATCTTTATGTCTCGACCATTTCGAGACTCCTCGTCATGTCCGTGATCACATCCGGGACTCCGAACTACCTTCGGTACATCAAAATGCATAAACTCATAATAACTGTCATCGTAACGTTAAGCGTGCGGACCCTACGGTTCGAGAACAATGTAGACATGACCGAGACACGTCTCTGGTCAATAACCAATAGCGGGACCTGGATGCCCATATTGGCTCCTGCATATTGTACGAAGATCTTTATCGGTCAGATCGCATAACAACATACGTTGTTCCCTTTGTCATCGGTATGTTACTTGCCCGAGATTCGATCGTCGGTATGCAATACCTAGTTCAATCTCGTTACCGGCAAGTCTCTTTACTCGTTCTGTAATACATCATCCCGCAACTAACTCATTAGTTGCAATGCTTGCAAGGCTTGTATAATGTGCATTACCGAGAGGGCCCAGAGATACCTCTCCGACAATCGGAGTGACAAATCCTATTCTCGAAATACGCCAACCCAACATCTACCATTGGAGACACCTGTAGAGCTCCTTTATAATCACCCAGTCACGTTGTGACGTTTGGTAGCACACAAAGTGTTCCTCCGGCAAACGGGAGTTGCATAATCTCATAGTCATAGGAATATGTATAAGTCATGAAGAAAGCAATAGCAACATACTAAACGATCGGGTGCTAAGCTAATGAAATGAGTCATGTCAATCAGATCATTCAACTAATGATGTGACCTCGTTAATCAAATAACAACTCTTTGTTTATGGTTAGGAAACTTAACCATCTTTGATTAACGAGCTAGTCTAGTAGAGGCATACTAGTGACACTGTTTGTCTATGTATTTACACATGTATTATGTTTCCGGTTAATACAATTCTAGCATGAATAATAAACATTTATCATGATATAAGGAAATAAATAATAACTTTATTATTGCCTCTAGGGCATATTTTCTTCAAAATATTCATGATACTGTAAAAATATAAAATCAACATTATATAGTACAAGTTATTATTCACGCTTTTTGTCTGTGTGATTTTGGTCTTTTTGTCCTGAAGTCGATGGGCATTTGTTTTCTTCGTGAAACTTTTTATACGACTACAACAAAAGATCAAGTTTATTGAAAAAAGTTTAAGATTTTTTTACCTTTTGTTTGAAATTTCTATATTTTTCCCCATATATGGTGTATATACACCCATGATTCAAAGGGTATTTCCCAACTAGCATTTTTTTTTTGTCTCAGCTCTCCTTTCGGTTGGTGCACAATTAGATGTACTTCCTCTGTCCAAAATTAACTGCCGCTAAAATGAGTGATTCTACAACTGTCGCTGAAACGAGTGAATCTACAAAATGCGTCTAGTTACACTCATTTCAACAACAGTTAATTCTAGACGGAGGGAATAGTATTTAATCCTATGACGGGTTTGGAGTTCACCATTCGGTTAGAGCAAAAATTAGATCTATCTAGTGGTATGCCATATCAAATGATGCATCACGTATTCACGTGAACCATTTATCATTCCGCATATTATGCTACAAAGAGAAGAAAAGACAATAAAATAAACACATTGCTCTGTGTCGCGAGTGCTTTTGCTAACATTAATGTTTAGGCAACACCTAAATAATGAACATGTTTTGTACTTTTTCTGTCACGAACTGGATAATGTACATGCAATCTTCAGATTGACAGCAGAGAAGTAATGTATACTGATGTGAGTGTCAGGCACGTTTAAGTTAGTATTTCCCGGCTGCGGCAACGCACACTTTTCCATCTAATACTCCCTCCGTTTTATAATGTAGTGCCTATAGATTTTCTAAGAAGTCAAACTTTGTAAACTGATCAAGTTTGTAGAGAAAAATATTTATATCTACAATAGCAAAAATATATAATGTGAAACTACATCTTATGATGAATCTAGTGATATATGTTACGCATTCTAGATGTAAATATTTTTCTCCACAAACTTGGTCAAAGTTTGTAAGGTTTGACTTTTCAAAAAATCTATAGGCACTACATTATGGAACGGAGGAAGTATGTGGCTATGTGCTCTGTTTTTGGCTGCGATCCAAAAGCATGAAAGGCTTGTTAAGAGAATCTCATGGACAGATATAACAGATGGGTTACGAATGGATTGTTCATATAAGTTCAAGTAAAGTAAACCAGCCTGTCGTAGCGAGACAAATTAGATGTATACATGCGCTCTTGAGTGGAGTTTATGAGCATGAGCTTTGTAAACTGTGAAGCTTTATCCAAAAAGAAAAAAAAAAGAAAACATTGTGAAGAAGAACTCATACTCTTTTCGTGAGAATTTCATAATAACTGATGGTTAATGTTTCAAAATTTCCGTACAAATGATGGACATAATACAGGTAAATTATATAAATCTGCAAAACTCTAACTTCAAATGCGTGAGAATATCATTTTCTCCTCATGTTATTGCTGCTTTTTTTCCAGAGAAATTGGCTGCCGATTCATTAAACTGAAAAGAAAAGAAATGTACAAAGATAATGTTGCGTCATGCCTGCGTGGGGAATGTATGCGTTGAAGCTTCTCCATTTGCTCAGTCTTGTTTTCCCGGATAACACAGCAGTAAAGAAATGCAGAGCCCAAGCAAAAATAAGCCTAGAGCAAGCGGCCCATCCTGAACGAGGCCCTGGCCCTTGCTCTCCACCAGAAGAAAAAAGCTCTCCCCATCCCACTGCCTAGCTCGAAACCACCGCCGATACTCCCGACGGTAGCCCATGGAGGCGGCGGAGGAACCCCACGCCTCCGACTCGTCCGCCTCCCCTATCGGCGTCGACGCCCCCGCCTCCAACCCGGTACGTTCTCCTCGCCGCCCTCCGGCGCTGCGCGTACCGCTCGATCGATTCGCTGCCGCCGCCGCCGCCCCCTTTTATTGAAGTTCTGTGTTCTGAGCTCGTAGGTTGTCGCCGCCGGCGCGAGGAAGCGGAAGGCCCCGGCAGCGACTGCGAGGAAGCCTCGGAAGCAGCAGGTTTGTACTGTACTGTAGCAATAAGTCAATAACCTGCCGTCGCAATCTTGCTTGCTTGTTTGATTCGTCTGAAGCTGTTCCATCTATGTGGTGTCATTGTTTGGTGTAGGCTCAAGAACCCATTCAGATCCCTGTATACTACGGACAAAGAGAAGAGTTTTGTTGCGTGAAAGGCGATGATTTAGTTGATTGTTCATACATTTCTCCTAGAGCAAAAGATTGTGCACATGTAATCGGCCAACTACCACCGCAGCCGCAGTCGATGTCGTTGGTGGATCTACAGCTCTGGATCTTTAAGCTGTTCCAGCTCCATCCAGAAACACAAGATCTCTCTATTAAGGGGTTCATCAAACAACGCAAAACTGACTTGTTCGACGACTTCGAACCTGACTGGTATATGGAGTACTGCCCTTGGGACACATGTTACTTTCAAACTGACAAGTGCTGGAGTGCCTTTGCCGATAAATTAAAGCGGAAAAGGAATGTGATGCAAAAGTTCATGCTGTATGCAGAATGCTCTGAGATCAAGCATTATGCTATTTTGCTCAAAGCCGTGCATGATGATTACTCTCAGTTGGCAAGGGTTGTGTTTCCTGGGACAAAATGCCTGACAACTTCTAACTTCCGCTTCCTCCGCCTAGTGGAAGACCTGTCAATGCTAAGGAAATTATAGCTTATCTCGCTAAACACTATGGCGAGCAGATGAGCCCCCCTGAGGCGTGGAGGGCAAGGCAGAAGGCTCTGGAGCGTGAGTATGGTACATTTTACGATTCACACAACTTTGCGCCGAGGTTACTTAAGAATATAACATGTAAAACCCCTTGGGGTTTTGTAGACATCAAGGATGCAGAGGTTGCAGGATGTAACAACTTTCGAGTACTCCACCGTATATTTTGGGCTTTTGGGCAGTGTGTGCCGGCTTTCAATCATTGTCGCCCTGTGCTATGCATTAAAGGCACACCACTATGCGGGAAATATCAAGAGGTGTTGTTGACTGCTGTAGCATTAGATGCTAATGGTTACTCCATTCCAGTAGCATGTGCCGTCGTTGAGGGGGAGACCAAGGAAAGCTGGATGTGGTTTCTTAGGAATTTGGAGCAAGCAGTGAGGCATCCATCGGATGTTTGCATTGTACATGACTACAAAAGAGAGTTGATCGATGCTATAGAGGACTTTCTAAGTTCCGATCAGCAACAATGGGGGAAAGTAGAAAGCCGGTGGTGCATGGAACACCTTGCCGAAGACTTCTTTGCATATTTTGGCGACAAGAACCTGGGTTGATGTTGAAGAAACTTTGTCAGCAGAGGCGACTAAATAAGTTTGTTAAAATCTGGAAGGAGCTCGATGAGTTGACAACAAAATATACAGCAGAGAGAGAAGGTGGTACTAGTGGGGAAATGCAGCAAGAGTTAGGCCAACTCCACCGCGCGACCCCAAACGGACGTCCGTTTTGTCTGGTTTTTGTCTCTTTGGGTAGGGATTTGGGGTCGTGTCCGGGCCTGTCCTGGGATGCGGTGACCGTGCGCCCAGCGCGCGGACGCATCCCGGCCGCATCCTGTCCGCGTATTATTTCTTTGCAAGTCCTTAACTTTATTTCATCATTCATTTTTGGTACATGAAAAATACATCATCACATTTTGACTAGTAAAGCAAGACCAAAGAAAACAAGAACCACAAGAATACATTTTAGAAGATACCCAACTTCCATAACTGTTCCCTTGAGTTGGGTTAGGGCCTTCTCGATGCACTCGTTGTTGATCTGTGGAGGAGGAGGCTCGATCTGGCATCCTCCTTTCTTCTTCAAGCCAGAAGTCGATGTTCCTTCCTCCTCACACCTAGTCTCGTGTCTAGCCTCTAATCTAGCAACAAGTGCACCTGTCTCATTTACAGCCTCTATGCTAGCTGAAAGTGCACGAACATGTACTAAATTTCGCTCTATCAATATATCGATGTACTCTTCTTCCCAATACCAAAACTTGCATCCATTCTACACAACAAAATTTGAAGTTAGCACAACTAGTTAAATCTAGAGCACAAACCGAAGCTAAAGAAAGCGCACACCCCATCGTTTAAGCACTTGATGAACACCCATCCGGGATGTTCCGGCGTTGTAGACACGTGGCGCACGACCATCCTTGGGCAGTGGTCGCACTTAATGAGTGGCAACGGTGTGCCGGCGAGCTTTTGGGCAAGCACCGAGCCCGGCCGACCGCCATTCGTGTATCTGCCGGCGGACCACCGACGGTGCAGATCCGAGCGGCTAGAGGAGGAGCCACTGCCTGCATGTGGCCTTGCGGCCCTGCCAGGGCCTTCCGGCGAGGTGCCCGGCCAGTCCATGGCGCGGCCCGGCCTCCCACAGCCGGCCGAGCTCAAGACCGACCGGATCCGCCCCAAAACCGGCCGGCGGGTGCGCAAACCAGGTGGCCGTGGTTGGGTAGCTCGGCGGCGCCGAGGGGAAGGGGTTGGGCGAGCTCGCGTCCGAACTGCACGGCTGCAATGGCAGCGGCGGCGGCGGCGGCAGCGACGGGAAGAGTGGGGAAGAGTAGAGGGGGTGAGGCCGGAGGGAGGAAGGGGGGCGGATAGAAAAAGGCCCGTCTTGTGCCACCGACGGGCGGGCTAGGGGAGGACACGCGCAGACGACCCGCGTGTCCGCGTGGTGTCCGTTTCACCCCAAAAGCGGCGCAAGTTTGGGCCGGGAATGGGTTGAAAGCGGACACAAAGCGGACAAAAGTCCGTTTGCTCCCGCACGCTGGGCCGCCTTTTTTTGTCCCTTTTACCCCAAACGGACGGGGCCGGACAGGATAGGGTCGCGCGGTGGAGTTGGCCTTAGTCCAGCATGATGAGGCAGACCTGGTGGCACAAAGCCCATGCAACCGACCTGATTCAGTGGACTCTGAGGAGGAAGGAGATCATGCCAATGAAAACGAAGGAAAGGTAACAGAGTTTTCTGACTCGATCCGTCTGAAACCAATGGAGAAGTGGTCACTGGTGCATGACACGAAGGGAGCTAGGTACGGCATCATGGGCGCTGATATATCAAATATATACAAGAATGACCCTGTATTGAAAGGGATAACATGCCTTCCGCTCAGTGCGATAGTGGAGGTGACATTTCTGCACTTGGTAGAGCACTTCAAAAACACAAGTGCTGCAGCAAATGAAGCAATTGGCAACCCATCAATGAACTTCCCTGAACGGGTCCAGGATGACATGAATTCAAAAATGCAGAAATCCAAGATGCACTGCATGATTTGCCTAGACACCAAATCAAGAAATGTTTTCCAGGGGAAAGAGTTTCGGAATTTTACAGTTCAGTCGAGGCAGAAGAATGAGGTTGTTCACCTGAAATCGGAAAGCATAAGTAAGTTTGGCGAATCCACAATACAAGAATGTGCCACCTGTTCATGCAACAAACCACAGCTGCTTCACATGCCCTGCACTCATGTCATTGCCGTCTGTTGTCAGATTGGGGTTAGCACTGCTACATACATGTCTCCATACTACAGCCTGGCCTACCTAGGTAGGATCTGGAGTGGAAATTTTGATGAATATAAGATCTCACGCAGCTACAGAAATATCACGCCATTTGAATGCAATACAACAACTTGGATCCCAGACAAAAGATTGGAGTGTGGTCTTCCTGTTTTTGTAACATCGGACTGCCTAGAAACTGTTGCGGATGAGTCAGAGCAACAATGCAACACTGGAAATGGATCTACTGAAGACAATCAAGGAGCTACAACACGCGCTGAAAAACCTAATGAGATTTAAACTTCTGTTATCACCTATCAAGGTATTAACATTCTGGTCCCTAAATATGCAGTAGTCACTGTCGAGCTTATCCTATGTAAACTCTGAACCTCTGGTATTATTTGCAGTGCATGAAAACTGAATTTAGGCATATTAAGACAATATGGTTACTACGCCCATGGAAGACTGCAAATCAACCCCTCTATATCATGGATTATGAGTCCAAGGACTAGTCAAGACTAGTCTGTGAGTCTCAACTTCAGGCCCGGCTAGACTTCAGTGTCGACTAGTCTTTGAGTCGAAACTTCAGTGTCAATTCGTGTCGATTAGTCACGCTTAGTCTATGAGTCTCAACCTCAGAATGACTTGTCGACTCATCGACTCGTAAACCTTGCTCTATATTATTATTTTTCCAGTAGTTTACACCGTTATAGTTTGATAATTTTGTTGGAACTCTTGCATGCTCGAATGCCAAATTGTTCTAGAAGACATCATTTCTTGTTTAAACATATTTTTCTCTGCAAGCAAGAATGTTGCCAAGATTTGTGCATCGTGAACAATTTCTCTGAATCCATATGCAAATGCGGTACAGAGTTCCAGTCTACAGTTTTTTTTAAGTAGCCAGCCTACAGATTTGCCATCAGGTGTTGACATGCTGCTTTCAGTTTGCTCTGTTAGCACATTTACCTGTGTTAAGTTGGTCTTCCCAAAAACAAATATAATAATGCTATGTTTTTTCCCAGGAGAAACTGAATGAGTACTGCGTATTCATCATTAAATTGAAAATATATGGTATGTACAGAGATAATGTTGCATTATTGGTCAATTCTTTGCTACTGTTCTTCATCATTCATCATGTTTTTTTCTTGGGAGGAAAGTAATTTCCTGCTGTATTTCTTCCGTTGTGTGATCAGTGAAGAAACAACATACTATAAAGAATGATAATGCATTTTTCTGCAGTTCTGCTGCATTTTTATGCTTACTGTTGGATGATGAAACAATTTCCAAGATCTTTCTGAACTTCTTTACGTGTACAGACAGAGGACCATTCTGCACTCAGTTCTTCTTCTTATGTGTTTTTCCTTCAGAACGTTTTTCATTTGTGTTCATGACACCGATTCCTAACCTCATCGAACTAGCTAAGTTGCTTGATTAGACTGATGAATAATCAACCAGCCATTCTTGAGTTGGAACAGGCCAACAGCCATGTCCATTAAATGAATAAAATCACTTTCGCCCAGAAAGATTTTGAATGAAAGCACATGAAGCTGGACGGCCGGACCATGTTTAATTCTTTTCGCTGCAGACACCCTTTTCTTTTCGCGATGTGCTATGAGCACCCTGCGACCGTTGCTACTGGTGGTGATAATCTCACTGATTACTTCCCTCCAGAACTAAATATGGCGCCGGGGCACGTCGCACCCGTGCTCGGGAGATGTGTTTGCTAGGTGATGATATTTTGTACTCATGATAATGATAGGAAAATATGGTGTTACATATATATGATCGGATATTCAATTCGGTGGTTGGGGCTGATCTGCACCTGGTGAACAGTAAATTCAAAAAAATATAAAAAAAATCTGAATTTTTTTAGGTGGAAGATATTCCAATTCGAGACGTTCTTGCCAAATTTCAGCTTGTTCGGACATCTGAGGAGCTCATGGCTAATAAAGACAAAATAGGTCAAAACAGTATGTGAACAGTAACTTTCTTACATCTCCAAAATTTATCTTTTTTGCTGAGAGCTACTGAAATGTCCAAACTTCACGAAATTTGTCATGGACTTCACGCACATGAGCATCTAGCATCACAAAAAAAATCATTTCTCTTTGATTTTTTTTACTATTTTAAACGAATTTACTGTTCCGCCAAAATGTTGCGTCCAGTATCCACCATTTTTTGTTAAAATAATGGCTTGGATTATACGATTATATTATTGCGGTAAGGATCTTCCGTTCAACTCCTTCCGTTTTCAAATTAATTGAAGTTTCAGTTTTTTCACAAGTCAAATTTATCTGCTTTTAACCAAATACATTGCAAATTTTGATAGTGAAATCTATATTCATTTGGGAGTCGGAAATAAAAAAACAAGTTTTCCATGAATAGTTAGGTCAAAAAAATGTTGCACTTTTTTTTCACTATTCATTGCTGAATTTTTTATTGTTCATACCTCCCAAATGATTTTCAGATTTATATTTGTACATGTTTGCACTGTAACATGGTTTCCATCTTGTACTGTTTCTTCTAGGGGTGTCTGCTGTTTTATTGCGAGCTTTTTTGGGAGAGTTCTTTCTCAGTGGGGACGAGAGCCCACAGCCTTCTCACAGCCTAGGTACAACCGTTGAACCTCCTGGCGAGCGGCCCTGTTATGACCGGCATATTAGGGGCTTAGCCCAGTGGGCTGTGGTCCAAGTTATCTTATCGTTATTAGAGGGCTTAGCCCAATTATCTTATTGTTATTAGGGTCGTTTGCTTAGAAGTCAAGCAATCCTCTCTATATAAGAAGAGGAGATGTATCAATCAAATCAAGCAAGAAGCAATCATTGTTTGCTCGGCTTCCCTTAGGGAGCCGGGAGACCTAACCCTAGCTGCCTCTTGCGCCGCCGCCGCCTCTTCTCCACCACGCAAGGACGGCGCCCAGCCGCCGGCCGCCGCACCCTCGTCCTCGTCTTCCTCCATCTTTCCCTTACAATCTTCGCCCTAGAACCGGCAGAACCCTACCTCCTAACACATTGGTATCAGGTAGCTCAGTTTCGATCATGTGTTAGCCGCTGCCCATCCCGTCGCTTCCGCTACCGACCGTCACCACCGCGCCGCTGCCCTCCCCGTCCGCGCCGCTGGTTGCATCCTCCGGCGCCGCCACCACCCAGATGACGGCGCCCTCCACCGCACCACCGGCCGCCGTCTACTCCCCGGCGGAGATCACCGGGGTCCTCAACGATCTTGTCACCGCCGTCCAGGGGATACGACTATACCTAGCTGTAAGTGCATCTAGTGCCCCATAGTGATTTTGGTGTATTGAAGACTTATAGGTTAAGGATCTAATGTGTTTATGAGTGTACACAGGTCTATAAGTCTATGAGGAGTTTGATATTTACAGAGGAAGTCGACTCCTAAAAATGAAGTTCTTCGACTGAAGACTTTGATATTCTGAAGACTTTCTGAAGACTTTGAAAGTGAAGAAATTGGTGTGACCTTGAAGACTTGGTATTCATTCAAGGAACATGAAGCGTGAAGACTTTGTTTTCGTAGTTTCATTTTCTCTTTCTTGAGTCATAGGAAACACCGTACTGTTAAAGGGGGTCGAGGAAATACTAAGGAGAAAATTTCCAGGTGATGCTCAACTCAAATCCTACACCTACCAATCCCTTCGAGTGAAGTCATTGGAAATCTCATATAGTTCAGTCAATTTCTTCAGTGACAGAGATGCAGTTCTTCTGGTCACTGAGGACTTTGCTCTGACTGAGGAGTTAGGAATTCGCCAGTGCGAATTGCCTACACTGTGAGGAACATGATAGCCCTGAGGAATTTGAACCTCAAATTTCCGACCGTTGCTGTGCTACGTGCCAGCTGTCCAAAAATATCTTATCCATCCAACGGCCATATCATTGAAGGGCATTTATGTCTTATCATGTCGGGCTGCTCCCTAGGCTATAAATAGCCGCCCCCCTACAACCACTAGCTGGTTGGCTGCTCCGCGAGAACTTGACACTTGTCATTTGAGAGCAACCCATCCTCTGAGGACTTTGAGCGAAAATCATCAAGTGAGAAAAATCCAAAACCCAAACCCAAACACCTACAAACCCAAAGTGATTGAGCATCACTGAAGAGATTGATCCTGCGTGGATCCGACGCTTGTTACCTTTGAAGACTGTGCTTCTTCTAGACGGTTAGGCGTCATGGTCTAGAGCATCCAAGAGGAATTGTGGATCGCCGAGTGACCGAGTTTGTCAAGGTTCGGAAGTCACCTGAAGACTTACCACGAGTGATTGGGCGAGGACTGTGTGTCCTTAGCTCAAGGAGAATACGGTGAGGACTGTGTGTCCGGGACTGGGTGTCCTCAGGTTTAAATACCTAGCCGCTCCAACCAGACGTACAACTGAGATAGCAGTTGGAACTGGTCTACCAAATCATTGTCTTCACCAAGCCGACTGGTTCTATTGCCTCAACACTTTCATTTCCTCATTACTGTGTTGCATGTTTGTTCATATCTGTGTTTGAAGACTTTGACTGAAGACTTTCTCAATTTCCTCAGTTCAATTTCTTCAGTATGTTTGTCTTCATCTTGTGCTATCCTGTGTTTACGCTTTTTGTACTCTGTGTTTGTCTTCATTTCATCATGATGACCATGCATGTATTCTGCTATGTTTACTTCTGAGTACTTATTCCGCTGCTAGTAGTTCTTCGCTAAGGAATTTCCTCACTGGCAAATTCCTTAGTGAAGAATTTCATAAAAATCACCTATTCACCCCCCTCTAGTCGATATAACGCACTTTCAATTGGTATCAGAGCAAGGTACTTCCTTGTTCTGTGTGATTTTGGTTTAACCACCTGGAGTTTTAGTTATGTCGACCGCAGGTATGATCAAGGTCTCTGCTGGGTGTCCTACATTTGATGGGACGGACTACCCCTACTGGAAGAACAAGATGCGCATGCATCTTGAGGCAATTGATAACGATCTATGGTGCGTTGTGGAAAATGGTGTTCCCTCCGTCTCACCCTCACTGAATGCTACCGATGTGAAGAGATTCAAGCAACTCGATTCCCAAGCAAAGAATATCATATGTGGCCATCTGAGTAAAGGATAGTATGGTAGAGTGAGTGCTTTGGAAACTGCTAAGCTTATCTGGGATAGGTTGTCCAAGGTCAATGAAGGAGTTTCAACTCAGCGTGACTCTTGAGTTGATGTTCTTCGCAATCTCTTCAACCGCTTCAAAAGACTCGACAATGAAAATGTTCAGCAAACCTTCGATCGCCTCACTGACATCTCAAATGAGCTTCAAGCACTTGGTGCCACGACATCACCGACCATGAGGTGGTGAAGAAATTACTGAGATCGCTTGATTCCTCATTTGATACTCTGGCACTGATGATACAAGAGCGTGCTGATTACAAGTCACTTGACCCCGCTGATATCCTCGAAAGGCTAAACACTCATGAGTTCCAGCTTGCTGAAAAGAGAGGTCTCTATGGTTCGAGCTATGGCAGATCACGTGCACTGAAGGCCAAGGCAGTATCAGAATCCGAAGATGAAGACTCTGGTAGCAGTCTTGGTGACCCTGAAGAACTGAGTCATGATCTAGCACTGCTTGTGAAGAATTTCCATAAGTTCTCAAGACGTGGTCGCTTTGGAAAACCCTCAAGGAGCAATGATTCCTCATCCAGTGACTACAAGAAGAGGCTTTGTCACAAGTGCAAGAAACCAGGACATTACATTCAAGATTGTCCTCAGTGGGAAAAGGAATCAAAGAAGAAGAAATACAAGGATTACAGTTCTGATGATGCGAAGAAAAATAAGAAGTCCTCAAAATCTTCATCATCAAAATCCTCAAAGTCTTCATCTCACAAGAAGAGCAGCTCCAAGAAGGCTCGGGCATTCATTGGCAAGGAAATGGACTCTGAAGCTGAATCTGAGGAACAAGAAGAAGAGGAGGCTTCTGAGGACTCTGAGTCTGGTGTGGCAAGCCTAGCCCTCGCTACTGCATTCGTCAGCAAGTCTATCTTCAACTCTGAAGAAAATGACCTCACCAACAAGGCTGATGAAGGCAACGATGACTATGCTCCCACCTATTGCTTCATGGCAAAGGGTGCAAAGGTACCTAAATACACCTCCTCTGAGTCTAGTGAAGATGAATCTGATGAAAATCTTAAGCCCAGCTACACTAAACTTGCTAAGATTGCTGTGAAACAACAAAAGGCTTTTGAAAAAGTTCAAAACATGCTAGACAAAAGTGATGATATGTTGGGTGAAGAAATGGATCGCACTAAAGCCTTGACTGAAAATCTTCAGAGACTTCAGACCAGGTTTGATACCCTTCAAGGTCATCATAACACTCTCTTGTCTGATCATGAGAAGCTTTCTTATGAATTTCGTCAAAGAAAGCAAGATCTTGAGGAGCTAAGAGTGAGTTATGAAGATCTTCAGAAGGAGCGCGATTCATTGCTTGCTCAACAAATCAGCGCTGCTTAGGAAGAATTCATTCCTCCATGTTTAAAATGCATTGAACGAGAATCTGCTAATTCCTCACCTGAATGTTCAAATGCTTCTAATGTTACAAATTCTTCACCTGTCTCTGCTATCACTAATTCCTCATCTGAGGACATTGCTAGTATCACTGACGATGCAGGGCTGAAGGAATTGTACATGACAGGCATGTACAAAAGCCTCAAAGGGCATCAGACTCTTTGTGATGTGCTTAAAAAGCAGATCCTCAACAGGAACCCTAAGAAAGAGGGTATTGCCTTTGAGAGGAAACTCAATGCTGATGGTACATATTGGAAGCCTGAGCAGTACCCCAAAACCTCATGGGCTGCTGCAAAGGGACCTCCAGTTGACCCATCTAACTTATCTGGCTATACATGTGAATCTTCTCATTCTTCTGATGAGCCATTTGACTCCAACTATAAACTGTTCAAAAATCATAATGGTGAAGTATTTGCTAGATATGTTGGCACTAACTGCAGGAATGGCTCCCCTATGAAGAAAATCTGGGTTCCCAAAATGTGCCTTGAAAGTCTTCAGGTGAATGTCCTCATGACACCACCTGTGAAGAATAGGAACCCCAGATCAAATTCTTCATATGGACCAAATTCTTCATATGGATCCAAGTCCTCATACGGACCAAATTCCTCACGTGGATCAAATTCCTCAAAAGGATCAAAGTCCTCATATGAACATCATCATGCTAACAACTCTGTTTCACAGGGAAGAGCCAAGGGCTATGAATATGAGCATTATTCTTCTAATCATTATGCTCATAAGTCCTCGAAGAATTTCTCTGCTTATTCATATGCTTACCCTAACCCCTCTTATGTGAAACGTAATGGTTTGGCCGCTATGCCACCATTCTCATATGGAGCTCGCAGAGTGATGAACTCTTTGCCACCCCTTCAGATGTGGGTGGTGAAGAAAAAGAACTAATCTCTTATGCAGGGTCAGGTCTCCAGATGTGCTCAAACGTCTGAAGAATTTGCTGGGGACCTGACAAAGTGCCTGAAAGGACGCAGGCTGACCATGATGAAATGGACTTTCATTTCACACGTCCTACCTCTGTTTTATCTGTCTTACTACTTGATGAAATTGATCTGATGAATTGTGATATCATATTCTTCACTGCTGAAGTATATGAGTTCATAAGTTGCACTAATTCATCTGCAGGATGATCAACCCAAAGCCAGTGAGTGGGTCCTTGATAGTGGATGTACAAATCACATGACTGGTGACAGGAATCTGTTGATGGATGCTCCTTTATCGTCATCACATTTGAAGCATATCATCTTCGCTGATAAAAGCAAAAGTCAGGTATTGGGTCTAGGTAAATTTGCTATCACAAAGGATCGACACATGGACAAAGTCATGCTTGTTGAGTCTTTAGGATACAACCTTATGTCTGTCTCAATGCTTTGTGATCTTGATATGGTTGTTGTCTTTGGCAAGTATCGTTGTGTTGTGATTATGGAAGCTGACAAATCCAAAGTCTTTGAAGGCTTTAGGAGAGGAGACTTGTATATTGTTGATTTCTCTGCAGATTCACAACCAGCCGTGTGCCTACTTGCAAAAGCTTCAGAAGGATGGCTATGGCATCGTCGACTTGGTCATGCAGGCATGAGGAATTTGCTCACGCTTGCGAAGAAGAAGCATGTCATTGGCATTGAGAATGTAAAATTCCTCAAGGATCACTTATGCGGTGCCTGTGAAGCTGGAAAGATGACCAAGGCCAAGCATCCAGCAAAGACCATCATGGCCACTGCTCGTCCATTCGAATTGCTTCACATGGATCTCTTCGGTCCTAATCACTATTCCTCTGTTTCAAATGAAGCATCTCAATATGGCTTTGTTATTGTTGATGATTACTCTCGTTACACATGGGTACACCTTGTCTCTTACAAACATGAAGTGCAAGAAGTCTTCAAACGATTTTCCTCGAGGGTTTCAACCAACTTTGGTGTGAAGATCAAGCACATGAAGTGACAATGGCACTGAGTTCAAGAATTCGGGTCTCGATGACTATATTGATGAACTTGGTATTACTCATGAGTTATCTGCTCCTTATACTCCTCAACAGAATGGCGTCGTGGAGCGCAAGAACAGGACTCTTGCTGAGATGGCTCGCACTATGCTCGATGAGTACAAAACCCCTCGTCGTTTCTGGGTTGATGCAATTGATACTGCGTGCCACATCATCAACAGAGTATATCTTCACAAATTCTTCAAGAAGACTGCCTATGAACTCCTCACTGACAAGAAACCCAATGTGAGTTATTTCAAAGTCTTCGGTGCTAAATGCTGGATTAGAGATCCTCATCACAACTCTAAATTTGCACCGAAAGCACATGAAGGTTTTATGCTTGGTTACGGAAAGGACTCGCACACCTATAGAGTCTTCAACAATGTTCTTCACAAGATTGTTGAAACTGTAGATGTGCGGTTCGATGAAACTAATGGCTCGCAAAGAGAGCACCTACCTTCTGTGTTAGATGAACCAACACCAGAGGATTCTATCAAGCACAGGCTACTGAAGATGTCATTCCTACTGAAGAATCTGCTGAAGAATTCATTCCAGAACGAAGAACGTCGAGCTGGTGTACCTGAAGAAAATGTTGAGGAAATTGATGCTGAAGAAAATGCTGATCAAATTCCTCAACGACAACCAGCTCATCCTCGCGTTGCAAAAGAAGTGCAAGTGGAGAAGATCATCGATGACATTAGAGCACCAGGTCCTCTCACACGCTCAAAAACTTCACATCTATCTAACTTTTGTGGGCACTTTGCTTTTGTCTCTATCACAGAGCCCATTAAGGTAGATGAAGCATTTTTGGAGCCTGAGTGGATTCAGGCCATGCAAGAAGAATTACATCAGTTCAAGCTCAACAACGTCTGGGAACTAGTCAATCGCCCCGATCCTCGCAAGCATAACATCATTGGCACAAAGTGGATCTACCGCAACAAGCAAGATGAAAATGGTGTTGTGGTGAGGAATAAGGCACGACTAGTAGCTCAAGGCTACACACAGGTTGAAGGAGTTGATTTCGATGAAACTTTTGCACCTGTTGCTAGACTTGAGGCTATTCGCATATTGCTTGCTTATGCTAACCATCATGATATCATCTTATATCAAATGGATGTGAAAAGTGCATTCCTCAATGGTAAGCTTGAGGAAGAAGTATATGTTGCTCAACCCCCAGGTTTTGAAGATCCAAAACATCCTGACAAAGTCTTCAGACTTAACAAGGCCCTCTATGGCCTCAAGCAGGCCGCACGGGCGTGGTATGATATATTGAAGGAATTCTTCATGAAGAAAGGCTTCACACCCGGTTCACTCGATCCCACTCTCTTTACTAAATCTTATGATGGTGAACTGTTTGTGTGCCAAATATATGTTGATGATATCATCTTTGGCTGTACTGACCAACGTTATAGTGATGAATTTGCCTATATGATGAGTGAAGAATATCAAATTTCTATGATGGGAGAGTTGAAATTCTTCTTAGGTCTTCAAATTCGTCAACAGCGCAATGGCATATTCATATCTCAGGAGAAATACCTCAAGGATGTCCTGAAGAAATTCGGCATGCAAGATTGCAAAGGCATCAAAATTCCTATGCCCACAAATGGTCAACTATGCATTGATGAAAATGGTATTGACTACGATCATAAGGTATACCGCTCCATGATTGGCTCTTTATTGTACTTATGTGCATCTAGGCCAGATATAATGCTTAGTGTTTGCATGTGTGCCCGATTTCAAGCTGCACCGAAGGAATCACACCATAAGGCTGTGAAGCATATTCTTCGATATCTAGCTCACACACCAACACTAGGATTATGGTATCCCAAGGGCTCGGATTTTGATCTCATTGGATATTCTGACTCTGACTATGCTGGTGATCGTGTGGACCGCAAGTCAACATCTGGTACTTGTCATTTCCTCGGACGATCCTTGGTCTGTTGGTCCTCGAAGAAACAGAACTGCGTATCACTGTCTACTGCTGAAGCTAAGTACATTGCTGCTGGTTCTTGCTGTGCTCAACTGCTATGGATGAAGCAAACACTCAAGGATTATGGCGTCAACGTGAAGAATGTGCCTCTCCTCTGTGACAATGAGAGTGCCATCAAGATTGCTCACAACCCAGTTCAGCACTCGAAGACAAAGCACATTCAAATTCGTCATCATTTTCTTCATGATCATGTGTTGAAGGGCGACATTTCTATTGAGCATGTGAAGACTGAAGAACAGCTAGCCGATATCTTCACTAAGCCCTTGGATGAGAAGAGATTTAGCAAGTTGCGGTGTGAGCTAAATATCTTAGAGTCTTCGAATGTACTTTGAAAAGGCACTCATCCTAACACTTATACAAAATTGATGACTTAGATGTGCAACACGTGAAGAAACGTTTTTCTTCAATCAATGAAGAATAACACTCTAAGTGTGAAGAAATTAATGAAGAATTTGATTCTCAGAACCCTACGACAATTGTACGCGGTGTCTGAAATCATCATTCTTATATGTGGGTCATGCCACCACAAAAGTTAAAAATCTTCAATTTGAGTTTTTCCTCAGTTTTGAAATTCCTCGGTTGTTCAAATTCTTCAACTTGCAAAATCTTCACTTGTGCCGTCGTTCTTCTTCATTGGCTATATATATATATATATATATATATATATATATATATATATATATATATATGAGTTTATGTCCTCTACATCATTCACTTATAGCTATTTCTTCAAGTTGGTCTTTCTGCTAAGTGAATGTGATCGGACCCTTCCCCTCTATGCTATACTCAATCCAATCTGTTCACAAATTCTTCATGTGCATTTTATTTGAAACTCGTTCAAAATCTTCACTGTGTTCTTGTCAGCTGAAGAAATTGCGAACGGAATGTTAAAACTAATCTTATCCAAATTTTCGGTTTTGCCGCTCAAACCGTTCCGCATCCCACGATGCATTATTCTATCCACCCATGATCTAACACGATCTCCACTACACAGTACGTGGGTGACACATGTCGTGAGAAGGAGAAAGGTCAGGGGCACGTTCGTCCTAAATCTTCGGGCGAACAGTTTTTCACTGCCTCTATAAATACCCCTTGCCCCTTCCTCACTTCTTTTACTCCGCTCAATCTCTCTCTCCTGCTCGAGCTTCCCAAACCCTAGCGCCGCCGCTACTCCATCGTCGCCGGTGAGGAAGAGCTTCACTGCCTCGACCTCGTCGCCGTCGTACTCGCGCCGACCGCGGAAATCTTCACCTCCGCTGCCGCCGTAGACGTCTTCCTCCGCCGAGTTAGGGTGTGGAAGATCCACATCGACGAACTTCACTGTCTCACCTCTCTGTTCGTCGTGTTCTTCATTCAGGGTAATTAAAAGTTACTTTTACTGCCCTATTTGATTCAAAAGTTTTCTACAAAATCTTCAAAGGTGTTTTATTTCTCAAATCCTCACACACGAAACACCTCACAAGTCTTCTGTTCTTGATTCATTTCTCTAAGCATCATTTTCTTCAAGATTCCTCAGTTGTGTGGATCTTCGATCTATACAACTCTGGAACCTGAGATAAAGCGCGCTTAGTGAAATTCTTCAAGACTCATCTGGTCAAATTCCTCAAACTTACTCTTTTTGAAAAACCTTCTGAGAACGCATATGACCTCTTCAAATTCCTCGCAACTATACTCTATTCACAGGTACTCATGTCCGCTGCTGAATCACTAGGTTCTCATCAACTTAACTCATTTACAGCGTTCCTCGAAGAAAAACTGCATACTTCTTCAGAGAATTTGATTGTTCAAATTCCTCCGCTGAAGAATATGTCAGATGGTAAGAATCCGCAGAAAGGAGGAAAGAAACCTGAGGTCATGACTGCTTTTGAGATCCCTGAGGACATTTACAAAGTGTACTGCACACCTGATGAAGCCAAATTTGGCAAAGAGAACAAAAATCAGCGCAAGGTGCACATTCAGAGGATAGAACGGAGATGGGCACGTGAATGGAGGGAGTACAGATACGTCACTCCAAAGTACATGAAGAAATTCGCTCTCAACCCTCCATTCCCAAGACTTCCACTGGCACCTGGCCAAGTTGCTGATCCCACTAGCGTCAAACGCGGTGAGGACTTTCCTGAAGAATGGGCCAGGCGTCAAGCCAAATTGGCAAGACAAGCCAGAGAAGCAGCGAGGAAATTCAACGAAGATTTTGCTGCTGCTGCTGCCACTGAGGCCTCTGTCAAGCCGAGGAAATCAATGGCTAAGAAGCTTGCTCATAAGCCAAGTGCTTCACCAACAATGCCCTCACGGCCAAGTTCCTCAGCTGCGCCCTCACGGCCAGGAACGTCAAAATCTTCAAGACCAATTCCTCATGCTGATCCTGCTCCTTCAAAATCCTCAGCACATCCTCCAAAGTCCTCAGCAGCTTCGACAAAGTCCTCAGCACCTGTGCATCTGGCCACGTGCCAAAGGACTACAGGCATCTCAATTGCCTCTGGTGTCTCAGCAAGTTCCTCAGCTGCGCTAAATTCTTCATCTGGCCCAACTCTGCTGAAGACTAAAGCAACTGCTGGACGAGGTCATCGGCCAAGTCCTAAGAAGAAACAGGTCACCTTCCAAGAGCCACCTGAAGATGATGAACTTGCAGAAATCATTAGAGACCGACAAGTAAGGGCCGCTAGAGCCAAAGGCACACCTGTGCCGCTGCTGTTGGATCCAAGAGCGATCCTAGACTACATTGATCTCTGGCATAAGGACCCAAACACTCCTATGCCTGACTTCAAGTTGACACCTGGCCAAAGTCACATGCTGACTCATTTCATTCAAGAGGAGAAATGGAAATATGATAGGGCCAGAGAGATCAAGAAATCGCAGTACAGAAAAGAGAAACTGCTGAAGAAAAATGTTGTCAAGATGACAACTGAAGAACTTGTCAAGATGCAGGCTGACATCAAAGCCCTCAGCAACAAATTTGACTCATACTATGTTGATTGGAAGGGAGCCAAAGTCAGGTTTGTGAAACTGACTGAAAAGTTCACAAATGTTGCAGCCCCATCGCAACAAGAAGTTCCTCAAGCTGAAGCTTCTACTCAGCCAACTGAAGAACATGCCAGCACCGCTGATGATTTTCAGGCTGCTGAAGAAAATGCTAGTTCCAGGGCTGATGACTCTATTCCAGCCGCTGAAGAAATTGCCAGGGCATCCACTAGTGGTGCGCCTGAAAAAATTCAACCAGATTCCTCAGCTCCACCTGCGCCTACACCAACTCCAATCCTTTCATCTGCATCAGATGTGAAGAAGATCAAGGCTGCAGAGCGAGCTGCAGTGAAGAAAAGGAAAGCATCAAATGCTTCAGAATCTTCAGCTCCAAAGAAGATGAAGCCTATGACCAGCTCATATGAGAATCCGATCGATCCTGTTCCGATTTCTACCATGCCATCAAAGGACCTTGTTCCTTTTGGTGAAGAATATGTGATCCCAAGCAGATCTGATGAAGAAACTCAATCTGTTGCTTCTTCAGAGCAGATTGATGAAGAAATTGAAGTGGATGCGATCCCTTCAACCCCAGTGGTTTCATCACCAATGCCTCAGTTTACTGCTGAAGAGGCTGGTGTTGAAGAAATTGATGATGAAGATGTGGACATTGGAAGCACAATTCTAGTGATGAATGACGACTTTTGGGAAAGTCAGCATCCCAATTCTCCACTCTTCACCCCACTGCAGCAAATCCCTCACTCCCCAGCACCAACAGTTCAATTGGGCTCTGAAGAAACTCATCCCACCTCATCTGTCCGTGAAGAAATTCCAGCCACTAGTGCTGAAGAAACTGCTGCTGCTGAAAATGCAACTGCTCCTGAGGAGGAACCTGAAATTCGTCAGCCTGAAGAACCTGAGCTCGTGATTCCTGAGGTAGTGATGCAACTCACTGACACTCCTTTGCCAAAACCAAAGGATCCATTCTCAAGGAAGAAAAAGTTCAAGGCTGAAGACTTCTTTGGTGAGCATGTGTTCTTCACTGAATACAACCCTTATGACTCTGATCGCATAAGGAAGAGGCGTTTCTGGACTGCTAGTCAAGCTAACTTCTATTCCTCAGTGTTGTTCAACAAAGACAAAATCTTCGACCATGCACACATTCCTCATGTAGACATGGAGTCTTTGCCGTGCTTCACGCCAGTCCTCAGTGTTCTCTATGACGCTGGGCTACTCAATTTCTGCACTGACATCTGTGATTGGAATGAAGAACTCATTCTTCAGTTCTACGCAACGCTGCACATCACCGGCAACTCTGAAGATGTGAATTCATGGGTTCTGGACTGGATGACAGAGAACACTCACTATAAGGCACCAGCGTCTGAATTGCTTCGTGTCCTTCCTCTAAGTCCTCCCCTTGAAGATGCACGTTGAGTTTACAACGAACCTGAGCTTTCAAATCACTATATGCAAGTGCTGATGAAGCCTTTGAAGCCAGGGCAGGCCCCTCGAACCAAATTCCTCGTCAAGGAATTGTTGTATGTGCCTCACACTGTCTATCGCATTCTGTCGAAGACAATGAGTCCTATCAAAGGCCACGACTCTAATGATGAAGAAGTCGTTGGCATCATGAAGAATATGCTTTTCAACATCATTCATGGCGTTCCCCGTCAACTTCCATGATTTCTTCATGAAGACTCTGGCAAATATTGTTATGTCACCATTTGAGCTGAAGCCTTATGCGCCATGGATTATGAGATTCATCAGAACAAGGTCTTCACTCAATTACAAAGCTGACACTCTGAACCACTGCAGCTACTTGCCTCCAATTGAAGTCCTCAAAAGGACATTCTCCTCAGCTGAAGAAAAGGGCAAGGCAACTGCTGTGATCGATGAAGGCATTCGTCCATTGGATGGTCAATTTCGCAAGGATGCATCCTACTCCATCAATGATGACTCTGCCACACATGACTCTGTCGCCAACAATGCCAAGCCAAATCCTCAAGCCACAGCACCCAGGATGATGACTGATCGTGAGTTACTCCTCAGTCTTCATAAAAAGGTTGATTGCAATCACAAATGGGTCAAGCGTCAGTTTGGTTCAATTCTTCACAACATGACTTCAACACACAATGCAGTGAAGAAAAACCACTGCTACCTCCATGAAACCCTCAACCGCACCTGGGCTGTTCTGTCTCAAGTTTACAGCGCTGAAGATCTGAAGAAAATGGGTCTCAAAGAAGAGTTTGACTGGTCTGCACCTCCTTCGAAGAAATACAAGAAGGTCAAGGTTCCTTCTTTGGTGGCCAGATCCTATTCTTCATCGCGTGACACTGATGACAATGAAGACTTGGACGACACTGCGGCAGGCCCTACTTCCACGACCGACCCCAACAACGCTGGCGCTCCTTCATCAACTTGATTATATTCAGGGGCGTTAGTCCTCAGTTTCGATCCTTTTGGTCATTCGATGACAAAGGGGGAGAAATCTGAGTTTGTCTTCAAGCGGGTCTATTATAAGGGCGTTTTTTTGCTAAGTTACAACTCTCGTTCTTCTGAAACTTTATTGGATCGAGTTGTAATCTTAAACCCGATGGTGCTCTGATACTTTTGATGCACTGTGCTCTGATACTTTTGATGCGCTATTCTGCATGCTTATTCCTCGTTAATATTATTGCACGCATGCTGAATTACATCAGGCACCATATGTCATCATGCATTTCAAATTCTTCATATTATATATCAAATGCGTGTATGAATTACAAGATATAGGGGGAGATCTCCATGATTCAACTCTTCAAGTGTGCATTGCTTCAAAAGCAAATTCCTCACTATGCACATCTTCAGGGGGAGTTCTTCTATATCTTGTAATCAAATTCCTCAATATCAGTATTTACACTTCATATATTTATCCCCGTTGAAAACTTAACTTATATTGTCATCAATCACCAAAAAGGGGGAGATTGTAAGTGCATCTAGTGCCCCTTAGTGATTTTGGTGTATTGAAGACTTATAGGTTAAGGATCTAATGTGTTTATGAGTGTACACAGGTCTATAAGTCTATGAGGAGTTTGATATTTACAGAGGAAGTCGACCCCTAAAAATGAAGTTCTTCGACTGAAGACTTTGATATTCTGAAGACTTTCTGAAGACTTTGAAAGTGAAGAAATTGGTGTGACCTTGAAGACTTGGTATTCATTCAAGGAACATGAAGCATGAAGACTTTGTTTTCGTAGTTTCATTTTCTCTTTCTTGAGTCATAGGAAACACCGTACTGTTAAAGGGGGTCGAGAAAATACTAAGGAGAAAATTTCCAGGTGATGCTCAACTCAAATCCTACACCTACCAATCCCTTCGAGTGAAGCCATTGGAAATCTCATACAGTTCAGTCAATTTCTTCAGTGACAGAGACGCAGTTCTTCTGGTCACTGAGGACTTTGCTCTGACTGAGGAGTTAGGAATTCGCCAGTGCGAATTGCCTATACTGTGAGGAACATGATAGCCCTGAGGAATTTGAACCTCAAATTTCCGACCGTTGCTGTGCTACGTGCTAGCTGACCCAAAATATCTTATCCATCCAACGGTCATATCATTGAAGGGCATTTATGTCTTATCATGTCGGGCTGCTCCCTAGGCTATAAATAGCCGCCCCCTACAACCACTAGCTGGTTGTCTGCTCCGCGAGAACTTGACACTTGTCATTTGAGAGCAACCCATCCTCCGAGGACTTTGAGCGAAAATCATCAAGTGAGGAAAATCCAAAACCCAAACCCAAACACCTACAAACCCAAAGTGATTGAGCATCACTGAAGAGATTGATCCTGCGCGGATCCGACGCTTGTTACCTTTGAAGACTGTGCTTCTTCTAGACGGTTAGGCGTCATGGTCTAGAGCATCCAAGAGGAATTATGGATCGCCGAGTGACCGAGTTTGTCAAGGTTCGGAAGTCACCTGAAGACTTACCACGAGTGATTGGGCGAGGACTGTGTGTCCTTAGCTCAAGGAGAATACGGTGAGGACTGTGTGTCCGGGACTGGGTGTCCTCAGGTTTAAATACCTAGCCGCTCCAACCAGACGTACAACTGAGACAGTGTAGGATCGAAAGTATGTCTAGAGGGGGGGTGATTAGACTACTTGACCAAATAAAAACTTAACCTTTTCCCAATTTTAGTTCTTGGTAGTTTTTAGCTATCTTGGGACAAGTCAAGCAATCATTACACAATTCAAGCAAGCATGCAAAGAGTGTATTGGCAGCGGAAAGTAAAGCATGCAACTTGCAAGAATATAAAGGGAAGGGTTTGGAGAATTCAAACGCTATTGGAGACACGGATGTTTTTTCTGTGGTTCAGATAGGTGGTGCTATCCTACATCCACGTTGATGGAGACTTTAACCCACGAAGGGTAACGGTTGCGCGAGTCCACGAAGGGCTCCACCCACGAAGGGTCCACGAAGAAGCAACCTTGTCTATCCCACCATGGCCATCGCCCACGAAGGACTTGCCTCACTAGCGGTAGATCTTCACGAAGTAGGCGATCTCCTTGCCCTTACAAACTCCTTGGTTCAACTCCACAATCTTGTCGGAGGCTCCCAAGTGACACCTAGCCAATCTAGGATACACCACTCTCCAAGAAGTAACAAATGGTGTGTTGATGATGAACTCCTTGCTCTTGTGCTTCAAATGATAGTCTCCCCAACACTCAACTCTCTCTCATATGATTTGGATCTGGTGGAAAGAAGATTTGAGTGGAAAGCAACTTAGGGAAGGCTAGAGATCAAGATTCATATGGTTTGAATGAAATATCTTGGTCTCAACACATGAGTAGGTGGTTCTCTCTCAGAACATATGAGTTGGAATGATGTATGTGTTCTGATGGCTCTCTCCACGAGTGAAGAGGAGGTGGAGGGGTATTTATAGCCTCCACACAAAATCCAACCGTTACACACAATTTACCAATCTCGATGGGACCGAATCAGAAAACTCAGTTGGACCGAAATGGTAAACCTAGTGACCGTTAGGAATTTCGGTGGGACTGACATGCAACTCGGTAGGACCGATTCGGTTAGGGTTTGGGCATAACGTAATCTCGGTGAGACCGATTGCACAAACTCGATGGGACCGAGTTTGGCAATAAGCTAACCAGAGAGTTGGTCAGGCAAACTCGGTGGGACCGACTTGCTCTTTCGGTGAGACCGAAAAGTTACAAGAAGGAAACATAGAGTTTACCTTGCATTCTCGGTGGGACCGATTCGCTCTTTCGGTGAGACCGAAAAGTTACGAAAGGGAAACAGAGAGTTTGCAAGCCCATCTCGGTGAGACCGAGATCCTTATCGGTAGGACCGAATTGCTAGGGTTTGGCAGTGGCAAATGACAAGTGAAACTCGGTGGCGCCGGATTGAAAGAATCGGTATGACCGAGTTTGGCTTAGGGTTTAGGTCATTTGTGGATATGGGAAAGTAGCTGAGGATTTTGGAGCATATCATTAAGCACATAGAGCAAGAGGCTCATTAAGCAACACCTCATCCCTCCTTGATAGTATTGGCTTTTCCTAAAGACTCAATGTGATCTTGGATCACTAAAATATAAAATGAAGAGTCTTGAACTTTTGAGCTTGAGCCAATTCTTTGTCCTTAGCATTTTGAGGGTTCCACTTTCACATCCATGCCATGCCAATCATTGAGCTTTCCAGAAATAATCATTTTGAAATAGCATTAGCTCAATGAGCTATATGTTGTTATTAATTACCAAAACCACCTAGGGATAGTTGCACTTTCAGACAGCAGTTGGAACTGGTCTACCAAATCATTGTCTTCACCAAGACGACTGGTTCTATTTCCTCAATACTTTCATTTCCTCATTACTGTGTTGCATGTTTGTTCATATCTGTGTTTGAAGACTTTGACTGAAGACTTTCTCAATTTCCTTAGTTTAATTTTTTCAGTCTGTTTGTCTTCATCTTGTGCTATCCTGTGTTTACGCTTTCTGTACTCTGTGTTTGTCTTTATTTCATCATGATGACCATGCATGTATTCCGCTATGTTTACTTCTGAGTACTTATTCCGCTGCTAGTAGTTCTTCGCTAAGGAATTTCCTCACTGGCAAATTCCTCAGTGAAGAATTTCATAAAAAATGCCTATTCACCCCCCCTCTAGTCGATATAATGCACTTTCACTAGCCGGCCCCTACGGGCCGCCGCCGCCCTTGCCGCCGGTCGCCGCGACCGGGCCAGCCGCCCTGCCATGGTATTCGGCACCCGCAGCGCCGACCGGGCCTCTACACCACCACTGGCCGCTTCAGCAGCCGCCCGCCGCCGTGCCCCAATGGGCGCAGTGGCCGGTGCCGGCCCTCGCCGCGTCACCCACGCCACCCGGGTCCTCGCCGCCACCGCCCTGGCAGCCACCGCACCCCGGGGCCACCGCGACGCTGGTCAGGCCGCTGCAGCCCTCGCTGCAACTACAGCCAGCCCCCGCCCTGATCTGGCCACAATGGCCGGCCGCGGCCATCGCCGCGCCCGCCGCCTCCGCCGTTTCCAGGCAGCAGCAGCTGCCGCTGCCGGCGCCTCCGCCGCCCATCACCAAGTTGACTACAACCGTGCCGGCCGGCGTGCCGATTCAGCAAGTGCGGTTCCCGCCCTCGTCGTCCCAGCTCCCGGCCTGGTTGGCCGGGACGTCACCACCGCCAGTCTACACCATGGCTGCGGACCAGCCGGCGCCCTCCCTACCGTACGATGGGCCCTCCAGCTCCGCGGGTTTCCACGCAGGCTTCGACGGGCCACCGCTTTCCCGCGGACCACCCGTGCACACCGGACCAACGCCATCCTCTTCGCCGCTCCGTACCGCCGAGCCATACACTCACGGTGGTCATGCTCAGACACCGCCGCGCTTCGCCAAGCTCGCCTTTGCCACCTACAACGGCGCCGAGGACCCCTCAACTGGCTCAACCAGTGCGAGCAGTTCGTCCGGAGGCAACGGACGCTCGCGTCGGACCGCACCTGGCTTGCCTCTTATCACCTCCGCGGCGCCGCATAGACGTGGTACTATGCCCTCGGGCAGGACGAGGACGGCATGCCCCCATGGGAGCATTTTCACGAGTTCCGCCTCCTTCGCTTCGGACTGCCGATACGTGGGAGCCGGTTGGCGGAGTTGGCCCGCCTTCCCTTCACCTCTACGGTGCAGGACTACACCGACCGCTTTCAGGCCCTGGCGTGCCACGCGTCCGGCGTGACGGCTCACCAGCGGGCCGAACTCTTCGTCGGCGGTCTGCCAGATCATATCCGCGTGGACGTCGAGCTGCAGGGACCCCAGGACCTCCATACGGCCATGTACTACGCCTGCGCGTTCGAGCGTCGCGCGGTGGCCATCCAGCAGGCATCATCGTCCCGGGCCGCTGGGCCGCCACCCTGGCCGGATGTTCCCGCGCAGGGTCGGCCTGCTCAGGCTTCCGCGGCACCCCTTGCCGCGACCGCGGCGTGCCCGTTCCGCCGGCTCACCTCGGCCGAGCTACTCGAGCGTCGCCGCCAAGGGTTGTGCTTCAACTGCGACGAGACCTACATGCCCGGCCACGTCTGCCCCCGAGTCTTCTACCTGGAGGCTGCAGACTGCATTGAGGAGGACGCCATCGCCGCCGGGCTCGGCGACCTGGCTGCCCCAGCTGTCGCGGAGGTGTTTGACGCTGGTTGATCACCTCGAGTAGTTCAGCAACCGCTTCCTCGCCTTACAGCTCGAGGACGGGCTGTTTGTGTAGGCGGGGAGAAGTGTTATGACCGGCATATTAGGGGCTTAGCCTAGTGGGCTGTGGCCCAAGTTATCTTATCGTTATTAGGGGCTTAGCCCAATTATCTTATCGTTATTAGGGTCGTTTGCTTAGGATTCAAGTAAACCTCTCTATATAAGAAGAGGAGATGTATCAATCTAATCAAGCAAAAAGCAATTATTATTTGCTCGGCTTCCCTTAGGGAGCCGGGAGACCTAACCCTAGCCGCCTCTTGCGCCGCCGCCGCCTCTTCTCCACCACGCAAGGACGGCCCCTAGCCGCCGGCCGCCGCGCCCTCTTCCTCGTCTTCCTCCATCTTTCCCCTACAATTTCCGTCCTATAACCGGCAGAACCCTAGCTCCTAACAGGCCCATCACTAGAAAATGGAGGGAAAAACTCCAGAAGCGAGGGAAAACCCTCTTCCCATTCCCATTCCCCAAATGCGCGCACATAAAGAGATGGAAACCCACGCCGGCTTCGGCTCCGGCTCCAACGGCGGCAAGCCTGCTCCGACGAAGCCGGCAATGGACGAAGCACGCGCCGGCGCCGATGCCGCTGAAGTCCCCTCCTTCGCCGGCCCCGACGTGCTCCCCGTCCCCCAGCCGGTACGCTCTCCTCGCCGCCCTCCGGGTACCACTCGATGGATTCTCCGCCACCCGTTTTGTTGAAGATCTGCGTGTTCTGATCTTGCAGGGTACATTCGCCGGCGCGAGGAAGCGGAAGGCCCCGGCGACGGCGACGGCAAAGGCTGTCGGGAAGCCTCGCAAGACGCAGGTCTGTAGTTCACTGTACCCATCCATCAGCTCACTTGATAGTGATACTTTAGTTAGTCTGAATTTGTCCCATGTACTTGCTTGGTTGTTTGATTCGTCTGAACCTTTTCCATGTGTGTTGTGGCATTGTTTGATGGTGTAGGTTGAGGAGCCGATTCAGATGCCTGTGTACTATGGATGTAGAGCACCGTTTTCCCGCGTGCGTGGCAACTATTTAGAAGACAAATGTGCTCACTAATTGGTGAGCTGCCGCTGCAGCCACAGTCCATGTCATTGGTGGATCTACAGCTCTGGATCTTCAGGCTGTTCCGGCTCCATCCAGAAACACAAGATCTCGATATCAAGGGGTTCCTCAAGCAACGCAAAACTGATTTCTTTGACGAAGAGTCCTCTGAACCGGACTGTTGTTTGGAGGACTACCCGTGGGGCATGCATGAGTTTTTGACTGGCAAATGCTGGAGTTCCTTTCCAAATAAATTGAAGAGAAAAAAAACATGTGACACAGAAGTTCATGTTGTATGTGCAATCCTTTGAGGTCAGGCACTACGACATTTTGCTCAAAGCCGTACATGATGATTACTCTCAACTGGCGACGGTTGTGTTGCCTGGGACGGAGTGCCTGGCAAGTAGTAGCTACGCCTTCCGTGACCTTGTGGATGACCTGACGATGACAGCTAAGGAATTGGTACATTATCTCACTGGACCCTTAGGCGAGAAGATTAGTCCCGTCGAGGCGTGGAGGGCAAGACAGTTTGCTCTGGAGAGGGAATTCGGTACCTTTTATGATTCACACAACTTTGCCCCAAGGTTGCTTAAGGAAATAGCACGCAAGAACCCTGGTTGTTTTGTTGACATCAAGGATGCAGAGGTTGCAGAGTGTAAGGGTTTCCGAGTCCTGCAGCGTATGTTTTGGGCATTTGGACAGTGCTTATAGGCCTTCCATACCTGTCGCCCTGTGCTATGCATCAAGGGCACACCACTATGTGGGAAATATCAAGGGATGTTGTTGACTGCTGTGGCATTGGATGCTAATGATTTTATCATTCCCGTAGCATGTGCTGTCGTTGAGGGTGAGACCAAGGAAAGTTGGTTGTGGTTTCTTAGGAATTTGGAGCGAGCAGTGGTGCATCAGTCTGATGTGTGCATTATACATGACTACAAAAGGGAGTTGATTGATGCTGTGGAGGACCTTCTGAAATCCCGAGATCGACAGTGGCGTAAAGCAGAAAGCAGGTGGTGCATGGAAGACCTTGCTGAAAACTTCTTTGCGTCTTTTGGTGACAAGAAGCTTCTGCTGATGTTCAGGTAACTTTGCCAGCAGAAGCGGTGCCATAAGTTTGGAAAAATCTGGAAGGAGCTAGACGAGTTGACGTCCAAATATATGGTGGAGAAAGAACAGGGCGCTAGTGGGGAAATGCAGCAGGAATCAGTCAAGCATGAGGTGGCAGAGCTTGAGGCGCAAAGCCAATGTAACCAACATGATTCAGTGAAGGATGGGAAGGAAGAAGATCATGCCGATGACACCAAAAGAAAGATAACAAAGTTCTCTGATTGGATCAGTCTGAAACCAAAGGAGAAGTGGTCACTGGCATATGACAGAGATGGAGCAAGGTATGGCATCATGGGCAGTGATATAGCTGATGTATATAAGAACGACCCTGTGTTGAAAGGGATCACATGCCTTCCGCTCAGTGCGATAGTGGAGGTGACATTCCTGCGCTTGGTAAAGTACTTCGAAAACACAAGTGCTGCAGCAAACAAAGCAATTGGCAACCCATCAATTAACTTCCCGGAACATGTCCAGGTTGACATGAACTCCAAAATGCAGAAATCCGAGATGCATACACTTACGTATATGTATGCGGATGAGAAGAATGCTCGTGGTGAGGTATTGGATCGGAAGTTCACCTGAAGTCGGAATATACCCGCAGCATGAATAAGTCTGAAGGATCCACGGTTGAAAAAACTGCCACATGTTCATGCAGCAAGCCGCAGCTACTTCACAAGCCTTGCTCTCATGTTATCGCCATCTGTAGATTGGGGTTAGCTCTGCTACATACATGTCCCCATACTACAGCCTGCCCTACCTAGGTAGGACCTGGAGTGGAATTTTTGATGAATCTAAGATCTCACGCGACTACAGAAATATCATACCATTTGGATGCACTACCTGGATCCCAGACAAAAGATTGGAGTCTGGTCTTCCTGTTTTCGTAACACCGGAATGCCTAGCAACTGTCACGGAGGAGTTAGAGCAACAATGCAGCACTGGAAATGGATCAACTGAAGACAATCAAGGATCGACAGCACGCTCAGAAGAACCTAATTAAATTTAAACTTCTGCTGTCAACTGTCGAACTAAGTTATTCATATTTTGGAGCCTAAATATGCAGTAGTTGCTGTCGAGCTTATCCTCTGTAAACTCTGAATCTCTAAGTTATCTGCAGTGCTCCGTTTCGAGAAAAAAAATAAGTTATCTGCAGTGCTTATATTGTTTTGTCATGTATACTATGCAGAGCTTATCCTATGTAGACTGTAACCAACTAGAAAATGAAGTTAGCATGTCATAATATCTGAGTCTCTATATAGAGTTTACATAGGATAAGCACCGCAGATTTTATCTCTGAATCTCTATATTATCTGCAAACAAACCCATCTCTCATTAATTTTCTATATACTCCCTCCGTCCGGAAATACTTGTCATAGAAATGGATATAAATGGATGTATCTAGAACTAAAATATATCTAGATACATCCATTTCTTGGACAAGTTGGTTACAGTTTGATGATTTTCTTGGAACTCATGTGTGCTCAAAATGCTTACTCTGCAAGCAAGGATGCTGCAAGATTTTATTTTCCACCACAAATACATTTTACATCTTGCCCTCATTTCTTGCGCCGATTGCATTGATTTCAGAGTTCAGATGCATGCTGCCAAAATAAACAGATACTAGAAAATAAACAGTCTACAGGGACTTGTTTGTAAGTGTTCAGATGCATGCCTGCATGGAGAATGTATGTGTTGAAGCTTCTCCCGTAGCTAGTTTTGCTGCATTTTTCTTCTAAGTGTTGGATGATGAAACGGTATACCAGATCTTTCTGAACTTCTTTACGTCTACAAACACTTCTTGGACCATTCTGAACTCTGATGTGCAGTTTTGTTTTGTTTTTCCCTCAGAAGTCAGAACGTTTTTCTTTTGGTGCGAGCTGGACCATGTTTGTGATAATTACAGTGCTGAGCTTCCCTCAAGAACTAAATGTAATACATTAGCAAAGAGGACCTTGTTTTACAGTTGCCCTCCTCAACCAAAAAAAATTTGTTCATGACATCTATTCCTAACTTCATCACTAGCTAAGCCGCTTGATTAGACCGATGAATAATGAATCTACAAAATCAATGAACCAACTATTTGTGAGTTGCAAATCACTGATTTTGCTGGACTATGTTTAATTCATTCATTTTGCTGCGAGCACTTTTAGGCTGATGCTCTCTCTGGTGGTGATAATAACAGCTTCCATCGAGAACTAAAGATAATACATTAGCAAAGAGGAACTTGCACTACAGGAAAATTCGCATCTGATCCTGAGCACAGCTGATCCTGAAATCACGTTCGATGGCTCTTCTCGGGATGCACGGGTTTTCTGTATTCCGCACTGTATGCGACAAATGTATTGCCAACGTATTCCAGGGTAGGGCCCACGCATTAATTTGCTACTCAGCCACTCTGTCAGACCGGCACAGGATACTCATGGATGGATCAGGTTTCTTCCTGGGTCTCCCTGTTCCGGTGCGACACTGCGTGTTGACGGACGCAGCGAACGGCAACCTTCCTAGGTCCATCTCTAGGTTTGTTCGTAGGTCCCAGTCCACACCCCTCCACACTCGAGAAAAATCCATCCCCGCCGCCGGCGCTACCAGCCGGTTGTTCTTCATCGTGCGCGTAGGCCGCATACACCTGCGTAGGCCAATTTGACAGGGAACAAGTGCAGCCAATTTTATTTTATTTCCAAACAAGGCAAACGATTTGCTAAATTAGTGCATCAACCAAACTAGTGCAGCTCGCATAACGCACACAACACTCGAACTAGTGCAGCCGATGATGCTTGTCTAACAGAAAAGACACAAACTACAGCAGTGTGTATGTATAGCCGATGATTACTAGCCAGTGTACAAAAATACACAAGATTTAGTAAACTCAATGTTTTGCTTGGTTTCTTGCTCATTCAAGAAGACACGAGATTCAGAAAGTGCACAGAAAGAAACAAGCCATAAGATTCAGTGTACAGCAAAAGAACCCTCAAAAAATTCTGAAACATGATGCCCATTCAGTAAACTCAACAGGATTACAAACTACTGCTTAGTTTCTTGCAGTTCCTGCTGTTTTGCTTGGAAGACTTGGCATGGCACAAAATGGAAATAGGTTGATTGTCAGTGAGATGAACAAGAGAACTGATGCATTGGCATTGGCATTGGCAGATGGTTATTGCCATGATTGAAAATATTGTAGACAGATGCTCATGCTCACATATTTGAATCCAGATGGTAAATAATTATTTGTGCAAACCAAATTTAATTCGAGCATGAGGTTTGGATATCGTTTCTCTTCTAGGATGTGAATTCAGAGATTATTCTCTACTTGGAAATCACCATATGAATGCTCGACTATACTATGTCTTCACAAAAGGCAGTTTAATTAGCAGAAGAGTTTTGAATGAAGTGTACTAGGATCTTATATTTTAACTCGTGTATATCTCTTTTTTAGATCGGCTGCTGTATAATTTGAAAGGTTTGCACTCGTTCTTGAAGAGAAAAGGACGTGTGGCTTAATATGGATACTACCTGAAAAAGACTTCTACAAGTATGGCTAAGATTGATATGGACAGTTAAACTTCTCACATATTTACCTGTTAGGTGCGAAAAGCAATTAAGTTCAGAACACCGGCCTCCCCCTCAAGTGTCGGGCATTAGCAAGTACTGATTCCAACCTTACTATTTTCTTAGGTATCAGTTTGACAACTTCCCAGCAGCTTTAAGAAGTCATAGAGAAAACTTGAGTAAGATACGAGATAGAAATCTACTGTATGATGTGCAAGTTCCCGAGCAATTGCAATGAAATGATCAAGGAAAGAGCAAGCTGTCAAGTTGTCCCTCCACGAACAATTAGTAAAGTTTACGGTCTGAACAGCTGTATAAATCTACAATTGTTTTTTGAATGGAGTGAAATGACAGGAACTTTATGACAGGTACCTTGTATGCTTTTAGCACTAACTAGGCCCTATCAAAAGAATCTGAACAGTGCCCTGAAAAGGATTCAAAGGTTCGGTTCTCATTGGACTCAAAATACCAGCATCGTGGTTCTCACTGGATTCAAAGGTTTAGTTCTCACAAACCACCAATACTGCCTTGTTGATTTTTCTAGGACTTGTGACTGCAGCATCCTTTGTTTCTACAAAACAAATAGTCAAGAATAATATCATTTGACCACTTAACCATCACATAAACAAGGTTGTTTTCTGAAAACAGACACTACATAGGCAATTCACACTACAGAAGTTCAGAGTAATTCTTAAGCATGTAGTGGTACTTGAAAAAAGATATGTATTCGCTAAAGCATGTACAGGTTACATCTTTGAGTGCCGTTTGAGGCTAAAGCATGTGTAATTGATTTTTTTAGGCCATTAGCATTTGAACAATTCCATAATTCTGATGGGAATACCTTGGTGAGGATCTTGTTGAGGCTTTTCACTCGTAGTTGCAGCTAGTTCCTCTTGGAGCCCTTCGCTCTTGGAGGATCTTGATAGGGCCCTTGCGGATGTGGACGGCAACCGAACAACAGATCCAGTGTTCGAGGGAGGCAGGGGAGGAAGAACGTCTTCAGCTCGTGAGGGATATGATGGAGAAACGGCAAACCCAACGATGGAGCAGCTGCTGCCGGGGTGCGTGAGGGAGTCGGTGGAGGAGGAACATCCTCGTTGTGCAATTGGCGCCACCGCCGCCGCCGACCGTACCATCGGGGCTGCCGAGTAGCTAGGTGTGCACAGTCCCGGGTAACTGTCTTGATTGCAACTTTCATGGCTCTCGTTTGATCACAATTTGCACATAGAACAACATAGTTATCTCGCTTGATCCTGCTTTCCTCATCACCTTGTACTTGGTAGGTAAATTCTGGATCGTTCCGCTGTATCTCTTTGAACACAGCTAGTGTCTTATTTACATCATCGTCAGCCTGGTCTTGACTTATCCAGCCACTCAGATTGCCGCAGCGTCCGTTTTGTGAAAGGCACATTCTGGGTTGGACCGAAGAAGCTGCCAACCATGTTGTACGCCTTGTTCAAATGGCCAATGAACTTTCTCACCGCAAGAGACAACGAATGGTTGTGGCTTGACCGGTGTTCAGCAATGAGCCATCATTGTCTGCAGCTCTAAGTAATCTGATCATTGCAGGGCACTCGCACCGTCAAGATAGGTTATTCTGCTGCTCAGGCTTCCCCTGCAAAATAATATTTTTTTTCTCCGTGTCAAATTTAGAAAATGAATTCCCGTGCAAGCAATATGTTAAAAAACTGCCAAATCTTTTTTTTGTCGGGTCTTAAGTGCTAACCGAGCAACCACAAACAATCTCCTGCATACACTTTGTCCGCTCAATGTTCAGCCGGCCCTTGACATATCGTATACCAGATCCAAACTCCCAAGAATACAGGTTATAGAAATAGTATGCTTCCCCGAGTGAGTCAAAACTCATCCCAACCTCTAGCTTCACTACATTGTCTGAGGGTTTATCAACGTACCTCCTGATTGTTTCTTCTAATGGGAGTGACTCTAGCTGGACAGGGTGCCCTATACGGAGGAGCACGTCCCACTCTTAACCTGAAACTGAATTCACAGTTTTGAGATGATGCAATCCTTTTACATATAACAGTGGGGGCGTGATTTTTGTGTATCAGCACATTTGGAAGTAATGATATCTGCCCACAAAACACTATGTATGCTAATTACACGCATGGATGACGACCAAAATCGGGGGTCAGCTAGTTGACAGTAGTAGTAATGTCCCCATACATCTATCGACATAGGCACTAAAAATCAAAAAACATGGATCCAAAGAGAAACCCGCAAAAAAAAAGGATCTAGAGAGAAAGAACACTGAATTTTATGTATACCTTCTGGTCAACCCAGGTGCCTCTGGGTTCACCTACCCGGTGGACTCGCGGACTGGGTTGGCTACTGCTTCCTCTTGCCAGCGGGATCGCTGTGCTCAGAAGCGCCGCCGAGTTGTCCAACCGCACCCGCGCGCGACGAGTCCGTGTGTGCCGGTGCCGGCGGCTCGACGGACGTCAACACCAATGGATCTGGCTGCTCAACATCCGCAGTGACCTCTCAGAGCGGGAACCTCTGGCATGTCCAACAAATCGAAGACCAGTCATTGACTTTTTTGCTCGCGCGTCTTCGGATCGAATCGAACAGAATAATACAATGGAGAAATTACCTGTCAAGCGGATCCAGCAGAAATTCGAGCCCGTTGTGGCGTAGGTCTGCAAACTCCGCCATATTGCTCGCCGCCGCCATTGATTCGCCCTCCGACGTCGAGCTAGGGGACCGAGGTATTTCCCTTTTTTTTTTTGAAGCTAACCGACATATTTTTGCTGCCCCACACTTTATCCGCCATCAGCATTTACTGAACCTTGACGGCGATGTTTTT
Source organism: Triticum monococcum (assembly GCA_034509565.1). NCBI lineage: Eukaryota > Viridiplantae > Streptophyta > Magnoliopsida > Poales > Poaceae > Triticum > Triticum monococcum. Next base: position 617,378,767 of record CM067847.1, on the reverse strand, counting down.
GCAACAGACGGCGCGCATACATTTCTGATCCCCGTTACCTAGGCGAGCCACGGCTCAGCTCGTCACCGTAACCTGGATTTCAAGAAACGAGCCCGTGGGCTACCGTACATCACTGTTCCTCACAGTATAGCGTCAGACCACTGCATTTTTTAACACCCGTATATGCTGAAGATGGACCCACTACTCCAGATCCCTAGAGATGGACCTAGGGCTAGGATAACATGTGCTACCAGTAACGCCGCTCTCTTGCACTACACTGTCTGACGGCCTTTATGAAGAACTTTCTTTCTCTGGTTGCAACAGTTGTGTAATTCTTCCCCTCAGAGAAAAAAAACGAAGTAAGGATGTTCTCGTGGCAATCCACAATTAAGGGTGGCATTTTGGCTCCAGGGAGCATATGCTCCTGGATGAACAATTAAACCATAATAACATTTAATATAAATTGACATTTTCAACAACATACATGTCCACTAGATACTTTCAACATTTCAGAGTGTAAATGCTTGTACAGTTAGATAATTGTGCCCTGTTATGTCTCTTCATACCAACACAATTAAGATGATCAGCAAAAAAAAACACAGAAAGATCACTTCAGTTCCTTCCTGGTTCTTCCTATATAATTGCTTAATGCTTGCCTCTGCCGTTCACCTGCAAAGGAAACGACGCTCATTGATGCATTCAACCTCCTACCAGAAAAAACAAAATGCTTAATGAGATTCATTCACATGATCATGATATACAAACCTTTTGTATAGAGATTTGATATCTTGTCGCAACGCCTTGTTGTCGAGAAACATATCCCCGCTCTCCGAAACATCCACAGCGGCAAGCTCAAAACCATCGTTGCTGCAGAGATCGTTCGATTCGAACCACATCTTGGACACCCATTCCTTACGGAAGGCCGTGTTGTGATCCTCCTCTTCCCGTGACTCGGCGGCGACAAGACGGTAGCAATACACCATTGTGGACTGCCCTGGCCTGAAGGCACGCCCGATCGCCTGGCGCATCACAGAAGGGTTTTCATGGACATCCACAATGATAACATGCGATGCACCAACAAGGGAGATGCCCTCGAAGCATGCCTTGATGGAACCAAAGGAAACCTTGGCATCTGGTGATTGGTTGAATCTCCCAACCGCCTTGTCTTGCTGGTCTGGAGTTGATTCACCAGTCATACTGAAAATTTGCACCTCTGGAATCCACCCTTTCTCTCTTGTGACCAGCATTTCCAAGAAAATCAGAAAACGCACATACCGGCTGAACACGAGTACCTTCTCTCCCGCCGCTTCTGGAAGACACAACAGATTGTATATAAACTTTGACTTTGCCCCAACTTTAATATCAATTCCACGCATGATGGAACTGATCTTATCAACGGCAATATCTCGGTTCTAGCTTTAACATTCTGGATATCCTTTAAGCATGGATGAAGAGAAACAGCACTGCATTTTGTACTTCTGCTGAATTTACCCAGTCCCACCAAACCCCTCAGGATCTCTTCCTGCTCGGTACTCATTTTCAGAACGCGGTCAAGTCCAAAAGTCCTGGTACCTCCTCCAAAAGCTCGCCTTGATAGTTGATAATAGTGAAGCACATTTGCGGTCAGCTCGCGTAGACTCTGGATGATCATCGCTCTCATGTTATCATTTGCATCCTTCTGAGGTTTTCTTCTACCAAATCACAGAATTTATCTGAAATGTTCTCTGACCTTGCATTCTTCCCCCAACATGTCCACCTTTCTTAATACGCGCTTCACTATCGCCCGGGATCCCTCCGTTTTCAAGAATTTTGGCCGGAGAAGGTTCAAGAGGTTGAAGACCTTAAATGATTCTGAAACAAGGTTCCTGAGAGTAGCACTTTTCCAGGAGTTCATATACTTCCAAGTGCAATGAGTAAGCCAGTTTTCTCATTTCTCAGAGTGTGGCCTTCATCTAGAGTGACAAGGCTTGAGATCTTCATCAAAACTAACACCTTGATTTTCTGTACAATAAAGCAGTAGACTAGCTAGTAAAGCTTCAAATTTTTTTGAGATTTTCTTGTGAGTTGGTATGTCCTTAAATGTTAGGATAAACGTCTCTTTCATCCGTGCGACAAAGATTACAAACATCACTCTAAAGGTTTGGGGAAAAAATACTAGCCTAACATCCTTAGGCAAGTTTCGTCAAACTCTTGCCTGCAGTTCAGAAGAAACAATGCTGCAAATTTACATTACCTTGTCCCGACATGAATGTAGAACCATGTGTTCTGTTTGTCAACAAGAACAAGCAATTCAAGAGGACAACTAACCAGTAGTCGATTGCATTTAGCAATACATGCTAACAGTAGGTGCAATTTTAGGAGCATCTTTTTTTTCTGAACCAAGCTAAGGAGAGGCACATGGTATGCAGATCAAGGAACACAGATGCATGAATAATCATAAATAATGTACTTTCTTGTTCACTACATCACTGGCTTGAGCTCAATATAATATACTTGTAAAAGCAGCAATCGAATGAGCATATGCAAGAGTAAAAAACACGCGACAACCAAACATGATCATTCACTGGCCAACACCATAGACCAAACTGGGGAGCACCCAAAGGCTCTCAAGCTGATTGCTTTTGCCTTCTAGAATGTATGAATCCGAGCGAGTTATGCTGTAAACTGCCTGACCAAGCTCTACAGCAATCCAAGGTTCATCAGAGTCTTTGGACGCACTCGGAACGTAAATGCAGTTACTCTTTCCGCCCCATCTTTCAGGGTTCATGCAAGAAAATGTAGGGCTCCTCCTATCAAGGCTGACAAAGAGAGCCCAGTTTTCCAACTTCTCCATCTTTGTCCACTTAGCTGGTTCGGCTGAAGAATCAAAGCGGAAGACCTGAAAGGTGCCATTGCTTATCAAGTCATCAACAAGATCAACCATGAGAAGCATGTCACCACAGACCACCAACCATGGATCATAATTCAACCCAACAACAATGTCCTCTCCCCACACAACATCGACTTCCTGCACGTTGGGCTGAGGTGCCAAGGATATGGTTTTCAGCGTCTGGGGAAAGTCTATGGCAAACATCTGACCTTTGAACAAAACAATCTGAATAAGAAAGTGTTCAGAAACAAGAGGGTACTCTGTCCAGGAATTTGTTCCAACCTGCCACTGGAACATGAATAAATTCGAGAAAAGGAGGAGACACGAGTTGGATGAACTAAGTGGAGCCATAAGAATGGCACTATCGATCACACAATCACTGTTGGTGTGGAGTTTGGGTGGCTTCACCTTAGTACCTGTGTAAACATCGACAAGGAGAAGGTGCTCCACACAGGAGAAGATAAGATGCCCATATGAGCAGCCCAAATAACGCATGTAATTTGGAGTATTACGGGGAGCTGAGCGGCGAAGAGATAAGTTTGTCCTGACAAGATCACAAAGATGCCAACGACGGCGGCCTTGCCTCAGTGCAGAAGCCCGCGACGAGCCCTAGCTGCCATGGCGCATAGAGACGGTCTGGAGGAGCAGAAACTTGGCGGCGGCAGAAGAAACGAGAAGCGGCGGCGGCGGCGGCGGCGGCGGCGGAAGAAACCATAGAAGCGGCGGCTAGTTTGGGTCGAACCGGCTGGGGGCGTCGTTTTTGACCGCACCCAGCAGCCTCTGTCCGACGTGGCCGGTCGATGGGACCAACCCAGGCGCCACGTACACAAAACCACCTCTCCATACCGCTAAAGTGGGGGCTGGAGGGTACTTTGTCTGGTTTGGAATAGTCCAGGGATTAAGAACCCTGTTTTAAAGTTGAGGGGGTTATATGATCCAAACGGGATAGTTCTGGGGTTATCTATACTTTTTTCTTCCAAATCATGCTTTAGGGGATGATATTTGTACTTTGTAGTGTATTCCCAAAACAAATACAGTAACAAATCAAGTGCCACCAATCTCGCAATACACACACACCTGTTTATCCGGACAAAATTTGTGCAATCTTGCAATACGCTTACCTTACGCAACCAAAGCATTGCTCAGGGGCAGGGAAACATGTGACATAATTACCAAGATGCACGAGGGCTACTGACCAATAGCTGCCGTAAAGATGTGTTCTTGGCTGATTCAAGTTTGGATCCAAACCACCCAACAAATATGAACTAGGACGAAGAGGGGAAAAGAGAGGGAGGGAGAGGTCACGGGTGTGCAGACCTAGGGGTGGGTGCCGGCGGCGAGGGCTCGAGCGGTGGCTGCATGGTCGCGGCACGCCAGTCTGCGTGCCTACCGCTACCGGTGCGCCGTGTTTCTTCGTCGGATCTGTTGGCAACGAAGAGTCGGAGGAAGGCACCGATCGATCGCCACATTAAAGGGAATCGGCGGCGCCAGCCGCCAGAGCTCGTCGTCTGAGTGTTTTTTTTGCGCCAATGGGCGTCGGTCAATCGATGGAAGCCACCGATCAATCGCCTCGCTAGTCATATGATCGTTCCTGGCTTCCTGCGAGCCGTTCGATCTCGCTGTTTGTATCACTCGTCTTTCTTCTACCATAAGTACACAGGAGGAAGCGAAACATATTTTTCCTTTTATTTACATATAAAATAAACGGGGCAAAGGTTTGTCATTTTAAATGATTAAGAATAACATCGATTGACCGACGCCCGTTAATTAGAGAGAAAGGACAATAAATTATACACACAACTCACTGCACATGGACACAATATAAACCACACACTGGTAAGAAGGAAACATCTATGAGTTTGCACCTTAGCGTCATCGTCACCACTTCTCCCCAAGCAAGCGTTTTGACTTGAAGCAACCAACGCCCAAGTGCACATCAAAGTGGCAGAAGAGGACATGATGATCCAAGCCAAATGAACAACACACACGACAGCAACGGGACCATCAATGGATCTGAGAATAAACGAGCGACAGAGCACTATGCAAGGTTGGCATTGTGAAGGATCATCGAGATGGGCCATCCACCGCTTGTCGTCGTTGCCACAAGGACCCGCCACGCAGCTTTGACTCCACTACAACAAACGTCTCACGACGGGCCTGCGGACACCTAGAGAGCCAGCCGACTACCACAGTCTCACTGCAGCCTCGACCTCGCACACCCACATTGTCGTTGCCGCACGAGCCATCAACGACTACCATGCCAACCACGGGTCTTTCCAGCCGAGTCAAACTCCAGGATGGTGCCGCCAAGAGTGTACACGACATCATAGATGTCATCATCGTCCGGACCAAGCAGCTCGAACCTAGGGTTTCCCTTGAGAAACAAGGGCAGAGGGACGAGAACAACAACAATGACACCTTCATCAAGGAAATGACGTCCGCAGGCGCCGTCTTAGTTGGTCCAGGACGCGCTGAGCACTGCTTTCACCAGTTGCCTCGCCATCCAAACCCATGGTTAGCTAGCCACCGACACCACCACATGCGCCATCCAGCTCATTGTGGAGCGAGCCCGTCGCATGCCCATCGACCCACCATCATCAAATCCGGAATCCTAGATCAGGGGCGGCATAACACCCCCGTGCCTCGCCATGACGTAGTCCAGGGCCAACCGAGACCATCGCTGGAAGAACCATCAACGCCCGCGGCATCGCTGAGCCATGCAATAGGTAGACGGAGACTCGTAGCCACGAATGTTGAGCCCGGATGCCTCGTCGTGACCCCACAACATGGATGCTCCCGGGAGGAGCACGACCCATGTCGCCGCAACAAACTTGACAAGGATTTTACACCTAACTAGCAGGTGGAGGCGTGGCGGCACGCTACGCCGGTTGAGAAGTCTCTGTGTGCCTTTTTTGTTTGTTTTGCATGAGAAAAAAATACATGGTGGCATTTAAAGGGAGCTAGCAGAGTCATGCCTTTTTGTTTACTTAGCGGATTCATGCAAGTCATTGCATTTTTTTGCGTGGTACATACAGGGTTGCCATTTTTGGCTGTTTTTAGTATGTTTAGCTTATTGTCTTGTGTTTTAGTTTTGACCGACTTGGTGATCGCGCTGCTCATACTATTGACGGCCTTGCCTCACACCCTAGACTAAGAGATTATGGACACTGATGGGAGGAATTGGGAGAGAGAAAGGCGCCGTTGATTGGACTGAGGATGGGGCCGAGAGTAGGTGGGCAATATCTTGCGTCAGTTGAGGCTTCTCCAGGAAACCGAGAAGAAGAATGTGTATGTCGGCGTTCTGGGAACGGGGTCCCCAGACTTGCCTGCCTGCGGCGTGGCTCAAGGAGGGACCCAGCACGGCCCATCTTCACCAACACAAGCTCAAGACCCTCGCGAGGGGCCAAGCCTCGCGGGGCGGACGACAAGGAGCTTCCTCAAGCACGGCCTCATCAGGCTGGCTCGCGAGGAGGCGGAGAGATCAAGGCGGGGTACCTCACGAGGTGCCTATGACGCAAGCCATGACGACCAAGGGCGCCAGGCGGGCGCCAGCCCGCGCAGCGTCCTCCTTCCCTCTTTGGTGCAAAGGGGGCAAGCGCAGGCGGAGAGCATCGACTAAAGGCACCCGTTTCGGTGCAACGAGACCAAGACCAGTCCAACGGCAGTGAAGAAGTCACTGTGGAGCCCAATCAGGCGTCACCACCAGAGCCTTTCGCAGGCGAGGACCAACTTTAGTCAGGATAAGTGTATGAGATGTTCCCCTTCAAAATGGCCAATTGTTGGCGCCCTTCCCGCTCAATATTTGGAAAGAGGCCCAGGGCCTTTTCCTATAAATAGGACTAGCCACCCATAGGGCAAGGGGGATCGATCATTCAGAGTCCAAGTAGAGCTCCACACACCAGCTCAAGAGCACCCTCGCGAGGTGGTTCTTCCTTGTATTGTTCATCATCATCAGCCCAAGAGGCAATCCACACACCACACACTGGAGTAGGGTATTACACCACGACGGTGGCCCGAACCAGTATAAACTCTGTGTCTCTTATGCTGTTCTTTTGATAGCTTAGTTCTTAGCGTGGCGGTGGGGAGCAGGTAGGTAGGAAGCGAAATCTCCGCGCGCACCCCAGTGTTCGAACCTGAAGGGTCTGCCGGAACCCGAAATCCGACATTTGGCGCGCCAGGTAGGGGTGCGCCGGAATTCGTCTTTCACCGCCCCGTTCTCCTCCGACCATCGCGTCCATGTCTGACGCTCGTCGGGCGCGCGCCGAGCGCCGAGCCGCTCTCGCTTCTCGCGTCGCCCAGACGGCTCCCGTCGGCGGGCGTCCACGCCGTTCCCCGTCACCCGCCGTCAACGCCGCCACTGGCCCGGCGAGGAACGAGCAGCAAGCGTCGTCTCAGCATCCGTCCGTGCGGCAAGACGGCCGCATCGCTACTCCCTCACTCACCCCAGCTGGTTCTTCGCCCCGCGCGCTCCGCGCGCCCATGGAGGCTCGAGCTGCGCTTATTGCGGCAAATGAGCTCCTGCGCTGTCGTCCCGTCGATGACGTCTACGAAGAATGGCTCAACCGCGTCGCCGAGCTCGTCCGCACCGCAGGGGGCTCTCCTGCGCCGTCCTTTCCGATGCACCGCACCCCGCCCTGCGCGGGCGGCGAAGCTCCGGGGGCGCCACAGCCGCCTCCTCCTCAAGAAGACGCCCTGGCTCCAAGGCGCGTGGCCCCTAGGCGGAACCCGCTCCGTCAGGCGCCAGCGCGGTAAGAGCAGAGCTCCCAAGAAGTCCCTCGCCCTCAAGAAGCTGCCCGGGCGCTTCCTGCTCCAGCACGTCAAGACCCCACGCTGCTCCCAGCTACAGCGCATAGGGACCTGCAAGGCCAAGCTCTCCATCACCCAAGGCCTCCCGTGGCCACCGCAGGCTGCCGTGCCTTCACCATCGAACTACGCAGCGTCGCGTGGCCTGGCAAGTTCAAGGCGGACCTGCCTCCTCGCTACAACGGCACGGCCGACCCTGCGGAGTTCCTCCAGCTCTATGAGCTGGGCATCGAAGCCGCCAACGGAGACGAGAAGGTCATGGCGAACTGGTTTCCCATGGCTCTCAAGGACGGGGCCCGCACCTGGCTCCTGAACCTGGCCCCAGGCACGATCTCCTCCTGGGCCGAGATGCGCACCCGCTTCATCGCCAACTTCCAAGGAACTCGCGACCGGCCACCCACCGTGAGCGACATGCGCCGCATCAAGCAACAGCCCGGAGAGACCCTGCAGAAGTATATACAGCGCTTCAACAACGCACGCCTCAAGATCCCCAAGGTGTCCGAGGAGGCCATCATCTCAGCCTTCTCCGACGGCGTGCGCGACATCAAGATGAAGGAGGAGCTGGCTATGCATGAAGACATGTGCACTTCCCTGGAGCTGTTCAACTTGGCGACCAAGTGCGCCAGGGCTGAGGAAGGGCATCTCTCCCTCCTCGAGCTGCCTGCCGCAGACTCAGAAGAGAAGAAGTCCAAGGCCAAGGATGTGAAGCGCAAGGGGGTTGCCGTGCTCGCGGCAGAACCGGACACCAAGCGGGGCAGATATTAGCCAGAGTCTTCCAAGGGCAGACGGTACTGTGTGTACCACGACCTCCACACCCACAACACCAACAAATGTCAAGAGCTCCGAGCCGTGCGAGAAGGAAGGATCGGCCGTCGCCCCGACCGAGGTGACCGGGGCTACGGTCGAGGAGGAGGAAGAAACACAGGACACTGGGAAGACCGCGGCCCGCGCCAAGAGTGGCGAGATCGACCTCGTGAGGATCGCTGGCAAGACCTGCCTCGCGAGGGAGACTGGAGGGATCAGCCTCGCAAGGATCGCCCGCAAGGCAACGCAGGCCTCCCTCCGCTGCCGCCGCAGCCAAGGAGAAACGAGGACCGCCACCAGGACGAGGGGGCCGGGGGCTTCCAGGAGCCGCGTGCGATCGCCTGCATCCTGGGTGGAGCGCAAGCCCCAGCCTCTCAGCGCATCTTCAAACAGTTCGCCCGCGAGGTGAATGCAGTCCTCCCCAAGCTAGAAGCCACGCGCCCTCTCCGGTGGTCGGCATGCGCCATCACGTTCAGCTCAGCGGATCAGCTCAAGTGCGCGGCCATAGCTGGAGTCCTCCTGATGCTTTGTTCCCCAATCATCAGCAACGTGGTGGTCACCAAGACCCTCATTGACGACGGGGCAGGGCTCAACGTCCTGTCCATGGAAACATTCAACAATCTCCAAGTGCCCTACAACCAGCTTCAGCCAACCAAGCCTTTCTCCGGAGTCACCGACGGCTCCACGGTCCCGATTGGGCAGGTCCGCCTCCCTGTCACCTTTGGGGCACGCAACAACTACCGCACCGAGCTCATCGACTTCGACGTCGCTCACATTCGCCTGCCGTACAATGCCATCCTTGGATGCCCAGCGCTGGCCAAGTTCATGGTCGTAACTCACCATGGCTACAACGTCCTCAAGATGCCAGGGAGTGGCGGAGTCATCACGGTGCCTTGTGAAGAGAAGGACGCGGTTTGTTCCCTGGAGCGAGCCTTTCAGGCCGCGTCACTGGAAGACCCAGATCGCGGAAGCAGGAGGCTTCCCGAGACCACCCCCAAGAAGAAGAAGACATCATCCGGTCCGACCCCTCAGGAGGCAGGCCCCTCAGGGCCCGCGCTTGCCCAGGGGGGATCCTCCCTCCATCGCATAGGAAAGCGCGCCCGGCGCCCTCCTCAGGAAGGGCTCGGGGGCTCTCCCCTGGAGGGCCACCGACCTGGCTAAGGTCACGAGGGAGGTGCTTGGGCACCATGTGGAGGCGTGTTTCGAAGCACGTTTCCCTCAAGGAGGAGTAGGGCAAGGAGGGCCAGGCCCTCAGGAGTTCGTCAGCAAGGCCATTCAAGAGCTACAAGAGTCAAGAGTCATAAGGGGCGGCCGCCGCCTGCCAGCTATGGCTCCCCATCCAGGCGAGGATGGCGGGCTGCGCGTCTGCATCGACATACCAGGGCTCAATCAAGTCGCCTCTCAGGAGCACCTCTGGCCCTCGCCAGTGGGGCGCTGCGAAGGTCCACCCCACAGCTGCGTTCGCATGCCTTACGGCTTGCCGAACGCGGCTGCCACGTACCAGCGCCTCATGAGGGGCATCATGGAAACTCAAGAGGCCAGGCGTTTTGTAGCCCTAACGGAGATGGAGATGGCCCGCGAGGAGCCACCAGCGCCTCCGGGGCCTCCCGAGGCCCCTGGGCCTGGGGGCTCGTGAGGATCGGCTTCCGCAGCCCACCGAGTCTGCTACACCAAACACCCCTTCGTCCTCGACATCATCAGGTGACATCTTTCAAAGTTTCATTTCCAGCTGGGAGCGCCCCCCCAGGGCTGCATTATTCCCAGGCCGCGTGGGTCCGTCCCTGCGGCATGAATCCCTTTCATTTCATGTTGCTAGCTTACTTCGTTGGGGGCGCCCCTCGGGCTGCATCATCCCCAAGTCGCTCGGGCCAGACCCAGCGGCATGTATCCCTTTTGCGCTTATTTCCAGCTATGCATTTGACCCACCATGCTTGATTATTTGATGCCGGTCCATGGCACTTCTTCTTCTCCATGCCGACCACTTGCACGTTAAAGGGGGGGGGGGGGTGCCTGAGCATCGCGACTCAGGGCTCTTACTGGCTCTCCAGCCCTCACCCATCTGGCCTTGTCCACGGCATTGCGACCTAGCATACCAGCGACGGCTGAGACCAGCTCGAGGGCCGGGACCCGAGGACGTAGAGTGCCGGCATCTAACCAAATTTGTAGGGACACACCACAAGATAAGGCCCAGTGCCAGGCGCAACCCGCCTAGAGGTAGGGCCCTGTGAGTCCCGTGCTGGCTCACGGGTGCCCAGATACACCTCGCTAGGCCCTACCGTGCCAGCCACGTGTCAGGGTGGGGTTGTACACACCCCGGGGGCTCCTCCCGGAGGGGAGCCCCCTCCCACATACCAGTGGAAGCACCATGCTCCGCGCTGGCTGACGACACTGCCGAGGAGCGGCTATGCCCGTACACATACGGAAGCGCTATGCTCCGCGCTGGTGATAAACAACTGAGGATGGCCCCCCGGGCCGCATTAACCTCAGGGAGCCCAGAGCTCAGTGTCTAGCCTCATCGCAACGCCTCCCCTCGGGAGTGCCGCGCGAGGGGGCTGGGCACGGGGGCTGCGCCTGGGTCACGCCCAGACGCACGCCACCCAGCCAGGCCCCCCGGGCCTGGTTCGTCGCGCGTCTCTCCCCGAGCGGAGCCAAGGTACGAAGGCCGTTTGAGCGTCAAGGGGGACTCCTGAGCATCGCGACTCAGGAGCCTAGCTGGTCCCGTAGTCCCTCACTCCTTTAGTTCCGAAAGGCTAATGCTAGGTGAGGTACGCGCGGGGCCGGGCTCTGCAGTCGTAGAACGGTAGATCCACCCGCATCACACCTCCTTACTTGCTGTTCGGGCGTCAAGGGGGACTCCTGAGCATCGTGACTCAGGAGCGTAACTGGTCCCGTAGCCCCTCACTCCTTTAGTCCCGTCCTTGGTTTCCGGTTGGGGCTAATGCTGGGTGAGGTACGCGCGGGGCCGGGCCCTGCCGACGTAGACCGGTCAATCTACTCCTCGCCTTCAGCTTTCCTACTTGTTGCTCGCGCGTCAAGGGGGACTCCTGAGCATCGCGACTCAGGAGCCTAACTTGCCACATAGCCCCTCACTCCTTTGGTCCCGTCCTTGGTTTCCGGTCGGGGTTGATGTTGGGTGAGGTACGCGCGGGGCCGGGCCCTGCCGACGTAGAGCGCAAGCAAGCAGGAAAGGAAAATGCGAACTTCAAGGAATTCAAAAGCAAATATTATAGTCCATACTGTTATCTCAGTGCCAAACACAAGTTTAAACACCTCCCTGAGGCATGATACATGTGCAGGAATTAAAAGCACGACAGGAGCCGTAACGGAGCCACTTGTCGGCGGGGGAGCAGCGCGGAGCGGGTCCACCTCATGGAGCAGCAGGGCCGGCAGCGCCTCGCTTCGGCTTGGTGCTGAAGGCCCGGAACTTCCCCAGCAAAGCCTCCACGCGACCTTCACGGCCTCGGCAGCAGCAGTGGCACACTCGCCGCTTGCCGGCTCCAGCAGGCTGTCAAGATCGACGCTGGGATCGCGAAGGTAGATGTGGGTGAGAACCCGCGTCAGTGCTGCAGAAGACAGGGCACGCGCCTCGGCCTCGGCCGTGGGGCCAAGGCCAAGGACGACATCGTCAAGAGCGCGGACCAGGAAGGGAAGCAGCTTAGCGGGGCCGTCCTCGCCGCCAGCTAGCGGGCTCTCCAGGCCGCTCTCGTAGAGCGTCTTCAGCAGGAGCACGCCTTCACCTCCATCTCCGTGAAGGCCACGCGGTCTTCGGCAAGAACCTGGGCCTTGTTGTCCATCTCGACCTTCCTCGCCTCCAACTCCTGCTCCAGCACGCCTAGGCGGTCATGGCGCTTCTTGAGCTTGGCCTCCCGGACCTTGACGGCCGCCTCGCGAGCTTTCACGCCTTCTTCCTGCTCTTGGCGAAGGCGGGCCGCTTCCGCGAGCTGGTCCCGCAGGCCTTGCAGCTCGTCCTCCAGCGCCTTGCAGTGACCGCGGACGACAACCACCTCCCCCAGGGCTGCGTCACGAGCAGCCTTCGCCTCAAGGGCAGCCTGCTTCTCCTCGTCGCAAGCCGTCGAGGCCTAGACCAGCACCGCCCGAACCGAAGCGTCGGAGCGAATCCACCCTGAAGCCAGCTCCAAGCGCCCGGCCACCAAGCGAGGGTCGGCGCCAAGAAGATCCTGCCGCAGCCGGTCCAGCTCAGCAATAGCTTGATCCAGAACGGAGGGAGGAGTTAGAGAGACAGCAGACGGTGGAGTAGGAGGAGAAGGCGGCAGCGTAACCACGACATCATGAGGCAGGGCCTGCTGCGCCACGACGGCTATGGTGGCGGCGGCAGGGAAAGGCGCCTCAAGAGTCGCTTGGGCCATGGGGGCTGAGCTCGCCCCAACCAGCTCAGCCAGGCCTCGCGAGGATGACCGGGCAGGAGAAATCCTCGTGTCGCGGTCGCCCTCCTTCGCGGGCAGAGGCACTTCTACAGACGGAACCTCAAGAGCTCCCTTCAGCTTCTTCGTTGCGGGCGCCAGCCTATCCAAGAAATGCGGACGTCAAGCCTTAGCAGCAGAACTGGAAATAAAAACAAGAAGTCAAGCGCTTACGGGTCGTCGCCGGTGAGCTCAGACAGCATCCGGCCAAGTTTGAAACCAGAAAGCCGGCTGGTGGGGTCAACCTCGAGAAGCTCAGGAACGGAAGGCGCGTCCGCGGCTCGCATCGGGGCAGACCCGCGGGAGATCAGCCCAGTCCTGTCCTTCTTCGGAATCAGCGGCAAGCTCCCGCCGCCCTGCTCATCATCATCCTCGTCGTCATCGCTCGGAGAGAGGCGGAGTGAGCGAGGCTTACGCCGGGGAAGGGGAGCCCACGATTCTCCATCAGTCGCCTCGGAGTCAGGCCCTCGTTCCCGCTCCCCTCCTTCTTCCTCTTCGCTGGAGTCATCAGAAGACACGTCCACCGGGTCCTCAGGAGCCTCCGCGGGCACAGGCCCATCCCCATTGAAGGTGGGCATGGCCTCCACCACCTGCTACCAGTCGTCGCGAAGGAACAGGGGTGTGGGAGCGCCCTCCAACCTCGCTACGTCGCCTCCGACCAGAGATTAGAGGACCGCAGCCAGATCTTCGTCGGCCAAGGCTGAGGGGCTCGGATGAGGCCTCCACATCGGGGGTGAGTACCGCCGAAGAGGAGCCAACTGGTGCTCCAAGAACTCCCTCAGCAGCGACGCGCCGGTCAGCTTCGCCGCCGCCATGTTGGCCGGCCTCAGATCCGCGTCCATCTTCTCCAACACCAGCTTCACGCGGGGGTCCGCGAGCTCCGCTCGACCCCAATCACCGGAGCTCACGGGTTGCTTCGTGGGCAGGATCAGCCGAGGGTGGATGAGCCCAGCATCAACCAAAACCCACTTGCTCCTGAAGCCCTCAATCCTCTTCCTGGGCTTCGAAATGGCAATGGCGCCACCATACGCGACGAAGCTCGCGCACGCGGAAGCAGAACCACGAGAGGTCTGGAGGTAGAAGTAGTGGCGCAACAAGGCCACTGAGGGCTGCACCCCTATGTGAGCCTCGCAGTAATAAGCAAAGATTGCCAGAAGAAGGACGGAGTTGGGGTGGAGATACAGAGCCTGCAGCTTGTAATGACGGAGGACAGAGAAGAAGAACTCGGAGAAGGGAGGCACCAGGCCAGCAGCAATGTCGCTTACAAAGAGCGGGTAGAAGGTGCTCCCTTGGCCCTCAGGGGTGGCGGAGCCGGCCTTGAACACCTTCGCCCCGTCGATGCCTTGCGCCGCCACCATCCGGCGCAACTGGGCGAGGCTCACCTCTGACACGTTCGACGAATCCAGGGCAGGTGAGTACCAAGCTCCGGCCGGAGACTGACGAAGCGCCATGGTTTCCTAGGTCGCTCGGCCGGAGTAGATCTGGAAGTTTTGGAGGAAGGAAGGAGAGGCGCAAGAAAGGGGATCTGGGCAGCAACCGGAGAAAGCAAAGAAGCAAAACCTAGGCGGATGCCACCTCTTTATCAACTCGCGCGGTTGCAGAGACACCCACGTCCAATCAACCGCCACGCGACGCCCAAGACCGCAGGCTGTTAGGGCCCGCGGCGCTTCGCCCTTGCCCTTTCGCCTCTCTGCACGACCAAGTCCGAGTGCGCCTTGGGCCCGGGGGCTACTGTCGGTGTTCTGGGAACGGGGGTCCCCAGACTTTCCTGCCTGTGGCCTGCGGCGTGGCTCAAGGAGGGGCCCAGCACGGCCCATCTTCACCAACACAAGCTCAAGACCCTCGCGAGGGCCAAGCCTCGTGGGGCGGACGACAAGGAGCTTCCTCAAGCACGGGCTCATCAGGCTGGCTCGCGAGGAGGCGGAGAGATCAAGGCGGGGTACCTCACGAGGTGCCTATGATGCAAGCCATGACGACCAAGGGCGTCAAGCGGGCGCCAGCCCGCGCAGCGTCCTCCTTTCCTCTTTGGTGCAAAGGGGGCAAGCGCAGGCGGAGAGCATCGACCAAAGGCACCCGTTTCGGTGCAACGAGACCAAGACCAGTCCAACGACAGGGAAGAAGTCACTGTGGAGCCCAAGCAGGCGTCACCACCAGAGCCTTTCGCAGGCGAGGACCAACTTTAGTCAGGATAAGTGTACAAGATGTTCCCCTTCAAAATGGCCAATTGTTGGCGCCCTTCCCACTCAATATTTGGGAAGAGGCCCAGGGCCTTTGCCTATAAATAGGACTAGCCACCCACAGGGCAAGGGGGATCGATCATTCAGAGTCCAAGTAGAGCTCCACACACCAGCTCAAGAGCACCCTCGCGAGGTGGTTCTTCCTTGTATTGTTCATCGTCATCAGCCCAAGAGGCAATCCACACACCACACACTGGAGTAGGGTATTACACCACGACGGTGGCCCGAACCAGTATAAACTCTGTGTCTCTTGTGCTGTTCTTTTGATAGCTTAGTTCTTAGCGTGGCGGTGGGGAGCAGGTAGGTAGGAAGAGAAATCTCCGCGCGCACCCCAGTGTTCGAACCTCAAGGGTCTGTCGGAACCTGAAATCCGACAGTGTCCCTCCACCCACCGTGGGTTTCCGCCACGACAACTCCATGTGTCGTCCGCATCTCCTCTAGCGATCATCATCGATGGCGGGCCCACTAGAATTCGGGGGAGAGAGCAAGGAGGGGTACTGGAGAGGTCACAGTGTTGTTGCTGCGCTGCCTCTCTGAGCATGTTGTCGTTGCTATGTCCTTGTTGTTGCCGAGGATGACGCGGTTTTTTCCTTTTTTTCGACCGGCTGAGAATTGACACAGGATCTGAGAGAGCATTTTCTAGAGGATTTTTTGTCGAGAGGATTTGGGAAGCAGTAGATTCTTTAGGAAGGCTTTCGTATCAGTAAAACAAAGAAACACTCTCTACATCCATGTAACCCTACCACGTAAATTATCGCAAAGCAATAAAAATAGTGAAACAAGAGAAAAAAAGCTAGATATGGATCATAGGCCCAAATCACGCTTCCATACAAAAGTGCATTTGATTTGATACAAATTTCTCTTCTATTGGAAAAATTCACCAAGAACCACACCAATCCAAACACTCCAACTACATCAAGTAAGCTATATTTCCTCGAACACACAAATCAGGGGGGGGGGGGATAGTGCCTAACCTGGGGGCTAATGGAGCCATGCTCTCCCTTGAATCACTGAATCGACAAAGAAGAAGTTATCATCCCTTAGCCATGTAGAAGTAATTTATAGTCATATATAGAAATGGTCATATCTATAAAGATATTGATCGTCCAAAAATTTAAATTTATTGCAGACTAAGTTTTGCATATATCTTTGGAAATACATAGGGTTGGCGTTTTTACCATGCAGTTGGGCGCACAAGGTAACACTGGTTCCTGGCCCACCTAGATGCGTAGATCAAAGAAGAGAAACAATAGATAACAACCTCTAATTGTTCTCATAAATTTAACATATGAGACAAAGCAATTGAAGCAAGCAACACAAACCGATTCAAATAGAAAGGTATGAAAAATAAGGCCATATAATCAGTGTTGGTATGCATGAAAAATTCCTGGCTATAAAGATAAGTTCAAATTTGCAAAGTAAAAAAACCAATAAAATGGTGGTTTAATTGGTGTTGAACTCTTGATAATTTTTTACTTCCAAGCATCTCCGTAGCATGGGCGGTGACGTGTTGATAACATGTGTTGATGTAAGGGAAGACATCAATATTTTACATCTCAGATATATCTTAAATTAATCCATTTGAAAACAAAGATTATAGTTTCTCTTTCTTCCAAACATTTCTGAAAAAAGAAACAGAGAAGGCACTATACTCATTTTTTAAAACCCACCCATATATTAATCAGAGAAACCAAGATTCTTACAATCATCCATTACAAAGGTAGCCACGCAGGCCGGAACACTATTACATAAGGCATCATCGGACCTGGCACTAGTACGCGTCGGTGATATACAAACGGTTTTTAACCCCTTTTCGCGATGGCATTTGGAATCGTCGCCTAGTGAGTGTAGGCGATAGGGGGTCCTTCCCACATGACCCAAAAAACCGTCGGGGATATGCCCTCCTGGCACACACGCTCGGCAAAATAAGGCCGTGTGCGACCGGCGAGCACTCAAATACGGAAATACGTACAGTAGAGCTAAAAAATACAATTATATAGGCGAAATTGTTTCCGGTCGCAAGTACATCCCACACAGTTAGTCCCCGCTAAACGTTTCCGTTCGTATGTACATCCCACATAGTCGCTCCAAGGAAAACATTTCGGTTCACAGGTACATCACACACAATTTTTCCCGTTAAATCGTTTGCGTTATTGAATGCATCACACACGGTCCGTAGAAGAAACTATGTGGCAAAGGCTGTCCATCACACACAGTTTTTATGTGGTAAACGTTTGCGAAAGGTGGCCTAACGCAAACAGTTTTCAAGAGAAAGTCGTGTGTGATTGTTCATTGATCCAACACGGTTTATTCCTAAAAACTGTGTGCGTTGCCTGAGGTCATCGCCCACGGTATTTTTTCAATAACCGTTTGCAATAGCAAAACTCAATTAGCAGGCTATTTGCCCTATTATTAATAATCAATTTATTAATCTAATTGACATTCATATTAAGCACATAATATATTTCATTTCCATATTAAGGAAGCCGAATTTCATAATTGAAATATATCAGAGTACAACATGATATAGCTTCAGCACTCAGCTACCCCATTACACAACTGCACCAGCACATAATTTCACATGCAACATGTAGAACCTTTCGAAATTAGCATCATAGACGGTATATAGACAGATGCATCTCATCTGGAAAACTGCTGAAGCGGAAGGCTAATATTGATCCTTCATTCATGTTGAAGGTCTTTGCAACTTTAGGCCAGTGTCTGTGGATGATTGACTGTCTGTCCTTCGTCTTCTTCAGAAACACTTCAATATTGAATCGTGGGTGTTGTATGAAAACCTTCCTCGCCTGCTGACCATAGAGGTGGTTTCAGAGATAATCATCAGTGAATTGCTTTGGAAAGGCCTGAAAACAAGGATGTGCATAAATATCTTCTCTATATTGGAAATGGGGCAAAGGAATAAAAAAAGGCAAGGTATAATAGTTAGTGCCATCTTGTAGTGAACTGATGTCTTGTTCATTGTGCAGACAAAGATCTTGTTGTTTTTTGTCGTTAATTTCTTTATCCTAACAATCTTTCTGAGTTTCTTGACTTGATTGATATTCATGGACAACTCATTTCCCCATATGCAAAAAGGGTCGAACAGTGGGTCAAAACCTCCGACAGCAGGACCTACATGTGCAAGACCAAATTGTTAAAAACCTAAATATTAGAATGGTTCCTGCAATTGCATGATAATGTGCTATTAGACAACAGACCATGCATGTGTAGTTAACTAAACTGTTGGGGAACGTAGTAATTTCAAAAAATTCCTACGCACACACAAGATCATGGTAATGCATAGCAACGAGAGGGGAGAGTGTGTTCACGTACCCTCGTAGACCAAAAGTAGAAGCGTTATGACAACGCGGTTGATGTAGTCGTACGTCTTCATGATCCGACCGATCCAAGTACCGAACTACGACACCTCCGAGTTCAGCACATGTTCAACTCGATGACGTCCTACGTACTTTGATCCAGCAGAGCTTTGCGGGAGAGTTCCGTTAGCACGATGGTGTGATGACGGTGTTGATGATGCTACTGACGCAGGGCTTCGCCTAAGCACCCCTATGATATTACCAAGGTGGAATATGGTGGAGGGGGGCACCGCACATGGCTGGGAGAGATCAACATATCAACTTGTGTGTCTAGAGGTGCCCCCTACCGCCGTATATAAAGGAGCAAGGGGGGACGCCGGCCGGCCCTTGGGGTGCGCCAAGGAGGGGGGAGTCCTCCTCCTAGTAGGAGTAGGACTCCCCTTTCCTAGTCCAACTAGGAAGAGGGAAGGGGGAAGGAAAGAGAGGGAGAGGGAGAGGGAAAGAGGGGCCGCGCCCCCTCCCCTAGTCCAATTCGGACTCCTCATGGGAGGGGGCATGCCACCTTCTGGGCTGCTGCCCTATCTCTCCCCTCAGGCCCACTAAGGCCCAATACTTCCCCGGGGGGTTCCGATAACCCCTCCGACGCTCTGGTTTTCTCCGAAACCACTCGGAACACTTCTGGTGCCCGAATATAGCCGTCCAATATATCGATCTTTATGTCTCGACCATTTCGAGACTCCTCGTCATGTTCGTGATCATATCCTGGACTCCAAACTACCTTCGGTACATCAAAACACATAAACTCATAATACCGATCGTCACCAAACTTTAAGCGTGCGGACCCTACAGGTTCGAGAACTATGTAGACATGACTGAGACATGTCTCCGGTCAATAACCAATAGCGGAACCTGGATGCTCATATTGGTTCCTACATATTATATGAAGATCTTTATCGGTCAAACCGCATAACAACATACGTTGTTCCCTTTGTCATCGGTATGTTACTTGCCCGAGATTCGATCGTTGGTATATCAATACCTAGCTCAATCTCGTTACCGGCAAGTCTCTTTACTCGTCCATAATGCATCATCCCACAACTAACTCATTAGCCACATTACTTGCAAGGCTTATAGTGATGTGCATTACCGAGAGGGCCCAGAGATACCTCTCCGACAATCGGAGTGACAAATCCTAATCTCCATCTATGCCAACCCAACAAGTACCATCGGAGACACCTATAGAGCACCTTTATAATCACCCAGTTACGTTGTGACGTTTGGTAGCACACAAAGTGTTCTTCCGGTAATCAGGAGTTGCACAATCTCATAGTCATAGGAACATGTATAAGTCATGAAGAAAGCAATAGCAGCAAACTAAAACGATCAAGTGCTAAGCTAACGGAATGGGTCAAGTCAATCACATCATTCTCCTAATGATGTGATCCCGTTAATCAAATGACAACTCATGTCTATGGTTAGGAAACTCAACCATCTTTGATCAACGAGCTAGTCAAGTAGAGGCATACTAGTGACACTATGTTTGTCTATGTATTCACACATGTATTATGTTTCCGGCTAATACAATTCTAGCATGAATAATAAACATTTATCATGATATGAGGAAATAAATAATAACTTTATTATTGCCTCTAGGGCATATTTCCTTCAGTCTCCCACTTGCACTAGAGTCAATAATCTAGATTACACAGTAATGATTATAACACCCATGGAGTCTTGGTGCTGATCATGTTTTGCTCATGGAAGAGGCTTAGTCAAAGGGTCTGCAACATTCAGATGCGTATGTATCTTGCAAATCTCTATGTCTCCCACCTGGACTTGATCCCGGATGGAATTGAAGCGTCTCTTGATGTGCTCGGTTCTCTTGTGAAATCTGGATTCCTTTGCCAAGGCAATTGCACCAGTATTGTCACAAAAGATTTTCATTGGACCTGATGCACTAGGTATGATAGCTAGATCGGATATGAACTCCTTCATCCAGACTCCTTCATTTGCTGCTTCCGAAGCAGCTATGTACTCCGCTTCACACGTAAATCCCGCCACGACGCTTTGTTTAGAACTGCACCAACTGACAGCTCCACCATTCAATATAAACACGTATCCGATTTGTGATTTTGAATCGTCCAGATCAGTGTCAAATCTTGCATCGACGTAACCATTTATGACGAGCTCTTTGTCACCTCCATAAACGAGAAACATATCCTTAGTCCTTTTCAGGTATTTCAGGATGTTCTTGACCGTTGTCCAGTGATCCACTCCTGGATTACATTGGTACCTCCCTACTAAACTAATAGCAAGGCACACATCAGGTCTGGTACACAACATTGCATACATGATAGAGCCTATGGCTGAAGCATAGGGAACATCTTTCATTTTCTCTCTATCTTCTGCAGTGGTCGGGCATTGAGTCTGACTCAACTTCACACCTTGTAACACAGGCAAGAACCCTTTCTTTGCTTGATCCATTTTGAACTTCTTCAAAACTTTATCATGGTATGTGCTTTGTGAAAGTCCAATTAAGCGTCTTGATCTATCTCTATAGATCTTGATGCCCAATATATAAGCAGCTTCACCGAGGTCTTTCATTGAAAAACTCTTATTCAAATATCCTTTTATGCTATCCAGAAATTCTATATCATTTCCAATCAACAATATGTCATCCACATATAATATTAGAAATGCTACAGAGCTCCCACTCACTTTCTTGTAAATACAGGTTTCTCCAAAAGTCTGTATAAAACCATATGCTTTGATCACACTATCAAAACGTTTATTCCAACTCCGAGAGGCTTGCACCAGTCCATAAATGGATCGCTGGAGCTTGCACACTTTGTTAGCTCCCTTTGGATCGACAAAACCTTCTGGTTGCATCATGTACAACTCTTCTTCCAGAAATCCATTCAGGAATGCAGTTTTGACATCCATTTGCCAAATTTCATAATCATAAAATGCGGCAATTGCTAACATGATTCAGACAGACTTAAGCATCACTACGGCTAAGAAAGTCTTATCATAGTCAACCCCTTGAACTTATCGAAAACCTTTCGCAACAAGTCAAGCTTTGTAAACAGTAACATTAGCGTCATTGTCAGTCTTCTTCTTGAAGATCCATTTATTCTCTATGGCTTGCCTATCATCGGGCAAGTCAACCAAAGTCCACACTTTGTTCTCATACATGGATCCATCTCAGATTTCATGACCTCAAGCCATTTTGCGTAATCTGGGCTCACCATCACTTATTCATAGTTCGTAGGTTCACCTTGGTCAAGTAACATGACCTCCAGAATAGGATTACCATACCACTCTGGTGCGTATCTTACTCTGGTTGACCTACGAGGTTTGGTAGTAACTTGATCTGAAGTTTCATGATCAATATCATTAGCTTCCTCACTAGTTGGTGTAGATATCACAGGAACCGGTTTCTGTGATGAACTACTTTCTAATAAGGGAGCAGGTACAGTTACCTCATCAAGTTCTACTTTCCTCCCACTCACTTCTTTCGAGAGAAACTCCTTCTCTAGAAAGGATCCATTCTTAGCAACAAATATTTTGCCTTCGGATCTGTGATAGAAGGTGTACCCAACAGTTTCCTTTGGGTGTCCTATGAAGACACATTTCTCCGATTTGGGTTCGAGCTTATCAGGTTGAAGCTTTTTCACATAAGCATCGCAGCCCTAATCTTTAAGAAACGACAACTTTGGTTTCTTGCCAAACCATAGTTCATAAGGCGTTGTCTCAACGGATTTCGATGGTGCCCTATTTAACGTGAATGCAGCCGTCTCTAAAGCATAACCCCAAAACGATAGGGATAAATCAGTAAGAGACATCATAGACCGCACCATATCTAGTAAAGTACGATTACGACGTTCGGACACACCATTATGTTGTGGTGTTCCGGGTGGCGTGAGTTGCGAAACTATTCCGCATTGTTTCAAATGAAGACCAAACTCGTAACTCAAATGTTCTCCTCCACGATCAGATCGTAGAAACTTTATTTTCTTGTTATGATGATTTTCCACTTCACTCTGAAATTCTTTGAACTTTTCAAATGTTTCAGACTTATGTTTCATTAAGTAGATATACCCATATCTGCTCAAATCATCTGTGAAGGTGAGAAAATAAAGATACCCGCCGCTAGCCTCAATATTCATCGGACCACATACATCAGTATGTATGATCTCCAACAAATCTGTTGCTCGCTCCATTGTTCCGGAGAACGGCGTTTTAGTCATCTTGCCCATGAGGCATGGTTCGCAAGTACCAAGTGATTCATAATCAAATGATTCCAAAAGTCCATCAGTATGGAGTTTCTTCATGCGCTTTACACCAATATGACCTAAACGGCAGTGCCACAAATAAGTTGCACTATCATTATCAACTCTGCATCTTTTGGCTTCAATATTATGAATATGTGTATCACTACTATCGAGATTCAATATAAATAGACCACTCTTCCAGGGTGCATGACCGGAAAAGATATTACTCATACAAATAGAACAACCATTATTCTCTGATTTAAATGAATAACCATCTCGCATCAAACA
Organism: Triticum monococcum; assembly: GCA_034509565.1. Classification (NCBI taxonomy): domain Eukaryota; kingdom Viridiplantae; phylum Streptophyta; class Magnoliopsida; order Poales; family Poaceae; genus Triticum; species Triticum monococcum. The sequence continues at coordinate 617,355,775 of CM067847.1, read as the reverse complement.
AGATCCAGATATAATGTTCATGCTCAACGCTGGCACCAAATAACAATTATTTAGGTCTAAAACTAATCCCGAAGGTAGATGTAGAGGTAGCGTGCCGACGGTGATCACATCGACTCTGGAACCATTTCCCACGCGCATCGTCACCTCGTCCTTAGCCAATCTTCGCTTAATCCATAGCCCCTGCGAGCTGCAAATATTAGTAACAGAACCAATATCAAATACCCAGGTGCTACTGCGAGCATTAGTAAGGCACACATCAATAACATATATATCACATATACCTTTCTTCACCTTGCCATCCTTCTTATCCGCCAAATACTTGGGGCAGTTCTGCTTCCAGTGACCAGTCTGTTTGCAGTAGAAGCACTCAGTCTCAGGCTTAGGTCCAGACTTGGGTTTCTTCTCCTAAGCAGCAACTTGTTTGCTGTTCTTCTTGGAGTTCCCCTTCTTCTTCGCTTTACCCGTTGTCGTGGTTTTGTCACGGCAGATGTCCTAGTGAAAGGACTTAGTCGTGGAGCCATCTCTACGGGTTAGCTTAAAGGGGTTAAAGCGGGACAAATGACACAAGGAGTTATACTGGTTCGGCCCCTTGCGGTGAAGGTAAAGGCCTAATCCAGTTGATGTGGAATTGCTAGGGTTTCGATGACCAGGGAGCGAATCCGCTATGCCTGGCTCTCGAGTTGTTGTTTGTTTGTCGTCCCTAAACCGCCACCGGGTTGTCCCTTTATATACACAGGTTGACGTCCGACGGTTTCCAGAATCCCGAGGCCGACTCATCAACGTGTCCGGCTCGGTTTCTACCCTTTCTTATCTTACAATACAAGTTACATATCATATGGCGGTTTATGTCTACGGGCCCTAATCCGCCTTTGGGCCTTGGGCCTCCGTGTTAGATCTCCTTCGTAAAGCGCCATACTCCTTGTCTTCATGGGCTTCAAATAAATAACTCATTATGGGTATAACCCGGCCCCTCCTGGCAGGTTTATACTTAGTAGTAATATCCCCAACATTAGGCCCCAAATCGATTTGAACCGGTTCATGTCAATCTTCAACACTTAGGAAAATTGCCCTTTTAGCACCTTCGCATAACCTTGTAATCCATCATGATGTCATCTTCCAAGATTGTAATAAACCACCATGACGTCACCTGTCATTAGAAATTGTATATATCTTACCTTCATTAATGAGCCTCCGACAATCGAGGTGACAGCTCTATCACATATCCAACTTTTGGGCTCCTCGATTTTCGCGCCTGTCACTTATCCCTTCGCCTCATAAATAAGACCGGGGGGGTCCTTTTCATTTCCCCCTCCGTGTCTCCTCACTTCTTCTTCTTCCTTGCGCCGACCTGACTCTCACGCGCGGCCGCCGTCGTCAAGCTCCGCCCTTGACCTCAACTCCGGCCGCTGCATCAACCTGAACATACCAGAGAAACGCAGCGCTCCTCCGCTGTTCCATCAGCATCAGTAACTCTCCCTTTCCTTGCTCTAGATCCGCCATTAGGGTTTCTGTGAGTTCATCGAAGTGTAGTGCTGTTCTTCCCTGTCTTTCTCCATAGCATAAATGGCGAGTTTAGATCTTATATTTTCCTGTGCAATCGTAGTTATAACCCCCTTTCTCATCATTAGCGCATCTTCTCTGTATAGAATAATCTCATCTGGATCTGATGAACTGCTTAAGCACCTGCATCTTAGGTCTGAATATACTTTGATTTCCTGATACGTTGCAGATCTGAAATTATCATATCAATATGTGAAACTTGTTTTTCCCTCACTTATATCTTAGATCTGTACCTTCCATATCAAAGTAGGCGGTTTAACTTTAGAAAATGATAACCCGGCAGGTACCATTAGTCCCCTTTTAAACCGCTGGTTCATTTATTTTTGTAACCCTTCCAATGTCAAACTCCGGTTTAACATGCGTATATGCCTCAACGTCTTTTCCTTTGATCTCGTGACGCTTTATACTTGTCAGTCATATATCATAAACCGACATTAATCTTTTTTCAGCTGTCCATTGAAATGGCCAAACAATTTTATGCTTGTAACTGGGTCCCCTCCCGGGTTACGGAGGAAAAACTGAATGGGTGCGTTGCAACCGGTGCCTTAGCAAAAAGGATGTCATACACTGGAGAGCCCCCGGTCCAGAAAATCCTCCTGAACCTAAGGATGGAGAAGTGATTGTATTTGTTGACCACCTGGGTCGAGTGTTCAGTCCTCCTGGATCAATTTTTTTTGCGATGTGCTTGCTAGCTTCGAACTCCACCCTCAAGATATTGGTCCCAACTCAGTGTCCAATATTTGTAACTTTCAAGTATTCTGTGAAGCTTACTTGCAGGAAGAGCCCACGGTTGAACTGTTCAGAGATTTCTTCTATCCGAACCGCCGTACTGAATTCACAGATGGGCCCAATACTGAACTTGGCGGGGTTTCAATTCAAAAAAAGGAAAGATGTCAGTTTTCCTCACGCCAAACATCATACTCATCCCAAAGATTGGAACCAGACTTGGTTCTATTACCGAGATATGTCTCCCATTGAAGAAAATCCTCTGTCGGGTTATCGTGCTCACCGGCTTACCAATTCACATCCATTCCCTCAATGGCTGACTACAAAGGAACAGTCCAACTATGCACCTCAACTCTCCAAGCTCAGGGCCTTTGTTGCGAACGGTTTAACAGGCGTTGACATTGTTTGCTGCTGGATATCTTGGAGCATTCTGCCTTTAAGCCATCGCCTCGGTTTAATGTGCGAATATACAGGGAGCTTACAAGATCCTCAACGGCATATCAACATTCAACTAACTAATGCTGAAATTACAGAGGCTGTTCAAAAGATATTGGATGAACCGGTGGATGTCTGTAGCAAAACAGGGCTTAGTCCCTTCTATGTTTTCAATAAACCGCCAGCTGTAAGAATTGCATAACTCTTATTTTTAATCCAACCCTTATAATCTTCCCTTATATATTTCATCAATCTTTGACAGGACGATGACCCGTTCTGGAAAAAGAAGTCGCAGGATAAACCGGCGAAGACACCTCGTGTCAAGACTAAGGCCACCAAAAGGCCTGCCAAAAAGAAAAATGCTGAACCGTCTGAACCAAACATTGATGATGATCTGGATAATCCAGATTCAGAGGTAGAACTTGACTCTCTTGGTTCGTTTTTCATACACCTCATTGACAATGACTATTATCAGGATGACGCTGAAGGCAGCCAAGCTGACGATGTAGAGGTAACTATTCTTTCCTCCGGTTCAGATCCTCTGCCAACACAGAGAATCCGCCAAGCAAACCGGAAAGTAAGATTTTCTCACCCCCTAGCTCACTTGGACCCAAACTTTCTTTTGAAGAAGTAGCAACACAAAGCTTGCCACACAACCCGGCACAGCGGCCAGGTAGTTACCTCCGTCGGTTTACCGAACACCCCAGTCCGGAAACAACGATCAAAGGTCTCTTATGTTCCTGATACTTCTTACCCCAAGGTGGGTTGTTTTCGACAGCCTCTTAATCCGTCTGATTCAAATTATCAGGGAACCCCCCATTCATCCTCTGGCAAGTCAACGGCCACACAACTTCCAACCCTCAAGACGGTTCCTGGGTGAGTTATGCTTTAATTTAATCCTTAATACATTATATTTGCCTGATGTATTGATCTTTATATTTGTCCTCCACAGTGCCAAACCTAGACCCAGCAAGAAGGCCCGGTTAAATAAACTGGCTGACGACAACATAGTTATTGAACCGGAAAAAACTCCAGATCCGGAAGGAACAAAGGCTGACGCCATGCTTGATGATCCGCCACCACAAGATTATGACTTTGTTGTTGAACAAGCGGAAGTTGATCCAACGGGCCATGCTGATCAAACGACAATCCCGGTCCGAGCCACTGACAAACCGTCAAGCCCAGCCCGCGCCACTGATAAACCGTCAAGCCCAATCAAAGCTGCAGATGACAAGGCAGATGATGTCATGATTACTGGCTTTGGCCACACCACCCCTGGTAATCCTATCGCTTTATCAAAGCATAGTGCCAAGGAAGAGCTTTCTGCTATGGGCAAAGGCAAGTGGAATGCAAACTTATCAAGCTACGCCCATCTCAACGCCCAAGACATTCATCCTGGCTTCTTGAACCGTCTCTACACAAGCCGCGACTATGAAGCCGGTTTAGTGAATTTGATGAAAGAACGATATGAAGTAATTACTGCTTAAACTCTGCATGTCTGTTTCTCTTGTGTTCAAATATCAACTCCAGCAGCCCCCAAGGGCCGGTTTATGATATCAATCTAAACCAGGACTTTGTAATATCTCAACTTTTCCTGGGTAGCCCCCAAGGGCCGGTTTAACTTATTAAGATGAACCGGGACTTTAGAATTATAACCTTGTCAATTTCACATGTGTAGTCCCCAAAAGCCGGTTTATCTTTCCAAGCTGAACCGGGACTTTAGAAGAATACCCATAATGTTACTTTGAGCAAATATACATTAGCCCCCAAGTGCCAAGAATAATACTTGTATTGCGCTTGGGACTTGTAAAAATTTATGATAACAAGCAAATAGGCATTAGCCCCCAAGTATCAAGTGTATAACTTGTTATGTGCTTGGTACTTAAAATATGTACTGCCAACTCATGATATATCTGTCTCTTATAGGCTGAGCTGAGCAAAAAGGAAACCCAAATCGCTGATCTTCAAGAAAACATCAAGTCCCAGCAAGCCGAAACCTCCAAAGCCAAAGATGAGCTGACCAGTGCCTTAACAGCAATGGAGAAGCTGAAGGAAAATTTCAAGAAGGAGCGGGCGGATTGGGACATAGAAAAAACCTGTTTGCAAAAGAGAGCTGAGGATGCAGAAGCGGCCCTTAAACCGGTGGCAGAAGAGCTGACTGGTTTAAAGCGGCAGATAAATGCCATGACCACTGTTGTGTTTGGTAAATATCCTCACTTTAAGTTTCCAACGTATATTATCCCATCAGTTGCCAGTTTACTGATGCTCGTAATGATGCAGGAACTCGCATTACCCATCTGGGTTCTGACATGCAGAAGAAATTGAAGGCTGCCTATACTCTGATAGAGAAATTATATACCGGCGCGCAATGGATCATCTGCACTGCTTCTCACAACAAGCCGCCCCCAACCTTAATCAAGGAAACCTTAGAAAGGTTGTCAATGCTACCTGCCCGGGTTGAAGAGTTCAAAAGACCGGCTGCAAGGGCAGGTGCTCTGACCGCGCTAACCCGGGCTAAAGCATGTGATCTTGATCCGGTGGATGTGGGTAAAGGCTATCCAAGTTTAAAGGAAGATGGATCAGATTTTGACAACGATGACCTCCGAGCCATAACCAGGGAAATGCGTCCACTGGCTTGCCAATTGGCTGAAGAAACTGACCTTTCACATTATCAGGCGAGTTATGACGTCAACAACAAACGGGTTGCTGCACCAACTCCTGATGCTCAAAATCTTATCCCGCCAATCCGTAAGCATACTTATGCCCCTGACGTTGAACCGCCCACACTTATAAGCGATGAAGCTGTATTCCAAGCCCTAACTGGGATCGATTGGGCAACCATTGAATTCTAGCCACTGGGTAGAGAGGAAGAGGATGAATCAGCGCAAGATGATCCACAGCCGTCAAGTCAGCCTGGTGACGAGTCATCATCTGGTGGCCGGTTTAGCCTTCTGCGTACTGCAACAGTTGTTGAAAACAATCATTCTTTTGGGCATTAAAGCGCCTTGTAATAGGCTAGTTCAAAATGTTGGTCTGCTATGCCATCGTGCATATTTATTTTGCCTGACACTGTTAATCCGCCATGCTTAGGATATATTATGTTCATAATCCGTAGCGGTTTATTCCAGCTGTTCCCGCGTACAAGAAGTTTGAAAGTGTCCTGGCGGTTTACCACCGGACGGGTCATGTTGCCCAAATATATAGCCAGGGTTTATAACCAAGGCTATATTTGAAAATAATCGAATATGAAATAGATGATACCTGTGACATTGAATCATATCGTTGGTTGACCAACTTTTTGTAGTAAGGGTGATAACCCCAATCTTGAGGACTGATAACTCCTTCCATATTTTGCCGGTTTATGATAAAACCGTACCAGGTTATAATAAACACCAGATTATCCATATATAACACTGGCGACTTGTAGTCAAAACCAGACCGGGTCAATAGGCGCCGGATTATAACTAATCATGTACTGACAACTTGTAGTTGAAAGCCAAGCCGGGTCAATAAGCGCGGTTTATCATAAAATATTGTAAACCTCAACAAAGAAGAAAAAACTTGGCAAATAACAACATTAAAAGAACATGCGAGGCTTTTCATGGGCTGTGTCGTGGAATTGTCACGGCAGATGTCCTCTTGCAAGGACTTAGTCGTAAGGCCATCGCAACTACTCGTACCGCTCCGCCTGCGAGGGCCGCCTCGAGCGCTGGCGGTACCGCCTGCGGGTGGCGGAGGCTGCAGCCGCCTACAAAGAGGGCGATGAAGCGGGCGAGGCATTGTTTGGCGAGACCGGGGATGAGGCAGAGGACAAGGCCGGCTCCGAGGAGTCCCCGCTCTGTTGGCGTCGACGAGGCCTTGCTCCGCCGAGGCCTCGCGGCGCCAACAACGAGGCAGAGGACACCGCCGGCTCCACCGAGGCCCCGCCCCGCCAACAACGAGGCAGAGGACATCGCCGGCTCAGTCGAGGCCCCACCCTGCCGGCAACGAGGGGGAGGATTTCCACCGCTCCGCCGAGGCGCCGCCCACCGGCAATGAGACAAAGGACATCGCCGGCTCCGCCGAGGCCCCGCCCCGCTGCCAACGAGGCCGTCGCTCAGGTCCAAGTAAGGCCACCGCTGCTACCCTCCGGTTGAAGCCAAGCTAGGCGGGTTGACCATTGACGCCGGTTAGCTTCTTGGCGGCGACGTGGATGTTCTCTCGCCATGAAGTGGAGCATCGGCGAAGTAGTCGGAGTAGAGCATGCAGTAGCCTTGCAGACGATGCCGGTTCTTTGCTTTCACCCGCCCCGGCGCCGAGCCACCTCGCCGCGGCTTTTCATTGCTCGCCAGCAGCTGGGCGAGGGCGGCGAGCACCATCAGATGCTCTTCTTCCTGGACATCGGCCGCGGCTTCCTCCTCCAGCAGCGCGGCGAGCTCTTCCTCCTCATCCGAGTCCATCACCAAGACAGGCAAAACGCCGAACACCTTGCACTCGGTGGGCGTGTACCCGCCGTTAAACCGCGCCTCCGCGGCTGGAAACGGCGGCCAGAAACGCCCAGCTGCTGTGGGAGGGGCTGCCGCGGCGAAGCGCTGCTATTTTCCGGCGGGGAATGGCTATCTAGCGGAGTAGGGCGGCGGCCGTCGCCAGGATATAGCTAGCGGTGGCCGAGGGCGCAGGGGGTGCGAGGCGAGTCGGGGGAAGAAAACCTTGACTTTTCCCCTGTCGGTGTGGGCCAGGCGTTCTTTTCCCTAGTGCCAGAGCCCCCAACGGCTCCCCAGCGCGCCGGGTTCGGCCTGTGACCGCCGGGCGAAAAAAAGGTCCGAACCGGCGATTTTCGGCGTCCTGGGGGCGCGACTGGGCCGTTTTTTCGGTGCCGGCGCCGAAAAAGTGGCCTGAGGGGCCTGTTAGGGGCGCGGCTGGAGATGCCCTAAATGGTCGAAACCCTAGCAAGTTCCCGGACACCGTGGTCCTCATGGGCCCCCAGCCCATTAACGAACGAAACGATTTCTTTGTTGGGCCGGTTTCATAGTTGACCCGTTTCAATACAGGCAGCGCACGGGATATTTATTAAAACTAGATGACTCGTTGTGCCAATGACGCAAAGGTTAAGAGGGAGGCAAGTATTGTGAGAATTTTTAGACACACTACAACAAGAACCCCCCTTTGGCAACGCATCAATGTGTTGTCATATGTCCATATAAGCGTTGCTAAGGTCTACACCAACGGATTAAAATGTGTTGCCGTTGGTGGCGTTGCAAAGGTCTACACCAACATATATACATGCGTTGGTAAACGGCATAAATAAGTGTTGTAAGATAGCAACATATAGAGCTAGAGCACAACAACACTTCATATGCGTTGGTGGCTACCCTAGAAAATGACCATTGTAATGCCTAGAAGAATTATCGTATTGCTTGGACAATTAATGGTATTTTGTATATTAGCATCCAGAACTTATTGCATTAATGTTGATAATGCATAGGAGACACAAACATAACAATGAGAAAGGTCACATATATTAAATCAACTTGATTGCTTTACAAAGAACATGAGACACAGATTACAATATGTGAAACTATCTAGTAATAGTCTGATTCCCAACCTTGCACTGAAAGACTCAGCCATCTAAACACATAGTGTTTGAAACATTGACCCTAAAAATTACATTCCAAAACATATCTAAAACTATCTAGTAGTAGCCACCTTCTCGATCTTGTAATCAACTTCTGAGCCATGCATCATCGATTTATCTTGGCAATCTACAACAACAAAGAAATGAGAATAGCAAGGTACCATCAAAGAAAATCAATTAACAGGGAAGTAAAATTTAAACAAAAGAGCAGCATATAAAGGTTGGAGGACATGTGATAGTTAATCTTACTATATGACTAATAATTTTGTTTTAGTGGTTATGTTAACCAAGAAACAGTTACTCCCGGAGGGAGTACCAAGTCAACGCCCATAGTTTTTTGTTTTATATTATAGGTCAGTACTCTGGAGTGTAGCAAGGGCAACATTCTTCTTTGGATTTCCCAAGCTAAGCAGGAACTGCAATAAGCATTAATATTGAAAAAGTATGAGCAAATAAATTGTTGCTCAGCCATGTTGAATTCACACAATAGAGAAATGAGCATACCTTGTCTTTAGATGGATGATTGCATCTCCATATCGTAGAGGAAGCTTCACTTTAAATGCAATATGTTGCTTCCCTGAATAGATTAGTTAAAGTTTCACTTCTCTGAACACCCAAGTCGAAGCAAGCACCAGAACAATATCCTTGTTTCGTCATCCAACATATATCATCACCTCTAAAGAGCTATGAAATATCATAATTTGATCACTTTTTACAGTCCCAGCCATAGCACTATGCTATATAGACGGAGAAAAGAGGGCCTTTTGAAAAGAGCGTCCTTATGTTAAACGAGTTAAACACCTTACAAAGAAGGTAATGAAGATACAGTGAGGTACATGCCAAAAACTATGTACATCGACAAATATAGCATCCTTGATTGCAAACAAAGATCTGCATTTCTCAAAACAATACATATAAATGTAGAGATTTTCAAATTTCCAGAAGTACTTGAAGTTGAGAGCTACAAAGCATGGATACGGCAAAATCTGCCGATTTGATGTCCTAGTACAGTGGGATACGGCGACACGCCTGGATAAGCTGGGATACACGTATCCCGCAGCATCCCATGATTCCTGAATTAAAAAAAAAATAGAAAAAAGCATCGATACGGCTGGGATACATTGAGGGACTCGGGAGGCCCAATAATAGCCTCGGCACAATACAAACTCTCGTACGCACGCACGCCACATAACGAAGGACCTGCTGCTAACCAGCAGCGAACGCGCCGCCGCCACCTGGACTCGACCACCGCCCCCAGCAGCTTCTCCTCCCGAAGGCAACCACACTCGAGCAGGTAACCCCAAGGCCAGCAGCCTCTCCTCAACCTCTTCATCTTTGTGACATGATTTCCTTCAATTGAGAGGCTGCTAATTGCTTCCCCATGTTGTGCTCTCTGTTTTTAAGGCGTCCCTGAGGCGTCGCTTAGGCGACGCTTTGGCGTCAGGGCGCCCCCAGATGGCAAGGCGTCGTACTCGCCTTAGATTGTTGAGTAAGGCGTCTGCCTTGGGCTGTAGGGCGTCTGAATTTTTGTTCAACACGCCAACAGGAACCCAACAAATACACCTGCAAGCAATAAAGATTGGTTAAAAGTTCACCCATCTAAGCAGGTATCCAACCAAAATCAGAAAAAAAAGATATAGGATGGTCTAATTCCTTCAGGATAACGGCGAACCAGATTAGAGCAGATTGGACAGGAGTATCAATACCTCGGAACTAAACACAGTAAAGTAAAAATAAAAATACTTTATCAGCACATTCTTTGTACCAAATAATTGCATAAGGTCATCGAACTAAGCTGGTTTAAACAGGGCACATGGTTCAAAGTCAAAAATGGGAGAGGATGCTCCTGGCTGCTAAAGCAGACATAATTACTAAAACCAAACATTAAGCATGCTGAAATAAGTAAGTTCTGTTTTCAATAGAATTCATGAGTTTATTCCATTCTCAAGCAGCGCGATGCGGTGGTTTTTTTCCCTCGGGTGGTGCGGTGCGCTCGAGCCATCATCAATGGTGCTTAAGTTGCTATGTGCATTCTTCTCAACTCAGAGATATGCATATACAGAAGTTGGTTTTAGATCAATTGATAATCACCTGAACTAACTATAGTACACGGTCTGAAAATCAAGATTGGGAACATAACATGAACATGATTTGTGTAGTATTTATCTGGCTGGTACCACACACACACACGATCTGCTGTTGTTGCAGGAACTCATGGGCAAGGAGGGCAGGCACACGTGCTTGCTGGAGCTCCATGTCTGGCCGGTTGAGGCCCAGCTACAAAAGTTCAGGCTTTCTCAGTCAACAATCTACTAAAATGTAATTAATATATAGCAGATGAATATTAAAAAATCCTGGCAAAACATGCCGACCAAAATAAAGAGGTAGAAAACCTATTTTAAATCCATGACTGGTTACAAAGTTGCATCAACCTACTACACTAAATATATAATGGCAGTTCTGGATGCTGCTTAACATGGAGCATAGTTTGATGCTACAGTGGCAACCTCATAAACTCTGTATACAACAACAACCTGTAAAGAAATGTGAACCAAAATAAAGTGTCATTGATCGAAATGATTGAACATACCTGAACGCCCCTTCTTCATATCCCATATCTAAAACAGAGGCATGCCGAATCGTTATAGTAAGAGGTTGTCAGTGCGTAAATCAGGCCATCGGCAAAAAGAACCGGAGAGACCGACCTGCAAAAAAAAATTGCAATCCTTTTACAACAACGAATCTTGAGCAAGCAAATGACGTGAAGGGAACAAAAGATAAGCAATCAACATGGTCAATGAGCAAAGGTGCTACAGGGCAGAAGCAACTACACCCAAAGTCATGGAGAAGCAACCTGAAATTGGTAAAACAAAGTGGCAGCTAGAAATTGTCCTGAACCAACAAGAAAATGTCATGGTCAGCCATCACCCAAGCATGAGAAATAAATACGGGGCATTTTCAGTGAAAATAAGGAATTTATTCCAACTTAAAGTTGGGCTAGGCATGACATAGTAAAATGCTAGTCCGACAACTCAACTTGATATCTTTGACTGGAACTAATCACAGAAAAAATAAAATGACATGACTTACATAGATCAATCCTCCCCTGTCAGCCTTCTTGGATTTTCATCAAACACATCCTAGGCACAGAGAAAGAAAACCTGCAAGATTTGGGCTTGGAAAACTTGGCCCAATTCCAAGCGATCCACCAGCTCACCTCCACCCCTCGCGCGAGGTTTCTGAGCGGACGAGCTCGGAAAGGCTCGGAAACGCCCCGCAACCCCCACCCCGCGTACCTGTTCGCTCGTTCCTGGACGAGCTCCTCTCGCTGCGACCCCATCTCGCTCCCCCTGAAGCAACCGGCGGCGGCGGCGATTACTTCTCCGGCCCTCCTCTCCCTCCCCCATCTGTTAGTTCCCTCCTCTCCCTCCCATCCGTCCCCTCATCCTCTTCCATCTGTTCTTCGGCCATGGAACGACCTCCAGCCTTGCTGCTCCTTCACCCGCCATGTCCGCCAGACCCCTGCCGACCGCCACCATCGCCTGCATCCAGGCCGCCAACAGCAGCCTTGACCCGGCCCCCACCCTCGACTCCCTCCGGAAGCGTCGACCTCGGCCGCGAGGAGGAGGCGGCAACCCAGAGCAGGCGGTGGAGACGGGTTCGCCCGCGAAGCGCTTGGCCACGACAGCCTGCGCGCGAGCGATGGGAAGGCGAGGAGGAGGAAGAGGCAAGGCGGTGGAGGAGTAGCAGTCGGCGGCGGGGTTCCTAGGGCGCAGAAGGATGAGGTGGGAGTCAAGATGGCAATGGGCCCCTAAACCCGCGTCCTCGTGGGTTTTTATCCTATTAGAGGATGGGGATGGGCATCTTTTCATCCTCGCGGGGTTGTTGTTGGGCATATTATACAACCCGACATGTTTCGTGGGTTTACACCCGTTTCGGTAGTCCCCGAACCCGAAACCTGGTAATACCCGCGAAATTACATTATTTTTTTACCACCGTAGTCATCTTACCCCTGAAATCTTAGAGGTCTTGATGTGTTTACAAGATTAGACAAGAAACAAATATGAAGGTGTGTCTTTTTTTACATATCGTCATAAAGTTTATCATTATCTTGTTGCAATGTTTCATAAGATGTTCATTACTACTTATTTGATTCTCATAGATGCTGACAATGAATAAGGACAAAGCTTTTGGAGTTGTTTTCAAGACATTCAAGAGGGAATGCAGGTGAAGTACAGGTACTTGCAAATTTCATATACTAATCTGTATATTTTTCTCATGTTTAACTTTAGCTTGAGCGAATTTTGATTTTCCCTAGGACTTGGGCACTTTGATTTGGTATTGGAAGATTTGAAGATGGTCGTTTGGAGGCTTGGAGATGTGAAAGATGCCATGATGATTCCAACTTTAAAGTGATTTGTGAACTATAAGTTCTATTTCAGAACTTATATAGCTGTTAAACCATCTATTATTGTTTTTTGTTGAAATTTACTGAAGTTATGCCGCTGAAATATGCTTGTTTTGCTGCTGAAATGTTATTCTTTGTCGCCACTATGTTTGTTTAAATATTTTGATTTTATTGTGGGTTCCCCGTGGGTTTCCCGAAATTCAATGGGTTTAGGGGACGGGCAGAAAACTAGCCCCGCACACGGTGATAGGGACGGAGACGGGTTTACGATTTTCTCGTGGGGATGGGTTTGGGAAGGCAAAACCCGATGGGTTTCGTCCCCGTTGCCATCTTGAGGTGGGAGGGAGCGGTGGTGGACGAGGGAGGGAGGAGTGAGGGGCGCGGGGATATGGATTGGGGCTAGGGTTCGATGTTGTTTCCGTCCCTCACGCGGTGCGGTGTTCTTTTTTTAAGATGGTGCGGTGTTTTTTTTGGCTCGTGTGGTGCGATGCGCCCTCGCTTTTTCCCCACGCGTAGCGCGATGCGGTGGTTTTTTTTCTCTCGGGTGGTGCAGTGCGCTCGAGCCATCGGTTGTGCCTAGCACTTCTTAAGGCTTTATATATTAGATTAGATAGCGCAAAAAACCGGATACGAATAAAGCTCGTGTGAGGATTCGATCTCACGACGTTCACCTCCGGCACATGTTGCTCAACCGCCATACTCTCTTTGTCCGAAAAAATTTATCATCAAATGAATAAAAAGTGATGTATCTAGAACTAAAATATGTTTAGATACATCTTCTTCTATTCATTTTAATGACAAGTATTTCCGGACGGAAGAAGTACTAAATAGGCTCTATTGAATCATTAGGACGCGAACTTTTTAAGAAGTATAGCCATGCTATTTACAGCATATATAAATTAGAAAAACGTGATTTCTGAAAAAAATGTGCAGAAAATTTGAAAGTTCGTGGATTTCAAAACAAACCACAAATTCAAAGAATTTCCATGAATTTGGAAAAGGTTCATCAATTTTGAAAAATAGTTCATTGATTTTGAAAAAAGTTCATCATTTTTGAAAAATATATATTCGATGTTGAAAAAAGTTCATCGATTTTATAGATTTTTTTTAAAGTTCATTGATTTAAAAAAACATCAATTCTGAAAAATGTTCATCAAATTGAAAAACAGTTCATCACTTTTTTAAAAAAGTTCATCGTATTTGAAAAAAGTTCATTCATTTTCTAAGAAAGTTCATGGGTTTTCAAAAAGTTCATAGATTTTGGAAAAAGTTCATTGATATAAAAAATTTCATCGAAAAATGAAAAGAAGTTCAAAAAAAGTTCATAATTTTATTTAGAAAATCAGCAATTTGAAAAATCAAGTTCACAAAAATGTTCATCAATTTGAAAAATCAAGTTCACAAAAAGTGTTCATCAATTTGAAAAATCAAGTTCACAAAAAATGTTCATCAACTTGAAAAATAAGTTCAGAACATTTAATTGTTTTCATCGATTTGAAAAATAAGGAAGAAGAAAAAATGAAAAAAGGAACGGAAATGTAGAAAGTAATAAAAGAATGCGGAAGCCGATAAATATTAGATTGGTTTGTGTGGTTGGGTGGTTAGTATGTAGTGCGGTAGTGCAGGAGGTCACGGGATCGATTCATCTTGCACGCTTCAGTAAAATGATGCGCTGCCAGATCGAACTCGCGATCATTTCCTTCGTCTCCAATGACAATAACCACTACCCCATCTAACATCAAGCAATTCACAACTTATTTTTTTATTTCTTCTCTTCAGTCGCGGGAATCCTCTGGTTTTGGGAAGCTTCTTTCCAAACTGGCTTTTTTCCCAGTTCATGGTCATTTTTGGGGTGGTTTTTATTTGGATTTCCTTTTTTTCCTTTATTTTCTTTTTGTCCTTTTTAAAAATTCCCTTTCAAAATTGATGATTTCCAACCTTTTCATTTTCTTACAAACAAATTGATGAACTCTTCTCAAAATTAACTTTTTAAAAATTGGACGAAGTATTTCCTAATTTGATGAACTATTTTCAAGTTTGATGAAGTTTTTTTTCAAAATTGATGAATTTTTTTCAAATGTGTTGAAATTTTTCAAATCCAACGAACTTTTTCAAATTCGATGAATTTTTTTCAAATTTTGGAAACTTCTTTCAAATCCGGTGATTTTTTCAAATATGTGAAGTTTTTTCAAATTTCATCGAATTTGATAAAAGCTCATCAAATTTTAAAAAGATCATCAAAAAATGAAAAAGTTCATCGATTTGAAAAGAGTTCACGAATATGAAATCTATATCTATATCCATACCTACTACTCCCTCCGTTCCTAAATACTTGTCTTTCTAGGCATTTTAACAAGTGACTACATACGAAGCAAAATGAATGAATCTACACTCTAAAATATGTCTACATACATCCGTATGTAGTAGTCATTTGAAATGTCTAGAAAGACAAATATTTAGGAACGAAGGGAGTAATAAAGTAAGGTGTGTTTTGCCAACTTTTTCATCCGTTCACTCATTATTATTTTTTATATTTTTGTTGCTACCCAAGGTGGTACTAAATTTCTATTTTTGTGTTTTTTGCCCGACACAGAAAACAACCAGTCCACATCTCTTGGGCCTCAGGATTACTCAGGACCTCCTCTCGGAACAAAGAATGAGCTACCAACTGAGCTATCTCTTGCTTGTGCAAAATTTAAGGATATGTCGTCCTACTAATAGTCCCACATCGCTATTTTACACCAATTTCCATTAACTTATATACAGACGGCTGCAATAATCAACGGGCAGAGATGGAAAAGAAAGCAAACGGATGGCTAACACTTGAGGGACGGACAACAACGCAAGCCATTGATGGACAAACAGCCAGAGGTGAAGGAAGGACAAACAGTGCCAGAGGGGCCGGCAGTCAAAACAGCCAGAGGTGCTGGAGGGTTGTATGAGACGTTGCGGCTGGTCTCGTCGAGCAAGTAGGAAGCTGATGCCAAGTTAGATGGTCGATGTGTTTCACCGTGTGGTGTCTACGTCAGATCAATTGCTGGATTACCTAGCTCTCTTTCTGTTCTTGTCATGCAGCCAACGTACTAATTGATCAGAGGTTTTTGCTGGTGCGGCCGGCCGAAAATTACTCAACCAAATCCGAACTACTTTCTTATGACGTATTGGCATGTGATGTCGTCCAACAAATTGCTGTCATACGCTATCCATCGTGTTTCAATTTTTTTCTCTTGCATCGCCCAAACTGCTTGAGGGAAGCTCCTCCAAGCTAACCTGCTGGCTGCTGTGGCAAGCATGTCCATGTTCAGTGCTTTCAATAGCAAGCAATCTTCTACCGGTAGGTCTTGTAAGTGGGAGCATAGTAAATAAATATGATTTATCTAATCCATTGTATTAAGGAGTTCTATACTTCTGCTTCATGCAAAGATTATTCTGTTATTAATTTGGCTATATATAGTGGAAAAGTCAAAGAATATCCTACTTAAGTAGTTGCCTGATTTGTAATAACAACACTAACCTGAAAGTTAAGCACACCAATTAAGCTTGATTTTTTTTCTCTAGAGGCAGTTCAAAGAGCTCGAAGGGATATTTTCCTACGTAATCAAACTGTAAAATGTACAATGTCAAATTGTTGTTATCTTTGTCATCTCCTCCTAATTGCACAGTATTTCTTTATTATTAATTTCACCACAACAGAATTATTGTACTTTTCTTACTTGAGAATTATTTCACCACAACCGAATTATTGTACTTAGTATGCTAAACAACACGTTATTTCTAATCCTCAAACCAGAGTTCGGGTAATTCCTAAAACTTTACTTCTCACGTGGTCTTGGCCTTTAGTAAGATGTCATTGAAGGAAATATGCCCTTGAGGCAATAATAAAGTTATTATTTATTTCCTTATATCATGATAAATGTTTATCATTCATGCTAGAATTGTATTAACCGGAAACATAATACATGTGTGAATACATAGACAAACAGAGTGTCACTAGTATGCCTCTACTTGACTAGCTCGTTAATCAAAGATGGTTATGTTTCCTAACCATGGACAAAGAGTTGTTATTTGATTAACGAGGTCACATCATTAGTTGAACGATCTGATTGACATGACCCATTCCATTAGCTTAGCACCCGATCATTTAGTATGTTGCTATTGCTTTCTTCATGACTTATACATGTTCCTATGACTATGAGATTATGCAACTCCCGTTTACCGGAGGAACACTTTGGGTGCTACCAAACGTCACAACGTAACTGGGTGATTAAAGGAGTACTACAGGTGTCTCCAAAGGTAGATGTTGGGTTGGCGTATTTCGAGATTAGGATTTGTCACTCCGATTGTCGGAGAGGTATCTCTGGGCCCTCTCGGTAATACACATCACATAAGCCTTGCAAGCATTATAACTAAGATGTTAGTTGTGAGATGATGTATTACGGAACGAGTAAAGAGACTTGCCGGTAACGAGATTGAACTAGGTATTGGATACCGACGATCGAATCTCGGGCAAGTAACATACCGATGACAAAGGGAACAACGTATGTTGTTATGCGGTCTGACCGATAAAGATCTTCGTAGAATATGTAGGAGCCAATATGGGCATCCAGGTCCCGCTATTGGTTATTGACTGGAGACGTGTCTCGGTCATGTCTACATTGTTCTCGAACCGTAGGGTCCGCACGCTTAACGTTACGATGACAGTTATTATGAGTTTATGCATTTTGATGTACCGAAGGTTGTTCGGAGTCCCGGATGTGATCACGGACATGACAAGGAGTCTCGAAATGGTCGAGACATAAAGATTGATATATTGGAAGCCTATGTTTGGACATCGGAAGTGTTCCGGGTGAAATCGGGAATTTTACCGGAGTACCGGGAGGTTACCGGAACCCCCCGGGAACCAAATGGGCCTTACTGGGCCTTAGTGGAAAGGTGAAAGAGGCAGCCCAAGGTGGGCTGCGCGCCTCCCCCCTCCCCTAGTCCTATTAGGACTAGGAGAGGTGGCCGGCCCCCTTCTCCCTCTCTCTCTCTCGAGGAGTCCTATTAGGAATAGGATTGGGGGGGGGGGGAGTCCTACTCCCGATAGGAGTGGGACTCCTCCTGCGCCCTCCTCCTTTGGCCGGCCAGCCCTCCCCCTGGCAACCTTTATATACGGGGGCAGGGGGCACCTCTAGACACACAAGTTGATCGTTGAGATCGTTCCTTAGCCGTGTGCGGTGCCCCCTGCCACCAAATTCCACCTCGATCATATCGTTGTAGTGCTTAGGCGAAGCCCTACGTCGGCAGTACATCAAGATCGTCACCATGCCGTCGTGCTGACGGAACTCCTCCCCAAAGCTTTGCTGGATCGGAGCCCGGGGATCGTCATCGAGCTGAACGTGTGCTAAGAACTCGGAGGTGCCGGAGTAACGGTGCTTGGATCGGTCGGATCGGGAAGAAGACGTACGACTACTTCCTCTATGTTGTGTCAACGCTTCCGTTGCGATCTACAAGGGTACGTAGATCAGACTCTCCCCCTCGTTGCTATGCATCACCATGATCTTGCGTGTGCGTAGGAATTTTTTTGAAATTATTACGTTCCCCAACAGTGGCATCCGAGCCTAGGTTTTATGGTTTGATGTTATTTGCACGAGTAGAACACAAGTGAGTTGTGGGCGATACAAGTCATACTGCCTACAAGCATGTCACACTTTGGTTCGGCGGTATTGTTGGACGAGACGACCCGGACCAACCTTACGCGTACGCTTACGCGAGACCGGTTCCCTCGACGTGCTTTGCACATAGATGGCTTGCGGGCGACTGTCTCTCCAACTTTAGTTGAACTGAGTGTGGCTATGCCCGGTCCTTGAGAAGGTTAAAATGGAGTCTATTTGACAAACTATCGTTGTGGTTTCGATGCGTAGGTGAGAACAGTTCTTGCTTAAGCCCGTAGCAGCCACGTAAAACATGCAACAACAAAGTAGAGGACGTCTAACTTGTTTTTGCAGGGCATGTTGTGATGTGATATGGTCAAGACATGATGCTAAATTTTATTGTATGAGATGATCATGTTTTGTAACCGAGTTATCGGCAACTGGCAGGAGCCATACGGTTGCCGCTTTATTGTATGCAATGCAATCGCGATGTAATGCTTTACTTTATCACTAAGCGGTAGCGATAGTCGTGGAAGCATAAGATTGGCGAGACGACAACGATGCTACGATGGAGATCAAGGTGTCGCGCCGGTGACGATGGTGATCATGACGGTGCTTCGGAGATGGAGATCACAAGCACAAGATAATGATGGACATATCATATCACTTATATTGATTGCATGTGATGTTTATCTTTTATGCATCTTATCTTGCTTTGATTGACGGTAGCATTATAAGATGATCTCTCACTAAATTATCAAGAAGTGTTCTCCCTGAGTATGCACCGTTGCCAAAGTTCGTCGTGCCCAGACACCACGTGATGATCGGGTGTGATAAGCTCTACGTCCATCTACAACGGGTGCAAGCCAGTTTTGCACACGCAGAATACTCAGGTTAAACTTGACGAGCCTAGCATATGCAAATATGGCCTCGGAACACAGAGACCGAAAGGTCGAGCGTGAATCATATAGTAGATATGATCAACATAACGATGTTCACCATTGAAAACTACTCCATCTCACGTGATGATCGGTTATGGTTTAGTTGATTTGGATCACGTGATCACTTGGAGGATTAGAGGGATGTCTATCTAAGTGGGAGTTCTTAAGTAATATGATTAAATTGAACTTAAATTTATCATGAACTTAGTCTTGGTAGTATTTTGCTAATTATGTTGTAGATCAATAGCTCGCGTCGTTGCTTCCCTGTGTTTATTTTTGATATGTTCCTAGAGAAAATTGTGTTGAAAGATGTTAGTAGCAATGATGCGGATTGGATCCATGATCTGAGGTTTATCCTCATTGCTGCACAGAAGAATTATGTCCTTGATGCACCGCTAGGTGACAGACCTATTGCAGGAGCAGATGCAGACGTTATGAACGTTTGGCTAGCTCAATATGATGACTACTTGATAGTTTAGTACACCATGCTTAATGGCTTAGAATCGGGACTTCAAAGACGTTTTGAACGTCATGGACCATATGAGATGTTCCAGGAGTTGAAGTTAATATTTCAAGCAAATACCCGAGTTGAGAGATATGAAGTCTCCAACAAGTTCTATAGCTAAAAGATGGAGGAGAATCGCTCAACTAGTGAGCATGTGCTCAGATTGTCTGGGTACTACAATCGCTTGAATCAAGTGGGAGTTAATCTTCCAGATAAGATAGTGATTGACAGAATTCTCTAGTCACCATCACCAAGTTAGTAGAACTTCGTGATGAACTATAATATGCAAGGGATAACGGAAACAACTACCAAGCTCTTCGTGATGCTGAAATCAACGAAGGTAGAAATCAAGAAAAACATCAAGTGTTGATGGTTGACAAGACCACTAGTTTCAAGAAAAGGGCAAAGGGAAGAAGGGGAACTTCAAGAAGAACGGCAAGCAAGTTGCTGCTCAAGTGAAGAAGCCCAAGTCTGATCCTAAGCCTGAGACTAAGTGCTTCTACTGCAAAGGGACTGGTCACTGGAAGCGGAACTACCCCAAGTATTTGGCGGATAAGAAGGATGGCAAAGTGAACAAAAGTATATTTGATATACATGTTATTGATGTGTGCTTTACTAGTGTTTATAGCAACCCCTCCGTATTTGATATTGGTTCAGTTGCTAAGAGTAGTAACTCGAAACAGGAGTTGCAGAATAAACAGAGACTAGTTAAGGATGAAGTGACGATATGTGTTGGAAGTAGTTCCAAGATTGATATGATCATCATCGCACACTCCCCTATACTTTCGGGATTAGTGTTGAACTTAAATAAGTGTTATTTGGTTTTTGCGTTGAGCATGAATATGATTTGATCATGTTTATTGCAATACGGTTATTCATTAAAATCAAAGAATAATTGTTGTTCTGTTTACATGAATAAAACCTTCGATGGTCATACACCCAATGAAACAAGTTCGTTGGATCTCGATCGTAGTGATACACATATTCATAATATTGAAACCAAAAGATGCAAAGTTAATAATGATAGTGCAACTTATTTGTGGCACTGCCGTTTAGGTCATATTGGTATAAAGCGCATGAAGAAACTCCATGCAGATGGGCTTTCGGAATCACTTGATTATGAATCACTTGATGATTGCGAACCATGCCTTTTGGGCAAGATGACTAAAACTCCGTTCTCCGGAACAATGGAGCAAGCAACAGATTTGTTGGAAATCATACATACTGATGTATGTGGTCCGTTGAATATTTAAGGCTTGCAGCGGGTATCATTATTTTCTGACCTTCACAGATGATTTGAGCAGATATGGGTATATCTACTTAATGAAATAGAAGTCTGATACATTTGAAAAGTTCATATAATTTCAGAGTGAAGTGGAAAATCATCGTAACAAGAAAATAAAGTTTCTACGATCTGATCGTGGAAAAGAGTATTTGAGTTACGAGTTTGGTCTTCAGTTAAAACAATGTGAAATAGTTTCACTACTCACGCCACCTGGAACACCACAGCATAATGGTGTGTCCGAACGTCATAACCATACTTTATTGGATATAGTGCAATCTATGATGTTTCTTACCGATTTACCACTATCGTTTTTGGGGTCATGCATTAGAGACAGCTGCATTCACGTTAAAAAAAAGGGGGCACCATCTATATCCATCGAGACGACGCCTTATGAACTATGGTTTGGCAAGAAACCAAAGTTGTCGTTTCTTGAAGTTTGGGGTTGCGATGCTTATGAGAAAAGTTTCATCCTGATAAGCTCAAACCCAAATCGGAGAAATATGTCTTTATAGCATACCCAAAGGAGACTGTTGGGTACACCTTCTATCACGGATCCTAAGGCAAGACATTCGTTGCTTATAATGGATCCTTTCTAGAGAAGGAGTTTCTCTTGAAAGAAGTAAGTGGGAGGAAAGTAGAAAACTTGATAAGGTAATTGTACCTTCTACCTTATTGGAAAGTAGTTCATCACAAAAATCTGTTCTTGTGACTACTACACCAATTAGTGAGGAAGCTAATGATGATGATCATGTAACTTCAGATCAAGTTACTACCGAATCTCGTAGGTAAACGAGAGTGAGATCCGCACCAGAATGGTACGGTAATCCTGCTCTGGAGGTCATGTTACTTGACCATGACGAACCTACGAACTATGAGGAAGCGATGATGAGCCCAGATTCCGCGAAATGGTTTGAGGCCATGAAATCTGAGATATGATCCATGTATGAGAACAAAGTTTGGACTTTGGTTGACTTGCCCGATGATCGGTAGGCAATTGAGAATAAATGGATCTTCAAGAGGAAGACGGACGCTGATAGTAGTGTTACTATCTACAAAGCTAGAATTGTCGCAAAAGGTTTTCGACAAGTTCAAGGTGTTGACTACGATGAGAGCTTCTCACTCGTATCTATGCTTGAGTCTGTCCGAATCATGTTAGTAATTGCCGCATTTTATGAAATCTGGCAAATGGATAAACAAAACTGCATTCCTTAATGGATTTATTAAACAAGAGTTGTATATGATGCAACAGAAGGTTTTGTCAATCCGAAAGGTGCTAACAAAATGTGCAAGCTCCAGCGATCCATCTGTGGACTGGTGCAAGCATCTCGGAGTTGGAATATACGCTTTGATGAGTTGATCAAAGCATATAGTTTTATACAGACTTGCGGTGAAGCCTGTATTTACAAGAAAGTGAGTGGGAGCACTACAACATTTCTGATAAGTATATGTGAATGACATATTGTTGATCGGAAATAATGTAGAATTATTCTGTAAAGCATAAAGGAGTGTTTGAAAGGAGTTTTTCAAAGAAAGACTTCGGTGAAGCTGCTTACATATTGAGCTTCAAGATCTATAGATCAAGACGCTTGATAAGTTTTTTGAATGAGCACATACCTTGACAAGATTTTGAAGTAGTTCAAAATGGAGCAGTCAAAGAAAGAGTTCTTGCCTGTATTATAAGGTGTGAAGTTGAGTAAGACTCAAAGCCCGACCACGGCAGAAGATAGAAAGAGAATGGAAGTCATTCCCTATGCCTTGGCCATAGGTTCTATAAAGTATGTCATGCTGTATACCAGATCTATTGTATACCCTACACTGATTTGGCAAGGGAGTACAATAGTGATCTAGGAGTAGATCACTGGACAGCGGTCAGAATTATCCTTAGTGAAATAAGGATATGTTTCTCGATTATGGACGTGATAAAAAGGTTCGTCGTAAAGGGTTACGCCGATGCAAGTTTTGGCACTAATCTAGATGACTCTAAGTCTCGGTCTAGATACATATTGAAAGTGGGAGCAATTAGCTAGAGTAGCTCCATGCAGAGCATTGTTGACATAGAAATTTGCAAAATACATGTGGATTTGAATGTGGTAGACCCGTTGACTAAGATTCTCTCACAAGCAAAACATGATCACACCTTAGTACTCTTTGGGTGTTAATCACATAGCGATGTGAACTAGATTACTGAATCTAGTAAACCCTTTGGGTGTTGGTCACATGGCGATGTGAACTATGGGTGTTAACCACATAATGATGTGAACTATCGATGTTAATCACATGGTGATGTAATCTAGATTATTGACTCTAGTGCAAGTGGGAGACTGAAGGAAATATGCCCTAGAGGCAATAATAAAGTTATTATTTATTTCCTTATATCATGATAAATGTTTATTATTCATGCTAGAATTGTATTAACCGGAAACATAATACATGTGTGAATACATAGACAAACAGAGTGTCACTAGTATGCCTCTACTTGACTAGCTCGTTAATCAAAGATGGTTATGTTTCCTAACCATGGACAAAGAGTTGTTATTTGATTAACGAGGTCACATCATTAGTTGAATGATCTGATTGACATGACCCATTCCATTAGCTTAGCACCCGATCGTTTAGTATGTTGCTATTGCTTTCTTCATGACTTATACATGTTCCTATGACTATGAGATTATGCAACTCCCGTTTACCGGAGGAACACTTTGGGTGCTACCAAACGTCACAACGTAACTGGGTGATTATAAAGGAGTACTACAGGTGTCTCCAAAGGTAGATGTTGGGTTGGCGTATTTCGAGATTAGGATTTGTCACTCCGATTGTCGGAGAGGTATCTCTGGGCCCTCTCGGTAATACACATCACACAAGCCTTGCAAGCATTATAACTAAGATGTTAGTTGTGAGATGATGTATTACGGAACGAGTAAAGAGACTTGCCGGTAACGAGATTGAACTAGGTATTGGATACCGACGATCGAATCTCGGGCAAGTAACATACCGATGACAAAGGGAACAACGTATGTTGTTATGCGGTCTGACCGATAAAGATCTTCGTAGAATATGTAGGAGCCAATATGGGCATCTAGGTCCCGCTATTGGTTATTGACCGGAGACGTGTCTCGGTCATGTCTACATTGTTCTTGAACCATAGGGTCCGCACGCTTAATGTTACGATGACAGTTATTATGAGTTTATGCATTTTGATGTACCGAAGGTTGTTCGGAGTCCCGGATGTGATCACGGACATGACAAGGAGTCTTGAAATGGTCGAGACATAAAGATTGATATATTGGAAGCCTATGTTTGGACATCGAAAGTGTTCCGGGTGAAATCGGGAATTTTACCGGAGTACCGGGAGGTTACCGGAACCCCCCGGGAACCAAATGGGCCTTAGTGGGCCTTAGTGGAAAGGTGAAAGGGGCAGCCCAAGGTGGGCTGCGCGTCTCCCCCCTCCCCTAGTCCTATTAGGACTAGGAGAGGTGGCCGGCCCCCTTCTCCCTCTCTCTCTCTCTCTCTCGAGGAGTCCTATTAGGAATAGGATTGGGGGGGAGTCCTACTCCCGGTAGGAGTGGGACTCCTCCTGCGCCCTCCTCCTTTGGCCGGCCAGCCCTTCCCCTGGCAACCTTTATATACGGGGGCAGGGGGCACCTCTAGACACATAAGTTGATCGTTGAGATCGTTCCTTAGCCGTGTGCGGTGCCCCCTGCCACCAAATTCCACCTCGGTCATATCGTTGTAGTGCTTAGGCGAAACCCTACGTCGGTAGTACATCAAGATCGTCACCACGCCGTCGTGCTGACGGAACTCCTCCCCGAAGCTTTGCTGGATCGGAGCCCGGGGATCGTCATCGAGCTGAACGTGTGCTGAGAGCTCGGAGGTGCCGGAGTAACGGTGCTTGGATCGGTCGGATCGGGAAGAAGACGTACGACTACTTCCTCTACGTTGTGTCAACGCTTCCGTTGCAATCTACAAGGGTACGTAGATCAGACTCTCCCCCTCGTTGCTATGCATCACCATGATCTTGCGTGTGCGTAGGAAATTTTTTGAAATTACTACGTTCCCCAACAGTCATCTTGTGGTTTCACAATAAAAGGAAAAGCTATTATCCTGAAATTTATTTTATTTTATTTTTGTTCAGCAGTGTTTATTTTATTTTTGTTCAGGGGTATCTCTCATGTGTCACAAAATGCTTTTTTAAAGGTCTAGGGGCTATTTTTAGTCACTAGTGATCGATCCCCCACCCTTGTCTTTGATCCTTGCCGAGCTTCAAAGATCCTACCACAAAACGCCAGTTCACTAAGTTATTCTATTTTTTTTTCTGCTTTTGTGTCTATATTGTAGTCACATGCCATACAATTCCTCTCAATGAATTACTCTATCCGTTTCTAAATATAAGTCCCTTTTAGAGATTCCACTATGAACTACATGCGAAGCAAAAATGAGTGAATCTATACTTTAAAATTTGTCTATATACATCCATATACAGTTGGTAGTGAAATCTTTAAAAAACCTTATAATTAGGAACGGAGGGAGTAGATAATAACGCACATCTTCTTATTTTTATATGTTTTGTTATCTGGTTGCTCTGGTTGATAAAGGGGAATTTTGCATAGGTGCACTTAAAATGATTACTGTTATAGCTGACGTATGACTTGCATGGTTTAATTTGGTACATTTTTGTTGCACCTAAACATTAGGTATATAAACATGTTCATCGAGGTTGACAAGTCATTGTTGAATTTGGAATTATGAGGATCTCAGGCATTGTCAGGTTGTTGTACGTCATATAGAGCAAGAAGAGTGCCAACCAGGACGTGACAAGATCAAAACATGCATAATCCTTTCATATTTTCTTCCTTGCTCATTTCGCTGCCGCAACAAAAAATTAACATTGTATTCCCGTTGCAACACACGGGCAATTTTCTTATTGAATTTAAGTACATCCCAGTTTTATTTCCCGTTGCAACGCACGGGCATTTGTGCTAGTAATTTCATCATATAAGTAAGGAGAAAATAGAAAACGAAAAATGGAAAAAAGAATCAAGGAAACAAAGGGAAAAGATGTAACCTATCAGATATTCTCAAGGGCGCGTTTGGTTGCCCACATTTGGGCCAACCAGGCCCGCGGGGAAGAAACCGGCATGTTTGGTAGCCCGCGTCTCATGTTGCGTCTGCACCGCGAACCAACCTGTGGTTGGATTGTTAGAGGAACTGTGGTATCCCCAGCCCATCAGGGTTCAAGTCCTGGTGCTCGCATTTATTCCTGGATTTATTTTAGGATTTTCGGCGATGTGCATTGAGTGGGAGGAGACGTTCCCGTCAACAACGAGGTGCCTACGGTAACTTCATAAATTTCAAGATGATATTGCTGGCTCAGTCTTTCGAATGTGCTCGTAGGGGTAGGGGTGTGCGTGTGTGCATTCATATGGTGAGTATATGCGCGTGTATATGAGCGCTTGCGTCTGTATTGTGTTTAAAAAAATGTTGCGTCTGCACCGAACGAAGTTTAAAGCGCCTCGGAGCCAGGCCCGCGAGCTACACTTAGATCTGCAGTTTCTCGCGAGCCTGGTCGAGCGGAGCCATAGCGAGCGCATGTGGGTGGGCCCTTGCACAAGAGGAGACGAGAGGGATGCGAGCTCTGTACATGCTTCTTCTTCCTCCTCCACCAACCTCATGCCTAATCTCCTTTCTTTCTTCTCCTCTCTAATATACACAATGGTGCTTCGATTCGAGATAAGTTCTACACGAAAAAGATGCACATCGATGTTATGATTCCATTCACGCGATCAGTTTATAGTCTCGTCGGATGTAAATGCTCAATTTTGTGTTCATGTTCCAAGTTGTTTTGGACGAATTTTGTTAGATTCGTCGCCTACGATCGATCCTTTGGAATTTCCTTTGACCGGCAGCTTCATCATGCAATTCCACACGATGTTCGTGTCGCAAGTTTTCTGTTTTGATGAGCATTGATGCCACTATTACGCGCGCATTGTATTTCTTCTCCTTTGTCCTCTGTCTCGCAGCCCTCCTATTCGTCCCTTTCAACTTTGACATCGTTCCTCTTGGCCTCCTTGCCCGTATCCTACTACACTGGAGTCGTATCCTACGTCGGCCATCTCGGCATCCTCTCTCTTGTCATACTGCACTGACGTTGCCATGGCGCAACCACTGAATTTCTTCTCCTCTGTCCATTGTCTCCGAGCGGACTTTCTGTATGACGACGAGGCTAGCAACTAGTTCTCCGCGCCGCCGACGAGGTCGCTTGACTCCGTGCACATCGTGTCGGACGCGGCGCCACGACCACAATCACCCGCAGTCACCATTTCTAGTCCCCCGTCCTCTGCATCAACGCTCCTCCGCATGGACTGTCTCTATGGCAGCAACGCTAGAAACCCGTTCACCGCGGCGCCGACAGGAACGCTCGCATGAGACTCCGTGCTCGTCGTGTCGGACACAGAGCCGCGGTCACCGTCCACCGCAATTTGCGAGGCACGGTGTAACTGTGTGTGTTAAGTATAAGTGTTAGCACTTAGTCATATCCCGCGTATACAACCAAACACTGTGTAGTTGCGTGAGCCGAGGCAATGCAGGCAACCAAACACCCTGCCAAAATTACTGCCCTAATGCGAGAGGTCTAGATGCGGGCAACCAAACAATGTGCAAATGTTAGTTTTTGGCCTGCATTTTCTCACCCAGGCTCTCTTTAGCTAGCCTAAGCTAAACAAGCCCCAATTGCTTGTGACGCCCCCAATTTGACCGTACACTAACCATACACGCAAATGTGTATGATCAAGATCAAGGACTCACGGAAAGATATCACAACACAACTCTAGACACATGAAAGATAATACAAGCTTTATATTACAAGCCAGGGGCCTCGAGGGCTCGAATACATAAGCTCGATCATAGACAAGTCAGCGGAAGCAACAATATCTGAGTACAGATATAAGTTAAACAAGGTGCCATAAGATGGCTAGCACAAACTGGAATACATTTCGAAAGAGGCGCAGGGCTCTTGTCTGGGATCCTCCTAAACTACTCCTGGTCGTCAGCAGCCTGCACGTAGTAGTAGGCACCCTCGGTGTGGTAGGAGTCGTCGAAGGTAGCAGCCTACGAACATGGCTGGTGAGCAGACCTAGCAACCTCCATTACAAAGGAAGTTGCGTTACGCGGTCCAACCCGGCGCACGCCGCTCAGTTGCTGACATCAAGAAGGCTTCGGCTGATACCACGATGTCGAGTGCCCATAATTGTTCCTGTGTAGTTCGTTAATGCGTATAGGCCAGTGGCCAGACTCGGATCAAATATCTAGATCTCGTTAAGCGTATTATTTGAAGTATCCGCGGACGCCGACCAGGGACCAGGCCCACCTGTCCCCTAGGTGGTCGCAACCTGCCCTGTCGCTCCACCACAAAGTAGCCATCAGGGGGCTGTCGGGAACCCAGGCCCATCACTACCTAGATGGAACCACCCGCCTCTTCAGCCCCCATCTCCGAACAGTAACATAAGTAATGTAAAAGTATGTAGTATATGTACCCGTGATCACCTCCCAAAGTGATCACGGCCCAATAGTATAGCATGGCAGACGGACAAGAGTGTAAGGCCACTGATGTAACACTAGCAACCTATACTAAGCATTTAGGATTGCAGGTAAAGGTATCAATAGTAGTAACAAGGACAGGCTATGCAGCAGTATAGGATCAAACCGATGAAATAGTAACACTTCTCTAATGCAAGCAGTAGAGGGAAAGAGTAGGTGATATCGGGATGAACAAGGGGGGGGGGTTGACTGGAAGCTCTGTTGCACAGGAAGAAGGGTCGTTGGTGACGTAGTCATACTCAATGGCATCATCGCTGGTCTCGGGGTCTATCGGAGAAGAAGAGGGGGAACAAACAGTAAATACAGAGCAAACAAAGCATCACAGAATATAACAAGGCAATACATGGTGCCAGGGGTGATCTAACGCAGGGATAGGTGATACCGACAAAAGGGGAGAACATCCGGAAAGGTATTCCCGGTGTTTGGCATATTCGGACGGATGAAACGGAGGTGGATTGTTGCACGTTCTCTATGCTAGGGATGTGTGGCAGACGAACGAACTGCGTATTCGGATTCGTCTTGTCGTTCTGAGCAACTTTCATGTACAAAGTATTTTCATCCGAGTTACAGATTATTTTATATTAATTTTTAAACTTTTAATTCATTTTCTAAATTATTTTAATCCGAAACTTAAATGTCAAATTGCTAGATGTACCCAGCACAGTGTACACAAAAATGTACACTAGCTGACATGTGGGACCTGGACGACCCAGTTGACCAGTCAACGCTTGACTGGTCAACAGGGGGTAGCCCCCCTATCATACACAGAACTAACTAATAACCATTTCAGTTAGCTAATTAGCAGGTTAATTAAGGTTAAGTTAATTAAGCACACATAATTAAGTTAATTAATTCATTTACTAATTAATTAATTAATTTTTTATTCTTATAAAAATGTTCTGGGGTGGACCCCACTTGTCATAGGCCTAGGGGGAGACCTAACGGGCGCGCAGGCGGAGGGCGTCGGGGCAGCGGGCGCTCGACCGCTGGCCTCGGGCGCAACCAGCGGGGAGGCGCAGCGGGGCTAGCGGCGAGCGATGGCGGGGACGACGACTGCATGGCCGGGAACGAGTGACGTGGTGGAAGAGAGCGGCGCAGCAGGGCGGCAGCGGCAGCGGCGCGAGCAGAGGCAGTGGGAGGGGCGGGGCCACTCGGTGGCTGGCCGAGCGAGGCCACGCGGGGTAGAGGAGGCCCGGGGGAAGCTGTGGCCGGCGGGCAAAGTAGCAGCGCAGCCGCGGCACGCGAGCATCACGTAGAAGGAGTAGCGCAGCAGCAGGCAGAGCGGGACAGAACGCGGACAGCGGTGACAACTGCGGTAGGCGGCAATAGCAGCAGCAGCTTGCAGCGGTAGTAGCAGTTAGCGGAAGTAGAGGCAGGTGAGCGCGAATCAACAACAGCAGTATGCAGGGCACGACCCCGGGCGTACGCGCACACGCGAGGTCGCCGAAGCGGGACTAGGCAGCAGCAGGCAGCACGCTCGCGGGAGGGAGGCAAGGTGCAGGCAAAACAAAGATGGCGCTACGGTGACTAAAAGGGCCGGCTAAGGATGACATTAACCTCCTGGGAACCTGCTGAGCACACAACATGCACGGACGCGACAATAGGCTGTCGAGGCCACGACAGCGCCATGGCCGGCGGTGAGGGGCTCTCGGCCACGACTGCCAGACGAGCTTGAGGATGCGAACGGCAACGGGAAGAAAGAGGAAATGAAGGGGGCTTACTGTGAGTCAGAAGAGGAGCTCGAGGAGGCCGGGGTGCAGTGACAATGGCAAATAGAAGCAGCGATGTCCGGTGACCGACACGGAGGAAGAAGGTGCGGGCGGCGTTGCGGCTGCTCCTCAGACTTGACCCAGGGACGATGAAGATGAAGAGGACCACGCCGGAGCTGCTGGACACATTGGCGGGGCGAGGGGACGACGGTGGCCGCGGGATCGAGCGGTGCTCGGAGACGACGGCGTTGGGCGGAATACAGAGGGAGAGAATGAGCGAGTTAGAGGGAGTGAGTGGGTACTAGGGTTCGCTGGGGGTTGGGGATGCTCTTATCTGTCTCGGGGCACCGACGGACGATCGACACGGGCGAGATCCACGCGTGGACGGCCTAAAGAAAATATGCCCTAGAGGCAATAATAAATTTGTTATTTATATTTCCTTTCATGATAAATGTTTATTATTCATGCTAGAATTGTATTAACCGGAAACTTGATACATGTGTGGATACATAGACAAAACACAGTGTCCCTAGTAAGCCTCTACTAGACTAGCTCGTTAATCAAAGATGGTTAAGTTTCCTAACCATAGACATGACTTGTCATTTGGTGAACGGGATCACATCATTAGGAGAATGATGTGATGGACAAGACCCATCCGTTAGCTTAGCATAATGATCGTTAAGTTTTATTGCTATTGCTTTCTTCCTTTCATATACATATTCCTTTGACTATGAGATTATGCAACTCCCGAATACCGGAGGAATACCTTGTGTGCTATCAAATGTCACGACGTAACTGGGTGATAATAAAGATGCTCTACAGGTATCTCCGAAGGTGTTTATTGGGTTGACATAGATCGAGATTAGGATTTGTCACTCGGAGTATCAGAGAGGTATCTCTGGGCCCTCTTGGTAATGGACATCATAGTAAGCCTTGCAAGCAATGTGACTAATGAGTTAGTTGCAGGATGATGCATTACGGAACGAGTAAAGAGACTTGCCGGTAACGAGATTGAACTAGGTATGAAGATACCGACGATAGAATCTCGGGCAAGTAACATACTGATGACAAAGAGAATAACGTATGTTGTCATTACGGTACAACCGATAAAGATTGCGTAGAATATGTGGGAACCAATATGAGCATCCAGGTTCCGTTGTTGGTTATTGACCAGAGAGGTGTCTCGGTCATGTCTACATAGTTTCAAACCCGTAGGGTCCGCATGCTTAACGTTCGATGACGATTTTGCATTATATGAGTTATGTGATTTGGTGACTGAATGTTGTTCGGAGTCCCGAATGAGATCACAGACATGAAGAGGAGTCTCGAAATGGTCGAGAGGTAAAGATTCATATATAGGACGATGATATCCGGACAATGGAAGTGTTCTATGGGTACCGGGTACATATCGGGGCATCAGAACGGGTCCCGGGCACCCCCCGGCAAACTATATGGGCCTAATGGGCCAAGAGAGGGACAGACCAGCCCCTAAGGGGCTGGTGCGCCCCACTATAGGCCCAATAGGAGGAGAAGGAAAGGAAGGGAAGGGAGAAGGAAAGGGGAGGATTCAGCCTCCCCCTTTCCTTCCCTCCCCCTCCTCTTTCCTTCCCCCTCCGATGAATATGGAAAGGGGGGAGGCCGACTTGGAGGCGCCCAAGTAGGATCCCTCCTACTTGGGGCGCCCCTTGTTGCTCCCCTCCCTCTCCCACCTATATATATATATATGTGGGGGGGGGGGGTGGGCACTGCTAGAACACACAACATTGATTCCTAGCCGTGTGCGACGCCCCCTCCACAATTTATGCCTCCGGTCATATTGTCGTAGTGCTTAGGTGAAGCCCTGCACGGACCACTTTATCACCGTCACGATGCCGTTGCGCTGACGAAACTCTCCCTCGACACTTTGCTAGATCAAGAGTTTGAGGGACGTCATCGAGTTGAACGTGTGCAGAACTCAGAGGTGTCGTACATTCGGTGGTTGTAACACCCCGAGAATCATGCTACAGTAATCCCCTTCTAATGATGCCTTGTCATCATTGCTACTGTTGCTAATCTTCACTTGTTCCAAATCACCGATTCAAATTCAAATCCAATCTAAAGTCAAAAACTCTTAGTTGTCAGACAGGAAATCTAAAATGTCCATCTTGTGGCAAATAGTCATTTGTTAATATTGGTGGTGAACCAACATTTTTGCAAGGTGTTTAAATGGCCTAAAGCAATTAAAGCAGTGGCTAAAACAATAGTTTAAATGGCTTTTTACTTTATAAAAAGTTCAAACTATTTCAAAAGCCTCACAACCTTTTTGTGGCAGTGCTAACTATTGCAAAGTAATTATGTGGCCAAGTCCCACATTTTACAAAATCCTTTTGGCAGCCCAAATATTTCCATGCTTTTTCTGTAAAAAGATAAGAGCAAAAGTAAAGAAAAAGAAAAACCCCCATGACCCCCTGGGCCTTAGTCATCTGGGCGGCCCAACCCAGCAGCCCACCTCCCCCGGTCGCCTCCCTCCTCTCTGTTCACCCGACCCAGCGACCGCGCTCGCCGGTCGCCATCGAACCCTGTCGCCATCCCCGTCGGGGAAGGGATAAGGGCAACGTCCCCTCGACCCCTCGGGCTCCCCGCACCCACTCACCCCCCCTGGACGCCCCCTCTCCCCTCTCTCCCTCTGGCCTCGCCCCCTTCTCCAGATCCTCCTCACCCCGACGCACTTTCGCCGCCGCGTTGCTGCGCCACCGCGGCCACCGAGCCCTCCTTGCCGCCCGATGTGTCCACGAGTCCCAAGACCGTCTTCTGCTTTGTCTGCACCAACGACCTCAAGGCGGGAGCCACCCAGCGCCGGATCCCCTTCGTCTTCCTCCTCGACGGCCACCACACGACCTCGCAGCTAATCTGCTTCACCGGACCTCCCCGAGCCCTCTGCCTAGACCCCACGCTCCCGCGATGAGCTCCTGCGCCGAATGCGCCGTCCCCTGCCCTCTCTAGCCGCCCGTAGCCACTACACCGACGAAGCCCGAACCACCGCCGCCTCGTCTTGTTGCCGGCGCATCTCCGGTGACCTTTTGGTCAAGGGCTCGCGACCGTTGGCCTCGCCGCGACGCATATGCTCTGCCCCGCCTCTCAGTTCGCTCGCTAACGCACCGCATCACCATCACCGTCGAGCGCCCGAAGGCCACCGCCGCCCGTGCTCCACGCCGATGCCGTTTCCGGCCGCCCTGGGGCCGGCCACCACCGCGGTTAGCTGCGGCTTGCCACTCCCGTTCGAACAGCGTCGGCCGCGTCCGTTTTGGCCCCCTGTAGACGAATCCCGACGAGGCCGGGCGCCCTCCGCCGCGTTTTCGTGCTCGCTGGCGTTGAGCCGCCGACCCGCTGAGCTGGCACACCTGGGGCCACCCCCTGGGTCCCTGCCAGTGGGGCCCCTGGCCGCCTGTTGACCAGTTGACATGGTCAACTATGCTGACTGGGCAGGCCACAGCCAGTGACGTGCGGGCCCCACCGCTTAAATAAACTAATTAAAATGGTTTTATAATTAAAATTAATTAGTTTAGCTAATTAGTCACTGACATGTGGGGCCCAACTGCTAATTAACACCCTGTTAATTTAAAATAACCCAATGTTAGCCCTCTGTCTATGACATGTGGGACCCACTGGTCAGTTTGATCTGGTCAGCGAGTCTGTTGACTGCTGACGTCATCAGCACGTCATGCTGACATCATTTTATCTTTTCTGTTAATTTAAATAAATCCAGAAAATGGTTTAATCTTTGAAAATTCATAGAAAATAAAGCGTAACTCGGATGAAAATTTTTTCTATATGAAAGTTGCTCAGAAAAATCCAACGAATCCGATTACGCGGTCCGTTCATCTGTCACATGCCCCTAGATTGCTGAACATGGAACATTCCCCCTCCGGTCATCTGTCTAACACATGTGCGGAACTGGGAGTACATTCCTGGTTGAATTCCCCCTTCACCTACATCGTGTAGCCTTGCGTTAGAACACCCCTAGCACCGCTTATTGTCATGTCATGCAACTGTGTGCCTTGTATTTACTATTTCTTCCCCCTCTTCTTCTCCGATAGACCTCGAGACCGATGTTGGTGCCTCTGAGTATGACTATGTCAACGACGACCCCTCCTTGCCAGAGCAACCAGGCAAGCCCTCCCTTTGATCATCCCGATATCGCCCATTCTATACTCTCATGTTTGCATTAGATTTTGCTACTGTTATTGTTTGCTCCTATTCTGATGCATAGCCTGATTTTGTACCTACTTATTGATCCCTACCTGCTTATTCTAAACTTCTTAGTATAGGTTGGTTAGTGATCCATCAGTGACCCCCACCTTGTCCTTGTTGCCCCTGCTTCATCATTGAAGACCCGAACAACGGGATCGAATACTAGGCCCCGGCACCGCACATCACTTTCCCCTTAGTTGCTCGACACTGCTGGGTTACTATCGAGTGCCGAGGGTGAGACCTCTACAACACTTCTGATGTGCCTGTAGTGTAGCTATTCGGTCGTGGTCATCAAGGGTGATTCCGCCTTAACCACTTCTGATACGACTCTGTCGTGCAACCCTTCAAGTGTGAACCTCGGGGGTGATTCCTCTTACTGTTCACCTTGATGATTACATCGAGTGGAATTCACCGGGGGTGATTCCTCGGGTTTTCCCCTTGATGTTTAGACACATAGTTACTATGATTACTATGACTTTACAACTGTTACTTGGAAAGGCGGGTCGACCCCGAGGGGTACCCGCCAGTGATGTGGAGACGGGTTGACCTGGAGGGTACCCGAGAGTTGAATACGAGGCGTGGCTGGTGATAACCCACAAGTATAGGGGATCGCAACAGTTTTCGATAAGTAAGAGTGTCGAACCCAACGAGGAGCTAAAGGTAGAACAAATATTCCCTCAAGTTCTATCGACCACCGATACAACTCCACCCACGCTTGACGTTCGCTTTACCTAGAACAAGTATGAAACTAGAGGTAATTTGTAGGTGTTTTTGGGTAAGCTTGCAAGAAAGTAAAGAGCACAAAAATAAAACTAGGGGCTGCTAAGGTAAAGACACAACTAAAGTAAATATAGGGAGTATGGAAAAGTGGTGATAGGACTTGTGGAATTGTTCCTAGGCAACTGACTATGTTACTAGGCAGGTAATCACTATTGCAATTCTATTTGAGGGAGAGGCATAAGCTAACATACTTTCTCTACTTGGATCATATGCACTTATGATTGGAACTCTAGCAAGCATCCGCAACTACAAAAGATACATTAAGGTAAAACCCAACCATAGCATTAAAGTATCAAGTCCCCTTTATCCCATACGCAAACAACCTACTTACTCGGGTCTGTGCTTCTGTCACTCACGCCACCCACCATAAGCAAATCATAAACATATTGCAAACCCTACAACGGGAATCCCTCACGCTTGCACGACACGGAGGGCACAATAGGACAGCACCAATAATAAAACATGCAATTCAAACCAATCATAGCAATTCATCAATCACCGATAGGACAACAAAAATCTACTCAGACATCATAGGATGGCAACACATCATCGGAAAATAATATGATGCATAAAGCACCATGTTCAAGTAGAGGGTACAGCGGGTTGCGGGAGAGTGGACCGCTGTAGATAGAGGGGGGGAAGGTGATGGAGATGTTGGTGAAGATGGCGGAGGCGTTGGTGAAGATCGCGGTGATGATGATGGCCCCCGGCGGCGTTCCGGCGCCACCGGAAGCGAGGGGGAGAGAGCCTCCCTCCTTCTTCTTCTTCCTTGACCTCCTCCCTAGATGGGAGGAGGGTTTCCCCTCTGTTCCTTGGCTCCCATGGCTTGGGAGGGGCGAGAGCCCCTCCGAGATTGGATCTATCTCTCTGTTTCTGCGTTCTGTTCTGGCTCTGTTTCACCGTTTCGCGTATATATGGAGATCCGTAACTCCGATTGGCCTGAAACCTTCGCCGTGATTTTTTTTCCGAATATTATCTTTATTGCGGCAAAAGAAGAGCATCAACCGCCTTACGGTGGGCTCACGAGGGTAGGCGGCGCGCCCAGGGGGAGGGGCGCCCCCCCTGCCTCGTGACCACCTCGGGCACCGTCTCGCGTGGATTTTTCTTCTGGAATTTTCCACATTTTCCAAAAATAAGCTCCGTCCGTTTTTATCCCGTTTGGACTCCGTTTGATATGGATATTCTGCGAAACATAAAACATGCAACAGACAGGAACTGGAACTGGGCACTGGATCAATATGTTAGTCCCAAAAATAATATAAAAAGTTGCCAAAAATTATATGAAAGTGAATAATATTGGCATGGAACAATCAAAAATTATAGATACGACGGAGACGTATCAGCATCCCCAAGCTTAATTCCTGCTCGTCCTCGAGTAGGTAAATGATAAAAAAGAATAATTTTTGA
The DNA here is from genome assembly GCA_034509565.1 of Triticum monococcum. NCBI lineage: Eukaryota > Viridiplantae > Streptophyta > Magnoliopsida > Poales > Poaceae > Triticum > Triticum monococcum. Next base: position 617,318,949 of record CM067847.1, on the reverse strand, counting down.
TGTGGAATGCTACCTAGCATAATCTTGATCATATGTCTAATCATGGCATGAATATTAAGACACGAGTGATTCAAAGCAATAGTCTATCATTTGACATAAAAACAATAATACTTCAAGCATACCAACCAAGCAATTATGTCTTATTGAAATAACATAGCCAAAGAAAGCTCATCCCTACAAAATCATATAGTCTGGCTATGCTCCATCTTCACCACAAAAGCATTCACATCATGCACAACCCCGATGACAAGCCAGGCAATTGTTTCATACTTTTGACGTTCTCAAACCTTTTCAACTTTCACGCAATACATGAGCGTGAGCCATGGATATAGCACTATAGGTGGAATAGAATATGATGATGGGGGTTATGTGGAGAAGACAAAAAAAGAGAAAGTCTCACATCAACGTGGCTAATCAACGGGCTATGGAGATGCCCATTAATTGATGTCAATGCGAGGAGTAGGGATTACCATGCAACGGATGCACTAAGAGCTATAAGTGTATGAAAGCTCAACAAAAGAAACTAAGTGGGTGTGCATCCAACTTGCTTGCTCATGAAGACCTAGGGCATTTGAGGAAGCCCATCGTTGGAATATACAAGCCAAGTTCTATAATGAAAATTCCCACTAGTATATGAAAGTGACAACATAGGAGACAATCTATATGAAGAACATGGTGCTACTTTGAAGCACAAGATATGAGACTCACTACATGAAGAACATGGTGCTACTTTGAAGCACAAGTGTGGAAAAAGAGATAGTAACATTGCCCCCTTTTTTACGGGCTTCTTTGGCCCCAATTTTTATTTAGGCTTCATTGGCCTCTCTTCTTTTTTTGGGCAATGCTCTAATGATGATGATCATCACACTTTTATTTACTTACAACTCGATATTACAACTCGATACTAGAATAAAGATATGACTCTATATGAATGTCTCCGGCGGTGTACCGGGATGTGCAATGATCTAGCATAGCAATGACATCAAAAAAGGACAAGCCATGAAAACGTCATGCTAGCTATCTTACGATCATGCAAAGCAATATGACAATGAATGCTCAAGTCATGAATATGATGATGATGAAAGTTGCATGGCAATATATCTCGGAATGGCTATGGAAATGCCATGATAGGTAGGTATGGTGGCTGTTTTGAGGAAGATATAATGAGGCTTATGTGTGACAGAGCGTATCGTATCACGGGGTTTGGATGCACCGGCGAAGTTTGCACCAACTCTCGAGGTGAGAAAGGGCAATGCACGGTACCGAAGAGGCTAGCAATGATGGAAGGGTGAGAGTGCGTATAATCCATGGACTCAACATTAGTCATAAAGAACTCACATACTTATTGCAAAAATCTATTAGTCATCGAAACAAAGTAATACGCGCATGCTCCTAGGGGGATAGATTGGTAGGAAAAGACCATCGCTCGTCCCTGACCGCCACTCATAAGGAAGGCAATCAATAAACACCTCATGCTCCGACTTTGTTACATAACGGTTCACCATACGTGCATGCTACGGGACTTGCAAACCTCAACACAAGTATTTCTCAATTTCACAATTACTCAAGTAGCACAACTCTAATATCATCACCTTTATATCGATAAACTATTGCAAGGAATCAAACATATCATATTCAGCGATCTACAAGTTTATGTAGGATTTTATGACTACCCATGTGAATGACCAGTTCCTGTCATCTCTCTAAATAGATATAAGTGAAGCAAGAGAGTTTAATTCTTTCTACAAAAGATATGCCCAAGCTCTAACAAATATAAGTGAAGCAAAAGAGCATTCTACAAATGGCGGTTGTCTAAATGAAGAGAAACAGGCAATCCAACTTCAAATGATATAAGTGAAGCACATGAAGCATTCTATAAAGCCATACTCAAAAGATATAAGTGAAGTGCATGAAGCATTCTATAAATCAACCAAGGACCATCTCATACCAGCATGGTGCATAAAAGAAAAATGAAAACTAAAGCAAAAGACGCTCCAAGATTGCACATATCGCATGAACTAAACGAATCTGAAAACATACCGATATTTGTTGAAGAAAGAGGGGATGCCTCCCCAGCATCCCCAAGCTTAGATGCTTGAGTCTCCTTGAATATTTACTTGGGGTGCCTCGGGCATCCCCAAGCTTGAGCTCTTGCCTCTCTTCCTTCTTCTCACATCGAAACCTTCTCAATCAAACACTTCATCCACACAAAACTTCAACAGAAAACTCTGTAAGATCCATTAGTATAATAAAGCAAATCACCACTCTAAGTACTGTTGCAAACCAATTCATATTTTGTTTTTGCATTGTGTCTACTGTAACATAACTTTTCCATGGCTGAATCCATTGATATAAATTGATAGTTTCATCAAAACAAGCAAACTATGCATCAAAAACAGAATCTGTGTAAAACAGAACAGTCTGTAGCAATCTGAACATTAACCATACTTCTGATACTTGAAAAATTCTGCCAAAATTAGAAAAAATAAAGAATTTGTACAGAAAGACATTGAAAAAATAATCCAAACCATTTGACGTCCCAGTAAAAAATTAAAATTCGCGCACTACAGCCAAAGTTTCTGTCCAGCAGCATACAAACCAACAAGCATTGTAAACATCCTAAAGGCAAACCTTGGCACATCATTTTTATAATACAATGGAATTGTACAAGGGGATAATTATTTTTTTTGAAAAGTTTATGTAATCAAGATTTACAAAGTTTCTGTGAGCATGAACAAAGTTCAAGGCTAGCTCCCACATCAACAATGCTCGTCTTTCTCACTTTCGCTTTTCTTTTTGAAAAGTTTTGGGTTCCCCTCTTTATTTTTATTGTTTTTAAACTATATGAAAGAACTCAAGAGAAATAAATGACTCTCTAAAACTTTCGGGTTGTCTCCCTGGCAGCGCTTTCTTTAAAGCCATTAAGCTAGGCATATAATGCTCAAGTAGTGGATCCACCCGGATCCCAAGGTATATCAAAGCCAATTTTAATTAGAAATGATTTAGCATTTAGTAGTGAGCACAAAGCAACATATATCAAGCAATGACGAAGTCTAACTCTCTTCCTATGCATCGGCATGTCATAAAAGAACAATTCATGCACACATAGTAAAGGCCAATGCATAGTATAAACAGTTTCTTGCAATTTTATCGTGTTGGAAACATAGAGAGGTGGAGATATAGTTCCTCTCTCATAATAATTGGAAGTAGGAGCAGCAAGCACATGCATATTATATTCATCAAAATCATCATGTGCAACGGTAAAAGGCAACCCATCAATATAATCCTTAATAAGTGCAAGCTTCTCCGATATAGTGTAGTCGGGAGAATTCAAAAAGATAATAGGACTATCATGCGTGGGTGCAATAGCAACAATTTCATTCATAACCTAAGGAACTATAGCAAGTTCATCTCCATAAGCATCATTAATATTGGCATCTTGTCCACAAGCATAGCAAGCATCATCAAAAAGGGATATTTCAAGAGAATCAATGGGATCATAATAGTCATCATAGCAATCATCCTTCGGTAAGCACAAGGGGGAATTAAACAATGTATGAGTTGAAGAGTTACTCTCATTAGAAGGTGGGCACGGGTGATCAATCCGCTCTTCCTCCTTTTGTTCTTTGCTCTCCTCCTCATCTTTTTCATCCAATGAGCTCATAGTTTCATCAATTTCTTCTTCCATAGATTCCTGCAAAATATCAGTCTCTTCTTGGACAGCAGAGACCTTCTTAATAAGTGCATTAATATCATAATTGTATTTATAATTCTCATAGCAATATTTGAGGATAGCTAAATTTTCAGATCTATAAACAGCACCATTAGAATCCTCAAACTCTTTACACATAGCTTCAATTTCATAAGCACCCATAAAAGCAACAAATTCTTCTATTTGTTCCACATCATAGTAATCATATATACCTCTAGCATAAGAAGCTAAGGTTTCATTATCATTAAATTGGCATGAAAAGGGAAGGTGTGGAGAATTCATCCTAGAGCAACAAGTATAATCATATTCCACGCATAGTTGCCAAGCATACCACTTCAATATATGAATTTGATCCCATATTAGTTTCCCTTTTTGTGTCAAGCGATAATCCCTAAAGTATTCATGTTGATCCAATGTTACTCCCATTACATAATTCAATGGGGTTTTTGAAGGAAATATGCCCTAGAGGCAATAATGAAGTTATTATTTATTTCCTTATATCATGATAAATGTTTATTATTCATGCTAGAATTGTATTAACCGGAAACATAATACATGTGTGAATACATAGACAAACTTAGTGTCACTAGTATGCCTCTACTTGACTAGCTCGTTAATCAAAGATGGTTATGTTTCCTAACCATGAACAAAGTGTTGTTATTTGATTAACGAGGTCACATCATTGGTTGAATGATCTGATTGACATGACCCATTCCATTAGCTTAGCACCCGATCATTTAGTATGTTGCTATTACTTTCTTCATGACTTATACATGTTCCTATGACTATGAGATTATGCAACTCCCGTTTACCGGAGGAACACTTTGGGTGCTACCAAACGTCACAACGTAACTGGGTGATTATAAAGGAGCATTACAGGTGTCTCCAAAGGTAGATGTTGGGTGGCGTATTTCGAGATTAGGATTTGTCACTCCGATTGTCGGAGAGGTATCTCTGGGCCCTCTTGGTAATGCACATCACATAAGCCTTGCAAGCATTACAACTAATATGTTAGTTGTGAGATGATGTATTACGGAACAAGTAAAGAGACTTGCCGGTAACGAGATTGAACTAGGTATTGGATACCAACGATCGAATCTCGGGCAAGTAACATACCGATGACAAAGGGAACAACGTATGTTGTTATGCAGTCTGACCGATAAAGATCTTCATAGAATATGTAGGAGCCAATATGGGCATCCAGGTCCCGCTAGTGGTTATTGACCGGAGACATGTCTCGGTCATGTCTACATTGTTCTCGAACCGTAGGGTCCGCACGCTTAAAGTTACGATGACAGTTATTATGAGTTTATGCATTTTGATGTAACGAAGTTAGTTCGGAGTCCCGGATGTGATCACAGACATGACGAGGAGTCTCGAAATGGTCGAGACATAAAGATTGATATATTGGACGGCTATATTCGGACACCGGAAGTGTTCCGGATGATTTCGGATAAAACCGGAGTGCTGGAGGGGTTACCGGAACCCCCCCGGGGAAGTAATGGGCCTTATTGGGCCTGAGGGGAGAGAGAGGGCAGCAGCCCAAGAGGTGGCGCGCCGCCCCTCAAGGGGAGTCCGAATTGGACTAGGAGGGGGGGCCCTTTCCCTCTCCCTCTCCCTCTTTCCTTCCCCCTCAAGTCTCCTAGTTGGACTAGGAGAGGGGAGTCCTACTCCTACTAGGAGGACTCCTCCTCCCCTTGGCGCGCCCCATATGCCGGCTGGCCTCCCCCTTGCTCCTTTATATACGGGGGCAAGGGGGCACCCTAGAACACACAAGTTGATCTTCCAGATCGTTCCTTAGCCGTGTGCGGTGCCCCCTGCCACCATATTCCACCTCGATCATATCGTTGTAGTGCTTAGGCGAAGCCCTGCGTCGGTAGAACATCAAGATTGTCACCACGCCGTCGTGCTGACAGAACTCCTCCTCGAAGCTTTGCTGGATCGGAGCCCGGGGATCGTCATCGAGCTGTACGTGTGCTAAGAACTCGGAGGTGCCGGAGTAACGGTGCTTGGATCGGTCGGATCGGGAAGAAGACGTACGACTACTTCCTCTACGTTGTGTCAACACTTCCGTTGCGATCTACAAGGGTACATAGATCAGACTCTCCCCCTCGTTGCTATGCATCACCATGATCTTGCGTGTGCGTAGGAAATTTTTTGAAATCACTACGTTCCCCAACAGTTTTCTCAGGATTATTAAAGTAGTACATAATATCTTTCACATAACCATCATCGAGGGTTTTAGGAGGTTCCCCATCTCTATGAGCAGCAAGTACACCTATTTTTTTGGTATTTCGTGTTCCATATCCATAACTAAAGATAAAGAACAACTAAGAACAGAAAATAAAAATTACTTAGTGATAAAGCAAACAAGCACACACGAGAATATTCACCCCACGCTATTGCTCCCCGGCAACGGCGCTAGAAAAAGGTCTTGATAACCCACAAGTATAGGGGATCACAATAGTTTTCGATAAGTAAGAGTGTCGAGCCCAACGAGGAGCTAAAGGTAGAACAAATATTCCCTCAAGTTCTATCGACCACCGATACAACTCTACGCACGCTTGACATTCGCTTTACCTAGAACAAGTATGAAACTAGAGGTACTTTGTAGGTGTTTTTGGGTAAGCTTGCAAGAAAGTAAAGAGCACGAAAATTAACTAGGGGCTGCTAAGGTAAAGACACAACTAAAGTAAATATAGCGAGTATGGAAAATTGGTGATAGGATTTGTGGAATTGTCCCTAAGAAACTGACTATGTTACTAGACCGGTAATCACTATTGCAATTCTATTTGAGGGAGAGGCATAAGCTAACATACTTTCTCTACTTGGATCATATGCACTTATGATTGGAACTCTAGCAAGCACCCGCAACTACTAAAGATTCATTAAGGTAAAACCCAACGATAGCATTAAAGTATCAAGTCCCCTTTATCCCATACGCAAACAACCTACTTACTCGGGTCTGTGCTTCTGTCACTCACGCCACCCACCATAAGCAAATCATAAACATATTGCAAACCCTACAGCGGGAATCCCTCATGCTTGCACGACACGGAGGGCACAATAGGACAACACCAATAATAAAACATGCAATTCAAACCAATCATAGCAATTCATCAATCATCGATAGGACAACAAAACTCTACTCAGACATCATAGGATGGCAACACATCATCGGAAAATAATATGATGCATAAAGCACCATGTTCAAGTAGAGGGTACAACGGGTTGCGGGAGAGTGGACCGCTGTAGATAGAGGGGGGAAGGTGATGGAGATGTTGGTGAAGATGGCGGAGGCGTTGGTGAAGATCGCGGTGATGATGATGGCCCCCGGCGGCGTTCCGGCGCCACCGGAAGCGAGGGGGAGAGAGCCCCCCTCCTTCCTCTTCTTCCTTGACCTCCTCCCTAGATGGGAGGAGGGTTTCCCCTCTGTTCCTTGGCTCCCATGGCTTGGGAGGGGCGAGAGCCCCTCCGAGATTGGATCTATCTCTCTGTTTCTGCGTTCTGTTCTGGCTCTGTTTCACCGTTTCGCGTATATATGGAGATCCGTAACTCCGATTGGCCTGAAACCTTCGCCGTGATTTTTTTCCGAATATTATCTTTCTTGCAGCAAAAGAAGAGCATCAACCGCCTTACGGTGGGCTCACGAGGGTAGGCGGCGCGCCCAAGGGGGAGGGGCGCGCCCCCTTCCTCGTGACCACCTCGGGCAACGTCTCGCGTGGATTTTTCTTCTGGAATTTTCCATATTTTCCAAAAATAAGCTCCGTCAGTTTTTATCCCGTTTGGACTCCGTTTGATATGGATATTCTATGAAACATAAAACATGCAACAGACAGGAACTGACACTGGGCACTGGATCAATATGTTAGTCCCAAAAATAATATAAAAAGTTGCCAAAAAGTATATGAAAGTGAATAATATTGGCATGGAACAATCAAAAATTATAGATACGACGGAGACGTATCAGCTGGGCATTCTTAGCGCTTGCCGCAAGTCCTTGAGACGGTGCGAGGGGGTCACATCTTTCGTGAGTCTCTGCTCGCAACCGCACTACCAACACACTAACGGTTTGGATATTTGATCCGAGGGGCCTCTGGCCTGCTAGCACTAACCATCACGTGGGCATAGTATGGGCGTTCTGCATCGTATACATCAGCCGAAGCTTAATAGACGTCAGCGACTGAGCGGCGCACGCCAGGTTGGACTGGTAAGCACCTGCCTTTGTAAGGAGGTAGCTAGGTCTGCTCACCGGCCGCCCACGCAACGTGCAGGATTTCCCAGGGAGATGGCCCATGACCCCTGGGGGCATAGGTTTAGTCCGGCGTGCTGACCTCTCTATTAAGTCTAGGTCGGGTTGCGGTGCTGACCCAGGAAAGTGTGTCCGGCTGGAGTTAATCGAGCGTGGTGGGTAAGTTGGTGCACCCCTGCAGGGAAGAAAACATCTATCGATAGCCTGTCCTATGGTAACAGACACTTGGAGTTGTATCCCGATCGATACAACTAGAACTGGATACTTGAGATGATAACTGGATAGTATGGCTCTGGGATTGCTTTCTCGCAGGGAGTCGAGAAAGGATCTCTGGCCGAGGTTGATAACAGCACTACTACTACTTTACCTATGCTACTCTTATATCTCTTCTGATGTTGCAAGATGCTTGGAGCTGATTGAAGATGCTAGTCTTCGATAGGCTAGGCTTTCCCCTTCTCTTCTGGCATTCTGCAGTCCAGTCCACAGATACAACCCATTTTATTGGTACCTATGCATATGTAGTGTACATCCTTGCTTGCGAGTACTTTGGATGAGTACTCACGGTTTCTTTGCTCCCTCTTTTCCCCTTTTCCCTTCTCGAACGTTGCAACCAGATGGTGGAGCCCAGGATCCAGACGCCACCTTCAACGACGACTGCTACTACACTGAGGGTGCCTACTACTATGTGGAGGCTGCCGACGACCAGGAGTAGATAGGAGGCTCCCAGGCAGGAGGCCTTGCCTTTTCAATCAATGTTGCTTTTGTGCTAGCCTTCTTAAGGCAAACTTGTCTAACTTATGTCTGTACTCAGATATTGTTGCTTCCGCTGACTCTTGTGTTTTCGAGCTTATGTATTTGAGCCCTCGAGGCCCCTGGCTTGTAATATAAAGCTTGTATTATTTTAATTTATGTCTAGAGTTGTGTTGTGATATCTTCCCGTGAGTCCTTGATCTTGATCATACACATTTGCGTGTATGATTAGTGTATGATTGAATCGAGGGCGTCACAAGTTGGTATCAGAGCCGACTGCCTGTAGGTAGCCCCCTTTCCAACTCCTTGGCCGAAGTCGAGTCTAGTCACTACAAAAACTTTTACTAACATGGCTGTGTGTATTACGGGCCCACGTCGCCATATGGGTGGTATTAGGATCTTTTACTCCTCGTCTATACTCTGGGACTCTGTTCTCTCTTCTTTTCGGGTTAAATGAATTTACTAACTACATTAGGTTCTCATAACGACTTTCCGCAGAGAGCCCCTTCATTCTGGATGGTTGCCAGCTTCACCAGAAGACTTCGAAGATATTCTCCGATCTACTCCCGAGAACTTGTGTTCATTTCTTTTGTAGTCCCTTAACACCGTTGGATCCCTATGGACAACTGCATATCCTTGTCGCTCATACCTTCATCCCCAGTTGCTCTTTTTATTACAAGATACCCTGAAATACTTGTCGTTGTGCCGAGAATACTTTGTGCCTACTGCCTTGCAGTTCTTTGCCACCTGAATACCCGTACAAATAATTTCTCGCACTTATCGAGTATCCTCTTATCCCCAGTTGATTAATGTATTTCACAAAAGTCTTCGAAATACCATTTGATCTTCAGAAAATCCTCAGCAGCCTATTGTTGTTGACATTCTTGTTCGCTTGCATTATGGTTAATTCCATATTTTTAGTAATCTTCGTTGACATCCTCTGTCACTATCGTTTCGAGTCCCTTGATCCAATATGTTGCGAATGCTCGTAATCATCAATCAGATCCTAACATTCATCCTTCTGGCTCAGACGTCACTCCGGACATGAGCTGGTTCTCGGGAAACCGACCTTAATTGATTGTCGATCTATATCTATTCAACTTACTTGTCTTTTGATCAGAGTGTCTGCTTCTGATCTTCTAATTTTGAAATCATAATTTCCTTGCATTAAGCATCGAATTATTTAGATGTTTCTATAATCCAATGCCTTTGCATTCTTTCCTTCTTCTGATTGAGTACTGATACTCAAATCAGATCCATTGAGGACCATTGAATCCTTTGTTGGATTATTATCCGAGAACTTCCTTCATATTCAATAACCTTTTGAGCCTTTCCTCGGATACATAATGCCTTTGGTAAATTGTATCCTCTGCCTTCTCAACCATGCTCTGCCTTCAAGCTGGTGTTATATTACTCCTGAGATTTGTGGTATATGTTCCTAAGATGCCCCTATGGGTTGAACCTATGCCTTCCATAAATCCGTGTGAACCCAAAAGATTTCACGGGTCTTACTCATCTGGTATTTCACCAGGTAAAACATTCAACACCAATGCCTTTTTCAAAACAATAAGTGAATGAAAGGTTATGCATTGGGAAAGAGGGAGTCAACCTTGAACTTTGTGTTCATGCCCATGGACACGATGTAGGTCCTATCATGGAAGCTTCTTGTAATAACAACTTTTTCCTTAATATAATATCATTTGATATCTGTGAATTGATCCTTGGCAATCATAGTTCTGACCATATTTTTCTCCTTGATTCCATTTCTCAGACAAGTTAAAGCACTTGTCTGCTGCCGATCAACACATCTCCGCAACCTCTATTTTGATCTTCCTTCGAGTATTACCCTCCATTATCTCGAGAATATCAAAGAACTGTGTTGCTTCCTATGAGTCTTCTTCTAGTATTCCTTCTCACTGATTTTGGATTTCCCTTGGGTTCTGAGTTATTGGTCACTCGAGAACACGACAAGTGAATCAATTCCGCACTCTGATTCAATAACTCTAAGTAATATCCATTACTTATGAGTTTAATAATCCCTCAAGTCATTCCTAGCATGATCGGCTATGTCATTATTGTGCTAACTTTTAACTGTGCTACCTGGTCCTTCTTCCTGGAACAGAATTCTCGATGATGAGCTAAGCTTATGTCGATCTTCCTCGTCATACTATTTCGCCTTGAACAACAAGCTTGCTTTTGAGTTTTTGTCATACCCGTCATTCCAATAACTTTTCGCTCCATCATTCCTTTGACTTGATGTCATCGCCGATCGATTACATCTTCCTGAAATCTCTCGACAATTGTGTCATGCTCGCAACATTCTGAGCTCTTCCAGGATATCAATCGAATTCCTGATGAGTAATAGCATCCTTGCCCCTTGATGAATTGTTCCTGAGCCCACCGGCCACAAAATCATTTTTCTTGCTAAAATTGTATGACTTATTTTATAAGTTGTTCCAATGGATCCTTTGTGTATCCGAAGTCTGACCTTTCCCCGATGACCATGTCAACACTATCCCGAAGCATGTGTGTGGTACTCCGATCATCAACAAGAACATGGGAGCGCAATGCTAACTGTTCTTGATCAATTATCCAAACACCGTTGTATGGGTAAACCTCATAAATTCCATGCCCCTTTGTCTAAACGGCTTAATACTTGGAGCCCTATCATGCTCTGCCTTTCCTTCGGAAAGTTATACTCTAACACTTGGGTATAAACACATTTTCCTTGCCATTGGACTATTTAATCTGATAATCACATTTTCCTTTCCATTATTTTGTTTAACCTTTCTTGTGATCTAACTTGTCTGACCAAAGATAAATCCCTGCTTAAGTAAGCACCTCGGTGTACAACTCTATCAGTAAGACCCTGTTACTATTGTTGATGATATTCCGGTAACCACCGATGGACGAGAACTTTGCCTATTGGTCCGCCTCATCTTACGAGCAGGAAAATGGTTCTCTTCGTCCCACGCCCTTGGTACCAAACTTTTTTTGCCAACATAACAGACAGGCTATCCTCTGACCTGCCTTGCTATCATGACCATTCAAGATGTTAGCGCCTTCCTGCTTTTAACCCACATGTTTGGCTCATAACCCACAGTTCCACTAGATCGGAAGCTGACTCTCCTGTACACCCTTGATTCTAAGGTTATTTCTCACACTTGGCTTCATATGAAAATCCCGAGCCACCTTCCGAGAGGCGATCTATTCTGGTATCAGACGCAATACTTATTCCCATTGCTCTGAACCCCTTTCACCCTCTGTTCCAGGCAACGAATGATTGCCTACCAAGTTGAAGCTTCTTATTGCACCTTCTTACCTTGCTCTCGATGACTTTCTTGGATTTCAACTCGAGAGATGCCTCTATGCCACGTTCACTGAGATAGCCCCCAGGTACCTATCTTGTGTTGAGCTCCGTCCTTCCCGAGTATTTCTCCTTTACTCCACCTCTTACATCTCGGGACGAGATTTCTTGTAGTGGAGGAGATTTGTAACACCCCGAGAATCATGCTACAGTAATCCCCTTCTAATGATGCCTTGTCATCATTGTTACTGTTGCTAATCTTCACTTGTTCCAAATCACCGATTCAAATTCAAATCCAATCTAAAGTCAAAAACTCTTATTTGTTAGATAGGAGATCTAAAATGTTCATCTTGTGGCAAATAGTCATATGTTAATATTGGTGGTGAACCAACATTTTTGCAAGGTGTTTAAATGGCCTAAAGCAATTAAAGCAGTGGCTAAAACAATAGTTTAAATGGCTTTTTACTTTATAAAAAGTTCAAACTAATTCGAAAGCCTCACAACCTTTTTGTGGCAGTGCTAACTATTATAATGTAATTATGTGGCCAAGTCCCACATTTTACAAAATCCTTTTGGCAGCCCAAATATTTCCATGCTTTTTCTGTAAAAAGAAAAGAGAAAAAGTAAAGAAAAAGAAAAACCCCCCTGACCCCGCTGGGCCTTAGTCATCTGGGCGGCCCAACCCAGCAGCCCACCTCCCCCGGTCGCCTCCCTCCACTCTGTTCACCTGACCCAGCGACCGCGCTCGCCGTTCACCATTGAACCCTATCGCCGTCCCCATCGGGGAAGGGATAAGGGCGACGTCCCCTCGACCCCTCGGGCTCCCCACACCCACTAACTCCCCTGGACGCCCCCTCGCCCGTCTCTCCCTCTGGCCTCGCCCCCTTCTCCAGATCCCCCTCGCCCCGACGCACTGTCGCCACCGCGTTGCTGCGCCACCGCGGCCACCGAGCCCTCCTCGCCGCCCCGATGTGTCCATGAGTCCCACGGCCGTCTTCTGCTTCGTCTTCACCAACGACCTCAAGGCGGGAGCCACCCAGCGCCGGATCCCCTTCGTCTTCCTCCTCGACGGCCACCACACGACCTTGCAACTAATCTGCTTCATCGGACCTCCCCGAGCCCTCTGCCTAGACCCCACGCTCCCGCGGTGAGCTCCTGTGCCGAACGCGCCATCCCCTGCCCTCTCTAGCCGCCCGTAGCCACTACACTGACGAAGCCCGAACCACCGCCACCTCGTTTGGTCGCCGACGCGTCTCCGGTGACCTTTTGGTCAAGGGCTCGCGACCGTTGGCCTCGCCGCAACGCGTACGCTCTGCCCCGCCTCTCCGTTCGCTCACTAACGCACCGCATCACCATCGCCGTCGAGCGCCCGAAGGCCACCGCTGCCCGTGCTCCACGCCAACGCCGTTTTCGGCCGCCCCGGGGCCGGCCACCACCGTGGTTAGCTGCGGCTCGCCACTCCCGTTCGAACAGCGTTGGCCGCGTCCGTTTTGGCCCCCTGTAGACGAATACCGACGAGGCCGGGCGCCCTCCGCCGTGTTTTTGTGCACGCCGACGTTCAGCCGCCGGCCCGCTAAGCTGGCACACCTGGGGCCACCCCTGGGTCACTGCCAGTGGGGCCCTTGGCCCCCTGTTGACTAGTTGACCTGGTCAACTGTGCTGACTAGGCAGGCCCTAGCCACTGACGTGCGGGCCCCACCGCTTAAATAAACTAACTAAAATGGTTTTATAATTAAAATTAATTAGTTTAGCTAATTAGCCATTGACATGTGGGGCCCAACTGCTAATTAACACCCTGTTAATTTAAAATAACCCACTGTTAGCCCTCTATCTATGACATGTGGGACCCACTGGTCAGTTTGACCTAGACAGCGAGTCCGTTGACTGCTGACGTCATCAGCATGTCATGCTGACGTCATTTTATCTTTTCTGTTAATTTAAATAAATCCAGAAAATGGTTTAATCTTTGAAAATTCATAGAAAATAAACCGTAACTCGGATGAAAATGTTTTCTATGTGAAAGTTGCTCAGAAAAATCCAACGAATCCGATTACGCGGTCCGTTCAGCTGTCACATGCCCCTAGCATGCTGAACATGGAACATTACCCCTCCGGTCATCGATCTGACACAGGTCCGGAACCGGGAGTACATTCCCGGTTGAATTCCCCCTTCACCTACATCATGTAGCCTTGCGTTAGAACACCCCTTGCACCGTTTATTGTCATGTCATGCAACTGTGTGCCTTGTATTTACTGTTTCTTCCCCCTCTTCTTCTCCGATAGACCTCGAGACCGACGCTGGTGCCTCTGAGTACGACTACGTCAACGACGACCCCTCCTTGCCAGAGAACCAGGCAAGCCCTCCCTTTGATCATCCCGATATCGCCCATTCTATACTCTCATGCTTGCATTAGATCTTGCTACTGTTATTGTTTGCTCCTATTCTGATGCATAGCCTGCTTTTGTACCTGCTTATTGATCCCTACCTGCTTATTCTAAACTTCTTAGTATAGGTTGGTTAGTGATCCATCAGTGACCCCCACCTTGTCCTTGTTGCCCCTGCTTCATCATCGAAGACCCGAACAACGAGATCGAAGACTAGGCCCCGGCACCGCACATCACTTTCCCCTTAGTTGCTCGACACTACTGGGTTACTATCGAGTGCCGAGGGTGAGACCTCTACAACACTTCTGATGTGCCTGTAGTGTAGCTATTCGGTCGTGGTCATCGAGGGTGATTCCGCCTAAACCACTTCCGATACGACTCTATCGTGCAACCCCTCAAGTGTGAACCTCGGGGGTGATTCCTCTTATGTTCACCTTGATGATTACATCGAGTGGAGTTCACCGGGGGTGATTCCTCGGGTTTCCCCTTGATGTTTAGACACACAGTTACTATGATTACTATGACTTTACAACTATTACTTGCAAAGGCGGGTCGACCCTGAGGGGTACCTGCAAGTGATGTGGAGACGGGTTGACCTAGAGGGTACCCGAGAGTTGAATACGAGGCGTGGTCGGGCATTCTTAGCCCTTGCCGCAAGTCCTCAAGACGGGGCGACGGGGTCACATCTTTCGTGAGTCTCTGCTCGCGACCGCACTACCAACACACTAACGGTTTGGATATTTGATCCGAGGGGCCTCTAGCCTGATATTACTAACCATCACGTGGGCATAGTATGGAGCCGAAGCTTAATAGACGTCAGCGACTGAGCGGCACACGCCAGGTTGGACTGGTAAGCACCTGCCTTTTTAAGGATGTAGCTAGGTCTGCTCACCGGCCGCCCACGCAACGTGCAGGAGTTCCCGGGGAGATGGCCCATGACCCCTGGGGGTATAGGTTTAGTCTGGCGTGCTGACCTCTCTGTTAATTCTAGGTTGGGTTGTGGCGTATTATTTGGCCGAGGCCTGGCATGACCCAGGAAAGTGTGTCCGGCCGGAGTTAATCGAGCGTGGTGGGTAAGTTGGTGCACCCCTACAGGGAAGAAAACATCTATCGATAGCCTGTCCTACGGTAATGGACACTTGGAGTTGTATCCCGATCGATACAACTAGAACTAGATACTTGAGATGATAACTGGATAGTATGGCTCTGGGATTGCTTTCTCGCTAGGAGTCGAGAAAGGATCTCTGGCCGAGGTTGATAACACCACTACTACTACTTACCTATGCTACTCTTATATCTCTTCTGATGCTGCAAGATGCTTGGAGCTGATTGAAGATGCTAGTCTTCGATAGGCTAGGCTTTCCCCTTCTCTTCTGGCATTCTGCACTCTAGTCCACAGATACAACCCATTTTATTGAAACCTATGCATATGTAGTGTACATCCTTGCTTGCGAGTACTTTGGATGAGTACTCACGGTTGCTTTGCTCCCTCTTTTCCCCTTTTCCCTTCTCGAACGTCGCAACCAGATGGTGGAGCCCAGGATCCAGACGCCACCTTCAACGACGACTGCTACTACACTGAGGGTGCCTACTACTATGTGGAGGCCGCCGACGACCAGGAGTAGATAGGAGGCTCCCAGGTAGGAGGCCTTGCCTTTTAAATCAATGTTGCTTTTGTGCTTGCCTTCTTAAGGCAAACTTGTCTAACTTATGTCTGTACTCAGATATTGTTGCTTCCGCTGACTCTTTTGTTTTCGAGCTTATGTATTCGAGCCCTCGAGGCCCCTGGCTTGTAATATAAAGCTTGTATTATTTTAATTTGTGTCTAGAGTTGTGTTGTGATATCTTCCCGTGAGTCCTTGATCTTGATCGTACACATTTGCGTGTGTATGATTAGTGTACGATTGAATCGAGGGCGTCACAGTGGTTGATCGGTCGGAAGAAGAAGAAGTTCGACTACATCAACCGCGTTGTCAAACTCTTCCGTTTTCGGTCTACGAGGGTACATCGACACACTCTCCCCCTTTCGTTGCTATGCATCTCCTAGATAGATCTTGCGTGAGCGTAGGATTTTTTTGAAATTGCCTGCTACGTTCCCCAACAGTGGCATCCGAGCCAGGTCTATGCATAGATGATATGCACGAGTAGAACACAAAGAGTTGTGGGTGGTGATCATCATACTGCTTACCACCAAGGTCTTATTTTGATTCGGCGGTATTGTTGGATGAAGCGGCCCGGACCAACCTTACATGACCACGTTCATGAGACCGGTTCCACCAATAGACATGCTACTAGTTTTGCATAAAGGTGGCTGGCGGGTGTCTGTTTCTCCAACTTTAGTTGAATCGAATTTGACTGCTAACGGTCCTTGTTGAATGTCAAAACAACTAACTTGATAAATCACCGTTGTGGTTTTGATGCGTAGGTAAGAATGGTTCTTGCTAGAAGCCCGTAGCAGGCATGTAAAACTTGCAAGAACAAAGTGGAGGACGTCTAACTTGTTTTTGCAGGACATGTCGTGATGTGATATGGTCAAGACATGATGTGATATACGTTATTGTATGAGATGATCATGTTCTGTAAAAGTTATCGGCAAATGGCAGGAGCCTTATGGTTGTCGCTTTATTGTATGAAATGCAAACACCATGTAATTTCTTTACTTTATCACTATGCGTTAGCGATAGTTGTAGAAGCAATAGTTGGCGAGACGACAACGACGCTACAATGGAGATCAAGGTCTCAAGCCGGTGATGATGGAGATCATGACGGTGCTTTGGAGATGGAGATCAAAGGCACAAGATGATGATGGCCATATCATGTCACATATTTTGATTACATGTGATGTTTATCTTTTATGCATCTTATTTTTCTTAGTACGGTGGTAGCATTATAAGATGATCCGTCACTAAAATTTCAAGGTATAAGTGTTCTCCCTGAGTATGAACCGTTGTGACAGTTCATCGTGCCGAGACACCATGTGATGATCGGGTGTGATAAGCTCTATGTTCACATACAACGGGTGCAAGACAATTTTGCACATGCGGAATACTCGGGTTAAACTTGACGAGCCTAGCATGTACAGACATGGTCTCGAAACACTGGAGGCCAAAAGGTCGAGCGTGAATCATATAGTATATATGATCAACATAGAGATGTTCACCATTGAAAACTACTCCATCTCACCTGATGATCGGACATGGTTTAGTTGATATGGATCACGTGATCATTTAGATGACTCGAGGGATGTCTATCTAAGTGGGAGTTCTTAAGTAATATGATTAACTGAACAATTTTTGCATATCTATGTTGTAGATCAATGGCCCGTGCTATCATTCCCTTGAATTTTAATGCGTGCCTAGAGAAAGCTAAGTTGAAAGATGATGGTAGCAACTACACAAACTAGGTCCGTAACTTGAGGATTATCCTCATTGCTGCACAGAAGAATTATGTCCTTGATGCACTGCTAGGTGACAAGCCCCCTCCCACTAATGTAGACGCTTTGAACGTCTGGCAGACGCGATTTGATGACTCTCTATAGTTTAGTGTGCCATGCTCTACGGCTTAGAATCGGAACTTCAAAGACGTTTTGAACGTCATGGACCGTATGAGATGTTCCAGGAATTGAAGTTAATATTTCAAGCAAATGCCCGAGTTGAGAGATATGAAATCTCCAACAAGTTCTGTAGTTGCAAGATGGAGGAGAGCAGTTCTGGGTATCATAACCACTTGACTCAGCTGGGAGTTAATCTTCCAGATGATAGTGTTATTGACAGAGTTCTTCAATCACTGCCACGAAGCTACAAAGGCTTCGTGATGAACTATAATATGCAAGGGATGGATAAGACAATTCCCGAGCTCTTCGCTATGCTCAAAGCTGCGGAGGTAGAAATCAAGAAAGAGCATCAAGTGTTGATGGTTAACAAGACCACTAGTTTCAAGAAAAAGGGCAAGGGAAAGAAGGGAACTTCAAGAAGAATGGCAGCAAGTTGTCACTCCCGGGAAGAAGCCCAAGTCTGGATCCAAGACTAAAACTGAGTGCTTCTACTGCAAAGGGACTGGTCACTGGAAGTAGAACTGCCCCAAGTATTTGGCGGATAAGAAGGATGGCAAAGTGAACAAAGGTATATTTGATATACATGTTATTGATGTGTACCTTACTAATGCTCGTAGTAGCGCCTGGGTATTTGATATTGGTTCTGTTGCTCATATTTGCAACTCGAAACAGGGGCTACGGATTAAACAAAAATTGGCTAAGGACGAGGTGATGATGCGCGTCGGGAATGGTTCCAAGGTCGATGTGATCGCCGTCGGCACGCTACCTCTACATCTACCTTCGGGATTAGTTTTAGACCTGAATAATTGTTATTTGGTGCCAGCATTGAGCATGAACATTATATCTGGATCTTGTTTGATGTGAGACAATTATTCATTTAAATCAGAGAATAATGGTTGTTCTATTTATATGAGTAATATCTGATACGTCCATTTTGCATCATGCTTTTATATCAATATTTATTGCATTATGGGCTGTTATTACACATTATATCTAAATACTTATGGCTATTCTCTCTTATTTTACAAGGTTTACCATGAAGAGGGGGAATGCCGGCAGCTGGAATTCTGGCTGGAAAAGGAGCAAATCTTGGAAACCTATTCTGCACAGCTCCAAAAGTCCTGAGACTCCACGAACAACTTTTTGGATTTAATAAGAATTTCTGAGCGAAAGAAATAGGCCAGGGGGCCCACACCCTGTCCAGGAGACAGGGGGCGCGCCCCCATATAGGGCGCGCCCCTATCTCCTGGGCCCCCTAGTGGGCTCCGGCGTCCATCTTATGCTATATCATCACTTTTACCCTGGAAAAAAATCATGGGCAAGCTTACGGGACGAAACTCCGCCGCCATGATGTGGAACCTTGGCGGAATCAATCTAGGGCTCTGGCGGAGCTGTTCTGCCGGGGACACTTCCCTCCAGGAGGGAAAAATCATCACCAACGTCATCACCAACGATCCTCTCATCGGGAGGGGGTCAATCTCCATCAACATCTTCACCAGCACCATCTCCTCTCAAAACCCTAGTTCATCTCTTGTATCCAATCTTGTATCAAAACCACAAATTGGTACCTGTGGGTTGCTAGTAGTGTTGATTACTCCTTGTAGTTGATGCTAATTGGTTTACTTGGTGGAAGATCATATGTTCAGATCCTTTATGCATATTATTACTCCTCTGATTATGAACATGAATATGCTTTGTGAGTAGTTACGTTTGTTCCTGAGGACATGGGTGAAGTCTTGCTATTAGTAGCGTGAATTTGGTATTCGTTCGATATTTTGATGAGATGTATGTTGTCTTTTCCTCTAGTGGTGTTATGTGAACGTAGACTACATGACACTTCACCATTATTTGGGCCTAGAGGAAGGCATGGGGAAGTAATAAGTAGATGATGGGTTGCTAGTGACAGAAGCTTAAACCCTAGTTTATGCGTTGCTTCGTTAGGGGCTGATATGGATCCATACGCTTAATGCTATGGTTAGGTTTACCTTAATACTTCTTTTTGTAGTTGCGGATGCTTGCAATAGGGGTTAATCATAAATGGGATGCTTGTCCAAGTTAGGGCAGTACCCAAGTACCGGTCCACCCACATATCAAATTATCAAAGTACCAAACGTGAATCATATGAACGTGATGAAAACTAGCTTGACGATAATTCCCAATGTGTCCTCGGGAGCTCCTTTGTCATTATTAGAAATTTTCCAGGCTTATCCTTTGCTACATAAAGGATTGGGCCACCTTGCTGCACTTTACTTACTTTATTTACTTGTTACTCGTTACTATTTATCTTATCACAAAACTATCTATTACCTACAATTTTAGTGCTTGCAGAGAAAACCTTACTGAAAACCGCTTATCATTTCCTTCTGCTCCTCGTTGGGTTCGACACTCTTACTTATCGAAAGGACTATGATAGATCCCCTACACTTGTGGGTCATCAAGACTCTTTTCTGGCGCCGTTGCTGGGGAGTGTAGCGCTTTTGGTGAGTGGAACTTGGTAAGGAAACATTTATATAGTGTGCTGAAATTTTCTGTTACTTGTCACTATGGAAACTAATCCTTTGATGGGCTTGTTTGGGGTATCTTCACCCCAACCAGAAGAGCAAATAGTTGCTCCTCAACCTACTGAACTTTATGAAAATATTTACTTTGAGATTCCTTCGGGTATGATAGAAAAACTGCTAGCTAATCCATTTGCAGGAGATGGAACATTGCATCCCGATTTACACCTTGTCTTTGTGGATGAAGTTTGTGGATTATTTAAGCTTGCAGGTATTCCCGATGATGTTGTCAAAAGGAAGGTCTTCCCTTTATCTTTGAAGGGATATGCATTAACATGGTATAGGCTATGTGATGATACGAGATCTTGGAATTATAAGCGATTGAAGTTGCAATTTCACCAGAAGTTCTATCCTATGCATCTTGTTCATCGTGATCGTAATTACATATATAATTTCTGGCCTCGCAAAGGAGAAAGCATCACTCAAGCTTGGGGGAGGCTTAAGTCAATGTTATATTCATGCCCCAATCATGAGCTCTCTCGGGAAATGATTATTCAGAATTTTTATGCTCGGCTTTCTCTTGATAATCGCAACCTACTCGACACTTCCTGTGCTGGTTCTTATATGCTGAAGACTATTGATTTCAAATGGGACTTATTGGAAAGAATTAAACGCAACTCTGAAGATTGGGGTTCTGACGATGGTAAGGAGTCAGGTATGACACCTAAGTTTGATTGTGTTAAATCTTAGATGGATACCGATGCTTTCCGTGGATTTAGCTCTAAGTATGGACTTGACTCTGAGATAGTAGCTACTTTCTGTGAATCTTTTGCTACTCACTTTGATCTCCCTAAAGAGAAGTGGTTTAAATATAGTCCTCCTGTTGAAGTAAAAGTAGTTGCACCTATTACAGTCGAAGAAAAGACTATTACCTATAGTGATCCTATTGTTCCTGCTACTTATGTTGAAAAACCTCCTTTTCCTATTAGGATAAAAGATCATGCTAAAGCTTCGACTGCTGTTCGTAAGAGTAATACTAGGACTTATACACCTCCTGAGCAAATTAATGTTGAACCTAGTATTGCTATGGTTAAAGATCTCTTGGATGAGGACTTAGATGGGCATGTTATTTCTTTCTTGGGTGAGACTGCTAATATTGCTAGACCTGATACTAAGACATGTAGACCTGTCGTAGGCATGCCTGTTATTTCTGTTAAAATAGGAGATCATTGTTATCATGGCTTATCACGTGATATGGGTGCTAGTGCTAGTGCGATACCTTATGATCTATATAAAGAAATTATGCACGACATTGCACCCGTTGAATTAGAAGACATTGATGTTACTATTAAGCTTGCTAATAGGGATACCATTAAACCTATTGGGATTGTTAGAGATGTTGAAGTTTTGTGTGGGAAGTTTAAATACCCTACTGATTTTCTTGTTCTTGGATCCCCACAAGATGATTTTTGTCCCATTATTTTTGGTAGACCCTTCTTGAATACTGCTAGTGCTAAGATTAATTGTGAAAAGAATATTGTCACTGTTGGCATAGATGGTATGTCTCATGAGTTTAATTTTGCTAAGTTTAGTAGACAACCTCGTGAAAGGGAACCACCTAGTAAGGATGAGATTATTGGTCTTGCTTCCATTGCTGTTCCTCCAACTGATCCGTTAGAACAATATTTGCTAGACCATGAAAACGATATGTTTATGAAGGAAAGGGAAGAAATAGATGAAGTGTTCCTTAAATAGGAAACTATGCTAAAACATAACCTTCCCGTCACTACTAGGAAAAGGCCTGCTAGTGGCGCACCAGTTTGCCTACTAATGGCGCACTACTGGTGCGCCACTAGCACCACGCCACTAGTATTAAATACTAATGGCGCACCACTGGTGCGCCATTAGTATCTGGTATACTAATGGCGCACCACGCAGTGCGCCATTAGTATAGCCCAACATGCGCCATTAGTATGCCTCCCAGGGGGCCACATTTACCCATGTGCTTTGGCATACTAATGGCGCACTTTGGGGTGATGTGCCATTAGTATCCTTTCTACAGTGCGCCATTAGAGTGCTGAGTGGTGCGCCATTAGTATGAATATTAGGGATTATTTTTTTCTTTTTTGATTTTTGCACAGGTTACAAAATATATTATTGGACAGAATATAGACAGCACCACACAGCAACAACAGATTCATCGTATACAATAGAAGATTAGTCTCCGAATACAATTCATCATATTAGTCTCCGAATTCAAAAGACCGAACAAAGATAGAACATTACAAGTCTCGAGACCATGAGTAGCGAGTTTGTCTTCACATTACAAGTCGATATCGATCATCTAAACTACCATCAAATAGAAGAGAGTTGCGATCATCACGATGAGCATCATCGCGATGAAACTAGTCTTCATCCAGTTCCTCCAACGCTCCCTCCTCTCTCCCGCTAGATAGCGCGCGTATCTAGATTCTGCCTCCGCCCTAGTGGTGTACCCTTTGTAACTGTTACCGCTGAAATGGTGAACCTGTCTCCGACACTCCTCCCAGTCGTCGTAGACTCCGGGAACCTTACCCTTGTACACGACATATGACGGCATCTCTATGCACAAGCCAAACAACAGACAATACATAAGCAATATATAAGTATGCAACAAAAGGATCGGACGAGAAAAGCAAGAAATTAATAGCATGATTCATTGTCCTACTAATAAATAGTATCGATTACATCTAAGTTGAATGACTGTCCAAACCAAAGAGACATACAAGTTCATTAAAGTTTAATTACAACATGAGCTAATTGATGTTTCAGAACTACAAATAGCATCACTACTTTCGACTCGACTCATGGGACCGGAGCGTGGATGAAGCCGCCGTCTTTCGTGATGGTCATGAAGTCGCGGTCGTTGTCAGCCTGCATTTGTAGCATTATGTCTATCTCACTATTGGACGGTTGATATCTAAGGTAGAACTGCCCCGAGGTACGAAGGACATCTTGATGGATGATTTCTGCAAACTCCGACTGGATGCGAAAGAATTCTTGTCGGAGGTCCGCGTCCTGGATTGTCGCCAAGCTTGCGGCCCAATCTTTGAGACTATTTGGTAGCAGAAGGTGATTATGGTCCCGTACGATCGCCCGCATGTGATGGAGGGCGTAGTAGGCATCCTTCTGACTGCCAGGCGGCTGCTTGATGCAGGGGAACATCGTATTGTGGGTGAACACGTGCCTGCCATACCTACGAACTGGCCTCTTAAAGGTGCCTCCAGATGTGGCGTAGCCGGGGAGAGCATCATCAAGAACTTTCTTGATATTTGTGTAGTCTATCTTGGAGTCACGGTCCAGGTAGAAATACGTGGCCATGGAATATTTCGGGCTTAAGAGGATGAGTGTGCAATGTGTGTCACTGCACAGAACACGGAATGTTAGAAAAAAAAAGAACGATTGAAATCTAAGAAATCATATGTTACGGGGCGGTTAGGGGATGACTTACTCAGGAAAGTAAGGCACGAGGAAGTTATCCTTATCTGGGTTTGCCAGAATGACGCCTTCGAGGTGTGAACTCGCGACTTGCCGGTCCCCAGCGCTGCCCAAGATCTTGGCACGCATGTAGAAGGGGTCGACTATCCTGATGTCCGGGGTCTTGTCTCTAATGATCCGCATCTCCATACTCAGTGAAAACAGCCGAACGAAGGTGTAGTGCAGCGGATGAAGGTTAAACACAACAAAGATGTCATCAAACCGCAGGACGATCGTACCCCCGATGGCGCTATCCACAAAGCCCTTGCCCTCTGGCACATTGGCCACGAAAACCGGGTATGCCACATCATTCTGGGAGATACGCCGCTTCTCCAAAGAAAGAACACTGTCATGCAGACTCCGCATAGCACCGGTTGCAGCATTGAGCATATTTGTCGGTAGCATCATCCTACCCGCCACATGCACCCTCCTCAAGATATCCTTAGGTGAAGGTGGCCCGTCCTGAGCACGGATCGTACTCGGTGCCGGCTGGCTCGCACCGGCGCCCTTGTTAGTCTTTCGTTTCCATCCCTTCTTCTTGATCTGCTGTAATGGGACTGAGTTCTGCTCACGGACCGCCTTCTTGAGCGTGTTGGGGCTGATAATATTTCGCACCTCAGCTATCTGAGGCTCGGTGAAGGCGGCAGCTGGAGGAGTCTCCTAAGAACTGAATGCCAGACGACGCCTGTTGCAATTGGGTTTCTCCGGCATACCAGTTAGATCACGATCATCTTGGTTGGGTTCTTGAGAAGGAGGCCCGCAGAACTCGTCACCGTACCCATGTTCGGCAAAGTACTTATCGACATTGGTAAATGTACCGTCGTCGTTGTTGTCGTCGTCCGGATCCTGTGCCATATGCATGTCCGGATCCTGTGCCATAGGGATGTCCGGCATGTCCGGTAGCATTGCGTCGTTCTTGCCATGGCTTGGCGCCGACACGACTGGCGGTCTTGTCTGTGGGGTGGTGTCCCCTGCCTCCAAACGAATCTGGCTCTTCGGCCAAAGCAGGGGCCAGCTTACGCAGGCGCTGAGGGTCATCACATCATCTTCGTCTGCCCCAGTGGGTCGAATCGGAGGTAACAACTTGTCGCAGCCTGGCAGCACCTGAACCAGTTGAACCCTATACAAGGTGGGTGGCATCGAATTACCATGGAACACGCGGTTCCCCGGTTGAACGATTCTTCCCTTGGTGACATCGACCAACTCGCCGCCCACGAAGTGCAGGAGAGTGCAAGGAACGTCGGTGGCGCCCTGCGAAAACATGTAGGGCGTCAGGGATGCCCAGTCAAAGGCAAGGAGATGAAGTCATCGGCCAAGAGGCTTAGTTACCGTGATGCCGTCGAGCTCGGCTAATGTCGAGGCACCGCCAACGGCAGGCGTGCAACCGACGGAGGGGCCGCTTGCTGGCGAGGTGCCGGCCGGCGTACACCCGGGTGCATTAAGCTCCAATGCCCGTGCCGGCGCCGGAGACACGAATACCGCCTCCGTCAAAGACACCAATGGTGCCGCCTATGCGTTGTGCGAGTTGCTGGCCGTGAAGCTGGGAACCAGGGGAGGCCCCTGTTGGCCGCCCGCAATCCACGTCGTCAGCCCATGAATCAACGTAGGCACCGTGGCGGTGAGCGTCGTTCCCAGTTGTTGTTGCACTTGCTCTTGGACAATCTCCAGAATCCGCGCCACTTGTGCTTCAACCTCGCGTGACTGGCTTTCCAAGCTGGTCTTTTTCTCCTTTCGCCCACCAGCGGTATAGTATGACGATCATTTTGTGGACAAGCCTTTGCCGGCCACACGACAAGCTAACGACGGCTTACTGAGCTTATCCTTGTTTTTCATTATGTTCAACGCCCTATTTAAAGGGGTGTCGAAAGGGGAGCTCTGAGACGACCCCGCGCTACTGCTTTCAGTGTCCCGCGGAAGGAACATGAACCATTTAGAAATATTGGGGATTAATTAGAATGCAACCATATGGAGCTAATTACGCGGGGGTGTATTCCTTACCAGAACAAGCTCAAGCGCCCTGGTCTTCGGATCCGTGGTAAGCTCCTTTGTTACCGGGTCCTCCTTGTACCGGGCCATGACAAAGTTCCTGGTCTACTTGTCACGGTATTTCTCGAAGCGGGGCGGTAGGCCTTGCTCGGCATGCTCCGCGTCCTCCTTGTCCCATATAGGCTCTGCCACTGTGTGTAGGATCGAAAGTATGTCTAGAGGGGGGGGGGTGATTAGACTACTTGACCAAATAAAAACTCGACCTTTTCCCAATTTTAGTTCTTGGCAGATTTTAGCTATTTTAGGACAAGTCAAGCAATCATCACATTATTCAAGCAAGCATGCAAAGAGTATATTGGCAGCGGAAAGTAAAGCATGAAACTTGCAAGAATTTAAAGGGAAGGGTTTGGAGAATTCAAACGCAATTGGAGACACGGATGTTTTTCCCGTGGTTCGGATAGGTGGTGCTATCCTACATCCACGTTGATGGAGACTTCAACCCACGAAGGGTAACGGTTGCGCGAGTCCACGGAGGGCTCCACCCACGAAGGGTCCACAAAGTAGCAACCTTGTCTATCCCACCATGGCCATCGCCCACGAAGGACTTGCCTCACTAGTGGTAGATCTTCACGAAGTAGGCGACCTCCTTGCCCTTAAAAACTCCTTGGTTCAACTCCACAATCTTGTCGGAGGCTCCCAAGTGACACCTAGCCAATCTAGGAGACACCACTCTCCAAGAAGTAACAAACGGTGTGTTGATGATGAACTCCTTGCTCTTGTGCTTCAAATGATAGTCTCCCCAACACTCAACTCTCCCTCATAGGATTTGGATCTAATGGAAAGAAGATTTGAGTGGAAAGAAACTTGGGGAAGGCTAGAGATCGAGATTCATATGGTAGGAATGGAATGTCTTGGTCTCAACACATGAGTAGGTGGTTCTCTCTCAGAACATATGAGTTGGAATGGTGTATGTGTTCTGATGGCTCTCTCCTCAAATGAAGAGGAGGTGGAGGGGTATATATAGCCTCCACACAAAATCCAACCGTTACACACAATCTACCAATCTCGGTGGGACCGAACCAATAAACTCGGTCGGACCGACAAGGTAAACCTAGTGGCCGTTAGAGATTTTCGGTGGGACTGACATGCAACTTGGTAGGACCAATTCTATTAGGGTTTGGGCATAACGTAATCTCGGTGAGACTGATTACACAAACTCGGTGAGACCGAGTTTGGTAATAAGCTAATCAGAGAGTTGGTCAGGTGAACTCGGTGGGACCGATTTGCTCTTTCGGTGAGACCGAAAAGTTACAAAAGGGAAACATAGAGTTTACATTGCAATCTCGGTGGGACCGATTCGCTCTTTTGGTGAGACCGAAAAGTTACGAAAGGGAAATAGAGAGTTTGCAACCCCATCTCGGTGAGACCGAGATCCCTATCGGTAGGACCGAATTGCTAGGGTTTGGCAGTGGCTTATGACATATGAAACTCGGTGGCGCCGGATAGATAGAATCGGTATGACCGAGTTTGGCTTAGGGTTTAGGTCATTTGTGGATATGGGAAAGTAGCTGAGGATTTTGGAGCATATCATTAAGCACATGAAGCAAGAGGCTCATTAAGCAACACCTCATCCCTCCTTGATAGTATTGGCTTTTCCTAAAGACTTTATGTGATCTTGGATCACTAAAATATAAAATGAAGAGTCTTGAGCTTTTGAGCTTGAGCCAATCCTTTGTCCTTAGCATTTTGAGGGTTCCACTTTCACATCCATGCCATGCCAATCATTGAGCTTTCCTGAAATAATCATCTTGGAATAGCATTAGCTCAATGAGCTATATGTTGTTATGAATTACCAAAACCACCTAGGGATAGTTGTACTTTCAATCTCCCCCTTTTTGGTAATTGATGACAACATATAGATCAAAGCTTCGACAAATGATAATAAGCATGAAATATATCGTCGCTTTGAGAAGTATGTGAAAAGTAAGAGCTCCCCCTAAATTTTTGCATATTTAAAATTTGCTTTGGACTGCAAATGCACAAAGAGTTAGAGTCATGGGTTACTCTTCCATGTCACATACATCTTGGTGGAGCGCTTAAAATGATAAGAATGAAATACATGCACTCATCGCCAAGAATAGTGAGTGATCACATAAGATAGATATGATAAAATAGCATTAAGCAAACATTAAGTGTAGCTTATGATCAAACACATGATCATCGATGTCTCACACAGATAATGACGTAGTATCTCACACAAAAGCAAATGAAGTTCAAAAAACCACCAAATAAAATAAGAGAGAATAAAATCAACACTCTCTCTCGAAGCCTATGATCTATACATTTTCTCCCCCTTTGGCAACAAGTTACCAAAAAGTTCCTAGAAAATGCATAGTGCTAAGTTGACACTCATGCTTGATCTTCAGGTGGTGGTGGAGTCCGGATCACTCCAAGGATGAAGGCTTCCGTAGATGCTGAAGTAGACGCTGGAGCTGAAGTAGATGCTGGAGTTGGAGCTGATGCTGCGGCTGGAGCTGAGGCGGTTGCCCTCGTGTCAGGAGCTGGCACTGCAGACGACCTCAGAGCTCGGGGCACTCTGGCAAAGGCATCAGTTGTAGTCTTGCCTCTCCTCTCCTGCATGTCATCCTGGAGCTGCTCTACTGCAGACTGAATCTCTGTCACTTTGACATCCAAGTCATAGAACTTTTGTTCCATGATCCTCTCTAAGCTTGCCTGGTTTTGAGTTAGGGTGGCTAGTCCTTGCTCAATCCGCAGGGTGGATGCAATCAAGTAACCAAGCTGCTCTTGTTTGGTTTTCAGGAAATATTCAGATGCCTCCGCTTGAGTAGGCATCTTGGCAGCTTTTTCCTTCCTAGCCTTCTCCTTCTTGGCTTGTGCTTGGGCAGATGATGGCTCATTCTCAGTCATGACCACTTGGTTATCTTCAAAGTCCGGACGGATAGGCAGGTGTTCCTTGTCCAAGAGGTATATGCCCGTGCCCATCTTGGAGTTGATGAGCTCCTGAATCTGTGGGGCATATCCACAGCTCCTCTTCTGGTCTGCTGCTGGCCTCTTAATGGTCTCTACCATTAGGCTCATCACCTTGAATTTCTGAGGCACGTCAAATATATGAAGCAAGTTGATCGCGTGGCCTCTGATCATCTTGTGATCTCCAGACTTGGGCAATAAGGTGTGCCTTAGTATCTAGTTGATAGTGGGCAGCCCTGATAGAAGATAATGTACTGAGCCAAACTTGAAAGTGTCAAGTGCTTCATTTGGAATCTCCTTGTACATGTTGGACATAGAGTTGTGGTCCATCTTCTTCTTAGCATAAACGTCCAAGTCATCTGCTTGCTCCTCTGGGGCATTTATCAGCTGAGCCCATTCAGCAATTCTGGACTGGTACCTCGTACCCTCTGACATCCAAATTATCCTACCATCTGGATAAAAATGGGCTGTGGAGTAGAACTGCATGATGAGTTCCTCGTTCCACTTTGTGAGCTTCTGCCCAACAAAGTCCTCTACTCCACACGCCTTGAAGCTGTCTTGCACTCCAGGGAAGTACTCTTCGTTATCCTTGATGTATTGCCAATCGACCCATCTCATGTCACAGACAATGGGCTTCTTGTCTAGCAGCACTGTCTCATAGAAGTCTTGCTGCTCCTTGGTATGAAACCTGTAGTCCACTGCAGTCTTTCTCCTTGAAGCATACAGGTCTGCTTCTCTCCACTTCCGGAGCCCTGAATCTCTCCCGAGTTTCATCTCCTCAGCCACAGGATGAGCATCGTTGTGGTCTGGGATCTTGGGCTTGAGCTTTCTGAGGACATTCTCTTCCTCTTCTTCTGCAGCTTCAGGCACTGGGGCCTTGTTCTTCTCAGCAGCTGGGATGCTTCTTATATTCCTCTTTGGCTTGGGCTTTGGAGCAGGCTTGGCCTTGGAAGCAGCTCCCCCTGACCTTATGGCATCACCCATCAGCTTGGGTGCTTTTGGTGCTGGTGCAGCCACCTCTTCTTCTTCCTCCTCATCTTCCATGCTGGAAGCTTTGCCAAGCACTCTGGCTACAGTTTTCTTCACCCTTTCTTTCCTCTTCTTGCCCTCAGCAGCAACTGGCTCAATGGGAGTGGGCTTCTCAGTTGAAGCTCTTGCCTTGGACATAGGCTGCCTGCCTGCTGGCCTTTTGAACTTCAACCCCGGCTTTGTACCCTGTGCTGGCTCAACTCTCTTGGAGGTTGCTTCCTCTTCTGCCACATAATCCTTATCTTCTGAGTCTGAGGTTCTCTTCTTTCTCTGTCGTGTGGTAGCCTTAGGCAGATTGCTAGGGGTGCTCCTGCTGCCATCATCTGAGGAACTTGAGGGACTAGTGCCCTCACTCAGCTGCACTTGCTATTTTGATAGGTTCTGGCTATCACTTTGGTCTAACATGATGCAAACTCTGACTGCTGACCCTGTGAATAGGTTATAGATGAGATAGAGTAGATGAGCATCACAAAATGCAGAGATTTTTGCGAAAGAATAATCCAAAAACTTAGTTTTAGTTTCCCACTGAAAGCATCTTGGATCTACCGATTTTTAAACTCGGTGATACCGAAGCAGCTTTGGAACCTAAACTAGTGAACTCGGTCAGACCGAGTCACAGTTCGATGGCACCGAGACTGCTAGGGTTTCACAGAATTCCAAATCGGTCACACCGATAAGTAATTCTCGGTCAGACCGAGTTTCACTTGTGCAATGGCATAAGCCAAATCGATGGGACCGAGTTTTTCAACTCGATGGGTCCGAGATGGTTTCGGCGGAAACCTAACCCTAAAATTTTCGAATTAAACCTAATCTACGAGTTCATTGACTGGATAGGAGTTTATCAAACGTGGCAAGAACCATGATGATCACAATGTGCTAGGAATCGGATTGGAGAATAGCACAAAGATCGAGTCCATACCCTAGTGCGGCGGAGACTCGCTACGCCGGCAACGGCGGGGTAGAATTCCCGTTGACGGCGACGAAGACCAGCGACAGGAGGCTGCTGGCGGCAAGGAGACAATCCGGAGACCAAGTTGGCAGAGCAGGCTATCGCGTGGGCGAAGGGGTTCGGAGAAATTTCCAAATTTTTGCCCGTGACTATATATAGCCCGACCCTATCAGTGTGACCGAGTGGAACAACTCAGTGGCACCTAGATGCATAACTGCGAGCAGTTACTGCAACTCGGTGTGACCAAAAAGTTCAAATCGGTTGCACTGAGATCGAAAACCTAGATCAACTTAATGATCTCGATAGGACAGAAAGTGGGGAATCGGTCAGACCGAGAATCACAAAGAGGTTTTGGAAGTTTAAGTCTATGACGAATCAGGGACTCCGAGCGCTCCTCACACAGAGTGGTTCGAATCTGACTTGATCAAATTTTGTGATGTAGCATGAATAGAGTTTGAGACGAGAAAAGCATAGATAGCTAGAGGAGGTTCTTAGGCATTCTTATCCATCCACTTGGCAGAAAGAAAAAAAAGCCAAACAATCAAAACAACAAGTGGATGTCCTCGAATGAGTAAAATATGCAACCAACATGCTCACACAATAAGATGGCAAATGAAATATGTGACAAAGCATGCACAACCAATTCTAGCATCTATCAAGCAATTTGCGATGACTAGGTCATCTATATATGAGTATATTGACTTAGGAGTCAAGTGAGAACACTTGATCATAGGTCATACTCATCGTTTAAGCTCAAGTGGGGTTACCACTTTTACATAAAGCATTGTTGTGTTCACATCTTTAGAGTTGCTCTAGCTCAAGTCTTAGAGTAAAGCTCCCCCTAGATGTGATATCCCCCCTAAGAGGGATGAACTAACCTTGGGTTTTGTTGATGATGACTTCATGTAGATGTTGAAGATGTGGATGCTCAATGTTGATGTAGATCACTTGGAGCTATCCATTTGAGTGAATTGCACTTTCAATACCTACATGGGTTAGTCCCACAGGAACAAACAAGGATATCCATAGACATAGAGTGATGCACACACAAGATGATGTCCATGAAAACTTTTAGGTTACCTTGTCCCTTGTCTTACCAACAAGAGGGTTTGTGACTCCTTGAATTAGTGCAAGATGTGGAAGTTGATTGCACTTGTTCTTGCCAAAATGATAAGAGTGAAGTATGTTGGCGGGGTCACCCTCAAGAACTCTCTAGTTCTTCTTCTTTTGGATCCACATCATCTTGATGGGAATCCTTGGAGTTGTAGTCGTACTTGACGGAGTGGAACTTGAAGTAGTCTTGGGAATCCACTTGACTAAGGTCTTAGGAGCTTCTTCAAATGCATCAATTTCCTCTTGAAGCTTGTCCTTGCCTTTTTGCTTGTAGTCTTGTGGTGGAAGATCACCTTGAGCTTGTGTCCCCTTGAAGGAAGTATCATACTTCTCTTGTTGAGGAACAAACTTTGTCTTGGGGTATTGATCTTCTTCCCACTCAACTCCATTGGCATTGAACTCTCGTTCAAAACCAACACCTTGATTCTTCCGGTGCATTCCTTGCTTGCGCACAATTTCCTCGAATTGCTTACTCCCGGCAAGGCTTTTGTACACTCCTTTCTCTATAATTCCCTTCAATAAGATATTTTCTTGCTCAAGTGTAACTTGGCTAAGAGAATCATTAGTGGAATCAAGAGAACTACTAGAAGCAACAATATTGGATTTAGCATGATCATTGTTACTACTAGAGGAAGAATCTTTCTTGTTCTTGTTACTAGACTTGACTTGAGGCATGTAAGTGGATAAGAGTAAACGCTTGGCAATGTAAGAAGAACTTTTCTTGCGGAGATCATCATTGATCGCTTTTAAAAACTCATGCTCTTGCTCAAGATTGAGCTTTTCAAAGCGTAACTTCTCATGAGCTCTTAAAAGTTCTCGATGATCTTCGAAGATAGTTTCATGAGCTAACTTAAGAGTGTTTAGTTCTTTAGTTAGAGCCTCAATCTTCTCCTTATCATTGTCATTCATTTTATCTTGATTAGCATGATTAATTGACGTTTCATCGTAGTATTCATCACTAGAGTTGTCAACAAGCAAATCATCATCACCTAGCAAGTCATCTTCATCACTATTAAAATCAACATACTCGGGGTGTGTTACCTTAGGACCTTTGGCCATGAAGCATCTTCCAATTCCTTCATTTGGTGAATCAAATATGTCGTAGGAGTTGGATGACACAAGTGCTAGACCGGCAACACCTTCATCTTGAGTATCTTCAGAGTCGGAGTGATAACTTCTCTCGGAGTGGCTGTCGGAGTCGGAGCCGGATACCCATTCACCAACATGAGCTTGATGTCTTCGTTTTGTGTAGCTCCTTGATGATTTTTCCTTCCTTTCCGAATCCTTGCTTCTCCGTGAGTACCTTCGTTCATAACGATCATCTCTACTCCTTCTCTCTCTTGGTGGTGTATCTTTGCTTCTTCTTTTTGGAGAATCTTCTCTTCTCTTGTAGGGAGCCGTACACTCATTGGAATAGTGTCCGGGTCTTCCACAATTGTAGCAGTTTCGCTCTCGACTAGAAGATCTTTTGTCATTGTAGGACCTTGACTTGAAGCTTCTATCTTTGTTTCTACTCTTGTAGAACTTGTTGAAGTTCTTCACCATTAAGCTCAATTCTTCGTTGAAGTTTTGTCTCTCACTTGATGATGTAGGGGCTTCACATGAGGCTTTGTAGGCACCACTTGATTTTTTGTGAAGTTCCTCTTTATCCTTAAGTGACATCTCATGAGCAACAATTCTTCCAATCACTTCCGTTGGCTTGAGATCTTTGTAGTTGGGCATCATTTGGATCAATGTGCACACGGTATCATACTTTCCATCCAAGGCTCTTAGGATCTTCTTGATGATGAATCTATCGGTCATCTCTTCACTTCCTAAGCCGGCAATCTCATTTGTGATGAGAGCAAGCCTAGAGTACATTTCAGCGACACCTTCACCATCCTTCATCTTGAACTTGTCAAGTTGACTTTGAAGCACATCCAACTTGGATTCCTTGACGGAGTCGGTACCTTCGTGCATATCAATCCAAGTGTCCCAAATTTCCTTTGCATTCTCAAGACGGCTGATTTTGTTGAATTCTTCGGGGCATAATCCGTTGAAGAGAATATCACAAGCTTGAGCATTGTATTGCAACATCTTTAGCTCATCCGCGGTAGCTTCACGGTTCGGTTCTCTCCCATCAAAGAAGTCACCTTGCAAACCAACACACACAATAGCCCAAACGACGGGGTTATGTCCAAGAATATGCATTTTCATTTTATGCTTCCAACTAGCAAAATTAGTACCATCAAAATAAGGACCTCTACGGTGATAATTTCCCTCGCTAGACGCCATACTCTCCTAGGTTTTGAAACCAAGGCTATGACCACCAAAAGCTATGGAAATCAAAGCAAATGAAGACCAAGACTCTGATACCACTTGTAGGATCGAAAGTATGTCTAGAGGGGGGTGATTAGACTACTTAACCAAATAAAAACTCGACCTTTTCCCAATTTTAGTTCTTGGCAGATTTTAGCTATTTTAGGACAAGTCAAGCAATCATCACATAATTCAAGCAAGCATGCAAAGAGTATATTGGCAGCGGAAAGTAAAGCATGCAACTTGCAAGAATGTAAAGGGAAGGGTTTGGAGAATTCAAACGCAATTGGAGACACTGATGTTTTTCCCGTGGTTCGGATAGGTGGTGCTATCCTACATCCACGTTGATGGAGACTTCAACCCACGAAGGGTAACGGTTGCGCGAGTCCACGGAGGGCTCCACCCATGAAGGGTCCACAAAGTAGCAACCTTGTCTATCCCACCATGGCCATCGCCCACGAAGGACTTGCCTCACTAGCGGTAGATCTTCATGAAGTAGGCGATCTCCTTGCCCTTACAAACTCCTTGGTTCAACTCCACAATCTTGTCAGAGGCTCCCAAGTGACACCTAGCCAATCTAGGAGACACCACTCTCCAAGAAGTAACAAACGGTGTGTTGATGATGAACTCCTTGCTCTTGTGCTTCAAATGATAGTCTCCCCAACACTCAACTCTCCCTCATAGGATTTGGATCTGATGGAAAGAAGATTTGAGTGGAAAGCAACTTGGGGAAGGCTAGAGATCAAGATTCATATGGTAGGAATGGAATGTCTTGGTCTCAACACATGAGTAGGTGGTTCTCTCTCAAAACATATGAGTTGGAATGGTGTATGTGTTCTGATGGCTCTCTCCTCGAATGAAGAGGAGGTGGAGGGGTATATATAGCCTCCACACAAAATCCAACCGTTACACACAATCTACCAATCTCGGTGGGACCGAATCAATAAACTCGGTTGGACCGAAAAGGTAAACCTGGTGGCCGTTAGAGATTTTCGGTGGGACTGACATGCAATTCGGTAGGACCGATTCTGTTAGGGTTTGGGCATAACGTAATCTCGGTGAGACTGATTACACAAACTCGGTGAGACCGAGTTTGGTAATAAGCTAACCAGAGAGTTGGTCAGGTGAACTCGGTGGGACCGATTTGCTCTTTCGGTGAGACCGAAAAGTTACAAAAGGGAAACACAGAGTTTACATTGCAATCTCGGTGGGACCGATTTGCTCTTTCGGTGAGACCGAAAAGTTATGAAAGGGAAACAGAGAGTTTGCAACCCCATCTCGGTGAGACCGAGATCCCTATTGGTAGGACCGAATTGCTAGGGTTTGGCAGTGGCTTATGACATATGAAACTCGGTGGCACCGGATAGATAGAATCGGTATGACCGAGTTTGGCTTAGGGTTTAGGTCATTTGTGGATATGGGAAAGTAGCTGAGGATTTTGGAGCATATCATTAAGCACATGAAGCAAGAGGCTCATTAAGCAACACCTCATCCCTGCTTGATAGTATTGGCTTTTCCTAAAGACTCAATGTGATCTTGGATCACTAAAATATAAAATGAAGAGTCTTGAGCTTTTGAGCTTGAGCCAATCCTTTGTCCTTAGCATTTTGAGGGTTCCACTTTCACATCCATGCCATGCCAATCATTGAGCTTTCCTGAAATAATCATCTTGGAATAGCATTAGCTCAATGAGCTATATGTTGTTATGAATTACCAAAACCACCTAGGGATAGTTGTACTTTCACTGTGTAACTGCCAGGACCGAGTTGGTGGACCCCTAAGTTCAACTGCCGCATTTCTTTCCCCCACTGACTAGATTCGGAGGTTGCGCTGCTCTCGCACTTGATCTTGAACTCCTTGTAGTCATCTTCGCTGATCAAAGGATATTTCGCCTTGATCTTCTCATAACTATCACCTTTTTCAATCATTGCCTTCACCGTGCTTCTCCAAGTAGACAGGGCCGTGCTCATCCTCGTGAGGGCGGCACTGTTCACTTTATTCCCTGAGAGGCGTGTGTTTGCAAAGTCAGCGGGGAACATGTATCGTTCATGCAGCTTCGTGAAGAGGAGGCTGCAGAAATTCCCTCGGTCCTTATGCCTTAGGTTCTCGGTGTTGATCGAGACGGTGCTCCGGAGAATGCACCCGAGCTGAACCGAGTACCCCCTGACTACTTCTTTGGGCGCCGTTGGATGCCCGTCGGAGTTCACTTCAGTAAATTCCTCCTTGAAGGTGCCGAGCACGTTCGGGCGCCGGTCCTTCCGTTGCCTCTTCGGTTGGCTGCCATCTGTGCGTGCGCCGCCATCATTAGTGGTGGCATCCTCGGCGGCACCATCAGTGGTGTCATCCCCGTCGCCACTAGGGGTTGTGTAGTCAGGATCGGTGTCTTCCGCGGCGTCCTCATAGCAGTGAGGTTCTTCCTCCATCTCCCGGGACAGCTCCCAGAATTGCTTGCCGTTGAACCGCCAGCCTCATTGTTGTGGGCCATGTTTCGCTCTAAATAGGAAAAATGTTTGGTCAAAAAGTTGGTTATTGTCAAGGAACAAGATCATGGTCTCATCATTTAGGGTTTGTCGACACCGAGGCATCCTAAAAGCTAAGCTTTTATCATTTAGGGTTTGTCGACGCCGAGGCACCCTAAAAGCCTAAGCGTACATCATTTAGGTTCTCATCGACACCGAGGCACCCTAAAAGCCAAGATTTTATCATTTAGGGTTTGTTGACGCCGAGGCACCCTAAATGCTAAGTTAAGTTTTCATCATTTAGGGTTTATCGATGTGAGGAACCCTAGGTTGACTGATATATATGGGTATCTTCTAATAATATACCCTACTTAATTAAGGACAAACACCAAGAAACAGTAAACATATCACACTTCTATATGTATAACACAAGAGGCAGTTGATCCTACTTAATTAAGTACTAAGATACCCCGGCCCATGCATTAGTCGCAAGTACCCCATATGTCCTATTTTTAGCAAAGTCATGCTAAAATTCACGGAAAATTTCAGCATGACCTTTGCTGAAATAGGACATATGGAGTACCCGAATTTGCTGGAACGGAAGTTAATCGACATTCCGGCAACCTCAAGAGCCTCTCGGGGTACCTGCAAAATCATCACGACACGATGGTCGGAGACAAAACCAAGCAAACTAGCAAAGTTACTGACGTGTTCACAGAAATTATTTTCTGTAAAAGATGATCATCACCTTTATAAGTCTTTCTCAATGTGATCAATTGATGGATCAACACGTAAAACATGTCCAATAAGAGCATATAATTCAGCAACTCCACTGAAAATGAGAGCTGAAAGATGCAGGGAGCACAAACAGCTCAGAAAAATCAATCCATCTAGCATTTCAGGTTTTGCTAGAAATACCTTTAACATCAGTATCAGTATGATTATAGAGTCAACATCAGTATGATTTATAGAGTCAAATACCTTTAACGAGGGATACAAATAATTTTCATTTTCATATTTAAAGAACTATAAATAAACCATCCAGTAAGTATAAAGGTAATCAACCATTCCCATAAAACAAGACAAGTTTTATTCAGTACTGCTAATATGGTTGGAGATTACTATGAACATGTGGCAAGACTACTTTGATAACAAGGGCCACTAGTTGGCAAATAGTTGAACTAGCAGCTTGGCCATCACTGACGCCACACACTGCTGTGACAACTCTCAGCAGTAACCTCCAAGGCTCCGACAACCGACACAGACAACCTGTCTCAAAGATGAGCCTCAACACAAGCTTCACATTCTACTTTATGCTTCATCGAATTTCAGAGAACTCTCCAAAAGAAAGGTTCAGGTGCCAATTGGTATCATGTTAAAGCCAGCAATGTAAAATGATCTACAACCTTATGTAAAGTGCCAACTCCACAGATTTCTTTTTCACAGCTTTTATATTATTTCTAGAAGCAACACAACAGGGTTAAACACCAGAATCTTGAGTTTAAATTTTTCCAGAATTTTAGAGGCCCCACAAATTCAGTTCAGGTATTTTATACCATGTTAAAGACAGTAAAGTACAGAGGTTTAGCCCTGGTCCTTAGATTCAGTTTCCTAATCTTTTTGTTTTCTACAAAGATATCCCCAACCTTCATGATGCTGGTAAGAAAAGAGCTACTCTCTAAATCTTTTATCTATTTATACCTGTAAATTAGCACTCTGATGCTGGCCTTGACAAATGATCCTACTATGTTGTTTGCTGGAATCTGCAAAATGATCCCACTATGTTGACAAATGATCCCACTATGTTGTTATACTTGAGAACAATGTAACAAAATCAAAACCACAATAAACAGTGGTCAGATATAACAGGTACAATTACACAAAGCATCTGAATACACACATACTTCATCTATCAAGTATAACTCTGTCAAGCCAAGAAGGTATGAGCTGTTCATGGAAGCCTTTGATCATAATATCTAAAGGCATAGACAAAATCTACAAGCAGTCAACAAAAAGGTCACACACACCCACTCAGAGGAACATCGTATTTAAATCTAGAAAATGAAGATGATCCATTTCTACATGGAATCAATCAAGTACAGAGCTATGCCACATACTAGGAGATCAACCACACACAAAAAATCAGTGCTTTAGGGATATGAAACAGTTATCTGGTGGGAAGACTGTTGCTGCACTGGCATTGCTGTTTGCCATTCACAATTTCAGGCAATCACCATTCTACATACTGGATGAAGTCGATGCAGCTATCATACAGGCACGGTGGCAACTGGTAACTACCCTCAACGAAAAAATGAGGGCCACAGTGGCTACAGAAAATAGCACACATATCTACCTATTACTTTATATTCAAATATGTGCAGAGAAAACACCTACAAATACTCTCTAGCTCCTACACAAGACCAGGAGACTTACCATCTAAACTGAAACAATGTTGAAATATGCAGCGATAACAATCACGGTGCCCCAACGCAAGATTATTCACACTCCTCGGAAGCGAAAACCGAGGCATTTCAGTTCACAGTGTTGCTATTTCGGCACGCCGAGCGTATC
The DNA here is from genome assembly GCA_034509565.1 of Triticum monococcum. Lineage (NCBI taxonomy): Eukaryota > Viridiplantae > Streptophyta > Magnoliopsida > Poales > Poaceae > Triticum > Triticum monococcum. The sequence goes on along the minus strand of CM067847.1, from coordinate 617,279,584 downwards.
TGTGGCGTGACAGTTGGAAGACTATATGTCTATGTCCTAAATGCCTCACTAGAGTTTCTGGAAAAGCACTGATAGACTTGTGCTCTGCAGTCGCACTGGTCTGCAGAATGACACTAACTAACACATAGGTAAATTAAGCAAGACACGATGCGGGCATAAACGCAAGCCGAAATAGCTGCAGAAGCAAGATTCAGACAGAGATAAGTGCGCAAACTAGGTTAGCTACAAATTAAGTAAGATTCAGAGAGCGTACAGTGATGCCCAGGAAGCCCTAATTTTTGGTGGTTCATTTGGAAGACCTGCCATATAAAGAAGCAGCAGCGCAACAAGCAAGAGCAGCAGCAGTGCAAGAGCAGCGGCGACGGCAAGAGCAGCAGGAAGCAAAAGCAGCAGCGGCAGCGGCGCTATAGGTAGAAGCAGTAGCAGGCGAGCACCAGAAGCAGAGTAGCAGCAACGGGCGCGCACGAGGCACAGCCAGGAGAGGGCGTGGGCGGCTGCGGGCGATGACAGGCATGGTGGGGGCGCGGTGCAGCAGCGGCAGCAGGTCAACATGGCAGCGACAGCAACGACAGCCACACGCACACACATACACGCGTACGAAAGAGCTCGGGTGAGCTCGGGGATGGCAAATGGCGATGAATCGAGGCGAAGTAAAGGGGGATCCGGAGGAGAAGCTAACCACGAAGCCGGGGACGTGGTCGGGAAGGCCGGGGACGGATCAGAGCGGCGGCAAACGGCGACGAACGACGGCGATGTACAATGACGGGGCCACGCGCAGGAAGAGACAGCGGGAGGTGGCTGATGCTCCTCGGCGAGGTGGATGCGCTGCTACTTCTCCTTGTTGCCAGGGGGTCGTCGGCGGCGGTGGAGAGCGGGCGTGGGGGGCGAGGGAGGGGGAGGGAGGGGGATCGATCTGGCGAGGGGGAAAGGAATAGAGGGGGGAAGGTTAGCAATGGCGTACCACCCAGGGGTGCGCCATAAGTACATCCATAGCAATGGCGCACCCCCGATCGGTGCGCCATTAGTAATCTTTTTTTATATAGCAATGGCGCACCAGCCAGAGGTGCGCCATAAGTAATCTTTTTTATATAGCAATGGCGCACCAGCCAGAGGTGCGCCATAAGTGTTTTTTTTTATTATTTTTTATTGCATCTAATATTTTTTTTAGAAAATGAATATGAATATGAAACAGTAATAATGTTTTATAAAAACAGTAATAATTTTTTAAAAAATATCATCAAATTTGTTATTTGAAAATATTTATGAATATGAAAAAATATCATCAAATTTATTATTTGAAATATCATCAAATTTGTTATTTGAAAATATAATCAAATTTATTTTTTTTGCAATTTTAGTTGCATTCATTTGTGACGGTGGAGCGGGCCGGGGAGGGTGCGGGGGTCGTCGTCGGCGGTGGAGCGGGGGAGGGTGCCGTGGGTCGTCTATTTCCTCGCCGCTCCTCGTACGCGGGCGTCTTCGGGGTTCGGTTTCACCATCGAACAGATCCTTGCATTTCTTCGACGGGTCATCATCGCGAAGCCACCTTCGATGTCCCATGAACACGGTTTTCGAAGACCCGGGATCTCTATCTAGCTGGCGATACGTTGTGTCATCCATGCACCTGACGCATCCAGAAAATCCGTGGACAACCTGCCCCGCGAGATATCCGTAACCGAGATAGTCGTGCACCATCATGAGCAGTGCGGCTCTCATAGGGAAATATTCTTTCTCTGCGGCGTCCCACATATTGGCTGGCGTTTTCCACAGCGTGTCTAGCTCCTCTTTCAGCAGCCCCAGATACAGATTGATGTCGTTCCCTGATTGTTTTGGCCCTTCAATTACCATACTCATGTGAATTTACTTCCTCTTCATGCACAACCAGTGGGGAATGTTGTACATCCACACAAACACAGGCCAGGTGCTATGTGTGCTTCTATGGCTGCCAAACGGATTGACTCCATCGGTGCTCGCGCCCAGCATGATGTTCCTTGGATCCTTCCCAAATTCTGGGTGTTCGAAGTTCAACGCTTTCCACTGGCTCCCATCCTTAGGGTGACTCAGCATCTTGTCTTTTTTATTTATCTCCGGATCATTTGCGTCATCTTCTCGCTTCTTCTCCTCCCTATCCGCGTGCCAACACAGGAGATTTGCTACCTTAGGGTCCGCGAAATACCGCTGCAGACGAGGAGTGATCGTAAAGTACCACACTACTTTTCGAGGATCTTTCTTCCTCTTCTTGTATCGAGTGACGCCGCACACCGGACATATGGTAGACTCCGCGTGCTCATCCCGATAAATGATGCAATTGTTCATGCACACATGGTATTTCACGTGTGGTAAATCTAGAGGACACACGATTTTCTTCGCCTCCTCTAAACTGGTCGGGCACTTGTTCCCCTTGGTAAGACGTTCGTGCCAAAATGACATGTTTTCGTCGAAGCATGCGTCGGTCATTTTGTGTTTTACCTTCATCTCCAGAGCCATGAGCGTACAAGCGGGTATCCTCGGTCCTGCATCCTTCATACAATGGAGTAACCGCGTCTATCTCCAGTTGATCTAGCTTGGCTTTCTCTCGGGCGGCAGCTCTTGTGTTATCCGTCTGCTTGAGAAGCAGCTCTTGAATATGAGGGTCCTGCACCTAGCCCATCGATGGTCCATCGTTGTCTGCTCCGACGGCATCTTCATCTTCATGATCATGCCCTTCGTCTGCTCTGGCATCTTCCTCATCATCATGTCTTGCATCTTCTACATAATGACTGTGTACAGCATCACCGTCGTGATCATGTCTTGGAGATTCTTCGTCTTCTCGCCCGCCCGAGCCGCGGTGGTTGTCTTGCTGCGCTTCCTAATTTCTTGCCCGGCCCCCATGGACGACTTCATAGTCATCTTGATCACCTTGCCATCGATAGCCATCCATGGAACCACGCAAGAGCAGGTGGTCCTGCACCTGCCCGGAATCCGGGTCCGCAATAAAGCTCTTCAGCTTGCATCTTCGACACGGACATCTTATCTCCATCTCGTTCTTTTGAAGCATCTCGGCCTTCGCAGAGCTCAAAAACCTATTCACGATGCCTTCGGTCATCGTGCAGACCATGGTCGCCTGCGGGGTAGAGCAAAACGATATTTTAGAACCAAGAAAAAATTTGGCATGACTTTCCCTAAAAATAGGACCAAAAAGAATGCATAGTGCCAAAATTCTTGCGGAAATGGAAATGAATCAACATTCCGGCAAAATATTGGCAACTATCGCATTTCAAATACCGGTACCTGCAAACACAAACATATATGCAACACCACAAACATATGCAACACCACAAACATACATAGATCTAGCTAGGCCATAGAAAGTTCATGTGCACATTGTTGGAGGGAGAACAACATAAAGATAGCTTCCCCCTTACTTACCCATCATGAAAAGGTAATTTAACCACTTAATTTGGATGAATCTGTGGTGCAAATGAGGTGAGGAGGAGGAGGCAGCCGAGACAAGCTTGGAGGAGGAGGTGGAGAGAATGAAGTGGGGAAAGTGAGTGGGTAGGTGTGGCTGTCCAAAATATCTAGCTGGTCCCAGGTTACTAATGGCGCACCACCTACAAATGCACCATTAGTAACCCTGGTTACTAATGGCGCACCTGCTGGTGGTGCGCCATTAGTAGTTTTGCAAAATAATAATAAAAAATATACTAATGGTGCATCGGGGCATAGTGTGCCATTACTAGTTTAAACTAGTAATGGCACACTATTCCCTGGTGCGCCATTAGTAGTTTTGCAAAAAAAAGAATAAAAAAATACAGTAGTGGCGCACTATGTGGCTGGTGCGCCATTACTAGTTAGAACTAGTAGTGGCACACTGTGCCCTGGTGCGCCATTAGTATGTTTGGAATTTTTTTTGTTACTAGTGGCGCACCATGTGTCTGTTGGGCCATTAGTGTCTTTCACACTAATGGCGCACCAGCACATGGTGCGTCACTGCTATATAGTAGTGGCGCACCACATGTTTGGTGCGCCATTAGTGGCCATTTCATCTATAGCCCTTTTCCTAGTAGTGCATTGAAATTCTTGGGGATCCCCCTCCACCCAAGGGTGATCCCGTGTTTGAACTCAAACCATTACCAGATAATCTTAAGTATGCTTATCTTGATGAAAAAGAAATATATCCTGTTATTATTAGTGCTAACCTTTCAGAGAAAGAAGAAGAAAGATTATTGAAAACTCTGAAGAAGCACCGAGCAGCTATTGGTTATACTCTGGATGATCTTAAGAGCGTTAGTCCCACGTTATGTCAACACAAGATTACATTGGAGGACGATGCCAAACCAATTAGAGATCCTCAAAGACGATTAAATCCCAAGATGAAGGAAGTGGTAAGAAAGGAGATACTAAAGCTCCTTGAGGCAGGTATTATTTATCCCGTTGCTGATAGTGAATGGGTAAGCCCTGTCCATTGTGTCCCTAAAAAGGGATGTATTACCGTTGTTCCTAATGATAAATATGAATTGATCCTGTAAATAATTATTATAGGTTATAGGATGGTAATTGATTTCCATAAGTTAAATAAAGCTACTAAGAAAGATCATTACCCTTTAACTTTTATTGATCAAATGCTAGAAAGACTATCCAAACACACAATTTTTTTGCTTTCTAGATGGTTATTCTGGTTTCTCTCAGATACCTGTGTCAGCGAAGGATCAATCTAAAACTACTTTCACTTGCCCTTCTGGTACTTTTTCTTATAGACGTATGCCTTTTGGTTTATGTAATGCACCTGCTACCTTTCAAAGATGCATGATGGCTATATTTTCTGATTTTTGTGAAAAGATTTGTGAGGTATTCATGGATGACCTCTCCGTCTATGGATCCTCTTTTGATGATTGTTTGAGCAACCTTGATCGAGTTTTGCAGAGATGCGAAGACACTAGTCTCGTCCTGAATTGGGAAAAGTGTCACTTTATGGTTAATGAAGGCATTGTCGTGGGGCACAAGATCTCCGAGAGAGGTATTGAAGTTGATAAAGCCAAAGTTGATGCTATTGAAAAGATGCCATGTCCCAAGGACATAAAAGGTATAAGAAGTTTCCTTGGTCATGCGGGTTTTTATAGGAGGTTCATTAAGGACTTTTCTAAAATCTCTAGGCCTCTGACTAATTTATTGCAAAAAGATATTCCTTTTGTCTTTGATGATGATTGTGTAGAAGCATTTGAAACACTTAAGAAAGCTTTGATCACTGCACCTATTGTTCAGCCGCCTGATTGGAATTTACCTTTTGAAATTATGTGCGATGCTAGTGATTATGCTGTAGGTGCTATTTTAGGGCAAAGAGTCGATAAGAAATTGAATGTTATCCAGTATGCTAGTAAGACTCTTGATACTGCCCAGAGAAATTACGCTACTACTGAAAAAGAGTTCTTAGCAGTTGTGTTTGCATGTGATAAGTTTAGACCTTATATTGTTGATTCCAAAGTTACTATTCACACTGATCATGCTGCTATTAAATATCTTATGGAAAAGAAAGATGATAAGCCTAGACTCATTAGATGGGTTCTCCTGCTCCAAGAATTTGATTTGCATATTATTGATAGAAAGGGAGCTGAGAACCCCGTTGCAGATAACTTGTCTAGGTTAGAGAATGTTCTTGATGACCCACTGCCTATTAATGATTGCTTTCCTGATGAACAATTAGCGGTCATCAATGCTTCTCGTACTGCTCCTTGGTATGCTGATTATGCTAATTACATTGTTGCTAAATATATACCGCCTAGTTTCACATACCAGCAAAAGAAAAAGTTCTTTTATGATTTAAGACATTACTTCTGGGATGATCCACACCTTTATAAAGAAGGAGTAGATGGTGTTATTAGACGTTGTGTGCCTGAGCATGAAGAGGAACAGATTCTATGTAAGTGTCACTCTGAATCTTATGGAGGGCACCACGCTGGAGATAGAACTGCACACAAGGTACTACAATCTGGTTTTTATTGGCCTACTCTCTTCAAAGATGCTCGTAAGTTTGTCTTATCCTGTGATGAATGTCAAAGAATAGGTAACATTAGTAGACGTCAAGAAATGCCTATGAATTATTCTCTTGTTATTGAACCGTTTGATGTTTGGGGCTTTGATTATATGGGACCATTTCCTGCCTCTAATGGTTATACACATATTTTAGTTGGCGTTGATTACGTTACTAAGTGGGTAGAAGCTATTCCAACTAGTAGTGCTGATCATAACACTTCTATTAAAATGCTTAAAGAAGTTATTTTTCCTAGGTTTGGAGTCCCTAGATATCTTATGACTGATGGTGGTTCACATTTTATTCATGGTGCTTTGCGTAAGATGCTCGCTAAGTATGATGTCAATCATAGAATAGCATCTCCTTATCATCCGCAGTCTAGTGGTCAAGTAGAGTTGAGCAATAGAGAGGTCAAACTAATTTTGCAAAAGACTGTGAATAGATCTAGAAAGAATTGGTCTAAAAAACTTGATTATGCATTATGGGCCTATAGAACTGCATACAAAAATCCTATGGGTATGTCTCCATATAAGATGGTTTATGGAAAAGCGTGTCATTTACCTCTTGAACTTGAACATAAAGCATATTGGGCTATTAAAGATCTCAATTATGACTTCAAACTTGCCGGCGAGAAGTGGTTGTTTGATATTAGCTCACTTGATGAATGGAGAACCCAAGCATATGAGAATGCCAAGCTTTTCAAAGAAAAAATCAAACGCTGGCATGATAAGAGGATACAAAAGTGTGAGTTTAACGTAGGAGATTATGTGTTATTATTCAACTCTCGTTTAAGATTTTTTGCAGGAAAACTTCTCTCAAAATGGGAAGGTCCCTACGTTATCGAGGAGGTCTATCGTTCTGGTGCTATCAAAATCAACAACTTCGAAGGCACAAATCCGAGGGTGGTAAACGGTCAAAGAATTAAACATTATATTTTAGGTAATCCTATCAATGTTGAAACTAATATTATTGAAACCGTAACCCCCGAGGAATACATAAGGGACGCTTTCCAGAACGTTCCAGACTCCAAAAAGGCATAGGTATGTGGTATGGTAAGTAAACCGACTCCAAAACAACTCTAATGGCAATTTTTATCAGTTTTGGATTATTTAAGAATTTTAGGAAGAAAGAAGTAGTCCGAAAGGGACACAAGGCCCCCAAGAGAGTGGAGGGTGCCCTCCCCCCTGTAGGGCGCGCCCCCTTGTCTCGTGGGCACCTCGTGTGCCTCCCGGACTCTGTTTTCTTGCACATTACGTATTTTGGTCGGTAAAAATTCATTATATATACTCCCGAAGGTTTTTACCACCGTATCACGCAAATATCCTCTGTTTTTGTTTCGAGCTATTTCTGTTTCAGATCTAGAGCATCATGGCGTCTCCATGCGCTCCCAAGGACAAGTTTTTCGAGAGGGTTATCAACCCTTATCCCACGGAGGTGCTTCAACATCCTCAAACCATTGAGATGCATGAGGGGGTGCTGCACATCTGCGATGTGGAGGGACCAAGGCGTACCGGGAGCGTGTGGAGACAAAGCTCGAAGCCGTGGAGCAGGAAGTTTTCAAGTGTCAAGGGATGGTGGAGCGTGGACTCAATGCCAACCAGATGATGATCACGGAGTTCACCAACAACCACAAGCTAGATGCCAAAGTCATTGGGGAGACCATATTCAAGCTTCAAGAGAAAATCGAGCACCTCCAAGCCTAGATCTATGACCTGCAAAACCAGAACTGTGAGTATGAATATAGATTCAAGGGAATGAGTTTGGCTGCAGATTTAAGGATCCCGGAGACTCGATCGTCCTTTTATGATGGAGAGCCTATGCTTTGGAAGACGGACGACAAGCCTACATCATCAACAACTCCTACTTCACCACCTCCAAGGAAATAATCACATGGGTATGGGCACTCCCCTTGGCAACTGCCAAGCTTGGGGGAGGTGCCCTGGTATCGTATCACCATCACACTCCTATCTTTACCGCTTTATTTAGTCCGATCCTTTTAGTAGTATCTTGATCTAGTAGATTGAAATTTAGATATCAAGTAGTTTTGAGATTTGATTTGTGATCTCTTTATGTAATCGAGTCCGTGTGCTATCTATAATAAAGATTAGTGTTGAGTCAAGGGCTTTGCTATGTTGCTATGATCTTGAGAAAGTAGAAAGAATAAAAGAGTTCATATTGATCTTATGGATAGTGATAACTTCACACATAGAAAGTATGAGGCATAAAAATTGTTGAGAGTTGATGAACGTAGACTTGGTCATCATTGCAATTAATAGGAAGTGATAAGGAAAGAGGGGTTCACATATAAATATATTATCTTGGGCATCTTTTATGATTGTGAAGCACTCGTTAAGTATGACATGCTAAAAGAGTTGATGTTGGACAAGGAAGACAACGTAATGGTTTATGTTTTCCGACATCTCAGTTAAAGTATATTGTCATTGACCTTCCAAACATGTTGAGCTTGCATTTCCCCCTCATGCTAGCCAAATTCCTTGCACCAAGTAGAGATACTACTTGTGCTTCCAAATATCCTTAAACTCAGTTTTGCCATGAGAGTCCACCATACCTACCTATGGATTGAGTAAGATCCTTCAAGTAAGTTGTCATTGGTGCAAGCAATAAAAATTGCTCTCTAAATATGTATGACTTATTAGTGCAGAGAAAATAAGCTTTGTACGAACTTGTTGTGGAAGTAATAAAAGCGATGGACTGCATAATAAAGGTCCACATACAAGGGGCAATATAAAGTGACGTTCTTTTGCATTAAGATTTTGTGCATCAAACCTAAACGCGCATGACAACCTCTGCTTCCCTCTGCGAAGGGCCTATCTTTTACCTTATGTTTTTACTTTATGCTTGAGTCAAGGTGATCCTCACCTTTCCTTTTTTATTTTATCCTTTGGCAAGCTCCTCGTGTTTGAATGATCATGATATATATATATATATATATATATATATATATTTATATATATATATATATATCCAATTGGATGTAAGTTAGCATAGGCTATTATTGTTGACATCACCTAAAGGTGAATACGTTGGGAGGCAACACAATAAGCCCCTATCTTTCTTAGTGTCCGGATGAAACTCTATAACCACAAGTACTTCGTGAGTGTTAGCAATGGTAGGAGATTACGAGATAGTTGAGTATGTGAGCTTGCTGAAAAGCTCTATTATTGACTCTTTTTGATGTTACGATAAATTGCAATTGCTTCAATGACTTAGATTATGGTTTGTTAGTTCCCAATGAAGTTTTTGAACCATACTTGACATTGTGAATTTCTTGTTACTTGAGCATAGGAAATCATATGACAAAATCTATATATGTTGCTGTTATTAGAATGATCATGATGCCCTCATGCCCGTATTTTATTTTTATCGACACCTCTATCTCCAAACATGTGGACATATTTTTCGATTTCGGCTTCCGCTTGAGGACAAGCGAGGTCTAAGCTTGGGGGAGTTGATACGTCCATTTTGCATCATGCTTTTATATCAATATTTATTGCATTATGGGCTGTTATTAAACATTATATCTCAATACTTATGGCTATTCTCTCTTATTTTACAAGGTTTACCATGAAGAGGGGGAATGCCGGCAGCTGGAATTCTGGCTGGAAAAGGAGCAAACCTTGGAAACCTATCCTGCACAGCTCCAAAAGTCCTGAGACTCCACGAAACAACTTTTTGGATTTAATAAGAATTTCTGAGCAAAATAAATAGGCCAGGGGCCCCACACCTTGTCCAGGAGACAGGGAGGCGCGCCCCCTATAGGGCGTGCCCCGTATCTCCTGGGCCCCCTGGTGGGCCTCCGGCGTCCATCTTCTGCTATATCATCACTTTTACCCTGGAAAAAATCATGGGCAAGCTTACGGGATGAAACTCCGCCGCCACGAGGTGGAACCTTGGCGGAATCAATCTAGGGCTCTGGCGGAGCTGTTCTGCCGGGGACACTTCCCTCCGGGAGGGGGAAATGATCACCAACGTCATCACCACCGATCCTCTCATTGGGAGGGGGTCAATCTCCATCAACATCTTCACTAGCACCATCTCCTCTCAAAACCCTAGTTCATCTCTTGTATCCAATATTGTATCAAAACCACAAATTGGTACCTGTGGGTTGCTAGTACTGTTGATTACTCCTTGTAGTTGATGCTAATTGGTTTACTTGGTGGAAGATCATATGTTTAGATCCTTTATGCATATTATTACTCCTCTGATTATGAACATGAATATGCTTTGTGAGTAGTTACGTTTGTTCCCGAGGACATGGGTGAAGTCTTGCTATTAGTACTGATGTGAATTTGGTATTCGTTCGATATTTTGATGAGATGTATGTTGTCTTTTCCTCTAGTGGTGTTATGTGAACATTGACTACATGACACTTCACCATTATTTGGGCCTAGAAGAAGGCATAGGGAAGTAATAAGTAGATGATGGGTTGCTAGAGTGACAGAAGCTTAAACCCTGGTTTATGCGTTGCTTCGTTAGGGGTTGATATGGATCCATACGCTTAATGCTATGGTTAGATTTACCTTAATACTTCTTTTTGTAGTTGCGGATGCTTGCAATAGGGGTTAATCATAAATGGGATGCTTGTCCAAGTTAGGGCAGTACCCAAGTACCGGTCCGCCCACATATCAAATTATCAAAGTACCGAACGCGAATCATATGAACATGATGAAAACTAGCTTGACGATAATTCCCAATGTGTCCTCGGGAGCTCCTTTTGTAAAGTTGGGTTAAGCGTATGCCTTAGCAGGGACGCGTTGTGTGTTATTTATAGGCACAAGAGATTACAGGGTTTAGGTAGTTAGGTTGTTGTAGGATTGATCTCCAAGTCATCATCTATACAAGGGATAGAGATCAACCTGCACATATCCTAACTACCTGATTACAACACGCACACGCCCACACATGTATACGATTTATATGTACATCGTATACATCCTATAATACATACTTTAACACGCCCCTCAATCACAACTTTATCAAGTTGAGATCGTCCTTGAATTCTTCCAATTTGCGCCATGATAAGGCTTTAGTAAAGCCATATGCAACTTGATCATTAGTAGAAATAAAACGAATGTCCAATAGCTTCTTGGCTACTCTTTCACGAACAAAATGATAGTCTACCTCAATGTGCTTTGTTCTTGCATGGAACACTGGATTTTCTGATAGGTAAGTGGCACCAATATTGTCACACCATAATCATGCAATAGAAGAATGATTTATACCTAGTTCAGTAAGCAGAGTTTGAACCCATATCAACTCAGCCGTGGCATTTGCTAGAGCTTTGTATTCAGCCTCAGTGCTGGATCTAGACATAGTGGCTTGTTTTCGTGTGCTCCAAGATATGAGGTTTGGTCCAAAGAAAATAGCAAAGCCACCAGTTGACTTTCTATCATCAGGACAACCTGCCCAATCTGCATCTGAAAAGGCACTTACCACATTTGAGTTTGACCTTGTGAATTTTAGTCCAGTGCTCATAGTACCTCTGAGATATCTCAAAATTCTCTTCACTGCAGTCCAATGTTGAAGAGTAGGGGCATGCAAGAACTGACACACCTTGTTGACAGGGAAACATATGTCAGGCCTTGTAAGTGTCAAGTACTGTAAGGCACCTACCACACTTCTATAGTTTGTGGCTGCTTCGGCTCCCAAGGGCTCCCCTTCTCCTCGGAAAGTTTCTCAGTAGTTGAAAGTGGAATGTTTGAAACTTTACAACTCATCATACCTAATCTTTTTAATATATCAGACACATATTTTTCTTGACTTAAGACTATCCCATCAGTTACCTTTTTCACTTCTATTCCCAAGAAGTAGTGCAAATCGCCAAGGTCTTTAAGTGCAAAGTCTCTCGTGAGATCTTCCAACAATGCGCTGACCGCATCTTGTGATGAGCTGGCCACAATAATATCATCAACATATACCAACATAAAGATGATTATTTTCCCTTCTTATAGAAGAAAAGTGACATATCAGCCTTTGAAGGTCGAAAGCCAAGACTTTGAAGTTTATCACTTAACCTAGAATACCATGCTCTAGGTGCTTGTTTCAGACCATATAATGCCTTGTCAAGTTTGCACACATAATGATATTTGTCTTTTACCTCATACCCAGGTGGTTGTTTCATATATACTTCCTCCTCTAGAACGCCATGAAGAAACGCATTCTGCACATCCAATTGACGAAGACTCCAACCATTTGATACTGCAATAGAAAGAACAAGTCTGATAGTAGCTGCTTTAACAACAGGACTAAACGTGTCCTCATAGTCAATACCGTACCGCTGTTTAAAACCCTTTGCTACTAATCTAGCCTTGTATCTGTCTATTTCTCCACTGGACTTTCTTTTGACTCTGTAAACCCATTTACAATCAATTATATTTCTGCCTCTTGCTGGAGGAACCAAGTGCCAGGTTTTGTTTCTAATAAGAGCATTATATTCTTCATCCATAGCATTTTTCCAGTTTTTATCCTCAAAAGCGTCAGTCAAGTTTCCTGGCTCACCTGTGACAGCCAGGCCACCAAAATGAACATTACTATACCTGACCGTGCCATCCGTACAAACCTTGGGCTTCAAAACTCCATGCTATGATCTGGTTCTCATCGGCACAGAATCTGCAGTAGAAGGCCACTGCATAGAAGATCCGGTGGGATCCAGCGCTGCAGATGATCCAGCGACACCTGATCCGAGGCTGATTTCCTCGAAGCCGAAGCCAGTTGCTCATTGGGCCACTTGGCGAGGCCCACTAGAAGACGCGGAGAGGCGCCTCGCCTGACGCGTGAGTGCGGTTGGCCCACCTGCGCCGCTGGGCCCGCCTTGGATTGTCGTGGTCTCACCCGCGGGGCCGCGGGGGGACGCGTGGTCATCCGCTGGTGGCCCGCCTGACCCCGAGGCGGGTGCGCTGCCACTGCCTGGCTCGGCAGGCGAGGGCGGATCCACACCGGGATCGCCGTTGTCAGCTCCTGGTGCACCTGAATCCTCCTCCTGCTCCGCGCTTGTCCTTTGCTGCTGCATAAAATCATAGTGCACAACAGAATTTCCTCCAAAATTTATAGCAGAATTTTCATGAGAATTACCCAAGTGATCATTAGCTATATGTTTGTCCCCATGATCAAGAGGTAAGGAGGAGGAATTTTCAGAGAGGAGAAGGATTTCAGATTTGATAGGTGCACCGGCATTAGGGTTTAACTTGGCAAAGGGAAACGCCGTTTCATCGAACACAACGTCCCGAGAAATATAAACCCGTCCAGTAGTTATGTCTAGACACTTGAAACCCTTGTGAAGATTACTGTAGCCAAGGAAAACACATTGCTTGGAGCGAAATTCAAGCTTGCGAGCATTGAAAGGACGGAGGTTAGGCCAACATGCGCACCCAAAAGTACGAAGAGCATGATAGTTTGGTGTTTCATGGAATAATTTTTCTAGTGGAGTTTCAAGATTTATCACCTTACTTGGTGTGCGATTGATCAAGTACGTGGCAGTGAGAAATGCCTCATCCCAAAATTTGAGGGGCATAGACTTATGAGCTAGCAGTGAGAGGCCAACCTCGACAATGTGACGATGCTTTCTTTCGGCGGAGCCATTTTGCTGATGAGCATGCGGGCAGGAAACATGGTGTGTGATGCCAACTTGGCGAAAAAAGGATTTTAACCTCTCGTACTCACCACCCCAATCGGTTTGCATGGTGATGATTTTGCGATCAAAGAGTCTTTCTACAAGTGCTTGAAATTCGTGAAACACTTTAAAGACCTCTGACCTATGCTTAAGAAGAAATATCCACGTAAATTTACAGAAATCATCAATAAAGCTCACATAATAATTCTTTTTATTGATAGAGTCACGGGCAGGTCCCCATACATCAGAATAAATAGGCTCTAAAGGAGCATTCGAAAAACTACTAGAATGTGGATAGGGAAGTTGGTGACTTTTTCCTTGTTGGCATGCATCACACACCCCCTCTTTATTCAAATCATGAACTGAAAAAGGAATTTTTTTCTTGCTAAGAACATGTTGAACGATTTCCAAAGATGGATGACCTAGTCGATCGTGCCACCTTGACAGAGAGATCTTGGTGGCACCAAAAGCATGCCTGCCTGGGCCTAAAGAAGCTGTTGATAGGGGGTAGAGGCCGTCTCTACACCTGCCGTGGAGGAGGGTCTTCCTCGTTGCCTTGTCCTTAATAAAGAAGAAACGAGGGTGAGTTTCAAGAAACACATTATTGTCTTGAGATAGACGTTGAGCAGAAACAAGATTTTTTGTGGCTTTAGGTGAGTAAAGGACATCTTTTAGATGAAAATTACAAGTGGGAGTATGAACATATGCTTGACCAATATGAGTAATTTTCATACCTGCTCCATTGGGCATGTTCACTTGATCATGGCCGTTGTATCTCTCCCTCATGGTGAGCTTGTCGAGCTCTCCAGTGATGTGATCTGTGGCGCCTGTGTCAACGTACCAATTGGTGTTGACGCCGTAGGAGGAGTTGGACACGGCGCTCGCACTCTTCTCCTTGGCGAATGCGATGTCGAAGCGCCTGTAGAACTCTATGGCAGTGTGGTTCGGCTTCTTGCAGATCTGGCAGAACACTTCAGGGAGCTCATCTCGTCCCCTGCCTCCTTGGCCACGCCCACCGTGGCCGTTCCCGCGGCCGCCATTGCCTCCATTGCCACGGCCGCCACCGTGACCACGGCCGCCTCCGTTCCTGCCGTGGCCTCTGCCGCGAGAGAAGCCACCGTGACCGCCACGGGAGGCAGCGTTCGCGGATGAGTGGGACGACGAGTTTCCACCCTCGAACATGGCAAGGCGGCTCTCGAAGCTGATGAGTTGCGCATAGAGCTCGTTGGGCTTGATGGGGACGGTCCTAGCGCAGATGGAGGAGACGAAGGACATGTAGTTTAAATCCAAGCCAGCAAGGATATACGACACCATATCATCGTCCGTGAGCGGCTTGCCGATGGCAGCCATCGCATCACCGAGGGCCTTCATGCGGCCAAGATACTCAGCGATGGTGGAGTTTCCCTTCTTGGTGGTGGAGAGGGCCATCCTCGTATTGATGATGGCCGCCTGCATCTAGGAGATAAAGATCTCCGTGATTGCAGTCCATGCTGCTGACGCCGTGGTGCATGTTGCGATCTGAACCATCACAGGGGGTGAGATGGAATTGAAATGAAAAATCAGAACCTGAGAGTCTCGAGCCCTGTCGATCTCATATGCCGGGTTCGGCACATTGGTGGCCTTGCCGTCTTTGTCCGACAGCTTGGGCGCCGGTTCCTCCCTCTCCGGATCGAGGTAGGTGATCAACTGAGCGCCACGGATCGCGGCCAGAGCTTGCGCACGCCAGATGTTGAAGTTGGAGCGATGGAGTTTCTCAGCAATGGGGATGAGCACGGATGGGGCGGCTGCGGTGGAGCTTGAGGAAGACATGGCGGCGCAAGGGTTTTTGGCGGCGCAGGAGATGTGCGTAGAGGAGAGGCTCTGAATACCATGTAAAGTTGGGTTAAGCGTATGCCTTAGCAGGGACGCATTGCGTGTTATTTATAGGCACAAGAGATTACAGGGTTTAGGTAGTTAGGTTGTTGTAGGATTGATCTCCAAGTCATAATCTATACAAGGGATAGAGATCAACCTGAACATATCCTAACTACCTGATTACAACACGCGCACGCCCACACATGTATACGATTTATATGTACATCGTATACATCCTATAATACATACTTTAACACCTTTATCATTATTAGAAATTGTCCAGGCTTATCCTTTGCTACATAAAGGATTGGGCCACCTTGCTGCACTTTACTTACTTTATTTACTTGTTACTCGTTACTATTTATCTTATCACAAAACTATCTATTACCTACAATTTCAGTGCTTGCAGAGAAAACCTTATTGAAAACCACTTATAATTTCCTTCTGCTCCTCATTGGGTTCGACACTCTTACTTATCGAAAGGACTACGATAGATCCCCTACCCTTGTGGGTCATCAATATCTTTTATGTTCAAGCACCCTTGAAGAGTGGTCTATTTTTGTTGAATCTCGATCGTGGTGATACACATATTCATAATATTGATGCCAAAAGATGCAAAGTTGATAATGATAGTGCAACATATTTGTGGCACTGTCGTTTACGTCATATTGGTATAAAGCGCATGAAGAAACTCCATGCGGATGGACTTTTGGAGTCACTTGATTATGAATCATTTGATGCTTGCGAACCATGCCTCATGGGCTAGATGACTAAGACTCCGTTCTCTGGAACAATGGAGCGAGCCACTGACTTATTGGAAATAATACATATCGATGTATGCAATCCGATGAGTGTTGAGGCTCGCGGCGGGTATCGTTATTTTCTAACCTTCACAGATGATTTGAGTAGATATGGGTATATCCATTTAATGAAACACAAGTCTGAAACATTTGAAAAGTTCAAAGAATTTCAGAGTGAAGTGGAGAATCATCGTAACAAGAAAATAAAGTTTCTACGATCTGATCGCGAAGGTGAATGTTTGAGTTACGAGTTTGGACTTCATTTAAAACAATGTGGAATAGTTTCACAACTCATGCCACCTTGAACACCACAATGTAATGGTGCGTCCAAACATCGTAACCGTACTTTATTAGATATGGTGCGATCTATGATGTCTCTTACCGATATACCACTAACATTTTGGGGCTATGCATTAGAGACAGCTACATTCACTTTAAATAGGGCACCGTCTAAATCTGTTGAGATGACACCGTATGAACTGTGGTTTGGTAAGAAACCTAAGCTGTCATTTCTTAAAGTTTTGGGTTTTGATGCTTATGTGAAAAAGCTTTAGCCTGATAAGCTCGAACCCAAATCAGAGAAGTGCATCTTTATAGGATACCCAAAAGAGGGTACACCTTCTATCACATATCCGAAGGCAAGATTTTTGTGTTAGGACCCCGATTCCAAGTCACATCGATCTAGCCGGTAATCACTTTGCGTCCTCACGCACGGTATTCCCACGGGTGTCGCCTTACCATGGCCCGGGAGCGTTTGCGCCTTTTGGCTCACGTATATGATAGTGTCGCTAGCATCCATATGACAGAGAACCCGGGCCGACATGACTAGTCGTGAACCCAAAGTGGCACTAACTTATAGGGACAGGCATACATGAATCAACATCGAGCATGTCGGTCAGCAGCGTGCGAATCCGGGCTGTAGCACTGGGCTAACAGGACTCCGGGAACTAGGGCTGTAGCAGGCTAGGCAGGACTCCGGATGTCACCGCATGAAATTTCCCTGAAGGGACAGACACAGGAACGAAGTGAATCACATGCCGACCAGTCAAGTGTTCCGGAGCAGTAGTGCTGGGCTAGCAGGACTCCGGTGAACCGGGCTGTAGCGGACTACTATGGCTCATGGAAGCACAGGACTACATTTCCCCATAAGAGAGGCTACCAAGGATAAACAACTAGGTTGTCGGATCCCACACATACCAAGCATTTCAATCATACACACAATATGCTCGATATGTGTAAATACAACATGGCATCACAACATAACTCTACGACTCAAGTATTTACTCATTAGGCTCCGAGGAGCGAGATATTACAAACATGGGTCATGACCCAACATTCAAAGCATACAAATCAAAGCACATGCGGAAGCTTAACATGTCTGAGTACAGACATCTACAAATGAAAAAGGCTTAGAAGCCTGACTATCTACCAGATCCTGCCGAGGGCACAAGATCGTAGTTGAGGTATCAAGCTAAACGTCGAAGTCCACATGGAACTACTAGCGAGACTGACATCTCTCTGCAAAACATAAAATAGGCAAACGTGAGTACAAATGTACCTAGCAAGACTTACATCAGAACTAGCTACATATGCATCGGTATCAATAAAGGAGTGGTGGAGTTTAACTGCAGCAAGCCAGCTTTGACTCAGTGGCTATCCTAAACTACGACTGCAAGTAACTCTTTTGACGTGGCGCACACGAGTCCACATATTCACCACATCAATACACCACTATGGATCCGCTCCCGTCTCCCTACGAGAAGGCCATCCATAGCACTCACGCTTATCTTGCGAGTTTTAGAGTATCCACTTTCACTTGTCTATGAACTATACAGGCAACCCAGAAGTCTTTTATCGCGAACACGGCTATTCGAATAGATGATGTTAACCCTGCAGGGGTGTACTTCTTCATACATGTTTCCACCACTTAGCGTCTGCACACGACATGTGCTCGACAGACTTCAAGCGAAAGCCGACGTGGGTGTAGACCACGACCTACCTAAACACTCAAGTCTCTAGTCCAGGTTTATCGCCTATTCAGGTTCCATCCGCAGGGAGTCTGGCCGAGGCTTCCACATACGGCCCCGAACGATGTGTACAGGGTTCCACGGCACCTAACGGGTGCCCGGTATACCCGGCCACGTGCCTACCGCATCACAGCCCACCCCTCGGGTCAGTGCTGCCCATGGCCTCCAGCAAACTACAAACACCAGAAACTACTTGCAACTCCTGGACAGAGGACAAGGGTGGTTAAGAAGTCGAGCGGGGTCATATTTCAGGGCTCAATGCATGGTAGTAGCTGTTTCATGGATCACAAACACAAAACTCAGTTCCTGAGGACGGCTTCAATGAGACAACCCACCATGTACTCCTACATGGCCTCTCACCGATACCTTTACCAAATCGTGTTCACACACTTAGCTCTCAACAGTAAGACATGTTCACACACCTCCGATTCATCCCCGATGAGTCAGACCTGACACAACTCTAAGCAATAGCAGGCACGACAAACAAGCATGAATGAGTAGGCACATCAGGGCTCAAACTACACCTACTCATGCTAGTGGGTTTCATCTATTTATTGTGGCAATGACAGGTCATGCAGAGGATAAAGCGGTTCAGCTACCGCAGCAAGTAACAGATGAATCGCTGTTGTCCTAATGCAGTAAAAGAGAGCAGGAGCGAGAGAGTAGGATTATATCGGAATGAACAAGGGGTTTTTGCTTGCCTGGCACTTCTGAAGATAGTATAGCTCTTCATCGGTGTCATGGAACTCATCGTTGAATCACGTCTATCGAGAGGGAACAAATACCGGCAACAGAGAAAGAAACACAATCAATGCAACGCACAATATGATGCATGATCATGACATGGTAAAATGAGTGTGTTGGGCTAATGCAACTACAACCAGATGGGTTTGAGCTATTTCGAACCAAAGATTCAAAGTTCAAACTCATTTGTGATCTTAAATAGTGCTTTATCATGTTTTGCACTAAACAGCAAGTTAACTTGTTTAAACATGCATGAAACCAGTACGGATGGATAGATTGGATTTTTCTGATCATTTTTCATATATAATTTGTTTCATTTTGAGTTATAGATTATTTTCTATGATTTTCAGAAGTTAGCACTATTTTCTGAAATTACCTGAATAAGAATAAATCCAGAAAAGCCTATTACTGTGTCAACATTGCATCAGGATGACATCAGCGAGTCAACAGGGCGGTCCAGGTCAAACCTGACGTGTGGGGCCACACGTCAGTGACACAGTGTGGTTTAGCTCGCTGACAGGTGGGCCAGGTCAACGACCACGTCAGTAGGGTCAACTCGGATGCGTGGGTCCCACTGGGTTAATCTAAACTAAACAGGAAAATTAATCTAACCTAAACAGGCGCATGGGCCCATGTGGCAGTGGCTTAAGGGGTTGGTTAGAGGGGTCATTAGCAGCTAATGACGTAGCCACGTCAACCCATCGACGTTTAGCCGCCGATGACACAAACCGCGACGGAGATCTTCGGAAATCGCCCTCCGGCGATGGTTCGACGCGCGGCTAGGCTTGCTCGACTCCCGGGAGTGCGCCGCATCTAGTGGTGCCACTGGATGGCGCTGGTGTGGCCGGGAACTATGCCGGCGTCGAGGTTTGGCGGCGGCGGAAGCACGGGAGCAGTCGGGTTCGGCGCTACAGCGTACGGGGGGAGGATCTGGTGGGTGTGATCGGCTTCTGGGAGTGTGCTGAGCGCGCTGATGGGCTCGGCCGCGAGCAGTAGCGGCTGTGGCCGCGGCGGTGCCATGGACGGCGGCGATGTGCTCGCGGGCTCAGCGGTGAAGTTAGCTAGGGCGCTCAGACGGAAGGTAGAAGAGAGGGGAAAGATGCCGGTGAACTCGGAGAGCAGGCCAGTTGGCTCGGGGAGGTGCTGACGCCGGCGAATCGGAGTCGGCGATCTCGGTCGTCCGAGGTTGAATAAGGCGACGGAGGTTGTGCTACGGGGGTGTCCGACGTCGCTTGGATCGTCGGAGACGAAGATGAAGACGTTGCGGAGCCTCTGGACATGGCAGAAGGGTGAGGGGGTGGCTCTAGACTCAGTGGCAGCGAACGGCGGCGGCAGTCGCTTTCGGATGCGTGCGAGAGAGAGAACAGAGGAGGGGGATGGGCTTGAGGGAGTGAGCGAGAGGGACCAGGGGGGCTGCGTGGCGCCTCCAGGCGCGTCGGGGAAAGGGCGGCAAGCAAGCAGGAGGTGGAGGCCTCGGGCGCGTGCACGTCGACACGCCTCTGCCTACTGGTAGAGGTTGAAGACGACCGCTTTGACCAGTGGGCTGGGCCAGCTGGGCTGCCAGGTAAGTCAGGTGGGTCTCTCTCTCTCTTCGTTTATTTGTTTCTGTTTTCTAGTTTTCTGCTATAGTTTTGGGCTTAGGAAAAATACCAAGCATTTCCTAAAATCCTGAAAATATTCATGGACACTTGCTGAATTATTTTAGTGGCCCAAAAATAGTTCCAACATTATTTGAACATTTAAATTATTTATAGTATTTAAATGCCCAAAGTCAAATACAATAAGATTTAATTCAAAAATCCAGAATGGCCTAGAAATATGTGCATGACTTTTGGCAGAGGTTTTCACCTTTAACAAAAATCATGAACTTTTCTAAAGGCCATTTGGGATCATTGAAAATATTTTTGGTTGAACCTATTTGAATTCCTTTTGATGCTAGGGTTTGAACATCCCCATTTCAAGTTTCCATGAAAGTTAAACATGATGCAAGCAAGATGCAAACACTAGGCAGCACCAGAAGCTAGGGATGTGACAACTCGCCCCCCACTAAACAAGAATCTCGTCCCGAGATTCAAGCATAGGGTAGGATGAAGGGGGAACGCAAACTAACATAATCTTCACGATCCAGGTGGCACTTCATAAGAACAATGAATCGATCACCATCTTTATCTCGATGTGCTGCTCTAAGAACTCCAACCCACATGACAACGAGAGGAAAGGAAAAACTCTAGAAGGGTCGATCTTCTCGGGGATCGAATCAACTCAGGATCAACTCTCGGAGGGAGACATGGAAACATCTCTGGAGTTGAGAGGCAAACATGCATCGGGAAGGATGGAGGAAACAGTTCGACAAGGGTTTTCAACTAGCGAGGATAAATTGCCATGATCCCATAACGGGGCACCTTAGGAGAGGTGACTCATGGGATTTTCCCTTAGGTGGCAAAAAGAATTACTTTTGATACAAAGATCATTGAAACTCTTTATACCAGCCCAAGGCAAATCACAATCGATCATTTGGCGGGGGACAAAAGGATGGCATACCCGGACTAGAATGGATGATGTGGATTACCTTGTTGAAGACAACACAATGGATGATTTTAGTAACTGGGGAGAAGCTCAACAGTAGAGAGTGAGTCCACTGTTTGAAAAGTTATAGCATAACCGAGGAAACTGAGAGCAATCCCAGTTAGTGCCGATTATAACACCTAGCGCTTGTGCGTGCTCTCAAAAACTTGAGCATTTCCATATTCATCAAGGTTTTACCAACATCCGTATCAAGGATCCTCGCAACACAACATACTACCATGATGACTAGTGATGGACGATGCAGATGCAAAGGAAACAAAATCTGGATGATCGACCGAGAGACATTTAGCACCCCGCTTCTAATGTTCTCCTTGATGTTCTACATACCACAGCCATACTTAAAGCATTAACGTGGCCATCAAGTATAGGTCGGACTTCGGGAGCTCAAGAATCCATAAGGAATAACTATGGAAGTAAATCCTACGAAATCCTTATGGGGAGGTGGACAACTTTCTCAATCAAGATACTATAACAATAGATCTTCCGGCAGGGTGTGTTGGCCACAACATCCACTTTACCGGGTTACAGAGAGACCAATATAATAGTTCTTGGGAATTGTTCCAACCATCATATCTTCCTGAGATTCAGATCTGGTTGGGGTCAGGACATTCCAGACTCACCAAGTCTAGAAAAATGAAAGTTTGCAGTACAAATCGACGAGATGACATTGCGAGATTCTCAGGGAATGAACTACGATAGCAAGCTCCAAAACATGAGCTGGTTCTGCTACACACATGCGAGTCGCTGTCCCAGACAAGCATGACCACATAGTAGTCTTATAGTAAAACACTACCGAGTTCAGGTTGGGAACCATCATTAATGACATCGAGGTCTCCACGCGTGGAAGTCCAAAGAATTCATCTTAGAATAGACTCCTTTATCTTGAACAAATCAATCAGTGGCTTGGTGTACTAGGATATACATATGGAATGAAGATGATCAGTCTATCAAACCACAGAATACTTCGCACGTACATAACTGACTTGGGATGATTCCAAGGAAAACAAAACAATCTTTTCTAAAATTCATGGCGGCAACTTGCATCTGATGCACATGAACTTGGAGTGTCACATCCTAGCTAGTCCATGCATTAGAGTGTTGCATCATGTCTACTTTTCATCAGAAACTTGAATTGGGGAAGACAGAACCCCCAGAACCCCTCTGAATTCAACTAAGGCTTACTAAAAATATTTTCAATGAACCTGAAATGCCCTTCTAAAAAGTTCACCCTTTTTGTCTTGGGTTAGAACCTCCGGCAAAATTGGTGCACAATTTTCTAGGTCAACAGAAGGTCATTGAATTAAATCATATGTAAATTGCATTTGGGCATTTAAATGCTAGTAATTATTTTGAATGCTCAAATAATTCTGAAAATAAGTGTGGGCTGTTGGAGATTTTCTAAACAGAGCCTCTGATTATTTTCAGAATTTTTAGAAGTGCCTAACTATTTTTAATAAAGCCACAAACTTATAGAATAATAGAAAAAAGAAAAACAAAGCAAAGCAGAGGCTTACCTGGCGCCCACCTGGCAAGCCCACCTGCCGGCCCAGCCCAGCCACCGCTCCAGCGAGCTGCTTGGCTCGGCCAGGTAGGCAGCTAGGTGCTCGACGTCGGCACCAGCGTGCGCCATGCAGCTGCTCGCCGCCCTGCCTCCTCCCCTCGCCGTTCTGCCGCCCTGGGTCGGTCACCCACTCCTCCCCCGAGCTCGCAGACACGCCCTTTCCTCCCCATCTCCTCTCTGTCGCTCTCCCGCACCATGGCCGACGCCACCGCGGCCGCACCATCGCTGTAGTCGCGCTCCCCGTCGTCCCTGCGCCGTGCCACCGTGTCCAGAAGCTCCGCCGCCCTCCTCTTCTTCGAGCAAGCCGAGCCCCGAGCGCTCACTTGCCTCGAAGCCTCTGCACCGACCTCGCCCGACTCCGTCACCGCCAAAGATCCCCTTCGCCGTCGCCGCCGCACCAGCTCGTCCCCGACCTCGCCGACCACTTCGACGTACTCGCCGTGAGCCCAGCTACCTCCTCCCCCTTCTCGTTCTCGCTCTCGAGCCCTACATCGACTGCATGAAGCTTCACCACACACGCCACCGCCGGGCTCATCGCCGATGTGTCTCCGGCCAACCACCGGCCACACCACCTTGTCCAACACACTCACCGCATCCCCAGGAGCCCAACGCACCACCCTACGCGCCTCGCCGTGCCCCGTAGCCTCGGGTTCATTTTCACCCGACTCCGGTGACCGCCAAGGTCGTCACCGGCGACGTTTCCGGCCACCCCGAGATCAACCACCATCACCAAACACTGCGGCTTGTTCCCAGCTACGCGTAGATGCCCTCCGCCGCTCATTTGGTCGCTGGAACGCGCTAATGCACTCTCATCGCCGCGTCTGGCCTCGCCGGTGGGTTTGACCTTTTGACTTTGACTGGGTGGGCCCAGGTTAACTCCCCTGAGTCTATGACAAGTGGGGCCCCCCTCTGCTAATTAACCCAGATTAGTATTGACTAAATTTAGTTAGTTTAAATAACTGCTGACACGCGGGACCCACTGGTCAGGTTGACCTGGACGTCCCCTTTGACCACTGACGTCACCTTGACGCACTGCTGACGCAATAACTAATTTCTGGACTTATTTTTATATAGGAAATTCCAGAAATTGTTGCAAACTTCAAAAATTCATAGAAATTAATCTGTAACTCGAAATGCAAAGATTTATATATGAATTTCAATCAGAAAAATTCAATCTATCCATTGGTAATGGTTTCATGCATGACATAACACGTTAACCTTGCTGTTTAAGCAATATAAGATAATACACTAATATGGCTATGTTAAATGAACTAACACTTGAATCTTTGACTCCAATGAGTTCATTCCTTTCTGTTCTAGCTTGCATTAGGCCAAGACACATTCATATTGCCATGTCATGGCATGCATCATATTGTTGCATATCATCATGTGTTGATTATGTTCGATGTGTCTTTCGTGGTAGGTTCTGCCTCCGAGGATAACCCCGAATATCCGTCTGAAGGGCAGTACCCTACTACCACTACATCAGGCAGGCAACCCGTTGATCATTACGATACAAACCCATGCTCTCGCTTCTGCTCTTGTTTACTGCATTAAGACAACGCAATTCAAACTGCCGTGTGTTGCGGTAGTTGAACCCACTTCCTTTGCATGACCTGTCATTGCCACAGTAACTAGATGAAACCCACTAGCATGTGTAGGAGTTGATTGAGCCATATATGTGTTACCTACCATGCTATGCTTGCTATGCTTAGAGTTGTGTCAGGTCTGGCTCATCAGGATGATGAACTAGAGTGAAAGGTTGTGTCGGTAACGAGAGTGAAGTGTGGAACATGATTTGGTAAAGGTATCGATGAGAGGCCATGTAGGAGTACATGGTGGGTTGTTTCATTGAGGCCGTCCTTAAGAACCGAGATCTGCATGTGTGATTTAAGATTCAGCTACTACCACGCATTGGGCCCGAAACTAATGGACCCTCTCGACTTATTAACCACTCTTGTCCTCTGTCCGGGAGTTGCAAAGTAGTTTCTGGTGTTTGTAGTATGCTGGGGGCCGCACGCAGCGCTGACCTTAGGGGTGGGCTGTGTTGCGGTAGGCACGTGGCCCGGTGTACCGATTCACCTGTTTGGTGTCTCGGGAACCCTGCACACATCGTTCGGGGCCGTTAGTGGAAACCTCGGCCGGACTCCCTGCGGATGGAACCCAAATAGGCGATAAACCTGGGCTAGGGACTCGTGTGTTTAGTTAGGTCGTGGCCGACACCCTCGCTAGGCTTCCGCTTGAAGGTTGCCGAGTACACGTCGTGTAGCGGCGGTAAGTGGTGAGAGCGTGTGTGAAGAAGTACACCCCTGCAGGGTATAAAACTATTCGAATAGACGCGTCCGCGATAAAGGACTACTTGGTCACCTATACAGTTCATAGACAAGTAAATGGATACTACTAAAAGCCTCAAGATAAGTGTGAGTACCGCGGATGGCCCTCTCGTAGGTTGACGAGAGAGGATTCACAATGGAGTATTGTGTTGGTGATTAGTGGACTCGTGTGCGACAAATGCTTTCCAAATGGTGTCTCGTAGGATAGCTTAGCCAAGAGTTAAAGCTGGCTTGCTGCAATAACTCCACTACCTTCTTGAGAATGTGCATGTATAATAGGATTCTGTTGTAAGACTTGCTGAGTACCTCCGTACTCATGTTGCTTTAATTAATGTTTTCAGACGACAAGACCGCCCCCTCCGATGGGTTCTACGTAGACCTTGATGTCGACGAGTGACTAGCCACCCAGGTGGTGGTCCAAGACTTGTGAAGGGCCGATGTAGATAGAAAGGCTTCGTCAAGCCTTCTTTCTTTTTAGTGTCTGTACTCAGACTAGTTTGCTTCCGCATGTGCTTGTATGTTTGTATGACTTGAATGTTGGGTCGTGTGACCCCTATCTGTATGAATATGTTATGTATGGCTCCTTGGAGCCTTTTAAATAAAGTACTTTGATTTGTAGAGTTTTGTTGTGATGCCATGTTGTATGTACTCATATCGGGCATATTGTGTGTATGATTGAAATGCTTGGTATGAGTGGGATCCGACAATCTAGTTGTTTATCCTTGGTAGCCTCTCATATGGGGAAATGTAGTCTAGTTTTTCCTGAGCGATAGTAGTCCGCTACAGCCCGGTTCACCGGAGTCTTGCTAGCCCAGCACTACTGCTCTGGACACTTGACTGTCCGGCATGTGTTTCACTTCGTTCCTGTGTTTGTCCCTTCAGGGAAATGTCACGCGGTGACATCCGGAGTCCTGCCTAGTCTGCTACAGCCCGGGTTACCGGAGTCCTGTTAGCCCAGTGCTACAGCCTGGATTCACACGCTGTTGACCGACATGCTCGAAGTTGATTCATGTATGCCTGTCCCCATGGGTTAGCGCAACTTTGGGTTCACGACTACCCATGTCGGCCCAGGTTCTCTGTCATATGGATGCTAGCGACACTATCATATACGTGAGCCAAAAGGCGCAAACGGTCCCGGGCCATGGTAAGGCGACTCGCGTGGGATTACTGTGCGTGAGGCCGCAAAGTGATATGAGGTGTTACCGGCTGGATCGATGTGACTTTGAATCGGGGTCCTGACATGGAGAAAGTCACTTCTTACACCAAACATATATTTCATGAGCGGGACATGAAGATAATGCTTACAAAAGTTTCCAACACTAACTTAGATGTTCAACATGAATCATGGACAAGATGAAAATGTTGTCAATGGGCTTAACAACAATTCACCCAGGTTTCCATATATATGGAATTCCACAATTATGTGAACTAGGTGATAGCATTGGTTAGACCCAAAAGATATAATCGTGTATGCTCAAGGGATCAACCACGAGTAAGACAACATTACGAACATCGCTGGTTCTGATTTGACTTGACGATAGCCCATACTCAAGTCAAAGTTTTGACAAGACAATAGATCCAACAACTGATCACAAGTGTCAATCGGTGATGATATCATCTTTCATCAATACACACACAAACACATGGATATCCCTTTGGAATGAACTAAGTTGGGCAAGCTTTTATCTTCCAACTCTCCAAGTTATTGTTTAGCTTAACCAACTAGCTCAGGGGTATCCAACACAGGTTCTTGGAGAAGGGGTGGTTTATAAGAAAACCAACTTGATCATGAACTCAACATAGCGGTCAGGTGACAACCTGGTAATACTTCCGAGAAGATATTTGGAAAATCATGAACCACCAATATGTTATTAAGCTCAAGAACAATCTAGCTTCCGAGGCAAGATGATGTGATCAATGAAGCACGAGATTGAAATCCTAATTCATTGATCGAAGAGTGCACCAGAAATAGGAGTAGGTAGCACGATCTGTCTTAGAATGATGATTTAGTAACCAACACACTAAGAGTGAGAATATTGTCCATTTACTACCAAGCAATGGAGTTGCTAAGAGTATTGATTTCACACATCACATTCCATTTGTCGGTATTCCGGTTGCAACAACACAGGGACCGAGGAATGAAAAATGATGGCGAGAGTATCACTATATCAAGAATTCATAAGAGGCTGTGCAATTCTCATGTCATTCCTGATAAGAAGGAGAGTGACACTCCACGGTAGAACAGAGCAAAAGCTGGATTGGCATTTTGATCCACGGAATACAACTACTTTGACCCAATCCTGGATATGGATGAGGTACTGGAGTTTGTTTCTCCTAGTCATTCTAGAATAGAATGGCCTGACAGACCACAAGAATAATAGGTATCGATGAACTAATGCACGCATACTCTTGATTATCAATTGATAGATGGAGGTCAGACAAATACTAAAGAGGGACAACTCAAAGGAACATATGTTTTTCTGAGTTGTGGATGCATAGGTTAGTATGTCGAACAAGTTCAACATATTTCTTCCGGATAACCCATGCCGAAAAGGAAGGACTGGCAGGTTCACAATATAGAATGGAGAACTCATCAAGAGCACTCTGGTTGTGATCTTTTGGTTCAAAAGAACTCCTGCCAAGAATGGTTCATGGTATTTGGAAGAACGATATACCACGGACCTCGAAGACTATCACAAGGTTACTAATATCTTAAAGGAACTAGAAAATACTAACAACATGAAGTAGGGTGAATCTCGGGTTCAAAAACCCAGGAGTAGAATACCTACTACTAAGTAGCATCATGGGATGCTTTCGGCATGATGGCCAGATTCATCACACTGGGAACACAGAGCATGGCTAGATTACTAGGTGACTCCCTAAAACACCTAGGGTCATAATAATAGCTCCAACATATATGTCGAGGTAGTGGAGTACCTCAACTCAGCAATTAGTGTGGTTAATCTGGCCCAAATGAACATTAGAAACGAAGAGAAGGGATTTGCAAATGCACCAGACTATTTAGAAATCTAGGATGACTCAGACAGCATAACGGCTGTAAATGCTCAAAATGATTTGAGACATCCTGCGAAATAGTGGCATGACAACTCAACATCACAATATCAAGGTTCTGAGACCAGCTATGAACATACGGAAGTGGTCAAAACTAAACTGAGATTTGAAACTATCAATTCTATAAGTCTATGGATTAGTAACATGTCATCCTGATAAATAGATGAGAAGGCCTAGTTCTTAATCCCCGTAGAAGAGAAGAGGATGACTCAGATCAGAAGGCCATGAGGTATAAGGAGTAAAAAGATCCTTACGTTCCCTTCCACAATCAATTCCCTTACATAACTAAAGCATTTCTAGACACAACTTCGACCGGTTTGGCTTGGTAATCCTACAGGCAGTCAGGCTCTGATACCAAAGCTGTCAGGACCCCGATTCCAAGTCACATCGATCTAGCCGGTAACACCTCATATCACTTTGCGGCCTCACGCACGGTATTCCCACGGGTGTCGCCTTACCATGGCCCGGGACCGTTTGCGCCTTTTGGCTCACGTATATGATAGTGTCGCTAGCATCCATATGACAGAGAACCCGGGCCGACATGACTAGTCGTGAACCCAAAGTGGCACTAACTTATAGGGACAGGCATACATGAATCAACATCGAGCATGTCGGTCAGCAGCGTGCGAATCCGGGCTATAGCACTAGGCTAATAGGACTCCGGGAACCCGGGCTATAGCAGGCTAGGCAGGACTCCGGATGTCACCGCGTGACATTTCCCCGAAGGGACAAACACAGGAACGGAGTGAATCACATGCCAGCCAGTCAAGTGTTCCGGAGCAGTAGTGCTGGGCTAGCAGGACTCCGGTGTACCGGGCTGTAGCGGTCTACTATGGCTCATGGAAGCACAGGACTACATTTCCCCATAAGAGAGGCTACCAAGGATAAACAACTAGGTTGTCGGATCCCACACATACCAAGCATTTCAATCATACACACAATATGCTCGATATGTGTAAATACAACATGGCATCACAACATAACTCTATGACTCAAGTATTTACTCATTAGGCTCCAAGGAGCGAGATATTACAAACATGGGTCTCATGACCCAACATTCAGAGCATACAAATCAAAGCACATGCGGAAGCTTAACATGTCTGAGTACAGACATCTACAAATGAAAAAGGCTTAGAAGCCTGACTATCTACCAGATCCTGCCGAGGGCACAAGATCGTAGCTGAGGTATCAAGCTAAACGTCGAAGTCCACATGGAACTACTAGCGAGACTGACATCTCTCTGCAAAACATAAAATAGGAAAATGTGAGTATAAATGTACCCAGCAAGACTTACATCAGAACTAGCTACATATACATCGGTATCAATAAAGGGGTGGTGGAGTTTAACTGCAGCAAGCCAGCTTTGACTCGGTGGCTATCCTAAACTACGACTGCAAGTAACTCTTTTGAGGTGGCGCATACGAGTCCACATATTCACCACATCAATACACCACTATGGATCCGCTCCCATCTCCCTACGAGAAGGCCATCCATAGCACTCACGCTTATCTTGCGAGTTTTAGAGTATCCACTTTCACTTGTCTATGAACTGTACAAGCAACCCAGAAGTCCTTTACTGCATACACGGCTATTCAAATAGATGATGTTAACCCTGCAGGGGTGTACTTCTTCATACATGTTTCCACCACTTAGCGTTTGCACACGACATGTGCTCGGCAGACTTCAAGCGAAAGCCGACGTGGGTGTAGACCACGACCTACCTAAACACTCAAGTCTCTAGTCCAGGTTTATCGCCTATTCAGGTTCCATCCGCAGGGAGGCCAGCCGAGGTTTCCACATACGGCCCCGAACGATGTGTACATGGTTCCGTGGCACCTAACGGGTGCCCGGTATACCCGGCCACGTGCCTACCGCATCACAGCCCACCCCTCGGGTCAGCGCTGCCCACGGCCTCCAGCATACTACAAACACCATAAACTACTTGCAACTCCTGGACAGAGGACAAGGGTGATTAAGAAGTCGAGCGGGCTCATATTTCAGGGCTCAATGCATGGTAGTAGCTGTTTCAGGGACCACAAACACAGAACTCAGTTCCTGAGGACGGCTTCAATGAGACAACCCACCATGTACTCCTACATGGCCTCTCACTGATACCTTTACCAAATCATGTTCACACATTTAGCTCCCAACAGCAAGACATGTTCACACACCTCCGATTCATCCCCGATGAATCAGACCTGACACAACTCTAAGCAATAGCAGACACGAAAACCAAGCATGAATGAGTAGGCACATCAGGGCTCAAACAACTCCCACTCATGTAGAGGATAAAGGGGTTCAGCTACCGCAGCAAGTAAAGATGAATCGCTGTTATCCTAATGCAGTAAAAGAGAGCAGGAGCGAGAGAGTAGGATTATATCGGAATGAACAAGGGGGTTTTGCTTGCCTGGCACTTCTGAAGATAGTATAGCTCTTCATCGGTGTCATCGAACTCATCGTCGAATCACGTCTATCGAGAGGGAACAAATACCGGCAACAGAGAAAGGAACACAATCAATGCAATGCACAATATGATGCATGATCATGACATGGTAAAATGAGTGTGTTGGGCTAATGCAACTACAACCAGATGGGTTTGAGCTATTTCGAACCAAATATTCAAAGTTCAAACTCATTTGTGATCTTAAATAGTGCTTTACCATGTTTTGTACTAAACAGCAAGTTAACTTGTTTAAACATGCATGACACAAGTATAGATGGATAGATTGGATTTTTCAGATCATTTTTCATATATAATTTATTTCATTCTGAGTTATAGATTATTTTCTATGATTTTTAGAAGTTAGCACTATTTTTTGAAATTACCTGAATAAGAATAAATCCAGAAAAGCCTATTACTGCGTCAGCATTGCGTCAGGATGACGTCAGCGAGTCAACAGGGCGGTCCAGGTCAAACCTGACGTGTGGGGCCACACGTCAGTGACACAGGGCAGTTTAGCTCACTAACAGGTGGGCCAGGTCAACGGCTACGTCAGCAGGGTCAACTCTGATGCGTGGATCCCACTGGGTTAATCTAAACTAAACAGGAAAATTAATCTAACCTAAACAGGCGCATGGGCCCACGTGGTAGTGGTTTAAGGGGTTGATTATCAGCTAATGATGTAGCCACGTCAACCAACCGGCGTTTAGCCGCCGGTGACACAAACCGCGACGGAGATCTTCGGAAATCGCCCTCCGGCGATGGTTCGACACGCGTTTAGGCTTGCTCGACTCCTGGGAGTGTGCCGCATCTGGTGGTGCCACTGGTTGGAGCTGGTGTAGCCGGAAACTATGCCGACGTCGAGGTTTGGCGGCGGCCGAAGCACGGGAGCAGTCGGGTTCGGCGCTACAGCATACCGGAGGAGGATCTGGTGGCTGTGATCGGCTTCTGGGAGTGTGCTGAGCGCGCTGATGGGCTCGGACACGAGCGGCAGCGGCTGTGGCCATGGCGGCGCCATGGCCGGCGGCGATGTGCTCGCGGGCTCAGCGGTGAACTTAGTTAAGGTGCTCAGATGGAAGGTAGAAGAGAGGGGAAAGATGCCGGTGCTCACGGTGAACTCGCAAAGCAGGCCAGTGGGCTCGGGGAGGCGCTGACGCCAGAAAATAGGAGTCGGCGATCTCGGTCGTCCGAGGTTGAAGAAGCCGATGGAGGTGGTGCTACGGGGGTGTCCGACGTCGCTTGGTTCATCGGAGACGAAGATGAAGACGCTGCGGAGCCTCTGGAGATGGCGGAAGGGTGAGGGGGTGGCTCTGGACTCGGCGGCAGCGGTCGCTTTCGGATGTGTGCGAGAGAGAGAACAGAGGAGGGGGATGGGCTCGAGGGAGTGAGCGAGAGGGACCAGGGGGGCTGCATGGCGCCTCCAGGCCCGTCGGGGAGAGGGCGGCAAGCAAGCAGGAGGTGGAGGCTTCGGGCGCGCGCACGTCGACACGCCTCTGTCTACTGGCAGAGGTTGAAGACGACCGCTTCGGCCAGTGGGCTGGGCCAGCTGGAGGGGCTGGGCTAGCTGGGCTTCCAGGTAAGTCAGGTGGGTCTCTCTCTCTTCGTTTATTTGTTTCCGTTTTCTAGTTTTCTGCTATAGTTTTGAGCTTAGGAAAAATACCAAGCATTTCCTAAAATCCTGAAAATATTCATGGACACTTGCTGAATTATTTCAGTGGCCCAAAAATAGTTCCAACATTATTTGAAAATTTAAATTATTTATAGTATTTAAATGCCCAAAGTCAAATACAATAAGATTTAATTCAAAAATCCGGAATGGCCTAGAAATATGTGCATGACTTTTGGGAGAGGTTTTCACCTTTAACAAAAATCATGAACTTTTCTAAAGGGCTTTGGGATCATTGAAAATATTTTTGGTTGAACCTATTTGAATTCCTTTTGATGCTAGGGTTTGAACATCCCCATTTCAAGTTTCCATGAAAGTTAAACATAATGCAAGCAAGATGCAAACACTAGGCAGCACCAGAAGCTAGGGATGTGACACTTTGTTGCTAAGAATGGATCCTTTCTAGAGAAGCAGTTTGTCTCGAAAGAAGTGAGTGGGAAGAAAGTAAAACATGATGAGGTAATTGTACCTTCTCTCAAATTGGAAAGTAGCTCATCACAGAAAATCGTTCCCGTGATGCCTACACCAACTAGAGAGGAAGCTAATTATAATGATCATGAAACTTCAGATCAAGTTACTACCGAACCTCGTAGGTCAACCAGAGTATGTTCCGCACCAGAGTGGTACGGTAATCTTGTTCTGGAAGTCATGTTACTATACCATGATGAACCTACGAACTATGAGGACGCGATGATGAGCCCAGATTCCGCAAAATGGCTTGAGGCCATGAAATCTGAGATGGGATCCATATATGAGAACAAAATATGGACTTTGGTTGACTTGCCCGATGATAGGCAAGCCATAGAGAATAAATGGATCTTCAAGAAGAAGACTGACATTTATGGTAACGTTACCGTCTACAAAGCTCGACTTGTTGCAAAAGGTTTTCGACAAGTTCAAGGAGTTGACTACGATGAGACTTTCTCACCAGTAGTGATGCTTAAGTCTGTCCGAATCATTTTAGCAATTTCCGCATTTTATGATTATGAAATCTGGCAAATGGACGTCAAAACTGCATTCCTTAATGGATTTCTCAAAGAAGAGTTGTATATGAGGCAACCAGAAAGTTTTGTCGATCCTAAAGGTGCTAACAAAGTGTGCAGACTCCAGCGATCCATTTATGGACTGGTGCAAGCATCTCGAAGTTGGAATATATGCTTTGATGAGGTGATCAAAGCATATGGTTTTATACAGACTTTTGGAGAAGCCTGTATTTACAAGAAAGTGAGTGGGAGCTTTGTAGCATTTCCGATATTATATGTGGATGACATATTGTTGATTGGAAATGATATAGAATTTCTGGATAGCATAAAAGGATACTTGAATAAGAGTTTTTCAATGAAAGACATCGGTGAAGCTGCTTATATTTTGGGCATCAAGATCTATAGAGATAGATCAAGACGCTTAATTGGACTTTCACAAAGCACATACCTTGATAAAGTTTTGAAGAAGTGTTTGACACGAGAAGTAATAAAAATAACGTTGGTTATTGCATTATTATTTCTCTACGCTCCAGGGGAAAATAAACGTTGCGGGCGTGCCACTGTACTATAGTACACAAAGAAAAGTGATACGGGAAACAAGTATTTCATTTATCTCTTTGGATGAACAAAATTACAAGATCCCCTAAAAATGGTTGCGCTCCGTGGCCTACTAGCGCGGCCTGCATGACTATGGCGATGTGCGGTCTCCTGGTTCCCGGGGCCTCGAAAAGCTCCTGGTTAATTACTCCCGCGGGTTGCTCCGCGAGATACCTCTGATTAAGCCGTGTGGTCGTCTTCGTCGTCTTCGCTTCGCGTTCTCCATGCATGATGATGCTGGTGTGTGTGTGTGGTGTGGGCGGTGGCAAAGCCCGTTTCCTCGCCGGTACACGTGTCGCTCAAAACATGGCTTTGTGTCGGCCACGTTCGCCCTCGCCGTTGCGCCTTGTCGGTCTTGACAACGTTGATGTAGTCAGTGTTGAAGTTGCACGGGTCCTGCTCTGCTCAGACTTCTTGACGATGTAGCGGTTTCGTCGGGGTTCGCCTCACGGGAGTATTCTTATGGAGATCGGTGTCGGTGTAAAACCAACGCTCGCTCATATCGGCAATGCCGGTGTGGTAGGTGCCTCGTCTCGACTAGACGCCGAGGTTACGACAGTCTGTGAAGACAAAGACTCCGCCTCACGAGACCGTGGAAGGTAACATCTTAGAGGGGCGTGGTGGATTCCCCGTCTTGCCTAGACGCCGTATTCGGTGGTCTGCCAAAACAAGGATCACGCTGCGGGGCCGAAGAAAGGTAACATCATGGAGGGGCGTGGTTGATGCCCCGTCTTAGCTAGACACCGTATTCGGTGGTCTGCTAAGACAAGGATCTCGCCACCCATATGACAAATAAGACCTGATGCAATGAAGGGTGCACCTCGTCTCGTTTGGACGCCGTATTCGGTGGACCAACAAGACAAGGGCAAAGCATCGCGGTGCCGAAGAAAGGTGACATCATGGAAGGGTGTGGTTGATACCCCGTCCTAGCTAGACGCCGTATTCGGTGGTCTGCTAAGACAAAGGGCACGTTGCCTCTACACCGAGACCTGTACGCCATGAAGAGTGCACATCGTCTCGGCTGGACGCCGTATTCGGTGGTCCGCCAAGACAAAGCACTAGTAGAAAAGGGGGCTTTGGTCCAGGCCGGGTAACCCCATTATTCCCAGTTCAGTCCAGAACTGGGACCAATGGGGGCATTGGTCCCGGTTCGTGAGCCCAGGGGGCCGGCCGGGCCACGTGGGCCATTGGTCCCGGTTCATCTGGACCTTTTGGTCCCGGTTGGTGGGATGAACCGGGACCAATGGGCCTCGCTCCTGGCCCACAACCATGGGTCCCGGTTTGTGCCTCAAACCGGGACTAAAGATTAGACCTTTAGTCCCGGTTTGAGGCACGAACCGGGACTAATGGGGATGGGACCTTTAGTCCTGGTTCGTGCCACGAACCGGTACTAAAGGTCCCATTTTCAAACTCTACCCCCCACCCCCACCGTGGATCGCCTTTTCAGTTTAAAAAAAATAAAAGAAAATGATGGAAATGTCAAAAAAAAGAAAATAGGTTTCCCATGTGATATGTGGTCTAGTTGTTGGGAAAATTTGCAAATGTGAATTTTGACTTTATTTGCAAAATCTCTCTGAAATTTGTAAAAATGGGCATAACTTTTGCATACTAACTCGGATGAAAAAGTTTTTTATATGAAAAATCATCTACTCGAAAAGTTACATCCTGACGCAATAACTAATTTCTGGACTTATTTTTATGTAGGAAATTCCAGAAATTGTTGCAAACTTCAAAAATTCATAGAAATTAAACTGTAACTCCAAATGCAAAGATTTATATATGAATTTTGATCAGAAAAATTCAATCTATCCATTGGTAATGGTTTCATGCATGACAGAACAAGTTAACCTTGCTGTTTAAGCAATATAAGATAATACACTAATATGGCTATGTTAAATGAACTAACACTTGAATCTTTGATTCAAATGAGTTCATTCCTATCTGTTCTAGCTTGCATTAGGTCAAGACACATTCATATTGCCATGTCATGGCTTGCATCATATTGTTGCATATCGTCATGTGTTGATTATGTTCGATGTGTCTTTCGTGCTAGGTTCTGCCTCCGAGGATAACCCCGAATATCCCTCTGAAGGGCAGTACCCTACTACCACTACATCAGGCAAGCAACCCGTTGATCATTCCGATACAAACCCATGCTCTCGCTTCTGCTCTTGTTTACTGCATTAAGACAACGCAATTCAAACTGCTATGTGTTGCGGTAGTTGAACCCACTTCCTTTGCATGACCTGTCATTGCCACAGTAACTAGATGAAACACACTAGCATGTGTAGGAGTTGATTGAGCCATATATGTGTTACCTACCATGCTATGCTTGCTATGCTTAGAGTTGTGTCAGGTCTGGCTCATCGGGATGATGAACTAGAGTGAAAGGTTGTGTCGGTAACGAGAGTGAAGTGTGGAACATGATTTGGTAAAGGTATCGATGAGAGGCCATGTAGGAGTACATGGTGGGTTGTTTCATTGAGGCCGTCCTTAAGAACCGAGATCTGTATGTGTGATTTAAGATTCAGCTACTACCACGCATTGGGCCCGAAACTAATGGACCCTCTCGACTTATTAACCACTCTTGTCCTCTGTCCGGGAGTTGCAAAGTAGTTTCTGGTGTTTGTAGTATGCTGGGGGCCGCACGCAGCGCTGACCTTAGGGGTGGGCTGTGTTGCGGTAGGCACGTGGCCCGGTGTACCGATTCGCCCGTTTGGTGTCTCGAGAACCCTGCACACATCGTTCGGGGCCGTTAGTGGAAAATCGGGCGGACTCCCTGCGGATGGAACCCAAATAGGCGATAAACCTGGGCTAGGGACTCGTGTGTTTAGTCAGGTCGTGGCCGACACCCTCGCTGGGCTTCCGCTTGAAGGTTGCCGAGTACACGTCGTGTAGCAGCGGTAAGTGGTGAGAGCGTGTGTGAAGAAGTACACCCCTGCAGGGTATAAAACTATTCGAATAGACGCGTCCGCCATAAAGGACTACTTGGTCACCTATACAGTTCATAGACAAGTAAATGGATACTACTAAAAGCCTCAAGATAAGTGTGAGTACCGCGGATGGCCCTCTCGTAGGTTGACGAGAGAGGATCCACGGTGGAGTATTGTGTTGGTGATTAGCGGACTCGTGTGCGACAAATGCTTTCCAAATGCTGTCTCGTAGGATAGCTTAGCCAAGAGTCAAAGCTGGCTTGCTGCAATAACTCCACTGCCTTCTTGAGAATGTGCATGTATAATAGGATTCTGTTGTAAGACTTGCTGAGTATGATGGGTGCACCTCGTCTCGTTTGGACGCCGTATTCGGTGGTCCAACAAGACAAGGGCAAAGCATCGCGGTGCCGAAGAAAGGTGACATCATGGAAGGGTGTGGTTGATACCCCGTCCTAGCTAGACGCCGTATTCGGTGGTCTGCTAAGACAAAGGGCACGTTGCCTCTACGCCGAGACCTGTATGCCATGAAGAGTGCACATCATCTTGGCTGGACGCCGGATTCGGTGGTCCGCCAAGACAAAGCACTAGTAGAAAAGGGGGCTTTGGTCTAGGCCAGGTAACCCCATTCGTCCCGGTTCAGTCCAGAACCGGGACCAATGGGGGCATTGGTCCCGGTTCGTGAGCCCAGGGGGCCAGCCGGGCCACGTGGGCCATTGGTCCCGGTTCCTCTGGACCTTTCGGTCCCGGTTGGTGGGATGAAGCGGGACCAATGGGCCTCGCTCCTGGCCCACAACCATTGGTCCCGGTTCGTGCCTCAAACCGGGACTAAAGATTAGACCTTTAGTCCCGGTTTGAGGCACGAACTCGGACTAATGGGGATGAGACCTTTAGTCCCGGTTCGTGCCACGAACCGGTACTAAAGGTCCCATTTTCAAACTCTACCCCTCCCCCCCCCCGGTGGATCGCCTTTTCAGTTTTAAAAAAAATAAAATAAAATGATGGAAATATCAAAAAAATAAAAGAAAATAGGTTTCCCATGTGATATGTGGTCTAGTTGTTGGGAAAATTGGCAAATGTGAATTTTGACTTTATTTGCGAAATCTCTCTGAAATTTGTAAAAATGGGCATAACTTTTGCATACTAACTCGGATGAAAAAGTTTTTTATATGAAAAATCATCTACTCGAAAAGTTACATCCTGACGCAATAACTAATTTCTGGACTTATTTTTATATAGGAAAATCCAGAAATTGTTGCAAACTTCAAAAATTCATAGAAATTAATTTGTAACTCCAAATGCAAAGATTTATATATGAATTTTGATCAGAAAAATTCAATCTATCCATTGGTAATGGTTTCATGCATTACAGATCACGTTAACCTTGCTGTTTAAGCAATATAAGATAATACACTAATATGGCTATGTTAAATGAACTAACACTTGAATCTTTGATTCAAATGAGTTCATTCCTTTCTGTTCTAGCTTGCATTAGGCCAAGACACATTCATATTGCCATGTCATGGCATGCATCATATTGTTGCATATCGTCATGTGTTGATTATGTTCGATGTGTCTTTCGTGGTAGGTTCTGCCTCCAAGGATACCTCGAATATCCGTCTGAAGGGCAGTACCCTACTACCACTTCATCAGGCAAGCAACCCGTAGATCATTCCGATACAAACCCATGCTCTCGCTTCTGCTCTTGTTTACTGCATTAAGACAACGCAATTCAAACTGCTGTGTGTTGCGGTAGTTGAACCCACTTCCTTTGCATGACCTGTCATTGCCACAGTAACTAGATGAAACCCACTAGCATGTGTAGGAGTTGATTGAGCCATATATGTGTTACCTACCATGCTATGCTTGCTATGCTTAGAGTTGTGTCAGGTCTGGCTCATCGGGATGATGAACTAGAGTGAAAGGTTGTGTCGGTAACGAGAGTGAAGTGTGGAACATGATTTGGTAAAGGTATCGATGAGAGGCCATGTAGGAGTACATGGTGGGTTGTTTCATTGAGGCCGTCCTTAAGAACCGAGATCTGTATGTGTGATTTAAGATTCAGCTACTACCACACATTGGGCCCGAAACCAATGGACCCTCTCGACTTATTAACCACTCTTGTCCTCTGTCCGGGAGTTGCAAAGTAGTTTCTGGTGTTTGTAGTATGCTGGGGGCCGCACGCAGCGCTGACCTTAGGGGTGGGCTGTGTTGCGGTAGGCACGTGGCCCGGTGTACCGATTCGCCCGTTTGGTGTCTCGAGAACCCTGCACACATCGTTCGGGGCCGTTAGTGGAAAATCGGGCGGACTCCCTGCGGATGGAACCCAAATAGGCGATAAACCTGGGCTAGGGACTCGTGTGTTTAGTCAGGTCGTGGCCGACACCCTCGCTGGGCTTCCGCTTGAAGGTTGCCGAGTACACGTCGTGTAGCGGCGGGAAGTGGTGAGAGCGTGTGTGAAGAAGTACACCCCTGCAGGGTATAAAACTATTCGAATAGACGCGTCCGCCGTAAAGGACTACTTGGTCACCTATACAGTTCATAGACAAGTAAATGGATACTACTAAAAGCCTCAAGATAAGTGTGAGTACCGCGGATGGCCCTCTCGTAGGTTGACGAGAGAGGATCCACGGTGGAGTATTGTGTTGGTGATTAGCGGACTCGTGTGCGACAAATGCTTTCCAAATGCTGTCTCGTAGGATAGCTTAGCCAAGAGCCAAAGCTGGCTTGCTGCAATAACTCCACTGCCTTCTTGAGAATGTGCATGTATAATAGGATTCTGTTGTAAGACTTGTTGAGTATGAAGGGTGCACCTCGTCTCGTTTGGACGCCGTATTCGGTGGTCCAACAAGACAAGGGCAAAGCATCGCGGTGCCGAAGAAAGGTGACCTCATGGAAGGGTGTGGTTGATACCCCGTCCTAGCTAGACGCCGTATTCGGTGGTCTGCTAAGACAAAGGGCACGTTGCCTCTACGCCGAGACCTGTATGCCATGAAGAGTGCACATCGTGTCGGCTGGACGCTGGATTCGGTGGTCCGCCAAGACAAAGCACTAGTAGAGAAGGGGGCTTTGGTCTAGGCCAGGTAACCCCATTCGTCCCGGTTCAGTCCAGAACCGGGACCAATGGGGGCATTGGTCCCGGTTCGTGAGCCCAGGGGGCCAGCCGGGCCACGTGGGCCATTGGTCCCGGTTCCTCTGGACCTTTTGGTCCCGGTTGGTGGGATGAAGCGGGACCAATGGGCCTCGCTCCTGGCCCACAACCATTGGTCCCGGTTCGTGCCTCAAACCGGGACTAAAGATTAGACCTTTAGTCCCGGTTTGAGGCACGAACTGGGACTATTGGGGATGAGACCTTTAGTCCCGGTTCGTGCCACGAACCGGTACTAAAGGTCCCATTTTCAAACTCTACCCCTCCCCCCCCCCCCCGGTGGATCGCCTTTTCAGTTTTAAAAAAAATAAAATAAAATGATGAAAATATCAAAAAATAAAAGAAAATAGGTTTCCCATGTGATATGTGGTCTAGTTGTTGGGAAAATTGGCAAATGTGAATTTTGACTTTATTTGCGAAATCTCTCTGAAATTTGTAAAAATGGGCATAACTTTTGCATACTAACTCGGATGAAAAAGTTTTTTATATGAAAAATCATCTACTCGAAAAGTTACATCCTGACGCAATAACTAATTTCTGGACTTATTTTTATATAGGAAATTCCAGAAATTGTTGCAAACTTCAAAAATTCATAGAAATTAATCTGTAACTCCAAATGCAAAGATTTATATATGAATTTTGATCAGAAAAATTCAATCTATCCATTGGTAATGGTTTCATGCATTACAGAACACGTTAACCTTGCTGTTTAAGCAATATAAGATAATACACTAATATGGCTATGTTAAATGAACTAACACTTGAATCTTTGATTCAAATGAGTTCATTCCTTTCTGTTCTAGCTTGCATTAGGCCAAGACACATTCATATTGCCATGTCATGGCATGCATCATATTGTTGCATATCGTCATGTGTTGATTATGTTCGATGTGTCTTTCGTGGTAGGTTCTGCCTCCAAGGATACCTCGAATATCCGTCTGAAGGGCAGTACCCTACTACCACTTCATCAGGCAAGCAACCCATGCTCTCGCTTCTACTCTTGTTTACTGCATTAAGACAACGCAATTCAAACTGCTGTGTGTTGCGGTAGTTGAACCCACTTCCTATGCATGACCTGTCATTGCCACAGTAACTAGATGAAACCCACTAGCATGTGTAGGAGTTGATTGAGCCATATCCGTGTTACCTACCATGCTATGCTTGCTATGCTTAGAGTTGTGTCAGGTCTGGCTCATCGGGATGATGAACTAGAGTGAAAGGTTGTGTCGGTAACGAGAGTGAAGTGTGGAACATGATTTGGTAAAGGTATCGATGAGAGGCCATGTAGGAGTACATGGTGGGTTGTTTTATTGAGGCCGTCCTTAAGAATTGTGATCTGTGTGTGTGATTTAAGATTCAGCTACTACCACGCATTGGGCCCGAAACCAATGGACCCTCTCGACTTATTAACCACTCTTGTCCTCTGTCCGGGAGTTGCAAAGTAGTTTCTGGTGTTTGTAGTACGCTGGGGGCCGCACGCAGCGCTAGCCTTAGGGGTGGGCTGTGTTGCGGTAGGCACGTGGCCCGGTGTACCGATTCGCCCGTTTGGTGTCTCGGGAACCCTGCACACATCGTTCGGGGACGTTAGTGGAAACCTCGGCCGGACTCCCTGCGGATGGAACCCGAATAGGCGATAAACCTAGGCTAGGGACTCGTGTGTTTAGTCAGGTCGTGGCCGACACCCTCGTTGGGCTTCCGCTTGAAGGTTGCTGAGTACATGTCGTGTAGCGGCGGTAATTGGTGAGAGCGTGTGTGAAGAAGTACACCCCTGCAAGGTATAAAACTATTCGAATAGACGCGTCCGCGGTAAAGGACTACTTGGTCACCTATACAGTTCATAGACAAGTAAATGGATACTACTAAAAGCCTCAAGATAAGTGTGAGTACCGCGGATGGCCCTCTCGTAGGTTGACGAGAGAGGATCCACGGTGGAGTATTGTGTTGGTGATTAGTGGACTCGTGTGCGACAAATGCTTTCCAAATGGTGTCTCGTAGGATATCTTAGCCAAGAGTTAAAGCTGGCTTGCTGCAATAACTCCACTACCTTCTTGAGAATGTGCATGCATAATAGGATTCTGTTGTAAGACTTGTTGAGTATGAAGGGTGCACCTCGTCTCGTTTGGACGACGTATTCGGTGGTCCAACAAGACAAGGGCAAAGTATCGAGGTGCCGAAGAAAGGTGACATCATGGAAGGGCGTGGTTGATACCCCGTCCTAGCTAGACGCCGTATTCGGTGGTCTGCTAAGACAAAGGGCACGTTGCCTCTACGCCGAGACCTGTACGCCATGAAGAGTGCACATCGTCTCGGCTGGACGCCGTATTCGGTGGTCCGCCAAGACAAAGCACTACTAGAAAAGGGGGCTTTGGTCCAGGCCGGGTAACCCCATTAGTCCCAGTTCAGTCCAAAACCGGGAGCAATGGGGGCATTGGTCCCGGTTCATGAGCCCAGGGGGCCGGCCGGGCCACGTGGGCCATTGGTCCTAGTTCATCTGGACCTTTTGGTCCCGGTTGGTGGGATGAACCGGGACCAATGGGCCTCGCTCCTGGCCCACAACCATTGGTCCAGGTTCGTGCCTCAAACCGGGACTAAAGATTAGACCTTTAGTCCCGGTTTGAGGCACGAACCGGGACTAATGGGGATGAGACCTTTAGTCCCGGTTCGTGCCACGAACCGGTACTAAAGGTCCCATTTTCAAACTCTACCCCCCCCTGTGGATCGCCTTTTCAGTTTAAAAAAAATAAAATAAAATGATGGAAATGTCAAAAAAATAAAAGAAAATAGGTTTCCCATGTGATATGTGGTCTAGTTGTTGGGAAAATTTGCAAATGTGAATTTTGACTTTATTTGCAAAATCTCTTTGAAATTTGTAAAAATGGGCATAACTTTTGCATACTAACTCGGATGAAAAAGTTTTTTATATGAAAAATCATCTACTCGAAAAGTTACATCCTGACGCAATAACTAATTTCTGGACTTATTTTTATATAGGTAATTCCAGAAATTGTTGCAAACTTCAAAAATTCATAGAAATTAATCTGTAACTCCAAATGCAAAGATTTATATATGAATTTTGATCAGAAAAATTCAATCTATCCATTGGTAATGGTTTCATGCATGACAGAACACGTTAACCTTGCTGTTTAAGCAATATAAGATAATACACTAATATGGCCATGTTAAATGAACTAACACTTGAATCTTTGATTCAAATGAGTTCATTCCTTTCTGTTCTAGCTTGCATTAGGCCAAGACACATTCATATTGCCATGTCATGGCATGCATCATATTGTTGCATATCGTCATGTGTTGATTATGTTTGATGTGTCTTTCGTGGTAGGTTCTGCCTCCGAGGATAACCCCGAATATCCGTCTGAAGGACAGTACCCTACTACCACTACATCAGGCAAGCAACCCGTTGATCATTCCGATACAAACCCATGCTCTCGCTTCTGCTCTTGTTTACTGCATTAAGACAACGCAATTCAAACTGCTGTGTGTTGCGGTAGTTG
Source organism: Triticum monococcum (assembly GCA_034509565.1). Taxonomy (NCBI): domain Eukaryota; kingdom Viridiplantae; phylum Streptophyta; class Magnoliopsida; order Poales; family Poaceae; genus Triticum; species Triticum monococcum. Next base: position 617,235,691 of record CM067847.1, on the reverse strand, counting down.
AACCCACTTCCTTTGCATGACCTGTCATTGCCACAGTCAAGGTTGTCAGAATCACGATTCTGTTAGACGATACTACGACTTTACGATCCAAACTAACCCCTATGATTCTACGACTTTAGTTCTTAGAATCTACGTTTCTACGACTCTGATAGTGACGATTCTACGATTTGCGATCCTACCATCGAAGCTCCGATCCGATTCAAAATCACGATTCTGACAACCTTGGCCACAGTAACTAGATGAAACCCACTAGCATGTGTAGGAGTAGATTGAGCCATAACTGTGTTACCTACCATGCTATGCTTAGAGTTGTGTCAGGTCTGGCTCATCGGGATGATGAACTAGAGTGAAAGGTTGTGTCGGTAACGAGAGTGAAGTGTGGAACATGATTTGGTAAAGGTATCGATGAGAGGACATGTAGGAGTACATGGTGGGTTGTTTCATTGAGGCCGTCCTTAAGAACAGAGATCTGTGTGTGTGATTTAAGATTCAGCTACTACCACGCATTGGGCCCGAAACCAATGGACCCTCTCGACTTATTAACCACTCTTGTCCTCTGTCCGGGAGTTGCAAAGTAGTTTCTGGTGTTTGTAGTATGCTGGGGGCCGCATGCAGCGCTGACCTTAGGGGTGGGCTGTGTTGCGGTAGGCACATGGCCAGGTGTACCGATTCGCCGGTTTGGTGTCTCGGGAACCCTGCACCCATCGTTCGGGGCCATTAGTGGAAACCTCGGCCGGACTCCCTGCGGATGGAACCCGAATAGGCGATAAACCTGGGCTAGGGACTCATGTGTTTAGTCAGGTCGTGGCCGACACACTCACTGGGTTTCCGCTTGAAGGTTGCCGAGTACACGTCGTGTAGGGGTGGTAAGTGGTGAGAGCGTGTGTGAAGAAGTACACCCCCGCAGGGTATGAAACTATTCGAATAGACGCGTCCGCGGTAAAGGACTACTTGGTCACCTATACAGTTCATAGACAAGTAAATGGATACTACTAAAAGCCTCAAGATAAGTGTGAGTACCGCGGATGGCCCTCTCGTAGGTTGATGAGAGAGGATCCATGGTGGAGTATTGTGTTGGTGATTAGTGGACAAGTGTGCGACAAATTCTTTCCAAATGGTGTCTCATAGGATAGCTTAGCCAAGAGTCAAAGCTGGCTTGCTGCAATAACTCCACTTCCTTCTTAAGAATGTGCATGTATAATAGGATTCTCTTGTAAGACTTGCTGAGTATGAAGGGTGCACCTCGTCTCGTTTGGACGCCGTATTCGGTGGTCCAACAAGACAAGGGCAAAGCATTGTGGTGCCGAAGAAAGGTGACATCATGGAAGGGCGTGGTTGATACCCCGTCCTAGCTAGACGCCGTATTCGGTGGTCTGCTAAGACAAAGGGCACGTTGCCTCTACGTCGAGACCTGTATGCCATGGAGAGTGCACATCGTCTCGGCTGGACGCCGTATTCGGTGGTCCGCCAAGACAAAGCACTAGTTGAAAAGGGGGCTTTGGTCCAGGCCGGGTAACCCCATTAGTCCCGGTTCAGTCCAGAACCAGGACCAATGGGGGCATTGGTCCCGGTTCATGAGCCCAGGGGGCCGGCCGGGCCGCGTGGGCCATTGGTCCCGGTTCATCTGGACCTTTTGGTCTCGGTTGGTGGGATGAACCGGGACCAATGGGCCTCGCTCCTGGCCCACAACCATTGGTCCCGGTTCGTGCCTCAAACTGGGACTAAAGATTAGACCTTTAGTCCCGGTTTGAGGCACGAACTGGGACTATTGGGGATGAGACCTTTAGTCCCGGTTCGTGCCACGAACCGGTACTAAAGGTCCCATTTTCAAACTCTACCCCTCCCCCCCCCCCGGTGGATCGCCTTTTCAGTTTTAAAAAAAATAAAATAAAATGATGGAAATATCAAAAAATAAAAGAAAATAGGTTTCCCATGTGATATGTGGTCTAGTTGTTGGGAAAATTGGCAAATGTGAATTTTGACTTTATTTGCGAAATCTCTCTGAAATTTGTAAAAATGGGCATAACTTTTGCATACTAACTCGGATGAAAAAGTTTTTTATATGAAAAATCATCTACTCGAAAAGTTACAACCTGACGCAATAACTAATTTCTGGACTTATTTTTATATAGGAAATTCCAGAAATTGTTGCAAACTTCAAAAATTCATAGAAATTAATCTGTAACTCCAAATGCAAAGATTTATATATGAATTTTGATCAGAAAAATTCAATCTATCCATTGGTAATGGTTTCATGCATGACAGAACACATTAACCTTGCTCTTTAAGCAATATAAGATAATACACTAATATGGCTATGTTAAATGAACTAACACTTGAATCTTTGATTCAAATGAGTTCATTCCTTTCTGTTCTAGCTTGCATTAGGCCAAGACACATTCATATTGCTATGTCATGGCATGCATCATATTGTTGCATATCGTCATGTGTTGATTATGTTCGATGTGTCTTTCGTGGTAGGTTCTGCCTGCGAGGATAACCCCGAATATCCGTCTGAAGGGCAGTACCCTACTACCACTACATCAGGCAAGCAACCCGTTGATCATTCTGATACAAACCCATGCTCTCGCTTCTGCTCTTGTTTACTGCATTAAGACAACGCAATTCAAACTGCTGTGTCTTGCGGTAGTTGAACCCACTTCCTTTGCATGACCTGTCATTGCCACAATAACTAGATGAAACCCACTAGCATGTGTAGGAGTTGATTGAGCCATATCTGTGTTACCTACCATGCTATGCTTGCTATGCTCAGAGTTGTGTCAGGTCTGGCTCATCGGGATGATGAACTAGAGTGAAAGGTTGTGTCGGTAACGAGAGTGAAGTGTGGAACATGATTTGGTAAAGGTATCAATGAGAGGCCATGTAGGAGTACATGGTGGGTTGTTTCATTGAGGCCCTCCTTAAGAACTGAGACCTGTGTGTGTGATTTAAGATTCAGCTACTACCACGCATTGGGCCCGAAACCAATGGACCCTCTCGACTTATTAGCCACTCTTGTCCTCTGTCCGGGAGTTGCAAAGTAGTTTCTGGTGTTTGTAGTATGCTGGGGGCCGCACGCAGCGCTGACCTTAGGGGTGGGCTGTGTTGCGGTAGGCACGTGGCCCGGTGTACCGATTCGCCCGTTTGGTGTCTCGGGAACCCTGCACACATTGTTCGGGGCCGTTAGTGGAAATCTCGGCCGGACTCCCTGCGGATGGAACCCGAATAGGCGATAAACCTGGGCTAGGGACTCGTGTGTTTAGTCAGGTCGTGGCCGACACCCTCGCTGGGCTTCCGCTTGAAGGTTGCCGAGTACATGTCGTGTAGCGGCGGTAAGTGGTGAGAGCGTGTGTGAAGAAGTACACCCCTGCAGGGTATAAAACTATTCGAATAGACACGTCCGCGGTAAAGGACTACTTGGTCACCTATACAGTTCATAGACAAGTAAATGGATACTACTAAAAGCCTCAAGATAAGTGTGAGTACCGCGGATGGCCCTCTCGTAGGTTGACGAGAGAGGATCCACGGTGGAGTATTGTGTTGGTGATTAGTGGACTCGTGTGCGACAAATGGTGTCTCGTAGGATAGCTTAGCCAAGAGTCAAAGCTGGCTTGCTGCAATAACTCCACTACCTTCTTGAGAATGTGCATGTATAATAGGATTCTGTTGTAAGACTTGCTGAGTATGAAGGGTGCACCTCGTCTCGTTTGGACGCCGTATTCGGTGGTCCAACAAGACAAGGGCAAAGCATCGCAGTGCCGAAGAAAGGTGACATCATGGAAGGGCGTGGTTGATACCCCGTCCTAGCTAGATGCCGTATTCGGTGGTCTGCTAAGACAAAGGGCACGTTGCCTCTACGCCGAGACCTGTACGCCATGAAGAGTGCACATCGTCTCGGCTGGATGCCGTATTCGGTGGTCCGCCAAGACAAAACACTAGTAGAAAAGGGGGCTTTGGTCCAGGCCGGGTAACCACATTAGTCCCGGTTCAGTCCAGAACCGGGACCAATGGGGGCATTGGTCCCGGTTCGTGAGCCCAGGGGGCCGGCCGGGCCACGTGGGCCATTGGTCCCGGTTCGTCTGGACCTTTTGGTCCCGGTTGGTGGGATGAACCGGGACCAATGGGCCTCGCTCCTGGCCCACAACCATTGGTCCCGGTTCTTGTCTCAAACCGGGACTTAAGATTAGACCTTTAGTCCTGGTTTGAGGCACGAACCGGGACTAATGGGGATGAGACCTTTAGTCCCGGTTCGTTCGACGAACCGGTACTAAAGGTCCCATTTTCATATTCTACCCCCTAGTGGATCGCATTTTTAGTTTAAAAAAAATAAAAGAAAATGATGGAAATGTCAAAAAAAATAAAAGAAAATAGGTTTCCCATGTGATATGTGGTCTAGTTGTTGGGAAAATTTGCAAATGTGAATTTTGACTTTATTTGCAAAATCTCTCTGAAATTTGTAAAAATGGGCATAACTTTTGCATACTAACTCGGATGAAAAAGTTTTTTATATGAAAAATCATCTACTCGAAAAGTTACAACCTGACGCAATAACTAATTTCTGGACTTATTTTTATATAGGAAATTCCAAAAATTGTTGCAAACTTCAAAAATTCATAGAAATTAATCTGTAACTCCAAATGAAAAGATTTATATATGAATTTTGATCAGAAAAATTCAATCTATCCATTGGTAATGGTTTCATGCATGACAGAACACATTAACCTTGCTGTTTAAGCAATATAAGATAATACACTAATATGGCTATGTTAAATGAACTAACACTTGAATCTTTGATTCAAAGGAGTTCATTCCTTTCTGTTCTAGCTTGCATTAGGCCAAGACACATTCATATTGCCATGTCATGGCATGCATCATATTGTTGCATATCGTCATGTGTTGATTATGTTCGATGTGTCTTTCGTGGTAGGTTTTGCCTCCGAGGATAACCCCGAATATCCGTCTGAAGGGCAGTACCCTACTACCACTACATCAGGCAAGCAACCCGTTGATCATTCTGATACAAACCCATGCTCTCGCTTCTGCTCTTGTTTAGTGCATTAAGACAACGCAATTCAAACTGCTGTGTGTTGCAGTAGTTGAACCCACTTCCTTTGCATGACCTGTCATTGCCACAGTAACTAGACGAAACCCACTAGCATGTGTAGGAGTTGATTGAGCCATATCTGTGTTACCTACCATGCTATGCTTAGAGTTGTGTTAGGTCTGGCTCATCGGGATGATGAACTAGAGTGAAAGGTTGTGTCGGTAACGAGAGTGAAGTGTGGAACATGATTTGGTAAAGGTATTGATGAGAGGCCATGTAGGAGTACATGGTGGGTTGTTTCATTGAGGCCGTCCTTAAGAACTGAGATCTGTGTCTGTGATTTAAGATTCAGCTACTACCACGCATTGGGCCCGAAACCAATGGACCCTCTCGACTTATTAACCACTCTTGTCCTCTGTCCGGGAGTTGCAAAGTAGTTTCTGGTGTTTGTAGTATGCTGGGGGCCGCACGCAGTGCTGACCTTAGGGGTGGGCAGTGTTGCGGTAGGCACGTGGCCCAGTGTACCGATTCGCCCATTTGGTGTCTCGGGAACCCTGCACACATCGTTCGGGGCCGTTAGTGGAAACCTCGGCTGGACTCCCTGCGGATGGAACTCGAATAGGTGATAAACCTGGGCTAGGGACTCGTGTGTTTAGTCAGGTCGTGGCCGACACCCTCGCTGGGCTTCCGCTAGAAGGTTGCCGAGTACACGTCATGTAGCGGCGGTAAGTGGTGAGAGCGTGTGTGAAGAAGTACACCCCTGCAGGGTATAAAACTATTCGAATAGACGCGTCCGCGGTAAAGGACTACTTGGTCACCTATACAGTTCATAGACAAGTAAATGGATACTACTAAAAGCCTCAAGATAAGTGTGAGTACCGCGGATGGCCCTCTCGTAGGTTGACGAGAGAGGATCCTCGGTGGCGTATTGTGTTGGTGATTAGTGGACTCGTGTGCGACAAATGCTTTGCAAATGGTGTCTCGTAGGATAGCTTAGCCAAGAGTCAAAGCTGGCTTGCTGCAATAACTCCACTACCTTCTTGAGAATGTGCATGTATAATAGGATTCTGTTATAAGACTTGCTGAGTATGAAGGGTGCACCTCGGCTCGTTTGGACACCGTGTTCGGTGGTCCAACAAGACAAGGGCAAAGCATCGCGGTGCCGAAGAAAGCTGACATCATGGAAGGGCGCTGTATTCGGTGGTCTACTAAGACAAAGGGCACGTTGCCTCTATGCCGAGACCTGTACGCCATGAAGAGTGCACATCGTCTCGGCTGGACGCCGTATTCGGTGGTCCGCCAAGACAAAGCACTAGTAGAAAAGGGGGCTTTGGTCCAGGCCGGGTAACCCCATTAGTCCCGGTTCAGTCCAGAACCGGGACCAATGGGGGAGGGGGCGGCCGGGCCACGTTGGCCATTGGTCCCGGTTCATCTGGACCTTTTGGTCCCGGTTGGTGGGATGAACCGGGACCAATGGGCCTCGCTCCTGGCCCACAACCATTGGTCCCGGTTCGTGCCTCAAACCGGGACTAAAGATTAGACCTTTAGTCCCGGTTTGAGGCACGAACCGGGACTAATGGGGATGAGACCTTTAGTCCCGGTTCGTGCCACGAACCGGTACTAAAGGTCCCATTTTCAAACTCTACCCCACCCCCCCCCCCCCCCCTGCGGATCGCCTTTTCAGTTTTAAAAGAAATAAAAGAAAATGATGGAAATGTCAAAAAAAATAAAAGAAAATAGGTTTCCCATGTGATATGTGGTCTAGTTGTTGGGAAAATTTGCAAATGTGAATTTTGACTTTATTGGCAAAATCTCTGTGAAATTTGTAAAAATGGGCATAACTTTTGCATACTAACTTGGATGAAAAAGTTTTTTATATGAAAAATCATCTACTCAAAAAGTTACATCCGAATTTAACCGGGCGAACCCCGTTAAACATTTTCAAAATCCTCAAAAACCTAATAGAAAAAAAGTCACGGGGCTTTTAAGATCTAGAGTGAAAAATATCGAAAAAAATTTAAACAGTGGGCAAACTGTGGTCAAACTAATTATTGTACAATATTAGTGTTACTAAATAATTATTTCAGTTATTTCAATTTTGGTCAAATCTGGTCAAACTGTGGTCAAACAATGGTCAAACTAATTATTCAAGAAATATTAGTGTTACTAAATAATTATTGTTTTTTAAAACAATAGTTTCAAAATAAAACTATGAAATGTGTCACTTCATGCTCAAGCAAAATTTCTGAAGGTTAATAGGATTGACATCTTAGTATTGTCAGGAAAACAATAAGTGCAGATTTGGAGCGAGGAAGAATAGAGCCCGGAAGTTAAGCGTGCTCAGGCTGGGGGAGTGGGAGGATGGTTGACCGTTCGGGAAGTTAGATGATTTGGAATGATGAGGGGTGATTAGAGGATAAATTGAGAAGTGATGAGGGGTGGTGATTACATACTAGAGGTTAAAATAATTCAGAAATTTGAAAATCAAAAAAAAATTCAAAAAAAAAATTCAAAAAAAAATCATAAAATTTTGAACACTAACCAGGACTAAAGGTGGAGCTCACATGGCCGCGCCCTTTAGTCCCGGTTCTAGATTGAACCGGGACTAAAGGGAGAGGCATTAGTACCGATATTTTAGTCCCGGTTCCAGAACCGGGACTAAAGGCCCTTATGAACCGGGACTGAAGACCCTTTTTCTACTAGTGAAGGAAACACATTGCATGATCGTGGTAAGGGTCAATGAAGACGTGTCATCGCGTAGCACCATCTTCTTCGTATCACGGGCTCCGTGTTGCAGGCAGCACCGGGGGGTGAGTGTCATCTTCATGTACTCCTGCGTCGTGGGCTCCGTCTTGATGAGGTAGACATCGGTGGTGTCGTCCTGCGAGCTCCACGCCTCCATCCACCGCAGCACCAGCTTGTTGATGTTGACGATGGACGTTGTCCTAGCGAGCTCGGTGTCGCCATCCAACGCGGCACGACGGCGGCATCCTCACAAGTCTCCACACCTTCGTCCTTCGTGGCGCCAGCTTGTTGAAGAAGACAACAGGCGTCGTCCTAACAAGCTCCGTCCATCCACCGCGGCAAGGCGGCGACATCCTTGCTAGCTTCCACGCCTCCTGGCTCCATCTTGACGAAGCAGACGTCGACGACGTCCCCAACGAGTGCCACACCTACATCCTCCTTGCGAGCTCCACACCGCAATCCTCTGCGGCACTGGGTTGATGATGTTGGCAATGGGCCTGGCGTTGTTGACGCGGTCTCCTTGTCCCGTGTCGTCGTCCGCCGCCTTCATTGTATCTGGTACAAGAAAGAGTGTCGCTTCGTCCGTGACCACCACCGCCGGGCGCCTCGTCCGCCGCCTCGATAGCACCTGGTATGAGAAGAGCGATGCATCGTCCGCGGCCACCTCTGTTGGGCGCGTCGTCAACCGCCTCAACAACACCTTGTATGGGAAGAGCGTCACTTTGTCCGCGGCCACCTCCATTGGGCGCGTCGTCCACTGCCTCAACTGCTCCTACGAGAAGAGCGCCTCATCGTTCGCAGCCACCTCCATTGAGCGCGTCGTACGCCGCCACCATAGCACCGGGTACGAGAAGAGTGCTGCATCGTCCACGGCCATCTCCTTTGGGCGCGTCGTGCGCCGCCTCCGTTGCACCTGGTACATGAAAAAAAACGTACGTACGATAGAGAAAGAAGAGGACGTGCTAGCCGTTGCACATATCTCCTGAGTGCCCAGCTTTCTTCATCTCCATGGTCTCCCGGTTGATGGCTTTGCTGCTGGCAGATGCATGGCCTTCAGCTGCGTGGCACTCCGACTTGGTTATTCTTGCCTTGCCCTTTTATGTAGCACCTAATAGATAGAAGACATATAGTAACAAATAAAGTTGGTCAATGGGGCTTGGTACGCTCCTGTTTCTCCGTCTCCTCGACCATCTACATGCTCGCCGTGAGCTAGCTCGGCCTCGTGTGTGTTGCCGTCGCCGTCGTCGAGCTCGGATGGGTGTCACTGCCGCTGCCGCATCCTCTCGCATGTGTACGTACGCGCTGTCGCCGTGGGCGCGCCTGACTTCCGTCGCGCGAGCCGTTGTCTTCTTCTCCGGGTGCATCCTCCCTGAAACCTGTTAATAACAAACTATACATACCATATAAGAAGAAAAGAACACGGCTGTTGCACGTGCATGCATCTCCATGCCGTGGTGTACTGCGCTCCCGTCTTGTGGGGCGTCTGACTTCGTTGCCGACGTGTCCCTTCTACTCGACGCCGCCGCCTTGGGAGCGTCTCCTTGCTGGCTGCGTCCAATTCTCCCCCGTCGATACGTCGGCTCTCTTCATGTATTTATAGGTGACTAGCCCCGGTTGAGCGTGGCCAAAGCTTTCTTTTTATTGCTCTTCTTGACGCACAAGTCTGCATAAGAAAAGGTAACCAAATCTGGTCCGTGTATGTATTGCCAATTTTAGCTAGCTAGCCACCGATGGCTCCTTTACTTTCCAAATGTGCCGCACAAGCCCTTCTCATGTGCGCAAAGAAGTCGTATGCATACCAAACAATGCATCGTGAGCATCTTAGTTACCTAATATTGGTCAGAGGCGTATATCTGTTGTTAGAGGGTGTTTGTTTTCAGGGACTTATTGGTCTAGGGATTTAAATAAATTCCTATAAGTCCCATATAAACCAAACAGGAAGGACTTATAGAGACTTAAAGTGGGCATTTGGGACTTATGAAATAAGACTCTCAAAAAGGAACTTATAGAGACTTATAGTTGTAACTTAGGGGAAGAGTGTTAGACATAAGCCACGCGGGCGTGTGCAGGTTGTTAGGCCAAGTCATATGGATCACGGTCAGTTTGCCGGGTCCTGTGCTTGTGCGAGTGCTAGTCGTGTGGCCGTTTGAGCAGACTCCCGCATGCATGTAGTTGTGATTTAGTTGGTGCATGGAGCCGTTAGCAGCATGGTCGGGTCATAGATCGTGGAGAGATTCCAGGTCTGCTAGGCAGGACGTGCGTGCGTGGAGTTGGTGGCCGGGGCGCGTGTGTGTGCTAGCCTGGGTATAAAAACCCCTCCCATGTACTGATCAAGATGCTGCGGTATGTGCCGAGCCAGAGTTCCTGCTCAAGAAAAAATTAGGCTGTTCGTGTGGCCGAGGCACCGTTCATGCGGCGGGGCGTTTGTGTGCCGGAAATATCTGTGTGCTTCATCTTCCATCTTCGTTTGTGCGAGTGAGAGAAAGTGAGCGGCAACAACATTTGATATCATGAGTTGGTTCATCTTGGGCGTCGTTCTCCTTGCCGGAGGCGTGCCGGCGGTGGCGGAGTTCGCCGGCGGTTGCGCTCCGGGCCGTGTGTCGGTCTGTGGAGGTGCGCGGCCCGGCAAGGAGGCCGCGGTGGCTACGGCGGCACGGTGAGGAGGCGGCTGAGGACCTGCGTGGTGGCGGCTTCAACGACACACAGCGGCACGGCGGCATGGAGGTGCTGCGCTGTGGTTGAGGCCACAGCAATGCAAGGCAATAAGCCGCGGCGGCGAGCCGGGCATGACCGGTGCGTGTTATGGGTGCGCACTGGACGCGTTGGGCGCGTCGGGACCGCGGGCGCGCGTACGAGCGTGCGGTTGACATTGGAAGGAGGCGTATGTCGCCGTTGTGCTCAAGTCCGTGCTCGAGTTCGGCTACATCCTTTCGGCGTTTGTCGCTGGAGTTTGCGTCAGAGCGCGACGGGTGCGCCGGCCGGGGAGTGCGGCAAATTTGACAAATTTAACTTGTGGACGAAATCAAATCACAGAATAAACTGCTCGTGAAATTATTTCACACGGCTGACCTTTTTGTGTGACGCCCTACACGAAGGCGTCACACTACATTGTGCAACGCCTCACAGATAGGCGCTACACGTCTGGCCAACGTTCCATCCCAAACTGCCTAAAAATTGCTAGGTCATTGTGCAGAGCCTACGAGCTAGGCGCTGCACTGTATAGTGTGGCGCCTAACTCTCAGGCGCTGCATTAGTGGTTGCACTACAAAATGAAGCAACCACTAGTGCAACGCCTAGAAGCTAGGCGCTACACTGTATAGTGTGGCGTCTAGCTCTTAGGCGCTGCACACTGACATAGTAATTTTCGGATCACATGGGTGCGACGCTGGCCAGGCGTGTAGCACCTATCTGCGAGGCGTTGCACAGTGTAGTGTGACGCCTTCGTGTCGGGCGTCACACAAAAAGGTCAGCCGCGTGAAATAGTTTCACAGGCAGTTCATTCTGTGATTTGCTTTCGTCCATTGGTCAAATTTGTCAATTTTGCCGAAGAGTGCGGGGCGTGGCGAATGCAGCAGAGGAGTGACCGCGTCGGGGCGCTGGACTCGGGTTATGGCGACTGCGTGCGTGCGCGTCGTGTACACGAGCCTGGGAGCGCAGGACGTGGGGTGCTGCGCGGCAGACGCCGCAACGACACGGTGCGACGGTCATGACTACGACAACGACGAAAGCTGCAACAACTCCGGCGACAACGAGGCTGTGGCTTAGGGGGAGAGTGTTAGACATAAGCCACGCGGGCGTGTGCAGGTTGTTAGGCCAAGTCATATGGATCACGGTCACTTTGCCGGGTCCTGTGCTTGTGCGAGTGCTAGTGGTGTGGCCGTTTGAGCAGACTCCCGCATGCATGTAGTTGTGATTTAGTTGGTGCATGGAGCCGTCAGCAGCATGGTCGGGTCATAGATCGTGGAGAGATTCCAGGTCTGCTAGGCAGGACGTGCGTGCGTGGAGTTGGTGGCCGGGGCGCGTGTGTGTGCTAGCCTGGGTATAAAAACCCCTCCCATGTACTGATCAAGATGCTGCGGTATATGCCGAGCCAGAGTTCGTGCTCAAGAAAAATTAGGCTGTTCGTGTGGCCAAGGCGCCGTTCGTGCGGCGGGGCATTGTGTGCCGAAAATATCTGTGTGCTCCATCTTCCATCTTTGTTAGTGCGAGTGAGAGAAAGTGAGCAGCAACAACATCTGCGTGCTTGCCGACGCAAATACAAATATATACCTATATAGAGTATGTCAACGAGCAGGTATTCTTTTTTTTGACGCGAACGAGCAGGTATTCGAATATGTATAAACGCGGCCTTGCCGGCCAGCCGTAGATACTCAAATACGTACACGTACAAAACTAGACTATTACATCTACTCTACGTGCATGTGGCCAGGATGTGTCCAACTTGCACCAAGATTGCATGCACGTGCATGTGCAAGAACGTGGGCAGCTTCCTATGCATGCTTGTGCCATGCTAAACCAATTTTTCCTTTGTATTATTAATTAACTTGCCTTTGCATATAAATGGCCCTGCATGAAAACTCATTAAAAGTTATTATTTTATGCAGCACTGCACAAAAACCTGTCGAACAAATGCCCCCTCACCAAATAAAGTTCGAGCGCGAAGCTGATCGAGCTTTGTTTGGTGATCACACCTCCCTCTTGGATTGTTTCGGGGCACCAACTTGTGTGCAGCCGAAGGGCGCATCACCCTGGGGGGTCGGCGACTATGAATGCCCTCGTGAAGATAAATGTTGTATCGAGATAACAATGTGATCTAGTGCAGGCATGTCCATCCACACTCGTTTCCTCTAGGGAGCTCGTTCGATCGTATGCCAGCCCACGAGGCAACCCTATTCCGTCTTCATTCCAAGGCGAAACATCATGCCTTATTCTGAAAACAAAAAGAGTTTTTTAACCAATCTTGTCGCGACTGTCTAGCTGCTATAGTGCCAGCCGACTTGATTGGAGGGTTTCACAGATTCACGCTGGCTGCACTGGCGCGTTGCACTGCTCCCGTGATCTCTTGGTGTTGATGTAGGCGAGGCATCGGTAGACCGTCAATAGCTCCCCTTCGTTGAGCGAGCCGTCACACCATCCATGGTGTGATAATTCTGGTGGTGCGCCGGGACACCATCGGCCTTACGAATAATCGAGGTGTTAACGTTGCCCCCACGCTTCATTGTTGTTGGAGACAGGGTTGTGGAGACGAACCGGCTCCACATTCGTGAGCGTAGGTGTTGCATTCTGGCGCACATCATGCATGTTGGTGTAGACCATTGGTTGTCGGGCTGTCGTCGGTGTTGTCAGGGACGCATGTGTATTGCTGCACCCAAACACCCAGGATGTAGTTCGATGTAGTGGTTGTCGTCTGAATGCCGCTGATGATGATAGGGAGTGTTGTCGGCGTTCTGGGAACGAGGGTACCCAGACTTGCCTGCCTGCGGCCTACGGCGTGGCTCAAGGGGTGGCCCAGTATGACCCATCTTCATCAGCACAAGCTCAAGACCCTCGCGAGGGGCCAAGCCTCGCGGGGCGGACGACAGGAAGCTTCCTCAGGCACGACCTCGTCAGGCTGGCTCGCGAGGAGGCGGAGAGATCAAGGCGGGGTACCTCACGAGGTGCCCATGATGCAAGCCATGACGACCAAGGGTGCCAGGCGGGCGCCAGCCCGCGCAGTGTCCTCATTTCCTCTTTGGTGCAAAGGAGGAAAGCGCATGCCAAGAGCATCAAGCAAAGGAAACCATTTCGGTGCAACAAGACCAAGACCAACACAATGGCAGGAAGGAGGTCATCATGGAGCCCAAGCCGGCGTCACCGTCAGAGTCTTTGGCAGGCGAGGACCGACTTTAGTCAGGATAAGTGTACTAGATGTTCCCCTTCAAAATGGCCAATTGTTGGCGCCCTTCCCGCTCAATATTTGAGAAGAGGCTCAGGGCCTGTGCCTATAAATAGGACTAGCCACCCACAGGGTAGGGAAGAATGAATAGAGATCGATCGATCAATCTAGAGAGAGAGAGAGAAGCGACTGAACTCCCCCTAGCAGTTCATAGCACCGGCCAAGAACAGACCCTTGCGAGGCTGTTCTTCCTTGTACTGTTCATCATCAACCCAGAGGCAATCCACCACACCACACACTGGAGTAGGGTATTACACCACAATGGTGGCCCGAACCAGTATAAACCTTGTGTCCCTTGTGTTGCTCCTTGTGTAGTTTAGATCCTTGCGGGGCGACGAGGCGTAGGTAGGTTGGAGGTGAGATCTCCGCGTGCACCCCAGAGTTCGAACCTAGAGGGTCTACCGGAACCCGAAATCTGACATTTGGCGTGCCAGGTAGGGGTACACCAGAATCCGCCTTCCGCCGCCCCGCTCTTCGCCGCCCCTCGCGTCCATGTCAGACGCTCGTCGGGCCCGCGCCGAGCGCCGGGCCGCTCTCGCTACTCGCGTCGCCCAGACGGCCCCCGTCGGCAGCCGCCCCCGCTGTTCCCCGTCGCCTGCCATCAACGCCGCCACCGGCCCGGCAGGGAACGAGCAGCAGGCGTCGTCCCGGCATCCATCCGTGAGGCGAGACGGCCGCACCGCTACTCCTTCGCTCACCCCAAGTGGTTCTTCGTCCCGCGCGCTCCGCGCGCCCATGGAGGCTCGAGCCGCGCTCATCGCGGCAAATGAGCTCCTGCGCTACCACCCCGTCGACGACGTCTACGAGGAGTGGATCGACCACGTCGCTGAGCTCGTCCGCACCGCAGGGGGCTCCCCCGCGCCGTCCTTCTCACTGCACCGCGCCCCGCCTTGCACAGGCGATGAAGCTCCGGGGCGCCTCAGCCGCCTCCCCCTCAAGAAGGCGCCCTGGCCCCAAGGCGCGTGGCCCCTGGGCGGAACCCACTCCGTCCGGCACCAGCGCGGCAAGAGCAGAGTTGCTAAGAGGTCCCTCGCCCCAAGAAGCTGCCCGAGTGCTCCCTGCACCGGCCCGTCATGACCGCGCTCCTGCTCCAGCATGCCAAGACCCCGCGCTGCTCCCAGCGGCAGCGCACGGGGACCCGCAAGACCAAAGGCCTCCGGTGGCCACTGCAGGCTGCCGCGCCTTCACCATCGAGCTACGCAGCGTCGCATGGCCCGGCAAGTTCAAGCCAGACCTGCCTCCTCGCTAGGACGGCACGGCCGACCCTGCGGAGTTCCTCCAGCTCTACAAGCTAGGCATCGAAGCCGCCAACGGAGACGAAAAGGTCATGGCGAACTGATTTCCCATGGCGCTCAAGGACGGTGCCCGCACCTGGCTCCTGAACCTGGCTCCTGGCACGTTCTCCTCCTGGGACGAGATGCGCACCCGCTTCATCGCCAACTTCCAAGGCACTCGCGACCGGCCTCCTGCCATGAGCGACATGCGCCGCATCAAGCAGCAGCCAGGAGAGACCCTGCAGAAGTACATCCAGCGCTTCAACAACGCACGCCTCAAGATTCCCAAGGTGATTGAGGAGGCCATCATCTCAGCCTTCTCCGACGGTGTGCGTGACGTCAAGATGAAGGAGGAGCTGGCGATGCATGAAGACCTGTGCACATCCCTGGAGCTGTTCAACTTGGCGACCAAGTGCCCCAGGGCTGAGGAAGGACGCCTTTCCCTCCTCGAGCTGCCGGCTGCCGACCTAGAAGAGAAGAAGCCCAAGGTCAAGGACGTGAAGCGCAAGGGGGCTGCCGTGCTCGCGGCAGAACCAGACACCAAGCGAGGCAGGGATCAGCCCGAGTCTTCCAAGGGCAGCCGGTACTGCGTGTACCACGACCTCCACACCCACAACACCAACGAATGCCAAGAGCTTAGGGCCGTGCGAGAAGGGCGAATCAGTCGACGCCCCGACCTCAATGATCGAGGCTACGGCGAGGAGGAGGAAGAAGCGCAGGACATTGGGAAGACCGTGGCCCTCGCCAAGGGTGGCGCGACCGACCTCACAAGGACCGCTGGAAGGATCAGCCTCGCGAGGGAGGTTGGAGGGACCCGCCTCACGAGGGAGGCTGGAGGGATCAGCCTTAGGATCGCCCACAAGGCAACGCAGGCCTCCCTCCTCTGCCACCGCAGCCAAGGAGAAATGAAGACCATCATCAGGATGAGGGGGCTGGGGGCTTCCAGGAGCCGCACGCAATCGCTTGCATCCCGGGCGGAGCTCAAGCCCCAGCCTCTCAGCGCATCTTCAAGCAGTTCGCCCGCGAAGTGAATGCAGTCCACCCCAAGCTCGAAGCCACGCGCCCTCTCAGGTGGTTAGTGATACGTCTCCAACGTATCTATAATTTTTGATTGCTCCATGCTACTTTATCTACTGTTCTAGGCAATATTGGGCTTTATTATCCACTTATATATTATTTTTGGGACTAACCTATTAACCGGAGGCCCAGTCCAGATTTGCTGTTTTATGCCTATTTCAGTATTTCAAGGAAAAGGAATATCAAACGGAGTCAAAACGGAACGAAATCAACTGGAGAATTTAATTTTGGAAGGAAACCAACCAGATGGGCTTGGAGTGCATGTCAGGGGATCCCCGGGCTGCCCACGAGGGTGGTGGCGCGCCCCTCCCCCCTGGGCGCACCCCCCTACCTCGTGAGCCCCCTGGAGGTCCACCGACGTATCCCTTTCACCCATATATACCGTCGTACCCTAAAACTTCCAGAACAAGAGATTAGATCGAGAGTTCCGCCGCCGCAAGCCTCCAGAACCACCAAAAACCAATCAGGACCCCTTTCCGGCACCCTGCCGGAGGGGGGATCCATCTCCGGTGGCCATCTTCATCATCCTGGCGCTCTCCATGACGAGGAGGGAGTAGTTCACCCTCGGGGCTGAGGGTATGTACCAGTAGCTATGTGTTTGATCTCTCTCTCTCTCCCTCTCTCCCTCTCTCTCTCTCGTGTTCTCTCTCGTGTTCCATATATGGCACGATCTTGATGTATCCCGAGCTTTGCTATTGTAGTGGGATATTATGATGTTTCTCCCCCTCTACTCTCTTGTGATGAATTGAGTTTCCCCTTTGAAGTTATCTTATCGGATTGAGTCTTTTATGAGAACACTTGATGTATGTCTTGGTGATCAACTTGCGGGTTTCGTGACATTGGGAACCTATGCATAGGGGTTGACACACGTTCTTGACTCTCCGGTAGAAACTTTGGGGCACTCTTTGAAGTACTTTTATGTTGGTTTAATGAATCTGAGATTGTGTGATGCATATCGTATAATCATGCCCACGGATACTTGAGGTGACAATGGAGTATCTAGGTGACATTAGGGTTTTGGTTGATTTGTATCTTAAGGTGTTATTCTAGTACGAACTCTTTTATAGATCGATCCGAAAGAATAGCTTTGTGGTGGTTTCGTACCCGACCATAATCTCTACGTTTGTTCTCTGCTATTAGTGTCTTTCGAGTGACTCTTTGTTGCATGTTGAGGGATTGTCATATGTTCTATCTATGTTATTATTGTTGAGAGAACTTGCACTAGCGAAAGTATGAACCCTAGGCCTTGTTTCCTATCATTGCAATACCGTTTACGCTCACTTTTACCGCTTGTTACCTTGCTGTTTTTATTATTTCAGATTACAAAAATCCATATCTACCATCCATATTGCACTTGTATCACCATCTCTTCGCCGAACTAGTGCACCTATACAATTTACCATTGTATTGGGTGTGTTGGGGACACAAGAGACTCTTTGTTATTTGGTTGCAGGGTTGCTTGAGAGAGACCATCTTCATCCTATGCCTCTTGCGGATTGATAAACTTTAGGTCATCCACTTGAGGGAAATTTGCTACTGTCCTACAAACCTGTGCACTTGCAGGCCCAACAACATCTACAAGAAGAAGGTTGCGTAGTAGACATCAAGCTCTTTTCTGGCGCCGTTGCCGGGGAGGCTAGGTAAGTGAAGGTATATCTTTAGATCTTGCAATCGAATCTTTTTGTTTCTTGTTTTATCACTAGTTTAGTTTATAAAAGAAAACTACAAAAAATGGAATTGAGTTTGTCTCATATGCTTCATCTTTTTAATATCTTTCGTGAGTATGATGGGAAGGAAAATTGTGCTCAAGTATTAGAAGAAGAAGTCTATAAAATGTTTGGCACTAAATCTTTGAATGATGAGCATGATTGCAATGTTGTTAGTATGAATTCCTTGAATATCCATGATGCTAATGATATGCAAAGCCACAAGCTTGGGGAAGCTATGTTTGATGAAGATGATATTTTTTGTCCCCCAAGCTTTGATGAGCAAATTTACTATGATGAAAGCATGCCTCCTATCTATCATGATTATTATGATGACACGTATGCTTTAAAGAATAATGATAACCATGAAACTTGTCATCTTGATCTTAATTCCCAATCACATGATAGTTATTTTGTTGAGTTTGCTCCCACTATTATTCATGAGAAGAAATTTTCTTATGTGGAGAGTAATAAAATTTCTATGCTTGTAGATCATGAAAAGAATGTTTTAGGTGCTGGTTATATTGTTGAATTCATTCATGATGCTACTGAAAATTATTATTAGGGAGGAATATATGTTTGTAGGAATTTCAATAATATCAAGTTTCCTCTCTATGTGCTTAAATTTTTGAAGTTATGCTTGTTTTACCTTCCTATGCAAGTTGATTATTGTTCCCATAAGTTGTTTGCTCACAAAACCCCTATGCATAGGAAGTGGGTTAGGCTTAAATGTGCTATACATATTCTTCATGATGCTCTCTTTATGTTTCAATTCTTATCTTTGATGTGAGCATCATTGAAATCATCATGCCTAGCTAGGGGCATTAAACGATAGCGCTTGTTGGGAGGCAACCCAATTTTATTTTAGTTTCTTGCTTTTTGGTTCTGTTTAGTAATAAATAATCCATCTAGCCTATGGTTAGATGTGTTTTCTTGTTTTAATTAGTGTTTGTGCCAAGTAGAACCTTTGGGAAGACTTGGGTAAAGTCTTTATGATCATGCTGTAAAACACAGAAACTTTAGCGCTCACGAGATTAGCTATAACTTTTTACTGGAGAGTGCTATTTAGTTAATTCTTTTTGCAGATGATTACTAGACAAATTCCTCAGGTTCACCAATTTATTTTAGAATTTTTAGAGTTCCAGAAGTTTGCGTTAGTTACAGATTACTACAGACTGTTCAGTTTTTGACAGATTCTGTTTTCATTGTGTTGTTTGCTTATTTTGATGAATCTATGGCTAGTAAAATAGTTTATAAACCATAGAGAAGTTGGCATACAGTAGGTTTAACACCAATATAAATAAAGAATGAGTTCATTACAGTACCTTGAAGTGATGTTTTGTTTTCTTTCGCTAACGGAGCTTACGAGTTTTCTATTAAGTTTTGTGTTGTGAAGTTTTCAAGTTTTGGGTAAAGATTCGATGGACTACGGAATAAGGAGTGGCAAGAGCCTAAGCTTGGGGATGCCCAAGGCACCCCAAGGTAATATTCAAGGATAACCAAGAGCCTAAGCTTGGGGAAGGCCCGGAAGGCATCCCCTCCTTCGTCTTTGTTCATTGGTAACTTTACTTGGAGCTATATTTTTATTCACCACATGATATGTGTTTTGCTTGGAGCATCATGTCATTTTCTTTAGCTTTGCTTGCTGTTTGAATAAAGTATCAAGATCTGAAATTATTAAATGAGAGAGCCATACATAAATTTGAATTTGTTAGAATACTCTATGTGCTTCACTTATATCTTTTGAGCTTGATAGTTTTGCTCATAGTGCTTCACTTATATCTTTTGAGCATGATAATATTTGCTCTAGTGCTTCACTTAGATCTTTTAGAGCACGGTGGTGGATTTGTTGTAAAGAAACTTGATCTCTCATGCTTCACTTATATTATTTTGAGAGTCGTTAATAGCATGGTAATTTGCTTAATGTTAATATACTTAGTGTTCAAGATAGGTGAAACTTTCTTTTGAGTGAATTGAATACTAAGATAAATTTAATGCTTGATAATTGTTTTGAGATATGGAGGTAATAATATCAAAGTCGTGCTAGTTGATAATTGTTGAGAAATACTTGTGTTGAAGTTTGCAAGTCCCGTAGCATGCACGTATGGGTAAAGTTGTGTAACAAATTTGAAACGTGAAGTGTACCTGGCTTGCGCATCCTTATGAGTGGCGGTCGGGGACGAGCGATGGTCTTTTCCTATCAATCTATCCCCCTTGGAGCATGCGTAGTAGTACTTTGCTTCGAGGGCTAATAAACTTTTGCAATAAGTATATGAGTTCTTTATGACTAATGTGAGTCCATGGATTATACGCACTTTTACCTTTCCGCATTTGCTAGCCTCTTCGGTACCGTCCATTGCCCTTTCTCACCTTCAGAGTTGGTGCAAACTTCGCCGGTGCATCCAAACCCCGTGATACGATACGCTCTATCACACATAAACCTCCTTATATCTTCCTCAAAACAGCCACCATACCTACCTATCATGGCATTTCCATAGCCATTCCGAGATATATTGCCATGCAACTTCCATCATCATTATTATGACATACATTACTTTTGTCATATTGCCATTGCATGATCATGTAGTTTACATCGTATTTGTGGCAAAGCCACCATGCATTATTTTCCATACATGTCACTCTTGATTCATTGCACCATCCCGGTACACCGCCGGAGGCATTCATATAGAGTCATATTTTGTTCTAAGTTTCGAGTTGTAATTATTGAGTTGTAAGAAAAATAAAAGTGTGATGATCATCATTATTAGAGCATTGTCCCAAGTGAGGAAAGGATGATGGAGACTATGATTCCCCCATAAGTCGGGATGAGACTCCGGACGGAAAAAAAGAAAGAGAAAGGCCAAAAAAAAGAAAGGCCCAAAAAATGAGAGAAAAAGAGAGAAGGGACAATGCTACTATACTTTTACCACACTTGTGCTTCAAAGTAGCAGCTTGTTCTTCATGTAGTGAGTCTCATATATTGTGCTTCAAAGTAGCACTAAGATCTTCATGATAGAGAGTCTCTCATTTTGTCACTTTCATATACTAGTGGAAATTTTTCATTATAGAACTTGGCTTGTATATTCCTACGATGGGCTTCCTCAAATGCCCTAGGTCTTCATGAGCTAGCAAGTTGGATGCACACCCACTAGTTTTCTTTTGTAGAGCTTTCATATACTTATAGCCCTAGTGCATCCGTTGCATGGCAATCCCTACTCCTTGCATTGACATCAATTGATGGGCATCTCCATAGCTCATTGATTAGCCGTGTCGATGTGAGACTTTCTCCTTTTTTGTCTTCTCCACATAACCTCCATCATTATATTCTATTCCACCTATAGTGCTATATCCATGGCTTGCGCTCATGTATTGCGTGAGGGTTGAAAAAGCTGAAGCGCGTTAAAAAGTATGAAACAATTGCTTGGCTTGTCATCGGGGGTATAGAAGTTGGGAACATCTTTGTGTGACGAAAATGAAGCATAGCCTAACCATATGATTTTGTAGGGATGAACTTTCTTTGGCCATGCTATTTTGAGATGACATAATTGCTTAGTTAGCATGCTTGAAGTATTATTATTTTTGTGTCAATATGAACTTTTGTCTTAAATCTTTCGGATCTGAATATTCATATCACAAGTAAGAAGAATTACATTGAAATTATGCCAAAGTATCACTCCGCATCAAAAATTATCTTTTTTATCATTTACCTACTCCAGGACGAGCAGGAATTAAGCTTGGGGATGCTTGATACGTCTCCAATGTATCTATAATTTTTGATTGCTCCATGCTACTTTATCTACTGTTTTAGGCAATATTGTGCTTTATTATCCACTTTTATATTATTTTTGGGACTAACCTATTAACCGGAGGCCCAGCCCAGATTTGCTGTTTTATGCCTATTTCAGTATTTCGAGGAAAAGGAATATCAGACAGAGTCAAAACGGAACGAAATCAACTGGAAAAGTTAATTTTGGAAGGAAACCAACCAGATGGGCTTGGAGTGCACGTCAGGGGATCCCCGGGCTGCCCACGTGGGTGGGGGGCGCGCCCCTCCCCCTGGGCGCGCCCCCTACCTCGTGAGCCCCCTGGAGGTCCACCGACGTATCCCTTTCACCCATATATACCGTCGTACCCTAAAACTTTCAGAACAAGAGATTAGATCCAGAGTTCCGCCGCCGCAAGCCTCGAGAACCACCAAAAACCAATCGGGACCCCTTTCCGGCATCCTGCCGGAGGGGGGATCCATCTCCAGTGGCCATCTTCATCATCCCGGCGCTCTCCATGACGAGGAGGGAGTAGTTCACCCTCGGGGCTGAGGGTATGTACCAGTAGCTATGTGTTTGATCTCTCTCTCTCTCTCTCTCTCTCTCTCTCTCTCTCTCTCTCTCGTGTTCTCTCTCGTGTTCCATCTATGGCACGATCTTGATGTATCCTGAGCTTTGCTATTGTAGTTGGATCCTATGATGTTTCTCCCCCTCTACTCTCTTGTGATGAATTGAGTTTCCCCTTTGAAGTTATCTTATCGGATTGAGTCTTTTATGAGAACACTTGATGTATGTCTTGGTGATCAACTTGCGGGTTTCGTGACATTGGGAACCTATGCATAGGGGTTGACACACGTTCTTGACTCTCCGGTAGAAACTTTGGGGCACTCTTTGAAGTACTTTTATGTTGGTTGGATGAATCTGAGATTGTGTGATGCATATCGTATAATCATGCCCATGGATACTTGAGGTGACCATGAAGTATCTAGGTGACATTAGGGTTTTGGTTGATTTGTATCTTAAGGTGTTATTCTAGTACGAACTCTTTTATAGATTGATCCGAAAGAATAGCTTTGTGGTGGTTTCGTACCCGACCATAATCTCTATGTTTGTTCTCCGCTATTAGTGTCTTTGGAGTGACTCTTTGTTGCATGTTGAGGGATTGTCATATGTTCTATCTATGTTATTATTGTTGAGAGAACTTGCACTAGCAAAATTATGAACCCTAGGCCTTGTTTCCTATCATTGCAATACCGTTTACGCTCACTTTTACCGCTTGTTACCTTGCTGTTTTTATTATTTCAGATTACAAAACTCCATATCTAACATCCATATTGCACTTGTATCACCATCTCTTCGCCGAACTAGTGCACCTCTACAATTTACCATTGTATTGGGTGTGTTGGGGACACAAGAGACTCTTTGTTATTTGGTTGCAGGGTTGCTTGAGATAGACCATCTTCATCCTACGCCTCTCGCGGATTGATAAACCTTAGGTCATCCACTTGAGGGCAATTTGCTACTGTCCTACAAACCTGTGCACTTGCAGGCCCAACAACGTCTACAAGAAGAAGGTTGCGTAGTAGACATCAGTCAGCGTGTGCCCTCACGTTCAGCTCAGCGGATTAGCTCAAGTGCACAGCCACAGCCGGAGTCCTCCCGATGCCTTGTTCCCCAATCATCAGCAACGTGCAAGTCACCAGGACCCTCATCGATGGCGGAGCAGGGCTCAATGTCCTGTCCATCGAGACATTCAACAATCTCCAAGTGCCATACAATCAGCTTCAGCCAACCAAGCCTTTCTCCGGAGTCACTGATGGCTCCATAGTTCCGATTGGGCAGGTCCGCCTCCCCGTCACCTTCGGGACGCGACAACTACCGCACCGAGCTCATTGACTTCGACATCGCCCACATTCGCCTGCCATACAATGCCATCCTCGGGTACCCAGCTCTGGCCAAATTCATGGTCGTGACTCATCACGGCTACAATGTCCTCAAGATGTCAGGAAGCGGTGGAGTCATCACGGTGCCTTGTGAAGAAAGAGACGCAATGTGTTCTTTGGAGCGTGCTTTCCAAGCCGCATCAATTGAAGACCCAGATCACAGGAGCGGGAGGCTCCCCGAGGCTGCTCCTAAGAAGAAGAAGACATCGCCTGGCCCGACCCCTCGGGAGGCAGGCCCCCTCAGGGTCCGCACCTGTTCAGGGGGCACCTCCTTCTGTCACATAGGAAGGCGCGCCCTGCGCCCTCCTCGAGCAAGGCTCGGGGGCTCTCTCCTGGAGGGCCACCGACTTTGCTAAGATCACGAGGGAGGCGCTCGGGCACCACTTGGAGGCGTGTCTCAAAGCACGTTTCCCCCAGGAAGGAGCAAGGCAAGCAGGGCCGAACCCTCAGGAGTTCATCAGCAAGGCCATTCAGGAGCTGCAGGAGTCAAGAGTCATGAGTGGCAGCCGCCGCTTACCCGCCGTAGCCCTCCATCCAGGCGAGGATGGTGGGCTGCGCGTCTGCATCGACATACCAGGGCTCAACCGAGCCGCCTCTCAGGAGCACCTCTGGCCCTCACGCGTGGGGCGCTGTGAAGGTCCACCCCACAGCTACGTTCGCATGCCTTACGACTTGCCGAACGCGGCTGCCATGCGCTAGCGCCTCATGAGGAGCATCCTGGAGGCTCAAGCGGCCAGGCGTTCTGCAGCCCTGGCGGAGATGGAGATGGTCCGCGAGGAGCCACCAGCGCCTCCGGAGCCTCCCGAGGCTCCTGGGCCTGGGGGCTCGTGAAGATCGGCTTCCGCAGCACACGACGTCCGCTACTTCAGCATCCCTTCATCTTCAACATTATCAGGTGACATCCTTCGAGTCTCATTTTCAGCTGGGAGCGCCCCCCAGGGCTGCATCATTCCCAGGCCACGTAGGTCCGCCCCTGTGGCATGTATTCCTATTGATTCATGTTTCTAGTTTACTTTATTGGGGGCGCCCCTCGGGCTGCATCATCCCCAAGCCACTCGGGCCAGACCCAGTGGCATGTATCCCTCTTGCGTTTATTCGGGTTGTGCATTTGACCCATCATGATTGTTATTTGGTGCCTGTCCACAGCACCCCTCTTCCTTCATGTCGGCCGCTTGCACGTTAAAGGGGGGGGTACCTGAGCATCGCGACTCATGGGCTCCTACTGGCTCTCCAGCCCTCACCCTCTGGCCTTGTCCACGGCATCGTGACCTGGCATACCAGCGACGGCTGAGCCCCGCTCGAGGGCCGGGACCCGAGGACGTAGAGCGTCGACATCTAACCAAATTTGCAGGAACACATCACAAGTTAAGGCCCAGTGCCAGGCGCAAACCGCCTTGAGGTAGGGCCCCGTGAGTCCTGCGCTGGCTCACGGGTGCCCAGATACACCTCGCCAGGCCCTACCATGCCAGCCACGTGTCAGGGCGGGGCTGTACACGCCCCGGGGGCTCCTCCCGGAGGGGAGCCCCCTCCCACGCCCCAGTGGAAGCACCATGCTCTGCGCTGGCTGACGACACTGCCGAGGAGCGGCTATGCCCGTACACATACGGAAGCGCTATGCTCCGCGCTGGTGATAAACAACTGAGGGTGGCCCCCGGCCGCATCAACCTCAGGGAGCCCAGAGCTCAATGTCTGGCCTCATCGTAACGCCTCCCCTCAGGAATGCCCCGCGAGGCGGCTGGGCATGGGGGCTACGCCTGGGTCACGGCCAGATGCACGCCACCCAGCCAGGCCCCTCGGGCCTGGTTCGTCGCACGTCTCTCCCCGAGCGGAGCCAAGGTACGAAGGCCGTTTGAACGTCAAGGGGGACTCCTGAGCATCGCGACTCAGGAGCCTAACTGGTCACGTAGCCCATCACCCCTTAGTTTCGAAAGGCTAACGGCGGTTGAGGTATGCGCGGGGCCGGGCTCTGCCGACGTAGAATGGTAAATTCACCCCCACATCTCACCTCCCTACTTGATGTTCGTGCGTCAAGGGGGACTCCTGAGCATCGCGTCTCAGGAGCCTAACTTGTCATGCAGCCCCTCACTCCTTGGTCCCGTCCTGGTTTCCGGTCGGGGCTAACGGCGGCTGAGGTATGCGCGGGGCCGGGCTCTGCCGATGTAGAACATAAGCAAGTAGGAAGGAAAAGCGCAAATCTCAAGGAATTCAAAAGCAAATATTACAGTCCATAACTATTTTCACAACACCAAACGCAAGTTTAAACGCCTCCACGAGGCATGATGCATGTTGCAGGAGCTGAAAGTAGGACAGGAGCCACGAAGGAATCACTTGTCGGCAGCACCGTCGCTGGCGGCGGAGCTGTGCTGGGCGGGTTCGCCTCGTGAAGCCTCAGGATCGGCAGCGCGTCGCTTTGGCTTGGTGCTGAAGGCCCGGAACTTTGCCAGCAGAGCCTCTGCTCGACCCTTCACGGCCTCAGCAGCGACAGCGGCAAGCTCGCCGCTCACGGGCTCCAATAGGCTGTCAAGGTCAACGTTGGGGTCGCGAAGGTAGTGAAGGAGATATGCCCTAGAGGCAATAATAAAGTTATTGTTTATTTCCTTATTTCATGACAAATGTTTATTATTCATGCTAGAATTGTATTAACCGGAAACATAATACATGTGTGAATACATAGACAAACAGAGTGTCACTAGTATGCCTCTACTTGACTAGTTCGTTAATCAAAGATGGTTATGTTTCCTAACCATAGACAAAGATTTGTTATTTGATTAACGGGATCACATCATTAGGAGAATAATGTGATTGACTTGACCCATTTCATTAGCTTAGCACCCGATCGTTTAGTATGTTGCTATTGCTTTCTTCATGACTTATACATGTTCCTATGACTATGAGATTATGCAACTCCCGTGTGCTGGAGGAACACTCTGTGTGCTACCAAACGTCACAACGTAACTAGGTGATTATAAAGGTGCTCTACAGGTGTCTCCAAAGGTACATGTTGGGTTGGCGTATTTCGAGATTGGGATTTGTCACTCCGATCGTCGGAGAGGTATCTCTGGAACCTCTCAGTAATACACATCACTTAAGCCTTGCAAGCATTGGAACTAATGACTTAGTTGCGGGAAGATGTATTACGGAACGAATAAAGAGACTTGCCGGTAACGAGATTGAACTAGGTATTGGATACCGACGATCGAATCTCGGGCAAGTAACATACTGATGACAAAGGGAACAACATATGTTGTTATGCGGTCTGACCGATAAAAGATCTTCGTAGAATATGTAGGAACCAATATGGGCATCCAGGTCCCGCTATTGGTTATTGACCGGAGACGTGTCTCGGTCATGTCTACATTGTTCTCGAACCCGTAGGGTCCGCACACTTAAGGTTTCGATGACAGTTATATTATGAGTTTATGCGTTTTGATGTACCGAAGGTTGTTCGGAGTCCCGGATGTGATCACGGACATGACGAGGAGTCTCGAAATGGTCGAGACATAAAGATTGATATATTGGAAGCCTATGTTTGGATATCGGAAGTGTTCCGGGTGAAATCGGGATTTTACCGGAGTACGGGGAGGTTACCGGAACCCCCCGGGAGGTATATGGGCCTTAGTGGGCCCTAGTGGAAGAGAAGAGAGATGGCCAGAGATGGGCCGCGCGCCTGTCCCCCCTTGGTCTGAATAGGACAAGGAGAGGGGGCCGGCCCCCCTTCCTCCTCTCTCCCCCCTCCACGAATCCTATTCCAACTAGGAAGGGGGGGGGGAGTCCTACTCCCAGAGGGAGTAGGACTCCTCCTGGCACGCCTCCTCTTGGCTGGCCAGCTCCCCCCTTTGAGCCTTTATATACGGAGGCAGGGGCACCCCTAGAGACACAAGTTGATCCACGTGATCATATTCTTAGCCGTGTGCAGTGCCCCCTTCCACCATAGTCCTCGATAATATTGTAGCAGTGCTTAGGCAAAGCCCTGCGACATTAGTACATAAGATCGTCAACACGCCGTCGTGCTGACGGAACTCTTCCCCGACACTTTGCTGGATCGGAGTCCGGGGATCGTCATCGAGCTGAACCTGTGCTAGAACTCGGAGGTGCCATAGTTTCGGTGCTTGATCGGTCGGGCCGTGAAGACGTACGACTACATCAACCTAACGCTTCCGTTGTCGATCTACAAGGGTACGTAGATCACACTCTCCCCTCTCGTTGCTATGCATCACCATGATCTTGCGTGTGCGTAGGAATTTTTTTGAAATTACTATGTTCCCCAACAGTGGTATCAGAGCCTAGGTTTTATGCGTTGATGTAATATGCACGAGTAGAACACAAGTGAGTTGTGGGCGATATAAGTCATACTACTTACCAGCATGTCACGCTTTGGTTCGGTGGTATTGTTGGATGAAGCGGCCTGGACCGACATTACGCATACGCTTACGCGAGACTGGTTCTACCGACGTGCTTTGCACACAGGTGGCTGGCGGGTGTCAATTTCTCCAACTTTAGTTGAACCGAGTGTGGCTACGCCCGGTCCTTGCGAAGGTTAAAACAGCACCAACTTGACAAACTATCGTTGTGGTTTTTGATGCGTAGGTAAGAACGGTTCTTGCTAAGCCCGTAGCAGCCACGTAAAACTTGCAACAACAAAGTAGAGGACGTCTAACTTGTTTTTGCAGGGCATGTTGTGATGTGATATGGTCAAGACGTGATGAGATATAAGTTGTTGTATGAGATGATCATGTTTTGTTGAAGTTATCAGCAACTGGCAAAATCCTTATGGTTGACTCTCTATTGCATAAGATGCAAGCGTCCAATAATTGCTTTACTTTATCGCTATGCGATAGCAATAGTTGCAAGAGCAATTGTTGGCGAGACGACCACGTGACGACACATTGATATAGATCAAGATGATGGAGATCATGGTGTCATGCCGGTGACAATATAGATCATGACAGTACTTTGGAGATGGAGATCAAAGAAGCAAGATGATGATGGCCATATCATGTCACATATTTTGATTGCATATGATGTTTATCTTTTATAGATCTTATTTTTGCTTAGTTTGACGGTAGCATTTTAATATGATCTCTCACTAATTATCAACAAGTGTTCTCCCTGAGTATGCACCGTTGCGAAAGTTCTTCGTGCTGAGACACCACGTGATGATCGGGTGTGATAGGCTCTACGTTCAATTACAACGGGTGCAAAACAGTTGCACACGCGGAATACTCAGGTTATACTTGACGAGCCAAGCATATACAGATATGGCCTCAGAACACGGAGACCGAAAGGTCGAGCATGAATCATATAGTAGATATGATCAACATAGTGATGTTCACCAATGAAACTGCTCCATCTCACGTGATGATCGGACATGGTTTAGTTGATTTGGATCACGTGATCACTTAGAGGATTAGAGGGATGTCTATCTAAGTGGGAGTTCTTAAGTAATATGATTAATTGAACTTAAATTTGTCATGAACTTAGTCCTGGTAGTATTTTGCAAATCATGTTGTAGATCAATAGCTCGCGTTGTTGCTTCCCTGTGTTTATTTTGATATGTTCCTAGAGAAAATTGTGTTGA
This sequence comes from Triticum monococcum, assembly GCA_034509565.1. Taxonomy (NCBI): domain Eukaryota; kingdom Viridiplantae; phylum Streptophyta; class Magnoliopsida; order Poales; family Poaceae; genus Triticum; species Triticum monococcum. The sequence goes on along the minus strand of CM067847.1, from coordinate 617,206,625 downwards.
AAGATGTTAGTAGCAATGATGCGGATTGGATCCGTGATCTCAGGTTTATCCTCATTGCTGCACATAAGAATTATGTCCTTGATGCACCGCTAGGTGACAGACCTATTACAGGAGCAGATGCAGATGTTATGAACGTTTGGCTAGCTCAATATGATGACTACTTGATAGTTTAGTGCACCAGGCTTAACAGCTTAGAATCGGGACTTCAAAGACGTTTTGAACATCATGGACGGTATGAGATGTTCCAGGAGTTGAAGTTAATATTTCAAGCAAATACCCGAGTTGAGAGATATGAAGTCTCCAACAAGTTCTATAGCCAAAAGATGGAGGAGAATCGCTCAACTAGTGAGCATGTGCTCAGATTGTCTGGGTACTACAATCACTTGAATCAAATGGGAGTTAATCTTCTAGATAAAATAGTGATTGACAGAATTCTCTAGTCACCATCACCAAGTTAGTAGAACTTCATGATGAACTATGATATGCAAGGGATAACGGAAACGATTCCCAAGCTCTTCGTAATGTTGAAATCGACGAAGGTAGAAATCAAGAAAAACATCAAGTGTTGATGGTTGACAAGACCACTAGTTTCAAGAAAAGGGCAAAGGGAAGAAAGGGAACTTCAAGAAGAACGGCAAGCGAGTTGCTACTCAAGTGAAGAAGCCCAAGTCTGGACCTAAGCCTGATACTAAGTGCTTCTACTGCAAAGGAACTGGTCACTGGAAGCGGAACTACCCCAAGTATTTGGCGGATAAGAAGGATGGCAAAGTGAACAAAGGTATATTTGATATACAGATTATTGATGTGTATTTTACTAGTGTTCATAGCAACCCCTCGGTATTTGATACTGGTTCAGTTGCTAAGATTAGTAACTCAAAACGGGAGTTGCAGAATAAACAGAAACTAGTAAAGGGTGAGGTGATGATGTGTGTTGGAAGTAGTTCCAGGATTGATATGATCATCATCGCACACTCCCTATACTTTCGGGATTAGTGTTGAAACTAAATAAGTGTTATTTGGTGTTTGCGTTGAGCATGAATATGATTTGATCATGTTTATTGCAATACGGTTATTCATTAAAGTCAGAGAATAATTGTTGTTCTGTTTACATGAATAAAACCTTTGATGGTCATACACCCAATGAAAATAGTTCATTGGATCTCGATCATAGTGTTACACATATTCATAATATTGAAACCAAAAGATGCAAAGTTAATAATGATAGTGCAACTTATTTGTGGCACTGCCGTTTATGTCATATCGGTGTAAAGCGCATGAAGAAACTCCATACTGATGGACTTTTGGAACCACTTGATTATGAATCACTTGGTACTTGCGAACCATGCCTCATGGGCAAGATGACTAAGACTCCGTTCTCCAGAACAATGGAGCGAGCAACAAACTTGATTGGAAATAATACATACTGATGTATGCAGTCCAATGAGTGTTGAGGCTCGCGGCGGGTATCGTTATTTTCTGACCTTCATAGATGATTTGAGCAGATATGAGTATATCTACTTGATGAAACATAAGTCTGAAACATTTGAAAAGTTCAAATAATTTCAGGTTGATGTGGAAAATCATTGTGACAAGAAAATAAGGTTTCTACAATCTGATCGCGGAGACAAATATTTGAGTTACGAGTTTGGTCTTCAATTAAAACAATGTGAAATAGTTTCACTACTCACGCCACCTGGAACACCACAATGTAATGGTGTGTCCGAACATCATAACCGTACTTTACTAGATATGGTGCGATCTATGATGTCTCTTACTGATTTACCGCTATCGTTTTGGGGTTATGCTTTAGAGACGGCCGCATTCACGTTAAATAGGGCACCATCAAAATCCGTTGAGACGACGCCGTATGAACTATGGTTTGGCAAGAAACCTAAGCTGTCGTTTCTTAAAGTTTGAGGTTGCAATGCTTATGTGAAAAAGTTTCAACCTGATAAGCTCAAACCCAAATCGGAGAAGTGTGTCTTCATAGGATACCCAAAAGAAAATGTTGGGTACACCTTCTATCACAGATCCGAAGGCAAGACATTCATTGCTAAGAATGGATCCTTTCTAGAGAAGGAGTTTCTCTCGAAAGAAGTGAGTGGGAGGAAAGTAGAACTTGATGAGGTAACTGTACCTGCTCCCTTATTGGAAAGTAGTTCATCACAGAAATCTATTCTTGTGACTACTACACCAATTAGTGAGGAAGCTAATGATGATGATCATGTAACTTCATATCAAGTTACTACCGAATCTCGTAGGTAAACCAGAGTGAGATCCACACAAGAGTGGTATGGTAATCCTGTTCTGGAAGTCATGTTACTAGACCATGACAAACTTGCGAACTATGAGGAAGCGATGAGGAGCCCAGATTCCGCGAAATGGTTTGAGGCCATGAAATCTGAGATATGATCCATGTATGAGAACAAAGTATGGACTTTGATGGATTTGCCCGATGATCGGCAAGCCATAGAAAATAAATGGATCTTCAAGAGGAAGACGGACGCTGATAGTAGTGTTACTATCTACAAAGCTAGACTTGTCGAAAAATGTTTTTGACAAAGTTTAAGGTGTTGACTACGATGAATTTTTCTCACACGTAGCGATGCTTAAGTCTGTCCAAATCATGTTAGCAATTGCCGCAATTTTATGAAATCTGGCAAATGGATAAACAAAACTACATTCCTTAATGGATTTAAAGAAGAGTTGTATATGATACAACCAGAAGGTTTTGTCAATCCTAAAGGTGCTAACAAAATATGCAAGCTCCAGCGATCCATCTATGGACTCGTGCAAGCATCTCGGAGTTGGAATATACGCTTTGATAAGTTGATCAAAGCATATAGTTTTATATAGACTTGCGGTGAAGCCTGTATTTACAAGAAAGTCAGTGGGAGCACTACAGCATTTCTGATAAGTATATGTGTATGACATATTGTTGATCGGAAATAATGTAGAATTATTCTGCAAAGCATAAAGGAGTGTTTGAAAGGATTTTTTCAAAGAAAACCTCGGTGAAGCTGCTTACATATTGAGCATCAAGATCTATAGAGATAGATCAAGACGCTTGATAAGTTTTTTCAATGAGTACATACCTTGACAAGATTTTGAAGTAGTTCAAAATGGAACAGTCAAAGAAAGAATTCTTGCCCGTGTTACAAGGTGTGAAGTTGAGTAAGGCTCAAAGCCCGACCACGGCAGAAAATAGAATGAGAATGAAAGTCATTCCCTATGCCTTGGCCATAGGTTCTATAAAGTATGCCATGCTGTGTACCAGACCTATTGTATACCCTACACTAAGTTTGGCAAGGGAGTACAATAGTGATCTAGGAGTAGATCACTGGACATCAGTCAAAATTATCCTTAGTGGAATAAGGATATGTTTCTCGATTATGGAGGTGACAAAAGGTTCGTCATAAAAGAGTTACGTCGATACAAGTTTTGGCACTGATCCGGATGACTCTTAGTCTTCATCTGGATACATATTGAAAGTGGGAGCAATTAGCTAAAGTAGCTCCGTGCAGAGCATTGTAGACATAGAAAATTGCAAAATACTTACGGATCTGAATATGGCAGACCCGTTGACTAAACTTCTCTCACAGGCAAAACATGATCACACCTTAGTACTCTTTGCGTGTTAATCACATAGCAATGTGAACTAGATTACTGACTCAAGTAAACCCTTTGGGTGTTGGTCACATATCGATGTGAACTATGGGTGTTAACCACATAAAGATGTGAACAATTGATGTTAGATCACATGGCGATGTGAACTAGATTATTGACTCTAGTGCAAGTGGGAGACTGAAGGAAATATGCCCTAGAGGCAATAATAAAGTTATTATTTATTTCCTTATTTCATGATAAATATTTATTATTCATGCTAGAATTGTATTAACCGGAAACATAATACATGTGTGAATATATAGACAAACAGAGTGTCACTAGTATGCCTCTACTTGACTAGTTCGTTAATCAAAGATGGTTATGTTTCCTAACCATAGACAAAGAGTTGTTATTTGATTAACGGGATCACATCATTAGGAGAATGATGTGATTGGCTTGACCCATTTCATTAGCTTAGCACCCGATCGTTTAGTATGTTGCTATTGCTTTCTTCATGACTTATACATGTTCCTATGACTATGAGATTATGCAACTCCTGTGTGCCGGAGGAACACTTTGTGTGCTACCAAACGTCACAACGTAACTGGGTGATTATAAAGGTGCTCTACAGGTGTCTCCAAAGGTACATGTTGGGTTGGCGTATTTCGAGATTGGGATTTGTCACTCCGATCGTCGGAGAGGTATCTCTGGGCCCTCTCGGTAATGCACATCACTTAAGCCTTGCAAGCATTGGAACTAATGAGTTAGTTGCGGGATGATGTATTACGGAACAAGTAAAGAGACTTGCCGGTAACGAGATTGAACCAGGTATTGGATACCAACGATCGAATCTCGGGCAAGTAACATACCGATGACAAAGGGAACAACGTTTGTTGTCATGCGGTCTGACCGATAAAAGATCTTCGTAGAATATGTAGGAACCAATATGGGCATCCAGGTCCCGCTATTGGTTATTGACCGGAGACGTGTCTCGGTCATGTCTACATTGTTCTTGAACCCGTAGGGTCCGCACGCTTAAGGTTTCGATGACAGCTATATTATGAGTTTATGCGTTTTGATGTACCTAAGGTTGTTCGGAGTCCCGGATGTGATCATGGACATGACGAGGAGTCTCGAAATGGTCTAGACATAAAGATTGATATATTGGAAGCCTATGTTTGGATATCGGAAGTGTTCCGGGTAAAATCGGGATTTTACTGGAGTACTGGGATGTTACCGGAACCCCCCGGGAGGTATATGGGCCTTAGTGGGCCTTAGTGGAAGAGAAGAGAGATGGCCAGAGATGGGCTGCGCGCCTCTCCCCCCCTTGGTCTGAATAGGACAAGGAGAGGGGCCGGCCCCCCTTCCTCCTCTCTCCCCCCTCCACGAATCCTATTCCAACTAGGAAAGGGGGGGGGGGAGTCCTACTCCCGGAGGGAGTAGGACTCCTCCTGGTGCGCCTCCTCTTGGCCGGCCGGCTCCCCCCTTTGAGCCTTTATATACGGAGGCAGGGGCACCCCTAGAGACACAAGTTGATCCACGTGATCATATTCTTAGCCGTGTGCGGTGCCCCCTTCCACCATAGTCCTCGATAATATTGTAGCAGTGCTTAGACGAAGCCCTGCGACATTAGTTCATCAAGATCGTCACCACGCCGTCGTGCTGACGGAACTCTTCCCCGACACTTTGCTGGATCGGAGTCCGGGGATCGTCATCGAGCTGAACGTGTGCTAGAACTCGGAGGTGCCGTAGTTTCGGTGCTTGATCGGTCGGGCCGTGAAGACGTACAACTACATCAACCTAACGCTTCCGTTGTCGATCTACAAGGGTACGTAGATCACACTCTCCCCTCTCGTTGCTATGCATCACCATGATCTTGCGTGTGCGTAGGAATTTTTTTGAAATTACTACGTTCCCCAACAGGTAGACGTGGGTGAAGACGCGCGTCAGCGCTGCAGAAGACAGGACACGCGCCTCGGCCTCAACGGTGGGGCCGAGGCCAAGGGTGACATCTTCAAGGGCGCAGACCAGGAAGGGAAGCAGCTTGGCGAGCCATCCTCGGCGCCGGCCAGCGGGCTTTCCAGGCCGCTGTCGTAAAGCAACCTCTGCAAGGTGCGAGCCTTCACCTCCAGGTTCGCAAAGGCCACGCGGTCCTCGGCCAGGACCCGCGCCTTGCCGTCCAGCTCGATCCTCTTCGCCTCCAACTCCTGCTCCAGCGCACCTAAGCGGCCATGGCGCTCATCAAGCTTGGCATCCCGGTCCTTGGTGGCCGCCTCTAGAGCCTTCATGTCTTCCTCCTTCTCTTGGCGGACGCGGTCCTCCTTAGCAAGCTCGTCGCACAGGCCCTGCAGCTCACTCTCCAGCGCCTTGCAGCGACCTCGGACATCGGCTACCTCCCCCAAGGTGGCGTCGCGAGCGGCCTTCGCCTCAAGGACGGCCTGCTTCTCCTTGTCGCAATCCGTCGCGGCCTGAACCAGCGCTGCTCGAATTGAAGCATCAGAGCGAACCCAGCCGGAGGCCAGCTCCAGGCGTTCGGCCACCAAGCGAGGGTCGGCGCCCAGAAGATCTTTCCGCAGCCGGTCCAGTTCAGCAGCAGCACGATCCAGGACAGTAGAAGGACTCGGAGAAACGGCAGTTGGCGGAGTAGGAGGAGAGGAAGGCAGCGTAATCACAGCACCATGAGTCGGGACCCTCTGCACCCCGACGACAGCGGCAGTGGCGTCGGGCAAGGATACCTCGGGAGTCGCTTGGGCCATGGGGGCTGAGCTCGCCCCAGCTAGCCCCACCAGGCCTCGCGAGGACGACCGGGCAGGAGAGGCCCGCGTCTTGCCGCCCCCTTCTTGCGCGGACGGAGGTGCTGTCCCGGGCGAAGCCTCAGGAGCCCCCTTCAGCTTTTTCACTGCAAGCGCCGGCCTAGCCAAGGAATACGGATATCAAGCCTCAACGACGGAGCAAGAAGCAAAACGAGAATCAAGCACTTACTGGTCATCGCTCGCGGGCTCGAGCAACCTCCGGCCGAACTTGAAGCCCGAGAGCTGGCTGCTGGGATCAACCTCAAGAGGCTCGGGAGCAGGAGGCGCGTCTGCACATCGCCTAGAAACCGGGGCAGACCCGCGGGGAACCAGCCCCGTCCTGTCCTTCTTTGGGATCAGGGGCGAGCTCTCGCCCCCTCGCTCATTGCCATCCTCATCGTTGTCCGGCAAGAGGCGGAGAGCGCGGGACCTGCGCCAAGGAAGGGGCGCTCTCGACTCCCCGTCGGTCGCCTCGGAGTCGGGCCCCTCTTCCCGGTCCTCTTCTTCCTCCTCTTCGCTGGATTCGCCGGAGGACACGTTCACCGTAGCCAGGGCCGCCGGGTCCTCGGGAACCTCCGCGGGCACAGGCCCATCCCCGTTGAAAGCGGGCATGGAGTCCACCACCTGCTCCCAATCATCTCGAAGGAACAGGGGTACAGGAGCACCCTCCAGCCTCGCCACGTCTCCCCCGACCAAAGATTGGAGGACCGCGGCCAGATCTTCGTCGGCCTAGACTACGGGGCTCGGGCGAGGCCTCCACAGCAGAAGCGAGTATTGCCGAAGCGGGGCCACCCGGTGCTCCAAGAACTCCCTCAGGAGCGACGCCACAGTCAGCTTCGCCGTCGCCATGTTGCCCGGCCACAGGTCCGCGTCCATCTTCTCCAGCACTGGCTTCGCGCAAGAATCCACAAGTTCCGCGCGGGACGAAGCGTCGATGGGCGTGGGCTGCTCCGTGGGCAGAATCAGCCGAGGATGGATGCGCCTAGCATCTACCATGACCCACTTGCTCTCGAAGCCTTCAATCCTCTTCTCGGGCTTTGAGATGGCGTTGGAGCTGCGGTACGCGACAAAGCTCGTGCATGCGGTGATGGGGCCGCGAGAGGCCCGGAGGTAGAAGTAGTGGCGCACAAGGCCACTGAGGGCTGCACCCCGACATGAGCCTCACAGTAGTAGGCGAAGATCGCCAGGAGAAGAACAGAGTTGGGGTGGAGGTGCAGAGCTTGCAGTTTGTAATGGCGGAGGACAGAAAAGAAGAACTCAGAAAAGGGAGGCACCAGACCGGCGGCATTGGCGCTCATGAAGAGCGGGTAGAAGGTGCTTCCTTGGTCCTCAGGAAGGGCAGAGCCAACCTTGAGCACCGCCGCCCCGTCGTTGCCTTGCACCGCCATCATCCAGCGCGCCCGAGCAAGGATCTTCTCCGACACGTTCGGGGAGTCCAAAGCGGGTGAGTACCAAGCTCCAGCTGGGGTCTGGCGAGGCGCCATACCTTGCTAGGGCACGGGGTCGGAGTAGATCTGGGGATTTCGTAAGCAGGAAGGATAGGAGCGAGAAAGGGGATCTAGGCAATGACTGGAGAAGGCAAAGGAGGTAAAACCTAGACGGGTACCGCTCTCTTGTCGATTCATGCAATTGCTAAGGCGTCACGGGGAAGCAGGGACGCCCACGTCCAATCGACCGCCACGCGGCGCCCAAGGCCACAGGCTGTTAGGGCCCGCGGCGCTTCGCACTTGCCCCTTCGCTTCTCTGCTAAGCCAAGTCCAGGCGCGCCTTGGGCCCGGGGGCTACTGTCGGTGTTCTGGGAATGGGGGTACCCAGACTTGCCTGCCTGCGGCCTGCGGCGTGGCTCAAGGGGTGGCCCAGTACAGCCCATCTTCATCAGCACAAGCTCAAGACCCTCGCGAGGGGCCAAGCCTCGCGGGACGGACGACAGGAAGCTTCCTCAGGCACGGCCTCGTCAGGCTGGCTCGCGAGGAGGCGGAGAGATCAAGGCGGGGTACCTCACGAGGTGCCCATGACGCAAGCCATGACGACGAAGGGCGCCAGCCTGCGCAGTGTCCTCATTTCCTCTTTAATGCAAAGGAGGCAAGCGCAGGCCAAGAGCATCAAGCAAAGGCAACCATTTCGGTGCAACAAGACCAAGACCAACACAACGGCAGGAAGGAGGTCATCGTGGAGCCCAAGCCGGCGTCACCGTCAGAGTCTTTGGCAGGCGAGGACCGACTTTAGTCAGGATAAGTGTACTAGATGTTCCCCTTCAAAATGGCCAATTGTTGGCGCCCTTCCCGCTCAATATTTGGGAAGAGGCCCAGGGCCTCTGCCTATAAATAGGACTAGCCACCCATAGGGCAGGGAAGAATGAATAGAGATCGATCGATCAATCTAGAGAGAGAGAGAAGCGACTGAACTCCCCCTAGCAGTTCATCGCACCGGCCAAGAACAGACCCTCGCGAGGCTGTTCTTCCTTGTACTGTTCATCCTCAGCCCCATAGGCAATCCACCACACCACACACTGGAGTAGGGTATTCCACCAAAATGGTGGCCCGAACCAGTATAAACCTTGTGTCCCTTGTGTTGCTCCTTGTGTAGTTTAGATCCTTGTGGGGCGACGAGGCGTAGGTAGGTTGGAGGTGAGATCTCCGCGTGCACCCCAGAGTTCGAACCTAGAGTGTCTGCCGGAACCCGAAATCCAACAAGTGTCTCTCCATGGCTGCAAAAGATGTTGGAGGAGCACAACTAGGAACACCAAACGAAAATAGGCGACAAAGAGAGGGGAAAAACGTGGGTTTTAAAATGTTGTATTTCCCGTTATACACCAGCTATAGGCGTGATATCCGAGAAGGCTACCGAAGGACTTGTCATTGGGAACCGTCGAAAGACCTTGATGATTGCAACTCAACAACTTAAATAGCTTTGGTGTACGTATATGAAGACGCCGTGTTTCGGGATGCTTCCGAGAGGCAACAAAAATTCATACTCTAGCCCATCATCATACTGAGGTCCCCCACAGCTCAACATGCCCCCTGCACACACCCCATGAACCCAGAGACTTGGGTGTGATAAGTTCAGGGTTCTTCATGCATATTGAGGGGTGGTGAACAGCTACCTCCCACCTTTCGTCCAGTGGGTTCCTTACTGCTTGGGACCACTTGATTGCTTCTTGGACTGTTGTTATTTTCTTTCTTGAATTTTCTTCTTGGACTTTCCTAATTTCATCTTGATTCACACGGATGATTGATTGGCCGCGGACTTCATGGACCTTTTTTAACATTCGGCTCGAACTTCTTGAGGACTCTTCTTCCAGGATTCTTCGGGACCCACCTTGGGCACTTGGAAAGGAACTGTTCACCTTTGTGGACTAGGAAAAACCCTCTAGCACTTTATCTAGGGCTTCTAGTAGTGCACCCCAGGGTTGGCATGTGACTACGCACCGAAACAACTTGTGTTGGGTCAGGCAGCCCTCCATGATCTTTTCCTATGGTCTTCCCTGGAGTGCGAGCCTCTGTGAACAGGAGGCATGCCGGGAAACATGAAGAGCGCGGGGTCTCAATACTCAGAAGTGCCCAAGTAATCATCTCCGCTGCCTCCAGAAGCATACACCTGGTACGTGTCGTGCATTGTGGGTGTAGGAGCCGCTCCACCTGCAAATCGACACATTGTGCCGCCCTCCAACAAGTCCTAGGGTAGCCGAAACTTCAATCAACAACATAGTGCGATAGGGGAAAGCCATTTTCTTATTGGACTTAGTCCGTGAAAATTGGGGAAAACTAGATATATCCTCTAAATGCAAAGGAGAATGCACAGTGGATCCGAAAGCCCACAAAAAAGTTTCCCCAATGAAAAACCAAAAGAAGCAAAATTTTAAGAAAAATAATTTTTTGAGGAACCTTACGTTGATTGGGGGCATAGGTCGGACTCCCTGGGTATCGACGAGCTGGTATGCTCCCCCGTCGTAGACATGCTCGATGACGTATGGCCCTTCCCACTTTTGCTCGAACTTGCCATTCGTCTTATGCATCACGACAATGGGTTGCCTGAGCACAAGAACCAACTCGCCTTTTCGGAAGACGCGTTGCTTGACGAGCTAGTCGTAAGCTCTCACCATATTCTGGCGGTAAAGCTCTAGGTTCTGTAGGGCATGAAGTCGCCCCTCTTCAAGGGCGTCGAGCTCCTGAAACCGCAGTTGTACCCCTTCGTCTTGGGTGATCTCATCTTGGATAGCCACCCCTCAAAGAGGGTAGCTGGACCTCCAGTGGTAGGACCACCTCACTCCCGTAAATGAGACAAAACGGGATCGCCTATGTTGAGGTACAGACCACAATGCGGTACACCCCACAAGGACTCGAAGAGACAGTCATGCCAGTCTCTCCTATTCCTTTTCTCCATCTTCATGAGTATCTTGCCGAGAGTCTTGTGGAAGGCTTTGATCACGCCATTGGATTGGTGTAGATGGTGGGGATGTGGTGATGAAGTGAAGGGGAGAGCGGTATGCCCATCGCTCCAGCCATGCTTAGCCATATGCCTTCATCTTGTCAATTGTCCGATGATGAAGTGGGCGGCCTTCGCCTCGTCGGTGCCCGGCCTGGTGGTGTCCGCCTTGTCGATGTCGGACTGGATGACTTGCCTTTGCCTCGTCGGTGCCTGGCAAGATATGGATTGCTTCATCGGAAAAAAGACATGTCGATGGTGTATAGCTTTGCCTCGCCGGTGCTAGGAGGATGTTGATGATGTGTGTCGATGTGGATGTTGGGGTAGATGTTGACGATGTTGCCACCTCAACAAGCGGCAATGCAGGATTAGCATGAAACCATGCAAGGTGGCCTTGGACTGGCTTCGTGTCAGCAAAAGTGTAAAGATTGAGCTCCGCCTCAGCGGCGGTGTAGAAGGTACGCCCGCCTTGGGCGAGCTCTGTGTTGGTGTAGATGTCGCCCGCCTTTAGGCGAGCTCGATGTCAGCGACGGGGTAAATGTTGCTCCCGCCTCAGGAATGCTCATTTTCCAATGGCGTAGATGGCGACCTGCCCGGACAGTCTCCATATTATCAACGTTATGGCCGGTGCTCCACCTCAGCGGCGGTGTAAATGACACCCCACCTGGGGTGAGCTTGTGCCGGTGACGGTGTAGGCAGCGTCCGTACCTTAGGCATGTTCAACAGCGTAGATTGCACGATACCTTGGGCGTGCTTGGTGTCAATAGCAGTGTAGACCGAGCCCTCCCGGGGCCAAGCTTCGCGTGGATGGTAGTGTCGACCAAGCCCCGCTTCAGGCAAGCTCCACGTCGATCCTGGTGTAGATGGTGCCCCAACATTGATGGGCTGTGTGTCAATGGCGGTGTAGGTGTCCCGCCTTGGGCAAGCTCCATGTTGTCGATGGTTGACGGAGCCCCGCCTTGGATGAGCTTCGCGGTGGTGTAGAAGATGCCTGCCCTTAGGCGAGCTCCGTGTCGGCCACGATGCAAAAAGTTCGCTGACCTCGGGCAGGATCCGAGGACATGTAGATGGCACCCGACTTTATGCGAGCTCCATGTCGATGGTGGTGTAGAATGTGCTCCACCTTCGAGCTAGCTCCGCATTGGTAGTGACATAGGAGGTGCCCCATCTTCACCGAAATCTGTCGACGGAGATGAAAAAGGATCCCAGCCTAGCTGATCTTCGTGTTTGACAGAGGTAGATGGCGCCCCGCCTTGGGGGTACACCATGTCGACGAAGGTGTAGATGGCGCCCTGCCTTGGGCAAGATCCGCGATGAAGGCAGTGTAGATGTCGCGCCACCTTTGGCTCGGGAGTTGCAAATGGCAACATGTCTAATGGAGATCCATGTTGACGGAGGTGTAGACAGTGCCCCGCCTTGGGGTCATTCCATGTCGGCGACGACGATGTCGATGGAGCCCCACCTTGGGCAAGCTCCGCGTTGGTGGTGGTGTGGATGGCGCCCCACCTCGAGCGAGCTCCATATCAACAATGGTGTGGATGGCACCCCATCTTGGTCGTGCCTCGTATCACCTCGGGTGAGCCCTAGTTGGCACCTACATTGACGACCCTTTGCCTGCAGAGGCCGGGTGGCGCATGGTGCCGAGTGGATGATGTAGCCCTGTCCGCCGTCACCTAGAGTTGTGACCAGGCTCCCCGCCTAGAACGGGACATAAATCGTGGTTGAAGTGTTTGTCGTGGAGGGTCCCATGGCAGCCGTCGTTGAGTGGGTCGAGGCTTCCTCTCATCATCTTGATGTCTTCACCATCGGTTCCAACGTGGGGGCATGTTAGGATGCCCCCGCTCCAAGTGGTGGGTTGGTGAAGATTGTCATCGAGGCGCTCATGTTGAGGACAATGACTTGGGGATTGGCGCCTCATCCTACCGGCAACCTGCATTGATGAAGTATTCGGCGCTTCTAGACAATGGTGCCGCCTAAGGATATGGTTCACATTTTCCTGGAGTTAGTGAAGATCCGTGCCTTGAATCCTCGCCACCTGGTGTTATTGACTCGCAGGAGAGGATAGAGAACCTATTGTCGTTGCGGAATGATCATCCATCGACCGCCAGGTTGTGGAGGCATGGCTCCCATGCACCTCATCGATGTTGATGGAGACTATAACGACTTGCGCACCTATAGTTGCGGAGAGGATGTGGGCTTTCGGACAAGCAAGTATAGACCATGAGCCTACACGTGTTGTGGGAGATGGCCTCCAAGCCTTCATGCAGCGACCTCGATGCGCCATGGTGTGTTGGCGGCTTCGAGTGTGAATTCGCGGTAGAGGTGTGAAGGGAAGCCACACTTGCTCGCCTGTTGGTGGTCTTAGAGCGGAGGCATTGAGATCCCTCCACATATCCATGGATGTCCTCCCATGTTGACTCCTTCAATAGGGCGAGGCTTGAGCATAAGCTCACGATGCTCCTTCTTTGTCTTGGGTGTTGCCCGCCTTTGCACCTTCTTGGACTACATAGCTTGAAACTACGCAGATTCCGAGACTTGGTGCACGTAGACTTTGGCGCCAAGCTTGATGACAGTCAAGAACGGTATTGATCCAAGGTGAATCACCACCGGCTCCGAGTTGCTGCCATGGGAAAGTCCACCATCTTGATAGAGACCTTGATCAGCGGAGCCCCCTGCCGATTCTTTATCATGCACCATGCTATAAAGACTGGGAGATGGGTGAAGACGATTTCGATGACCATAGCGAAGCAAAGATGGGAGGAGAACCACGTCCCACCGGGCGTGCCAATTTGTTTGACACGAGAAATAATAAAAATAACGTTGGTTATTGCATTATTATCTCTCTATGCTCCAGGGGAAAATAAACGTTGCGGATGTGCCAGTGTACTATAGTACACAAAGAAAAGTGATACGGGAAACAAGTATTTCATTTATCTCTTTGGATGAACAGAATTACAAGATCACCTAAAAAAATGGTTGCGCTCCGTGGCCTACTAGCGCGACCTGCATGACTATGGCAATGTGCGGTCTCCTGGTTCCCGGGGCCTCGAAAAGCTCCCGGTTAATTACTCCCGCGGGTTGCCCCGCCAGATACCTCCGATTAAGCCGTGTGGTCGTCTTTGTCGTCTTCGCTTCGCGTTCTCCATGCATGATGATGCTGGTGTGTGTGGTGTGGGCGGCGGCAAAGCCCGTGTCCTCGTCGGTACACGTGTCGCTCAAAACATGGCTTTGTGTCGGCCACGTTCGCCCTCGCGGTCGCGCCTTGTCGGTCTTGACAGTGTTGATGTAGTCGGTGTTGAAGTTGCATGGGTCCTGCTCTGCTCAGACTTCTTGACGATGTAGCGGTTTCGTCGGGGTTCGCCTCACGGGAGTATTCTTATGGAGATCGGCGTTGGTGTAAAACCAACACTCGCTCATATCGGCAATGCCAGTGTGGTAGGTGCCTCATCTCGACAAGACGCCGAGGTTATGACAGTCTGTGAAGACAAAGACTCCGCCTCACGAGACCGTGGAAGGTAACATCTTAGAGGGGCGTGGTGGATGCCTCGTCTTGCCTAGACGCCGTATTCGGTGGTCCACCAAAACAAGGATCACGCTGCGGGGCCGAAGAAAGGTAACATCATGGAGGGGCGTGGTTGATGCCCCGTCTCAGCTAGACGCCGTATTCGGTGGTCTGCTAAGACAAGGATCACACCACCCGTACGACAAACAAGACCTGATGCAATGAAGGGTGCACCTCGTCTCGTTTGGACTCCGTATTCGATGGTCCAACAAGACAAGGGCAAAGCATCGCAGTGCCGAAGAAAGGTGACATCATGGAAGGGCATGGTTGATACCCCGTCCTAGCTAGACGCCGTATTCGGTGGTCTGCTAAGACAATGGGCACGTTGCCTCTACGCCGAGACCTGTACGCCATGAAGAGTGCACCTCGTCTCGGCTGGACGCCGTATTCGGTGGTCCGCCAAGACAAAGGGAACACATTGCATGATCGTGGTAAGGGTCGGTAAAGACGTGTCATCGCGTAGCACCATCTTCTTCGTATCACGGGCTCCGTGTTGCGGGCAGCACCGGGGGGGTGGGGGGGTGTCATCTTCATGGACTCTTGCGTCGTGGGCTCCGTCTTGATGAGGTAGACATCGGTGGTGTCGTCCTGCGAGCTCCACGCCTCCATCCACCGCAGCACCAGCTTGTTGATGTTGACGATGGACGTTGTCCTAGCGAGCTCGGTGTCGCCATCCAACGCGGCACGGCAGCGGCATCCTCGCAAGTCTCTACACCTTCGTCCTTCGGGGCGCCAGCTTGTTGAAGAAGACAATAGGCGTCGTCCTAGCAAGCTCCGTCCATCCACCGCGGCAAGGCGGCGACATCCTTGCTAGCCTCCACGCCTCCTGGCTCCATCTTGATGAAGTAGACATCGATGGCGTCCCCAACGAGCGCCACACATACATCCTCCTTGCGAGCTCCACACCGCAATCCTCTGCGGCACTGGGTTGATGATGTTGGCAATGGGCTTGGCGTTGTTGACGCGGTCTCCTTGTCCCGTGTCGTCGTCCGCCGTCTTCATTGTATCTGGTACAAGAAAGAGTGCCGCTTCGTCCGTGGCCACCACCGCCGGGCGCGTCGTCCGCCGCCTCGATAGCACCTGGTACGAGAAGAGCTATGCATCGTCCGCGGCCACCTCCGTTGGGCGCGTCGTCAACCGCCTCGACAACACCTTGTACGGGAAGAGAGTCACTTTGTCCGCGGCCACCTCCATTGGGCGCCTGGTCCACTGCCTCAACTGCTCCTACGAAAAGAGCGCCTCATCGTTCGCAGCCACCTCCATTGAGCGCGTCATACGCCGCCACCATACCACCGGGTACGAGAAGAGCGCTGCATCGTCCACGGCCACCTCCTTTGTGCGTGTCGTGCGCCGCCTCCGTTGCACCTGGTACATGAAAAAAAACGTACGTACGATAGAGAAAGAAGAGGATGTGCTAGCCGTTGCACATATCTCCTGAGTGCCCAGCTTTCTTCATCTCCATGGTCTCCCGGTTGATGGCTTTGCTGCTGGCAGATGCATGGCCTTCAGCTGCGTGGCACTCCGACTTGGTTATTCTTGCCTTGCCCTTTTATGTAGCACCTGATAGATAGAAGACATATATAGTAACAAATAAAGTTGGTCAATGGGGCTTCGTACGCTCCTGTTTCTCCGTCTCCTCGACCATCTGCATGCTCGTCGTGAGCTAGCTCGGCCTCGTGTGTGTTGCCGTCGCCGTCGTCGAGCTCGGATGGGTGTCACTGCCGCTGCCGCATCCTCTCGCATGTGTACGTACGCGCTGTCGCCGTGGGCACACCTGACTTCCGTCGCGCGAGCCGTTGTCTTCTTCTCCGGGTGCATCCTCCCTGAAACCTGTTCAGAACAAACTATACATACCATATAAGAAGAAAAGAACACGGCTGTTGCACGTGCATGCATCTCCTTTAGTGCATCTCCATGCCGTGGTGTACTGCGCTCCCGTCTTGTGGGGCGTCTGACTTCGTTGCCGACGTGTCCCTTCTACTCGACGCCGCCGCCTTGGGCGCGTCTCCTTGCTGGCTACGTCCAATTCTCCCCCGTCGATATGTCGGCTCTCTTCATGTATTTATAGGTGACTAGCCCCGGTTGAGCGTGGCCAAAGCTTTCTTTTTATTGCTCTTCTTGACGCACAAGTCTGCATAAGAAAAGGTAACCAAATCTGGTCCGTGTATGTATTGCCAATTTTAGCTAGCTAGCCACCGTTGGCTCCTTTACTTTCCAAATGTGCCGCACAAGCCCTTCTTATGTGCGCAAAGAAGTCATATGCATACCAAACAATGCATCGTGAGCATCTTAGTTACCTGATATTGGTCAGAGGCGTATATCTGCGTGCTTGCCGGCGCAAATACGAACATATACCTATATAGAGTATGTCAACGAGCATGCATTCTTTTTTTTTGACGCGAACGAGCAGGTATTCGAGTATGTATAAAGGCGACCTTGCCGGCCAGCCGTAGATACTCACATACGTACACGTACAAAACTAGACTATTACATCTACTCTACGTGCATGTGGCCAGGATGTGTCCAACATGTACCAAGATTGCATGCACGTGCATGTGCAAGAACGTGGGCAGCTTCCTATGCATGCTTGTGCCATGCTAAACCAATTTTTTCTTTGTATTATTAATTAACTTGCCTTTGCATATAAATGGCCCTGCATGAAAACTCATTAAAACTTATTATTTTATGCAGCACTGCACAAAAACCCGTCGAACAAGAAGTTAAAAATGGATCAGTCAAAGAAAGGGTTCTTGCCTGTGTTACAAGGTGTGAAGTTGAGTCAGACTCAATACCCGACCACTGCAGAAGATAGAGAGAAAATTAAAGGCATTCCCTATGCCTCAGCCATATATTCTATCATGTATGCTATGCTGTGTACCAGACTTGATGTGTGCCTTGCTATAAGTCCAGCAGGGAGGTACCAAAGTAATCCAGGAGTGGATCACTGGACAGCGGTCAAGAATATCCCGATGTACTTGAAAAGGACTAAGGATATGTTTCTCGTTTATGGAGGTGACAAAGAGCTTGTCGTAAAAGGTTACGTCGATGCTAGCATTGACACTGATCCGGATGACTCTAATCACAAACCAGATACGTATTTATATTGAATGGTGGAGTTATCAGTTGGTGCAGTTCCAAGAAAAGCGTCATGGCGGGATCTACATGTGAAGCGGAGTACATAGTTGCTTCGGAAGTAGCAAATGAAGGAGTCTGGATGAAGGAGTTTATATCTGATCTAGGTGTAATACCTAGTGCATCGGGTCCAATGAAAATCTTTTGTGACAATACTGCAGCAATTTCCTTGGCGAAGAAATCTAGATTTCACAAAGAACCAAACACATCAAGAGATGCTTCAACTCCATCCATGATCAATTCAAGGAGGGGGACATAGAGATTTGCAAAATAGATACAGATCTGAATGTGGCAGACCCATTGACTAAGCCTCTTCCACGAGCAAAACATGCTCAGCACCAAGATTCCATGGGTGTTAGAATCATTACAATGTAATCTAGATTATTGACTGTAGTGCAAGTGGGAGACTTAAGGAAATATGCCCTAGAGGCAATAATAACGTTGTTATTTATATTTCCTTTCATGATAAATGTTTACTATTCATGCTAGAATTGTATTAACCAGAAACTTGATACATGTGTGGATACATAGACAAAACACAATGTCCCTAACCATAGACATGAGTTGTCATTTGGTGAACGGGATCACATCATTAGGAGAATCACTACAAGAAACTAGTAGAGTACCCGTGCGTTGCCACGGACCTGAAAAAATTGAGAACGTTCTTTTGTTCATATTATTTATCAATATTCGATATTGGGCAATTCTCTGTCAAACAATTACACATGAAATTAGGTACTTGAAACCATACGGGTACTACACATACCTCCTACCATTTAGGAACCATGACAAGACAATATATTTCAACACTTCCTCATCTACTATTCATAGCTTGCACAGGCCCCACCTACTTCTCTTGGCTCAAAAGGACCGAGCCCCTTCTTGGATATCTCTTCCTTGAAGGCCATGAAATCAATCATTCAGTAAGATCATTTGTGATCGTAAATGGCATTTATAATTAGTTGATATTATCATTTCCAATATCTCAAAATAGTAAAGTTTATAAATGCAATACTTTAAAAGAACTAATGCTCTGGTATCCATAGAGCTAGAATACATAAATACAAAAAAAATAGAGGCATGTAACTCTAACATTAGATAGCCCCGTGTAAATTGCATACATATAAACCCTTGTAATTTTTTCTTGAATTTTTTTGCAGTAGGCTTTTAACCTAGTGTTTTCCTGAAACAAGATACTTAAGTGAATAAAGCACTACTTGAGATAACATTGTGAGTTGGTTCGCGCTAATATCAGGCCAACTTTCAAAAGGATATTGACAACAACCATTCCAGCTAGTAGATTCTCCAAGGAAAAAAATAATACTCTACACATATAGCAAACCTATGTAATTTTTTAGTACTCCCTACGTTTCTTTTAGTGAGCATATAAGGTTTGGTCAAAGTAAAACTTTGTAAAGTCTGACCAACTTTATAAAAAACATCACCATCTACAATACTAAAGTTATATGTTATGAAAATTAATTTCATCATGCATCTAATGATCTTGATTTCATAGTGTGAATGTTGATATCTATTCCTACAAAGTTAGTCAAACTTTACAAAGTTTCAATTTGACCAAATCTTATATGGAAACTAAAAAGAAACAAAGGGAGTCTAACTTAAGGCTTGACATTCCATTTTTGCTTAAATTTTGTTCAATCTGTATACATGGAAGATAATATTGCAAAAGATTTTCATTCAAATTTGAACAAGTCAAACTCTGGGGATGAAACTATGACTTTGGTCTCGCTTAGCCTATTCAACAAGCTACCATCGACCATAATGAAGTCCATAAGAGAAAGAGAAGAACATCATGTTCTGCTGAAAAACAACATGTGAATTTTATGTATATATGATATTTCTCGTTGCAATTAATGTCACTAAATTTATTGATGCATCAAAACCATGCGTAAGTGCAAAAGAAAAAGAATCCGAGTTGAGGGAAATAAGAAAGGATCAAACGAAAGAACAAATGGATCGCACACATACTGTTCATAAGTTCTTCTCTGATTGGAAATAAATCCAATATGTGTCGCTGCAGCATCTTTCTCATCGGCGCCGAGGAACCCAATGTCGCCCTGAATATCTTCTATAACATGTCCGCTTCCACCACTGACATCTTCTCCGCCAGCTGAGTAAAATTAAGAAGTGTTCTTGGCTTCCAGCCTTGGCCAAAACCCGCCGCCAGTACGCCATGTGGTGTCCCAAGAGGCGTGAAAGATTTTGGGGTAGCTAATTGCCCATGTGTTGCCACGGGGGCATATATATTAGTGTCTCAACACTAATCGTATTTCACATATACCTTTGTCGTCCTCATGCAGCGGTAGTATCGATTATTTTTACCATCAAACCATTCCGAGTCTCGTCTTCCCCCTCAGGTCATCCATGTAAAATGTTGATGCTCTCAATCTCCTCGAGTAGTCTTATAGATTATTGCTTCTCGTGAATGACCTGCATAAAACATATAGCTAGGCATTTATCAAACACATGGGGATTGTTACAAAGAAAACACCATTAAGTCGAAGGACGGTTCTCAGAAGACCTATGCAAACCAGATAAAAAGAGAGTAAATAGCAGTAACCAATTAAAGACCACCGAACTGCAGGCTCTATAATATATTTTGGTTTGAAACAAAAAATTACATGTGCATCTCTCGTACAGAGAATGGCTTGCCGTTAAAGAAGCTTACTCTTTCTGTATGGACCATTTTCTTCCTTTATCCAGGGTCAATTCTTAGTTTCTTGTTACAAAAAATTAATCAAATAATTATCTGTTCAATCTTAAATCATCATTAAAAAAGATGACATGATATAAAAATATCCAATGAAATCAACATGCTGTGAGAAACTAAAAGTTCATTCATATTGTATTTAAACTGGATTCAACATTACTAAGACTCGAAAATTATAAATTCAAAATCACACGGCAGGCGTTGTATGCAAGCAACAAACATAAGAAAGAATATGACGCTGACTTGAAAGACCTCGCTACCAAAAATGTCGTCATAGTCTATCTGCATGCGCACTGTGACAGCAGTCCATCTATGCCAGCTGTGGGATTGCGCAGGGATCCCCAACAGTCGTACACATGGTCCGAGCAGCTTGAGTGGATGTGCTTCTGTCATAGCTCCAAATTAACAGAGTTTTCTCTTTGCCGTACATATATGGGGGGGGGGGTTACCTTCTTGTCAACATTGACACAAGATGACCCCGAAAACCCTCTACATTATTGCTAAGTCAACACAAACATACTAAACACACTCGTTGGTTTGAATAGTGATGAACGGTTTAGTGAAAGCCAAGGTATGAAAAATTATAAATGTTCACAACAACATAAGATCATATCTGCACTGCCATATGTAACGTAAGACAACCAATTCAGTTCAAATACGTATGCATTATATTAGCAGGAAGAGCAAAAAGATCACTTCCAATTAAGCAGTTGCTATGATCAGGTTAACAGATTGACAAATTGGTTTCGGTTACTCCTCATTCAGTATAGGATAAGCCATGAATATAGAAAGGAATAAAACAAACTAAACATCACATACATCTTGAATATAGCGAGTAAAGTTAGCAGACTATTGGACAACAAAAACTTACAGCATGCCTTGTGGTACAAAAACAGTAGAATTGGCAGATCAGTGGAGTACAGAAGATTCAAATATTATTTTTGCCAATAGTTCAATCTGAAACTAATATTTCGTTTTTATGTTAATCTCTAAAACTAATACAAGGGTCACTATCTTCTTAGATTTGTGATTAATAATATACTTTCTCCTGTCCATGCAATTGAAAATTAATTTGATTGATAGACTTTCTCTGATCCATTACCTACAGTCAATTTATTTTGAACTTCTACTAATCTTGCAAGCTACAAAATCTGCAACTTTTTTTTTGGAAAAGGGGTGATTCCCCGGCCTCTGCATCAGAAAGATGCATGCGGCCATCTTATTAACCAAATAAAGTAGTGTCAACATGGTTCCAAAGGTCTCCACAAATAATAAAAAAGCACAGACAGCTCACACAGAGCCAATAGGGGCTAGAAACACCAACTAGCCGAGAAAAGACGCCACAACCGGCTGGCTAAAAAAATAGATAGGAAATCTAAATGCCTATCCTATTACATGACCGCCATCCAAACCGGTTGAAAATATCCCGAGCTACCATCTCCCAGCGGAAAGACCCAGTAACCAAATGCTCCCTGGCCTCCGTCTGGGTGAGTAGCGACCACGAACGGATGAGTGTCGTAGTTCGGAATATGACCTGCAAAAAATGTATACATGATATTCTGTTAAAAACCAAATCATTTCTGCAAGTCCAGATAGTCCACAGCAAAGCACAAACTCCAACCCGAATATGTCTCACTAAGTTAGGCTCAATCCCATTAAGCCATGTCCCAAATAACGCATAAACAGAATTCGGTGGATTGATATTAAAAGCAATGTGGACCGTCTGCCAAAGTACCTTGGCCAACGGGCAATCAAAAAAGAGATGTTTGATAGTCTCATCCCGATCACAGAAACTACACCTAGTAGGTCCTGTCCAATTACGCTTTATGAGATTGTCCTTAGTTAAAATAACTTGTTTATGGACAAACCACATAAACACTTTTATTTTCAAAGGAACTTTGACATCCCAAACATGCTTGAACGTAGGAATGGAGTTTGAATTAATAACATCAATATACATCGATTTAACCGTAAATACTCTAGACTTAGTCAGTTTCCAGCGTAATTCATCGGGTTGTTGTGAAAGCTGGACTTCCATCAGTTCCTAACTAGATGGAGCCATTCTTCCCAACGATTGCCCACTAGCGTTCGTCGGAACTGAATATTAAGGGGGATAGATTGAAAGACCGATGCAACGAACACCTCACGTCGTTGAGCAATACGGTATAAAGACGGATATTGGATGGCCAAGGGTGTCTCGCCAAGCCAAGTATCCTCCCAGAAACGTGTACTCGTGCCGTTTCCAATAACAAACTTCGTCCTATTAAACAACGACTGTTTGACTTTCATCAAGCCTTTCCAGAAAGGCGAATCGGTCGGCCTGACAGTAACCTGGGACAAAGTTTTTGTTTGGAGGTACTTGCTACGAAGGATTTGAGCCCACATAGCATCATTCTCCAATGAGAGCTTCCACAGCCACTTGCTAAGAAGGAATTTATTCTTAACTTCTAGATTCTCAATACCTAGACCCCCTTGGTCTTTCGGTCTACAGATGATGTCCCATTTAGCAAGCCAATATTTTCTTTTAAGCTCATCACCCTACCAAAAGAAACGCGATCGATAGAAGTCCAGTCTCTTCCTAACACCAACTGGGACCTCAAAGAACGATAGGAGAAACATTGGCATACTCGTGAGCACCGAGTTAATCAGGATTAATCGGCCTCCGTATGACATGAGCTTACCCTTCCAACAACTCATTTTTTTTCTCAAACCGATCCTCAATGCACTTCCACTCTCTGTTAGTCAGCCTGCGATGGTGGATTGGAATCCCCAGGTAAGAGAAGGGTAACTCTCCCAACTCACACCCAAACAATTGCCTATAAGCCTCATGTTCATCTTTGGCCCTACCAAAGCAGAACAGCTCGCTCTTATGAAAATTAATCTTTAACCCGATCAATTGTTCAAATAGGCATAACACCAGCTTCATATTTCTCGCCTTGGCCAAGTCATGCTCCATAAAGATGATTGTATCATCAGCGTACTGAAAGATGGATACACCTCCATCAATTAGATGAGGTACCAATCCACCTACTTGACCATTTTCCTTAGCCCTTCCTATCAAAATTGCTAACATATCCACCACAATGTTAAACAAGATAGGGGACATCGGATCTCCTTGTCTTAGGCCTTTATGTGTCTGGAAGTAATGACCTATGTCATCATTAACTTTAATTCCCACACTACCTTTTTGCGTAAATGATTCAATCTGTCGGCGCCAGGCTTCATCAAAACCTTTCATACGCAATGACTTTTGGAGGAATGGCCATTTAACCTTATCGTATGCTTTCTCGAAATCCACCTTAAAAATTACTCCATCTAATTTTTTGGAATGGATTTCATGGAGTGTTTCATGCAGGACGACCACCCCTTCAAGGATATTTCTGTCCGGCATGAAAGCAGTTTGAGACTGTTGCACCACAGAATGCGCAATCTGTGTGAGTCTGTTTGTCCCGACCTTGGTGAAAATTTTGAAACTAACATTGAGGAGACAGATCGGCCTGAATTGCTCAATTCTCACCGCATTCGTCTTCTTGGGAAGCAGTGTGATAGTCCCAAAATTCAAGTGAAATAATTGAAGCTGGCCAGAGAACAGATCATGGAACATAGGTAGTAAATCCCCCTTAATAATGTGCCAACACTTTTTATAGAACTCTGCCGGGAATCCATCCGGTCCGGGAGCCTTATTATTTTTCATCTGTGCAATAGCATCAAACACCTCCTTCTCCGAGAACGGGGCAACCAGAATATCATTATCGGCAGCCGATAGCTGAGGCACATCCTTAGTCCTGGACTCATCGAGGGACACACAATTATCCTCCGGAGGTCCAAACAACTGCTTATAATAGTCGGTAATATATGTTTTTAGGTTATCCTGGCCTAAAATAGTACCCTCGTCTTGCTCAAGCTGAAAGATACGCTTCTTTCTGTGCTTGCCATTGGCTATCAAATGGAAGAACTGAGTATTCGCGTCCCCTTGGACCACTTTGCGGACTTTCGCACGCAAAGCCCACTTCAATTCTTCTTCGCGGAGCAGTTCTTTCAACCTCTTCTCCGCCTCATTTTTAGCCTGAAGCTCAGTTGACGTTAAGATAGTGGATTTGGCCTGTATGTCCAGGGCCTGTATAAGAGCAAGGAGTCCATCCTTTTCCATCTTATACACACCACTGAGGTGCTTAGCCCAGCCCCGTAAGAAACTCCTCAAATGCCTAATCTTATTCTGCCAACGCTCTAACGTAGTCTTGCCTCCAACATCTCTATCCCATTCCTTGGCAATTAAGTCCAAAAACCCCTCACGTTCAAACCATGACATCTCGAAGGAGAAGGTGTTCTTGTTACCCACATGGTTCGGCTCACCTGAGTCCACGAACAATGGGGTATGATCAGATATTCCCCTTGAAAGGGCTTGCACCATCACCAGAGGGAACTTTTGTTCCCACTCCACGCTCGCAAGAACTCGATTAAGTTTTTCATAGGTTGGGTGTGGTAGAGCATTAGCCCAGGTGAACTTTCTACCAGAAAGCTCTATCTCTCTCAGATCCAAGCTTTCAATAATGGTATTGAACATAAACGGCCATCTGCCGTCAAAGGTATCATTGTTCTTCTCCTCTCTCCTCCTGATGATATTGAAATCACCTCCAACTAAAATTGGAAGCTGTTCTGACCCACAGATACGAACAAGGTCCGCCAGAAACTCCGCTTTAAGCTCGGGCTGTGCGGCACCATACACCGCCACCAAAGCCTAGTTAAAACCATCTATCCTAGACCTGACTCGAAACTTCACCGCGAAGTCGCCCATCACTACACTTCGGACATCAAGCGAGTCACATCTCACACCCAGTAAGATACCACCCAACCTTCCTCGCGGAGAGAGGCAATGCCAATCAAAATCAATACCACCCACCAGAGAAGAGAGAAACTGGGGTGCAAAGTTATCTCTACCCGTCTCCGATAGAGCAACAAAATCTAACCTCTGCTCTAAAGCTGCCTCGGCAAGGAATCTTCTTTTAGCCAAGTCCTTCAGACCTCTGCTATTCCAAAATATTCCTCTCATAATTCATCATGGAATTTTTTAGTGGTTCGAATCCTAGCACTCCTATGAACTGTGGAATCGGGATAGATCTTCCGTTTCCACTTACGCTTAGGTTTACTAGGCTCTGTCGCCCGGTCCTCATAACCGGGTTCACAAATATTACTATCATCATTCTCTAGGGGTACATCATCTTCCTCAGAGTCATGATTGGGGGGTGCTAAATCCGCACATAGATTATCAAGCACTCTGACCCCTAACGCATCAATCTCCTCATCCTTCATTGGTTTAACGGCTGCAAGATTACGAATAGTCTCTAAGGCACGTTCCGCCTCCAAATATAATAAATCATTCACCGAATTGGTAATCTCACTATCCGTAGCACCTAGTGAAACTCCTAATTGGTTTGCATTATTTATAATCTCCTCATTAGAAAAATGCAATAAGGAATTAGATAGGTTGACGGACATACCGGAAGACAAGGCAGCCTCCTGAAGCTTGGCCGCCCTCATAGCGCACCGCTGCTGCATATCATCCACCTCAGGGATGTCGAGGATGCGAGCACTCATCCGTCTCCCCTCGGCGATAGGGTCCGGGATCCCGCCAAACGCGACAACCTCCTCCCTAGTAACACCTGGCACAGAGTCCCTCAAAGGCTCTACCGGGGTTACCAGAGAAGGCGTCTGCGGGCTCCCGATCCCCTTAGACGGGAGTCCCACACTAGGGACCCTGGCCATGGGTAGGAGCGAAGAGGAGATGACGGGGGCCGCCTGCCCGCGCCCTCCTCTGACCTCAGCCGCCGGCTCAGACGTATGAGCCATCGGCGAGGGAGAGACGGTCCTCCTGATCGTCGAGGGCGAAGGAGGAGCCAAGGCCTCCTGCCCCAGCACCTCCCCCCCAGCGCAGCTGCTGCCGCGGTGGTTACCGCCACCGTCGGGGAAGCAGGAGCCAAGGCCGCCTGCCTCGGGCTCCCGCTCCCCGCACCGGCCGACCCACACGGGGCCGGCGTCACCGACGCCACCGAGATCGGGATGGGGTTGGGAGAAGGCGAGGCCACCTGCCCCGAAGCTCCTCCCCCACGACCCATCTCGCACGTAGACGCCGACACCGGAGTCGCGTCCACGTGAGGCGTCAGGACAAGGGAAGCACCCTCCGGACTCCTCTCTGTAGCTCCGACCAAAGACCTTGCCGGCCGTCCAGCAAACAATCCAGCATCCCCCTCGAACTCCAACGGGGGGAGCGTGTGCTCAAGAGAATCATCAGAATCTACCCGGTCACTCCATAGTCAGGGAGGTGCCGAGGCTGGCTCAAAGGACCCAAAACGCAGAGTAGTCATGGGAACCGTTGGGGAAGCTGCAGGCTCAACCCCGGTCCCATCCCCATGCAACTGAGAAGTTGGGTGAGAACCATTAGACCCCTCGCGCGTGGGCTCTTCTGACGGTGCCCCCTTGGCCCCGGCATTGCCATCACTGTCGTGCATGTCAACATCGTTACCATTAACCACATCATCAAATAAATCAGTGTCCTCAAACTCGATGTCTAGCGGGAACACCTCTCCCCTCTAGGTCCAGTTGACCTTATCGGGCATGAACTCAATATCCAGAACACTCACTAATAGCCGGGCCACCCCATGGGCACGTGTGAAAGCCATATCCACTTTTTCTGTCTTCCCCACCATGATGCCCATACTAGCCACCACTCGAGCGTCCTGCAGAGGCTTAGATGGAGCCCCTGTAAACCGCAACCAGACTTGCGTAAGCGGCTTTCCCTTAGGCTCAACCTGCTTCCACTCGTGGAACTCCAGGATACACTTAGTACCGGGTACTCTACACAAGCCAAAGCTCAACAATCTCTGCAAATCATCCACAGTTGGGAAATCAACCTTAAAAGACCTGTCCTCGATAAGCACCAATTCCCATCGAAAATCCCCGGGAGCCAGCTCCTGAAGCCTCCTCACAATCTGTGCCTCAGTCACCTCGCCCTGGGTTGCTTTCACAATCCCGGTAGTCAAGCTCAGGGTATCCTCCGGGACCTCTCTCGCCGCCGGGGACTCAAAAAACATGAGCTCAGCACAATAGACTCCATAAATATTCAGCGTCGGAAGCAGGTCACGCACCAACGGACACTCCCCCGAGTCATGTGCAGGCTTGCCACACGACTCGCACAGTTGGGCCACACACTCAGCAATGAAGTGGCCCTTCTCACCGCAACGGTAAAAAATCATCCTCTCCGTCTTACGTGCATATTTGGATGCCCCGTCGGCATCAGACCTGTCAGTAGCCTCATCCACCATCCCAGCCTCAGGAACCTCATGACTGGCCAAGGCGTTCACCACCTCCATCGCCTGGGAAGGAAGCTCAGTGGAAGTATGGTCAGACTCCGCTGTAGACGCTGCAGGATCAACTGCCCTGGGCGGGGGCGGTCGGCGAAATCTCCCACGCCCCCCACCCCGACCACCATGATGGCCACGAAAGCCTCCTCTCTGACGGTGATCCAGGCCGGAAGCCCCCTCGACAAAACCACCTGCCAGGCCGAGAAACGGTCTCTCAGCAGACCCATCACTCTGCTAGGCATAGCCACGGCCGCCTCCCGTGGATGAGGAACCACGATGCTGTCCATCTCCATACGCATCAGAACCATCGTCCCCCCACTGACCTCGGGGCGGATCAAAGGAATCTCTAGTGTTCGAACTCTGTCTCGTCTGCAACGGTCCCGAACGATTTTGATCAGGCCGGGCGACGTAGTGAGGCAGAGGCATGGCACGAGACTGGCTGCCGAAAGGCGTTGGCATAGCCCATGTGGCCGCACCACCCCGACCCGCCGCCGGCTGCACTACGGTAGCCACGCCCGGCGCCGGGGGCCGAGTCCCGCCCCGACCCGTAGCCGGCTGCACGGTAGCCACGCCTGGTGCCGGAGGCCGCGGCCTGCCCCGACTGGCCGTAGTCAGCAGCGGCACATGCCCCGGCGGCTGGGTGCCCAGGTTGCTAGCGCCGCGACCAAGGGAGCCAGGCGTCACACCACCACCCGCCGGCGGCCTTTGGCGAGTTGGCACCGGTGCACCACGTCCGGCTCCCGCAGCTGGCGGCGGTGCAGCTCCACCCCGACCTGCTGGAACCGACGCGGTGGCTTTTTTGGCAGGCGGCGCTGCCGCCCCACGGCCAGCCATGGCCTTGAGAGGTGGGATTCTCTTCGCCCGACCAAATCCGCACGCCGGGAAGCCAGGAGTCCCGCGCCTAGGAACCCTAGCAACAGTAGCCGGCGGCGCAGTAGCGGAAGAAAGAACGATCGCTGCTTACGTGCATGGGGGGGTCGCTACGTGAGGGACTCGGGTCCGGTCTAGCCTGGGCCACATACCCAGCCATCCCTGGCCCATCTCCTCGCAGCCCCGACCGCCACAAAGTCGGCCCATCGTAGCCCACCAGATGATTCAAACGTATCGCTTGCATCTCAGCGATCTGGGTTGTCACCGCGGACGCCACGGCCGCCGCTGGCGCCGGACGAACGCCCATCCGCTTCACGTTCTTTCTTTTCTTAACAGTAATCCACGAATCCGGCCTAATCATGTCGAAAAGAGTAAGATTTGGAAGGAGTACCTTAGGTAAAGGTCCCTTCCACGGCCTGACCGCCGATGCCACATTTCTCCGATGAACGACACGGCGCACCAATTCCTTCCTCTCGTCCGGAAGAAGCCCAACCCGCGCCGGATCCTCCACCGGCACAACCGTGTCTACGGTAGTGGCCACCTCATCTTCGTCATAACCTGCATGAAATAAATCACAAATCAAATCCGAAGGCGTAGGCGACAGCGGCGAACCCTCTGAGTCGTCGCTATCTCCGTCGGCATCCTCCTCGTCCGTAGCCAACAGGGCCCAGAAGCGGCAGCCGATGCCCGCCCGAGCATCCGCCGCGGGAGGACACGGCGCGGCGGAGGCCTCCGCGGTCGCCCTGGGAGTCGCCCGGGGAGTCGCCCCAGTCGCCCTCATTTCCAGATCCGAACGGAGGGAGTACAAAATCTGCAACTATGAAGAACCAGATCCAGTTTACTTGCAAGAATATATTAATGAACAACATAGCATGGTGTTCGACTATTTGTAAACTTGTTCATTAAGAAGGCAACATCTGCATACTAATGGTTCCTGTTACGTCACAAAAATTACCTGCATGTGAAAACCTTCACAGTATCATCCTTTGAAAATATTGATCGCCCCCTGATTGTGACATACTCATATGGTTAGGTCACACCAAAAAGGAAGCTAAAAACAACTATGGAACAGACGAGCATTACCTTGGGCTTGGGTCTCTGCTCGGAGGTTAACTGCAGGGCGGATGACTTGAAAGCATCGGGGGAGAGCGTGACACCATAGGTTCTCGCCTCCTCCACCTCCTCCTTCCTGACTGGTCAATATCAAGTTTCTTGAAGAAAAAAAAGGAACACATCAATTGAGTTATCGACAACAACTTTCCCGAGAAGGACATGCTGTAGAAAAGAAATATTGATCCTAGGCTAAACCATGCTGGAAAAGCACAAACATCTGACCATCGGTTAGATGACGGAGGAGAATCTTCGTTCAAGCACTTATCCTTTTCTGAAGGTATGTGCACCGAGAAAACAATATATTTTCAAGCAAAATAATATTCTCATGTGTAGCAGGGCAAACTGAATCTTCTCAGCATCAATCTCGTGAACCAGTGCACTATAAAGCAAAATATACAGTCATCTTCTTTTCAGCTTAGTACGCGTACACCGACGCAGCACCAAAGCGTACTTTCAGCAAGTTTTGTAATTTTAGGAGTCATTATCATTGCTCATCAACACAAAGAATGATTATTTACACAATAAAATTAACAGAACATCCCACGTGTAGGTACATAAGTAGAAAGAACAAGCTAGCCTCATTGGGTCATTTTCTGAAGGTATGTGCATTGATAAAAATAATCAAACCATGACCAGGTGACCATGCTACAAATGTTCACCATTCTACACAGAGTGAGCAAATAGGCAATCAATGGAAACATGACAAATTTATTAAATTTGGCATGAAAAGATCCTTCAACACAGAGTAGCAATAATCCAATCACCAAAGAGAGAAAAATACAGAGCTGAGTAGCCTTAATGAATGAGCTAGCCCACATCATCAAAAAAGGGTAAACTGTTAAAGTGAGCTCACTTGTTTACCTAGGTTGGAATTCCAAGACCTCGGCGAGTTTGTTCTCGTAGGTGTCCTTCCATTGCACACACCGCTATTAACCCATGTAGCCCTTCTGCGTCGTGCCACCGCGTGGGTGGGGTACGATCCTTGCTGTATCCAAAGAAAAATTGTTAGTGTTTGATACTTTGATCTATGGAATCAAGTAGTGAGCTACCTGAAGTATCGATCACCGGTATATAAACCATGACATAATTTTGCCCCACCAATAAATTCCTAGCTGGTATAATGTCTGTAAGTTGTCTCTCAGCTTTGTCAATCAACAACTACTTTTGCTTATCCTATCAATGGCTTAATTTGACAAACATAAACAATAACCATAATTTGGTTGAAATATATGCATGACAGAGATCATAAAAGATAAGCTATGAGTGTATCAATTCCTGTAGTATCTCTCAATAGACAAGCAGCAGTGCAGAGCTCTGCTTACGAGGTTACAAACATCTTTGTAGTCGCCAAAAGATGACCATGATATTTTTATAGCATCTCGAAGTGCTGCCCGGACGAGCTCAAGAGGCGCGCCTCCCCCAGCAACAGCGCCTACACTATTCTTGATGCAAACAAGTATGATGACAGTGGAGAGGCAACATGGAGCCGGCAATTTGATGAGCATTTCAAGGCCGCACCCCACCTTTTCATTTCTCTGCTACGCTTTCTTGTTCCCACGTCCACGTGCAGAGTGTGGTTACCAGGTAGAGGTCTCCTACAAAAAAAACTGAGTGAAAATACATGCTACTACGAATACTATTTTCAGTATAGAAAGAACAAGCCTAATCCTGAGAAAATGAGATGTGCTGAACAAGCCTAATCCGTGTACAAAGGAGCCAAAAAAACATGTTACCATTATCATCACCCGTATAAGTAATTAATATAAAAATTTATCATGGAAATATTCGTAAAATTTTCTAGGAATGTTGACAAGAGCTGCCAGTTGAAACTAAATATGTGTTCCTTCATGTGCCTTTGCTTTGAAACATCTAGTTAGCTAAGTTCAATAGTATGAGAATCAATTATACTTCTAGCCCCTTTAAACATCGGCATACCAAAGTAGCCAGAATTATCTTGTACAATCCATTTAATCTAATATTTTTCTTGATTATGCAAGATAAAGAATAATGATATTGGGTCATAGCCTCATAGGCATCATCTATACGTCTGCCAAATATTAACAACCAATGTGTTTAACCAAGGTTATCGCTCTAACCTTATTTTCTAGCGACTTCTCCCAATTGAAGTTTTTCCCCCTTTGATTTCCCAACAGAGATTCGTTGAATCCTGCACTTGTAACACAAGTAGTTATGCGAATGCACACACAACACTTTGAAATGTGAAGGGATTAACCCTAGTTCAAAAAATAATAATAACCGAATAGCTTAAGGCCTCCAATAGCCAGGCATTAGAGTAGACTGAGAAAAGATCATTGTTTCTGTAACACGAGATATTCAGAGGACCCAATCATCAGTTCTTCCAACACAACCTTGATCGAAAAAAATATTAGCTTGCATAAGACAGTAATAAGATCACTTAAATCAAATCATTGCAGAAATATGCCCTATAGACCTGTGTCTTATTAGGGATGCATCCATTTATTACACATCAAAAACACAGTAGACAAATTACAGTCAGTGGACATATTCAGAATGCCAGAAGATCTCCAAGATGAGATAAGATGACATTCAAGTGTCTAGAATCGGGGAATGCTTAACACCTGTGGTATCCTCCCATCTAATACGAGCTGACCGGTGACCCAATCATTAGTTCTTCCAACAAAAGCTTTCCTATAACACAACTTCTCCCAATTCCTATAACTTGCATATGACACTAATAAGATCACTTACATCAACTTTCCGCAGAATCAGGCTTGGCCGTAAATTGGGGCTGGCGAAGGAGTCGATGACCTCATGCAGTGCGGAGCCTAGAGAGGGAGGACCCGTTGAGCGACGTGAGCTCGTGGATCACGACCAGCGAGGCCAACGTGACAGCAGCGCTGGCCTCCTCGGAGCTCACAGCATCCACGAAGGGCGCCACAGCATGGCGACCGGGAGCGAGGGCGAGCATCACCGGCGAGGGAGAAGGCGAGCGGGGGATGGGGCTCGACGAAGCGGCGTCATCAGCAGCCGCACATGGGTTGGCGGCTAGGGTTAGCCGCATGGGCACGCGCAGGGAGGGAACGGCGAGGAGGTGCTGTGCATCGATTGGGGAGACAAGGGTGAGCCGCGCTGGTGGCGGCCGGCGCGTGAGTCGGATGGCGTCGGCCAGAATCAGAGGGGCTGCGGATCTCAGAGGCGGCGAAGGGCTCAGCGGCTGGGGGAGTCTTCACGATAGAACGAGGAAACAGATCGAGGGGAGTCTCGAGGCTATTTTTTACGCTCGAGGCGGAGAGATGAAAGAAAAACCGAAGGTGGAAGGATGACGAAAAAACCAGCGAAAATAAACCGCGCAGACTATTCACCAAGTCTTCCATTAGGAGTAGAGATATGTCAACTAGTGACCTTCTATCAGTGACCCTGAAAGAATTGGTCATAAATCTATGACATTTGAGACCAATTGGTCAAAAGCTGTTCGGGGGGCTCCAAACCCTAAACCATTGCGACCATTTTGGTCAGAAAGGTCGTAATTTCCTTACACGAAATGGTCATAAAGCAAACAGCACTGGTCCGCTGCCTTATTTCTAGTTGTTAATGACCAATATAGATGAGCATAGCCTTGTAAATGTGGTGGGTTGCAATGACTAGGCGCCATCTCATCAGTTTTGCCTATGTGTCATGTCCATGTGTCAATTTTTGCCCTAGGTTGTGAAGCAACCTATATTCCAAAAATTCCCAAAAATTCTCATAAATTGTTTGGATAATATCTTCATCAAATATGTCAAAAACCTTCCTTGCCTAGTTCAAAAATAATTAAAAAATATTCATTTTCCTATTTTGTTCAGAGCAGCACTTTGTGAAGGAAGTGTTATTTATATATTCTTAATTTCAGTCTAAATTTGTGAAGACATTCTTCTTAGTATATGATCATCCTCAGCCAAAACTCATGCCCATTGTCCATGTGCATTTCTCGTACCACTAATGAAACACTTGGCTGCTAATTCATGTTTGAGCATAGTTTGGTCTCCTCATGAGAATATTATGTTATAATTTTCTTCCTAGCACCTACCTGCGGAGTGCCCAACCCACTAGACATTCCTAGTCCGCCTAGAACGCATGGCACCACCACGGTCATGCGGTGACCACGCGGTGGGCATGCGAGTTTACGTGCTCTAGAGTTGGGGCCCTTAGCCACCGTCCAAACCTCGATGTATCGCCACCAAACCATGTATTTCTGATTTAATAGGTACTTATGTACCTAGAAATGATTTTTGGAAAAAAAATAAAGAGCAAATTATGAGGCAACTGCAGTTCAAATTTAACCCGCTTCCAACTGAATTGACGGGAATTTGTCTTTTTAACCAGAGGTGGATCAAAACTTTTGACACCCAACCATTTTGTCAATTGTGCATTATATATGGCCTAATATTTTATAAAATTGATTAGGTCCAATTTTGCAACAAATATATGGTAGGTCCTTCACAAAAAAACTCATTTTAGGCACTCAAAAAAATGGAAAATGAATTTTTCGTCCAAAGATAATGAAAACGTCCTTAGGCAACATTGTTTGTCATTCCAAGATGCACCCTTGTGCACTATATGAGGTCATTTGAACATCCTATGCCATGAATGTGGCCATAAGATTGATCATTTGGCTTGAAAGCCATGAATCTTCACACATGATAGCTCATTTCTGAGAACACTTTTCTAAAATAATTACCATATTACAAGTTTATTATTTTTTCTGGAAACTTGGTCACATATAATGACACAATGCGGAGGGTTTCCAATTTTTTGATTTTTTTGATTTTTTATGCCCGTTTCAAAATGCGGTCAAAATGGCGGGCATGACCATTCTTAGCTAGTGGTTGAATCTTGGATTTTTTGGTGTTTCTCTGATTAAATAGATACTTATGTACCTAGAAATGATTTTTGGAAAAAATAAAGAGCAAACTACGAGGTAGTTGCAGTTCAAATTTGACCCGCTTCCAACTGAATCGGTGGAAATTTGTCTTTTTCATGAGAGGTGGCTCAAAACTTTTTACTCCCCAAACATTTGGTCAATTGTGCATTAAATATGTCCTAGTATTTTAGAAAAATGATTTGGTCCAATTTTGCAACAAATATATGGTATGTCCTTCACAAAAAAACTCATTTTGGGCACTCGAAAAAATGGAAAATGAATATTTCGTCCAAAGAAAATGAAAACTTCCTTAGGCAACATTGTTTGTCATTCCAACATGCACCCTTGTGCACGATATGAGGTCATTTGAACAAACTATGTCATGAATGTGGCCATAAGATTGATCATTTGGCTTGAAAGCCATGAATCTTCACACTTGATAGGTCATTTCTGACAACACTTTTTTTAAATAATTGTCATATTACAAGTTTATAATTTTTCCTGATAACTTGGTCAAATATAATGACACAATGCGAAGGTTTTCCAATTTTTTTCCATTTTTTATGCCCGTTCCAAAATGCGGTCAAAACGGCGGGAATGACCGTTCCTAGCTAGTGGTTGAATCTTGTAATTTTTTGGTATTTCTATGATTAAATAGATACTTATGTACCTAGAAATGATTTTTGGAAAAAATAAAGAGCAAACTACGAGGTAGCTACAATTCAAATTTGACCCGCTTCCAGCTGAATCGGCGGAAATTTGTCTTTTTCACGAGGTAGATCAAAACTTTTTACACCTAAAAATTTGGTCAATTGTGCATTAAATATGTCCTAGCATTTTAAAAAATTGTTTTGGTACAATTTTGCAACAAATATATGGTAGGTCCTTCACAAAAAAAATTCATTTTGGGCACTCAGAAAATGGAAAATGAATTTTTCGTCCAAAGAAAATGAAAACTTCCTTAGGCAACATTGTTTGCCATTCCAAGATGCACCCTTGTGCACGATATGAGATCATTTGAACAAAATATGCCATGAATGTGGCCATAAGATTGATCATTTGGCTTGAAAGACATGAATCTTCTCACATGATAGCTCATTTTTGAGAACACTTTTTTAAAAGAATCGTCGTATTACAAGTTTATTATTTTTCCTGGTAACTTGGTCACATGTAATGACACAATGCAAAGGTTTTCCAATTTTTTGATTCTTTCTAGAATTTTTTATGGCCGTTTCAAAATGCGGTCAAAACGGCGGGAATGACCGTTCCTAGCTAGTGGTTGAATCTTGGAATTTTTTGGTGTTTCTCTAATTGAATAGATACTTATGTATCTAGAAATGGTTTTTGAAAAAATAAAGAGCAAACTATGAGGCACGTGCAGTTCAAATTTGACCCGCTTCCTACTAAATCGGTGAAAATTTGTCTTTTTCACTAGAGGTGGATCAAAACTTTGGACACCCAACCATTTGGTCAGTTCTATATTAAATATGGACTAGTATTTTAAAAAATTGATGGAATCCAATTTTGCAACAAACATTTGGTAGGTTCTTCACAAAAAAAACTCATTTTTGCCACTCGGAAAATGATTAAAAATAGCTAGAAAGACCATAAATGCATACAAATTGGTCCTTATCCATGAAATGTGGTCTAACTCTAGTGAACATTTGTGTGGTGCCTTTTTGCAAAATATTTTTGAAGCTACTTCACAAAATCCCTTTATTTTTAGTACTTGGAAACTATTTTAAATCATTGATTTTCCGAACCAATCGAAACTGTTCCCACAGATTGATGACATGGCGTCCATCCATCCATCGATCCTTCTCTCCATCCCACATCCATCCATCCATCTATCTACAGAAAAAAAGAAAAAGAGATACCCAACCCGCAGCCCAAACCCTAGACCCCTCCCCCCATCGCACCCTTCGTCCCTCGCCCCCCTCGTCCAAACCTAGGTTCCTGTCCCTGGTGGCGGTGCCGCCATCCTTCCTTTGCGCCGCACCCGATTCTGGCGAGTAGAGGCGGCTCTCGCCGGCGAGCAGCACATCCCCAGGCTCCCCTCACGCCGCTCTTTCCTCCCCTCCAGCCAGATCCATTTCTCGCGTCCTCTACTGCTCACTCGGAACCCTCACCCGTGGCTAGGTTTTGGGTGACGCGTCGCCTTTGTTGCCGGCGTGGCTCTTCCTTGACTCGCTCCTCACCTTCCCCGCTGACCACCCGCTCCACGACCACCTCGTCGCCATTCGCGCTCTCCGTGCTGCTCTCCGACCCGGCGGGGGAGGCCCCGACGCCCGAGGGCCTCGTCGGTGCGCTCCTCCCCGTCGCCAACCGCCCCAACCACGCCACCGGCCGCGCGATGGCGACGCCGACGAGGGCGACGGACCTGGCCCATCGATCGCGAAGAAGTACGTGGAGGAGGCACTCTACGGGCGGCTCTTCCGGCGGGGGGTCGACATCGCAGGCGGTGCGCGAGGAGGTCGACGGCTTCCTCGGCAGCCGCAAGCGCGCCTTCAAGTGAGAGGTCGGTGTCTACATCCGCCGCTTCCGCCGCCAGGAGCCCTACCGCGACCTCCTCAAGGTTTTCTCCCTCCTCCCCTCCGGATCTCGTCGCTAGCCTCGGTTCCAGCTTAACTCTGCCTCTAGAATAAAAGCTCTCGTAGTCTGCAATGCCTTGGTTGATGTTTGTGTATGTTATTACCATTAGACATTTTCCTGCTGTCATCTTGTATAATCTGCAAATGATGATGTATCAGTAAAGAAACAATTCGAGACTGTACTCTACTGTTGTTGTTGTTGTTGTTGTTGTTGTTGTTGTTGTTGTTGTTGTAAGTAGTACTAGTAGATGTTTCTGGGTACTGAACTAAATTAAACTGTTGCATTTCACTTCTTATCTTAGACTGATCCGACTTGTTGCTGAATTTCCAAGTAGCGGCGTACATTTGTATTCTGGCCTTGGTCAAACAAACCTGTATTCAGTCCACATTTGTGCCAGTTGATTGAACGAAAAATATAAATCCCCATCTACCTACGTATAGGCACTGTCCACTGCAAACGCTAGTCCAGAACAGCACAAGAATCCAACCCAAAAGCCCTCTTGTCTTGTGGCCAGCATCAATCTGACTGAAACTTGGCATTGAAAATAGGCAACTGAACCAGTTTCAGACATGGTTTTCAGCTGCTGCTGCCCATAAATCCTGAATTTTTCCCTTGTGAAAAGGAGTTGCGGAGATCGAAGCTCCGAGGCACTAGAAACTATATTTTTGTTAATTTTGTTCCTTGTATGAACAACCTTATAATTTTGGGCAGGAGCCAGAGGCGCAGCCACGCAAGTTCGAGCCAGCCACGGAGATCCTCTTCCTCTGCAGCTACGACAACTGCGGCAAGACCTTCGTCGACGTGGCTGCCTCGAGGAAGCATGCCCACGTGCACGGCGAACGACTATATTTTTTGTCAGGAGCCTGGCTATGGGGAAGTGTCTCCAGTGAAAGAAAATTACATTATTCCTTTAAAAGTGCCTACTCCAGCGTTAGTGAACTTATCCGCTTACTACTATTGGCGAACTTCCCATTGTTTTCATGCTCAGATGCGAAATGGATTTAAGTTCTTTACCTTTCTTATTATCCAAAAGGACCTTCCTATGCCTGCTTTGTTACTGATGGAGTTATGGCCCAATAAATTTGTTTCAGTACAACCATACATGTAAGACGTTTGGTTATATTCCTATATTGATAAAATGAAAAAACTGTCATATGTGTCCTTGCTGTTGATGGGAGAATGTAATTCCTAACTACGTGACTATTCTTTTTGTATAGAAATGATAAATCCTTTTTCTGTTTTTTTGCAGAAATTTGTAGATAGCTCAAAGTTGAACAACTCCCTCAATGATGAATCCCTTCTCTTCTTCTAGTTTCCTTCATATCGCATCTGATTCATGCGTGCAGTCTCTGCAGTTTGCTCCCTCCGATCTGCTATGGTCTGCTTCAGCTCGTGTGAAGGGGTTCTTCTTCCTCCCCTCCCAGGCATAGGTGGTAAGCCATATCCATCTCCATCTCTCTCTCCCCACCCCCATCTCATCTCTGTAGGTAAGCACTAATTTCTCTCTTAGTCTTTCTCTCTCTGCAGGTACCTCGGACGCGAGGGTGGAGCCTTGATCGGAGCTCGGGCAGAAAGGATGGGAGGCGGTGGATGCCCGCATGGATCCAATGTCTCCGACCTTGGCATCCAAAGGGAGGAGCGGTGACAATTACATACCCAACCATGGGGCAGCAGCAATTCATGGTCCAACCTCCCTCTTCCTCTCTCACGTTCCCTGATTTTGCTGCTGCTCTAAATTCACATTAATGCTTGACTGAATCTAGTGAAATGCCATGTGCTATTGCTCTAAATTTGCTATTGCTATTGCTGCTGCTGTCATTCCCTACTCCCTAGTGCTACTGCTCTAAATTAGTTTGTTGCAAAAATATATGTGGTATATCTGATTAGTTATGTTGTAAAAGAATGCTTGTCTCTGACACTATTATTCTTATGTTGATATATGTGCCATGTTTCGTGTGTTTTGAATCAATATCTATCTGATTAATTACTGACCATGGTGAGCTAGATCCAAACAAGCAAGACACTTACATTAACTTGGCACTTTGAGTCCTTGTAATTCTGATAGTGGAACTATATTTTGTATACATAGTCAACTAGTTTTCGTTTTATATTTGCTTGCTTATGTGGAACTATATTTTCTCATTTCTCTAATTATGACATGGATGATATGAAATATCAGAATTGTTGACATGTATGTACACTAAAAATATTTTCAATTTTGTGACAAGCAAACAATAAAATAGTCAAAAGGCTTTTATTTAATGTGCTTTTTGAAAATGAAATGTGTTGTGACGTTCTCCTCTTTCTGTTGACATGTATGTTGAGTAATATCAAGACATAATTATGGTCCCTCCTAGACATGCTCAAATGTAGTCGCACGTACATATTTGTGTGGCTGAGGTACAGTTTTAAGATGAGATACATATATATGGAACTCATGTAAGGGAATTAGATCTAGAGAAATATATATGTATGGGTACCTCGGCTATTGGAAATACCAACTATACAATCATCTTGTTAATTACTACACATCATCTTGTTGCGGCATCATTAGTGAAACAATTTTTTTGGTTTGTAGATGTGCAGTTGGCTGAACTATCAAGACAAGTTGTACCTTTGGAGTAGTACTACATGCAACCTCATGGAACCTTCATGTTGTTTCATTGAACTACAATGAATATATACTACTACGACAACCTGTTACTATTACTACATGCCATCTTCTTATTTTCAGTAGTGATTTTGATGCAGAAATGCTGGTGAAAATATGATGCTATAGTCTAGATATATGATGCAAAGCATGTTGTATTTACACACTTTCATCCAATTGCAGTAGCCGCACATGCAAGTTGAGGTGGGGGACAGAGAGGTTGAGCCGCACGGGTGCTGATCATGTACAGCGGCGCTCTTTCTGGCGTTGACAAGGCCAAGCTGATGATGCAAGGCTGCTCCTCCTTCTGCTGCATGTCTTCATTGAGTTGTTCTTCCACAGGTAGAGAGATAAATCCTTCACTTGTTCACTATGTCATCTGCTGATTACTTCTATTTTCACCTAGTGCCCCTGTTAGTGAGATTCATCTAGTATTTTTTTGCAAAGCACGAAATGGTTTGGATTAGTTGATCATTGCCTGATGGAACCTTCATGTCGTTAGCATGTAGTACTGTAGCAACCAGATGCAATCCATTTTACTAAATGCATTCTGGTTAGGATTTGGTCATGACATGACCTTGCTGTTCCATTTTCTATGGATCTGGTCACTACTGGAATTTCATTCTAGGACTTCGTCTTGTGATTATTAGTTATTTTTAACCAATGCTAGACCTAGCATGTGTAGACTCTAATGTTGTTAGTCTTTGTGTTCACTCTTTTACATGAGCTTCAGGCTTAAGAAAGTTGAAGTTTGAAGCCGTGTAACCCTACTAAGTGAAGAATTGCATGTTCATTGTAATGTTGTAATAGTAGTCATGTCTGGGTTGTAAGAGAGTATGTATAGATTGTAGTCATATCTGTAAAGATTGACTAATTTAGTGTTAATTGTTGAACTGCATTTGTTTTGTTCTGTTTGAAATATTGATTATGTTTGTGATTTGGAAACTTGTGAAATGGAAACCAGACTAGTGGGACCTACTCATGAAATTAATCTAAGAAATTCTAAAATTTATGACATGTGGGACCAATGTATGGGATCATGATAAGTGGGACCCATCTAACTAGTGGCACCAACTCTAAATTATGAAGGCCCAAATAGTGTAAAAAGGCCACGGCCTAGATATAAAATGCGTGAAATGTTGGGCCAGGCCCATGTACCTAGCGAAAATTAACAGAAAAAGTATATATTAAAAAGGCGAATTGTTGGGCTCGGCCCATATAGACACCTAATTGGATCGGGCTGAATCTTATCAACGACCTTTTCAATTGGTCGCAATTTTGCCACGTCAGATTGCCACATCGGATCCGAGGTGGCTTGGGCAGATAGCCAGTGACCAAAACAAAAGGTTGGGTTCCACGACCTTTTGTTTTGGTCGTAAATGTCTACGACCTTATCCCGAAGAAGGTCGTTAATTTCAGTTTACGACCGCCAGCTCTTGACCATCTGTTTTTTGTCACAAAAAGGTTGCAAATGAAAAACAATGACCTTTTAGTGACCAATAGTGGTGGTCATAAGTTGACATATTTCTTGTAGTGAATGATGTGATGGACAAGACCCATCCGTTATCTTAGCATAATGATCATTAAGTTTTATTGCTATTGCTTTCTTCATGTCATATACATATTCCTTTGACTATGAGATTATGCAACTCTCGAATACCGGATGAATACCTTGTGTGCTATCAAATGTCACAATGTAACTGGGTGATTATAAAGATGCTCTACATGTATCTCCAAAGGTGTTTGTTGGGTTGGCATAGATCGAGATTAGGATTTGTTACTCCGAGTATCGGAGAGGTATCTCTGGGCCCTCTCGGTAATGCACATCATAATAAGCCTTGCAAGCAATGTGAGTAATGCATGAGTTAGTTGTGGGATGATGCATTACAAAATGAGTAAAGAGACTTGCCGGTAACGAGATTGAACTAGGTATGAAGATACCAACGATCGAATCTCGGGAAAGTAACATACCGATGACAAAGGGAATAATGTATGTTGTCATTACGGTATGGCCGATAAAGATCTTCGTAGAATATGTGGGAACCAATATGAGCATCCAGGTTCCGCTGTTGGTTATTGACCGGAGAGGTGTCTCGGTCATGTCTACATAGTTCTTGAACCCGTAGGGTCCGCACGCTTAATGTTCAATGAAGATTATGTATTATATGAGTTATGTGATTTGGTGACCGAATGTTGTTCGGAGTCCCGTATGAGATCACCGACATGACGAGGAGTCTCTAAATGGTCGAGAGGTAAAGATCATATATAGGACGATGATATTCGTACACCGAAAGTGATATGGGGGTACCAGGTACATATCGGGGCATCAGAAGGGGTTCTGGGCACCCCTCGACAAACTATATGGGCCTAATGAGCCAAGAGAGGGACAGACCAGCCCCTAAGGGGCTGTTGCACCCCCTTATAGGCCGAGTAGGAGGAGAAGGAAAGGAAGGGAAGGGAGAAGGAAAGGGGAGGATTCGGCCTCCCCCTTTCCTTCCCTCCCCCTTCTCTTTCCTTCCCCCTTCGATGAATGTGGAAAGTGGGAAGGCCGACTTGGAGGAGGCGCCCAAGTAGGATCCCTCGTACTTGCCCCCTGCTACTCCCCTCCCTCTCCCACCTATATATATTTGGCGGGGAGGCACCGCTAGAACACACAACATTGATTCCTAGCTGTGTGCGGCGCCCCCGTCCACAGTTTACGCCTCCGTTCATATTGTCGTAGTGCTTAGCCGAAGCCCTGCGCGGATCACTTCGCCATCACCGTCACCACGCCGTCGTGCTGACGAAACTCTCCCTTGACACTTTGTTGGATCAAGAGTTCGAGGACGTCATCGAGCTGAACGTGTACAAAACTCGGAGGTGTCGTATGTTTGGTGCTTGATCGGTCAGAACGAGAAGAAGTTCGACTACATCAACCGTGTTGTCAAACACTTCCGCTTTCGGTCTACGAGGGTACGTGGACACACTCTCACCCTCTCGTTGCTATGCATCTCATAGATAGATCTTGCGTGAGCATAGGATTTTTTTTGAAATTGCATGCTACGTTCCCCAACACGGCTGCGCGTGCCCGGCCAGCGCCATGGCCTCTGCCTCTGTAGAGAGGCAAGGGGGCGACGGGTCGGGCCTGGTACAGTGCAAGCCGGGATAGGTGCAAAAAAAGGGGGGTCTTTCTATTTTTCTTTTTCTTTTATCTTTTCCTGTTTTGCCTTTTTTGCTCTATTTGCAAACTGCTTGACCACTAAATGACTTTTGTAAAATATGCTACTTGTTAAGACAAATACTAGACAATATTTAGTATTGCTACAAAAAGCTTTAGGTCATTTGAAAAGGTTTAAATATTTTTAGAAATTGAAAAGGTCAATTAATGTGTTGTTGGTTCACTTAAGTAATTCTCAGGGGCAACTTTGGAATTAAAAATAATGTTGGTTTTGTTTGTATATTTGCTTTGGGTTTATTTTCAATATTATGAACTAATTTATTTAATTATCAGAAGAAGTAATTATTTGACTTGCATTTCAAAAGGGAATTTGAACTTGATTTTGGACAAGTGGCTATTTGGCATGGAAAGGCATGATGACATGGCATCATTAGTGTGTGATTACTGTAGCTTAACTACCGGGGTGTTACAAATCTGCTCCACTACAAGAAATCTCGTCGCGAGATTTAAGAGGTAGAGCAAGGGGGAAAGATTTGGTTATGAAATTCTAACAGATCTTCTCATTCATATTTGCTCTTCTCGAAGAAGTTGATCCCTTTTTGTTGATGTGTTTATTTCCTTGGCTCATGTCATCCTGTTGAAGTCGTCCTCCTTTCTCCGGGATCTCCATCGTACTTACATATTTGTAAGGGGCAGGTCCGCAACGACAGAAGGTTATAAGGTTAATAATATGGGTTTAACCCACTAATTAGCATATGGGTACCT
This sequence comes from Triticum monococcum, assembly GCA_034509565.1. Taxonomy (NCBI): domain Eukaryota; kingdom Viridiplantae; phylum Streptophyta; class Magnoliopsida; order Poales; family Poaceae; genus Triticum; species Triticum monococcum. The sequence goes on along the minus strand of CM067847.1, from coordinate 617,162,990 downwards.
CTTGAGTTGGAACTCAGGAAAAACATCGAGAGAAATAAAAGTAGGCAATGAGAATCTTCAAGCGGGTAGGCAAACGTTCGATGCCTGAATTAGAGTGTGAAAGGGGTTTAGTGCAACAAGAATAAGTATTGTGTATGATACCAGAATTGATGATCTCTCGGAAGGTGGCTCGTGGATTACATATGAGGCCACGCACAAGGAACAATCTTGGGAACAGGGGGTACAAGAGAGTCAGGTTTCGATCCTGTGGAACTGTGGGTTATGGGCCCTCCATGTGGGTTAAAAGTAGGTGGAGCGGTGACATCTTGCACGGGCATGATAGCAAGGCGTGTCAGAGGGTAGCCTGTTAGTTATGTCGGCAACAACGTAGGTACCAAGGGCGAGGGATGAAGAGAACCATTTTCCTGCTGAACGAGGCAGACCAATAGGCAAAGTTCTCCTCCATCGGTGTCTACCGGAATGTCATCCACAATAGTAACAGGGTCTTGCTGACAGAATTGTACACCGAGGTGTTTACATAAGCAGGAGAATATTACTGCTTGGATCATATATAGATCACAAGAAAGGTTAAACCAAACAATGGAAAGGAAAATATGATTATCAGGTTAAATAGAAGAATGGAAAGGAAAATGTGTTTAAACACATATTCCAGGGGTATATCCTTCCCAAGGACAAGCAGACCGTGATATCCATGACATGATATAAAGTAGAAAACCCTTTAGGTGAGGAGAGAGAAACTTCATGACATTACCCATACAACATGAAGGAAATATGCCCTAGAGGCAATAATAAAGTTGTTATTTATATTTCCTTATATCATGATAAATGTTTATTATTCATGCTAGAATTGTATTAACCGGAAACTCAGTACATGTGTCAATCCATAGACAAAACAGAGTGTCCCTAGTATGCCTCTACTTGACTAGCTCGTTAATCAAAGATGGCTGAGTTTCCTGACCATAGACATGTGTTGTCATTTGATGAACTGGATCACATCATTAGGAGAATGATGTGATGGACAAGACCCATCCGTTAGCTTAGCATGTTTGATCGTTCAGTTTTATTGCTATTGCTTTCTTCATGACTTATATATATTCCTTTGACTATGAGATTATGCAACTCCAGAATATCGGAGGAACACCTTCTGTGCTATCAAACTTCACAGCGTAACTGGGTGATTATAAAGATGCTCTACAGGTGTCTCCGAGGGTGTTTGTTGGGTTGGCATAGATCGAGATTAGGATTTGTCACTCCGAGTATCGAAGAGGTATCTCTAGGCCCTCTCGATAATGCACATCACTATAAGCCTTGCAAGCAATGTGACTAATGAGTTTGTTACCAGATGATGCATTACGGAACGAGTAAAGAGACTTGCCGGCAACGAGATTGAACAAGGTATGAGGATACCGACGATCGAATCTCGGGCAAGTAACATACCGATGGCAAAGAGAATAACTTATGTTGTTATGCAGTTTGACCGATAAAGATCTTCGTAGAATATGTAGGAGCCAATATGAGCATCCAGGTTTCGCTATTGGTTATTGACTGGAGATGTTTCTCGGTCATGTCTACATAGTTCTCGAACCTGTATGGTCCGCACGCTTAACGTTCGATGACGATTTTTATTATGAGTTATGTGATTTGATGAACCGAAGTTTGTTCAGAGTCCTGGATGAGATCACGGACATGACGAGGAGTCTCTAAATGGTCGAGAGGTAAAGATTCATATATTGGAAGGTTGCATTTGGACATCAGAATGGTTCCGAGTGGTTCGGGCATTTTTCTGGAGTACCGGGAGGTTACCGGAACCCCCAGGGAAGTTAATGGGCCTTAGTGGGATTTAGTGGAGAGGGAAGAAGGGCCATGAGGTGGCGTGCGCCTCCCCCCTACCCAAACCAAATTGGACAAGGGGTGGGGGCGCGACCCCCTCCTTCCTTCTCCTTCTCCCCTCCTTCCTTTCCCTCGGGTGGAAGAAAGGAAGGGGGATCCTACTTGGACTAGGAGTCCAAGCAGGACACCCCCCTGGTGTGCCCAACCTGGCCGGCCTCCTCTCTCCCTCCCTCCTTTATATATGTGGCCAGGGGCACCCCAATAGCACAACAGACGAACTCTTAGCCATGTGCGGTGCCCCCTCCATAGTTCAACACCTCGGTCATACTATCGTAGTGCTTAGGTGAAGCCCTGCGCCGGTAACTTCATCATCACCGTCGCCACGCCATCGTGCTGACGGAACTCTCCCTCATCCTCAACTGGATCAAGAGCTCGAGGGACGTCATTGTGCTGAACGTGTGTTGAACATGGAGGTGTCATACATTCGGTACTTGGATCGGTTGGATCGTGAAGACGTTCGACTACATTAACCGCGTTACTAAATGCTTCCGCTTTTGGTCTACAAGGGTATGTGGACACACTCTCCCCTCTCATTTCTATGCATCTCCTAGATAGATCTTGCGTGATTGTAGGAATTTTTTGAAATACTGTGTTACCCAACACAACGGTGTTTGGATAATTGTTAAGGAAAATTTAGCATTGTCCTTCCAATGATTTTATTGAAAATCGTAGTACCACTGACATGCTTAGAGATAGCATTGACATGGTCTTCAAGCAAAGGTCAGACTCTGGATACATGAAGGATCCATCAGGAACATCTTGTAGAATAAGTCTTACAATTTCCTCGTGGAAGAATGGATAACCTTGCAGAAAAGGAAACTATAACAATAGGTCTTCTAGCCAGGTGTGCTAGGCATGACATCACCTTACCTGGTCATGTGAAGATGTTATAACTCCTGGAAATATATTCCAACCATCATATCTGACCGAGATTCAGATCTAATTAGTGTCAGGATACCTCAGACTCAGGATGTCTGAGAAGAAAAGGTGCAACACAAATTGGCGGGATGACATTGTAAGATTGTCGGGAAATGAACTATGGAACTGAGTTTTGAAACAAGAGGTCATCATTAAACCAAGGAGAGGATGACGAGGTGGCTGATGGACTCTGCGACAATTCATCGAGATGAACAAAAGATGGATTTCCGCAATGATGTGAACAAGGAGGTAACACTTGTCAGATCAAATGATATAATGAGTATGTTCGAGGAAACATACACAATTAAACATTGGTTGAAAGGTGCACCCGGAATATGGGCTTATGTAGCATGATCAATGTTAGAATGGTGATTCAATAACCAATAGTCAGAGGATGAACTCACGGCCACTAACTTCAAAGCAATAGGGTTGCTTGAATTACAAATACAAGCAACATCTCTCACTTGTTGTGTCAGGACCCCGATCCTAGGTCACACCGATCTAGCATGTAACACATCATATCACTTTGTGGCCTCACGCGCGGTATTTCCACGGGTGCCACCTTACCTGGCCCGGGACCGTTTGCGCCTTTTGGCTCACGTATATGATAGTGTCGCTAGCATCCATATGACAAAGAACCCGGGCCGACATGGCTAGTCGTGAACCCAAAGCGGCACAGACCTATGGAGACAGGCATACATGAATCACATCGAACATGTCGGTCACCAACGAGTGATTCCGGGATGTAGCACTGGGCTAACAGGACTCCGGGGATCCCAGGCTGTAGCAGGCTAGGCAGGACTCCGGAAATCACCGCGTGACATTTCCCCGAAGGGACAGACATAGGGACGAAGTGAAACACATGCCGGCCAGTCAAGTGTCCTGAACAGTAGTGCTGGGCTAGCAGGACTCCGGTGAACCGGGCTGTAGCGGACTACTATGGCTCGAGGAACACTAGACTACATTTCCCCATAAGAAAGGCTGCGAAGGATAAACAACTAGGTTGTCGGATCCTACACATACCAAGCATTTCAATCATACACACAATATGCTCGATATGTGTAAATACAACATGGCATCACAACATAACTCTACAACTCAAGTATTTATTCATTAGGCTCCGAGGAGCGAGATATTACAAACATGGGTCTCATGACCCAACATACAGAGCATACAAGCAACAAGCACATGCGGAAGCTTAACTTGTCTGAGTACAGACATCTACAAATGAAAAAGGCTGAGAAGCCTGACTATCTACCAGATCCTGCCGAGGGCACAAGATCGTAGCTGAGGTATCAAGTTAAACGTCGAAGTCCACGCGGAACTACTAGTGAGACTGAAGTCTCTCTGCAAAACATAAATTAAGCAAACGTGAGTACAAGGGTACTCAGCAAGACTTACATCAGAACTAGCTACAAATGCATCGGTATCAACAAAAGGGGGTGGTGGAGTTTAACTGCAGCAAGCCAGCTTTGACTCGGTGGCTATTCTGAACTACGACTGCAAGCAACTCTTTTGAGGTGGCGCACACGAGTCCACATATTCACCAATCAATACACCACTATGGATCCTCTCTCGTCTCCCTACGAGAAGGCCATCCATAGCACTCACACTTATCTTGCGAGTTTTAGAGTATCCACTTTCACTTTGTCTATGAACTGTTATGGGAAACCCAGAAGTCCTTTATCGCGGACACGGCTATTCGAATAGATCATTTATAACCCTGCAGGGGTGTACTTCGTCACACATGTTTCCACCACTTAGCGTCTGCACACGACATGTGCTCGGCAGACTTCAAGCGAAAGCCGACGTGGGTGTAGACCACGACCTGACTAACCACACAAGTCTCTAGTCCAGGGTCATCGCCTATTCAGGTTCCATCCGCAAGGAAATCCGGCCAGGGTGTCCTCAACGGCCCCGAACGATGTGAACAGGGTTCCCGAGACACCAAACGGGTGACTCGGTACACCGTGCCACGGTGTATCTACCGCAACATAGCCCACCCCTAGGGTCAGCGCTACGCACGGCCGCCAACACATATCCTACAAACACCAGAAACTAGTTGCAACTCCTGGACTAAGGTGTGAGGGGTCAGTAAGTCGAGCGGGGTCATATTTCAGGGCCCAACGTGTGGTAGTAGCTGTTTCATGGATCACAAACACAGAACTCAGTTCCTAAGGACGGTTTCAATGAGACAACCCACCATGTACTCCTACATGGCCTCTCACCGCTACCTTTACCAAAACGTGTTCACACACTTAGCTCACACACAATAGGACATGTTTACACAACTCCGATCCATCCCCGATGAATCAGACCTGACTCAACTCTAAGCAGTAGCAGGCATGACAAACAAGCATGAATGAGTAGGCACATTAGGGCTCAAACAACTCCTACTCATGCTAGTGGGTTTCATCTATTTACTGTGGCAATGACAGGTCATGCAGAGGATAAGGGGTTCAACTACCGCAACAAGTAACAGATGAATCGTTGTTGTCCTAATGCAGTAAAAGAGAGCAGGAGCGAGAGAGGGGGATTGTATCGGAATGAACAAGGGGGTTTTGCTTGCCTGGCACTTCTGAAGATAACATTGAGTCTTCATCGGTGTCAACGATCACGATGTCAGTACCACGTCTATCGAGAGGGGACAAATACCGGCAATAGAGAAGGAATACAATCAATGCAATGCACAACATGATGCATGATAATGACATGGCAATATGTTGTTGATTGAGCTAATGCAACTAGCAACACAATTAAATGAAGTTGGTTTCAATATAAGATTCAAATTCCAACTCCATATATGATTATTTAAATGCCCTTTATTGAATTTGTCCTAAACAGTGGCCTTAAGTTGTTCCAACATGCATGAAAATGGTACAGATGGATTCCTTGAATTTTTCTGATAATTTTTCATATATAATTTATCTCATTTGGAGTTACGGTTGAATTTCTATGATTTTTAGAAGTTTTGGGTATTTCTGGAATTTCCTGAATTATTTAAAATCCAGAAAATCATTTACTGCGTCAGCATTGTGTCATGCTGACCTCAGCAAGTCAACTGTGGCTGACCAGGTCAAACCTGACCAGTGGGGTCCACTGGTCAGTGTCACGGGGCTAGCTAGAGTCACTGACATGTGGGCCCAGTCAAAGGCCACGTCAGCAAGGTCGAAGCTGACGCGTAGGTCCCGCGGGGTTGGATTAGTTCTAACTAATTTCATTAACTGACTAATTAAACAGGTGGGGCCCGTGTGTAAGTGGGTCAGGGGGGGTCAATTAGTGGAGATATTAGCGGCTAATGACGTTGACCGTCAGCACGCCGGAGTTTTGGCCGGCGACGACATCAAATCGCGGCGGCGTCTGCCGAAGTTGCGCCAGAGGCGACGGAACGATGCGTCGAGGACAACAGGAGGTAGCCCATGCCCGCGCGCATCCAGGGGAACCAACGGAAGGGCGCGGGGTGGCCAGAGTTCGCCGGAATGGAGCTCGCGGCGGCGGCCGGAGTTCGGACCTCGGTGGAATGGCGTTGTGGAGCACAAGTGAGCAAGGTGAAATGCTGGGCAGCCTCCTGGGGTCACCAGGAGCTCGGTGCGGTGCACGGGCGCGACCCGTTCGAGCTCAGGCCACGGCGATGACAAGACGGGCGGCGGCCGGAGCTCGGCTAGCACGGCCTAGGCGCTAGGGTGCGGGAACGACCACGGGAAAAGAGGGGGAAGAACCGGGGGCTCACAGCGCATCATATGGGGTCGTCGACGAGCTCGGGGACGGACGGTTGACGGCGAATCGACGAAGACGATCCTCGGTGGCCGAGGAGGGGAACGGCGGAGCTGGCGGCATCCAGGGCTTCCGGCGCCTTCCGTCTTGGTGAGGAGGAAGAGGGGGACGAGGCGGGGCTCTCGAGCACGTTGGATGGGCTAGGGAGGTACGGTGGTCGCGGCTACGGCCAACGGCGGCGATGGGCGTGTTCGGTGGCGTCGTAGGGAGAGAGCAGAGGAGGGGGATGAGCTCGAGGGAGTGAGCGAGAGGGACCAGGGGGCTGCGTGGCGTCTCCCAGAGGCGTCCAGGCGACGAGGGGGGTGCGGCAAGCAGGAGCTGGCCGGAGCGCGTGGCCGCGCGCACGGGGCACACGCCCGGCGTCCTTCTGTCGCGAGGAAGACGACAGGGGGGAAGGCCAGTGGGCTGGGCTAGCCAGCTGGGCCAACCAGGTGGGCCTTGGTGGGCTGCACAGGTAGTTAGGTAGGTTTTCTCTCTCTCAGTTTTTTTCTAACTCTGTTCTTTTTCTATTTTGCAGGTTTGCTTTGAATTTGGTTTTGAAGCCAAATCAATTTTGTTGCTTCTCGAAATATTTTTTTGAAGCTAAAAGAATTAAACCAAGGCTCCATAAAATATTTCAGAATTATTGGACATATATTCATTTAATAGTAGATATAAATCCAATTCAAATAATTATTGATTTAAAATCAGAGCCCAAATAATTCCTTAGAAATGTTCCAAAATTTTGGTTTGATTTATAACTCTTGCCAAAATTGTCAGAGCTATTTCTAGGGCATTTTGGATTTACTGATTGAAATTTTAGGGTATCTTGCCCCTTTATTAAAATGATTTCCGAGGCTTTCAATTTTCCTCAATTCAAGTTTCAGAAATTTAGACATGATGCAACACCAGATGCTAGCACTAGGCATTAATAGAACTAGGGATGTGACAACTCGCCCCCACTAAACAAGAATCTCATCCCGAGATTCAAGACGTGAGGTAAGAAGACAGAGGGAACGCCAATAAAGAATCTTCACGATCCGATTGCCCTTCTCAAAGATGTTGATTCATTGCATCATGTCGATCTTGGCATCCTTGCTTTTGAGATCTTCATCCACGCGATGATGACGGAAAGGAACTCAACTAGGATTGATCTTCTCGAAGATCGAACTAAACAATATCAACTCCCGGAATGAGATGTTGAAACATCTCAAGTTGAGACACAAGACACATCGAGAGGGATGGGAGAACAATGACGGGGTTTGATTTGGTGGACAACAATTCCACGCCTAAATAGATGGCGAGGGGGTTTCAAAGTAGCGAGAAGTTATGTTGCCCATAATACCATAATGAGACATCTTAAGGAAAGTGACTCGCAGAAATATTCCCTTAAGTGGCAAAAAGAATTACTTTTGATTCAGAGATCATTGAAACTCTTCATACCAGCTTAAGGCAATTTTCAATTGATGGTTTGAAGGAGTTTGAAAGAATGACATACTCGGACTAGAATGGATGATGTGGACTACCTTGTTGAAGACAACGCAAGGGATGATTTGCTTATCATAGGAAATGGATGGGACCCATGGTAAGTCCACTTTTGAAGATGATCCTGAACAAAACTACCGAGGTGCAAGCTGGGAACAAAATGCAAATGTTGGGAATGATTCTGGTAACTGGGGAAGAACTCAACAGTCGAGAGTGGGTCCACTGTTTGAAAAGGTTATAACATAACCGAGGAAACTGGAAGCAAATCCCAGTTTAACGCCAACGGTAAAACCTAGTGCTTGTGCGTGCTCTCAAGAACTTGAGCATCTCCATATTCATTAAGGTTTTACCAATATCCGTGTCAAGGATCCTGGCAACACAACACACCACCATGATGAATGGTGATGGATGATGCAGATGCAAGGGAAGATAACACGTTCTCAGGTTTCACCTTAGCGAGACCAAGGGAACAAAATCTGGATGATCGACCGAGAGACATTTAGCACTCCGCTTCTAATGTTCTCCTTGATGTGCTAGGATAACCCATTTATTGATACGGTTTGGTATCTAGGACATCAAGTAAAAGGTCGGACTTTGGTAGCACAAGAATCCGTAAGGATTAACTACGAAGGTAAATCCTACGAAATCCTCATGGGGAGGTGGCCAACTTTCTTCAATCGAGATACTACAATGGTAGGTCTTCCGGCTGGATGTGTTGGCCACGACATCCACATTACCGGTTACAGAGGGACCAACAATATAGTTCTTGGAAAATGCTCCAACCATCATATCTGCCTGAGATTCAGATCTGGTTGGTGTCAGGATATTCCAGACTCACCGAGTCTAGAAGGGAAAAATGAAGGTTTGCAACACAATTTGACGAGATGATGTTGCGAGATTCTCGGGGAATGAACTGCGATAGCAAGCTCCAAAAACATGAGCTGGTTCTGCTACAAACATGTGAACACGCTGTCCCAGACAAGCATGACCACGTAGTAGTCTTACAACGAAACACTACCGAGTTCAGGTGGGGAACCACTATTGAAGATAACGAAGTCTCCTGCATGTCCGTTTGGGCCCTTCAGGAATAGCAATTGAACTTCTTATCCTTGAACAAATCAATCAGTGGCTTTGTGTACTAGGAGATACATATGGAATGGAGGTAGCGAGCCTTTCAAACCATAGCATACTTCGCACATGCATGACTGACTTGGGATGGTAACAGAGGAAACAAAAACAATCTTTCTCGAACTCACGGCGGCAACTTGCACCAAATGCACGTGAATCAGATAAAGTCACTTCTTCCATCCAACATATGCTTCATGAACGGGACATGAAGATAATGCCTATAAAAGTTTCCAACACTAGATTGATGTTCAACATGAGTCATGGGGGAGACAAAATGATGCTGATGGGCTCAACAACAACTCATCGGAATTTCCATATCACTGGACTTCCACCATCATGTGAACATGGTGATAGCATTGGTCAGACCAAAAGATGTAATGGTGTATGCTCGAGGGATCAACCACGAGTAAGACAACATTACGAACATCGTTGGTTCTGATTTGATTTGACGATAGCCCACACTCAATCAAGGTGTGGACAAGATAATAGATACAACAACTGATCACGAGGACCAATTGGTGAAGATATCATCTTTCTTCAACATACACACACAAACAAGGATATCCCTTAGGGATGAGCTAAGTCGGACAAGTTTTCATCTTCCAACTCTCCAAGTTGTTGTTAAGCTTAACCAACTAGCTCAGGGGTAACCAACACAAATTCTTGGAGAATGGGTGGTTGGAGGAAAACCAACATGATCACGAACTCAACATAGCAGTCAGGTGACAACCAGGTAATACTTCCGAGAAGATAATCGGAAAATCACGAACCACCGATATGTTATTAAGCTCGAGAACAATCTTGCTTTTCAGGGCAAGACGATATGATCGATAGAGCAAGGGTTTGGCAAAATCCTAACCCGTTGATCGAAGAGTGCACCAGGAAATAAGGACTAGGTAGCACGTTCAACCTTAGGGTGGTGATTCAATAATCAGCACACTAAGGATGAGAATATTGTCCATTAACTACCAAGCAATGGAGTTGCTAGGAGTATTGATTTCACACATCACGGTTCACTTGTCGGCATTCCGGTTGCGACAACACGGGACCGAGGAATGAAGAATGATGGTAAGAAGTATCATTGCGTCAAGAATTCATAGGAGAAGGTGCAATTCTTACGACGCTCTTGACATAAAGTGGGTAATACTCCGAGGTAGAACAGAGCAAAAGCTGGATTGGCATTTGATCTGCGGAATACAACTACTTTGACCCAACCCTGGATATGGGTGAGGTACTGGAGTTTGTTTCTCCTAGTCATTCTGAAATAGAATGACTTGACGGACCACTAGAGTAATAGGCATCGATAAACACGATTGCCAGCTACTCCTTACTATCAATTGATAGATGAAGGTCAGAATATAACTGAAGGGGGACAACTCAAAGGTACACATAACTTTCCGAGTTGTGGATGCATAGATTAGTATGTCGAACGAGTTCAACATATTTCTTCCGGGTAACCCATGCTGAAAGGTAGAACTGGCAGAGACACAATATGGAATGGAGAACTCATCACGAGCACTCGGGTTGTGATCCTTTGGTTCAAGAACTTCTGCCATAAGTGGTTCATAGTATTTGGAAGAAGGAAATACCACGGACCTCGAGGACTATCGCAAGGTTACTAATAACCTAAAGGAACGAGCAAACACTATCAACATGAGGTAAGTAGGGTGAATCTCGGGTTCAAAAACCCAGGAATAGAATGCCTACTAACTAATAGCATCACGGGATGCTTTCGAGAATGATGGCCAGAATCATCATACTGGGAACACAAAACATGGCTAGATTACTAGGTGGCACTCTAAGACATCTAGGGTCATAATAATAATCCCAAATATATGTCGAGGCAAAAGAATACCCCAACTCACAATTAGTGTGATTAACCTGGCCTAAATAGACATCAGGAACAGGGGAAAAGGTTTGCAAATGCATCAGACTATTTAGAAACCTGGGATGACTCGGACAGCATAATGGCTGTAAATGTTCGAAAAGATTTGAGACATCCTGCAAAAATGGTGGCATAACCACTCAGAATCATAATATCAAGGTTCTGAGGCCAGTTATGAATATATGGAAGTAGTAGGAACTGAACTGCAGCATGAATCCATCAATCCTATAAGTCAACGGGTTAGTAACACGTCATCCTGATAGATAGATAAGAAGGCCTAGTTCTTAATCCCCGTAGAAAGGAAGAGGTTGACTCAGATCAGAAGGCCATGAGGTGTAAGGAGTAAAAAGAGCCTTACGTTCCCTTCCACAATCAATTCCCCTACATAACTAAAGCATTTCTAGACTCAACTTCGACCAGTTTGGCTTGGTAATCCTACAGGCAGTCAGGCTCTGATACCAACGCTGTCAAGACCCCGATCCTAGGTCACACCGATCTAGCATGTAACACATCATATCACTTTGTGGCCTCACGCGCGGTATTTCCACGGGTGCCACCTTACCTGGCCCGGGACCGTTTGCGCCTTTTGGCTCACGTATATGATAGTGTCGCTAGCATCCATATGACAAAGACCCCGGGCCGACATGGCTAGCCGTGAACCCAAAGCGGCACAGACCTATGGAGACAGGCATACATGAATCACATCGAACATGTCGGTCACCAACGAGTGATTCCGGGCTGTAGCACTGGGCTAACAGGACTCCGGGGATCCCGGGCTGTAGCAGGCTAGGCAGGACTCCGGAAATCACCGCGTGACATTTCCCCGAAGGGACAGACATAGGGACGAAGTGAAACACATGCCGGCCAGTCAAGTGTCCTGAACAGTAGTGCTGGGCTAGCAGGACTCCGGTGAACCGGGCTGTAGCGGACTACTATGGCTCAAGGAACACTAGACTACATTTCCCCATAAGAAAGGTTGCGAAGGATAAACAACTAGGTTGTCGGATCCTACACATACCAAGCATTTCAATCATACACACAATATGCTCGATATGTGTAAATACAACATGGCATCACAACATAACTCTACAACTCAAGTATTTATTCATTAGGCTCCGAGGAGCGAGATATTACAAACATGGGTCTCATGACCCAACATACAGAGCATACAAGCAACAAGCACATGCGGAAGCTTAACTTGTCTGAGTACAGACATCTACAAATGAAAAAGGCTGAGAAGCCTGACTATCTACCAGATCCTGCCGAGGGCACAAGATCGTAGCTGAGGTATCAAGTTAAACGTCGAAGTCCACACGGAACTACTAGTGAGACTGAAGTCTCTCTACAAAACATAAATTAAGCAAACGTGAGTACAAGGGTACTCAGCAAGACTTACATCAGAACTAGCTACATATGCATCGGTATCAACAAAAGGGGGTGGTGGAGTTTAACTGCAGGAAGCCAGCTTTGACTCGGTGGCTATTCTGAACTACGACTGCAAGCAACTCTTTTGAGGTGGCGCACACGAGTCCACATATTCACCAATCAATACACCACTATGGATCCTCTCTCGTCTCCCTACGAGAAGGCCATCCATAGCACTCACACTTATCTTGCGAGTTTTAGAGTATCCACTTTCACTTTGTCTATGAACTGTTATGGGCAACCCAGAAGTCCTTTACCGCGGACACGGCTATTCGAATAGATCATTTATAACCCTGCAGGGGTGTACTTCGTCACACATGTTTCCACCACTTAGCGTCTGCACACGACATGTGCTCGGCAGACTTCAAGCGAAAGCCGACGTGGGTGTAGACCACGACCTGACTAACCACACAAGTCTCTAGTCCAGGGTCATCGCCTATTCAGGTTCCATCCGCAAGGAAATACGGCCGGGGTGTCCTCAACGGCCCTGAACGATGTGAACAGGGTTCCCGAGACACCAAACGGGTGACTCGGTACACCGTGCCACGGTGTATCTACCACAACATAGCCCACCCCTAGGGTCAGCGCTACGCACGGCCACCAACACATATCCTACAAACACCAGAAACTAGTTGCAACTCCTGGACTGAGGCGTGAGGGGTCAGTAAGTCGAGCGGGGTCATATTTCAGGGCCCAACGTGTGGTAGTAGCTGTTTCATGGATCACAAACACAGAACTCAGTTCCTAAGGACGGTTTCAATGAGACAACCCACCATGTACTCCTACATGGCCTCTCACCGCTACCTTTACCAAAACGTGTTCACACACTTAGCTCACACACAATAGGACATGTTTACACACCTCCGATCCATCCCCGATGAATCAGACCTGACTCAACTCTAAGAAGTAGCAGGCATGACAAACAAGCATGAATGAGTAGACACATTAGGGCTCAAAGAACTCCTACTCATGCTAGTGGGTTTCATCTATTTACTGTGGCAATGACAGGTCATGCAGAGGATAAGGGGTTCAACTACCGCAACAAGTAACAGATGAATCGTTGTTGTCCTAATGCAGTAAAAGAGAGCAGGAGCGAGAGAGGGGGATTGTCGGAATGAACAAGGGGGTTTTGCTTGCCTGGTACTTCTGAAGATAACATTGAGTCTTCATCGGTGTCAACGATCACGACGTCAGTACCACGTCTATCGAGAGGGGACAAATACCGGCAATAGAGAAGGAATACAATCAATGCAATGCACAACATGATGCATGATAATGACATGGCAATATGTTGTTGATTGAGCTAATGCAACTAGCAACACAATTAAATGAAGTTGGTTTCAATATAAGATTCAAATTCCAACTCCATATATGATTATTTAAATGCCCTTTATTGAATTTGTCCTAAACAGTGGCCTTAAGTTGTTCCAACATGCATGAAAATGGTACAGATGGATTCCTTGAATTTTTCTGATAATTTTTCATATATAATTTATCTCATTTGGAGTTACGGTTGAATTTCTATGATTTTTAGAAGTTTAGGGTATTTGTGGAATTTCCTGAATTATTTAAAATCCAGAAAATCATTTACTGCGTCAGCATTGTGTCATGCTGACCTCAGCAAGTCAACTGTGGCTGACCAGGTCAAACCTGACCAGTGGGGTCCACTGGTCAGTGTCGCAGGGCTAGCTAGAGTCACTGACATGTGGGCCCAGTCAAAGGCCACGTCAGCAAGGTCAAAGCTGACGCGTGGGTCCCGCGGGGTTGGATTAGTTCTAACTAATTTCATTAACTGACTAATTAAACAGGTGGGGCCCGTGTGTAAGTGGGTCAGGGGGGTCAATTAGTGGAGATATTAGCGGCTAATGACGTTGACCGTCAGCACGCCGGAGTTTTGGCCGGCGACGACATCAAATCGCGGCGGCGTCCGCCGGAGTTGCACCAGAGGCGACGGAACGATGCATCGAGGACAACAGGAGGTAGCCCATGCCCGCGCGCATCCAGGGGAACCAACGGAAGGGCGCGGGGTGGCCAGAGTTTGCCGGAATGGAGCTCGCGGCGGTGGCCGGAGTTCGGACCTCGGTGGAATGGCGTTGTGGAGCACGGGTGAGCAAGGTGAAATGCTGGGCAGCCTCCTGGGGTCACCAGGAGCTCGGTGCGGTGTACGGGCGCGACCCGTTCAAGCTCCGGCCACGGCGATGACAAGACGGGCGGCGGCCGTAGCTCGGCTAGCACGGCCTAGGCGCTAGGGTGCGGGAACGACCACGGGAAAAGAGGGGGAAGAACCGGGGGCTCACAGCGCATCGTATGGGGTCGTCGACGAGCTCGGGGACGGACGGTTGACGGCGAATCGACGAAGACGATCCTCGGTGGCCGAGGAGGGGAACGGCGGAGCTGGCGGCATCCAGGGCTTCCGGCGCCTTCCGTCTTGGTGAGGAGGAAGAGGGGGACGAGGCGGGGCTCTCGAGCACGTTGGATGGGCTAGGGAGGTACGGTGGTCGCGGCTACGGCCAACGGCGGCGATGGGCGTGTTCGGTGGCGTCGTAGGGAGAGAGCAGAGGAGGGGGATGAGCTCGAGGGAGTGAGCGAGAGGGACCAGGGGGCTGCGTGGCGTCTCCCAGAGGCGTCCAGGCGTCGAGGGGGGTGCGGCAAGCAGGAGCTGGCCGGAGCGCGTGGCCGCGCGCACGGGGCACACGCCCGGCGTCCTTCTATCGCGAGGAAGATGACAGGGGGGAAGGCCAGTGGGCTGGGCTGGCCAGCTGGGCCAACCAGGTGGGCCTTGGTGGGCTGCACAGGTAGTTAGGTAGGTTTTCTCTCTCTCAGTTTTTTTCTAACTCTGTTCTTTTTCTATTTTGCAGGTTTGCTTTGAATTTGGTTTTGAAACCAAATCAATTTTGTTGCTTCTGGAAATATTTTTTTGAAGCTAAAAGAATTAAACCAAAGCTCCATAAAATATTTCAGAATTATTGGACATATATTCATTTAATAGTAGATATAAATCCAATTCAAATAATTATTGATTTAAAATCAGAGCCCAAATAATTCCTTAGAAATGTTCCAAAATTTTGGTTTGATTTATAACTCTTGCCAAAATTGTCAGAGCTATTTCTAGGGCATTTTGGATTTACTGATTGAAATTTTAGGGTATCTTGCCCCTTTATTAAAATGATTTCCGAGGCTTTCAATTTTCCTCAATTCAAGTTTCAGAAATTTAGACATGATGCAACACCAGATGCTAGCACTAGGCATTAATAGAACTAGGGATGTGACATGTTGATATTCCCGGTTAGTCAATACGGGGACCAAGAAAGAATGGTGCTTGTGAGAAGTATCACTATGCTAAGAATTCTTAAGAGGTGGAGCAATCCTTGCAACATCCTTGACATAGAGGACAGTAATACTTCAAGGTAGAACATAATCACTACTGCAGGTTGCTGCTAACGCGACACTATGATCAGAGACCCTTCAACGAAACTGTGTGTGATGCAATAATCGCAAACGGTGTTGTAAAAGAACCGTCAAAAAAGGTGCAAAACATTTGCGATGCCGGATGCATCAAAGACGGTTCTGATTTTAATTGCGTGTGCGATGTAGGGCATACGGTTCAGTTCAATGAACTGTTTACGATGAGGCTCTCGGATTACGGGTTCCGGCAAACCCTTGAGGTTCGAACACTGGGGTGCACACAAAGATCTCTCTCTCCCTAGCTTGCTCTCGCAACGATCTCAAGGCCTAGCTCTCCGGACCCAAGGAACAAGAGACACGAGAGATTATACTGGTTCAGGCCACCGTTGTGGTGTAATACCCTACTCTAGTGTGGTTTGGTGGATTTCCTTGTAGGCTGAGGATGAACAAGTACAAGAGATGAACAGCCTCCCGAGGAGAGGTGGTCTTGAGCTCGGTGAGCTTGACTGTGTGAGAGTGGCCTTGGTGGAGTGGATCCAATCCAAAATGAGCCAATCCTTGACTACGGTGGTGGCTAGTCCTATTTATAGAGGCCCTGGTCCTCTTCCCAAATGTAGGCGGGAAGGGATCCCACATCGGCCAATTTCAAAGGGAGACAACTGGTACTAGTTACCTGACAAAAGGTGGTCTTCGCCTGCCAAAGGCTCTGGTGGTGACGCTACTATGGGCTCCGTGGTGACCTCCGTCCTGCCGTCCTGCTGGTCTTGGTCTTGTTGCACCGATGTGGAAATCTTTGCCTGATGCCTCGGGACTCCTCGCCCGCGCCTGCCTCTTTAGCACCAAAGAGGAAACTGGCACTCTGCGCCTGCTGACGCCTGCATGGCTTCGGTCGTCATGGCTCATGTCACATGAACCTCGCGAGGTGCCCCTCGCCTTGATATCTCCATTCCTCGCGAGCCAGCCTAGTGAGGCCGCCCCTTAGGAGGTCTTGGTGTCATCCACCTCGCGAGGCTTGGCCCCTCGCGAGGGTCTTGAGTGGTTGTTGATAAAGATGGGCCGTACTAGGCCGCAAGCCGAGCCACGCCCTGGGCGGAGGCAGGCATGTCTGGGTACCCCCGTTCCCAGGATGCCAACAGTAGCCCCCAGGCTCAAGGCGTGCTCGGACTTGGCTTCGAGGCGAAGCCAAAGGTCAAGTGCGGAGCACCGCGGGCCCCAACTGCTTGCGGCCTTGATTGGCGCATGGCGACTGACAGGACATGGGCGCCTCCGCTTCCCCATGCTGCCTCGGCAACTGTCCGACTTGACGAGACCCTGCTACATGCAGAAAAACCATCATTACCTGCGATCGTGGAGGCTGGCGGTTGGCCTCCTTCTAGCTATAAATGAGGAGGGGGCAGAGCCCCCGTCACTCATCTCTTCCTCCATTCCGCCCGCTTCTTCTTCCTCCTCCTCCTTGTCGCGGCGCTCATGGCACCGATACGGAGATTCTCCGATGGTGAGAAGGGGAAAACCCCCTGTGAAGAGCTAGGGCCACTCCCACCAAAGAAGAGGCTGGCCCGCTCTCACGACGTCGCCGTGAGGCCGGTGATGAGGCCTTGGTACGAGCGGCCTCCCCCCAGCTTCCTGTTGCCCTTGCACGCCCAAGTGCAAGGCTCCGGAGGGGGAGGTAGCGGCCCGCGCAGCTCGTGCCTTGGCCGTGGTGGCAGTGCGCGTCGCCGCTCCCCGAACCCACGCCGAGGGCTCTTTGCATGAACTCGTGGTGTGGGAAGCGGTGCCGCCGCGCACGTGGATCTGATTCCCACAGTTCTTCTCTGAAGAGATGCCACCGAGGGGGCCGCTCGAGCTGTGGCTGCAACACGCCGAGTGCGATGGCCTGGCGACGGGGGCAGAGGTTGAGGTCGTTTCCCCGGGCAAGATGTTCACACTACAAAAAAATACACTTCCATGATGATACGTGTTTGTCATAGTAGGTCACATTTTTTGTCATGCATGTACATCCATGACGATTTTATGACAGAATCGAGATAGTCATACATGTGCTGTCGTAGAAGTGTTCCATGACATTACCAAAATTATCATCACGGAAGTGTCCACTTCTATGACAATAAATCGCGCGTAACAGAAGCGCTTTCGTCAAGGGTGACCGACACATGGCATCCACCTTAACGGAACGTCGTTAAGCTATCGGGTCTGGTTTTGGATCCGATAACCTGCTAACAGCCACGACCAATGCCTATTTTCCACGTGTAAAATTCTCATTGGCCAACGGAACCACGCGTCAACTCCGCATCGGCACAGGTGTCACTCATCCAACGGTCGAGATGGGCCTGTGATATGTTGACATATGGACGGGCCCAAAAGTGGCCCATAAAGTTTAAATGGGCAGCCAAACTGAAGGCCCATAAGATTTAGCAGACCCTAATGGGCCGGCCCAGCTAAAGGGCCACAAGATTTTGCAGACCATTATGGGCCGGCCCAGCTAAAGGCTGACAAGATTTAGCGGATCACAATGGGCCCGCCTAGCTAAAGGCCCACAAGATTTTGCACACCATAATGGGCCGGCCCAGCTAAAGGCCCAACATTCTCTGTTAAGGCCCGTACGGTTAGTGTCAAATCGGCCCGTCAACGGCCTATCCTAAACTTGTCATCATTGCGGCCCATGGTCACTTCTAGCCCGTTAACAGTCCGCTAAGTATTTGGGCCGAATTACGGCCCGGTGTATTTCCGGCCTGTTAAAGGAACTGCTTCATTTGGGCCCATTTACAATCCATTGAAACTTTCGGCCCATAAATGACCGTGAAGGATTTGGGTCATATTCGTCCATGTCTGACATTCGGCCTGTTAGAGGCCCACTATAGATTTGGGCCACTTGCGGCCTGTTGTGGTTTTCGGCCTGTTAACATCGGAGGAAAACCATGGGCCATATGTGGTCCAACGTCACATCGGGCCCATTAACGGCCCATATAAAAATGACGATAATCTAGCCCGACCAAACTTCCGGCCTGCTAAAGGCCCGTGTATTAGGACGGCGCATTTACGCCTCGTTTGAATTTCGGCCTGTCAAAGATCCGCATCGTAAATGGGCCACCATTTCGGCCTACTAAGACCAGTGGGTTATTTGGCACAATCAGGGCCCAATCTCACTTTCGGCCAATTAAAGGCCCATGTTTTTTATGGGCTCGAGATATTTACACCTGTAAACGGCCTATTGTTACTAAGGGGCCAAATTAAGTTTAGGTCTGTTAAAGGCCCACTATGGGCACAGGCCTACCAGAAAAATATGAAAGCTTATGCTGATTTAGGCCCAGATATTTTTTGTGGGCTACATGCAAATTTCGGCCTATAACCATTTTTAGCCCAATTGGAATGGGCCGGAGAATGTTGGCATGTTGGGCTCCTACGAAGCTTTCGGCTAATACATTACCAAGATAAACCTACACTATACAAAAATAGCGTCGTAATTACTACAGCCTTTGGCAGCATCATAAATGATGTATCACAACAAAATAAATTACAACCATACAACAAAAGGCCTGTTGGCATAAAGTTTACAATCCTTGCAGATAAAAGCACCATCAGATGTATAGAAGCACAGGTCATTTGACCTGAGTGCTAATGTTTCAGGCTGTAGAATCTGATGGAGCAGCAGGATCTTCACCTTTTTTCCGCCATTGCTCTTGAACAACGAAGCGAATGTCTGATAGTCTGGTTTCAAAACCATTCATATCTTGACGACATTGGTCAACCACAATTCTTGTTTCCAAAACAACGTCCATTATGGATTGGACTTGTGTCTGGAGCACAGATATATCACTCTGTCTAGCAGGAAGATTTTGTTCAGTAGGCGATTTGGACGAGGTTACCTTGAAAACCAACCCAGAATTATGCAGGAAGGTGCTTTTTGCACTGTTAGTGGAGAGATACTGACGCACTACAGCAAGAGGTGACATTGTGCCTGTGGTACCTTCAGGTGGTTGTGGCTGTTCAATCATTTGTTCCATAGCTTCCTGAAAGTTTGAACTTGTAGATTAGTGTAGCAGATAAGTTACTAATGAGACAAAAACAAACAAAGTAGGTTACACATTTATACATAACTTATTTTGGTGAACTACTGTAATACATTAGCATGTATTGTAGTGCCAACTACATAATAAAATCACTTTCAGAACATATGTCCATGTAGCATGCCTAATGTATTGTCTATTTCCTCACATTCGTTGACATCTAAGGATAAAGAGACATGGTTTAAAGTAGAATGAACATAGTATGGCATCATTCATATCATGGGAAAACAGATATAAAACAATCAGGCTATTTTATCATTATGTGCGCACGTGAACATAACAACTAGATTACAGATCAAGACCAAAAGAATATCCTTCATCTCTTTTAAACCATGTAAGGTGAAATGATACGTTAAGAAAACTGTGTATAAAAGTGAACAGAGTAACTAACATTGGCTACAAACCAAGTAGTTAAATGAACACATCACAGTACCAATCAGTTCAAAGGCAGGAGGAGTAAGGACTTACAACAGCGGCTTGAACTAATGTGCTCATGCCCTTCATCTTACTGGTGTGGAAATCCTTGAAGATTTGCACTGCATTCAGTTCAGCTTCTTTTTAGTACGCACGGGCTTTCCTCTGTATTTGGAACAAGTCAATATAGATATGATAATATGGCATAGAAAAAAGAAGGAAGTAGTAGCTATTTACAAGAGCCTCGTAGTGTGCAATATAGCTATGAGATCCTATTGTCTGTTGGAATTTCTCTTTAGAATGGTTGGATTTGTTCTTCAAACAGTTAGCCTAGAAGAAGATACACTTGTAAGGCACATACATAAATAAAGTTCAATATGTGGTCTGATCAAAAACATAAAGCCTACCGGATACTTTGGATCAGACCAGTGTTTAACGAGGGCTGTCTAGTCTTCATCTGTAATATATTCCACTTGAGATGCTTGGGTGATTTCATTGTTAGCCTTGCCTTCAAAGTGAGATTAAGGTGGTACCGATACTATCACAGAGCAGATTGAAAAACATGAGTGCATGCTTGTTTAGTTGCATCATCTTTCAGATCCAACTTGAACCTCATCTGTTGAAAAAAGAATGTGAGTCTTATTAGGAGGAAGCTAGAAAGTATGGGACAGACCAAGACAATATTACTAATTGCGATCATTAACATTACTTACGGATAAATGGTCAAGGAAGGTTTTAAAGTGGGTATTGTCTTTCTCATTCTTGTACTGGATCCACGTTGGGAGGATACGTGCATGACACCTAACGGCTGCCTCTGATACTAACTTGGCTGACTCTATAGCATCAAGTGGCCTTTTGAAACCTGCCTCAAAATGGATCCCCATTCTTCCTCCTTTAGATTTTGTTAACCTGTCAAGCATTATCCCTGATGTCTGTTTCTGCTTGCGCCATGGTGCTAGTTCAACAACAAATATGGAAAGTGTTAGTGTACATCAAATTGTGAGAGTACATATAAAGGAGCATGCAACTTCAACTTGACTCGGTCAGGTACCGTCTTGGTGTTCATGCTCATGAGGTTCATCTGATCTTGCCAAGTCCTGTTGTGTTAGCAGTGCTACGGAAGTAGTGTTAGGTGTGAAGGCAGCTTGGGAACTGGCCAGTTCCGGAGCAAACGAACGAGTAACTAGTTGAGATGCTTGCACAGTTGAAGCGGATGCTGCAGCTGGTGGAGCAGGTGATACTGTGTTTCTAGATTTAGCCGGTGGCCTTGGACCTTCTACTGCACTATAAGTACCAGCAGAATCTCGACGGCAGATCCTTTTCCGTTTCACCCGACGAGTAACACCACTCCCTACTATATTAGTTTCCTTGCTCTTTTTTGACTTTGCCATGTCAAGAAGTACCCACAACACAAAAGAATAAAATCGCTCTTCAGAACTCATTGATGCATGATACAGACAAGCAATACTTTGATGTAAGACAACCGTACGAGAATGGAATATGTAAGAAAAACATGACTACATGACATATTCACAACTACGATGTGTAAACTAAGCAGAAGGATTTTCAAGAAAATAGAAGTAATGCAAGCTAGACACCATATGAAAGATGCAACCAATATTACTCTGCCAAGTTAAAAGTGTCTTGTCGTAAGTGGCAATTCAAAAAATTAGAAGCAGTACAACGTAGAAATCAATGCAAGATGCAACCACTATCAAACTGCCTTGTTAAAAGCGTCCAATCATGAGTGACTGATGCGGGATACACAACAATAGTACTTTGATGTAAGAACATGGTATGATAGATAGATGCAGTGTATTCTAGACGCAAAAATCCATGTCATATGCACATGTATAACGTATAAACTCAGCAGGTGCAATTTAATCAAAATAGAAGAAATACAGGCTAGACAACATATGCAACATGAAACCAATGATCACACTATCAACTTAGAGCAAGCACCTGCGATGGTGGAGTACGGGAGATGAACTCATCATGTAGACTTGGGACTTCAACTTCATTAGCAGTAGAAGTGGCAAATCTAGAGAGTCCCTGTTTGGGTCGGTGTGGAGGACCACCAACATCCCCTAACTTACTCTTTTCCTTCCTATTTTCTTATACTGCCTTATGAAGTCAAAACCACAAGAAGATGAATAAAATTAGCTCTGCATAACTGGTTGATGCATGATACAGACGAACACTACTTTGATGTAAGGCAAGCGCAGGATAGGAGGATGGAATATATACAAAAAAGACAGCATTTCATATTCACACGTACGATAGGAGGATGGAATGTATGAAAAATCACTAAGCGGAAGGCATTTCAAAAAAAAATAGAAGAAATGAAAGCTAGGCACCATATGAACATGCAACCAATATCACTCTATCAGGTAAAAAGTGTCTCATCATAAGTGCCATTTCAAGAAATTATAAGCAGTACAAGCTAGAAGACAATGCAAGATGCAACCTACATCACAGTCCCAAGTTAAATGTGTCTTATGGGTAAGTGATCATTGCATGTATAAGTTGTAAGCTACGCAGATGCAATTCAACATAATCAGATGCAATACAAACTAGACATCATACGGAAAACGCAACCACATATAACAGTTCCAAGTTAGAGCAAGCACCTGTGATGGTGGAGTAGGGGAGATGTGCTCATCATGTACACGTATGTTCTAGAAATAGGAACACGTGTCATATTCACAGGAATTATGTGTAAAGTAAGCAGATGCAATTCAACAAAGTTAGAAGCAATACAAGCTAGACATCATACGCAACATGCAACCACATATAATAGTGACAAGTTAGAGCAAGCACCTGTGATGGTGGAGTAGGGGAGATGTGCTCATCATCTACACAGCTATGTTGACTGTCCATCCTTGTGTTGTCTTGCGAATCTTGTTGGGAGGATGGCGGAGTAGAATCTGTAGATACCCCCCGTTTGAGTTGCTCCAAAGGACGACCATCATCCACTGCCGGACTAATTTCCTTCTGCTGTAAAGATTTTGCATTGTGAAGTGAAACCGATAAGAAAAAGGAATAAAATTCGCTCTTCAGAACTCATTCATGCATGATACTGACGAACACTACACGGATGAAAGGCAAACACATGATGCGAGGATGGAATATGTATGGAAAACAGGATGGCATGACATATTCACACCTATGATGTGGTAACTAAGCAGAAGGCATTTGAACAAATTAGAAGCACTGCAAGCTAGACACCATATGAAAGATGCAACCAATATCACTCTGCCAAGTTCAAACTGTATGGCGTTCCAACAAATTAGAAGCAGTACATGCTAGAAATCATATGCAAGACACAACCAATATCATAGTGGCGACTTAAAGGTGCCCTATCATAAGTGACTGATGCGGGATATGCAAGAACAGTAGTCTGATGTAAGAACATCGTGTGATCAGATATAGTATGTTCTAGAAACAGGAACACATGTCATATTCACATGCATTATGTGTAAAGTAAGCAGATGCAATTCAACAAAGTTAGAAGCAATACAAGCTAGACATCATACGCAACATGCAAGCACATATAATAGTGCCAAGTTAGAGCAAGCACCTGTGATGGTGGAGTAGGGGAGATGTGCTCATCATCTACACAGCTACGTTGACTGTCTAGCCTTGCGTTTTCTTGAGAATCTTGTTGGGAGGATGGCGGAGTAGAATCTATAGAGAACCTCTGTTTCAGTTGCTCGGAAGGACCACCATCATCCAATGCCTTGGCAATTTCCTTCAGGTTTATAGATTTTGCATTGTGAGGTTAAATCGACAAGAAAAAGGAATATAATTCGCTCTTTAGAACTCATTCATGCATGATACAGACGAACACTACTCTGATGAAAGGCAAAGTCATGATATGAGGATGGAATATGTATGAAAAAATGGACGGCTTGGCATATTCACACCTATGATGTGGTAACTAAGCAGAAGGCACTTAAACAAATTAGAAGCACTGCAAACTAGACACCATATGGAAGGTGCAATCAACATCACTCTGCCAAGTTAAAACTGTCTCGTCATAGGCGGCGTTCATCAAACTAGAAGCAATGCATGCTAGAAATCATATTCAAGACGCAAACCAATATCACACTACCAACTTAAAGGTGTCCCATCATAAGTGACTGATGCATGGTACACAAGAAGAGTAGTTTCATGTAAGAACATGGTGTGATAGACAGATATAGTATGTACCAAAAAAAGGAAAGCGTGTCATATTCACATGTATCATGTGTAAGCTAAGAAGATGCAGTTTACACCAATTAGGAGCAATACAAGCTAGACACCATATGCAACATGCAACCAGATCACACTGCCAAGTTAGAGCAAGCACCTTGGATGGTGGAGTAGGGGAGCGGAGACTTGGACCTTGTAATGGACTATGAGTACAAGGAGAATCGGTACAGATGCTCCGTTTACGTTGCTGTAGAGGACCACCATCATTGCCTTCCTTACTCTTTTCCTTCCTCTTTCTTGATTTTGCCTTGTCAAGTCAAACCCACAAGAAAAAGGAATAAAATTTGCTCTTCAGAACTCATTGATGCATGATACTAACGAACACTACTTTCATGTAAGGCAGCCACATGATAGGACCATGGAATATGTATGAAAAACAGGACGACGTGACATATTGACATGTATGATGTATAAAGTGTAAACTAAGCACAAGGTGCTTGAACTTGTTAGAATCAATGCAAGCTAGAAACCATATGAAAGATGAAACCAATATCACTCTTCCAAATTAAAAGGGTGCCCTAACAAATGTATTTGACCAAATTAGAAGCAATACATGGCAACAGGCTAGAAATAATATGCAATATGCAACAAATAAAGGTGACTCATCGTAAGTGATTGATGCAGGATACAGAAGAGAGGTAGTTTCATGTAAGAACAAGGTTAACACATATATGTAGTGTGTACCAAAAATAGGAAGGCATGTCATATTCACAGGTATAATGTGTAAACTAAGTAGATGCAATTTACCCTAATTAGAAGCATTACAAGCTAGACAACGTATGCAACATGCAACCACATATCACACTTCAAAGTTAGAGCAAGCACCTGTGATGGTGGTGTAGGGGAAGTGCGGTCTTCAAGTACAGAGCTACGTTCAATATCTTCATTTAGGCTTGCTGTTTCTTGAGAATCATGTGGAGAGGATGAAATTGCATTCTTTATAAGAGTAGCACGTCTCATATTAACCCACAGGCGTGATTGTCTCATCATCAGTGATAGATGCAGGATACACAAGAACAGTAGTTTGATGTAAGAACATGGTGTGATAGGCAGATGTAGTATGTACCAAAAACAGGAAGGTGTGTCATATTCACATGTATAATGTGTAAGCTAAGGAGATGCAATTTAACAAATTAGGAGCAATACAAGCTAGGCACCACATGCAACATGCAACCAGATATCACACTGCCATGTTAGATCAAGCACCTTGGGTTGTGGAGTAGGGGAGATGAGATTTGGAACTAGCACTGCAGTACGAGTAGCAGGAGAATCTACAGAGATCATCTGTTTCGGTTGCTCGAGAGGACCACCATCATTCCGTGCCTTCGTCCTTTCAGATTTTGCCTTGTCAAGTAAACACACAAGAAAAGGAATGAAATTCACACTTCCAAATTCGTTGATGCATGATACTGACGAACACACACTACTAGGGAAAAGCCTAATAGCAGCGCGGGTTTTAGGCCTATCAGTAGCGCGGGACGATGCACTACTGATAAGGCGCTACAGCTAACGTATAGCAGTAGCGCATGTCGTCCCATGCTATTGCTATACATGGATAGCTGTAGCGCGCTTCAGAGAAGAGCGGTGCTGATATTATCTGCAATGCTTTTTACAGGGAAGCGCTACTGGTAACGCGGCGCTACTGCTAACTTTTTTCCCCTCGCTACTACTAGTTTTATTAGTTTTTTTCTGCATATTTGTTTTGTATTTGAATAGGCTTTATACAATAATCTTTAGCATATCATACACATACAAATGTAATCATAGCATATACATACAACTAGTCTCATCAAATCATGTCATCATCATAATCATCATCCAACACAAAGTGGTCTCTCGTCATCATCTCGAAAATAGCGATACAAGTCTCGATTACATGCAAATACATCGTCATCCATCTAAACAATGATATACGCGAGAAGAGCTATCACTTTGAGTGAGAGCGGAACTATGCAGTACATGAGTTCGTATCCCTCTCTCGCATTAGCGTGAACCTAAACTAACTACTTCCTGTCACTCGGAAACCGGAAACCGGTGCACCTGGGCCTGACACTCCGGCCACTCATCGTATATATACTCCTGGCGTAGCACTTCTTCGCCATCGATGATCTATGCACCTGCATCGTCACTTGAGTCGATGATATGCAACATATATTGTTGAGCAACAGAAAGAGACAAACTTGGCAAAATAGAAACAACATATCATAAGCATAAATAACAAAGTTCATCGTACCCAAAATGCCCTAACTAGACTGATCTTCGCTAGTCGAGGAGGAGGACAGTTTAATTACATCACAAATAAAGTTTCGCCATGCATAACTCAAAGTTTTTGTCATACAGAAAGTATGGACTAAACGGACACATTGTCATATATCGACAATCACTCCACCATGTCGTGCCATCCATCCATGTTAGGGAGATAGTCCCCGAGCTTAGTGAAAGGCTTCATGTCGAGACGCTGAGAGGCTACCCATGTTCGGACGTCTTCCCGTGACATTTGTCCTTCTCCGTAGAACTGATACGTCCATTTTGCATCATGCTTTTATATCAATATTTATTGCATTATGGGCTGTTATTACACATTATATCTCAATACTTATGGCTATTCTCTCTTATTTTACAAGGTTTACCATGAAGAGGGGGAATGCTGGCAGCTGGAATTCTGGCTGAAAAAGGAGCAAACGTTGGAAACCTATTCTGCACAGCCCCAAAAGTCATGAGACTCCATGAAACAACCTTTTGGATTTAATAAGAATTTCTGAGCAAAAGAAATAGGCCAGGGGGCCCACACCCTGTCCAGGAGACAGGGGGCACCCCCCCCCCCCTATATGGCGCGCCCCTATCTCCTGGCCCCCCTGGTGGGCCTTTGGCGTCCATCTTCTGCTATATCATCATTTTTACCCTGGAAAAAAATCATGGGCAAGCTTACAGGACGAAACTCCGCCGCCACGAGGCGGAACCTTGGCGCAATCAATCTAGGGCTCTGGCAGAGCTGTTCTGCCGGGGACACTTCCCTCCGGGAGGGGGAAATCATCACCAACATCATCACCAACGATCCTCTCATCGGGAGGGGGTCAATCTCCATCAACATCTTCACCAGCACCATCTCCTCTCAAAACCCTAGTTCATCTCTTGTATCCAATCTTGTATCAAAACCACAAATTGGTACCTGTGGGTTGCTAGTAGTGTTGATTACTCCTTGTAGTTGATGCTAATTGGTTTACTTGTTGGAAGATCATATGTTCAGATCCTTTATGCATATTATTACTCCTCTGATTATGAACCTGAATATGCTTTGTGAGTAGTTACGTTTGTTCCTGAGGACGTGGGTGAAGTCTTGCTATTAGTAGTCATGTGAATTTGGTATTCGTTCGATATTTTGATGAGATGTATGTAGTCTTTTCCTCTAGTGGTGTTATGTGAACGTCGACTACATGACACTTCACCATTATTTGGGCCTAGAGGAAGGCATGGGGAAGTAATAAGTAGATGATGGGTTGCTAGAGTGACAAAAGCTTAAACCCTAGTTTATGCGTTGCTTCGTTAGGGGCTGATATGGATCCATACGCTTAATGCTGTGGTTAGCTTTACCTTAATACTCCTTTTTGTAGTTGCGGATGCTTGCAATAGGGGTTAATCATAAGTGGGATGCTTGTCCAAGTTAGGGCAGTACCTAAGTACCAGTCCACCCACATATCAATACCGAACGGGAATCATATGAATGTGATGAAAACTAGCTTGACGATAATTCCCAATGTGTCCTTGATACGTCTCCAATGTATCTACTTTTCCAAACACTTTTGCCCTAGTTTTCGACTCTAACTTGCAAGATTTGAATGAAACTAACCTGGACTGACGTTGTTTTCACCAGAAGTACCATGATGTTGTTTTATGTGTAGAAAAGAAAAGTTCTCGGAATGTCCTGGAAATCCACGGAGGCACTTTTTGGAATTAATAAGATTTTTGGCAAAAGAATTAATGCCAGGGGGCCCACAGCCTATCCACGAGACAGGGGGCGCGTCCCCCTAGGGCGCGGCCTTTTGTCTCGTGGGCCCCCTGGACCTCCACCGACCTCAACTCCAACTCCATATATTCACGTTCGGGGAGAAAAAAATCAGAGAGAAAGTTTCATCATGTTTTACGACACGGAGCCGCCGCCAAGCCCTAATCTCTCTCGGGAGGGCTGATCTGGAGTCCGTTCGGGGCTCCAGAGAGGGGGATTCGTCGCCGTCGTCATCATCAACCATCCTCCATCACCAATTTCATGATGCTCACCGCCGTGCGTGAGTAATTCCATCATAGGCTTGCTGGACGGTGATGGGTTGGATGAGATTTACCATGTAATTAAGTTAGTTTGGTTAGGGTTTGATCCCTAATATCCACTATGTTCTGAGATTGATGTTACTATGACTTTGCTATGCTTAATGCTTGTCACTAGGGCCCAAGTGCCATGATTTCAGATCTGAACCTATTATGTTTTCATGAATATATGTGTGTTATTGATCCTATCTTGCAAGTATATAGTCACCTATTATGTGTTATGATCCGACAACCCCGAAGTGACAATAATCGGGATACTTCTCGGTGATGACCGTAGTTTGAGGAGTTCATGTATTCACTATGTGCTAATGCTTTGATTCGGTTCTCTATTAAAAGGAGGCCTTAATATCCCTTAGTTTCCGCTAGGACCCCGCTGAACACGGGAGGGTACGACAAAAGATGTCATGCAAGTTCTTTTCCATAAGCGCGTATGACTATTTCCGGAATACATGCCTACATTACATTGACGAACTGGAGCTAGTTCTATATCACCCTATGTTATAACTATTGCATGAGGAATCGCATCCGGCATAATTATCCATCACTGATCCATTACCTATGAGCTTTTCACATATTGTTCTTCGCTTATTTACTTTTCCGTTGCTACTGTTACAACTACTACAAAAACCCAAAAACATTTATCTTTACTTTCGCTACCGTTACTATTATTATCATACCACTTTTTCTACCAAATACTTTGCTGCAGATACTAAGTTATCCAGGTGTGGTTGAATTGAGAACTCAACTGCTAATAATCAAGAATATTCATTGGCTCCCCTTGTGTCGAATCAATAAATTTGGGTTGAATACTCTACCCTCAAAAGCTGTTGTGATCCCCTATACTTTTGGGTTATCAAGACTAATTTCTGGCGCTGTTGCCAGGGAGCATAGCTCTATTCTCTGAGTTACTTGGGATTTATATATGTTGATCACTATGAAGAACTTGAAAGATGCTAAAACCAAGATTTTGCCCTCAACTACGAGGGGAGGTAAGGAACTGCCATCTAGCTCTGCACTAGATTCTCCTTCCGTTATTAGTAGGCTTGTGACACCTAAACCTACTACTGCTATGAATTCTGATATGTCGCATGTTATTGATGATGCCACTTCTGCTATGCATGATGAAACTACTTCTGTGCATGATACTACTTTGCCATTAGTTGAATTTCTTGATGAACAACTTGCTAGAGTTAGGGGGAATGAAAATATTGAGGAACCTATTATTGATGATAGTGATGATGAAGGTTCCCTCAATGATTATGTATTACTTGTTGTTCCTAAGGGTTATGTTATGAATGAAGAAGCTGCTAGGGAAATTTTTGCTTGCAATGATAGAAATGATCTTAAGAAATTATTAGCTAAATGGAAGCAGCAGTCTCTTAATGCTAGAATGAAACCCGATCCTGCTTTTGCTACTTCACCTATCTGTGTTACTGATAAGGATTATGAATTCTCTCTTGATCCTGATATTATTACTTTAGTTGAATCTGATCCTTTTTATGGCGTTGAATCTGAAACTATTATGGCACATCTTACCAAGTTGAATGATATAGCCACCCTGTTTACTAATGATAAGTCTCGCTATTTATATATCCTTCAGATATTTCCGTTCTCATTAAAGGGTGATGCTAAGACTTGGTATAATTCTCTTGCTCCTAGTTATGTGCATAGTCCCCAGGATATGATTTATTACTTCTCTGCTAAATATTTCCCTGCTCATAAGAAACAAGCTGCCTTGCAGGAAATATATAATTTTGTGCAAATCAAAGAAGAGAGTCTCCCACAAGCTTGGGGGAGGCTTCTCCGGTTACTTAATGCTTTGTCTGATCATCCTCTTAAGAAAAATGAAATACTTGATATCTTTTATAATGGACTAATCGATGCTTCCAAGGACTACTTGGATAGTTGTAATGGTTGTGTTTTCAGGGAAAGAACAGTCGATGAAGCTGAAATACTATTGAATAATATGTTGACTAATGAAAATAATTGGACTCTTCCTGAGCCAGTTCCTGAAGTAATTCCTCAACCAATTGAGCCAACTCCTGAGCCTATTCCTAAACCCACTCCAAAGAAGAGAGGTGTTTTATTTCTCAGTCCTGAAGATATGCAAGAGGCAAAGATATCAATGAAAGAAAAAGGTATTAAAGATGAAGATGTTAAGAATTTACCTCCTATTGAAGAAATACATGGTCTTAATATACCGCCTGAAGAACCACATTGTCTTGATAACCCGACACAGGTAGTAAAGGTAAATTCTCTCTATAGATATGATAAAGTTGAAATACCCTCTACTAAATTTCATAGCCCGTGCTTAGATGAATTTGATGACTTTATGGCTAGACAGGAAAGTTTTAATGCTTATGTTGGTAGAGAGTTAAAGAAGAATGCTTTCGAGATAGGACGCGTAGGTGATAATCTGGCTAGAGTTAAAGATGAACTTCACCGCGTTAGCAAATATGCTTCTATGGTTTCTACTCAAGCTGAGCAAGTACTTAAAGCTCAAAATGATTTGCTTGATGAATTAAATAATAAAAATGACTTTGCAGTTAGAGTGGCTACTAGAACTGGTAGAATGACTCAGGAACCTTTGTATCCAGAAAGCCACCCTAAGGGAATCGAGCAAGATTCTCAGAGAAATAATTTAGAGGCACCTAGTTCTTCTAAAAAGAAGAAAAAGAAAAATGATAGGACTTTGCATGCTTCTAGTAAACCTACTGTAGACACACCTGAGAATCCCAATGATATTTCTATTTCTGATGCTGAAACTCAATCAGGTGATGAACATGAACCTAGTGATAATGTTAATGATAATGTTCATGTTGATGCTCAACCTAGCAAAAACAATGATGTAGAGATTGAACCTGCTGTTGATCTTGATAACCCACAATCAAAGAATCAACGTTATGATAAGAGAGATTTTGTTGCTAGGAAGCACGGTAAAGAAAGAGAACCATGGGTTCAGAAACCCATGCCCTTTCCTCCTAAACCATCCAAGTCAAAGGATCATGAGGATTTTGAGCGCTTTACTGAAATGATTAGACCTATTTTCTTACGTATGCGCTTAATTGATATGCTGAAAGTAAATCCTTATGCTAAGTATATGAAGGATATCATTACAAATAAAAGAAAGATACCAGAAGCTGAAATTTCCACCATGCTTGCTAATTACAATTTTAAGGGTGGAATACCAAAGAAACTTGGAGATCCGGGTGTTCCAACTATACCTTGCTCCATTAAAAGAAATTATGTTAGAACTGCTTTATGTGATCTTGGAGCCGGAGTTAGTGTTATGCCTCTCTTTTTATATCGTAGACTTGAATTGAATAAGTTGACACCTACTGAATTATTGTTGCAAATGGCTGATAAATCAACTACTATACCTGTCGGTATTTGTGAGGATGTGCCTGTTGTGGTTGCAAATGTCACTATCTTAACGGACTTTGTTATTCTTGACATTGCCGAGGACGATATTATGTCTATTATCCTTGGTAGACCTTTTCTTAATACTACAGGGGCTGTTATTGATTGCAACAAAGGCAATGCCACTTTTCATGTTAATGGTAATGAGCATACGGTACACTTTCCGAGGAAACAATCTCAAGTTCATAGCATCAATTCTATTGAAAAAGTTCCAACTATAATTTTTGGAGGTTTTGAATTTCCTCTTCCTACTGTCAAGAAAAAGTATGATATTCTTATTGTTGGGGATTTTCATATCCCCGTTGAGGTAACTTAGTGTTATTCGAAATTTCTCCGGTTCCGTGTTATTCGGAATGAGTTTGTTAACAAGACTTGATCAACCTTGTTAGTGGATTCATTTTGATGATCACGAGATGGATGAAACTAGAAGGCACAACCTTCTTTACCATCCTTTTACTTTCTGTTATTTAGAATAAATATAGCAAAAAATAGTATTATCTGTCTGTTTTCTGAATTATCTGTGCATTAAAAAAATAGTCCGAAAATAAAAGTGCTCCAAATGCCCTGCAAATTTAGTATGATTTTTTCTGGAATATTTGAGGATTTTAGGCACTGAAAACTCTGCAGGAGGGGCAAGCACCAGGCCACGAGAGAGGAGGGCGCGCCCCCCCTTAGGGTGCGCCCCCCTATCTCATGGGCCCTTGGTGGCTCCCCTTCACTTATGCCAGCACCCACACACTTCATCTTCTACAAAAAAAATCCCCATCCAGCTCAAGCACGAGTTCTAGCTCGTTTTGCTGCGATTTTCGATCTCTTAGCTCAAAGCTCCATTCACAAAACTGCTTTGGGAGATTGTTGCTTGGTATGTGACTCCTCCATTGGTCCAATTAGTTTTTGTTCTAGTGCTTTATTCATTGCAAATTTTTGCTCCATAGGTGACCATGTTCTTGAGCTTGCATGTTAAAATTTTGAGGTCCCAAGCAATTCCAATGCATGATATAGGCTCTAGGCACTTGTAGGAGTAGTTGCTATCAATCTTGTTTAGTTTTATTCACTTTTGTTTTGAAGTTACTAAAATTTCAGAAATTTTTAGAAAAAGAAATATGCTTAGAAGAATGTACCAAGGAGGTTCCTCGGCAAAGAAAGGGCCAAGTATTGCTATACGTGAACAAGATGTTAATTTGCCAAGGGACGCAAATGTACGGGCTTGTGAGTGGCCATCCGATGATTTTATGGTCGAAGCAGGCTTCAAGGGGGAATTTGACGCGTATGTGCATAATGCCGAGCTGGAGGACTTCTTACAAGATAAGTGTCCTCAATATTATCAATTGACTGATTCCTTTGTGCGGAGGTTCGAATATATCTCTGCGCGTAATTCTCCTAGTGTCATGTTTGATATTTATGATACATCTTATACCATGGATTTAGAGGATTTCACAACTGCTTGCAAACTCCCATAGTGGGGTAATATTAATGATCCTCGCAAATCTGAATTTAGAGATTTTCTTGCTAGTATTACTGTGGGAGAATCTAGGGACATAACACAAGCTACCATAGGGAGCATTCATTTTCCCGCTATACATTATTTTGCTCTCTTCATTGGTAGATGCATTAACGCTAAGGAAGAAGCATGTCACATGTGTGTCCCTGATCTTTGTGTCCTCAAGAGTGCTGTGTCAGGTTATAAAGGTTATAACTTGGGGGCAATAGTTGCACGTAGGTTGCAAAATAATAGTAGAAGGGGTAATTTCTTTGGAGGAATTTATGCAACCCGTGTGGCTAATTTTCTTAATATAGCTCCACGAGAGGGGGATATGATTGTACCTCCTGTTTATTTGGATAAAGAAGCTATGTTTTATCATAATTTTCTTGAGAGGAATGAACAATTCCTCCATTATCGATTAATCTATGACAGGCGCAATGTCGTCCCTGTTACTCTTCCTGCCCCCTACCTTTTTGATTATCAGGCAAAAGGAAGATATGTTGTCACCAGGGAGGAAGCAACTGAATATGAGAGGGGAATGGAGGCAGCTCGCCAACATGCTGCTGCTCAGGAGGCTATTGCCTCTGCATCTCAGTACAACCCCAGTTTCACTTATGGATATCAGCCAGGCGGTCATTGGTATTAAACCAACTTAGGCCAAAAGCCTAAGCTTGGGGGAGTATGTATTTCTCACCGACTTTACAGTCATGTTCACACACTAGTCGTCGGTGCTCATACTCTTTCCTTGTATTATCCATGCTAGTTTAATTTTTTTCTAGTTTTCTTCTTGTGTGTTTGATAAATCTTAAGAAAAACCAAAAAAATAGTTAGTTTAATTTCCATGCTTGTACTAGAAATTAAAATGAAAACCCAAAAAGATTTCTTGTTCTTATTTTACTTGTTGGGAGCTTTCCCGTGTAAATAGTTTTATTTTCTTCTCTTTCTTTTGGGGGTCGAGAAGACTATATTGAAAATGCTTAGTGGCTCTTATATGCATGATTGTTTATTTAACCTAGAGCCCATATTACTTGTCTTCTCTCTTGAGTTGAATGCTTGCAGGTTCCAGCTTAGTCCAATGCATGTGCACTCTTATTATTATACACATCGTTCGGTCTTGCAAGTGAAAGGCAATAATGACGATATATGATGGACTTATTGGGATGAGAAAAGCTGGTATGAATTCGACCTCTCTTGTTTTTGTAAATATGATGATTCATCGTTCCTGAGTCAGCTATTATGAAGTAAACATATTTGCAATGACATTTAGAGATTATAGTTGCTTGTGCCAAGCTTGATTAGCTATGAGTTATAATGGTTTACCTTGCGTGCCAACATGCTTTTAGAATAATTATGATGTGATATGATGGGATGGTATCCTCCTTTGAATGAATTGAGTGACTCGACTTGGCACATGTTCACACATGTAGTTGAATCAAATCAACATAGCCTTCACGATATTTATGTTCATGATGGATTATATCCTACTCATGCTTGTACTTGGTGTGAATTAATTTTAATGCATGTTTACGACTGTTGTCCCTCTCTCAGTTGGTCGCTTCCCAGTCTTTTGCTAGCCTTCACCTATACTAAGAGGGAATACTGCTTGCACATCCAAACTCCTTAAACCCCAAAGTTGTTCCATATGAGTCCACTATACCTTCCTATATGCGGTATTTACCTGCCGTTCCAAGTAATTTGTATGTGCCAAACTCCAAACCTTCAAATGAAATTCTGTTTTGTATGCTCGAGCAGCTCATGTTACAACTAGGGCTGCCTATATCTTCCATGCTAGGTGGGTTATTCTCACGAGGAGTGGACTCCGCTCCTCATTCACGAGAAAGGGCCGGTAACCAGGATGCCCAGTCCCATGATCCAAAAAGATCAAAGCAAATCAAAATAATTAAAACAAAAATCCCCCAGGGCTGTTGTATGTTTGAGGCACTCGTTGTTTCGAGCAAGCCATGGATTGATGCTTGTTGGTGGTTGGGGGAGTATAAACCTTTACCATTCTGTTTGGGAACTGCCTATAATGCATTTAGTATGGAAGATACAACCATCTCATAGTTGTTGCGTTGACAGTGAAAGTATGCCGCTCAAAATGTTATTCAATCTCTATTTTAAAATCGAGCTCTGGCACCGCTACAAATCCCTGCTTCCCTCTGCGAAGGGCCTATCTATTTACTTTTATGTTGAGTCATCATCCTTCTTATTGAAAGCACCCGCTGGAGAGCACACTGTCATTTGCATTCATTATTATTGGTTTATATTGGGTATGACTTGATTGGATCTCTTTTACCATGAATTACAATGTTTAGTCAGTCCTTGATCTTTAAAGGTGCTCTGCATTTATGTTTTGCGGTCTCAGAAAGGGCTAGCGAGATACCACTTTGTTATATCATGTTATGATTATTTTGAGAAAGTGTTGTCATCCGAGTTTTATTATTATGGCTCACTAGCTGATTATGCTATTGATATGAGTAATTGTGAGACCTATGTGTTATTGTGAGTATGGTTAGTTCATAATATTTGCTGAAACTTGAATGCTAGCTTTTCATGTTACAACAACAAGAGCAAACAAAGTTTGTAAAAGTTTTTCTTTATCACTTTCAGTTTATCAACTGAATTGCTTGAGGACAAGCAAAGGTTTAAGCTTGGGGAGTTGATACGTCTCCAACGTATCTACTTTTCCAAACACTTTTGCCCTTGTTTTGGACTCTAACTTGCATGATTTGAATGAAACTAACCCGGACTGACGCTGTTTTCAGCAGAACTACCATGATGTTGTTTTATGTGTAGAAAAGAAAAGTTCTCGAAATGTCCTGGAAATCCACGGAGGCACTTTTTGGAATTAATAAGAATTTTTGGCGAAAGAATTAATGCCAGGGGCCAACAGCCTGTCCACAAGACAGGGGGCGCCTCCCCCTAGGGCGCGACCTCCTATATCATGGGCCCCCTGGACCTCCACCGACCTCAACTCCAACTCCATATATTCACGTCCGAGGAGAAAAAAATCAGAGAGAAAGTTTCATCGCGTATTACAACACGGAGCCGCCGCCAAGCCCTAATCTCTCTCGGGAGGGCTGATCTTGAGTCCGTTCGGGGCTCCGGAGAGGGGGATTCGTCGCTTTCGTCATCATCAACCATCCTCCATCACCAATTTCATGATGCTCACCGCCGTGTGTGAGTAATTCCATCATAGGCTTGCTGGACGATGATGGGTTGGATGAGATTTACCATGTAATTAAGTTAGTTTGGTTAGGGTTTGATCCCTAGCTAGTATCCACTATGTTCTGAGATTGATGTTGCTATGACTTTGCTATGCTTAATGCTTGTCACTAGGGCCCGAGTGCCACGATTTCAAATCTGAACCTATTACGTTTTCATGAATATATGTGTGTTCTTGATCCTATCTTGCAAGTCTATAGTCACCTATTATGTGTTATGATCCGACAACCTCGAAGTGACAATAATCGGGATACTTCTCGGTGATGATCATAGTTTGAGGAGTTCATCTATTCACTATCTGCTAATGCTTTGATCCGGTTCTCTATTAAAAGGAGGCCTTAATATCCCTTAGTTTCTGCTAGGACCCCGCTGAGCACGGGAGGGTAGGACAAAAGATGTCATGCAAGTTCTTTTCCATAAGCGCAAATGACTATTTACGGAATACATGCCTACATTACATTGATGAACTGGAGCTAGTTCTATATCACCCTATGTTATAACTATTGCATGAGGGATCGCATCCGGCATAATTATCCATCACTGATCCATTGCCTACGAGCTTTTCACATATTGTTCCTCGCTTATTTACTTTTTCGTTGCTACTGTTACAACTACTACAAAAACCCAAAAACATTTATCTTTACTTTTGCTACCGTTACTATTATTATCATACCACTTTTGCTACTAAATACTTTGCTGCAGATACTAAGTTATCCAGGTGTGGTTGAATTGACAACTCAACTTCTAATACTCAAGAATATTCTTTGTCTCCCCTTGTGTCGAATCAATAAATTTGGGTTGAATACTCTACCCTCGAAAGTTGTTGCGATCCCCTATACTTGTGGGTTATCAGTCCTCAGGAGCTCCTTTATCATTATTAGAAATTGTCCAGACTTATCCTTTGCTTCATAAAGGATTGGGCCACCTTGCTGCACTTTACTTACTTTATTTACTTGTTACTCATTACTATTTATCTTATCACAAAACTATCTATTACCTACAATTTCAGTGCTTGCAGAGGAAACCTTACTAAAAAACCGCTTATCATTTCCTTCTGCTCCTCGTTGGGTTCGACACTCTTACTTATCGAAAGGACTAAGATAGATCCCCTACACTTGTGGGTCATCAAGACTCTTTTCTGGCGCCATTGCCGGGGAGTGTAGCGCTTTTGGTGAGTGGAACTTAGTAAGGAAACATTTATTTAGTGTGCTGAAATTTTCTGTTACTTGTCACTATGGAAACTAATCCTTTGAGGGACTTGTTTGGGGTATCTTCACCCCAACCAGAAGAGCAAAGAGTTGCCCCTCAACCTACTGAACTTTATGAAAATATTTACTTTGATATTCCTTCGGGTATGATAGAGAAACTGCTAGCTAATCCATTTGCAGGAGATGGAACATTGCATCCCGATTTACACCTTATCTTTGTGGATGAAGTTTGTGGATTATTTAAGCTTGCAGGTATTCCCGATGATGTTTTCAAAAGGAAGGTCTTCCCTTTATCTTTGAAGGGATATGCATTGACATGGTATAGGCTATGTGATGATACGAGATCTTGGAATTATAAGAGATTGAAGTTGGAATTTCACCAGAAGTTCTATCATATGCATCTTGTTCATCGTGATCATAATTACATATATAATTTCTGGCCTCGCGAAGGGGAAAGCATCGCTCAAGCTTGGGGGAGGCTTAAGTCAATGTTATAT
The DNA here is from genome assembly GCA_034509565.1 of Triticum monococcum. NCBI lineage: Eukaryota > Viridiplantae > Streptophyta > Magnoliopsida > Poales > Poaceae > Triticum > Triticum monococcum. The sequence goes on along the minus strand of CM067847.1, from coordinate 617,124,216 downwards.
TCATGCCCCAATCATGAGCTCTCTCAGGAAATGATTATTCAGAATTTTTATGCTCGGCTTTCTCTTGATAATCGCAACCTGCTTGATACTTCCTGTGCTGGTTCTTATATGCTGAAGACTATTGATTTCAAGTGGGACTTATTGGAAAGAATTAAACGCAACTCTGAAGATTGGGGTTCCGACGATGGTAAGGAGTCAGGTATGACACCTAAGTTCGATTGTGTGTTAAATCTTTCATGGATACCGATGCTTTCCATGGATTTAGCTCTAAGTATGGACTTGACTATGAGATAGTAGCTACTTTCTGTGAATCTTTTGCTACTCACGTTGATCTCCCTAAAGAGAAGTGGTTTAAATATAATCCTCCTATTGAAGTAAAAGTAGTTGCACCTATTACAGTCGAAGAAAAGATTATTACCTATAGTGATCCTATTGTTCCTGCTGCTTATGTTAAAAAACCTCATTTTCCTGTTAGGATAAAAGATCATGCTAAAGCTTCGACTGTTGTTCATAAAAGTAATACTAGGACTTATACACCTCCTGAGAAAATTAATGTTGAACCTAGTATTGCTACGGTTAAACATCTCTTGGATGAGGACTTAGATGGGCATGTTATTTCTTTCTTGGGTGAGACTTCTAATATTGCTAGACCTGATACTAAGACACGTAGACCTATCGTAGGCATGCCTGTTATTTCTGTTAAAATAGGAGATCATTGTTATTATGGCTTATGTGATATGGGTGCTAGCGCTAGTGCAATACCTTATGATCTATATAAAGAAATTATGCACGACATTGCACCCATTGAATTAGAAGACATTGATGTTACTATTAAGCTTGCTAATAGGGATACCATTAAACCTATTAGAATTGTTAGAGATGTTGAAGTTTTGTGAGGGAAGGTTAAATACCCTGCTGATTTTCTTGTTCTTGGTTCCCCACAAGATGATTTTTGTCCCATTATTTTTGGTAGACCCTTCTTGAATACTGCTGGTGCTAAGATTAATTGTGAAAAGAATACTGTCACTGCTGGCATAGATGGTATGTCTCATGAGTTTAATTTCGCTAAGTTTAGTAGACAACCTCGTGAAAGGGAACCACCTAGTAAGGATGAGATTATTGGTATTGCTTCCATTGCTGTTCCTCCAACTGGTCCATTAGAACAATATTTGCTAGACCATAAAAACGATATGTTTATGAAGGAAAGGGAAGAAATAGATGAAGTGTTCCTTAAACAGGAACCTATACTGAAACATAACCTTCCCGTTGAAATTCTTGGGGATCCCCCTCCACCCAAGGGTGATCCCGTGTTTGAACTCAAACCATTACTTGATAATCTTAAGTATGCTTATCTTGATGAAAAAGAAATATATGTTGTTATTATTAGTGCTAACCTTTCAGAGAAAGAAGAAGAGAGATTATTGAAAACTCTGAAGAAGCACCGAGCAGCTATTGGATATACTCTGGATGATCTTAAGGGCGTTAGTCCCACGTTATGTCAACAGAAAATTACATTGGAGGATGATGCCAAACCAGTTAGAGATCCTCAAAGACGATTAAATCCCAAGATGAAGGAAGTGGTAAGAAAGGAGATACTAAAGCTCCTTGAGGCAGGTATTATTTATCCCGTTGCTGATAGTGAATGGGTAAGCCCTGTCCATTGTGTCCCTAAAAAGGGAGGTATTACTGTTGTTCCTAATGATAAAGATGAATTGATCCCGCAAAGAATTATTACAGGTTATAGGATGGTAATTGATTTCCGTAAGTTAAATAAAGCTACTAAGAAAGATCATTACCCTTTACCTTTTATTGATCAAATGCTAGAAAGGCTATCCAAACACACACATTTTTGCTTTCCAGATGGTTATTCTGGTTTCTCTCAGATACATGTATCAGTGAAGGATCAATCTAAAACTATTTTTACTTGCCCTTTTGGTACTTTTGCTTATAGACGTATGCCTTTTGGTTTATGTAATGCACCTGCTACCTTTCAAAGATGCATGATGGCTATATTGTCTGATTTTTGTGAAAAGATTTGTGAGGTATTCATGGATGACTTCTCCGTCTATGGATCCTCTTTTGATGATTGTTTGAGCAACCTTGATCGAGTTTTGCAGAGATGCAAAGACACTAGTCTCGTCCTGAATTGGGAAAAGTGTCACTTTATGGTTAATGAAGGCATTGTCTTGGGGCACAAGATCTCTGAGAGAGGTATTGAAGTTGATAAATCCAAAGTTGATGCTATTGAAAAGATGCCATGTCCCAAGGACATAAATGGTATAAGAAGTTTCCTTGGTCATGCCGGTTTTTATATGAGGTTCATTAAGGACTTTTCTAAAATCTCTAGGCCTCTGACTAATTTATTGCAAAAAGATATTCCTTTTGTCTTTGATGATGATTGTGCAGAAGCATTTGAAACACTTAAAAAAGCTTTGATCACTGCACCTATTGTTCAGCCGCCTGATTAGAATTTACCTTTTTGAAATTATGTGCGATGCCAGTGATTATGCTGTAGGTGCTGTTTTAGGGCAAAGAGTCGATAAGAAATTGAATGTTATCCAGTATGCTAGTAAGACTCTTGATACTGCCCAGAGAAATTATGCTACTACTGAAAAAGAGTTCTTAGCAGTTGTGTTTGCATGTGATAAGTTTGGACCTTATATGGTTGATTCCAAAGTTACTATTCACACTGATCATGCTGCTATTAAATATCTTATGGAAAAGAAAGATGCTACGCCTAGACTCATTAGATGGGTTCTCTTGCTCCAAGAATTTGACTTGTATATTATTGACAGAAAGGGAGCTGAGAACCCCGTTGTAGATAACTTGTCTAGGTTAGAGAATATTCTTGATGACCCACTGCCTATTAATGATAGCTTTCCTGATGAACAATGTCACGCCCAAGATGCGACCCTATCCTAAAGGAACTCGAAGGTCCCACCAAGGATAGAAGCGCATCTTGAAGACGCTTTTGCAAGGTGGATATCATTACATCAACATTACATAATTGATAGGGATACATACAAAAGGCATACAATGTCACATGAATACAACAATACATCATATACAAGATCAACATCCGACTACAGATGAAACATAAACAGAAACTCAAACGACATCCACCCTGCTAGCCCAGGCTGCCGACCTGGAACCTATCCCCTGATCGAAGAAGAAGCAAAAGAACTCCAAAACAGGCAAACATCGCTCTCGCGTCATGATCATCGCATAACCTGTACCTGCAACTGTTGTTGTAGTAATCTGTGAGCCACGAGGACTCAGCAATCCCATTACCGTGGGTATCAAGACTAGCAAAGCTAAATGGGTAAGGAAGGGGTAAAGTGGTGAGGTTGTAGCAGCGACTAAGCATGATATGGTGGCTAACATACACAAATAAGAGCGACAAGAGAACAAACAGAACGGTCGTGAAGCTAGCAATGATCAAGAGGTGATCCTGAACTCCTACTTACGTCAAACATAACCCAAAACCGTGTTTAGTTCCCGGACTCCGCCAAAAAGAGACCATCACGGCTACACACACGGTTGATGCGTTTCAATTCGGATCTGGTGTCAAGTTCTCTACAACCAGATATTAACAAATTCCCATCTGCCACATAACCGCGAGCACGGCTTTCGAAAGATAATACCCTGCAGGGGTGTCCCAACTTAGCCCATCACAAGCTCTCACGGTCAACGAAGGATATTCCTTCTCCCAGGAAGACCCGATCAGTCTCGGAATCCCAGTTTACAAGACATTTCGACAATGGTAAAACAAGACCAGCAAAGATGCCCGAATGTGCCGAAAAATCCCGATAGGAGCTGCACATATCTCGTTCTCAGGGCACACTGGATTGTCCAAACTTCTGGTACGCCAGCCCAGAGTTGCCCCTAGTGACCACCGGCGGCTGACAGGTTGGACCAACACTCACGACGAGCACTGGCCCGGGGGGGGGGGGGGGGGGTAAAATAAGATGACCCTCGGGAGCGCGACTCCCAAGGGAAAAAAGGATAGGTGAGGCAAATGTAAAACCAAGGTTGGGCCTTGCTGGAGGAGTTTTATTCAAAGCGAACTGTCAAGGGGGGTCCCATAAATCAACCAACTGCGTAAGGAACGCAAAATCAAGGAACATAACACTGGTATGACGGAAACTAGGGCGGCAAGAGTGGAACAAAACACCAGGCATAAGGCCGAGCATTCCACCCTTTACCAAGTATATAGATGCATTAATTAAATAAGAGATATTGTGATATCCCAACATAATCCTGTCCATCATGGAGCAATCTTCAACTTCACCTACAACTAACAATGCTATAAGAGGGGCTGAGCAAAGCAGTAACATGGCCAAGCAATGGTTTGCTAGGAAGGGTGAAAAGGTTAGAGGCTGACATGGCAATTTGGGAAGCTTGATAAGTAAGAGATAGGTCGCGCAACATAGCGATAGAACGAAGCAACTAGCATAGCAATGATAGTAGTGAGATCTAGGATAGCAGTCATCTTGCCTGATATCCCGCTAGGCAGAAGAACGAGTCCTTGAAGAAGACGAACGGATGAAGCCGAACCAAGCGAAGACGAACGAATCCTCATGATCGCAATGAAACAGGAACTAACGAGAAGGAGCACAACCGGAAAGAAGCAAACAACAAGGTAAACACACAACACATAGACAAGGCATGACGCACAACCAAGTATGATGCATGACAAGGCTACATGAAGCTACTCATGGCAAGAGATGATGCATACAAGGGCAACACATCAAAGCAAGTTTAAATTAGGCCGGAAACAACATATAACAATTCCGGTAAGTCCTCATATGCAATGTAGAAATTGGTCTCGAACTGAATAAACCTTATGTTCAAGTTGTTAAACAGCAAGTTAAGATGCACCAAGATGATCTACACGAGATTTTAGTCAAGTTACATATAAAGTTCATTTAATTCGGAGCTACGGCCTAGAAAATATGAGCAAAACAAGTTAAACATGGCATTGATGCAAAATGCATACAAACATCAAGCAAACACCTGAAAACAAGGATGCAACATGATAATATGAAACTTCATGCAAAATCAAGCAAGTTTCATATAGAGCACACTCAAAACGGAGCAACGGTTACACACACATGAAACAAGATATAGCAACAATCTGTACAAAACAGCAACTAGGCATCTAGCAAGCATCAAAACAATATGCTACATCACCTCAAAATAAGAACAAAAGGCATGGGCATGAAGTATAGGTAAAGCATGACAAAGCATGAACCGTGAGCTATCTCCATAAAACACTATAACATGCTCAAAAGGACATGGCAAGATTGCAAATAATAATAGTTTCAGGCTTAGCAGAAATAACATCAGGTTGCATTGTTTAGAGCTATCAAACAACATGTTACAGGAACTTATCATGGCAAACAAAGGCATGGCATGCTAATACTGAAAGCACTTAACAAAACTCCCTTACTGAACTTATTCCAAAGATCAACAGAAAATATGGTAGCATCCATGCAAACATGGCAAATGATATGACAGATTCAAACATGGCAGGAACAACAATAAGTAGGCATGTTGGTGAGCTTGTACCAATCACCACAGAGCAATTCATGGCATATTAAGGAAACCGCCAGTAAGAATACATGTTTGTGGAGCTAAGAATGGCAAGGTAAAGTTCATAGGGTGCATGGATCACTAGCAAAGCTCATGGAAAAACTGAACTTAATGTTAACAGGCTGACAGCAACATTATTTAGCAATTTGAGAGCAAGATAAAAGCAAGCTAAAATAGTTTATAAATGCAACAAGGGGCATGGATGGATAGAGCATTACATTTATAACAAAACATCCTTAGTGAACATCTCCAGATTATGCATATAATGACTTGTAGAAGCAGGTTTACATAGCATCAAGATATAGCAGATTCAGCCTAGCAAAACAGTAACAGCAAGTACCCTACTTCACGAGCTCAATGCACTCACTAAAAGACTCACAATAATACATGGATTGCACCACCGTAAAGATGGCATGATGTAGCTCAAAACTCATGTAGACATCAAGCTCATAGGATGCACATACAAAATGCAATGAAAAAGACAAAACAGCATGTTCTGTTAACAAACAGCAGTTAACATCATATATCACTCTTGCAACGATGATTAGGGCACCAAGATGGACTCTAATGAACATGACCCAATGGAACAAAATTAAGTGAACATCAAGACGGACACTTGTATATATTACATGCACGAAACGGAGTTATGATGACAGAGTTATGATGCAATGAACAGGGGACCAAGATGCAAATATTTCGGGACTTGGGAAATTTCGGGGTCAACCTTAGGGTTTGCCGGATCTGGATCCGGGGGGCACGGATCCTGAGGATCGCCAGAGTGCACTCGCCGGAGCTGCGGGAGGAGGTGGCCGGAGCTGGAGGAAGACGGGGCGCCGGCGAGGAGGGATGGGGAGGCCGGAGCTCGCCGGATCCGGTGGAGGCGGCGCGGGCGGTACGGTGGTCGGCGGCGGCGGGGCCGGCCGGCGCTGGGCGAGGCGTTGCGGCGCGGTGGGGAGCTCGCGGACGGCGCACGGCTCCCGGGTGGCGGCGCGGGCGGAGGGAAGCGGGCACTGGCGGCGACGTCTCTCACGGTCTCGCGCGGGCCTACTTCGGGCCCCGCGGGCCACGGTGGAGGGAGGCGGCGGAGGCGACAGGTGGCGGCGCGTGAGTGGACGGGGCGCAGCGGCGGACGACGTGGCGAGAGGGGATTGGTCGGAGCGGCAGCTGGACGCGTCCGGACGGCGGCGGACACGTCCGGCGGCGTGGAGGGGAGATTTTTAGGGTTTGGACTGCGAAAATTCGGGGAGGGGCACATATTTATAGGTAGAGGGAGCTAGGAGGCTCCAAATGAGGTGCGGTTTTCAGCCACGCGATCGTGATCGAATGACCGAGAGCATTGAGGGGGTTTCGATGGGTTATTGGGCCACTTTGGAGGGGTGTTAGGCTGCACACAAAAGAGGCCTTTGCGGTTACCCGGTTAACCGTTGGAGTATCAAATGGACTCCAAATGGCACGGAACATGACAGGCGGTCTACCGGTGGCGTACCAAGGCCGCTTGGCAAATCTCGGTCCATTCCGAGCAAGTTTAACATCCGCTCACGAAAAGAGACAAGATGGGGACGCCGGATGACATAGGAGTGTCGGATTGCAAAACGGACAACGGGGAAAATGCTCGGATGCATGAGACGAACACGTATGCAAAACGAGATGCAGATGATGACATGGCAAAATGCAACACGCAAGCAGCTGACATGGCAACGACGGTGAATAACTGGCGGACACCTGGCACATCAGATCCGGGGCGTTACAAACAATTAGCGGTCGTCAATGCTTCTCGTACTGCTCCTTGGTATGCTGATTATGCTAATTACATTGTTGCTAAATATATACTGCCTAGTTTCACGTACCAGCAAAAGAAAAAGTTATTTTATGATTTAAGACATTACTTCTGGGATGATCCACACCTTTATAAAGAATGAGTAGATGGTGTTATTAGACGTTGTGTGCCTGAGCATGAACAGGGACAGATTCTACGTAAGTGTCACTCTGAATCTTATGGAGGGCACCAGCTGGAGATAGAACTGCACACAAGGTACTACAATCTGGTTTTTATTGGCCTACACTCTTCAAAGATGCTCATAAGTTTGTCTTATCTTGTGATGAATGTCAAAGAATAGGTAACATTAGTAGACGTCAAGAAATGCCTATGAATTATTCTCTTGTTATTGAACCGTTTGATGTTTGGGGCTTTGATTACATGGGACCTTTTCCTGCCTCTAATGGTTATACACATATTTTAGTTGATGTTGATTATGTTACTAAGTGGGTAGAAGCTATTCCAACTAGTAGTGCTAATCATAACACTTCTATTAAAATGCTTAAAGAAGTTATTTTTCCGAGGTTTGGAGTCCCTAGATATCTTATGACTGATGGTGGTTCACATTTTATTCATGGTGCCTTCCGTAAGATGCTTGCTAAGTATGATGCCAATCATATAATAGCATCTCCTTATCATCCGCAGTCTAGTGGTCAAGTAGAGTTGAGCAATAGAGAGCTCAAATTAATTTTGCAAAAGACTGTGAATAGATCTAGAAAGAATTGGTCCAAAAAACTTGATGATGCATTATGGTACTATAGAACTGCATACAAAAATCCTATGGGTATGTCTCCATATAAGATGGTTTATGGAAAAGCGTGTCATTTACCTCTTGAACTTGAACATAAAGCATATTGGGCTATTAAAGAGCTCAATTATGACTTCAAACTTGCCGGTGAGAAGAGTTTGTTTGATATTAGCTCACTTGATGAATGGAGAACCCAAGCATATGAGAATGCCAAGCTTTTCAAAGAAAAGGTTAAACGCTGGCATGATGAGAGGATACAAAGGCATGAGTTTAACGTAGGAGATTATGTGTTATTATTCAACTCTCGTTTAAGATTTTTTGCAGTAAAACTTCTCTCAAAATGGGAAGGTCCCTACGTTATCGAGGAGGTCTATCATTCTGGTGCTATAAAAATCAACAACTTCGAAGGCACAAATCCGAGGGTGGTAAACGGTCAAAGAATTAAACATTATATTTCAGGTAATCCTATCAATGTTGAAACTAATATTATTGAAACCGTAACTCCTGAGGAATACATAAGGGACACTTTCCAGAACGTTCCATACTCCGAAAAGGCATAGGTATGTGGTACGGTAAGTAAACCGACTCGAAAACAACTCTAATGGCAATTTTTATCAGTTTTGGATTATTTAAGAATTTTAGGAAGAAAGAAGTATTCTGAAAGGGACACGAGGCCCCCACAAGAGTGGAGGGTGCGCCCCCCTGTAGGGCGCGCCCCCTGTCTCGTGGGCACCTCGTGTGCCTCCCTGACTCCGTTTTCTTGCACGTTACATATTTTGGTCGGTAAAAATTCATTATATATACTCCCGAAGGTTTTGGCCACCGTATCACGCAAATTTCCTCTTTTTTTGTTTCGAGCTGTTTCTGTTTCAGATCTAGAGCATCATGGCGTCTCCAAGCACTCCCAAGGACAAGTTTTTCGAGAGGATTATCAACCCCTATCTCGCGGAGGTGCTGCAACACCCTCAAACCATTGAGATGCGTGAGGGATGTTGCACATCCGCGATGTGCACGAACCAAGGCGTACCGGGAGCGTGGAGACAAAGCTCGAAGCCGTGGAGCAGGAAGTTTTCAAGTGTCAAGGGATGGTGGAGCGAGGACTCAACGCCAACCAGATGATGATCACATAGTTTACCAACAACCACAAGCTAGATGCTAAAGTCATTGGGGAGACCATCTTCAAGCTTGAAGAGAAAATCGAGCACCTCCAAGCCTAGATTTATGACCTGCAAAACCAGAACTGTGAGTATGAATATAGATTCAAGCGAATGAGTTTGGCTGCAGATTTAAGGATCCCGGAGACTCGATCATCCTTTTATGATGGAGAGCCTATGCCCTGGAAGACAGACGACAAGCCTACATCATCAACAACTCCTACTTCACCACCTCCGAGGAAATAATCACATGGATATGGGCACTCCCCTTGGCAACTGCCAAGCTTCGGGGAGGTGCCCCAGTATCGTATCACCATCACACTCCTATCTTTATTGCTTTATTTAGTCCGATCCTTTTAGTAGTATCTTGATCTAGTAGATTGAAATTTAGATATCAAGCAGTTTCGAGTTTTGCTTTGTGATCTCTTTATGTAATCGAGTCATTGTGCTATCTATAATAAAGATTAGTGTTGAGTCAAGGGCTTTGCTATGTTGCTATGATCTTGAGAAAGTAGAAAGAATAAAAGAGTTAATATTGATCTTATGGATAGTGTTAACTTCACACATAGAAAGTATGAGGCATAAAAATTGTTGAGAGTTGATGAACGTAGCCTTGGTCATCGTTGCAATTAATAGTAAGTGATAAGAAAAGAGGTGTTCATATATAAATATATTATCTTGGACATCTTTTATGATTGTGAAGCACTCGTTAAGTATGACATGCTAAAAGAGTTGATGTTGGAGAAGGAAGACAACGTAATGGTTTATGTTTTCCGACATCTCAGTTAAAGTATATTGTCATTGACCTTACAAACATGTTGATCTTGCCTTTCCCCCTCATGCTAGCCAAATTCCTTGCACCAAGTAGAGATACTACTTGTGCTTCCAATTACCCTTAAACCCAGTTTTGCCATGAGAGTACACCATACCTACCTATGGATTGAGTAAGATCCTTCAAGTAAGTTGTCATTGGTGCAAGCAACAAAAATTGCTCTCTAAATATGTATGACTTATTAGTGCAGAGAAAATAAGCTTTGTACGAACTTGTTGTGGAATTAATAAAAGCGACGAACTGCATAATAAAGGTCCACATACAAGGGGTAATATAAAGTGACGTTCTTTTGCATTAAGATTTTGTGCATCAACCCTAAACGCGCATGACAACCTCTGCTTCCCTCTTCGAAGGGCCTATCTTTTACTTTATGTTTTCACTTTATGCTTGAGTCAGGGTGATCCTCACCTTTCCCTTTTTATTTTATCCTTTGGCAAGCTCCTCGTGTTTGAAAGATCATGATATATATATCCAATTGGATGTAAGTTAGCATGGGCCATTATTGTTGACATCACCTAAAGGTGAATACGTTGGGAGGCAACACAATAAGCCCCTATCTTTATCAGTGTTCGCTGAAACTCTATAACCACAAGTATTACATGAGTGTTAGAAATTATAGGGGACTATGAGATAGTTGAGTATGTGAGCTTGCTAAAAAGCTCTATTATGGACTCTTTCTAATGTTACGATAAATTGCAATTGCTTCAATGACTGAGATTATGGTTTGTTAGTTCCCAGTGAAGTTTTTGAACCATACTTGACATTGTGAATTGCTTGTTACTTGATCATAGGAAATCATATGACAAAATCTATTTATGTTGCTCTTATTAGAATGATCATGATGACCTCATGCCCGTATTTTATTTTTATCGACACCTCTATCTCTAAACATGTGGACATATTTTTCGATTTCGGCTTTCGCTTGAGGACAAGCGAGGTCTAAGCTTGGGGGAGTTGATACGTCCATTTTGCATCATGCTTTTATATCAATATTTATTGCATTATGGGCTGTTATTACACATTATATCTCAATACTTATGGCTATTCTCTCTTATTTTACAAGGTTTACCATGAAGAGGGGGAATGTCGGCAGCTGGAATTCTGGCTAGAAAAGGAGCAAACGTTGGCCTATTCTGCATAGCCCCAAAAGTCCTGAAACTCCACGAAACAACTTTTTGGATTTAATAAGAATTTCTGAGCAAAAGAAATAGGCCAGGGGGCCCACACCCAGTCCAGGAGACAGGGGGGCGCCCCCCCCTATAGGGCGCGCCCCTATCTCCTGGGGCCCCCTGGTGGGCCTCTAGCGTCCATCTTGTGCTATATCATCACTTTTACCGTGGAAAAATCGTGGGCAAGCTTACGGGATGAAACTCCGCCGCCACGAGGCGGAACCTTGGCGGAATCAATCTAGGGCTCTGGCAGAGCTGTTCTGCCGGGGACACTTCCCTCCGAGAGGGGGAAATCATCACCAACGAACCTCTCATCGGGAGGGGGTCAATCTCCATCAACATCTTCACCAGCACCATCTCCTCTCAAAACCCTAGTTCATCTCTTGTATCCAATCTTGTATCAAAACCACAAATTGGTACCTGTGGGTTGCTAGTAGTGTTGATTACTCCTTGTAGTTGATGCTAATTGGTTTACTTGGTGGAAGATCATATGTTCAGATCCTTTATGCATATTATTACTCCTCTGATTATGAACATGAATATGCTTTGTGAGTAGTTACGTTTGTTCCTGAGGACATGGGTGAAGTCTTGCTATTAGTAGTCATGTGAATTTGGTAATTGTTCGATATTTTGATGAGATGTATGTTGTCTTTTCCTCTAGTGGTGTTATGTGAACGTCGACTACATGACACTTCTCCATTATTTGGGCCTAGAGGAAGGCATGGGGAAGTAATAAGTAGATGATGGGTTGCTAGAGTGACAGAAGCTTAAACCCTTGTTTATGTGTTGCTTCGTTACGGGCTGATATGGATCCATACGCTTAATGTTGTGGTTAGGTTTACCTTAATAGTCCTTTTTGTAGTTGTGGATGCTTGCAATAGGGGTTAATCATAAGTGGTATGCTTGTCCAAGTTAGGGCAGTACCCAAGTACCGGTCCACCCACATATCAAAATTATCAAAGTACCGAACGCGAATCATTTATCATTATTAGAAATTGTCCAGGCTTATCCTTTGCTTCATAAAGGATTGGGCCACCTTGCTGCACTTTACTTACTTTATTTACTTGTTACTCGTTACTATTTATATTATCACAAAACTATCTATTACCTACAATTTCAGTGCTTGCAGAGAAAACCTTACTGAAAACCGCTTATCATTTCCTTCTGCTCCTCGTTGGGTTCGACACTCTTACTTATCGAAAGGACTACGATAGATCCCCTACACTTGAGGGTCATCAAGAACATCCCTGTTTTTCTGACGCCCTCCTTTATGATGATTTGGGCAAGTTCATGCTGGATGTTATAGAACTCAACTCGAAGTCGATGATCCTCGATATCTCCTATGTCCTTTGCCCATTGCAGAATATGGGCATCGCCGGATCTAGGTGACATGCGAAGGTTCTGGTGATCCCGTCTGTACTCCAGCATGTGGTGTAGGACATAGAATTCATCATTAAGAGAATCGCTCGGTTGCTGGATGCAGCAGAAGTCGGTCTTATGGCTGAAGGCGAGCCTGCCGCCCCTTCTCTTCTTGTCCTTGACCTCTCCACCCCATGCTTGGTAGTAAAACGTAGCACTGTCGAGAACATCCTTGATGTGGGTGTAATCCTTTTTGTGAATGTTCTTCGACGAGTCCAAGTAAAGAGCGTGGGAGTATCAGGGGTAGAGGATGATGAGGACGGCGCGCCCGCCGCTGCGCAAAATATGTACACCTCAAATTAATTAGCCTCCACCATGCAAATGAATGATTGAAATCGAAGGAAGGATAGCCGCGCGGATGACTTACACGGGATGATAAGGCACGAGCATCGCCTCCTTGTCCTTATTGGCGAGCATGAAACTAACGATGTATTCCCTCGCGTATTCATAGTGCTTTGAGCAGACTCCCAAGAAGCCCTCGTGCATGTAGTATGGGTCAGCGACACAGATATGAGGTACCTGCTCAACCCCGATGATGTAGTTCATGTGCAAGGTATAAAAGTGGACAAATGTAAAATCCAGCTTCTTCACGTGAAACATGTCGAATATGTAATCGAATCGAAGGAAGAACTTATCCGCGGGGGAAGCAGTCGACGTACGGCATTTGCCGCGGAATGTTAACCACGTAGAGTGGGTATCCTGGATCTTTCGAGGCGATGAGGCCTTTCTCTATCGCAGCACATCGTCATGAAGTCTCCTTAGATCGCCGAATCTGGCCCCTAGCGCTCTTGCAGGTAGGATTGGTTGACCGTGGATATGCCATTTATCCGCATATGGGATATCTATACGGTCCTGAAGCCGAGGCTGCTGAGGCGGCTGGATCATAGAATCAGCTTTTTTTTCCTTTCCTCGCTCTATTCCTAGACTTCTTTACTACTGGAAGGTCGTCCATAATACGTTTAGCCTCCGGAGATGGCAATTCAGGCACTGACTCATGACGCTCAAACCCTAAGTAGGCGCCAGTATAGACATACTGTTGAGTGCCGTCGTCATCCTCATCCTCATCCATGTCGACATCATCAGCGACTAATGGAGCCTCCTCCTTACCCCATCCGCTATCACCCAACCCGACACCCGACGCTAATTGGGTAGGTGGGGTGTTGATGTTCATACCTTGCTGAGGCTGCGTGCTTGTGGGTGTGCTCCCGGCCGCCTTCAGACGAAGCAGACTCTGGCCACAACAAGACCCGCCCATTGCAACAATCACCAAGCCGCCGTGGGGTCTCGTCGTCATCCCCACTTGTATCAGAGGAGGCAAATTCTCGTGGCCCGGTTTCACACTAGGAAACCGTGAAGACATTCGGGGGGATCGGCTGGCTGTGGAACAATGGTTCCTTCGGCACCAATATAATCGCCTTCCCCACGTCCACCTTCTAGTCGCCAATGGTGTACAATATGGTGCACGGGGTTTCGTCGGCCTGCAAAGAAAAGTCTGCGACATGTGACATCCGAAAGGTAATGAAAACGGGAGATTATACATTTATTGAAGGGGGCCGGTGTGACAGATACCGTGAGGGCGTCGAGCTCAGCCAAAGATGAAGCACCGCCGAGCACGTCTAGTGCCGGAGCCGGTGCGCGAGCCGATGCAGGAGCCGGTGCGGGAGCAGGTGTTGGTGCAACGCTACTCGAGCTGCTCCCCAAGAAGTCAGCAAGGGGAAAGTCCGCTGCATTTTTTTCTGGATTTTGCTTGGTCCAAGTGAAAACGGCCAGAACCAAGGAAGTAGATATATCTGCAACCACCTATTTTGCGGCAACTACTGCTGTTGCGACTGTCTGAGATGATTTCTTCTCAACCGCAATCTCAACCTTCTTGTCGATGTTTTCTTCAGTTAACCACCATCTTTCCTTCCTCTCCTCTGTGGTCTCACAGTAGTACTTCTTCCACGTGGCGCCGTCTCCGACATCGTGCACGCGTCCATACGAAGGTCGAGTATCCACCGGGAGTCGTTTCAATTTGTTCAACGCCCGGTTGAATGGAGTGTCCCACTTGGGCCTCGCCAATGCCTCAGACGAGTCGCTTTCGGCCGCAATCCTGTGCTGCTCTCTCTGCAAAAGGCACAGGGATCGGTTACAAATATGACTAACATGTGTAGTCGAATTGATCAGAAACTAAAATTACCAGCAGTCTCATGAACTCCGTCGTGACTGGGTTTGTCTCGTAAACTTTCTTCACTGGGTCCCAACGGTGCCGGGCCCTAAGGACGTAACGCTCCCGCGGGACGGTGAACTCCGCCAAGGGGTCTGGGATGCCCAGACTTGCGGCTTCCGCGTCCTCCTTGGCCCATTTGGAACTCTTTCCTCCGTAACCACGGCTTCCGAGGTGGTGGCTCCCAATGTTCCTCTCTTGAAGCCCCTTCATGTACTTAGACTTTTTTTGGCAGCTTTGGCCTCACAAGCCTCCTTGAATATTTGAAACTGCTCTTCCGTGATTGTCGGATTATCCTTTACAATCTCGGAGTAGGGTTCCTTGTCGTTGATCCTTGCTTTCACCCTTGTTTTCCAAGTGGCCAACGCGTCGCTAAACTTGGTCATGGCGTGTTTGTTTATCTTCTTCATTGCCGGGTCCTTATCTGGATCTTCATAATCCTTTTCATTCTGGCCCGGGAACAAGAATATCTGGTGAAACTTCTTTAGGAGGGAGGGCCTCATATTATCTATTTTCTATACTTTCTCATCGTTGATGGTGGCGGTTGTCCGTATGATGCAGCCAATTTGATTGCCGTAGCACGAGCGCGCTTCCTCGGGCGCCTTTGGCTCAAAATTGCCGTCGTCCACCTCCGTGACCACCAGTCTAGTAGTCCTGAGTTTGTTAGGAAGCCGTTGCCTCTTTGCTTTCGGTTCTACACCGGCTCCGCTCCCCGAGGCAGCGCCGGTCTCAGTCTCAGTGCCGGTCTCGATGCCGGTCTGAGTCCCAGCGTTGGTCTTAGTCTCAGCACTAGTCTGCGTGTAGGTCTCAGTCCCCGATGCCACTGGTGGGCCCAGCAACAACATCGGTTGATCATCGGCAAGGCTCAAAAATTCCTCTGCCGGCCGGTAGACGTCGTCGCAATCACCAGAACCCTGTCCGTCATCGTTGCTAGCCATGTTTCCTATGATTAAATCTAGTCAATTAATTCTAGACCTAATAAAATGAATAATGACATAACAAAGGCCTATTGTTTTGCAGGAACGTTGACTCCTTCCTGGTGCGGCAAATCCCGGGCACTCGATATGTCCTAGTTTGTAGCACAAGTCATGCCGAAATTCATGGAAAATTTCAGGATGACCTTTGCTAAAAAGTGGACAAATCGAGAACCTGAAATTTGCCAGAACGAAAATGAATCAACATTCCGGCAAAACATAGGCCACTCAGCTTCATTCCCTGGAAACAGTGTTCAAATATCCCTCTTCGACACCGCAACACATGTCCAAATATACATGAGCAACCACATGTCCAAATTTCACAAGCTAATTCAAAAACAAAGTGTAGAAGAAAATTCATTTAACAACTAATAGAACAAAATTTAGTTAATTTTAGTGCTATATAATGATGAAAGGAAAAAAAATCAGTTAACTATTAATTTCATTCATTTAGGTTATTCATTTAACTTCACCTAATTAACCTACTGTACCACTACTACTAGCAGCACTACTAACCTAATTAACCTAGCAAAACTCTACTGCCCTAACTGAAAAACATCTAATTAACATCTACTAGTACCACTACTGCCCTAACCTAATTAACATCTACTAGTATCACTATATACTATACAAGCAACATCTACCCTAATTAAACCCTACTGCCCTAACTAACCTTTGTTGTAAACCAAATTTTTTGCTCTAAACTAATTTTGCTCTAACATCTACTACTTAACATCCTTTGCTCTAAACTAATTTTTTTGCTATAAACTAACTTTTGCTCTACTAATTTTTGCTCTAAAATGTAGAGAGAGAGGAGTGGGGGAGGGGTGGGGGACTTACAGAGAGGGGAGAGACGATGGCGGGGAGGTGCTCGAAGACAGAGGGAGGGGCGGAGAGGGCGGGCACAGGCATGGGCAATGATGGTCCTGGGCGGGCTCGGGCGACGGTGAGGTGGAGGGCAGCGACGGTGAGGTCGAGGGTGGCCTCGGGCGGTGGCGGTGAGGCTCAGGGCGGCCTCAGGCGGCGGTGGTGAGGATGACGGCGGCCTCGGGGGGGAGACGGTGAGGTTGCCGGCGTCCACGCCGGCAGGAGACGACGGCGAAGTGGGGCGACGGCGAAGTGGGGAGATGGCGGCGAGGGCGAGTGATTTGGGGAAGAAGTGGTGGCCAGGGGGGACCGCTGTTTAAGTGAAACGTAACGATAGCTCGTTCCTGAAAACGCGCTATAGCTAAGTTAGCTACAACACGTTGCCTGAAACACGCTACTGCTATTCCTTTCTCCTTTTCCCCCTTTTTCATTTATTTTTCTTTACATTTTTTTTCTTTCTCCTTTTTCTATTTCTTTCATTTTCATTTACTTTTCTACTTGTTTTTCATTTTATTTTATTTTCGTTAGCAGTAGCGCCTTACACATAAATGTGCTGCTACAACAAAATTAGCGGTAGCGTTGTTTCTAAAAGAGCGCTACTACTATGTGTAGCCGATCGGCTTAGTGGTGGGAATTTTTGTAGTAGCGCTTTTACAACGGGACGCACTACTTCTATATATGTATCTGCAGCACGGTTTTTTCGTGCGCGCTACTGCTGTCTAGCAGTAGCGCCCTTTTTTAACACGCGCTACTGCTAAAGTTCTGTGTATAGGCTTTTCCCTAGTAGTGACAACTTTTATGTATGGCAACCACATTGTAGGAGGATGGAATATATATGAAAAATGCTAAATAGAAGGCATTTCAACAAATTGGAAGCAATGCAATCTAGACACCATATGAAAGATCCAACCAAAATCACTCTACCAAGTTAGATGTGTCTCATTATAAGTGGCACTTCAACAAATTAGAGGCAATACATGTTTGAAATGATATGCAAGATGCAACCAATATTACACTGTCAACTTGAAGGTGTATTGTCAGAAGTGATTGATGAGGGATACACAAGAAAAGGTGTTTAATGTAAGAACATGGTTAATAGAAAGACGCAGTATGTACCAAAAACAGGAAGGCATGTCATATTCACAGGTATAATGTGTTAACTAAGCAGATGCAATTTACCCTAATTAGAAGCATTACAAGGTAGACACCATATGCAACATGCAACCACATATCACACTACCAAGTAAGAGCAAGCACCTGTGATGGTGGTGTGGGGGAATTGCGGTCATCAACTAGAGAGCTACGTTGACTATCTTCATTTAGCCTTGCTGTTTCTTGAGAATCATGAGGGGAGGATGACACTGCACTCTTTAAACGAGTAGGGCGTCTCACAGTAACCCACTGGGGTGATTGTCTCATCATAAGTGATTGACGAGGGATACAAAAGAGCATTAGTTTGATATATGAACATGGTTCATATACATATGTAGTATGTATCAAAAATAGGAAGGCATGTCATTATCAAAGGTATAATGTGTAAAGTAAGCAGATGCAATTTAACCAAATTGGAAGTAATACAAGCTAGACACCATCTGCAACATGCAACCACATTTGACAGCGTGAAGTTAAAGCAAGCACCTGGGATGGTTGTGTGTGGCAATTGAGATCATCAACTGCACAGCTACGTTTACGGTCTCCAACAGCTGACACTGCACCCGTTAGAGCGCTGAAACGCTTAGTGCTTATCTTCGAATTACACTGGAGCGACTTTTGTCTTTTCTTTTCTGCATTCATCAACACTGCGTCAGAGTCTGAAATACCCATGCATAAAAAAACAATAGTGTGAGTATGGGTGAAGTGTGTGCACAATTAGTACAGTGTAAAGGTAGCAGATAGTAGGTCGGTGAGAAATAAATGACGGGAGACATATGATAGCTCTACAACATGCATGGCACACTAAATTACTACAGGATTCTATGAAAATAACAGTTGACTAAAAACAAATAGGCCAGTCCATTTTTTTGCACAGTCCGATGTACAAAGAACCGGCAGATCGCCTTCATCTACCTTCAGCCAGTTAGTGTTGACGATCTTCCTCGAAATGCCAGCGACCATCGGCCCAGTCCCCTGCCTGCGCCCGCCCCTCGATCTCACCACACCGCCGTGCTTAGCATCGCCCCGGCCATCCATTCAAGCCCCTCCGACTTCCAGATCGGACGCAAGAAGCTCCTGCGCCCCACACCCCTATGATAGACACCGATGCGCTGCTTCCCTGATGAACATGCGGACTAGGTGCTCCATGCGCCTAAGCGGGTGCTGCTTCTTTTAATTGCGGTTCGACTGACCCTGAATGGAAATCCAGGCGGGCTACTGACCTCTAGCAAAGGTGAAATAGTAAAGGGAGGAAACCTTGTGCATTTAGTATCACGAAGAAGATGCAGTAAGAAGCACTCAACTAGTTTCTTTCATGGGATGAATACGGTGTGAGCAGAGACGTAAGATTTGCAGGAATAAGGGAAGAGGAGTACCTCTTTCTGCTGGCAGTGATGTGTTCTCCTTCTGTTTTTTCAACGATCTTCTTGTGGTTCGCTGGAAAGGAGAAGTTGTAGAGGACGGTGGAGCCTTGGACGAACCCATGGCCAAGTTGTTGAGTGTGGTGTGGTGGCTGTCTGTCGGCGGCGCCGCGGAGGGGAACCAGATCCGAGGCGGAAAACGACAGCGTAGCAGGAAAAACTCCGGTGCGGTGGACGGTTGCGACAGTGGAGCGACAGCAGTGAGGCGTAGGGCGGCATGGTCGGAGTGGTTCTGGTACGGCGCACGTTGGCATCGGCATCATGTAGGCAGCTCTGCCTCGGCTTCAGCTGCTAAGTCCTTGAGGGTGTTGCGGTTGCAGTTGCGTTGGACAACGATGTCGGGGTACCGGCTCCGACGTGATGGAGGAGGGCGGCGGTGGATTTGGCGCTATGGGGTGGAGGACGGAGGAGGCTGGGGTTATGCGGCTGGTGCAGAGGGCGTTTTGGCGACCACGAAGTATGAATGGGGAAACGGGGGGGCGGGGAACTAAGGGGGAACAATGTTTCGGTTTGAGATGCGCTTGTTTGAAATTTGGGGAAAGTTACAAACTTTGCCCCCATCTAAAATTTCGGACATATTGCGGGTTAGGGGTAGGACAGTAATCTCAGGTGTCCAAATGTGGGCGGGATAGATTTTGGCCGAGCGCATGGGTATTTGGGCGCCCACGGCGTATGAATGCTTCTCGGAGGCGGTTGAGACTGGCGTCTTGGTGAAGTTACAAACCTACCCCGGTTTAGACCTTTGGACATCGGACCGATAGGCTACACGGGCCACAATCAGGATAGTAATTTCCTACCACCAAACATTAGTCTCGCGCGGTTTCGGGTGACCAGAGGCCTATTTGGCGCTTCGTTCAATAGTTTGGGAGCAGAAGCATTAACGTTTTCGGTTTTCTTGAATTGAACTTTCAGGATTTGGCAAACTTCACAAGTCTTTACTCTTGAAAATCGTAAAGCTACGATTATTTTGGAATGGAGGGGTACATTTGAATATACATTGTACACGAGTATATATTAAAAAAATATGCAACTTACCTCTATTCATGCATGGTTCCAGATATAATATCCTTGGTTGCAAAAAAAAAGTTAGACATGCGTATGAATATATATAGCATGTTCAAACGCACAACAAAGATTGATGCCCCCTTTTACATCTGATTTACAAACGCCATTATCTCGGGTTCAAATAGATGAATGCACTTCCTATGAATTTGAGTCTTCGAAACCCCCTTTATGTTGAATTTGACATGTATTCTATTTCGTAGCTAGCAATTTGGAATGTATCCATGCAAGTGACAAATGTGTAAAGTGCTTCACATTAACAACATGGAGTGCACTAATTAATGTTTATATATGAATTGCAAAAGCATCCATTGCCTGTATTTCAAACCTCTCTCACTCTATGGACCGATAATATGAAATAAACACATGTACATGCTAGAATTCAATAGAGTACGGGTGTCTGATAGACCGATTTTTGTCCATACGCAATTTGCAAATTTCATGATCTCATTCAAAAATAATAATGCCATTTATATTTTAATTTAATGCGTAGAACCGCCTTTTACACGTAGATGCACTATGCCTCGGCCCGTTCTTACAAACGTGCTATGTATCTCTCTATCTAATGCATAAGTGCACACACTTTGTATGCATCGGCATTTCTCTTTCACACATGCTCACAATCTCTCTCGGGGTGTCGGGGTGTCTCACGCACATTCTCTCTCCGTCTCTCTCTCTCTATCTATCTCTCTCTCTTTCGGACTACTTTGTACCACTCTTTTCACTAATCTCAGTTGGAAAACACTATTTCTCTCACATGCATATATACACACGCACGGTCTGTACTATCCCTCTATGCGCACATATATGTGCCTACGTGTCTCCCGCACGCACATTATCTTTAGGCCTCTCTCGCACACATTGCCCCCCCAGACACACCTCTCTCTTAGTAGTTGGCAGATATTATTCCATCATATCATTCGATAGGATATCCCTAACTGTTAGGCTGGATGGTAATACGAGGCAAAGTTTTACCCTTGTTCGGACCCTTGCAGTTGAGGAAAAAGCCTACCCCTATTACTGTATATTAGTGATAGGGGTGTGTACAAAGAACACGTGAATGCCAGGCATTGTGCGTGTGTGTATACTATCGACGAACTAGCCCCCAAGCTTCTATAACACACTAGGGGCCTAGGATTACAAATCATATATAGTCGGCTTATCACCAGTGGGGATAGAGTCCTCCGTGACTCTGGTAGCTTCGTGTTGTACGCCGAGTCCTCCACATGGGTCTTCGTATAACACGTCTCGGTCTAACCTATATGTGGCGCCGGATGGAACCGACCCATGAGTCCTCATGTTGACCCACCACAACTAGAAATGATGTGCCCACCACACCACACATGCAATCGGCCAATAAGAAAATAAGCATATACAATAGTACAATGTTATACATGAAAGTTAATTGCATGGTGCATCCAAAAATATTTGTTCTGCATTGTGAATGTTTATATATTCTCCTAAAATATTAGTAATGGGAAAGAGAAATGAAGGGCATATCTCTCGTCTCCACCGGACACCCCCTCTTTCTACACCACTTTCACGTACGGTCACTGTACTTCAGAATATGCTCATTACGTTCACCGTATACATTCTCGTGGTGATCATACGGTATCTAGCTCACGATATGTCCCCGTATTTTCTTGATGACACTAATGGACTTTGCATTTGATGCGTGCTCCGTATTTTGTGGATGAAACTTACGGTCATTGCATTTGAAGTGAAAGCACGATATGGTCACCGGACTTCAGAATAAGCTCATCACGGTCACCACATACATTTTGTCATGCTAACCAACATGTGGTTGGATGGTTAGGAGGATAGTGGTTTCTCGAGCCCACCAGGGTTAAAGTCCCGATGCTCGCATTTATCCTGTGTTAATTTCAGTATTTTCCAGCGATGTGCGTTCACTGGGAGGAGACGTTCCACTCGACTATGAGGCACCTATGGTATTTTCGTAAAATCTCAAGATCATATGCTGGCTCACTCTCTCGAAGGTGCTCATAGGGGTAGGGTCCGCGTGTGTGCGCTTATAGCGGTGAGTGCTTGCATGTATATATGAGCCCTTGCGTCTGTACCGTGTTAAAAAATACATGTCATGATTATACGGTCACTGGCTCACTCGTACAACTCCGTATTTTGTTTATGACACAATCAATTAACCAGTCAAATGTTCCACGTGGCGCAACTAGTGTCGCACCTATGGGGTGCGTAACCGTGGGGTCCACCTGTCAGCCCGTATATGAAAGAAAGAAATGGTAGTTTGAGTCTATACTATGTTAATAAAATACATTTTAGGGTGATCATACGGTCACTGGCTCACCATACAGCTCCGTAATTTGTTGATGGCACGATCAATTGACCAATCAAACGGTCCACATTTAGCAGCGCACATTACCATAGGGCCCACCCGTCAGTGCGTATATGAAGGACAGAAATGGTAATAAATTAGTGGTTGGTGGGTGTTCGAAGTCGTGAGACCTCTGGTTGGCAGTCACCGGCGGTGGGGGGGCGTTGATTGCATGGTGGGGTGGGGATCGCCGGAGAAAAAGCTCGGCGCGGGGGGGGGGGGGGCTAGAGGGATGGCGGTGCGGCGGCGGACCGGCGGTGGGGAGTGTTTTCGGCGCGGGTGGGGCGGCGTGGCGGCGCGGGCTGGCCGCGGGCGGCGGGGGCCGGCGGTTCGGCTGGTGGTGGCTGGCGCCTTAGGGGGTGGAGTTTGATGATAAACTGTAGGCCCTTGATTTCGTATCCAACGGCTGGAAAATCTAATGACCAGAGATGAAAAAGTCAATCGACTGACGTGTAGCCTCACCCCACACGTACACATACACGCACGTGAGACACGCACGCATGCACGCGTGCAACACTGACACTTACACATAACGAACACACGCACGCATGCAGGCGTGCAACACTGACACGTACACATGCACTCACGAACACACGCACGTACGCACCCATGCATGCAACACTGAAACGTACCCTTGCACGCACGCAACACTCACACGCCTGCATGCACACAACACACGATGCAAGACACACGCTAACCTATACGTGCATGCACCATTTGTTAAGGACATGGATTGTTATGGGTATTAATCAATCTTATCTGTGATAAGCAGAACATTGATGTTTGCAGCGGTCTTTATGAATCACAACGTATCGAACGGGCTAGTAGTAGGCTTATCTACAAGAAAAAGATGATGTCACATTCAATGAACAATCATCGGTTTATGAAATGCCCGCTTCTGACCGCCCTGGCCCACCAAAGGTTCCTCTGCTGTGCGCTCCCTGCATTGGGTCACTGACATGTAGGCCATGTACCCAAAGAGCCCACACGTTAGTGGAATAATAGCGCGGTGTCCTACGTCAAAGTCGAGGGCGCCACTCACTACATGCCTGGCTGAACACGCCTCCTTGCCGCATTCAAACGCCTCCAGGAAACCCGCCCGTGTGGATGCTAAGAAACCCACTCTGGACACACGTCCGTTCATGACCGGGCAGACATTAAGCGCAACGCCGGTCGAGCTCCTCCCGCCTGCCGTCTATTTAATCTCCTATTTAAATGAGGCTAAACGCCCACCAAGAATCGCACATCTCTACCGCTCCCCTATCTCCTCCTTCACCGTTTTGTCCACTCTTACAATGGCTTACGAAGAGTGGTTATTCCCCATCCAAGCCAGCTGGGTAGTCCGCCGGATACGAGCTATGCAGCTCGCTATCCACCTCCCTCCCCTCGCTCGACAGAGCCAGTTGCCACCCCAAGCCGGTGCGCGGTTCAGCAACTCGCCGCTCCAAGCCAACTCGATGAGGAGCGGTGCAAGGGCGTCGTTGCTGCCGTCCATGCCGCCGCTTCGTACAGCACCTCCTGTTTCTGTGGCCGAGACTCCAATGCCAGTGGCCACGCCATGCAAGCAGCGAAAAAAGTTGGGTGCGCGAAGAGCGACGAGTCGGTGGCCAGCGCCTCCGCATCCACCGCCATCATCGAGGAGAAGTAGAACACGGGAGGCCGCCGCCGCTTGGGTCCCATGAAGGCCATCGCGGAGGCGACGCGGGCGTACACAACAGGTGTCTTGTCAGATCCTTTTGTTGCGAGGACCTTCGTCGATCTCGCTGTCGGTGTCAAAACCGGTGGATCTTGGGTAAGGGGTCCCGAACTGTGCGTTTAAGGCTAATGGTAACAGGAGGCAGGGGACACGATGTGTACCCAGGTTCGGGCCCTCTCGATGGAGGTAATACCCTACTTCCTGCTTGATTGATCTTGATGATATGAGTATTACAAGAGTTGATCTATCAAGAGATCGTAGAGGCTAAACCCAAGAAGCTAGCCTATGATTATGATTGTTCTTGTCCTATGGACTAAACCCTCCGGTTTATATAGACACCGGAGGGGATTAGGGTTACATAGAGTCGGCTATAGAGAAGGAGATCTACATATCCAAATTGCCAAGCTTGCCTTCCACGCAAAGGAGAGTCCCATCCGGACACGGGACGAAGTCTTCGATCTTGTATCTTCATAGTCCAACAGTCCGGCCAAAGTATATAGTCCGGCTGTCTGAGGACCCCTTAATCCCAGACTTCCTCAGTAGCCCCTGAACCAGGCTTCAATGACGATGAGTCCGGCGCACAGATTGTCTTCGGCATTGCAAGGAGGGTTCCTTCCCCGAATACTCTATAGAAAATTTTGAACACAAGAGTCATGTCCAGCTCTGCAAAACAAATTCCACATACCACCGGAGAGAGCACAATATTCCACAGATCTAATCTGCTGACAATTTTCCATAGCATGACATCACACCACGGTCCGGTCATTATTCGAACCGTTTTTCACAACCTGCCACCGCACATATCGTGAGGCAATTTTATCGGCACGTCTTGTCGAAGCAGAGATCATGTCCCCTTATCACGGGATTCTCATCAATACGTGTGTGGGTAACCCAACCGTGCCATCAATCGTGGCGCTTGGGGAATAAGCGAATTTACCGGGCAAGTGGGGAGGCGCAGGATCTCCGCTGCCTTTATAAGGGGATAAGAACTCCCTTTTTCACCCATGCCTTCTTCTTCCTCTGTTCATCCATTCCTTTTCGCTCGAGCCCTAGTGCCCAAGCGTTCATCTTCTCCGCGCAAAATGGTTTCCCGAAAATGTCCGGATCCGGAGCAGGAGGAAAGTGGATGGCCTCTACCGTCCGGGAGAAGGATATCAAAAAACTTCGGGGGGGGGGGGGCGGGTATTTGGCCAAAAGAATCGGCCACCGTCTCCCAACGGCGGGATAGATCGTCCCTACTCCGGAACCCCATGAGAGGGTGGTATTCCTCCCCCATTTCGTCCGCGGGCTAGGGTTTCCCCTTCACCCATTTGTTCGCGGCATCATGTATTATTATAGGATTGATTTTCATGATCTATCCCCCAATTCCTTCCTCAACATCTCGGCATTCATCGTCGTGTGCGAGGCCTTTCTCCGCATCCCGCCACATTTCGGCTTATGGCTGAAAGTTTTTAATGTGAAGCCCAAGGTAGTGAGCGGAGAGCATGCTAAGTGCGGAGGCGCCATGGTGAGCAAGATGCCGAATGTTACATGGCCAACAGGTACATTCAATGATTCCATCAAGGAGTGGCAGCAGCAGTGGTTTTACATCACCGAGCCACGCGGCAAGGAATGGGCCGCCGCTTCGGAGTTCAGATCCAGAGCCCCCTTGCGACTTACGTCCTGGACAAAGAAGGGCCTTAACTGGGCTTCGTCTGACGAACTTTCAGTGCTCCAGACGCGCGTCCAAGATATGGAAGACAAGAACATCAAGCTCGTCAATGTAGTCCAGGTGGTGTTAGTTCGCCAGATTCTACCTTGTCAACACCGGGCTTGCAATTTATGGGAGTTTGACTCGGCCAAGCACCAGACCCAGCTAGAGCTCTTTGGCTCCTCGCACAAGGACATCTGGAAGGTGCTTTCCAAGTCCGGCAAATCGTGGCCGGACTCCGCCGAGGACCGCGGGTACCAACTGTTCTGCCTTGCAAGTTTGGTAAGTAATTGTACATTGACAATTCATATGTTTTATTTGCATACCCTTAGGAAAATGCTTAATGTGTTTCCCATGAATTTCCTAGGGCTGGGCGAAGAAGGCGGGGTAGATCTACTGTCCTGCCGCACTGCCAGAAGAATCGGCCGGCCCACTTCTGATTAAGATGCTGGTCCCGGTGTCGGTGTCAAAACCGGTGGATCTCGGGTAGGGGGTCCCGAACTATGCGTATAAGGCTAATGGTAACAGGAGGCAGGGGACACGATGTTTACCCAGGTTCGGGCCCTCTCGATGGAGGTAATACCCTACTTCCTGCTTGATTGATCTTGATGATATGAGTATTACAAGGGTTGATCTACCACGAGATCGTAGAGGCTAAACCCTAGAAGCTAGCCTACGATTATGATTGTTCTCGTCCTACGGACTAAACCCTCCGGTTTATATAGACACCGGAGGAGGCTAGGATTACACAGAGTCGGTTACAGAGAAGGAGATCTACATATCCTAATTGCCAAGCTTGCCTTCCATGCAAAGGAGAGTCCCATCCGGACACGGAACGAAGTCTTCGATCTTGTATCTTCATAGTCCAACAGTCCGGCCAAAGTATATAGTGCGGTTGTCCGACGACCCCTTAATCCCGGACTCCCTCAGTAGCCCCTGAACCAGGCTTCAATGACGATGAGTCCGGCGCGCAGATTGTCTTCGGCATTGCAAAGCGGGTTCCTTCTCCAAGTACTCCATAGAAGATTTTGAACACAAGGATTGTGTCCGGCTCTGCAAAAAAAATTCCACATACCATCGTAGGGAGCACATCATTCCACAAATCTAATCTGCTGACAGATTTTCGTAGCATGACATCACACCACGGACCAGTCATTATTCAAACCATTTTTCACAACCTGCTACTGCACATATTGCGATGCGGTTTCCTTGACACGTCTTGTCGAAGCAGAGATCGTGTCCCCTTATCGCAGGATTCTCATCAATACGGGTGTGGGTAACCCAACCGCGCCATCAATCGTGGCACTTGGGGGACAAGTGATTTTAACGGGCAAGTGGGGAGGCGCACAGTTTCTACCGCCTTTATAAAGAGATAGGGATTCCCCTTTTTTCACCCACGCCTTCTTCCTCCTTTGCTCATCCATTCTCGCACTCTCGAGCTCCAGCGCCCAAGTTCTCACCTTCTCTGTAAAGCCATTCCAGACATGTCCGGAGCGGGAGGCAAGTGGATGGCCTCCTCCGTTACAGAGAAGGACATCACGAAGCTCCGGGAGGCCGGATACTTAGCCGCAGACATCGCGCACCGGCTCCTGGACGAAGGGCAGATTATCCCTACTCCGGAACCCCACGAGAGGGTTGTGTTTCTCGCCCACTTTGTCCGCGGACTGGGATTTCCCCTCCACCCATTTGTCCATGGGATCATGGTCTATTATGGGCTGGATTTCCACGATCTAGGCCCAACTTTATCGTCAACATCTCGGTGTTTATCGTCGTGTGCGAGACTTTCCTCCACATCAAGCCCCACTTCGGCCTGTGGCTGAAGATCTTCAATGTGAAGCCGAAGATAGTGGTCGGCCAGCAAGCGGAGTGCAGAGGCGCCACCTGGCTCCACCACTACAGGATGGTGCCGGCCCAGCCGTTCTGCACTGCTGAACTAGATGTCTGACAAAGCTTCGGCTGATACCATGACGTCGAGGCCCATAACTATTCTCGCGTGGTGGTTGGTGCGTATAGGCCAGAGGCCAACTCAGAAAAAATACCCAGACCTATTAGTGCATTATTAAAAGGAGTGACGGCTGTCGGGACAAGTCCAGAGCTATCACCCCCTCCCGGTGATACCGCTAAACAGCCAGCCGACACTGTCACATCGCACGGGTGCTCTCCGGCCCGGCCCAGCTTTCACAACGGTCTCCAATAAAGTCAAGGTAACTGTGTATCCAGACATCAAGGGGAAAACTCAAGGAATCACCCCCGGTGGATTCCACTCAATGTAATCATCAAGGTGAACGTAAGAGGGACCACCCTCGAGATTCACACTTGAGGTGTTGAACGACAGAGCCGTATCGGTAATGGTGAAAGAGGAAATCACCCTCGATGACCACGACCGAATAGCTACACTACAGAATTATCATCAGGAGTGCGTTATGAGGGATCACCCTCGGCACTCGATAGTAGCTCTGAAGAGTCGAGCAACAAAAGGAGGGTGATGTGATGTGAGGTGTCGGGCTCTGGTCGTCGATCACGTTGATCGAGTCGTTGATGATGAAGCAGGGGCAACAAGGACAAGTGGGGGTCACTGACGGATCACTAGCCAACCTATACTAAGCATTTTAGGATAAGCAGGTACAAAAGCAGGCTATGCATCAGAATAGGAGCAAACAATAACAATAGCAAACTCTAATGCAAGCATAAGAGAATGGAATGGGCGATATCAGGATGATCAAAGGAGGGGCTTGCCAGGAAGCTCTGCTGAAACGGAAGAAGGGTCGTCGTCGACGTAGTCGATCACAGGGGCATCAGCAGCAGTCTCGGGGTCTACCGGAGAGAAGAGAAGGAAGAAACAGTAAATACATGCAAACATATGCACAACATGATTATAAGCGGGACTAGAGGTGTTCTAACGCAGTGCTAGGCGTTACTGGCAAAGGGGGGAAACATCCGGGAAAACTTTCCCGGTCCCGGGCGTCTGTCAGACAGATGAACCGAAGGAGAAAGAGTTTGCAGTTTCGCTATGCTAGAGACGTGTGGCAGACGAACCGACCGCGCATTCGGATTTGTCTCGAAATTCTGAGCAACTTTCATGTAGAAAACTTTTTCGACCGAGCTATGGTTTAATTTCTACGATTTTTCAAAGATTTAAACAATATTCTAGATTTATTATTAATTCGAATTAAATTAGCAAAACTGCTAAGTGCACCCGGTGTAGTGCACCCAGAGTGCACCCAGGGGCTGACCAATGGGTCCAGGGGGTCCCAGTTGACCAGTCAATGTTTGACTGGTCAACAGGGGGTGGGGTCCCCCTGTCATGCACACATTTATCTAACTACTGATTAAGTTAACTAATCTAGTTCATTAGTTTAATTAAGATTAATTAATTAAGTAAATTAAGTGTTTGACTAATTAATTAATTATTATTTTAATATGTTTTTTTACACTTCTTTTTTTATCTAAACAAGGGCATGGGCCCATATGTCATATGACCGAGGGGGCCTAACGGGCGCTGGGGAGTGGAACCGGGTGCGGGCAATCCCTCCTGGGCGACGGGGAGCCCGCCCAGAAGGGCGCGACGGCGCCGGTGGGCGTCGGCCACGGCGGCAGCGGTGGTGGGCGGTGCGGCAGCACCGGCGTAGGGCGACGCCGATGGAGGGCGGTGCCAGCGCGGGCCGGGCGCTGGGGCGTGGGCGCCCGTCCAATGGGGCAAGGCGAGGCCGTGGTCGGTGATGGCCACCGGGGCGTGGTGGTGCGCCAGCCAGGGGAAGCGGGGCCGCGGGGGGGGGGGGGGGGGGGGGGGGGGGGCGACCCGGGGAGGAGCTACTGGCTCGGTTGCAAGTGGCGCCGAGGCGGACGACGAGCGAGGCGCGGTGGCGGCGGCAGTCAGCGGGGCAGCCGATGCCGGTGGTTGCAGCCGTGGAGGAAGGCAAGAAGCAGTAGCAGGCAACCGGGGGGGGGGGGGGGGGGGGGGGGGCGACCCGGGGAGGAGCTACTGGCTCGGTTGCGAGTGGCGCCGAGGCGGACGACGAGCGAGGCGCGGTGGCGGCGGCAGTCAGCGGGGCAGCCGATGCCGGTGGTTGCAGCCGTGGAGGAAGGCAAGAAGCAGTAGCAGGCAACCGGGGGCACTGCCACGATGCATCGGAGAGCGGCGCCCGCAGCAGAAGAGCAACAACAGCACGGGTAATGGCCGCAGCAAGGTGGGGAGCGGCGTGAGGGCCGGCGGGTGCAGCAGGGGCCCGCCGGGGTCAGACGACGCGTAGGGCGGGCAAGGCAGGGGCGCGCGGAGGCGCGGCCTGGGGCGTGGGGTGCGCGGCCAAGGCGCGGCCTGGCCGTTGCCGGAGTGAGGCGAGGCGCCACGAGCACCGTCCGAGGAGCAGCAGTAACAGTGGCTATCGGCAGGACCAACACCAGCAACGGCAAACGGCGAGCATGGCGACGACGGCCTAAGGAGGAAGAACATGAGGGGAAAAGGGGTGCTCACCGAGCAGCACACGGTGGCCGGCGGGAGGCTTAGGAGCTGCAGGGCATTGGCCGGAGTCGAAGGCGACGACGACGAAGACGAGGACGAGCTCGATCCCGTCAACGTAGATGAAGTAGGGGACGACGACGAAGTAGAATGACGAGGCCTGGGGCGCCAGGGAGCGCGGTGGGCACGAGGACGAGGTCGGCCATGGCGAGGGCGAGGTGACCACGGCGAGGACGAACAGTGACGGCTCACAGCGTCGGGCGCGAGTGGGATTCCCCGATCTAGATCGAGAAAATGAGGGGGGAGTGATTTGGGGTAGCTAGGGTTCGGGGGCGGGAGGGAGAGGCGTCGGGGCCGCCTTATAGCCCCAGGGGAGACGGCAGATGGCCGCCACGGCGATGGTCGGTGCCGTGGCGGGCATCGGTGCTGTGAACAGGGAGGGGGGAGGCAGTGCGAGGTGGGCCGGCCTGGCTCGGCCAGTGAGGCCAGCTGGGCCAAAAGGCACAGGGGGGTGGTTCTTTTCTGTGTTTTTTTTGTTTGTTCATTTATCTTTACTGTTTTGTTTACTATTAGCATATTTTAGTTTTATAAAATATGAGACCAATATCTAAATTACTGTTTTAGTTTAACCCTCAGCACAAAAAGTTCTACTCCCAAATAAAAATAGTTTCTTATTTTTATCTTAGGAAAGGCATTTAATTAGTAATGATTATCACTGTTTTAATCACAAAGAGCATTTAAATATTTTTACAAAAATGTTGGGTCAGCACCATAATTGGTTATGGAATATTTGCCACACTATGAATGTTTTATTTTTGACATTTGAAAAACTTTCGTTGTTTGACTTTATTTTAAATTTGAAATTTGAATTGGTTTGAACCAACGTGGGACCTAGCAATAGTAAAAGTGATGACATGGCATCATTAGCATGGAATTACTGTAGCTTAATTATCCGGGCATTACAAATCTCCTCCACTACAAGAAATCTCATCCCGAGATTTAGGAGGTAGAAGAAGATAGAGCGAGGTATTCATCTAAAAGACGATCCTCGAGTTCCCAAGTGGCTTTATCTTCAAAAGGATTTGACCACTGAACCTTTTAGAATTTTTAAAGCCCTCTGACGATGCGACGTTCAGTTCGACCGAGAAAGCGAACCGGACTGATACTTCAGGCATCGAAGTAGAAATTTTCATGCATCCAAGGAATAAATCCGTGCTTCGGCATTCCGAACAAGATGAGCATGGTAGCTCACTATCTCACTCGACGGATGTAGTACATGCACGGTTTTAGTGGCACACATGATAGAAGCGGTATGCGTTTTCAACCATTCCATTCCCAGGATGAGGTCGACATTGGACGACTTCAAAACAATGGGGGAAACATGGAGTTCCAGTCCTTCAATTTCAACGGGGACATTGAGACTAACCATGGTGGTTCGACATTGGACCGCGGGGGTGTGTACCACTAGCAGGTTGTTCATTTCTTTGAATTTAAGGCCATGCATGGATGCAAAATCTTCGGATATGAATGCGATGCTCCTGAAACGAATAAAACAGAAGCAGGTACTGAGTTAACAAGAAGAGTACCCAACACAGTAGTAGGCTAGTCTTGAACTTCATTCAGATCAATGTGGTTGGCTTGACCACGACCATAAGGCCTGGTATCTAGGCTGGCACCATCCTGTAGTGGTGGAGCCTCGACCTGCGCTACGCGCAATGACCCGGAGTGCAACGGGCGACGGGCCCAGACCCCGGAGTGCTTAGGAAGTAGACCGGCAGGGACCTCTCTGCTGAGCCTAGGTAGGGCTGTGACGTGTTGATCTTCCGAGGCCGGGCATGACCCAGGAAAGTGTGTCCGGCCAGAGTGATCGAGCGTGTTGGAAAACGTGGTGCACCCCTGCAGAGAAGATTATCTATTAATAGCCGTGTCCACGGTAACGGACGTTCAGACTTATATCCTGATCTTATACAACTATGAATGGATACTTGAATATGTGGCTCTGGGATTGCTTTCTCGCAGAGAGTCGAGGAAGGATCTCTGGGCATTAATGTTACAACATGTTTTTTTAATTATAAACTGCTATTCTTTACTCTTCTACATGCTGCAAGATGCTTGGAGCTGCTTGAAGATGCTAGTCTTCGATAGGTTAGGCCTTCCCCTCTATTCTAGCATTCTGCAGTTCAGTCCACAGATACAAACCTTCCATTTGATACCAGTGCATACTTAGTATAGATCTGATGCTTGCGAGTACTTTGGAGGAGTACTCACGGTTTCTTTGCTACCCCCTTTCCCCCCTTCTTTCTTCTTTCCGGTTGATGCAACCAGATGGTGGATCCATGGAGCCAGATGCGACCCCCGCCGACTACTACTACTACCTAGAGGGTGCCTTCTACTACGTGGAGCCCGCCGACGACCAGGAGTAGTTAGGAGGTCCCAGGCAGGAGGCCTTGTCTCTTCGATCGTTGATGTTTGTGCTAGCCTTCTTAAGGCAAAAACTTGTTTAACTTATGTCTGTACTCAGATATTGTTGCTTCCACTAACTCGCTTGTGTATCGAGCTTTTGTATTCGATCCCTCGAGGCCCCTGGCTTGTAATATGAAGCTTGTATGTCTTTCTTTTGTGCTCAGAGTTGTGTTGTGATATCTTCCCGTGAGTCCCTGATCTTGATCGTACACGTTTGCGTGTATGATTAGTGTATGATTGAATCGGGGGCGTCACACATGTATTGGTCGGGTTGTGATCGCCGTAAGGATCAGGGGCCATGTATTGGTCTGGTTGTGATCGCCGTAAGGATCATGGGCCATGTATTAGTCGGGTTGTGATCGCCGTAAGGATCACGGGCCATGTATTGGTCGGATTGTGATCGCCGTAAGGATCACTGTTACAGTTTGGTTTTGATCACAAGGTGATCGAGATGGCATATTGCTTGGCCGGTTAGCCAGGAGAGATATGGTTATGGAGATCGGAGATGGTGATTTATCAGTGTTGTAGTAGCTTCATATTATGTTTAGGAGTTGCTGTTATATCGTGGTAACTATTAATTTAATTAACCTGCTTAATGCTTTGTTGTTGTCTTGCCTTGATGTTTTTGGTTGTTGTGAGCTTGCAAGTACATTCAATGTACTGACCTGGCGTGTCATGCCAGATGGTAGGTGATGTCGTGATTGCTTTATTGCTTATCATGGTTTCCGTTCGTGCGAGCTAGGTCGTGTCCCAGCCAGAGTCCCTGCGGAGTGGAGTTCACCACCTTCATCGTTGTTCCGCTGCTAGCATAGAGCAAGTGTAGTATCGCGGGCGTAGTGTCGCCATGCTGATGTGAATCTTTGTAACATCAGACCTTTGTATTTATTCTTGTAATAAGAGTTGATTTGTTTTATCTCAAGCAGTGTCATATTCCAGAGACTTCTCCTCGATCTTTGGCTAGAATACGGGGTGTTCCAGTTTCTCTGAGCCGGGGTGTCACAGGCTTGGTATTAGAGCAGGTTTGGCTGTAGGACGCCCTAGACCACGCGAACGTTACAAATCGATAGTATAGAGTCTGGCTTGTTTATTGCATTTGGTTGTTGCATTTATTTGTTGCATAGCATGCATATAGCCTTAGTATTTGTGCTAACGGTTTATCTGGTGAGTGTAGCTGGCGTCAGTTCGGATCCACTACAGCTCAGCCTTTGCATTTCTCCAGTTCTTTTTCTTTCGGTGTTTGGTGTCATCTCTGTCCCAGCAAAGTGATGCCAAGTGATTCCGACACTGTTTGCAAAAATGGTGCTCAGGTATCGCGCCAATGTCTTTCTTCTAGTCCCGTCTATCGTTTCGCTGATGGACATGCTTCTATCCCGGATCGTTCTTTTATTCTGTCGTGTTGGCAACCCTTAATGATCTTAGTTATCAAGAAAGAGCAATGTCAGCAGCCTCAGTTTTCCCCGCTATCCTATATCTTGGACGAGTACGGATCTTTTTCCGTCCGCTTGATAATAATGTGGTTGCGACCTTCGTGTCCCACTACATGGTTACTGAGTGCGTCCTCACCTCTGAGCTAGTACAGGTTGCTATCTGGCTAAGCTAACACTTGGTGTAGCGCTGTTTACACCAATTCTTCCACACATTTATTCGTCCTCGTGCACAGCGTCACAACATGCTAGATCGTAGAACCGGAGATCCCGCGACATTTGTGTGCTTAAGTAGGCATGCATATTGTGTGACTAGCAGTAATGTGTGGCATTGGTTGTGTGTGAATTGATTGTTGTTGTGTGCTTTTGTTTAGTTGAGTTTTCTTTTGCTTCTTTCTTTTGGGCCCCGGTGTTACATTATTTTCCCCTATAAAGAGTTGCTCATCCACCGACACCGGACTCAAAGAAGTAATAAGGATTTCAAATATTTGGAGGAAGCTCAACTAACTATTTTGGTCTACCCAGTCAACTGCATTATAGCATTAATATCTGTTTAGAATACCAATGGTGTGTTGGATTGATTATCAGCATCGAGTCCCCGTCAGTGCAAAATCCTCACAGCAGTTATGATCCAGCCAGCAGAAAGACAAGTCAGGTACAAGACCAACGATATATTTTCAGACAGAGGTATGGATCATATACAAAATTTTGGCTCAGCAATGCATGATGCTTGAAATATGTTATCATCTGAAATAAAGTCAGAGTGTGATATGCTCAAGGAAGATAGTCAAACTATATTTCTTATGCAAATCATCAGCCTCAGAATATTATGGGCATGTGTATGGATTTCAGTCTGCATATCAGTATGAAGCTGTGGATATAAGAAGCCCACTATTCTTCCACACGCTATTGAAAGAAATTTATTATGCAAGGCTTCTCAATTTTCCTCATCATGATATGTGAACAATTTCCGGTCCATGATACCCAGTCTTTCTTAGCAAGATACCTCGGTAAAGGTTTTTGACAGATGGAAATGAATTTTTCTCAACAAGCAAACTTGAGGAGAAGCTTCTCACGTACAGAACTCAGGCTTCTCCCGCACAATAATCATACCAAGCTTCATGTGTAAGCTATAGAGCCTTCTTCTGGAAGATACCCAGGCAAAAGATTTGAGCAGAAGTTAACAAGCCTTCCTCAGCAAGCTACTCAGATGGCTTCTCTCGTAAGCCATTCAGTCCACGTCTGTACCACAATATTACACCATCCTAAGAGATTATATGATGAGTTGCAAATATATGGCAACACCGCTCAAAAATCAGATTAGCAATAATTTTGTTAGAGGTAAAATTCAGTCAAAACATATGCCTACCGCAAGGATCGAGCGATCAGTGGCATATCCTTCTTATATATGGTGAGCATGTATCCCAGTCATATCGGTCACCCATATGAGATGCGACAGTGATCCAGCAGATATACCTCAGAAAAGTAAGGATCCCACAACCTCCCAAGTCAGGCAAAGGAAAATAAGCAAAAATACATCTCATGTCATGCAAGGAGCGATAATATTTGGAGATGACATCACAAAATCCACAGTCTTGACAATGGTCATCAAGATCATTATTCCCGCAACTGACAAGGAGATATTATAAAACCTTGTCACCTTCTTGTATGATTGGCCCCAGAAATGAGCCCTGTACAGCTACAAACCCCGGGTGTATGTCATATGTGTGCGGACCCAGGTCAGAAAACAAGAATGACTAATGTCAAAAATATTGCACTAATCACATCCATGGTCTTACGAAGAATCAAGGACAGGTGTGGCCAAGTTATTTCATTAAGGTATTCTAACAAAGAAAATCATGACCATAAAAAGGATGAGATTGACAGCAAAGTATGATGATTTCCGAACGACCATCAGGGTCTAGATACCCAAGTCAGTTGAAAGCCATAATTCCATATGGATCCACAAAGGCATACTCTCGGCAGCCTACTCTACTTACAAGGATTTTCATATCCCGCTGACCCGCTTGACATGGTTAGTGTGGGATATCCAAGTCTGTTCTGTCAGATCCGAGATTCCTTGGCAACCTCAAAAGTTTAACTTCAGCGGCAGTGTTAAAGCATATCACAGTCTATTACCACAGATGGGTATATCGACCACATGAGAAAAATCAAAAGTCGATCAATCAGCTCCGACCCGGTATACTCACCGACGAAATCAAGTGCATGGTCAGCCTGTCAAGAAAAGCATTGGTCCGTCAGCCCCTGTCGGGCCAGTCTCAAGATGTAAATATTTGAGGTATGACATAGCTATAACTCCATACACCATTATATTGCTCACGACGGAAGGCAGTCAAATCGTGGGTACATATCACCTTCTTGAGCCAAAGGAATAAATCAAGATAAATCAGTGCCACTGGTGAGTAGTCAGATCCTGTCAGGATATGGCCATGATAATCCTCAGCATTTATTGTACCCAGAAGGCCTGCATTTATTTGAAGCAACCCCATGGCAGAAGTAAAAAGGTTTTCATGACCAAAGGAAAATTCATACTCAGATCCATTGGATATCACCGCAGATATGAGAAAATTTATGTCCGTAAAAGGGATTTGGTATGTGAGCAAAAATCTGTCAGAATTTGGGAAAGGTGAAGCAAATCACCCCGATCAAGGTAAGTTGATCATCTGAAATTCTTGGGGGAACAATAAATAAAGGAAAAAGGATACCCAAGTTGAAGACGGTGTCCTCAAGTCATACTTGTTCCCTGAGCAACCAAATCTCGAGGACAAGATTTCTTTAAGGGGGGAAGGTTTGTAACAGCCTAGATTTTGGCCCTTCTCTTTTTCTTCTGATTTATTTGGTTTTTGCTCTGTTTTTGTTTTTGGAGTGGTTCTGTGGCCTTGCCACCTGGGAAATCATCCTCATTCCTCCTCCCAAGTGGCTCATCATTCTAAAAACCTTGACAAGATCATGTCACTTCACTCCTTAACCAAACCCTAAAATCTTTTCCTAGGGAAAATTCCTTTTTCATTAAAGGAATAACCCTATCTGCCCTAGGTTGTGAAGCAACCTATATTTCTGTCCATCCAAAAATCCTCAAATAATTCTCATAATTCCTTTGGGACATATATAGCTCAAATATGCCCAAAACGTGCCTTGGCCAGTTCAAAAATAATTCCCCATATTCCTTTTTCTATTCTGCCCTAAAAGGCACTTTGTGAAGGAAGTGTCATTTATATTTTTCCTAGTGCCTCCCAACCTTTTTGGGCATGTTTATATGTCCAAATAATTGCCTCATGCACAAGTTCAAATTTGTTGGCCTAGCCAATCTTCCTCAGTGAATTTTCAAAGTTTCTGACAGATAGAAGGCTTTGTGAAGGAAGTAGTAGCTAGGAGTACCCAAATAAGTTGAACTTTTGCACACTCCTTAATGTGCTCATATTAATCCCCTCCACCCATTTGCAGCCCCATCCAATCATCTATGTGAGCACAGGAGCAAATCTTTGTTTCTGGCAATATTTTCAGGTTGTGAAGCAAGTGTATTTTATATTGCTTCACAAATCCTGATAAAATACCAGATCATCCTTATACCCATAAAAAATCTCTCCACCCAATTTGGCATCATTTCATTGATCCATTTGGTCACCAATATTAATTCAAGTTTCTGGACAGAAATGATGTTTGTGAAGCAAGTGCCATTTTGGCTTGGCCATTTGGCATGAGCTTTTTACAGCATCTTCATATGACCAAATGATCAAGACTTGCCCAATCTTAGCCCAAGTTGACACTCCATGTGAGTGCTTCTTCCTGTTTTTGTTTCTGGACCAGTTTATGTGGTTGTCAAGCAACCATGATAAATCTTGATCCAAATCTCCTCAAACTTACCAGGATGAAAGTCCTTCTTTACCTCAACCTAGCAGACAAACTCTTTGGCTCCAAACCCTTTCCTGTTGACCACCAGTTCTCACCCAAGTTTACAGCAGTAAACTTCAGAGGGTGATAACAATTTAACCAGATCACTTTTTACCTAGTTACCACCGTAGTTACAACTACCATTCGAAGGACTTACCACTAGACATCAATTGCCAGCTGTTTGCCTCCCCCACATGCCAGCACTGGTGGTGACCACTGTTTTGGCATGCCATGAGCGCGTCTGGTGGGTGTTTGTGCTGGACCCCCTCCCCCTCTCGTCGGCTTCGCGCCCGTGATGATGTCCAGTAGATAGCCCTCATCGACGCCATCCTCCTGGACCCCTCTCCCCCTCCGTCCTCTTCCTCACTGACGCTCACCCATGGGAGCACTATGGCTGACAGCGCATTAATGGCACCGGCTTCTTCCTCTGCTTCCCTCGACTCCGTGACCTCTGCGGCTCGTCCGCTCTCTCCCTCATCGCCTTCCCCATGCCCTCGCGTGCTCGCTGGCCTCGCCAGAGAGTTGGCCGGACGTGCCTGGCGGCACCCGAGGCCGTGCCCGGCGGCACCCGAGGCCGTGCCCCTCGCCCCGCCTATATATAGCCCACCCCCGAGTCCTCCGAGCTCACCTAGAGGCTTGCCTCACTCCCAGGACGCCGCCTCACTTCTTCCCCGAGCACCAGAGCCCCGCTTCGCCTCTGTTGGCCACCATGGCCGCCGCCCCTGCCTTCCTAAATCCGAGCAAGGCCTAGCCCCGTTTTCCTTTCCACCACCTCCTGTAGACTCCCCAAGCCCCCTGGAGCCGCCCCAACACTTCTCCTCCTCCTCTAGTGGTTGTTGGCCACGAGCCCCATCGGCGCCCGTCGCCACTGTCCGCCATGTCCTTGCTCCCTCTCGCCTCGGTCCTCCCCGGAGCCCGTGCTCTCCGTAGACGGGTGTGGTTCTCCTGTTGAGCTCGCCCATAGGCGAGCGAGGCGGAGGATGGCCGGAGCCGGCCGGACAAGCCCCCGCGCCGGCGGCCTCTCCTCTGCCCTGTGCGTGGCCCCGGGAAAGAAGAAGGAGGAGCGGGAGGTGGGCGTTGACCCAGCGCGCACTACTAGAAAAAGGGCTATAGATGGGATTGACACTAATGGCGCACCAGACAAGCGGTGCGCCATTAGTATATACTAATGGCGAACCACATTCTGATATGCCATTAGCATTGAAACTACTAATGGCGCATCTGGCCCAGGGTGCGCCATTAGTATCAATTTTTTTGAACTAGTGCGCGTGTCCAAACATACTAATGGCGCATCCAGACACAGTGCGCCATTACTAGTTGTAACTAGTAATGGCGCATCTGTCGTGAAGTGCGCCACTAATGTTATTTTTTTATTATATTTTTTATTCCTTTTTTTGCAAAACTACTAATGGCGCACTGTCCCGCAGTGCGCCATTACTAGTTTAAGCTAGTAATGGCGCACTGTGGGACAGTGCGCCATTAGTATTTTTTTTTGCAAAACTACTAATGGCGCACCACCAGATGGTGCGCCATTAGTAATCCCTCCCCTGCCTCGTCTCACCCCGGCCGTGCTCGCTTCCCCCGCCGCACCCGTCCACCTCCCTCACCGTCCCCCCTCCGCCTCTACCTCAGCTCAGCCAGGCCACGTACGCGACGCCGAGCCGAGCGACGCCTCCCTCGCCGACGCCGAGCCGAGCGACGCCTCCCTCGCCACCCCCCCTCCGCCCGCGCCCGCACACTCGACGTCCTCCCGCCCAAGCCCCTCCACCCGTGCCCGCACCCCCGACGTCTTCCCTCCCCCAGGTGATTCCTCCCTTCTCCTCTACCCCCTCCCCTGCAAACCCTAGGGCCACCTAGAGCTAGTAGCTAGATTGACGGTGATGGTTAGGAAGGATGGATCATGCCTTGATCGAGGGCAAACATTTTTTGGGGATTTGGTTTACTTGGTGCTGCCTATGGACACTTTGGTGCCCTAATGCTTTGCAAAAGTGAGTGAAATGGGCCGCTAGTGAAATGGAGCACTCCCAATCAAATTTCTACTATTGGTCTCCTATAAAATTATGAATCATGCAATATACCTTGTTACTAAGTGCATAATGAAGTGCCCTTCAGTTATTTACTATTTCAGAATGTCTTAAGCTGACATCTACTCTCAGCATATGACTCCAGCGGCTACTTGTTGTACCTATTTTGTTTCATGCAGTACTGAATTTGTATGCCTATGCTTGATAATTTTGTTTCATATAGCTTTCTAGCTCCTTAGGGGGGTTGTTCCTCTTTACAGGTGTGTTAAACATGGCTTTGTGTGGTCATATGGAGTTTATTAGGTAGAGAAAGTACCTTGTGATTTTTCTAATTTTGGACATATATCAAGTCTCACCAAGACATCTTCATTACAACACTCAGCTTATCCAAGACATCTTCATTACATTCTAGACATATTAGAAGCCTACTTTGTTTAGAAACAGAGTCCGAATTTGAAAAGGAAAACCCTTAAGCCAAACATACAACAAGCATTGACAATATAAGTGGAGACACTAATTTTCTCTGACTTGTGGAGGCTCTAATCCTCAGGGATCATGGCTAAAATAATTTTCCATGCCTGATTAGTGATTATCTTAATTAGTTTGTAAACTGTAGAGGTGGTTAGGCTCTGGTTAAAAATAAAAACAATAACAGAAGTTTTGTATTTTCTAAGTAAAAAATCCCAGTCAAGGACAAACTGTAGAGGTGGTTAGGCTCTGCATTAGTTGTTTTGTGCTTCAAGTGTCCCAGTCAAGGACAAACTGAGTGGTTGCAAAATAATATTATGTGGTCAATGTGGATTTACTATTTTTTGGTGATAGTTCTGAACTGGTAAATAAGTTAACATGCGTAAGTCAGACTTGGCATTTTAAAGCTTAGGGTCTTCAACTTCAACCATGAATTGGGATGATAATGTTATTTTGCCTTCTTAACAGAATGGTGTCATAATGAGAACAAAGCTGCTGCAAATGCATACCTTTTTTTACAAGTGCATCTGCACCTTCTGATCCATTTAGAGTTATCATAAATATATTTCCAAGGTTTTTTTCATTTCACTATAGAGTCTTTGCTTCTGGACTCAATGCACATTCATCAGTCATAAGAGATAAATACTAGTAAGTCAAGGGCACTAGAATTTGATAATGCCTCTTTTGAGAAGTATGTCTATTGATTCAAAATTGATGATCATCTTGGTCTATGTCGGTGAGCTTGTGTTATGCACTTCTGCGTTTGACAAGTAATGACTTGCAAAGATGATGATCATCTTGCTAGTTTGCTGGGTTTTGTCTCCGACCATTGTGTCGTGATGAATTTGCAGGTACCCCGAGAGGCCCTTGAGTTTGCCGGAATGTCGATTAACTTCCGTTCCGGCAAATTCGGGTACTCCATGTGTCCTATTTTCAGCAAAGGTCATGCTGAAATTTTCCATGAATTTTAGCATGACTTTGCTAAAAATAGGACATATG
Organism: Triticum monococcum; assembly: GCA_034509565.1. Classification (NCBI taxonomy): domain Eukaryota; kingdom Viridiplantae; phylum Streptophyta; class Magnoliopsida; order Poales; family Poaceae; genus Triticum; species Triticum monococcum. The sequence continues at coordinate 617,082,319 of CM067847.1, read as the reverse complement.
GGGTACTTGCGACTAATGCATGGGCCGGGTATCTTAGTACTTAATTAAGTAGGATCAACTGCCCCTTTATTCTTGCTGCATTACCATAGGTTTTAGGGTGCCTCGGTGTCGATAAGAACCTAAATGATGAAAGCTTAGGCTTTTAGGGTGCCTCAGCGTCGACAAACCCTAAATGATAAAACCTTGGCTTTTAGGGTGCCTCGGTGTCGATAAGAATCTAAATGATGAAAGCTTAGGCTTTTAGGGTGCCTCGGCATCGACAAACCCTAAATGATAAAAGCTTAGCTTTTAGGATGCCTCAGTGTCGACAAACCCTAAATGATGTAGTTTTGAATTATGAACGTAGGATATGTCGTCATCGGACGACGAAAGTCTCCCGGCGGAGTGCGACTGGTGCCACGACGATCGAGGTCTGTGCGACATGCCTCACCTGGACGATGATCGGCGCTTCAGCATTAAGCTTGAGGAGACCTTCGAAGTTGAAACGGTATACAACGATGACAAGTGTTATTTTCATAATTAAGCATGACTTCAACTATTTCAATGTGTAATTTTCATCTTTTACAATTCGAGTATAGCTTATCCCATGCCATGCAAGACGCTATGTCTTGGAGAGGATGGATTTTGAAGACCATGAAATTTCTGAAACAAAGAAAATTCACCTAAGGACTCATCACGATGTGGACTTTGAAGTAAATCTATATAATTCTGAGAGCGTAACCCATTTTGGTTGCAAAAATTGGGAAGCATTTTGCAAGATGTATGGTTTTGATGAGGGTATGCTTATCACCATGGATCTTGGTAATCCTGACATCAACCAAGACAATATGGACATTTGGGTCCTTGTTGATACGCCTCCAGTTCTACCGCTATGTGAGTTTCTCAAACATAGTTATTAGCTAATTTATATTGTTTATTTCAAAATAGTTGACAGCTTATTTCCATTGACAGCTTATTTTTATTGTTCAAAGAATGTGCGGGAGATGGTAGACAAAACCCACTACACCGATGGCTCCGAATTAACAACTTACAAGGAGAAAAATCATCTGGTCGGATTTTGTACTGACATTGAAAATTACATTATCCACAAACAAATTCCTCAACATTATGGTAAATACGTGCCACTAGTGCATGTGTTCAACTACGATAACTACCATGGAGATACCCTGGTAAGATTTTTACTATTACGACATCCGTGCATCTTTTGCATACTTCTAAAACTAGTACATCATTGCTAACTATGAAGTTATTACTATGTTTTTCAACAGATAATCCCGGAGAATTGTGTGCCTCATATGATGTATCTGAAAGGTAGTGTTAATGTTTTGAACATACAGCCAGGTCATCCTACGAATCTCAACTGTCCATACCAGATTTCTAAAAGAAGTGGAGACATGAAAATCAAAGGATGGAAAAAATGTATGGACAGTCGTAAGGAGCTTCTTGGAAGCAAAAGGAAGCGAAGCGCAAGAATTGGAGATAGGATGTTCTCCATTCTCCATAATGGAGAGTCAGGGTCTATATTGTTTTATGCTATTTTAGCTTAAATAGGGTATTTAGGTCCTCCCTAATACTGATGATCATGTGCTGATGAATAATTAAGTAGGGTTGGTTCGAAGACTATCAAGATGATGATCGTATGACTTGTTATGAATAACGAGTAGAAGTTGTATGATGATGATTAGTAGGACTTGTTAGGATTAGTATTACTTCCGACAAACTCGATACTCGCGGTCTTGAGACTTGTAATGTTTTATCTTTGTTCGGTCTTTTCAATTCGGAGACTAATATGATGAATTGTATTCGGAGACTAATATGATGAATTGTATTCAGAGACTAATCTTTTATTGTATTCGATGAATCTGTTGTTGATGTGTGCTGTCTATATTTTGTTCAATTATACATTTTGTAACCTGTGCAAAAAACAGAAAATAAAAAAAATAAAAAAACCTAATATTCATACTAATGACGCATCACATCACAGTGCGCCATTAGTATGCCGAAGTTACTAATGGCGCATCCTGTTGTCGTGCGCCATTAGTATGCCAAAGCACCTGGGTATACATGGCCCCTGGGAGGCATACTAATGGCGCACCGCGGACTATACTAATGGCGCACCGCGTGGTGCGCCATTAGTATACCAGATACTAATGGCGCACCAGTGGTGCGCCATTAGTAAAATATACTAATGGCGTGCTACTAATGGCGCACCACTAATGCGCCATTAATGTCCAAATTAGGTGCGCCATTAGTAGGCCTTTTCCTAGTAGTGGCGTGGGCTCCGCGGCCCCACCTGTCAGCGGTCCTGACGCCCGGCCCCGCGTCTGCACCTTTTGACCGGTCCACGCCACATCAGGTAAGTGGAGATGCCTTTTTAGTGTGCGCTTTCATTTGCCGAAAGTGTATTTCTAACTTTACGCTTCTGCCTTATCCACTCAGGGACTTGGTTGTGATGATTATTTTTGTAGAAAAGTCCCTAAACTTCATCCATTCATATGTTTTTAACCATAACTCCAAATGAGGTGAAACCAACGCTCACTTCTTTGTTTCGTCGAGCCCTTTCTGGTGGTGTCACTTTCATTATGTTTTGGCATACTAAAAATGACCATTTTGCCCCTGCCCTTAATCAGCCCCCTCCGAGAGAGAAAGATTTCCAGCGATTCTTTCCACGAGCTTCTGACACTTTCTTCCGGTGATTTCTTCCACCCCAGGCAAGCCACACCCTCCATTTGCATGATTGAAATGCAGTGACATGGTTTAATCTATTTGAACTTGTTTAAAATATTGTTTTAGTTACATGACTCTGTGCATGGCATTTTCTTCGAGTATTGTTTTGATCTTGTTGTTGCCATGCTATTGTTTGAATTACTAGGAGTTATGGTTGTAGTTGATGAGTATCATGTTGCCATTGGAGTATAAGTGGCTGGTTTTATGATTATTTCCATGATGATATCTGTGATTATGTTTGGAATATTACTTTGGATATCATGCTACCTTTGGATTATTAGCGGTTAGTATGATTATTTTCATGATGCTAGTTGATGTTTTGTTTCTTGGAGTATTATTTCCGGAGATGATGGTTACATGTGGATCGTAGTCGGATAACTTGTTCTTGCATATTGGAGTAGTAGTACTATTGTTGTCAGATTCATCATGATAGTAGTGTTATGCTATCCTCGGAGTATTTTGAGATGATGATATTATGCTTGGATTATTTGTTGGATATCGCTATGACTTGGATATTAGTTTGATAGTTGACATTGGAGTATCAGTTATCATGATTATAGTTTTGTGGATAAATTCCGTTATTAAGTTGGTCAGGTGCCGCCGAACCGATCCTTTTCCAGTGCAACCACATTTGCCGATATGGGACGACCCTAATGCGGTCTATTGTCGTGCATCTCATCGGTGCCTCTAACGAGGGATGGTTATGGGCACGCGCTACCCTGATCAGGTAGGCGGACATAAGCCTTGTGTGCCCGTAGTTGTTATAGCCGGTGGATCCCCGTGTGGGATCGTTTATGTTTTGGCCATGACGGTGGTCGTTATGTCTTGTGGTAGACACGGGGCCACCCATGACAGCCAAGAGGGGAGTGAGTCAGAGTGGCCGGGAGAGTGTCATGGCAGTAGATCAGTTTTGTCGGAACGCCGTTAGTCCACCCGAATGGGAGTGCGAGGCCATGGGTTCCGTGGTGTGGGTACAGTGCGCTACCTCTGCAGAGAGTGTGTGTTTAATCTATCAATAGCCGCGTCCTCGGTCATGGGCATGGGTTCGTACTAGGGTACATCGTTCGATCAACACTCACATGACAGAATAGGTGATGGATATGTGGATATTTGGAGCAGTACAGACTGGCCATGTATTGGTCGGGTTGTGATAGCCGTAAGGATCACGGGCCATGTATTGGTCGGGTTGTGATCACCCTAAGGATCATGGGCCATGTATTGGTCGGGTTGTGATCGCCGTAAGGATCACGGGCCATGTATTGGTCCGGTTGTGATCGCCGTAAGGATCACGGGCCATGTATTGGTTGTGTTGTGATCGCCGTAAGGATCACTGTTACAGTTTGGTTTTGATCACGAGGTGATAGAGATGGTATATTGCTTGGCCGGTTAGCCAAGAGAGATATGGTTATGGAGATCGGAGATGGTGATTTATCAGTGTTGTAGTAGCTTCATATTATGTTTAGGAGTTGCTGTTATATCATGGTAACTGTTCATTTAATTAACCTGCTTAATGCTTTGTTGTTGTCTTGCCTTGTTGTTTTTGGTTGTTGTGAGCTTGCAAGTACATTCAATGTATTGACCTGGCATGTCATGCCAGATTGCAGGCGATGCCGTGATTGCTTGATTGCTTGTCGTGGTTTCCGTTCGTGGGAGCTAGATGGTGTCCCAGCCAGAGTCCCTGCGGAGTGGAGTTCACCACCTTCGTCGTTGTTCCGCTGCTAGAAGATTTCCGCTACTAAGAGTTGTTCCGCTGCTAGCATAGAGTAAGTGTAGTATCATAGGCGTTGTGTCGCCGTGCTGATGTGAACCTTCGTAACATCAGACCTTTGTATTTATTCTTGTAATAAGAGCTGATTTGTTCTATGTCAAGCAGTGCCATATACCAGAGACTTCTCCTCGATCTTTGGGCTGGAATACGGGTGTTCCAGTTTCTCTGAGCCGGGGTGCCACTATTAGTAACCCAAAGCACAAGGTAAATATGCCCCCCTGGGAGGCATAATAATGGCGCACTGGTGGACATAGTAATGGCGCACTGTGTGGTGCGCAACTATTATCTGGGATACTAGTGGCGCACCAGAGGTGCGCCATTACTATTTGTTACTAGTAGCGTGTTAATAGTGGCGCACCTGTAGTGCGCCATTAATAGCAAAAACGGGTGCGCCACTAACAGCCCTTTTTTCTAGTAGTGACAAAATAAATTCCAACCATACAACAAAAGGCCTGTTGGCATAAAGTTTACAGTCCTTGCAGATAAAAGCACCATCAGATGTATAGAAGCACATATCATTTGACCTGAGTGCTTATGTTTCAAGCTGTAGAATCTGATGGAGCAACATGATCTTCCCTTTTTCTGCCATTGCTCTTGAACAACGAAGCAAATGTCTGATAGTCTAGTTTCAAAACCATTGATATCTTCACGACATTTGTCAACCACTATTTTTGTTTCCGACACAATGTTCATTAGGGATTGGACTTGTGTCTGGAGCACAGATATATCACTCTGTCTATCCGGAAGATTTTGTTTAGTAGGCGATTTGGACGAGATTACCTTGACAACCAACATAGAACTATGCAGGAAGGTGCTTTTTGCACTGTTAGTGGAGAGATACTGACGCACTGCAGCAAGAGGTGACACTGTGCCTGTGGTAGCCTCATAACCTTCAGGTGGTTGTGGCTGTTCAATCATTTGTTCCATAGCTTGTTGAAAGTTTGAACTTGTAGATTAGTGTACTAGGTAAGTTACTAATGAGACAAAAACAAACAAAGTAGGTTTCACGTTTATACATAACTTATTTTGGTGAACTACTGTAATACATTAGCATGTATTGTAGTGCCAACTACATAATAAAATCACTTTCGGAATATATATGTCCATGTAGCATGCCTAATGTATTGTCTATATCCTCACATTCGTTGACATCTAAGGATAAAGAGACATGGTTTAAAGTAGGATGAACATAGTATGACATCATTCATATCATGGGCAAACAGATATAAAACAAATAGGCTATTCTATCATTGTGTGCGCACGTGAACATCACAACTAGATTACAGATCAAGACCAAAAGAATATCCTTCATCTCTTTTAAACCATGTAATGTGAAATGATACATTAAGACAACTATGTATAAAAGTGAATAGAGTAACTGACATTAACTACAAACCAAGCAGTTAAATCAACACATCACAGTACCAATCAGTTCAAAGGCAGGAGGAGTAAGGACTTACAATAGCGGCCTGAACTGGTGTGCTCATGCCCTTCATCTTGCTAGTTTGGCAATCCTTGAAGATTTGCACTGAATTCGGTTCAAGTTCTTTTTGGTCCGCACGGGTTTTCCTCTGTATTTGGAACAAGTCAATATAGATACGATAATATGGCACAGAAAAAAGAAGGAAGTAGCAGCTATTTACAAGAGCCTCGCAGTGTGCAATATAGCTACGGGATCCTGTTGTTTGTTGGAATTTCACTTTAGAACGGTTGGTCTTGTTCTTCAAATAGTTAGCCTAGAAGAAGATACACTTGTAAGGCACATACATAAATACAAGTTCAATATGTGGTCTGATCAAATACATATAACCTACCTTATACTTTGGATCACACCAGTGTTTAACAACGGCTGTCTAGTCTTCATATGTAATATATTCCACTAGAGATGTTTTGGCGATTTCATTGTTCGCCTTGCCTTCAAAGTGAGATTTTCTAAGATGGTATCCATACTGTCGCAGAGCAGACTGAAAAACATGAATGCATGCTTGTTTAGTTGCATCATCTTTCGGATCCAACTTGAACCTCATCTGTTGAAAAAAGAATGTGAGTCTTATTAGGAGGAAGCTAGAAAGTATGGCACAGAGCAAGACAATATTACAAATTGCGATGAATAACATTACTTATGGATAAATTGTCAAGGATGGTGTTAAACTAGGTATTGTCTTTCTCATTCCTGTACTGGATCCATGTTGGGAGGATACATGCATGACACCTAAAGGCAATGGCTGCCTCTGATACTAACTTGGCTGACTCTGTAGCATCAGGTGGCATTTTTAAACCTGCCTAAAAATGGATCTCCATTCTTCCTCCTTTAGATTTTGTTAATCTGTCAAGCATTATACCTGATGTCTGTTTCCGCTTGCGCCGTGGTGCTAGTTCAACAACGAATATGGAAAGTGTTAGTGCACATCAAACTGTGAGAGTACATATAAAGGAGCATGCAACTGCAACTTGACTCGGTCAGGTACACTCTTGGTGTTAATGCTCATGAGGTTCATCTGATCTTGCCAGGTCCTGTTGTGTTAGCAGTGCTTCGGAAGTAGTGTTAGGTGTGAATGCAGCTTGGGAACTGGCCACTTCCGGAGCAAACGAACGAGTAACTCGTTGAGATGCCGGTACAGTTGAAGCGGATGCTGTAGCTGGTGGAGCAGGTGATATTGTGTTTGTAGATTTAGCCGGTGGACTTGGACCTCCTACTGCACTATAAGCACCAGCAGAATCTCAAGGGCAGATCCTTTTCCGTTTCACCCGACGAGTAACACCATTCCCTACTATATTCTTTTCCTTGCTCTTTTTTGACTTTGCATGTCAAGGCATACTCACAACACAAAAGAATAAAATCGCTCTTCAGAACTCATTGATGCATGATATAGACAAGAAATACTTTGATGTAAGACAACTGTATGAGGATGGAATATGTAAGAAAAACAGGACGGCGTGACATATTCACAGCTACGATGTGTAAACTAAGTAGAAGGATTTTCAAGAAAATAGAAGTAATGCAAGCTAGACAGTCTATGAAAGATGCAATCAATATCACTCCCCTAGTTAAAAGTGTCTTGTCATAAGTGGCATTTTGAAAAATTAGAAGCAGTACAACATAGAAATCAATGCAAGATGCAACCACTATCAAACTGTCATTTTAAAAGCATCCAATCATGAGTGACTGATGCGGGATACACAACAGCAGTACTTTGATGCAAGAACATGGTATGATTGATAGATGAAGTGTATTCTAGACATAGAAAGGCATGTCATATGCACATGTATAACATATAAACTCAGCAGGTGAAATTTAATCAAAACAGAAGAAATACAGGCTAGACAACATATGCAACATGAAACCAATTATCACACTGTCAACTTAGAGAAAGCACCTGCGATGGTGGAGTAGGGGAGATGTGCTCATCATCTACTCAGCTATGTTGACTATCTAGCCTTTCGTTGTCTTGCGAATCTTGTTGGGAGGATGGCGGAGTAGAATCTGTAGAGACCCTCCATTTCAGTTGCTCGGAAGGAACACCATCATCCAATGCCTTACCAATTTCCTTCCGCTTTATTGATTTTGCATTGTGAGGTCAAACCGACAAGAAAAAGGAATAAAATTCGCTCTTCGGAACTCATTCATGCATGATACTGACGAACACTACTCTGATGAAATGCAAAGTCATGATACGAGGATGGAATATGTATGAAAAACTGGACGGCTTGACATATTCACACCTATGATGTGGTAACTAAGTAGAAGGCACTTCAGCAAATTAGAAGCACTGCAAGCTAGACACCATATGGAAGGTGCAATCAATATCACTCTGCCAAGTTAAAACTGTCTCGTCATAGGCGGCGTTCATCAAACTAGAAGCACTACATGCTAGAAATCATATTCAAGACGCAAACCAATATCAAACGGCCAACTTAAGGGTGTCCCATCATATGTGACTGACGCATGATACACAAGAAGAGTAGTTTCATGTAAGAACATGGTGTGATAGACAGATATAGTATGTACCAAAAACAAGAAAGTGTGTCATATTCACATGTATCATGTGTAAGCTAAGCAGATGCAGTCTACACTAATTAGGAGCAATACAAGATAGACACCATATGCAACATGCAACCAGATATCACACAGCCAAGTTAGAGAAAGCACCTTGGATGGTGGAGTAGGGGAGGGGAGACTTGGAACTTGTAATGCACTAGCAGTACAAGGAGAATCCGTACAGATACTCTGTTTACGTTGCTGCAGAGGACCACCATCATCGCCTTTCTTACTCTTTTCCTTCCTCTTTTTTGATTTTTCCTTGTCAAGTCAAACCCACAAGAAAAAGGAATAAAATTTGCCCTTCAGAAATCATTGATGCATGATACTGACGAACACTAATTTCATGTAAGACAGCCGCATGATGGGAGGATGGAATATGTATGAAAAACAAGATGACATGACATATTGACATGTATGATGTATAAAGTGTAAACTAAGCACAAGGTGTTTGAACTAGTTAGAAGCAATGCAAGCTAGAAACCATATGAAATATGAAACCAATATCACTTTCACTGCGTTTGGATGTCTCCATTGCGGCCTAGGAAATGGATTTGGTAATCATCTGGGGTCAATACGAACATTTGGGTGGACACTGAATTCGTATTAGAAATGAAAGAGCAATTCAGTCCCGTTTTCGCTCCGTGAAAATCTTCCTCCCACATATCGGAGGGGTGGCGCTCCGAATTAGCCCGATTTCACTGTCTCCGCAAAACTTACCACTTCAGCCCACGATAGAGAAATAGAAGGCAACGAAGGGGAACGGGAGGGGCGAACTCGAGCGCTGACCTAGGTCATGGCGGCGGCGACCTAGCAGTAGGTGGCGGTGGCGACCACCACGGCGGCCCATTTCCCGTCGCCCCCTCGCCATCTCCCGTCGCCTTGTGCTGCACTCCGCCATGGAGGTCAACGGCGGCCCAGGACCGGCGCGCCCCGTTGTCAGCTCCGCCCTTCTAGCCACATGTGGCCGTCGTCCTCGCCTATCGTTACCGGGCTCAAGTCCTCCTTTCTCCATGAGCTGCAGCTCCTTCTATAAAACACTCCACCATTATGTACGAGCTGCTCCTCTTTTTGTGCAGCCACAACACTGCTCCACCATGGATCCATGGCTACGGCCTAGATCTTCTTGTCAAATCCTGAAAATCCCTCTGTCTTTGCACCATTTTTTTCAGTTTTGTCTACTGTGCAGATCAGGGAGGTTTTCTTGATTTCGCTTTTCCTGATGTATTTCTAGAATATTTATTTATTTTCATTGCTATATATTCATTTGTATTCAGGTTACATTTTTTAGTCATGTAGGGCAAGGTATAACCTGGTAAGGTAATGTAGCTATACAATTCCAAAGTTTGTCATCCAAACATGATTTGGTATTGAAATCTCAGAGGCATTTCAAGGGCCAATTCACTGGACAACCAAATAGGTGAATTCGTATTCGTGCCATTTCAGTTTCCTCACTGATTTGGAATTCAGACCAATACAATACGGAGCTCCCCAATGGAGACATCCAAATGAAGCGTTTGCCAAATTAAAAGGGTGGCCTAACAAATGTATTTGACCAAATTAGAAGCAATACATCGCAACAGGCTAGAAATAATATGCAATATGCAATGAATAAAGGTGTCTCATCGTAAGTGATTGATGTAGGATACAGAAGAGAGGTAGTTTCATGTAAGAACATGGTTAACACATAGATGTAGTGTGTACCAAAAATAGGAAGGCATGTCATATTCATAGGTATAATGTGTAAACTAAGCAGATGCAATTTACCCTAATTAGAAGCATTACAAGCTATACACCATATGCAACATGCAACCACATATCACACTGCGAAGTTAGAGTAAGCACCTGCGATGGTGGTGTAGGGGAAGTGCGATCTTCAAGTACAGATCTACATTCAATATCTTCAATTAGGCTTGCTGTTTCTTGAGAATCACGTGGAGAGGATGACACTGCACTCTTTATAAGAGTAGTGCGTCTCATACTAACCCATGGGCGTGACTGTCTCATCATAAGCGATAGATGCAGGATACACAAGAACAGTAGTTTGATGTAAGAACATGGTGCGATTGGCAGATGTAGTATGTACCAAAAACAGGAAGGCGTGTCATATTCACATGTATAATGTGTAAGCTAAGGAGATGCAATTTAACAAATTAGGATCAATACAAGCTAGGCACCATATGCAACATGCAACCAGATATCACACTGCCATGTTAGAGCAAGCACCTGGGGTTGTGGAGTAGGGGAGATGAGATTTGGAACTTGCACTATAGTAGGAGTAGCAGGAGAATCTGCAGAGATCATCTATTTCGGTTGCTCCAGTGGACCACCATCATTCCGTGCCTTCATGCTTTTAGATTTTGCCTTGTCAAGTAAACACACAAGAAAAAGGAATGAAATTCGCACTTCCAAATTCATTGATGCATGATACTAATGAACACAACTTTTATGTATGGAAACCACATTGTAGGAGGATAGAATATGTACGTAAAACTCTAAGCAGAAGGCATTTCAACAAATTGGAAGCAATGCAATCTAGACACCATATGAAAGATCCAACCAAAATCACTCTACCAAGTTAGATGTGTCTCATTATAAGTGGAACTTCAACAAATTAGAGGCAATACATGTTTGAAATGATATGCAAGATGCAACCAATATTACACTGTCAACTTGAAGGTGTATTGTCAGAAGTGATTGATGAGGGATACACAAGAAAAGGTGTTTAATGTAAGAACATGGTTAATAGAAAGACGCAGTATGTACCAAAAACAGGAAGGCATATCATATTCACACGTATAATGTGTTAACTAAGCAGAAGCAGTTTACCCTAATTAGAAGCATTACAAGGTAGACACCATATGCAACATGCAACCACATATCACACTGCCAAGTTAGAGCAAGGACCTGCGATGGTGGTGTGGGGGAATTGCGGTAATCAACTAGAGAGCTAAGTTGACTATCTTCATTTAGCCTTGCTGTTTCTTAAGAATCATATGGGGAGGATGACACTGCACTCTTTAAATGAGTAGCGCGTCTCACAGTAACACACCCGGGTGGCTGTCTCGTCATAAGTGATTGATGAGGGATACAAAAGAGCATTAGTTTGATGTATGAACATGGTTAATAGACATATGTAGTATGTATCAAAAGTAGGAAGGCATGTCCTTATCAAAGGTATAATGTGTAAAGTAAGCTGATGCAATTTAACCAAATTGGAAGAAATACAAGCTAGACACCATATGCAACATGCAACCACATTTGACAGCGCGAAGTTAAAGCAAGCACCTGGGATGGTTGTGTGTGGCAATTGAGATCATCAACAGTAGAGCTACATTTACTATCTCCATCTGCTGGCACTGCACCCTTTAGAGCGCTGAGATGCTTAGTGCTTATGTTCGAATTACACTAGAGCGACTTCTGTCTTTTCTTTTTTGTATTCATCAACACTGCGTCAGAGTCTGAAATACCCATGCATAAAAAAACAATAGTGTGAGTATGGGTGAAGTGTGTGCATAAGTAGTACAGTGTAAAGGTAGCAGATAGCAGGTCGGTGAGAAGTAAATGACGAGAGACATAAGATAGCTCTACAACATGCATGGCACACGAAATTACTAGATTCTAGGATTTTGAAATATGAGCACAGGGATGGCTGGGAAATGCAGATGCTCCTCTGGCACACCACAAGATGTGGTCCTATGAAAATAACAGTCGACTGAAAACAAATAGGTCAGTCCATTTTTTCTGCACCATCCGATGTACAAAGAACGGGCAGATTGCCTTCATCTACCTCCAGCCAGTCAGTGTTACGATCTTCCTAGAAACGCCAGCGACCACCGGCCCAGTCTCCTGCCTCCGCCCTCCCCTCGACCTCACCGCACCACCATGCTTGGCACCGCCCCGGCCATCCCTTCAAGCCCCGCCGACCTCCAGATCGGGCGCAAGCAGCTCCTGCCACCCACACCCCTATGATAGACACCGATGCGCCGCTTCCCCGGTGAACAGGCAGACTAGGTGCTCCGCATGCCTAAGCGGGTGCTGCTTCTTTTAATTGCGATTCGATTGACCCTGAATTGAAATCCAGGCGGGCTACTAACCTCTAGCAAAGGTGAAATAGTAAATGGGAGGAAACCTTGTGCATTTAGTATCACAAAGAAGATGCAATATGAAGCGCTCAACTAGTTTCTTTCATAGGATGAATACACTGTGAGCAGAGACGTAAGATTTGCACGAATAAGCTTAGAGGAGTACCTCTTTCTGCTGGCAGTGATGTGTCCTCCTTCTGTTTTTTCAATGATCTTGTTGTGGTACGCTGGAAACGAGAAGTTGTGGAGGATGGTGGAGCCTTGGACAAACCCATGGCCAAGTTGTTGAGTGTGGTGCGGTGGCCGTCTATCGGTGGCGGGCAACCAGATCCGAGGCGGCGAACGACGGCGTAGCGGGAACAACTCCGGTGCGGTGGACGGTTGCGACAGTGGAGCGGCAGCGGTGAGGGCAGGATGGTGTGGTCGACGTGGTTCTGGTACGACGCACATCGGCGTGGGCGTCGTGGAGGCAGCTCTGCCTCGACTTCAGCTGCTAAGTCCTTGAGGGCATTGTGGTTGCGTTGGATGAAGACGTCAGTGTACCGGCTCCGGCGTGATGGAGGAGGGCGGCGGTGGATTGGGCGCGATGGGGTGGAGGACGGAGGAGGCTGGGGTTTCGCGGCTGGTGGAGAGGGCCTTTTGGCGCCCACGAAGTATGAATGGGGAAACACAGGGAGGGGGACCAAGGGTGAACAATGTTCCGGTTTGGGACGCGGTTGTTTGAAATTTGGGGAAAGTCACAAACTTTGCCCCCATGTAAAATTTTGGACATATTGTGGGTTGGGAGTAGGACAGTAATCTCAGGTGTCCCAAATGGTGGGCGGGATAGATTTCGGCCGAGCGCATGGTGTTTAGGCGCCCACGGCGTATGAATGCTTCTCGGAGGCGGTTGAGACTGGCGTCTTGGTGAAGTTACAAACCTACCCCGGTTTAGACCTTTGGACATCGGGCCGATTGGCTACACGTGCCAAAGTCAGGACAGTAATTTCCTACCACCAAACATTAGTCTTGCGCGGTTTCGGGTGACCAGAGGCTTATTTAGCGCATCGTTCAATATTTGGGAGCAGAAACGTTAACGCTTTCGGTTCTCTTGAACTGAACTTTCAGGATTTGTCAAACTTCACAAATCTTTACACTTGAAAATCCTAAAACTACGATTATTTTCAAATGGATGGGGTACATTTGAATACACATTGCACATGAGTATATATTAAAAAAATATGCAACTTACCTTAGTTCATGCATGGTTCCAGATATAATCTCCTTGGTTGCAAAAAATATTTAGACATGCGTATGAATATATAGCATGTTCAAACGCACAACAAAGATTGATGCCCCCTTTTAGATCTGATTTACAAATGCCATTATCTCGGGTTCAAATAGATGAATGCACTTCCTATGAATTCGAATCTTCGAAACCGCCTTTATGTTGAATTCAACATGTATTCCATTTCGTAGCTAGCAATTTGGAATGTATCCACGTAAGGACAAATGTATAAAGTGCTTCACACTAACAACATGTAGTGCACTAATTAATGTTTATATATGAATTGCAAAAGCAATGCATTGCCTGTATTTCAAACCGCTCTCACTCTATGGATCGATAATATGAAATAAACACATGCACATGTTAGAATTCAATAGAGTATGGGTGTCTGATAGACCAATTTTCGTTCATACGCAAATTGCAAAATGCATGATCTCATCCAAAAATAATAATGCCATTTATATTTTAATTTAATGTGTAGAACCGCCTTTTACATGTAGATGCACTGTGCCTCGGCCCGTTCTCACAAACATGCTATATATCTTTCTAACTAATGCATAAGTGCAAACACTTTATATACATCGGCATTTCTCTTTCACACATGCTCACAATCTCTCCCGGGGTGTTGGCATGTCTGACGCACACACTCTCTATGTATCTCTCTCTCTCTCTCTCTCTCTCTCTCTCTCTCTCTCTCTTTCTGACTACTATGTACCACTCTTTTCACTAATCTCAGTTGGAAAACACTATTTCTCTCACATGCATATATACACACGCACGGTCTCTACTAGCCCTCTATACGCACATATATGTGCCTACGTGTCTCCCGCACGCACATTATCTTTAGGCCTCTCTCGCATGCATCCCCCCCACAGACACACCTCTCTCTTAGTAGTTGGCAGATACGATTCCATCAAATCATTCGGTAGGATATCCCTGACTGTTAGGCTGGATGGTAATATGAGGCAAGGTATTACCCAAGTTTGGACCCTTGCAGTTGAGGAAAAAGCCTACTCCTAGTATCGTATATTAGTGATAGGGGTGTGTATAAAGTACACGTGAATACCAGGCATTGTGCGTGTGTGTATACTATCGACAAACTAGCCCCCATGCTTCTATAACATACTCGGGGCCTAGGGTTACAAATCATATATAGTTGGCTTATCACCAGTGGGGATAGAGTCCTCCCCGACTCTGGTAGCTTCGTGTTGTACGCCGAGTCCTCCACATGGGACTTCGTATAATGCGTCACGGTCAAACCTATGTGGCGGAGGATGGAACCGACCCATGAGTCCTCATGTTGACCTACCACAACTAGAAATGGTGTGCCCATCACACCACACACGCAATCGGCGACTAAGAAAATATGCATATACAATACTACAATGTTATACATGAAAGTTAATTGCATGGTGCATCCAAAATTATTTGTTCTGCATTGTGAATGTTTATATTTTCGCCCAAAATATTAGTCACGGGAAAGAGAAATGAAGGGCATATCTCTCCTTGTCTGCACCGGACACCCCCTCTTTCTACACCACTTTCACGTACGCACACAAACTATCTCTCGACCCTCAAAAAGTATGCATTCCCATGACACATTCATGTGTGACGGTCACTGTATTTTAAGCGAAAGCATTATACAGTCCGTGGACTTCAGAATATGCTCATTACGGTTACCGTATATATTCTCGTGGTGATCATACGGTATCTAGCTCATGATACGTCTCCGTATTTTGTTGATGACACTGACAGGCATTGTATTTGATGCGTGCTCTGTATTTTGTTGACGACACTTATGGTCATTGTATTTGAAGCGAAAGCATGATATGGTCACTAGACTTCAGAATAAGCTCATCACGGTCAGCACATACATTTTGTGGTGCTATCCAACCTGTGGTTGGATGGTTAGGAGGACAGTGGTTTCTCGAGCCCACCAGGATTAAAGTCCTGGTGCTCACATTTATCCTGGGTTAATTTTAGTATTTTTCCGGCGATATGCATTCAGTGGGAGGAGACGTTCCACTCGACTACGAGGCACCTATGGTGACTTCGTAAAATCTCAAGATCATATGTTGGCTTACTCTCTCGAAGGTGCTCATAGGGGTAGGGTCTGCGTGTGTGCGCTTATAGCGGTGAGTGCTTGCACGTATATATGAGCGCTTGCGTATGTACCGTGTTAAAAAAATACATGTCGTGGTTATACGGTCACTGGCTCACCAGTACAACTCCGTATTTTGTTGATGACCAATCAATTGACCAGTCAAACATTCCACGTGGTGCAACTAGTGTTGCACCATCGGGGCGCGTAACCATGGGGCCCACCTGTCAAAGTGTATATGAAAGAAAGAAATGGTAATTTGAGTCTGTACTGTGTTAATAAAATACATTTTAGGGTGATCACATGGTCACTGGCTCACCATACAGCTCCGTAATTTGTTGATGACACGATCAATTGACCAGTCAAACGGTCCACATTCAGCAGCGCACATTACCATAGGGCCCACCCATCAGCGCGTATATGAAGGACAGAAATGGTAATACATTAGTGGTCGATGGGGATTCGAAGTCGTGAGACCTCTGGTTGGCAGTCGCCGGCGGTGGGGCCGTGATGATTGGGCGATGGCGTGGGGATCGCCGGAGAAAAAGCTCGGCGCGGGGGGCCTAGAGGGATGGCCGGGGCGGCGGAGGACCGGCGGTGGGGAGTGGTTTTGGGGCGGGCGGGGCGGCTCGGCCGCGCGGGCCGGCCGCGGGTGGCGGCGGCCGGTGTTTCGGCTGGTGGTGGCTGGCCGCTCAGGGGGTGGAGGTTGAAGATAAACTGCAGGCCCTTAATTTCGTATCCAACGGCTAGAAAATCTACTGACCAGAGATGAAAAAGTCAGTCGACTGACGTGTAGCCTCACCCCACATGTACACATGCACGCACGCAACACTCGCACGAACACACACGCGCATGCAGGCATGCAACACTGACACGTACACATAACGAACACATGCACGCATGCAGGCATGCAACACTGACATGTACACATGCACTCACGAACACACGCATGTATGCACACATGCATGCAACATTGAAATGTATACATGCACGCAGGCAAGACTCCACACCTGCATGCACACCGCACATGACGCAAAACACACGCTCAACCTATACGTGCATGCACCGTTTGTTAAGGACATGGATGGTTATGGGTATTAATCAATCTTATCTTTTTTTGCAAGGTATAATCAATCTTATCTGTGATAAGTAGAACATTGATGTTTGCAGCGGTCTTTATGAATTGCAACATATCGAATGGGCTATCAACGTATATATGAAAAAATTAAAATTCTCTTACATTATATAGTAGGCTTATCTAGATTAAATAGATGACACCACACTCAATGAACAATCATCTGTTTATGAAATGCCCGCTTCTGACCGCCCTGGCCCACCAAAAGTTCATGTGTCGTGCGCTGCCTGCATTGGGTCACTGACATGCAGGCCATGTACCCAAAGAACCCACACGTCAGTGGAAGAACGGCGCAGTGTCGTACGTCAGATTCGAGGGCGCCACTTGATGCATGCCTGGCTGAACACGCCTCCTTGCAGCATTCAAACGCCTCCATGAAACCCATGTGGAAGCCTAGAAACCCACTCTAGACACATGTGTGTTTAATCGAGGCCGAGCTCCCCCCGTCCGCCATCTATTTAATCTCCTATTTAATCGAGGCCAAACATCGGTCAAGAATCGCACCCCTCCACCGCTCCCCTATCTCCTCCTTCACCATTTTGTCCACTCTTACAATGGCTTACAAAGAGTAGTTATCCCGCATCCAAGCCGGCTGGGTGGCCCACCAAGCCCACCGCATACGAGCTATGCAGCTCGTGATCCATCTCCCTCCCCTCGCCCGACGGAGCAAGTTGCCGCCACAACCTACCACGTGGTTTAGCAACTCGCCGCTCCAGGACAACTCGACGAGGAGTAGTGCACAAGCGTCGTCGCTGCCGTCCATGCCGCCGCCTCATACCGCACCTCCCGTGTATGCGACCGCGTCTCCCGTTTCTGTGGCCGAGACTCCCATGCCGGTGGCCGTGCCATGCAAGCAGAGACAGAAGCCGGGTGCACGGAGAGCGACGAGTCGGTGTCCAGCGCCTCTGCATCTGCCGCCATCATCGAGGAGAAGTAGAACACGGGAGGCCGGTGCCGCTTGGGTCCCATGAAGGCCACCGCGGAGGTGACGCCGGCGTACACAACAGGTGTCTTGCCGGATCCTTTTGTTGTGAGGACCTTCATCAACCCCGCACGAGCTCCACGGAAGTGGAGAAGCCCCCTTCCACCATCATCTTGGGCATCAGCCAACCATATCAGTTGGGCAGCGGGGAAGCGAGCCGTCCTCCGCGCTGAAGCATATACCTCTGGGGCTCCCGGCAGTCCGGTGATCATGCTGCCGGACATGAGGAACACAAATGGGGGCGGGCGACCATTTAGGCCAGGTATTATATACCTGTGATGTACAAAACTAGCACCACTTAGTTGATTTGAATGTAATGAAATCCTTCATGTTTGTATGAAAATCTGGTATTTTATATGAATTCCGTCATTGTTTATGAGAAATATCACCGTGTTTGCATGAATTTTGTCCGGTTGGTTGAGTTGCTGTCAGAATGTGTGTGGCTACGGTTGGATGGCGTATTATGCGGGTCGTCGATCGGTCTACGGCTGGCCTGGGCAGCGTGGTGGGACAAAAAAAGCACAGCTCGTGCGAGCTCGTCTCCAACATGCGCACTGGAGGATGCATAAGCACCTGAGCCATTCCTCGTTCATCGGTGGCAAAGGCACTGGTGGACAAAAGGGTCACCAATATTTTTTCTACCCCGGGCAAAATCCAAACAACCCCTCCCAGCAGATTCAAATCCCTCCTCGTTCGCCGTGAAATTTTGCCATGTGTTGTTTTCATGGACTAGCAAGATGCCCGTGCATTGCAGGGAACATCAATATGCATTTTTTTACAAAACACCTATTGTGATTGGCCCATACAGGAGTAATCCCATGTGTAAAAACTAATGATATCTCGAGAATTTTATCGAAAAAATGGTATCTCAAGAATTTTGTCGAAAAAATGATATCTCTACTCCTATAAAAGACTCAGCTGGTGATGATGTCGTGTCTGCCATCCGTCATTTCTAACCATTGGATCTACATCTAATGGCTGCGAGGTAAGTTTTGGCATTTTTGCAACAACTAGCAATGTTCCCGTGCATTGCAATGGATCCAAAGTAGAATAGTACTTGTTCACAAACTTGAAAGAAAACACTCTTGTTTTGATATACATATATACCACTAAAAATATATTATGTTTCACTCAAAATATATTTCTCAGGTTGTTTTGATGAGGCGAGGGGGGGATATGGTTGCTTTCAAGATAATAAGGGCTTTCTTCAAATTGGAGCAGAGAAGTGGGCTATTGTTGCAAAAATGCCACAACTTACTTCGCAACCATTAGATGTAGATCTAATGGTCAGAAAGGACGGATGGCACACACCATCATCACCAACTGAGTCTTTTATAGGAGTAGAGATAGCCCACTTCTCCAATCCAATTTGAAGAAAACAACTTATTATCTTGAAAGCAACCACATCCCTCCCTCGCCTCATCAAAACAACCTGAGAAATATATCTTGAGTGAAATGTAATATATTTTTAGTGGTATAAATGTATATCAAAAGAAGAGTGTTTTCTTTTAGGTTTGTGAACAAGTACTATTCTAATTTGGATCCGTTGCAACGGACGGGCACATTTCTATTCTCAAGAAAGATGAGAGATAAGGTGAGGAGGAGTGGGGATGGACGGTGCATTATGCCTAGGTTTGTATCTCTCTCACACACACCCACATAGGTGGGGGACGTGCACGAAGAGAAGAGATGCACGCATGGCGCACGTACTCCCATCTCTTTCCCAACCACACCCGCGCAGGTACACGGTGGAGCTCATTCCTGTACGAAAAGGCAGCCCACGTGGTAATTTGACACGTGTACTATTTGTCCACTTGATGGAGGACCGTCTACCACGGGTGGACAAACAAATTGCGACTTGACGCGTTAAGTTAAAAAAGAGGCAAACCATGTGGGGCCTACCTTAGAGGCAAGGTTCTATACACTCGAGATGCTTTGTACGTATTACTTTTGATGTGTCCCGTCAACTCGCAGAACAAGGAGAAGCTTGCTTACTATGCCGTCTCCCCCGCCCATGGGCACAGTGGCTCACAGGACGAGGTGATGCTTGCTTACTACTCGTACTACTCATTGTATATTGGTTTATTGGTCCCCATTGTATATTGTCTCAAATTTTAACTATAGATTGAACTAACAAAACGTTCATGCATGTTACCAAAAATTATATCGTTGAAAACTATGTTGAAATAATAATCCAACAATATAATTTTTGCTGACATGCATTAACATTTTGTTAGCTAAATATTTGGTAAAAATTTGGCACGAACTACAAAGGTGACCTATAAGCCAGGACGGAGGTAGTAGTACTATGCCTTACGCCCGCTCCCTAGCCCACGCGCGCGGTGGCTCGCAGGACGAGGAGAAAATTTTACTACTCCCTCCATTTACTCCTCGTCCCTACCTTGGTTAGAAGGATTATCATATCGTTTGGAATATATGTCCTTAAGTAGTACTCCCTCCTTTCCAATTTATGGCTCAATTTCCTTGGAGTAGTATATAGGAGTAGTACTACTACAGCAATTCCATTGGAGTCCGTGGTGCAGCAAGCTACCCTATGCTATGTTACTAGTACCCCCTCCTTTCCAGTTTATGGCTCAATTTCAAATCTCTCCAACCAAGGTAGACGGTGAGTGGTGGAATTAATTTCATAGTTTGCACAAGTAATGTACGCTCATTTTTCTCAAGAAGTTATGTTTACCGAGGCATTAATTAGAAGGAATGCATGCATGACCACTAAATTTCCATGAACTTCTACATGCATTGGTGAGTTTTCTCTTGACAATGGTTGCATCGGGTGATTTAACGCACCTCGAAATTCAACATGTGATGGTACTACTACTACCATTAGAATTGAGACTTATAAAACAGAAGAGCGATTTTTTTAGACGAGCCCTATAAACCGGAAAGGAGGGAGTAGTAAGTAGTATACTACCTCCATAGTGGGTACGTACTCTGTAAAATTAGATTTTCCCAAAACTAAGTCGCTCAACCTTTATTTACTTGTTTCCCTTCCTGCCTCATTGCCTTGAATAGACTATGCTCAACTCCCCTGCCTACCGCGCGGGAAAACACCCGCCCTCGCCATTTTTTAGTCTGGGTTTGTATCGATGGATCGTGCGAAGCAGCAAAAACCAAGCCGTGTCTTGTACTCCTCCGTTGACGCTTGCTTTCATGAATTCTGTACTTCCCCTCGCCGAAATGTGGGACATATAGCAATCGGGTCGACGTGTCATGCACCAACTAACGGTGCAGAACAGTACGGGGACGCACCCCAGTTGTACCGCCCCAGTAGTAGTAATGAGGAATGAGACGTCAAATCACAATGTCGCACCTTCCCAGATGGACAAAGCAACCATTATTTCACACTTTGCTTTGGCATCATATCCTTCAAGAAAACCACGTAGTATTGCTTCTGTCATTGTTCTACCTCAAGAGGGACACACGCATCGGCTTCGTACATCATGACACATGGGACCGCATGATAGGCCATGCTCCCCCGCCCATCACTCGGTAAAATCACCTCATTTTTAATACTTCCTCCGTATAGGTTTATAGGGCATGCACATTGTTCTAGGCTAAGAATTTAACTGCCTATATATGTGATGAATAGTATATGTTTAGAAACTACATCTGCTTAAGAATCGAATGATATACTTTTTGTGACATGGTAACTCATATTTAGTTAGTCAAATGGATGACCGAGGACTACGTGCGCGCCCTGTAAACCGAGATGGAGAGGGTAGTACAGTATGTGTCTTTTTCGATCAATATAGTCGGGATTCACCGAGTAGCAAAACCAAGTGGTAGGCTGCTCCTGTCATGTCGGCGTAGCAAGTCAAGCAGGTTCAATCCACATAGGAAATGGTGACACACTTAACAGGACCCCTTTGGCCGACATGTGGCTCATCCACCATCTTGTTCCATGTGTGATGCACCAAATTATAGTTCGGAGCCGCAGTTGGACTTGGAGGCACCCCGGTCGTAGCGCCGCAGTAGTAGTAAATGAGTGATGAGGGGTCAAATCACAAAGCCCCACCTTTCCCGCATTAAGCTAGACGAAAGAAGCAACCATCATTTCACTTTAGGGCGCAAGAGCATAAAGAAAAGAGAAAACCTATGATGCGTGCGGTAGCTACATAGGGCACCCTAGGGTAGGGGCCTCCACTACAAATCCATTTTTTAAAGCGCGTCCACTACAAATCCACTTCTCCCTGGTCCTCTTGAAGAAAACCAATGATGCATGCGGCGGTAGGGTTTGTAGGAGTACTACGGCTTGCGGGGCCACGTCGTAGTAAATGGGAGAGGGATTGAGTTTGAGTCGACGCTTTAATATGTGTGGGCTGCTTGGTTTTGCGGGAATGAGGAAGCATTTTGGGTTCGGGGACCAGTGGAAATATACGTACAAAAAATTGTGGACGTAGGTTCGACCGAAAGGTAATGATGCATGGGCCCTGCATTTTTATATACCCGCGGCCGCGTGAAATTTGCTAATCTACTCAAAACTAGTAAGGTACATGCATTGAATGCATGAGATTTGGAAACCAAATTATGAATAAATACACACTATAGCATATAAAGCTTTGAGTCATATATGCATGATGTAGATATTCGTTTAGTTCTTATAGTTAATCTCGTTCAAAATCAATTACTTTTATAAAAAGTTTAATATTCATGGGATTGTGCATTGTAAAGCATAAAGTAAAAAACTAATAATGGCGATTCAGTTGGAAAAGAAGTTTGGGCAATTATGATACAGAAGATTCTAGAACAAAGGAGAAGTGCTTGTGTTTTGGGAAAGCATGCACGGCCCACATCTCTTATTGGTTGATACACTGGTGCGCGTCGGTCCAAAAGAAACGGTTTGTAACCACTTTCCACGACGGCATTTGGAACCGTACCCAACTGAGTGTGCGCGATAGGGGGTCCTTCCCACACGACCCAGAAACCATCGGGGATATGCCCTCCTGGCACACACATGTTTGGCAAAATGAGGTCGTGTGTGACCGGCTTGCGCTCAAATACGGAAATACATACAGTAGTGCTAAAAAAATACAATTATACGGCAAAATCATTTCCGGTCGCAAGTACATCCCACACAGTCAGGCACCACTAAACGTTTCCGTTCGTATATACATCCCACACAATGACTACAAGGAAAATGTTTGCTCAAGGTGGCATAACGCAAACAGTTTTGAAGAGAATGTCGTGTGTGATTATTCATTGATCTAACATGGTTTATTCCTAGAAACTGTGTGCGTTGCCTGAGGTCATCGCCCATGGTGGTTTCTCATTAACCGTTTGCAATAGGAAAACCCAATTAGCAAGCTAATTGGCCTATTATTAATTATCCATTTACTAATCTAATTGACATTCACATTATGCACAAAATATATTCAATTTCCATATTAAGGAAGCAGGATTTCATAACTGAAATACATCGGAGTACAACATGATATAGCTTCAACACTCAGCTACCCCATTACACAACTGCACCAGCAGCAATTTTCACATGCAACATCTAGAACCTTTCGAAATTAACAGCATAGCTGTACATAGAGAGATGCATCTCATTTGGAAAACTACTGAAGCGGAAGGCGAATATTGAGCCTTCATTCATGTTGAAGGTCTTTGCAACTTTAGGCCAGTGCTTGTGGATGATTGACCGTCCATCCTTCGACCTCTTCAGGAACACTTCAATATTGAACCGTGGGTGTTGTATGAAAACTTTCCTCGCCTCCTGACCATAGAGGTGGTTTGAGAGGTAATCATCAGTGAAGCCTGAAAACATGGATGTGCATAAATATATTCGCTATATTGGAAATGGGGCAAATGAATACAAAAAGGCAAGGTATAATAGTTAGTACCATCTTGTAAACCTTTGCGCATTCATCAGATTAATCAGATTAATTCAAGCCACATGGAAAACCCATTTATCCAAACCAAGCATGATTAAGAACTAGGAAATACAACACTTGTATATGTTTCTCATGTATTAAGTGCGGCCAAATTCGATTTATTCCTCACATGGTATACAATAACCGAATGCAGCCACAACAATTGAACATCGCATTACAGAATTGAACCAAGAAGTTAACTAAACACCACAATAAATAAACCAAACGTTAACTGAGCACCACATTGCAATATAACATACTCCTAATAGAAGATCAGACAGTTAACCAAACCAAGCATGCTTATCAACTTGGAAATAGAGCAATTGTATTTGTTTCTCATGTATTTAGTACAGCCAAATTTGATTTATTACTCACATGGTATACAATAATAGAATGCAGCCACAACAATTGAACATCGCATTGCAGAATTGCACCAAGCAGTTAACTAAACACCACAACAAATAAACCAAACGTTAACTGAGCACCACATTGCACTATATAACATACTCCTAATAGAAGATTAGACAGTTAACCAAACCAAGGATGCTTAACAACTTGGAAATCTAGAAATTGTACTTGTTTCTCATGTATTTAGTACAACCAAATTTGATTTATTCCTCACATGGTATACAATAACAGAATGCACCCACAACAATTGAACATCGCATTGCAGAATTGAACCAAGCAGTTAACTAAACAACACAACAAGTGAACCAAGCCACAACAAATGAACCAAGCAATTAACTAAACACCAATTGAACAATATAACCTACTCCAAATAGAAGATCAGACAGTTAACCAAACTAAGCATGCTTAACAACTTGGAAATACTGCACCCTGAAGAATTGAACATCATATTTGCATAATTGAACCAAGCAGTTAATTGAATACCACATTGCACGACATATAGAACATATACACTATAGCAGAAGATTGCATGGTAAAAGTAGATAGCATAATTCACTAGAATTTGTTAAGGAAAGGAAGTAGCTAGCAAAGTGAACATGGGTCCTTATAGTAAGCTAATAAGACAAGCTACTCCTCATTGTCAGCGATATCAATGATGATTGGCTCCTTGGACATGGAAGTGGGCGAGGCCTCGGCAACGTGGGTGCCCTCGTTGTAGTGGTGAGTTGCCTGAGCCACTCCGGGCACCAACATGCTGGCTCTTGAGATGAAGTAAGCACGTTGACGCTGGGAAAACACCTCGTAGTCTTCGTCGAAGGCACCGACGGTGGCCTCGAGAAAACGCCACGAACTGTCGTTTAAAGCAGCCAACCGCGTCGCGACGTAAGGCGTCAATGGTGGCCTCAAGGGCGAGGTGCTCCTCCAAGATCTGGGGGTCGGCACGAATGGCAGCGATCGCAACCTCATCCGCGCGTGCGGCCGCGATTTGCTTCGACACTGCCAAATGCTCCTTGAGGTCCTGCCTATACTGCATGCACCATGGCTTAGGCCGGCGCTTATTTGGTGGAGGGGTCGGTGATGTGGGATGTGGAAGGAGGTGGAGGATGGGGGTCGGGTGTGGATTACCTGCCTGGATAGGCGAGGTCGAGCAGGGTGAAGGAGGGTCACCGGCGAGGAGGCGGCAGTGCTGCAAGCAAGGAGTGAAGGTTTCAACTTGAAAAGGAAGGCGGAAAGAGGGGAAACATGGCTTTTGGTAAGGGGAGGGGGCGGCGAGGTAGATATTTCTGCGGAAGCTGAAAATTTGGAATCGCTTTAGCCAAAAAACTGGCGCGCAAAGTGTCATTAGACAAGGTCCCTTATTCAGACACGGTCCGAAGATATTTTGTGCTGCATCTCACATAGTCGGTTATAATAAACTGTGTGGGATCTACTTGATTTTTCGTCTTGATTTGAATTACATAATGGGGTCACAACGGCCATGGATGGTATTTTAATTGCTAGACCTTTTATCTGCAGTGATCATAAAAGGATTGGAATTATTCAGGGTTTGTTTGGACATTTTTATGCATTAAGTGAGTTTTCAATGCATTTATGTGCATAATTCAAATTTGAACTACATGCGCATGCTCCAGTGCATATAAATTCGTTGAAAAATCAAATCTTTGTCCTTGGGTGCATGCTTAGGTCCCATGCAAGAAATGGGAATGAATTTCAAACACCATGGCACCGTTGATTGCCGCCAAAACATTGAGATGCCTGGTTTTTAAATTCTAGTAATCCAAAACTCGTTTGAAATTCAGGAAACTTGGCATGCTATCATGGAGCAGCATGAACATGCCGTGGTACAAATTTTGTCCCATTTGGGGCAGGTTTGGGTATATGCTTCTCACAAGCCGGAGCTTCTCACAACAAGCATGCTGGTTTTCGGTAGGGAACGTCCCACCTTTGGGGACGAAATGATATCCATTGCCTCTTATTGCTTCAAGTTTTTTTCTCGTGTCAACATAGAACAACAGGAGTGTTGTGTGAATTTTTGTGAATTTTTGGGGTCGTTTGGACATTTTTATGCACTAAGTGAGTTTTCAATGCATTTATGTGCATGATTCAAATTTGAACTACATGCGCATGCTCCAGTGCATATAAATTCGTTGATAAATCAAATCTTTGTCCTTGTGTGCATGCTTAGGTCCCATGAAAGAAATGGGAATGAATTTCAGACACTATGGCAAAGTTGATTGCCGGCAAAACATTGAGATGCCTAGTTTTTAAATTCTAGTAAATCCAAAACTTGTCTGAAATTCATGAAACTTGGCATGCTATCATGGAGCGTCATCAACATGCCATGGTACAAATTTTGTCCCATTTGGGGCAGGTTTGGGTATATGCTTCTCACAAACCAGAGCTTCTCAACAACAAGCATGATGGTTTTTGGTAGGGAACGTCCTACCTTTGGGGACGAAACGATATCCATTGCCTCTTATTGCTTTCAAGTTTTTTTTCTCGTGTCAACATACAACAATAGGACTGTTGTGTGAATATTTGTGATTTTTCGGGGTTCTATTGGACATTTTTATGCATTAACTTAGTTTTCAATGCATTTATGTGCCTAATTCAAATTTGAACTACATGTGCATGCTCCAGTGCATATAATTTGGTTGAAAAATCAAATCTGTGTCCTTGGGTGCATGCTTAGGTCCCATGCAAGAAATGGGAATGAACTCCAAACACTAGGGCACCATTGATTGCCGGCAAACACTGAGATGCCTGCTTTTTAAATTCTAGTAAATCCAAAACTCATCTGAAATTCATGAAACTTGGCATGCTATCATGGAAGGGCACCCGACATGTTGTGGTATTTTTCGTGTCCATTTTGAGAGAAGGCACACTCGAATAATGACAGCCAACAAAGGCATTTTGAAAAAAAATAGTTGCCACTTTAATATCTTAAACATTTGTATAATTCAAACCGTGTGCGTTCGGTTAACCATTCACGTGATGCCATGTGTCTTTGTTTTAGTGGCTATAGGAGGTGCTGTGTGGACAACTGCTTGACTAAACAGGAGGCATGTGAGCGCAGTCCGGTGCGCAGGCTCACCGAGAAGCGTACAAGCTGTTCAACGCAGGATCTATGCATCTCTTCAACGCAAACGGTTCAGATTACGTTATGCAAATTAAAGCTAGACTTCGGTGCTAAGCCAAGAGACACTGTGATTTGTCAAAATATGCAGCTAAAAATCAATATCACTATCTATTTTTTGCAACTAAATTCAGTAATTAAGCATAGATTTCATTCATACTAGAGATTAAGCAGTCGTTCTCACCGGGAAGCGAGACAGCCTTGGACCGCCGCCCGCCTCGCTCCCACAGGTCTATATTAATGGCGCCACCAAGTGGCCGCACCCCCCATCCTCGCCACACACACAATTCCTCTCTCTCCGCCCGCATCCTCGATGCCACTCTGAGTCCTCAAAGCCGTCAGTGTACGAGGATGCC
The DNA here is from genome assembly GCA_034509565.1 of Triticum monococcum. Classification (NCBI taxonomy): domain Eukaryota; kingdom Viridiplantae; phylum Streptophyta; class Magnoliopsida; order Poales; family Poaceae; genus Triticum; species Triticum monococcum. The sequence continues at coordinate 617,054,421 of CM067847.1, read as the reverse complement.
GCCGAAGCACCCCATTAGAGGGAGTGGCGACACCAGGGCTGCTGAAGCACCGGAGCATGCCATGAATATGGAGACAGAGGTTCCCATTGAGGGATTCCTGGATTAGGGGGTATCCGGACAGCCGGACTGTGTACAACATCCGGACTATTGAAGCGTGAAGATACAAGACTCAAGACTTCGTCCCGTGTCCGGATGGGACTTTCCTTGGCGTAGTAGGCAAGCTTGGTGATCCGGATATTATATTTCCTTCCTTGTAACCGACTCCATGTAAACCCTAGCCCTCTCCGGTGTCTATATAAACCGGAGAGGTTGGTCCTTAGAAGGCCGATCACAATTACATTCATACCATCATAGGCTAGCTCTTAGGGTTTAGCCTCTACGATCTCGTGGTAGATCTACTTTTGTATTACCCATATCATTAATATTAATCAAGCAGGAAGTAGGGTTTTACCTCCATCGAGAGGGCCCGAACCTGGGTAAACATCTGTGTCCCTTACTTCTTGTTACCATCAGCCTTGACGCACAGATCAGGACCCCCTACCCGAGATCCGCCGATTTTGGCACCGACATTGGTGCTTTCATTGAGAGTTCCTCTGTGACGTCGCCGTCAGGCTCGATGGCTCGTTCAATCGTCACTAACGACGCTGTCCAGGGTAAGACTTTCCTCCCCGGACAGATCTTCGTGTTTGGCGGCTTCGCGCTGCGGGCCAATTCGCTTGGCCACTTTGAGCAGATCGATAGCTATGCCCCCGGCCATCAAATAAGGTTCGGAAACCTGAACTACACGGCGGATATCCGCGGAGACTTGATCTTCGGCGGATTCGGGCCAACGCCAGAAGCGTTGAACAGTCGCGATGAGCATGGCTTAGACCTGCTGTCAGACATCGCTCGGGATATCGTCCCGGCAGAAGCCTCGGATATAAATCCGGGACATGTTGCTTCGCCTAAAGACTGAGGGCTGGACCCCGCCCCGCAGGCCATACCTTCATGAGCGATGGAACCGAACACAGGTTTCATTTCTGAGGGAACCTTTGACTCCGGACCCCCGGATTCATATCCGGACGATGGTTCCAATCCACGCGCCCATGAGCCCACCAATCCTGGTTGGGCTCCGGTGATGGAGTTCACCGCGGCGGACGTTTTTCAGCAATCACCCTTTGGCGACATGCTAGACTTATTGAAGTCTCTCTCCTTGTCAGGAGACTCCGGGCCGAACTATGTCCGGCTCGAGTGGGAAGCAGACAACGACGAAATTCATTGCCCGCCGACCACCCACTTCATTGCCACGATCGATGATCTAACCGACGTGCTTGACTTCGACTCTGAAGACATCGATGGTATGGACGACGATGTAGGAGAATCACAGGAGCCACCGCTCACCGGGCGGTGGACGGCCACCTCCTCATATGATATATATATATATATATGGTGGACACTCCGAAGGAAACTAATGGCGACGAGGCAATGGAGGACAACCCCTCGGGAAGAAAATCAAAGAATGGGCGTCATCGGCACCGCCCCAAGCCCCGCCATAGCAACACCGGCCCCGGAGGTGAAAATAATCCATATGGTGCCGAAGAGGAATATGACCCTGATCAGCCTGCCTTTGAGCAAGCCGAACAGGAAGACGAGCAGGTCATCCCTGAAGAACAGGCGACAGATGCATACCCGGAGGAGGACAACTACATGCCCCCCTCTGAAGACGAGATCAGCCTCGGCGACAACGAGTTCTGCGTACCCGAGGACCCCACAGAGCAGGAGTGCTTCAAGCGTAGGCTTATAGCCACTACAAGGAGCCTAAAGAAGAAGCAGTAGCAACTACAAGCTGATCAAGACCTGCTCACAGATAGATGGACTGAAGTCCTGGCAGCCGAGGAATATGGACTCGAATGCCAAACGGCTGACCGGGACAAAACGGGATACCAGCCCGCACCCCCACGCCGATACACTATGGCTCAGGGCAACAGGCACGACCTGCAAGATATTCTGGACAATAAAGTAGGACAGCCAAGATCGATCTACGGATCGAGAGGCGCGCCCCAGAGCACGACGATGACCATCACGCCGGATACATCATCAATAAATCCGGCCAGGCCGAACATAGCAACCCAGACCAATCCGACCTGCATAGCCACATAGCCCGGCATAGCGGTGCCGCACACCCCCTCTTCTTCATGGATGAAGTAATGGACCATGAATTCCCAGAAGGGTTCAAACCCATAACCATCGAGTCATACGATGGCAGAACAGACCCCGCAGTATGGATCGAAGATTTCCTTCTCCACATTCACATGGCCCGTGGAGATGATCTACACGCCATCAAGTATCTCCCCCTTAAGCTCAAAGGACCAGCCCGGCACTAGTTAAACAGCCGCCCAACAAATTCCATTGGCAGTTGGGAAAACCTGGAAGATGCATTCCTTGACAACTTCCAGGGAACATATGTGCGACCACCAGACGCTGATGACCTGACCCACATTACTCAATAGCCCGGGGAGTCAGCCCGGAAATTCTGGACTCGGTTCCTCACTAAAAAGAACCAAATAGTCGACTGTCCGAACGAGAAGCCCTGGCGGCTTTTAAGTATAATATCCGTGACGAGTGGCTCGCTCGACACCTCAGCCAGGAAAAACCCAAGTCTATGGCAGCTCTCACAACCCTAATGACCCGTTTTTGTGCGGGAGAGGATAGCTGGTTGGCTCGTAGCGGCACCACGCCACATTCCGGCACTTCGGACGGCCATGATGCTAACGGCAAGCCACGACGCAACAGGCATAAGAGACGGAACAACGGTGACAGCACGGAAGACATGGCAGTCAACGCTGAATTCAGCGGACCTAAATCCGGACAGCGAAAAAAGCCGTTCAAAAGAAATAATCAGGCAGCGTCCAGTCTGGACCGCATACTAGAGCGCTCGTGCCAAATTCATGGCACACCGGACAAACCAGCCAACCACACTGATAGAGACTACTGGGTGTTCAAACAGGCCGGCAAGATAAATGCCGAAAAGAAGGACAAGGGGCTGCACAGCGACGATGACGACGAGCCCCGGCGTCCGAATACGGGGGGGGGGGAGAAGAAATTTCCCCCCTAGGTGAAAACGGTCAATATGGTCTATGCCACCCACATCCCCAAGCGGGAACGGAAGCGGGCACTACGGGACGTCTATGCGATGGAGCCAGTCACCCCCAAGTTCAACCCATGGTCAGCTTGTGTGATCACCTTTGACCGTAGGGATCACCCTACTAGCATCCGTCATGGCGGCTCAGCCGCATTGGTCTTAGACCCAATCATCGATGGATTCCACCTCACGCGTGTCCTTATGGACGGCGGCAGCAGCCTGAACCCGCTTTATCAGGACACAGTGCGTAAGATGGGCATTGATCCTTCAAGGATCAAGCCCACGAAAACAACCTTTAAAGGTGTTATTCCTGGAGTATAGGCCGCTGCACGGGTTCTATAACATTGGAAGTGGTCTTCGGATCCCCACACAACTTCAGGAGCGAAGAGCTAATCTTCGACATCGTCCCTTTCCACATTGGCTACCACGCACTGCTCGGGCGGACCGCATTCGCAAGATTCAATGTGGTGCCACATTACACATATCTCAAGCTCAAGATGCCGGGACCATGCGGGGTCATCACTGTCAACGGAAATATGGACCACTCCCTTCGAACAGAAGAGCATACGGCAGCCCTCGCGGCAGAAGTACAATGCGGCCTCCTCCGACAAACCAATCCGGCGACAACTTCGAGCACTATCAAACGAGTCCGGAGCACCCCACAACAGGATCAACACGAACGTCAAGATCGTGATTAGCAGTCTGGCCTCCGCTCAAGCCCCTCCAAAGCAGCGTGCGTGCCACGCGTACACAATACGCACTCAAGATACCTTGGGCATAGGCGGAGGCGCATCAACGACTTAGTCGATAATGCGGGAAACCGCTAAATACCTTCATACTATTTCCCTTTTACCTTTCAAGACACCATGTTAGTGCAGCATCCTCAGAAGAGCCGAATTGCTGGACTCATATGGAAGAGACACCCAAGGAGGCAACAGACGTTGTGCGCAGAAGGAAATAGCCAGGTGGAATCTATTTACGACCATTATACCTGCTTCATCTATCTGCACACGGCTTGCCCCTGGATAGGACATGTCAAATAGTCCTATTTTTTATCTCTGCCTTATGCATCCATTGTAAACATACGCTTAAACGTATTTTTCATCAAATGGAGATTACATACAACGTCAACTTATTATTCTTATTTGAGTATTTTTCTCTTATAAATGTTTATCTGGTATTACATCCGTACACCTTGGTACGGCCAGTTTGCTAGGGGCTTCTTATGACGCCCCGTAATATGGCAACTAAAAGCCCGAACACTTTCAATAGTGCGGCACCCCGAACTTATAGCACTATATATGCATCAGCTCCGAATCATGTCTTGGGTCTATAGTTGGGATAGCCCGGCTCCCTTGTTTTGCTGCCTTACGTTCCTTCATATCGGCTAAGGTAGCGCAAGGAGAACTACTGCGATTGTGTCCCGGTTCTTTCAGACGAGCACCTAAGTAGAGAAAGCCAAAAACTGACCGGCATGATGTGGCGAGAGCTGGCTGCTGTTCGAGAGGTACTAAAATCCTTAAAGGTTTTCCGCTTTAGGCGATAAATCGGCCTTGTCCGACCAAGGCGTACATAGCGCCCCAATTCGGCCTTCCGGATTCTAGGGGCTTCGCCAAAATTTAAAATTGTAGACTTCTATGGCTAAGTGAAAGTTATAAAGCCGCATAGTCCGATTGCCTCATTCGCTGCGCTGGACAACTCCTTAAGGGACCAAACATTTGGATAGAGTGTCCGGGTTTTCCATGAACACCCCAGTGCTAGTCACGTGGTGGCGGAAGCCGACGACTGGCCTACTTTCAGGATTTTATAAACAGCCGCACAAAAGGTAATATTTTAAATAACAAAATCGCTACCTAGTGCAAGTAACTTTGTCCTTAAAATACAAACATGACAGAAGCAAATTCATTCAAAAATGGTGTCCTTGGTACATTCGTCAGCCATGAGACGAGCACCCTTCATAACGCCATCATAGTACAGCTCGGGATGGCGATGCGCCTTGCCTTCCGGCGGTCCGTCCTTGACCAGCTTCTCCGCATCCATCTTGCCCCAATGCACTTTTACGCGGGCAAGGGCCCGGCGAGCACCCTCGATGCACAGGATCGCTTGATCACCTCAAGCCGCGGGCAGGCATCCACCATCCGCTTGATCAGGCCGAAGTAGCTACTGGGCACGAGCTCACCAGGCCACATCCGGACTATGAACCCTTTCATAGCCAGTTCGGCCGCCCTGTGGAGTTCGACCAACTGCTTCAGTTGGTCACTCAGAGGCATCGGGTGTTCGGCCCTAGCATACTGGGACCAGAACAACTTCTCCGTTGAGTTCCCCTCCTGCGAACAGTAGAATTCCGCAGCGTCCAATATGTTGCGTGGCAGATCTGCGAATGCCCCTGGAGAGCTCCGAATTCGAGTAAGTAATAGAAACGCCTCCTCCACATGTTTGCTTTGAATAAAGAACTTCTTACCCGCTGCTATCTTCTTGGCCTCCTGGATCTCCCGCTGTGCTTTCTCGACTTCAGCCTTGGCGTCTTTTAAGCTCATAAGGGCCTTCGCAAGCTCGACCTCTTTGGCCTTCTGATCATGCTCCACGGACTCGCATTTCTTGCCGAGGTCCTGGAGCTCTTGCTGTACCTCACTCACTCTAGCACTTTGCTTTTCGCGCTCCTTGCATTCCGAGGCCGCTTTGTCTTCGGCCTCGGACAGCGCTTTCTTCAGGGATGCCACTTCGGCGGCGATCCCTGTTACACAGTCACAACGCTTTGGCGTTAGATTGACCAATTTTGCTTATCTTTAAAAACATACAAACAGGGAATTACATACCCTTGTTCTCTTCGAGCTGCCTCTTCATGAGGACAAGCTCTCCCTGCGCGTGCTCCAGGTGCCGCCTCAGTTCGGCAACCTCGGCAGTACGGGCAGCAGCAGCAAGTCGCACAACCTGCTTATTCACAACAATACTTTTTATTAGACTCCTACAGATTATAGTTGACCCTCAGTTTGGCTTTTCTTTCAGAACACCAACCAGAGTATCAGGGGCTACTACCTATTGGGTGGTAATTTCATACATTTTTCACTTACCTCAAAGCCCGTCAGAAGGCTTGTGCAGGCTTCGGTTAGTCCGCTCTGGGTGGACAGAACCTTTTGAATCACCGCACTCATAAGAGTACGGTGCTCTTCTTCCATGGAGGCGCCTCGGAGCGCTTCCACCAGGCTATCCAGCACCGTTGATGCGCTGGAAGTCCTCGGCACGGGCGGCTCACCCTCGCCAACGAGGGGCTGCCCGCCCAAGTCCGGAACCGATGGAGGTTCCGGGGCAGTGTTCGGTCGGGAGTCCGCCTTGTTGTGGCTCTCGTCGACGCGATCCGCGGGGATCTTGAACCCCACATGCCCGACATCTGGAATCCCGCCGTAGGGCGTCTCCAGAGTCATCTCCCCATGCTCTGAGAGCCTTCGGGACAACACCTCCGTATTATCCGCGTGTGGAGGGGTAGTGGCCGTCGGGAGCGAATTTATCACCGAATCGCTCGGGGACCCAAAGGAGGATTCCTCGGGGTAAGCCCTGGCCGGACTGCTTATATGTTCAACACTATATGTACAAAAACTGTGAAGTGAAACCATGATAGGATGCGGACACTTACGATCGCACCGGGGGCTTCCCCCGAGGCAGCCACCCCTCCTCGCTGTGAGCGGCCGTGCCGGAATGGTCCGGAAGGGTCTCAAAACTCACCGGATTCGGTGGCCGCGCTGCATGAAGTCCGCAGTCCTCGGATGTGGGAGGAGGTACTTCGGAGGCCCTGAATAACACTTTCCATGGGCCTTTGTGCGTCATGCCGTAGAGCTTCTGGAGTGTCTGGTGTTCGGCCGGGACGAACTCCCACATATATATCGCCCGCCTTTGGCAGGGCAGGATCCGGCGAACGAGCATGACCTGGATCACATTGACAAGCTTGATGTTCTTGTCATTCATGCTTTTTTATGCATGTCTTGAGTCCGGCCAACTCTGTGGAATCACCCTAGGACATGCCCTTCTTTTCCCAGGAGGTGAGCCGCATAGGGATTCCCGATCGAAACTCGGGGTCCGCCGCCCAGTTGACGCCGCGCGACTCAGTGATGTAGAACCACCCCGATTGCCATCCTTTTAGGTCTCCGCAAAGGAGCCGTCCTGCCAGGTGACATTAGGCATCTTGCCCACCATGGCCCCTCCGCACTACGCTTGTTGGCCGCATACAATCTTCGGCTTCACACAAAAGATTTGCAGCCACAGGCCGAAGTGAGGCCGGATGCGGAGGAAAGCCTCGCAAACGACGATGAACGCCGAGATGTTGAGGACGAAATTCGGGGCTAGATTGTGGAAATCTAGCCCATAGTAGAACATGAGCCCGCGGACGAAGGGATGGAGTGGAAATCCCAGTCCACGGACGAAATGGGCGATGAACACGACTCTCTCGTGGGGTCCTGGGGTCGGAATGACCTGCCCAATGTCTGGTAGCCGGTGCACTATGTCTGCGGCCAAGTATCCGGCCGCCCGAATATCTGTGATGTGCTTCTCCTTGATGGTGGAAGCCACCCACTTGCCTCCTGCCCCGGACATGTCTAGCTGTGTGGAGGAGACTTGGGCTTGGGCGCTGGAGCCCGAGGAGGCAAGAGTGGGCAGAGAAGGAAGAAGGCGTGGGTAAAAATGAGGAAATCTTATCCCTTTATAGAGGCAACGAAAGCGGTGCGCCTCCCCACTTGCCCGTTGGGAATCGCTTGCTTCCCAAGCGCCACGGTTAATGATGTGGCGGGATTACCCGTACCCGTATTGATGAGAATCCCGTAATGAGGGGAACAATCTCTGCTTTGACAAGACGTGTCAAGGAAACCGCCTCGCAATATGCGCTGTGGCTGGTTGTGGAAAGACGGTTCGAATAATGACCTGACTGTAGTGACACGTCGCATTGCCTAAAAAGTTGTCAGCAGATTGCATTTGTGAAACATCATTCTCTCTACGATGGCATACGAAGATCATGTTGTGGATCCGGACACGGTTTGAGTGTTCGATAAATACCTTGGAGTATTCGGAGGAGGAACCCTCCCTGCAATGCCGAAGACAAGACTGCGCGTCGGACTCATCGTCATTGAAGCCTGGTTCAGGGGCTACTGAGGGAGTCCTGGATTAGGGGGTATCCGGATAGCCGGATTGTGTACAACATCCGGACTATTGAAGCGTGAAGATACAAGACTCAAGACTTCGGCCCGTGTCCGGATGGGACTTTCCTTGGCGTAGAAGGCAAGCTTGGTGATTCGGATATTATATTTCCTTCCTTGTAACCGACTCCATGTAAACCCTAGCCCTCTCCGGTGTCTATATAAACCGGAGAGGTTGGTCCTTAGAAGGCCAATCACAATTGCATTCATACCATCATAGGCTAGCTCTTAGGGTTTAGTCTCTATGATCTCGTGGTAGATCTACTTTTGTATTACCCATATCATCAATATTAATCAAGCAGGAAGTAGGGTTTTACCTCCATCGAGAGGGTCCAAACCTGGGTAAACATCTGTGTCCCTTACTTCTTGTTACCATCAGCCTTGACGCATAGATCGGGACCCCCTACCCGAGATCCACCGGTTTTGACACCGACACCCGTCCCCGCCGACGAGGTGGAGAACGAGGCTGCCAACAACCGGAGGCGGGTCGAGAAAGAACCGCAAGCGACTCAAGCAGGCCTAGACTTCATCAACAACCTCCCCGATGATATGTTGATCGTCATCATATCCCTCCTCCTAATCAGAAATCGAGCGAGGACAGCCGTCGTTTCCCGATGCTGGCGCACCCTATGGCTACGTACCCCTGTCGACCTCCTCCATGCCAACAAGCTCTGCCATGGTTATCACCAAAGCTTGGATGTCTTCTCCTAGATCCTCGGCAGACACCATGGCCCAATCAAAGGCCTTATCGCGGGAAAGTTCCGTTCCAATGGCAACAAGCGAGCCAAGCTTGACGAGTGGTTCCGATACCGCGCCGTAGATCAGCTTGAGAAGCTAAGTTATAATGATGGGCATATTAGCTTGCTACCAATGTCCGCGCTCCGCTTCGCGCCCATGCTGTGCCTCGCCAAGTTCATGAACTGCCATCCCCCCCCCCTTAATGACGCACTCGCTCTTTTTCTACCACGACTGAAGCACCTCGAGTTTGTCGCCATCCGCATCCCAAAGGATGACATGGAGTGCCTGCTCCGCGGCTGTACTCCACTCGAGTTCCTTCGTCTTCAGCCGATAAATTGGTTGAGTACCTTGCACGTCACCTCCAGGACTCTCTGCACTATTTATGTGTGTTGCTGGTGCTGCAACGAGAGATCACAAAAGGTGGGCCACAATATGGTCATCCAGGACACA